>OY776112.1:361062054-363879554 GCA_963675035.1 Allygus modestus
TGGGGCACTTCTGGTTACTGAGAAATTTTCATCCGGACATCGGACAAACAAATACTGGTGATTATATATAATAAGAAGATTCAACATTAATGTCCGGTTGAAGAACAGATTTTGTTCCCACTTTCTCATAATACCACCGCTTATAGTTCGTAACTACTCATATGCAGGTGCCACTTAGTTTTTCTTCAAATTTGTTGTAACGTTGTAAGACGTGGTACAGTATTTTTGACTTAGGAAACATTTTTTCATTAAAACACTTAGCAGACAGAAAAAGGAACTGTGGGAGATTATTACCCGAGGCGACAACTCAGTTGTTCATTTTTAACCGCACATTAATATTAGAGAGTAATTAAACTTCCGCCCTCAAAGGTTGAAAATGATTTGAATGTAAACTCATAACTACGTCAAAATTTGACAATATTTATAGCTCAATATGTATTTGAAGCTCTCACCTTATGCCTGGCGGGGACAGCGGGCATGGACGCGGTCCTACAGCGGTACGACGGGTTGGGGCGGGGCCTCGGGCTGACGGGTCTGGAGGTCGCGGGGCTAGGGGTGGGCGAGCACGCCGCCGGGCTGGGACTGAGGTGGCCCCACGGGCGGTTCTGCTCGGCCTGGAGGAACCTATGGAGGTCTGGGGTCTGGCGGGTGACGGCGATGGAGGAGGATCTCCTCCTGGCGTGGGTCGGCGACGGAGAGAGGTCCGGGGGGTCCGGGCGATTCATATACTCCACCGGCTTCCTGTGGAACGACCTCCTAGTGATCACCCATCTCCTCTCCTGCTGCCGCTTCGCGCCGCGGGGGATCAACTTGTCCTCCAGGAGCGAAGAGATCGTCTCATCCCCCTCGTCCAGCTTGGAGAAAAAGTCCTGGAAAGTGTCTGGGAACTCGGGAAATCCTTCAACAGGTGGCAGGGCCATCATGGTGGCGCACACATGGGCACTGCGCTGGTCGGCCGCCCGCACTGAACTGAGCGGCGGTGTAGTATAGTGGCGCGGCATCCCCATCCCACCCTCCGCCTACACACGCGCACACGCACAATGCGTGGTCGCTAACAAACTGTTGTCTCTCTCAGTGATCAGTTCTGTCCAAAGGGAATAGGGAATATGTTTCCTATCTTTGCTCTTGCCTGTTATCATGATTGTTTTAGTACAATTTTAAGTCCAATAAGATCCAAAATTGTTTTAACCTCTTTTGGGTACAAGTCTAACTTTTTCTGAGATAAATTAGAAAATTATTAAATTATTGTTAAATCCATTTTGTCCTTTCTTCCTCTAAATGTAGACAGTATTGTTTTCGACCAAATTTGTAAAATTGAGCTATTCGATGTAAATATTTGTTTTGGTGACACTGAACTCGATTTTGATGTGATGTCGCATGTCTGCATAGTCAATTACAAACCTGGAAACCACATCAATGGCCCGATTTTGGTAAATTTGGTATGGAGGTACTAATTCACGATAACTTCAGGAGTTTTTTTTTTTAATTTTAATATTTCCTCCTATAGGTGCATAGTATATGGTGAAAATATTGTTTTCGTCAACATTTTCGAATTTGAATTTATTAGTGAAAATACTCATTTTAATGGTCCCTGATTCTAAAACACCCCCGTCGCAGCAAACCTGCGTACTCAGCGAATTTCCAATGCATAATATATGTACCACATAAAGCTGCAAACAAAGTTTCATAAAAATACATTCACAAATAAGCGATATATAGGGAATTTTATTTTCTTTAATTTCGTACTCAACAGTCTTTCAGATAAAACACATATTTTTTTCAAGATATAAGTCAATACCCCCGTAGCAGCAAACCTGCGTACTCAGCGAATTTCCAATGCATATATATGTATCTTAATACCACATAAAGCCACATACCAAGTTTCATCAATATACATTCATAAATAAACGATTTATGACATTTTAATTATTCTCCATAAGAATAACATGGCGGCTGAGTATGCAGGTTTGCTGAAGGAAGGAACACAAAAAATGGGGTTCTATACAAATATCAATATAACTCATATAGGCAAAGCCACATAACAAATTTCATTAATTTATTTTCATAATTAAGGGAGATAACACGTTACTTGTCCTCCATAAGAATAACATGGGGCTGAGTACGCAGGTTTACTGCTACGGGAGCCTTTGGCAAAAAATTGTTTTTTGAGCAAATATCAATGGTCCACAACCAGATGAAGCCGTATACCAAGTTTCGTCAGTATACGTTCATAAATAAGCGAGATATACAATTTTTCTTTTTCTCCATAAGAATAACATTAGACAACGTACTGTGTTTAGCACTTTCAATATCTCGGTAACCAATTGACGTAGGGAAATGATCAAAATACCAAATTGTGTGTTTTTTTAAGCCGAATCCAATGGTAAAAACAAAATTTGACTTTTTCCAAAATTATATGTAAAAAATTCAAAAAACCCATTTTTGGGGTACAAAACCCCCCCATTAATACCCCTTCGGATGGAGCGATCTGGCTGGTTTTCGAACTTAAAGTCATAAATGTTGCTTTACACGTTTATATCAAATTTCATCAAAATCGGATAATTTTTACGAGAGTTATCGTGCTCACGGACACACACACACACACACATATATATATATATATATATATATATATATATATATATATATATATATATATATATATATATAGTAGAAATGTTCTCTCCAGATTCAAATTTTAAAATCTTTACTAATTTTCGTTCATCTGGTAAACTTCATCAGATAAATATAAAAGAAGGTGTATAAATATGTACATAATTGTATAAAAATACCCCCGTAGCAGCAAACCTGCGTACTCAGCGAATTTCCAATGCATATATATGTATCTTAACACCACATAAAGCCACATACCAAGTTTTATCATTATACATTCATAAATAAATGATTTATGACATTTTAATTATTCTCCATAAGAATAACATGGCGGCTGAGTATGCAGGTTTGCTGAATGAAGGAACACAAAAAGTGGGGTTTTATACAAATATCAATATAACTCATTTAGGTAAAGCCACATACCAAATTTCATTAATTTATTTTCATAATTAAGGGAGATAACACGTTACTTATTCTCCATAAGAATAACATGGGGCTGAGTACGCAGGTTTGCTGCTAAGGGAGCCTTTGGTAAAAAAATGTTTTTTTGAGCAAATATCAATGGTCCACAACCAGATGAAGCCTTATACCAAGTTTCGTCAGTATACGTTCATAAATAAGCGAGATATAAAATTTTTCTTTTCCTCCATAAGAATAACATTAGACAACGTACTGTGTTTAGCACTTTCAATATCTCGGTAACCAACTGACGTAGAGAAATGATCAAAATACCAAATTGTGTATTTTTTTAAGCTGAATCCAATGGTAAAAACTAAAATTTGACTATTTCCAAAATTATATATAAAAAATTCAAAAAACCCATTTTTGGGGTACAAAACCCCCCCAAAATACCCCTTCGGATAGAGCGATTTGGCTGGTTTTCGAACTTAAAGTCATAAATGTTGCTTTACACGTGTATACCAAATTTCATCAAAATCGGATAATTTTTACGAGAGTTATCGTGCTCACGGACACACACACACACACACACACATATATATATATATATATATATATATATATATATATATATATATATAGTAGAAATGTTCTCTCCAGATTCAAATTTTAAAATCTTTACTAATTTTCGTTCATCTGGTAAACTTCATCAGATAAATATAAAAGAAGGTGTATAAATATGTACATAATTGTATAAAAATACCCCCGTAGCAGCAAACCTGCGTACTCAGCGAATTTCCAATGCATATATATGTATCTTAACACCACATAAAGCCACATACCAAGTTTTATCATTATACATTCATAAATAAATGATTTATGACATTTTAATTATTCTCCATAAGAATAACATGGCGGCTGAGTATGCAGGTTTGCTGAATGAAGGAACACAAAAAGTGGGGTTTTATACAAATATCAATATAACTCATTTAGGTAAAGCCACATACCAAATTTCATTAATTTATTTTCATAATTAAGGGAGATAACACGTTACTTATTCTCCATAAGAATAACATGGGGCTGAGTACGCAGGTTTGCTGCTAAGGGAGCCTTTGGTAAAAAAATGTTTTTTTGAGCAAATATCAATAGTCCACAACCAGATGAAGCCTTATACCAAGTTTCGTCAGTATACGTTCATAAATAAGCGAGATATAAAATTTTTCTTTTCCTCCATAAGAATAACATTAGACAACGTACTGTGTTTAGCACTTTCAATATCTCGGTAACCAACTGACGTAGAGAAATGATCAAAATACCAAATTGTGTATTTTTTTAAGCTGAATCCAATGGTAAAAACTAAAATTTGACTATTTCCAAAATTATATATAAAAAATTCAAAAAACCCATTTTTGGGGTACAAAACCCCCCCAAAATACCCCTTCGGATAGAGCGATTTGGCTGGTTTTCGAACTTAAAGTCATAAATGTTGCTTTACACGTGTATACCAAATTTCATCAAAATCGGATAATTTTTACGAGAGTTATCGTGCTCACGGACACATATATATATATATATATATATATATATATATATATATATATATATATATATATATATATATACAGTATCGAACGAATGGTGTTTTTGGGGTCTGGGGACCTCAAAACGAAAAGTTATCATGGTCCCGGGCCTAGGTCTTACCATGCCGACTACGGTAATAGCTTCTTCCCTATGGGGGAAATTCGCTAAAACTAAACAAAATAGGTTAACAACAAAATATAAACAGATAATAAAAATCACATGCAATATAAAACAGATGGGTCATAGATAAAAATAATATACAGGTCAAGACAAAACCAATATTGGACTTTATAATTATCTTAGATTTAAACCAGACGGGTGCCGTGTTTGTAAGACTAGTTTATGGGTCAGTTCAGACTTACGAAGGTTAACCATTGTAATATTCTTGTTGCTGTCCTCTGTACCTTGTTTTATGGCCTTTAAATTGTAGCAGTCTTCGATCTTTTGTTTATTATGAAAAAGAGCATGTTTAGCAACTGGCTTTTCTTCTTCACCATGTACTAGAGCTGCACGGTGACCCGTCATTCGTACTCTTAAGTGGTTTGATGTCTGACCTATATATTGTTTCTTGCAGTACTTGCAGTCAAGTTGGTATATAACATTTTTTGAATTGCAGTCCATCTCACCTTTTATACTGTATTTTTTCTTTGTGGCGCTGCTTTCAAATTTAGTAGATTCTGTCATAATTCTGCAAGTACCGCACCGTGGTCTTTCACATGGTTTACACCTGTTTTTTCGATTACCCTCGACAGATTTATCCGATAAATTAGTTTTTACCAACATATTCCTCAAGTTGGGCGGCCTCTTAAAAATTACTCTTGGTGGTTTTGAGAAAATGTTTTTTGTCTCTTGTGATGACTGGAGAATGTTAAAAGACGTTTTTATCACATTGTTTATTTTATGTAGGCCTGGATAAAATTGAGTGATGAATTTCGGATCATTCACAACAAAACTATTAGTTTGCTGGTTCTTTGGTTGGTTAATCTGTCTCTTGATAACTTTTTCAGGATAGCCAGACTTTTGAAGGGAAACCGTCAACCTATTTATATAATTCACAAAGTCTGAATTTTCACTATACAGTTTCTTTGCTCTAAATGATAGGCTCTTGGGTATAGATTTTTTTATATAAGTAGGATGACAGCTCTTGTAATTTAAATATTGCATTGTGTTGGTCTCCTTCAAGTGTAGTTTTGTTTTGATGTATCCAGAATCTAGGTAAACATCCACGTCAAGAATCGTAACAGATTCTGTAGAGTAACTCCAAGTATAACGTAACGATGAAAAACTATTGAGCGATTGAAGAAATTCATTTAGGCGTTCTTGTCCATGTTGCCATATGAAAAATATGTCATCTATAAATCTATACCATAGAAGAGGCAAATAGTCTTGTGTGTTAAGGAAACTCTTCTCAATTGTCCCCATAAACAAATTAGCATAGCTTGGAGCCATGCGAGTACCCATCGCCGTCCCATTTGTTTGTAAGTATATTTTCTCTTGAAATTTGAAGGCATTCATTGTTAAGATGAACTTGACTAAAGTTAGTAAAAACGTTTTATATATATATACATACAATATATATATACAGTTTCGAACGAATGGTATTTTTGGGGTCTGGGGACCTCAAAACGAAAAGTTATCATGGTCCCGGGCCTAGGTCTTACCATGCCGACTACGGTAATAGCTTCTTCCCTATAGGGTAAATTCGCTAAAACCTAAAGAAAGTTCAGAATATTTAAGGTTTTTTTTATTTTATCAGTGAAGTTGTTCTTTCCCGAGGTGGCAAACATGGAATTCGAATTCAGCACCTCAAAAAACATGCAGAACCATTGAGAAAAAACTTCCGGAATTTTTTCCTGGGAAAAATACCATTTGACTGGACTACAAAAAACATTTAAAAAATAATTTTTTTCCTTTAAACAACCATAACGATTTTAATTGAAACTGTGGTTTAGTGTGTTTCATGATCTTAGTAAAATGACACCTCCGCGTTCCTGATAAAACTCTGGGTTGTAGATAATAGGGCCTAAAAGGTTTCAAAATTTTATTTGTTTTAAATAACTGCATGCGTTAAGAAAAGCTTACAAAATTAAATACAATGAAAAACAAATTTGGATTTATATTTTTATAAATTTATGAGAAAATGTACAGTAATACAGTCAAAAATGAAACAGTTTATTATGAAACCATAATATACAAATTAAGGGACCATTACACCTTTATTTTGACACCTAAACGAATGTTTTGTGACGACCGAGTGAGGAGAAGCGGAGCCCCAAAATTAACATTGGTCTTAAGGAACAAAACTCCAAGATGGCGTCTAGCAACTCCGGTAATGAAGACTCTTAAGAGGCTATAAGAGATATAAGTCAAATGCGTCCATTCTGTATTTTTATTATTTTTATTAACAACAATTTGAATATATTGAATGTATTTTCTGTAAGTTTCCACTAGAAGAATGATTTTATGATTTTAGCAAACACAGCAGTTTGTACTAACGTAAACAAAGGATGAAGTTCAACTTGGGTAAAAGCAGTACCAAGCAGTTTTCCAAGTTCCCAGTGCTTAAGGATTTTCACAAACTCAGCAAAAACATGTATTAAAATGAACATGAGACTCATCTGCAATCTAAATTCAAGTTGATATTTTTAAGAGCGCTTCTTCATCTGCAGACTCGGCATGGTTCTTGCAAGTGAGATGTGAAGTCAACTATGTTGTATTAATGCAAAATAATGTTCCATTGAAGTAGTTATTCATAGTTAGTTATTCCATTTGTTTTGTTAAAGCTTCATCTGTACCAAATGATTTTCAAACTAACACTGTAAACACTAAACACTAATTTTGTAACGTCAAATATCACCTCAAAATTTAGTAATGAAACATTTGCTTTAAAAATGTTATTGTAAATAGTAAATATCAGTTCTAAGGTATATTTAAATTAATCGTTTTCCAAAAAAAGGATCGAAAAAAGCTTCTGTCATGCTTCATAAAATGTTAACATGGGTTAAATAAGCAGCACATCCTGCTTAAACAATTTCACCTTAAATAATGTCCTATCTCTCTAACGTGTCTCATCTTACCCTTCCGCTTCTCACCTAGTTACAGAAAAATAATTAAACTTTTTAAGGAAGATATTTTTTATTTTCCCTAGGTAAAACTAATTAATTCTAGGACTATCTGATACCCGTGACTACGGTCGCGTGGTACTTCTTGATTACCGTTAATTCTCGATGATTCCCGTTGGTTCCCGGTCATAAAAAATACAGTTTCGATTGAAATTCCAGTAAATCATCACTCCATTAGGTTTGAAAGCTAGTAATTTCAATGAATAATTTTCAACAAAACCCAAAATTATCGATGCGGAGACACTTTTAAAGAAAACAATATTTTAACATTTCCCTGCTTTTACATATATGAAACTTTAAACTTTGTTAAAAGACACCTTCATTTTTCACGAATAAAAAACTTCAACTAACATTAGGCACAACCTCAATAACAATATTCCTGTTTCTCAGTACATCTTTTATGTGGTTAATGTGTGATTTAGAGCTTCAATTCATCTTCCAAATGAATTTCAGCTCCATCGGTTTAGTAGTTTATGTGTGATGGTTAACGCGGGAATAACAATGGTACATGTCTGTTGTGAGTGTATTACCTATCTCCCTACCAAACTTATGCTCCGTCAGTCCAATAGTAGGTGCGAGATGGAAAACATCATTTTTAGGCCTAAATCCAGTGGCGGGAAGATCCTTTGGATTTTCGGAACGACAGTAGCACCACGATTGATTCTGGTGTACCATCTAACTTCCTATCAAATTTCAACCTCATTGGTTCCATAGTCAGAGTGTGTGTGGTTAATATGGTTATTTTAACCCCCATGAAAATGTTTTTATCAGACTTGATAAAAATGTATCAAATTTGAACAGAGTTGATCAAGTTTGAAACACTTTGATCAAATAGTTGAAAAGGTCTGATAAAGTTGGTTCAGGCCCGATCAAACTTGATCAACTGTCTTGATCAAGCATTATCAAATTTTATCAGGCCTGATCAAGTTAATTCAGATCTGGTCGGACTTGATCAAGTATCTTGGATAAACCCTGATATCAGACTAGGTCAAATGACGACCAGGCCTGACAATAAATGTCAAACCTTTAGAACATGATTAGGAACGTTATCCTGTCTCTATTAAATCAACAAAAATCAGTGTTAAAACCATTTCAGAGGGGCATATGTATGTGTGTATATATATATATATATATATATATATATATATATATGTAAATATGTATGTATGTATATATGTATATATATATATATGTGTGTGTGTGTGTATATATGACGGCCAGGCCTGACAATAAATGTCAAAATGTTAGAACATGATTAGGAACGTTATCCTATCTATCTATCTATCTATATTATTAATAGGCAAGCATTATTTTTGTCGTACGTTTTTATCAGCTCGTGCACATCGTAGGAAAAATCTAAGCACACCGTTAGAAATGTATTTTTCTGTAGATGTGCACAATACTATCGTAATTTACATTAGTTTCTGAGAAATAGAGAAAATTTAATTTGAAATTAGAAAAAATAACATTGGCCTTATGGGTTGCGAAGTTGGTTACGGAATAACAACGAAATATAAATAGAACTTTCAAATCACATGTTATATTGCAGCGTGCATTGAAAACTGTGCATAGAGTACTTGATCATACCATTTTATAAGGAAAAAAGAATGTTACATTGAACCATTGCTACGCAACTTAAGTGGTGTACTCAATGGAATGTAATGAAAATTGTTAAAAAGCAATCATATGTTGAAATATAAAATATAAACAATAACAAACCAAATTTAATCATCAATAGTGATATGCACGATTTTTTACTATTTATTTTTGGTTTTGTGGTAGTGAAAAGTCTGCGCATCATGAGAAACTAATTATTATTTGGCAGTATTTGTTTTTTAGTGTTTTCAGTAGTGATATGTCCGATTTTTCACTGTTTATTTTTTATTTTGTGCTCGTGAAATGTCTGCGCGTCATGTGAAACTAATTATTTTACTATGTTGTTTCACTAGCTACTGGAATGGTAACACCCTTCTATTATCCTTTTTACCTCCACATTAAAAAAATTAAACCTGTTTGTGAGGGGGAAGGATGACGGCTGGGGAGAGGATGAGGTGGAGAGGTTTCAGGCAGAAAAAAGGCTACTGGAATGGTAACGCCCTTCGGCTATCCTATTTAACTCCACATTAATAACATTACCTGGAGGTGAGGGTTGGGGAGGGGGGGAAAGAGATAGAGAAGAGAGAAGGAGAGAGAGATGAGCGCAACAAAACCCACTAAATATTAAAATTTTTTTCAAATATTCGTCAAATAATATTTGGTTGAATTTCGACCATTGGGCGGTTTCTAGTGTGTGTGTGTGTGTATATATATATATATAGGCCCCTCTGAAATGGTTTTAACACTGATTGTTGACGAGTTAATAGAGACAGGATAACGTTCCTAATCATGTTCTAAAAGTTTGACATTTATTGTCAGGCCTGGTCGTCAATTTACCTAGTCTGATATCAGGACTTATCCAAGATACTTGATCAAGTCCGACCAGACCTGAATTAACTTGATCAGGCCTGATAAAATCTGATAATGCCTGATCAAGACAGTTGATCAAGTTTGATCTGGCCTGAACAAACTTGATCAGACCTGTGTATGTATATATATATATATATATATATATATATATATATATATACCTACACACCATATTCCTGTGCTGCATCACATAGGCTGCATGATTTGTGAGTCATTATATAAGACAATTATATAATTAAGACAAGATTGTATTTTGTTCAACATAAGCTACTTTATAATTGACGGGATCCTGCACTACCTGCTAGGAGTACGGCACAATTTCCTGCCAATGACTACACTGAGTTAGACGGATGATTTTTATAATAACGCGCAGCTGAAAAAATAAAAACTATAGGGAATTATTCTGGCATAATTTGATAAACAATTTCGTGCATAATTACAGAGGAAATATGGTGTCATTAACTTAAAATCGTGGTCCTATACAGTTTCTCTTTTTCATAATCGCTTCTCTTCTTCATATGTCAAGTACCGCAGTTATTTAGTGGATAAGAGAACGGTCTTCAACGCTGGAGTCCCGGGTCGAATCCCGACCGTTCAGGTGGTTTTTTTCATGATTTTTTTCATTTTTTTGTATCATATTTTTAATGTATATTTATTACGTTTCAATGATAAAATATATTATATTTTTTGTTTTTAATTTTTTTTATGAATCAAACCTGATTAATTGCCTGAACAAATTTGATAATAATTGTTCAAACATGTCAGGTCTGATCAAGTCCCTGATCAAATTTGATCTGGAAAGGTCCCATAATCCATATAAATCTGATGATCAGGTTTGATCAAGCCTTGTTCAGGTTCTGATATTTTTTAGATAAAATCTGACATCGTTTTTGTCATGTGGGAAAGGCAAATCTGGTGGAGATCCAGTACATTTTGCTCAGGGGTACACCTATGCCTGATTTGAGTGTATTAGCTATCATCCTACCAAACATCATCTCTCCAAACCGGCGAGAGATGGTAAATATAACTTTATATGCTAGTGTGGCAGGGTGAGTGGGTGGCTTTATAGTAGTGGGTGTCATGGTTAACTGGTTGTATAAAAGGCCAGTTGGGCGGAGCCTTAGAGTACAGTTGTATCAGAACTAGGCCTATGTCTGTCTTTAACTATAACCTGCCTTCCTACCAAATGTTAAACACATCAGTCCAATACTGGGTGCGAGATAATTAAAATAAATATTGTGAATTTCAGGAGGGCGGAGCCCAAAACCATTGTGGAACGGGAATATCCAGTAAATACTAATGCCCATATGATTGTCAAAAGAGTCCAGTAGGGTGGATTCCTATACCGTATTGTTTAACCAAGCCTATTGCACATCTACAACATAAGGGGAACAACAAATTTAAGCTTCAAATGTTGTCGTTTTTTTAGATGCAGTGATCACTAAGTCAGACAGTAAGTGAGTGGTGTTTGGAAAATATAGATTTTGTAGAAAAAATCTGTTTTCAGTGTCACGCAAAGGGCGATATTCAACGTAATTCCCAAACATTGATTATAGAGTCGGACGTGACCCAACAAAGAGCGGAAACAGCTGATTTTGTCCGTCTGAAACAGCGACGGGCTCGACTGTGCTCTATCTTGGAAACTGACCAGTCCCATCTTATTTGACCCCCTTGTGATACAGTTATAATATATTTACATCTGAAGCAACATTTTGATAAACAAGCTTTAGTTTAACTTGTTCGAAGTGGAAAAGTGTATTTAAAACTTGATTTATTTTACAATTTTCAGCTTGAATCCCTACGTGACGGAAATCCATTAACGTCTAATGTTTTCTGTTTTGTATCACATTTCTGCACTTATTTTTCTGAGTTGGATTGGTTTATTTTACTCCTATGTAAGTTTGATTTATCTGACTTTGGCGTTCCTGAGTTTGTTTTTCTCACACGTCTTAGTCAGCTAATTTTACTTTGATACAGATTGTACCGTAACAAGGCTTCCACCGGGTCAATGTTAATAGTATATGTATTTTCTAAAGACTTAAAGAGGTATATACTCATTTTAAGAGATTCGCTAAATTTATTAGATCCTTTATTATGTAAGAAATACGAATAAAACAACTAAATATACCAAACAACATAGAACTGCTTAAAATATTAATATCAGTAAAATTAAACCTTTTTTGTACTACCGGACGGGAATCATTGTAATATCACATTGAATTATTCATAGAGTTGAATTTTAGACTGATGAGTGTACCATAATTCATATAAACAGATTAACCTTACGTCACCATTCCTTATCAACAATTCGTTGATATAGTTCCGGCTCAGAGGGAGTCATTATCAAAAGTGCATAACGTTAAGCCATTTATTTATTTTTTATTTCATCGGGAATTACCATTTACCAATTCATCACAAGCACACAAAATTTGACTTAGCTGCATGGTTAGTATAATGTTATAACGGAAATTCTTCTAAATGTTGTCATTGTTTATATAAACTGATATACATAAGTTACCCAAACAAATTTCAAACAGTTTGCCGGTTGATACTCGTTACTTAACTAATCAGTAACAGTAACAGTATTTGCTAACAGACTCGTCCAAGATAAATAGCACACACTAATTTACAAGTCGTTAGCGTTGCTAATGATCTGACAAACGATGAAGAGCTTATTCATCTTATAACCATGTCGTTAATTACATTTCGTCGTTTAAATCATGATACCGATACGATACACTAAAAACTCTTTCCTACATATAGTCTCTTGAACCTCTCCATTACTAGTTAATTCTCTTTCCTTTGATCCATAATTTAACAATGAAAAGGGAAGATAGAACTCAGGGGCTTACCTTACCTGGTTGAAAGATTGTCTCATTAATATGTTTGGGTTTTTATTTGTTATAAATCCCGATAAATTGTTGACATAGTTATTATTTGTTTTTTTTTCAAGCAATAAATATTATTAAAATGTTAATTAAGTTTAAAAAGCTTAATATTTTTACAACCCGCTGGCCTAACAGTTAGCATCTTTACTTCGGTTCAAGGGGTCACGGGTTCAAATCCTGGGGTGTCCACAAACATTTTAGGGGTTGGGACCGCTTTCCCTAAAAGGGTTTGTGTGTTCTATAACAAAAATGTCAGTGTCGTTAAAATAGGAAACAATTAGTATGATCGTTATTTCCATTTAGTTAAGCCTACATTTTACTAGTTATTTATATTTTTTGTTCTTCAGTGTGAAATATGGCAAATTGATTACATCCTAGCATTATTTAGGGGGACCGCATACTTATATAATACAATGAGAATTATTAGAACTCTTCATTCGTGAGGACTCACATGAAGATACAGGGAGAATAACTGCGTATATGAATACTCTTAAGTTGTCTTAAGAGTATTCATACGCAGTTATTCTCCCTTTTACAACAAAAGTTATAACGTTATTATTCTTTCAGGAGACACAAGTAATTACTAAGAGGTGAATTGATTCTTAGAATTGATCTTAGAATCTTTTATGTACAAGTAAAGAGCAGGCTGCAATCCACTTGATTGAATTAAACTGAAAAGGAAATATTCCCGCTGTGATGATAATTCGGTCAGGCATAATGACGTTAAATCTGGCGTAATTTGAGGGTGGGATGAGAAGAGGTCGTAATGAACTGGATGAAATTAGATGCCTTCCCGATGTCATACTCAACAGCGTTCATATGAAACTGATGATTTGAGGGGAAATTTAATTTTTATAATTTCTCAAGAAAACCTGGCCCGTTTCTTTCAAGGACTCTCGGAATGTTTTCAATAATTTATGGGTTTCTATGGGTTAAGGTGAAAAGTGGATTATTTAATTCTATCAACAATACGGGGTGCAGAGGATTTTTCCCTGATTTTTGCCAGTGTTTTGCTGTGTTGGTGAATTTCTATAGGAAATAAAAACTATACATCTATATTATACTAATTAAATATTACTCTGAGAATATCTTAAAGTGGTTATGATATTTATAGTCTATGTAATAAAATACACCCACCAACACACTTGCATACTCAGCCCAATGCTACTCTTGAATAATTTAAACTTTGTAACTTGTTTATCCTGGTAGAGCTAATTAATTATTGTCATTATTGATTGTATCATTACAACACTTTTAACCTTTATTTATTTATAATTCTGTAGGCAAAGTCAAAATTGTGGGACTTTGACAAATTTCAGGATGATAGGAGAAGGCTAAAATTTAAGGTCTTAATCCCAGCAGGGATTCGGGAAAAATAGCAATATTTCCAAAAAGTTACCAGCAAACGAGAAATAACGTAAAGCATGGGGTTTTAAATACCCCCGTCGCAGCAAACCTGCGTACTCAGCGAATTTCCAATGCATATATATATATATGTCCTAATACCACCTAACGTTAATCTTACTAAGTTCACAAATAAGCGATACCTGTATAAAATGTTAATTATTCTCGATAAGAATAACATAGGATATGCGTACGCAGGTTTGCTGCAACAAGGGACACAAAATATGGGTTTTATGTACATATAAACATTACTCATCTAGGTAAAGCTATGTACCAAGTTCCATTAATATACATTCATAAATAAGCGATATATGCCAATTTATTTATTCTCCATAAGAATAACATGGGGGCTGAGTACGCAGGTTTGCGGCTACAGGAACTAAACCGGTAAACTTTTTTTTGTGTTAATAACAATATACCACAACCAGATGAAGCCAAGTTTGGTTGGTATACGTTTATAAATAAGTGAGATATAAAATTGTTCTTATTCTCCATAAGAATAACATTGGACAACGTGCTGTGTTTAGCACTTTCAATATCTCTGGAACAAATGAACGTAGAGCAAAGATCAAAATACCAAATTGTGTGTTTTTTAAGCTGAATCCAATGATGACAATTTATTTTTGACTTTTTCAAAGATTATATGTAAAAAATTAAATACCCCCGTAGCAGCAAACCTGCGTACTCAGCGAATTTCCAATGCATATATATGTATATTAATACCACATAAAGCCACATACCAAGTTTCATCAATATACATTCATAAACAAACGATTTATGACATTTTAATTATTCTCCATAAGAATAACATGGCAGCTGAGTATGCAGGTTTGCTGAAGCAAGGAACACAAAAAATGGGGTTTTATACAAATATCAATACAACTCATCTAGGTAAAGCGACATACCAAATTTCATTAATTTATTTTCATAATGAAGGCAGATAACACGTTACTTATTCTCCATAAGAATAACATGGGGCTGAGTACGCAGGTTTGCTGCTAAGGGAGCCTTGGGTAAAAATTTGTCTTTTTGAGCAAATATCAATGGTCCACAACCAGATGAAGCCGTATACCAAGTTTCGTCAGTATACGTTGATAAATAGGCGAGATATAAAATTTTTCTTTTCCTCCATAAGAATAACATTAGACAACGTACTGTGTTTAGCACTTTCAATATATCGGTAACCAATTGACGTAGAGAAATGATCAAAATACCAAATTGTGTGTTTTTTTAAGCTGAATCCAATGGTGAAAACTAAAATTTGAATATTTCAAAAATTATATGTGAAAAATTCGAAAAACCCATTTTTGGGGTACAAAACCCCCCCAAAATACCCCTTCGGGTAGAGCGATCTGGCTGGTTTTCGAACTTAAAGTCATAAATGTTGCTTTACACGTTTATACCAAATTTCATCAAAATCGGATCATTTTTACGAGAGTTATCGTGCTCACGGACACATATATATATATATATATATATATATATATATATATATATACAGTATCGAACGAATGGTGTTTTTGGGGTCTGGGGACCTCAAAACGAAAAGTTATCATGGTCCCGGGCCTAGGTCTTACCATGCCGACTACGGTAATAGCTTCTTCCCTATAGGGGAAATTCGCTAAAAGAAATTGTAGGGTGCAAAACCCCCCCAAAATACCCCTTTGGATGGGTCGATCTGTCTGGTTGTCGAAATTAGAGTCATAAATGTTGCTTTACACATTTGTACCAAATGTCATATAAATCGGACCATTTTTTTAGAGTTATCGTGCCCACGGAAACACACACACACACACACACACACACACACACACACACACACACACACACACACACACACTCACACACACACACACACACACTCACACACACACACACACACACACTTCAAATTTGGTAGGGACATACCTTTCTGTAATCAGTTGGACAAGTTCGTTGGGCAAAACAATCGGAAACTCTAAACCCCTTTTTTGGGGATTAATATTTCAAATTTTGAGTTTTTGGGCCCAAAAAGGGTCATAAAAGCCCCGGAAGTAAAATTAATCCACATATAAATATGGGAATTAGTGGGGCGAAACTTTTAAGCTCTCTTCCGTCATTCTAGCATAACTATTTACCAAGTTATAGAAGAAAATGTGTACTGATCAAACACAGTACTGTACGTTGTCTTTTGGGGGTTTTACATTAGAAAAGCCTGTTATTCATTTGTTGGTGTACTTTCATCATCCCCAGCAACCTCACGCCTACTTTAAAGCCTGACTGGACCTTCTCCTAACCTTATAATGTGCAAAATTGTATTCCCAACATTGCAGGTAAATGAAACCAGGAGCATCAGAACAGCCAAAAAATCAATGTTTTCATATTTCAATAAAAATTTGAATAAATGTATGTTTTACACTTATTTTGAGTTTTAAAAGTTTTTTATGCGGAAATTCACTTCCCTCATGTCAGCGTGCTGCCTGAGAACTCGTTTTATTTTCATAGCATGTAAAAAGCAACGAGGTGTAAATAAATATAGAGCTCTCGTCTCGTGTTATATTATATTTCATTATTAGGGCCGAAAGTGACGCTTTTCGATACGAGCTCAAGTTTAACGGCAAATAGTCAAAATGGCGTAGAGAGTCAAAATGGCGGTCAACGTGTAGGCACAGTTTTTTCCCCCAGGCGAGATCTCTATAGATATAACTCGTTGGTAAAAAGTAAACAAATCAGCTGAGGCAGAGTCCTGGATAAAGGTTAGGGGCCATGGCCCCTTCAAGCCATGTCTTCACTTTTAATTGACGTTATCATGTGTGAATGGATTTTTAAAATAAAACTTATTTTCTAAAACAATTTAATTCACAATCAGATTACGGGATCCTTTAAATGCTAGTTAATATAATCTTTTTTAGCTCCAGCCTGTCCCACAGTACTCACGAATACGCCCGAATAGTCGTCCTAATACCGAATGTTCACCGTTTTCGTAAATAGTGTGGAAGCTACACGTACATCGAATAACTAATTATTTCATTGTTGCAAACAGTGACAAATGTTTAGCGAACTTTATGGAGAATGTTTGGTAGAATATTCGGGCGTTATTCGCGAAAAATGTGGGACAGGATTTGGTAAGTGATTCAGAGACAAAAAGAAACTTTTTTACTTTAAAATTAATTTAAAAGGACGATTTCCTTATAATGAATTACATATTACAATAATTGGGTAGTGGTAATAATAGTTTACTACTTTCAATATTCGACTAAAATGTAGCCAAAAACAAAAAATATTGCTCGATTTCATGCACTTAAAGCACAAATATTTTAAAACCCAAAAATTATGTATATCTATGCTAGTAATATTCCATCTATGAGAAAAAGTTGTTTTTCCATATGCGGAAAAGGTCCTATGTATGGTATTTCCACCAATCGTCTAAAGATTGCTAATGTTAAATTACAAACAAGAGATCAAAACAAATCAGATGGGAAAGAATCTGATTAGTACCCTTAGATCTTTAAGAGTCAAGACATTATAACTAACTCCCGTTGCATACAGTAATGTGCAACAATATTACAACTGTGTTTGTAACTGTTGCAAGATAGAGCATGACCGTGGCTATTTCAATGAGTCCAAATCAGCTGTTTCTGTCCATTGTTGAGGCACGTTTCCCCTTCCCCGTTGTTTTTGCTCAGACCTACAGATACATATTAGTTTTAAGTGAATGTAAATTGTAAAAATAACGAAATAGCCTCCAGAGGATTTATGATATTTCCTGATCCTTAGACATTTAAACGTTGTGTTATTTTTTCAAATATATTTTTACCAAGCATAACTTAAGAGGTGAGAATTCATTCGAACTTATTCTAAAAGTAGTTTTAGATATCATAAATGTGGGGAGTGTACCCACTTTTGTTACCAAAAATAGGGAAGAGGTTATGGACCTAACGCTAGGTAGTACTAGTATTAGGCATAGGATCAATAGGGGACGGTATCTAGCGAACCATCTCTGTCGGATCATAGGATCATAGGTTCAATATGGATGGGACAATTGAGGGCAGCACCTCCAGCAGGAACCCCAGGAATATAAACTGGGAAAAATATAGAAATATTTTGAAATGTAACATGGACCAGCTAAACTCAAGGGTGGGTAGTTACCTTCAGATCGAGGAATCAGTGGGTGCCTTAAATTGGGCAATAATGGACGCATATGCATCTAGTTGCCTCATCAAAGAAAAGGTAACCAATAGAGATGAACCTTGGTAGAGCAAGAAGCTCTCCAGACTAAGGGCAGAAACGCGAAGTTTGTTTAATTGAGCCAAGTCAGACGGAGGGTGGCAAAGGTACACCAGTACTCTGATGCTCTATAACAAAGAAATAAGAAGGGCTAAGAGAAATAGCTTCAGGAAGTTCTGTGAGGAAATTACCGATATTCCTCTGATGGCAAGACTGCATAAAGCAATGAACAGAGGGAAGATGCAGGAATTGGTATCACTAATAACCCCAGATGGCAGCTACACAGAGGATGAGGAGCAGCGTGCTCTTCTCCTACTAGAAACACACTTCCCCGGTAGCAAGCTAATGGAGGGAGGGACTACTGAAGGAAGAATAAGTAGAACAAAGAGAAGACTGGGATGTGGCAAGAAGAATCCTTTCCCCTGGTAGGCTTGAATGGGCGATCAACTCATTCCAACCATACAAGTCACCCGGTGTAGACAATATATACCCTGCTTTACTGCAGGCGAGGCAGAAAAAGATTATTCCACACCTGTTGGGAATAATGAGGAACAGCCTAGCCTTGGAATATGTACCAAGGATTTGGAGAAAGCCAAGAGAAATGCAGTTACCTTCATTCCAAAAGCTGGCAAGAAAAATATTATGGAACCGAAATCGTATCGGTTCATAAGTCATATCCTTTCTCCTGAAAACTATGGAAAAGGCTGTGGATAACTGCAGGCGGTGGAGTTACTGGAGACATCTCCCTTACAGCAGCAACATGCATACAGGTCCAACAGATACTGAACTGTAATAACTGACCAGGAAGACTCTTTATTGTGAGGAAAATGCTTTATTTGTTTTTCTTGATATAGCAGGAGCCTTTGATATCACCTCACATTAATCCATGACTGAGGTACTGGAAACAAAGGGTGTGGACAAAACGACTATCCGTTGGATAGGCAATATGCTGCCCACAAGAATAGTGGAACCCCACGTTGCAGTAAGAATCACACAAATGAGTACGGAAAGTGGTAGTCCCCAGCGCGGGGTACTAGCTCCCCTTCTATGGAGCTTGGTTGTAAATGAGCTCCTAGGGATTCTTGACAGGGGAAGTCTACACTGTATTGAGTATTAGGATGATATAGCTATCATTGCAAAAGGAAAATTTGAGGAAACTCTTTGTGATTGAATTCAAGGGGATCTAAATCAAACGAAGGAATAGTGCAAGTCGGTGGGTTTGACAGTCAATCCAGCAAAATTGTATCCTTTACTATGAAAAGAAGGCTACCACTATTAAGAAATATCCAGTTAGGTGGGGTGGAACTGGAATAGAAGTCGGAGGTTAAGTATATGGGGGTAACACGAGATAAGAAACTACTGAGGAATAGACATGTAGAAAAGGTAACCAAAAAAGCTACATCTGCCCTTCTGACCTGCAGGAGCTATGCAGGGAAATCGTGGGGTTACAACCCACGTGTATTTAAGGTGGATGTATACTATGATTGTGATACCAATGACCACATATGGGTCGGTAGCTTGGGCGGGTAGGACAAATTTTAAGAACACGAGGAAATCGCTCGAGAAGGTCCAAAGAATGGCTTTTGTTATCATAACGGGAGCCATGAGATCCTGTCCTGCAGCAGCTTTAGAAGTAATCCTGGACCTGACATTTCTGCATTTGGTTGTAGACAAGTCGGCAAAGAAGTCCCTACTTAAGATGGATATAATAGGCATGAAAATGAATCCTACCCATGGCTGAGACTCTCTTCCGCTAGGCCTAGAAGAATTCCTGAACCTCCCAAGGGACTCAGTAATCAAAAGGTTCAACTTTGAAATTAATTTAAGCACTGGGCTAGAAGGAACAAGCAACAGTGTAATTTGAGTTCACATATCTACTTGCGAGACATGCCATCAGGTGGAACACCGATAGATAACGAACCAAATACACCGAGTCCATGTGGATTTCCCCAAGAATCTTTCATACAGAGGTGAATGCAATTGCGAGAACCACAACCTCGATCCTATCTGATAGCCAAGCAGCCATCAGGGCGCTGAGTTCACCGGTAATCAGCTCCAGAATGGTGTGGGACTGCCGGCAGAGTTTAAATATGCTAGGTAGGACAAACGGAGTGTTTCTCCTCTGGGTGCCGGGACCCCAAGGAGTAGAGGGTAATGAAGAAGCAGACAGGCTTACAAGAGAAGGAGCGGCAAAACCCTTCACTGGCCCTGAGCCAGAGTACGGATTAGAGGATATTTTATTCAGGAGGGAACTCAAAGATAAAGAAGAAGCAGAAAGATCAATCAGGTGGGTGATTCTTCCTGGATGTAGACTAGACAAGGAAATGCTTTGCAACTTTAATCATAGGAGATCTGAAAATCTGATCAGGCATAACAATATAAGAGCCTACGAATTCTAACAGGATTTATCACCGGATACTGCATACTTAAGGGCCACCTTAAGAATGTGGGTATGGTAGAAGAAATGGCTGCAGATTCTGCCAGAGGCAGGAGGTAAACCCGAGGCATCTACTGGCTGAATGCGATGCGGTTGGGCAAAAAAGGGCAAGGAGTTTGGGATTACACCAGATAAGCATTAGGAATGCTCCCCTTTTAGAACCCCCCAGGTTCTAAACTTCATCAAGGAGTTAAGGTTGGAGGAGGATCTCTAGGAAGGTTCTGAGAGCTCAGAAGCGGGGACACAAAAGATCTTGTTAGGTCGCAGCGCATTCTTCCCCCACGTTTATCAGTATCAGTATCAATACCAAGCATATGTCAAGTTACTTCCAGTAATATATTTCGTTTATTTTTAACAAAACGTTCAATGTACGCGTTCTTAAAACTAATTACAGAAAATAAATAAAACTGTATTTGTAGATTCATATAGTCTATCATATAAATTATACATGTATTATAATATTCAAAGGTTTACTCTTTCAAACCACGCACCGCACTTGTGCCACCAGGCGGCTCATGGCCCTCCCCGGAGGCTTGCCTCTGGAGTTGGGACTCCCCAGGTGCCGTCAAAGCTCATTGCATGCAATGCATAGTCCCTGTGTGGCATAGTCCTCCAAAGTGCGCCCTTATAAATTTACTTAGCTATAATATCAAAAATAAAACTATTGCTGAATTTGAAATAAAAAATCAATATTATCCTCTAGTTGAAATAACCATTTCCTTAATCTACTTAAAAAAATTTGAATATTAAATGCAATCTTTACATTTTCAGGAAGTTTGTTAAACAGTTTCGGAGCTATAAAATTGAAAGTTTTTGTAAAAAATGTATTGGTTGGCTTGGGAATAAAAAACTGGTTAGCTTTTCTTAATTTTTTCTATACTCATTCTCATTTTGGGGCATATTTCCACTTTTATTGTAGAAAAGTTTCAGAACTTTATAAACATAAATATATTTAAACGGAAGAATTCTCTGACTTATGAAAAGAGGTTTTGATGGTTCATATCTGTTTTTGTATGAAATCAATCTTAAAATATGTTTCTGCTGCAAATATAATGGTTTAGTATATGACTCATAGGTATTACCCCAAAAGACTATGCCGTAATCGATTCTACTTTGTACTAAAGCAAAATATAAGATACGCAGAACTTTACTATTACTGAGATCCTTTAAAAAGTAAAAATATCTTATTGCATTGTTGATCTTATTCTTGAGTTTTGTTATGTGAATTTTCCATCCTAGCTCACTGTCAACATGCAGTCCTAGGTATTTTATATCGCCAATTTGATCTACAACAGCACATTTTAATGTACATATCGTGTGCTTATTTAAGCAATCAGCACACTTATACATAATGCTGTCTCTAAATTTTATATTTTTCTTGAGGTTGAAATTAATGTACTTTGTTTTTTCGGCACTCAACATTAGCCGGTTCACAGTGAACCACCATTGGAGCGCTTCAAGGTCTTTGTTCATTGCCTGCTGAACTATTTCCCAATTATTTTCAGAGTAGCATAATGCCGTGTCGTCAGCAAGGGACCGCGTCTAGGTGTCACCCCGTCAACCTGTCACCCCGACAAACCATCACCTTTTAAAACAGGTTTTGAGGTGACGAGTTGGCGCGCATCGTCCCCGACAACCCGTCACCATTTGAAGGAGGTGATAGGTTGTCGGGGTGACACCTCACGCGAGCGTGCGAGGTGACGGGTTGTCGTGGTCGGAGGCGTCTAATCGTCACCTCCAAAGAGAGGAGGTGACACTTTGTCGGGGTTACACCTTGACGCGAGCGTGAGAGGTGGCGGTTTGACGTCGATGCAACCGACAACTTGATACCACAGCAAACCGCCAACCCGATAGGCTCCTCCCTTTGAACTAAAATTACATATTTGCACACATAATCAATTCGTTTAACACTGCAATAGAGACAGCAGTAGTTAGGGCGGGCACCTTGGGTCCAACATTGCTCTTATGGAGAATAGATTAACATGTACTCTTATGGAGAATAGATTAACATGGACTCTTATGGGGGAATAGAATAACACGGACTCTTATGGAGAATAGAATTGGGGTGTAATTACTACCCTCTTTGGCTCTTCTGCTACCCTCTATGGCAACTATCTATTTCTTGCATCCTTTTATGGTTAATTATTTAACCCTCGTGTCCTTCTGTTGTTAATCATCTAGTCTTCTGTGGTAATTATTTGACCTACGTTTCCTTTTACATATTTAACCCTCGTGTCCTTCTGTTGTAAACCATCTAGCCTTCTGTGCTAATTGTTTAACCCTCGTGTCCTTCTGTTGTAAACCATCTAGCCTTCTGTGGTAATTGTTTAACCCTCGTGTCCTTCTGTTTTTAATCATCTAGTATTCTGTGGTAATTATTTTACCCTCGTGTCCTTCTGTTGTTAATCATCTAGTATTCTGTGGTAATTATTTTACCCTCGTGTCCTTCTGCTGTTAATCATCTAGCCTTCTGTACATCTAACCTCCACAACCTTCACTCCCTTCTGCGTAAATAATCTCACTTCCTTCTGCGTATCTATCCACAACATTCGAAAGAAGTCTCTGGCAGCAAACTCGTTGTAACTAGTTAAAATACTGCTCTGTAATTGGTTATAATAAAAATGCATTCTATTGGTTGTAATTAGCGTTCTGTGCCCTGATTGGTCGAAACTTTTAGCGCTTTTTGTTCTCAAGCGTTAACTTCACTCTGTCTCTTGCATTTGCACTGGTCAGAGGTCCATGCGCTACTCCGTTCGTTGATTTTGCACTTGGCAAATATTACATTTGATTATAATGATTTTAGTTTTCTTGTATTGTAGTAGTTTTAATTCTCATGTATTGTAGTAATCCTGCGTGCTTAATGACAGGGCTAGAGTAGTGTTGTATTTAATTGTTTTACCTGACTAACATATCCTTACACCATTAATCTCACTCTCTAGTCTTGTTCTTTAATACAGTTCTCAGTTAGTGTATTGTTTGCTACCTCTATTACCTTCATCATAACTTGTAGCTCTGCTTTGACTTGTGTAGTTTGGGTGTTAGTGTTTTTTGACTTGTGTAGTTATACATACGTCCAGTGCTCTCCTACATACTATATACCTCTAAACATAGACTCTACTACCTCATTCTGCTTCAGTCGTCACACTGATCAGACGTGTTTTATGCTGCTTCTGCGTAATTGTTAAGTGTTCTCTTGCACAAATTATTATTGTCTTGTTGATTCTGCGCTATTAATTCAGTTATATTGGTGTGAACTTGACTCTGGCTGGTGTATTTGATCTCTTTAAACGTTAGAGTGTTGTGTATTACAGTTCAGATTGTTTTCAGTATTTCATTCTCTGTTAAAGGATGGAAGTTTCTAAAAAGAGCTCTCAAAGCCCAGTAAATTTAATTGGTACCTCTGAAACCTATGTTAGACACTTCAGGTTGTACGGGTTGGAAACTGTTTTCAAATTCACTAAACCGCCAAGAGGTATCTCTGAGTTTGATTGGATTCGTAAAGGTTTTAATCAAATTGTTGAAAAGGCTAAAGCCAACGCTGTACCCACTGATTATCTTGGGTTTAAAATGCAATCGATAAGTTTAAAAAGTGCTGAACCGGGGTACGTAGCTTTGAGACCTGTCTCTGAAGTTAGCGGTGATGTTCTCTGGGATATTTTTGGAGGCATAATTCAAAGTAACTCTGAATCTTTAACCTCTAGCGACACTTTTAGAATTGACGTTACGAGGGTAAATGTCCCCGTAGGTAAAGGGAGAGTACGTCCAGAGATGTACAACACGTTTGACGAGGAATGTAAAGCTAGGAAGGGAATTGTTGTAATTAATAATAAAGACAATTTATGTTTGGCTAGAGCACTGGTGGTAGGCAAGGCTTATGCAAAGAATGATCCTCAGATCTACGCTATACGAAAAGACAAGGGGAAAAGACAAACATTCAGAGCTAATAAACTCATAGCAAAGGCCCGTGTAGAAATGCCGGAGGAGGGCGCTGGCATCCCTGAGCTTGAAAAATTCCAGTCACATCTTAAAAAATACAGAATAACAGTCTACAGTTACGATAGAAAAGGCCGGGATATTTACTTTGAGGGAGGTAATGAAGACGCTAAATTTAAAATTAACTTGCTCTTTCACAACGGGCATTACAATGTAATTACAAACTTAACTGCTGCTTTCGTATGTTATTATTTCTGTGAAGCCTGTCATATTCCCTACAATAACAAGGGTGAGCATCGATGCTCTAACATCTGCCCGTCTTGCCATTCTATCTCTCCGCCCTGTAAACTTGAACACGGAGGCATCACATGCCGTCTTTGCAACCGCTTCTTCAAAAATGAGCGGTGTTTAATAGCCCATCAAGGGCAACTATGTAAATCTATAAAGTTCTGCCGCGAATGTAACAAAATGATATATCCAAGAAAACGTAAGACAGCTCACGTATGCGGAGAAGTTTACTGTAACCCCTGCGAAGCGTTCAAAGACCCCGCGCATCAGTGTTTCATAAAGGTAGATAGGAAAATTCCGAAAGACCGAGATTTTCTTTTCATATTTTTTGACTTTGAAACGAGGCAGGATGAGTCTCTTCCCTCAGATCCTGATAAAAAATTGCATAAAGTTAACCTGTGCGTCTCGCAACAATACTGTTTTAAATGTGTTAATGAGGGTGAGTGTGAAACCTGTTCTGAGAGGCAAAGAGTCTTTGAAAAAGAACCAGTAAAACAATTCATGGACTATGTAATGGGAATTCGAAAGAAATTTAAAGATATTTGTGTGATTGCTCACAACGGGCAGGGTTTTGATTTTCAATTCATTCTACAGTACATCATGGAAGAAACTAAATTTACACCAAAAATAACTCCTCGGGGAACTAAAGCTATTTTGATTGAAGTAGCCAACGTAAGGTTTGTTGACTCACTTAGTTATTTTCCCATGGCCCTCGCTGCACTCCCTAAAGCTTTTGATCTGCCTCCCGAGAAAAAGAAAGGTTATTTCCCGCATCTTTTTAACACTGTGGCAAACCAAAATTATGTAGGCCCGATACCCGACAAAAAGTATTACTGCCCGGAATCAATGTTTGAGAAACCTCACGAAGCTTTCGAGATTTGGTACGACGAACGAGTCGCTGAAGATTACGTGTTTGATTTCAAAAAAGAAATCTTGGAGTATTGTATCTCTGACGTGGAAATCCTAGCCCAAGCGTGTATAAAATTTAGAGCCTTGCTTCTTGAACAATGTAACGTAGATCCTTTTCTCGAGGCCGTAACTATTGCTAGCGCCTGTAACTTAGCTTTTCGGCGTAACTTTCTAAAACCAAACACAATAGGTTTGATTCCTAAAAACGGTTACAGACTGACTGACAATCAGTCAGCCGTTGCTTTACAATGGTTAGCATGGGAGGAGGAGAAACGAGGGTTGAGGATTCAACACGCGGGCCGGGGTAAAGAAGTTAAAATTAATGGAATGAAAGTTGATGGGTTTGACGGGGAACGGATTTACGAGTTTCACGGGTGTTACTGGCACGGTTGCCCGAAATGTTATCAATACAGCAGAGAAGAACCTCTGCCGGAGGATCCTTCAGACAGCTTGCATCTCCGTTACGAGAGAACCAAGTCCAAAATGGCAAAATTTAATAACTATGAGGTTGTAGAGATGTGGGAATGTAAATTTAATAAATTGAAGAAAGATAATAAATTAAATCACTTGAACCAACTGTCCATTCTAAACACACTTCCACTCAATCCTAGAGATTCCTTTTTTGGAGGCAGGACAGGTAATACTAAAACATATCATAAATGTGAAGAGGGAGAAACGATACAGTATGTTGATGTTTGCTCCCTTTATCCGTTTGTGAATAAATATTGTAAGTATCCCGTGGGTCATCCTACTATTTATGTTGGAAATGAGTGCCGAGAGAGAGGTCTTGAAGTAGAGGGATTATTGAAATGTAAGATTCTACCTCCTTACAACTTGTATCACCCCGTACTCCCCGCTAAAATGAATAATAAATTAATGTTTGTGTTGTGTAGAACTTGCGGGGAGACTTTAAACCAAGGGGAATGTTTTCATGAGAGTGAGGAAAGGGCAATGGTAGGAACATGGACTATGGATGAAATTAGGAAAGCTGTAGAAAAGGGCTATGTGATTTTGGACATGTATGAGTTGTGGGAGTACGAGGTAGCCACTTATGAAAATGGAGGTTTGTTTACAGATTTCATTAATAAATTCTTGAAAGTAAAGCAGGAAGCCTCAGGCTATCCCGCCTGGTGTATGACAGAGGAGGATAAAGAAAAGTATGTTTATGATTTCTTTAAGCGTGAGGGTATTCAAATGGAGAAAGATAAAATTTGTAAAAACGGGGGACTTAGATCAGTAGCCAAATTAATGTTAAATTCATTCTGGGGCAAGTTTGGTCAAAGAGAAAACATGAACCAATAGCTGAAGTAATAAACCAAGAAGTTTTGCTAGTTAATTGGCAGAATGTTGATGAAGCTAGTGAGGCTCTAAAAACTGTAAATGTTGTAATTGCAGCCTACACTACAGCTCACGCGAGACTTAAACTTTATGAACATCTAGATTCTCTTGGAGGGCAGGTCTTGTATTATGATACAGATTCGTGTATTTATTTATACCGTAATGGGTTGTATAAGGTTCCTACGGGGGATTACCTCGGGGAAATGACGGATGAATTGGCAGATGAGTACGGGCCCGGCTCTTATATTGTAGAGTTTGTTTCTGGGGGGACCAAAGACCTACGCTTACCTTGTCTGGTCAACCAAAAAGCAAAAGTTAGAATCAGTTTGTAAAATTAAGGGTCTAACATTAAACATGAAAACCTCCGAAACATTAAACTTTGAAGCTCTAAAAAAGATGGTACTAAACGAAGCTGCTGAAATACTAGAAATTGAAGAGAATAGAATCAGGAGAACAAAGACACGAGAAGTCGTTACAGTAAGTGAAATTAAAAAGTTTAGAATTACAGGACCCAAGAGAAAATTTAATGATGATCACGACACGTTGCCTTTCGGCTTTAAAAAACAAAAACTAATGGAACCATCACACGGGTACTAAGCGTATATACCTCTAAACATCAGCTCTGTTACCTCATTCTGTTCTGAGACACGGTACTGAACGGTTGTGTTTGTGCTGTTACACTCAGTTGTATATTGTTTTGTTATTTTCTTGTAGAATGTCTGCTGAACATAATACATCCGCTAACCAACAGGTTTTTCTTCAGCTTATACACAAAAAGAGGTTAAATGAAAATGTAAAATTTAATATTACACGCTCAGAGTTTAAGTTCTTACTTACAGGTTCAATAAATGCACGGGAATGGCCTTTGGTGTTTTCTGAGTATATAGTAGATAAAATAACGGAGAACTCCTCATCAAACACCTACATCGGAGTATCAATAAAGCACACAGGTGCATCAGGAGACATACCTTACATGCCATTAGCTAATCTAACACCGACAGTTTTTGATGATCACTTTGAAGAAATGTTTTGTAACGTTGAGAAACTATCTGGGGTTTTAAATCTTGAAGTATCACTTGTCTATATTCCTAGTTGCTACCGTCGATAAAGACGACACTTTTCCCTACGGAGCAGTGTTACTTTTGTACATACTTCTTGTGACTAGTACAGTTACATCATTCTACTCTGAGTCACGGTACTGATCAGACGTGCTTCTGCGCTGTTTTTGTCTGTAAAAACGTAATTGTGACATGGCTGCTAAATACTATACATTTAATAACAAACCGGTATTGGTTCTGTTTGATAATGAAGGAAAGCCATGGTTTAAAGCTAAAGATGTAGCGTCTGCTCTTAAGCATGTTAATTGCTGTAGTGCAATTCAGAAACATGTAGATGACAATGATAAATTAACAATTGGAAGTTTTTCTGAGGCCCAAAAACAGGGTGTTGGACCGATTGAGAAAACAACTGTTTTCATAAACGAAGCCGGATTATGTTCTTTAATTTTAAAGTCGACTACTCCCGAAGCAAGACTGTTAGTAAGAAGTCTGTTGCCGGAGAAGTTTTACCTTACCTACACAAATATGAAAGATGAAATTTCACTTTAAATGTTAGTTTTAAAATCACAAGTTCCCACTGTATGAGTGTATGTGAGTGAATGAAGGTCACTGGCGTGGGTGACGAAAAACCCCGTAAACCTGAAAGGAAGCCTAGTAGATTGAGGAGTCTGGCCAACCCCCAGACTGCTCTTTTGAACGGGTATGTGTGAATGTGTGATGAAGGATCTAGTAGATTGAGGCGTCTGGCTAACACCCAGACTACTCCTTCGAACGAGCCGGTGTGAATGTGTGATGAAGGATCTAGTAGATTGAGGCGCCTGGCCAACACCCAGGCTACTCCTTTGAACGAGCCGGTGTGAATGAAGGATTTTGAACATTGAGAAGCCTTGCTAACGCACAGGCTACTCCTTGGAACAATCCGGTGGGACTTGTAAAAAAAAGTAAATAAATATAAAGCAAATAAAAAAAAACTCTATCCTTTCGTTTGCTAAAAGGGAGAGGACTTTTATTTTGTACTGGGCGTCAACCAGGTAATCTGGATTGGCTCACGCACGAAATAAAGGTTGAACCTGGGTGCTCACGCACGAATGGTCTCAAACCCCATTCAAGCAAACATACACTTACCGAGGGTTTATCACAGAATACCCGGAGATTTACATGGTAGCTGTGGAGACTCAATGGATCGAGGTTGGAAGCACCGACCGCAGGAGAACATCTGACTTGGAAACATTTGACCGGAGATAGATAGATATTTGTCCCCGGTGGACAGTTTTCAGCGGACTTGGAGGTATTTTATAGCTTAAGGTTTCCATCAAAGAAAAACATACCCCAGTAATCAGTTTTAGCGGACTCGGTATTGTTTGACCGAGAAATTTAAAATGTTTGGGCAAAGTTAAATGTAGCCCCCGGTAAACAGTTTTAGCGGACTCGGTATTGTTTGGCCGAGAAATTTAAAAGGTTTGGGCAAAGTTAAATGCAGCCCCAGTAGAGTATTTTCAGTAAATTGTGACAGAATTGACGATACGTTAGACCGTCAGAGTACCTTACGGTCCCCGCCAGACAGTTTTAACGAACTTGAACATATTCAACCGAGAAAATACACAATCAACCTGCAGAACTACCCGGACTCAGACAAAAATAACCAACTCAGAGTGAAATACTGTATAATTTCTGTCCTTCTAAAGAATGCATTTTATGTTTGTTGTCTTTTAATATGTACTCTTGCCCGTGGTGTATCATTTGTGGTCAACTCCCCCAATGTTGGTGTTGGTTACAATATTTGACTTGTGAATGCAGTAAAATGATATATTGATTATGCTTGCTGGTATATCGTAACAGAGTTTTTAAAGCAACTAACTACAACAAAAAGACAACTCTGTATTTGTTTTAACTTTACAAAATACCCTACTGTCACCTTTCTCTTTTGCATTAATTTAAATTCATAAACTGTGGACCCTCAAGGTTCAACACTTAGAATCATTGTAGGACAGGTCTACCCCACTTCGGGGTAGACCTACTTCCAGTGTAATGTTATGAAAGGGAGGCGTCTCGCCTCTCTTGGGTGTCGGTATAGCTTTTCTTGTCTACTAGTGTATACAAGTCTTTTCTAGTTACTGTAACAGAGGTTTCTAAACAGTTAAATGCAAAGAATGCTGCCAAAAGTAATCAAAATTGAAACAAACCTACTAAAATAAGCATAAAGTTCAAAATTTTCCTTGACTTTACAGACCCTAGCCATACTAAACAGCTAAAAAACTCCAAGTGTTGTTCGTTCATGCAGCTGAATACCAACCAGAAACATGACATTTTAATTCAGAACCTTATTATACACCACCTGACATTTTAATGTAGAATTGCAATATTAGATTAGTAAACTCAGTAAAACTATATATTGATTCTGTTTGCTGGTATATTGTAACAGTGTTTTCAAGCAACTAACTACAACAAAAACACACATATGAACTCTAAAGTGTTTATTCTCTGTATTTGTTTAACTTTACAAAATACCATACCACCACCAGCCTCTTCTGCATTAGTTTAAATTAAAAAACTATGGACCCTCAAGGTCCAGCACTTAGAATCTTTATCTGGTGTAATGTTATGAGCGTTTCGCGGCCCTTGAAGCTAGAGTATAGCTTTTCTTTTCTGTTAGTGTTTACAAGTATCTTCTAGCTACTGTGTCTAGAGGTTTCTAAACAGTTCAATGCATACAACAAATTAGTCCTGCTATCATAAATTCCAAATATTCCTCAACATCTTATTTTACAGATCCTAACCATACTAAACAGCTAAAAAACTCCAAGTGTTGTTCTTTCATACAACTGAACACAAAGCAAAAACTTGACATTTTAATTCAGAACCTACACAATAGCAAAAATTATCTACTCATGATGTTAAAACCTCAATTATAATGTTCTAATGATCTAATAAAAGCAGAAACATACCCCGAAATAAAAACTAAAGATCAGATTGAGCTTGATGAACCCAACGGCTATAATACTAAACTACAACAACACCTAAACAACGGCTAAAAATCAACACACCTGAACAATAATTACTTTAATGGTAAAAGCTACAACTCTGTAAATATACTCTCTGAAGGGGGTCTATCGATAAACCCCCCTTGATCTTCAGTACTTTCAACACCTTCATTGGTTTATATTCTCGTTGAATAATCAGTCAAAGTATCATTTATTTTGTGTGACTTGTGTTTTCACTAGTTTGTCACTTATACAAGATTTCTTGTTTGTTTGTTTCAATCACATGTATTTGATAACCGTAGCTAAACTAAAGAGATTGCTAAAATCTTGGGCTACTCTAACCCACGAAAATCAATCAGAGATCATGTCATAGAAAATATCGTAAAATTACGTCTGAAGTACTAGGTGAACCCCCCTTCCCCACCCCGCCACAAGGGAGTCCTGATTCGGGACTCCCTTTCAATTATCAATCTCATACAGTTTACATCAACGAACCAGGTCTATATTATTAATTTTAACACAAAGCTAGTTTTCTTGTGTGTGTGAGTGTTTGTTTAATATGTTCAAGCATGACATTAGCAATAATCCATGATTTAATAAAAATTATCTAAATGAGGTCTTGGGTGATGTAAAGGAAAAGTACCGTAAAACAATACCTGAAGTGCTAGGCGAACCCCTCTTCCCCATCCTGCCCAAAGGGGGGCGTGATTCACGCCCACCTTTGAACTAACAATCTCATACTGTATATATCAGCGAACCAGGTATTTATTTACTTAATTTAACAAATAAATAGAAGATAAAACTTACAGCTCCCAACACCCACATGCCTCTACAGACTTAGGATTTATACCCAGTTAACGTACTAATAAAAAGCAGAGCCTGATGAACCCAACAGCATCTAAACAACTGCTAAAAAGTCAACATATTTGAACAATAATTACCTTAATTGTAACAGCTACAACTCTGTAAAAATTGCCATAGAGCCATTTTAGCGAAGTTCCAGTACTTTCAACACCTTCATTTGTTTATATTCTCGTTAAAAAATCAGTCAAAGTATCATTTATTTTGTGTTGGTTTGTAACCAGTTTTCTTGTATGTTTAATATTTTTCAATCACAAGTATTTGACAATGATATTAATGGTAAAGGTGTAGATGAGGAAGATAGGTGTAAGGCTGTAAATACACTCTCTGAAGGGGGATGCCTCGAGGCATCCCCCTTTAACTTTCAATCAAACACAGTTTACATCAATGAATCTGGATTGTACTCACTTAATTTAACATAACAAATAGAAGCTAAAACTTGCAAATATTCAGGAAAGCTAGTAAAACAGAGCTACTCACCTCTAGTCTTCTTGTATGTGAGTGTTTTTTAAATATGTTCAACCACGGCAATGGCATGATTTAAGAGTATCTGAGGTCTTGGACTATGTAGAGAAAACAATACCGGGAGTCCGGGGGAGCGAAACTCTCCCACCTATCTTATAATGAATAAACCTAGTTTTTATTAATAAACCAAATATTTACTCACTTAATTCAACATAACAAATAGAAGAAAACACCCTGGAGACTAACAAACTAACACAGAAGCCAAAACTTTCAAACACCCTGAAAAACTAGTAAGACAGAGCTTTCAGTCTGTCCAGTTTTGTAATGTTTCTTCTTTACAAAGTTAGCGTGGGTTAATAAGTACCAAATTGCATTTCAATCGCCCCAAAAACTCTCAAGATATTTAATTTTAAAGTATAGCTCCTTCAATTATTGTGATACTTACCCGCCGTACAGAGTTTAAGTATTTTTTAAATCGTGGAGGATGTCAACAAGTACCTATATACCAAGTTTCAATTAAATCGGCCCAGCCGTTCTTAAGATATTGATTTTTAAAATATAGTTCCTTCAATTGTTTTGATACTACTTGCAGTACAGAGTTTAGGTTTTTTAAAGATGTAGCAGAGGTAAACAGGTACCTGTATGCCAAGTTTCATTCAAATCGGCCAAGCCGTTCTCAAGATATATAATTTTGAAAATTTGCCCCTTCATTTTTCGAGATGCAACCCGCAAAATTTTAGTTAAGATTTTTCATATAGGTAGCTACCCCTCTGAAGTGCCTACACTACGTAGTAGGCAGTTTTTTGGGGTCAAAATGACCCTAGGACCCACCGTTTTTGAGATATAAGCAATTTTAAGATAATCAGACTCAAAAAAGAGAAGAAGAAGAAGAATAAAGAGAGAATCAGCGGCGCGGTGTGGTGAAGGTGAGAGGGGAAGGTGAGGGGAGTAACATAACATGCAGAATAACACACAAGAGAGAGAAAAATAAGAAAATCAGAACACACAAGAGAGAAAAAGAAGAAATAAAACAGTGGATGGGTGAGGGAGAGGGGAGGGGAAGATGAGGGTGAAGAAGAAGAACACGCAAGTGGTAACAGAAGTGAGCAGTAGGGGCGCCAGGAGAGTGGGCCTAACATGGAACAGTAAATGTAAAGTGTCCATGTAATGTAAGTGTCCATTTATATATGATTGGAAGTGTGGGTTGGCAACACTGACCATTTGCCCATGATCTTAAATTTTGTTGGGAAGTGTTGGGTTGGCAACACTGACCCTTTGCCCATGATATACATGGGCTTAGTCACGTTAGCGTGACATAATTTAAGTTGTGGTTGGTCACAGGTCATCTTCCCCTCCCCTCTCCCTCACCCATCCACTGTTTTATTTCTTCTTTTTCTCTCTTGTGTGTTCTGATTTTCTTATTTTTCTCTCTCTTGTGTGTTATTCTGCATGTTATGTTACTCCCCTCACCTTCCCCTCTCACCTTCACCACACCGCGCCGCTGATTCTCTCTTTATTCTTCTTCTTCTTCTCTTTTTTGAGTCTGATTATCTTAAAATTGCTTATATCTCAAAAACGGTGGGTCCTAGGGTCATTTTGACCCCAAAAAACTGCCTACTACGTAGTGTAGGCACTTCAGAGGGGTAGCTACCTATATGAAAAATCTTAACTAAAATTTTGCGGGTTGCATCTCGAAAAATGAAGGGGCAAATTTTCAAAATTATATATCTTGAGAACGGCTTGGCCGATTTGAATGAAACTTGGCATACAGGTACCTGTTTACCTCTGCTACATCTTTAAAAAACCTAAACTCTGTACTGCAAGTAGTATCAAAACAATTGAAGGAACTATATTTTAAAAATCAATATCTTAAGAACGGCTGGGCCGATTTAATTGAAACTTGGTATATAGGTACTTGTTGACATCCTCCACGATTTAAAAAATACTTAAACTCTGTACGGCGGGTAAGTATCACAATAATTGAAGGAGCTATACTTTAAAATTAAATATCTTGAGAGTTTTTGGGGCGATTGAAATGCAATTTGGTACTTATTAACCCACGCTAACTTTGTAAAGAAGAAACATTACAAAACTGGACAGACTGAAAGCTCTGTCTTACTAGTTTTTCAGGGTGTTTGAAAGTTTTGGCTTCTGTGTTAGTTTGTTAGTCTCCAGGGTGTTTTCTTCTATTTGTTATGTTGAATTAAGTGAGTAAATATTTGGTTTATTAATAAAAACTAGGTTTATTCATTATAAGATAGGTGGGAGAGTTTCGCTCCCCCGGACTCCCGGTATTGTTTTCTCTACATAGTCCAAGACCTCAGATACTCTTAAATCATGCCATTGCCGTGGTTGAACATATTTAAAAAACACTCACATACAAGAAGACTAGAGGTGAGTAGCTCTGTTTTACTAGCTTTCCTGAATATTTGCAAGTTTTAGCTTCTATTTGTTATGTTAAATTAAGTGAGTACAATCCAGATTCATTGATGTAAACTGTGTTTGATTGAAAGTTAAAGGGGGATGCCTCGAGGCATCCCCCTTCAGAGAGTGTATTTACAGCCTTACACCTATCTTCCTCATCTACACCTTTACCATTAATATCATTGTCAAATACTTGTGATTGAAAAATATTAAACATACAAGAAAACTGGTTACAAACCAACACAAAATAAATGATACTTTGACTGATTTTTTAACGAGAATATAAACAAATGAAGGTGTTGAAAGTACTGGAACTTCGCTAAAATGGCTCTATGGCAATTTTTACAGAGTTGTAGCTGTTACAATTAAGGTAATTATTGTTCAAATATGTTGACTTTTTAGCAGTTGTTTAGATGCTGTTGGGTTCATCAGGCTCTGCTTTTTATTAGTACGTTAACTGGGTATAAATCCTAAGTCTGTAGAGGCATGTGGGTGTTGGGAGCTGTAAGTTTTAACTTCTATTTATTTGTTAAATTAAGTAAATAAATACCTGGTTCGCTGATATATACAGTATGAGATTGTTAGTTCAAAGGTGGGCGTGAATCACGCCCCCCTTTGGGCAGGATGGGGAAGAGGGGTTCGCCTAGCACTTCAGGTATTGTTTTACGGTACTTTTCCTTTACATCACCCAAGACCTCATTTAGATAATTTTTATTAAATCATGGATTATTGCTAATGTCATGCTTGAACATATTAAACAAACACTCACACACACAAGAAAACTAGCTTTGTGTTAAAATTAATAATATAGACCTGGTTCGTTGATGTAAACTGTATGAGATTGATAATTGAAAGGGAGTCCCGAATCAGGACTCCCTTGTGGCGGGGTGGGGAAGGGGGGTTCACCTAGTACTTCAGACGTAATTTTACGATATTTTCTATGACATGATCTCTGATTGATTTTCGTGGGTTAGAGTAGCCCAAGATTTTAGCAATCTCTTTAGTTTAGCTACGGTTATCAAATACATGTGATTGAAACAAACAAACAAGAAATCTTGTATAAGTGACAAACTAGTGAAAACACAAGTCACACAAAATAAATGATACTTTGACTGATTATTCAACGAGAATATAAACCAATGAAGGTGTTGAAAGTACTGAAGATCAAGGGGGGTTTATCGATAGACCCCCTTCAGAGAGTATATTTACAGAGTTGTAGCTTTTACCATTAAAGTAATTATTGTTCAGGTGTGTTGATTTTTAGCCGTTGTTTAGGTGTTGTTGTAGTTTAGTATTATAGCCGTTGGGTTCATCAAGCTCAATCTGATCTTTAGTTTTTATTTCGGGGTATGTTTCTGCTTTTATTAGATCATTAGAACATTATAATTGAGGTTTTAACATCATGAGTAGATAATTTTTGCTATTGTGTAGGTTCTGAATTAAAATGTCAAGTTTTTGCTTTGTGTTCAGTTGTATGAAAGAACAACACTTGGAGTTTTTTAGCTGTTTAGTATGGTTAGGATCTGTAAAATAAGATGTTGAGGAATATTTGGAATTTATGATAGCAGGACTAATTTGTTGTATGCATTGAACTGTTTAGAAACCTCTAGACACAGTAGCTAGAAGATACTTGTAAACACTAACAGAAAAGAAAAGCTATACTCTAGCTTCAAGGGCCGCGAAACGCTCATAACATTACACCAGATAAAGATTCTAAGTGCTGGACCTTGAGGGTCCATAGTTTTTTAATTTAAACTAATGCAGAAGAGGCTGGTGGTGGTATGGTATTTTGTAAAGTTAAACAAATACAGAGAATAAACACTTTAGAGTTCATATGTGTGTTTTTGTTGTAGTTAGTTGCTTGAAAACACTGTTACAATATACCAGCAAACAGAATCAATATATAGTTTTACTGAGTTTACTAATCTAATATTGCAATTCTACATTAAAATGTCAGGTGGTGTATAATAAGGTTCTGAATTAAAATGTCATGTTTCTGGTTGGTATTCAGCTGCATGAACGAACAACACTTGGAGTTTTTTAGCTGTTTAGTATGGCTAGGGTCTGTAAAGTCAAGGAAAATTTTGAACTTTATGCTTATTTTAGTAGGTTTGTTTCAATTTTGATTACTTTTGGCAGCATTCTTTGCATTTAACTGTTTAGAAACCTCTGTTACAGTAACTAGAAAAGACTTGTATACACTAGTAGACAAGAAAAGCTATACCGACACCCAAGAGAGGCGAGACGCCTCCCTTTCATAACATTACACTGGAAGTAGGTCTACCCCGAAGTGGGGTAGACCTGTCCTACAATGATTCTAAGTGTTGAACCTTGAGGGTCCACAGTTTATGAATTTAAATTAATGCAAAAGAGAAAGGTGACAGTAGGGTATTTTGTAAAGTTAAAACAAATACAGAGTTGTCTTTTTGTTGTAGTTAGTTGCTTTAAAAACTCTGTTACGATATACCAGCAAGCATAATCAATATATCATTTTACTGCATTCACAAGTCAAATATTGTAACCAACACCAACATTGGGGGAGTTGACCACAAATGATACACCACGGGCAAGAGTACATATTAAAAGACAACAAACATAAAATGCATTCTTTAGAAGGACAGAAATTATACAGTATTTCACTCTGAGTTGGTTATTTTTGTCTGAGTCCGGGTAGTTCTGCAGGTTGATTGTGTATTTTCTCGGTTGAATATGTTCAAGTTCGTTAAAACTGTCTGGCGGGGACCGTAAGGTACTCTGACGGTCTAACGTATCGTCAATTCTGTCACAATTTACTGAAAATACTCTACTGGGGCTGCATTTAACTTTGCCCAAACCTTTTAAATTTCTCGGCCAAACAATACCGAGTCCGCTAAAACTGTTTACCGGGGGCTACATTTAACTTTGCCCAAACATTTTAAATTTCTCGGTCAAACAATACCGAGTCCGCTAAAACTGATTACTGGGGTATGTTTTTCTTTGATGGAAACCTTAAGCTATAAAATACCTCCAAGTCCGCTGAAAACTGTCCACCGGGGACAAATATCTATCTATCTCCGGTCAAATGTTTCCAAGTCAGATGTTCTCCTGCGGTCGGTGCTTCCAACCTCGATCCATTGAGTCTCCACAGCTACCATGTAAATCTCCGGGTATTCTGTGATAAACCCTCGGTAAGTGTACGTTTGCTTGAATGGGGTTTGAGACCATTCGTGCGTGAGCACCCAGGTTCAACCTTTATTTCGTGCGTGAGCCAATCCAGATTACCTGGTTGACGCCCAGTACAAAATAAAAGTCCTCTCCCTTTTAGCAAACGAAAGGATAGAGTTTTTTTTTATTTGCTTTATATTTATTTACTTTTTTTTTTTACAAGTCCCACCGGATTGTTCCAAGGAGTAGCCTGTGCGTTAGCAAGGCTTCTCAATGTTCAAAATCCTTCATTCACACCGGCTCGTTCAAAGGAGTAGCCTGGGTGTTGGCCAGGCGCCTCAATCTACTAGATCCTTCATCACACATTCACACCGGCTCGTTCGAAGGAGTAGTCTGGGTGTTAGCCAGACGCCTCGATCTACTAGATCCTTCATCACACATTCACACATACCCGTTCAAAAGAGCAGTCTGGGGGTTGGCCAGACTCCTCAATCTACTAGGCTTCCTTTCAGGTTTACGGGGTTTTTCGTCACCCACGCCAGTGACCTTCATTCACTCACATACACTCATACAGTGGGAACTTGTGATTTTAAAACTAACATTTAAAGTGAAATTTCATCTTTCATATTTGTGTAGGTAAGGTAAAACTTCTCCGGCAACAGACTTCTTACTAACAGTCTTGCTTCGGGAGTAGTCGACTTTAAAATTAAAGAACATAATCCGGCTTCGTTTATGAAAACAGTTGTTTTCTCAATCGGTCCAACACCCTGTTTTTGGGCCTCAGAAAAACTTCCAATTGTTAATTTATCATTGTCATCTACATGTTTCTGAATTGCACTACAGCAATTAACATGCTTAAGAGCAGACGCTACATCTTTAGCTTTAAACCATGGCTTTCCTTCATTATCAAACAGAACCAATACCGGTTTGTTATTAAATGTATAGTATTTAGCAGCCATGTCACAATTACGTTTTTACAGACAAAAACAGCGCAGAAGCACGTCTGATCAGTACCGTGACTCAGAGTAGAATGATGTAACTGTACTAGTCACAAGAAGTATGTACAAAAGTAACACTGCTCCGTAGGGAAAAGTGTCGTCTTTATCGACGGTAGCAACTAGGAATATAGACAAGTGATACTTCAAGATTTAAAACCCCAGATAGTTTCTCAACGTTACAAAACATTTCTTCAAAGTGATCATCAAAAACTGTCGGTGTTAGATTAGCTAATGGCATGTAAGGTATGTCTCCTGATGCACCTGTGTGCTTTATTGATACTCCGATGTAGGTGTTTGATGAGGAGTTCTCCGTTATTTTATCTACTATATACTCAGAAAACACCAAAGGCCATTCCCGTGCATTTATTGAACCTGTAAGTAAGAACTTAAACTCTGAGCGTGTAATATTAAATTTTACATTTTCATTTAACCTCTTTTTGTGTATAAGCTGAAGAAAAACCTGTTGGTTAGCGGATGTATTATGTTCAGCAGACATTCTACAAGAAAATAACAAAACAATATACAACTGAGTGTAACAGCACAAACACAACCGTTCAGTACCGTGTCTCAGAACAGAATGAGGTAACAGAGCTGATGTTTAGAGGTATATACGCTTAGTACCCGTGTGATGGTTCCATTAGTTTTTGTTTTTTAAAGCCGAAAGGCAACGTGTCGTGATCATCATTAAATTTTCTCTTGGGTCCTGTAATTCTAAACTTTTTAATTTCACTTACTGTAACGACTTCTCGTGTCTTTGTTCTCCTGATTCTATTCTCTTCAATTTCTAGTATTTCAGCAGCTTCGTTTAGTACCATCTTTTTTAGAGCTTCAAAGTTTAATGTTTCGGAGGTTTTCATGTTTAATGTTAGACCCTTAATTTTACAAACTGATTCTAACTTTTGCTTTTTGGTTGACCAGACAAGGTAAGCGTAGGTCTTTGGTCCCCCCAGAAACAAACTCTACAATATAAGAGCCGGGCCCGTACTCATCTGCCAATTCATCCGTCATTTCCCCGAGGTAATCCCCCGTAGGAACCTTATACAACCCATTACGGTATAAATAAATACACGAATCTGTATCATAATACAAGACCTGCCCTCCAAGAGAATCTAGATGTTCATAAAGTTTAAGTCTCGCGTGAGCTGTAGTGTAGGCTGCAATTACAACATTTACAGTTTTTAGAGCCTCACTAGCTTCATCAACATTCTGCCAATTAACTAGCAAAACTTCTTGGTTTATTACTTCAGCTATTGGTTCATGTTTTCTCTTTGACCAAACTTGCCCCAGAATGAATTTAACATTAATTTGGCTACTGATCTAAGTCCCCCGTTTTTACAAATTTTATCTTTCTCCATTTGAATACCCTCACGCTTAAAGAAATCATAAACATACTTTTCTTTATCCTCCTCTGTCATACACCAGGCGGGATAGCCTGAGGCTTCCTGCTTTACTTTCAAGAATTTATTAATGAAATCTGTAAACAAACCTCCATTTTCATAAGTGGCTACCTCGTACTCCCACAACTCATACATGTCCAAAATCACATATCCCTTTTCTACAGCTTTCCTAATTTCATCCATAGTCCATGTTCCTACCATTGCCCTTTCCTCACTCTCATGAAAACATTCCCCTTGGTTTAAAGTCTCCCCGCAAGTTCTACACAACACAAACATTAATTTATTATTCATTTTAGCGGGGAGTACGGGGTGATACAAGTTGTAAGGAGGTAGAATCTTACATTTCAATAATCCCTCTACTTCAAGACCTCTCTCTCGGCACTCATTTCCAACATAAATAGTAGGATGACCCACGGGATACTTACAATATTTATTCACAAACGGATAAAGGGAGCAAACATCAACATACTGTATCGTTTCTTCCTCTTCACATTTATGATATGTTTTAGTATTACCTGTCCTGCCTCCAAAAAAGGAATCTCTAGGATTGAGTGGAAGTGTGTTTAGAATGGACAGTTGGTTCAAGTGATTTAATTTATTATCTTTCTTCAATTTATTAAATTTACATTCCCACATCTCTACAACCTCATAGTTATTAAATTTTGCCATTTTGGACTTGGTTCTCTCGTAACGGAGATGCAAGCTGTCTGAAGGATCCTCCGGCAGAGGTTCTTCTCTGCTGTATTGATAACATTTCGGGCAACCGTGCCAGTAACACCCGTGAAACTCGTAAATCCGTTCCCCGTCAAACCCATCAACTTTCATTCCATTAATTTTAACTTCTTTACCCCGGCCCGCGTGTTGAATCCTCAACCCTCGTTTCTCCTCCTCCCATGCTAACCATTGTAAAGCAACGGCTGACTGATTGTCAGTCAGTCTGTAACCGTTTTTAGGAATCAAACCTATTGTGTTTGGTTTTAGAAAGTTACGCCGAAAAGCTAAGTTACAGGCGCTAGCAATAGTTACGGCCTCGAGAAAAGGATCTACGTTACATTGTTCAAGAAGCAAGGCTCTAAATTTTATACACGCTTGGGCTAGGATTTCCACGTCAGAGATACAATACTCCAAGATTTCTTTTTTGAAATCAAACACGTAATCTTCAGCGACTCGTTCGTCGTACCAAATCTCGAAAGCTTCGTGAGGTTTCTCAAACATTGATTCCGGGCAGTAATACTTTTTGTCGGGTATCGGGCCTACATAATTTTGGTTTGCCACAGTGTTAAAAAGATGCGGGAAATAACCTTTCTTTTTCTCGGGAGGCAGATCAAAAGCTTTAGGGAGTGCAGCGAGGGCCATGGGAAAATAACTAAGTGAGTCAACAAACCTTACGTTGGCTACTTCAATCAAAATAGCTTTAGTTCCCCGAGGAGTTATTTTTGGTGTAAATTTAGTTTCTTCCATGATGTACTGTAGAATGAATTGAAAATCAAAACCCTGCCCGTTGTGAGCAATCACACAAATATCTTTAAATTTCTTTCGAATTCCCATTACATAGTCCATGAATTGTTTTACTGGTTCTTTTTCAAAGACTCTTTGCCTCTCAGAACAGGTTTCACACTCACCCTCATTAACACATTTAAAACAGTATTGTTGCGAGACGCACAGGTTAACTTTATGCAATTTTTTATCAGGATCTGAGGGAAGAGACTCATCCTGCCTCGTTTCAAAGTCAAAAAATATGAAAAGAAAATCTCGGTCTTTCGGAATTTTCCTATCTACCTTTATGAAACACTGATGCGCGGGGTCTTTGAACGCTTCGCAGGGGTTACAGTAAACTTCTCCGCATACGTGAGCTGTCTTACGTTTTCTTGGATATATCATTTTGTTACATTCGCGGCAGAACTTTATAGATTTACATAGTTGCCCTTGATGGGCTATTAAACACCGCTCATTTTTGAAGAAGCGGTTGCAAAGACGGCATGTGATGCCTCCGTGTTCAAGTTTACAGGGCGGAGAGATAGAATGGCAAGACGGGCAGATGTTAGAGCATCGATGCTCACCCTTGTTATTGTAGGGAATATGACAGGCTTCACAGAAATAATAACATACGAAAGCAGCAGTTAAGTTTGTAATTACATTGTAATGCCCGTTGTGAAAGAGCAAGTTAATTTTAAATTTAGCGTCTTCATTACCTCCCTCAAAGTAAATATCCCGGCCTTTTCTATCGTAACTGTAGACTGTTATTCTGTATTTTTTAAGATGTGACTGGAATTTTTCAAGCTCAGGGATGCCAGCGCCCTCCTCCGGCATTTCTACACGGGCCTTTGCTATGAGTTTATTAGCTCTGAATGTTTGTCTTTTCCCCTTGTCTTTTCGTATAGCGTAGATCTGAGGATCATTCTTTGCATAAGCCTTGCCTACCACCAGTGCTCTAGCCAAACATAAATTGTCTTTATTATTAATTACAACAATTCCCTTCCTAGCTTTACATTCCTCGTCAAACGTGTTGTACATCTCTGGACGTACTCTCCCTTTACCTACGGGGACATTTACCCTCGTAACGTCAATTCTAAAAGTGTCGCTAGAGGTTAAAGATTCAGAGTTACTTTGAATTATGCCTCCAAAAATATCCCAGAGAACATCACCGCTAACTTCAGAGACAGGTCTCAAAGCTACGTACCCCGGTTCAGCACTTTTTAAACTTATCGATTGCATTTTAAACCCAAGATAATCAGTGGGTACAGCGTTGGCTTTAGCCTTTTCAACAATTTGATTAAAACCTTTACGAATCCAATCAAACTCAGAGATACCTCTTGGCGGTTTAGTGAATTTGAAAACAGTTTCCAACCCGTACAACCTGAAGTGTCTAACATAGGTTTCAGAGGTACCAATTAAATTTACTGGGCTTTGAGAGCTCTTTTTAGAAACTTCCATCCTTTAACAGAGAATGAAATACTGAAAACAATCTGAACTGTAATACACAACACTCTAACGTTTAAAGAGATCAAATACACCAGCCAGAGTCAAGTTCACACCAATATAACTGAATTAATAGCGCAGAATCAACAAGACAATAATAATTTGTGCAAGAGAACACTTAACAATTACGCAGAAGCAGCATAAAACACGTCTGATCAGTGTGACGACTGAAGCAGAATGAGGTAGTAGAGTCTATGTTTAGAGGTATATAGTATGTAGGAGAGCACTGGACGTATGTATAACTACACAAGTCAAAAAACACTAACACCCAAACTACACAAGTCAAAGCAGAGCTACAAGTTATGATGAAGGTAATAGAGGTAGCAAACAATACACTAACTGAGAACTGTATTAAAGAACAAGACTAGAGAGTGAGATTAATGGTGTAAGGATATGTTAGTCAGGTAAAACAATTAAATACAACACTACTCTAGCCCTGTCATTAAGCACGCAGGATTACTACAATACATGAGAATTAAAACTACTACAATACAAGAAAACTAAAATCATTATAATCAAATGTAATATTTGCCAAGTGCAAAATCAACGAACGGAGTAGCGCATGGACCTCTGACCAGTGCAAATGCAAGAGACAGAGTGAAGTTAACGCTTGAGAACAAAAAGCGCTAAAAGTTTCGACCAATCAGGGCACAGAACGCTAATTACAACCAATAGAATGCATTTTTATTATAACCAATTACAGAGCAGTATTTTAACTAGTTACAACGAGTTTGCTGTCAGAGACTTCTTTCGAATGTTGTGGATAGATACGCAGAAGGAAGTGAGATTATTTACGCAGAAGGGAGTGAAGGTTGTGGAGGTTAGATGTACAGAAGGCTAGATGATTAACAGCAGAAGGACACGAGGGTAAAATAATTACCACAGAATACTAGATGATTAACAACAGAAGGACACGAGGGTAAAATAATTACCACAGAATACTAGATGATTAAAAACAGAAGGACACGAGGGTTAAACAATTACCACAGAAGGCTAGATGGTTTACAACAGAAGGACACGAGGGTTAAACAATTAGCACAGAAGGCTAGATGGTTTACAACAGAAGGACACGAGGGTTAAATATGTAAAAGGAAACGTAGGTCAAATAATTACCACAGAAGACTAGATGATTAACAACAGAAGGACACGAGGGTTAAATAATTAACCATAAAAGGATGCAAGAAATAGATAGTTGCCATAGAGGGTAGCAGAAGAGCCAAAGAGGGTAGTAATTACACCCCAATTCTATTCTCCATAAGAGTCCGTGTTATTCTATTCCCCCATAAGAGTCCATGTTAATCTATTCTCCATAAGAGTACATGTTAATCTATTCTCCATAAGAGCAATGTTGGACCCAAGGTGCCCGCCCTAACTACTGACAGCTTCTTAGACTTTATACTTGGTATGGTCCAACAAAACCGCTGATGATTTTTGCGGTGAATGGTTCTATCAGTGGTTTTAAACTATTTCAACTTTCTTAATAGAGGCGGCATAAAAAATTTATAATGCGTGAATTCTACTAAACGTATTATTCAGCTCGCTTCAATGCTGTTTGTCATGTTTATAATAATTCTAAGGTAGGTAAAAAACTTTCGCAATACCGCAGAAGTAGTCATTATAGAAATGATTTTGCAATTTCGTCAAAACATCATCGAAAAATTTGAACACAATCCCCTTAGTAGTTAAAAATAAGTTTCACTGGGGGGTGACCATAATGAAAATGTGTTTCATGTGCAAGCTGCAGTTGGTTTATATGCATAAGGCAAGACAGTTTTCAAAGCGTACTCACGCGTACTCATTTGTGTCTATATCATTGCATTTTTTCCGTTACTAGATGGGAACTGACGAAATTTTGTTGAGTTTGTCATTATGTATTGCTAGATTCAAAGTGATGTGATTGATTATCGTGAGAATTTGACCAATTCCGCAAATCACACTTCGCATAGAATTTACATATTATTTATTTTCTATGCCGCCTTCATGAGAAAAGTTGAATAGTTAAAACCACTGATATGAAAAAATGGTAGTATCTAAAGAACCGTTCACCGCAAAAATCATCTCTCTAACCAATGAAATAGCTGTGCTGTCACAAAACAAAATGTGAGCGCTATTTTTGGACCACCCGTTATACGATTAGGCCTACTAGCAGTTTCCCGTGGCTGCGCACACGCTCAAACTGAGGTTATAAACCAGTTTCTTGTTGTTGCCTTTAAGACGAAACCCCAAAGAATAAATTATAAGGTAAAACTGCAACATATATGCTTTATTACAGTTATTACTTATTTGGTTTTATTAGTTGGTATGTTAAAAAATTAAGACGCTATTATGAAGGTTTATTAAGATGGCTTATAAGGACTATGAAACGACTACCTATAATGAAGACGTTACACGCTATTCTTTAAGATATAATTTTTTGGAGTTGAGATTTCTGAAACAAAGTTACAAAAATTGTTCATTTAAAGTAATAGGATTTTTAAATTTAAAAGTCGAATGAAGCCAATCTAAAATTGTATTTGTAGCCACAAAGATGCAATTCCTAGCATATCATAAATTTATTTGAAAATATACTTGATCTTTGCACGGGTTACAGAGAATATATGAATCCTGATGTGTCAGCTTTTTCAGCCTTTTACTTGCCTTTTACCTACTCTTTGTGTCATCTTCTTTGTTTACGTTTTAAAAGTCAACTAAAATTGAAATGAAAAATTTTAAAGTGATTACTTTTAATATATTTCGATTTTAAACTTTATTCATGGTATCATAAGGCACTTATATGAGAAAAAATATGAGTGACTTTGAAATTTCATTTAGGTTTGATGAGAAATAAAGTCGCTAGGCTTTCTGAACATCGAGGTGGAAGATTCGATCAAAATTTACGAAACTTGTAATTTTTTTCGCTACTTAAAACGTTTATTTCTCGATTATTATACCATTCTAAAACTGTCGTATACTTTGGTGTTTTTTAACGTGTTAAAACGGAATTAGATCAAATTAGGGCTTTAAATTTCTTTTTTGGTGGGTCGAAAAATCGCCTCATTTTCCTTCGTGTTAACTCACGTTGCATCGTCGTTCGCTCGTCGTCTGCTGGTGGACTTGGCGACGAGACACGACCGTGCCTCTAAATTAATGTAGTTTTAAATACGGTAGAAGATTAAACATGAATAATTTATAATTTTTAAAAGTTTATTATTTGTTTTAAGCATGATAGCGCTGATAAGCCAAGTGGAGAAAGCCTATTTTTGCGTTATAAGAAGACGGAAACAGATGGAGCGGGGTGGCAGGTTGTCGGGGTGACACCTTGACGCGAGTGTGCGAGGTGACGGTTTGTCGTGAACGGCGACGACAGATCGTCACCTGGGAGTAGAGAAGGTTGTCGGGGTTGTCGGGGTGACACCTTGACGCAAGCGTGCGAGGTGACAGGTTGTCGTCTCTGCACACGACAAACAATCACCTCTATAAAAGAGGTGACAACTTGACGGGGTGACACCTTGACGGCATCGGTATATTTTTACGAGGTGACAGGTTGTCGCCTGTGGCCAAAATGCCGAGGTGACGGGTTGTCGGGGTGACACCTAGACGGCTTCCCGTCAGCAAATGAGGTCAGATTTCCTTGAAAATTGGCTTCACAAAGATCATTTACGTATATTATAAACAAAATAGCCCCTAATACAGATCCTTGGGGAACCCCATTTTTAATAACTCCCATTTCACTTAACACTAAATTAATCCTAACACACTGTTTTCTATCTAGTAGATAGCTCTTGAACCATTCATAAGCTGTTCCCCTAATACCATTGTTGTACAGCTTTTGTAACAAAATACTATGATCCACAGTGTCAAAAGCTTTTTTTATATCAAGGAAAAGCCCACTTACACTTTTATTTTCATTTATACCTTTATATACATCAGTCATAAAATTTAACAAAGCGTTCTCGGTATTCATTCCGGCTCTAAATCCAAATTGCTTAATACTAAAAAACTTGGTACTTTCTAAAAATGATAACAATTTTTTCTTCATTAATTTCTCAAATACCGTATCTTAGAAAAGCATGACAGCAAAGATATTGGCCTATAATTATTACATTGTGATTTTAAACCAGCCTTAAAAATAGGAATAACTACTGCATTTTTTAAAGTAGACGGAAAAATTCCACTTGTAAAGCTTAAGTTGATTATAAATAAAAGCACCTGCGAGATCGTTGAAGCAATTTCTTTAATGAGCAGAGAACTAATTCCATCAATACCTGGAGAAGTATTATTTTTTAGAGAATTTATGGTTGAGCGCAATTCATCAGGCAGAACTGGCTCAATAAACATTGACCTAACCTGTTTTTTTACAGGAAATATATTTTTGTAATGTAAAGAATAAAACATGTCAGATGTACCCAGCAACTTATTTAAATCTAGATTATTTACTATATCCAAAAAATACGTATTAAACTCATTGGCTACAACCCACACAACCCACTTCAACCCACACAACACAATTTTGAAAGGATTTTTATCCTACAGCATACATTTGTTCATTGTGAACATAAAAATACCAAATACAAGTAGAATTATAATAAACAATTATGTTATGGGAATTTTACAAAGCATGATTGCAAATCACCTAGAAACAGCCTGCCATTTAAGCAGGGCCACACTCAGCTTTCGTGGGCCCTTGGGCAGGCCTGGTGGTGTGGGCCCTTGTTGCCGTCCGAATCCAAGTTGGTGGCTTTTTAGACAACAGATTTTCTCTTTTGCTTGTACGATTCTGTGTGGTGCGGGCGCGCACCTATGTAACCTATGTTTGGAGTTATTTTGGAGGGTTGGTATTATGTCCATGATAACACAACAGGGCCGATCTCCAGGGCAGTTGCCCCCCCTCCTGAGGACGGTCCTTCACTTAAGGCAATTCTAACTGGCACTTGGAGGGTTATAAAGAAATCATTGGTTACCCTATCTCAGCACCGTAAGTATTGAACCCAACTTGACAATGGATGCGAAGTGAGCTGCCACGCGCGGTGACACCGCAACATCTAGAATGGCTAGGTGGGATTCCCGACGCGGGATTGACGCGGACGTCAGCGTCAGCTCCGCGCTTCCGCCTCCTGCCGAGTCATCCCGCGTCATGAATCCCACTCTATGTAGATACACCAATTTAATTCAATAGTTCCTCCCAAGCGCGCGGCCCGGACGCGGAAATCCCGTGGGGGGATTAACGCTCATGAAGAATAAGCCTAAATCCAGCCCTGCATCTGGGAGCCTCAAAACGGAAAGTTATCATGGCTAAAGGGGAAATTCGGCAAAGGTCAAGAAGTTTACTGTATAACTTCAGTTGTCGTCCAGCCGCCGATGAGGAAGGACGCTTATCAGTGAGCTGCTTATCTGTCAGTGTCAGGCCGCGACTTGTTTGTTAATTTCGTGTGCCGTTACGCTTAACTCTCGCTTAAATATATTAAGTGTTTAATTTAGTGTCTCCTGTACTGATCCAGTGATGGTATCTAAGTGTGGAAAGTGTGGAGTGGATATTGCGCAGGCTGATTTGTCTGTAAAGTGCATCGAGTGTAAGGCTGGTTTTCACCCGGCGTGTACGCAGTTTGGATCGATCCAAAATTTCACTAAGTCAAAGAACAAGCAGTGGAAATGTGAAAATTGTTTCATCGAATCGAGTTCGTCGGTTTCACAACAAACTAACGTAAGTTCATCAATTGATAAGAAAACAATGACCGAATTGCTTAACTCGTTTAAACTGGAATTAAAAGCTCATACGGATTCTGTGGTAGGAGGCGTAATTACCAGACTGGACAGTATTACGGAAGAATTACAGACATTTAATAACAAAATTAATGTTTTGGAAAAAGGCCAATCAGCTCTGCAGGAACGCTGCAGCATGTTGGAGCGGGCCAATGGTGGGCTGGTTACCGAGGTCCGCACTCTGCAGGCTAGGCTACATGACATCGAGCAACACTCTCGCTGTGCAAATATTGAGGTCCTGGGCATTCCTTTAACTACGGGTGAAAATGTTTACGCAATACTCCAACATGTAGCAGGTGCCCTGGGGATTGCTTTCAAGAGGGAGGACGTGTCCATCGCTCACCGTTTGCGCCTGTTCTCCGCCAAGCACACCTACCCGCCGATCATCGCACAATTCGTGTCGAGGAGCAGCAAAGAATCGTGGCTCGCCGCGGCAAGAAAAATGAAAAATCTTAAATCTACGGATATCAACGCTCGTCTGCAGCCGAGCAGCGTCTACATCAACGACCACCTGACAGCCAACAATAAGGCTCTTCTGGGACGTGCGAGAAGGATGCAGCGCGAGGGGAAGATATACTTTGCCGGATACACCAACGGGAAAATCCTCATCAAACTCAGGGAAAGTGACGTTGCCCTCAGGATCACCGCTCAGGAGGACTTGGACAAGTTCGATCGCTGATTATAGCCGGACGTTGATTTAATTTAGGTATCTATATATATATATATATTTTTTTTTTCTTTCTTTGCACGTAATAAACACATTTCCTCACCCCTTTGTCTGAAACAGGTTGTTCTTATTTTTCTGTAACAGCATTGTATTATTTTACTTATTTTTTGTTTTTGTTTTTTCAACAGGGGTAAAAAGAGGCAACAGTGATTTTTTCCCTGTACGAATGAATTTTTAATTTATAATTATTTGTATACGTTTCTTATCACATTCGGGATGACGTCCCAATCTTAAAGCAATTAGAGTTAGTTTGTTCATTCCCTACAAATATGTTTTAAAAGTATACATTCAAATATTATAAGTATTAAATCTCATTTTGCTAGTTCATTTATTTTATCTATGAAGTGAATATTATTTTATTTTTGCATCATGATGCACGTTATTTTTATAGGGCTTTTTTAATAGGTTATTGTATATATGATTTTAGGCTATTCAAAATATATATTTTTTTTTTTGCTATTAGTAGGCCTACTTAACATTACTTACAGGAATTATGGTCCATTGTACTTAAGCTTGTAGAATTTGTTTTTATTTATTTATTTATTTATTTATTTATTTATTTATTTTTTTTTGTTCACATCACTTATACATAGTCAATTTAAATTGCTAGTTTCATTAATACTCATTTATATGACTAATTTTAATTTACTTTTTGTGTCAAGGAGTGACATTAGGCACTTTGGTTTGAATTTGGGCCTGGGCTGACAGCGGGCGCTTTGGATGGTATATGCGCGAGGATGATGAAGAAAATATATTTGTTCAAAATTTAAGCTGCTTAGAATTAAATTCATTACCTCATTTTTCTGAATTTTTTAAACGGAATGTTGGTAGCAGCAGCATTAGTGTTTTTCACTCAAATATTCGTAGCTATAGAAAAAATGTTGATGAATTGTTTGTGTATTTAAACGAATTTATTTCCAATGTTGACATAATTGTCTTGACTGAGTGTTGGCTGTCCGGTGGGGAGGGGGTGGCTGCCTTGGAGGGGTTCGACCTTTTTTACACTGTGACTCACCGCAACCAGAATGACGGGGTCATTGTTTATATCAACAAACGTTTTTTTGCCACTGCCACTGAAATCACTGTTGGGGACGTTTATGGTATTGCATTACGGTTTTCAATTTTTAATAAATGTTTTGACCTTCTTGCTGTTTACAAGACATTTGACTGTAACGCTGGCAATTTTGTGAATGAACTTGAAGTGTTGTTAAATAATATGAATAAGGATCGTAAGTGCATCTTTCTTGGAGACCTTAATATTGATTTATTTAACAATGACTTGCTGACCGATAGATACTTGAACTGTTTGATTGGGGCTGGATTTTCACAGTGCATTGACAAACCGACGAGGGTGACTCAAAATACTAGCACTTGCTTGGATCACATATTTATTAAATATGACGACTTGGAGAATGTTAAATCAGCTGTGTTCCAGACCAATGTGACAGACCATTACAGCACTGGCATCACTATCACTTGTTCCATACCGAACCATCGCGCCTCCCACACAGACACGCCGCCACGCACCTACCTGGACCACGCACTACTATCTCACTACCTCACACATTCCAACTGGGAACCGATTATCGCCTGCCACGACGATGTTAACTTCTGTTCCGAACATTTCACTAGGATAGTTTCCAATTCCGTTGTAGCTGCTAGTAAATCAGTTGCTATAAATAATAGTTCAAGATTAAAGAAACTTAAACCATGGATAACAACTGAGTTAGTACGGAGGATAAGAGTTAGAGATAAATTAAGTAAACAAATCAAGAAACAACCGTTTAATTTTGAGCTCAACAACTTTTACCGAGATTTTAAGAATAGTTTAAATAGATCCTTAAAGCAAACAAAAATAATCTATTTCCGGAATAAATTAAACAAAGCCAGCAACAATCCGAAAAAGTTTTGGGGTCTAATTAATGAAATTGCGGGGAGAGTTTGTAAAAATGAGCCATTTCCTATTAACAAGTTTATTCCAGACGGCGGCGTAACCCCAGACGATTGTAAAAGAGTAGCTAATGATTTTAATACGTTTTTCTCTTCTGTAGGTGCTAACCTAGCGAGTGCTATCGATGCGAATGGGGACCCAGTTGTGAATGACAGTGACTTTACACAAAACTCTTCTTTTTCGCTTAGAACTGTAACTGAAACTGAACTCAAACGCTACGTTCACAGCTTACGTGGTGGGTCTGCGCCTGGCTGCGATGGTATTTCGGCCGAAGTTCTCAAAACTAACTTCCCTTTGATTTGTAAACCATTATTGCACATAATTAACCTGAGCATTGCATCTGGCACATTCCCTGACTGTTTTAAACTAGCCAAAATCTTTCCTCTTTACAAATCAAACGAAATGTCTAACATGAACAATTTTAGACCGATATCTCTTTTGAGCGTTTTCCCTAAAGTCATTGAGAAAATAGTTAAAGATCAATTAGTCTCATACCTTCAGGCAAACAACATTTTAACTAATTGTCAGTACGGGTTTCGTTCGGATAAAAATATTTCAGATGCATTGTTTGACATTAATAGGGACTTAAATTATGCAATTTCTGGTAACGAACGTCCAATTTTAATTTTTTTAGATTTAAAAAAAGCTTTTGATTCAGTAGATCGCTCTAAACTTGTTTATAAATTAGAGGCAATAGGTGTTAAGGGCAATGCCCTTGCATGGTTCAAAAGTTATCTTTCAAATAGATCGCAGTTTGTTTCAATTTTCAATACAAACAGTGACATCAAGCCTGTAGATTACGGTGTGGTCCAAGGCAGTACTCTCGGGCCTGTTTTATTTTTAATTTACATAAATAATATTTCAAAACTGAACCTTTTTGGTAAGCTTTTTTTATTTGCGGATGACAGTTTAATTTTCCTCAAAGGGAAGACTTGGCCCGAGGTACGTGATAAAGCTATGCACGACCTCATGGTAACGAAAAGGTGGCTTGACCAAAATATCCTCTCTTTAAATACTTCAAAAACTAAGTTCATGCCCATCTCTCTTAGTAAAATGTCAGACTACAGTTTGCAGGATCTTATAATACATACTTGCGGGAATTATAATAACCTAATTTGTTCTTGTGAATCAATTGAAAGGGTTGAGTCATATAAATATTTAGGTGTATTTTTTGATAAACGTCTTAAGTGGTCGAGTCATATACAATTTGTAAACGCTAAAATTAGGAAATTCATTTTTGCCTTTAGACAGTTAAATCACTTTCTCAATGATCATGAAATAAAAATGGTTTACTATGCATATGTACAATCGCTCTTATCGTTTGGGATTCTAGTCTGGGGTGGATGTTTTAAAAGTATTCTGGAACCACTGAGTATTACGCAAAAGTTTATTTTAAAAATAGGTTTTGGAAAATGTAAACGATACCCGACTGATGCACTGTTTCGAGAAACTTCCGTTTTAACTATCAGACAACTTTTTATAAAAAACGTTTTAATTCATATTTTTAAGAATCACAACGATCTTTTTCTTCAAATTTCTCACTCACATAACACCAGGTATGCATCTAGAGTTGGAATTGCTTCGTTACAAATTTATAAAACATTTTCTACAACTAACGCATTTTTCATTTCTCATGTCGTGTACCGTAATTTATGTAATCATTTTCAAGACCTGGATTTATTTAATTCCCCTTCCATAAATATATTCAAAAGACGTGTTAATGAATGGTTGCTCAGGTTGGGAATAGACGAGGCCGAGTCTATTATTGCAGCAGATTACAGGCGGCACTGAACTGACCCTTGTACCCTTGCCGCCCTTCACCACTTCACCACCAATCTACCCACCCCCCCCCCTCCACAGGCCCCACCCTCTGCCCCTCGCCATCATGCATGGACATTTTCAGCTGCTGCCAGCTTTTTTGTTTTGTTTTGTTTTGCTATATTTTGTTTTTCCTTACTTCATTTCAATTATCATTTGGTCATTTTTACTTTTTGGACACAACTCAGAGCAGACGCACAGGCCTTAGCGCCTATGTCAGCTTATTCCTAAGACCGTAAATGCATTTGTTTATAACAATAAAGGTTATTTTATAATTTCTCTTAGCACAAAGTTTTCTTTTATTAAAAAATAACAAAAAACTTAATAATGTTATTTATATATATATATTTTTTTTTGTGTGTGTTTTGTTTATTATATATATGTGCTGTACGATTTTGTATTTGTTACTATTATTGTTCTTGTTTTTCTGGAATAAATTCATTCATTCATTCATTCATTCATTCATTCATAACACACAACCCAAAAGGGGCTCTTAAAATGGAACCACTTTAAAGTTATAAAGTTAATCTACCATCTATGAAATTTCAGCTTTTCAGTAACTTTTCATTTTAAATCCTCACAATGTGATATCTGCATCAAAATAAGTTGCTCGGGCTACTGAACTTTTGGACCGTGAACATGAATTCGTTACTGAAGCCGTGTTTTTGAAGGAGTAATAAATATAATATTGCACTTATTCTTTGTTTTAAATGTTATCAAAGGATGATAAGTCACCATTCATTTCATATTTGTTTCTAAATTATTTTATAGTTTTATCATTGACTAATATTGTCATTTTTGTATACATTCACTCACATGACGTACTGCATTTAGATACCTTTTTCTTCGCCTTTGCCATTCCTTTTTCTTCAAGCTTCTAGCAATTCGTCTGTGCATGTTATTATGATATGATATGGTGTTTAGTGTTTATATAGACTTTTGAATTCAGGAAAAATGTTTTATCGATAAACTTCAATATTTAATATTTATTTGTCATGGATAATACATTATTAATCCAGAAGCAAATTAAAGATAATGCAGAAGATTTGCATAATTATGTCAGAGATTTGAAACTTTGGGAAGAAGAAATGAAGAGGAAAGACAGACAGCTCTCCAATGAACCAACGGAAGAGGTAACGGGCAGAGGTTATGATATTCAATTGCCTAATATCATTTCTGATGGGTCATCTAAATATGCATAGATATATATTTTAGTTGTTGTTTGTACTGTCAATAACTTTATATATTACCTCTTTTAGTAATATTGTGACTGACAACAACCTGACCTTATCCAATAGTTAGGCAGACTCTGACAATCTGTCGATTATCAAATAGGCTAATCAAGAAAGATCATGATTTAGCAATATAATAGTGATGTGACAAGTGGAATTACTCGTAGACCTACTTTCTTTACTCCTGAAGTAACAAGCCAACTCGATTTTAGGCCTACCGTACTTGCATATTAATGGACGTGGGTGTTCACTAATTTTTCTCTAGACAATAGTAGGCCTACTTGGTGCTGCAATTGTGTTTATATAATTTACTCGGGAAATAGTTGTTCAGAATTGTCTGTATATAATTTACTCGGGAAATAGTTGTTCAGAATTGTCTGTGAGTCAACAGCGCTTAAATTTGAATAGAAAGTAGCCTCCAAGTACGGAATCGAGTCAGACTCAGAAAAATCGGCTCATAATGAAACTATATAAATACTTTACTATACTACTATAATATACTATACTATATATACTAATCGGAACATAATAAAATAAACAAAGTACGCTTAAGTAAGTTTATCAATAACTAAATACAATTAAAATAAGAAAAAAATATAAAAGTTTATTTAATGTTCCCTAAAACTAAGTTAATCAAATTTGGTTTAACGTGACAAAACAAACTAAGCATCCCATTGGATGCTATCCTGTTTTGGGATTGATATAACTTTTTTTTTAAACAAGTCGCACAAAATTTATATTTAAAATAATTGCTGTTTTAAAGGCTTAAAATACTTAGGTACTGGACTGGATTGAGTATTGGACTTAATTGAAAGAGAAATATTACACCTGTGACCTGTTTTGTATTACCACATTGACACATTAATTGGCAGGTAATTGTAAATTGGACCTAACTTACCACCTGTTTGTCTGACAATGCCCTAAGAGCACACAACTTGTTTGGAAGGCCAGGTCGCCAGCCTCCCTTGTTTATATTTTTGAGAAAGGCGCTGCTTTGCATTTCTTACTAATTATTGCTCTGTTTTACAGAATGATTATTACTGTATAATACATTCCAACAGGACATTTCTTCTGTGTAGTTTCATTGCCGTACGTAACTAAAAATACCCCCGTCGCAGCAAACCTGTGTACTCAGCGAATTTCCAATGCAAAATATATGTCTCAATACCACATAAAGCCACATACCAAGATTCATAAAAATATATTCACAAATAAGCGATACATCAAATTTTAATTATTCCCCATAAGAATAACATTGGGAATGAGTACGCAGGTTTGCTGCAACAAGGAACACAAAAAATAGGGTTTTATGCTAATATCAATATAACTCAACTAGGTGAAGTTGTATACCAGTTTTTATTCAATAATGTTCATAATTAAAGGAGACAGAGCATTTAATTACTCTCCATAAGAATAACATGGGGGCTGAGTACGCAGGTTTGCTGCTACAGGAGCCTTTGGCAAAAAAATTTTTTTGAGCAAATATTAATAGACCACAACGAGATGAAGCTGTATACCAAGTTTCGTCAGTATACGTTCACAATTAAGCGAGATATAAAAATTTTCTTTTCCTCCATAAGAATAACATTAGACAACGTACTGTGTTTAGCACTTTCAATATCTCGGAAACCAATTGACGTAGAGAAATGATCAAAATACCAAATTGTGTGTTTTTCTAAGCTGAATCCAATGGTGAAAACTAAAATTTGACTATTTCAAAAATTATACCCTATGTAAAAAAGTCAAAAACCCATTTGTGGGGTACAAAACCCCCGAAAAATACCCCTTAAGGTAAAGCTATATGGCTGGTTTTCGAACTTAAAGTCATAAATGTTCCTTTACACGTTTATACCAAATTTCATCAAAATCGGACCTTTTTTACGAGAGTTATCGCACCCACGGACACATATATATATATATATATATATATATACACAGTTTCGAACGAATGGTGTTTTTGGGGTCTGGGGACCTCAAAACGAAAAGTTATCATGGTCCCGGGCCTAGGTCTTACCATGCCGACTACGGTAATAGCTTCTTCCCTATAGGGGAAATTCGCTAATAGCCTAATATATTGTAAACAAAAAACTAAACGTTATGCCAGAGACAACACAATATTTGATGCAATTATGAAACGGTGATTCGGTTACGGTACAGTTAGGCTACTTTATGTCAAGCTTCTATAGGCCTAGGTCCTACTTTTTTCATTATTCCAAAATTTCCATTACGTTTTTCATCAGACATCATCTAGGTATGTATTGTGTACATGATTCCTTGTATTTATGAACCATGCTATGATCTTCCATGAAATGTTTTAAAAACTAGTCTGGAGGAAACTAGCGTGTTGGAATAATACTAGCCTATATTCCATTTTTGCTTGGACTTTTGCTTCCAAAGTTACTTACCGGTACCTGGTTATAAGCATTTTTTTCAGTTAGGCCTATATCAACAACAAAACTTATTTTTATTTTTACAGGCATTTCCTCCAGTTCGTAGACCGAAACTTGCAAAGACTAAAAAAGAAGACAAGAAAGAAAATACAAAGAAAAAATTAACATCATATGATTACAGTTCATGGGATAAGTTTGATGTGGTAAGAATAAATATTTACTCTAATTTTAAAACACATACAGCTCAGAGAAATTTCGGGCCCCTGGGCAAATGAGACCCCTTCCTACATTTAAGGTTCAATATTTTGATATAATATATGGTTGTGTGTGTGTGTGTGTGTGTTTGTGTGTGTGTGTGTGTGTGTGTGTGTGTGTGTGTTTGTGTGTGTGTGTGTGTGTGTGTTAATATAGGTATGTTTGTCATTCATTCATTTTTGTTTGATTAGGAAACCCCAGCATAGCTGCTAGGGACATCTTCCACAAGCGGAAATATATTGTGCAGGTTAACAGAAGGATAGGATATATAGCAGGAAAGGAAACCTTTTTAAAAAAAATGGACCTTGTTTTTAATTGGTGAAATGAAGCTCTTGTGTAATAGTTCCGGTCGTTTGGAAACGACACAGCTCTGACCCATTGTTGGTACCTTGGGTAGCCAACTTGTTAAAATAATCCAACGTTGTTCTATATTAGTAACTTACGTCACTGATCACACAGGTTTGCTGCGACAAGGGACATTATACTAATTTCTTATGTTTCGCTGTAGGAAAAGGCCTGTGAGGAAATAGATAGTGAAGACAATAAAAACAATGAAGAAAACAGTGAAGAAATAGCTGCACAAGAAGAAAAGTATTTGAAAGAAAAAGCATTGTATGAAAAGGAACTGGTAAGTTAAATGAGATTAGCATAGGGCCTAATTTGTGAGCTGACAGCAGTAGCAAATATAAGGTAGGGAGGAAGAAGCCTTATCGGCTCAAACCTCTTCCAAAAGTATGGGCAATTAAATTTTTTTTTATTGATTTTACCCCAAATTTTGAGTGTTTGAAATATATTATATACTTAACAAACTTTTTTCTTCTACCCTATTTTAGTTTAAAAAGTAAACATTTTACTCAAACAGTCCTGCTAATCCAAAAATTCTGCTTAATCAAACGGTATATAGAAACCGAATAAGATTGCGGAACCACAACACTAGGTGGGATTTTCGATTGGCACCACCGTTTTGAATCGCTGTTAGAACAAGACGTGTAACCGCTCAGCAACGATACACGCTCTGGCAGGGAGGGGAGCAAACTATCGCACACCAAGTCACGGAAGTGTCAGACCAGCACTCAGTGTGGTATGCAATCGTTCTTACTTTCTGGACGACTCCCGTATATTAAATATTTGTTATATGTTTATTCTAAGCCCTCTAATCTATGCGTTTATTTTTTCTAGGGCAACAAACATGTAAAAGCGAACAAGTGGGATGAGGCAATTGAGTGTTACACAAGGGCCATCGAAGCTTATCCCAAGGATCCAGTATTCTTTGCCAACCGAGCCCTCTGTTACCTGAAAAAGAAAAAGTAGGTTGCAGTGTGCAAGAATTGTTTCTTAATTAAGTTTGTTAAGAATGATTTGTTCATGCCCACATCCGATCCTCATGTTGGATAAGGAATGTGTGATGGAGGGACTTTAAACCAAAATATTTAGGCTACTGACTTAAAAAAAATTGTTCTCTATTTTTGAGAATGTGTAATGTTTATTAGGACTCATTATTCCTAAAAACTAGAGATATGCGAGTACTCAAAATTTCGAGTTCGAGCCGAGTTCGGCACTGAAACTCGAGGTTTTACTGAAACTCAAAAGTTTCGAGCGAGTCAACCTTCCTATACTCCCGCCGTTTACCCGCACCGCGCGTTGTCTGTAAATTCAAATTGAGTGTGAACGCATTGGAGGAGTTAAGAGTTGTGATGTGGATTTTAGTGTTTTATTAATAAATGAGTAAGTTGTGGCTTATAAATTTGTATTATTCTTTACACCAAAATGGAGGATTTACCAGGACCTTCAGATTGAATTGTATGAACACTGTCTGCATAAGTTAGTCCATTTTTAGGTTAACCTAACCTTGCAATTTTTTAAAGTAAACTATCAAAACATATCTGTAATGACATCTAATAGGTAAGCATAAGAAGCTTGTGCTTGTTTTTTATTCAATAATAATTTATATTTAGTGAATACATTAATTTTAGGCTCAACTGTCAACTCAACAATTTGAGCTGTTTTTAAAGACAAGTTATTTGTTTTTTTGGCATTGTTTTAGTTTCATTAATGATTTTTTAAATAATTTGTAATATTTGAAAACTCTAAGACATGCTTCAATTACAATTGATTAATTAGCATGCATTTCAATTGATTTGCCAGGCACTTTCAAACATATCTTCATGTTTTTACTAACTGATTGTAATTATTAGGACTATTAGTGTTCAAATTAATGCTAAGATCTGTTAGTAAATACATTTTGTGTGGTAAGTAGGCTAATGTTTTTACCATTTAATAGGCCTTTTAAATATTAAAATAAAGTTTATTTTAATTTATAAGCCTGAATGTAATTTGATTTTCTCCATTCGGAGAAAGATGTAGCCTAGGCCTAAACATAATACACTAAACACAGGATAAATAAAAAGGAGGAAATAAAATAATAAACTGAGATTATTTTTTATGAAACTGTTAATTAATAGCATATAGGCTATGCCAACCTTAATACCAAAAGATTTAAAGTATTTTATCTTCCTGGCTAAATGTTATGCGATAACTTTGGTATGATGTATTTTCAGATAAATGTACTTAGGTACCTTATTCCAGTGAAGCAGAAATCCATTTATTTTGCTTATTATTTTTATTTTCAGGTCATATTGACTAGAAAAGTATATTTTAATAACAACATTTGTTATTAAATGGAATCCTATACACTGGTTTGATCAAATCCAACTCTACCTATGTGGTTTTTTTATTTGTATACTCGACTTGAACTCGAGATTCAAATCTTTTGCCATTTACTTGACTCAACTTAAAAAACTTGTACTCGCTCATCTCTACTAAAAACTTAAATTTATGCCGAAAACCTACAACACAGTATGTACGCTCACAATGTCCTTGTTCAATATTTAATATTTCTGAGCAGTTACTGGCACACAGACACCGAGACCAATGTTTCAGTTGATGATACCTGCACTCTGAGACTTAAGGTAGGCCTTCAAATTGGTCAAATATCAAACTGATACAAAAACAAAATGTGTCAAGCTGGTAAAATTGGCGAACCCACTTACCCCCAGGTGCATTCAGATTTCCCCAGAAGTACCGCCCTTGCCTGTTCCTTCCTTCTGTCATGAGTAATAGACAAGATATCTCGGGGAAGTACAGTAATCTCCGACTTCATGGCAGCTGTATCCCTAACTCAATATGTTCAGTAACCTCAACCTAATCTCTAAAATTCCCTCAACCTAGCTGCAGAAACCACCCTCACACATTCTATGATATCAGGAATTAAATGGAAGTTGTTTTCATTCGTTCTGTTATGTTATTGTTAAATAAATGGATTTCAAAGGGAAAAACATTGCATGTAATTTAAAGGAAATTTGTATTTAAAGCAGATTACCAACTTACACAGTGCGCTGCGATGGTTGCGTCAGGTTAGGTTACTCTAACTTATAAAAACACTTTAGGGCCATCATCATTGGCTGTATGGGACACCTTGGCATTTTTGTGGAAGGACAAATTATTGTAACTTAGAATGTCTGTCCTGTCCAAGTGAGGTGTCCAGAAGTATGAATGCATCATCGGGTGGGCGGAATAAATGCTCAGTATTTTCATTTGGTTCAACTCCCGGACTTTTGAAGACGTCCAAAAAGAGCTGGTGGCCCGGTGCAGCCCGTGATAGTATGCGTGCAAGATCCTATGCTACTGACTTTTGAGAAATTCCGTGGCGGTCCTCTGTGACGACCTGGATGTGCGCGTGAGACTATAATCATTGGTCCAATTTCCAGAAGAGTTGGCGAAAGAAGTACAGTGACAGCCGCCATAATCGTAATGTGCACACCTCGCTAAAAAACTACCAAAAGTATAGTGCCATCCGTTTGTACCATGGCATATATTGTGTGGGCTTTTCAGGGGAAATTGTCATAACTGGTTTGGATCAAAACATTTTGCTTTGTTGTGGAAAGCTGTGAGGTTTTAGGCTTTGCTTACCGTTACCATTGTACATCTTCCCTACCCCAGATTCCATCAAAGTTCCAGCACCACAATTTTATTGTCCTACAATGCATCATGTATACAACAACAAACAACTTTTTACTTTGCAATAGATTACTGCCTGTCAATGCCTGCCTGGCATCTCTAGAACTTGCCCAATGCCTTTGGCACCACAACTCCGCAAGACGTCAGTTAACCCATTCACGTACTTCGACGAGACCTACTCGCTGCTGCCAAACGCCCAGTAATACTTTTACGAGACTGTCATGCGTTAAGTTAGTTTACTATTACAGATAGCAGAACGATACGGAATAATCTTTGTTACCGACTTATAGAATAAGTTACGAATATATTTATTTTGTTTTTCGGGTCGGCATCACTTCTGTTTTGTAAAAACAACTTATGTTTTTGTCTGCAGCTGTGTCGTAGTAAACAGTCCGTTTGTCATGGGGGGCGAATGTTTACGAAACAGTGAAATCAATTGCATAATTGATGAAGGGTTTTTATTGAGCGATAAAAGTGTAAGCTATTATGAGTTTGAAGAAAATGAGGTGGTTCAAAACAGTGTTGACAAAAGTGATCAAGAGAACAAAGATGAGGAGATGGAAGTGGAAATTGAGGCTAAATTTGACGCCGCTGCAATAGGCCTAGTCGATCCGCAAAAAAAGTTTTGTCTATAATTACAATGAAGCGGATATTGAGGTACGCCTAAATGCTCTTGTAAAAAACGTTATAGATGAAGTAAGACAAGTCCCTATAGATGTAGGTTATAATCTAGGGTTAGAACCACAGCTCGACGCTCCAGTGGAAATAATAGGATTTCTAGGGCACAAAAACCCTCTGTAATATAGGTAGAAGAATGGGTTAACATGTTAAAGTATGCTCTGCTTCAGGGTAACTTATGTTTGAGTTTTTAAAAACTTGAATCAGACTTTTAATGTTATAGTTATTTTCACTCTGTGGTATCGTGTTGCTAGGTACGAGATGGTGGAGTCAGACTGCACCGCGTCGCTGAAGCTGGACCCCACGTATGTGAAGGCATTGTTGCGACGCGCGGCTGCGCGGGAGGCTCTGGACCGCAGGGAGGACGCTGGCCACGACCTGCGCAACGCTCTCAGGCTGGAGCCCAACAACAGCCAGGCACTCAGGGATCTGGCCAAGCTCAAGGAGGCGGTAGGTCGGCTACTAATGTACTACTAGTAACAATCAGCGCTAGTTTCTGCTCTGAACTTTGGGGGCGAAACTAAAATAAATTAACATAGATGGAGTGTCCCTACTTACAAGGTTATTTTGCTAAAAGCTCTATGAACCTTGGTATGACAGTACCTTGGGATCTGTTTAGGCCTACTCTTATTGTTTACAAAACAAACTTGGTTTGCTGCTCGTGGAGCTTCGGAGAAATAAAACAAACTTGGCGCTATTTTTTACTCTCTGCTCAAGGAGCGAAACTAAAAATGAATAACTTGGGATGTCACTTCTTAAAGGGTTATGTATACATTGGAGATTGTGTCAGTCAATATTGTAACTGCAACATATGAGAAAAAATATGATCTTTTGGTCAGCCTGGATCGACTTCAGTAATTGTGATGATGAGATGCATCATTGTAAGATACTGGCCGCTAATGATTTTCTCTAAGCCAGCTGATTCCTTTTGCTACAACCTCTATCTATTTCGTCTGTTCTTAGAGACCGAATATTTACGTGTTTTAATAATCATCTAGTTAGAGAAACTTAAAACAGTAATAAAATATTATAAATTAAATTAATTTAAAAATTAAGTAAATTGTGCAAGTGTAGAGGGATCAATCTTTAATTTAAAACAAATCGCTTGTAAAACGGTTCAGTGGAAACCTCAAATCAACTGATCAAAGAGGTGCAAAGAAATTTTACCCCATGTTAAATTACCATAAGAAAACTTTTAATTTAATTTTTTAAATAGTTATTGACCAGATACCAAACATAATTTGAGACCACCCAGTGCAAGTCTCATACGTTCATCCGGAAGTTTTGTTTATTTTGTGTTAATATATAGGATGGCAACTTAATGTAATATTCTTAGTAATTAATTATCTAGTTCTTGGGGGCTGAGCTTTTGCTCTGGAAAAACCAACAAGTTTCTTCTAAATTTCAGTTCTCTCTGTGTTAGTTTTTAACTTAGTTCAATCACACATTTATACTTTACCATATGAGTGTTAACGTTTACAGTTGACTGGATATTTTTGAACAGCTGTTTTGTTTTCAGTGTATATATGCCAAAACAACATTTTTTATGTGTTGATGGAGAAGGGGAATTTGTTATTTATTTTTCTTGGGGAAAAATTTAGAACACATTTTTAAATCCAGAAATAAGTTAATTCCAATATTTTAAGAAAATAAAACAAGCATGCAAACAAACCTTATATTATAGTTCAGGATTTTGAAGCTTTTAATCTCTCCATAGTGATATTCACCTACAATATTAAATTTTCTATGTGATAATTTTAAGTATTTCCATTTCAGTAGAAGGGGCTGACCTTAAAAAAACATTGATGAGTGAAAGAACATATAATGTACATTTTTGTACATACAATAAAAGTTAATATTTCGGATAAAAAAAGTAATTTAAGTTGTATAATATAAAATAATAATAAAAGTTAGTTAATACAGAAAAGCTTAAAAATGTAGTTTTTTTAACTAAATTGTGAACTTTTCTGAATTAACTGCTATTATTTATTAAGTTTGATAAAGGCTATGAAGTATAGTCGAAATACATTATACTACAATACGTGTACATTATATGTTCTTTCACTCAACAGTGTTTTTTTTAAGGTGAGTTAGCTGTATCCTATCTATCCTTCTACTGAAATGTTCAAGCCTTGGGCTTTTTCCGAAAAACCTACGATACCGGGTAACCTTAAAGTATTTCCATTTGTGAATGTTATATGTATATAGTCAATATGATTATTTTTCTGGGAAAATATCCTTGCTATACCAATCACATTTGCATACATGATTATTATTCATTTGGCTTGCATCAGTGTAATTCGTAAATTAAAGTTTAACACGTTCACTGCTGAAAATGGTTAACATTGTGACCCCTGAACTGCGGACAAATTATTGTTGATGACTTTCCGTATAAATTATGTACATATTTCCAAAATGTCATTAGGAGATGGAATGGCAGCCATTGATGTGTAGCTGTGATGTCACTTCCAAGTCAAGAATTCCCGTCATCAGTGTCTGGTGCCGGTTTCGGTCGCCATCATCCGTATTAGTTGTGGTTTTTCGCTTGAAAATTTCACTAAATAGTTATTAGATCACTGTAGTTTAAACACACTGGCACCCCACATTTTTTTCAACTAAAAAAAATTAAAACTACCTAATTACGTATATGCACTTTATATACTATATACAAAAATGGCCGACCTAGAAACGAAGTTCACCAAAATAAACAACGAGACCGGCACTACACCCGGGCAGCGACGCTTTTTTCAAAAAAAATTTAAAACTACCTAATTACATATATACACTATATATATACTATATACAACAATGGCCGAGAAACGAAGCGCGCCAAAATAATCAAAGAGACTGGCACTGCACCCGGGCAGCGACGCGACCTTCCCTGGCAAAAACTGAGCTCAAACTGAAGCAATGTATTGGGAGGGAGCCAGTGACGAGAATTCCCGGCACGCGCACCAAGCGATAGTGTCGCATGACGAGAATTATCGTCAACCGCAGCGAACGTGTTAACCTTGTGTTTGAATTTCTATAACATTTCTTTCATAATTTTCTACTAAGATGTATTTTTCTGGAATTATTGTATTACCTGTGCTGGGCGTTTTAAGCGGGACGTTTTAAAAGTTCACTTAATACACAATAATTTCTTAAATAACATTTGACTTGTGTTTCAGAGCAACAAGAAAAAGAACACAACAGGCAGCAGTAGAGAAACCATCAGTAAAGTAAATGAGGAGTCCACCTCACAAAGTAAGACGAGCATCCGAGAGACACAGATATCATCATCGCAATCCAGTTTAGAAAATAAAATGATTACAGAAAAGGAGACGATCTCTGAACCCGAGTGGGAGCCATGTAGCAATACCATTCAGCCGATTGTCAAACCACCTCACTTGAGATCCAAGGTGAGAAACTTGATTAATTATTGCACGTATATATTTTACATTTTTGTCTGTTGTATATTCTTTTTGATTAAAATGTAAGGCTCAGAGGAACTTAGTGGAAGCACCTTCTTTTGAGTCCTTATATATACCATTTTTTACATTTTGATTGGCCTCATTACTATTTAAGGTTGGGCTTTATAGAAAGTGTGTAATTGCACTATCAACATTGCACTATCCAACCAGTTTTTCTTGAAGTCTATCAGACTAGAGGGTAAACTGACCTAGAGGAAGAGACTTTCAGTAGAATCAGAAAATCCAGGTGGGTTGGAGGGTGAATGAACTCCTGGGAAGAAAGGTTCTTGCTGATATGCTTCTGTGAGGTGTTCGGATTAGGCTAGCTGAACAATGAGGGTGAAAAAACTGGAAGCAATACTGCTCCATCATGTTTTCCTAAATTGTTTCTCTTATGCAATCTAAACCCACATACTGAAGCCAGGTTTACACAATGTCAGTAGGTCAGGAGACAACTGTCTGGCATGAAATTATTGGCTTCATTTAAACACTTCAGGCCCATTGCTTTGCCTACTGCCCTCACAATTGCCCTGAAATTTAGTTGTCTCGGGAAGTAGACTGAGGACGACTAGGTGCGCCCAGCGAAGCCCCCCACTACTTGAAAACTCAGTTGTCGCGACGATTGACGCCGTGTGAACGGTGTAGGCCAGTAGCGCTGTCTTGTGTTTTGCCAGTTCGCTGGTGTCAGTCACTCAGTTGAGGCATACACGTGTGTTGGTGTTGTTTACGTCCGGGTATTCGTAACATGGCACTAAAGTGGAGTGACAAAATTAATTTAAAATTCGTTGAGTACTTTACAAAGAAAACAGGTGTCTGGGGGACCAGCGATACGACTTGTACAAGGATAAAAACGCTCGCGAAACGGCACTCGCTGCAATTTCCGAAAACTTAAAACCTATAAGGATTCAGAGTAGCTGAGGTTAAACCGAAAATAAAGTCTTAAATACACATCCAGAATGGCTGAAGCGTACACCGTTGCAATATGTTCAGTCTCACTGATATTCCTAATGAAATTGTTTCAAAACCAATAATAATCGGCACGATTAATATCAAAGCTGAGTGAATATACAATTTCACAGAGATAAGTTTATCCAGCATACAGTAATTGTTTAAAAGACAGGTAATGGCAGAAAGCCTGAAATCTGCTTTTTACGGTGGAAACAAATTCAGTCCGATTCAGTTCAGCTAGGGCATCTGCGAAGTGTTTCAAAATCAGCTGCCGAATGTTGCTGCAACGATGGAGGGAGTGAATAAGGATTCCCTACAGTAATGTTTGAACACTTGCAGGATTAAAGCTAGAACTCTGCTTTTCTGTAGTTTTATTTTCAGTTAACTTTAGCCTATTAATTTATTAGTTAAATATTCTCAAACATCTCGCTTAGGTGAGTTGTAATAGCTGACATTTAAGATAAATACACAGTTGCATGTATTTTTTTGCCATTTTCCCATACAACAATTTTTTTCTTATTCTGTACAAAAATTATAATTGTATCAAATGTAGTAGGAATTTTCCATTTTTTTAATTAAACAACCAGAATTTTATTTCAGAAAAGTCTGAAACGAATCGAGATCCATGATGTTGGGACTCCTCCGCATGTTTGTGCCAGGAAAATACGAAAATCCCAAAATTCTTCACCGACTACACAAAACCCTTCACCAACTACACAAAATCCTTCACCGACTACACAAAATCCTTCACCGACTACACACAATCCTTCACCGACTACACAAAACCCTCCAATGGCACCTCTAGCAACAACAAGCAGAGAGGAAGTGTCAATAGCACCTGCTGTATCGACCATGAGACCAAGGAGTATCTTGACTGTGGCGGCCCCAGCGGAAGACGTTCCCCCTCCCCCCACCTCCTCTGTGCAGTTCTATACAGCGTGGAGCAGCATAAAGGCTAATCCCCGCTTGCGATATAGGTATCTCAAGGTTGGTAACATATTTATGATCGACTTATGTTATGGGATCAGTTTTGTTGTCAGCATTGAATTTTCACCGAATGATAGTAGAGAAGATGATTTATTGGACTTAATATTTATTTGTAGTTGTTAGTATTGTAAACCTTTTTTACCCTAGTTAATGTGGCAGGGTCCGGATCCTGATAACAGAAATAGCTTGGGTTGAATTCAGACAAAAAGTATAGGCCTAGAGATTCTTCTATTACCAAGTCTTTACTGTGGTGAATAAATAGTAAAGTACGGTACTTAACTTTTTTCTGTGCTGTGATTTATAAGCTAACCAAAGAACTACTGGTAATTTTCTTTCTCTATAAAGCACCTTTTTACAACTAGTGAATCTCATCCAAATAAGACATGCCCATTAACGCAGGTTTCAAGTAGCCACAAACTGCAAGACACGTGAAATGAAATTAAATGAAAACATAGTAAAATGTTTTGTCAATACACCTTAAGTGTTTGGTTTGTATAAATCAGCATATGTTTTGTACATTCCATGATTATGCTCCAATAGAGTTCAAACATTTATTCATACTATTTGGGATAATTAGTTAATAGCTGGTATATTCCTGACAGCAAATACCAGGGGACAATTTGCCAGAGATATTCAAGGAGTCGTTGGAAAGCCGCATGTTCTCAAGCATCGTGGAGACCTTGGCATCAGAGTTTACGGCCATGAATGAGCCGGTCGTGAGTTACCTGAGAGGCTTGACGAGGGTCAAGAGGTTCTCCACACTGGCTCTCTTCATGGGTCCAGCTGACAAGTCTAGTAAGTATGCTTTCGCTAGGGGTGTGCGAGTAGTGATTTTTTTAATCGAGTCGAGTAGTGCCAATTATTTTCGAGCGAAAATTTGCCATCGGTTGGTAGTTTGAAATAGTGTAATGGGATTTGGATACCACACTACATTTGATAACCTAAACATGGTTTCTAACTAATACATGAGTAGCAATACTAAGTTTTGAGCAGTACAATCAAACTTGATTACGTATTGACAATACCACCCTAAATTTGATAATCTAAACATGGTTTCTAACTAATACATGAGTAGAAATACTAAGTTTTGGGCAGTGCAATCAAACTTGATTACGTATTGACAAACAAAACACGGTTTGGCATTCGTTTCCGGCCGATGAAATATGGCCCGGTTGTCATTTGGCCAATTTCACCTGGTCCAGACATCGCTTATAATCAATATTAAATGACGAAATTGTTAGTCACGGCCGAAATTACGCGGTCCGATCGTCATTTACGGCCGATTTTACGTGATGCGATTGCCTTTTGCGGCCGTTACTACGCGTTTTGGCCGGTCACAATCGTTAGCGATCGTCCGGCAATCGGCGGGAAATACTCGCTCAAACTTTCAAGTAGTATTCAAAACTTCGAGTCAAGTTAGAGTATTAAAATACTCGGCCGAAAACTCGGAAGTTTCGAGTACTCGCACACCCCTAGCTTTCACATTGGTCTTGAGTGTGTTGTAAAAGGGTTTTAATCTCATGTACAAACAGAACTTTGGATAAAGTTCTCGTAGAATAAAAAGTACCGAGGTTTGGATTGTAAGTTTTGGTGAATGAACAATTGACTAGTTGAAATGAAACATGTTTGTAGGAAAATTGGTTACTGCAATTTTAATTAGGCTTAAAATACATAGTAAAACAGAAAATTTTAATTTGTTCTGAGGATAAATATGTAATTTTTAATATGGTGATCTTGCAATATGGTGATTATTGATGGTAGTTTATCAACCTCCGATAGGCTATAAATAAATGACAAGTGTATATAAAAAAATATTTTACTACCAAAATATAGGTAATCTTATGCTTACTTTTCAACATAGTCACTGTAACAGTTGAGGTATTTGTTGGCCATCGATTTGACATCAGTATGGCCATCTTTAAATGTTCGACACCAGATCTGATCCTGGAAGTGACGGAGCGTTTGGAGGGGGGGGGTGCGTTGTTCCATCATATAAACATTACCCACGTTGCCTTTCCTTTACGTTGTGCGATCAAATAGACAACATCATGACACATTTCAATTCATTCGTGAAGTCTTTGAAGAGGTTATTGAAAAGCTGGTACACAGGTACAACAAATTCCTCAATCGTTACAGTGACTAAGTCGAAAAATAAGCATAATTGTACCTATCTTTTGGTAATGAAATAATTGTTATATATATACTTGTCTTTTATTTGTGGGAGGGGGGTGTTTTTTTTGGGGGGGGGTTGATTGAAAACAACCCTCGTATGTAATGTTAGAAGGAAAATGGTTCAAACATAAATCACTACTATTATAAAAATGAGGTGGTGTCTGTCTGCTGTTCCATCACACCAAAACCACTGGACCAATTCTGCTGCAATTTTGCACAAATATGGTCTATGTACCCACCCATATAGGCCTATTGTCGTTTAGAAAAGTCCTCAGGGCTCTGTCCTACAGGACTTCCAAGTTCCCGTGTTATTCATATGGAGGAGAGTTTTATTTGGTTGATGCTACATGTGTGTTTTCCTAATTCAATTCATTCAAATAAACAGATGTTATAAGGAGTATACCTAACTACAGACTGTCATTGTTTTGTTTACAATATTTCTACTCTCAATTTTCACCCCGTTGCAAAACACGGGCATAGCAGCTATTACAATATAATTTGACACCCATTATCCTGCTATAAAAGCTTTTTGAAACTGTCTAAGTACAAAATTGATTAACACCTTATAATTTAGTACAATGAATTCCCCATTTTATTAATTACATTCAAAAATTAGCATTTTCAAAGATAGTAGGGTTCTCCATTAAATACCAGTTATCCTTTAGCAATTTAAACATATTTTATATGTACTAACTGCTACCAATTAATCAACTTTGGTGTATTATTGTTGTTCACTAACCATTTCCTTTTGATAACCATTGCAGATTTGGCAATCCTCTTTGATCATTGCCTAAGAAAAGAAGAATGTTCGTCTGAAGACATTGATGAACTTCGTAGGCTTTATGAGATGAGTTGAATTTTCATATATATTTTAATGTAAATAATAAACATTTTCATCATTATAATATTGTTGGTTATTATACCCATTCAATCATTTTTAAAGTTTCCGTCTTTATCACATTCAATGCTGACAAACATGTTTAAACATGAAAATCACATATGTTTCAATGTTAATTATAAGACGTTAATTAACATCCCTCGCACCCAACGTGTTAAAGTGATACCAAGTTGCATTGGTGATAAGTCGTAATCACAATAGCAATGGTTAAATAATAATTTATTTTATTATTTATTTATTTGGACTTTATCGCTTCTAGTGTTTAAAATTTCAGGAGGTAAGGAAAATCCTCCCGTTATCAAGTAAACCCTAATTACATATAAATATCAAACAATTACATCTAACTAGCTTGTTTTCGTTCACACTTTTCTTTAGGGGTGTGAGAGTTGGGATTTTTTTATTCGAGTCGGGTCGAGTAGTACCAATTATTTTTGAGTTTCGAGTATTTTCGAGCGAGTATTTGCCATCAGTTGGTAGTTTAAAATAGTGTATTGGGATTTGGATACCACCCTAGATTTGATAATCTAAACATGGTCTCTAACTAATACATGAGTAGCAATACAACATTTTGGCCAGTACAATCAAACTGTATTACGTATTGACAAACAAAAACACGGTTTGACATTCGTTTCCGGCTGAGAAAACATGGTCCAGTTGACATTTGGCCAACATCACCTGGTCCATATATCTGATAGCTTATAATTATAATCAATATACATATATGTCATTATTACTAAAATCCAACCCAATGGTGTCATTATTACAAAGCCAATAATGGTGTTGTGTTATGGATTTTACGTGATGCGATCACCTTTTGCAGCCGTTACTACGTGTTTTGGCCGGTCGCAAACGTTAGCGGAAATACTTGCTTGATCTTTCAAGTATTTTTCAAAACTTTGAGTCGAGTTCGAGCATTGAAATACTCAGCCGAAAACTCAGTTTTGATTACTCGCAATCCCTACTTTTCTTTATATAAAGACAAAACTAACACACATACTATGACTAAAAATTCAAATAAAAATACACTAACACTAAATCAATTACAAATGGAAACTGAAACTACATTAGCGATTCTACATCGTTCTCTCTAAGCTGACAGTGAAATGTTAACCACTGCTAGTGTGGGGGAAGAGGCCCCCCGTCCCCCACCCCCCGGCCAGTTACCCCCACCCCCCGTCAGGGGCACTAGATGACACAGCTGCCGGCTACCGAATCCTGTGACACCGGGAACATGACATGGACACCAAAAAGTGCACGATTCTTCCTAGGATACTACACAGGCACTTGTACAGAGTAATTAATTAACAGATAAAAAAGAATGGGGGAATAACGCCGAACATAATTTGAAATGTAGACAAACCAACAGCTTTAATAAGCATCCCATATGTCCCCGAACTGTAAAAAAATAAGGCAATTTACCAGAAAATACAGGATTATAACAGCTTTTAACTCATAACACTTTGAGACAGAAACTAACTAAGGTAAAACCAAGAAATTATAAACAAGCCTCAAAAAACTGCATTTAAAGTATGAATTGTGAATGTGATGGTAAAATATATAGGAGACTAAAAGGCCGTTAAAAATTTGCATAAACAAACATAAAAGAAACAAAATAGTGAACATGTCTGGGAAAATGATCATTAAGTTAGAAAGAGGCAAGGATTACATCATCATAAGTTTCACTATTATACAAGAAAGTTTGTTGAAGGGGCAGTAGGGTTCACTTGATAACGGGAGGAGATCGCTCAGCTCCCCACACAACGTGTAGTTTTAAACAATAGAAGCGAAAGGTAAAGTCAAAATAAAGTGACAAGTTATGACTATATTTAAACATTTTAAAATACCTCCCCGATTTCTGTGATAACTAAATAAATAGTGATAGCGTTGTGAGTTGTCATTATTATATTTGTGATAGGGGATATTCGATCACTTTTAAATAATTTAAACTTATTCAGAGTTAAAACTTTTATGAACACTATTTTAGAATAATTTACATTTAAATTAAAACGTTAATATTAATTTGTGTTTAGATCATTATTCTTGTTATGAGGAGAATTTAATTTCATGTTATAATGGTGTTGCCTTTATTTCTACTCCTTAAATGTAAAGAGGTCACTAATTCAGTGATTTGCGCGGTTGCATTTTGATCACTAATTCAGTGATTTGCGCGGTAGCATGTTGATCACTAATTCATTTTGTTGCAAACATTCATTACCATCCATCAATAACTGTAATGATCCAGTTTTCTTGATAATTTAAACATGTTGTTATTCTGATATAGTGTGTTATGTTTTATTTATTGTTTTGACATTTAATATCTAAAAAAAATTTTCTGTTAATGTTATCAGAAATTGAATAGTGCATAATAGAATTGAATTGATCATGCAATTTGTAATCAAAATGTATTCGCTGTCCTTCGCTGTTGTTATTGTAACGTTTCCTTTGTTCCTTTGAAGGAAAATGACCATTAATTCACCTTTTGATGCAAGCGTTTATTATTAATCGCCCATCACCATCAATAACTGACACGTTTCAGTTGTCTTGATTACTAAAACAAGTCGGTTACTCTCGTGTAGTGTGTGCTTTATTATATTTATTTTGTTATTTGCTATCAAAAAAATGTTTATGAAAATATTTTATTTTTTTAACTGTATTTTTGGAGGTTTTCCTTTTTCCATGGACTGTGATTTAAAACTTAAAATATTTCTCGCACGTTATTTTGTTGCCTTCCTGATGCTTTTATCTCTATTTTATACTTACACTAGTCCCTACATATGTTTAGGATTTGATCGTTTTCCAGGATTTGAGCCTTCAAAGTACAACTGCTTCTTTGGTCATGTTTGTTTAGTCGTAATCGTCTTCCATAGACTGTATGTTATGGAAAAAACTAAACATTTATTTCTAAAAGTGTTAAACCACACAGAAGAATCTAAAGATTGTTTGGTAAAATGTGTGATTGTTATAACTTTTATTTTCTTTTTAAATTTCTTCTTGATAGCCAGCTTTTTTCAAGGATGAGGTTTTGACCCAAGATTTGTAACTGATATGGCAGTTTCATTTTACAGGTCAAAACTAGTGTTTTTTTGCATATTATCACAGCCAGTTTTCTTGTTTTCTTCGGTTGGAAGTTCTATTTCTGGTTTGAATATTGCTCTTCATGAGAAACGTCTTGAAGCAAAAACAGTGAAGAAATTACGGCAACAGTCTCAAATGAACACTTTACTGATTAGGAATACTGATGAAGTTTACGCTGTTGATATTTTAATGATGTTGATCTTATTTGTACCTGATTACTACTTGAAAATTAATGACTTTATGATGACTTTTTTGGGTTTCCTGAATGACAAGAATATTGTCAAGTATCTCGGAACTACTTTCTATAGCATTCTTCACATACTTATCAATACTCCTGGCGTGTTATGGATTTGTGAGTTGACTGGAACACTAAATAAGCAGGTAAATGTCATTTATATGTTCTATTATTAATGTTGTGTATTAGTTTATAGAAATAGATACTTTTATATATATACTGTATATAAGGATTCACTTATAATTGCCGTTATCACGATAACTCGTAAGAAAGGTCGGATCTTGGCAAAAATTGGTTCAGAAGTGTTAAGAAGTATTTATTTGATCGAGTTCAAAAACAGATCGATCACCACATCCAAAAAGGAGTTCTGGAGGGGTTTACCCCAAAAATGGGTTTTAGAATTTTATTAAAAGTAACATTTTTGTTTCAGTGCATTCAGCTTAAAAACATGAGAAATTTAATTTATTGCTCTTGTCAATTATCTAATGAGATATTGGCAGTGCTTAGTACATCATGTTGTGGCAACTCAAACTCTTTTTTCGATAGGCGAGTGAGCGTAGCGAACGAGCTCATATTGAAAATGAACGAGTATTTGACAAAACAAATGAATGCCTCTTCTGCGGCAGCAACGCGCCGGGTACCAGCTAGTTTGTTATAAAAAAGTAGATTTCCATCACAGTTCATGTTAAGCTTCTATTTTGCAAGTCTCTGATTACAGTGACAGCATACAGCAGTAAGCAGTGGGAATATCGCCATTCTAATGGTTAGCGTCTTGGACTTCAGTTCAAGGGTCCACGGGTCCAATTCTCAAGGTGTCCACGCATAAATGGGTTTGGATCACTTTCCTTAAACATTTCAGAATGAGAATCATCTTTGCTAACATAACATCAAGTAGTATCATAGTGTCAAAGACAAAAAATATAAAAACATAAGTTCATGTTGTTTAAAATACAACTCTTACTTTGAAGGAATTCTCAAGACAGTAGAATGGTTGTTTAAGTAGCCAATCACTCAAGGCAGTCCTTGTCTTTGTTTGTAGGCCTGGTGGCAGTTGATTGCAAAATTCCTCTTATTAATAGTTGGTTTCTTCTCGAACAATGACAGATGGCATGTTGAGAGGCTGTATAGATGGCGGTTTCTCATGTTATGGGCCTCATAATTATGGGTTCATAAGCAGCACGCTGACATGAGGGGAGCAAAATTCCATATTTTAAACTCAAAATATAATATAAAGTGTTAAAGCAAACACTTGAGCCAATTTTTGAAAATGTAAAAAATTGTAATTTGTTTCTGTTCTGATGCACCTGCTTCTACCTATCTGTGATAAAATAATGATTATGTTGTACATGTAAGTTGTAATAACAGTTATTACTGTAACCAAATAACGTGCTAGCCCATTAGTAAATTCTTCCGAACGGCAGTGTTTGTATAGTGGATGGGATAAAAATGCCCCTAACCTCTTGTGTAGCTCGAGGGATTCGTGGGGAGAACGAGACAGAAATAAATAAGGTTTATTATTCAATTTGAATTATTAATTGGTTTGTTGGAGGTTAAGGGGTAGAGGTGACTGCTAGTCCTAAGTTCACTTTAATAAAGACATTTTTCTTTTTTTCCATTTAATTTCATGTGCTAAATTTGTTTACATAGGAAACTGTCAAGATAATTCAGACGTAAAATCTTCAGTTAAGTAGTTCTAAAACCATTTCAGCATATGGTTACCTAAACCATTTAACTTGACTTTTATAAAGTTACTCTTATTGGTCATCTATCAAGTTACTCATATTGCCACCTAAAGTTACACCCCTTACGTGGCACATCCACCAGAATGTCAAGTTGCCAAGTGTCAAGTTGTCAAGTTTGTGAGACTATATTATATTGTACCCTATACTTAGCTTTAAATGCTGGGTGCCACAGAATTTTATTATATATATATCAACAAAACCACTGTAATTTCTAAAGTGTGATAAACTCATGAAAGTAAAAACCTTTGTCAATAACCAGTTTCAGCCTTCTGTTCGCTGTTACAGTATTGGGGTAGTGACACATTCATTAGGACACTCATCTTGTCATCATTATCAGGTTCTTCATTTTATAGTTTTTCTCGAGACATAATGTTACTGAAATTATTCTCTTACGTAAATTGTGTTTTTGGTGCTTTTCCTTTTGTTTTAAGGAAACAAAATAACACTTTAAAACTGGATAAGTGTTTAGTCGGAGTTTTCTTTATATTTGTTATGATCTCGATCACTTGCCACACATTTACCAGTCCTTTCCTTTGTGCAGGATATTCCAAGTTTCCAGGACATGAACCCCAATTGTACAACTGCTTTTTAGGTTGTTTATGTTCAATATCTATATTTGTGCATAAACTGTTCTGCTTAAAAAACACAAGACTTTTGTTCAGCAATGTTTCAAACCATTTGTTAGTATCTAATGAGTTTTTAGTATCGGGTGTTGTACTTCTCAGCTTGAATATCATTTTGACAATCGCTCAAGTTGGTTTGTTTGTTCTTCTTTGGGTTTTTTTTTTACCATTAATCGTAAATTGGTTGCTGACATTTAATATATCAAAGACGATGTATTTTAGCATTTCATCACAGCCTATATTTGTTATGTATTCCGTAAAGGAATCCTATTCCATTTTCAATTCAACTGTAAGTGCAAAACAGCTAGAACCAATTACCATAAGACTTAAGGAGGAAGTACGAAGTGTGCAGTGCATTGTTCAGGAATACCTTGTCTGCTTATGGGGTTGATCTATTGTTGCTAGTAATCATTGTTGCAGCTGATTCTTACATCAGACTGAATGACTTTGTTTTACTTGCTCTCAGGTTATTTAGCAACAGAATTGTATTGAAAGTGTTCTTTTTCGAAACAGCATTTTTCTTCATTTATGCTGTAACTAATCTTTCAAACTTGCTGTGGTTTTCTGAAGCAGTAGGACAGCTAAACGTTCAGGTAATTTAACTTGTTCTGTATATTAAAATGTATTAGTTATGTATATTTAACTGAGAGTATGAAATTCTAGAAAGAATTTTCTAAATTGCTGTTGACTTAGTTCAAAAATATTGGTTTAGTAAAATATGTTTACAAAATATTAGGCTAACCCTTTGAGTGCTAAGCTACTGAAAGGAGTAGTTTAATCTGTTATGGTTTGTTGATTTTTTAAATGTCTTGAATGCCTGAACAGTTAAAATTAATAAAATCTTGCTTCCGCTGGACATACACACATTAAAGGATAGGTACAAAGTAGCAAAACACCTGATCAAATGTACAACTCAAAAAGAATCCACCCATCCTGTCAGCTTGGACCCGAGCCGTCCACCGTTTGCTTAAGGTCCGCCCTCCCCTTCAACTCTGCCTCAGACAGGTGAACTCTCCATGAGTTGCACATAAAAACCACCGACCGTGACGGGATTCGAAACCCTCGATCCAATTAAGTGTTACCCGGCCGGCCTGGTAGGTAACACCTTGACCTCACAGCCACTAGCAGCTATAGCGGACCAGGTGTTATGAGAGCCTAGGCGCTGGACGAGGTAGTTCAGTTTGTGTCTACCAGGTTTCACCACATGTCAGACTCAGACTGCAGACTGAGCGCCTAACGGTACAATCGCTTATGAAGCAGTAACAGTGTTTATTGATAACAGATTCAAAAGATGATATTTTGGTCCATAGCACTGAAAGGGTTAACATTCAACAACCATTACATGAAAATGACGGGTCGTATAGTTTGGTCCTGAGAAACTACTATTTAATGTTTTAGGTTTTAAAAATTTTAAGATGTGTCAAAAGAATCAATTGTTAAATCAAATCTTACAGATTTTAACTCTTCGAGCGCCAAGGTCCGCATGTATCGGATTTTGAATCTGCCATATAAAAATACTGTTAATCACAGTATAAGCAATACCCTTGCGAGCTCTGCCTGCGTTAGCTAGCGTCTGTTGGTGTAACCTGGTAGGCACAAATGGAACTAACTCTTACTACGTGTACGGCATATTACATCATGGCCTGATACAACGGCTAGCCTGTCAGGTTGGCTGAGTGGTCTAAAGCGCTGTCCTCCTCCCTGGCCAGGGGCTAGTGCTTGGATCGAGAGTTTGAATCCCGTCTCAGTCAGTCGTTTTTATGTGCAACTCATGGAGAGATCATCTGTTTGTGCAAAGGTGAAGGGGAGGGTGGATCATAAGCAAACAGTGGACGGCACAGGTCCAAGCTGACAAGATGGATGAATTATTTGTGAGTTGAACGATCAGTTGTTACATCAAGGTATTTGGCTACTTTTTACCCATCCTTTACTGTGTGTCTGTCCCCTGGAAGCACGTTTTTTACAATTTTAAGTGTTCAGATGTTCAATATATTTTAAAAAAAAAACACAAAAAACCAAATGGATTGGTGCTCAAAGGGTTAGCAAAGGTAAACTAATCTGCTGACTGGAGGGTTTATAACTGAGCTTGATTATTTTGTTGGAAATTTAAATTGAGACTCTGAAGTGTTTTTAATAACTTGCGTAAGGGGGTTGTTTATTTATTTATGCTTTCAGGAAAATTATTGAAGAATATTTTATTTTAGCTTTTTACAGCAGAGTGCAAAATCCTCAAAATCAGAATCAAAATACTTTATTGAAAAGCCCTAAATACAGATTAGGTATAAAAAATGCAAAGATACCAATTTACATAAACTAAAATGTAAAGTATAAAACCCTTATTTGTTGCTTCACAGGATATTTCTAAATACTAAAGTATAGTTCTCACCCATGGTAAATGGAAAATCATGTAGGTATCCCCATTCATCCCTAATGGTTTGTTTACCAAAATAATTCATTTGAATGCACTCAACTGGTTATGAGTGGTCTGGAGCCTTTACTGTTCTGTGATTCTTATATTGTTTGCCCTCTGCCAAAAACATCCAACAATTGAACCACTATTCTAACTAACTGTGGCCAATTTTTCTTCTTGATTATACAAATGCTACAAAACGTAAATCAAAGGGTCTATGACAAACCAAAGTAGACAAATTATTAAAAGTGTCACATAATCATGACTGTAAACTAACATTGTTACACTGCCTCTGCATTACTTGGCATAGGTGGAATTTAAGGTTGACTGAAGGCTATTTTGCTTGGCTTGGAACGAGTGTCACTCCTGGAGTAATGGTTTTGTGACCTCAGTGTCCGAGTAAACCTGTACCGTCCAATGAAAAGTGTGGTCTCCTCCCTCCCCGAAGGTGGGTATTCGCATGAAAGACCATCTTACCTCCCAGTGGGGAGGCATTGAATGGTTCAATCATGAAGGGGTGGGTAGGTATTGAATTATGGTTCATGCAGGAGAAGGAACCCGTGTCAAGGCAGGAGGGAGGGTCCCTGAAAAAGAGCGAGAGATCAAGATGTGGTAATCTTAGTGTATGATGATTGTGACGGTGATTCCTTTGTTAGTCCTTGATTGAGGGTCCTTGTTAGTGGGAAGTGCTTTTTAGTTTGATTGATTCAGTCGCACAGTTCTTGGTAAAGGAGGGAGTTTGCAGGGTTTGGTCGGTGTTAGGTTGGATGGGGGGAAGGGAACCTTGATTTTTGTTTTGTTTAAAAGGAAATTTAATTAAATATCAATAACGGACAGAGAGAGTAGACTTTAGGATCAGAGGACTCAATAGCTAGAGTAGTCCCAGGACAACCTTAAAACTGGTCTATACCAGTTTTGAGGCTACTATTGGGTATAGCAAAATTTGTCATTACATTTGGTAAGTATTTTGGCTGTCCATTATGACAAGCTTCCCTTTCACCTGTGACAGGAGCACGGGAGTTGGCCCTCTGAAAGGTCAATTTGGCTGCCTGACCCATACCACCCTTTCCTTTCCAGCTATATCCTATCCTTACGGTAACCTGCGCAAAGTTCCCGCTTGTGAAAGATGTGCCTAGCAACTATGCTGGGGTTTCCTAATCCAGCAATAATAATAACAATAGCAACAATAACAAAAACTACCTAGAGTAAGTAGAATTAAAAGCGTGAAAAAATAGTTATAGTCAAGAATACAGCGAGTTCAGCACCCTAATTATTTTTAAAACTCTTTCTGCATCAAACTCTTGTGTTTGTCTTATTCCTCAAGTTCTTGGGATTTATGCAAGGCTCAGGCTCGACGGGCCGGCCTCTGCGTTCATCTGTTTGGATTCATACGAGAATTTTTCAAATGATATTGTTTCCTGGATGCAGTTGTCTTAAGCACAAAAACCTTTTTGAATTTTACACATTCTCAATATAAAACTTTAATCTTTTACCAATTTTAAATTTTGAATACTGATATAACATTATCAAATACCAACCAGCAAATTACACGGCAACAAATTTAGTACCCTAACTCTGTTTGATATAGCGTTAACATTTTAGAGTACAGTAATAATACGCTGTTAATACGTATTATATCAATTGGAAGGTTGGACACTTAAAAACACAGTTTGTAGCTACCAGGTTTAATAGGTAGAGTGTCCGTGTTGTGAGGGGATAATAATACAGCTCAGCTGTAAGCTCAATTACACTGTCATTACCCTCTCTGCTCAGTTTTACTGTTTTCATTGGGTCACCATGCTTCTAACATTGTTCTGTTACATAAATTGTGTTTTTGGCGTGTTTCCTTTTAAATTGAAGAACCAAGATAATAGTTTACGTTTAGAAAACAACCCTCTAGGATTTTTGTTTGTTTTCATTATGTTTTGGACCTTCCACCACTCATTTGTTAGTCCTTTCCTTTGTTCAGGGTTCGGTAAATTTCCTGGAATGGAGCCCCAAATGTATAATTGTTATTTTGCTCGTTTCGGATTGATATTTATATTTTTACATAAAATTTTACGTTTAAATGACTCTAAAATGTTATTCAGTTTAGTCGCAAAACGATTTCGAGAATCAGACATATTTTTGGTGGAGAGCATCATAATTTTCAGTATCCATTTAATTTTGACAACCTGTCAAGTAGGTTTAACTGTAGTAAATCGTGGCTTCGTATTGATAAAGGTTGTGGAGTTTATGGTCGCATTTAACACATCTAAGTGTGTGTATACGAGTATATCTTCCCAGTGTATATTTATTATGTCTTCTGTGAAAGAGTCCATTTCTACGTGTAACTTAATGCTGGTTTCAAAACAACCGGAACCAACAACGTTGAGACTGTTACGAAATAAATTAGAAATGATCTGTGAACTGTTTGAAAGTACAATTTTCATTTACGGTATTGATGTATTTGTCTTAGTAATTATTGTTGCGGCTGACTCGTACATTAGACTGAATGACTTTGTTCAACTAACTCTCAAGGTCTTCAGTACAAAAATTAGACTGAGAGAATACCTACTTAGTATATCTATTTTCTTCATTTACACTGTAACTAATCTTTCGAACTTACTGTGGTTTTCGGAAGCAGTCAAACAGTTGAATAAGCAGGTAATTTATGTTCTTGTTTAAATCAGCATGTAGACTAAATGAAAACATAAAGGATCATTTTTCTTCATTGTCTTAGTTTTAAAAACATAAAGTTTATTTAATTTAACTTTTCACTTAACATTCAACAACTTTCACACACATGATTATTAAAATATTTTTGAATAACCCAGTCGCAGCAAACCTGCATACTCAGTGAATTTACAATGCATTCATATGTTTCTTACTACCACATAAAGTTTTATGAGACTTACCAAGTTTCATAAAAATACATAAATAAATAAGTGATATATAGTATTTTATTTATTCTCCATAAGAATATCATTAGGGCTGAGTACGCAGGTTTGCTGCAACGAGAAAGATAATAAATGTGTTTTCGAGCAGTTATCAATATAACTCAACCAGGTGAAGCTACATACCAAGTTTTAATAATTTATGCTCATAATTAAGGGAGATATAAAACTTTATTTATTCCCCATTAGAATAACATTATGGCTGAGTATGCAGGTTTGCTGCTACGGGGGTAATAAAAAAATATTGTTTGCAAATATCAATATACCAGTACTACGTGAAGCCACATACCAAGTTTCATCAATATACATTCATAAATAATCGAGATATCAAATTTTAAATATTCTCCATAAGGATAACATTGGACAACATACTGTGTTTAGCACTTTAAATATCTTGGTAATGGTTTGATGTAGAATCACAATTTAAAAAACCAAAATGATTATTTTGTAAAGCTAAACTGATTGGTAAAAGCGAATATGATGTTTACAGTAAAATTAATTGAGAAAAAGCTAAAAACCATTTTCCCATAAGATTAACATGGGAGATTTTATGAACACCGTTTTTTTGGATTTTCTCCCCAACCACTTAACTTAGGTTAATGATTCAAAATACTATATTATTTGTTTCTAAGCTCTATAAAATGTCAAACAAAAAATTGTGAGTTTTAAAAATTTTAGGGTGAAAAGTGCAAAAAACTTATTTTTGGACAATTTTGAAACCCCATAACCCCCCTTCCCATGGTCCAATATTTCTGGTTTTCGAACTTAAAGTCATGAATGTCATTTTACATATTTGAGCCAAATTTCATCTAAATCGGACATATACCGGGTGTCCAAAAAGTCCCGGGTCGGTTAAATATTTGTCGAAATATTTAAAATAGAGCTACAAAACTTTGCACAAAGTTACTGGACATAAAAATCTATTTTAACACATATTCAGTGATCCGCTACTTCCTCAGGGGGACGGCCCGCTAGGAGTCAGAAGAAAATCTTAAATGTAAGCATAGGTTGATATGCATATCAAATAAAAGGTCTTTATTAGTAGAGTACAGAGCCGCAAACCCGACCTCAAACGGAGAAACGAGTCAAAAATGACAGCCGTTCAAAGATGGCTTGAGTTTGCAACTTAGGTTAATGTAGAAAACAAACTGACGAGCTTTTTGATTTTAACATTACTAACCCAAAACTGTTTACAATTAATACTGTTGTAGAATAATAAGTTTCATTATTTCTGAGAGGGATCGAAAATAAAACAAACAAGGAAAATGAATGAGCCATGATAAACCTAAAAGAGAAAGTTATTTGTGACTGATAGTGTGTTCCATGAACTTGATTACATTTACCTAAGTTGCAAACTCAAGCCATCTTTGAACAGCTGTCATTTTTTACTCGGTTATCCGTTTGAGGTCGGGTTTGCGGCTCTGTACTCTACTAATAAAGACCTTTTATTTGATATGCATATTAACCTATGCTTACATAAGATTTTCTTCTGACTCCTAGCGGGCCGTCCCCCTGAGGAAGTAGCGGATCACTGAATATGTGTTAAAATAGATTTTTATGTCCAGTAACTTTGTGCAAAGTTTTGAAGCTCTATTTTAAATATTTCGAAAAATATTTAACCGACCCGGGACTTTTTGGACACCCTGTATATATATACATATATATAAATTTGAACCAACAGTGTTTTTGACATCTTGGGACCTCAAAAAAAAGTTATCATGGTCTCGGGCTTAAGTATTACCATGAGACCTACAGCAATAGCTTCTTCCCTATAGGGGAAATTTGCTAAAAATACAATATTTTCCTTATTTTTTAAAAATGTTACTTAAAAACAGACAATTGGTTATCTTTAAGGATTTTACAGTAAGAGAACCTGCGTAGGGAAGACCGGGCAAAAATATGTAGTTCAGACGTAGAGGGTTTGTTCAAATCAGAAATTTGGTTTTGTTAATCGTGGCAACATCCTGCTAGTCCTTACAACAAGTTAATTCTGACTGTAGGCCTAATCACGATTATGTTCTATCAAAATACATTTTGATTACTATTAGAAATTTAATTTACTTTTATGTACTGAACTAGCTGATGATTAGTTATAAAAGCTTTAAAACTTTAAAAATAACTGACAGTTCTAATCATTTACGTATGGCATCCAGGGTTTATAAATTTAGTTCACTGGTACCTAGATCGAGCACCTTTCATCATTCCAAGAAAAATCTTTTCTCTATAACAATAACATAGCAACTTCTTAACGCCACTGAGGCAGAGTACTTATGTCGGAAAAACGTATCCATACTAACAATGTGGTATGGTCCAGGAGCAGGTTTGAGGAGCCGTTATTGAGCCAATTAGATAACGTATCAAATCAAAATATACTTTATTTACAAATGTACAATATATACATAAATAGCGTCATACAATCATAATACTAAAATAAATAATATAAACTGTACACAATCTCTTGATTAAATTAATTCAACTTTAGTTCACTACCATTAAAACACTCACAAACCACATGGGCCACTAGCTAAAAAAAACAAAGCAATTTATACATGATTTAAATCCCAATACTCTTCCAAATATCTGTTTGACTTCCACAATCTTTAGTTATGACTTTCTCCGTTTGTGAACCGGCTGTTTTGGACAAACATGTTTTCTTTATTGCTAATTTATTCCTTGTCAAAACTCTATATGGAGAATGTATTTGTCTTGGACTATTGTTCAGTGTAGTATGTTTGGCATCTGCTTTATTTTTATTTGTCATGATGATTGAAAATTTAAGGTTAGCTCTTCAAATGAATATTAAAATTCAATTATGTAGAATATATCAACAATTAACATATTTTCTCTATAAGAATAACATTGCAACAAGAGGCCAATAGGAACCCTGAGATCAAAGGGGGGGAATGTTTCCAAAATATTGTTGGTACGATGTGGAAGTGGTTTTGAAGACCCTTTTTTGCAGTAAACTTGGAGTACTACTTAATTAGTATAGATCTGTTCTCCATAAGAATATCATGGCAGATTTGATGTCAGTGGGGCGGAGCCCTAATTTCTGGGTGAAAAACATAAAAAGTACCTAAAATTTTGTGCTTCTCTACAACATGCTATAGTCCTGGAGCAGTTTTGAGGAACCGTTTTTAAAATTACCTGGGCACATTACACATACGCATGACTATTTTATTAGTATTAGAGACTGTACAGATGGCGGTTTCTCATAATTTGGTTCGCCCAAAAATTATGTGTTTATAAGCAGCACGCTGACATGGGGAGCAAACTTCCATATTTAAAACTCAAACAAAATTCTGGTGTCACAGTGTTTGTAACAAAACTCCTCCGAAACGGCTTGGCCGATTCTTATGAAATTTTGTGTGTATAAGAATAGGAGAATTTTGTGTGGTAGGTCTGAGAATAGGATGTAAATTTTTTTTCGATAGGCGAGTAAGCGAAGCAAACGAGCAAATCTGGGAGGAGAGTGAGCGAAGCGAACAAGCTTATATTGAAAATGAACGAGTATTTGACATAAAACAAATTCCATGACATCAGGACATGACAACGTCTGTCGGGCCAGCTAGTAAATAATATAAAATAAAGTGTTAAATCAAACACTTGAGCCAATTTTTGTGAACATTGTATACAATTTTAATTTGTTTCAGTTCTGATGCACCTGCTTCTAATTATCTGCAATAAAATAATGATCATGTTGTACATGTAAGTTGTAATAACAGTTATTACTGTTACCAAATAATGTGTTAGACCATTAGTAAGTTCATACAAACGGCAGTGTTTGTATAGTGGATGGGATAAAAATGCCCCTAACCTCTTGTGTAGCTCGAGGGATTCGTGGTGAGAACGAGACAAAAATAAATAAGGTTTATTATTCAATTTGAATTATTAATTGGTTTGTTGGAGGTTAAGGGGTAGAGGTGACTGCTAGTCCTAAGTTCACTTTAATAAAGACATTTTTCTTTTTTTCCATTTAATTTCATGTGCTAAATTTGTTTACATAGGAAACTGTCAAGATAATTCAGACGTAAAATCTTCAGTTAAGTAGTTCTAAAACCATTTCAGCATATGGTTACCTAAACCATTTAACTTGACTTTTATAAAGTTACTCTTATTGGTCATCTATCAAGTTACTCATATTGCCACCTAAAGTTACACCCCTTACGTGGCACATCCACCAGAATGTCAAGTTGCCAAGTGTCAAGTTGTCAAGTTTGTGAGACTATATTATATTGTACCCTATACTTAGCTTTAAATGCTGGGTGCCACAGAATTTTATTATATATATATCAACAAAACCACTGTAATTTCTAAAGTGTGATAAACTCATGAAAGTAAAAACCTTTGTCAATAACCAGTTTCAGCCTTCTGTTCGCTGTTACAGTATTGGGGTAATGACACAGTCATTAGAGCAGACATTTTGTCATCATTATCAGGTTTTTCATTTTATAGTTTTTCTCGAGACATAATGTTACTGACATTATTCTCTTACGTAAATTGTGTTTTTGGTGCTTTTCCTTTTGTTTTAAAGAAACAGAATAACACTTTAAAACTGGATAAGTGTTTACTCGGAGTTTTCTTTATATTTGTTATGATCTGGATCACTTGCCACACATTTACTAGTCCTTTCCTTTGTGCAGGATATTCCAAGTTTCCAGGATATGAACCACAATTGTACAACTGCTATTTAGGTTGTTTATGTTCAATATCTATATTTGTGCATAAACTGTTCTGCTTAAAAAACACAAGACTTTTGTTCAGCAATGTTTCAAACCATTTGTTAGTATCTGATGAGTTTTTAGTATCGGGTGTTGTACTTCTCAGCTTGAATATCATTTTGACAATCGCTCAAGTTGGTTTGTTTGTTCTTCTTCGGGGTTTTTTTTTACCATTAATCGTAAATTGGTTGCTGACATTTAATATATCAAAGACGATGTATTTTAGCATTTCGTCCCAGCCTATATTTGTTATGTATTCCGTAAAGGAATCCTATTCCATTTTCAATTCAACTATGAGTGCAAAACAGCTAGAACCAATTACCATAAGACTGTTAAGGAGGAAGTACGAAGTGTGCAGTGCATTGTTCAGGAATACCGTGTCTGCTTATGGGGTTGATCTATTGTTGCTAGTAATCATTGTTGCAGCTGATTCTTACATCAGACTGAATGACTTTGTTTTACTTGCTCTCAGGTTATTTAGCAACAGAATTGTATTGAAAGTGTTCTTTTTCGAAACAGCATTTTTCTTCATTTATGCTGTAACTAATCTTTCAAACTTGCTGTGGTTTTCTGAAGCAGTAGGACAGCTAAACATTCAGGTAATTTAACTTGTTCTGTATATTAAAATGTATTAGTTATGTATATTTAACTGAGAGTATGAAATTCTAGAAAGGATTTTCTAAATTGCTGTTGACTTAGTTCAAAAATATTGGTTTAGTAAAATATGTTTACAAAATATTAGGTTAACCGTTTGAGTGCTAAGCTACTGAAAGGAGTAGTTTAATCTGTTATGGTTTGTTGATTTTTTAAATGTCTTGAATGCCTGAACAGTTAAAATTAATAAATACCCCCGTAGCAGCAAACCTGCATACTCAGCGAATTTCCAATGCATATAATATTATCATAATACCACATAAAGCCACATACCAAGTTTCATCAATATAAATTCATAAATAAATGATTTATGACATTTTAATTATTCTCCATAAGAATAACTTGGCGGCTGAGTATGCAGGTTTGCTGAAATGAGGAACACTAAAAATGGGTTTTTATACAAATAGCAATATAACTCAACTAGGTAAAGCCACATACCAAGTTCTATTAATTTATGTTCATAATTAAAGGAGATAACACGTTACTTATTCTCCATAAGAATAACATGGGGCAGGTTTGCTGCTACGGGAACTATCGGCCAAAAAATGGGTTTTTGTGCAAATATCAATAGACGACAATGAAATGAAGCAATATACCAAGTTTCGTCAGGATAAGTTGATAAATAAGCGATATATACAATTTTTCTTATCCTCCATAAGAATAGCATTGGACAACGTACTGTGTTTAGCACTTTCAATATCTCAGTAACCAATTGACGTAGAGCAATGATTAAAACACCAAATTGTGCGTATTTTTAAGATGATTCCAATGGAAAAAAATAAAATTTCACTTTTTCAAAAATTAGGTGTAAAAAACTCAAAAAACCAATTTTTGGGGTACAAAACCCCCCCAAAATACCCCTTTGGATAGGTCGATCTGTCTGGTTTTCGAACTTAAAGTCATAAATGATCCTTTACACGTTTGTACCAAATTTCATCAAAATCGGACCTTTTTTACGAGAGTTATCACACCCACGGACACATATATATATATACAGTTTCGAACGAATGGTGTTTTTGGGGTCTGGGGACCTCAAAACGAAAAGTTATCATGGTCCCTGGCCTAGGTCTTACCATGCCGACTACGGTAATAGCTTCTTTCCTAGAGTCCCTAAGGCTTATTCATTCAATATTTTGTGATGAAATTTCGGTTAGAACTTACGTTAACAGCAGAAACTTTCATCGACCATTTCTGAGTTCGGTCATACCATTACACAAATATTGGAGTGTACTCCTAGTATACAAATGTAACAACATGATTTATTAAGCAATTTATCCTCAGAGATCTGCAAGAATTGATACTACTAATTGTTTTCTTACTACTAATATAATCAACTTGGTGTTTCCATTTTAATAACATACTAATAGGTGCAGAAACTTGTATGGTATTTTATTAGGATCATATAAGCTATAATCGTTTAGTTAGGACACAGTTTTAATTGACTTGACCCACACAGTTTCTGGCTTTCGTACAGCTTTACCCAATTTGGCGAAATAGAAACATCTCAAGGAAGACCAAGCTGCTCATATCTTAAACACAAACGTCAAGTCTGTCCTGTACACAAGTGAGACGTGGAAAGTAAAGAACATAATAACTAGCAAGTTACCAGTTTTTATAAATAGATGTCTCCACCGCATAATGAACATATATTGGCCTGTCACCATAACCGTATAATAAATAATACAATTCTATGCCATAACCAACGAAGAGCTGTGGAGAGAATCCGAGAGAGAAAACGGAGGTGGTTAGGATATACATTACGAAAGCTGTTTGACGCTATCGAGAGAAATGCTCTGTAATAGAATCCACAAGGCACTAGAAGGAGGGGGAGGCCACAGGAAACCTGGAAGAGAACGATTGACAGGGAAGTAGACAAAATCTGGGGAGAGCTGAAGGCATTCGCTAGGGATGGAGATGGATGAAGAGAGCTCTCCTGGATGCCCTATGCTCCCAGAGGAGATAAAGGAAAAAGTCAAGTGACATTGTTTCAGCTACGTGTACTTTAGCTGGAAAAATCTGTGACTTCGTGAAGATGCATTGTTCAGATAGGGAATTCAAGGCCACAACAAATTCCTTTTATATGCAGGGTATCTGAAGTCCATAACTTTGGCATTATGTTTTTGGAATGTTAATAATTAAAACATGTCTTATTCACATAGATTGTAAACATATTTTTTTCTGTGTGGTTGTCTGTAGGCGTTTTTTAATATACATCATAATATTTAATAAACGGTATCAGAAAACAGAAACACACTTATAGCACAGACAAAGAAACCTATAGATTCGTTTCTCTTGCTTATAGCCTACATACTCCATTTTAGCCCTCTTTCAATCAATTAATTCCTTTATATTTGCTAAATATAGAATACTATCAATAATAGTTAATTTATTGCAAGAAATTATTTATTTATACAAAAGAGGCAGGAACTAAATGAACTTGTTTAATACTCCAAATGAAATGGAACAGAACAATTGATTTAACTGTGAAACACGCATTACAGTGCATTGAAATGATAACACCAATCATTACTTTGGTGTCCACTTGTTATAGCCAGTTATAGCTAAATCAATTAAAATAAATCCTTTGATTTTGTGAGATTCCCCGTTAGACAATATATGTTTGATTTAAGATTTAAGGTTTTTAAACTTTATGTTTATTAATTCTTAAAGGTTAAATACCTTTTAATTTCAAACAATTGTTCTGCCTCTAGAGATCAGGGCCGTTGAAAATGGTGAATACACACAATGTCCAGTGTCAAAGAGAGCCAAATAAATGAAATCTCCCTTATTTATTTAGATATTTATATCACTTATTCCAATATATTTGCAACATTTTTAATTGAGAGGCTTCATGTGATTGTATTGTTTAATTAATAGTGATATTTAAAGTAAAGTACCCATGTAAGAAATATTTTTTTTCTTGATATTGTTTTTAGAATTGGGTAATCGATCCATATTTATTATTTGTAGCTATCTATCTTTGATGACAAAGGCAGATAGCAACGTTTAGTAAAATATGTTTAGCAAAATAGATTAATTAAGAAAAATAAATGGTTTTTTTATTGACAATGTTTCTTGTCTTTTCCCTGTTGAAAAACCTTGAAACATTGCGACTGCAACTGGGCCTATGCTAGACTATAAAACAAATAAATTTACAAATAAGTATAAATTATGTGAGAAAGTAATTAATTGTGTAGCCTATTTCACAGCCTGTGAAATAGTCAGTTAACACAGTTCTGGTCGTTAACTCGTCTCTCTTCGTGCGTGGCGTAGCGCCGTCGAAGTGGCAGACGCAGACCGCCACCCGCTAGTGCATTGAAGTGGTGTAGATGAAGGGAGGGGGAGCGCAGTGACCTTGAGATCGACCTTCCCCCCTACCACCCTGGCGCCTGAGCTGGCGTTATCTTATCGCTCATTCATTCTAATTTCCTGGAATACCTCCACCTTCCCCCTTCACATTGGCGCTCCGGCCAACTTTATCTCTATTTCATTGCTTCATTCATTCCAATTTCCTGGTATTTAATAAATTTATCTATTCTCTGGAATGCCATTCATTAGTGAATTTCCTTTGGAAAGTGAACTATTAGCATGACCCGCACGGTGAAACTTAAGCCCGGGACCACAATAGAAGTTCCTAACATGACCCCCTGAACACGTTTTGGGGGTCGTTCAACATTTTATATATATATATATATATAATATATATGTGTGTGTGTGTGTGTGTGTGTGTATGCACGCTAGCGGTCGCATTTTTTGTCCGATTAACTTCAAATTTAGTAGGGACGTTCCTTTCTGTAATCAGTTTATCAGTTGGACAAGATCGTTGGGCAAAACAATCGAAAAACTCTAACCCCTTTTTTGTGGAATAATCTTTCAAATTTCGAGTTTTTGGGTCCAAAAACGGTCTGAAAAGCCCCGGATGTAAATTTAATGCATGTAAAAAAAGGGGAATTAGTGAGGCGAAAGTTTTAAGCTCTCTCTCGTCATTCTAGAATAAATATTTACCGAGTAATAACTGAAAGAAAATGTGTTTCGACTAAACACAGTACGTAGTCTTGTGGGGGTTTTACATTATAAAAGCCTGTTATTCATTTGTTAGTGTACTACTTCTAGGATCCCCAGCAACCTCACACCTTCTTTCAATCCTGACTGGACCTTCTCCTAACCTTAAAATGCGCAATATTGTATTCCCAGCATTGCAGGTAAATGGAACCAGGAGCATCAGAATAGCCAAAAAAGGTTTCCGGATTCGATAAAAATTGGAATAAATGTATGTTTTAACACTGATTTTGATTTTTTAAAGATGTTATGTGGAAATTCACTTCCATCACGTCAGCGTGCTGCGTGCGAACTCGTTTAATTGTTTTCATTGATGTACCGGTATCTATATTAATTTGTAAATCGTACGCATCATAGTTGGTTATCTGTTCAGTTTATTTCTTCTTAGTTTATAACATATAATAAAATTCCTATTTGTTTTTTCCAATAAGTTCAGCTCTGAAAAACAATTGTTTTGGTATAATCATTTTGTATCTACTACCAACCGTTTCAGAGATATTCAAAATGCTAAACACAATACCAAATTGTCCAATGTTATTCTTATGGAGAATAAATAACATTTTAAATCTCGATTATTTATGAAACTTTTCTCGGATATTGATGAAACTTGTATGTGGCTTCACCTAGTTGTGGTCTATTAATATTTGCAATAACAATTTATTTATTTTCCTCGAAGCAGTAAACCTGTATGTACTATGCAAGCAGAGGCTAGGGCTGGGGCTGCAGTCCTAGTGTTATTTTTATGTATTTTATGGATGCTTGATATCTCCGTTAGTTATGAACCTAAATTAATAAAACTTGGTATAAAGCTTCACCTTGTTGAGTTATTTCGATAATTGCGTAACAACTGTTTTCTTATCTTCCTTGTTGCAGAAAACCTACGTCCTCCGCCCTAATGTTATTCTTATGGAGAGTAAAGAAAATGTTATATAAGCTATCACTTATTGGTGAATTTTCTTTGGAAAAATTAACTATTAGCATGACCCGCACGATGAAACTTAAGCCTGGGACCACCATAGAAGTTCCTAACGTGACCCCCTGAATACGTTTTGGGGGGTCGTTCAAAATTATATATAGTGTATATATATATATATGTGTGCGTGTGTGTGTGTGTGTGTGTGTGTATGTGTTTGCACTCTAGCGGTCGCATATGTTGTCCGATTTACTTCAAATTTGGTAGGAACATTCCTTTTTATAATCAGTTGGACAAGTTCGTTGGGCAAAACAATCGGAAAACGCTAACTCCCTTTTTTGGGGATTAATCATTAAAATATTAGGTTTTTGGGTCCAAAAAGGGTCACAAATACCCTGGATATAAAATTAATGCATGTAAAAAGATAAGAGATTAGTGGGGCAAAAGTTTTATGCCCTCTCTCATCATTCTAGCATAAATGTTTACCGAGTTATTGAAGAAAATGTACATCCACTAAACACAGTACGTTGTCTTATGGGGGTTTTACATTATAAAAGCCTGTTATTCATTTGTTAGTGTACTTCTAGAATCCCCAGAAACCTCACACCTTCTTTCAATCCTGACTGGATCTTCTCCTAACGTTAAAATGCACAATGTTGTATTCCCAGCATTGCAGGTAAATGGAACCAGGAGCATCAGAGTAGCCAAAATATACCCCCGTCGCAGCAAACCTGTATACTCAGCGAAATTTCCAATGAATATATAACATAACACATTAAAACACTTAACAGGATTAATAATAAATATATTCACAAACAAGCAATATTTAAAAATTAATTATTCTCCATAAGAATAACATTGGGTATGAGTACGCAGGTTTGCTGCAACAAGGCACAAGAAATAATGGGTTTTTATGCAGATATCAATAGAACTCATCTTAGTGAAGTCACATATCAAGTTTCATCCATATACATTCATAAATAAGCGATATGTAACATCTTAGCGAATTTCCCCTATAGGGAAGGAAGAAGCTATTACCGTAGCTTACATGGTAAGTCTTACATGGTAAGACTTAAGCCCGAGACCATGATAACTTTTCATTTTGAGGTCCCCAGATACCAAAAACACCATTCGTTCAAATTTTTATATATGTATATATATATATATATATATATATATATATATATATATATGTCCGTAAGCACGATAACTCTCGTAAAAAAGGTCTGATCTTAATGAAATTTGGTACAAATGTGTAAAGTACCATTTACTTGAACGAGTTCGAAAACCAGATGAATCGCAACATCCGAAGGCTTCACTTAGAACTCAGCTAAGTGAAGTCACATACCAAGTTTCATCCATATACACTCATAATTAAGCGATATATAACATTTTAATTATTTTCCATAAGAATAACATGGGGACCATGTACCTAGGTTTGCTGCTACAGGAACCATAGGCGAAAAATGGTTTTTCGTGCAAACAACAACAAACCACAACCAGATGAAGCCATATACCAAATTTCGTCAGTTTATGTTCATAAATAAGCGAGATATACAATTTTTCTTTTTCTCCATAAGAATAACATTAGACAACGTACTGTGTTTAGCACTTTCAATATCTCGGTAACCAATTGACGTAGAGCAATGATCAAAATACCAAATTGTTTGTTTTTTTAAGCTGAATTCAATGGTATAAATTAAAATTTGATTTAAATTAAAATTAAATGTGAAAATCCCAAAAAACACGTTTTTGGGGTACAAAAACCCCCTTCGGATGGTGCGATTCATCTGGTTTTCGAACTCGTTCAAATAAATGGTACTTTACACATTTGTACCAAATTTCATTAAGATCAGACCTTTTTTACAAGAGTTATCGTGCTTACGGACACATATATAAATATATAAATATATATATATATATATATATACCCCGTCGCAGCAAACCTGCATACTCAGCGAATTTCCAATAAATATATAATATAACACATTAAAACACTTAACAGGATTCATAAGAAATGTATTCACAAACAAGCGATATTTAAAATATTAATTATTCTCCATAAGAATAACATTGGGGATGAGTACGCAGGTTTTCTGCAACAAGGCACACAAAATAATGGGTTTTTATGCAAATATCAATAGAACTAATCTTAGTGAAGTCACATACCAAGTTTCATCCATATACATTCATAAATAAGCGATATATAACATTTTAAGTATTTTCCATAAGAATAACATGGGGACCAAGTACCTAGGTTTGCTGCTACAGGAAACATAGGTGAAAATTTTTTTTTGTGCAAACAACAATAAACCACAACCAGATCAAGTCATATACCAAATTTCGCCAGTTTATGTTCATAAATAAGCGAGATATACAATTTTTCTTTTTCTCCATAAGAATAACATTAGACAATGTACTGTGTTTAGCACTTTAAATATCTCGGTAACCAATTGACGTAGAGCAATGATAAAAATACCAAACTGTTTGTTTTTTTAAGTTGAATTCAATGGTATAAATTAAAATTTGATTTAAATTAAAATTACATGTGAAAACCCCAAAAAACACATTTTTGGGGTACAAAACCCCCCGAAAACCCCCCTCCGGATGGTGCGATTCATCTGGTTTTCGAACTCGTTCAAATAAATGGTACTTTACACATTTGTACCAAATTTCATTAAGATCGGACCTGTTTTACGAGAGTTATCGTGCTTACGGACACATATATATATAAATATATATATATATACATATATAAAAATTTAAACGAATGGTGTTTTTGGCATCTGGGGACCTCAAAATGAAAAGTTATCATGGTCTCGGGCTTAAGTCTTACCATGAGACCTACGGTAATAGCTTCTTCCCTATAGGGGAAATTCGCTAATATCTCTATATATCTCTATATATAATTCCGTAAGTCAAATTTTTGTAAAGAAATTGTGAGTGACTGGATGGCCGTAGAAGGATGGGAGGGGTATCATTTTAAAGGTCTTGACGTGAATTTTGAGGGAAAACTATTCATTTTTCTTATTTTTTTACCATAAATTCGCAACAGAATAAAACTTTTCCCATTAAAACAACATGGGGTTTAATTTGTTTACATCTTTTGAAATTAAAACAGCTGTGCCACAGAGTTAAATTAGCCTTTGATATTGATACCAGCTGTACTTATTCAGTTTGTTTACTTTTAAACTACAGCAATGTATAATTTTTAGTTATGGTGATCTATAGTTATATCTTATCGTATTTCTTCTTTTCTACCTTAATAATGTATTTTGGTTTTTTAGGGGCTTTTGCCCCTACAAGCCCCTAGTATATATATACATATATAAAAATTTGAACGAATGGTGTTTTTGGTATCTGGGGACCTCAAAATGAAAAGTTATCATGGTCCCGGGCTTAAGTCTTACCATGAGACCTACGGTAATAGCTTCTTCCCTATAGGGGAAATTCGCTAAAATGTTACATATCGCTTATTTATGAATGTATATGGATGAAACTTGATATGTTGACTTCACTAAGATGAGTTCTATTGATATCTGCATAAAAACCCATTATTTCTTGTGCCTTGTTGCAGCAAACCTGCGTACTCATACCCAATGTTATTCTTATGGAGAATAATTAATTTTTAAATATTGCTTGTTTGTGAATATATTTATTATTAATCCTGTTAAGTGTTTTAATGTGTTATGTTATATATTCATTGGAAATTTCGCTGAGTATACAGGTTTGCTGCGACGGGGGTATATTTTGGCTACTCTGATGCTCCTGGTTCCATTTACCTGCAATGCTGGGAATACAATATTGTGCATTTTAAGGTTAGGAGAAGATCCAGTCAGGATTGAAAGAAGGTGTGAGGTTTCTGGGGATTCTAGAAGTACACTAACAAATGAATAACAGGCTTTTATAATGTAAAACCCCCATAAGACAACGTACTGTGTTTAGTGGATGTACATTTTCTTCAATGGTTAGGAGAAGATCCAGTCAGGATTGAAAGAAGGTGTGAGGTTTCTGGGGATTCTAGAAGTACACTAACAAATGAATAACAGGCTTTTATAATGTAAAACCCCCATAAGACAACGTACTGTGTTTAGTGGATGTACATTTTCTTCAATAACTCGGTAAACATTTATGCTAGAATGATGAGAGAGGGCATAAAACTTTTGCCCCACTAATCTCTTATCTTTTTACATGCATTAATTTTATATCCAGGGTATTTGTGACCCTTTTTGGACCCAAAAACCTAATATTTTAATGATTAATCCCCAAAAAAGGGAGTTAGCGTTTTCCGATTGTTTTGCCCAACGAACTTGTCCAACTGATTATAAAAAGGAATGTTCCTACCAAATTTGAATTAAATCGGACAACATATGCGACCGCTAGAGTGCAAACACATACACACACACACACACACACACGCACATGTATATATATATATATATATATATATATATATATATATATATATACACTATATATAATTTTGAACGACCCCCCAAAACGTATTCAGGGGGTCACGTTAGGAACTTCTATGGTGGTCCCGGGCTTAAGTTTCATCGTGCGGTCATGCTAATAGTTAATTTTTCCAAAGAAAATTCACCAATAAGTGATAGCTTATATAACATTTTCTTTACTCTCCATAAGAATAACATTAGGGCGGAGGACGTAGGTTTGCTGCAACAAGGAAGATAAGAAAACAGTTGTTACGCAATTATCAAAATAACTCAACAAGGTGAAGCTTTATACCAAGTTTTATTAATTTAGGTTCATAACTAAGGGAGATATCAAGCATCCATAAAATACATAAAAATAACACTAGGGCTGCTGCCCCAGCCCTAGCCTCTGCTTGCATAGTACATACAGGTTTACTGCTTCGAGGAAAATAAATAAATTGTTATTGCAAATATTAATACAACTAGGTGAAACCACATACAAGTTTCATCAATATCCGAGAAAAGTTTCATAAATAATCGAGATTTAAAATGTTATTTATTCTCCATAAGAATAACATTGGACAATTTGGTATTGTGTTTAGCATTTTGAATATCTCTGAAACGGTTGGTAGTAGATACAAAATGATTATACCAAAACAATTGTTTTTCAGAGCTGAACTTACTGGAAAAAACAAATAGGAATTTTATTATATGTTATAAACTAAGAAGAAATAAACTGAACAGATAACCAACTATGATGCGTACGATTTACAAATTAATATAGATACCGGTACATCAATGAAAACAATTAAACGAAACTAAACGAGTTCACACGCAGCACGCTGACGTGATGGAAGTGAATTTCCACATAACATCTTTAAAAAATCAAAATCAGTGTTAAAACATACATTTATTCCAATTTTTATCGAATCCGGAAACCTTTTTTGGCTATTCTGATGCTCCTGGTTCCATTTACCTGCAATGCTGGGAATACAATATTGCGCATTTTAAGGTTAGGAGAAGGTCCAATCAGGATTGAAAGAAGGTGTGAGGTTGCTGGGGATCCTAGAAGTAGTACACTAACAAATGAATAACAGGCTTTTATAATGTAAAACCCCCATAAGACTACGTACTGTGTTTAGTCGAAACACATTTTCTTTCAGTTATTACTCGGTAAATATTTATTCTAGAATGACGAGAGAGTAATAGCTTCTTCCCTATAGGGGAAATTCGCTAAAAGAATCCACCCATCCTGTCAGCTTGGACCCGAGCCGTCCACTGTTTGCTTAAGGTCCGCCCTCCCCTTCAACTCTGTCTCAGACAGGTGAACTCTCCATGAGTTGCACATAAAAACCACCGACGGTGACGGGATTCGAAACCCTCGATCCAATTAAGTGTTACCCGGCCGGCCTGGTAGGTAACACCTTGACCTCACAGTCACTAGCAGCTATAGCGGACCAGGTGTTACGAGAGCCTAGGCGCTGGACGAGGTAGTCAGTTTGTGTCTACCAGGTTTCACCACATGTCAGACTCAGACTGCAGACTGAGCGTGTAACGGTACAATCGCTTATGAAGCAGTAACAGTGTTTATTGATAACAGATTCAAAAGACGATATTTCGGTCCATAGCACTGAAAGGGTTAAACATTCAACAACCATTACATGAAAATGAAGGGTCGTATAGTTCGGTCCTGAGAAACTACTATTTAATGTTTTAGGTTTTAAAAATTTTAAGATGTGTCAAAAGAATCAATTGTTAAATCAAATCTTACAGATTTTAACTCTTCGAGCGCCAAGGTCCGAATAATGTATCGGATTTTGAATCTGCCATATAAAAATACTGTTAATCACAGTATAAGCAATACCCTTGCGAGCTCTGCCTGCGTTAGCTAGCGTCCGTTGGTGAAACCTGGTAGGCACAAATGGAACTAACTCTTACTATGTGTACGGCATATTACATCATGGCCTGATACAACGGCTAGCCTGTCAGGTTGGCTGAGTGGTCTAAAGCGCTGTCCTCCTCCCTGACCAGGGGCTAGTGCTTGGATCGAGAGTTTGAAGGAGGAGAGTTCACCAGTCTGTGCAAAGGTGAAGGGGGGGGGCGGATCATAAGCAAACAGTGGACGGAACTGACAAGATGGATGAATTATTTGTGAGTTGAACGATCAGTTGTTACATCAAGGTGTTTGGCTACTTTTAACCCATCCTTACTGTGTGTCTGTCCCCTGTAAACACGTTTTTTACAATTTTAAGTGTTCAGATGTTCAATATATAAAAAAAAAACAACAAAACCACAAAAAACCAAATGGATTGGTGCTCAAAGGGTTAGCAAAGGTAAACTAATCTGCTGACTGGAGGGTTTATAACTGAGCTTGATTATTTTGTTAGAAATTTAAATTAAGACTCTCAAGTGTTTTTAATAACTTGCGTAAGGGGGTTGTTTATTTATTTATGCTTTTAGGAAAACTATTGAAGAATATTTGATTTTAGCTTTTCACAGCAGGAGTGCAAAATCCTCAAAATCAGAATCAAAATACTTTATTGAAAAGCCCTAAATACAGATTAGGTATAAAAAATGGAAATATACCAATTTACATAAACTAAAATGTAAAGTATAAAACCCTTAATTGTTGCTTCACAGGTTATTTCCAAATACTAAAGTATAGTTCTTACCCATGTTAAATGGAAAATCACGTAGGTATCCCCATTCATCCCTAATTGTTTGTTTACCAAAATCATTCATCTTAATGCACTCAACTGTTTATGAGTAGAGCCTCTACTGTTCTGTGATTCTTATATTGTTTGCCCTCTGCCAAAAACATCCAACAATTGAACCACTATTCTAACTAACTGTGGCCAATTTTTCTTCTTGATTATACAAATGCTACAAAACGTAAATCAAAGGGTCTATGACAACTGAAGTAGACAAATTATTAAAGGTATCACATGATCATGACTGTAAACTATCACTGTTACACTGCTTTTGTATTACTTGGCATAGGTGGAATTTAAGGTTGACTAAAGGCTATTTTGCTTGACTTGGAACGAGTGTCACTCCTGGAGTAATGGTTTTGTGACCTCCGTGTCCGAGTAAACATGTACCGTCCAATGAAAAGTGTGGTCTCCTCCCTCCCCGAAGGTGGGTATTCGCATGAAAGACCATCTTACCTCCCAGTGGGAGGGCATTGAATGGTTCAATCATGAAGGGGTGGGTAGGTATTGAGTTATGGTTCATGCACGAGAAGGAACCCGTGTCAAGGCAGGAGGGAGGGTCCCTGAAAAAGAGCGTGAGATCGAGATGTGGTGATCTTGGTGTATGATGATTGTGACAGTGATTCCTTTGTTAGTCCTTGATGGAGGGGTCATTGTTAGTGGGAAGTGCTTTTTAGTTTGATTGGTTCAGTCGCACAGTTCTTGGTAAAGGAGGGAGTTTGCAGGGTTTGGTTGGTGTTAGGTTGGATGGGGGGAAGGGAACCTTGATTTTTGTTTTGTTTAAAAGGAAATTTAATTAAATATCATTAGTGGACAGAGAGACTTCAGGATCATAGGACAATAGCTAGAGTAGTCCCAGAAGAACCTTAAAACTTGTCTGTCATAGGAGTCTTTAATAGGTAGAGTGTCCGTGTTGTGAGGGGATAATAATACAGCTCAGCTGTAAGCTCAATTACACTGTCAATACTCTCTCTGCTCAGTTTTACTGTTTTCATTGGGTCACCATGCTTCTAACATTGTTCTGTTACATAAATTGTGTTTTTGGCGTGTTTCCTTTTAAATTGAAGAACCAAGATAATTGGATTGAGTGAAACGAAATCCTTATTGGATTGAGTGAAACGAAATCCTTATACATAACTTTACTGCTTACAGTGGTAAGAGAATCAACTCGAACTGGCGTGTCTGTGACATAAATAACTCAAAAACGCCTCTACAGATCCACTTCAAACTTTAGAGATAGATTCTATAGTACGAAATCTCGGTCAAGTTCGTTATTGGGAATATTTGGTTAAGTAATAATAAAATTATCTTTAAAACAAATCTGTTTTTTATCCCATAAGATTAACATTGGGAGCCATTTTAGTGGTACTTGAATCGTTGATATTTAGCCAACGTCTATGTTTCAACTATAGAGTAACGTAAGTCACAGTGCCATAGATTCACTACAGAACTGCAACTTAGTTATTCATGTTCATGTTGACTAGGAAAAAACTTCTTTTCGTAACTTGAAACACAAAAACTAAGTTTTAAATTTTATTAGCTTTTAAAAGTTGTATGTATATTTTATTTTATACTAATTAAAAGATGCATTATTATTTTAAATACTATTATAATAAATAACTTTATTGGTACCGTACTCTATGTAAAGAAATGCAGGCTGAGCGCTGCACTATTAATGGGACTTTGGCCAGTCCAGTCCCAGTCCAGACTCCAGACTCCAGACGACAGACAGAATTATAGAATTATAACCGAAAGTAAAGATGTCAACAAGAAAATTATTGAAGTGATTATACGCTAATATATGTAATTATTTACATTACAATTTCCACTCATTAAAAGTAGAAAGTCTTAATTTGTTAAAAATATTATTATCTTGCTTATAAAACTTACGGTAAGTTACCAAATAAAATTAATGTTTTGGTTTTTTATTTGGCGGTTATCACCAATGCAACTTTACAATATTACAATAATTAACATTTGTAAGAACAGAAAACAGAACAAACTATAGCTACCTATACATCGTGCTTTTAACTATGATGGTATGTTATTAAAACTTATGTGGCACATTACTTTTCACCATTTTCTGGGACTAGCCTATTTCCTTTCTGTCAGATTGAAAACTGAAGTTTAATATAAATTTATTTTCCTACAAAATGATAATTGCATTACCAGAACTTGTTTATTCAAACTCAATAGAGCAAACTCAATAAGTTTGGTCCTTTTTGGAGGTTAATATTTGTAATGTATGCCTATCGACTTTAATTTTCTAGGCATAGTTTATGATGTCCATACACCACTGTTTTAATACAATTTTTGACTAAATTTCTTCATTTTTATCAAAATAAACATTTTATAAATTTGTTCGGTAAGGTAAAACTTAGTCTCTGGATAATTGTGGCTTTTGGCATAAGTTCGTCGTAGGCCTACTTTTCGATTGGAAGTGATCATTTTCATTGAACTAACCTCATGTAAATTTACCTCTAGAGTTTGGAAATCACATTTGTTTTTTCAGAAACAAGGGTAAAGTGATACAAATTTTAAATCTGAAATAGGCTTTGACTTGTTTTTTTTACATTTAATTTACCCAGGCGAATCCAATATGGTTTCGATCTTACTCGGCTATACATTCATAAGTGGAACAAAATAAAGAACCAAATGAAATTGTTCGATAGGCTACGGTATATTAATTAGGTTGCTATTCTTAACACTGATTAATATTTATGTTATATAGCTTGGTGGAAACCTTATAATTTCATATATAAAGTTATCTTATTGGATTGAAGCGAAGCGAAAATCCTTATACCTCAGTCTAAAAATCTAATTCCTGATACGCTCTCCATTTCCACCGGTGGATGGATTGTCATGAAATTTTTAAGGTTAACGATTTGACGATTTAATGATTCTGATAAACTATACCGGAGATTGTCGAATTATTATTACATTTTAATAATTATTTTAACATTCTTCAGTAAGTTACCCTACCACTTTTGACCTTAGTGGCACACCGTACACAGGCTCTTTAGAACAGTCAAAATTCTTTAGTTGCTGTCATCTTGATGTTTGGCGTTACTTTTTTGAGGTTACGATTACGAACTAGAAGTTTATTTTTTGATAATTTGTTCTAACATCTTGATCGAAAATCATAAACTATAAACGTGACGTTCTTCATGCTCAATAATAATATTTTAATTTACATTGTAAGAATACCGGTAATCAAATGTAAACCTTCTGAGTTATGGATATGTTTCCATGGTAGTTTCATACATATCTGTCAATAAGACTGTGGTTTGTTTAGTTGGATTTAACACGATAAAAGTGACATCGGCGAGAATGAGAACATTATTCCATTACTGGTTAAATAATCTGTGGGAATAACTTTAGACCTGATGTTTTGGTATAGGCCTATAGCCTACAGTTTTATTCATAAGTAACATGTAGCCTATATAAGAAAGATGTGACTAAAAACAAACTTCTGATGCTGTCAATATACATGACATACTGTCTACAACTTTTTAATAATATATGAAGATTAAATGGTATTCTTTAAGACTAAGTTACCATACCTATTTAACTTTCATATAATGTAGATACGGTAGGCCAATGCTATTGTTTGTCAACCATCACATTCTAATTTTAGCCTTGCTGTAAGTATCCATATATAGGCCTTGGTTGTCTATTAGGGAGGATTTTATAAGAGGACTAGCTTAGCCTATATTTGGGATTTACAAAATCTCACATATGTCCACTCGCTTTTTGTGAGAAGTTTGCTGAGGTAAGCTGTAGACCTCCTTGGAATGGCCAAACACTAAAATGAATCCGACAGACCACACCACCTCATACACCTTACCTAACCCAAGGTATCTACTTAACGTGATAAGGACCCAGTGCCGTCCTTAGGGCGGCGCGACAGATGCAGCCGCACAAGAGCCTCGCGCCTACAAAGGCCTCGCGCTTAGGGTTTTTTTTTCATGGAAGCTAGAGGCGTCATGGCCATGACTGGGATCAGAAATGTGGACTTTTGATGATTATCAATTGAGGAACTGAAGACAACGTACAAACAGTTAGTGGTATGTACATATTTTGCTAATATTGACAATATGTTTTAATTTAACGTCAAGTTCTGAAGTAGATGAATTAGCCGTGTATTTAGCCAATAGCGGGTGTATTTCTCAATGCAGCAAGCAAGTCTGTGTCAGGACTATATAGGGGCCATAATTTTATTTTGATATTAACGGAATGAGTTTCAGGTATTTTCCAGTTTATCCTAGCTATTTTTTTAGCGAATTTCCCCTATAGGGAATTAGCGAATTTCCCCTATAGGGAAGAAGCTATTACCGTAGTCGGCATGGTAAGACCTAGGCCCGGGACCATGATAACTTTTCGTTTTGAGGTCCCCAGATCCCAAAAACACCATTCGTTCGGAACTGTATATATATATATGTGTCCGTGAGCATGATAACTCTCGTAAAAATGATCCGATTTTGATGAAATTTAGTATAAACGTGTAAAGCAGCATTTATGACTTTAAGTTCGAAAACCAGCCATATCGCTCCATCCAAAGGGGTATTTTGGGGGGGTTTTGTACCCCAAAATTGGGTTTTTGGAATTTTTTACATATAATTTTTGAAAAAGTCAAATATTTGTTTTTACCATTGGATTCAGCTTAAAAAAACACACAATTTGGTATTTTGATCATTCCTCTACGTCAAATGGTTACAGAGATATTGAAAGTGCTAAACACAGTACGTTGTCCAATGTTATTCTTATGGAGAATAAGAAAAATTGTATATTTCACTTATTTATCAACTTTTCCTGATGAAACTTGGTATATTGCTTCATATCGTTGTGGTCTATTAATATTTGCACTAAAAACCATTTTTTGGCCGATAGCTCCTGTAGCAGCAAACCTGCGTACTCAGCCCCATGTTATTCTTATGGAGAATAAGCAACCTATTATCTCCCTTAATTATGAATATAAATTAATAAAACTTTGTATGTAGCTTTACCTACTTGAGTTATTTTGATGTTTGTATAAAACCTCATTTTTTGTGTTCCTTGCTTCAGCAAGCCTGCATACTCAGCCGCCATGTTATTCTTATGGAGAATGATAAAAATGTCATAAATCGTTTATTTATGAATGTATATTGATGAAACTTGGTTTGTGGATTTATGTGGTATTAAGATACATATATATGCATTGGAAATTCGCTGAGTACGCAGGTTTGCTGCTACGGGGGTATCTATATTTTAGAACCTAGGAATTGATTTTTTGCCAAAGTCAGTGACAAGAGTGACCTTCGATGTTGAAATGGTTTTTTTTTTTTTTACCACCCATCTTGTACAGTGTGTTAGGTTAGGTTATCTTATGTTGTTTTTAAATAACAAATCCTATCGTATCCAACGAGGTATATATCTATAGAGGTCTCGTCTGGGGTAAAAAACTGTGCTTACATGCTGACCGCCATTTTGACGCTCTATACCCTCCGATCTTCATGGCAACAAATATGTTAACCAATCAAATACCCTCTTCACAACTTATGTTAGTCTTTATTATTCTTTGGCTAGAAGTTTTCCAGTGAGGTTTCACTTTTTTAACAAAAGTGACAAAGCTCTATAATTATTTAAACCGCGTTAATCTTATCCTGACCACCACAGTGTGTTAACAGTTTTAACTGTTGCATAATCATAACCGGTTGAAATAGAAAGTATTGGACCAATAACTTATTCATAGCCTATATTATTTTTTCTGAAAGATTTTTACTGTAGCATTCACAAATAAGGTTCAGTGTTTATCAGAAACTTTTCATTCGGGTACACATTCATAAATGATGGAGCGATCATATAAAATACCCCCGTAGCAGCAAACCTGCATACTCATCGAATTTCCGATGCATATATATGTATCTTAATACCACATAAATCCACATACCAAGTTTCATCAATATACATTCATAAATAAACGATTTATTAGAAATTTTAATTATTCTACATAAGAATAACATGACGGCTGAGTATGCAGGGTTGCTGAAGCAAGGAACACAAAAAACGGGGTTTTATACAAATATCAATATAAGTCGAGAAGGTAAAGCCACATACCAAATTTTATTAATTTATTTTCATAATTAAGGGAGATAACACGTTACTTATTCTCTATAAGAATAACATGGGGCTGAGTACGCAGGTTTGCTGCTACGGGAACTATCAGCCAAAAAGTGTTTTTAGTGCAAATATCAATAGACCACAGCGATATGAAGCAATATACCAAGTTTCATCAGGATAAGTTGATAAATAAGCGAGATATACAATTTTTCTTATTCTCCATTAGAATAACATTGGACAACGTACTGTGTTTAGCACTTTCAATATCTCTGTAACCATTTGACATAGAGAAATGTTCAAAACACCAAATCGTGCGTCTTTTTAAGCTGATTCTAAAAAAAACTAAAATTTGACGTTTTCCAAAATGATATGTAAAAAACGCAAAACCCCCATTTTTGGGGTACAAAACCCCCCCAAAATACCCCTTCGGATAGGTCAATCTGTCTGGTTTTCGAACTTTAAGTCATAAATGCTGCTTTACACGATTATACCAAATTTCATCAAAATCGGATAATTTTTACGAGAGTTATCATGCTCACGGACACATATATATATATTATGAACGAATGGTGTTTTTGGGGTCTGGGGACCTCAAAACGAAAAGTTATCATGGTCCCGGGCCTAGATCTTACCATGCCGACTACGGTAATAGCTTCTTCCCTATAGGGGAAATTCGCTAAAACAAAATGAAATTGTTCGATACGGTATAGCTATTATTTAGGTTATTCGGTTATGTTCGGTCTCAAAGATGTGGAAGATATTGTCTGGAAATTTTTACAGGTAAGAAACGTTGATTCCAATAATACTTAAATATGTATTCTCGGGAGCAACCTTTTAACAGACCTATGGAAATCGTATGTTCTTTTTACATGCTGCTGTAATACCAGAAAGTTATTTCCTAGAAACCATTTAAATTTGTTTGTTTTTTAGTTTTATGTTTTGTAAATCAATTATTTTGTTTATGCAGGTAAGGTTTATTTCATTTTTATTTTAAGTTTATTTGAAAAAGAAACTAAAAAACAAATATTACGTAATAACTAACATACAGATGATAAAATATTTTACAGTCGATCTAATCAATATATCGATAAATTTATTCGGCTTTGTGTATTGTTCCGTTTATGAAAGTGTACCCTTCCGTTCTCATGGAATTTTTAAGTTCACACCACCCTGCATTAGTCAAGAGAATCCTCTCTCCAATCTGGTGTGTTTATCCGTGACGGGTAATTTTGGCTATTTAACAAACGTTAATAGGCTATACTTATTCTTAACGATCTAATGAAAGAAAATATTCGGATCCTTTCCTTTAACCCTTTCAGTGCTAAGCTTCTGAAAGGAGTAGTTGAATTTCTGATGTTTTGTTAATTTTTTAAATATCTTGAACGCCTGAACAGTTAAAATTAATAAAAACATGCTTCCGATGAACACACACACACAGTAAAGGATAGGTAAAAAGTTGTAAAACACCTGATCATATGTGCAAATCACAAAGAATCCACCCATCCCGTCAGCTTGGGCCTGAGCCGTCCACCGTTTACTTAAGATCTGCCCTCCCCCTCAACTCTGCCACAGACAGGTGAACTCACCATGAGTTGCACATAAAAACCACCGGCTGTGACGGGATTCGAACCCTCGATCCAAGTGTTACCCCCGGCCGGGAAGGTAACGCCTTAGACCGCACAGCCACTGGTCAAGCTTGCAGCTGCAGTGGATCAGTTGGTATTATAGAGACTAGGCGCTGGACGAGGTAGTTCAATTCGTGTCTACCAGGTTTCACCACATGTCAGACTCAGACTGCAGACTGAGCGCCTAACGGTACAATCGCTTATGAAGCAGTAACAGTGTTTATTGATAATGGATTCAAAAGCTGATATATCCGTCCACAGCATTGAAAGGGTTAATACCATGACTTTTTGGGTTTTTAATTTTGTTAAATGCACTAGATACCACCGACGAAAAAAAATTAATGTACCCTATGTTTATTTTGTAGTACATAGGCCCTATTCAATATCTAAACATAAAACTAACCAAACTTAATTAACATAAACTAAATTATTGGGGTTTTTTAAAGATTAAGTAAAAAATGCCCGACTGGAATACTCATAGGCCTATTTAGTTCTGATAGCACATTCAAACCTAACCTAATTAGGGGTAAAAATCAAATGGAAATAAATTCTGGTGTGTGGTTGGTGGGTTTGACATTTGTGCTTATTACGTGAAGTAACGTTGAGTTCGGTAAGGTATTTAACATAGGTCTAAGCACTCATACACAAAATTCAGGGTTGTGCACTCATACACACTTCCCACCAACCAACCATGCCTGTAAATTGTTTTGAAAACTCCAAAATAACTAAATCAACACAGGCTATATTACAAATCGTTTGGTGTACATACAAACCAAAGTAACGTTTTACAATTACTGTAAAACATAATTAAAATAAAGGAACACAATCCGATTTGACTCTGGGGCCATACCTGAGCTACCACGACATACCGTGAACGCTAAAAGTTACATCTCAAGAAGCAATTCATGCAACTTCTGAATTGGCAACATTGATGGTGGAGCTTTGATGTCCGAATACTTCTGGCCGCTGAGCGTGTGGAGCAGATATCGATAAGCGTTGTTAAGATAAGACCCCAGGAATTTCAGAGAAACAGGGAAAAAGAGAATGTACGTTAACAGGTGCGCGGAATATTTTCTTTAGTTGTAAAAAATATTTTGAATGGTAGCAAATAAACAGAAAGCCAAAAAGCTTGTGCTGGTAAATTAACGGTAAAGATCCAAATATTCATTTGATAGTTGTTAGTACTGTAATACACTTGTAATCTAAATGAATTGAAAATACAGTATAAACTCTGTTTACTGACTTAACTGGATTGATTAGAGGTGTATAGTATCTAAAGGTCTATATGCTGATGACTGATGACATTTTTAACATGGATACCAATACACCATTCCTTGAGAGGAATAAGGAGTAGTGATGTGCAATATATGGTCACATTTCGTGATATGACTGAAGTGGTATCGCGTCACTGTTGAGACGTGTATCATTAGAAGGGTATTTCTTGTATTGTATCGTCGTTTTCATATTGTGTCATTTGAGTTTCAATGATTTCCTCTTATGAACAAATTAAAAGTCCCCAAATTTGGAGCAGCAACGTTAGACTAGCTATAGTTTCCATTTTTAAAACCCTGTTGCCACAAGGGCAAAAAAGTAAGCTTAATTTCCCAACACAATGTAAGTCTGCTCTGGGGAACGCATTTGGCACAATGAACTGTTGCCTACAGTACTGTAGCATGTTTTTTGGGTACAGTTCCGCAGACGTACCTACGATATATTATCGAATGGAAATATATATTGATTATAAATATCGATATAATATCAAATGCAACTATCGATCGATTATAAATATTGATTGAAATTCGGTCACTACACAACAGATTAAACTTCTTTACAAACCAGGGTACACTTTTTGTACTGATTTTAAGAAGTGTTCAAATGGATCTTCATTAGAAAATAAGACTTCCCTACGATAAAGGTACTCGCATAAGTTATTTGCCAAATCGTCAGATTCTATACCACTTTTTAGAGACCTTTTCAAGCTCCTCCACAAATATATTTACAAAGAAAACGCAGATTAATTATTTTGAAGTACATTTATACTTAAACTACGAATATTATCACTTGTAGAGAACATTTTAGTTCACTTACCAAGGAAAGGAAATAACATAAACAAATAAAGCAAACAAATTATATTTCAAAACAGATGATTTAATACGTTATAAATATTGTTGGAAATAGCGATAACAACCATTAATTCGATCGCTAATAAATACCAAATTCCAAACGATATTTATAATCGATAGATACTTTCATTTGATAATACATCGTTGGTACGTTTGCGGAACTGTACCCCAGGAAATCAGTAAACTTCAAATTATACAATATGTCAAAGATGATACAGTATGAATGACACACGTCTTGCAATATGATAACTATATTAAAAGAATAAAACCAATCGCTTACGAACCGGTATATTAAATCCAATAACAGTATTCAGGATATTTCATTGAAGCATAACCTGTTTTATTAATAGTTGTGTATTTTGTTGGAAATATAAACTTGAAAACGACTTCGCACGCAGCACGCTGACGTGAGGGAAGTGAATTTCCTCATCCAAAACTTTTAAAACTCAAAGCCAGTGTAAAAACATTAATTTATTCCAATTTTATTGAAATCTGAAAACATTGATTTTTTGGCTGTGTTCTGATGCTCCTGGTTTCATTTACCTGCAATGCTAGGAATACAATTTTGCGCATTATAAGTTTAGGAGAAGGTCCAGTCAGGCTTGAAAGTAGGCGCGAGGTTGCTGGGGATGATACAAATACACCAACAAATAATAACATGCTTTTCTAATGTAAAAACCCCATAAGACTAAACATACTGTGTTTAGCCGATAAACATTTTCTTTAATAACTCGGTAAATATTTATGCTAGGATGACAAGAGAGGGCTTAAAACTTTCGCTTTACTAATTCCCATATTAATATAAGCATTAATTTTACGTCCGGAGCTTTTCTGACCCTTTTTGGGCCCAAAAACTTGAAATTTGAAAGAATAATCCCTTTAAAAGGGGGTTAGAGTTTTCCGATTGTTTTGCCCAACGAACTTGTCCAACTGATTATAGAAAGGAACATCCCTACCAAATTTGAAGTAAATTGGACAAAAAAATGCGACCGCTAGAGTGCATACACACACACACACACACACACACACACACACACACATATATATATATATATATATATATATATATATATATATATATATATATATATATATATATATATATAATTTTGAACGACCCCCCAAAACGTGTTCAGGGGGGCACGTTAGGAACTTCTACGGCAGTCCCGGGCTTAAGTCTCACCGTGCGGGTCATGCTAATAGTTCACTTTTCCTTAGGAAATTCACTAATTAATAAGGATATAACTATGTTTAGTTAATGGGTATTCAAAATTTATTTGTATGCCATCTTCACACTTTGGCCGAGTCTAGGCGAGCAACGATGAACGTGAGTCAGTGGATGTGTAACTTAGTCTGGCTCCGCTCATGTTATTCCAATTGATTATTTACAATGTTTAATTTCAATGCGAGTCGCTCACCTAATACATTTGGCTAGAGTGTGAAGTGCATTACTACTGAACTTGATACTATTTATTATTAATTGTGTGTGCGAACATTAATTCTTTTTAGCAGAGTGCAACTAATATTTTTCTGAAGATACCTTCGTAAAAATTAATTTGACAAAATGTTACACGGAAGTGATTCAGTAAGTTCCGGATGCTTAAAAGATGCAAAATACGGTCATATTCATTTTTTTAACTTTTTATGATATGGACACGGTAGTTATCGTGCATAAGACACTCCAGTTTGAATCACTTCGTTAGCAATAGAAGCATTGAAGTCAGGTATGAGATCTTCCTTACTTTGTGAGCTCATCTGATTACAGTAGACACCCTCTTAACCATCCTCACTTTAACCTTCCATCGTATCAACCGCCTTTTTATTTCCAGGAAATAAGTTAACTCACATCTGCCGCCGCAGCTGTATTCCTGATACTGCACCGGAAAAAAAGATCAGATCAGAAATCGATCATATGTTTCCATAGTTAGCAAGTATTCCAAAGTTGCATCTTGGTACCTGTTTTTATACCCTTTTTTTAACTGACGTTTGACTTTTATAATTTTAGTGCTTAATATGACAAATTATCCAAACGTTATTCGTTTTAACCGACCTTTCAGTTATCCGACCCAGGGCTCAGTCCTATGGAGGGTGGTTAAGAGTGTGTCTTTTGTACTTTATTTTATTTGCATAGGCCTATTGGCAAGACTTGTTTGTAAATATATTTGTTATCAATTTAGTTGTACTACAACTTCCAATGAGACACCTTTTTTAGGTTATTTGAACGTGTCTTTCTATGGTGGTGCTACCGATACATTCAAAATAAGTGAGAATCGCCCATTTATGTTATAATTTGTATGGTTTTGAATTCTTTATTTTACACATTTAATGGTAAAAGTATCTTCAACATGATAGCTCAGTTATTCGTTCCGATGATTTATTAAGGGAAATATGGCTTAACTACAAAAACAATCAACTATTAATATGGCTTAACTACAATTTGAAATAATATATGTCCAATCTTTAATGTTCATATTATAAGGGCCATTGGTAAATTATGTCACGCTATATTCAGCCCTTTTTGACCCCCTCCCGCCCTTTATCACCCTGTCACCCTGGTCATTTCCTCCCCTCACCCATGTCATGTCACACTTATTAATTTTTAAGTATTGGATTGTGGCGTACGGTATTTTGTCACTGTAACTGACGATTTTGCATGCTTTAACAGTTTCTACTGTCACGCAGCCCGTAACCCCCCCCCGGTAATTGGGTGAGCGATAATTAGAATATGGGAATAATAAATGCCTGTTGGGTGGGACTCTAAAAAAAATCATTTGGAGTATGTCTGTCCATTCTGCTTTGAGTGCTTTAGCCATCATCCTACTGACCTTCGGCTTCATCAGTGCAGCAGTAGGTGCAAGATGGTAAACATAGCGTGAAGTACCAGTGGGGCGGGACCCCGAAGGATCTTTGGATTGAGGGAATGTGTATTTTGATTCTGGTGTATTATCTATTTTTCTAACAAATTTCAGCACCATCAGTTCGGTGGTCATTGGTGTATAATGTTTGACATGGGTATATTTATTTATTTATTTAATTTTTATTCCATGGCAATGTTTAACAATGTTTTGGAATTTACAAAACAAAATATTAAATTTATGGGGGATTCATTAAACCAGGTATCATATTCCAGTGGGGCAAAGTATTTATTATCAGGGGTAGGTTTATGTCTGACGTTAACCTCTCAGCTTTCTTTCTACTGAATTTTACCCCTCAGTCCAGTAGTAGCAGCAGTAGTAAGCTGGTTGGAATAGGTATTTTGAATTTCCAGAAGGCAGAGCCCTAAAACATTTGTAGAACATGATTAGACTTATGTTTGACTCTGATATATTAGGTACATTGCTACCGCTCAAGAGGATCCCTAATGACCATAGGATTTCCAAGCGAGTCCAGTGGGGCAAAGCACTAGGTTTTAAGTAAATGGCTATAAACCTTCCTAGGGTTACCTGGATCACTGTGCAATGTTTCACCGCAGTTCGATGTATGGTTAAGGAGCGCGTAAAGTAAAAAGAAACCAAAATTAATTTAGAGAGAGATTATGTTTTCCGTCTTGATTTGTTTTGACACTAAAAAATTTATACTATTTACATTACAGCTTGCTACCTAAATAAATAGACAGATTTTTACAACGTTTTATATTAGTTACCTGTAAAAAAACATAACAAAATGTTCTTTCATGTGATTAGCATGGTAACATTGAAATCCAGTGGGGCGAAGTCCTTTAGTTCTAGGTTTTTTATTAGTGGCTTCCCAGGGTTAACCTGAATGACCATGCAATGTTTCATCGAAATCGGATGAGTGGTTTAGGAGGAGGTAACAGATAAACATTCAGACGCAAACAGAGACTTCAATTTATATTATGAATATATTGATTTAATTTAAATATAAACATATATTTCTACTTCACAATAAAATATTTTAAAATTGTTCACTCAGAACTACTGATTTAAAATATAAAACAATAACACAATATTTCTACTTTTTTAGTATGCCATTTTTATTAAAATGCACGCTAATGGGCAATACTATATACAGATAAGACCCTACTGTAATATCAAAATATGATGTAGCTTTCTAAATTATTGCTACAAAGTGTAACTTCCTCTAAAGTGTATTATAAGATTTGGAAATTATTGTTGATGTCCTTTATAGACAACTGCATGATTTTATTATATTTATTTGATACATCATGTAAATTTTTATTACATCTCATTTTGTTTATTTTATGCTTTACTATGATACGTTTATGAATAATTCAAATACCCCTGTCGCAGCAAACCTGCGTACTCAGAGAATTTCCAATGCATGCATAATGCATATGTTTCTCACTACCACATAAAGCCACTTACCAAGTTTCATAAAAATGCATAAGTATATAAGTGATCAATGGCATTTTATTCATTCTCCATAAGAATAACATTAGGGCTGGGACGCAGGTTTGCTGCAAAAACAAGAAGAAATATGTTTTTGGGCAGTTATCAATATTACTCAACCAGGTAAAGTTACATACTAAGTTTAATTAATTTATGTTCATAATCAAAGGAGATAGACTTATTCTCCATAAGAATAACATTAGGGCTGAGTATGCAGGTTTGCTGCTACAGGGATAACAAAAAATCTTTTTTTGGTGCAAATATCAATATACCAATACAACGTGAAGCCACATACCAAGTTTCATCGATATACATTCATAAATAATGGAGATAACAAATTTTATTTATTCTCCATAAGGATAAACATTGGACAACGTACTATGTTTAGCACTTTTAATATCTCTACAACGGTTGGACGTAGCATCACAATTTAAACACCAAAATGATTGTTTTGTGGAGCTGAGTTGATTGCTCAAAGCAAATGTGAAGTTTCCATTAAAATTAACTGAGGAAAAGCCAAAAACCTTTTCCCCATAAGATTTACATGGGAGATTTTATGAGCAGGTATTTTGGATTTTTCTGCAATCACTTAACCTAGGTTAATGATTAAAAATACTATATTATTTGTTTTTTTAAGCTCTATAACATGGTCCAACCCAAAATTAAGTTTTTTAAAAACTTTAGGGTGAAAAATGAAAAAAAAACAACTGATTTTTGGAAAATTTAAAATCCCCAAAAACCCCTCTTCCCATAGTCTGTTTCTTCTGGTTTCCCAGTTTCAGGTTAACCCGGACACTTTTATTTATTTTTAGCGAATTTACCCTTTAGGGATTAGCGAATTTCTCCTATAGGGAAGAAGCTAATACCGTAGTCGTCATGGTAAGACCTACGCCCAGGACCATGATAACTTTTCATTTTGAGGTCCCCAGATGCCAAAAAACACCATTCTTTCAAAACTGTATATATATATATATATATATATATATATATATATATATATATTTGTCCATGAGCACGATAACTCTCGTAAAAATAGTCTGATTTTGACGAAATTTGGGATAATTGTTTAAAGCAGCATTTATGACTTTAATTTCAAAAACCAGACAGATCGACCTATCCGAAGGGTTTTTTTTGGGGGGGGGTTTGTACCCTAAAAATAAGTTTTTTACAAATAATCGTAGAAAAAGTCAAATTTTAGATTTTTCCATTGGAATCAGCTTAAAAATACGCACAATTTGGTGTTTTTATCATTGCTCTACGTCAAATGGTTACAGAGATATTGAAAGTACTACAGGCAGTACGTTGTCCGATTTTATTCCTACGCTAATATCAATATAACTCAACTAGGTGAAGTCATATACCAGATTTGATTAAATTATGTTCATAATTAAGGGAGACATGGCATTTAATTATTATCCATAAGAATAACATGGGGCTGAGTACGTAGGTTTGCTGCTACGGGTGCCTTTGGCAAAAAATAATTTTTTGAGCAAATATCAATATACCACAACCAGATGAAGCCATATACCAAGTTTCGTCAGTATACGTTCATAAATAAGCGAGATATAAAATTTTTTTTTTCCTCCATAAGAATAACATTAGACAACGTACTTTGTTTAGCACTTTCAATATCTCGGTAACCAATTGACGTAGAGAAATGATGAAAATACCAAATTGTGTGTTTTTTAAGCTGAATCCAATGATAAAAACTAAAATTTGATTTTTTCAAAAATTACCTAAAAAATTCAAAAACCCATTTTTGGGGTACAAAACCCCCCAAAAATACCCCTTCGGATAGAGCGATCTGGCTGGTTTTCGAACTTAGTCATAAATGTTGCTTTACACGTTTATACCAAATTTCATCAAAATCGGATAATTTTTACGAGAGTTATCGTGCTCACGGACACACACATATATATATATACCTCAAAATGAAAAGTTATCATGGTCCCGGGCCTAGGTCTTACCATGCCGACTACGGTAATAGCTTCTTCCCTATAGGGGAAATTCGCTAAAAAAGAGTTTGAGTTGCCATTCAAGTACTCTTTTTATTTCCAAAATGAGAGTTTACATTCAAGTAGCTTTTTATTTCTATAATCAACATATGTATATGTCTTTCAAGTATGTTTACAGCTGCTTGGTGTAACTAACTGAACTTAGATAAAATCAATACGAACTTTGAAGGCCTGTGGGGCAGAGCTCTTAGGTCAGATTAAAAATTGTCTTTTATAAGAACCTTGTCCTGACATAAACGAACTCAACAAGAAATAATTATTCAATTTGGTCCACTAATTCTCAAGTAATCGCGTGACCAAGGGAAATAGGGATCCATTTCAGTTAATTTCCCATATAGGGAAGAAGCTATTACCGTAGTCGGCATGGCCCATGACCATGATAACTTTTCATTTTGAGGTCCCCAGATGCCAAAAACACCATTCTTTCTAAAACTGTATATAGGCCTATATATATATATATATATATATATATTTGTCCATGAGCACGATAACTCTCGTAAAAATAGTCTGATTTTGACGAAATTTGGGATAATTGTTTAAAGCAGCATTTATGACTTTAATTTCAAAAACCAGACAGATCGACCTATCCGAAGGTTTTTTTTTGGGGGGGGGGTTTGTACCCTAAAAATAAGTTTTTTTAGTTTTTTACAAATAATCGTAGAAAAAGTCAAATTTTAGATTTTTCCATTGGAATCAGCTTAAAAATACGCACAATTTGGTGTTTTTATCATTGCTCTACGTCAAATGGTTACAGAGATATTGAAAGTACTACAGGCAGTACGTTGTCCGATTTTATTCCTACGCTAATATCAATATAACTCAACTAGGTGAAGTCATATACCAGATTTGATTAAATTATGTTCATAATTAAGGGAGACATGGCATTTAATTATTATCCATAAGAATAACATGGGGCTGAGTACGTAGGTTTGCTGCTACGGGTGCCTTTGGCAAAAAATAATTTTTTGAGCAAATATCAATATACCACAACCAGATGAAGCCATATACCAAGTTTCGTCAGTATACGTTCATAAATAAGCGAGATATAAAATTTTTTTTTCCTCCATAAGAATAACATTAGACAACGTACTTTGTTTAGCACTTTCAATATCTCGGTAACCAATTGACGTAGAGAAATGATGAAAATACCAAATTGTGTGTTTTTTAAGCTGAATCCAATGATAAAAACTAAAATTTGATTTTTTCAAAAATTACCTAAAAAATTCAAAAACCCATTTTTGGGGTACAAAACCCCCCAAAAATACCCCTTCGGATAGAGCGATCTGGCTGGTTTTCGAACTTAGTCATAAATGTTGCTTTACACGTTTATACCAAATTTCATCAAAATCGGATAATTTTTACGAGAGTTATCGTGCTCACGGACACACACATATATATATATATATATACCTCAAAATGAAAAGTTATCATGGTCCCGGGCCTAGGTCTTACCATGCCGACTACGGTAATAGCTTCTTCCCTATAGGGGAAATTCGCTAAAAAAGAGTTTGAGTTGCCATTCAAGTACTCTTTTTATTTCCAAAATGAGAGTTTACATTCAAGTAGCTTTTTATTTCTATAATCAACATATGTATATGTCTTTCAAGTATGTTTACAGCTGCTTGGTGTAACTAACTGAACTTAGATAAAATCAATACGAACTTTGAAGGCCTGTGGGGCAGAGCTCTTAGGTCAGATTAAAAATTGTCTTTTATAAGAACCTTGTCCTGACATAAACGAACTCAACAAGAAATAATTATTCAATTTGGTCCACTAATTCTCAAGTAATCGCGTGACCAAGGGAAATAGGGATCCATTTCAGTTAATTTCCCATATAGGGAAGAAGCTATTACCGTAGTCGGCATGGCCCATGACCATGATAACTTTTCATTTTGAGGTCCCCAGATGCCAAAAACACCATTCTTTCTAAAACTGTATATAGGCCTATATATATATATATATATATGTGTGTGTGTGTGTGTGTGTGTGTGTCCTTGAGCACGATAACTGTCATAAAATTCATCCAATTTTGACAAAATTTGGTATAAACGTGTAAAGCAGCATTTATTAATTTAAGTTCGAAAACCAGACGGATCGACCTATCCGAAGAGGTATTTTGGGGGGGGTTTGTATCCCAAAAGTGGGTTTTTTGAGCTTTTTACATATAATTGTTGAAAAAGTCAAATTTTAGTTTTTTTCCATTGGAATCAGCTTAGAAAGACTTAGAAAGATTTAGTGTTTTGATCATTGCTCTACGCCAAATGGTTACAGAGATATCGAAAGTGCTAAACCCAGTATGTTGTCCAATGTTATTCTTACGGAGAATAAGATAAATTGTATATCTCGCTTATTTATATACTTTTGCTGATGAAACTTGGTATATTACTTCATATCGTTGTGGTCTATTGATATTTGCACTAAAAAACATTTTTTCGGCCGATAGTTCCTGTAACAGCAAACCTGTGTACTCAGTCCCATGTCATTCTTATGGAGAATAAGTAACATGTTATCTCCCTTAATTATGAACATAAATTATTCACATTTGGTATGTGGCTTTACCTACTTGAGTTATATTGATATTTGTGTAAAACCCCATTTTTGGAGTTCCTTGCTTCAGCAAACCTGCACTCTCAGCCGCCATGTTATTCTTATGGAGAATAATTAAAATGTCATAAATCGTTTATTTATGAATGTCTCTTGATGAAACTTGATATGTGGCTTTATGTGGCATTAAGATACATATTTATGCATTGAAATTTGCTGAGTACGCAGGTTTGCTGCTACGGGGGTATTTATATATTAAGATGTATACAAAATCTTGGACCTTGACACAATGACTCGTGGATTCTAAGAAGTGGGTCAAAGAGTTTTAATTTCTTCCTATATTATATTTAACATAAGATACTACTTTTCTTTTCTTTTTAAAATGAGGCAATTTATTCTTCTTAAAAACAAATTGAATGATTTAAGCCTTATTGTTTTTTAAGTTCTGCATTTATAGGTTGCCTATGTATTTGAACAACCGTATAAAGCTACAATAACAATGGGAGGCCTGGGGAGCACAGCCCCCCTCCCCCCAGTAAGGTTAATGTGTTACATTAAAACCTCTGGATTAGAGTTTAAAATATTTAGGCATTCAAAACCAATTGACTGATTTTAAAACGTATTGTTCATCAAGTTCTGTATTTATACTTATAGATTTTTACAGCAATATTAAGCTACAATAAAATAAATATCCTGATGGGTCCTCCAGTGGAACCAAAGTGTAAATAACTACTTTTAAACCACGTGCTCTCAATGATTGGGGACCTTTATTGCCGCCAACATATTACATTTTATATAAAAATCTTCAGCTAATATTATTATGAGGGCCTAGATGATACAGCCCTCAGTGAGACTGAGGGGTGAGTAACTACTTCATATGCACTTTGTCTGACTGATTGACAGGTTTCAGGCCTCATTGTTTGTCATGTTCTGGATTTGTATGTCATTGTCAAACTGCAGTTATAATGGAGGGCCCATGAGGTATATTGTCAATTGAAACATTTTTTTTTTTTATTTTACGCGATCACTCAATCCTTATACGCGATATATAAGTATATATATATATATATGTATATAAGTTTTGTGACCTCCGTGTCCGAGTAAACGTGTACCGTCCAATGAAAAGTGTGGTCTCCTCCCTCCCCGAAGGTGGGTATTCGCATGAAAGACCATCTTACCTCCCAGTGGGAGGGCATTGAATGGTTCAATCATGAAGGGGTGGGTAGGTATTGAGTTATGGTTCATGCACGAGAAGGAACCCGTGTCAAGGCAGGAGGGAGGGTCCCTGAAAAAGAGCGTGAGATCGAGATGTGGTGATCTTGGTGTATGATGATTGTGACAGTGATTCCTTTGTTAGTCCTTGATGGAGGGGTCATTGTTAGTGGGAAGTGCTTTTTAGTTTGATTGGTTCAGTCGCACAGTTCTTGGTAAAGGAGGGAGTTTGCAGGGTTTGGTTGGTGTTAGGTTGGATGGGGGGAAGGGAACCTTGATTTTTGTTTTGTTTAAAAGGAAATTTAATTAAATATCATTAGTGGACAGAGAGACTTCAGGATCATAGGACAATAGCTAGAGTAGTCCCAGAAGAACCTTAAAACTGGTCTGTCATAGGAGTCTTTAATAGGTAGAGTGTCCGTGTTGTGAGGGGATAATAATACAGCTCAGCTGTAAGCTCAATTACACTGTCATTACTCTCTCTGCTCAGTTTTACTGTTTTCATTGGGTCACCATGCTTCTAACATTGTTCTGTTACATAAATTGTGTTTTTGGCGTGTTTCCTTTTAAATTGAAGAACCAAGATAATAGTTTACGTTTAGAAAGCAACCCTCTAGGATTTTTGTTTGTTTTTATTATGTTTTGGACCTTCCACCGCTCATTTGTTAGTCCTTTCCTTTGTTCATGGTTCGGTAAATTTCCTGGAATGGAGCCCCAAATGTATAATTGTTATTTTGCTCGTTTGGGATTGATATTTATATTTTTACACAAAATTTTACGTTTAAAAGACTCTAAAATGTTATTCAGTATAGTCGCAAAACTCTTTCAAGAATCAGACATGTTTTTGGTGGAGGGCATCATAATTTTCAGCATCAATTTAATTTTGACAACCTGTCAAGTAGGTTTATTTGTAATAAATCGTGGCTTCTTACTAATAGAAGTTGTGGACCTTATGGTCGCATTTAACATATCTAAGTGTGTGTATACGAGTATATCTTCCCAGTGTATATTTATTATGTCTTCTGTGAAACAGTCCATTTCTACGTGTAACTTAACACTGGTTTCAAAACACCCGGAACCAACAACGTTGAGACTGTTACGAAATAAATTAGAAGTGATCTGTGAACTGTTTGAAAGTACAATTTCCATTTACGGTATTGATGTATTTGTCTTAGTAATTATTGTTGCTGCTGACTCGTACATTAGACTGAATGACTTTGTTCAACTAACTCTCAAGGTCTTCAGTACAAAAATTAGACTGAGAGAATACCTACTTAGTATATCTTTTTTCTTCATTTACACGGTAACTAATCTTTCAAACTTGCTATGGTTTTCGGAAGCAGTCAAACAGTTGAATAAGCAGGTAATTTATTGTTCTCTTTTAAATCAGCAGCTAGACTAAATGAAAACATAAAGGATCATGTTTCTTCATTGACTTAGTTTTAAAAACAAAGTTTATTTAATTTTACTTTTCACTTAACATTCAACAACATTCACACAAATTATTATAAAAATATAACTGAAAAATACAATATTTTCCTTCATTTATTAAAATTGTTAATTAAAAACAGACAATTGGTTATCTTTAAGGATTTGACAATAAGAGAACCTGTGTAGGGAAGACCTAGAGGGTTTGTTCAAATCAGGAATTTGGTTTTGTTAATTGTGTCAACATCCTGCTAGTCCGTACAACAAGTTAGTTCTGACTGTAGGCCTATAATCATTACATTATTACAGTTCTAATTATTTACATATGACATCCAGGGTTTATAAATTTAGTTCACTGGTACCTAGATCGAGCGCCTTTCATGACTCCAAGAAAAATCTTTTCTCCTTAGCAATAACATAGCAACTTTTCAATGCCACTGGGGTAGAGTACTTAAGTCGGAAAAACGTATCCATACTAACAATGTGGGATGGTCCAGGAGCAGGTTTGAGGAGCCGTTATTGAGCCAATTAGATAACGTATCAAATCAAATCAAAATATATTTTATTTATGAATGTTCAAAATATACATAAAAAGCGTCATACAATCATAATACTAAAATATAATAATGTAAACTGTACACAAACTCTTGATTAAATTAATTCAACTTTAGGTCACCTATTACAACATTCACAAACCACATGGGCCACTAAAAAAAAAAACAGCAATTTTGGAGTATAATTACTCCATATCTGTTTGACTTGCACAATCTTTAGTTATGACTTCCTGCGTTTGTGAACCAACTATTTTGGATAAATATTTGGTCTTTATTGCTAATTTATTCCTTGTCAAAACTCTATATGGAGATTGTATTTGTCTTAGACTATTGTTTAGTGTATGTTTGGCATCAACTTTATTTTTATTTGTCATGATGATTGAAAATGTAAGGTTAGCTCTTCAAATTAATATTACAATTTAATTATGTAAATTATATTAACAAATAACATACTTTCTCAATAAGAATAACATTGCAACATGAGGCCAATAAAAGCCCTGAGATGGAAGGTGGGGAATGTTTCCATTATATTTTTGGTCCACAGAAACATGGTACGGTGTGGGAGTGGTTTTGAAGAGCCTTTTTTGCAGTCAACTTGGAGTACTACTTAATTAGTATAGATCTGTTCTCCATAAGAATATCATGGCAGATTTTAATGCCAGTGGGGCGGAGCCCTAATGTCTGAGTGAAAAATATAAAACGTACCTAAAGTTTGGTGCTTCTCTACAACATGCTATAGTCCGGGAGCAGTTTTGAGGAACTGTTTTTAAAATCACCTGGGCACATTACACATACGCATAACTACTTTATTATTATGAGAGACTGTACAGATGGCGGTTTCTCATGTTTTGGGTCGCCCATAAATTATTTGTTCATAAGCAACACGCTGACATGGGGAGCAAAATTCCATAATCAAAACTCAAACAAAATTCTGGTGTCACAGTGTTTGTAACAAAACTCCTCCGAAACGGCTTGGCCGATTCTTATGAAACTTTGTGTGTATAAGAATAGGAGAATTTTGTGTGGTAGGTCTGAGAATAGGATGTAAACTTTTTTTTCTATAGGCGAGTAAGCGAAGCGAACGAGCAAATCCAGGAGGAGAGTGAGCGAAGCGAACAAGCTTATATTGAAAATGAACGAATATTTGACATAAAACAAATTCCATGACATCAGGACATGACAACGTCTGTCGGGCCAGCTAGTAAATAATGTAAAATAAAGTGTTAAATCAAACACTTGAGCCAATTTTTGTGAACATTGTATACAATTTTAATTTGTTTCAGTTCTGATGCACCTGCTTCTAATTATCTGCAATAAAATAATGATTATGTTGTACATGTAAGTTGTAATAACAGTTATTACTGTTACCAAATAATGTGTTAGACCATTAGTAAGTTCATACAAACGGCAGTGTTTGTATAGTGGATGGGATAAAAATGCCCCTAACCTCTTGTGTAGCTCGAGGGATTCGTGGTGAGAACGAGACAAAAATAAATAAGGTTTATTATTAAATTTGAATTATTAATTGGTTTGTTAGAGGTTAAGGGGTAGAGGGGGCTGCTTGTCCTAACTTCACCACTTTAATACAGACATTTTTATTTTTTTTCATTTAATTTCATATGCTAAATTTGTTTATATAGGAAACTGTCAGACGTAAAATCTTCAGTTAAGTAGTTCTAAAACCATTTCAGCCTATGGTTACCTAACCATTTAACTTGACTTTTATAAAATTACTCTTATTGGTCATCTATCAAGTTACTCATATTGCTCATCTATAAAGTTACTCATATTGCCACCTAAAAGTTACACGCTTTACGTGGCACATCCATCAGAATGTCAAGTTGCCAAGTGTCGAGTTATCGAGTTTGTGAGACTATATATTAGGCTATATTGTACCCTGTACTTAGCTTGAAATACTGGGTGCCACAGAACGTGATTATTTATCAACAAAACCACTGTAATTTCTAAAGTGTGAAAAATTCATGGAAGGAAAAACCTTTGTCAATAACAAGTTTTAGCCTTCTGCACGCTGTTACAGAATGCTGTTATTGGGGTAATGACACAGTCATTAGAGCAGACATTTTGTCATCATTATCAGGTTCATCATTTTATAGTTTTTCTCGAGGCATAATGTTACTGACATTATTCTCTTACGTAAATTGTGGTTTTGGTGCTTTTCCTTTTGTTTTAAAGAAACAAAATAACACTTTAAAACTGGATAAGTGTTTACTCGGAGTTTTCTTTATATTTGTTATGATCTGGATCACTTGCCACACATTTACTAGTCCTTACCTTTGTGCAGGATATTCCAAGTTTCCAGGATATGAACTACAATTGTACAACTGCTATTTAGATGGTTTATGTTCAATATCTATATCTGTACATAAACTGTTCTGCTTAAAAAACACAAGACTTTTGTTCAGCAATGTTTCAAACCATTTGTTAGTATCTGATGAGTTTTTAGTATCGGGTGTTGTACTTCTCAGCTTGAATATCATTTTGACAATCGCTCAAGTTGGTTTGTTTGTTCTTCTTCGGGGTTTTTTTTTACCATTAATTGTAAATTGGTTGGTGACATTTAATATAGCAAAGACGATATATTTTAGCATTTCATCCCAGCCTATATTCGTTATGTATTCCTTAAAGGAATCCATTTCAATTTTCAATTCAACTATGAGTGCAAAACAGCTAGAATCAATTGCCATAAGACCAGGGGCGGCCCGTCAGATTTTCAGTGCCTGTGCAAAGACCAAACTTGCCGCCCCCCACCATAACAACTAAAACCTCCCCCCCCACCGTAGCTCTGAAATAAGTCTGACGTACGCGCCTCGCTCCCTCGCTTGTTGCGTTTGCGTTGTTTCTGGTTCCGTGCGATACTGATCACCTGAAATGACAAGCTATGGAGCACAGTCAGCTCAGAGACTTGAATAATTCAAAATCTTGATTTCATTTAGTATCGACATGGAAATGCTGAGTCACGATAACTTTGAAATCATATAGCAGTCACATCTGCATGGCTGTTCTGAAAAACCTAAAATTAAAAAGGGAAACAACTAAGCAAATTTAACTAATTTAAGTAACTTTAAATTTAATTTAGTAAGGCCGAGTCTACACTCTACTCTATGTCTGACTTGTCGTGCATTTATTTATGTGTTGCTTCGACTACTGTATCTTGTCCAGGATGATCTCGAGGAGCGGCGCGCGGCATAGCGCGCGTCGTGGCGGTATGCTACCTGCTACGATCGCACGGCTCCCTCACACTGACGCAGGGGATTATTCTTTGACTTCTGCGTATCAAGAAACAATTATGTTTGTTTAAGAAAAATAACGAGTTCGCACGCAGCGCGCTGACGTGAGGGAAGTGAATTTCCGCATTAACATCTTGAAAAAATCGAATAAAGGGTTTAAAACGACACTGGTAACTTTTTTTGAAAATTGAAAAATGTAATTTGTTGGCTGTTCTGATGATTCTGGTTATATTTAAATTGACTATTAGGATGGCAATGTTGTACATTATGAGGTTAGGAGGAGGTATAGTCAGGATAACAAGTTGGTAAAGGGGTATTGGGGATGATAAATAACTACATCAATATATGAAAACAGCCTTTTCCAGTGTGAAATCCCCATAAGACAACGTACTGTGTTAAGACAATTGACATTTTCTTTAATAACTCGGTAAATATTTGTGCTAGAATGATGAGAGAGGGCTTAAAACTTTCGCCTTACTAATCTCCGCCTTTTTATTTCCATTAATTTTACATCGGGAGCTTTTCTGACCCTTTTTGGGCCAAAAAACTCAAAATTTGAAAAATTAAAATCTCCAAAAAAGGGGGGTTGGAGTTGTCCGATTATATGTAAATATATATGTGTATATATATGTTAGCGACACCCCAAAACGTGTTCAGGGGGTCATGTTAGGAACTTCTATGGTGGTCCCCGAGCTTAAGTTTCACCATGCTAATAGTTCACTTTTCCATAGGAAATTCACTAATAATGAAAACAAACCTCAAAACTGAGAAGGAAGGGAGAAGTACAAACTGATAACAGTACACCTGTTCTGAGCGTGGGAAAAAGATTTCTTCCGGGGGAACCAAAAAAATCATCAAAACCGACCAAGATTCTATCGGTTCCGGGAATTTATTAGGCTGAAGTTTGCAATCAAAAACAGCAAAGTTTGCTTTTAAAGTTATTTTTGTTTTTGACGAAACTAATGTTTTATGAATATAGATTTCTGATTATTGTTTCTAATGTGTAACACGTTTTTCAGTTATACAAACTCTATCTTCGAGTATTTGTTCTTTAAGGTTTTTTTGTAGCTATAAAGGTTAATTTTTCTGATATATTGAATCTTATCTTCTAAAAGTGTTCTGATCACCTAAGTTTGATACCAGTTACTCCAAAAACTGAAGTTGGCTGTAAACACGTTTTTTTCGTTAATACAAACAAAACTCATCTAAGGTACTGCCACTTTGGAAGAAATATAGATGTTTAATCAATTAACCACGACGAAAACACAACTAATCTGTATTGACGAGATGTATTTTTAATTCTTAACATTGTCCACTCCATCTCCAATGCCCCGAAATGGCTCAGTTAACAAATAAGAACTTGATTGAAATTATACTAAACAGAGACGGAACTATTAACTATATTTTTTCAAAGTAAGGACCTTACAAGTACCGAAGGAAGGGGGCGCCAAAATCTGAGGGGGCGTATCATATTTTCCCCTCTTATTAAATATAATAGCAATATAAAACTCGAATCATTTTAACTTCAGTTAAAGATGAAATGCCGACTCAATACTCTTCAATCCCCAAACCGTATATTTCCTCAGCTAGGAAGTAGTTTAAAATAATCGAAGATGGCGGGTTAAATTAATTAGTTGAATCGTGTAACTTGATATTTTAACATTTCAATTTTCTTTCATCGTATTGCGAGTTTTATTCACACTCTCAATGTCACAAAACGACAGAGGTCAAAACAACTTTTCGATTTGGAATAGAGGGGAGCGGAGATTGTGATTATCTGATTTGTGAATTTAATATTTTAAGTATAATGAATGTGCAACATGGTGAATGCACAACATACTTCCCAATAATGCCTTTAACAATTTATAATACTAATATACAACAAATTTACAAAATTAGTCGGATTTATAATTTTTCAAATACTTTATTTTAGCGCTACGGACTACGCCCCCAATCCCACACACACCCCATGGCCCGTCATGAGCGCCGAGTGCCGCCCCCCCCAAAAGCGCCGCGCCCCGCGCGCCCCGTGCTGGAGCACGGCTCGCACTGCCCTAGAGCCGGTACTGCATAAGACTGTTAAGGAGGAAGTACGAAGTGTGCAGTGCATTGTTCAGGAATACCGTGTCTGCTTATGGGGTTGATATATTGTTGCTAGTAATCATTGTTGCAGCTGATTCTTACATCAGACTGAATGACTTTGTTTTACTTGCTCTCAGGTTATTTAGCAACAGAATTGTATTGAAAGTGTTCTTTTTCGAAACAGCATTTTTCTTCATTTATGCTGTAACTAATCTTTCAAACTTGCTGTGGTTTTCTGAAGCAGTAGGACAGCTAAACGGTCAGGTAATTTAACTTGTTCTGTATATTAAAATGTATTAGTTATGTATATTTAACTGAGAGTATGAAATTCTAGAAAGGATTTTCTAAATTGCTGTTGACTTAGTTCAAAAATATTGGTTTAGTAAAATATGTTTACAAAATATTAGGTTAACCGTTTGAGTGCTAAGCTACTGAAAGGAGTAGTTTAATCTGTTATGGTTTGTTGATTTTTTAAATGTCTTGAATGCCTGAACAGTTAAAATTAATAAAAACTTGCTTCCGCTTGACATACACACAGTAAAGGATAGGTAAAAAGTAGCAAAACACCTGATCAGATGTGCAACTCAAAAAGAATCCACCCATATCCTGTCAACTTTGACCCGAGCCGTCCACCGTTTGCTTAAGGTCCACCCTCCCCTTCAACTCAGCCACAGACAGGTGAACTCTCCATGAGTTGCACATAAAAACCACCGACGGTGACGGGATTCGAAACCCTCGATCCAATTAAGTGTTACCCGGCCGGCCGGGTAGGTAACGCCTTGACCTCACAGCCACTAGCAGCTATAGCGGACCAGGTGTTATGAGAGCCTAGGCGCTGGACGAGGTAGTTCAGTTTGTGTCTACCAGGTTTCACCACATGTCAGACTCGGACTGCAGACTGAGCGTGTAACGGTACAATCGCTTATGAAGCAATAACAGTTTTTGATAACAGATTCAAAAGACGATATTTCGGTCCATAGCACTGAAAGGGTTAAACATTCAACAACCATTACATGAAAATGAAGGGTCGTATAGTTTGGTCCTGAGAAACTACTATTTAATGTTTTAGGTTTTAAAAATTTTAAGATGTGTCAAAAGAATCAATTGTTAAATCAAATCTTACAGATTTTAACTCTTCAAGCGCCAAGGTCCGAATGTATCGGATTTTGAATCTGCCATATAAAAATACTGTTAATCACAGTATAAGCAATACCCTTGCGAGCTCTGACTGCGTTAGCTAGCCGTTGGTGTAACCTGGTAGGCACAAATGGAACTAACTCTTACTATGTGTGCGGCATATTACATCATGGCCTGATACAACGGCTAGCCTGTCAGGTTGGCTGAGTGGTCTGAAGCCCTGTCCTCCTCCCTGGCCAGGGGCTAGTGCTTGGATCGAGAGTTTGAAGGAGGAGAGTTCACCAGTCTGTGCAAAGGTGAAGGGGAGGGCGGATCATAAGCAAACAGTGGACGGAACTGACAAGATGGATGAATTATTTGTGAGTTGAACGATCAGTTGTTACATCAAGGTGTTTGGCTACTTTTAACCCATCCTTACTGTGTGTCTGTCCCCTGGAAACACGTTTTTTACAATTTTAAGTGTTCAGATGTTCAATATATTAAAAAAAAACAACAAAACCACAAAAAACCAAATGGATTGGTGCTCAAAGGGTTAGCAAAGGTAAACTAATCTGCTGACTGGAGGGTTTATAACTGAGCTTGATTATTTTGTTAGAAATTTAAATTAAGACTCTCAAGTGTTTTTAATAACTTGCGTAAGGGGGTTGTTTATTTATTTATGCTTTCAGGAAAACTATTGAAGAATATTTTATTTTAGCTTTTCACAGCAGGAGTGCAAAATCCTCAAAATCAGAATCAAAATACTTTATTGAAAAGCCCTAAATACAGATTAGGTATAAAAAATGGAAATATACCAATTTACATAAACTAAAATGTAAAGTATAAAACCCTTATTTGTTGCTTCACAGGTTATTTCCAAATACTAAAGTATAGTTCTTACCCATGTTAAATGGAAAATCACGTAGGTATCCCCATTCATCCCTAATTGTTTGTTTACCAAAATCATTCATCTTAATGCACTCAACTATTTATGAGTAGAGCCTCTACTGTTCTGTGATTCTTATATTGTTTGCCCTCTGCCAAAAACATCCAACAATTGAACCACTATTCTAACTAACTGTGGCCAATTTTTCTTCTTGATTATACAAATGCTACAAAACGTAAATCAAAGGGTCTATGACAACTGAAGTAGACAAATTATTAAAGGTATCACATGATCATGACTGTAAACTATCACTGTTACACTGCTTTTGTAATACTTGGCATAGGTGGAATTTAAGGTGACTAAAGGCTATTTTGCTTGGCTTGGAACGATTGACACTCCTGGAGTAATGGTTTTGTGACCTCCGTGTCCGAGTAAACGTGTACCGTCCAATGAAAAGTGTGGTCTCCTCCTTCCCCGAAGGTGGGTATTCGCATGAAAGACCATCTTACCTCCCAGTGGGAGGGCATTGAATGGTTCAATCATGAAGGGGTGGGTAGGTATTGAGTTATGGTTCATGCACGAGAAGGAACCCGTGTCAAGGCAGGAGGGAGGGTCCCTGAAAAAGAGCGTGAGATCGAGATGTGGTGATCTTGGTGTATGATGATTGTGACGGTGATTCCTTTGTTAGTCCTTGATTGAGGGGTCATTGTTAGTGGGAAGTGCTTTTTAGTTTGATTGGTTCAGTCGCACAGTTCTTGGTAAATGAGTTTGTAGCTACCAGGTTTAATAGGTAGAGTGTCCGTGTTGTGAGGGGATAATAATACAGCTCAGCTGTAAGCTCAATTACACTGTCATTACTCTCTCTGCTCAGTTTTACTGTTTTCATTGGGTCACCATGCTTCTAACATTGTTCTGTTACATAAATTGTGTTTTTGGCGTGTTTCCTTTTAAATTGAAGAACCAAGATAATAGTTTACGTTTAGAAAGCAACCCTCTAGGATTTTTGTTTGTTTTTATTATGTTTTGGACCTTCCACCGCTCATTTGTTAGTCCTTTCCTTTGTTCATGGTTCGGTAAATTTCCTGGAATGGAGCCCCAAATGTATAATTGTTATTTTGCTCGTTTGGGATTGATATTTATATTTTTACACAAAATTTTACGTTTAAAAGACTCTAAAATGTTATTCAGTATAGTCGCAAAACTCTTTCAAGAATCAGACATGTTTTTGGTGGAGAGCATCATAATTTTCAGCATCAATTTAATTTTGACAACCTGTCAAGTAGGTTTATTTGTAATAAATCGTGGCTTCTTACTAATAAAAGTTGTGGACCTTATGGTCGCATTTAACACATCTAAGTGTGTGTATACGAGTATATCTTCCCAGTGTATATTTATTATGTCTTCTGTGAAACAGTCCATTTCTACGTGTAACTTAACACTGGTTTCAAAACACCCGGAACCAACAACGTTGAGACTGTTACGAAATAAATTAGAAGTGATCTGTGAACTGTTTGAAAGTACAATTTCCATTTACGGTATTGATGTATTTGTCTTAGTAATTATTGTTGCGGCTGACTCGTACATTAGACTGAATGACTTTGTTCAACTAACTCTCAAGGTCCTCAGTACAAATATTATACTGAGAGATTACCTACTTGGAATATCTTTTTTCTTCATTTACACTGTAACAAATCTTTCGAACTTACTGTGGTTTTCGGAAGCAGTCAAACAGTTGAATAAGCAGGTAATTTATTGTTCTCTTTTAAATCAGCAGCTAGACTAAATGAAAACATAAAGGATCATGTTTCTTCATTGACTTAGTTTTAAAAACAAAGTTTATTTAATTTTACTTTTCACTTAACATTCAACAACATTCACACAAATTATTATAAAAATATAACTGAAAAATACAATATTTTCCTTCATTTATTAAAATTGTTAATTAAAAACAGACAATTGGTTATCTTTAAGGATTTGACAATAAGAGAACCTGTGTAGGGAAGACCTAGAGGGTTTGTTCAAATCAGGAATTTGGTTTTGTTAATTGTGTCAACATCCTGCTAGTCCGTACAACAAGTTAGTTCTGACTGTAGGCCTAATCATTACATTATTACAGTTCTAATTATTTACATATGACATCCAGGGTTTATAAATTTAGTTCACTGGTACCTAGATCGAGCGCCTTTCATGACTCCAAGAAAAATCTTTTCTCCTTAGCAATAACATAGCAACTTTTCAATGCCACTGGGGTAGAGTACTTAAGTCGGAAAAACGTATCCATACTAACAATGTGGGATGGTCCAGGAGCAGGTTTGAGGAGCCGTTATTGAGCCAATTAGATAACGTATCAAATCAAATCAAAATATATTTTATTTATGAATGTTCAAAATATACATAAAAAGCGTCATACAATCATAATACTAAAATATAATAATGTAAACTGTACACAAACTCTTGATTAAATTAATTCCACTTTAGGTCACCTATTACAACATTCACAAACCACATGGGCCACTAAAAAAAAAAACAGCAATTTTGGAGTATAATTACTCCATATCTGTTTGACTTGCACAATCTTTAGTTATGACTTCCTGCGTTTGTGAACCAACTATTTTGGATAAATATTTGGTCTTTATTGCTAATTTATTCCTTGTCAAAACTCTATATGGAGATTGTATTTGTCTTAGACTATTGTTTAGTGTATGTTTGGCATCAACTTTATTTTTATTTGTCATGATGATTGAAAATGTAAGGTTAGCTCTTCAAATGAATATTACAATTTAATTATGTAAATTATATTAACAAATAACATACTTTCTCAATAAGAATAACATTGCAACATGAGGCCAATAAAAGCCCTGAGATGGAAGGTGGGGAATGTTTCCATTATATTTTTGGTCCACAGAAACATGGTACGGTGTGGGAGTGGTTTTGAAGAGCCTTTTTTGCAGTCAACTTGGAGTACTACTTAATTAGTATAGATCTGTTCTCCATAAGAATATCATGGCAGATTTTGATGCCAGTGGGGCGGAGCCCTAATGTCTGAGTGAAAAATATAAAACGTACCTAAAGTTTGGTGCTTCTCTACAACATGCTATAGTCCGGGAGCAGTTTTGAGGAACTGTTTTTAAAATCACCTGGGCACATTACACATACGCATAACTACTTTATTATTATGAGAGACTGTACAGATGGCGGTTTCTCATGTTTTGGGTCGCCCATAAATTATGTGTTCATAAGCAGCACGCTGACATGGGGAGCAAAATTCCATAATCAAAACTCAAACAAAATTCTGGTGTCACAGTGTTTGTAACAAAACTCCTCCGAAACGGCTTGGCCGATTCTTATGAAATTTTGTGTGTATAAGAATAGGAGAATTTTGTGTGGTAGGTCTGAGAATAGGATGTAAACTTTTTTTCTATAGGCGCGTAAGCGAAGCGAACGAGCAAATCCAGGAGGAGAGTGAGCGAAGCGAACAAGCTTATATTGAAAATGAACGAGTATTTGACATAAAACAAATTCCATGACATCAGGACATGACAACGTCTGTCGGGCCAGCTAGTAAATAATATAAAATAAAGTGTTAAATCAAACACTTGAGCCAATTTTTGTGAACATTGTATACAATTTTAATTTGTTTCAGTTCTGATGCACCTGCTTCTAATTATCTGCAATAAAATAATGATTATGTTGTACATGTAAGTTGTAATAACAGTTATTACTGTTACCAAATAATGTGTTAGACCATTAGTAAGTTCATACAAACGGCAGTGTTTGTATAGTGGATGGGATAAAAATGCCCATAACCTCTTGTGTAGCTCGAGGGATTCGTGGTGAGAACGAGACAAAAATAAATAAGGTTTATTATTAAATTTGAATTATTAATTGGTTTGTTAGAGGTTAAGGGGTAGAGGGGGCTGCTTGTCCTAACTTCACCACTTTAATACAGACATTTTAATTTTTTTTCATTTAATTTCATATGCTAAATTTGTTTATATAGGAAACTGTCAGACGTAAAATCTTCAGTTAAGTAGTTCTAAAACCATTTCAGCCTATGGTTACCTAACCATTTAACTTGACTTTTATAAAATTACTCTTATTGGTCATCTATCAAGTTACTCATATTGCTCATCTATAAAGTTACTCATATTGCCACCTAAAAGTTACACGCTTTACGTGGCACATCCATCAGAATGTCAAGTTGCCAAGTGTCGAGTTATCGAGTTTGTGAGACTATATATTAGGCTATATTGTACCCTGTACTTAGCTTGAAATACTGGGTGCCACAGAACGTGATTATTTATCAACAAAACCACTGTAATTTCTAAAGTGTGAAAAATTCATGGAAGGAAAAACCTTTGTCAATAACAAGTTTTAGCCTTCTGCACGCTGTTACAGAATGCTGTTATTGGGATAATGACACAGTCATTAGAGCAGACATTTTGTCATCATTATCAGGTTCATCATTTTATAGTTTTTCTCGAGGCATAATGTTACTGACATTATTCTCTTACGTAAATTGTGTTTTTGGTGCTTTTCCTTTTGTTTTAAAGAAACAAAATAACACTTTAAAACTGGATAAGTGTTTACTCGGAGTTTTCTTTATATTTGTTATGATCTGGATCACTTGCCACACATTTACTAGTCCTTACCTTTGTGCAGGATATTCCAAGTTTCCAGGATATGAACTACAATTGTACAACTGCTATTTAGATGGTTTATGTTCAATATCTATATCTGTACATAAACTGTTCTGCTTAAAAAACACAAGACTTTTGTTCAGCAATGTTTCAAACCATTTGTTAGTATCTGATGAGTTTTTAGTATCGGGTGTTGTACTTCTCAGCTTGAATATCATTTTGACAATCGCTCAAGTTGGTTTGTTTGTTCTTCTTCGGGGTTTTTTTTTACCATTAATTGTAAATTGGTTGGTGACATTTAATATAGCAAAGACGATATATTTTAGCATTTCGTCCCAGCCTATATTCGTTATGTATTCCTTAAAGGAATCCATTTCAATTTTCAATTCAACTATGAGTGCAAAACAGCTAGAATCAATTGCCATAAGACTGTTAAGGAGGAAGTACGAAGTGTGCAGTGCACTGTTCAGGAATACCGTGTCTGCTTATGGGGTTGATCTATTGTTGCTAGTAATCATTGTTGCAGCTGATTCTTACATCAGACTGAATGACTTTGTTTTACTTGCTCTCAGGTTATTTAGCAACAGAATTGTATTGAAAGTGTTCTTTTTCGAAACAGCATTTTTCTTCATTTATGCTGTAACTAATCTTTCAAACTTGCTGTGGTTTTCTGAAGCAGTAGGACAGCTAAACGGTCAGGTAATTTAACTTGTTCTGTATATTAAAATGTATTAGTTATGTATATTTAACTGAGAGTATGAAATTCTAGAAAGGATTTTCTAAATTGCTGTAGGCTTAGTTCAAAAATATTGGTTTAGTAAAATATGTTTACAAAATATTAGGTTAACCGTTTGAGTGCTAAGCTACTGAAAGGAGTAGTTTAATCTGTTATGGTTTGTTGATTTTTTAAATGTCTTGAATGCCTGAACAGTTAAAATTAATAAAAACTTGCTTCCGTTTACATACACACAGTAAAGGATAGGTAAAAAGTAGCAAAACACCTGATCAGATGTGCAACTCAAAAAGAATCCACCCATATCCTGTCAACTTTGACCCGAGCCGTCCACCGTTTGCTTAAGGTCCACCCTCCCCTTCAACTCAGCCACAGACAGGTGAACTCTCCATGAGTTGCACATAAAAACCACCGACGGTGACGGGATTCGAAACCCTCGATCCAATTAAGTGTTACCCGGCCGGCCGGGTAGGTAACACCTTGACCTCACAGCCACTAGCAGCTATAGCGGACCAGGTGTTACAAGAGCCTAGGCGCTGGACGAGGTAGTTCAGTTTGTGTCTACCAGGTTTCACCACATGTCAGACTCAGACTGCAGACTGAGCGCCTAACGGTACAATCGCTTATGAAGCAGTAACAGTGTTTGATAACAGATTCAAAAGACGATATTTCGGTCCATAGCACTGAAAGGGTTAAACATTCAACAACCATTACATGAAAATGAAGGGTCGTATAGTTTGGTCCTGAGAAACTACTATTTAATGTTTTAGGTTTTAAAAATTTTAAGATGTGTCAAAAGAATCAATTGTTAAATCAAATCTTACAGATTTTAACTCTTCGAGCGCCAAGGTCCGAATGTATCGGATTTTGAATCTGCCATATAAAAATACTGTTAATCACAGTATAAGCAATACCCTTGCGAGCTCTGACTGCGTTAGCTAGCGTCCGTTGGTGTAACCTGGTAGGCACAAATGGAACTAACTCTTACTATGTGTACGGCATATTACATCATGGCCTGATACAACGGCTAGCCTGTCAGGTTGGCTGAGTGGTCTGAAGCCCTGTCCTCCTCCCTGGCCAGGGGCTAGTGCTTGGATCGAGAGTTTGAAGGAGGAGAGTTCACCAGTCTGTGCAAAGGTGAAGAGGAGGGCGGATCATAAGCAAACAGTGGACGGAACTGACAAGATGGATGAATTATTTGTGAGTTGAACGATCAGTTGTTACATCAAGGTGTTTGGCTACTTTTAACCCATCCTTACTGTGTGTCTGTCCCCTGGAAACACGTTTTTTACAATTTTAAGTGTTCAGATGTTCAATATATTAAAAAAAAAAACAATACCACAAAAAAAACAAATGGATTGGTGCTCAAAGGGTTAGCAAAGGTAAACTAATCTGCTGACTGGAGGGTTTATAACTGAGCTTGATTATTTTGTTAGAAATTTAAATTAAGACTCTCAAGTGTTTTTAATAACTTGCGTAAGGGGGTTGTTTATTTATTTATGCTTTCAGGAAAACTATTGAAGAATATTTTATTTTAGCTTTTCACAGCAGGAGTGCAAAATCCTCAAAATCAGAATCAAAATACTTTATTGAAAAGCCCTAAATACAGATTGGGTATAAAAAATTCAAATATACAAATTTACATAAACTAAAATGTAAAGTATAAAACCATTATTTGTTGCTTCACGGGATATTTCCAAATAAAGTATAGTTCTTACCCATGTTAAATGGAAAATCACGTAGGTATCCCCATTCATCCCTAATTGTTTGTTTACCAAAATCATTCATCTTAATGCACTCAACTGTTTATGAGTAGAGCCTCTACTGTTCTGTGATTCTTATATTGTTTGCCCTCTGCCAAAAACATCCAACAATTGAACCACTATTCTAACTAACTGTGGCCAATTTTTCTTCTTGATTATACAAATGCTACAAAACGTAAATCAAAGGGTCTATGACAACTGAAGTAGACAAATTATTAAAGGTATCACATGATCATGACTGTAAACTATCACTGTTACACTGCTTTTGTATTACTTGGCATACGTGGAATTTAAGGTTGACTAAAGGCTATTTTGCTTGGCTTGGAACGAGTGTCACTCCTGGAGTAATGGTTTTGTGACCTCCGTGTCCGAGTAAACATGTACCGTCCAATGAAAAGTGTGGTCTCCTCCCTCCCCGAAGGTGAGTATTCGCATGAAAGACCATCTTACCTCCCAGTGGGAGGGCATTGAATGGTTCAATCATGAAGGGGTGGGTAGGTATTGAGTTATGGTTCATGCACGAGAAGGAACCCGTGTCAAGGCAGGAGGGAGGGTCCCTGAAAAAGAGCGTGAGATCGAGATGTGGTGATCTTGGTGTATGATGATTGTGACAGTGATTCCTTTGTTAGTCCTTGATTGAGGGGTCATTGTTAGTTGGAAGTGATTTTTAGTTTGATTGATTCAGTCATGCACAGTTCTTGGTAAATGAGTTTGTAGCTACCAGGTTTAATAGGTAGAGTGTCCGTGTTGTGAGGGGATAATAATACAGCTCAGCTGTAAGCTCAATTACACTGTCATTACTCTCTCTGCTCAGTTTTACTGTTTTCATTGGGTCACCATGCTTCTGACATTGTTCTGTTACATAAATTGTGTTTTTGGCGTGTTTCCTTTTAAATTGAAGAACCAAGATAATAGTTTACATTTAGAAAGCAACTCTCTAGGATTTTTGTTTGTTTTCATTATGTTTTGGGCCTTCCACCACTCATTTGTTAGTCCTTTCCTTTGTTCAGGGTTGGGTAAATTTCCTGGAATGGAGCCCCAAATGTATAATTGTTTTTTTGCTCATTTGGGATTGATATTTATATTTTTACATAAAATGATACGTTTAAAAGACTCTAAAATGTCATTCAGTAAAATCGCAAAACGCTTTCGAGAATCAGACATGTTTTTGGTGGAGAGCATCATAATTTTCAGCATTAATTTAGTTTTTCAGCAATTTAATTTTGACAACCTGTCAAGTAGGTTTATTTGTAATAAATCGGGGCTTCTTATTAATAAAGGTTGTGGACTTTATAGTCGCATTTAACATATCTAAGTGTGTGTATACGAGTATATCTTCCCAGTGTATATTTATTATGTCTTCTGTGAAAGAGTCCATTTCTACGTGTAACTTAACACTGGTTTCAAAACAACGGGAACAAAAAACGTTGAGACTGTCACGAAATAAATTAGAAATGATCTGTGAACTGTTTGAAAGTACAATTTCCATTTACGGTATTGATGTAGTTCTTTTAGTAATTATTGTTGCAGCTGACTCGTACATTAGACTGAATGACTTTGTTCAACTAACCAAGGTCTTTGTTTGAACTCTCAAGGTCTTCAGTACAAAAATTAGACTGAGAGAATACCTACTTAGTATATCTATTTTCTTCATTTATACGGTAACTAATCTTTCGAACTTGCTGTGGTTTTCGGAAGCAGTCAAACAGTTGAATAAGCAGGTAATTTATTGTTCTCTTTTAAATAAGCATGTAGACTAAATTAAAACATATATAGGATCATGTTTCTTCATTGTCTTAGTTTTAAAAACATAAAGTTTATTTAACTTTTCACTTAACATTCAACAACATTCACACAAACAATTATAACAATATAACTGAAAAAATACAATATTTTCCTTAATTTATTGAAATTGTTAATTATAAACAGAAAATTGGTTATCTTTAAGGATTTTTTGGAAGACCGGGCAAAAATATGTAGTTTAGACGTAGAGGGCTTGTTCAAATCAGAAATTTGGTTTTGTTAATCGTGTCAACATCCTGCTAGTCCTTACAACAAGTTAGTTCTGACTGTAGGCATAGTCACGATTATGTTATATCAAAATACATTTTGATTACTATTAGAAATTTAATTTACTTTTATGTACTGAACTAGCTGATGATTAGTTTTAAAAACTTTAAAAATAACTGACAGTTTTAATTATTTACATATGACATCCAGGGTTTATAAATTTAGTTCACTGGTACCTAGATCGAGCGCTTTTCATCATTCCAAGAAAAATCTTTTCTCTATAACAATAACATAACAACTTCTTAACGCCACTGAGGCAGAGTACTTAAGTCGGAAAAACGTATCCATACTAACAATGTGGTATGGTCCAGGAGCAGGTTTGAGGAGCCGTTATTGAGCCAATTAGATAACGTATTTTCTCTATAAGAATAACATTGCAACATGAGGCCAATAGGAGCCCTGAGATCGAAGGGGGGGGGGAATGTTTCCAAAATATTGTTGGTACGATGTGGAAGTGGTTTTGAAAAGCCTTTTTTGTAGTCAACTTGGAGTACTACTTAATTAGTATAGATCTGTTCTCCATAAGAATAACATGGCAGCTTTTGATGCCAGTGGGGCGGAGCCCTGATGTCTGGGTGAAAAAGATAAAAGTACCTAAAATTTGGTGCTTCTCTACAACATGCTATAGTCCGGGAGCAGTTTTGAGGAACCGTTTTTAAAATCACCTGGGCACATTACACATACGCATAACTACTTTATTAGATTCAGCCCTTGCTTTTACTTCCTATGAAGTGTTGTTCTGATCTGTAAGAAAACTGTTTAACAAGTTATGTTTTAGAAGGATATAACCTAGGTGTTACTATATGTGTAATTATTTATTTAAAATTGTTATACATTTGTTGATGTCTCGAGCAATAACCATATTCATTTATTTATTTATTCATTTTTCAGTTATAATAAGTCGACAAATATGGGGAGGGAGGATTTAAATGATGAACTATGTATTATAAAATATGTGAATAGCCCCTACCAGTGACGTACCCTCCCCAATATGTGAATAGCCCCTACCAGTGACGTACCCTCCCCAATATGTGAATAGCCCCTACCAGTGACGTACCCTCCCCAATATGTGAATAGCCCCTACCAGTGACGTACCCTCCCCAATATGTGAATAGCCCCTACCAGTGACGTACCCTCCCCAATATGTGAATAGCCCCTACCAGTGACGTACCCTCCCCAATATGTGAATAGCCCCTACCAGTGACGTACCCTCCCCAATATGTGAATAGCCCCTACCAGTGACGTACCCTCCCCAATATGTGAATAGCCCCTACCAGTGACGCACCCTCCCCAATATGTGAATAGCCCCTACCAGTGACGTACCCTCCCCAATATGTGAATAGCCCCTACCAGTGACGTACCCTCCCCAATATGTGAATAGCCCCTACCAGTGACGTACCCTCCCCAATATGTGAATAGCCCCTACCAGTGACGTACCCTCCCCAATATGTGAATAGCCCCTACCAGTGACGCACCCTCCCCAATATGTGAATAGCCCCTACCAGTGACGTACCCTCCCCAATATGTGAATAGCCCCTACCAGTGACGTACCCTCCCCAATATGTGAATAGCCCCTACCAGTGACGTACCCTCCCCAATATGTGAATAGCCCCTACCAGTGACGTACCCTCCCCAATATGTGAATAGCCCCTACCAGTGACGTACCCTCCCCAATATGTGAATAGCCCCTACCAGTGACGTACCCTCCCCAATATGTGAATAGCCCCTACCAGTGACGTACCCTCCCCAATATGTGAATAGCCCCTACCAGTGACGTACCCTCCCCAATATGTGAATAGCCCCTACCAGTGACGTACCCTCCCCAATATGTGAATAGCCCCTACCAGTGACGTACCCTCCCCAATATGTGAATAGCCCCTACCAGTGACGTACCCTCCCCAATATGTGAATAGCCCCTACCAGTGACGTACCCTCCCCAATATGTGAATAGCCCCTACCAGTGACGTACCCTCCCCAATATGTGAATAGCCCCTACCAGTGACGTACCCTCCCCAATATGTGAATAGCCCCTACCAGTGACGTACCCTCCCCAATATGTGAATAGCCCCTACCAGTGACGTACCCTCCCCAATATGTGAATAGCCCCTACCAGTGACGTACCCTCCCCAATATGTGAATAGCCCCTACCAGTGACGTACCCTCCCCAATATGTGAATAGCCCCTACCAGTGACGTACCCTCCCCAATATGTGAATAGCCCCTACCAGTGACGTACCCTCCCCAATATGTGAATAGCCCCTACCAGTGACGTACCCTCCCCAATATGTGAATAGCCCCTACCAGTGACGCACCCTCCCCCGTGTAGTTGTGCACCCTGTTCAGAATGTAGTAACATCTAGTCAGGCATTCTGGTAGTAATGGAAATCATCAGATGAAAGCCAACCATTAATCCGATCGGAACATTATAGTTTTCATCCGGGTGTCGTAATTCTGCTCACTGAAATGGCTAAGTATTTTCTTGCTCTATAACATTAACTATGAATCGTCGATTGAGGTTAATCTGTTGAAGAGAGAGAGCCTTTGAAAGTTAACATTGGTCTTATAGAGAAGCAGGCAGACGCAGAGGACTGGAGCCCCCTCAGACACATCAACACACATCCTTAGTTGCATGAATATTGCACAAGTTCTGTAAAAAGGTAATTTATTTAGCTGCCCAACTTACACTTTGTATCTTGTCATTTAACGGTGCTATGTCAAAAGAGGTAAAATAATCTGGAAATCTGGTACAATTTGTGGAACATAGGTCTATTTGAAAATTAGGATAACATCAACATCAATTCTGGTCGTATTTGTATTTCTGTCCGCTATCCTATATAATTAAAGCAATTATATCTTCTTTCTGTATGGCAGGTCTGATATAATATAATCATTAAAGCTCAATTACACACATTATTCTCCCAGTAACTTTATTTCACAGTGTTTAGCAAGCCACCATGTTGCTAACATTCTTCTGTTACATAAATTGTGTTTTCGGTGCTTTCCCTTTTATTATGAAGAGGCAAAATAATAGTTTGAAAGTGGAAAGACTCTCTCTGGGATTTTTGTTTATATTTGTTATGCTTTGGAACTTTTACCACGCGTGTACCAGTCCCCTCCTATGTCCAGGGTTTTCTCGCATCCCTGGACATAAACCACAAATGTTCAACTGTTTCTTTGCATACTATTGTTTATCATTTGTTTTTTTACGTAAACTGTTTTGTTTGAAAGGCATTAAAATCTTGTTCTCCAGGGTGACAAAACTCTTGTTAGAATCTAGGAATTATCTAGTTACAAGCACTGTAATTTTTTGGGTTGACATTATTTCAGTGATAAGTCAATGTTTGTTTGTGCTGACTCGCGGAGTTCCGTTGATAGTAGTTATGGAGATGATGACTGCGTTTATTATTTTAAAATCAGTCTACTTAAGTGTGTCTTCTCAACCTGTATTCATATTTTATTCCCTTAAAAAAAGTATTTCCATTTTAAATTCAACTGTAAGTATAAAACGGTCAGAACCAGTAACGTTAGGACTGTTGCGAAACAAGTATGAAGTGTTCTGTGTATTGTTCAGGAGCACCGTTTCCACTTACGGCATCGATGTAATTTCTCTAGTAACGCTTTTTGCTGCTGACTCTTATATAAGGGTGAATGATTTGATTTTAGTAACATTTAAGATACAAATTTCGCTAGGAGAGTTTTTTGGTGGTTTGATAAATTTTGCGTTCTTTACTATTCCAAATATTGTGATTATGCTGTCGTTTTTGGAAGCAGTTAAGCAGTTAAACATTCAGGTAATTTTACTTGTATTATATCTTACCATATGTAAATTAGAATAGGCAGATACAATTAATTACAATGGCTATCTTTTATTTTTGTTAATCTTGCAATTTCTATTGTCTGTCAATACTTAAAGGCTTGGAATTTTTTATTTATTTACCGATATTTATTTTTGTTAGACCTGGCCGTGATAACCTTACTATCACATGCCTGAACATTTCAAATTATAAACAAACTTGCTTCCGATAGCACCGTAGACTGCTCGGCCACTGATCCCTGGCTGCTGTATCGGACCATCCGATGGTCACTGACATCACCAAGTTGTACTGCTGGGTGGGAGGATAGCACCGTAGACTGCTCGGCCACTGATCCCTGGCTGCTGTATCGGACCATCCGATGGTCACTGACATCACCAAGTTGTACTGCTGGGTGGGAGGATAGCACCGTAGACTGCTCGGCCACTGATCCCTGGCTGCTGTATCGGACCATCCGATGGTCACTAACATCACCAAGTTGTACTGCTGGGTGGGAGGATAGCACCGTAGACTGCTCGGCCACTGATCCCTGGCTGCTGTATCGGACCATCCGATGGTCACTGACATCACCAAGTTGTACTGCTGGGTGGGAGGATAGCACCATAGACTGCTCGGCCACTGATCCCTGGCTGCTGTATCGGACCATCCGATGGTCACTGACATCACCAAGTTGTACTGCTGGGTGGGAGGATAGCACCGTAGACTGCTCGGCCACTGATCCCTGGCTGCTGTATCGGACCATCCGATGGTCACTGACATCACCAAGTTGTACTGCTGGGTGGGAGGATAGCACCATAGACTGCTCGGCCACTGATCCCTGGCTGCTGTATCGGACCATCCGATGGTCACTGACATCACCAAGTTGTACTGCTGGGTGGGAGGATAGCACCGTAGACTGCTCGGCCACTGATCCCTGGCTGCTGTATCGGACCATGAGTTACTACAGTCTAAGCCAGGCGCTGGATATGTTAGTTTAGGGTTGCCATATGGTAGTGTGGGAAAAAGAGGAGATTTTAGCTGGCGATGCTAAATCTCTTTTTAATGCTTTTTAGCATATAAAATCAATTATAGAATCAAATTATTTGCTAATTTGATATGCCTATGGTTCCCAAATTTAGATGAAGTGATAAAAAATAGTTGATGGTTTAAGTTAACTTTGGTAGGAAAATGTATTAATTTGATTTTTTATTTAAATCGTAAATCACACAAAAATTGGTCAAAAATATAAAAACTAAAATGTATTACCGGTAGCCCAAAACAATATACCTACTTTTCAGATTTATAATTTAATAAAATGCAGAGAACTATGAATCTTCATAATGATTTTCAGCGTTCGATTACGGTGAATGTATGGAAAGTTAACTATATTATTTCCCGCCAAATAAAGCCAAAGAGTAACAAATAATAGAGGTAAGAGTTACAGGGAGACAGGATTTAGCTTTGGCAAATATTACATGACGATAAAGTTTCAAACGTAAATATACATTTTCGTTCACAGATAGGATTTCAAGACAAAATTTGCGCTATTCAACACATTTTTGGGAACAACTTCAAAAAGAGGAGATTACTAATTGATCACAGAAATTCTCTGGAGCTATATTTTTACTTTCAAAATCCGGTAATCTGGTAATCCAGTGATATGGCAACGCTATGTTAGTTCTGTTTTGTCTGCGCCATTTTAAACTACATGTCGGGCTTAATGCACAAAATACATGCTTAATGCTTAATGCATGTCAGGCTTATAGTGCTTCTATCGATATGATTAGCTTATCCCGTAGCCACCCATGTTTCTAAGAAGCACATTTACAAGCCAATATATCGGGGTTAAAAATTACATTTTTCATTATGATTCAGCCATAAAAATGTCAATATTCTCCCAATACCTTCTTTTTAAATAAAATCTTGATAAAACATTAATCATGAGCAGGCCCGGCCCTAGGATTCTCATTCAATGTCTCACGGACTAAATAATAAAGTAATAGAGGACCTGTGCTGCTCCTCAACATTGAAATTAATAATAGAAAAATATAAAAATTACTTAATAATATTCTAATAAAATTAGTAGGCCTGCCAGATGGATACATTTTTATTACAGTAATATAAAAATAATTAATAACTAAAAACTATTTAAAATGTATTTAAATATAAAATAAATCAAAATAAAACTAAACAATCAATTTTGGCCTTATACAATACTTTTTTCCAAACAATATTGGTTGTGCGTCGACCTTTTGGTTCCACTTTCACGCTATAGACAGATTTCCCTCGAGATAAGGTGGCGTACAACTGACCGTAAATGAAAGAGTTTATTTTTATGAGTATTTTAAGACTATAATATGTCAAATAACTTCAATAATACTGGATTTATGGATCGTTGATTGAAGACGAATCCTATAATAAATAAAATCTGTGTTATTTGGAATCAAGCAGTTTGCATAAAGTTCATCCTACCGAAATAAGCAATAGCTCAACAGAAAGCCTGTAATTCACTGATTGTTCAACTACCAAAACATACAGTAAAATAAATTATGTTGGAACTATTGATCTTTACTTAAAGATACAACAATACAACCACCACCGTAACAATACAGATGAAGCCGTATTCCAAATTTCGTCAGTTTATGTTCATAAGTAAGCGAGATATAAAATTGGCCTTTTTCTCCATAAGAATAACATTAGACAACGTACTGTGTTTAGCACTTTCAATATATTAGTAACCAATTGACGTACAGCAATGATAAAAGTACCAAATTGTTTGTTTTTTATGCTGAATTCAATGGTAAACATTAAAATTTGATTTAAATAAAAATTACATGTGGAAACCTCAAAAAACCCTGTCTCAAAAAAACATAATACCAAAATTTAGAATTACAGTGTAAAATGTTAAGATTAATTTTTTATTAGAAATAATTTTAATCTTTTGTGGATTCACCTGAAGTAAAAATTTTTTAATATAAAGCGATTAACTTTTTTATTTTTAGAAATTTTAGTTTGTAAAGTTTTTATATTTATAAATAATTTATATAAACTTCTTGATATCTTATATTGCTCTTTTCTCCCTCCGCCAAATGACATCATAAAATTACATACTCCCTTTAATGCATTGTTATTTTGTAGCCCCTAATCTATTTTCAAATTATCAGACTACGATTTTCACTATTATTTTTATCCTTTTATGAAAGTGGAGCTCAGTAAATTAATGATATTCTTAACCAAATAATTGTAACTTTACATTATGTTTTGTTGGCAATTTGTGGCTTACTTTCCTCTTCGATAATTATTTGTGAAATACAAATAATTATTGGGTGGTTTCTCCCTTGGCAACAGAAACCTTTTATCCATAAATGTGTCTACAACAATCACGTGTCCCCACTCCGCAGGATCCGAGTAGTGGTGCACTCACCCGGGGATGGGATGGCACCATTGTACCGCGCTAGGTGTCTAGCCAATGTGGCGTAAAATAAAAACATCTAATGATTTTTTTGTCTGTTTCATGTACCGCCTCCCTCGATGATGGAGTTCCGTGCTGACCACGAGCCAAATGGAAGGAGGAACATTGGTTAAAAACAAATCGGGAGACCCCCTGGTTTCTCACAACACTAAGTATAATTAGGTTAAGAAAGGGAAACGGTGGAGGGATCAATCTTGTAACCCAGGTGAGAACCCCAAAAGTTCCTCCATTCCAGGAGTGTGTGGACGGTGCGGAGCTAGCATCAGGTAATGGAATGCAATTAGGTAATGAATGGTAACAATCTTCAAACATTTCAGGTGTAACCCCCATTCCTATCCTCAAGGTGTTTGAAGCTTCTAGGTTTCAACCAGCAATTTTAACTCACATTTTATGGCATAAATGGTTTCACCAAAGTATAACATGCAAGTAAGGCTGTTTTTGGGGGCTTCCTTTTAGTTTAAATTAAGAAAAAGAAACTCTTGAGCTGAACTTTTTATTCATCAGATTTATTTGTTTTCCAGTGATGATTTGGAGCTCGTATTTCATTACGATATTACATCTCTATGTTCAATCTTCAATGTCCCGGGCACAGAACGTCAGCGGTTTAATTATATACTAATTCAGATTATCAATTCTTGTATACTAATACTTGTGTACTAATTCTTGTTTGCAAAATTTATTGATCTGATTACAATAAATGGCGACGAGGATGTTTAAAAAAAATCTGTAATTTTTTTGAAAACTTGTAATATTTACTATTTTATATCTAAAACCTTCTAAATATGGCTGAAGATCTAATCACTACATTAGTAGCGGCTATACGGCAACTTCAACCACCTCAACAAGCAACGCAGTCTGCCAGCCGATACGATGGTCACGGTTTTCAACTTCAACCATACGACGAAAATGAAGAAGCATTTGATAATTACATATCAAGATTAGAAAACTTCTTTAATCTACGAAATATTACAGGAGATGACGAAGAAACGGATATACATAGAATTCAGATACTCCTAAACTGCTTAAGCCCTAGAGTGTTTCAGACATTGACTGCACTGACAGCACCCCAGAAACCCAATGAAAAGAGTTATGAAGAACTTATAGCCTTGCTTAAGGGACACCTTTGTCCAAAAGCTAGTGAAATGGCAGAACAACACCGCTTTGTGCTTCGACTTCAAGAAGAAGGTGAGTCCATTGGACAGTATTTTTCTAGTCTGAGGAAAATAGCGAATGCATGCAACTGTGTATGTACTGCCTGCAACTCGTCTACAATGGAAGTTCACCTGCGATCTCAACTTGTAAGAGGAGTTAGCGATAACGATATTCGCGAAAGAATTTTACAGCAAGGAGCAGTTATGACATTTGATGAGACAGTTAAAATTGCCATTGCAACAGAAGCAGCAAAGCTGGAAAGTCGACAAATGCAAAACCTGAGGTTACCAGTTTCGGTTCCAGGGGTTAATAAGGTGGGTTTAACAAATAAATTCCCAGATCTTATATTTAAAGACAAGCTTAAAAAGTTGCAAGGTCGCTGTTTTAGATGTGGAAGCTCATTACACAGGTCTACTGAATGTGAGGCGATGAACCGAACCTGTCAACATTGTAGGAAAGTCGGTCATATAGCTAAGGTATGTCTTTCAAATCCAAATTCAGTTAATACTCGCAGAGACCAAAAACAGTTTGATCAGACTTTAGCTACAACTTCAACATATTCTAGAAGATCCGACGATGAAGACATATTCTGCATGCGACAGTACAAGGGAAGCCGCAACGACAAAATGATGGTAGACGTGACTATAGATGACAAACGTATAGATTAGAGTTAGATACCGGTGCAGCAGTCACTACAATTTCACTAGACACCTTTCAAAAGTTATTTCCTCACAAGATTCTCAAACCGACTAACCTCAAACTGCATACATATACGAATGAAGTAATCAAACCACTAGGCGTATGCCAAGTAAAAATTAAGCATGGCTACACAACAGTGAGAGGAGATCTGTACGTCCTTGCTAAGGAAGTTGATTCTATTATGGGCAGGGAATGGATTAGAAAACTCAAAATTTCATGGGCAGATATCAGATCTCTGCGGGCGGCCCAGCCAAACAAAACTCAGTCTTTGGACATACTTCTTCAAGAATTCTCTGACGTTTTTGATTCAAAGGTAGGCACAATTCCTAATTTTGAATGCGCACTACAACTGAAAGACAATACTAAACCTGTTTTCAAACGTGCAAGACCTGTGCCATATGCTCTTATGCAAAGAGTTGAAGATGAACTGAGAAGATTAGAGGCTGAGAAGATCATCGAAAAGGTTTCACACGCAAGTTGGGCAACTCCTATCGTACCTGTAGTAAAACCTAATGGGTCAATAAGGCTTTGTGCAGATTATAAAGCAACACTCAATCCTGTCCTCCAAGATGAACGTTACCCAGTACCTAGGATAGAAGACATCTTCGCAAGTATGTCGGGAGGGAAGTTCTTTTGTACGTTAGATGTCCGACAAGCTTACCTACATGTCGTCATGAATGAAGAGAGCTCCAGGATGCAAGCTATCAACACACATTTGAGAATTTTTAAAGTCAATAGGTTAATGTTTGGAATCAAGACTGCACCCGCAATCTGGCAGAAACAAATGGATCAAGCATTGCAAGGACTCGAAGGGGTTTCTTGTTTTTACGATGATGTCAAAGTTCAAGGTAGCTCTTTTCCAGAAACACTAAATCGACTTAGAGCTGTGTTGGAGCGCCTGAGAAGCTATGGAATCCGACTTAACAAGGAGAAATGCAAGTTCTTTGAAAAATCCATAAAATATTTGGGACATGTCATTGACGAAAACGGTTTGCACAAGAATAGTGATAAAACAAAAGCAATCGAGGAAGCCAAATGACCAAACAACATAGCAGAACTAAAGACATTCTTGGGACTCGCAAACTATTACAATAAGTTTATACCAGACTTGGCAAGCATTCTTCACAACCTCTCTATCAACTCCTTCAGAAGAACAACAAATTCAAATGGTCATGGCATTGTGAAGACGCTTTCAACAAAGTTAAACTTCATATCACCAGTGAACAGGTGTTAGTTCCATTTGATCCAAAATTGCCTTTGATACTGAGCACAGACGCCTCCCCTGTTGGAGCTGTGCTCTCACACAAAATGCCTGATGGATCTGAGAGACCAATTAGTTTTGCATCCAGATCACTTTCTAAAAGTGAGGAAAATTACAGCCAAATAGAGAAGGAAGCAACTGGCTTGTATTGGGGACTCCACAAATTTTTTATGTACTGTTACGGACGGCCATTTACATAAGTTACAGACCACCAACCGTTGACATCGATATTCAATCCATCTAAAGCTCTTCCTACTGTATCAGCTTCCCGAATGCTCAGGTATGCCATATATTTGTCAGGGTTCAATTACAAAATAGTTTACAGGAACACTAAACTCCATGCCAACGCTGATTTTCTCTCCCGATTTCCAAAGGACAATCCTGAAGAAAATTACCCTGATGAGACTTTACTATTCCACATAAATCAGCTGGAGGTTATGCCAGTAACTAGAAGAGAGATAGCAGAAGCCACCAAGGACGACTTGGAACTATCTGACATTATTGCTACTATCACCAGAGGAAAACAGCTCAACAAGACAGATGCATCACTTTATTCCATACAAGACGGCTGTGTTTTTAGAGGCGAGAGGGTCGCCATACCAAAGAAATTTCAGAAAACAATCCTGGACGAGCTACATTCCGCACATATTGGTATGATAAAAATGAAGGCCTTGGCACGCAGCTACTGCTGGTGGCCAACGATCAACCATGACATCGAACGAGTTTGAAGTTGTCTTCCTTGTTGTGAGACCCAGAACAATCCATCAAAGACAATTCATCCATGGGACTACCTACAACACCATGGCAACGGATCCATGTCGATTACGCGGGTCCATTTAAAAACTTCTACTTCCTTATAGTTGTCGACGCATATTCAAAATGGGTAGAAGTAGAGCCATTAAATGCAGTAACAAGTCAGAGGACCATAAAAGAATTGAGAAACATGTTCTCCAGGTTTGGACTACCATGGACAGTTGTAACAGACAATGGAATCGCTTTTACATCCCACGAATTTCAGACTTTCCTCAAACTGAACGGTATCACTCATAAGAGAACTGCTCCGTATCACCCATCATCCAACGGCCAAGTGGAACGTTATGTCCAGGTTGTCAAGAAAGGCCTCAAAGCCATGTCGTCAGAAGCTGGAGATATTCACCTTAAGCTTTGCAGACTGCTCCTACAGTACCGAATAACACCACACAATGGTAATGGTTTAAGTTCATCAGAGCTACTTATCGGAAGAAGAATTAGGACAAAACTTGACATCCTGAGAGAAACAACCTCTAATGAGCACCAGACAAAACATCCAAAGCGGAAGTTTAGAGTTGGAGACTGGGTTCAATTTAGGAACTTCAACAACAAGTTCGAAAGGTGGAAATATGGAACGATTGTTAAAACGGATGGACATTTGCACTACTGGATAGAATCCAATGGGAAGATAGAGGGATGCCATGTAGATCAAATACGTTCTACCCAAGTTAGTGTCAGTACGGAATCCACAGGGGTAGAACCGAGACTACTGGGATGGCCGAATTCTACTGGCCCGAGACAAGATCGAGGGGAAGAGGTCATCCCCAGTCCAATACTAGAGCAACAAACCGTAGAGAATAGCGAAAATGATGACATCCAGAGAGGAGAAGAGGATGCACCAGTAGCTCCGGCACCAGTAGCTCTGGCAGTAGCTCCGGCACCAGTAGCTCCGGCACCAGTAGCTCTGGCACCAGTAGCTCTTGCAGTAGCTCCGCCTGAACTACCGGATTCGCTGCCTTTAAGAAGGTCAACCAGAAGAAAAAGAAAACCAGGAAAACTATGCTGTTAACACTGATATGTTTTACTACACTACCGGTACAGTGAGAAAAGAAGGGAGGACTGTTACATCCCGGAATACTATATGTTTTACTCATGTGTTTAATTTAATCAGATGTTTCTAGAATCATTTATCAATGTTATTGTTTATCAATGTATCCTTAATTAAATAATCTTGTTTGCAAAATTTATTAATCTGATTACAAAACAAATATTAGTGAAAGTGACAAGTTTTTTACGAATTTTGCTATGTTCGTAATTTTTAACTTTATTTTCAGTGTATCCTCGATTTTATTAGTGAATTTCCTATGGAAAGTGAACTATTAGCATGACCCGCACGGTGAAACTTAAGCCCGGGACCACCATAGAAGTTCCTAACGTGACCCCCTGAACACGTTTTGGGGGGTCGTTCAAAATTTTATATATATATATATATGTCTATATATATATATATATATATATAGACATATATATATATATATATATATATATATATGTGTGTGTGTATGCACTCTAGCGGTCACATTTTTTGTCCGATTTACTTCAAATTAGGTAGGGACATTCCTTTCTATAATCTGTTGGACAAGTTCGTTAGGCAAAACAATCAGAAAACTCTAATCCTCTTTTTTGGGGATTAATCTTTCAAATTTCGAGTTTTTGGACCCAAAAAGGGTCAGAAAAGCCCCGGATGTAAAATTAACGCATGTAAAAAGATGGGAATTAGTGTGGCGAAACTTTTAAGCCCTCTCTCGTCATTCTAGCATAAATATTTACCGAGTTATTAAAGAAAATGTGTATCGACCAAACACAGTACGTTGTCTTATGGGGGTTTTACATTAGAAAAGCCTATTATTCATTTGTTGGTGTACTTTTATCATCCACAACAACCTCACGCCTACTTTAAAGCCTGACTAGACCTTCTCCTAACCTTATAATGCGCAAAATGTTATTCCCAGCATTGCATGTAAATAGAACCAGGAGCATCAGCCAAACAGCCAAAAAATCAATATTTTCAGATTTGCATAAAAATTGGAATAAATGTATGTTTTTAACTGATTTTTATTTTTTATAGTTTTTTATGTGGAAATTCACTTCCCTCACGTCAGCGTGCTGCGTGCGAACTCGTTTGTGTTTGGACTTTTCAGTCGTCATCCATTATCTATCATGTCTTTCATGTCTGTCAGGTTATTATCCAGCAAAAAGTAAAACCTTCTGTGTTGCATCCCATATCGTTTATTTTTGTAATTATGTGGAAAAGTCCTTAAACGAGATAAATAACTCACTAGAAAGTGGTTAACTTCAAGTTGGAGAGATGAGAAACTTAAAAACCCAGGCTCGAGGTCATTGCAAAGTTTTCTGGAACAGTGTTGACATATATGCAGTCTATATATGTTTTTAATTATTGCTCTTGTAGGTGTTGATTTGTATGTCAGATTTAACGATTTCTATCTACTGACATTAATGACGTTTTCTTCCTCAACATTAAATCTAAGGTTTTATCTTTCTTCTATTACGTACTACACTGTATACTTATAAGGAAACAACATTTACTTGATATGGCTTTCTGGAGTGATAACAGATTTGAATAAAGTGGTAAGTTTGATGGATTAACATGACTCACAAAACTAACAAAACTACCTTCAGACCAAATTCTAACCCTGCATTGCAAAATAGTTTTGATGTGTAAGTCGTAAAACACAAATATAGAAACATGACCTTTTTTCTACTCTTTTAATATCGATTATAATATCAAAAACTGTTACTAAACTCTTTTGCAGGTGAGCAAGACAAGAACTATTCTCTTGCATGCAGATTTTAGCACTTTGCAAGACAATGCCAAAGATGAGGTTGGTTGAAATGTGTGATAAGTTGATTAGAAAATAATTTTATTTTCATTAAATGAATTGGATATAAAGCAAAATCATTACTCGGCATAGACTGTAGAAAATTAGAGGTTCAATGGTTGGTTCAGAGAGAGTCCAACATGTCTGATGGGACACAAGTTTTTTTTTTTAAATGATCTGAAGAATCTGATGTTCTAAGATTGAATAATATAGTACCGCAGCAATAACTGTTATTTTCCAGTCTTCAACTTTTAGTACCGGTATTGTACATTTATAGACCATGTAGGAGCTTGTGATTGGTGGTGGCTGTGAAATGCCCTCCAAACAAATCAGTTAAGTGTTCCATTGCCCAAGTGACTGTTCAATAGCTCTTCTTCCACATGGGAAAATCACTATCCTGTTTTGTAGAAAGCATTTACAATTAACATAAGAAATTATTTCTCTAGGAACCTGATAGTTGTTAATAAAACAGTACTTTGTCCATTAGGACCAGCAATGAACTCTTCAAGCAGTTTTAGTTTGCTGCAGAAATTGCGTTCTGGTTCTCTCTGAATCAAACTAGTTCCTTCCTTGAAAAGTGCAAAGGCACTGAAGAATAGAGGAAGTTGAAAATACTATCAAAAGTCTTTTAAGTCAAGTGTGGCCCTGAACCATCCAGTCAAAATGTTGATATTTTGTCTGCTTCTAGTAATATTCACAGACAATTTCTAAACTAAACTAATTCCATACTTTCAAGACTATTAAGACAATTATTCCTCTTCAGTAAAAGTGTTATAATATTTTTAATTCTCAGTAAGTCAGACACAGTAACAAAACCTTCAAAGTGAATTTTCAAATGAATATACCACAAAGTTTCTATGCATATTTTTTGTAGAAATATCCTGGATTCAAAGAAATATGGGAGGTTTTAAAATGAGCCTTATATTTTCCATGGAAATGCTTTGGTTCAAAATAGTTTTTATTTGATAAATTCAAGTTGAATACCAACGTGAATAAACTCTCATAGCTCAAAAAAAGGATTACGATGCCATCATACGCTATGTAAAATCCTCCCCTAAATGATCTGTACAAGTCATGGAAAAAGGTCAGAAAAATTCTGTGGCTGCATTACCATTTACATTATTGAGATGGGTGTTTATTTTTTACTACTTCCCCTAATACTGAATTTCTTTTGGTTATCTTTTTAAACCAAATTCTGTACTTGGTTTGTTTCTAGCTGATTCTCTTCTTGGAACAACTGGACCAAACCAAACTTGTTGTTGATGCGTTTGGCTTCTTTAATGTTGGAAGAAAACTACTATTCAAGGTAAATTTAAAACATTAGTTTGAAAAAGGTACTGCACCATAACATAATAATTATTTAGAAGATATGTTTCAGTTCTACAATTATCTCCTCTTTAAACATATCATGTGAGTCACAGTTTGAGCAGAGATCTGGACTTTCCTGTTCACTTGGCACACTTGCCCTCTGAAGACATAGTCAATAAAAATTGTGTCTTTCTTGACTTCTATCTGTCCATATACTATAATTCATTAGTATCCTGTAGTAATATCCTGTAGAGTGAATATAGTTATCCCCAAAGTGTATGTTACATATAACAATTTTATAATCAACCACACGGTTATCTTTTACTGCTGTCATAGTAAAAACATAATAAGATATAATGTCAGAACATGCTATATAACATTTTAACCTTAAGACTGATTGTGAGACAAGCATACATTTAATATTGTTTATTGAAAGCCTAATTTATTTACTTTTTACTTTTGTTTTGACTTTAACTATTAAGTCACAAGTCACTTTATTCGTTTCAATAGTTTATAACTTTGAACACGTCAATAAATAACAACAGTAAAACAAATAATACAATCACAATGCTTCAACGCTTGTTTGTTTAAAGCGATAGGCAAAGTCCAAACAAATGTTAAAAATAAATAACGAATCTATCGTTATAATGAGTTTCAAAAAGACAACCTAATTAAGTAACAACCACCTACACCACAGCACCTTCCTAAGACTCTGTCAAAAATAGCAAATTACATTTATAATTGATTTACTCAAGTACTTTTGTATACTGTATACAAATATTTGCAAGAACTGCCGTTCTGAGGGATCGGATCTTTCCTTAGGCAATACCCTATGTACTGACTTCAACTGGAACCCGTGGTGTTTAGTGTTACGTTATATTCAATTCTATTACGTTTTCCCATATTTGAATTTCCATAATTTCATTAAGTTACAATAACGTTGGGGGAGAATCTGTCAAGTTAAAAGAGTGAAATAAAATATACAAAAAAAGTCCGGGTCTTTTGGAGAAGATGAATCTGAACCATCCTTCGGTCAAAAGTTAACACAGTAATCGCATATCTACTTGTAATCTTTCCTAGAAGATATTATTGCCATTATATTTATTATTTCATGTTCCAGGGCTTCTGCCAAGTGACGACGTTTGTTGTGTTGTTCATCCAGCTGAATAAAATCCGTAGTGCACAATAAGTCACAATTTGTTTTTATACCAAATTTTTCATTGTGGTCTATATACTCAGTTTGAAAAACTGTGGAAAATCTAGGAAATAACAACTGATGTTACAGATAGTAAACAGAACCTATCAGTAAAATTACTAAATGACTTGAGAAATTGAGTGGTGTAAATATCTTAACTCAGTGGAACAATGTGTTCACACAATAAACAATGAAGGTGGAAAATTACAGTGATAATTCCATGATTGCATAGTTACACATTCCACATAATCTATGATATAATAGTGTAAACTGGGTATTTTGTTTTAGTAGTGAACAAATGTGTAAACATGATGGTAAAACATGTTTTTTGTATTATTTTGATGTTATTTGTTCCTGTAGTCCTTAGTTTACAGTTCTTCTTTCTGTAAATAAGGATGTTCATGTGAAACTTTTCATCTCACATAAAACTCATAGGGGCATCTTGAATTATAAGCTGCATTTTAATAACCCTGTCGCAGCAAACCTGCGTACTCAGCGAATTTCCAATGCATGCATATGTTTCTTACTACCAGATAAAGCCACATACCAAGTTTCATAAAAATACATAAATAAATAAGTTATATAGTGTATAGAATTTTATTTATTCTCCATAAGAATAACATTATGGCTGAGTATGCAGGTTTGCTGCTACTGGGATAGTCAACAAAATATCAATTTTTTGTGCAAATTTCAATATACAAGTACTAGGTGAACCCACATACAAATTCATCAAAATACATGAATAAATAAGTGATATTTAGCATTTTATTTATCCTCCATAAGAATAAAATTGAAAGATGAGCACTCAGGTTTGCTGCAACCAGGAACACAAAATATATGTTTTTATACAATTATCAATATAACTTAACCAATCGAAGCTGCATACCAGATATTTCATTTTACTTTTTCTCCATAAGAATAACATGGGGCTGAGTATGCAGGTTTGCTGCTGCGGGGAAAATGGGCAAAAAATTATTTGTTATGCATATATCAATATACCAGCACTAGGTAAAGCCAAATGCCAAGTTTCATCAACATACATTCATAAATAATCGAGATATAAAATTTGAATTATTCTCCATAAGGATAACATTGGACAACGTACTGTGTTTAGCACTTTGAATATCTCTGCAATGGTTGGACGTAGAATCACAATATAAACACCAAAATGATTGTTTTGTAGAGCTAAACAGATTGGTGAAAGCAAATGTGAGGTTTACATTAAAATGAACTGAGGAAAAGCTAAAAACCTTTTTCCCATAAGATTAACATGGGAGATTTTATGAGAACGTTTTTTGGATTTTCTCCACAACCACTTAACCTAGGTTAATGATTCAAAATACTATATTGTTATGTTTTTTTAAGTTCTACAAAATTCTCGAAACCAAAATTAAGTGTTTTAAAAATTTTAGGGTAAAAATGCAAAAAAACTGATTTTTTCAAAAATTGTATACCCCTATAAATCCCACTTCCCATGGTCCGATTTTTCTGGTTTTCAAACTTAAAAGTCATGAATGTCAATTTACACATTTTAGCCAAAGTTCATCAAAATCAGACGTTTTTTACTCAAGTTATCGTGTTAATGGTCACATATATTTATTGAACTAAAGAATATTATATATACATGTATATAAATTTGAACGAATAGTGTTTTTGGCATCTGGGGACCTCAACACAAAAAGTTATCATGGTCTCGGGCTTAAGTCTTACCATGCCACCTATGGTAATAGCTTCTTCCCTATAGGGGAAATTGGCTCAGTGGTGGATTTAAGCGATTGCCGCATAATAAGGGCTATTAGGAAATCTGCCGCCCTCCCCCCCAACCCGTAAAATAATGTATAATTGACTTGATTCACATTAACACAGCACAATATAGCCTACTCAATGACAATCATCGCTAGAGACAAATGCAGGTGTTAAAAGCAGTGAAGCAGTGCTACTTTTAATAACAAAAAATCCCTGAATTAGCGTTTTTCAATACAGTTTATCAGTAATTTTGTAATTTATACTTTTATACAAAGAATTATTCATATGTTTTAGACGATCAAAATATACAATTAATTTATGTAGGCCTAATCTTCATAAAACTCTACACATTGTCAAACACTTCTTCTATTTCACCTCCATGATGTTGTAGATCCAATGAATTAAAATATAATACCTACAGGAGTCACTACTCTGACAAATAACCTTCAAAAAGCGTGCCGTCATATTTGGTATTTTATTTTATCCTGTTGTTTGTTATCAACTTGTTGGTGGGACGGTGTCATTCGATGTACAAGGCGGCTTGTTTTCAACACTATTCCCAAAGCCATATTACAAGGGTGTTTTCATTTAACTCAAATCATAACTTTGCTTCGAGATATACAATAAAATTACATCTAAAATATGTCTCAATATTATAAACTAAGTTTTAACATCATGATTCGCCTAAAATGCGACAAGATATTAATTTAAATACCTCGAATATCACAGTTTTTCATTTTATGAAATGGGAGATTTTGACCCCTTCCCACCCAAAATATATATATATATATATAGTGGTCTCGCCTGGTGTAAAAACTGCAGCCTACATGCTGACTACCATCTTGACCCTCTGTCAACTATGTTCCTATGGCCACAACCAATCAAATACTCTCTTCACAAATTATGTTAGTCTTTATTTGTCTTTGGTCAGATGTTTTGTTAAAAACAATGTCCTCCGGAATGAACAATTATGTGTGGTAGCCTTTGATGGTAAGTATGCGATGGCTGAAATAACTTTCTTTGTTACCTTGAGTTTGAAAATATCATTGTAGTCTGAATTTTGTTATTGCCATCTCAAATTCGATTGTTGCAACATTTCTCAGCCGGGCGCCTTAGTCATTATTGGATATTGTGAACAAAATAATTTTAATTCTCTGCGAATAAACTTGGAAGTCCGTGAGTTGAACGTAGTCAAAGTGGCGCAGTGCCTGATGAGCGGGGGGGGGGAAGAATTTGAATTAAATAGTTGATGGCTTGCCGCCCTCTCTCTGTAGCGTAATCGTCTTGTAGCTAGTACCATTGACTATACACCTGTACAGGTATATAGTTACAGGACAGGTGTATAGTCAATGCTAGTACGGATGAATGACAAAAGCATTATGACTGTTTTGAGGAACTGCAAGCGTAATACATTAGTCTCTGATTACTACTTTTACCTTTAAAAGGGCGGCACACCGTCACTGTCATCCGCTTTCGTCAAAATGTTCCCCGTTTCAACATTTCATTTGTAAACAACTTATTTTCTGTAAATTTGCCGCCCTGGGCCACAGCCCCTATAGCCCCCCCCCCCTAAATCCGCCTCTGAATTGACTAAAACAGCTGCTCGGGCCCTGCTCTGTGGGTTTACGCTGGTTTATACACATCACTTTCATATTTAGTTGGAAGAGATGACCTGTTATTTAAATATTATTTTGATAACCTGTCCCATATAATTCTTTATTTATGGGTAGAAATGCCATAAGTTTCGTGGCTGGAGCACGCCCTTTTAGAAGCTCGTTGGGCCTTACATTCACGTGGTAATGTGTCAACAAGTGATTTCCACGAGAGCAGTGATTAGAAGTGAAGTTTGCATATAAAGCGGATATGTCCGGCATAAATGAACTAAACAAATACTGTCAACCTTCTCTGAGCAAAGCTCGATTTCACAGGTAAAACAGAAATTAAAAACACTAATAAATAGACTATATTTTCATATAAAATGACTAAATATCACAATTGATTTTTACAGATCATATAACATATAGCAGTGAAGCGATATTGCATATAGCATTGCAATGAAGTTTATTTAGCGGGATTAAGCTTAGGTTTGTAAAAATTAATAGTTTGTTTATGTTTGCTAACTAGTTCGTAAAAACTTCAGCAGATAGCAGGCAACGCAACGGCTCTGGCTGGCTTTTAGTTTCCAGTTTGTCCGACAGATAGCAGCGAACTTCATTTTCCTATCTCTTACCGCCTCGTGAGTTTGCGAAAAGAATTGTCACTTCAGGGAATTCCCTGGTGTCTCAGGTGACCGTTTTCTGTTATCTAATAAGGCGTTTTGAGTAAACAAATAGGCATAGACTATTATTATACATGCTCATGGCCGGTTTGGTATTTAGACTATAATAATTAATGTATGCTCATGCCATGCCGGGTCTTAGGTGTTCACTAAGAAAGGGTTAAATTATCATATTTTTAAATCATTGCATTTTATATCCAAGCAAAGTTAAATCGATCACCTTATAGGTTCAGATTCATGTAAATTTATCTAATAAATTTCATTTCTATAAAATAATAAAATGTAATTTATATAAAACTAGCTGGCCCGACAGACGTTGTCCTCTCCTTATACCATTGAATTTGTTTTAAGTCAAATGCTCATTCATTTTCAAGATGACCTCGTTCGCTACTCTCACTCGCCTATTTTTTTATAGTGCTAACTTGGACTTCGAAAAAAGAGTCTGAGTTGCCATTCAAGTAGATTTGTAATTTCCGTAATGAACATATGTTTATGCCTTTCAAGTATGTTTAGATATAACAGATATTTATAGTCAATAATATAACCTTGGTAACAGCTGTTTGGTGAAACTAACTGAACTTTGATAAAATCAATGGGAACTTTAAAGGCCAGTGAGTGGGACAGAGCCCTTAGGTCCGATTAAAAATGTTCTTTTATGAAAACCTTGTCCTGATATTAACGAACACAACAAAAAATAATTATTCAATTTGGTGCACTCATTCTCAAGTTATGGTGTGACAAAGGGAAATAGGGATTCATTTTTAGCAAATTTCCCCTAAAGGGAAGAAGCTATTACCATAGTCGGCATGGCAAGATCTAAGCCCGGGACCATGTTAACTTTTCGTTTTGAGATCCCCGGATGCCAAAAATACCATTCGTTCAAAACTGTATATATAATATATAAATATGTGTGTGTGTCCGTGGGTGCGATAACTCTCGTAAAAATGGTTTGATTTTGGTTAAATTTGGTACAAACATTTAAAGCAACATTTATGACTAAGTTCTAAAACCAGCCACATCGATGTATCCAAAGGGGTATTTTGGGGGGGGGTTTTGTATCCCAAAAATGGGTTTTTTGAGTTTTTTACAAAGAATATTTTAGTAAGTCAAATTTAAATTTTCACCATTGGATTCGGCTTAAAAAGACGAACAATTTGGTGTTTTATAATTTCTCTACATCTGTTGGTTACAGAGATATTGAAAGTGCTAAACACAGTATGTTGTACAATGTTATTCTTATGAATAATAAGAAACATTTTATAACTCGCTTATTTATCAATTTATCCTAACGAAACTTGGTATATTGCTTTATATCGTTGTGGTCTATTGATATTTGCACAAAAAACTATTTTTTTGTCAATGGTTCCCGTAGCAGGAAACCTGCATACTCAGCCCCCATGTTATTCCTATGGAGAATAAGAAAAATGTTATCGCCCTTATTAATACAACTTGGTATGTGGCTTTACCTAGTTGAGTTATATTGATATTTGTATAAGAATCTATTTTTATGTTCCTTGTTTCAGCAAACCTGCATACTCAGCCGCCATGTTATTCTTATGAAGAAAAATTAAAATGTCATAAATAGTTTATTTATAAATGTATATTGATGACACTTGGTATGTGGCTTTATGTGGCATTAAGATACATACACATTGGAAATTCGCAGAGTAGGCAGATTTGCTGCTTCGGGGGTATATTTAGATATATATGTGTCCGTGGATGCGATAACTCCCCGAAAAATGGTCCAATTTTGATAAAATTTGGTACAAAAGTGTAAAGCAACATTTATAAATTTAAGTTCGAAAACTAGACAGATCGACCCATCTGAAGTGGTATTTTGGGGTGTTTTGTACCTCAAAAAAGAGGTTTTTGAAGTTTTATATGGGATATTTAAAAAAGTCAAACTTTAATTTTCATTATTAAATTCAGCTTTAAAAAACACGCAATTTGATGTTTTGATCATTTATCTACCTCAATTGGTCACAGAGATATTGAAAGTGCTAAACACAGTACGTTGTCCAATGCTATTATTATGAAGAATAAAAAAAATGTATAGCTCGCTTATTTATGAACGCATACTAACGAAACTTGGTATAAGGCTTCATCTGGTTGTGGTCTATTGTTATTTGCAAAAAACATTTTTACCGATAATTCCAGTAGCAGCAAACCTGCGTCCTCAGCCCCATGTTATTCTTATGGAGATTAAGTAAAATGTAATGTATCCCTTAATTATGAACATAAATTAATAAAACTTGGTATGTGGCTTCGCCTAGTTGAGTAATATTGATATTCACATGAAACCCCACATTTGTTGTACCTTGTTGAAGAAAAACCTGCATACTCATCTCCAATGTTATTCTTATGGAGAATAATTCAAATTGTATATATCGCTTATTTGTGAATATATTTTTATGAAACTTTGTATGCTAGGCTTTATGTGTTATTAAGGCATATATTATGCACTGGAAATGCGCTGAGTACGCAGGTTTGCTGAAACGGGGGTATTATATACTAAGATAATTTGATAGGAAGGGCTCCTCACATTATTAACTCCAACTTTCAATTAATTTGCATATGTTGTGTGTATGACCATTATATTCTTGCTAAGACCTTATGTAATGTGCTCCATTTTTCCTAAGGCATTTTTTTATCCCTAAAACACTCATATTGAAATATCGTTTTTAAGAGGGGGCTCCAGTCCTCTGCTTCTCCCAAAAGACCAATGTCAACTTACAAAGTCCGTCCCTCCTCAACGGGTTGTCCGAAGTGGATTATTTATGGTTCGTTTTAAAGATCAAAAATATATCTAGCGATTTCAGTAAGCAGAATTTCGTTATCATAAATAGTTTGTGCATAAAAAATCGTAAATATTGAATATTTTGGAATTTATTGATCGATTATTATTTGCGACATCGAAATTCTGCTTACTGAAATCGCTAGGTCTATTTTTGATCTTTAAAATGAGCCATAAATCAACGATATCGAATAATCCGTTGAGGAGGAACGGGCTTTGAAAGTTAACATTGGCCTTATGGGCGAAGCAGGTAGAAACGCGAAAAGTTTCGTGACTGGAGCGCCCTCTTGCGTCTCTACCTGCTTCCCCCACAAGGCTAATTCTAAATTTAAAAAAGTCCCTCCTCAACGGATTATCCGAAATCATTGATTTTGGTTCATTTTAAAATTAACAAATTACCTATAGATTTCAATCAGTAGATTTTTGACATAATACACAGTTCACCCTTAAAAAATCGTAAATATTGAATATTTTTGACTTTTTTAATGATTATTATTTGTGATATTGAAATGTTGCTTACTAATATCGCTAGGTACTGTCTGCTGTACGAAATGAGCCATAACTCAACCATCTCGGATAATCCGTTGAGGAGGGACGGGCTTTGACGGTTAATACAAGTCTTACGGGAGAAACTGGTGACTGGCACATATTTAAAATCAAATGTAAACAATTATCTTCGTGCGGTCATACCCGTATGCGATAGCTCACGTTTCCACAAGGGTTTGCCAGTAAGAGCGTGGCAGGCCTGATTATTTTCTTAACGTTATAGAAACCATGTTTCCGGTGTTTGTACACAGTTCACTCTATATGCCTATCGCCGTGATCGGTCTATTCGCGGCAATGACGGCTGATAGCTGTTGCTGATGATCGGTCGTGCCTCTGCCGTAAATCTCAGCGCTCCTTGGCCCCGATAGGCGCCCTTGCAGCCTCACGTTCTGTTTTGTCTTCCCTTCTCCCCGATTATCATAACCAATGCTTACGTCACCAGTCCGCAGTTCCTCTACGCTCAACATTTGCATCTGAGGACGGGCGCTTTAACTCGGGTGTCCTTGGCCTCTCCTCTTAGCTGCACGGGGTTTGTGACTTTATCTGGAGTAAAAGGGATCTAGTTTGGGATTTATCCACTTTTTTATGGATAATTGACTCTTGTCCCAGAAAATTGTTGGATGGATACGTTTTACCTCATCTTATTCTAAATATCCGAGTTTTGAGGCTCTATCCGGTATCCGGTCTGGGGTTTTAGATTGTTCTTGAAAATAAATTTTGTCTCGAAAAAAGTTCCAACAGATATAGCAATATTACATCCGGAATCGCGCGTTTCATCCCAACATTTTCAGTGAGCAGGATTTTAAAATTACAGATAATTGTTTATTGTCAAAAAAAATTGTATTACGGGATAATTATTACTGAAATATAAATTTTGCTCACTGGATCCTGCAACAAAGAAGTCACTCCACGAGCAACGACGCGTCGACAGGTCTGTGGAGTTGGCCGCCCCAAATCAGCTTACCCAGTTTATTTTATATCTCTTGTTAGTTTGTTGTTAGTTCCTGTTAGTTATCATAAAAATATCGTTAGTTCATCAATATTAACCCTGTAAAAGCCTTAAATCAATGGGTAGGCCAACTTCACACTATGAAAAGTAGCTTATCCACAATTAAACTACATAATACAAAATTGTTAAAGTCTATCGATAGTTCTTTGTTAGTTCTTGTTAGTTCTCATAAAAATATCGTTAGTTCATCAATATTAACCCTGTTAAAGCATTATAAATCAATGGGTAGGCCAACTTCACACTATGAAAAGTAGCTTACCCATAATACATATTTCGTTATGTCTATCGTTAGTTCCTGTTAGTTCCCTCATAATATTGATTTAATATTGATGAACTAACGATATTTTTATGAGAACCAACAGGAACTAACAAAGAACCAACGAGAGATAAAATAAACTGGGTAAGCTGATTTGGGTAGGCCAACTTCACAGACCTCGCGTCGACGGCCCGACACCTTCAAACCTTCAAACGGGAAGGAGGTGTACAAGATGTGCCTTATCTTTCCCTAGTTCCTTTTAACACCATGAGTCATCGTGTTTGCGAGAGGGCGAGGTCCGGGTCGGCGAAAGTGCGAGTATGATGGCGACGCGGCACCGCGCACACATACACACGGGCGCGCACAACAACCATCACACCGACTCACTCAGGCCTGGTGCCGCGCGCCAGGAGCCAAACCACCGGCGCGGCGCGCGGCGCTAGCGGATGGGTTCCTGTTAATAATTACAATTGTACGGCAAATGTCAGTATTGGTTCAAGCAAATACAGTGTTTTTCACAATGCATTTCCTTCCCCTAATGTTGATCCTCACCCCCCTTCACAGATGTAAATACTTGCACAGTCTTCAGGAACAGCAGGATATCAGTCTATCCTGTAAGATCCCACTGTGCCCGATGACCTGGAAAACCGAGTAAACAACGAAGGAAGTGAAGCAACATAAATCCGAGTTGTAGAGTTACACTGGTTAACGGAATGAGCGAACCACATTATTAGAAATAGGAAATAGTTATGACGTATATTCTCGCACACCCTTCAGGAACAGGAACAGCGGGATAGCAGTCTTACCCTATAGAAGGTGAACGTAATACGTAAATCAGTGCAGTACTGCTAAAGAAATTAAATGCATACCTTAGAGTGTTTAAGATCGATAAGCTAAAGTGAAATATTGAAAACATTCCTCGGGCCAAGCATGTTCCTTGTATCTCTCTGTATGTCTGTTCACGATTCCATGACTACCATCATCTCAATGCACGCGGTTTTCCCTTTAAACTAAACTGCATTTCATTTTTACTTAAAGTTTCAATTTGTCTACCCCTTCCCATAATCATTAGACAACATTGTATAATATTATAGTGTTTATTTAGCTTATTGTGAATGTAATACCTGAGCATACAATACTCAACCACACAAGTATATCAGTTCCTGATCATACCAATACTCAAGAACACCAATGGTACCAGTAAGTTTACCAGTACAAAGTATAGCATTAACCAAGAAATCAAGTACCTAAGAATGGCACTCACTATCAATTCAGTTTACCAGTACCCAATCATACGAGTACCTGAGCATACCCAGTACCCAATCATCGTAGTACTCAAGCAAACCAGTACCAAAGTATACCAGTATCAGAAAACTGTAGTGGCAGAAAACTGTGGCGGTAGTGGTGTTGTGTCAGGATCAAAGCCAGTATACCATTACCTGAGTATCCCAGTATTCAGTATACCATTACCTGAGTATACCAGTATTCAGTATACCATTACCTGAGTATACCGGTATTCAATATATACCTACCTGAGTATGCCAGTATTCAGTATACCATTAACTGAGTCTACCAGTATTCAATATATACCATTACCTGAGTATCCCAGTATTCAGTATACCATTACCTGAGTGTCCTAGTATTGAGTATACCATTACCTGAGTATCCCAGTATTCAGTATACCAGTACCTGAGTATCCCAGTATTCAGTATACCAGTACCTGAGTATACCCGTAATCAGTATACCATTACCTGAGTATACCAGTATTCAATATATATCAATCAGTACCTGAGTATGCCCGTATTCAGTATACCAGTTCCTGAGTGCCCCAGTATTCAGTATACCAGCTCCCAAACATACCGATACCCAACAGCAGTGTGGCAGCACGGAGGTCAACGACAGCTCTCGCCGCTCGCCGCTGGTGCCGGTGTCGGTTGTAGGTTGCCGCTGTAGGAGTGTATGAGGAGTGCCGACTACAGGTTCCGACCGGTCGCCAATGCGGTAGGTCCTCAGGGGGATTAATGGGTCAGGTCCCAGATTAACCGATATAACGTATTCGTAGGCTGATTTCTTCTCCATCTTCCTCATTGTTTGCAGGGACGTGTTTCGATATCACGTGCCAAGCCTTGGTCATTGTCCGTTATAAGCCCATTAAGAGTGGGATCAGGTCACGAAACATTTTGCGTAGAGAGAGACTCGACCAACACCAGCGCGGAGTATGGTAGAGACTCGACCAACACCAGCGTGGAGTATGATAGAGACTCGACCAACACCAGCGTGGAGTACGGTAGAGACTCGACCAACACTAGCGTGGAGTACGGTAGAGACTCGACCAACACCAGCGTGGAGTACGGTAGAGACTCGACCAACACCAGCGTGGAGTACGGTAGAGACTCGACCAACACCAGCGTGGAGTACGGTAGAGACTCGACCAACACCAGCGTGGAGTACGGTAGAGACTCGACCAACACCAGCGTGGAGTACGGTAGAGACTTGACCAACACCAGCGTGGAGTACGGTAGATACTCGACCAACACCAGCGTGGAGTACGGTAGAGACTCGACCAACACCAGCGTGGAGTACGGTAGATACTCGACCAACACCAGCGTGGAGTACGGTAGATACTCGACCAACACCAGCGTGGAGTACGGTAGAGACTCGACCAACACCAGCGTGGAGTACGGTAGAGACTCGACCAACACCAGCGTGGAGTACGGTAGAGACTCGACCAACACCAGCGTGGAGTACGGTAGAGACTCGACCAACACCAGCGTGGAGTACGGTAGAGACTCGACCAACACCAGCGTGGAGTACGGTAGAGACTCGACCAACACCAGCGGGGAGTACGGTAGATACTCGACCAACACTAGCGTGGAGTACGGTAGAGACTCGACCAACACCAGCGTGGAGTACGGTAGAGACTCGACCAACACCAGCGTGGAGTACGGTAGAGACTTGACCAACACCAGCGTGGAGTACGGTAGAGACTCGACCAACACCAGCGTGGAGTACGACAGAGACTCGACCAACACCAGCGTGGAGTACGGTAGATACTCGACCAACACCAGCGTGGAGTACGGTAGAGACTCGACCAACACTAGCGTGGAGTACGGTAGAGACTCGACCAACACCAGCGTGGAGTACGGTAGAGACTCGACCAACACTAGCGTGGAGTACGGTAGAGACTCGACCAACACCAGCGTGGAGTACGGTAGAGACTCGACCAACACTAGCGTGGAGTACGGTAGAGACTCGACCAACACTAGCGTGGAGTACGGTAGAGACTCGACCAACACCAGCGTGGAGTACGGTAGAGACTCGACCAACACCAGCGTGGAGTACGGTAGAGACTCGACCAACACCAGCGTGGAGTACGGTAGAGACTCGACCAACACCAGCGTGGGAGTTCAGTTACCTCCCTCTACTACGGATTATCTGTAGTCGTTGATTTATGGTTTTCTAACAGCTAAAAGTTACCGATGCAAGTGAGCAGAGCAGAATGTTGGTTTCACAAATGATAGTTGATTGACAAAATTCCACAATTTTCATATCTGCGGTTTTTACAGGTTACGTATTTGTGATATAATAATTCAGCTCAGAAAAATCTATAGGGATTTTTATATAAAAAAATATATAAGAAAATCAACGCTTTTAGATAATTCATTCTGGATGGACGAGATTCTTCTAACATTGGCCTGATGGTCATGCGAGAAGCAGGTGGCAACACGAAATGTCTCGTCACCGGGTAACCGGAGACCACTGTAATGGACAAATACGACTAATTGTGTGTGTCTGGGTCCACCCTTTGGATAAATTACCCCTATTTATACCCCATTTTAGCGAATTTTCCCTATTGGGAAGAAGATATTACTGTAGGTCTCATGGTAAGACTTAAGCCCGAGACCATGATAACTTTTCATTTTGAGGTCCCCAGATGCCAAAAACACCATTCGTGCAAATTCTTTTATATATATATATATATATGTGTGTGTGTGTGTGTGTGTGTGTGTGTGTGTGTGTGTGTGTGTGTGTGTGTGTGTGTGTGTATTTATGTATATATTTGTGTCCGTAAGCACGATAACTTCGTAAAAAAGGTCCTATCTTAATGAAATTCGGTACAAATGTGTAAAGTACCATTTATTGGAATGAGTTCGAAAACCAGACGAATTGCACCATCCAAAGGGGGGGTTTTGTATCAAATTTTTTTGGGGTTTCCACATGTATTTTTTTATTTAAATTAAATTTGAATTGTTACTATTGAATTCAGCGTACAAAATTTGGTATTTTATCATTGCTTTACGACAATTGGTTACTGAGATATTGAAAGTGCTAAACACAGTACGATGTCTAATGTTATTCTTATGGATAAAAATAAAAATTGTAAATCTCGCTTATTTATGAACATAAACTGACGAAATTCGGTAATGGCCTCATCTGGTTGTGGTTTATTGTTGTTTGCACAGAAAACAATTTTTTGTTTATGGTTCCCGTAGTAGCAAACCTAGGTACTCGGTCTCCATGGTACTTATGGAAAATAATTCAAATGTTATATATCGCTTATTTATCGATGTATATGGATGAAACTTGGTATGTGACTTCGTAAATGAGATCTATTGATATTTGCATAAAAACCCATTATTCTTTGTTCCTTGTTGCAGCAAACCTGCGTACTCATCCCCAATGTTATTCTTATGGGGAATAATTAATATTTTAAATATCGCTTGTTTGTGAATATATTTCTTATTAATCCTGTGTTATGTTATATATTCATTGGAAATTCGCTGAGTATGCAGGTTTGCTGCGACGGGGGTATGTGTAGATTATAAATAGTTGTCCAATGTCTAATGAGTAAATCCATTGTAAAATGTTATTTTGCAGAGATTCGGAATCGTGAATGTTTTATGTATAATACGACATTTCACATTGGTTCCCACTGCAAACTCCAGTTAGGACGTAGATTGGACCTCAGTTTGCGTTGTTTCTAGTTTAAAAATTAAATTGTCCTACAATAAATACAGTAATTGGCTCAATAGAGGATTACAAGCTTGCGATTACAACTTAAACGCTGAGAACTTTACCAAGCAAAAACAAATAGCTTGGAATTCATGTAATTTGTCATAATCATTTATTTATACAAGTTCAATTTATTTATATGTGTACACGAGAAGGGCGTGTCACTTTGTTATTTGAAAACTTCGTAGTGGGATTAACTAACTGGATGCATGCATATAGAAGAACCGCTTCAGCCTGAATGAATTTGGATAACTGGAATTGCAATTTAGACGATTAAGTAATTTTTATCTTTATATGATTTACTTTAGGGTTTGGTTCTATGAATTGTAGACATGTATTGCCAATCAAATTAGCTCATGAAAAGACACTCAACGGTAACTTTGAGTGATTAATATTTGTTTTATATCTGAAAATAAAATCTTGGAGGAAAATGCGCATCGTTCTCAAAATAAGTTGAAATGAAATAGAAAGGAGTAATCTTCAAGACACCGGATTCGCGTGATTGTGAGGGGGAGATAAGGGGGCATCCCCGCAAGGACTGGGATGACTCTCGCGGAAGACCTAATCACTTGTTATCAACAAGCAACTTCCATATTATGTCCTTAAGTTTCCTGCAGATACATAACTCTCGCTTCTTGTTCTGTAATATAATTCAGCTATGATGTTCAGTAAGGTCCAACATATAGTATTCACAAGTTGCAGTATTCAATTGCATCTGAGGAAACTACTGTATAGAAAATGGTCTAAGGCTTAAATAATTTGATGGAGTAGGCCTAACTGTTCAAATGTCGCGTATGCACGAGGTCCATTTTCAATTATAACTTAACAGGGGGCTCCCAAATCTTTAGGCGTTCCTACCTGCTTCCTCCATAAGGCCAATGTTAAATTTCAAAGCCTGATCCTCCGCAACACATTATCCGATGCCGTTGGTTTATGGCTCTTATTTTAAAGAGCAGAATAATACCTAAGTAAGCAAAATTTCTGTAACACAAATAATAATCGTTTGATACAATTTTAAAATATTTAATGTTTAAGATTGTTTTGGGTAAACTACTAGTGGTATGGGAATTCTCCTCCCTGAGATCGCAAGGTGTTTTAGCGAATTTCCCCTACAGGGAAGAAGCTATTACCCTGGGTGGCATGGTAAGACTTAAGCCAGAGACCTTGATAACTTTTTGTTTTGAGGTCCCCAGATGCCAAAAATGCTATTCGTTCAAATTTATATATAGTAGAAAATTTACTTGCAGGTACAAAGAACATATCCAAGCCATCAAATCTAACAACCGTACCACTCAAAAGTCTACATTTGCAGAGCATATTTTAACAACTGACCACAGCTACGGAAACCTACAAGAAAGTTTAAAAATTTTATCATTTGAGAACAAAGGCAATAAAATGAACGCAAAAGAAGATCTCTTTATATATATATATATATGAACCATTTTGATGACCAAAATAATTTACTAAATGTTATGCAAGCAGAACAAAGAAATCCAATTTTTGAAAAATCAACGAAATTAAAAGTAAAAGACCACACACCCTGTATTAAAAACTCGACATATGTAGATTGAATCATATGATTTTATTTACATTTAAGTTATGTTTTGTATTTTTTAAATTATAGGTTAAGTATAAAAGAGTTAAGACGCTGTGAACATGGCATTATAGCCGAAACACGTGTCAGCAAATAAAATTAATTTAAAAGGGTACTCAGGTATTTTAAATCTATTTAGAATTATAATTATAGTAGCCCTATTAAATGAGCTGAAAATTTCAATATATATATACGCGCGCGCGTGTGTGTGTGTGTGTGTGTGTGTGTGTGTGTGTGTGTGTGTGTGTGTGTGTGTGGTGTGTGTGTGTGTGTGTGTGTGTGTGTGTGTGTGTGTGTGTGTGTGTGTGTTGTGTGTGTCCATTACCGCGATAACTTTAGAAAGAAACGCCCGATTTTTATGAAATTTGGCACAAATGTGTAGAATAACATTTATGAATTTAAGTTCGAAAACTAGATCGATCGGACTATGGGAAGGGGGTTTTATGGGGGTTTTAAATTTTCCAAAAATCAGTTTTTTAATTTCTCCCCCTAAAATTAAAAAAAAAACACTTAGTTTTGGTTATAGCCATTTTATAGAGCTTAAAAAAAATTTGGCACCTTGAATCATTAACCTAGGTTAAGTGGTTGTAGAGAAAAGTAAAAAAAAGTGCATAAAATTTCTCATGTTAATCTTATGGGAAAAAGGTTTTTGGATTTTCCTCAGAAAATTTTACTAAAAACTTCACATTTCTTTTTTACCAATCAGTTTAGCTCTATAAAACAATCATTTTGGTGTTTTAATTGTTGTTTTACGTCCAACCGTTGCAGAGATATTCAAAGTGCTAAACACAGTACGTTGTCCAATGTTATCCTTGTAGAGGATAAATAAAATTTGATATCTTGATTATTTATGAATGTATATTGATGAAACTTGGTATGTAGCTTCAACTAGCTGTGGTATATTGATATTTGCAAAAAAAAGGTTTTTTGTTGATTTTCCCCGTAGCAGCAAACCTGCATACTCTGCCCCCATGTTATTCATATGGAGAATAAGTAAAGTTGTATATCTCCCTTAGTTATGAACCAAAATTAATAAAACTTGGTATGTAGCTTCACCTGGTTGAGTTATATTTATAATTGCAAAAATACACATTTTTATTTTCCTCGTTGCAACAAACCTGCGTACCCTAATGATATTCTTATGGCGAATAAATAAAATGCTATATATCACTTATTTATGAATGTATTTTTGTGAAACTTGGTAAGTGGCTCTATGTAGTAGTGAGACACATATATATGCACTGGAAATTCGCTGAGTTCGCAGGTTTGCTGCGACGGGGGTATTTTGTTATTTAAAATTAACAATTTCGGATAATCCGTTAAGGAGGGACGGGAATTAAAAATTGCCCTTATGGGAGAAGAAGGTATAAACAGCTGACTGGGGTCCTTTCTAAGTGGGAGTAAACATTAAGCATTCTGTTACGAGTTCACAGTCTCGAGTCTCATGATAGCCATTGCGCACCCCACAGTTAACAACCACAACAAACATTTCCTAAACCCAATACGTTAAATTGCCCCTGATCCATTACAACAATTCTGCAAAATTCATGCATCATGAATATACAACACAACCATCGATCCAATTGATCAATTATCGACAATTGGAGCGCGAGAAAAGTAAACAATAGGCTCGGCACTCGGCTACTTTATAGAGAGCGATATCGCGTTGTTTGTATCCTCGCACAATAGAAATGCTTCGTCGCACGACACCGTGAACGGTCTGGACATGCGCATCTGCCCAAGGTCACCACTCCGCGATAGTTGGGGCAATTGTTGATTTTAAATCAAATGATTTTATTTAAGTATTGAATAATTGGCATGTAGTCATTTATAACTTAATTAAGAGGAATGAAATCGGAATTTTTATTAATTCCAAAACATGTTCTTACAGCTGATTATTTTAAAATTGACATTATTGTTTCTACTTCGAGGTCGTTTTTAAGGGGAAATAACCCCGTAGCAGCAAACCTGCATACTCAGCAAATTTCCAATGCATATATGTGTATCTTAATAACACTTAAAGCCACATACCATGTTTCATCAATATACATACATAAATAAATTATCTATGACATTTTAATTATTCCCTATAAGAATAACATGGCGTCTGAGGATGCAGGTTTGCTGAAGCAAGGTATGCAAAAAATAGGTTTTTATGAAATTTTTGTTTTAACGCAACTAGGTGAAGCCACATACCAAATTGTATTAATTTATGTTCATAATTAAGGGAGATAACACGATACTTTCTCTCCATAAGAATAACATGGGGGCTGACTATACAGGTTTGCTGCTATGGAAACTATCGGCCAACATACACATACACAACGATATGAATCAATACAAGTACCAATTTTCATCAGGATAAGTTGATAAATAAGCAAGATGTACAATTTTTCTTATTTACCATAAGAATAACATTGGACAATGTACTGCGTTTAGCACTTTAAATATCTCTGTAACCATTTTACGTACAGCAATGATCAAAACACCAAATTGTGCATCTTTTAAGCTGATTCCATTGGAAAAAACTAAAATTTGGAATTTTTTCAAAAATTATACGTAACAAAACTCAAAACCCATTTTTGGGGTACAAAACCCCCTCAAAATACCCCTTCGGATAGGTGGATCTGTCTGGTTTTCGACCTTAAAAGTCATAAATGCTGCTTTACACGTTAATACCACATTTCATCAAAATCGGATTATTTTTACGAGAGTTATAGTGCTCACAGACACACGGATATCCGTTATATACAGTTATATATATACAGTTTTGAACGAATGGTTCTTTTAGCATCTGGAGACCTCAAAACGCAAATTATCATGGTCCCGGGCCTAGGTCTTAACATGCCGAGTACGGTAATAGCTTCTTCCCTATAGGGGAAAGTCGCTAAAAGCAAACAAAACAAATCGGGCTCCATTGGGTTCTTTGTGGTTCTTTTTAGCGAATTTCCCCTATAGGGAAGAAGCTATTACCGTAGGTCTCATGGTAAGACTTAAGTCCGAGACCATGATAATTTTTTGTTTTGAGGTCCCCAGATGACAAAAACACTATTCGTTCAAATTTATATATATGTATATATATATATATATATATATATATATGTGTGTGTGTGTGTGTGTGTGTGTGTGTGTGTGTGTGTCCGTGAATGCGATAACTTGAGTAAAAAACGTCCGATTTTGATGAAATTTGGCTCAAATGTGTAAAATGACATTCATGACTTTAAGTTCGAAAACCAGAAAAATCGGACCATGGGAAGGGGGGTTTGTGGGGGTTTTAAATTTTCCAAAAATCAGTTTTTTGCATTTTTCACCCTACAATTTTTTAAAAACTAAATTTTGGTTTTGGCCATGTTATAGAGCTTAAAAAAACAAATAATATAGTATTTTGAATTATTAACCTAGGTTAAGTGGTTGCGGAGAAAATCCAAAAAAACCTACTCATAAAATCTCCTATGTTAATCTTATGGGAAATAGGTTTTTGGCATTTCCTCAATTTATTTTAATTTAAACTTCACATTTGCTTTTAGAAATCTGTTCAGTTCCACAAAACAATCATTTTGGTGTTTAAGTTGTGATTCTACGCCCAACCGTTGCTGAGATATTCAAAGTGCTAAACAGTACATTGTCCAATGTTATCCTTATGGAGAATAAATAAAATTTTATATCTCGATTATTTATGAATGTATGTTGATGAAACTTGGTATGTGGCTTCAAATAGTACTGGTATATTGATATTTGCACAAAAAATTGATTTTTTGTTGGTTATTCCTGTAGCAGCATACCTGCGTACTCAGCCCCCATGTTATTCTTATGGAGGATAACTAAAATGTTATATAGCGCTTATTTATGATTGAATATTGATGAAATTTGGTATGTGGCTTCGCCTAGTTAAATTATATTTATATTAGCATGAAAAACAATTGTTTGTGTTCCTTGTTTCAGCAAACCTACGTACTCATTACCAATGTTATTCTTATGGAGAATAATTAAAATCGCTTATATGTGAATATATTTTTATGAAACTTGGTACGCGGCTTTATCGGGAATTCAGACAAATATTATACATTGGAAATTCGCTGAGTACGCAGGTTTGCTGCGACGGGGGGTATTATCTATTGTCTATGAGTTGGGGTTTTCACCAAACGGCTTTTTAGGTCCAAAAGCCCCTGGTTCCAAAGTTTAAGCAAAATCTTTCCGCTAGTTCCGAGAAAGAGTTTTCAAACAGACAGACATTGCTCGTAGTAGAGAATAGGATGATGATGAATATATAAGATTAAGATTTTTAGCAACATCGCCCCCAAAGAAAAAACACGCGTGTTCAGGGGGTCACGTTAGAAACTTTTATAATGGTCCCGGGCCATACCAATCGCTCACTCTTCCATTGAAACACGCTGAAGACTGAAAAGCCACCCATGAGGAGGATCGGATACAATAATCAAGGAGTATAGTCCAATTTCCTGTAGATTATGGGGTAATATTATCCGCTCCTATTTAAAATGCAGATCAAAGCCATAACCACAGCTTTGATGTTGCGAAACCAGCGATATTCCGACTGTGTTAAGATAAGGGGCATTGTGGAGTGGAACAATCGCTTGATAATACGACTGTGTTACTGCCGCCGAAGTTTGAACACCAAGGATAACTGATGCAACACACTCACGCACACACGCGCGCTCTCAGTGAAACGCGTATTGCTAATTTGTCAAAGCAATTATTTTAACTGCCTCTATAATGGAGTTCCACTTGCATTCGGGAATTTTCCACGACATTTGAAAATTGTTAGTTTCCTGAAAACAAATCGGTACGGTAAGTGTTTGGCTGAATGTTCTAGAAAAGAGGTTGCCAATTTTCCTTGTTAAACACTTTGGGATTTGGGTTTTGGGAGAAAGTAGAATTTTAACTACTTTAGCTACTAGCTACTACTCTATTACATCTAAGCCATTCCATGATAATCGAAAGACTATGCCTATATCATGGTCACTATAACATCAATTAGATTCTAAAGTTCCAACATTTTATAAGTTTGTGGCTAATATAACTACTCAAAAAGATTATACGGGCATACTATGCTGCATTAGAGGTTTATCACTAGAAAGCTAGAAGGAAAAATCGCAGTCTTGCTCTAAGGGTGCCGAAGCCGGACCAACTTCATCCCTTCGCCTCAGCTTAATATTATCGCAGGTTCCGATTCTTGATTTTCAAAATATCTTCTTGGAGCACATACTTGTAATTTAATGTTACATTATTGTATATTGCGAGGAGCCATTCTGACAAATACCGGGATGATAATAATTTATACATTATGGCTTTTTTTAGGTCCCTACCATGCTAAAAGATGTTTTTAACTTCTGTTTCATCAACTCAACTGTGTTTAGGAAGGGCAAATACAACGAGCTTGACACATATAAAGTGCTTAATGACTACATAAACCAATTGTAGTTCAGTCATTGGTGCTTATCTGTGGCGTGAAAGTGAAGAAACATGCCGACACCGTGTTCCCTCAATTCATAAAAAATGTCAAAAAGAGCGGTATAATTGTTGCCATGAACACGGAGGGTTTTGTCATAGATTAAGCATACTCCTTAGGACCTAAGGCTTAGACCTAAGGAGTATGCTTAATCTATGGTTTTGTATATCTGCTTGATTCAACGAGGTACATATACAGAGGTCTCATCTCGTGTTAAAAAACTGAAGTCTCACTGGAGAATAAGTTTGTAAACAAAAAATATGGCTCAAGACTAAATAAAGACTAACGTAACTTTTGGAGAGATACTTTGATTGGTGGTTGCCATGAGATCAGAGTTCACAGAGGGTCAAAATGGCGGTCAGCATGCGGGCTGCAGGTTTTTTATCCCAGACGAGACCTCAATAATATATATATATATATATATATATTTACTTCATTGGCTCGAATATGATTACTGGAAAACTGGTATCCACCCCTATAGACTTCAGTTTTCCTGGAGTTTAAATGGTTTTCACATCCACTATACATAGTATTAAGTTCGTTGACCATCGACCGAGTGAGGCTTCAATCAACATACCAGAATATTTTTGAGGTACAAAATAACGAGGAAAACGTTAGTAACACATCATGAAACAGTAATCGGTTCCTAAGTAACAAGTGGCGGCCTGGTGGCGGCAAATTGAGTCTATTCGAAAAGCGGACCTTGTTTGAGCCCCCGGCGCAGGAAGTCGCTCGGAACGTCAGGAATGTACTGTTTGTGCGCGCATGCGTGTGCGTGCGTGCGGCGACAGCCAGGTGTCAGTCTCAGGTAGCCTTACCAAAAACCCGAGGCTGCTTCGAAGAATACGCGCGAAGAGCACGGGATTTTACGAACAATGTATACAAGTGTCACGACGTTTCGGAGGACGGTATATCATTCCCGTCTTCAGGTGTATAAAACCATTGGACTTGTGTAGGTCGTCATGGGATGGTTTCATTTGACTGCTACGTCTCGGGTGGCGAAAGGCACACTCGAACTGCTTCACTATGGTCTAATTAGTCTAACGTTGTGCTTATTGCGCTACAACTACATATCAGCTGCGCGCCGCAGGCACACTGTAAGGGCGAGAGTGGTGGGTACACGAGAAGCACGCGCATGCATCACTGGAATTAACAGCAGAATCCATCTTGATGTTTGATCAGCTCGAGCACTCTACAGCTGCAGTGCAAACCCGTCGCTGTCAAACTGGGAGTCCGTGACTCTCAAGCGCTTGGTGCTCTCCTCGCTATCCTCATCAATCTGGAAAAAGTCAAATTAATGAATATTTTATAACTGCAGATGTTAAATAATTTATAATTAGGGCAAAGTTAGTTGTGATTTAGGTAGGAAGTTCTAGATTGTTAAGCAAATATGGTAGCCTATTTCTTCAGGCTAAAGAATAGGCCTTAAACAGTAACAAGACTACATAAGGTATCTCATAATTCCAAACCCATAACTCATTCATAGTCGCATTAAAATACGCCCGAGTTGCGTCGCGTCGCGTCGGCGTCTTACACAGAGATTACAGATTAGAGATCTGAACAGATTGAGCTGACATTTTGCGTGTAGGTAGTTAATATATTACTTTCTCCGGATGGGCCTATTAGTTTAAATAACCTTAGGGCTCCGCCCTATGGGACTTCAGGGTTTCGATGTTTTCTTATAGATGTTGCTCTTTTAAAATTTGTTTTATCTACAAGATTAACCTGGAGGCAAAATACGTCCGACTTCAAGATAATCATTAATATTAAGCTCGTTTTCTGAGCCGTTTGAAAAATGCAGTATCGCGATCGAAGGCAGAGGAACGGGATGAATAATGTTTTCGGATATTTAAAAACAAAATATTTGATGTAATCATATAATAACTTTGATCGGATTGGAGTAGCAAGAATTGGTGTGCGTTTTTAGCGGATTTTACGAAGAGTGTATAACAGTTTTTAATATCAATGATGCACGGGTTTGGGGCGCCAAAAGACTTCGAAAAGTATGACCCGAAATGACCATATAAATAGTAAACTGGGCAGGAATAACAATGAGAATCAGTTGAGGCTTCGCTACGGGAAGATTTTTGTAGAGAAAAAGCCTAGGATGATGGTTGAAAGCCTGTGGTAGTACTTGGAACAATATTCTTAGAATTTCCATAACAGTAAATAGCTAGAAAATAATAAACTAGAATTGTGCAAACCACGCAATTATAAAGAGGGCGATGCCGCGAACTGGACGTCCTGGAAACTGAACACGCTGAATTTGTATAATAAATGTTCTGCTGACAATGTTACATAGAATAAAAGACCTCTCCGATGAGCAATACCAGTTCGATCAGAAGTCAATTGCCGGCCTACGATAACAGAGGTTAAACTTCTTCTTTTTTAAATCGTTCAAAGTAAATTACTGATGTTTTAAACGCTCAATCAATAAGTATGTAAAATATTATTAAAAACAATTCAGAAATATTACTATTTGTCAGAATATTTTTAGGTTTCATTACTTCCAATAGTACAGTACAGTACAGACACATTTAAAAAACGTATTTCATTATTGTTGACGTGTCACAAAATTAAACCATTTTAAAGTGTTCGTTCTCAGCATCTACTTTGGAACAGTGAATTTAAATTTATGTAAATCCATAGATACAGAGATAAATATCATAAATAGCACTTTCAATGATGTTCCTTGGATTCGCATGCAATTTTATTTGCATGAAATTGTATTTGTGAAATTTTATTCGCAAGAATAATAAGTTATTTAGTTAGTTATTTAAAATATTATAAGTTGTTTAAGTTATTTTAACATTTTATGTATTCTACAGTGCATAAAGACTACGGGTCATTTAAAGTTACTCGTTATTTTTACGTAAATGCTTAATTAGCTATCATTAATCTCAAACTTGGCATTTTAAAGTGGAAGTAATTTTACATAAAACAACGATTAAATTACCGTATCGTGCAAAATGTTACCCTAGTTTAGTAAATTTGTAAGCTGTTTTTAGTGATTTGATCTTTCGTGTAAAAATAGCCAAAGAAAATCATAAAATATGATAGCTTATTTGTTCGTAAAAATTCTAAATCCAAATTGGTCTCCATATTTCTGAAGGGTTTGTCTAAAATCAAACGCTATCAGGTATAAAGAAAATATTGCATTTAATTTACAAGCAGTTTTTCTTAGCTTAGCTTTTAAAATTAAAAAACTAAAACCAACAGACAAAAGGTGTCATTGTTCATCAGGCTTCCTGTTAATGTATGTCCAACATACGGGATAGTATTTATTTATATAATCTTTTCTAACGTTTTAGCATTGACTATATATACTGAAGGAGACATCCCATCTCTATGGCCCAGCTGCAGGGCCAGGTAACACCTTTTGTTACCTGGCCCTGCTGTCCTGCTGTCCCACTTTTAGTGTTTGCCAAAATTTGAAGTAGACGTAGTTTGATTGGGTCACCGACAGATTGTGCTGTTATCAACTATTTACTTTAGTTATTTACGTTAACTTGTAATATATCCACCCCAGAAAGCAAGTGATAATCAACTTATGTTTGCTTCCTGACACACCAACTGTTGTATTATCCCCTCCTTGAGAGGATAAGTAATAGTTGACAGCAGTATACTCTGTTGGTGATTAGTGAGAACTAAGTCCTCTTTGAATCCTGACACACACAAAACTAGGGACAGATTTAACAATGGCAATGAGAAGTCTACTTCAGTATTTTATAGTCAATGGCTTAAGTAAACTAAATTAAATAATAATAAATTTATAAATCTATTTTACAATCATATTAATTTGAAAGCACAAGTTGTAAAGGGTCTTAAAATGATGAAGCATCAAATTTTATGTAGATGAAACGAATAATAATAAGCTATAACATTCTTCCAGACTGTAGGAAATGTTTCAACTACCTAGACACCGCTGATTAAGGGTGGTTATAATCGCTTTATGTTATCATATACAATTACTTAACAATGTCAATTGATTTTTGTCCCAAAGCAAAGCCTTATTTGTTTAGAACACAATTATTTCTGTAGTATGTTAACCAATTAACAGACCTCTCATTACTATAAAACCTTAGCGAAAGTACGCTAAAAAAATTAAGCTGATCTGCTAAAAACATGCATTTTTCCATAGTTCACTAAATAAATTTAAAGTTACAATGTTGCTGATATTTATTCATACATTATAATGTAGTGCAAACCCTTATTCTACACATTTGAATATGAATGTAGGAGTTTTAAAAACACGTGTATAAATCAATTTGAAAAAAACATAGGTTAATTCATCATTTACTTCTACAATTTTCGGAGAAAAACAAAACCGCAAATCGTACCGTGTTAGCGATAAGATAAATAGTTTGTTTTATTCATTTATCGTCTTCTTAAGCAGAAATGGTGATCTGACTCCGGAATTTCATTCTAAGGTACTAGGTGCGCTCTGAATGAATGAATTACCGGTACTTCTTTTTTCGATACCGATTACAGTTATCTACATTTATAGCTTAGAGAGAAGATTTAAATTGGTGTTTTGGTTTAGGGAAATATGATTATTATTTATTTAGACATTTCTTGAAGAAGCAGAGAATTAAGGAGTATTAAGGAGGAGTGAAGAAGATGATTTTAGTGTTTTGATTTTGATTAATTTAAATCTTAGAATAGAACACGTTAAGAAATTTGTATACGGCAGTTTTGGGGCTACAAAATGGCGCGGTGTCTCATAGACAAAAGCTGAATACATTTACAACTGTATTCAATAATCTAAATATAAATTTACTGGAAATAATAATGTGTTGTATAAAATGTATTGTATTGTAAAAAATAATGTGTTTGGTGTACCGCCTCCAATATAATATATATTTCTATCATACCCCGATTTTAAGTAAACTGGTTGTTCACAAAATTAAAATATTATTTGTTAAACTTGATTTGATATACCAGACTTGTTTTATACACGGTTATAAATTATTTTACAAATTGCTGTAACTCAAGTTTTATTCAGGCCATAAACTTTAACATTTATTGTTACGTGTATCTACGGCTAGTAGATTGTGCTTTAGTTTTTAATGCACAATCTTGTTATATTATATCATGTTATATATCTTTTCATGCTGTTTGGATAGTTCTACCATGTACATGCACTATCCCACCCGCTGCTCGTAATATCTAATAACTGTTTTAAGGGGCTTATTCCCATTTTGAAACAATGTTGAGTGGTTCCACGGTGGTTTTAAAGGAATTTGTGATTAAGTCATATTCTTTTTTTATTTTTACTGTTAAAAAAACGATGGTTTGGTTTGTTTTAAGATTGTCAGGCATTCATTACCTGCTTCTATTGCATTCCGTACTTTGTCTAAAACTATTTTCAGTTATTTTCTTTATTTTTAAGAGATACTTTGGAGGTCAATTCATGTTTGCCCTTAAAAGGGGGTTATTAATGTTAAAAATTAATATTCAACTACTATTTTGTTTTAAATGATACATTTTATTCAACTGAATAGCTCTTTCCCAAAATAATCAGGACCATGCCTCTTTAAACTTTTAAATACAACAATTCAATTCAATATAACAATACTAATACTAATCCTATTAATTTTGTAAGCTTTTGAGGCCAAATAAATGATTCTTTCAAATGTAAACAGATTATTTTAGAGTAATCGTGAATATGTCTTGAATATTTGATTTTAACAACTTGAATTCTTTAAAAACGTTATCTGACAATTTAGGTTTATGGTTTCTGTTTCGACAATTAGTATAATCCAATTATTTAAATGTATTTTATATTGTATTTTATTTATAAAATAGTATAGTTTGCATACAATTAATTAAGTACACAGTTAGAGCCCTACTGACACCACAAATTATACACCGTGGCAAACATGGGTTCGGTTTGTTATTGTTCGACAAACATGGTAAAATGCGTTGATAAACAAAGTTGACAAAGGTCAACAGTCACAGCCATCGAGATATGTAAAACAAACTTCAGTTTATAAACAAACTTGGCTGATAGCACCAGATAATAAGGTTGTTTGTTTTCAATCCAGCCCACTGCTACAGTGTATGTACCAGTTAAACCATGTGACATTAAAATGCACTGTGGTGGTTAGTTCGATCAAATATGTGTCGTGTATTGTCAATCACTTATTGACGGGATTTTAAAGTTAACGTTGGCCTTATGGGGGAAGCAGGTATAAACGCGAAACGTAACGAGACTCTTGATGCGTTATGAATTAATTGCACGTTTAGTACCGACATATGCTTTTCAAAATCTCATTCATAAACTTACTAACACCTGCTTTGAGTTAATTTAACGTGTCGCTGTAACAGGGCGCCACCAATTACTAACACCTGCTTTGAGTTAATTTAACTTGTCGCTGTAACAGGGCGCTACTAATTACTAACACCTTTGAGTTAATTTAACGTGTCGCTGTAACAGGGCGCCACTAATTACTAACACCTTCTTTGAGTTAATTTAACTTGTCGCTGTAACAGGGCGCCACCAATTACTAACACCTGCTTTGAGTTAATTTAACTTGTCGCTGTAACAGGGCGCCACAAATTACTAACACCTGCTTTGAGTTAATTTAACGTGTCGCTGTAGCAGGGCGCCACAAATTACTAACACCTGCTTTGAGTTAATTTAACTTGTCGCTGTAACAGGGCGCCACCAATTACTAACACCTGCTTTGAGTTAATTTAACTTGTCGCTGTAACAGGGCGCCACAAATTACTAACACCTGCTTTGAGTTAATTTAACTTGTCGCTGTAACAGGGCGCCATCAATTACTAACACCTGCTTTGAGTTAGTTTAACTTGTCGCTGTAACAGGGCGCCACAAATTACTAACACCTGCTTTGAGTTAATTTAACTTGTCGCTGTAACAGGGCGCCACAAATTACTAACACCTGCTTTGATTTAATTTAACTTGTCGCTGTAACAGGGCGCCACTAATTACTAACACCTTTGAGTTAATTTAACGTGTCGCTGTAACAGGGCGCCACAAATTACTAACACCTGCTTTGAGTTAATTTAACTTGTCGCTGTAACAGGGCGCCACAAATTACTAACACCTGCTTTGAGTTAATTTAACTTGTCGCTGTAACAGGGCGCCACAAATTACTAACACCTGCTTTGAGTTAATTTAACTTGTCGCTGTAACAGGGCGCCACCAATTACTAACACCTGCTTTGAGTTAATTTAACTTGTCGCTGTAACAGGGCGCCACAAATTACTAACACCTGCTTTGAGTTAATTTAACTTGTCGCTGTAACAGGGCGCCACAAATTACTAACACCTGCTTTGAGTTAGTTTAACTTGTCGCCATAACAGGGCGCCACAAATTACTAACACCTGCTTTGATTTAATTTAACTTGTCGCTGTAACAGGGCGCCACAAATTACTAACACCTGCTTTGAGTTAGTTTAACTTGTCGCTGTAACAGGGCGCCACAAATTACTAACACCTGCTTTGAGTTAATTTAACTTGTCGCTGTAACAGGGCGCCACAAATTACTAACACCTGCTTTGAGTTAGTTTAACTTGTCGCTGTAACAGGGCGCCACCAATTACTAACACCTGCTTTGAGTTAATTTAACTTGTCGCTGTAACAGGGCGCCACAAATTACTAACACCTGCTTTGAGTTAATTTAACTTGTCGCTGTAACAGGGCGCCACAAATTACTAACACCTGCTTTGAGTTAATTTAACTTGTCGCTGTAACAGGGCGCCACAAATTACTAACACCTGCTTTGAGTTAGTTTAATTTGTCGCCATAACAGGGCGCCACAAATTACTAACACCTGCTTTGATTTAATTTAACTTGTCGCTGTAACAGGGCGCCACAAATTACTAACACCTGCTTTGAGTTAGTTTAACTTGTCGCTGTAACAGGGCGCCACAAATTACTAACGCCTGCTTTGAGTTAATTTAACTTGTCGCCATAACAGGGCGCCACAAATTACTAACACCTGCTTTGATTTAATTTAACTTGTCGCTGTAACAGGGCGCCACAAATTACTAACACCTGCTTTGAGTTAGTTTAACTTGTCGCTGTAACAGGGCGCCACAAATTACTAACACCTGCTTTGAGTTAATTTAACTTGTCGCTGTAACAGGGCGCCACAAATTACTAACACCTGCTTTGAGTTAGTTTAACTTGTCGCTGTAACAGGGCGCCACCAATTACTAACACCTGCTTTGAGTTAATTTAACTTGTCGCTGTAACAGGGCGCCACAAATTACTAACACCTGCTTTGAGTTAATTTAACTTGTCGCTGTAACAGGGCGCCACTAATTACTAACACCTTTGAGTTAATTTAACGTGTCGCTGTAACAGGGCGCCACAAATTACTAACACCAGCTTTGAGTTAATTTAACTTGTCGCTGTAACAGGGCGCCACCAATTCGTTGAAAAATAAATGTGTGAGAATCACTCATTAAAATGTAATTTTATGAGATAATACGTTTAAATTACAATCCCTCAATACTGGACGATTTAAGCTTTAAAATGGTACTATTTTTGGAATTTGGTTACGTATTTTATGAGAAAATAGTACAGCAAAAACATACTATATAAGTAACATATGATTTATCACTATACTGTAAGATTCGAAAGTAAAACTAAAAAAATATTGCCCTGATTTCTGACTGAACACTGTTAAAAGAAGGCAATAGCATTTTCTATAGACTTTGTTAGCACAAGAGCGGTTGCAGGACGGACGTCTTTGGCACGGCTTATCAGCAAACTAAGACTAGCAATTAAGCTTATCTGCTTATCGGCCTGTAAAGCGAACGAGCCCAGAACTGATAGGAGGCGCACTTGCGACACTCTCTCCTTGGAATATTTGTTTCAATTTCTTCAAACGTGTCCATCTTGTAATGTCAACGTAACGGGAAGGCCAAGACGAAATTAAAATGGCAAGCAACAAACGAGCGAACACAGCGGCACTGTGCTGAATCCATTGCTACGCTTTTGTACTAATTGCGTGACATTGTTCCGATAATACATAGCTCCGAAAGCATTACTCCGAAATAAACAGGTAATTTCGAAGGTTAGTCCGAAATACATAACTCCGAAAAGCATTACACCGAAAATTCACTACTCCGAAAGCAGTGTTTCGAAATGCATTGTTCCGAAACTATTTTCGGAGTACTGCCTTTTTGGAGCTACACATTTTCGGAGCAATGCATGGCTCCCAGGAAGTTACACTAAATTAAGTTTTTCCCATCATTGGGTGAACACCACAAACCTAGTCCCTGATTTTAGATTTCCGGGATTTTAGATTTTTCAAGATAATAAACTTTTTCTCGAAAAAGTTACAATAGTTTAGCAATACAGCAGACAGTTTGTAGTAATCTGCAAAATACCAAAATGCTAGTCTGACACCAAAAGATAAAATAAAATAAGTTATTTTAATTGTTCTGTTATTATCTATTTTGCTGCACTATTGATCGATGGCATTTTGATCGACCGTAACTGTCCTGGTACCTCACTGGGTTGGACTCATAAATATTTGGTTACCCTAACACTAATTGAAAAATAGTAAACTAACTTTTCTTGGTCTTGCTGGCCGGAGTTTTTTCTTTGTTGTAAATAGCTTATAATAGATAATGTTGTCCCTACAATAACAATTATCACTGGGGTAACAGGGCGCCACCAATAGCCCTGCTAGTAGGCCCTACTGTATAGCGTGCGGCGTCACCTACACATCAGGCGAGGCCAGACAGTCCGGCGACTCGCAGAGACAGACGGGTCGGCCCCGGCGCTACAACCCCCCCCTCCAATTTTGGGCGCCAGATGGGCGTTCAGCTGCCGCGCCGCAATTTATCGACGACAGCGTCCAACTTACCTGGCGCCTTTCCCGTACACTCATGGGGCTTCACTGACCCAACACGTATTTTTACCCCAAGCACTTCGTATTACTACTGCTTTTTGCCAATTTTATGTCAGTGAATTGCCCAATTTGATATAATTACTTTATAGAACTGACATAAATGTTCAACAATTCAGTAATATTAAATGCCTAAGTAGGCCCTATTGGTTTGACAAAGAAAAAAATAACAATATCCCATGTTTCTATCGTAGCTGCTTTAGAAGGAACAAGTCAGATTTTGATTTATTTTAAGCATATTACGCCTCGAATATTTCTGTTATTCATTGCCAAAAAATACCATGTCTACCTTCCCCACCAGTTTGCAAATAATATGTAGTGGTGGCCATCTAGCCAAAATACGGATCCGATCTGTGGACTAACTTTGTTATCTGAAGTCTGTCAATGCTGCTTTGATATTTTGTAAAATAAGTATATGAACTGGTCATGTTATAATTTGTGGGATCAGTAATTACTCGTCCTCCGGGCTACAAACTGCATATATTATGCCATACAGAATAAGGCAGAGGGCTTTCACGACTATAGACAGTAACGGGGCTTCTAACCCACAAACAGTCTTTTATTATTTTTATTTTCAGCCGCTCTCTTATTGTATACATGTAAATCAACAGCGGTTTATCCCATATCACTATAGATTTGTCAATTTTCATGTTGTAATACATTTCGTTTGATTTTTATGTTTTTCTGGAAAGCTTTTCATTGTTTTTCTCTATTAGAAATGAATGTCGAACGTCCTCAATAGAAATGAATGTCGAACGTCCTCAACAATTTCTTAAACAATAGTAAAATTGGTTGTTTTATTTGAAATCACAGATAAATAAACTCTTTTCCTGTGACAAAACGTGAATTGCATTCAACCTACAGTGCATTAAAATATTCGGAGTTCAAACACAGAGAAGAAATATGTATTTCTTCTCTGTGGTTCAACACAAACATATGAGTACGGCTGGTTCGAGAAAAGCTAGCGTCGGAGCAATGGAAGAACCTACATAACAAATTATTGCCAACAATAGTCCCAATAGTCTCAACTATTATGCAAACAAACTATAATAGAATTTTGACAAGTGGCGGATGTCAAAACTGATCACTCGCGAATTGGGTTCGAATCGCCAGTTTCGAGGAACCCCTCCCTGGTTTACGGTGATCACGCGAATGTAAAAATATGTTGCGTCAAGTAAGTCAAACTTATAAGCGACAAAGGCAGAAAACGACGATAACGCGCGCGCTGGCTCAGCATTTCCTCACTCCGACTACGACCAGCGGACCAACTCCGCCGCGACGACATCGACACTCCCCCCTCACACCCCCGGAGGAAACCAACCATCTCTCTCTAGTCCTACGTCACTCCCGCGTCTACCTGTGGTCTGACGTCATGACGTCACGCGCCGGCTGACTCACGACCAGCATCCGGGTCCGGGTTACCCCGTCCATTCATGCGGTCGGAATGTCGCAAAACACCGTACCGTAGTAGAGAGTTTCATTCATAACTTTCTGGGTTAGGGAATATCAGATGAGATGTAGCTCAATCGCAGAACAGTAGTTGTTTGTGTTTACCGCTGTCCCGCCCTGCCGATATGTAAACAAATTCTGCACTTATTGGTCAACCGGGCAAATTGCTTTTCTCAGTCGTTTTACTATAATGAGCCCGACTTCATGCAAGTGAATCTTCTCCGTCCTTTTGCCTTCTTCTGCACTGAGAAAGAAAAAATTCGCCTAGTTCAACTGTGTATGTAAAATTTATCTTCCCTCAAATAATCTTTAATTATTTCTAACTTATTGATTAATACGCAGTTAATAATTTGTACTGTAACGACATGTACCGTGATTATTGTTGTAACTTCAAGGGTTTATTTTCACGGTATACTATATGTTCCTTTATACTCCAACAAAACCAATGATTGATCTGTTATTTCAAAGCCTACCTTCACCGCTAAATGCGAAAAATAAACAATCAATTTGTAACGGCACGACGCGACGCGACGCACGTTTATAGCATATCAAGCAAATTAGGGACATTAAACTCTTGATTGTAAAAACCACTGAATTTATTGTTACTGAGTAAAATGAAAATGAGAACAATGATAAAGCTGAATGAATATATAAACTGTACTAAATAAGTTAATCGAATCTTAACGTAATGTTTCTAGTCTGAAAAGTAATGAAATCTACATAGTCAAAATGAATCGAATCGTGAGCCTCCGGGGTGTCACGCGGAAGACGGACGACTGAAGGGTTGAGGGCGGGGGCCTAAAACATTCCCTCACTTCCTTAAGTCGGCGCCAAAACAATTATAAAGAACTAAATCGCAGTGTGCTTTTTGTTTAATAAATATTGTAATTCATTGTGCAGCTATTTATTAATATCGTTATATTCCAACCAACCCCAATTATTACGTTTGTTCATTCTTTTACAAATCACGTTTTCATTGATGTCAGATAACATCAAATATATTTACTTCAGAGCTCCTCCGTTATTTCTGGACCAATTATACCGAATGAAGGCATCAAAGAAATGGCCCCGATCGGTAGTTTTGCAAAGTATTTTTAAATTTTCAACCTTTCTCTTCTGAAGGGCATCGGTCGTTCGTTCTTGTCCATAAGGACAACACGGACATGAATGATTTTAATTCAATTTACATTTCAAAGCAGTTGTTTTGATGCAATAAACACAGTTTCACATTTCCAACATGTGTTATAATGTGAATATGATACTCAAAATACTGAATTGGCAACACGATATATGTGGTGCTTATCAACAACATCGGTCGGTTTCAAGCAACAAGTTCACTATGAATCTTCCAAACTGCCGGACTCTCTCTAAACCCTTCAACTGGAAACGGTCCAGTGGATAATGTTGCCTCGGCACTCGGGTTAATCTGAATCGGTAAAACGATCAGTTGCCGCCCGCAGACCGAGCTGCCGGAACCGGGGCGCTGACAGGGATACCGGGAACTGCGAGAACGCCGCGGCGGCTCCTACCCAGAACACACCCACGCCACTTCCTTCCTTCCTACAGTGGTCCGCGGCTTGGGGGCGCTTACATCTGTACACACTGTATACACCATTTTGTTTGTTTTGGGGGATAATAACCCTTAAGAATCAAAGATACTCCTGTTGCAGCAAACCTGCGAACTCAGCAATTTCCAATGCATATTTATGTGCCACACTATAAACCACATGAAACTGCTTCCGCAAGATTCGTCAAAATACAGCATATTATTAATAAGTATATTAAGGATATATCATTTTATTTATTCGCCGTAAAATTAACGTTAGGGCTGAGCGTTTAGGTGTTGCTCTAGCGGGGACACAGCAAACAGGGGATTTACGCAAACGGTTGACTCAGAATCCCCAAGCCTGCCAAAACAATCTCATAGTCACGACAAGAAAACTGCAACCGCAATAGGTAAGCTAATTAGTCCAAAAATCGCCAAGAGCTGGGCTGGAAGTCCCTTTACTCTCGCACGCGCACTCACAAGCCTTAACGCCTTCAACCCCATCAGTGAAGGTTTTCAGCCCATAGCTCTAATAAATATGAATGTAATAATAACTTCAAATAAACGGTATTTTCTTAGTTTAATTCCAATAAAATGAGTCCACACAACATTATAGTTACAATAGAAATAGAATTAATAAGAGTGTTTTAACAGTATACCCCATTTGAAAAGAATTAATTTTTAAGTGAAATGCGGTACTAATGAACGTTGTGTATTCTTTTAATTCTTCATTTATAAAGTCAACACTGTTGCTTTATAGGTGTTTACCGAACATCGTCGAGACAGAAATTAGTTTACGAATGTTGTCGCACACACGGACACACACATAATTATCTGGAGGCCTCAAAACGAAAATCTATCATGGCCCTGGGCCATGCCGACGCCCATAAAAGCTTCTTCCCTCTATGAAAAATTCGCTAAAATTCTCTAAATTTTGTAACAGATCGAACGGTGTGAGAGAGAAAAAGTTTGATGTTGGATTGAGTGTTACCACGGCCGTCTCTGTAGTTATCAATACAGTGTTAATTTTTATTTAAAGGTAATTTTACTTGTATTTAAAAACGACTTATTCTATGGTTTTCGCATATAATAAGATCCCTGCTCTTGAAATAACTTCGAACGGCATTTGGATGGGCAATTAAAATAGTGGATCATATTAATAGTTGCGGGAGAGGGATATAAATGGATTTTAATGTAACGTTGTGGGATAAAAAGGTATTACTTGTAGGTATATCGGTAACTGATCCGCCCTAGTTTTGGTTTGTTTCGGGAAACCGCGTTGCGTGCGTTGGTCGGGTAGTGAGAGAGTCAGGTAAACTGCGTCTCACTTCAGCAACGTGTGCTAACATGTAGCACCTGTTTACAAGTGCGACTGTTGACATCTACGCGACCAGCCTTACTTGACCTTGGTTGCGTTGTACATGGCGGCTGTGTTAGTACATAGCTGAAGAACACTGCGAGCGATTCTTGCTAAATTACGTTCTTTTAGGACGTTTTAACAACTCAAATTTAAATTTAAAGGTTAAATTCATCACTAAATAAAATTATTTTAACCCATGGAAAAGGTTTCCTATCTATTCTTTTAAAGCTAAGACAGCTAATTATTAATTATCGTGTGGAGTTTAGTTACATTTCGAAAGGACACAGCGACAGTCGTAGGCCCCGGGAATGTTCCTCTTCGGCAATCCGTGGACATTATACATTACGTACATTATTGTTGTTATTACTGTACTATTTTGGAGTTGTTATTATTTTCTCATAACCAACTGATAATCAGGCATGTTTTTATTGTTAAAATACTTGAATGCTTTGATAATTTATGAAGATTTGCAAGTAGTGTTGACCGTTAGAAATAAAATAACATAAATAATTTATTAGTCACATTTCTCCGCATATTGTACGGTGTGATCCTGTGGAAAAGCTGTGCTTAAATGAATTTCAGGAGGATTTTTAATCTTCAAAAACGCGTAATCCGCATAATTTCAAACCTAAAAAGTCAAAGAGGTATTCAAATATCGTGGCATTTCGACTCTGCATTGCCTTTACATCCTTGAAACTGTATTTTTCTGCAGATTTTCATTAGATTTAGATTCCAGCTAAATAACGGACGGGAACCCGGCCATTTTAATTTAAATCTCGACTAAAACTCCATCTGCCTTAAATGCCTTCTACACAAAAGAAGAATTGTTAAAGGCCGCAGATTTCATGCAAACCCCTTAGAAAAGCCAGGCCCTGGGCACAGGAAAAGAACAAATTAGTTTGGATTAGTCAAAGAAAGGATTAAGGATTTTATTCAGGATTTTGCAATGCAATGTTGAAATTGTAAACTTCAATCAAATATATTCTAAATAAAATTCTATAAGGTTAGTCACTTCTGTCACTGTCAACAACTTTTGATTTGAAACGGACTAGTGATGTCTAAGTTTAGTATAAATATCATAGCATTATTGCAGAGAAATCTTCAGTAATTTATCCCTCACTTTTTCAAGTGTGATACAAGTCATAGTATTTGTATCAAAGTAAAGCAAGTCGTAGTCATAAATCAAGTGGTTTATAACGCGCAAAACAAGAAAATGAAATAATCCACAGCCATGAGCCAAGTGGAGGCACTGAATGTAGGTCGCACATGTGCTATGTTTTGTAGAGCACGGTTCCCACACTGTCTAGAGCACATGTCTTTTAGCCACATTCACACATATTATTATATTTATAGTTTAGTGGAATCCGTTCATCTTTGGCAAGACTTGATACTAAATCACGCTTCTGAACCATTTTCTCTTTATGTTCTGAATTATTATTCTGAAACATCTAGAACGTAGGATCATTCCGGAATGGAATCGCTTACGTATTTTAGGAGTGTACATTAATGAGCGTGTTCTTTATCAGCTCTTTATCTCAAGGGCATCTCACGGTATAATAAAGTGTTCGGTCATCAGTCACCACTTTTCCGTTGGAGTTAACGTAAAACATTGTTAGCTCGAATCCCAGTTAATATCATTCTCACTGAATTGCCAAGCTCAACTAAGGTCTATAATAGTAATTTATATCGAGTTGCCGTTCAAGTAGTTCTTGTATTATTATTTTTTTAATTTAAACACGCTTGAAACAACTGCTCTTCCTGTTATAAATGATTGACTGATACTCTGCCATAGGATTAACATGGGAACTTCGAAAACACACAGGGCGGAGTCCTTAAGGTGGACTTTAAAAAAATCAAAGTCACATAGCACAGTGTAATTGCTTTTTAGGTCGAAAATCACCGAACAAAAATCAAGAAATTATTTTTCACTAAACTAAAATAACAACTAAAATTCATGACAATGATTGTTGTGTGACTAATATGAAATAAGTGATCTCAATTTGCACCATCCAACTGGAATATTTTATCTCAACACTCGCAAAAAATTATTATATTTGTAGCAATCCATATTATAATTTTTAGAATTTAGTTTGCCACACTGCTTGTTCTGCCTTGTTACCCGATTTAGTCAACGTATATCAACGAAGGCTTATGTCAGAAGTAACTGGTTATTATACCAAGTACCTGGGGGGCCGAGCTTTGCTCGGGGGAAGGCCAGTCAGTTTGTTTAGATGACTTGGAGCATATTTCACCACTTCCCTCCCTCCACTGATAATCAGATTTGTATAACTCATTTGCCTCTTTTCTTCATTTTTAAGGTCACTCCAGTTGTTATTTATAGCTCAATGTCCCTTTTATTTATTTTACTACTCTATATATGTAATCTTCACTCAAATATTTTAATCACTGCTCTCAGGAAACCATATGTTAATACTCATAAACAACATGAGTATTACTTTGACAGTTCCCTGGTTGATTATGAACAGCTGTTACAATTCTTTTGTTTTGATTTGAAACTCCATAAGCCCAATGTTAATTTTGTTAACTTTTCATTTTAGTTTTTTTACATTATTTTATTTTTCCTGGGCATGAGGCCTGTCTAGAACTTATTTTTATCCCAGAAATTAGTTATTTCGAACATTTGAAGGAAATTGTTGGGGCCGTTTTTGAGATCAGTGTCACAAGCAAGCAAATATACAAGCAAACCTTACTCATATTAGAGTATAGGATGTATACATTATATTTACCTGTAGCAGTATCTGTTTCCCTAATCAGCTGTTATGTTGACAGAATGTGACTGCCAACTGCCAGCTGTGTTTTTGTTGTGCGTGCGTCACTGTGACGCAGGTCGCTGCGACAAGAATGTCCAAACTTCCAAATAACCCCAGAGTATAGTCAAATAAAATCATTGTTATTGTCATCAGACTATTGATATAGTATTTACAGTGAGTTGTACGTAATTAGTTACATACATGTAACTTATTTAAATTAAATTATTATCTAAATAGAAATATATTTAGTACAAGTAGGGGGCCCGTGCGCAAATTGCGCTGTTTAATATTTTTTTCTGTTTGTGATAAACTCACCTACAATTCGAAGAAATTATATGACTATAAACTCACAGTTACTATAAAGTAAACATCTAGTTTAAAGCAAAAGGGCCCTCTTCCAGGAATTTGAACGACATTTACCTGAACTGACGCACATGCAAAAGCATTGTTCAAACGGCGGATATTGTCTAAATAATTTTTGGTATCTTGGTCATTCCTCTCAATTAACTGCCTTAGCTCATCGTAAATAGGCTCCAAGCTGACCTTCCCTTTGTGACAGCAAATAATAGAGGAAGGTCTGACACGGACCTCACCTAATTAAAGCTTAGCTGAACAACACACATTGTCCATTGCCCTAACACTATGTATTTGAATTTGATTGTCTTCTGGAAATAACCTCGCACTTCGCACAACAGTAGGATACCGGAAGTCTTTCTTCACTTATTCTTGCCCTAACACCATCTTTAACTCGCTGCAAGTACAGTATACAGGTGGTGCAATGTCCCTCTGCTGTTCAATCAGTCTTTGTCTCTCGGCAGTTCTCTGTTCTTGCCGAAGGTTACGGATGTTTTCCCTAATCTCGTCTACTCGGTTTTCTCTTAGCTTTCTTCTTCTTTCTACTTCAGGGTTCAAAACTCGTCTCCGAGGCATAACGAATAATGCAATTCCCTTTTACCTTTCAAAGGTTACTTCGTAGTAGAAAAAATATTAAACATTCAAGTAAAACATCATCATATGAAAATAAAAATAAGACCAATATTTGTTTAAGACAATTTGTAGAAAAATAAAAAACTAATTTACAATATGTATAATATGTCGATTGTAGATCTATCCCATAAAGAGTGATTTACCTACCTCAATTAGGCTAAAATTATCAATAAAAGTTGCCTATTTAAAAATTAATTTTCATAAGCTGTTTCGTCTCTTGTTTACAGTTGCAGACGATCTATTTTTGTTTACAATCTGACTTTCGTTAAAAATTCTATAATAGCCGTTAAATTAAAATTCACATTTAAAACTGTTATAATGCTAGTTGGTCAGCACTGGACCTTTGAAAGCGCCCTCTAGAAATAAATCAAAGGCTAGGGGGCGAAGCCCTAAAGTAAATGACCTCTTTAATTACCATTCGCCGGTGCGCTGGATAATAAGCTTTAAAATGACAGTTTAATCGTTAAAATCGGTTAAGTAGGACGGATGAAAAAGGGATGTAACAGAGAACCCCTTATTGTATTAAGTATATAGATTAGTGACAGCCTTATGGAAAAGTATTTTATAAAGCGAAAGCCGCCCCTACAACATATACAGAGCCACGACCGCAGATAATTAGCGTAAAAATATTCCAAGGTCCATATAGAATATACTTCGGAAAGGTCTGCGCAGTCAATCAATATCTTTAAGCTTTTCTAGCTAACCTCGTAAAAATAGCTGTAGGCCACAAGATCACCAATCCAATCTGCAGTATTGTGGAAACACGATAGTTATCGTACGCGTACCATATTTTCATCGTCATTGTAATTAAAATAAACATTGTTTAGCTGCTTAAATTATTGATCAGCTTTATAATGCTTAAGTGTTTGATCAGCTTTTATTTATAAACAACCGCCAACATATTAAATTCAGTCGGCTGATCTAAAACATTTGCAAATTGCTGGATTTGGTTTTCATGACAGATGACAGTCATAACCGATACTCTTTTGTTAAAAAAAAACGATGATTTGAAAATTTTATCGGTTTAATCAAGCGCCCCTCGTGTGTCCATGCAGAAATAAGAGGCCTATTGACATCAGCGCTATTGTTTACTCTGAGGTCAGGGGACGAAACTTAACGTATGGGATATCACTACTTAAAGAGTTATGTATACATTATTCATTGTGTCAATTAATACCGCAATAATTGCAACATATGAGACAAAATATTACCTTCTTCTACGATTCAGGCTGAATCGACTTCGGTAATTGCAATATATGCGGTGCATCGTTGAAAGATACTATGATTTTATCTATATCAGCTGATTCCCTTTTGTCTGTTCTTAGATACACAATATACGTATTTTAATAATCAGCTGGATGGAGAAAGTTATAATAGTGATAAAATAGGTTTTAAAAAGCTCTTTTTTGTATTATTTAAAAAATGTAAGAAGACTGTGCAAATATAGAGAGATTGTTCTTTCATTTAAAACAAACCGCGTGTAAAACGGTTCAGTAGAAACCTCAAGTGAACTGACCATAGAAGTGCAAAGTTGAAATTTTACCCATGTTAAATTGCCATAAGAAAACTTTTAATCTCGATTTTTAAATAGTTATTGACCAGATACCAACATTAAAGGTAAAATGTGCAAATATAGGGGTTATTTCCTTTCATTTGACACCACCCGCGTCCAGTGGAAGTCTCACACGTTCTCCCAGAAGATTTTTAATTTTGTGTTTTAATATACAAATGATGAAATGATTAAAATAAAAAACTAGTCATTTAAAAAATCTTGGACACTGTAGAGAATCCCATAAAGTACCAGCTCTATTTTTTTGTCTGTACAATTAACAACCGTACAATAGTATTTTGGGGTTGGATGTATTTTGTGTTTTTGCTAACGCGTTTTTAAATAAATAAGTGTTATTTTATTTTATGATTTTTTTCGGAAAGGGAACTTTTTTATAAACCACTAGGCCTACAGGGTCATCCATACATAATATTATAAAGTGAAGGTGAGGTTGTTTTTGCATGTCTGGCATAATCGGTGTTCCGTTTTGACGCAAAACCTCCTAAACAAATCTCCGAATACGGATTAGCAAATAAATGCTTTTTTACAATACAAATTCTCTCCGCCCCATGGGTCTTAAAGTTTCAATGGTAATCTTATGGATATTGGCACATGTTTGTGGTGGTCAAGAGTATGTAGTATTATACAAACATCAGAGGTATTTACGACTAGAGATCCTCGTGCGAAGAATGTGACACAGCCAACGACGCCTTGCTTTGTTATCAGCTGGCCAACTTAAAAGGTTTCCTGCGTAAATTGTATTGCATTGATTATTTTTTAGGATACAACAACCAGTTGTATATTATATAGTGTAAAAACGAAGTAAACTTAAATTCAGTTATATTATTTCGTCGAGCCCAAAAAAGTACAGCAGCTGCTACTTGCTGGTGTTAAAAAATGGGTTTCTTGTCAAGCGGTCTGTTCTGGGAACCGTTAGCACTGTGGCAGTTTGCCCGCGCAGGGTGCGTGCGTGTGCGCGCGAGTGTGCAGCGCATACGCGGACGTGCGAATCAGCAGGCCCTAGTCATTACTGTAGGGTAACTGTTCATTCAGACGCATGCAAAGATATTTTTGCTGAAAACTTAATAAAAATAGTTTTTGCCATACATTATGTATTTAAGTTATAAGAATTGTTACAAACACATTTTAATTGATAGGTTATTATTACATTTTTAAATTTTGCTTACACTGACTGATGGTAAATGTTGTGACTGACAGTTGGTGATGGGAAACATGATAGGTCACATCTGAGATTTCCTATAAGATCTGTAAAGAGATGTACCGTCAGTCACCTTTAAAAACAAGAAACGAGTTCGCACGCAGCACGCTGACGTGAGGAAAGTGAATTTCCACATAAAAACTTCAAATCACATAAAAACTCCAAATCAATGTAATAAAATACATTTATTCCAATTTTTATTGAAATCTGAAAATAGTGAATTTTTGGCTGTTCTGATGCTCCTGGTTTCATTTACCTGCAAAGCTGGGAATACAATTTTGTGCATTATAATGTTAGAAGAAGATCCAGACAGGCTTGAAAGTAGGCGTGAGGTTGCTGGGGATGATAAAAGTACTCTAACAAAGGAATAACAGGTTTTTGTAGTGTAAAATCCCCATAAGACAACGTGCTGTGTTTAGTCGACACACATTTTCTTTAATAACTCGGTAAATATGTATGCTAGAATGACGAGAGAGGACTTATAACTTTTGCCTCACTAATTCCCATATTTTTACATGCATTAATGTTACATACGGGGCATTTCTGACCCTTTTTGGGCCCAAAAACGTAAAATGTGAAAGATTAATCCCCAGAAAAGGGGTTTAGAGTTTTCCGATTGGTTTGCCCAACGAACTTGTCCAACTGATTACAGAAAGGAATGTCCCTACCAAATTTGAAGTAAATCGGACAAAAAATTCGACCGCTAGAGTGCAAACACATACATTTATACAATTTTGAACGACGCCCCAAAACGTGTTCAGGGGGTCACGTTAGGAACTTCTAGGGTGGTCCCGGGCTTAAGTTTCACCGTGCGGATCATGCTAATAGTTCACTTTCCAAAGGAAATTCACTAACAAATGAGACTGGTGAATTTCGCCGACCCAGAAATGACTAGTGAACTCTGCAATCGCCTATGATGTACAAACTGTACAATATGTATTCATAAATCTAATATTTGGTGGTGATGATGGGATGGGGGGGGGTCTGGAATACGTGTAAATGTTCCTGTTTTAAATATATGAACTGTAAAATGCTTTAATATTATCTATGGATCATTGTTATTGGGCCTAATTCTCAATCCCATTTTCCTCTATATTAAATTTTAAGATACTAACACGCTCGCAGTGTGAGGAAGTGTTGAGCGATATTCAGGACTTGCTCTTACCTACGTGGCTTCCCTCGCGATCAATTAGTTTTAAGATACTAACACGCTCGCAGTGTGAGGAAGTGTTGAGCGATATTCAGGACTTGCTCTTACCTACGTGGCTTCCCTCGCGATCAATTAGTTTTAAGATACTAACACGCTCGCAGTGTGAGGAAGTGTTGAGCGATATTCAGGACTAGCTCTTACCTACGTGGCTTCCCTCGCGATCAATTAGTTTTAAGATACTAACACACTCGCAGTGTGAGGAAGTGTTGAGCGATATTCAGGACTAGCTCTTACCTACGTGGCTTCCCTCGCGATCAATTAGTTTTAAGATACTAACACGCTCGCAGTGTGAGGAAATGTTGAGCGATATTCAGGACTAGCTCTTACCTACGTGGCTTCCCTCGCGATCAATTAGTTTTAAGATACTAACACGCTCGCAGTGTGAGGAAGTGTTGAGCGATATTCAGGACTTGCTCTTACCTACGTGGTTTCCCTCGCGATCAATTAGTTTTAAGATACTAACACGCTCGCAGTGTGAGGAAGTGTTGAGCGATATTCAGGACTAGCTCTTACCTACGTGGCTTCCCTCGCGATCAATTAGTTTTAAGATACTAACACGCTCGCAGTGTGAGGAAGTGTTGAGCGATATTCAGGACTTGCTCTTACCTACGTGGCTTCCCTCGCGATCAATTAGTTTTAAGATACTAACACGCTCGCAGTGTGAGGAAGTGTTGAGCGATATTCAGGACTTGCTCTTACCTACGTGGCTACCCTCGCGATCAATTAGTTTTAAGATACTAACACGCTCGCAGTGTGAGGAAGTGTTGAGCGATATTCAGGACTAGCTCTTACCTACGTGGCTACCCTCGCGATCAATTAGTTTTAAGATACTAACACGCTCGCAGTGTGAGGAAGTGTTGAGCGATATTCAGGACTAGCTCTTACCTACGTGGCTACCCTCGCGATCAATTAGTTTTAAGATACTAACACGCTCGCAGTGTGAGGAAGTGTTGAGCGATATTCAGGACTAGCTCTTACCTACGTGGCTACCCTCGCGATCAATTAGTTTTAAGATACTAACACGCTCGCAGTGTGAGGAAGTGTTGAGCGATATTCAGGACTAGCTCTTACCTACGTGGCTACCCTCGCGATCAATTAGTTTTAAGATACTAACACGCTCGCAGTGTGAGGAAGTGTTGAGCGATATTCAGGACTAGCTCTTACCTACGTGGCTACCCTCGCGATCAATTAGTTTTAAGATACTAACACGCTCGCAGTGTGAGGAAGTGTTGAGCGATATTCAGGACTAGCTCTTACCTACGTGGCTACCCTCGCGATCAATTAGTTTTAAGATACTAACACGCTCGCAGTGTGAGGAAGTGGTGAGCGATATTCAGGACTTGCTCTTACCTACGTGGCTTCCCTCGCGATCAATTAGTTTTAAGATACTAACACGCTCGCAGTGTGAGGAAGTGTTGAGCGATATTCAGGACTAGCTCTTACCTACGTGGCTTCCCTCGCGATCAATTAGTTTTAAGATACTAACACGCTCGCAGTGTGAGGAAGTGTTGAGCGATATTCAGGACTAGCTCTTACCTACGTGGCTTCCCTCGCGATCAATTTCACTCAACGCTAAAAATAACCACTAAAACAACTGTTTAAGAAGTTCATATGTTAATGTAATCATCTGATCTGTTAAAATTGTATCTATAAGATAAACATTAACAAGTTGGATGCCAATGGGGCAGAGCCCTCCGGAAAAGTTTGTAAAATGAGCGTCAACGACCTTAGAAGCTACGTTTCAAATTCCATTTCAATCCGTTCAGTGGTTCCCGCGATATCGTGATGTACGTTATAATAGTACGTTGTATTTAGATTACTGTATATGGATAGAGATGATAAAAAGTATTTCCATATTTTTCGATAAATGCTGTTTCACTGGTTTCTGGCCTATGTATTTATATATTGAAATTATCTAAGACAAAGTTTGAAATTCCCTCCTTAAAAATAATCTAAATCCACCACTGAATCTACACAATATTCCTTATTACGTATACTAACCGCGTTCGTGTGTATGTTCAATAATTCCTCAACCAAGCCCGCTACCGGCAGCTGTAATGGTTTCAATTAACAACAACGCCGCCACAATTGAGGCAATTGGTGTACAAGAGACCCGCAGCCGCCGCGGCGGGCGCCAAAACTACTTGGTCTCTCGTCAAATTGAATTAATTCCATATTAACCCCTATAAAGTCGGAATTTAATCTGCCTTAAGCTTCTAGACTTCTAGAATTGTTAATACCCTAGCACTAGAGGGATACGTTTGACTAACTTGCGTAACGAGTAACACACTACTATGTATTGTTTTTATATTTTTATAAGCCTCCGGTTTAACATAAACGGAAAGATCCGCACCATCTGTGACACAGGGTAGGGGAAGGAGCGTTACTACTCGCAGTAACGATAATAATTATGCTATAACACACCCCTAAGTTTAATAAAAAAAGGCATCGCTGTTTTTGCAGCTTTTTAAATTTCAAAATTATAGTTAAAAATTGTGTTTTGACTACTTTTATGCAGCGGCTTGTAAGTATAACACTTTAAAATAGAAAACACTAAAACATTTCATGACTAGATAATGGTTTCCTCTTAAATAACAGTCTATCATTCTGGGATCTACGTAGCCGCTCTAATCAAATTAGCAACTAACTTAGGAATTAAACAAAGTATGAGAGGGCGTGTTCATGTCTGATTTGTATAGTTGGACCACTGAATAGGGGGTAATGGCCTTCATACAGAATTTGTGGTATATATATAAAATACTGTGTTAAGATCCTCCTCGCCAATTTTGACTGTGAGCAGACAACAGTTGGCTCACACAGTTTCGTTTTGATATTTTACACGTTTAGACATTTTAGTCGCCTATTCAGCGGGCCAACTATAGTTGTAGAATACAACAAATATCAAAAACAGGGTTATTGCTGACAAATGTTTGGACCTAATATGAATGTTGGTTTCGTTTTATGGTCATCCCAGAATATAGGCGTAATTTGGGGAGTATAAGTGGGCTGCAGTGCCCCCCCCACGATCAAAATACTCCAATTACCTTAAGCTCCAGGCCAAGGACGGCACAGTCGTCACTGAGTTGCATCACTGTCCTCACATACAGATACATTCTCTCACGCGCTTCGTCCGGCCCTTCACCCATCACTGCTTCACTTTTCAGAGCTCATACTAAGGTTACAGCTCAATTTCAGGTGTAACGGTTCTACACCAATAGTAAGTGACTTGTAGCTTCAGTATAGTTTTACTACAAAGTGGTCGGAGGAAACAACCTAATGAAATAAACAAATCAGGTTGTGAAGTGTCATGTCCATGCTGGCGAAGTAGGGGGGGTCCGGTCACGCAACAGGTGGCGTTTCTATCAGATTCTCCACTGAGGCCGATGTTAACCTTCTACCAGCTCCACTGGTCACTTTTAAGTCCCTCCTCAACTGATGATCCTAAATTTTTTATTTATGGTACATTTTAAAGGAAAAAGTACCTATCGATTTCAGTGAGGAAAGTTGCTATATCACAAACAATAATCGTTTTCTAACATTCCAAAATATTCAATATTTACGATTTATTCTATGGGTGAACTATTTGTGGTATCGAAATTCTTCTCACTAAAACACTAGGTATTTTGTTATCTTATAAGTAAACCTGTTTCTCACTAAAAACACTAGGTATTTTGTTATCTTATAAGTAAACCTGTTTCTCACTAAAAACACTAGGTATTTTGTTATCTTATAAGTAAACCTGTTTCTCACTAAAAACACTAGGTATTTTGTTATCTTATAAGTAAACCTGTTTCTCACTAAAAACACTAGGTATTTTGTTATCTTATAAGTAAACCTGTTTCTCACTAAAAACACTAGGTATTTTGTTATCTTATAAGTAAACCTGTTTCTCACTAAAAACACTAGGTATTTTGTTATCTTATAAGTAAACCTGTTTCTCACTAAAAACACTAGGTATTTTGTTATCTTATAAGTAAACCTGTTTCTCACTAAAACCGCTAGGTATTTTGTTATCTTATAAGTAAACCTGTTTCTCACTAAAAACGCTAGGTATTTTGTTATCTTATAAGTAAACCTGTTTCTCACTAAAAACACTAGGTATTTTGTTATCTTATAAGTAAACCTGTTTCTCACTAAAACACTAGGTATTTTGTTATCTTATAAGTAAACCTGTTTCTCACTAAAACACTAGGTATTTTGTTATCTTATAAGTAAACCTGTTTCTCACTAAAACACTAGGTATTTTGTTATCTTATAAGTAAACCTGTTTCTCACTAAAACACTAGGTATTTTGTTATCTTATAAGTAAACCTGTATAAGTAAAATTAATCAAATATTTCGGACTTTATTGACAAAAACATTGCTCTTATGAGAAAAGCAGGTGGAAAACCCAACGGAGCCCACTCTCAAAACCTGCATCTGTCCTTTCCTCCACAAAAAAACGACTTCCCAAATCTTGCTAACAAAAATCTTCGAGCTCATTTCCATAGTTCAAATTTACCTTTGTTTAGTCAACACACTCTGACACAGTGATTTATCAATTTCTTTCAAATATAAACTCTTGAGAGCCCTTGTGATAAGTAAACGTTTGCAGGATCACAATTGTGTCAATTTTATTTACTACAGATTTAGTTTTGGTTTTAAAACAACGCGACACAACAGTAAATACCACCGGGGATAAAGGTTCAAGGGGCTCCTAGAAGGCTAGGTTAGGTGACCTTTATCCGAGGTATCGGAGAGCTGGCAATTTTCTCGAGAATACATGAATGCACAATGAGATAGGAAGAGTTCGCCCGACACAATGTATGTTTGACCTCAATGTGACCTCGTTGAAGAAAGTCGCCACTCCTTAGCGGGGAGGTAATAACAGGGGACCTAAACTGCTCCCTCGGCACTCCTCCGCACGCCCACGAACACTGCACATTAGACTAGGATCGTTTCAAATTCCATGAATATTCAGCGCGGAGTTGCACAGAAAATTAATTAATGAATATTTTTCTTTAAGGTACTGTAAATAATAATAACTACTGTTTTCTTCATTAAGTTTTTGAAATTTTCCAAAACGAGTTTGTAACTTTTGCAATAGAACATTGTTGGTTAAAAAAAAATAATTTTAGTTATCTTAAGCCCGCCATACACTAGCGAACTATACCCCGACGCCAACACTGATAAGGCGTGTCAACAGCTAGTTTTATATATTAGAACTTGATCAGCTGATGTGATTTGATTTGACTAAAGAAAGACTATCCCACACTCTCGCGAACATTCCTGATCTCCCGAATGTTCACTGAACATTCCGTCCCGTATTCAAAAGTTCGCGCACTTCACTTCTCGTGAATACTCCGAACATTCGGCCGGAGTATTCGCGAGAAGTGTGGGACAGCCTTTAGTCAAATCACTCCACACAGCTGATCAAATTATAATATTTAAAAACTAGCTGTTGATAGTTTTGTTTAATTTATGGCTTTAGGAGAGGTTTTATCATAAAACTGAAACTTTGCCCTCCAAGTTACTCACCAGGGCCTCTCATCTAAATGCTAAATGGTATAGGCTATGGTATATGGCACGGCCGTCAAGAATTACGGTTTCCTCAAAAGTTCCTAGGACGGTTTGGCTTTATATATATATATATATATATATATATATATATATATATATATATATATATATATATATATATATATATTTAGAACAAAACGCACTAACCACTTTAAACCATTTGCCTATTACATGTACGTTAGGTTATTTCTAAACCAAGTTTTTATAACGACAACGTCGTCGATTGTTTTACATATATATATATATATATATATATATATATATATATATATATATATATATATATATATATATATATATATATGTAAAACAATATATATATACGCGTGGTTAGTGCGTTAATGGTAATCTTAATCCCTGTAAGACGCCGACGCAACTATGAAAAAATAGGGCGTATTTTAAGAAGGCGAATATGAATAATGAGTAAAGAATGGGTGAGATGCCTTGTGTAGCCTGGTTACTATGTTTAGTAAGACCGACTGATTCTTTAGCCTAATTTTGTTTCACCATAACACGTGTCTCAGTTCTAAGTTACTCTAAAAACCCTGAATTTTTTGGCTTTATGGCGTTAGGCTTTCCTACAATGCCAGACAACCCGGAACCCCTGAAAAGTAATCTAGATTACAATTAATAAATTTAGTACAATCCTGCTTGCATGTTTCAGTGAACGCATTTGCGAGTGTTAAGATTAGAAAATACATTTTACGTTTTTGGCGTTTGCGGTTGGGGGTGATGTAACATTAGCCTACGTTTTATTACAAATTAATGGATAAACTACTCTTATTTAGGTTTATAGGGAAAGCAATAGTTTTATCGATATTTTGGCTGTGATACTATAATGATATCGATAGTTGCGGGCCTGTGTATATATATATATGTAAAACAATCGACGACGTTGTCGTTATAAAAACTTGGTTTAGAAATAACCTAACGTACACGTAATAGGCAAATGGTTTAAAGTGGTTAGTGCGTTTTGTTCTAAATTAATTAAAGAATTAAAACATGATTGCTTTTTCAATAACTAATATTCTTTTATTACAACTGTCCACATTACTCTATCTAGGGACAAAGCGGCCTTGTTTGGATACCGAATGAAAATATCGATATTCACACAGGCCCGCAACTATCGATATCATTATAGTATCACAGCCAAAATATCGATAAAACTATTGCTTTCCCTATAAACCTAAATAAGAGTAGTTTATCCATTAATTTGTAATAAAACGTAGGCTAATGTTACATCACCCCCAACCGCAAACGCCAAAAACGTAAAATGTATTTTCTAATCTTAACAAATGCGTTCACTGAAACATGCAAGCAGGATTGTACTAAATTTATTAATTGTAATCTAGATTAATTTTCAGGGGTTCCGGGTTGTCTGGCATTGTAGGAAAGCCTAACGCCATAAAGCCAAAAAATTCAGGGTTTTTAGAGTAACTTAGAACTGAGACACGTGTTATGGTGAAACAAAATTAGGCTAAAGAATCAGTCGGTCTTACTAAACATGGTAACCAGGCTACACAAGGCATCTCACCCATTCTTTACTCATTATTCATATTCGCCTTCTTAAAATACGCCCTATTTTTTCATAGTTGCGTCGGCGTCTTACAGGGATTAAGATTACCATTTTAGATATCGATAAATGTGATGTTAAGGAAAAATAGCGATGTTAAAAATATATAGAATGCCATTTAGTATCGATATAAAGATAAGGAATATTGACTTCTCGATGCCAAACTGCAAGGCGGGTACTACACACTGGACAGACATCACATGTACCACTACTCCACTCGGCTTGGCAAGCATCAGGGGCCTTTAGCACAGTGAGTCACTACTGAGTCAGCCAGCAAGTTGCCAACCCTCCACGAAATGTGCACCTGCCGCGACGATCTCTTCTCTCGGACAAACTACTTATTGATGCCGATAACTCAGCGCTTGGCACTCGCATAATGGAAGCAATCATGGAGCAGGTCGGCCGTTCTGATACATTTAACATTAGGTCCAAGAAATATTTAGAATTTACGTCGGACGTTAAAAAACCTGAGCATTAATTAAGTTTGTCGTAAACGTCGATTTGCTATTTGCACGTATTCGAAAATGTGTTTATTCGTTCTCAAAATGTGCATTAAATATATTTGTCAATTTAATGAATAAACTAAATGTAACACCCTACATAAATACCTGTTTTCCTTATCAATGAAGGTTTGTAACATTTTTAGTAAAATTGAAAATTATGACTTTAAAAAGGTATGCAGGAACATGGATGACGAATGTAAAAATGGATGTGTTCCTTAACTTTAACGGTGTTATTCGTGTTTATTTACTGTCTGAAAATATAAAAAATATCCCCATTCAGTTATTTTTCATATTAACAATCATTTTGTAATTACTTGAAAATCTCATCAAAATTGGAAAAATAGTTACAACTATTTTTAATTTCATTTTATGTAATAGGTATTATGTAATGTATTAAAATGGGTCTTTGTTTGATGTAGAATGTAACTATCGGACAACTGGAGCTACTAACGATGAAGTGTGTCTCGAAGCAAATACGATTTTGTGTTGAAAGTTCCCTTCGTTTTTTGACCGATTTATAACAACTTCGGTGTCAACAAACCATCACAAAACGCGGGTTTGTCCAAACGTTAATTATCCGTTAATGATGAATTTGTTCGTAAAATCGTATGCAATCCAAGCATCGAATATACATTACAAACAGTTATTAAACATATTTAATGGTTTAAGTTTCAAGCTTAATGAGACTGATTTCTAAATAAATTATAATTTCCGTGTGATGACAGCGCAACACCACTTCTAGCTAAATTTGGAACGCCACTACAATGACATAACAGTAGGACCTAACTTCAAAGTAATCTGCCAAGGGGAAAACTTAGTGATTTTAAAACTAACACGTAATTTTTTCGGCAGTCCAGGACTATTGAAGCATATTTCTAATTTCCCCATAGCCGATCCCCCTTTTCCCCCCATACCGTAATGCTCCATAAACCCATTAGCCTCCCCTCCGCAGACACCCTACTGACCTTGGGCACCCTCGCTTGGGGAGGGGGTAGCAAATAAACATAATATTAACGAGGGGCATTTTATTGATCGAGGGGTAACACTAGAGTGGTCGTGTGCCGTTTTTTTATTCACGATGAGAGGGGTTGGTCGTGTGGCACACTGGATGTAGTTGGTCTGTAGTTGTTCAGACGAGGGGGCTCCAGTCACGTACACTTCGCGTTTTACTTGCTTCTCTCGTAAGCCTAACTCTCATGAGGCTAATGTTAACTTTGCAAGCCCGTCCTTCCTCAAGTGATTATCCAAAATCATTTTGATTTATAAATACCTATCAGTTCCAGTAAGCCGAATTTCGATATAACAAATAAGTAAATACCCCCGTATCAGCAAACCTGCATACTCAGCGAATTTACAATGCATATATATGTATCTTAATACCACATAAAGCCACATACCACGTTTCATCAATATACATTCAAAAATAAACGATTTATCACATTTTTAATTTTATTTTTATTTATAATTTATTTATAATTATATTTTATAAGAATAACATGGCGACTGAGTATGCAGGTTTGCTGAAACAAGGAACAATCAGCAAAAAATTGTTTTTGTGCAAATATCAATAGACGACAACGATATGAAGCAATATACTAAGTTTCGTCAAGATAAGTTGATAAATAAGCGAGATATACATTTTTTCTTATTCTCCATAAGAATAACATTAGACAACGTACTGTGTTTAGCACTTTCAATATCTCGGTAACCAATTGACGTAGAGGAATGATAAAAATACCAAATTGTGTGTTTTTTAAGCAGAATCCAATGGTGAAAACTAAATTTGACTATTTAAAAAAATCAATATAACAAATTCAAAAACCCATTTTGGGGTACAAACCCCCCAGAAATACCCCTTCCGATGGAGCGATCTGGCTGGTTTTCGAAATTAAAGTCATAAATGATTCTTTACATGTTTGTACCAAATTTCATAAAAATCGGACCATTTTTACGAGAGTTATCGTTATCGTTTTTTGAATTTCCCCCCCCTCAAATTTGAAAAACACTTAACTTTGGTTATATCCATTTTATAGAGCTTAAAAAACAAATAATTTGGTATTTTAATCATTAACCTAGGTTAAGTAGTTGTAGAGAAAAGCCAAAAAAGCGTTCATAAAATTTCCTATGTTAATCTTATGGGAAAAAGGTTTTTGGATTTTCCTCAGATAATTTTACTAAAAAATCACATTTCATTTTACCAATCAATTTACCTCTTCAAAACAATCATTTCGGTGTTTTAATTGTTGTTTTACGTCCAACCGTTGCAGAGATATTCGAAGTGCTAAACACAGTACATTGTCCAATATTATCCTTATTGAGGATAAATAAAATTTATATCTCGATTATTTATGAATGTATATTGATGAAACTTGGTATGTGGCTTCAAATAGTTGTGGTATATTAATATTTGCAAAAAACGTTTTTTGTTGATTTTCCCCGTAACATAGCAAACCTGCATTCTCGGCCCCCATGTTATTCATATGGAGAATAAGTAAAGTTTTATATCTCCCTTAGTTATGAACCTAAATTAATAAAAATTGGTATATAGCTTCACCTGGTTGAGTTATATATTTATAATTGAAAAAATACATATTTTGTATTTTTCTCGTTGCTGCAAACCTGCGTACTCAGCCCTAATGTTATTCTTATGGAGGCTAAATAATATGCTATATATAACTTATTTATGAATGTATTTTTGTGAAACTTGGAAGTGGCTCTATGTAATAGTGAAACATACATATATGCATTGGAAATTGACAGAGTACGCAGGTTTGCTTCGACGGGGGTATTGTAATTTAAGACTCCATGTTGGTTTTGGTTATCTACTAAATGTCCACAGCTTTCCCTTCTAACTTTGGATTATTTTCACCCGTTCCCCGAAATGACTCTGTTTTCCTCCCACGACAACAACAACTCAGAAAGTCGTCCTAGTTTTGTGACTTTAACTAGAACTTAATCTACCCCGGTGTAAACAATAAAACGCCTTAATCAGTTGTCGAAGCCTTCAGCCAATCAGGAGCGAGATTGAGGAACACGTGACTTCCATTACGAGACAAACAGCTGATAGTGTTTGTTTAGTGTCCAGTGTAACGCTACCGGGAGACAAAGCTATTGTCTGATAAGTCTGGTGACCCTAATCCCATTGGAGACACTGGACTTCCAAACCTTTCTACTTGTCTTCACTACGCAGTTGTGTATAAATGGAAACTCGTTATGTAATATTTCAAATATATTTTTAAACAGTAAACCCATTACAGTTCAGTACATCTATAAGTTTATTTGAATACTTTACTTTTCTTTTTACTCAAGTTCAAAGATTCATTAAAATCGTGTTTCATTGTCGTTACATAATTTTTTATGGTGACATATTTTGTATGCAAATAATAGTTTTTTAATTAGTCGATTAGGGACAGTTATTAACCAAACTATCCCAAATACCATTTTTTTCGGCTGAAGAGGACCCAAGCGCCCTAAAGCAGCCACAGTGGGCCAGGGACTTTCCCGCCCACTGGAACCTCACAAAAACAACAACAAGCTATTGCAAATAGGGACTACTGAAAATACCAAAACAAACATTAAATATAAATAACAGTTTAATTTATAATGGATGATTTTGGGAATTTAGATTAAAATAAACTTTTGTTTCGCAATACTTTTGACATCGGTCTATAAATTGATCTACATTCCACACTGTAAACGGTTTGATGTTAAGGCGTTTATTGTAATAATATGGACTAACTGCACAGCACCGATTTAAATTTTCCACGAGATATTTTTGCTTTTTACTCTTTTGAGCACATGTTGCTGAACTAAAATGTTTGTTTTGCCACAACGCTGTTATGGTTTTGAGGGTAAACCAAATATTCCTAATACACATAAAACCTCCACACGAACTAGGACGCGCGTACCTCAAAGATACCATTGGATTTTGATCTTAGTCCACTAATATTTTAACTTAACACTTGAGAGCACATTTTAAGGTTGTCTACTTTTACCCTAAAGAGGTTTTCTTTGCGTCACTCGACTGCAGATTAAGTTAAAGGTTCATCTGAGGTTGTGAGCGAATGTACGGAGTATATGTTGTCCATACTAGTCTTGCGAAGACGGCACTTTTTAAAATGAATTAAGTATTTATTTCTAGTTTAAGAAAGCATATTTTGTGTTTCAAAATTTTTAAATTAGGTTTTAGAGGTTATTAGTTTTGACGTTTCATAAACGCAAAAAGTGGATTCCGATTCAAACCTAAAAATGTTGGTATGCCAACAAACGAAATGTTTAAATTGAGCTATAAGATATTTTATATTTTGTTATATCACACCACTAAATCACGTCTAAGACGCCGACGCAACTAGGGCGTATTTAAGGCGAATAATGAATGAATGGTGAGTGTAGGATGGGTGAAATGTATTTTGTAGTTTTGTTACTGGCTAGGACTGACTGATTTATAAGGTTGACTAAATCTATTTTTACCATAGGCCAATTCACTAATCCATTTTTACCAATAATCAATCCCTAGGCCAATTCAAAGATGATGTTAGGTTTCTTACATAAACTCCATCGAGCGGTATTTATAGCACCATTAGTTAGATTTTTTCAAGCAATCTATTTGAGCGTATTTTCCATTATTTAGTTATCTTTTGAAGAGAGTTTGTCAGTTCTTTATGTGATTCACCGAATCTTATCACGAGCGGCGGAAATAATGAATGATAACCACAATCACAATCTAACTTTGTGCTAAAATGATAAATGAAATTTAATTGGAATAAATGTGTCAGGCAATAACCACAAGGATATAGAGAAGGATGGGTTTGCACGGAATTTCAACCTGAACAAATTATTACCATTGTGTAACAAACCCTATTGTTCGATATTGCAAAACTATAGACAGAAAGCCCTAAAAATAATTCATTAACAAACAAAATAATAACACGACGAATGGACGGTGAAAGTAATCTAAAACTCATAGTTTTCCAGAATTCGAAATAAAAAATTAAAGTAATAGACTAACTCAAACACCCCAATCGTTGAAGATGCAAATAAAAAAATAATAATTAACTCAGATTAAAGTTACTTATTGTAAGAATACAAGTTAAACCTTTATGACAACAGTAGAATTTTTTATAACAAGAGTAAAGTCTTGTATTAGGCGCAGGCATTGCAAAAACCTTTGTTAAAAATTATACTCCCTATGTTTTACACTATTTAACCTTTTGAAGTACATAAGGATCATAAGGATCATAGGGAATCATGAGGATTATGTGGTCAATAACTGATGTACCTTTTAGGCTCTGCGTAAGGAACAGAGAGAACATTTCATATTGAAGACACGGTGTCTAGTTAGAGGCGAAGATAGAAGAAACAAATAGGTCAATTAATTGTCTATTGTATACCTGTTTCACTTTCCATCCTCTGACGGATAGTTTTCCCGCAGGTACCTTTGTGCTTTCTGTGTGAACATTTCATATTGAAGACACGGTGTCTAGTTAGAGGCGAAGATAGAAAAATCAAATAGGTAAATTGTCTATTGTATACCTGTTTCACTCTCCATTCTCTGACGGATAGTTTTCCCGCAGGTACATTTGTGCTTTCTGTGTGAACATTTCATATTGAAGACACGGTGTCTAGTTAGAGGCTAAGATAGAAGAAACAAATAGGTCAATTGTCTATTGTACACCTGTTTCACTTTCCATCCTCTGACGGATAGTTTTCCCGCAGTACCTTTGTGCTTTCTGTGTGAACATTTCATATTGAAGACACGGTGTCTAGTTAGAGGCGAAGATAGAAGAAACAAATAGGTCAATTGTCTATTGTACACCTGTTTCACTCTCCATCCTCTGACGGATAAAGTTTTCCCGCAGTACCTTTGTGCTTTCTGTGTGAACATTTCATATTGACGACACGGTGTCTAGTTAGAGGCGAAGATAGAAGAAACAAATAGGTAAATTGTCTATTGTACACCTGTTTCACTCTCCATCCTCTGACGGATAAAGTTTTCCCGCAGTACCTTTGTGCTTTCTGTGTGAACATTTCATATTGAAGACACGGTGTCTAGTTAGAGGCGAAGATAGAAGAAACAAATAGGTCAATTGTCTATTGTACACCTGTTTCACTTTCCAACCTCTGACGGATAAAGTTTTCCCACAGTACCTTTGTGCTTTCTGTGTGAACATTTCATATTGAAGACACGGTGTCTAGTTAGAGGCGAAGATAGAAGAATCAAATAGGACAACTGTCTATTGTACACCTGTTTCACTTTCCATCCTCTGACGGATAAAGTTTTCCCGAAGGTACCTTTGTGCTTTCTGTGTGAACATTTTTCTTTAACGAATCATTTATTTCTGGCCTTATTCCAATAGAAACGTAAACAGTGGAAGATTTCCTGGAGACTTATTTACCATATGACTTTGATCGTGTAATACAGATCCATTTCCAGGTTTACAGATCGCGTAGATATTTTTCCATTTTTTGTTTGACCTTTGCTCCTGGGCGGCAAGGTTCCCGGTCCCAAGGCCCCGTTGCATCACCGCCAGTGGGTCAGGGCCCCCCGCGGGTCACAGGCTGGCAAACACATCAGCTCGGAAACATATTTTACAGTTTTGCTATTTGCATCCATCATTTCGTTGCGTAGTTTAGAATTACGCATTTTTCCATACCTAAACCGTTGTAGAGGTGAAGACTTGGGAACCCCCGTTAACATAGAGGTTCGCGCTAAAACGCATGGTAAGTTACATAAAACAAAATATTACTTTATATAACTAAACCGAAAATTAAAAAAAAAAAATTAAAAATTAGGATGGTAAGAAATGCAAACCTGTTTTACCAGATATGCACCGTACATCAATGTTCTTGATACCGTCTGATAAAAGTAATGTTGTTTTTGCAGCTGAGTAAATGATTTGTCAAATTATGTGAGTTGCTTCTTAAGCTTTTAGAGGGGGGAGGGGGTACACTTGTTTTGGAGTAAACATTTAAACCAAATAAAGTTATACAATTTATAAAAAGTTCCACATGACTAGAATACTTCTATTTTAAAATATCGATTTTGGTCTAGATTAAGTTACTGTAATTGAAGTGTAAATTTACATTCCCGCACTGCATGCAACAGTGCGTTTTATCTTGTTCTCCACACCAGCACTTAGAAAACGAAAACCACTTGAGATCCAGTCAGGAAGTTTCCAAGAAATCAATTAAATTATGCCAATTTCACAGTGACTACAAATATAAGTATATATACTGTCGTTTTCCCTGTTATCATACTCAATCTTTAAATTCACTGCCAAATAGCTTCAATTTATTTAACACATTTTGAGTTTTGTAAATGGAAAGTGAAAAACATAATTGTTATATCTACTTATATGACTTTGATTTACGACAAATAATTTTAGCAAATAACGATAAACAATATTTCGTTTTTTTGCCGCTTCTGCCATAAGAACGATGCTAATTTTAGCCCCGTCCCTCCTCAACGAAGTGTCCTAAATCATTAATATATGAGCCACTTCAAATGACTGATAATAAACCCCGCGATTACAGTGACAGAATTTTGATATTAAAATAATAACCATTAAATAAAATTCCAAAGTAGTTAACGAATGTGAGGTTTTTATGAAATTATTAATACTAATTTGTGATATTTACTCACCAGAATCACTAGGTATTTCTGTTGTTTAAAATGAGTTGCAAATCAAAAATGTCGGATAATCTGTCGATGAGAGGCGAGAGCCTCCAAACGTGAGCATAGGTCTCAACAGCGAGACAGGAAACATGACAGCGTTCATGACTGCGAAGCCCCCTCAAGAGGTAAAAGTTTAAACAAAAACATCAGATAGATTTGTTATATTGGGAGTCATCTTTTGTGGAAGCGCCTTCCTACTCTTATGTATTAGAAGTCTTCCTACATCAGAATAATAATAAGAATAATTTTATTACTTAAAAACATATTTACAACATACATGTATATAGAGCGTTGCACGAGTGAAAAACCAGGCCGTCCATAAGACTAATGTTAATTTTAACATTGGGCTTATGGACAGCCTGGTTTTCACTCGAGCAACGCACTATACATTTCTTTACATATTTCCACTAATTTACAGTTATCTACATATTTAAACAATCCTGGTTTTTGTTCACCCACTTCCTGAAGTTACTACTAAACCGATTTTGATGATTGTTTTTTTAATTAAAACATAATTTCAAGTTTTGAGTCACTGTCGAGCCAGAATTTTAATTTAGACCCCAGGGCTCTGCCCCAGGGGACTTCCAAGTTCCCATGTTATTCATATGGAGGAGGGAGAGATTTATTTGGTTTATTTCACATGTGTTCTTTCTTGATTCAATAAACAGCTGTAATAAGGATTATATCCGAAAAATATTGCGGGGCGGGAGCAGCTCCTATAAATGCTTTACTGATTCGGCGAGTGGTGCAATGTAAACGCTCCGCTCTCCTGCTAAAATCTGGGCTGATTCGGCGAGTGGTGCAATGTAAACGCTCCGCTCTCCTGCTAAAATCTGGGCTGATTCGGCGAGTGGTGCAATGTATACGGTCCGCTCTCCTGCTAAAATCTGGGCTGATTCGGCGAGTGGTGCAATGTAAACGCTCCGCTCTCCTGCTAAAATCTGGGCTGATTCGGCGAGTGGTGCAATGTAAACTCTCCGCTCTCCTGCTAAAATCTGGGCTGATTCGGCGAGTGGTGCAATGTAAACGCTCCGCTCTCCTGCTAAAATCTGGGCTGATTCGGCGAGTGGTGCAATGTAAACTCTCCGCTCTCCTGCTAAAATCTGGGCTGGTTCGGCGAGTGGTGCAATGTAAACGCTCCGCTCTCCTGCTAAAATCTGGGCTGGTTCGGCGAGTGGAGTAGTGTAAAAGCACCGTTCTCCCGCTCCAGGCTCGGCTCGTGGTCGAAGACACTCCTGGGTATGCTAAGCGGCCAGGACGACTGTTTCATCATCGCCGGATCCGTCAGTGACTGTAGCACTGTAGCAGGTCAGGGCTCCAGCCTCCGGCGCGGCGGACCGGAACACGCGCTGCGAATGTACAGAGCAACTTGCTGGATTAACTACTATTAAATCGCAATCGAAACTGTTTCGAACCACTTATGAGTGGGATCCAGGCTTGAGAAAAATCGCTCCTCCCGTAAGTCCAATTCAACTTTCAAAGCCGACCTTCCTCAACAGGTTATCCGAAATCGTTAATTTTAAAATCGTTCATTTTAAAGAGCATAAATATATCCAACAGTTAGGAGAGCAAGTTGTTGATATCACAAATAAATAATCGTTTGGTGAAATTCCAAATTGTTAAATATTTAAGATTTTTTCATGGCTGAACTCTTTATAATATCGAAATTCTCCTTACTGAAATCGCTAGGTATTGTTTTGCTATATAAAATGCGCCATTAATAAAAAAATACATATAACCCGTTAAGGAGGCTTTGAGAGACATTGGTCTGATAAGAGACGCAGATAGAAGCCGTTGACTGGGAGCCCCTCTGACGTCTGCTAGTCGTCGAACATGTGATTGGGCGAAGAGATAATATTCCATAAAACCTAATCATAGGAAGGGTAAAACGTGAACACACAAAACTTATTATGTTATTGTTGTTACTATTTAATATAGTTTAAAGATGAAATAAGATGAGTGTACAGTGTACGTGCACGGATATACTGTGTGTTCAAAGGTTTGTCTTCCTTCATGGTGATTGTAATTCCGTGAAACTGCCGGAAATCATAATCACTTCCAGGCCACGCCTATCGCCTGTGTTATCGGGGGATATTGCAGAAGGAGAAATATAAGACAAGCCTTCCATAAGATATGGAATATCTATATATTAAGAGTCTTCATCACCGGAAGTTGCTAGACGCTATCTTGGAGTTTTGCTCCATAAGGCCGATGTTAACTTTGTGCCTCGATTACTCCTCACCTGATCGTCACATACAATTCATTTTAGTGTCAAATTAAAGGTTTCCTCGTCGTCTAGGGAAATACAATATCGAATTTTTTAATTTGGGTACTATAGTCGCATAATAAATAGTTTAATTTTGAATTGAAACACTGTACATGTTCGCTAGGGGGTTTTTCTTCACAGTCATAACTCGATAACGGCTTGACAGATTTTAACGTTTGAGGTGCCAAATTAAAGGTATTTTTACGTAGATTTGCCAATACGTCTGAGAATTTTAAGAAAGGGCATCACAGTAAAGGACTGAATCTTCGGAACAGTTGCGCTATCCGACAGCGGAAGTCTGAACTACGTGTTGATTGAAAGTAAGTTGTTATCATCCGTTTGAATATCAGATGATTTGTAATGTTTGTTTACAACTGAAGAAACCTTTCGTTGGGTACCAACTTGCTCGGATTTGAGAAAAAGGCCAACTAGTTTTTTATAACTAGGCCAGCCGATCCTAGTTATCCTACACCGGGAAGATTCTTGCAGAGCGGAAAACCAAAGAGCAATCATATTGTTACGGTAGAGTGTGCGAACTATATATGGTTAATCCCTAAGAAAAAGAGAAGCCTCCATTTTCCATCCACCATTTTCGCTTCTATTCATAAAAAACTTCCCGACTCCAAGGTATCCGAATGGTAAAAAACAATAAGGTTTTATAGGCCATAATCTACAGCGTTCAGCTGTTATATACGGTAAAAATAAAAAGTTTTCATAAACTTTAAAATTATTTTTAAGATGATATAAATTTATTCAATATATATTACAAGAAAGAAAATAAGCAGTTTTTTAAATACCATTTGGATATCAAACATACACTATTTTCAACCATATGTAACGTTTGATGAAAACCTTTGTTCTCTGTGGTTTGTTAAACAAATCCTTCCCTTTTTCACAAGGAGGTCTATTGTACAGTAATACTTTTTCATTCACCTCAGTTGAGCACTCTATAATAATCAAGCTCGTTTCGAAAAACCTTTGTTGGTACTGCATTCTGTGAAGAAATTAATGAACTTTTATAGTTCTGCAATGAACACGAAAAATGTTTAGGCCTACGAAGAGAAGCCCTGTTGACGCAAGGCCTGAGGGCATCTTGGGCATCTTATGAACGTTTACACAAGTAGGAATCCCAGTGAACATTATTGTCAATAAATACACAAACACAAAGCTAAATTTTAGGGTGTTGTGACGATAACAGCTTCAAAATTAGAACGGCGGATTTTCCATTTAATTACACGCATTCAAAAACAAGCGTTTTAAACGTACATGTCGAAGTAATGATTGTTTGCGCTTCCCTCCCCAGATAAACATCCCCAATTCGTTTGCCTTGACCCAAGTGTTTGCCTTACACTAGCGATCAGCGAACCTGCTATAGTGATAATATGTTCTACAAAAGATTTACCCTAGCCAACTAACACAAAACAGCATACACAGTACAACAGCAGCAGCGGGTAGCAATTTTTGTATTAATATACTTTGTCTCTATGAATTCCACAATGTAATACAACAATTGGATTTTAATTGATCTTAATAGACATCTACGAGCCGATAGCTTCCGGTCAAATATTTCAGCAAACCAGATTAGATAATTGTTTCCGCGATCTGTTTGATCGTTGACATTGTTTTGATAACATTTGTTTTGTCAGTAACGTAAATATCACCTCCTAAAGTCTATTTCAACCCAGGAGTAGGCGGAACCAGTCGACCGTACTAATACCCTCACCCCTTGAGTCTATTGTGCGAGGGTATGGGCAAGCGTCGTCGGCCTTTGTCGGTGAGTCATTGCTGCTGGTCCCCGTTATAGCTAGACTATTCCGGGAATAATACTGTGAAATGTCTTATAATGTAAGTTATCAAACTAAGGGTTCACTAATATTTCGGTAATTAATTTAATTTACAGTAAAATTTCACCCAGAACGCTGGAAGTCAGTTGCGTTGTGTGGAAATTTAAATCTAACAGAAGTTTGGGAAAAATGCATGAGTTGCGCAGTGTTGTTTTGGCAATTGGGAACCTTGAGACAAGTGAAAAGAGAGAACAATTACAGGTGTTCCATTAAGCAAGCGGTTTGCCTTGGTGGAAAAATGGGCATAATGCAACATAGGTAAAAGCCTGGATAACATTTTAAATAAATACCAAACTCTACAAAATAGTTAATATAACAGTGGTCATGCAATGCTCGGATTATAAATAACTTTACTACTAAACTGCCGCCTTCATGCGACATTCCATCTCGCCACCTCGGCGTTTTATGCGTGTCGTTGGCAAACCATTCATTCTTCCAACCTTTTAAATTTATAATGTTACTGTAGATGAACTGAGAAAAATCTGAAAATGTTGTGAAGGTTTGATACAGGACCCTGCTGCCATTTGTCATTGGGCTACTAATTAACGATGTTTTAAGAAAGTTCAACCTTTAAATAGTATCAAGATCAGGAGTTGGACCGTTCTCTTTAAAAACGTTAAAAATTCTACTAGCCCATATATATAACACTAAGCTGTTTTTATTTAATAAGTATTAGGAGAAGTTTGAGGTCCTTGTCACCCTTGTATATTCTGGAATGATGCACAGTACTTAAATAAAAACGAGTTCGCACGCAGCACGCTGACGTGAGGGAAGTGAATTTCCACATATCAACTTTTAAAACTCAAAATCAGTGTAACATTTTTCCAATTTTTATTGAAATCTGAAAACACTGATTTTTCTGGCTGTTCTGATACTCCTGGTTTCATTTACTTGCAAATCTGGGAATACAATTTTGCGCATTATAAGGAGAAATTCCAGACAGGCTTGAAAGTAGGCGTGAGGTTGCTGGGGATGATAAATGTACTCTAAAAAAGGAATAAGAGGCTTTTCTAGGGTAATACTCCCCATAAGACAACATACTGTGTTTAGTCGATACACATTTTCTTTAATAACTCGGTAAATATTTATGCTAGAATGACGAGAGAGGACTTAAAACTTTTGCCTCTCTAATTCCCATCTTTTTCATGCATTGATTTTACATCGGGGGTTTTTTGACCCTTTTTGAGCCCGAAAACTCGAAATTTTAAAGATTAGGCCTAATCCCCAATAAGGCCTAATCGGGGTTTGGAGTTTCCCGATTGTTTTGCCCAACGAACTTGTCCAACTTATTACAGAAAGGAACGTCCCTACCAAATGTGAAGTAAATCGGACAAAAAATGCGACCGCTAGAGTGCAAAAAAAAACACACACACACACACACACACACACACACACACACACACACACACACACACACACATATATATATATATATATATATATATATATATATACACAATTTTGAACAACTCCCGAGAATATGTTCAGGGGGTCACGTTAGGAACTTCTATGGTGGTCCCGGGCTTCACCGTGCAGGTCATGCTAATAGTTCACTTTCCAAAGGAAATTCACTAATAATCATAGTTTAAAGTAAACTCGGTCCTGCCTGTCACCTCAATAGTCAAGACAGGCTGAGACCAGTTTAAAATTACGAGTGGGCTCCCATCACGATATATTTCGCGTTTTTGCCTTCTTCCGCCACAAGGTCAATTTTAATTTTTAAAATCCCTTTCCTTCTCAACGGATTATCCAAAAATTGTTGATTTAAGGATTATTTTTAAAATTAAACAAAATAACTAGCGACTTCAGTGAGCAGAATTATTATATGTATCACAAACCGTTACCTAACCTGAAATAATATCACAAATGTTGAACATGTTGGAATTTAATCGTACAATTATCATTTGTGATATAAAAATTCTCACTGAAATCGCTAGGTATCTTTTAGCTCTTGAATAAGCGATAAATGAGGGATTTAAGATAATCCATACAGGAGGGACTTTACAGTGGATGAAGCTGGTGGAAACGCGAAATGTTTCGTGACTAGACCCCCCTCACAACGGGTTGTAAAGGGTTAGGTAATACCGCTGCACGAGACACTGTACTGCAAAACATAAACAAACATACAGGAGGGACTTTACAGTGGATGAAGCTGGTGGAAACGCGTAATGTCTCGTGACTAGACCCCCCTCACAACGGGTTGTAAAGGGTTAGCTAATACTGCTGCACGAGACACTGTACTGCAAAACATAAACAAACATACAGGAGGGACTTTACAGTGGATGAAGCTGGTGGAAACGCGTAATGTCTCGTGACTAGACCCCCCTCACAACGGGTTGTAAAGGGTTAGGTAATACCGCTGCACGAGACACTGTACTGCAAAACATAAACAAACAAACAGGAGGGACTTTACAGTGGATGAAGCTGGTGGAAACGCGTAATGTCTCGTGACTAGACCCCCCTCACAACGGGTTGTAAAGGGTTAGGTAATACCGCTGCACGAGACACTGTACAGTACTGCAAAACATAAACAAACATACAGGAGGGACTTTACAGTGGATGAAGCTGGTGGAAACGCGTAATGTCTCGTGACTAGACCCCCCTCACAACGGGTTGTAAAGGGTTAGGTAATACCGCTGCACGAGACACTGTACTGCAAAACATAAACAAACATACAGGAGGGACTTTACAGTGGATGAAGCTGGTGGAAACGCGTAATGTCTCGTGACTAGACCCCCCTCACAACGGGTTGTAAAGGGTTAGGTAATACCGCTGCACGAGACACTGTACTGCAAAACATAAACAAACATACAGGAGGGACTTTACAGTGGATGAAGCTGGTGGAAACGCGTAATGTCTCGTGACTAGACCCCCCTCACAACGGGTTGTAAAGGGTTAGGTAATACCGCTGCGCGAGACACTGTACTGCAAAACATACAGGAGGGACTTTACAGTGGATGAAGCTGGTGGAAACGCGTAATGTCTCATGACTAGACCCCCCTCACAACGGGTTGTAAAGGGTTAGGTAATACCGCTGCACGAGACACTGTACTGCAAAACATAAACAAACATACAGGAGGGACTTTACAGTGGATGAAGCTGGTGGAAACGCGTAATGTCTCGTGACTAGACCCCCCTCACAACGGGTTGTAAAGGGTTAGCTAATACTGCTGCACAAGACACTGTACTGCAAAACATAAACAAACATACAGGAGGGACTTTACAGTGGATGAAGCTGGTGGAAACGCGTAATGTCTCGTGACTAGACCCCCCTCACAACGGGTTGTAAAGGGTTAGGTAATACCGCTGCACGAGACACTGTACTGCAAAACATAAACAAACATACAGGAGGGACTTTACAGTGGATGAAGCTGGTGGAAACGCGAAATGTTTCGTGACTAGACCCCCCTCACAACGGGTTGTAAAGCGTTAGGTAATACCGCTGCACGAGACACTGTACTGCAAAACATAAACAAACATACAGGAGGGACTTTACAGTGGATGAAGCTGGTGGAAACGCGTAATGTCTCGTGACTAGACCCCCCTCACAACGGGTTGTAAAGGGTTAGGTAATACCGCTGCACGAGACACTGTACTGCAAAACATAAACAAACATACAGGAGGGACTTTACAGTGGATGAAGCTGGTGGAAACGCGAAATGTTTCGTGACTAGACCCCCCTCACAACGGGTTGTAAAGGGTTAGGTAATACCGCTGCACGAGACACTGTACTGCAAAACATAAACAAACATACAGGAGGGACTTTACAGTGGATGAAGCTGGTGGAAACGCGTAATGTCTCGTGACTAGACCCCCCTCACAACGGGTTGTAAAGGGTTAGGTAATACCGCTGCACGAGACACTGTACAGTACTGCAAAACATAAACAAACATACAGGAGGGACTTTACAGTGGATGAAGCTGGTGGAAACGCGTAATGTCTCGTGACTAGACCCCCCTCACAACGGGTTGTAAAGGGTTAGGTAATACCGCTGCACGAGACACTGTACTGCAAAACATAAACAAACATACAGGAGGGACTTTACAGTGGATGAAGCTGGTGGAAACGCGTAATGTCTCGTGACTAGACCCCCCTCACAACGGGTTGTAAAGGGTTAGGTAATACCGCTGCACGAGACACTGTACTGCAAAACATAAACAAACATATAGAGGGACTTTACAGTGGATGAAGCTGGTGGAAACGCGTAATGTCTCGTGACTAGACCCCCCTCACAACGGGTTGTAAAGGGTTAGGTAATACCGCTGCACGAGACACTGTACTGCAAAACATACAGGAGGGACTTTACAGTGGATGAAGCTGGTGGAAACGCGTAATGTCTCATGACTAGACCCCCCTCAAAACGGGTTGTAAAGGGTTAGCTAATACCGCTGCACGAGACACTGTACTGCAAAACATAAACAAACATACAGGAGGGACTTTACAGTGGATGAAGCTGGTGGAAACGCGTAATGTCTCGTGACTAGACCCCCCTCACAACGGGTTGTAAAGGGTTAGGTAATACCGCTGCACGAGACACTGTACTGCAAAACATAAACAAACATACAGGAGGGACTTTACAGTGGATGAAGCTGGTGGAAACGCGTAATGTCTCATGACTAGACCCCCCTCACAACGGGTTGTGAAGGGTTAGGTAATACCGCTGCACGAGACACTGTACTGCAAAACATAAACAAACTTACAGGAGGGACTTTACAGTAGATGAAGCTGGTGGAAACGCGTAATGTCTCGTGACTAGACCCCCCTCACAACGGGTTGTAAAGGGTTAGGTAATACCGCTGCACGAGACACTGTACTGCAAAACATAAACAAACATACAGGAGGGACTTTACAGTGGATGAAGCTGGTGGAAACGCGAAATGTTTCGTGACTAGACCCCCCTCACAACGGGTTGTAAAGGGTTAGGTAATACCGCTGCACGAGACACTGTACTGCAAAACATAAACAAACATACAGGAGGGACTTTACAGTGGATGAAGCTGGTGGAAACGCGAAATGTTTCGTGACTAGACCCCCCTCACAACGGGTTGTAAAGGGTTAGGTAATACCGCTGCACGAGACACTGTACTGCAAAACATAAACAAACATACAGGAGGGACTTTACAGTGGATGAAGCTGGTGGAAACGCGTAATGTCTCGTGACTAGACCCCCCTCACAACGGGTTGTAAAGGGTTAGGTAATACCGCTGCACGAGACACTGTACTGCAAAACATAAACAAACATACAGGAGGGACTTTACAGTGGATGAAGCTGGTGGAAACGCGTAATGTCTCGTGACTAGACCCCCCTCACAACGGGTTGTAAAGGGTTAGGTAATACCGCTGCACGAGACACTGTACTGCAAAACATAAACAAACATACAGGAGGGACTTTACAGTGGATGAAGCTGGTGGAAACGCGTAATGTCTCGTGACTAGACCCCCCTCACAACGGGTTGTAAAGGGTTAGGTAATACCGCTGCACGAGACACTGTACTGAAAAACATAAACAAACATAAAGGAGGGACTTTACAGTGGATGAAGCTGGTGGAAACGCGTAATGTCTCGTGACTAGACCCCCCTCACAACGGGTTGTAAAGGTTTAGGTAATACCGCTGCACGAGACACTGTACTGCAAAATATAAACAAACATACAGGAGGGACTTTACAGTGGATGAAGCTGGTGGAAACGCGTAATGTCTCGTGACTAGACCCCCCTCACAACGGGTTGTAAAGGGTTAGGTAATACCGCTGCACGAGACACTGTACTGCAAAACATAAACAAACATACAGGAGGGACTTTACAGTGGATGAAGCTGGTGGAAACGCGTAATGTCTCGTGACTAGACCCCCCTCACAACGGGTTGTAAAGGGTTAGGTAATACCGCTGCACGAGACACTGTACTGCAAAACATAAACAAACATACAGGAGGGACTTTACAGTGGATGAAGCTGGTGGAAACGCGTAATGTCTCGTGACTAGACCCCCCTCACAACGGGTTGTAAAGGGTTAGGTAATACCGCTGCACGAGACACTGTACTGCAAAACATACAGGAGGGACTTTACAGTGGATGAAGCTGGTGGAAACGCGTAATGTCTCATGACTAGACCCCCCTCACAACGGGTTGTAAAGGGTTAGCTAATACCGCTGCACGAGACACTGTACTGCAAAACATAAACAAACATACAGGAGGGACTTTACAGTGGATGAAGCTGGTGGAAACGCGTAATGTCTCGTGACTAGAACCCCTTCACAACGGGTTGTAAAGGGTTAGGTTATACCGCTGCACGAGACACTGTACTGCAAAACATAAACAAACATACAGGAGGGACTTTACAGTGGATGAAGCTGGTGGAAACGCGTAATGTCTCATGACTAGACCCCCCTCACAACGGGTTGTAAAGGGTTAGGTAATACCGCTGCACGAGACACTGTACTGCAAAACATAAACAAACATACAGGAGGGACTTTACAGTAGATGAAGCTGGTGGAAACGCGTAATGTCTCGTGACTAGACCCCCCTCACAACGGGTTGTAAAGGGTTAGGTAATACCGCTGCACGAGACACTGTACTGCAAAACATAAACAAACATACAGGAGGGACTTTACAGTGGATGAAGCTGGTGGAAACGCGAAATGTTTCGTGACTAGACCCCCCTCACAACGGGTTGTAAAGGGTTAGGTAATACCGCTGCACGAGACACTGTACTGCAAAACATAAACAAACATACAGGAGGGACTTTACAGTGGATGAAGCTGGTGGAAACGCGTAATGTCTCATGACTAGACCCCCCTCACAACGGGTTGTAAAGGGTTAGCTAATACCGCTGCACGAGACACTGTACTGCAAAACATACAGGAGGGACTTTACAGTGGATGAAGCTGGTGGAAACGCGTAATGTCTCATGACTAGCCCCCCCTCAAAACGGGTTGTAAAGGGTTAGCTAATACCGCTGCACGAGACACTGTACTGCAAAACATAAACAAACATACAGGAGGGACTTTACAGTGGATGAAGCTGGTGGAAACGCGTAATGTCTCGTGACTAGACCCCCCTCACAACGGGTTGTAAAGGGTTAGGTAATACCGCTGCACGAGACACTGTACTGCAAAACATAAACAAACATACAGGAGGGACTTTACAGTGGATGAAGCTGGTGGAAACGCGTAATGTCTCATGACTAGACCCCCTCACAACGGGTTGTAAAGGGTTAGGTAATACCGCTGCACGAGACACTGTACTGCAAAACATAAACAAACATACAGGAGGGACTTTACAGTGGATGAAGCTGGTGGAAACGCGTAATGTCTCGTGACTAGACCCCCCTCACAACGGGTTGTAAAGGGTTAGGTAATACCGCTGCACGAGACACTGTACTGCAAAACATAAACAAACATACAGGAGGGACTTTACAGTGGATGAAGCTGGTGGAAACGCGTAATGTCTCGTGACTAGACCCCCCTCACAACGGGTTGTAAAGGGTTAGGTAATACCGCTGCACGAGACACTGTACTGCAAAACATAAACAAACATACAGGAGGGACTTTACAGTGGATGAAGCTGGTGGAAACGCGAAATGTTTCGTGACTAGACCCCCCTCACAACGGGTTGTAAAGGGTTAGGTAATACCGCTGCACGAGACACTGTACTGAAAAACATAAACAAACATAAAGGAGGGACTTTACAGTGGATGAAGCTGGTGGCAACGCGTAATGTCTCGTGACTAGACCCCCCTCACAACGGGTTGTAAAGGGTTAGGTAATACCGCTGCACGAGACACTGTACTGCAAAACATAAACAAACATACAGGAGGGACTTTACAGTGGATGAAGCTGGTGGAAACGCGTAATGTCTCATGACTAGACCCCCTCACAACGGGTTGTAAAGGGTTAGGTAATACCGCTGCACGAGACACTGTACTGCAAAACATAAACAAACATACAGGAGGGACTTTACAGTAGATGAAGCTGGTGGAAACGCGTAATGTCTCGTGACTAGACCCCCCTCACAACGGGTTGTAAAGGGTTAGGTAATACCGCTGCACGAGACACTGTACTGCAAAACATAAACAAACATACAGGAGGGACTTTACAGTGGATGAAGCTGGTGGAAACGCGAAATGTTTCGTGACTAGACCCCCCTCACAACGGGTTGTAAAGGGTTAGGTAATACCGCTGCACGAGACACTGTACTGAAAAACATAAACAAACATAAAGGAGGGACTTTACAGTGGATGAAGCTGGTGGAAACGCGTAATGTCTCGTGACTAGACCCCCCTCACAACGGGTTGTAAAGGTTTAGGTAATACCGCTGCACGAGACACTGTACTGCAAAACATAAACAAACATACAGGAGGGACTTTACAGTGGATGAAGCTGGTGGAAACGCGTAATGTCTCGTGACTAGACCCCCCTCACAACGGGTTGTAAAGGGTTAGGTAATACCGCTGCACGAGACACTGTACTGCAAAACATACAGGAGGGACTTTACAGTGGATGAAGCTGGTGGAAACGCGTAATGTCTCATGACTAGACCCCCCTCACAACGGGTTGTAAAGGGTTAGCTAATACCGCTGCACGAGACACTGTACTGCAAAACATAAACAAACATACAGGAGGGACTTTACAGTGGATGAAGCTGGTGGAAACGCGTAATGTCTCGTGACTAGAACCCCTTCACAACGGGTTGTAAAGGGTTAGGTTATACCGCTGCACGAGACACTGTACTGCAAAACATAAACAAACATACAGGAGGGACTTTACAGTGGATGAAGCTGGTGGAAACGCGTAATGTCTCATGACTAGACCCCCCTCACAACGGGTTGTAAAGGGTTAGGTAATACCGCTGCACGAGACACTGTACTGCAAAACATAAACAAACATACAGGAGGGACTTTACAGTAGATGAAGCTGGTGGAAACGCGTAATGTCTCGTGACTAGACCCCCCTCACAACGGGTTGTAAAGGGTTAGGTAATACCGCTGCACGAGACACTGTACTGCAAAACATAAACAAACATACAGGAGGGACTTTACAGTGGATGAAGCTGGTGGAAACGCGAAATGTTTCGTGACTAGACCCCCCTCACAACGGGTTGTAAAGGGTTAGGTAATACCGCTGCACGAGACACTGTACTGCAAAACATAAACAAACATACAGGAGGGACTTTACAGTGGATGAAGCTGGTGGAAACGCGTAATGTCTCATGACTAGACCCCCCCTCACAACGGGTTGTAAAGGGTTAGCTAATACCGCTGCACGAGACACTGTACTGCAAAACATACAGGAGGGACTTTACAGTGGATGAAGCTGGTGGAAACGCGTAATGTCTCGTGACTAGACCCCCCTCACAACGGGTTGTAAAGGGTTAGGTAATACCGCTGCACGAGACACTGTACTGCAAAACATAAACAAACATACAGGAGGGACTTTACAGTGGATGAAGCTGGTGGAAACGCGTAATGTCTCATGACTAGACCCCCTCACAACGGGTTGTAAAGGGTTAGGTAATACCGCTGCACGAGACACTGTACTACAAAACATAAACAAACATACAGGAGGGACTTTACAGTGGATGAAGCTGGTGGAAACGCGTAATGTCTCGTGACTAGACCCCCCTCACAACGGGTTGTAAAGGGTTAGGTAATACCGCTGCACGAGACACTGTACTGCAAAACATAAACAAACATACAGGAGGGACTTTACAGTGGATGAATCTGGTGGAAACGCGTAATGTCTCGTGACTAGACCCCCCTCACAACGGGTTGTAAAGGGTTAGGTAATACCGCTGCACGAGACACTGTACTGCAAAACATAAACAAACATACAGGAGGGACATTACAGTGGATGAAGCTGGTGGAAACGCGTAATGTCTCGTGACTAGACCCCCCTCACAACGGGTTGTAAAGGGTTAGGTAATACCGCTGCACGAGACACTGTACTGCAAAACATAAACAAACATACAGGAGGGACATTACAGTGGATGAAGCTGGTGGAAACGCGTAATGTCTCGTGACTAGACCCCCCTCACAACGGGTTGTAAAGGGTTAGGTAATACCGCTGCACGAGACACTGTACTGCAAAACATAAACAAACATACAGGAGGGACTTTACAGTGGATGAAGCTGGTGGAAACGCGAAATGTTTCGTGACTAGACCCCCCTCACAACGGGTTGTAAAGGGTTAGGTAATACCGCTGCACGAGACACTGTACTGAAAAACATAAACAAACATAAAGGAGGGACTTTACAGTGGATGAAGCTGGTGGCAACGCGTAATGTCTCGTGACTAGACCCCCCTCACAACGGGTTGTAAAGGGTTAGGTAATACCGCTGCACGAGACACTGTACTGCAAAATATAAACAAACATACAGGAGGGACTTTACAGTGGATGAAGCTGGTGGAAACGCGTAATGTCTCGTGACTAGACCCCCCTCACAACGGGTTGTAAAGGGTTAGGTAATACCGCTGCACGAGACACTGTACTGAAAAACATAAACAAACATAAAGGAGGGACTTTACAGTGGATGAAGCTGGTGGCAACGCGTAATGTCTCGTGACTAGACCCCCCTCACAACGGGTTGTAAAGGGTTAGGTAATACCGCTGCACGAGACACTGTACTGCAAAATATAAACAAACATACAGGAGGGACTTTACAGTGGATGAAGCTGGTGGAAACGCGTAATGTCTCGTGACTAGACCCCCCTCACAACGGGTTGTAAAGGGTTAGGTAATACCGCTGCACGAGACACTGTACTGCAAAACATAAACAAACATACAGGAGGGACTTTACAGTGGATGAAGCTGGTGGAAACGCGTAATGTCTCGTGACTAGACCCCCCTCACAACGGGTTGTAAAGGGTTAGGTAATACCGCTGCACGAGACACTGTACTGCAAAACATAAACAAACATACAGGAGGGACTTTACAGTGGATGAAGCTGGTGGAAACGCGTAATGTCTCGTGACTAGACCCCCCTCACAACGGGTTGTAAAGGGTTAGGTAATACCGCTGCACGAGACACTGTACTGCAAAACATACAGGAGGGACTTTACAGTGGATGAAGCTGGTGGAAACGCGTAATGTCTCATGACTAGACCCCCCTCACAACGGGTTGTAAAGGGTTAGCTAATACCGCTGCACGAGACACTGTACTGCAAAACATAAACAAACATACAGGAGGGACTTTACAGTGGATGAAGCTGGTGGAAACGCGTAATGTCTCGTGACTAGAACCCCTTCACAACGGGTTGTAAAGGGTTAGGTTATACCGCTGCACGAGACACTGTACTGCAAAACATAAACAAACATACAGGAGGGACTTTACAGTGGATGAAGCTGGTGGAAACGCGTAATGTCTCATGACTAGACCCCCCTCACAACGGGTTGTAAAGGGTTAGGTAATACCGCTGCATGAGACACTGTACTGCAAAACATAAACAAACATACAGGAGGGACTTTACAGTAGATGAAGCTGGTGGAAACGCGTAATGTCTCGTGACTAGACCCCCCTCACAACGGGTTGTAAAGGGTTAGGTAATACCGCTGCACGAGACACTGTACTGCAAAACATAAACAAACATACAGGAGGGACTTTACAGTGGATGAAGCTGGTGGAAACGCGAAATGTTTCGTGACTAGACCCCCCTCACAACGGGTTGTATAGGGTTAGGTAATACCGCTGCACGAGACACTGTACTGCAAAACATAAACAAACATACAGGAGGGACTTTACAGTGGATGAAGCTGGTGGAAACGCGTAATGTCTCGTGACTAGACCCCCCTCACAACGGGTTGTAAAGGGTTAGGTAATACCGCTGCACGAGACACTGTACTGCAAAACATAAACAAACATACAGGAGGGACTTTACAGTGGATGAAGCTGGTGGAAACGCGTAATGTCTCGTGACTAGACCCGCCTCACAACGGGTTGTAAAGGGTTAGGTAATACCGCTGCACGAGACACTGTACTGCAAAACATAAACAAACATACAGGAGGGACTTTACAGTGGATGAAGCTGGTGGAAACGCGTAATGTCTCGTGACTAGACCCCCCTCACAACGGGTTGTAAAGGGTTAGGTAATACCGCTGCACGAGACACTGTACTGCAAAACATACAGGAGGGACTTTACAGTGGATGAAGCTGGTGGAAACGCGTAATGTCTCATGACTAGACCCCCCTCACAACGGGTTGTAAAGGGTTAGCTAATACCGCTGCACGAGACACTGTACTGCAAAACATAAACAAACATACAGGAGGGACTTTACAGTGGATGAAGCTGGTGGAAACGCGTAATGTCTCGTGACTAGAACCCCTTCACAACGGGTTGTAAAGGGTTAGGTTATACCGCTGCACGAGACACTGTACTGCAAAACATAAACAAACATACAGGAGGGACTTTACAGTGGATGAAGCTGGTGGAAACGCGTAATGTCTCATGACTAGACCCCCCTCACAACGGGTTGTAAAGGGTTAGGTAATACCGCTGCACGAGACACTGTACTGCAAAACATAAACAAACATACAGGAGGGACTTTACAGTAGATGAAGCTGGTGGAAACGCGTAATGTCTCGTGACTAGACCCCCCTCACAACGGGTTGTAAAGGGTTAGGTAATACCGCTGCACGAGACACTGTACTGCAAAACATAAACAAACATACAGGAGGGACTTTACAGTGGATGAAGCTGGTGGAAAGGCGAAATTTTTCGTGACTAGACCCCCCTCACAACGGGTTGTAAAGGGTTAGGTAATACCGCTGCACGAGACACTGTACTGCAAAACATAAACAAACATACAGGAGGGACTTTACAGTGGATGAAGCTGGTGGAAACGCGTAATGTCTCATGACTAGACACCCCTCACAACGGGTTGTAAAGGGTTAGCTAATACCGCTGCACGAGACACTGTACTGCAAAACATACAGGAGGGACTTTACAGTGGATGAAGCTGGTGGAAACGCGTAATGTCTCATGACTAGACCCCCCTCAAAACGGGTTGTAAAGGGTTAGCTAATACCGCTGCACGAGACACTGTACTGCAAAACATAAACAAACATACAGGAGGGACTTTACAGTGGATGAAGCTGGTGGAAACGCGTAATGTCTCGTGACTAGACCCCCCTCACAACGGGTTGTAAAGGGTTAGGTAATACCGCTGCACGAGACACTGTACTGCAAAACATAAACAAACATACAGGAGGGACTTTACAGTGGATGAAGCTGGTGGAAACGCGTAATGTCTCATGACTAGACCCCCTCACAACGGGTTGTAAAGGGTTAGGTAATACCGCTGCACGAGACACTGTACTACAAAACATAAACAAACATACAGGAGGGACTTTACAGTGGATGAAGCTGGTGGAAACGCGTAATGTCTCGTGACTAGACCCCCCTCACAACGGGTTGTAAAGGGTTAGGTAATACCGCTGCACGAGACACTGTACTGCAAAACATAAACAAACATACAGGAGGGACTTTACAGTGGATGAATCTGGTGGAAACGCGTAATGTCTCGTGACTAGACCCCCCTCACAACGGGTTGTAAAGGGTTAGGTAATACCGCTGCACGAGACACTGTACTGCAAAACATAAACAAACATACAGGAGGGACATTACAGTGGATGAAGCTGGTGGAAACGCGTAATGTCTCGTGACTAGACCCCCCTCACAACGGGTTGTAAAGGGTTAGGTAATACCGCTGCACGAGACACTGTACTGCAAAACATAAACAAACATACAGGAGGGACATTACAGTGGATGAAGCTGGTGGAAACGCGTAATGTCTCGTGACTAGACCCCCCTCACAACGGGTTGTAAAGGGTTAGGTAATACCGCTGCACGAGACACTGTACTGCAAAACATAAACAAACATACAGGAGGGACTTTACAGTGGATGAAGCTGGTGGAAACGCGAAATGTTTCGTGACTAGACCCCCCTCACAACGGGTTGTAAAGGGTTAGGTAATACCGCTGCACGAGACACTGTACTGAAAAACATAAACAAACATAAAGGAGGGACTTTACAGTGGATGAAGCTGGTGGCAACGCGTAATGTCTCGTGACTAGACCCCCCTCACAACGGGTTGTAAAGGGTTAGGTAATACCGCTGCACGAGACACTGTACTGCAAAATATAAACAAACATACAGGAGGGACTTTACAGTGGATGAAGCTGGTGGAAACGCGTAATGTCTCGTGACTAGACCCCCCTCACAACGGGTTGTAAAGGGTTAGGTAATACCGCTGCACGAGACACTGTACTGAAAAACATAAACAAACATAAAGGAGGGACTTTACAGTGGATGAAGCTGGTGGCAACGCGTAATGTCTCGTGACTAGACCCCCCTCACAACGGGTTGTAAAGGGTTAGGTAATACCGCTGCACGAGACACTGTACTGCAAAATATAAACAAACATACAGGAGGGACTTTACAGTGGATGAAGCTGGTGGAAACGCGTAATGTCTCGTGACTAGACCCCCCTCACAACGGGTTGTAAAGGGTTAGGTAATACCGCTGCACGAGACACTGTACTGCAAAACATAAACAAACATACAGGAGGGACTTTAAAGTGGATGAAGCTGGTGGAAACGCGTAATGTCTCGTGACTAGACCCCCCTCACAACGGGTTGTAAAGGGTTAGGTAATACCGCTGCACGAGACACTGTACTGCAAAACATAAACAAACATACAGGAGGGACTTTACAGTGGATGAAGCTGGTGGAAACGCGTAATGTCTCGTGACTAGACCCCCCTCACAACGGGTTGTAAAGGGTTAGGTAATACCGCTGCACGAGACACTGTACTGCAAAACATACAGGAGGGACTTTACAGTGGATGAAGCTGGTGGAAACGCGTAATGTCTCATGACTAGACCCCCCTCACAACGGGTTGTAAAGGGTTAGCTAATACCGCTGCACGAGACACTGTACTGCAAAACATAAACAAACATACAGGAGGGACTTTACAGTGGATGAAGCTGGTGGAAACGCGTAATGTCTCGTGACTAGAACCCCTTCACAACGGGTTGTAAAGGGTTAGGTTATACCGCTGCACGAGACACTGTACTGCAAAACATAAACAAACATACAGGAGGGACTTTACAGTGGATGAAGCTGGTGGAAACGCGTAATGTCTCATGACTAGACCCCCCTCACAACGGGTTGTAAAGGGTTAGGTAATACCGCTGCACGAGACACTGTACTGCAAAACATAAACAAACATACAGGAGGGACTTTACAGTAGATGAAGCTGGTGGAAACGCGTAATGTCTCGTGACTAGACCCCCCTCACAACGGGTTGTAAAGGGTTAGGTAATACCGCTGCACGAGAAACTGTACTGCAAAACATAAACAAACATACAGGAGGGACTTTACAGTGGATGAAGCTGGTGGAAACGCGAAATGTTTCGTGACTAGACCCCCCTCACAACGGGTTGTATAGGGTTAGGTAATACCGCTGCACGAGACACTGTACTGCAAAACATAAACAAACATACAGGAGGGACTTTACAGTGGATGAAGCTGGTGGAAACGCGTAATGTCTCGTGACTAGACCCCCCTCACAACGGGTTGTAAAGGGTTAGGTAATACCGCTGCACGAGACACTGTACTGCAAAACATAAACAAACATACAGGAGGGACTTTACAGTGGATGAAGCTGGTGGAAACGCGTAATGTCTCGTGACTAGACCCCCCTCACAACGGGTTGTAAAGGGTTAGGTAATACCGCTGCACGAGACACTGTACTGCAAAACATAAACAAACATACAGGAGGGACTTTACAGTGGATGAAGCTGGTGGAAACGCGTAATGTCTCGTGACTAGACCCCCCTCACAACGGGTTGTAAAGGGTTAGGTAATACCGCTGCACGAGACACTGTACTGCAAAACATAAACAAACATACAGGAGGGACTTTACAGTGGATGAAGCTGGTGGAAACGCGTAATGTCTCATGACTAGACCCCCCTCACAACGGGTTGTACAGGGTTAGGTAATACCGCTGCACGAGACACTGTACTGCAAAACATAAACAAACATACAGGAGGGACTTTACAGTGGATGAAGCTGGTGGAAACGCGTAATGTCTCGTGACTAGACCCCCCTCACAACGGGTTGTAAAGGGTTAGCTAATACTGCTGCACGAGACACTGTACTGCAAAACATAAACAAACATACAGGAGGGACTTTACAGTGGATGAAGCTGGTGGAAACGCGTAATGTCTCGTGACTAGAACCCCTTCACAACGGGTTGTAAAGGGTTAGGTTATACCGCTGCACGAGACACTGTACTGCAAAACATAAACAAACATACAGGAGGGACTTTACAGTGGATGAAGCTGGTGGAAACGCGTAATGTCTCATGACTAGACCCCCCTCACAACGGGTTGTAAAGGGTTAGGTAATACCGCTGCACGAGACACTGTACTGCAAAACATAAACAAACATACAGGAGGGACTTTACAGTAGATGAAGCTGGTGGAAACGCGTAATGTCTCGTGACTAGACCCCCCTCACAACGGGTTGTAAAGGGTTAGGTAATACCGCTGCACGAGACACTGTACTGCAAAACATAAACAAACATACAGGAGGGACTTTACAGTGGATGAAGCTGGTGGAAACGCGAAATGTTTCGTGACTAGACCCCCCTCACAACGGGTTGTAAAGGGTTAGGTAATACCGCTGCACGAGACACTGTACTGCAAAACATAAACAAACATACAGGAGGGACTTTACAGTGGATGAAGCTGGTGGAAACGCGTAATGTCTCATGACTAGACCCCCCTCACAACGGGTTGTAAAGGGTTAGCTAATACCGCTGCACGAGACACTGTACTGCAAAACATACAGGAGGGACTTTACAGTGGATGAAGCTGGTGGAAACGCGTAATGTCTCATGACTAGACCCCCCTCAAAACGGGTTGTAAAGGGTTAGCTAATACCGCTGCACGAGACACTGTACTGCAAAACATAAACAAACATACAGGAGGGACTTTACAGTGGATGAAGCTGGTGGAAACGCGTAATGTCTCGTGACTAGACCCCCCCTCACAACGGGTTGTAAAGGGTTAGGTAATACCGCTGCACGAGACACTGTACTGCAAAACATAAACAAACATACAGGAGGGACTTTACAGTGGATGAAGCTGGTGGAAACGCGTAATGTCTCATGACTAGACCCCCTCACAACGGGTTGTAAAGGGTTAGGTAATACCGCTGCACGAGACACTGTACTGCAAAACATAAACAAACATACAGGAGGGACTTTACAGTAGATGAAGCTGGTGGAAACGCGTAATGTCTCGTGACTAGACCCCCCTCACAACGGGTTGTAAAGGGTTAGGTAATACCGCTGCACGAGACACTGTACTGCAAAACATAAACAAACATACAGGAGGGACTTTACAGTGGATGAAGCTGGTGGAAACGCGAAATGTTTCGTGACTAGACCCCCCTCACAACGGGTTGTAAAGGGTTAGGTAATACCGCTGCACGAGACACTGTACTGCAAAACATAAACAAACATACAGGAGGGACTTTACAGTGGATGAAGCTGGTGGAAACGCGTAATGTCTCGTGACTATACCCCCCTCACAACGGGTTGTAAAGGGTTAGGTAATACCGCTGCACGAGACACTGTACTGCAAAACATAAACAAACATACAGGAGGGACTTTACAGTGGATGAAGCTGGTGGAAACGCGTAATGTCTCGTGACTAGACCCCCCTCACAACGGGTTGTAAAGGGTTAGGTAATACCGCTGCACGAGACACTGTACTGCAAAACATAAACAAACATACAGGAGGGACTTTACAGTGGATGAATCTGGTGGAAACGCGTAATGTCTCGTGACTAGACCCCCCTCACAACGGGTTGTAAAGGGTTAGGTAATACCGCTGCACGAGACACTGTACTGCAAAACATAAACAAACATACAGGAGGGACTTTACAGTGGATGAAGCTGGTGGAAACGCGTAATGTCTCGTGACTAGACCCCCCTCACAACGGGTTGTAAAGGGTTAGGTAATACCGCTGCACGAGACACTGTACTGCAAAACATAAAAAAACATACAGGAGGGACTTTACAGTGGATGAAGCTGGTGGAAACGCGAAATGTTTCGTGACTAGACCCCCCTCACAACGGGTTGTAAAGGGTTAGGTAATACCGCTGCACGAGACACTGTACTGAAAAACATAAACAAACATAAAGGAGGGACTTTACAGTGGATGAAGCTGGTGGCAACGCGTAATGTCTCGTGACTAGACCCCCCTCACAACGGGTTGTAAAGGGTTAGGTAATACCGCTGCACGAGACACTGTACTGCAAAATATAAACAAACATACAGGAGGGACTTTACAGTGGATGAAGCTGGTGGAAACGCGTAATGTCTCGTGACTAGACCCCCCTCACAACGGGTTGTAAAGGGTTAGGTAATACCGCTGCACGAGACACTGTACTGCAAAACATAAACAAACATACAGGAGGGACTTTACAGTGGATGAAGCTGGTGGAAACGCGTAATGTCTCGTGACTAGACCCCCCTCACAACGGGTTGTAAAGGGTTAGGTAATACCGCTGCACGAGACACTGTACTGCAAAACATAAACAAACATACAGGAGGGACTTTACAGTGGATGAAGCTGGTGGAAACGCGTAATGTCTCGTGACTAGACCCCCCTCACAACGGGTTGTAAAGGGTTAGGTAATACCGCTGCACGAGACACTGTACTGCAAAACATACAGGAGGGACTTTACAGTGGATGAAGCTGGTGGAAACGCGTAATGTCTCATGACTAGACCCCCCTCACAACGGGTTGTAAAGGGTTAGCTAATACCGCTGCACGAGACACTGTACTGCAAAACATAAACAAACATACAGGAGGGACTTTACAGTGGATGAAGCTGGTGGAAACGCGTAATGTCTCGTGACTAGAACCCCTTCACAACGGGTTGTAAAGGGTTAGGTTATACCGCTGCACGAGACACTGTACTGCAAAACATAAACAAACATACAGGAGGGACTTTACAGTGGATGAAGCTGGTGGAAACGCGTAATGTCTCATGACTAGACCCCCCTCACAACGGGTTGTAAAGGGTTAGGTAATACCGCTGCACGAGACACTGTACTGCAAAACATAAACAAACATACAGGAGGGACTTTACAGTAGATGAAGCTGGTGGAAACGCGTAATGTCTCGTGACTAGACCCCCCTCACAACGGGTTGTAAAGGGTTAGGTAATACCGCTGCACGAGACACTGTACTGCAAAACATAAACAAACATACAGGAGGGACTTTACAGTGGATGAAGCTGGTGGAAACGCGAAATGTTTCGTGACTAGACCCCCCTCACAACGGGTTGTATAGGGTTAGGTAATACCGCTGCACGAGACACTGTACTGCAAAACATAAACAAACATACAGGAGGGACTTTACAGTGGATGAAGCTGGTGGAAACGCGTAATGTCTCGTGACTAGACCCCCCTCACAACGGGTTGTAAAGGGTTAGGTAATACCGCTGCACGAGACACTGTACTGCAAAACATAAACAAACATACAGGAGGGACTTTACAGTGGATGAAGCTGGTGGAAACGCGTAATGTCTCGTGACTAGACCCCCCTCACAACGGGTTGTAAAGGGTTAGGTAATACTGCTGTACGAGACACTGTACTGCAAAACATAAACAAACATACAGGAGGGACTTTACAGTGGATGAAGCTGGTGGAAACGCGTAATGTCTCGTGACTAGACCCCCCTCACAACGGGTTGTAAAGGGTTAGGTAATACCGCTGCACGAGACACTGTACTGCAAAACATAAACAAACATACAGGAGGGACTTTACAGTGGATGAAGTTGGTGGAAACGCGTAATGTCTCGTGACTAGACCCCCCTCACAACGGGTTGTAAAGGGTTAGGTAATACCGCTGCACGAGACACTGTACTGCAAAACATAAACAAACATACAGGAGGGACTTTACAGTGGATGAAGCTGGTGGAAACGCGTAATGTCTCGTGACTAGACCCCCCTCACAACGGGTTGTAAAGGGTTAGGTAATACCGCTGCACGAGACACTGTACTGCAAAACATAAACAAACATACAGGAGGGACTTTACAGTGGATGAAGCTGGTGGAAACGTGTAATGTCTCGTGACTAGACCCCCCTCACAACGGGTTGTAAAGGGTTAGGTAATACCGCTGCACGAGACACTGTACTGCAAAACATAAACAAACATACAGGAGGGACTTTACAGTGGATGAAGCTGGTGGAAACGCGTAATGTCTCATGACTAGACCCCCCTCACAACGGGTTGTAAAGGGTTAGGTAATACCGCTGCACGAGACACTGTACTGCAAAACATAAACAAACATACAGGAGGGACTTTACAGTGGATGAAGCTGGTGGAAACGCGTAATGTCTCGTGACTAGACCCCCCTCACAACGGGTTGTAAAGGGTTAGCTAATACTGCTGCACGAGACACTGTACTGCAAAACATAAACAAACATACAGGAGGGACTTTACAGTGGATGAAGCTGGTGGAAACGCGTAATGTCTCGTGACTAGACCCCCCTCACAACGGGTTGTAAAGGGTTAGGCAATACCGCTGCACGAGACACTGTACTGCAAAACATAAACAAACATACAGGAGGGACTTTACAGTGGATGAAGCTGGTGGAAACGCGAAATGTTTCGTGACTAGACCCCCCTCACAACGGGTTGTAAAGGGTTAGGTAATACCGCTGCACGAGACACTGTACTGCAAAACATAAACAAACATACAGGAGGGACTTTACAGTGGATGAAGCTGGTGGAAACGCGTAATGTCTCGTGACTAGACCCCCCTCACAACGGGTTGTAAAGGGTTAGCTAATACTGCTGCACGAGACACTGTACTGCAAAACATAAACAAACATACAGGAGGGACTTTACAGTGGATGAAGCTGGTGGAAACGCGTAATGTCTCGTGACTAGACCCCCCTCACAACGGGTTGTAAAGGGTTAGGTAATACCGCTGCACGAGACACTGTACTGCAAAACATAAACAAACATACAGGAGGGACTTTACAGTGGATGAAGCTGGTGGAAACGCGTAATGTCTCGTGACTAGACCCCCCTCACAACGGGTTGTAAAGGGTTAGGTAATACCGCTGCACGAGACACTGTACAGTACTGCAAAACATAAACAAACATACAGGAGGGACTTTACAGTGGATGAAGCTGGTGGAAACGCGAAATGTCTCGTGACTAGACCCCCTCACAACGGGTTGTAAAGGGTTAGGTAATACCGCTGCGTGAGACACTGTACTGCAAAACATAAACAAACTGCTAGTGTTATTTTATACAGTGTATTTTGCTAACTCTTCGCACCGTTGCGCAACGGCGTATTACACGAGTGAGTGAGAGGGTTATATTTCGGGTGCAGTGTAATGTCTATTCTCAGCGTCCGTGTGAGAGAGAGGGAAGGCTGCCAGTTGGCTGAGGGTCGGTCGTTTCCCGGTATCCTGGGATTCTGCTGAAGCAGAGTACTTTGTAAATTGACAACTGTTTGCACTCTTATGTTAATTTGTGTGTGGGTATGTTTGTTTCGAATAAAACATTTTTTGAGGATTACTATCTGATGCTGAAAGACCAGATATGGATTAGGAGGCCCCGGTAAGACCTCTACAGATGCGTCTCTACGCCTTGGGACATTCGTGCTGCACTCCGGAAAACCGAAAGGCTTATAATCCGAAAGGAACGTGTTGTGTGAGCTTCCCTACCAAACCTTAAAGGTGAAGGGCGTTTCCTCACTAAGTTGAAGGTTGTAAGTAATTTTGATTTTCCAACAATCATGCAAAATCTGTGCAAGAACCAAGATAACCAACGAAAAACGAAATAGCAATACACAGATAGCATATGTCGTGTATTACATTTAAATTTGTTTATGTCTAAATAGTTTTGTGTGGTTTTATTTTGTTCAAGATAGCGCAAAAATATGCGATTTTGTTTCATTTTAATGGTATTTTGCGTGTTTATTTTTATCAGCGTCAAAATATGTGATTACTGTTTAGAGGAAATAAGATTCTCGAAGTGTTGGGACCTGGAACCCGTTGTCATCGTCAAGTGCAAAGCATACCCAGAAAATACCAAAGTCGGCAGTGTCGTCTATAGTGCCAACTGACAATCCAGACAAATCTGCATACAAATCATAAGGTTCGTAGAGCTTTTAGCAAAGGTATAATTATTTCTATAAGAGTAATGTTCGCAGCAAAGATGTCTTGCGAGGTCGTTCAGATGATTAATCCCATCCACAACATACTATAAGGGTTGCCAACCTTACAGGGGATAATAATGGTAAAAATATTTTTAAATTGCCACTGGACAAGGAGAAAGAAAATTTAAACCATTAATCCATTAATATAATAATACTAATACATAAATACGCCCGTCACAGCAAACCTGCATACTCAGCGAATTTCCAATGGAGATATAAATGTCTTAATACTAACATATTCCATTAACCAAGTTAACCAATATTAACCAAGTTTCATTAAAATATGTTCACAAATAAGCGATACTGTACATATATACAATTTTAATTATTCTCCATAAGAATAACATTGGGGATGAGTACGCAGGTTTGCTGCAACAAGGAACACAAACACATAAATGGGGTTTATGCTAATATCAATATCACTCAACCAGGTGAAGTCGTATACCGCAGTTTTTATTGATTTATGTTCATAATTAAGGGAGACAGAACATTTAATTATTCTCCATAAGAATAACATTGGGGATGAGTACGCAGGTTTGCTGCAACAAGGAACACAAACACATAAATGGGGTTTATGCTAATATCAATATCACTCAATCAGGTGAAGTCGTATACCGCAGTTTTTATTGATTTATGTTCATAATTAAGGGAGACAGAACATTTAATTATTCTCCATAAGAATAACATTGGGGATGAGTACGCAGGTTTGCTGCAACAAGGAACACAAACACATAAATGGGGTTTATGCTAATATCAATATCACTCAACCAGGTGAAGTCGTATACCGCAGTTTTTATTGATTTATGTTCATAATTAAGGGAGACAGAACATTTAATTATTCTCCATAAGAATAACATTGGGGATGAGTACGCAGGTTTGCTGCAACAAGGAACACAAACACATAAATGGGGTTTATGCTAATATCAATATCACTCAACCAGGTGAAGTCGTATACCGCAGTTTTTATTGATTTATGTTCATAATTAAGGGAGACAGAACATTTAATTATTCTCCATAAGAATAACATTGGGGATGAGTACGTAGGTTTGCTGCAACAAGGAACACAAACACATAAATGGGGTTTATGCTAATATCAATATCACTCAACCAGGTGAAGTCGTATACCGCAGTTTTTATTGATTTATGTTCATAATTAAGGGAGACAGAACATTTAATTATTCTCCATAAGAATAACATTGGGGATGAGTACGCAGGTTTGCTGCAACAAGGAACACAAACACATAAATGGGGTTTATGCTAATATCAATATCACTCAACCAGGTGAAGTCGTATACCGCAGTTTTTATTGATTTATGTTCATAATTAAGGGAGACAGAACATTTAATTATTCTCCATAAGAATAACATTGGGGATGAGTTCGCAGGTTTGCTGCAACAAGGAACACAAACACATAAATGGGGTTTATGCTAGTATCAATATCACTCAACCAGGTGAAGTCGTATACCGCAGTTTTTATTGATTTATGTTCATAATTAAGGGAGACAGAACATTTAATTATTCTCCATAAGAATAACATTGGGGATGAGTACGCAGGTTTGCTGCAACAAGGAACACAAACACATAAATGGGGTTTATGCTAATATCAATATCACTCAACCAGGTGAAGTCGTATACCGCAGTTTTTATTGATTTATGTTCATAATTAAGGGAGACAGAACATTTAATTATTCTCCATAAGAATAACATTGGGGATGAGTACGTAGGTTTGCTGCAACAAGGAACACAAACACATAAATGGGGTTTATGCTAATATCAATATCACTCAACCAGGTGAAGTCGTATACCGCAGTTTTTATTGATTTATGTTCATAATTAAGGGAGACAGAACATTTAATTATTCTCCATAAGAATAACATTGGGGATGAGTACGCAGGTTTGCTGCAACAAGGAACACAAACACATAAATGGGGTTTATGCTAGTATCAATATCACTCAACCAGGTGAAGTCGTATACCGCAGTTTTTATTGATTTATGTTCATAATTAAGGGAGACAGAACATTTAATTATTCTCCATAAGAATAACATTGGGGATGAGTACGCAGGTTTGCTGCAACAAGGAACACAAACACATAAATGGGGTTTATGCTAATATCAATATCACTCAACCAGATGAAGTCGTATACCGCAGTTTTTATTGATTTATGTTCATAATTAAGGGAGACAGAACATTTAATTATTCTCCATAAGAATAACATTGGGGATGAGTACGCAGGTTTGCTGCAACAAGGAACACAAACACATAAATGGGGTTTATGCTAGTATCAATATCACTCAACTAGGTGAAGTCGTATACCGCAGTTTTTATTGATTTATGTTCATAATTAAGGGAGACAGAACATTTAATTATTCTCCATAAGAATAACATTGGGGATGAGTACGCAGGTTTGCTGCAACAAGGAACACAAACACATAAATGGGGTTTATGCTAATATCAATATCACTCAACCAGGTGAAGTCGTATACCGCAGTTTTTATTGATTTATGTTCATAATTAAGGGAGACAGAACATTTAATTATTCTCCATAAGAATAACATTGGGGATGAGTACGCAGGTTTGCTGCAACAAGGAACACAAACACATAAATGGGGTTTATGCTAATATCAATATCACTCAACCAGGTGAAGTCGTATACCGCAGTTTTTATTGATTTATGTTCATAATTAAGGGAGACAGAACATTTAATTATTCTCCATAAGAATAACATGGGGGTGAGTACGCAGGTTTGCTGCTACGGGAGCCTTTTGAAAAAATGGTTTTTTTGAGCAAATATAAATAGACCACAACCAGATGAAACCGTATACCAAGTTTCGTCAGCGAGATATAAAATTGTTCTTTTCCTCCATAAGAATAACATTAGACAACGTACTGTGTTTAGCACTTTCAATGTCTCGGTAACCAGTTGACGTAGAGTAATGATAAAAATACCAAATTGTGTGTTTTTTAAGCTGAATCCAATGGTAAAAACTAATATTTTACGATTTCAAAAATTATATGTAAAAAATTAAGAAAACAACATTCTTGGGGTACAAAACCCCTCCAAAATACCCTTTCGGATGGAGCGATCTGGCTGGTTTTCGAACTTAATCATAAATGTTGCTTTACACGTGTATACCAAACTTCATCTAAATCGGATCATTTTTACGAGAGTTATCGTGCTCACGGACACACACGCACATATATAAACAGTTTCGAACGAATGGTGTTTTTGGGGTCTGGGGGCCTCAAAACGAAAAGTTAACATGGTCTCGGGCCTAGTTCTTACCATGCCGACCGTGGTAATAGCTTCTTCCCTATAGGGGAAATTCGCTAAAACAATATATTAATTTTATATGACCAAAGTATATAAGCAGTTAAACAATGATTATTTTAATTACAATGATGTGGAAAATATGGTACGCGTACGGTAAATATCGTGTTTCCAGCAACACTGCAGATTGGATTTTGTGGTCACTTGACCTTACAGCTGTTTTACGAGGTCTCTTCCAGGGAGCTAGAAAGCCTGAAATATATCGACTGCACAGACCTTTATGAAGTATGTACGGACCTTGCATACAATTCATCCAAGTGAAAATTACCGCTTTCATTCCTTAAACAATATAATCACACTATCACAATGAGTTACCGTATTAGAATTGTTACGAGTCTGCTGTATCTCGGCCTCTATCGAGAGGCTGATAGACCGGAATATCGCTCATGTCTATGTCTTATGTTGGCATGAGGGGAAACTCAAGCGCGTACTAACGGCAGCGGCGCACCTTCATGTCCATGTTGATTAGGATCCGATCGTAGGGTTTGGACCGTTCCCAAACCTGTTTACCGCGCTATATTCTGTGGTGATGAAACTGCGAAGCCGCAGTAATCAAGGCGCAGTTGGGGAAATTTTACTGTTAATCCAGAATATGTTAAAAGGAAAGTAAAACAGAAAAGGTGGATGGTTCATCAAGATGGTATGTACTCAACGAAATATTGTTTTATAGATACAAAACAAACATTTCCGTGTTTTACATAACATAAGCATGAACTTGAAAAGTTTTGAAAAACTTGGCAGCGAGATCCATTTTTAGCTTAATAGTACTACAATATTTTTCCAAAAATTATTGAAAATTTATATTGCACTAAGAAAGGCGATACTTATTCTAAGAAACTTTCTAATTAACAAATATTTTTGATATATTTGTTTGCACTCGGTTTAATCAAGTTTCCCAGAAACTCATCAGCGTTTCATTTAAAAGTGTGTTAAAACTTCAGGGATTTCCTAATGGTTTTTAAAGTATAATTGAAAGCTGCCTGTGTATAGGCCCTACCACTGAATGGGAGTTTCTATTGGCTGTCCACAGGAAAACGGATCGTCTAAAAACAAGTGTAACAATTTTAATTCTACAGTAATTATTTTTCAATATTTATTTTAATTGTAACAAGGGATTAATTTTTGCCCAAACCTATGTTTGATTGAAATTCTCATACTTCGCTCCCCGTCTGACTTCCAGCATTCAGACGTACAATTTTACTGGAAATTAAATTAATTGCCAAAATATGAATTAATCCTTAATTGATAGTTTAGATGATAAGGTTACACAGAATTCTCCCCGGAATACCTACTCTAGCTAGGAGGTGATATTTACGTTATTGACAAAACAAATGTTATCAAAACAATGTTAACGATCAAACAGATAAATGGATAGCGGAAACAACTATCTAATCTGGCTTGCTGAAATATTTGACCGGAATCTATCGGCTCGTAGATGTCCATTAAGATAAATTAAAATCCAATTTGTTTTATTACGTTGTAGAATTCAAGGTCTATAGAGACGAAGTAGAGTGATACAATAATCGCGGTGGTCCTATTGTGTATGCTGTTCTGAGTGTCACTATATAGGCCTACACCATACAATACTCTACAAGCAATAAGCCTCAAAGCGGTAGGGATAAAATAAGCAATCATTTCATGAGCAATGTTTTAAGAGGGGGCTCCAGTCACCGGTTTCTACCTGTTTAGGCGGATTTTACCTTAGAAAGCACAAAACCGCTTAAAAGGTTTATCCAAAATTGTTGAACTATTGTTCTTGTTAAAGAACAAAGGCCTGTTAGCGATTTCAGTGGGCATAATTATCACGAGTAGTTCTCCCATTAGGCCTACAAAAATCTAAAATATTGAATATTTTATAATTTTATTGAACGATTACTATTTGTGATATCGAATTATTGCTCACTGAAATACTTAGGAATTGTTTTGCTCTTTAAAATGACCGATAAATCAACGATATCAGATATCACATAACCCGTTGAGGAGAGACGGACTTTTAAAGTTAACATTGGCCTTATGGGGGAAGAAGGTAGAACGCCAAAAGTTTCATGGCTGGAGCCTCACCCCTATAGAAATGTCCACAATGATTTGGGAGGGAATACCAATTGCTTGGGTGGTTGGTTAACAATAGCTTTTGAGAGCCCAAATCTTTGATTACGCTAGAGGTTTTTGGACCATATATTAAAACATCGTCAACGGTGAGAAACTAAGGACTGTATATAAATTTATAATTACAATTTTAGATTTATAACTTTATACCAGAGAGAACAACACATGTAATTACAAATTCATCCCTCCCAGCTGATTAACAATGTTTGGAGATGACCTATTTTTGATACAGAAAGGTTTATACTTAGAAAACCTGTTTTGGTGTAATATTTATATTAATCATAAAAACTCAGAGCTATGATAATGTGTTTTGTTAGTTTCTTGCTGGTTGTTTACACAATTTTTTTTAAATAGCAAAGTAAACAAAATGTTAACTATTTCGTCATAACATTTTATCTAAAGAAACATTTCAGCTTTAGGAGTTGTCCTACAAAAAGCTTTGTTTGCAATTCAATAGCAGTATTTTAAAGCTTCAGCCCGGGACCTACCCACCCATATAACACAAAGACAAAAAGGAAAGTTTAACGATGGCAGATTTGGCGGGGATGTTTTCAGGTCTTCCACCCACAGGTGAAAACGGGCGTTCCAACCTAGCAAGTCCAAAAGTGTAACAGGCCTACCAACACAAAAACGCGAGTAGGCAGGTACAAAAGGTAGGTAGGCCCGGGCAAGCCGCTGTTATTGATGTTCCTGACCTCCCCAACCTCTTGTGATGATTCATCCCCGATGGTAAACAAGAGTGACTCATACGCCAGGTCAAATGGGGTAGTGTCAGAATTCAAAATGATTCTCTCCTTTGGAAAGGAATTCCCATTATTATAGACGAAATCAAGGACATTAATGATGGTTTCATTATCAATAACGACGTCGAAATAGCTGAACAATATTTTGGAATTCCTAGGTAAAGCATTTTTGAAAGGTATACGAATTCGAAGGAATCGCATGTCTTTTGGGATTGAAAATGTCCTAAATTTTGTCACATCTTGGTCACCTGACGATCATAGATTTACCGAATGAGCCAAATCCGCTGTTAAGAAAGAATTTACTTTTGTTTGGGTCGAGTGATTCAAGAAAGTCAAGTTTATGTATATAAGTTTAAATAATAATGTATTTTAAAATCTATATAATTTTGATATAACATACAATAGTAAAATACACATTATTCTCTTTCCAGTTTGTAAATTTCTCTCTCCTTTCAAATCGTTGGGACAAGTGTCTCAACAACTACTGCAGTTCAAGGATGTTTTAAGCGAAAGGCTATCTAGTGTGCAACATTGTAGCTTTCACCTTCGTTTGAAATAAGTCGTAATTCCAACCGAATGTGAAAACACCAGTAGAGGAACCGCGCCAATATTCATTAGTCCATTCTATTAATGTGTCACATCCGGTACGAAGCGCTAACGTGAACACTGTTGCCTAGTGAGTTCCGCCCCTGTCATCTCACGCATTGACCACACGAAGTGAGCACAAAGTAGAACACAGTTCATTCATAAATGTGTACGTCCTAACCCATGCGGGACGCAAAAGCGCGTTCAATCGTTCAGAACAATTGCAGAAAAAAGTGGAGTACAGTGAAATGCCTGATTCTGCTTGGTTAGGGTTTAGGGTTTCCATAATTTCTAGAAACAAATCCCGGGCATTAGCTTATGTCAGATGACCTCATTTACCTTGAGGAGGGGGGTGATTTTTTAAAGTAAAAAGACGTATTTTATATACTCATATGATTCCAATTTTAATCGCACGTACAAAAAAAAAACAGGATTATTATGACCTATTTTCCATGATCTAACACATTTCCCATGTGGTTTTAGGTCTTGCACTATGGATCAGAATGGACATTTATTTCTCTGATAACAGTTTCTCTTATGGAACACCTGGCAACTGTTGATTTTGTCACTATAAAAACTCTGCTTTGCTGCGGTGTTTGAAGCTGCCGGTGTCTCGCACGCTGTTTCACTCACTAATTAGAGCAGTCTATGCTTTTGTTGTGTAAATTTATCTTTATTCCCACAATTTTGGAAGCTTTAGAAGTTCAGTTGAAGTTGTACTAAACGGAAGACAGACTAAAGCACAGGGGAGTGACTCCAGCTATACATCTTACTGTCGACCATAAATTTGCCGAAGCCCAATTGAATCGCAGCCAACCACTGTTTGAACTGAGCAAAATTCCCCGGTCTTCATGAGGCTAACTAAATCCCGGATAAATGCTTGAATCCCGGACTGCCTGGGCAGATCGATGTTTTGTAAGTCCGAGTTATATAGTATAATGCACCTCCATTGTAAAAGTATTACTGTAGTTAGTATTAGCTAAATTATTTATTTGGGGAAACATATTTTTAAATAACTTTAAATAATTGCTGAAGTAGCATAATACGTGTTGTTACAATTATACAGATCTATCAAACCATATGTTTGTATCTTTAATCCCAGCTGTTCTGCTTCTTTTGTTTTGATTTGCTGTCCAATCCTATACTCTAATATGAGTAAGTTTTGCTTGTATGTTTGCTTGCTTGCCTGCTTGCTTGCTTGCGACACGGATCTCAAAAACGGCTCCAACGATTTCCTTCAAATGTTCGAAATAACTAATTTCTGGGATAAAAATAAGTTCTAGACAGGCCTCATCCCTAGGAAAAATCGAATATTGAAAAAAAAACTAAAATGAGAAGTTAAAAAAATAACATTGGGCTTATGGAGTTTCAAATCAAAACAAAAGAATTGTAACAGCTGTTCATAATCAACCAGGGAACTGTCAAAATAATAGTCATGTTGTTTATGATTATTGACATGTGGTTTCCTGAGAGCAGAGATTAAGATTTGAGTTAAGATTACATATATAGAGTAGTAAAATAAATCAAAGGGGCATTGAGCTATAAATAACAACTAGAGGGGCCTTAAAAATGTAGAAGCAACAAATAATACAAATCTTGTAATCAGTAGGGGGAAGTGGTGAAATATTACTCCGAGTCATCTAAACAAACTGACTGGCCTTCCCCCGAGCAAAGCTCGCCGCCCAGGTACTGTTATTTAAATTGGCCAAAACCGTACTTTGAGGGCTTCCCAAGGGTTTCTGGTTCCACGCACTGACTTGAGGCCCCCAAAAGGCACATCTAGACGTTAAGGGCTTTCAAACGACACGTGAATCATCAAAATCGACCGAGTAGTTTGGCCATAATCTTTTGCACAAAAATCGCCTTATTCTTTTAATATAATGATGAAATAAACTACGTCTTACAACACTGCAAACCAAGTTTACACTTACACTGTACTTACGTAAAAGATGGTACAAGGAGAACGATTTCAACCAGTCACACCGGTCACCACCAGGCCCAATCAGAGTTGTTGTGTCAGTCGTCAGATTTGGGTCTTGTATGTAAGTACGGTGTAAGTGTAAGTATATTTATTTATGTTGTGAGACGTAGATTATGTTATCCTGTTTTATCAATTTAATTTTTCTTGGATTAATTACACTGTAAAATGGCCTAAAATAAATAATGTAAAAGTAATTGAATATGGTTTGAATAAATCCTTGATGGTTGATACCTAATAACGAAGATTTATATGTATTGTGGTTTTAGTGTACATGAAAGTGATAAATTGAAAGCTAGATTTCCTGGGCCTTACACGGAGCTTTGCTTGGTTTGAGCAATGGGCGCTCTGTGATGTTTCCAATCTGTCAGGAACTTTTTTGATGTGTTAATTCCAATTTCACAAAAACTCTTATTATTTTCTGAATATTTAAAACATGTTACGTTAGATTGATTTTCATGTTCTTTCTGATTTATATGCACCTACGTCCGAATTATCATTTGTTATTTAAATTCGATAAAAACATTTACGTTTTACATTTTTATAAAAACCACATTACCTGAAATAAAGATTATTTAATGCACATCTCGTTAATGCCCTGTTATTATTTCATTAAATATGATTCCAATGGCTTATACACAGAAGAAAGTGTATTGTTGTTGCAACAAAATATTTTTTGTCATATTTATTTTGTTGAGGAAACAAAATATTTTTTTGTTAGTAGTAACACAACCATTTGCTTGTAACAACAAAATGGAATTGTTCAAACATTTTGTCTTCCCAAAAGAATAAGTAGTCCTGATATTTTTCTAAAGCTAAAATAGAAAAATGCCTATTTATGACAATGGTAATGTAATATCATATTTAAAACTTTATTAACTGTAGTTAAGTCATTGTACCAAACAAACATTTTGTTCATTTAACAATATATTTTTGTTAGGATAAACAACAATGTTGTTGCTAGAACCAAATAACTTTCAACAAAATAATTTGCTTATTTCAACAAATATTGTTGTCCGTATTTCAACCAAAATATTTTGTTGTTGCAACTATTTTTTTGTTTTTGCAACAAAATCGTTTTTTCTGTGTACAATAATTTTAAATTTGGTATAACACATGCTCAATTACAATAAAATTGTCATTATTAGTGAATTTCCAATGGAAAGTGAACTATTAGCATGACCCGCACGGTGAAACTTAAGCCCGGGACCACAATAGAAGTTCCTAACGTAATCCCCTGAACACGTTTTGGGGGGGTCATTCAAAATTGTATATATATGTATGTATATACATATATAGACATACATATATATATATATATGTGCAGGCACTCTAGCGGTCGCATTTTTGTCCGATTTACTTCAAATTTGGTAGGGACGTTCCTTTCTATAATCAGTTGGACAGAACAATCGGAAAACTCTAAACCCCTTTTTTGGGGATTAATCTTTCAAATTTCGAGTTTTTGGGCCCAAACAGGTCAGAAAAGCCCCTGATGTGAAATTAACGAATGTAAAAAGATGGGAATTAGTGTGGCAAAACTGTTAAGCCCTCTCTCGTCATTCTAGCATATATATTTACCGAGTTATTAAAGGAAATGTGTATTGACCAAACACAGTACGTTGTCTTATGGGGGTTTTACATTAGAAAAGCAAGTTAATCATTTTGTTGTGTACTTTTATCATCCCCAACAACCTCACGCCTACTTTAAAGCCTGACTGGACCTTCTCCTAACCTTATAATGTGCAAAATTGTATTCCCAGCATTGCAGGTAAATAGAACCAGGAGTATCAGAACAGCTAAAAAATCAATATTTTCAGATTTGAATAAAAATTGGAATAATTATATGTTTTTAACTGATTTTGAGTTTTTATAGTTTTTTTACGTGGAAATTCACTTCCCTCACGTCAGCGTGCTGCGTGCGAACTCGTTTGAATTTTAATTTTGTGGAATTTCTGCCTGATGTTGACAGGAAGAATTAAATAAGAAATGTTAAACATGTCACAAGGGCAAAGCAGCGGCACGAAGCGGAATGCGATGCTCGGTTGAGGTTAGGTTATGTTAGTTTACTGCCACTCAAGTCAAGGCCGGTCGTTAAATCTCAGCGATTCCTCTTTGTCCACAGCTTTGTTTATTCCTCTGTGCCATTTCCACAGCGCATATCGCATGTGTTGTACAGCTGGACACGTTGACTCTGACGTCAGGAGGAGCTCAGCCTCAGCACAGCTGTTGCTCAACCGTTCAGTTTTTCGAGATTTTTCGGTCATTCGGGACGGATTATAATAAACGGGGAGGAATTTTGTAGGGCGAGAGTGGGGGATATTTGAAAGTATCCCCCCTCCAGTCCGAATCATAATAAATAATTGCGTACGGAAACAAATTTTATAGTTGTGTCTTTGCCCAAAGTTTCTGAAACTATCCTAGAAGGCTGAAAAATGGCACATTCATAGAACATTAGATGGAAAGATCACAAAGGAGTCAGTTTTTTGTTTTTATTTTCTCCCTAAAATGTCCATCAACTACACAATTAGAAGTACATAGTACAATACTTGTCATTATTAGTGAATTTCCTTTGGAAAGTGAACTATTAGCATGACCCGCACGGTGAAACTTAAGCCCGGGACCACCATAGAAGCTCCTAACGTGACCCCCTGAACACGTTTTGGGGGGGTCGTTCAAAATTGTATATATATATATATATGTGCAGGCACTCTAGCGGTCGCATTTTTTGTCCGATTTACTTAAAATTTGGGAGGGACGTTCCGTTGTATAATCAGTTGGACAAGTTCGTTGGGCAAAACAATCGGAAAACTCTAAACCCCTTTTTTGGGGATTAATCTTTCAAACTTAGAGTTTTTGGGCCCAAAAGGGTCAGAAAAGCCCCATGTGTAAAATAAATGCATGTAACAAGGTGGGAATTAGTAAGGCGAAAGTTTTAAGCCCTCTCCCTCATTATAGCATACATATTTACCGAGTTATTAAAGAAAATGTGTTTCGAAAAGCCTGTTATTCCTTTGTTAGAGTACTTTTATCATCCCCAGCAACCTCACGCCTACTTTCAAGCCTGTCTGGACCTTCTCCTAACATTATAATGCGCAAAATTGTATTCCCAGCTTTGCAGGTAAATGAAACCAGGAGAACCAGAACAGCCAAAAAATCAATGTTTTCAGATTTTAATAAAAATTGGAATAAATGTATGTTTTTACACTGATTTTGAGTTTTAAAAGTTTTTGTATGGAAATTCACTTCCCTCACGTCAGTGTGCTGCGTGCGAACTCGTTTAATATGTTTCAGTCAAGCTCTGCAAGTCCCAAGTGAACTCATATTTAGGCAATTATTAATTTAAATAATTAATTGTTTTTATTTTATTTTTTTAAATTTGTTAAACCTGCTCACGGAGCAAACCTTTTCGTGAGACGCAGAGCTTGTTGTTGTGCAATTACAATAACTTGAGATTCCACTCAAACCTACAGTAAACCCAAAGTGCGCGATGTTGCCAGCGTGGTTTCTCCCTCGCTGGACGTGGCATACGAAATGCATTTTTAACTTCAAGTACACTTGCTAACCCTGAGTGAATATAATTGTTCTTCGGCAAATAAATATTATCATTATTATTCTCCATTCTATTTTCCATTTCCAAATTTCTCGTTGAACAATACAATACGTGATTTTCAATGTACCGTCTGTTATCAGTGATAAGTCGCGCTGCATTCCAGTCTTGCCTTATCAGCTGCGCATGCGCGCGGCGGACAAGGCCGTCATGTGCGCACGACGAATTGATACCGCGGCTCTTGCACCTCGTATCTAACATACTGATGATGGAAATCATTATTCAAATCTAAACAAACTATTTTTTAAACAATGTTCGAGAAACACTTTCATGAATAATTTAGAGGTCGTTAAAACTATCATAGTTTTCATTAACAAGGTTAGGAAGTAGTAAACCCTCTATAACCTTGAAAACTAAGGTTTTTCATGGATAACTTCTAATTATTGACGGATTAATGGTTCTGATTTCCATAACAGCAAGGTTATATTTAAATAATCGTATTTTTCAATGAACGGACACCTTCAAGGTTTTTCTAAAGAATTCGAACTGGAATATAATTTTCTTTCTTATGCAAAACTTTAATTTTACAATAGCCGGAAAATTAATCATTCCGTAAATTCAAAAATATTTAATAGTACACTAAATAAATTTTTACTAGGGAGTTATTTTCTTTGTACTGACAATCCTCTTCCTGGATTTTTCCGTACTACCCCTCCTAAAGCTAGGAGTACTCTTAAATGTTCGCATAATGGGATGAGCGAACTCAGAAAACAGTGAGCACCTATATATTACATATTCCAAACAAAACACCATCTATATACCTAACTATTGTAGAATGGCACTTTTTTTGGGTGAGTTACGCCGTTTGGCGGACAATGAGGTGAAGTATTTTTTTTCAATCAGTCATTTTTACCATTTTTTCAATCAGTCAGATCAATAACTGCTGAAATCATTATTTGCACTTTTATATAAATCATGCTGTACTAATACAAAAATGCTAATGAGGCATTTATTTTCAAATGTTGTACACTAATAAATTGTAACCTTTCCATGGAGGCAAAGCTTTTTGACTGTCCTAGTGTACCAAGGTTCGTAGAGCTTTCAGCCCAGGTATGATTATTTCCATAACAGTAATGTTCGCAGGAAAGATGTCTTACGATGACGTCCAGCTGATGCATAAATCACCAACATAGTATAGGTGTTGCTAACCTTACAGGGGATAATAATGGTACAGCTATTTTTGAATTGTCACTGGACATGCAGAACGAAAATATAAACCCGTAATCCATTAATCTAATAATACAAATAAATCAAAACAATAATTAGTTTCATAAAATAACAGCTGATAAAATTATGTAATTAGTTACAATGCTTATTTTAATTACAATGGTGAGAGAAATATGGTAATCGTACGATAAATATCGTGTTTCCAGTAACACTGCAGATTGGATTGGTTATCACAAGATTTACAGCTGTTTTACGAGGACGCTTCCGGTTAACTAGAAAACTTTAAATAAATCAACTGAGTAAACCTTTACGAAGTATGGAGTCGCTCTTGTTTACATCGGGGGTGAATCATCACAACAGGTTGGGGAGGTCAGGAACATCAATAACAGCGGCTCGCCCGGGCCTGGCGTCACATGTTTGGTGATGGTAGGCCTGTCACTTTTGTGATTTTTTTGTGTTGGTAGGCCTGGCACACTTGGCGTTGCTAGGTTGGTGTCCCTGCTAAAGCCTCAAAGTCGAAACATTGCCGCCGACACCACTGTTGAATTGTGATTTCTCCAAGAATCTCCGAAATCTTTTCATTCTGACAATATGGCTACTAAAAAATTAGCACACAAAGTGACATTCTCTGTTTTGGAAGAGTCTTATCAGTTTTATTGATTACAACATTCACTTACACCCCAATGTTGCTCTACTATAAAATCGTGTACTTCACTACACAGGGACAGAATAGATGAAATTTTGGATTTATTCAACATTGTGAGGATAAAAACATTATGTCCTTTTATCACTAATAATGTTACGTTATAAAACAGGAATTGATCAAATATAGCAACCTACTTTAAGATTATCAAACAACTTCTATTTATCTCGTGCTCGTGGAGTCGTGGGCTGTTGTCGACTGGGAACTTTCAAAACTGTTTAATTTAAATAAGTTGAAGTTTTTGAATTTCAAATATATCACAACTGGGGTTTTAACTAATTCAGCTATATAAGTTTCCTGCGGAATACAATTTTAGTTTACAAATAAAAGCCCAACAATATAACATTTCTCTAGTTTACAAATAGGTGGTGCAGTACCTGTCCTTCGCTCAGGGAATAAAATACACATGTATGTATGCTGCTCTGCGGTGTGGTTAGCCTTTTGAACTATACCAAAAAATGAACATATTTGTATGTACGCTGGTCAATTTAAATGAACATCGGTGAAAATAACTGTATAGGACTTTGATTTGAAGACCCGCAGGGCGGAGCCTCACGGCAAACTCGGAATCAATTTCCTATACTTCGCCTAATTTACACTGAACCATCAAGGTATTCAATATGACCTCGCCAGCAAATTGCTGGTAAGTGATGGACACCTTAATGCTTCGCCTTTTATATATTTAAGACATTTTGAAAGAGTAAATTTCTTTAGTATAGCCTATTTATTTATGAGTATTGTTAACATTCTTTAAATAGTCATTATTAGGAGGGACGGTGTTTATTTAGTTCAAACACATTTAGGCAAAAAAATACATAAATTGAAGGTACAGAACATAAGTAGTCTGTGGTCTATTAAACATACGTCTGCATATATATATATATATATATATATATATATTATAATAAATGGTTAGAGTGGTTCCGTTTAAACATAATTTATTTTGGGATTTAAAATTCCATGAGACAATAACAAACAAAATCAGGTGACTGCTGACATGTACAATGAAAGTCACATATACTGTAGTTGAGTTAAAACAGTATGTCTAAAGCGGTTATACAAAATCTGGAATCTAGAATTAAGGTTTGCATAGTTATATTGTAACCCAGCATCATTTCACACGGTTTATCAATACTGCAACTGAAATAAAAACATTCAACATACAGTATTTCAATCCTTGATAAAAAATACTGTCCGATTCCTCTCGCAATCAAGTTACGTTGCTAATGCTGGCCTTTGTTATTCATGTATACATATTGTGATTGTGAAATTATTGTTAGATCATGTTCTATGTTCAAATAAAAATATTTAATCTGGCCAAACTTTATCTAATCATCCGAGCCAAGCATTAGTTTTACTTAACCCCTTCAGTCATTTTGATCAAGCGACAATGACGGGGAAGGCTCCATCCAGCACAAAGGCAACAGCAAATCACGCCTGACCTCTTTGCGTATATTAGCTGCAGTGCAGAGCTAACACTCTTGTTTGTTTGGAACCCAGCAACTTTCTCCCTCCAACGCTTTATGCAACACGCTTCTCCACACGCCGACTTTCCACTCTGGCTCGCGGCATTGTCAACTGCTGAGGAGAGATTTTGCTGTAATTATTTAGACTAATGTGGTTTTCATTCAACATCGATATCATTAAATAATTTCTTGATATTTGTTCGGCAATTTCCGGACTCAGAAATTACTATTTTGATGTACCGTACGTTTCGTATCAACCAAAAGCTCTTAATCCCAAGATGTGCCTTTTTGGGGGGTTTGAAAACCATCCATCTTCAGGGCTCCACCCTATGGGCTTTTAAAGTTGCAATGTACATCTTATGGATTTACTTTATTTAGGTAGCCAGCTGATTAAAATGTGAAATTTTCACCTGGCGTTATACCTGCCAATACCAAGTATGTTATGTAATACAATTTTCCTTTTACATAATAGATGCACAAGCATATGTTCAACACCCAAGTCCAGAGAAAACACGCGCCGACCCGACCGTGAAAGCGCACGAAGTCGAAAACCAACCACGGAAAATCCGCATGCGGCGGAAAACCTGCGGCTTTACTCACAATTATAGTATCCTGCAATACTTGCAAACAAGCGGCAAAATATAGCGCCAGCAAAACGCACAAATAGGTGGACATAGCTTAGAGCAAAGGCAGTTAAAATCTGAGAACCACTACGCACGGTCTGGCAACACCGCAGTCGTCCTTGGAGTGAAGTCATCAAATCTTCCTTGTTTCGTTTCATCTTCCGGCCGCCGCCTACACTCTACTCCTTCCCGCGCGATTCTGCTGCGACCCGCGTAGTAGAAAAAAATCAGAGTGAACATCTCATGTTGCATAAAACGGGTGTCTAGTGAGGGTGAGGATGAAAGAGCTGGGCAGGATGTGGGTAGATTCATTATAGACTATAGCTGCATTCTCCTCAATTGTGGTCTAGCTATCAATCAGCTGGCTAAGTCGACTGTACTTGCATGTGTATAGGTCTAGTACAGTTCGGTTCACGGTGCTTGGCACCTGGGAAAGGCGAGAAACTACTGAAATTTCTCGCAAATAAAAATAGACATTAACAAAAACAACCAAAAAATGTTTTATTAAAATTAAATAAGTGATTTCTGCTTTCTGTTGACAAAAGTAGACTGTGACACTAACGGTACACTAAGCCAAATAGAGGCGAAAAGTCATTCCAGAGCATACGCTAACCAGATGCCAAGCACTGTGACCCAAACTGAACAGTAAGTAAATATTCTGGTATATAGGAAACTCCCTCCCGTAAGAAAGCTACCTCGATTTGTTAATTTTGTAAACTATAAATCTACTGAGATGATAACCTGGGATTGAAGTAACCCTTGGAACATATTTTTAGTGAATTTCCTTTGGAAAATGAACTATGAGCATCACCCGCACGGTGAAACTTAAGCCCGGGACCACCATAGAAGTTCCTAACGTGACCCCCTGAACACGTTTTGGGGGTCGTTCAAAATTTTATATATATGTGTTTGCACTGTAGCGGTCACAATTTTTGTCCGATTTACTTAAAATTTGGTAGGGACGTTCCTTTCTGTAATCAGTTGGACAAGTTTGTTGGGCAAAACAATCGGAAAACTCTAAGCCCCTTTTTTTGGGGATTAATCTTTCAAATTTTGAGTTTTTGGACCCAGAAATGGTCATAAAAGCCCCAGATGTAAAAAGACGGGAATTAGAGAGGCGAAAGTTTTAAACCCTCTCTCGTCATTCTAGCATAAATATTTAACGAGTTATTAAAGAAAATATGTATCGACTAAACACAGTACGTTGTCTTATGGGGGTTTTACACGAGAAAAGCCTGTTATTCCTTTGTTAGAGTACTTTTATCATCCCCAGCAACCTCACGCCTACTTTCAAGCCTGTCTGGACCTTCTCCTAACCTTATATTGGGCAAAATTGTATTCCCAGCTTTGCAAGTAAATGAAGCCAGGAGTATCAGAACAGCCAACAAATCAATGTTTTCAGATTTCAATAAAAATTGAACAAATGTATGTTTTTCCACTGATTTTGAGTTTTAAAAGTTTTAATGTGGAAATTCACTTCCCTCACGTCAGCGTGCTGCGTGCGAACTCGTTTTTCTTTACCAACTGCTATGCAGTCGAAGTCCATGGCATATGTTTGGACGTGATACACTACACCCTTTTTCATTTACGCTTATAATGCAAGGTAGCACAAAAGTTTTACAAAAATATACCCAATAATGCTATCAGGTAAACCATAAATTCTTTTAATCAATTAACACAGTGTGTGCGCAATGCCAGGGCTGAAATCCAAGAGGAGAGCCGTAATTTCGCCACTTCTCCTTGGACAGGTTTCTGTATAAGGCACAACTTGTGACATGGTTTCTGAGTCTACAGAATTATCTCCCAACACCTGAGCTGGTGGCCATCTGGCGTTCAAACATTTTGGTATGGGTTTCATCAAGCTTGCAAAGATGTGTAACCGTGAATATATTCTTGAGTAATAAATATTTAAGCTTGTTTTGAGTTTTTGAGTAACCTAACCTAAGTACCCTCTGGTGTATTTTGTACCGCATTAAGTTGTAAAGTTAATGAACATGAAAGGAAAATATTATAACTGTACTATATTTTTTATTGTACTATTCGCAAATATGAGCACTTTGTATAGCACATTGTACACTTTCCCCTCTTACCCTAAACTATGCAATAAATCTATGTTGAAACTAGAGTTTTAGCGGATTTCCCCTCTAGAGAAGAAGCTCTTTTTGGATCTCAAGGCAGTTGATAATTATTTTTGTTAGAGAAATCAGGCTAACATTTATCTTTATTTATATACCGTAAAAATAAAGAACCGAACCAAGTAGGCTAAGGAAGTTCATCAAACCATAAGCTTCATTTAGTAAAAAAATCAACTTTTCAATTTAAACAATGTTTAAATTAATAACTTAAAAACCTTTTAACTCTTCCAGACTGTGATTATTTTCAACAATACCAACAACTCATTTAAGAGATTAACTTACTATAAATAACTTTGCTACAGATAATGTTGCAGATTTGTTTGCATGAAGATTCTGACTTCTATGCAGGCTCTATTCACAAATATTATTTATGTATAGATAACCTTTAGAGTGAATGTTGCTAATATCGGCTCAGATGCATTGACTTAATAACAACTTAATAACTTTTTACAGCATGAACATGTAGCACACTTAAATAACAATAAGGAATAAGAGAAAACTCTAACTGATGGTAATAATCACTGTTTATTTTCTCATATAAACATATCTTTGAAAAACGCACATAAAAATATTCAAATAAATCTTAGTCACAAAGGATCACATACCGTACTGTATTTTTACTTCATTGCAACACACATAGTCAACCAAGTAACTGCATATATACGCTTCATAGCCTATAGTATAAAAATAGAAATGGGCTTCAATTAGCAAATATGTATAAACACACAATTTCCTCAGTATAAAATGTATAGCAGATCAAAAATACACAAGGCACGACAGTATTAATATATAAGAGACGCTAATACGGTACAGTTATAGATGTAACTTACAGGCCTCTGTAAAATATTAAAAACATTTAAGATCAAAGGCTCGTGTGAGCAGTGATCAACACCAATCTTTGAATTTTATTGCTCTACAATTGTATAGTAAATATTATAAACAAATTGGACATAAACATTACAACAAATAAATGTGAAAGTTAAACGAACGTAACTTTGGGCGAACAAATTAATTATGTAGATAGATAGGGCCTACATGGTTTTAAAAATGTATACAAAAATTAAATTTAGCATTGTTTAATGGTGACAAATAACATAATCATGGTAGGACCAATTGTTAGGGCTAAGTAGGTTATAGCTACAGAAGTGGGACTGTTTAAAGTATTATAACAAATGTCCTAATGATATAAAACACATATTAACCATCAACATAACATGGCTTTTGATTTGAAAAGAGTATGTTATTTTATAAAATTTACCAGCAATTGATTACTTGATTACTGCAATTTAGGAGTTTATGATAGACTCACAATAATGCTTCTTTGGAGCAAATTTTAAATGGGAATGTGCAATCTTATGTACTACAACACTATCCTAAAATCCTAAATTAATCACAGTCGTGATCTAAAAGGCACGAATTAATTCACAAGAATCAGAAAACAATGGTATTAATTAATTTATGACAATATAATTTTAAAATAACGTTACCACGTACATACCTACGTTACCGGTACATTAATTAACCGGGTGTTACCTTTTAAATCCTCCAACCTTTTAAATTGCATACCAGTAATATTTTATATATTGTTAATTTAAATAAAGGGAAAATCAGAATTATTTTCGTTAATGGAATCGAATATAATTTCAATTCATGTACACAGTTTCGACTGAGTACAAAGCTTTCCTAACTGATCCTTGTGATTATAATACATGCCTTTTTAGATTTATAAATTAAATAGTACACTAAAACACTAACAAAATACTATAACAAATCTTGTACAAAGTGGACTTTAAAGCAATATGGTCTTCAGTATACATGGGACCTAGACACATCAAAGCGAATAATGGCAAAAATAAATGTTACTTATATGCTTATATAATTCAAAGAGAACTTTATCAGAAATTATGTAGGCCTGAATTAATTTGAAAATGAGTTCATCTAACACTTTTTCATGTTAGTTTTAACTGCAGACGCAATGGAAACTACCTCATTTAAATACATCTACTAAAGAAATAATTTTATTTTAAATTAATAACATAAATACTTCGTTTTCACAGAAAGCATAATGTAACTGCAACACTTTATTGCTTGTTGGGACCAGAGATAAAACATAATGTTAATTCCTAGAGGTTAAATGCCTACATAAGGGAAACGAGGGTAGCAACCAATCGAGCGTTTGATAGACTTTTTCTAAATCATCAACAGCAATTTAAAGAGTGTTCAATAGACTTTTTCTAAATCATCATCAGCAATTCAAAAACAAACAATCTTGTTACATAAGTAATAAAATAACTGCAGCAGTCAATTGCAGCCAGTTTCCACCGCAACAGTCAATATGAATTAAAAGCTTGTTCTAAATAAGCCTATCGACTGCTGTAGGGAGGCTAGCTGCGGTTGAACTACTTCCGCTAAAATAAACCACTAAAAACACGAGTAACATGACTGTGTGTTTAGACTAAACTGTTGAATGATTTGACGTTAGAAAATACAGGTAGGCCTATATATTGATTTATTTTAAGGTGAAAAATACTGAGTAAACAAGATATTATAGTCTTGCATGGCATATTCATTTTAAATAAAAAATAATATTGTAAATTGGTAGCACAAACAATGGTAACAAACTGTATAACCTTGCCTTGCCTTGCTTGCCTACGAAAAGTATCTGACAAATTTATGACAAAACCATGAACGTTACAGGTATGATAAGTTAACAGTTTATATAATTTTGTAAATATCTATCTGATGACCAGGTAAATAGCTACAACTTCTATCAGTCCTTAATAATTTATCTTCCTTTCACTAATTTATCATTTTAGGATCCTCTTATGGATTGCCCTTTTTTAATACAAAGAATTTACCTATTGCCTATCTTGCACCGATGTACCTTAACGAAACGTACGTCATTAAGAAACGTATACCATAACGTAGGACAGTAAAGGTATTTTTTTTTAAATCCAAAATCATACTGGATATTTAAGAAATATCATTTAAGCTACAAGCACCAAATCCAATTGCAAGTCAAAGCGCTTCAAGGGCTATTAAACAAAATCTTATCTGTAAAAACTGAATTTGGATAAAATAGTAAATAAAAGTTGACTGGATACTGAAAGTAGTCTTGTGTAGAATGTTTTACAAATAAGAGCTACAGACCTAGAATGTTTACCAGTAGATGTGTCAACGTTCTTTGTCGGAAGACCACAAATTTTGTATAAATAACAATTTAAGACCTTCCATCCAGGTACAATACACAGATTTAACATTTAAATTGCCCTTGCAGCAAACCATTTTACATGATCCAACCTCAAACAAACACAGTAGGTAGCAAACGTTTATGAAAGGCAAGACTAACAACGTATAAATTACTTCATATAAGGCAGCCTACAGCAATGGAAGGGGCTGGCCCAGTTCAAATTTGTCTGTAACAAAATGATTTTGTCTAACTTAAGTCTTATATTTTTAACTGTGAATTAGGCTTTCTGAATCAAACTCACGTAAACACTATTACGGATTCCAGTTTGTTACGGATTTGAAATCTAAAGTATAGATGGTAAAAGTCTAATAAAATGGCCAAATAAATCTTGACAAGGTAACATTCACGGCCATGCCAAAAATAGGGTATCACTCGTATATTGACCTCAGAGTTTTGACTAGAAATAAAAACAAAAACAGTTGAGGCCACAATAATTATCTAAACTTATCCTAGTAATAAAACCTCTGTTATAGTTACTTATATCTATTGGTTACCTTATATCTACTTTATACACAGCTATTATATACTCATGTAGAGAATTGCTTTTTCCCCTGAATTACTCTGTAAGCTTAAGAGATAACAATAAATCTTTGATAAATACTGCATTCTCTACATGGCCACATACGATTATCTAATAGTACGATTAACCTTGAAAGACGCAATTCCAAATTTGCTGATTGTTGTAAGATACAACCAAATAACTAAAATCAAAATTAGGGTTTAGGCCTAAACGATAAGATATTTGATTTTAAAATACCCAAAATATAACTTTGAGCACATGAATTCTCAATTATTGAATTTTAGTGGCACACGAGGAAGAGAATTAACATCGATAATATATTGCTTACTCCGATCCGAGCCGATCTATAAATATAATATACAAAAAGGCCAGCTTATAAAATTAAGCTCCTCGATTAACCGTAGCCTTCGCTAACAGGCATTAAAATGTGCAGATGTTAACACGATTTGGCAACCACTCTGGACGTGCTCCATGACTTGCTCCTTCAACAAACATACCTGTTCTTTGAGCTTGGCGACCACATTACTTAACTCACTGTTCTCGCCTTTAAGCAACTTGACTTTGTCCTCCAGTTTGGCGATCCTCTCCAACTTGCGTCGTCTGCACTTGGACGCTGCGACCCTATTCCTCTCTCTCTTCCTCTCCAGCTTGTACCTCTCCTGACTCTCCATGTCGATGGGCGACAGCGGCGGCGTCGGTCCCAGAGGCACCGTCTGCGGCTCTTCTTTCACGGTTATGTTGTCGCCGTTGGACAGCCCGAGGGCGAAGTGGTTGTGAAGCGTGCTGGGAGGGAACTGCGAGTCCAGTGTCATGTAGGTGGCTCCGGAGGAACTGCTGCTACTGCTGCTTCTCGGAAGCTCAACATGGTGAATCGCCCCTTGGCTGGAGTCGCTGTGGTGGAGTTCGTGCAACGCGACTTCAAAACCTCGCGTGAATTCCGCTTGCTCTTCAGTAACGGGTTTAGGAAAGAGCCCCGAGGGTGTAGGTGTCGGCAGTCCGGTTTGACCCATGAACATTTTTTCGATATCGGGTGTGTTTATATTAAATTTCTTAACGTCCGGAGAGGATAACATAGGCGCGGGAGTAGCGAGAGGAATCACCTTCATCCTCTTCACACCGTGTCCGTTGTTGGCGTTCAAGTCCAGGGTCATGGTTCTCTTCAAGTTCTTCACATTTTCACCGCAATAACGCTGTTGCAACGCACTGTCCTCGTAGAACGTCGGTTCCATTCTGGCACTCGCTGCGTTTCGAACCATCAGAAACACTCGCTACTGCACTGAGGTCGCGCACATTACCACACTGGAGTAAACAACACAGTCAACGCTACTGCCGACGTGAGACGCGGGTCGACGCACACAACACGTCCGTTCTACAGCCGGCTCACTACCAAAGTGATCTCGCTGCTTGACAAACAAGCCTTTATCTCGTGACTCACTGGTTCTATTTGTGGCAACGACGTCATTTTCCCGCGCTCCGATTGGCTAGCGATGACGACATTCAATATTCCTCGAAGCGGCCGTCGCGCTCCCATTGGCTGGTGCGGTGCGCCCTACACTCCCGCGCTGATGGCGGGGGGAGTGGGGTCAGTTGTGGCGCGTTTTCAAATCAAGTTGTGTTCAAACCTACTTCGTCTTGTCTGATTTTTACATCTTCCTCAACAAAAAATACAAATATTTTATTTCTTCGTATAATGATTAAACTCTGTTATTCCTTTATTAGAGTGAAACGGAATAAGTTTATTAAATGTCAAATAAAAAAAACACATTTCATTACAGACTTTCAATTATTGGTGACTACTCGGACAACAATTATGAATACAACCTTGAGGACGCAATATAATGCTGTTTGTTTGGCTTTAACTTGATTAATAAATGACAATGATCAATAACAAATAAATGCCAGAACCATCATTATTATTTCCTACTTATTAAAATGAAATACATTCAACGTATATTACATCGACAGGTCTATTTAATTAATTTAAGAACATCGAAAGAAAAAAAATGAACTTGGGCTCCCACATCTGTAATCAGTTTCAAATATCTTCTACATATTAAATCATATTGGCTATTAACCTTTGTTGTAACAACTTTCATTGAGGAAGAAAGAGTCAATTTATTTTTGTAATAAACTATCATTATATGTAGCCTACATATAGGATATTTATGTAATAAAATAGAGTTACCAACTGGCGCCAAAAGATTCCTGGGTTTGTTCCTGAAGCCCCAAAGAAAAAGGTAAAATCCTACCAATATTTCAATATTTTATTATATTTCAATAATTATATTATATTTTATTATATTTCAATAATTTATGTTCATAATTAATGGAGATATACAACTTTACTTATTCTCCATAAGAATAACATTAGGGCTGAGTATGCAGGTTTGCTGCTACGGGGATAATAAACAAAAATTAATTTTTTTTGCGAATATCAATATACCAGTAATACTTGAAGCCACATACTAAGTTTTATCAATATACATTTATAAATAATCGATATATCAAATTTTAATTATTCTCCATAAGGATAACATTGGACAACGCACTGTGTTTAGCACTTTCAATATCTCTGCAACGGTTGGACGTAGAATCACAATTTAAACCCCAAAATTATTTTTTTGTGGAGCTGAACTGATTGGTAAAAGCTAATGTGAATTTTACATTAAAATTAACTGAGCAAAAGCCAACAACCTTTTTCGCATAAGATTGACATAGGAGATTTTATGAGCAGGTTTTTTTGGATTTTCTCCGCAACCACTTAACCTAGGTTAATAATTTAAAATACTATATTATTTATTTTTTTAAGCTCTATAACATGGTCGAAACCAAAATGAAGTGTTTTAAAATTTTTAGGGTGAAAAATGCAAAAAAATGATTTTTTGAAAATTTAAAACCCCCAAAACCCCTATACCCATTGTTTGATTTTTCTGTTTTTAGAACAGTCATGAATGTCACTTTACACATTTCAGCCAAATTTCAACGAAATCGGACGTTTTTTACTCAAGTTATCGCATTCACTGACACACATACATATATTTATATTAAAAATAACAGAGTGATTAGGGAACTCTGTTTATAAAATTATGCTTAAAAGCTAATAAATATATATAAATTTGAACTAATAGTGTTTTTGGCATCTGGGGACCTAAAACAAAAAAGTTATCATGGTTTTGGGCTTAAGTCTTACTATGAGACCTACGGTAATAGATTCTTCCCTTTAGGGGAAATTCGCTAAAAAGGAGTACTGGTAAGAGTATTTTTATGTTTCCAAAGTTTGTGTACTATATCATGCAATATTCAAAACGAGTTGTATCACAGAGAAGTTGTATGGACAAATTATGTTCTCCAAACTAAATAACTTTGCGGTTAGATTAATATTGTGGTACAGTTATACATTAATATTTTTCAACCAAATATTATAAAACAACCAAATTAATTAAAGATATACTCATGCAAGATGTTTCGTCTATTTAATTCAACTATCCCAAATCCGGGATCGAGTAGTGAACGTTCAAGTCCCTTTTCGTTAGCGCCTTCATTATTGCCAACGCTAGCCTCACGACACGACAGTTTGCTGACTGTGGAATGTAGTTTGCAGGCGCACGCGATTCAACCATTGGCATTGGCTCAGGAATTTATTGACACATTCTTCACATTTTTGACACTGATTGTTAGTACAATATCATCAATTGATCAAAATGACAACTTGTAAATTCAAATTTATGTGATGAAATGCTTACATAATGCAAATACAATTAGTATGAATTTTTTTATTTAAATTCATTGTTGGTGATGAAGTTTGTTCCTATTTACCAAACGAACAATATTTATCAATTATATATAAAGCTACTTCTTTTAAAATCTTAGCGTAAGACTATGTATTTTAAATATACAGTTTTTGGAAGTTTAAATACACAGTTTTTGACCAGTGGCAGCTCTTATAGACCTAACTAAGTAACTAAATTGAATAGCAAAATAGTTAAAAGAAAAGACTTATTAATGAATGTGCAATATAAGATTAAGCTGTATATTTGATGTTATGTGAATGATAATAAACGTAGAACCTATCATAAATCATCTTTAAACATTGAAATTGGAGAGAATATTTTTGTACGTTGAAAAATTATGTTTAACGACCGAAACATCACAACTGACGAGATATTTTGAAGTTTCCATTGATGCTGTGTTTTAAATGTATCCTATACTCTAATATGAGTAAGGTTTGCTTGCTTGCGACACTGATCTCAGAAACGGCTCCAACGATTTCCTTCAAATGTTCGAAACAACTAATTTCTGGGATAAAATAAGTTCTAGACAGGCCTCATCCCCAGGAAAATTCAAATAATGAACAAAAAAACTAAAATAAAAAGTTAAACGAGTTCGCACGCAGCACGCTGACGTGGGGGAAGTGAATTTCAAATACAAACTTTTAAAACTCAAAATCAGTGTAAAAACATGAAATCTGAAAACATAGATTTTTCGGCTGTTCTGATGCTCCTGGTTTCATTTACCTGCAAAGCTGGGAATACAATTTTGTGCATTATAATGTTAGGAGAAGGTCCAGTCAGGCTTGAAAGTAGGCGTGAGGTTGTTGGGGATGATAAAAGCTCTCTAAAAAAGGAGTAGCAAGCTTTTCTAGTGTAAAAACCCCATAAGACAACGTACTGTGTTTAGTCGAAACACATTTTCTTTAATAACTCGGTAAATATTTATGCTAGAATGACGAGAGAGGGCTTTACACTTTCGCCTTACTAATTCCCATCTTTTTCTATCCATTAATTTTACATACGGAGCTTTTCTGACCATTTTTGGGCCCAAAAACTCGAAATTTGAAAGATTAATCCCCCAAAAAAGGGGTTTGGAGTTTTCCGATTGTTTTGCCCAACGAACTTGTCCAACTGATTACAGAAAGGAACGTCCCTACCAAATTTGAAGTAAATCGGACAAAAATTGCGACCGCTAGAGTGCAAACACACACACACACACACACACACACACACATATATATATATATATATACAATTTTGAACGACCCCCCAAAACGTGTTCAGGGGATCACGTTAGGAACTTGTATGGTGGTCCCGGGCTCATGTTTCACCGTGCGGGTCATGCTAATAGTTCACTTTCCATAGGAAATTCACTAACAAAAGAATTGTAACAACAGTTTATTATCAACCAGAGAACTTGTCAAAGTAATACTCATGTTGTTTATGATTATTAACATGTGATTTACTGAGAGTAGAGATTAAAAGATTTGAATGAAGATTACATATATAGAGTAGTAAAATAAATCAAAGGGACATTGAGCTATAAATAACAACTGGAGTGAGCTTAAAACTGTAGAAAAGAGGCAAATGAGTTATACAAATCTGATTATCAGTAGGGGAAGTGGTGAAATATTACTCCAAGTCATCTAAACAAACTGACTGGCCTCCCCCCGAGCAAAGCTCGGCCCCCAGGTACTGTTATTTATTTAGTCATAGTCTGTGCTGACAACATACAAGACACATACTCGAGATGGCTTGTACTTAAAGAAAGAAATACATGCCACAAAACTTATACAACGTAATGCAAGATGAAAGAGTCTCTTGCACATATGCACATGACTTAACGAACACTTATTTATTTTCAAACTTAATTAAGGATTGAAATGTAAACTGCATGAATGGACAAGACATCAAGTCTAAAAAAATAACATTGGTAGAAACGTAACATTGCAGTTTGTACCATCAGGTTTTGTTTACTTTTCTTCAGAGCCACTCGAGATAAAAACGAAATTCAAAATACTAGATTTATAGTTGTAAAAGCCTAACAAGATGAAGTTGTATGACTTATTTGTAATTTACTGATTATTTAAAAAAATATCAACAAAATGCAAATCTTCAATTTGTTGACAAAAATGCAAGTTGGATTGTGAAAATGTGTGTTAAGCCTTCATAAGACCCACTTTATAGTAGTTTAACATGTTTATTCCGAATTTTAACAAATCGGATGAAAGTTTATAGCACAAAACATTCAAAAATCGTGCCCGTCAATTTATAATATGGTGGCGAAAGATCACCTGGCGAAAAGGCGAAGAAAACTTGTTATTTCAATCAGAAGACCTCAGTGCACAATTTATAGCAAAAATATATCTACATACTTGGAAAATTTAATTTTTTAAACTACCTTCTCTGGCCTAACACAGTCCACAGCCCATTCAATGTTGATGCAACTGTTATTTTCGTACCCTACCGTTGGCGCTCATTCCAGTTCCTGTCAAGATGTATGATTTTTGTTACTCCCTCGTCAATCAGTACAATTAGTATGTTGCAATCGGGATTTCTGCCCCTTGCTCTATCTTCCCCTGAATATTATCTTTGTTGATACAACTGTTATTTTCGTACCCTACCGTTGGCGCTCATTCCAGTTCCTGTCAAGATGTATGATTTTTGTTACTCCCTCGTCAATCAGTACAATTAGTATGTTGCAATCGGGATTTCTGCCCCTTGCTCTATCTTCCCCTGAATATTATCTTTGTTGATGCAACTGTTATTTTCGTCCCTGACGTTTGAAGCTGATTTCAGTTCCTGACAAGAATTAGCCTACGATTTGTCTTACGTCCTTCTCTGTCAACCTCTGAACACTGTTTTCACCTATAGTAAAATTATTCTAACTTTGTGGCTGCCTAGTATACAATCACACGGCTTAACAGGAACAACATTAAAACAACAATAATAATAATAGGTTTATATGCTCAACTGGAAAGGGGCTCCTCCACTGGAAACACGGGGGTCGAGGTAGCTTAAATTTAATACAGTAATAAAATCAATTATGGTAGTTTAAATTTCTTCTACGGATGGTACACCTTCATATAATCCCTCATCACTTCCAGTAAAAACCTTTATCATCAGTACACCTCGTCCGAAATTGATCAGATATGACTGTATGTAGTTTACGATTTGCAAGCCAAGCAAGAAAAAGTTCATGATGGGTGCTGCTGGTATGAACTAAATTAAACAATAACTTAGGTAATTAGCTTGTTTAGTTTTATTATGAATCTATTCAGGGTGTTTTGTACTAATGTGTAAAAACAGTGTGATGTGTAACGTTTGCGCTTGGCTAGAATATAAAATAATGGTGTTTTAATTCGACCCAGTGTTTTAATTTATTAGTGAATTTCCTTTGGAAAGTGAACTATTAGCATGACCCACACGGTGAAACTTAGGCCCGGGACCACCATAGAAGTTCCTAACGAGACCCCCTGAACACTTTTTGGGGGGTCGTTCAACATTTTATATATATATATATATATATATATATATATATATATATATATATATATGTATGTGTGTTTGCACTGTAGCGGTCGCATTTTTTGTCCGATTTACTTCAAATTTGGTAAGGTTGTTCCTTTCTGTAATCAGTTGGACAAGTTCGTTGGGTAAAACAATCGGAAAACTCTAAACCCTTTTTTTGGGGATTAATCTTTAAAATTTCGAGTTTTTGGGCCCAAAAAGGGTCAGAAAAGCCCCGGCTGTAAAATTAATGGATGTAAAAAGATGGGCATTAGTGAGGCGAAAGTATTAAGCCCTCTCTCGTCATTCTAGCATTCTTTACCGAGTTATTAAAGAAAATGTGTTTCGACTAAACACAGTACATTGTCTTAGGGGGGTTTTGCACTAGAAAAGCCTGTTATTCCTTTGATAGAGTACTTTTATCATCCCCAGCAACCTCACGCCTACTTTCAAGCTGACTGGACCTTCTCCTAACGTTATAATGCGCAAAATTGTATTCCCAGCTTTGCAGGTAAATGAAACCAGGAGCATTAGAACAGCCAAAAAATCAATGATTTCAGATTTCAATAAAAATTGGAATTCATGTATGTTTTTACACTGATTTTGAGTTTTAAAAGTTTTAATGTGGAAATTCACTTCCCTCACGTCAGCGTGCTGCGTGCGAACTCGTTTTTAATTAATACAGTACATGAACCTGAAACATTATAATTTTTGGAATAGGCCTATCTAAATGCACACAAATACGAATGTTCTATGTTACAATAAACGGTATCATAGAAAATTGGAACATAGTTCTCTCTTATAGCAATATTTTAATCAATAAACTCCTTTCGATTTTAAAATATTGAATATTAGTACAATAGCATGTACAGAAAATCTAGAAAACTATTTTTTTTCAGTAGTATCCATCCAAATCCCATTTAAGGCACTAAAGCCATTATCTACACATTGGGGGAATCACTCCTCCTCTCCTCCAGGGATAGCTGGAAACATATTTTGAAATCCTCTATTGGCCCAATGTAACCTTAACCCACAAACCATTTTTTAATGAAATTGATTGAAATTTAATGAAATTGGTCCAGAGACCATGCAAAAGCACTATAAAACAACCAACTTTCAATATCGTTACAGCCGTTGTAGAGAAATTTGGATATTTCATGTTTTTAGCGGTTTTGGGGGATGATATGATAATGACCCTTTGAAATCAAACATTCAAGAATAGAAAATGAAAACCGTCTGATGATGCTACAAATAAGTACATAAACACAAAATTAGATCAAAATCCGATCATTTGTGTGATCTCTAGGTATGTAATCATCCAAACAGAAAGACAGATGGACAGACGGACGGACAGGCATTGAGACATCACTTCAAAAACAACATTTTTGGGGTTCAGGGAGCACCAAAACTGTTATTTCCGAGATTTTAAACAATTGTATGTGGGGAGAAAGTAAAAAGACACACGAGATGAAAGAATCTGGAGCAGCGGAGATGCAGTATTGATTGTTTTTTCGGCAGGGAGCTCCCCCCCCACCAAAGTGGGTCGGTAGGCGATGTTGGAGGCGGTGGGGGGAGGGGGAGGGGGAGGGGGCGATGACTCACCGTTTCCGCGAGCCGTCTGGCAGCTCCCAAGGCCATCAAACATCAAACACCACCACAGTACAACAAAAGACACTTCTCTCTGTGGTTTGTGGTGCCGACAATTGCATTGTTTATGTCGTGTCCCTCTCACTTGGACTGAACACCAGCCAACAGATCTGATTTTAATTTTCAGTTTTCATTTGGAGAACTACTTCACACTAAGGTGACCATCTTTAACTGAACAGAATCCGGGACGCTTCTAACTATTTAACATTCCCCCCACTCATCACCACCACCAAATACTACCTATTATTAGGGTTTATTAAAAGATTTTATAAATAATAAGAGAATACAGTTGTTGTTTTCATTAGTAAATCCCAGAGCATAATTTTACTCTTTAACTTCATTCAACATAACCAAGTACATGACTGATTTTTTACAAATTTCTTAGGGTCTGACGTAGATATAAATTTAAATGGTAATTTTCAGATAATTTTTGTAAAGCAAACTATGTTACTAAGTAACGTACAGTAACATTTTATAAAAATCTTGGCAAGATTTGTTGAAGTTAACTTCATTTTGTCCTCAAAATGTATTAAACACTTTCTCTGAAGACCACAAATCCTTCATTAAAGAAAATATTCGCCCAGCTAGTGCTTTGGATCTAGGAAGGCAGAGCACAAATTCACAAACTTTTAATACTATGTTTATAAGCTTGGGCAACATTTTACTAAACACACGTCACCCTATGCTCCTGCCCGCGGCACGTTACTTCGATAGCCGTAATGATATTCTGTTCGTGTACGAGGTTGGTTATAGAGGTTTTGGTTGCCTGGCAATAAATAAATAATGTAAATCGTCATACCAATTTAACAATGTTTTTGGAGGTATACCGTACTGTTAAATCCGGAACAAACTATCGTCCCATGTCTGAATCCGGGACAACTGAACGTTCCGAACCGGACGATCCTTAAAAAATCCAGGACCCAACCCCAAAAATCGCGACCGATGGTCACCCTAGTATGGAATCAAAACTTAACACATTATTCAGTTTATTACTGCAATAGATTAAAATTGAAAAACTTCGATGTTAATAATACATTATTTCTTTGCTTTTAAACGGCATCATTTTGATTAAATGCTCCGTCTAAAAAATTGTTTTGAATTTCTTCACACAATTTCTAAAGTCTCGGTCCTTAATATTTGATTAGTACAGTAAATCGAACAACGTGGAGAATAACCAAGTTATGTTAACGAACTGTTAATGTTAGGCCTACTCTCTGCAGCAACGCACGCACGACTGGTTCCCGGGGATATAGACAAGTTAAACTGTTGAACTGGACGAAAAAATATCGTTCGAACCTCTAGAATGCCTAAAACATCACGGGAGATGGGGGAGCTTGGCTTGTACACGGAATGATTTCGAATGAAGCGCTCCCCCCTCTACCGCCTCTCCTTCCCTCTCTCTCACGGCCCGATCACGACACGGCACGGCACGACCGCCATTGCGCCATTCTGCCAACCAACCACCAACTGTGTGTGACCAGCGAGTGACACGGTTTATTATCGTCTCGGACATCCATCATCCATCGCCTCTAACAAAACCGTCGTTATTCCTTAATGAGGTATTTCCGATATAATGTGTGCTGCGAACAGTTTTGACATTGACAATGAAATTCTTATTCCAATTATACAAGCGAATCCAGTGCTGTGGGACAAAACTTTAGACGAGTATAAAGAGAAAAACGCAACCAAAGAAGCTTGGAAGCTCGTCTGCTGTCAGCTGAAAGAGGATTTTGACGAAATTGGGAGCAGAGACAAGATGGTATTTTGTAAGTACCGAAATAAAATTGTTAAATTTTATTTTTAGGCTTTCATATTAGAACACCTAATCCAATACCGCAGTCGTACAAAACTTCCTATACAAATTAAATTTTCAGACAAACTAAAATACATTTTTTTATTTGACACTTAAATTACCAACTTTTTTCCAACGATTGGTACTAAATCAACCATGAATGAGTTTACAATGAACTGTATATTGTTTTTGAGAATGCACCTTTGAGAAAAATAGTCTGTCACAAAATCTTTTCAACAAGGAATAGGAACTTTAATATAACTATAAAAATACAAACTAGGCCTAAACAGGGAGTTTTTTTAATGAAACAATTTTCTAATACTAATATAATATAGTCACGGTCGAAGATAGAAGTTCATAAGTTGGCAACCCTATTTCCTTGACTTAGGTTTGTATGGTTGCAATGTTATTTATTCATTTTATTTGCTGTTACTTTAAGGTTATTATTAATAGTTAGATGTCTTCATAAATTATGCTTAAAAAGTGGACTGCTGTATAAATTATGATAGTGTAGTATGTTTGCCTGTTGCCTGTCTCAAAAATAATACTATAAACCATGAGGTTTTGTAAATTATTTTTGGCAATTTCCAATATCAATAATAGTATATTTCATCACTAGGGCCGAAAGTGACGCTTTTGGATACGAACTCAAGTTTTAACGACCGAGGCGAAGCCGAGGTCGGAAAATGAGCGAGGATCGAAAAGCCACTTTTGGCTTGTGTGATGAACTATATTTTTCGTCTTACTGCACAATATATTAAGCTAACTGCTTTCTAAAAACTAATGTTTTACAACTTGTTTACCTTTAAAAGTTTCCTCCCAAAATGGCTTCCATCTTGCTATTTAAAACAAACAGCTGTTATTACAGATGTATTCAACTATTGCCTGTTACGTTTGTGTTAGGTTAGACTAACTATAACGATAGGTACATCGAATGCTGTTGACTATCGACTGCAAGAAGGAATACTTTAGTCAACCGTTTCGGGTTGTATCAGGAATCAGACTAGTAGCGTTTCCTAAATTTAGCTGGTAATAAGCTTTCTTGAATTTCTTGGGCTTTTTGTGATATATTTATTTCCTGTGTAACTCATCTTGTCGGACTGAAACGCAACAAAATACTTAAACCGACAACAATGCAACAATGAATTAAAATCGATAAAATAATTGATTACAGCTCTCGATACAATCGATTACTTAAATCGACATACACAAATTTACAGACTCGCTACATTTATATTTGTAAAAGACAGAAACGGAACAGCTGATGACCTCGACACCAGCTGATTCTTTTCCGTCCTAGGACTGAAAAGAACTACTTTCGCCCCGCAACGCATGTATTGAAAACAGCCGTTTTCCAAGCAGTATGACGAAAATTACATTTCAGTTATATAAAATACTAGCTGCTGCTCCTGATCATATATATCATATTACATTAAAAGACAATTAACATTAGAATAATAAATATATTTCTAACATTTTGGTTCATAAGGTGCAGTGAGTTATTTAAACTATTGATTCTGAAGTGCTGTGACTTTTATCACATGAAATTGCAGGTCAGTCAGTTAATTGTTTGTCAAAGATAAGAGTTATCGGAATGGGAGTAAGTCTTCATGATTTATTGTGTTGGATTAACTTACCTACCTTCATGTAAAAAAAACATTAAATTGGTGTGTAATCAAATCAAATCCTTACTGCAACTAAAACCTCAACAAATTTGGGTAATTATATCGACCTCCAGACACCAACGATTTTTACAATTTTTGTTTAAATATTCAAAATAATGTCCTCATTTCGAAAATGGTAGGGCCTACTCATTTTTCGCGGAAATGTCGGGAAAACTCGGAAAAACCGGGAAAACTGCCGAAATATATTTGTTTTCAAATATTAGGTTGTGGGTACTTAAAATTTGCGGAATTTCGTCCTGAACACGATTATGTAATTATTTTTTGAATCCGATAATGTTTGAACAGGAAAACTGGGATAAACGGGAAAAATGTTGAAATATGTTTGTTTTCAAAAATTAGGTTGTGGGTACTCAAAATGTGCGGAATTCCGTCCTGAACACGATTATATACCTAATTATTTTTTTAATCCGATAATGTTTGAAAGGGAAAACCGGGAAAACTGTAGAAATATGTTTGTTATCAAATATTAGGTTGTGGGTACTCAAAATTTGTAGAATTCCATCCTAAACACAAATATGTAAGTATTTTTTTGAATCCCGTTTTGGGGTGAATTTCCAGTTTATGGGAAATTTCTCGTTTTTGGGAAATTTTCCCGGGTATATTTATATTAACCTAACCTAACTCCGCAGAGCACTGTACAAGATGTCCGTTTTGGGGAAAATTTCCCAAAAAAGGGAAATTTCCCATACAGCGCTCTGCGGTAGGTTAGGTTAGGTTATGATAAATAAATTACAATTTGCTGTATCAGGTGAATAATTTGTGTATACTGTATTAATATCATATCATATCATAACCTAACCTAACCTAACTCCGCAGAGCGCTGTATAGCGGGATTCCCGTTTATGGGAAAAATTTCCCAAAACAGGAATAATTTCCCGTTTTGTGGTAAATTTCCAGTTTATGGTAAAATTTTCCGTTTTGGGGTGAATTTCAAGTTTATGGGAAATTCTCCCGTTTTTGGGAAATTTTCCTGCTGTGGGAAAAATTTTCCTTATAATAAATTTAACCTAGTCTGAAGAAAATTCCTCACCCAAGTACCCCGGAATCCCACGGAATTCCGCACATTTTCAGTACCCACATACAAAAATTCACTTCATTTGCTTCATTCATTTGTTTTTCTTGAATTTTTGAAAACAAACATATTTCTACAGTTTTCCCGCTTTTCCTGTTCAAAAATTATCGGATTCAAAAAATAATTACATAATCGTGTTCAGGACAGAATTCCGCACATTTTAAGTACCCACAACCTAATATTTGAAAACAAATATATTTCGGCGGTTTTCCCGACGTTTCCGCGAAAAATGAGTACCATTTTCGAAATGAAGACATTATTTTGAATATTTAAAAAAAATTGTAAAAATCGTTGGTGTCTGGAGGTCGATATAATTACTACAGTGGTATGCAAAACTTAAATAATGAAAGAAAATAGCCTACCGTACAAAATTATATACTGAAGAGGAATGTAATAATTTTTACATGAATGTCCATAATACATGAGAGCTTTGTTGGGGTCTCTGACAGAGCCCTAAGGTCAGATCAGGACAAAAACCATTTAGTTTTCCTATTTCTTGCCTAGAGAATCAGTGTACAAAATTTCAATTCTAGGTAAATGCGAAGTTGGAGAATTCGTGATGAACGAATGAGTGAGGGCTTAGCCTTATACAGTTATAGATTAGTATGGTACAATTTATATTTTATATTTCTTAATACTGGGTGGTTAACAATACCCTGTTACCCTGTGCTAATACCACCAGAATCATGATGTTTCTTTATACCTTGGCTAATTAATTACATTTCATACAATATTAACAGAGGTGAATGATCAAATCACATTTTTTTCTCCTTATAGGGTTTGGAGCATATTGAAAAATGTAGTGATTAGTCTCTATTTGAAATACAGTTGAAGATATGACACAGTTATTTAATTATTATTCTACTTTATCTATATGGGGAAATTACAAAACATTACACAAAAAAACGGATCTCCAATTGAAACAGGCAGCTACACACCAATCTCTCTAATCCTCACTTACAGCTCATAGAACTCATTTTAGACCAGCTTCATGGCAACAACCCTTTTCCTAGATTTCAGCAATTTAACTGCCTCAACCACGACCAGCTTTTAAAAAACTAAGAGCGATGGGAATCAGTGGAAAGGAAGCTGACTGGTTCAGAAGTTACTTAAAAGGCAGAAAGCAGCTTGTAGAAATAACTGCACCGAAAACAATACGATCCATTAAGCCCACTCGGCAAACATCAAAATACATAGAGGCGTTCCGCAGGGGTCAGTGCTAGGACCAGTGATGGGAATCAGTGGAAAGGTAGCTGACATGTTCAGAAGTTACTTAAAAGGCAGAAAGCAGCTTGTAGAAATAACTGTACCGAAAACAATACGATCCATTAAGCCCACTCGGCAAACATCGAAATACATAGAGGCGTTCCGCAGGGGTCAGTGCTAGGACCAGTGATGGGAATCAGTGGAAAGGAAGCTGACTGGTTCAGAAGTTACTTAAAAGGCAGAAAGCAGCTTGTAGAAATAACTGCACCGAAAACAATATGATCCATTAAGCCCACTCGGCAAACATCAAAATACATAGAGGCGTTCCGCAGGGGTCAGTGCTAGGACCAGTGATGGGAATCAGTGGAAAGGAAGCTGACTGGTTCAGAAGTTACTTAAAAGGCAGAAAGCAGCTTGTAGAAATAACTGCACCGAAAACAATACGATCCATTAAGCCCACTCGGCAAACATCAAAATACATAGAGGCGTTCCGCAGGGGTCAGTGCTAGGACCAGTACTCTTTTACTTCTCTCCAAAAACCTACCAGCCAAGCTGCAAGACTCTTGTCACACTGTCATGTATGCAGATGACACAGTCCTCGGAGTCACAAATAAGTCAATAGAAACACTGGAAAGAAATACACTATCATATTTAATATAAAAAAAACAGTAATGCACTGACAATGATCTCGTTATAAATGAAAACAAAACTGTACAAATCTCTTTCGGCATCAGAAATCCCATCACAGACATAATTACACTACCTGGCCTTGAAAAGAACAAGTCAAAAATACCTTGGAATAACCATTGACTTAGACTAACGTGGAAGACATACATAGATAAGCTATGCAAAAAAATGTCCTCTGGAACATTTGTTATCAGGAGAATTAAGCAAATTGGACTTGATACAGCTAAGGTTGCCTATTTCGCCCTATTCGAATCTCATTTGAGAAATGGTATCAAGACTTGGGGGGGACCCCCGCTAACAACCTGGAACCACCTCATACAACAAAATACCCCCGTTGCAGCAAACCTGCAAACACAGCAAATTTGAAATGGTACTTCATTATATCATGAAGCCACTTACCAACTTTCATCAAAGCTTATTCATAAATAATCTAGAGTACCTGGGGGCCGAGCTTTGCTCGGGAAGGCCAGTCGGTTTGTTTAGATGGCTCTGAATCATATTTCACCACTTTCCCCTACTGATAATCAGATTTGTATAACTCATTTGCCTATTTTCTATATTTTTAAGGTCACTCCAGTTGTTATTTGTAGCTCAATGTCCCTTTGATTTATTTTACTACTCTATATATGTAATCTTCACTCAAATCTTTTAATCTCTGCTCTCAGGAAACCACATGTTAATAATCATAAACACCATGAGTATTACTTTAACAGTTCCCTGGTTGATTATGAACAGCTGTTACAATTCTTTTGTTTTGATTTGAAACTCCATAAGCCCAATGTTAAATTTTTTAACTTTTCATTTTAGTTTTTTTATATTATTTGATTTTTCCTGGGGATGAGGCCTGTCTAGAACTTATTTTTATCCCAGAAATTAGTTATTTCGAACATTTGAAGGAAATCGTTGGAGCCGTTTTTGAGATTCGTGTCGCAAGCAAGCAAGCAAACCTTACTCATATTAGAGTATAGGATATGACATTTTATTCATTCTCCATAAGAAAAACATTAGGACTGAGCATGCAGGTTTGCTGCATCAAGGAACACAAAAATTGGGTTTTTATGCAAATACCAATGGATCACCACCAGATGAAGCGACATACCAAGTTTTACAAATTATTGTTCACAAACAAGCGAGATAAACCATGTTTCTTATTCTCCAAAAGAATAACATTATAGCTGCTGAGTACACAGGTTTGCTGCTAAGGGGACTACAACAAATGGGTTTTGTATGCAAATATCAGTAAACCACAACCATATGAAGCCACGTACCAATAACTTTCATTAATATATGTTCATTAATAAGCGAGATATACAATTTTACTTATTCTCCATAAGATTAACTTCGGACAACGTCCTGTTTTTAGCACTTTCAATAGCTCAGTAACCAATTGACGTAGAGAGATGATCAAAATACAAAACTGTTTGCTTTTTAAACTGAATTTAAAAGTGGAAACTAAAAGTTGGCTTTAAAAATAATGATATGTAAAAAATTCAAAAAATCAATTTTTGGGATACAAAACCCCCCTTATAACCCTTATAATGGTGCTATCTGCATGGTTTTCGAACTCATGAAAATAGATGCTGTCTTACACGTTTATACCAAATTTCATCAAGATCGGACCATTTTTATGAAAGTTATCGTTCCTACGGACACATATTCTGAATACACATATATATATACATATGCTGAATATACATATATATGAATTTGAACGAATTGTGTTTTTGGAATCTGGAGGCCTCAAAATGGAAAAGTTATCATGGTCTTGGGCCTAGGTCTTACCATGCCAACTACGATAATAGCTTCTTCCTATAGGGGAAATTTGCTAAAAGAGCCATCAGATGCATAGCTGGAATTAGGCAAGATGAAATCTGTTGGGAACCATTCAAAGAATTAAAAACACTCACAGTGGTGTCCCTATAATACACGTCAAACAATTCTCCATACAACTGCTACCCATCAAATCCGACACAGAGACATACGCCAGTACAACACTAGACACGCCTCTGATTTCAACTTGCCAGCTCACAACCTAACCCTCACAGAAAGAAAACCACCGTACTAAGGAGCTGCCTTTTTTAATCACCTCCCGGAACACCAAAACCACTTCAAAAACCAACTGACACTCTGGCTCCTTGAGAGACCTTTGTACTCAGGAAAGGAATTCATCTGGGCATAAACTGTACCCTGGCATAAAAATCACTCAACCATATGGAGGAAGGATATTGTATCTGTAACTTTTAACTTGACGCATGTACTGATCTCTGAGAACATGTTAGTAATGCATATTGTCTATGGTCTATTAAACAAAGAGTTTTGTCTCATGTAATTCTTACAGAGAAGACATACGGTATTCTATCTCCGTTATCTATGTCTCCCAATGATAAATTTTCAATACTGGTTCATGAACTGAAACCTTATGTGTACCAAGTTTCATGCAATCTGTACACATTGCAATCTAGAGCTACTTTGTTAAATTTACCAAAGTTTATGTTGTTTCAGGTAAAGCGGTTATGAGAAGATGGACCAATCTTCGCGATGCGTTTTATAAATCCAAGAGGAAGTTGGAAGACTGTACGATAAATCGTGGTAAAAAGAAAAAATATGTGTACAGTGACCAAATGCAATTTTTAAATAAGTTGTATGAATCTAGAGACACTGCTGACAGTCTCTTCTTCGATGATGTACTTAACGATGACAAGAACCTTGAACTCCGAGTCATGGAACAGGAGAGCTTTTCGGAAATGCACCTCGGAAACACGCAAAAAAGTTCAGGGAGTAGAAAGCGCAGCCAGGCAGACAATGTTGAAACGTCTATGGCATTGGAAACACCATCCCAAAGTTCCCATATGTGTTTTTTCCAAGGGATATTACCACATCTCAAAAAATTTGATGAAAATGAAATACTGGAATTTCAAATGGGTGTCCTTCAGGTGATTTCAAGTATCAACGAGAAAAAACGAAACATTCAACCTCCTTAACCTTCTTACAGCAGTTTATGGACCCTTCTTCTCCTATTCCTAAAGTATATTATGATTTATTGTATATTAAACATTTGTTGGTTCAACCTCTATGCCAAATGGCTGTTAATTGTCTACCAAGTTCATGTATTGAAAGGTCAAGTGATAAGTTATCGTTAGTTAACCTTTTCATGTATAAATTGCAGACATGTGAGAAACTTCTTAGTTTTTCTTCACTTTGAATTATTTAGAAATACATTATAATAACAGTAGCAGTAATTGAAACCCAAATGCAAAATGCACATTTGTTCAATAATAAAAGAAAAAACCATATGAAATTCCTTTTAACATGTTCTAGCCCGAAGTTATGTTATACTCTATATAAAATGTACTGTAAATAAAAAACAGTATCAAAATACAGACCCATTAAAAATCCTTATTAGTACTGTAGTTAAAACTACAAGTCCTCATGTATTTTCCCATTATATTTCGCGTGTATTTTCCCATTATATTTCGCGTGTATTTTCCTTTACATTCGAGAACAGTGAACTGGCATCGTTTCTTTACCTTTCAGTTTTTGTCAGTTGAATTCACTGCATTCATTCATCTTTCTTTTATTGGAAAGCAAAATCGTTTCACCAACAGTTATTTTGAATATAAATATCCCCCAGATAAGTTTTCCCCCAGAGAATTTAGGTAGCAACATACAGTGGATGCTCTTTTAACCAGAATGTTTGAGACCACAGCCATGCTGAATAACTGATTTTGCCAGATAATAGATCATACATCGTTTTCCAAGGGGATATTAAAGATAATTAACTCCATACAAAACCCAAATGAACGAAAGTTTTTTTTACATTACAAGGTTGTGAAGTAAACCACAGAGTACAAAATACTGTTAAGTTTAAACACTGGAAATGGCGCTCACAGTCCACGACACTGGCCAGTAGAGTTCGGTGACCGCCCGAAAATGTCCAGAAAAAGCCTACCGTGAGTGGCTCAGCTGATGCTGGCTAGTAGAGTGTGCCGGTTCTTAGAATGCTGGATAAAAGAGTGTCTTCTGTACTTTTATACTGCCAATTGATCAATGTTAGCAAGAGCTCAATCTATTTACATAAATTTGCTTAAAATAGTGAGTAAATTTTAGAGGTACGAAGCGTGTTCTAAAAATAAGTACTGCTTTTGAATTCCGCTGTTGCAGTGCTGCAGTTGGCATTCCTGTATGCTGCACCGTACCTGCATCTATTGGCAAGCGTAGCATGCAACTACAAAAATCAACCGGATTTTAATTTGTTTGTGAGCATTCAAAATGGCATCTCCGATTGAGAATCTCGCCATTTGTGAGGTACGCGCCATTAATTTCTAAGTGTTAACATTGTGAAAGCGGCTGAAATTCATAAGGAAATTAGCGAAGTGTGACAAATTGGCTTAAAAATCATCACCTTCCTCCTCATATCGCTCAAGAGAAGTCAATGCAATTCCTTAAACGCTTGGTTTTGTGGCCCTCAGTCAAAATTTCTGAAGCGTGAGCACAACTTTAAATAATTTAGTTGTTCGGTCACAACTACCTACATAAAAAACTCTTCTTAACACTAAACACCAAAGGAAACTCATAAGATAGCGAGAAAATCATAAATCGTCTGTTCTCTCTCACCTTTTGATAAACTTTATGGTCTAAATGTCAATAATGGCTCATCCTACTAGAGGGTCGCCGTCTTCGGTCCTCGTCATGAACATTCATGTGGCCATCTTGAAATGTTCTAACCCATTTTTGTGCCATTCTATTGCTTATTATGATTTTCCATACACTTCATTGATCCGACAATGAACTTCAGCCGCTTTCACATGTTAACATTTATAAATTGACTGCGACTTAGAGTCGGCGGCGCCAATTTGAATTCTCACAAAGAAATGAAAGCCCAGTCGAACTTTGCGCAAAATTCCCACGCGTCCCAGGCTTGCAAAAAGATGCAGGCACACAGCGCAGCATGACAACCACAGTGCTACAACAGCAGGATTCAAAAATAGTTTTTACTTTAAAAACACGCCTCGTATAACTTTCTTTCCTCTCTACATAAAAACAGCATGTATAGAACCCCTTAATTTAAACGACTAAGAGGTAAAATGAAAGAATTACACCTTATAATGTATCTCAAAGAACCGCAAGGTGTAAAAACAACTTCATTATTTTAACAATAATTTTACTAAGAAATAGAAACGCTGCCGGGTATGCCGACGAGAAGGTTGTTCTTTGGACTGCAGGTGGAAGGGATGAGCTTGGCCAATGACACCTCATATCCCCTCTCCCTGGCCATCAAACACCGGTCTGAGTCTGGGAACAGTAACAAACAGTGTGATCAGGTAATAAACCACCCTGTCGCAGTAAACTTGTGTACTCAGTAAACTTCCAATGCATCAACCTCACTACAATAAGAGGTAGTTCATCAAGATCTATACCTACGATTCCACAGCAGAATTGCGATATCATTAAGTAATCACAAATACTGAATACTTTGAGGTTTTATTGAAAATTATTTTTTGCAATATCAACTTTGCTCACGGAAATCGCGAGGATTTTTTTGTTCCTTCTTATTTTTTGTTCTGATACAGAAGGGGCCGGGAGGAGGGGCTAAATTGTTAATATTGGTTTTAAGGGTAGGTAAAAACAGGTAGAAATTAATTATATGGTACATTTTCTACCTACATGCAGGGGTGGTTCTAGTGGGTTGTGCCCGGGCCCACCCACGATTTTGACATCATTACTCCTGTGTACCATTACCACTTATTTTCCTGAGGGAAATTCGGTAACATATCAGTGGATCATGAGTGGGGAGGCTGTACTGGCTGGCACTAGTGGCCGCATTGTCGGTTTGATACTCTGACAACTGGTTGGTTAACATGTGTGTAATAATGATGAGCTCTTCCATTTTTTACAGTTAAATGTAATGTATCAGACAGTTCCGAGCGCTAGTAGCAGTAGCGGACCTTGCTGATTTGATTTGATTATAAAAACATTTCAAGCGCAGAAAGGATCACTTTATTCTCTTAAAGTGCACTATTATGATACGGTGATCCCGGGATTGGGACCTTACTGATCTCGTTTAGCAGATAGTTCCGAGTGCTAGTAGCAGTAGCGGACCTTGCTATCTCGTATAGCAGACAGTTCCGAGTGCTAGTAGCAGTAGCGGACCTTGCTGATCTCGTATAGCAGACAGTTCCGAGTGCTAGTAGCAGTTGCGGACCTTGCTAATCTCGTATAGCAGACAGTTCCGAGTGCTAGTAGCCGTAGCGGACCTTTCTGATCTCGTATAGCAGACAGTTCCGAGTGCTAGTAGCAGTAGCGGACCTTGCTGATCTCGTATAGCAGGCAGTTCCGAGTGCTAGTAGCCGTAACGGACCTTGCTGATCTCGTATAGCAGACAGTTCCGAGTGCTAATAGCAGTAGCGGACCTTGCTGACCTCGTATAGCAGACAGTTCCGAGTGCTAGTAGCAGTAGCGGAACTTGCTGATCTCGTATAGCAGACAGTTCCGAGTGCTAGTAGCAGTAACAGACCTTGCTCATCTCATATAGCAGACAGCTCCGAGTTCTAGTAGCCGTAGCAGACCTTGCTGATCTCGTATAGCAGACAGTTCCGAGTGCTAGTTGCAGTAGCGGACCTTGCTGATCTCGTATAGCAGACAGTTCCGAGTGCTAGTATCAGTAGCGGACCTTGCTCATCTCGTATAGCAGACAGTTCCGAGTGCTAGTAGCAGTAGCGGACCCTGCTGATCTCGTATAGCAGACAGTTCCGAGTGCTAGTAGCAGTAGCGGACCTTGCTGATCTCGTATAGCAGTAGTTACGAATGCTAGTAGCAGTAGCGGACCTTACTGATCTCGTATAGCAGACAGTTCCGAGTGCTAGTAGCAGTAGCGGACCTTGCTGATCTCGTATAGCAGACAGTTCCGAGTGCTAGTAGCAGTAGCGGACCTTGCTGATCTCGTATAGCAGACAGTTCCGAGTGCTAGTAGCAGTCAGTTCCGAGTGCTAGTAGCAGTAGGAGTTTTAAAAACTACAAGAAAATCGAACAGAACTATTCGCTTTAGGAATTTGAAGAAAAAAAGTTTGTACACAATAATTATTGCATATTTTTACGGAATAGGGCCCACCCAAAAGAAAATTCCTAAAACCATCCCTGCCTATATGGTAGATTTGCGTTTCTATTGGGACTGGAGTCCTCCTTCAGTTATGATCCAAGTAGGCTAAAAAGACTTACCTATTAGTTGCATGCAGCGCTCCCCCTGCTCACTCTTGGCGTAGGCTTGTCTGTGTGTCTGGTCGGCGCAGTGGCCTATCACCAGGTAGTGGCGCAGCGGCAGCGCTGACAACGCAGAACTGCGCGGGTAGCTCACCACATGGTTGCTCTATAAATAAGGGAGACTGTTTGTTTATATATAAACATTTGTAAACGTTATGTTACACCAGAGTAAGAAAATAACTATTTATATGGTTTAATTGAACTCAAAACTCTGATTTTATGTAACAAAGGTTGGTTACCTTTTTCATGGAGTGTTTAAGATTAGGTTTTTCTAAGGCCTGGTTTCCACGGTGCTATGCAACAGATGCTAAACAGCAGGTGGTTTTGTTCACTGTCACTGTCTGATGGCTTGCACTTGTCTGGGGCCGTTTACACATTTTCTCTACTGTATGTCAGTTGTATTGTTCGGTATAAAAAAGTGACAGTATACAGCTACTTTACTCAGGGGTCAGCTACTGTCACTGTACAACTGTACATCTGTAACTCGTGCGTTTCGTTTACACGGTGCATAGTTGAAACCGCTAGCAACTGCACTGGCTATTGACTTGGCTTTTGTACTTGGCATCGTGGAAACCAGTCCTAACTTCAGCCGACCAGTTATCTACTTAGCAACCTCCTTCCTGTAATCACTGCACCGCACTGCGGCGGTTAGATTATGTTTTGTAATTAATTTTTTTCAAAACTTGAAACGCTGACTGCTACTTGAGTGAGCATGGATAAAATTATTTGGCCATTTCCTTGTGTGTTTCTATGTCAAGAGACTCAAACATAAAAAATGTTCCTGATATTTGCAGGAAACAAATGTATATATTGCTTCATTTTGCACACTATAACTCAAAGGAACCCATATCAACATTTTGGATCACACAAACTGTATCAAGAAACAAACCTGTAACGATCCGTAGCAGCATGGACAGACGACAAACGCTGCATTTCTCTGCAAGCTCGTTTCGATCACCAAGTCTGAAGCAACCCCACACGCATGCAACGATGCACCAATCTAAAGTTTAGTAAGCGATCATTAATTATAACATTTATAAAATACCCCCGTAGCAGCAAACCTGCGTACTCAGCGAATTTCCAATGCATATATATGTATATTAATACCACATAAAGCCACATACCAAGTTTCATCAATATACATTCATAAATAAACGATTTGTGACATTTTAATTATTCTCCATAAGAATAACATGGCGGATGAGTATGCAGGTTTGCTGAAGGAAGGAAAACAAAAAATGGGGTTTTATACAAATATCAATATAACTCATTTAGGTAAAGCCACATACCAAATTTCATTAATTTATTTTCATAATTAAGGGAGATAACACGTTACTTATTCTCCATAAGAATAACATGGGGCTGAGTACGCAGGTTTGCTGCTACGGGAGCCTTTGGCAAAAAATTGTTTTTTTTAGCAAATATCAATGGTTCACAACCAGATGAAGCCGTATACCAAGTTTTGTCAGTATATGTTCATAAATAAGCGAGATATAAAATTTTTCTTTTCCTCCATAAGAATAACATTAGACAACGTACTGTGTTTAGCACTTTCAATATCTCGGTAACCAATTGACGTAGAGAAATGATCAAAATACCGAATTGTGTGTTTTTTTAAGCTGAATCAAATGGTAAAAACTAAAATTTGACTATTTCGAAAATTATATGTAAAAAATTCAAAAAACCCATTTTTGGGGTACAAAACCCCCCCAAAATACCCCTTCGGATAAAGCGATCTGGCTGGTTTTCGAACTTAAAGTCATAAATGTTGCTTTACACGTTTATACCAAATTTCATCAAAATCGGATAATTTTTACGAGAGTTATCGTGCTCACGGTCACATATATATATATATATACAGTTTTGAACGAATGGTGTTTTTGGGGTCTGGGGACCTCAAAACGAAAAGTTATCATGGTCCCGGGCCTAGGTCTTACCATGCCGACTACGGTAATAGCTTCTTCCCTATAGGGGAAATTCGCTAAAACAAACTTAACTTGATAATACCCCCGTAGCAGCAAACCTGCGTACTCAGCGAATTTCCAATGCATATATATGTATCTTAATACCACATAAAGCCACATACCAAGTTTCATCAATATGTATTCATAAATAAACGATTAATGACATTTTAATTATTCTCCATAAGAATAACATGGCAGCTGAGTATGCAGGTTTGCTGAAGCAAGGAACACAAAAAATGGGGTTTTATACAAATATCAATATAACTCTTGAAGGTAAAGCCACATACCAAATTTCATTAATTTATTTTCATAATGAAGGGAGATAACACGTTACTAGTTCTCCATAAGAATAACATGGGGCTGAGTACGCAGGTTTGCTGCTACGGGAGCCTTTGGTAAAAATTTGTTTTTTTGAGCCAATATCAATTGTCCACAACCAGATGAAGCCGTATACCAAGTTTCGTCAGTATACGTTCATAAATAAGCGAGATATAAAATTTTTATTTTCCTCCATAAGAATAACATTAGACAACGTACTGTGTTTAGCACTTTCAATATCTCGGTAACCAATTGACGTAGAGAAATGATCAAAATACCAAATTGTGTGTTTTTTTAAGCTGAATCCAATGGAAAAACTAAAATTTGACTATTTCCAAAATTATATGTAAAAAATTCAAAAAACCCATTTTTGGGGTATAAAACCCCCCCAAAATACCTTTTCGGATAGGCCGATCTGGCTGGTTTTCGAACTTAAAGTCATAAATGTTGCTTTACACGTTTATACCAAATTTCATCAAAATCGGATAATTTTTACGAGAGTTATCGTGCTTACGGACACACATATATATATATATATATATATATATACAGTTTCGAACGAATGGTGTTTTTGGGGTCTGGGGACCTCAAAACGAAAAGTTATCATGGTCCCGGGCCTAGGTCTTACCATGCCGACTACGGTAATAGCTTCTTCCCTATAGGGGAAATTCGCTAAAAGGAGAAGTGATTTTATCTAACTTTTGGTCTAATACCAAGGTTGAGCTGAGAAGACGCTCAGTGCAAAGTCAGGAAAAAGACATGACTATAAGAAGTGAACTCATTCAACTCGTTAGCTGCCGATTGGCTCATATATGAGCCAGTCAGGGGAAGGTTGTCCTTAAAAAAGCAGCAGAGGGCTGTCAATAAGCAACGAGTTGGTACAAACATGAATGTCAACTTCACAACTCTTGGATAACAGTAAAACACCGATCATCGAATCTAGAGACGAAGCTTTTTGCATGATACGCCGGATATTCAAAAAAAGTTTGATATCACAAATACAAATTGTACAAAAATTCAAAATAATCAATATTTTACATTTATAATTGAAATATTTGTGTTGAAATGACAAAATTTTGCTCGCTGAAATTGTAAGGTTTAATAGCTCTTTAAAATTAACCATAAATCATCAATTTTGGATAATCTGTTGAGGAGAGACAAGCTTTAAAAGTTAAAACTGGTCTTATGGGAGAAGCAGGTGGAAGAAGAGGACTTGAGCCCCTCTTAAAATAAGTGTGTGGATATTTAACTTGATACTAAATTGGTTGACTCTACCTAAAGGAATTTCAATGTAGCGTGTAATTTTGTTTATGTTTCCAATCAACACGAAAAGAGGGTAAAAAGTAGATTTTCACAATTGGTCTGACAAGTTATAAAGCAGGGAATGCAAGTGTTAGCTGTGAGTGGAGCAGCAGAATGCTAACACGTTGAAACCGTGGCCTTAGCATTCTTGGCTAGAAGACAGTCAGAGCCTAGATGTAGACATAGGTAGTTCTAGGTATTCATTTGACCTGAAGATGGGATCAGATGCCAGATCCTGAAACCACGTGAAACATTGTTTTGACTAATCAGTGATGGGAAATGTCTGCAATAATTTTGTAAATAAGTAAAATATCTGTCATACCTAAACCAATGGTAAGTTTTGTTAAAACCGTAGCAAAAAGTACCTGGAACGGTCCTTTGAAGTAGTCCAGGTTGGACTGTATGGTGATTACGTTGGTCAGCCCCAGGGAGTGGACCTTGGACTTGGCTCTGTCCAGCGACTGCTCCTTGTTATCCAGCAGGACCACCCGGCAGTGGGGCAGGTGGTGGGCCAGGATTACACCCAGGTGACCACTGCCGCAGCAGAAGTCCACTATCCTGTCACCGGGCCTGGCGACCTGCACACAGTGTGGCGATGTTATCACATAGCATCACACTAGCCTTGTTGCCCAGCAGGACCACCCGGAAGTGGGCCAGGACCACATCCAGGTGACCACTGCTGCAACAGAAGTCCACTATCCTGTCACCGGGCCTGGCGACCTGCACACAGTGTAGCGATGTTATCACATAGCATCACACTAGCCTTGTTGTCCAGCAGGACCACCCGGCAGTGGGGCAGGCGGTGGGCCAGGACCACATCTAGGTGACCACTGCCGCAACAGAAGTCCACTATCCTGTCACCGGGCCTGGCGACCTGCACACAGAGTAGCGATGTTATCACATAGCATCACACACTAGCCTTGATGTCCAGGAGGGCCACCCGACAGTGGGGCAGGTGGTGGTGGGCCAGGACCACACCCAGGTGACCACTGCCGCAGCAAAAGTCCACTATCCTGTCATCGGGCCTGGCGACCTGCACACAGTGTGGCGATATTATCACATAGCATCACACTAGCCTTGTTGCCTAGCAGGACCACCCGGCAGTGGGCCAGGACCACATCCAGGTGACAACTGCCGCAACAGAAGTCCACTATCCTGTCACCGGGCCTGGCGACCTGCACACAGTGTAGGGATGTTATCACATAGCATCACACTAGCCTTGTTGTCCAGCAGGACCACCCGGCAGTGGGGCAGGTGGTGGTGGGCCAGGACCACATCCAGGTGACCACTGCCGCAACAGAAGTCCACTATCCTGTCACCAGGCCTGGCGACCTGCACACAGTGTAGGGATGTTATCACATAGCATCACACTAGCCTTGTTGTCCAGCAGGACCACCCGGCAGTGGGGCAGGTGGTGGTGGGCCAGGACCACATCCAGGTGACCACTGCCGCAACAGAAGTCCACTATCCTGTCACCGGGCCTGGCGACCTGCACACAGTGTAGGGATGTTATCACATAGCATCACACTAGCCTTGTTGTCCAGCAGGACCACCCGACAGTGGGGCAGGTGGTGGTGGGCCAGGACCACATCCAGGTGACCACTGCCGCAACAGAAGTCCACTATCCTGTCACCGGGCCTGGCGACCTGCACACAGTGTAGGGATGTTATCACATAGCATCACACTAGCCTTGTTGTCCAGCAGGACCACCCGACAGTGGGGCAGGTGGTGGTGGGCCAGGACCACATCCAGGTGACCACTGCCGCAACAGAAGTCCACTATCCTGTCACCGGGCCTAGTGACCTGCACACAATGTAGCGATGTTATCACATAGCATTACAGTAGCCTTGTTGTCCAGCAGGACCACCTGGCAGTGGGGCAGGCGGTGGGCCAGGACCACATCCAGGTGACCACTGCCGCAGCAGAAGTCCACTATCCTGTCACCGGGCCTGGCGACCTGCACACAATGTAGCGATGTTATCACATAGCATTACAGTAGCCTTGTTGTCCAGCAGGACCACCCGGCAGTAGGGCAGGTGGTGGGCCAGGACCACACCTAGGTTACCACTGCCGCAGCAGAAGTCCACTATCCTGTCACCGGGCCTGGCCACCTGCACACAGTGTAGCGATATTATCACATAGCATCACACTAGCCTTGTTGTCCAGCAGGACCACCTGGCAGTGGGGCAGGCGGTGGGCCAGGACCACATCCAGGTGACCACTGCCACAGCAGAAGTCCACTATCCTGTCACCGGGCCTGGCGACCTGCACACAATGTAGCGATGTTATCACATAGCATTACAGTAGCCTTGTTGTCCAGCAGGACCACCCGGCAGTGGGGCAGGCGGTGGGCCAGGACCACACCCAGGTTACCACTGCCGCAGCAGAAGTCCACTATCCTGTCACCGGGCCTGGCCACCTGCACATCATAGTATCATATCTATTTGTGTTGACTATAATAGCAGACAATTAAGTTACCAGTAGTAGAGGGTGTGGTTTGCCGGGCTATCAACAAAGATCAGCTAATTGTTAGTGTGCTGCATTGCCAAAACTCCACACCAGCTGATCGAAATTACATTTGACTGATATTTTTCTAAGGCAAAATGGCAACAGTGTTAGCGTACAACCATGCTATTGGCTATAGCCCAACTGTAAACTTAATTGTCCACTATTATAACAACTTGCCATTGTGTGTCATTACCCCATTGGCCTAGTAATTTGATTCTATTCACAATAACCTACATGATGCTAGATTGGTGTTGCACTCTAGCAGCTAAATTTGTAACTAATGACTGTAGGCAACTACAGGTTCTCTTCGCTAGAGGCACGGATCGCTGATTAACCTATCTAATGCCACTGGTCCACCAGTCGTGGTGACTGTGTGGTCGAAATTGTAAAAACACCTTGGCCAGTTGTTCTTAAGAAGTTTGCGGGTTCGATTCCCACTCACGACCAAAGCTGACCAGTCGTGCAACTCTCAATGAGTTAACCGGTCTGTGGCAATGTTGGTGGGAGGGCCCAACTAAACTAACCGGTGTCTGGCTTGCTTGGAAGTTGACAGGATTGGTAATTCTTTGTGAGTTGCACGTGGTCAACACTGATTTTGCTACATTTTACTTATGTTTACTGTGTGTGAGCCACTACGACTTTGTAATCTAAAATGAAACAATATTTTAATGAAAATACACCATTAATCCATTTAAAAACACAATATTTCTATTTCAATTCATAGGTTTTAAAAATTACAAGTAAGGAACGGAACCAGCTCGTCATTCTAAGCCAATGGGTTACAGCTTAACACATTGGTCTTCACATTTTCCAGTGCCCGTCCTCTGCCCGCTGACCTCCATGCTTTCAAACACAATCAGGATCATGTTCTTCATCATTACAAAGCTATTTAAGTGCCCTTCATACATTACTTTACCTGCACACTCAGATTGATTAAAAAATACTTTACAAGCATCCCCAGAAAGACATTTTTGTCAATCGCAACCTCAAAACAACACGTTTGTATTTATCTATTTTATTCACCTTTTTAGCTAACCTACCGGAAGAAATTGTGGCAAAAATAACGAAGATTGCCAAAGAAACAAACATAATTGCTCCAATCTAGTAGAAAAACATGAAACTACGAGCGATAACTCATGACAGGACAGTATGGTAAAGATTTCTAATGGGAGAAATTTAACCCTGTAGAGAAAAAAGTGGATTAGCTAAATGTGTCGAGTGGCAGCACTGCATTGCAACCGTGCCACATCGACATCTTCTGCCCATCCCCCTCAGTCAGACGTCTGATTGTTAATACATTGAATTATGTCTCAAGGAATATTAAACAAAGTTTTACAGTAAACATCTGATGTCTAATTTAATATTCACCCACTCCTTTTATTCAGGTATTTTGTTTGTGTTTTATGGTCCGAAACATAACTGTAAAAGTAATAACATATTTACCTTTGGTATTTTTTGAATCATTAGTTGGCTTTTGGCAGAAACATATTATTTTACAGTCCAGCTGCAATTTTAGGAAAATAAAAACAGACAATTAACAATATTCAACGAATACAAGGCATTTGATATTTCCAGCCTCTAATACATTATCTCTGTCTAACTTTCACAGCCCCAAATGAAGCTATTCATGTTGATGCCTGGAAGCAGAGTTTCCACTATCCTATTCCGCCTCCATCAGCCCAAATCGCTAGATTAAAAAAAATATTAGTTTGATCTCTGATTGCTAGGATCACAAGTGAGTTCTGGGGGAAACATTTAACTACATATAACCTTCACGACTGTCTTCTCTACTAGTTTAAATCATACTAAACTAGCCCACCCGTTGCAGCTTTGCCGCGTAAACTATGATAGTTGTGTGTGCTTCAATCTGTGATTATCCCGTAGAACTAATACAAATCAAGATCTGCTGTTTGAATTTTCATCAGCTCAAACCAAAGTGAATGTCCATAAAAACTTTGGGACCCAGCGGGGCGGAATACAGGGGGAATTTCGTAATACCGTTTCTTAGCAAGCACCTAGGGCCAAAGAGGAACCTACATATCAAATTTCAACTCTGTAGTTCTGTAGGCCTTATAGTTATGGAGATTTCGTGATTGGTCAGTCAGTCAGTCAGTGGTATTTGGATTTTATAAATTTGTATTTGTATTTTGTATATTTGTATTTGGTTTTTTGCACTACATGTGCAATAAATGAATAAAGATTTATGACTATGACTAATAGAAACACAATCCTGCTTCTATTCCGGTCGGTTTTCTCAGTACATAGTAATTCTCACTTAATATTTTACACGTATCGTATATTGCATATTGATTATAACCTAACATACAATAACTAAGGTTCAATTTAGTTTAACATTAAAAAGGCGACTAGAAATTAAAATGTTAAAGTACTTGTTCACTCCTAAATTGAAATTAAAAAACACATTCAAATTACCTTTTAAGTTGAAGTTTTTGAAATTGTTGCTAACGTCTTGAGAGAGGGGTGTATAACAGACCCCATGTTACTTCACCCCCCCCCCCCAAAAGATCTCTCTGGATCTTCCCCTGCTTTGCCCTACATTAAGCTATATATTGAACCGATTACAGTAGAACCTCGATAACTCGAACCTCAGGGGGAACGGGAAAAATTTGAGTTATCCAATATTTCGAAATATCGAGGTTCGACTTATCAAGGCTTTTTTCCACAGACTTCGACTTATTGAGGGTCACAGTAACGCAATAATAGATGGGTCCTGGAAGGGTAGAATCCTTACATCATATCGTGCTTTGTATCATAAATAAATATAACGTATAATAATTATTACTAAAATTAAGAAGGATTCCAACAATTTTGAATGTCTAAAATAAGCCCAGAAATATTTTGTAAAGCTTCTTTGGTTAACGTAGTAATGATATACTTCCTTCAGTGAAAATATTGTAGAGTAGGAAAGTAAACAAATAATGACTCACAGTTCGGTAATTTGGTGTTGTTTTCCCCGTTCTGTCACTTCCTGTCTATTTTCTAGACGTTTTTTGCTTACTTCTTATCACCTGCCCCAAACAAATCCCTCCCCTTTACGGAAGTCAGTTCTGACCAACTGTGCATCAATTTAAATTTAGCTGAACATCAAATGTTCTGTAGGCTATTAAAATAATTTGCAAAACTAAAAGGGAAAAAACATAATAACAATTAAAATTGCAGAGCATTGTTGGAATTGGAATTATGGTGAAGCAGGACGCCACTTATTTTTTTTTTAATTGTCGATAGTGTCGACTGGTGTTTCTAAACTTCCCGATGTCACTTTTTTATTTTTCGTGTCAACAGCCTCAAATAATCTTAAAATTTTCTTTATAGGGTAGAGTTTTGCCACACGTTTTGCCAAACTGCAAAAACTTAGTAATAACTAAACTAAAACCATCAAAACCATTTTATTTAAGAAAAAGACACAATTTGCAACAACATGAGACTGTTCCTTATTTATGAAATTAAATCCTCACATATGTGAAACCCGTGCGTGAGGATGAGTGTGTTGCTCATCAATATAAATTTGTCGGTTGTTTTACCGACACCAGGAGCACCCAGAAAGAAATGTAATGGGAAGGGAGGGTTGGAATTTCCGGCTGCAAATAAGTCACTGGAGGTTTGGTGAATGAAGAACTTCGACTTACAGAGGTTCTCTAGTCAATACTTCGACTTGTAGAGGTAATTATTCGAGTTATAGAGGTTCTACAACTAAAACTTCGACTTATAGAGGTGCGGCGACAGGCTAAGAATACTGCACAAATTTGAGTTATCAACACGTTAACCCTTCAACCCTTCGACTTATAGAGGTAAAATAACATAGCATTAGATAGGCACGTTCAGGGGGAATAATAAAAGTTTGAGTTATCAAGGAATTCGACTTATAGAGGTTTGAGTTATCGAGGTTCCACTGTATCATCTTTCTACAGTAATATTTTATACTTAAACTCAAAATAACAAAATATTCCAATTTTTAAAAAAATTTCATTTTCTAAAACAATTTTCTTCCTTCAACTTACTTCCTGTGCCCCTAATCCCCCCCTTAAATTTGTCAATGGTTCAAGTAAGTTTTATGAATAAAATAAAATAATTCTTTATTTATAAGTACAAATCCTGTCCATAAATTGCATCACACTTAGGTTATACCACTAAATACATAAGGCTATACCACTAAATACATAAGGCAAGGCAAGTAAGAGTAAATGTACACAAAAGCAGAACCGATCCCTACACAAAAATGAGGCCCAACAGACCCCCATAAAACCTGCAGTCCAATATTCTTTATTCAACGGTTTGTAAGCATTATTAGAATCAGAAACTTCAAATCTCTCTCACTCATACAATTATTTGTTACCAACCTTTATGATAGCCTTGGCCAAGTTTTCCAGCTGCTGTAGTTTTCTCGCGAGGCGACTGTGAGGCACATCGGGTTTAATATCAGCTGATGTCGCTGCCCAGTCAAATGCAACCTCATGGCCAAAAGGTACCGGGTCACAATTAAAATCCAAACCTAGACTTTCTACCATCCTGAAAATCAAAAAATGACATGTCATTGATTTTTACATTAAAGGTTTATGTATTTGTCTCTGTTTAAGGTTTATTTTAAAGACTTAGGCTAAACTAAATAATAAAGCCGATATAGTAGATATTTGTTGGAACACAGTTGTTTATAAACATATGTGATATCAAGAATATTGATCACCAGACAAATTCTATCATACAAATCATCGAGGAATGGTCCTTGAAATAGACAACTAAATTATTTTTTAAAATTTTAACTACTAGTTAGACATTTTTCCTACATAAAAATGTGCATGTATTCATTAATCTGCTGTTAAAACATTAATTTGTAAGTAAAAAGGGAAATCCATCTAGGTAACCAAATTTAAATATGTTATCATGTCAAAAAACCAACCATATAGCACATCAAATTTCTTACGATTCTAACACATATTGAATATCAAAACTTGTGTTATTTAAAACAGTTGACTTTCCAAAACAATCAGAACAAGTCTACATACACTGGAACTGCTAAGGGAGGTGATGTAATCTAATAAAATCTAATTGACAAATAAGTTAGTCTAATTCACTGATGAAAGTAATGAAATACTAAATAACCAGTTAACTTGGATGTATATTTGTTAATTTAAAGACAAATTACTCGTACACTTTTTCTGGGAGAAAATAGGTTACTGGTAAAAGTTGTTAAGCCCAGCCTTGGGAGGGTCTCTACACAAGAATCCTCTACTGTGCAAACAACTGTGTTTCAAAATACAGAGATCGATGACTGGAAAGTGGTTAGGGCCTTACAAAATACAACGAGGCAATTACCTTAAAGCTTCTTCAACATCCTCCTGTCGAGTGTACTGCTTCCACTTGGGTTTATATCTCGTCGGGTCACTCTTGTATAAACTGTGCTTAGGCACTTCTGGCATTGTGTAATTCACACACAGCGACGCAGGCCTGCTCAATGTCGGAGTCTCGATGAAAGTCAACGCTTCCGCAACAAAAGGGTCACTTATAACTAACTCGTACCATTTTAAAACCGATGATAAATGTTCACTGAATCGTAGGTTCGGCAAAGCTTGCAACACAAAGTAGACACAAGGAACGACCATAAAATCGGCCAATGACTTCGAAGGGCCTTCTGCAAAGTTGTGTTCGACACTATCTCGATTGCTCCCTTTTCGCATTTTGTCCACATTGTGCATTCGAACGGGCTGTTTAAGGTGTTCCTCGAACCTAGCCAACTGTTCGGGTATTTTAATCTCACTGGAGTCAGGTACTGTTGTTAATACGTCGTTAACTAGCTGCACTATGTCTATTTCACAAAATTTTGTCCATAACGACACTTCAGCACACGCGAACAAGCAGCCTTCTCTGAAGCCCAGCAAATGCCTCCACTCCTCACCACTGTGCTTAACAACCTGGACAAGTCAACAAAGTTTAAACATTCATACAAAATAATTTTTTTTCGTTCAGGTTAAACTTAAGTAAAAAAAGGTTGAAAAGAAATGCCACAAGTCAATAGCAGACGAGAGGTCCCAGTTGAGGGCCATGGCTTGCAGGGCTATCAACCAAGATCAGCCAATAGTAGACGTGCATTGCCAAAACTGCACACTAGAGCTGATTAGAGTAACATTCGAGTGATAATTTTCTATGGCAAAATGGCAACAGTGACAGCGTGCAACCATTCTATTGGCTACAGCTCAACTGTCAACTCTTATCTGCTATTATAAAGAAACTAGGGGTGGGTGAGTACTCTAGATTTTGAGTAGCTGTTGAGTATTTTCTAATACTCGAAGGCCGAGCAAGTATTAGAGACTTCTCGAAAATTCGAGTCGAGTAGTTGATTACTCCCGCCATTTACCCCAAATAGTTGAAAATGCAACGCTCCTCCCGCCGTTTACCCAAGTTTCCGCCGCTAACCAATATTTAACAAAATAAGTGACTGAAATAAAGAAAAATAAGTCTAACATTTATTTTTAGCCCACATGAAAGGAGACAATGACAGGTGGGTTATTTATGGATACCTGTGAGTTAAGTTAAGTAAGAGTTAAGGGCACAGAGGATGTTTCGGTCAGGGTCAAAAATTCTCTTTCTTGTTAAAATGTTCTGGTTTTGATAAACTAACCCAAAATTGTTTATGGATATATATTTGTAATACTTGTCTTTTGTTTGTTATGGTTGTTGAAAACAATATATAGCCTATATATACATTTTTTAAAATTTAAATCATTATTCATTCATGGTTAAGGTTAAGGTTAAAATTAAATAAATAATAACATTAATAATTCAACAAAATGTTATGTTTATAATCCAAGTTTAATATGTACAAAAATTTTTTTCAAATGTAGTTTGGATCAATACTTGACTCAATTAAAAAAAAACACTACTCGCTCACCCCTAAAAGAAACTAACTATTAATATTAAATTTTAAAATATACATTCTATCCGTCATAAAATCATTGGCTGTTGTTGAATGACATTGTATCCGTCATAAAATCATTGGCTGTTATTTAATGACATTGTATCCGTCATAAAATCATTGGCTGTTGTTTAATGACATTGTATCCATCATAAAATCATTGACTGTTGTTTAATGACATTGTATCCGTCATAAAATCATTGGCTGTTTTTTAATGACATTGTATCCGTCATAAAATCATTGGCTGATGTTTAATGACATTGTATCCGTCATAAAATCATTGGCTGTTGTTTAATGACATTGTATCCGTCATAAAATCATTGGCTGTTGTTTAATGACATTGTATCCGTCATAAGATCACAAGCTGGTGTTTAACGCTGACATTATTAAATAAAAATTTGTCTAATGAAAACAAGGCATTTTATCAACGTTACATGTTATATCATCTGTGACTAAAACATCATGTTTTTACTTGTAAAAATCACAATTTCTCAGTTGTTTATGATCCTATATAGGTACAATCTTCATATCCATTATTTTAAAGACAAAATGACACAACCTTTTTGATTCTTACAGTTTTATCCTACATATTAAAGGTTTTAAACTATTTAGCTTTGAAAAACAAAAGTAGACACCATTTTGAAACGATACAAAGTATATTCCATCTAAAAATGGGTCTTATTAGGTGTAATACATGTACCAAGTTTGAAGTTGATATCTTTAGATGTTCTTAAGAAATAACAGTTAAGTAAAAAACACAAACAGACAGATAGACTGTAAGGAAGCTAGAAAGGACCATAGGAACATTCATAGGAACATTTTTGCTTATTTCGACCTAAATAACCATATTATGAAGTTTGATGATGAACTTTACCCTGTATATAATAATCTTTATGATGAGAGGCCGGTAGTAATCTTTCACCCTCCCTCTGTTCATTTTCTCTCTCCCTCACAAGTTCTTCTAATTAATTTTTCAAACTGTTCATATAACAAAACAACAAAAAGAAATATTATTTCCCAACCAACATACCTGTCTCAGAACGGCGCAGAGGCCGGCCACACAAGCATTGCAGTGCCCAGCAGTGAACACCGGCAGGCGACAGTCAGACACCGGGACATGGAGACTGTCAGGTGCGACAGAGCGGTGCGGCAGCGAGCCTACGCTCACGCTCAGTCCGGGGCGGGGACGATCGGTGAGCACCAGCGTGAGCGAGATGTCGGGGGGAGTCTGGAGGCAGCGGAGGAGGAACAAACAGACGGCGGATTCCACCGGGACTGTAGCTATGTCACCGGATAAACACAACACCTCGAGAAACACTTCTGACATCTGGGAACAACAGACATGTGAACTGCAGATGTCATTACAGCAAGGAAGAGCCAGAAGTAAGAATATTTGAACCATGGTCTAAGTCTTCACTGCAAACTTATTGATTATCCTGTTTCATGGCTTAGTGCCACCCTAGTAAATTAAAGTCTGCTCCTGATAATGCTACAGATATGGGACCAGGCCCTTGTCGGATTATCAACTATTTTGGATTACCTGGTACCATTAAAACCATACTAAATCCAACTAAAAACAAAATACTGTACGATAATTAGTTGATAAAAAAGTCAATTTCAACAAACAGTTTTTAACCCTAGGACTACCCTAGCCTGATTTATGCTAAATTTCTCGGTACCCTAGCAATTTTTGCCATTTTGCAGAGTTTTTTTTTAACAATTCGCAGTGCCTAAACTACTGTTGATAACCTAGTCATACGTGTACTTGTTTTGTTCAGAAAAAGAAGGAGATTTTGAATAAAATAAAATAAAACAAATCCATTTTGGTATTGTTATTTGCAAAATGTGAAAAACCAAAAATTTATAAAGTGTTTGAAATGTTTGTCAAAAGTAGAGTCCTAGTATTTTTACACTAATTTTGTAAAGACAATCGAAGATATACAAACTGTAGGCAATTTATTTCCCTATGTGGAAATGTGTTTGATTTATTTTAAAAGAGATTTTTACCCGAATTACGGAAAGAAATACGGAAACCAGGGAAAATCAAGAAACTTATGCTGTACATTTGAAAAATAAAAATAAAACCAAAAGTATAAAAGTAATATACTAAAACTGTTATATTACTAAAGGTAACAATAAAATTATTGTAAATATGGCACTTTTGTACAAAGTAATAACTGTTTTTATGACTTTATATGAGTTGAAAAACAAAATTTGAGATTCGCCGAAAGCCAAAATTAGTTAATCGAAGCTAGATCTAATTTTTGTACTTTATTATCATATAATAAATGGTACATAAGTTTATAGTAAATACATGTCTGAACAATAAAATATACATATGTATACAGAAATACAAACAAATAAAGGTTCCATAAGCACTTAATGATTTCTGAACCTACATTTACAGCATAGGCCTAGCCGTATCTGAGCAAAATCTGCAGAGGTTATTACAAACCATAAAAGATACCCTATCATATGCATAATCTTCTTGTTCACAAAAGAACAGAGAATTTTAATATAATACAAAAAAATAAATGTGACTGGGTAGATTTTTAGATAAAGTCAACTAAAGTGAAAATTTACAAGTTTAAATAAAAACCCTCGACATTTTCAATAACACACATTTAAACATAAATAATATTTATTTACCCATCGTAATTTCGATAAATATTTCTATTAACTCACACACTACACGACAATACACTTCTTTTACAATAAAACACTTAAGATTTGAAAATAAAATACAGATAATAACCTAGCCACACTAAAAACCGCACATTGCCTCAGGCTAGTAGAAACATAACATAAACAACTCGTATTTCCGGTTACGTAAAATGAGTCACCTGACGCTCCATACAGGAAGGCACCACTACGAAGAGGAAGAAATTTTTCTTGGCTTCAACAAAAAGGTATGACTTACGTCATGCTACATCAGTTGTCGATCTATTTAATAATGATTTATAATTTGCCGTATTTCCGGCGAATGGGGCAAATAAACAGCTGATTTCAAAAATGATTTCTCAGACTTTCTGAAGTCGTATGCCAAATTTCTCTTTACGAAAAAAAAGAACAACTAATGCTGTTTCCAATAGTACCAACCGCTTCCTGTTTGGTCCAAAATACAGACACTACAATTTTTTTAATAAAACGTATTTACGAGATTTTGCCGATCGCAACTCGAAAATTTTTGCACGCTAAATTTTGTTCAAATTATAATAGCAATTATAGTGATCTGTTACTGCTACATGGTTAGTTTTTATATGTAAATGAAAGTTTAGAATCCCCTCTTTTAAATGGTATCAATATTATTATGTTTCTGGATCAATTTCAATGGTTTAAAAGCAGTTGGAAAAAAGACCCAATTCGCTGGATTCCGCATCTGGCGCACACATGCAATCGCTGGCGAAACGGCGGAAGGCAGTCCTAGGGTTAAACAATCACCACACTTTAACTGCACAACAATGTTAACTTCTAAACTAAACGGTTCAGTAAAGTTACTAGCTAATACACTGACAATAAGCACCGATCTTTCACGTTTTGACTGGAATCCCCCGCCGCTTTCTTAACCGTAGCATGACGGTATGATGGAGATATGACGGGTGAGGCCTTGTCGAATTACCAAATGTGTCGGTTTAGCAAATGTCAAACTATCAAGATTGAACTGTAGTTACTGTGATTGTTAATGTGCTAAACACAGTACACAGTCCAATCTTATTGGACAACAAGTCCAAACTGCTATTGAATGGGGAAAATAGCAGTTTTTTTGAACATTTGCATGTCTTCAAGATGTAAGATCAAATCGTCCCCATCAGAAAAGCGCAGAGGACTGCTAAAGGTCTTCTTTGTTTGCATTTTCACTATGATTTAAGTGTCTGTTTTGGTTACATATTAACAAATGTTCATATTCTCATAAACATATAAACCAAAAAAAGCATAGGCTACAAGGTAGAATAGTGCAAAGTTAGGCGCAAGAGCCCCAATAAGCTACTAGTTTATATGAATATATTTTGATGAACCTTAGAAACTGGCTTTCGTGTGGTAGTGAGATATTTAATAATACTCATTCAAGCTGGTGAATCACAAAAAAAGTTTGCTTGGATCGAGCAACTGAATCCCCCAGAAACTACCTTATCTGAATGATACTCACTGTCCTGACGGCTAAACACTGTTGGCGATCTGCCTGTGGATCCGTTTCAGGGTGTGGTAGTCCAACACCCGCTGCCGCAGGTACACCGTCAATGTGGAGAAGCAGCCTAGCATGAACATGAACCCTTCAAACTGCCAGAACTTCTTCTCCTCCAGCCAAGTTACTCGTTCACAACTGAAAACATAAATATTGTTTGTGTTGTCAGGAACCCAGGTGGTCTTACAGACCAATCCATTAACTGGCAATAGTAAGGACACTGTACCATATTTGGATTTTTTGAATTAATTTTCCAATCATTCATTAAATATTAAAGTAAGAAGTCTACAAAAACCACGAATGGCCATTAAATAATTTCATGAGGTAACGAGATAGTTGAAACCAGTAGGAACAAGTAGCAAGAGTTAAACAGATTAAATCAGGAAATACAAGATGGTAGAATAAAGTAGCAAGGTGGGGGTTAACCCTTCCCCTGTCGATGTAAGTAGCCGTTCGGCATTCGTGTGGCAGCGTCAAGGACCCCTGGTCGTGTCCGAGATCTTCCCATGTCTCCTGGTCACATGGGCACTCCCTTCATCTTTCGAGACTTTCGAGCATAACAATTTAGCATAACTACAGGGTATTTAGTGAACTTTTTACAACGTGAGGGAGAAGTTACAAATTCACTCGTCCAACATACCTTTGAATACAAAAACCGGACTCCTAACTAGGTGGATTAGAATTTTAGGTCGCTTGTGAAATATATACTGGTTTTAGCGAATTTCCCCTATAGGGAAGAAGCTATTACCGTAGTCGGCATGGTAAGACCTAGGCCCGGGACCATGATAACTTTTCGTTTTGAGGTCCCCAGATGCCAAAAACACCATTCGTTCAAAACTGTATATATATATATATATATATATATAGCCTGTATATATTTTGGATACATATATATATATATATATATACATATATGTGTCCGTGAGCACGATAACTCTCGTAAAAATAATCCGATCTTGACGAAATTTGGTATAAACATGTAAAGCAGCATTTAGGACTTTAAATTTGAAAACCAGACAGATCGACCTATCCAAAGGGGTATTTGGGGGGGGGGGTTTGTACCCCAAAAATGGGTTTCTTAAAGTTTTTTATACATAATTTTTGAAAAAGACAAATTTTAATTTTTTTTATTGGAATCGGCTTAAAAAGATGCAAAATTTGGTGTTTTGATCATTGCTCTACGTCAATTGGTTGTAACAGAGATATTGAAAGTGCTAAACACAGTATGTTGTCCAATGTTATTCTTATGGAAAATAAGACAAATTTTATATCACACTTATTTATCAACTTATCCTGACGAAACTTGGTATATTGCTTCATATCGTTGTGGTCTATTGATATTTGCATGAAAAAAATTTGTTGGCCGATAGTTCCCGTAGCAGCAAACCTGCGTACTCAGCCCCCATGTTATTCATGGAAAATAAGTAATGTGTTATCTCCCTTTATTATAAACATAAATTAATAAAACTTGGTATGTGGCTTTACCTAGTTGGGTTATATATTGATATTTGTATAAACACCCATTTTTTGTGTTCCTTGTTTCAGCAAACCTGCATACTCAGTCGCCTTGTTATTTTTATGAAGAATAATTAAAATCTTATAAATCGTTTATTTATAAATGTGTATTGATGAAACTTGGTATGTGGCTTTATGTGGTATTAAGATACATATGTATGCAAATGGAAATTACGCAGATACGGGGTATTTTAGGACTTGGGCCAATTGCTTTTCAAACCATGTTTATTTATAAATTCAGTTTTGAGACTGTTTTAGTTTGCATCAATCCAACAAATTACATAACTCACCTTCTAAAGACTTTTCCAGATTTTTCACAGTTAACTGCTTCTTTAAAATGTGTTCCACTGCAGATTTTGTTGCTCTTACTTGCAATTTCAAAATCTGAAAAACAATTCCTTGTTAGAATATTTGAATTCATAAATAACTGCATTAAAAAAATTCAAAAAGATTTTTAAATTTAAGGTCTACTAAAAGAGTTTTTGTCTGAATCTGCATGTTACTCAACGTAATTTGATTAAATAAAAAAAGTATTTTAAACAATGTACAATTTACTAAGTAGGCTAGGCCTAATGTCAAATAATATTTTTATGAGTAAGTTTTTGATTTTGGTTTTAACACTTAGATAAATTTGTTGACACATTATGGTATTGACTTTGTGGTAGTATATAATAGGTAGTGTACTGTAAGTGACTCTGTTCCATGCTTACTGTTTTTGGAATAATGACGTTGTTATTGATTGATCGATTAGCTTAGATTCAAAGAGAGATAGAAACAAGCTAATTTTGTTGTTTCAGTATTACTGAGGGTTTTATTCTGTTTTATCATGACATAGACTTGTATTAACCCTTAGCGGTCGTATTTATCGTTCTCTTTTCCTTCCCTACAGATCGGGAAGGCCACACTTAGTGGCCCTCTCATTCTGTCTAATGACGCGACATTGTCAGCGCTGAAGGTAGCCCCACAGCTCGGGCCGGCCACGCGTAGTGGCCCTCTACGCGTTTCCAGTTCAGCTCGGCTGTCCACCCCGTAGTGGCCCCCTGTTTCTCTTCATATTATTTAACATTGTAATTTTGTTTTCGATTCTCTCTGCTTGGGAGGTGCTGCGCTCTCTCGGCAATATTCGGAACTATCTGGAGACAACAACAAGACAGTGTATTGTTACCTTATCACAATATTATTACGTTAGTCATTGTTGTGTTATCAGCATGTGTTGTGCAACAGTCCCTTTAAAAGGCTTTTAATTTTTAATAAATTGATATTTATCATTTAAAAATGGCCGGAAATAGTGACCTAACATCGGATACTATACGGGATTTATTACAAGTCGACGAAGATGACGATCTTTCCATGTTGTTTGAGTTTGAAGTTGAAGAGGAGGATGAGCAAGTAGGGGTTAAGGGTGGTGACGAAAATATTGAATGTATTTCTAATGATATTGACAGTCAACATGACAGTGATGTGGATTTTGAATTAAGTGATAATGAACTAGACAGTGATAGTGAACTAGAAGACAATATTAGCGATGCTAACGAGGGTGTAGCTGATGTTGAAGAAGCTGCTGTAGCTGATGTTGAAGAAGCTGCTGCAGCTGATGTTGAAGAAGCTGCTGCAGCTGATGTTGAAGAAGCTGCTGCAGCTGATGTTGAAGAAGCTGCTGCAGCTGACTTTTGGCGAAAGTGGGAGGATGATGATGTAAGTTTCCGTGAATTTCAATATAAAGCTTCGAGTGGATTCAAACAACCACCAAATTTTGATCGAAACTCAGAAATTGAGTATTTCCAATTATTTTTCACTGATGAATTATTAGAAGAAATTGTTAATGAAAGTAACAGATATGCTCAAGCTAAAATAAATCAATTGAGACCCTTACCAAAAAAATCCATGTGGTGGACATGGAAGGATATTACTTTAGTAGAGTTTAAGGCATTTCTGGGGGTCATAATTAATATGGGCATGCACCCAAAGCCTGATATCGACGACTATTTTTCAAACGATTGGTTGGAAAACCAGCCTTTTTTTAAAGACATATTTTCCAAAGAGAGATTTTTACAAATTTTTTGGAATTTGCACCTTTCTACACCTCCAACCAGACCAGTATTAGGTGCAATCTCTCGCTCTGCTAAAGTGAAACATGTTGTTAAATATCTTGACACGAAGTTTAGAGAATATTACTGTCCAGGCAGCAAAGTTAGCGTAGATGAGAGCACTGTAGGGTTTAAAGGGAAAGTATTATTTAAATGTTATAATAAGGAAAAGCCTCAAAAGTGGCACATTAAGGTCTACGTTCTGTCTGACTCGAGTAATGGTTATGTGTGTGCAATAGAACCATATCTAGGGCAATCAACAAACAACCTACTTCTTAGGCCTGATTTACTTACAACAACTCGAGTTGTGTTGACTCTTGTTGACAGAGTTGGACAAGCTATAGGAAGTGTTGAAGGGTTGCACGTATTTACAGACCGGTTTTACTCTAGCCCACAATTAGCCGAGGTTCTGTATGAAAAAAAAGTTCACTTAACTGGAACGGTAAATAGGGCACGAAAAGGGCTACCTCTAGCAGTTAAGAAAAAGAAAAAATTGAAAAAAGGTGTCGTCAACGCATTTAGAAAAGGTGACCATCTATCTGTAATACAATGGAAAGATAAAAGGGAAGTATTAATGATAACTTCTTTGTATGACAACTCGGTGGAAGAAGTAAAGAGATTCGTTAGGGGTGGAGTTCAAGAAGTTGTTCAGAAACCTTCAGCTGTTTGCAGATATAACGAAAACATGGGTGGCGTAGACGTAGCAGACCATTACATAGCTACTTATTCATTCGCCAGAAAATCAATAAAATGGTGGCGTAAAATATTTTTTTGGCTAATTGAAGTTGCTGTTGTGAATGGATTCATAATTTACAACACCAACCGAGACCCTGGCAGACCAGCTGTGCGTCAAAAGATGTATCGTAAACAACTTGTGAATCAGCTTGTGGGTGATGTAAGGAACACAAGCAGGAAACGTGGACGCCCATCAAACATCACTGAAGGAGACCGCCTGGATGGAAAAACACACTTCATTTATGAGCTGGAGGGAACTTCAAAGAAGGACTGTGCTGTTTGTACAAATAGAGCAGCTGGACAACGTAAACGAACCAGATTTTACTGCAAGACCTGTGAGAATAAACCTGGCTTACACCCAGGAGACTGTTTTCATCGATATCACACACTGAAAAAATACAAAATCGTCTAAATCAACTCAAGTAATGTGATTTTTAACCGTAAAAGATACTTTGCTTTTTTATTTTATTTAAGAGTATTAATAATTTAATTGTTATAAACGTTTTAATATTTGAGTAATAAAGTAGTTATTAAATACGAGTGTAAATAATTGAATCCTAATGATGACCGACTTTACAGTCAAATGTTAGGTTAAACATCTGTGTTTTGGAGTTAAAAGGCTCGCCATAGGGTATTTAATCCGAGCGTAAGACGTAAACAAGCGAAGTAGTAATGGCGGCCAACTACGCAGTGACGCGGGGCCACTACGAGTGGCCCTTCCGAGCTGTAGGCGCGTCACTTCGTATATATATTACACCTTGTCCCGTTACGGATCTTGTGGCCACACGTAGAGGCCTTCCGACCGCTAAGGGTTAAGTTTCTTACTGAAGGTATCTTTGTGTAGGGTCTAGGTCATATTTTCATCTACAGTAAGGCCCAGGAACTTAACATATGTGGCTCCTCTTGCATATCAGGAATGATTTGGACTTTGGTGCTCGTCTGTCAAATGCTATCTGGCTGGTTTTAGTAGGAGTTGCTACTTGGATATTAACAAAGAAAAGTGAACAGGAACTGATTGTTTTTGAGAACAAAGTTCTCAGAAAGATATTTAGATCCGTAAATGAAGAAGCGATGTGGGGAATCAGAAAAAACAGAGAACTCAAAGAACTGTACAAGTACCCAGACATTGTAGCTGTAATAAAGAGCCGAAGGTTGAGATTGGCAGGACACATTGAAAGAAGAGAAGAGAATAGTTTGCTGAAGAGAGTGACCATCGGCTGTCCGCGGGGCAGCCGACCCTTGGGAAGACCAAAGCTGCAGTGGGGCGCTCAGATTCTGAAGAACCTGCGGCGCATGGGATCATCACTTGACCAAGCTTCAGACAGACAGCAGTGGAGGACACTTGTTGGTGAGGCCAGAAACCTTCTTGGGTTTGAGTGGCCAAGAAGCTAAGGTAAGGAAGTCTATACAATTTTAATTGCTTGTAAAACCCTTATAAATATAACCTTAAAAACTCTAAAATAATAATATTTCAGGAGTTAACTTAGATTGGTTATTTCAAAAATTTGTGACACTATTCAATGTAACTTGTAGCCTATATACCATGTAGATAATGGTATTTTATTTTAATTTAACTATTGTTTCTTTTTAATTTTTGACTTTTAGTCTGTGTTTATATCATCTTGAGACTAACAAATATGCATACAAGTCCAGTCCTAGTAGTTTTGCCGCCCCAAGCAAAAGTACAGCCCTCTTACCTACAAATTTCTTCTACAAAAATGCATCAAATACATTCATGCACTTTTATTTATATGTACAGTAGAACCTCCCATATCCGACCATGACGGGACCGGGCCGTGGTCGGAACGGCCAAAAGGTCGGATATCGGGAGGAGCGTAAAATGCCGTTCCCAGGTACAAAAATGAACAAAACAATGTTGACATAAACACACAAACTGACATTCCACATCAACAACCACGGCTAAACTGACAGTTATTTTACCCAAAAGTAAAGCATGAGTCACTTTTTCAAGTCTGTACAGGCTCGCGAACGGAAACGGACCGTGAGAGCCCGAGTAAACAATAGACAGACGGACGGTCGGATATCGGGAGGAGTCGGATATGGGAGGTTCCACTGTAATTATGTCATATCACACTAATATTATCAAGTGGAAAGTTTGTGAGTTTGTGGCTCGAACACGTTCTAACTACTGAGACGATTGAGCTGATATTTGGTAGGAAGATAGCTAATATCCTAAAAGAACATATAGGCCAGTTCACGTTTAAATATTCTTTTAGGGCTTTACCTCAGAGGCCTCTAAACTTCCTTTGTTATCTTATGGACACTAACGTAAGGATCATCTGGCCCAGGTGTTCTAAATTTACTAAAACAGGTGTTCTGAATTTGAGATTTACAACAAGATTTTGAGTAAATTTATTTGTTTACATTTTGGTTTACACTTTTGTTGCACGTCTAACCACAAGGGTAACTATATCATAATAATGTCGGAGAAACGTAAATAAAATTTTTCCCAAAGTTTGGAAAAAGCCCGATTTAATGAAGTGGCTAGAAGTCAGGCAACTTCAGCACAAATGGAAATTACAAAGCTTCAACACGCTCTACGGCAGGCAGCACACAGAGCAGAAGAAACTCCAGAAGAACACCAGGTAATTGTTACTTTTCTCTCGTATTTAATTTTCCTTGGAATTTTAATTTCCAGTGAAACTAGGAGGAATGCCCTATCCCCTAACCCCTTTTCAATCTAGGGGACACGGTGGGAATTCGGGGTTTTGGGTGGGGAAAACTATCTTAATTTGGGAAATTTATTTTTCTGATGTTGGCAGCCGTGATTAGTTGTACGACAATTTGCCTCTGCTGTAGTGGCGCTACTGGCGTCTGACAGTTGAATGACATTTCCAGAAGTTGCGCAACCCATTGATAATGTCACTCTCTGGATTGTTGTAGTAATGTTTACTTTCCAGAGACGTCGCTTGCATATGTTGCGTCATTTCATGAGTCATTGTTGTCTTCGTTCCTGACCAATCAGATGTCTCCGACAGTCATTGTTTGTTCTTCTGTCATCCAGAAACATCTGCTATGCGCCTAAAATTTATCCTTGACTCATTCTTTTTTCTCCCTTAATCTAGAATTACGTTACACGCATCTTTGAAATCCGGCACCCGTCAGTTCTCTCGCGCGCGCTGCTCCGTTCGCATCGGCAGAGTGGTTGAAGTGTTGAAATTGTTCATTATCAATTCTTTTGTTGTGCATAAATTTTTTTGGGCCAATCAGTGCCGCTCTTGGTTGCGCCTTCGGCGCGACGTACTGTCCCCTGACGGCGACAGGTTTTTTCTGGAGTGAAAACTCTAGCCGAGCGATCAGGAATGCTGCGACCTCCAGTCTTGATGGTCAGGTATTTTTTGGTGTGCATAAATTAGGTGATGAGACATTTTTTGTGTCACATCTCATAATAGGTCTTAGTTGCTAGTAACATATACATAACTTTCATTTGGGGGCTCACTTTGAGAAACATGTAACTATCAATAACTCGCTAACTCCAAGTGAGCACCTGAATTGGAGACCAGTATATGTTACTACAAACCAAGACCTTTCATGCACAGTAATTTTTTTCGCAGAATTCAAATACGAGAGAAAGGTAACAATTACGGAACACCAAATTCAACATGAAGAGCAAGCTCAGCGACAGGCCAGTTTGAGAGCAACTGAAATGGCTGAACAGTGATCTACAGAAACTGTTATTGGTACGTTTACCAGAAATACGTGGGTCATCTTTGAAAATGCTGCCTTCGGATACAATGCGACATTTAGTCAGTTAACATATAGGTATCTTATTAACACTATGTAGTGATGCGGTCAAAGCCACGACGGGTAACAGCTAGTATTTGCATCAAAATATCAGCTAAGAAATGCCTTAAAATATTGAAAGAATATTATCTGATGAGCAACCTTAGTCTTCTAAGAAAGAACAAGTAATAAGTTCTAAGAAACCAAACCGGCTTTTCGGATACCCGCACACCTCTAGAGAATAACTAATCTTGTGTAGGCTTTGGTAAAACTTGATTTGGTACCTGAGCAAGGATGGCATTCCTCCACGATTTGGTAATTTTCAGTCAACCAACAAAAATCAGCTCCAGAAGCGTTCTTCTCTACCACTCGAATTGATCGACCGTTTCCAGCAGTCCAGTTACTCTCTATGACCAGGACCAAGATAGTTAACCTTTAACAAAGATATAAACATTAGGCCTATACAAATTTAAAAACTTGTAAAAGGATAAATAGACAGGCTAGGTTTTGTTATTCATCGATAACTTTAAAATCTAATCTAACCGCTGCACGCTTAACCCATTGGCGTAGACATACGAGCAGGTCTCGTTCCTTACTTGTAATTTTATTAACGTGTGAATTGGTGTTTTTAAATGGATTAATGGCATATTTTAATTAAAATATTGTTTTCTTTCAGTTTAGAGAGTCGCATTGGCACACACACAGTAGACATAAGTAAAAATTAGCAAAATCAGTGTTGACCATGTGCAAGTCTCAAGGAATTAACCGATCCCGTCAACTTCCACGCAAGCCTGCCACCGTTTATTTTACTTGGGCCCTCCCACCAACGTTGCCACAGACTGGTTAACTCATTGAGAGTTGCACAACTGGTCAGTTTTGGGCGTGTGCGGGAATCGAACCCACGAACATCGTATCGCCACCTGGCCAAGGTGATTCCACGACGTAGCCAACTCAGCTAACACGACCAAAGGCCTGGCGGCGATATTAAGTGTTTTCAGTCAGTCCGCGCCCCTAGCGGATAGAACCGTAGACGCCCGCGGTCATTAGTTACATATTTTGCTACTAGAGTGCAGCACCAATCAATTCCCGTTATAGGCTACTACAAATAGAATAAAATTACTACCTCAATGGGTTAAAAGTTAAACGTATTTTTATGAAACTTGGGAAGTGCCTTGATGTGCTAAAGAGACATAGGCCTAGGCTATAAGTTATGTATTGGAAATTCACTGTTTTCAGGTTTGCTGCGTCGAAGGTAGCCTATTTGATCTTGTATCTTTTTAAAATATATTTTACTGTAGAATTTTATACTCTTACACAGGGATTGAGAATGTGAAAGTTTTCCCCGTTAAGCAAGTGCATGCAATAGGCATCGTCAATCTAACCTAAATATACATTTCATATTATAAATACATTTTTAAATATAACAGCAAAAATCACATCATGCAAATAAAACCATGAAAATCACTACAAGCAAAATCAATTTTAAAATTCAAAACAAAAAAGATAAAGAAAGAAAACCGCAAACAGCACTCATAGTTTGAAAGGGTTACTTACAACATGCTTTTGAATTCCATACAATTCGTATAGGCCATATCTAAAAGTTGCATTGAATTATTTGCATTTCGCTACTAATAGTTATCGGTAGTTCTATATCGATATTATTTTTGTCATCGATAGTTCAATATTTCTATTTGATTGTTTCATGGGCCTCCTATGCGAAACTAAATTTGTCATAATTCAAAGACTATTTCAAGGGAAAGACTACCTCTATTGGCTATCTCAAAAATCCATCAATTCAAACTTAAAAGTTCTACAAAATATTCTAGGCTGAACGGTATGATGTGCAACCTACCCTCCTAGACAAATAATCCCAAGTAGCATACGCTGTTTAGAGCATGATTCAATCATTTCTGAAAAATAAGCTATGGGACTATTTGTATTTTACTTAGCTGGATAACAACTTGTAAATGTTAATATACGATTTAAACCATCAAAAGTAATAATCAGTTAGTCATGAACTTCACATTTAACCTAGTTTTAATTTTCACAACACTAGAATAAGAGCAAGTTTTGACAGCAGTGTTGCCAGACTGGGTTTGATATTTTACCTGCAAACTGCCTATAAAATCCCCGCTTTTACCCGGTCACTCTGTAGTAATCCCCACAAATTCCCGCGCGAGCTTCAAATACCCGAAAATCGGGTAATTTCTTGGAAATTGCAAAAGTGAAGCCTATAAGGGGCCCCCATTTTCCCGACTATTCACAAGCAATACCCTTTACAGTATATCTCAATGCAGGGCTGGATTTAAGCATAAAATGCATAAATGAGCATAGATATAGATCGTGAGTGTGTCGATTGTATTATTGTAAATTGAGGTCAAGTTTAGTAAAATAACATCATAATCTAACTTAAGTGCAATTATTATAAGCAGATTACAATTATTTATTCATCAATGAACTAGTAATGTATTAAAAAATACATATATCCTTTGACAAAATCAAATGCAACACAACATTTATGTCAAAGATACTGTTAATTATATTCATTATGTTCCAGTTTGTGTTAAATTGCTTGATCGTTTACCGCCGTCGTTTATATCAACCGTCACACGAAAATCCCAAATACCGGTATTTCGGGTAAATTCCCGCAACTCAAGTCCAAAATCCCCGGTTTTACCCGGTTTTTCGTAATCCCCGCAAAATCCCCGCTCGAGCATCAAAATACCCGAAAACCGGGTAATTTACCCGGTTTCTGGTAACACTGGATAACACTTCAGTTCCACAATGACAACGACGACGTTATAATTATAACAGCTGATTAGAATAATATGTTACTGTTAATGCAAAGAGGAAAATGTCAATCAGCATACCCAAAGAGGATAATAGTTGTTACATGGTATAATCATCGTTAAGGCTTAGACCATTGGTAACCAATGCTTAAACTTTTTTACTAGCCCTGACGAATCTATGTCAGTGACGTTTGGCTGAGTTTAGCAGTAACTTTATGAGTAACTGACGAAGAGTTATAAATAGGACAGTTTTTACAACCGTCAAGCATGTAATTATACACTGCGTTCAAAATCAAATAGAGCTGGACTGTAGTTAGGATCTGTAAGCACCTAAGTTCAACCTATGGTGCGAGCCCTCATTTGTGTGAGGTGAAGGTTGGGAATACCACGCAACAGGGCCGGATTTACACATAGGCTACATTGGCGCGCGCCTAGGGTCAACACCAAAAACGGGGCCTGCACCACACACAAAAGTGCCTCATACAAGCAATAAAAAGGTCACCAACTTGGATCTGGACGTCAACAAGGGCCCTCACCACAGGTTAAGCCTAGAGGCCCACGGCTCCTAAATCCAGCGCTGCTACCCAGGTCAACGATGGGAAGGGTTGGGAACTGTTAAAAAGATTAAGAAGGTTAAAAGATAACAAAACAACTGTAAAGTCTTACATTACCTTCTTTATATTAATTTTAAATGTACGCTATAGTACCTCCTCAAGGAATAAGACATTTAAATAACACACTAAATTTAGTGAGATTTGTAGAAATAATTGTAAGGAAAAGGAACAGAGTATAACTTAAAATCACAACACACATTTTCAAAAAGATTGAGAGATTTTTTTGTGATTATAACAGACAAGCGGGTGCGGACTTAACCGTGACCGTGAGAAGTCAAGTAGCAGAGGTTGTTTACTTGGTCCTTTCGATCACTGTATGGCGCGAGCACCCTCCTCATATGTCACCCCTCATTCGCTCTGGGTATATCACTCACTAAGTGCAGCCACTACAAACGACGCAGGACCGGTAGAACCTGCTAGACCTGGAACTCTTTACATTGCCCATCAACTTGGTAGTATACAACCGTCTTACCAGTCTTGTCCGCCGTATAGGAGATCTGATCCCTCCAGCTTAATCTATTGTCCACCACGCTTGACTCAGAGGTATTTGGTGGCACGCGTGGTCTGGACCACCTCCTTCCCCACTCGCAGTGGGAAGGCGGTGACTATTCTTTTCTTTGTAAGAATATCGATCTCTGAATTGCTCAATGTGAGCGAGATACCATGATCAGACATCCAAGCGTTAATTACACGCATATCACTTGGTTCAGCTTCATCTGGGCTATTTCAACGTTGCGTGCAGCGATGAGGGCTGCAACGTCATCGGCGAACCAAACCAAAACGGTTTCCTCAAGATTCTTGGATCATAGAATGATGTCAAGAAATTGAACTATAGCATTGATTTTGAGTATAATCAATGACTATAGCATCTTCTATTCTTATAAATGGCTAAGCCTACACTCACTCATCACTAATTCGATATCGTTTCGAAACGATAACCTTATCTCAGCGTAGGCGAAAAAGTGCTCACCGGTTTGTGCTGGTGAAAATTCAAACAGCAGATCTTGATTTGCAGTAGTAACAAACGGGCAAACAGCAGAATTCAGCAGACATCTTGATTCGTAGTAGTTCCACGGAGGCACGGAGGAACCACAGAATGCAGCACATACAACTGTCATAGTTTACGCGGGCGAAACCGCAAGGGGTCTGTTAGTCATTAATACATTTCACAAATAACTGTCTGTTTTATAGACACTAACACATCAATTTCAAATGAGAATGCTCATCGCTATGTTACAAGAAAACAATACATTAATTGACACTCCAATATACAAAACTTCGTTTTACCAAAAAGAACCAGAATATATATAAAACCAAAATCCTAATAATATTATACATGTAAAAGTTTGGGTGTGTGTATTTGGAATTCCATCACGCATAAACTAATGGACCGGTTAAGCCAAAATTTTGAATAAACACAGATTAGGGCCTACAAGTCACATTAACCTAATAATGTTCACATCCAACTTTAGAGCTCCACTCCTCGGGTCCTGTAAGTTCCAATACAAATCTTATGGGAAGATATAATTTATAAAATTACCAGCTGTAGTTATTTGTCAGTTAGGGCAAAGGAAGTCATATGGTAAAACTAAACAAAGATTTGATAGTGCTGGTCAGGTTAATCTTTTTAATATGTTTTAATCTGTCGCGAGTGAAGCTGAGGGTAACAGCAGTAGTAGGGAAAGGGGACTTTTGGGCCAAGTGATTTATGGCTTCCGGTCACGTGACCGGAAGCGCTGAGTCATGAAAGACGTCATCTGAGGCTGAGCCAGTGACGTAGGCGGTTTTGTGACGAAATGAGTAAAAGTTCAAAGTTCAAGGTCACGGTGAAGTTTTTTTAAAAAAATCTACCTCGCACTCGTAAAACGATTGTGATTCGATAGTTAATCGATAATAAATATCGAATGAAAATTATCGAATGAAACAATCGAATGATACGAGTGCGAGGTAGAACAATTACAAATATTACTTTATTTTATTAACAATAATTCATATTACAAATATTACTTTATTTTATTTACAATAATTCATGTTTACAATAGTTCCCCGTTGTTGGTTGTCATCGATGTTGTTGATCCGGACGAGTTGCGGCCATCACTTTGCTTTCTGAAGAAAGACGGTAGATACTTCGTTCCCTGCGCAGAGTCCATGTTGTGTTTTTGACACCTATCTGTTCTGTTAGGTGTTTGCATTTCATTGCTGTCAGGAGGAAAGAATACGTGACGTCAATGAAATAGAAACATCTATCAGACCTTGAGTGAAATGATATTGTTATTTTGTGAAGAGCGTCTCGGAGAGCTCGATGTTCACCGGTCGAGAGCCGGAGGTGTACTGACTATTCGCTAGCTAGCGTTTTTGGTATCAAACAAAATGGTGGGGGTAAAAGTGTAGTAGAACGAAGCAGATGGTGGACAGCAGATGGGCGGCGGCAGGTGGCAGGCGGCAGGTGGCAAGTGTGCGGCAGATGGTAGTCCCCCACTACACCAGTCCCCCACTACACCAGTCTCCCCACCAAGTTTTACATCGCACAATAACTAGTTTACATGTGTTAGTTAGGGTTTAGCTCTTAGACTGTCAAGACCTTACCTCCGTAACTAAAAACCTCAATAATGTTTGCGCTTCAACGCTGTATAAGTATAACAGCTACTATGATCTAAACCGGTGCATGTATTCATATGGTTCTTTTTGCGTAGCAAACAACTGGTTAAAAGTGTTTCAACCTCAATTATTCTTCGACGAAACCGCTCATTGTCCACTAAAAGTGTAGACCTTCTGTCTTCATCGTCAGGGAAGTAGAAAGTAGTGTCAAGGGGACTACTGAAGGTCACCTTCCTCATGTTCCTGTAAAACTGCGACATTTTTCAGACCGTCTAGGTAGATGTTCATACGACAAGAGCTGGAAGAATAATGATGTAGCGTTATCGTGTATAATATGCATCTACCCCCACCACAACGTTACCTTGTCCTTCAAACCATCGTTTTTACGCCACGGATGCTATACTGTTGGTTAGATTTAAATTTAAATTGCACCTACTTGTTCGCCTTGTCAAGCTGCGTAATTGAAGTACCCACATGTTAGACCTTGAACCAAAAACAAAGAAGTTATTTAGGTTTGTCCTTGAAAATAGTTGTTTTTTCGCTGTTGCTGCTATACCCTTTGTTGGATCTGAATTCTGTTTGCACCAACTTGTTCGTCTGATCAATCCGCGTAATTTGAGTACCCACTTAATATATTTTAAACCGTAAATAAAGAAGTTATTTAGGCTTGCCCTTGAAAATAGTTGTTTTTCGCTGTTGCTGCTATACCCTTTGTCGGATCTGAATTCTGTTTGCGCCAACTTGTTCGTCTGATCAATCCGCGTAATTTGAGTACCCACATGACATACTTTGCACAAACTGTGTACCCCCCCCCACCCCCCCCCCCTTTTTTGGGTCATGTTCAAGGTCAAGGTCAAGGTCAAGGACCTTGGGACTTAGAAATTTTCACAAAGTGGGCTGCACATAAACATAAGACTAATAGTCTCCTGCCTATGTACAGGCCAAGTCCCTAACTTGAAATGCTTAGGGTGGTCCTGAAAAGGACCGTTTGTGGAGGGAGGGTGGGATGGTAAGGGATTTTACTTTACAGTCCACTTCACTCTACTCTCTTCTTTTACCAAGGACAAGGTCTGTTTGTATGACACTTCTGGTGGTGCCGGAATTGATCGTGGCAATTCCACCTCAAAGAGAACTTCACCGGCAGTTAAGTAGTAGGTGCTTCCGTTCTTCAGCACCGCTCTGTACGGGAAGTTTCTTCTCAAATGTTTGAATTTTGTTTTGGTAACTGCAATGGGAGATACCAATTCGTCTTCCGTCAAGGTCTTCATCTTCTGCAACACGTCCAGATGATCCCGTGTGGCAGAGTGTCGTTCCGTTGTTGATGAAGAAGTCGAACCAGAAGAACCTTGTTTGTAGTAAAGAGGGTGGTTTTTAAAATCCCTCTTTAGCCTCATTCTGAGGGAAGAAGGTTGTTTAAATCCGCTTGTCTTCGGAGCTGTCTTCTTCAAGGATTCCTTAATCCTTTTCAGTTTCTCGTTGGTTATCGGCGAAGTCATTTTGTAAGAAGAGAGAGAGCGAGAGCTGTGAAGTGTACCAGTCAATGGTTGAAGCTGGAATGAGGTGGCGGAAGGAGTAAATCGAGTCGCAAGGTAAAACCTTGCCCTATCCATATATGGTTAGAAAGCTGAGACAGGTTCTAGAACCGGTCCCCCCCCCTTCCTCAAGGTCTCCCCCCTCAAGGTCTCCCCCCCCCCCTTTGGGTCATGTTCAAGGTCACCCCCCCCCCTTTTTTGGGTCATGTTCAAGGTCACCCCCCCCCCCTGTGACGTAACATCCCCCCCGTGACGTAACATCCCCCCTTCCGCTTCGGTGACGTCACTTTGCCTTTATAAGCGGGAGCAGTCCGCGGTCTCTTCGCAGTAGCTTGCCGCCCTTTACTGACCAACGTCCGACTGGGTTGCATTCTGCTGCAGCGTAGGTCTGTTAAGTGTGCGTTGGGCCCGACGCGCAATTAACAGATCCGCGCCCTTGCATGTGTTTGTTAGTTTGTTATGCATGGTAGATTGTTAGATTAACGCTTGTAGTTTGCTAGTAAATGTAGTTAGTGTTTGTAATTAATGTTTGTGTTGGTGTTGGTGTTTGAAGTGTTTTATATACTAATATGTACCTTCCCTACAGCTCCCTTTTCTTATGGATATTGATCCAAACTGGGTAAAGTGTCCCTATTTTTATCCGTGGGGTTTAACTTGTAAATATAAAATCGGTCCTAGTAATCCTACCTTGGTCGAAACTTGGGTTCGCAGTAGATTGGCGCCCGTTACTGACCCACGTCCGACTGGGTTCCAGTGTGCTGTTGACCTTTGTACAACCGACCTTGGTTTGATCCTTGAAAAATAACTTGTAAATATAAAATCGGTCCTTGTAATTCTACCTTGGTCAAAACTTGGGTTCGCAGTAGATTGGCGCCCGTTACTGACCCACGTCCGACTGGGTTCCAGTTTGCTGTTGACCTTTGTACAACCGACCTTGGTTGATCTTTGAAAAATAAACTTTAACTGTTCAATTTGTTTAAATATTTGCGGGTAAAGTCTTTATTTTTGTTTCAAAGTAACATGTTTCTCCTCCTTTCCTAACCCCTGACAAATAGGTTCGGCCCTGAAAACCGGACTTGTCAATACGGCCATGTAAACCGGTTGACATTACCTTTCTTAGCCTGAGAAACTGTTGTGATTTTTTCTTTTTTGGGTTTTTCTTTATTTTTCGTTATTAAAATCATTGCTTGTAATTCCCTGTCCCCTAATACAGAGCGGGGAATAGAGCACCAATTTGTGCTCTATTCCTCGCTTTGGCAACAAGTTCAGATGACCTTGACCCACTGACAGGACTTATAAACTTTTGTCTGGTCACATATAGAAAGATTAATATTTTAAACCATAGCCTATCTCCATCCCCCCCCCCTTCCACTTATATTGGGTATAAAAGAGGCTTCCCATCACTGGTAAGATCATTCTGCTGCTTGTGCTTGCTCACACTCAGAACTATGGAGTCACACCCGATATCACTGCCGACTTCTGCATCACCCTCGACTTCTGCATCACCCTCGACTTCTGCATCACCCTCGACTTCGGCTGCTGGTTCAATTCTTCGTCAGGCTCTTTTAATGGCCCTGATCATCCCTGAAAAGACAACTTCACCACCCATCATGGATCGTTCAACATCTCGCTCACGTTCAACTTCTCCTTCACCATCATCCTCAAGATCAAGGTCTTCGTCGAGCTCCTCCTCGTCATCCACCTCGAGATCAAGGCCTTCGTCGAGCTCCTCCTCCTCATCATCTACCTCGAGATCAAGGTCTTCTTCGAGCTCCTCCTTATCACCCACCTCAAGATCAAGCTCCACCTCAAGCTCTAAAATATTTACAAGACCCCCAATTGAAATTCCACCTTCCACTAGTTCAACCAGACCTTCAGTAATTTGCACAAATATTCAATCTCCTTCAGAGAAATTCAATCAATTAAAGTCATTGCATAGGAGGTGCATACGTCCTGCACAACTATGTAATTATGTGTTCAAAAAAGGTGCAAAGAAAGGCGAACGCTGTGCAAAACAGTGTACTTTAAATGAAGAACTGTGCAATCTTCATTTAAAAAATACCGCTTCTCCTTCTTCACCACATCCGACAGTGAAACCAGCTAAGACTCGGATTAATAGGCTAGCTAAAAACAAACAATACGTCTTTGTAAAAATAATGGGATTCCTGAAGGTCATGTTAAAATGTGGAGACCGTCTTTACATTTTAAGATTACCTAAAGGCATGCGTCATCCCAAAAACCCTACGAAAAAGCACTATCTAATCCGAGGCGATTCAGGAACCACTGTGTGGAGAAAATTGTAAAAAAAAAAAAAAAAAACATTCTTTCCAAATTAAATAAAGTTTTTTCCAAATTAAAAAAAAAAGTGTGGACAACCTATTTACAATTTGTAGCATATGCTGCAGAGTGTAAATAGGTTGTCCACACCTTTTTTTACAATGTTACAACGACCTTGACCTAGATAACGGACTTAGATATTTTACACTAAGTCAAAGATAAAACTTAAAAGGAAAAAAAGGAGAAATATTATACTGGAGGGGGAAATGTTTTATATACTGCAACAGCGTGGTAAAAATCATCATATCGCTATGGAAGCTGTAGGTGTAAACACTTGGCTTGTTCCTTCTGAGCTTGCTTTGTCAGAAGCATTTCTCACTATCCTTGCTTTTGAGTATCGAGGGATTAACTTAAAAGTAGAGATGGAGCTTAGGCCGTTACACAGAAATGATGTGTATTGTGTTTTGATGATATGGCAATCACCTTCCAACATGGAAATTTTCCATTTTATCAAATCATTGTACAATGAATGTTGTGTAAAACGGATAACTATAACCCTTGTTTGATCTTAGAGCTATCTTGCGTTTCTTAAAAAGTAAAATAGCAAAGGTAAATCCTTTGCTATTTTACAAAACAGTTTACTTGACCTTGACCCAGTTAACGAACTTGGAATATATCAATGTGCACTTTATATCGTCGCGACAATAGTGTAACCCCCCCTTCCCCTTCCCCCCCCCCACCTCCCTTTACCTCCCACCACGGATCGTCGGCTATAAAAGCGGGGGCTGACCGCAGAGGTCTCACAGTCTCAGGCTGACAGCCTAGCTAGCTGTTCGCCTTAGCTGTCTGTAATAGCATCTTTAGTATATAGGTGGTACCCCTGTATACTAAAGATTCTACCTTAGCATATTAGTATGTTATGCATGTTAGTTTGTTAGATTATAGCTTGTAGTTTGCTGCTAGAAAATGTAGTTAGTGTTGGTGTTTGTAATTATTTGTGGTGTTGGTCTTTGAAGTGTTTTATTTACTAATGAAATATGTACTTTTCTTTCACGCTTTAAAACTGATCTTGGTCAAAACTTTGGTTCGCAGTTGCCTGGCGCCCGTTACTGACCAACGTCCGACTGGGTTTCAGGATGTTGTTGACCTTTGTAAAACCGACCTTGGTTGGTATGTCCTTTTCTTACACGCTATAACTAACCTTGGTCAAAACTTTGGTTCACAGTTGCCTGACGCCCGTTACTGACCAACGTCCGACTGGGTTTCAGGATGCTGTTGACCTTTGTAAAACCGACCTTGGTTGGTCTTTGTAAAATTAACTTTAACTGATCAGTATGTTTCTCATCCTTTTCCTAACCCCTTACAAAAAGGTATGGCACGAAAACCGACCTTTGTCAATACGGCCATGCAAACCGGTTGACATTACCCATCTTACCCTCGAGAAACTTTTGCAAATACTCCCTGCAAACTATCTGTAACTTCCTTTTGTTTGGATAAATTAATAAAAGGTTCTGTTATCAGGTTTATTGCCTATAACTGTGACCTTTCTTCAAAATTCACTTCCCTAATACAGAGCGGGGAATAGAGCAGTTTGTGGTCCAAGTGAGAATCACTTACTGCTCTATTCCCCGTTTTGGCAACATGTTCAGATGACCTTGACCCACTTCGGGACATAGAAAATCTTTGTTTGGTAAGATATTGGAAAATGTATTTATTTCTTGCGGTCAAAGTGAAACCGCTTACTGCTCTATTCCCCGTTTTGGCAATATGTTTAAGTGACCGTGACCCACTGACGAGACTTGGAAAAAATTTGCGGATAGTAATTGTTAAATAACATATCCTTTCCCTATCACTTACACCCCCCCCCCCACCATCTAAATCCTTTGACTTTAATAGTGGGGGTAAACATATATAAGGCGTACAGCTTTAGAGTATAGTTATTCAGCTATGAATAGCCCAGCAGAGTTGATGCAGCCTACAACATCGACGCAGCCTACAACATCGATGCAGCCTACAACATCGACGCAGCCTACAACATCGATGCAGCCTACAACAAATAACAAGGAAAAGAATGATGAGGCAAGAAGAAGGAATGCTAGAGAAAGAGGAAGGATTAAAAAAATAAATCAAACATATAAGTTATTACAATCAAAATTACCGTTTATGGATAAAAAAAGTTCAAGGCATGCCATTTTGATACAGGCGATAAAATACATTAATGCGTTAGAAATGTTGTTAGAAGGTGCATCACTTCAACAAGATCTTCCTGAAGACCTTCTAGCATTCGTAATTGACTAAAGATGTTTTGGAAATACTGAACGGGGGGAAAACAGAACGGGGAATAGATCAGTTTGCGGTCAAAGTGAGAATCGCTTACTGCTCTATTCCCCGTTCTGGTAATAAGTTAAAACGACCTTGACCTACTTACAGGACTTAAACATCCTTGTTTCATAAACATTGTTACATATATTTGATACAATAATACCCATTTCTTATCACTAGTTACCCCCACCACTTAAATCGGGGAATATAAAAAGAGATTTCTCATCAGTGCTTATCTCATTCTGCTACTTGTGTTAGCACTAGAATATATAGCAGCTATGTCACCAAAGGATAATATATTTCCTTCTGCAAAATCAATCGTAGGAATTATAAAACATATTGTGATTGAAAGTGAGGATGAAAATGAAGACGAATTGGAAGATTTTGAATTATTAAGTGATATGGATGCAATGGAAGATTTTGAATTATTAAGTGATATAAACAGTGATGATCTTGAAGCAGGATATATGGAACAAATTGAACCGTTAAGTGACGGGGAATCTGAAACCTATAGAATCTATCAGCATCTTCTCTGTTCTGAAGAAATACATGATGAAACTCCAACCACTAGTAGTAGTAGTTTGGATGGGTTATTTTTAGATAGTGCACGAGGGGTATATCATATTCGTCGACGACTATTTCTTTCCGATGCTTCTGATACAACTGATTCCGATTCATCAAATGAGTCTGATTAAGTGTTGTCTTTTTCTTGTCAACTGACAAACTTTAAATACAGAGCGGGGAATAGATCAGTTTGTAGTCAAAGTGAGAACTACTTACTGCTCTATTCCCCGTTTTGGTAATATCGTTGTATAACCTTGACCCAGTTACAAGACAGAAAATATTTACCAGCTTTCAATTTTTTTTTTTTTTGCTTTTTTTTGTTTAGAAAAAGTGGGGGTAACTTATAAATTTAATGGTGGGGGAACGTCTATTTAATGTCGATGCAACAGTGTATATTTATCATATCGGCATGATGAACCCACCAGGAAACTCCGTTTGCTACAGCTTTCCCCTCATCGATATCGATGATGTGATAAAACTTACATCAATAACAAAACGGTTTGAACTCGAAAGGCGACTCATAAAAGTCGACGTAATTCCACAAGATCTTCGTTCTGCAATGTTGACCATCGAATATGTTAAAGATGAATCTACAACTGAAGATCCCTATTGTTTTATGAAATTTTTAGTTGATCGAGATGCAATGTGTACAATCCGACTTCACATCCGAGTTTAAAATCTATCAAATGTTCCTGTTGGAGAAAATTGTCTTAGTTAAATACAGAGCGGGGAATAGATCAGGTTATGGTTTGATATGAAATCATTTACTGATCTATTCCCCGTTTTGGCAAATATGTTCAATGACCTTGACCTAAATACAGAACTTTGTAGCCTTCAGCTACAATAGTAAATATAAAATGCAAAAAAATAGTAAACTTAACGTAATACGTACCCCCACCACTTTTGCTAGGGTATAAATAGAGGGGCATTTGCAGTGTTGTTCATTATTGCCTTGACCTTTGTGGAGATCGCACCTACATTATGCATCGCTGCGATATTTGCAAGTCTTCATTTAAGGATGAATTTCTTTTAATGATTCATAATGAACTGAAACATAACAACAACCAAGATGAAAAATATGAAGAAGAAGAATTGAAAGAAATAGATCAAATGTTAGCTCAACACCAACATTCCAGACCAACTGTAATTCAATATGCACCATCAACATCGACTTCTACCTCTGCTATGTCTACACTTCACCGTCCTTCAACATCATCAGCTGCATCGACTTCTACGCCTGTTCTGTCTACACTTCATCGTCCTTCAACATCATCAGCTGCATCGAGTTCTACGCATGCTCTGTCTACACTTCACCGTCCTTCAGCATCAACAGCAGTAAATGTAGAACTACATGCCCGAGCACTTCCGGGTAATGTAGTAACCCACTTTAAAATTGACAATGCAAAATTACAACTTGAAGAATTTTTAAATAACGCAAAAGGATTGGTAAGTAAAACTCTGCAAAATGAATTAAAAAGATTAAATTTTATCAAATTTGGCCTATTACTAGATGGTTTATTTACAAACATTCAGAATGAAACTTCACCGAGAGGTTTCTTAACAAAAAACCGAACTATTATGTCTTCCTCAGATATTGATTCAATCGTATCTGAATGTTTTGAAGAGCTAATGACAAAAATACAAGAACACGAAGGAAGAGGATCTGGATGGAGTTTGTTAAGCATCACAGGGCTAGACTTAAGAGTGCACAAACACGGTTATGGAATTCGTGGCAGTAGCTATATCCCTTTACCAACAAAGATTAGAAATACCTTATCCTGTATTAATGTGCAAAATGAAAATAATGAATGTTTTAAATACGTTATGTTGGCTAAATATGTAAAAAACCATCCTGAAAGACCAAGTCAAGCATATGAAGAAGTTCAACATAAGTATAATTTTCAGGGAATGACTTACCCTGTTTCAATTACTGATATATCAAAATTTGAAAAGCGAAATCCTTCAGCTTCTGTCAACATTTTCGGCTTAGATTCGTCAAACAATGCGTACCCCTTGCGCATAACACCTATTGAGCGCAGAGATCATACGGATTTGCTATTGATCACTAAAGGGGACATATCCCACTATGTCTACATAAAAAACTTTGCAGCTCTTGTATCTAAACAAATATCAAAAAAACACGGAGAGAAAACCATTTGTAAAAGATGTTTTTGTCATGTAGGCAAACCATTAAAAAGGGGAGGTTCAGAATGGTTAGTAGAACATCAAAGGTTATGTAATGGAAACTATGAGGTTAGAATTAAATTGCCACATTCCAGCAGAGCGCAGATAAAATTTGATAAAATAATACAACAATACCGTGTACCTGTTGCTGTTTACGCTGATTTTGAGTCTTCTTTACATCCACTTGAACAACAAGAAGAGGACGTTACAAGAAGAAGCAAATACCAACTTCATTCACCAAACAGTTATTGCATACTAATTAAATCCACGTTGATTGAAGACCATCTTCAAAAATATGGACTATCATCTTCTCCAAAGATTTATCGCGGTGAAGAAGCAGCCAAATACTTTGTCGATGATCTGTATGAAATAGCTGCAAAGGTAGAAGAACTGTATGGAACAAAGGTACCCATGACACCTATGGAAGAAGAAGAGCTTCAACATTATTATTCAACAACAACGTGTTATTTGTGTAATAACACCTTTACACTGGATAACGTTAAAGTTCGTGACCACGATCATCTTACGGGAGCGTATAGAGGTGCAGCCTGTAACGCTTGCAACTTGAACTACAAAATACCATATTTCATCCCCGTAGTTCTGCACAATCTGAGTGGATATGATTCGCACTTCATAATCCCCGAACTAGGAAGAGATAATGGAGCAATAGACGTTTTGGCTACTACAATGGAAAAATTTATAAGCTTTTCAAAAAAGGTGGGTAAAATTAAATTAAGGTTTGTTGATTCATTTAGATTTATGCCTTCAAGCCTCATGAAATTATCTGAAAATCTAAGAAGAACAGATTTGATAGAAACAAGCAAAATTGTACCCAATAGTAAAATGGATTTGGTTCTTCGAAAAGGAGTGTTCCCCTATGATTACATCGATGGACTGCATAGATTTGATGAAACATCACTACCTCCACCAGAAAACTTCAAAAACAAACTTAATGATTCGGAAATATCACTTGAGGACTATCAACACGCACGTCGAGTATGGAACGAGTTAGATATGAAGACCTTAGGAGATTACTCGGACTTTTATGTCAAACTAGATGTAACTCTTCTTTGTGATGTAATGGAAGAATTCCGAAACACCTGTTTTGCTGCATACGGTTTGGACCCTCTACATTCGTATACTTCACCAGGATTAGCTTGGCAAGCCATGTTAAAAGAAACAAAATGCAAACTCCAACTTTTAACAGACATTGACATGGTTTTAATGGTTGAAGCTGGAGTAAGAGGCGGATTGACCCAAAGTGTTACCAGACATGTCAAAGCCAACAACAAATACCTACCCGATTATGATGAAACCAAACCGTCAACCTATTTAGGATATTTCGATGCAAATAACCTGTACGGTTGGGCAATGTCAAACCCACTTCCTTTTGATAACTTTAAATGGATTAATCCCGACTCTATTGGCGATATTTTACAAATTCCGAAACATGGTGACACTGGATATATTTTGGATTGCGATTTTGAATACCCAGAAAATTTACATGATCTTCATTATGACCTACCACTTCTTGCTAAAACAGAAATTTCACCAATTGGAAAACACCCCAAATTAATGATGACATTAAATAATAAACAACGCTACGTGGCTCACTTTTGGGTGGTTCAACAAGCTATCGAATTAGGACTACGTTTAACAAAAATTAATAGAGTTTTGGAATTTTCTCAATCATGCTGGTTGAAACCCTACATTGATTCAAATACCATCAGAAGAGCAGCAGCTACATCAGACTTTCAAAAAGATTTCTTTAAATTAATGAATAATGCGATATTTGGAAAAACATTGGAAAACAAAAGAAGACATAAAAATGTTAAACTTGTTACCGACGCAAAAAAATTACAGAAACTAGTACAGCAGCCAAATTTTGGAACATCGATAATTATTAATGAAAAACTTGTAGCAGTGTCCATGAAGAAGACGAGTGTGAAGATGGATCGTCCTTTGTATATAGGCATGTCAATCTTGGACATCTCAAAAACACACATGTACGATTTTCACTACAACAAAATGGTGGCGTTCTACGGAAGAGAAAATATATCTATTACATATATGGACACTGACGCTTTCATATATCGCATAGTAACATTGGACATGTATAAAGATTTACGTACATTTATTTACAAGAACGACTTTGATTTCTCCGATTATCCAAAAGATCATCCAAACTACGATAATGGCAGACACAAAAAAGTACTAGGCAAATTCAAGGATGAGGCTAATGGTGTTCTACTTGAAGAGATTGTTGCACTGATGTCTAAACTATATTCTTTGAAACTCTATAATGAAAAAGAAGAAGAAGAAGAAGAAAAGAAGAATAGCTATATTAAGAAAGCTAAAGGTGTAAAGAGTTTATATTTAAAGAAGAAAGTGCATTTTGAACACTACAAGCAATGCTTATTTGAGGATAACATCATTACAGCTAAATTCAACACCATCAGAAGTTTTAACCATCAGCTGTACAGCGTGACTGAAGTTAAAAAGGCGCTATCCTGTAATGACGACAAAAGACAAACCCTTCCAGACAAAATCAACACATTGCCATTCGGCCACTACTCCCTCAACCCTATTGACGAGTAACCTTTTCATCGTCCTAGATCCTTGATCCTTTTCCTTTCCGTAAAAAAAGGGGAAACACAGCAATGTTAAGCTGTGTTTCCCCTTTTTTTACACAAGTTTTGAATGACCTTGAACTATATGTATATATAAGCAGATTTATACCAAAGAATATTTAATACCATATCAGCTGCCTTCGTGAAACCATCATGTCAGACCTGAAGGAGAAGATTATTAATGAACTACACAAACCTGCAAGAATAAAGTTTCCAAGAAGAAATACTGTTATAAAAGGGATAAATGATCTATATCAAGCGGATCTAATTGAAATGCGACCGCATAGCAGAATAAACAAAGGATTTAAATATATACTCACAATTATTAATTGTTTTACAAAAGTTGCAGACGCTTTGCCTCTAAAGGACAAGACTGGTAAAAGCGTAACAGAAGCCATGGAAATAGCCATAAAAAGAGATAAAAACAAAATTAAACATTTACAAACTGATGATGGAACAGAATACTTTAATACAAACTTTGCACAGTTAATGAATAAATATAAAATAAATCATTATTCTACAAATTCAGAGAAAAAAGCTGCTATTGTAGAAAGATTTAATAGAACCTTAAAAGGAGCACTGTATAAACAATTTTCAAAAAGAGGTTCTTACGTATGGTATGATGTTTTACCACAATTAATAAATGATTATAACAACAGGTTTCATAGAACTATTGGTATGAAACCTAACAAAGTAAATAGAAGAAATGCAAAAGATGTATTAAAACGCATAAAGAAAAATACAAAGCCTAAAGTAGAAAAAATGCAGCCAAGAAAATTTAATGTAAGTGATAAAGTACGGATTAGTAAATATAAGGGAGTGTTTACCAAAAAATACCTTCCCAATTGGACGAATGAAGTTTTTACAGTGTATAAAGTGCAACCGACTGTACCTGAAACGTATATCCTAAAAGATAACAAAGGAGATTTGTTGCAAGGTGCATTTTATGGACATGAAATGTTAAAGTCAACAGTAGGTGATGTATATCTTGTTGAAAAAGTGTTACAAAGAAAAAAGGACGCAGTTAAAGTGCGGTGGTTAGGGTTTAACAAAACTGAGGATTCATGGATACCTATAAAGGACTTGGTTTAATACAAGCAACTCATTTCATCGTTAACCTTTGAGCAGGATGGAGATTATTCACCATAAAGATCGATTCAATATTAATAACATAGATGATTTAACTGTGGATAACGTTAAAATCAACAATGGTAAACACGGTAGTTTACTTCCAAACACTGTTCGATGTATAGTAAGTGGCCCCTCAAACTGTGGAAAGACCAATGTTGTCTTTAATTTGATCACTAATCCGCAGGGATTAAGGTTTAGTAACCTATATATTTTTTCAAAGTCTCTACATCAACCAAAGTATCAATTGCTGGATAAAATCCTATCTGATGTGTCTGATGTTAATTTTTACAAATTTAACGCTAGTGATAGCATTATGCAACCAAACGAAGCGAAACCGTATTCTGTATTTATATTTGACGATGTATCTTGTGAAAATCAGGATACTATTAGAAACTACTTTGCCATGGGAAGACATAATAACATCGACAGCATATATATAGGACAAACTTATAGCAAAATCCCAAAACAACTTATCAGAGATAATGCAAATATTCTAATTGTATTCAAACAAGATGATACTAACCTAAAACATATATATAACGATCATGTGAATGCGGATATGCCATTTGAAAAGTTTAAAGAGCTTTGCGGAAAAGCATGGGCGGAAAAGTATGGATTTTTGGTTATTATGAAAGATCAAGCTATAAAAGATGGTCGTTATAGAATAGGTTTTGATAAATTCGTTTTAATACACTGATTAGCGGTATTAATGTACAAGTCGTCAAGGTGTGAAGATGGTTAACCAGGAAAAGCTATTAAAGGAAATAAAATCACTTAGTGATTCTATTAGACAAAAAAACCGAGCTTTAAAATCAGGTATAAATGAAAGAGAGCAATTTTTAGAAACAACATTCAAACCTGTTACTGAACCTTTAAAGCGATTAGCACAAAATATGGAAAAACCTTCAATTCGCTTCGAAGGAGACAAAATGCTACCAATTTCCAAATATGAAGAAGAATTTCAGAATGATGAAAGTTCTGACCAGTTACAAACATCTGAAGAAAGCGACGAGTATGAAGAAAGCGGAGATATAGGAGATTTAAGGGAAAAGAACATTGCAGGAGATACAAGTACAGAAGATACAAGTGCGGAAGATACAAGAGCAGAAGAAGAGGATATCAACCCATCCAACTTAAGCAAATTAGGCACAGATATTATGTTTAAAGGAACACTTGGAAGAAAATATACATTAAAAATGTTACATGGCACACATGCTAATCGAAATTATCATACATATGGAGCTAGAATAGAGGATAAAGGATTAATGATTGGAGATAGAAAGTTAGATATAAACGAAAATGATGATATAGTTATTGGTGATAAGAAATATAAAGGTACAACAGGTTTGTTTGAACTCATCTTTAAAAATAATCCTGGTAAATATACTAAAAAGGATTTACAATTGTTTAAAAATATACTAGAGTATACAAATGCACATAGAAAAAAATATTCCAAAGACCTACCTATTCATAGAAACAGGTCAATAAAATACACAAACATTATATCTAGTCTTTTCCCCTCGAAATCAAATAAAGCTCCAATTAAAAGAAGAGCTTTATCTTCTGCTGAATTAAATGTTTTGCATAAAAAAAGAAAAACAATTGATCCTACTACATCTGGAAGGGGATTATTAAAAAATTTGTATAAAACCAATATAATATATTACAACGATATAAATAAGTTAGTTGATCGAATGAGGTTATTACATGAAGCTATGGAAGCCGGGCACACTGGTTTAGAAAACGAATGGGTAGCTTTGGTTGATGAACTGCGAAAACGAGAAATAATTGTTCAGTAGACGTATATATATAGTAAGAACCTAAACGATAGCGATTCAGTTACATCATGAGTGTGGACAAGTTTGGACGGTATTCCGAGTTTGGAGTAAAATCTGGATATAGTGAAAAAAGAGCTGGGTTTCCGTTAACACCTGATGGTAATTATAATTTTGAAGGAAAAGTAATTCAAAATGTTGGTGATCCGCTTTTGTCTTCTGATGCGGTTACGGTACAATATATGGATAAAAGAACCCCGATTGTACACGAAGACCATTGGGGATTTTCCGGTAAAAGGTTAAGCAATATAAAACATCCCATTTATGATGGTGAAGCAGTAAATTTAGCGACTTTAAAATTGTTAACGATTTACAAAAAGAATGAAACTGATACAAGCTATGATGTAAAAAAATTAAAATTGTCAAATGTAGGTGATTGTGAGCAGGATGGAGACGCTGTAAATAAGAAAATATTTGATATAGTACACAAGAAATGGACTACAGAATATGAAAAACATATGGAAAGGTTTGGTGCAGCTTTATTTAATTATATCCATCGGGCTTCAGGAAGAGCTGTAGCTTCAGATGTTGACAGCCACAATTATTTAGACTGGAAAAAGATACACAATCCAGAAAAACCTAATCAATTAGATAAACCGTCTGAGCCTTCTAAAGTCAAGACATTAGGAAAGGGGGATAAAGTGAATGTGATTAATGAACCAACAGAAAACGATGAAGATTATATAAGAGAAAAAAGAATTTAAATACCCATGATATGGGATAAAGCATCAGTCATATTCGAGAGATAATACAGAGAGGATGATGGAATCCAATATTACTGCGTGGAGTTTAATATCTCAAGAGCCGAGATTTCCCCAAGGAGTGCTGACAGATGGTTTTGTTCAACGGTTTGATAGATATATGGATTGGGAACAACTTTCCATACACTACCTCTTCACAATGACTATGTTAAGAATTTATTTTCACAGAGTTAACTGGATTCATATTTTACAAAGACAACAGTTTTCAGAAGACTTCCTTGTAGAGATGACATCAAATTTTAATAACTGTTGGGAAGTAATAAGTAAATATCAAAATCTCTCTGAAAATTACATTGACAATTTTAAAGATAAACTAGACTGGAATGTGTTATTTAATTACCAACGATTAAGTGGCAAGTTTCTAAGGGAACATGACAACTATTTAGATTTTATTCATTTTACCGAAAACAACGATACCATCACCAGCGGAGAAACATTTGAAACATCTTCAATTACACCTTATTTCTATTTTTACTACTTTTATTTATTATGTCTACATTTAATTAATTAATCCATTTCTATATAATAAATTGATTTTAAACAGTATATATAATACAAGAAGCCAAGACTAATATTACATTCATTGTAAAACATTTATAGAGTGCACCTACTGATTGTAAGTTTGGCTATAAATAGTCATGCCGAGGGCTAAACGCATCAGTCATAATCGAGAGAGATTACAGAGAGGAAGGGGAATAGCATCAACAGCATTTTCTCTATTAAGTAAACCGGTTGGAGCTATAGTTAACAAGGCGATTGATTTATTACCTGTGGAATTACATTTACCTGGAGGATATCAATATTGTGGTCCTGGAACCAAATTAGAGAAACGGCTTGCTAGAGGAGATCCTGGAATAAATAAGCTTGATCAGGCCTGTAAACAGCACGATATAGCGTATTCCAAATTTGGTGATACAAAAAATAGATCAATAGCAGATAGAGCACTTTCTGAGAAAGCTTGGCAAAGAGTAAAATCTAGTGACGCGAGTATTGGTGAAAAAGCAGCGTCTTTAGCAGTAACAGCAGCAATGAAAGCAAAAACTACGTTTGGAGGAGGAAAGAGAAGAAGGCGTGGGAAAAGACCCGCTAAGAAACAAGGAGGTAATATCAGAAGAAAACGTCGATCTACTAGTGGTAAAGGTAAAAAGAAACCAACAATATGGTCAATGATAAAAAAGGGAGGAGGACTATACCTAAGACCGTATCGTGTGTATTAAATAAGAAAGAGCAATTAATAATTAAAAACAAAGAATTAACCAATGAAGAACTGATTACATATGCTTCTTGTTTGAAAATCCCATTTTTTAGAGGAGTATTTATGAAAGATGAATTACCGGTTAAAATGTGGAAAAATGAGACTGGTATAGTAAATTTGGATAATAGTGAAGGATTAGGCACTCATTGGGTGTGTTACAAGAAACTTGGTGAAACGATTTATTATTTCGACAGTTTTGGAAACCTTCCACCACCGAAAGAACTTCAACAATACTTTCGTGCGGCAGAAAATGTTTTTTACAATTATACAAGAAAACAACCTGATGATACATCCATTTGCGGTCATTTATGTTTAGACTTTTTAGCTAAAAGTGTTAGTCAACTTTAAGATGTCTTCGTATACAGTGTCATTAACCGGTAACTCATGTACTTTGCGCAGTATTCTGTTTCCAGCGCTACGTTTGCAAAAAGGAAGACTATGGGAAGCCGCATTATTGGATTTAACAACATATAACTCTATTCCAAACGTTAGTGAAGGAATTAATAACAAAATACATTATTACAAGACAAAAGATAATAAAGGAAAATATTCAGCTTTGGAAGAATTCAGTTTACCAACAGGAGCTTATGAAATTGATAATATAAATGAAGTTATACAAAAACATATGGGAAAAGAAAATATAACGATAAAAGGCAATAACAATACAATGAAAGCCGAAATTACTTCTAAGTATTATATTGATTTTGGCCAAGAACGTTCAATTGGTAGTTTATTGGGGTTTTCTAAGGAAACAAAGGTATTAGAACCTAATACAACTCATTCTGGGAATAGAACTGTGACGATCATCAAAGTAAACAGCATAGACATTACATGTAACATTATACAAGGATCCTACAGAGATGGAGAAAATCGGCATATATTACACACATTCTACCCATCAGTCGCACCGGGTTTCAAGATAGTAGAAAAGCCTCAAAACCTTGTGTACCTACCGTTAAACACCAGTTTCATTTCAGACATCGTGCTGAACATAGTGGATCAAGACGGAAACCTTATTGACTTTCGAGGAGAAGCTATTACTGTAAGAATACATATAAAATCATCCGCTTAGATAATGGGGTTATCATTTAAAAAGAGAGAGCCAACCAGCAAAGAGGTCAGTAGCTCATCAGCTGTAGAAGGATTAACAAGTGACAACATTCGTTTTCTAGAAGAAATTGGATTAAAGGTCATTAACAATGGATATACTGGATATAGCGCAGGGGCCAACATTCGACGAGACCTTATGGGAAAAGGAATATCACACGCACAACCCTTACGCTTCGTCCAAATTAAACAATAACGATGAAATTAGGATTCCTATACAACAACAAGACATTTATACTCTTCCATGCGAAAGTTATTTATATATTGAAGGAAAAGTAACAAAAGCTGACGGTACTGTTGGAACCACTGTTCCGTTCATAAATAATCCTATGGCATTTTTGTTTGACGAGATTAGATATGAAATTTCAGGAGTTACAGTCGATTCAACAAAAAAGGTTGGAATTTCCAGTACATTAAAAGGATTAGCGTCTTTAACACCAAATGAGAAGAATCTGTTAGCTGTTGCAGGATGGGTTGCACCAGACAAAAGTATAATTACTCCTGACGCTTCGGGAAACTTTGATTTTTACGTACCTTTAAGATTACTTTTAGGATTTGCTGAAGATTACAGAAGAATAATAATAAATGTAAAACAAGAACTAGTTTTATTAAGGTCATCAAACGATAATGATATTATTAAAGCATCTGCTGGAACAACTGAAGCCAATTTAGACTGGAAACTAACATTAGACAAGATTGTTTGGAGAGTACCACATGTGCGACTAAATGATGAACACAGGATTACATTATTAAGAAAGTTAAAATCAGATCGAGACATTGTAATGCCATTCAGAAGCTGGGAGTTTCATGAATACCCCGTTTTACCTTCAACACAACGGCATACATGGACTGTAAAAACTTCTACTCATTTGGAAAAAGCGAGATATGTAATCTTTGGATTACAAACAAAGAAAAAAAGTATATTAACTGAAAATGCTGGTGAATTTGACCATTGTAAATTAACAAACTGTAAAGTGTTCCTGAATTCACAATTCTTTCCCTACGACAACTTTAATATCTCTTTTGATAAAAAAAGGTACAGTGTTTTATACGATATGTACGCTAGGTTCCAAAATTCATATTACGGCAAAACAAACACACCTCTACTATCTCCCGTACAGTTTGAATCGAAAGCTCCGATTGTTGTAATTGATTGCTCCAAACAAAACGAATCTGTAAAATCGTCTAGTGTTGATATAAAAATAGAAATGGAATTTCAAGAAAACGTACCTGCAAATACATCTGCGTATTGTTTAATTTTGCACGATAAAATTGTTACATACACACCGTTGACTGGTATCGTAAAGACGGTATTGTAAAACGTTGTACCACCACCGGCACCGCCACTGTCGCTAACCTATAAATAGCGGAGCAACAATGCAGGTCTTCAGTTGATCGTCTATCGTCGCATGGGCAACATCTTCTACAAAATGAGTTCTCCATCTGTTGTACAAGGTGATGCAGAGGTAGCACCGTTATTGGAACGTGATAATACTAGTGAAGAAGAAATCATCAAGGAAATAACTGCATTTTTAAAGTTTGGTAAAAGAGATAGAGAGGAGGAAAGTAATGCAGACCCATCAAAGGTAGTACCAAAGAGGAAGAAGAAAGTTGAAGAAAATATTCCTCCTCACATTTTAACTGAAGTTTTTTTGCGAATCTTTTACCCCATCTCAGCATGCATCAGTAAAAGTGTATCAGTTGGATTGATGAAGTCATTGGATTATTCCCCTACAGTAATACTACACCATGGAACAAAAAAGGTTTTATTTTCGCAAAATGCTTGGGAGTCATTTTTGAAACATGTACATTTAATAGAATGTTATTTAACTAACAGTTTGTGTGGAAGGAAAACACATATTCGACTTTTGGATTGTGACAATGAAATCGATATTGTTAAACATCGTGGACAACTACAAGTGCGAATTAGAGACTTGACTCAACATGAAAATAAGATTCTACTGTCACGTGAAGAATTCTACGTTTTAAACTACGCAACAGAACCTATTACAAGGTACATGAGACAGTTGGTATTTGCAAGCGCTATTATTAAAGAATATTTGGTCGATACTTTGGAAAAACAACCTGATAGCACCATCGTGTACGGACCTGTGGATACATCTATTTTTAATAGAATACCTCATGAAGTTTGCATGTGGAGAAAGTTAAAGGATTTTGAACCACTTGTAGAAATCGCTACAGAAGCTACAGAAGAAACAACACAGGAAGAAGAAACGGAGAAAAAAGAAGAAGAAGAAAACGAAACAAAAGAAGAAGAAGTTAAAAAAGACTAAAGTTTGACTTAGTAAAGAAGAACACACGTGGGGTAGGCCTATTGGGGACGGTGCCCACGTTAAATATACACCAACGCGCCTGCAACTGTACGGCCTGGTATTTAACCTACCGTGGTGTGGAAAACAGTTTAGTTGATCGCTAGGTGCCATGATGAGCGGAGGGGATGAAGAAGTGAGTGTAAAGCCTTGTGTAATAGAATTTCAAGCATTTCGAAATAATGATGATAGGTTTATTATCAAGGAATTAGTAATTTTAGACTTGCTTACATTTGTAGCCTACCCATTCACGTTTGATGCTCCTTTTTCTTTTAACAAACTTAACACCAAAGCAAAAAGTACAAACAAATGGATAACTAACTACTTTCATCACATACATTGGTATGAAGGATTTATAAGCTACAGAAATCTGCACAGTATTATGTTTAACTTTTGCAAACAATATTCACATATATACACAAGAGGATTAGAAAAAAAGAACTGGATACAAAAGTACACGCACGGTGATGTTTTCGATATAACTATCAGTAAGGACTTTAACATTAATCTCGGTAATATTTGTGTCGCTGCAAAAGATCTTAAACACGGCCAAACAAACTGTGCATTGTACAACGCGTATCGTTTGGCTGCTTACTTGAAACAAACGCAGGAATGTGGTGGGGGTAGCGGAGAACAGAAATGTGGTGGGGGTAGCGGGGCCTATAAATACTAGGAGACAGCACCGCTCCAGCACGAGTATTATTCGAGACTCCGAAGAGGCAACATCACAGAAGACACCACTGACGAAGATGGCATCACAACAGTTTCTACAAACACTGGTTGATCAATTCAACACTCATTCAAAATCCGACCTTCTGCTAACTAAAAAGTGTTCAGAACTAAAAGAACAAAAACACTACATTATTCATAACATCAAGAAAGTGGAAACCACACATGGAGAAGCAATTCTAGTTTCATTGAGCGAAGGACCTTTCACTCCAGGAGATGAGCCGAAGTTTCAAGTATTTCTTCCAAAACGATTTGTTCAACTGCTACAAAATGAAGATTTGCGAGATATTCAACCGGGGACGTTGTATTTGGTATCACACGGTGTAAGCGGCAACAACTCGACGGAACTCACTCTGCACATCACGCATCCTTGTACATAATGTCTTTGTTTGTATTTTTCTGTTTGTATTTCTAGTCATCAATGTTAGACTTAAGCTTATTGTATTGTAAGATGTTTGTTTAATAAAGAAAATATTAAAAAAATATAAAAAAAATAAAAAAATAAAAACAGCAACACAGCAGTATATTATTTTATATACTGCTGTGTTGCTTTTTTTAAAATTCAAATGGATGACCTTGAACTTTCATTCAGGGTTAACTTATGAAGAGGTATAAAAGAGAGGGAGCAGTGAAGTTAGTCTCAGTCTTGTCTAACACACGCTGCAGCTAACATGTCGGTGCCACCTATGAACAATTTATTTTTCGATAACAATTTGAAGACATATTGTTGCGAGTTACAATGTTTTAAAATACCAGGCGATCAAGTTGACGGGAAAGCTTGTCGTAAGTGCAAGTGTTTTAGCTATTGCATATGTAGATGTAAAACGTATCAAATGAACCGACAAGATAAAATACAAGAATTACGCCGAAGGATTGCATTACTGTGGCGGCGAATGTAGTAGCAACCATCTGCCTCGCACCACCTGCCGCCTGCCATCTGCTGTCCGCCATCTTCTCCGCCCCACCACACTTTTACCCCCACCATTTCGTTTCATACCAGAACGCTAGCTAGCGAATAGTCAGTACACCTCCGGCTCTCGACTGGTGAACATCGAGTGCTCTTCACAAACGTAAAACATTATATTAAAATGTCCATTAAAATTAGGTGTATTCATTATGACTCTATTCATCTTGCGACTTACCAAGACCTCGAGGTGTTTAGTGAAGAGTTAAGACTTCTTATTGCGTCCGGTTACGATTTATCTTTGGAACTTTACGCATCAAAAAACAACATGGACTCTGCGCAGGGAACGAAGTATCTACCGTCTTTCTTCAGAAAGCAAAGTGATGGCCGCAACTCGTCCGGATCAACAACATCGATGACAACCAACAACGGGGAACTATTGTAAACATGAATTATTGTAAATAAAGTAATATTTGTAATATGAATTATTGTAAATAAAATAATATTTGTAATTGTTCTACCTCGCACTCGTATCATTCGATTGCTTCATTCGATTGTTTTCATTCGATATTTTATCGAATGACAACTATCGAATCACAATCGTTTTACGAGTGCGAGGTAGATTTTTTTAAAAAAACTTCACCGTGACCTTGAACTTTGAACTTTTACTCATTTCGTCACAAAACCGCCTACGTCACTGGCTCAGCCTCAGATGACGTCTTTCATGACTCAGCGCTTCCGGTCACGTGACCGGAAGCCATAAATCACTTGGCCCAAAAGTCCCCTTTCCCTACTACTAACAGCTAGTTTATAATAAATATAACCAGAAAATTTCAAACAAATTAACGATAAAAACAAATTTAAGAAAATTTTAATGAAGAACTTCTTTCAAATTGTTTCTACTAAATTGAGGACTTTTTCGCAACTTCTGATCAATTTGACTATTGCAATTAAAAAAAAAAAAAATAATAAACGGTACCAAGAAACTAACACATTTTTAGCCCAACTTTAACGAATAATTTTGTTTTATTTACTAACTATAGAATTTAAAGTATGGTATAATGCACAGAAAATCTTCTAAACAAACTTTTTTCAGAAATGTTCACCCAAATCCCATTTTTTGTCACTACAAAATCCTTTGCTGCACAAAGTGGTTTTAAGGGGGGAATCGCCCTCTTACCCCCGCCCCTCCAGGGTTAGGGGATTCATATTTTTGAATATCCTCTGTTGTTTAATGCTAACTTGACCTGAATATCAAATTTCAATTAAATTAATCGTTAAATAAGAGAAAAATTGTAATGCTTGTATTCCCCATAAGAATATCATTGGACAACGCACTGTGTTTACCGCTAAATGAAAGTTTAAATTTTCTCCGCAAACAAGAAATCGTAGAATAATGATTCAAAATACTAAATTGTTTAGTTTTTTGAGCTTTCTTTAATGATGATACGTACATTTTAGTTAACACTTAAAATTTTGTATGAAAAATGAAAAAAATAATTTTGGAAATTTTAAGCCGTGTAATTTCTGAACCCGAGTTTTTCCATAAATGCGGGTAGTGGTATTTTTATTGGAAACCTAAAGCTCTACAAAATAATAAGGTTTAATTAAAATCGTTAGAGCTGTTTCTGAAAAATTTGATTTTTCATGTTTTTTTGGCGGTTTTGGGGGGATAATTACCCTTTATAGCGTTTTAATTACAATTAAAAACACTATATAATTTAATTTAATAGTTTGAATTGTATTAAATTGCAAAGAAATGATCTATAAAAAAGTTTTTTTGTAAACAAAAAGACATTTATAAAATGAAATTAGAAACAGGAAAATAAGAATTGCTGGTGCTAGTTGGTTTCGAAAGGCTGGGCAGACTCGCGATTTTCATGTCCCCGGATGTCGGAAAGAAGTTGGAGACCATGGTTTGAATTGTTTGCTTGGGCTGAGGGGACAGGAGCCGGGTCACGTGACTGCCGGCGTTCACGGTTTTTGGAAGATTCGGCCGAAAGCTTATAAATTCACCCTCGTCGGGAGCCTGCGGCATTTAAGAGTCTTCATCACCGGAAGTTGCTGGACGCCATCTTAGAGTTTTGTTCCATAAGGCCAATGTTAACTTTGTGCCTCCATTACTCCTCACCTGATCGTCACATACAATTAATTTTGGTGTCAATTTAAAGGTTTCGTCGTCCTCTAGGGAAATACAATGTCGAATTTCTTAATTTGGGTATCATAGTTTCATAATAAATAGTTCAATTTTGAACTGAAACACTGTACATGTTCTCATTAATTTGTAAGAAAATCCAAATTCGACTATTGTATTTCCCTAGAGGACGACGAAACCTTTAATTTGACACCAAAATGAATCGTTTGTGACGATCAGGTGAGGAGTAACGGAGGCACAAAATTAACATTGGCCTTATGGAACAAAACACCAAGATGGCGTCCGGCCACTTCCGGTGATGAAGACTCTTAACGTACAAATCTTGTGCTGTAAGTTTGTCGAGAGACTACCCTGCGAGACATGAATTTCTTCAGATTGGAAGGTACAAATGGATTTAAAAAAATGTAGTTATTGTTCAAATTATCGCTCCATTTTCTCATTTTGTTTTTCAAAAGAGGGGATCAGTCTGTAAAACAATTATTTGTTTTTCAGGGTTCGAAGCGTTTCTATTACTGGGTAGAAGATAATCTAACAGCAGATGGATTAAGTACTGAGAGAAGATATTTGTATTAGTAAAGTAGAGTAAAATTGAAAATCTACGAATTGACTTATATTTTGAACGTTTTAAAAAAGACAAGCAAAACCAAGTTTTAATTTTGAAAGTTTAAAGTTTTTATATTTTTGTTAATGTTTAACTAAGAAGAAAGACGTTTGGTTTGTTTTAAATAAAAAGAAAACAATTATTTAGTTCATTTTTATTTTATAAATAACACTTCTTAACCTCAAGAAAATATTATAGCCTGCTAGCTGCTGCTAGACAGCGCTATACCTAAATACCCCCGTAGCAGCAAACCTGCATACTCAGCGAATTTCCAATGCATATTAATTTATCTCAATACCACATAAAGCCACATACCAAGTTTTATCAATATACATTCATAAATAAACGATTTATGACATTTTAATTATTCTCCATAAAAATAACATGGCGGCTGAGTATGCAGGTTTTCTGAAGTAAGGAACACTAAAAGTGAGCATTTAAATAAATATCAATATAGCTCAACTAGGTAAAGCCACATACCAAGTTCTATTAATTTATGTTCATAATTAAAGGAGAAAACACGTTACTTATTCTCCATAAGAGTAACATGGGGCTGAGTATGCAGGTTTGCTGCTACGGGAACTATCGGTCAAAAATGGGTTTTTGTGCAAATACCAATAGACCACAATGAAATGAAGCAATATAACAAGTTTCATCAGGATAAGTTGATAAATAAGCGAGATATACAATTTTTCTTATCCTCCATAAGAATAACATTGGACAACGTACTGTGTTTAGTACTTTCAATATCTCAGTAACCAATTGACGTAGAGCAATGATTAAAACACCAAGCTGTGCGTCTTTTTAAGCTGATTCCAATGGGAAAAAATAAAATTTTACTTTTTCAAAAATTGTATGTAAAAAACTCAAAAACCCATTTTTGGGGTACAAAACCCCCCTAAAATATCCCTTCGAATAGGTCGATCTGTCTGGTTTTCGAACTTAACGTCATAAATGCTGCTTTACACGTTTGTACCAAATTTCATCAAAATCGGACCTTTTTTACGAGAGTTATCGCACCCACGGACACACACACACACACACACACACATATAATATATATATATATATATATATATATATATATATATATATATATATATATATATATATATATATACAGTTTCGAACGAATGGTGTTTTTGGGGTCTGGGGAACTCAAAACGAAAAGTTATCATGGTCCCGGGCCTAGGTCTTACTATGCCAACTACGATAATAGCTTCTTCCCTATAGGGGAAATTCGCTAAAAACGTGTGCAAGTGTTATATTTAAATACATGAGGTAGTATCTTAATAGAGTTCTATGGGTAGTATATGTACGCACTTTTAGCGAATTTCCCCTATAGGGAAGAAGCTATTACCGTAGGTCTCATGGTAAGACTTAAGCCCGAGACCATGATAACTTTTTGTTTTGAGGTCCCCAGATGCCAAAAACACTATTCGTTCAAATTTATATATAGATTCTTATAGAGAATAATTTAAATCGCTTACATGTGAATATATTTTTATGAAACTTGGTATGCAGCTTTATGTGGTATTAAGACATATATTATGCATTGGAAATTCACTGAGTACGCAGGTTTGCTGCGACGGGGGTATTTTAGTATTTTATATAGAACACTAGCCGACCCGTTGCACCACCCATCCCACACCTTTGTCGCCCCCGTAAACTATGATAGTTGTGTCTGCTTCAATCTGTGGTCTGCGGGCCGTGGAACTAATAAGAATCAAGATCAGCTGTTTGACTTTTCATCAGCTAAAATCAATGTGAATGCCCACAAGGAATTCATGGGAACTTTGGGACCCAGCGGGGTGGAACATAAGGGGAATTTTGTAATACCGTTTCTTAGCAAGCACCTAGGGCCAAAAGAGGAACCTAAATGTCAAATGTCAACTCTGTAGGCCTTATAGTTAAGGATATTTCGTGATAGGACAGTCAGCCAGTGGTATTTGGATTATATATGTATATTAAGATTAACTAGGGGAAGCCACATATCAAGTTTCATCATTATACGTTCATAAGCAATTAAAATATTCAAATGTATTTATTCTCCAAAATATTATCAATGAAAGAACTGACATTTAATCGGAATGAAATTAAAGAGAAATGATAAATAGTAAATTCCAGGAAATAAGAATGAATGGAGCGATAAAATAGAGATAACGCCGGCCCAGGCGCCAGGGTGGCAGGGGGGGAAGGTCGATCCCAAGGTCACTCCACACATTTAGCGCCTGCAAACATGAATAAAAACCTGCAACACACCCGTGTACTGCAGTCAACATAAACTAAAACTAGTAGGCGCCCGTCAAAATTCGTTTGAGTAATTCGACTGTCCCCTGTAGGAAGAATCAATACCCCCGTAGCAGCAAACCTGCATACTTAGCGAATTTCCAATGCATATTAATTTATCTTAATACCACATAAAGCCACATACCAAGTTTCATCAATATACCCCCCCAAAATACCCCTTCGGATAGCTCGATCCGTCTGGTTTTCGAACTTAGAGCCATAAATGCTGCTTTACACGTTTGTACAAAATTTCATCAAAATCGGACCTTTTTTACGAGAGTTATCGCACCCACGGATACACATATATATATATACAGTTTCGAACGAATGGTGTTTTTGGGGTCTGGGGACCTCAAAACGAAAAGTTATCATGGTCCCGGGCCTAGGTCTTACCATGCCGACTACGGTAATAGCTTCTTCCCTATAGGGGAAATTCGCTAAAAGAAATAATAATAAATAAAACGCCTCGAGATATAGTGAATTAGTACCTACATACCAAATTTCATCATAATCGGTCCACTGGTGACGTCTAGCTCTGTACACATCCAGACAGACAGACAGACAGACACACATACATCACTTTAAAATCACTTTTTTGGATTCAGCGCCAAAACAAATATTTCCACTATCAGCTCAAATTCGAAAATTTTGACGAAAACAATACTTTCTCCATATACTATGTATAGGGAGGATAATAATAATAATATTTATTCCGTGACAATGTTTAACAATGTGTTGGAGAAAGTAATAAACAAATAGACTGTGCGTTATGGTATATCAAACTACAACTGCAGACAACTATTAAACCCTACAGAAGGCTGAATACCATGGCAGAGTCTAAATATAGCAGGCAGGATTGGCAGGGTTAGTACAGGGTCCCTTCTTTGGGCAGCCGAAAACCAAGTGGTGGAGAGAAGTGGAGAGGCAGATAGGGTTGCAAGAAGAAGGGGCAGCCAACCCTGTTGTAGATCAAGAGCCAGGATGTGGACTGGAAAATGCCTTCTTAAGAATGATACTTAGGGGACAGGGAGAGGAAAGAAATCAAGGGCATGGACTACTCTTCCTGAATCTAGGCAGGCCAAGAAATACTTGGCAATATGGCAACTACTGTATAATCGTACAATTTAAATTTTTAACAAAAAGAGTCTGAGGACTTTAATAGGGTTTCTAACTGGACATAGTAAAACTCAAGGGACACCATAAAAAGGGAAGCAACAGGTGTTCCTGTAAAGTGATTTATTCGAACCATTATCACCCAAACACTCATTCCCAAAGAAACGATATACACAGACATGGAGTCTTCTTGCGTATAATTTTATTTTCTGGTATTTTGTACACTTCTTGTGAGCTGTGTTTTTGTAGTTCAGAAATACAGCATGATTTGATTCAACAAACCTGACTAATCGTGGTTCCCTCGCAGCAGGGTGGTCATCGACAACAGTCCCTCCTTGTTGCATAATATTTAAAATTCATACGAGCAGGAGGATTATTAATGAGGGTCGAAGAAGGAAGACAGTCGGTAAGAAATAAATGTATACTGTTTAAGACTCTTGCTGGACTGTTTATTACTTTGGTAGAAGCCAGGAAGCTTTTGACAAACGTATACACGTTTTTATATTTTAAACTTACTGAGGAATAAGAGAGGGAAGAGAAAATTACACAAAGCCGACGAAAAGTTAAATTAAATATCGAAACCAACAGAACCCGACTCAACAGGTTCCGCAGGTGTATCGGCAGCGGACAGCGCGACGAAATAAATTCGATAGCAATTAATAACATAACGCAACCAGAATCGAAACGGAGGGATGAGTGGAGTAGCACCCCCTACCTCCCCAACACCCTACCCGGTCGCAGTCACAACTTATTGGCTTTATGATTACAATGAAAGCGACGGCGTGCGTCTGAAGGTGAGATGAAAGGTAAGGGATGAGCGGGGTGCGCAGGCGTCACCGGCGTCGCGGCGGCGGGCGTCAGTCGAGCCGAGAGCGGCGTCGAGGGTGGACAAAAGCGCGGGAGAATTTGGCGGGTCTACGCCGCGTGTGCGAGTGAGGTTAGGTTCGGTTAGTGGAGGACTGATAACGTGCGGACGGGATGATTGTATGATAAGAAGCCTGCTAGACCGGACGTGACAGCATGCCTCGAAGGAAGCAGTCGAAACCACGCTCTGTCAAAAGTAAGTCTTGATGTAAAATTTGCGTTGATGATCTCTATAACGGAACACGATGAAATAATTTTTAGTGTCAAAACGATGATAAATTAATGAGTCTTCAGTTGTTTGTGATGCAATTACCACACCATATATTTGCATGCAACTGTCTGGTTGCACACGCAGGACTACACAAAATACAGCTGCTTTGCCACTTGAATAAAATATGTTAACAGCATCTTTTACAGGTTAGTAAATTACACAAGTTGGTTGATCGCATTAAAAAACTTTGTATGAGGCTAAATTTATTGTTATGATCAAACACCGTGTTATTTATTACTATCATGAGGTATACAATCAATCCCATTTAAGGGATTGGAGGATGATCTAACCTCTTCATCAGAGTCGCGTATTCCAACAAATTAAATCAAATCTAATGTTCTTCTTGAACCTAGCATATACAGTACAAACATTAGAATACGTCAGTATTACAACGATATACTTAAAATACCCCCGTCGCAGCAAACCTGCGTACTCAGCGAATTTCCAATGAATATATATGTTTCTCACTACCACATAAAGGCACTTACCAAGTTTTATAAAAATAAATTAATAACTAAATGATCTATAGCATTTTATTTATTCTCCATAAGAATAACATAGGACTGAGTATGCAGGTTTGCTGCAACAAGGAGCACAAAATATGTGTTTTTATGCAATTATCAATTTAACTCAACCAGGTGAAGCTACATACTAAGTTTTATTAATTTATGTTAATAATTAAGGGAGATATAAAACTTTACTTATTCTCCATAAGAATAACATTAGGGCTGAGTATGCAGGTTAGCTGCTACGGGGACAACCAACAAAATATTTGTTTTTTGTTCAAATATCAATATACCAGTACAACATGAAGCCACATACCAAGTTTCATCAATATACATTCATAAATAATCGAGATATCAAATTTTATTTATTCTCCATAAGGATAACATTGGACAACGTACTGTGTTTAGTACTTTGAATATCTCTGCAACGGTTGGACGTAGAATCACAATTTAAACACCAAAATGATTGTTTTGTAGAGCTGAAGTGATCGGTAAAAGCAAATGTGAAGTTTAAAGTAAAACTAACTGAGGAAAAGCCAAAAACCTTTTTCCCATAAGATTAACATGGGAGATTTTATGAGCATGTTTTTTTGGATTTTTTCCGCAACCACTTAACCTAGGTTAATAATTCAAAATACCATATTATTTGTTTTTTTAAGCTCTATAACATGGTCAAAACCAAAATTAACTGTTTCAAAAATTTTAGGGTGAAAAATGCAAAAAACTGATTTTTGGAAAATTTAAAACCCCCATAAACCCCCCTTCCCATAGTCCGATTTTTCTGGTTTTCGAACTTAAAGTCATAAATGTCACTTTACACATTTGAGCCAAATTTCATCAAAATCGGACGTTTTTTACTCAAGTTATCGCATTCACGGACACATATATAGATATATATATATATATATATAGATATATATATATATATAGATATATATATATATAGATATATATATATATATATAGATATATATATACATATATATAAATTTGAACGAATAGTGTTTTAGTCATCTTGGGAGCTTAAAAAAAAAATTTGTCATGGTCTCGGGCTTAAGTCTTACCATGAGACCTACGGTAATAGCTTCTTCCCTATAGGGGAAATTCGCTAACAAAAATTAAAGTATTACCAGCTCATAACAATATAACAATGTAAAATAGAAATAAAATATTTACTGAGACTGGCTGATGAAATTATGGACATTATAATACGTCTTTTCAGTAAGAAACTCCTCCAGATTTGTTCCAAACCTTGTCCCAAACCTACGTATATATTACGCACGCAGAACCTTGTATGACTTCCTGTAAATAGTTTGACATTGCAAAATATTTTCTTTGTTATAAATGTCGAGTTGTGCGGAACTTGTATGTTTCTTATTTGGACTTGTAGTTCAGTCCATTATCAGATTGTTAACAATACAAAATATAAATGAACCAAATTAACATGCAAAAGATTTGCCGAGCACGAGTTGGCTTGAGCACTAACACATTCACGAACTTGTTTCCATACAATTTGAAAGGCAAAATACTTGAGTAAACATTTCAGTGACACAGGTAATACAAGTTGTGTAATTAATTTAAATATATCCAATCTTCCCGCAATAAAGTTTCTAAATAAAAAACGTACAAAGTAAATACGGGCCTAAGTTACTTTGTTCTGCATTCTGTCGATGACTCTAATAGTTTTTTTATAGCAAAAATGTTGCCTTCCAGAAGGCATTTAAACCTCAGGATATTGCGAACCTCATACAGTAAATGCAAATTCAATTTTAATCCAAACGTTTGGTTGAGGAAGAAAGCGAGTGAACGACAGCGCTCATAGACAAATTCAATGTCGCCTTACATTTTGTTGGGGGTTGGGGTTTTGTTGGACTATTGCAACTACAGCTCAAGCATTTTAGTTGTATCATATAGTTAAACTCTATGGTAACAGCGCGCTGCGTCGAGAAAATGTCGAACGCACTAGGTGCCTACTACTGTAAGCGTTTGTTGATGTGTAACTTGGTTGCTTGGTTCAGTTATACGTCAAGTAGGAAAATAGCCTTGTGAATATCAAGAATAAGCACTTGTTCTATACGAATTGGGATTTGAGGTAATATGTGTAAATAAGTGTGTAGTTTTGGATGTGTACAGATAGATACAAAGTTTATGTGAGGTTATAAAATAATTGAAAACTCCAATAATCAAAATACACATAAGTGATCAAGTAATGACTAAATTACGCGTGGATTGACGAAATGATTATGTTTTGATAAATAGCATTTGAGCGAAATTAAAACAGCTTCCCGCAATTATTTACAGATCTAACGATTGGTTGATTGAGGATTACACATATTCTCATTAAATGAAAACACTAATGAGCGTTACCTAACTTCAATCAATTAGTAATAAGCTGTGGGACCAAAAACTAATGAGAACATTAATGCAAAAGAGGTTTTTAAAAATATCGAATTCGGTGATTTCATAGTGAACACAGTTATTCGATTATAAAATAAACTATAAATAAAGGATCCTAATTACGGTATTTAGTGACAACAAGATATTTCCCGAGCAATTGCTCCAAAATGACTTTCAAGTTTCAAGTTTACATTTTGAGGTATAACCTAGACAGTCTCTTAGGTACCGTTTAGGATTTAGAATGGGTGGGATTAATTTACTGGCGTAAGCACCTATTCGCTCCTAATGTCCGCTTTTACAAAAGTTACAGCAAATAAGTATAACTGGTAGTATTTTCGAATGTTTCACTTTTTCAAAATCGAGTCATCTCATATTTGCCATAACCTTACAGTTACGTTAGCGGAAGGAACAATAACATGACACATAATAGATCAGCTATATAAAGCAATCAACATTCAAAGTTATTGTAATGTTTCCCATTTATTTATCTTCTATTTGAAATTTGTGGATCATCATAAAGTCAACGTTTCATCCCTACACAACACTAATTATACCGGCCTGTATCTAGGTAGGGCGGCTGGATGCGGGTAGGGGGGAGAACCCTCGTCCCTGGGGACCCTGCCTGCCGAGGGGGTCCCGGAGGATAGCGTCCCGTCCCGGCGTCCCACAGGACCCCCTCTCTGGCTCTGCATTCTGGAGCTCTGTTTATTTTATAAAATATCTGTTTATGACTGCACCTTTTATATAAATGTTCGAAAAGTAACCAATTTGATTCATTTTTAAGTTAATGTGTAACTAAGCTAAAGATATATCGTTAGGCTATTATATTCTTAAAATTAAGAAAATAACTTAGTGTTATCTAGGTCTCAAAATCACAGTAATACCGGTATATAAACTGTCGTCTGCTATAGATAAACATGTAAAATTTAAAAACCAATGCCGGGAATCCGTATCAGTTTTTCATGTATTTACTAAATTTCTATATAAATATGAATTATAAGGAACGTTTTGCTGTACTACGTATATAATTGGTGTTGCCACTATACACCTGACAACTCTAAATTTAGTATGGAAGATATTTTTATATTTCATTACAGGTATTTCATAAATTAAAAAAAATAATTCTTAGGGTGTTTTGTTGACGGTAGGCCACATAATGCTTCATCACAACCAATAATTGAGCCATAATTTGTAAGATTACCTTCACCGTTAAATTCGAAAAATAAACGAACAAATCAAAACCTTAATCATTATAAACTGACAGTCGATTCTCAGTTATTTATTCGTCTACGTACTGCTCTCCTATAGTATTTGTACGTAGACAAATTTAAATTTTGGTTCAACTTGTTAGTTGAACAGTGATAAGTAAAACTAATGAAAAACAGGTATTTCAATGCGTAAGTTGCACATGGGCAAGTCTAGTTAGTGTTATATATATATATATACTATTGGTTCGGTGCATGTGACGCTTTTGATTTTTGAAAAATCAAAGTATGTACGTACGGAAAATAAGTGTGAATAAATGAACAAATCCGGGTAGGGTTGTGGTGGACCCCAGCTCCGCGCTACGCCGCGCCGCCGCTGCGGCCGAGTTGACTAGGGGTTGTACGGAAGGTAAATTAATTATACCCACTATTTGTCAAATAAACTTCAGTAATTAATGTCCAGTGACGAGATAACGTTGGTCAATAACAGTCGGAAGAGAGCGTATGCAACCAATATAGCGTTAAAAAGGGGGACTGATGTATACCACCGTGATACACCAGTTACAGTAAAAGAGTTGTTATAAATAAAAGCCTTAAATGCCCTGTTTTTAATACAGCTTTAATTTTTCCAATAATAATTTATTCCAATGAAATGGTTTTACAAATTGATATTTAATTTGTTATGGATTTTTGCTTTTTATTTCACGTAATTTTTAGTTTTCATAATTTCTTTATTAACAAATATACCTTACAAATATAAATTGTACTATTTCAATCTGTAACATATGGAGTAGGGATTTTAAATTGATCATAACATAAGTAAAATCACTGTTATTGGACGTTAAAGTATGAATTAATTGGTAAAAGTAACAAATCAACAAAATATTTAACAGAAGTTATACAAAGAATCTGTAACAAATATAAAGAACTCTAAAAAAGTGCAGGGAAAAAAAACAATAGCAACAAATAAATATAACATGATTCTGTTTTAAATTAATGCAACAAGATTTCGGTTTTTACTTGTCATGCTTGTATCAAACATAACACATCATACCTTGGTTCTTGTCTCAATGTAAATACTTCCACGCTACTATACTGTAAGTTGAAACTAATTACAAATAAAAAATCAATTCAATCACCCTTGAATGACTAAGTAACTTTGAATTTTTAATTTTGATCATATTTCTCACTAAACATACTTCCCATCGTCATTAGATTATACATTGACTAGCTGCCATCGTTCACGGTTTCGCCCGGGAATACGACAGTTGTGTGCGCTGCATTCTGTGGTTGACCCGTGGAACTACTGCGAATCATAATCAGGTGATAGGATTTTCATCAGCTCAAACCAAAATGAATGACCATAAGAATAACTCAGGGTTGGAATTTTGAAGCCCCGTGGGGCATAGCCCTATGGGAATTTCTTAAAATCCCTTCTGAGGGGGTGCCTATGCTATAAGAGGAGTCTACATGCAAAATATCGTGCTTCTAGGTGCAATGGTTTGGCCTGGGCGTTGATCGGAATTTCGTATTTATAGATATAGAAGATATAGATAACTGAGTATTTAGATTTTTCAGTTGTAAATAACTTTTATACAATTAACCAGCACAACACAAATAAAACATCATGTCTTGAAGCATTTGATGAATTAAATATTTCCTTGATACCTGTTTTATTCCTAACATTTAAAAAGCATTGACACATTTTTACTTTCCCGAAGAAAAACTACATAAAAGAGATATTTAGCATCTGAAAATATTTTTGAAAAGCGTTTGGTTGAATAAAGTGTCTGTTTGGGGTCTCAGTTGTCGTTCGGCCTATGTCAATTGTTGTATTACCTCCCCAAAGGGTGGAGAACCCCAACCCACCCCCTACTCTCTCCCAACCTTATCGAGTTTCACGGGAAATCTGCTTCGATGACTTCATTTTGTTTTAGACTTATCCTTTAAAACACCCGAGTTTCTCGACCGATTGAAAAATGCTTTACCTTCGTTAACTTTCCAATCGCTGATTTCACTTCTTAATGCGCAACCATTCTTTAAAATAATATTATTTTATAGAAATTACGAGATACAAGCTTACGATTGTTTTGGTCTAATGTACATTAACTACTAAATTAGGCTCCTCGATTCGCCTACAATAGGACAATTGCAGCATAATGTCTTATGTTGAAACCCCTTAGTTATACAGACAAGATAAATTATTGATTTCTGACGTAACGTTTTGAAGGATTGGAACATGGATCTTTGTTTAACAAGACCAAAATCATAAAAATCCGTACAAAACTACAGAGTTTCGCGGACTTACACAAAACTACAGAGTTTCGCGGACTTACACAAAACTACAGAGTTTCGCGGACTTACACAAAACTACAGAGTTTCGCGGACTTACACAAAACTACAGAGTTTCGCGGACTTACACGAAAAACAGGTCGAATCTGTAACCTCCTCCTTTTTTGGAGCCGGTTGTAAACAAAATTAATTAATAGAATACTTTTTCTTTAGCTTATCTAGTATACTAATTTTAATTTACTCATTTTGACTTGCCCCTGAACTGGTATAAACGGTATGTTACCGTGCCGGCAACCGCAACGGATTATAAAGTGGTGGAAATAACATTGTGACTTTCCGCATGAACTCCCATTCCGATTATTTTAAATGTCGAGATGTGCGTGTCCGTGTATTTGTGTGAATGTACTTTCAAATTAATAACGACGTCGATTCGACCGACTGATGTGATTCCAGCTTGATCTCTCAACTGACAGTACTCGAGAATGTCGCAATGAAACGTTGACACCAGGTTGTAGTTTTACAACGGGAAATTGAACTGGAGACGAAAAGGTAATTTAAAACCACTGTATACAATTTTTCAGACCTTACATATCATTAGGGCAGTAGAAATTGGCTGGAAATACTTAGTTTAAACGTCTACAAGCTTGTCAATCACGAAAAGTTTGTATACCTTGGAAATCTGTAACTTAAATGACTAAAGCGTATACTAATTGGAGGCGTCAGAAAACTAATTTTATAATTCTATATCGGTTACGAGCAATGCATATACGAATTTGAAATCCAGTGGAATAATTTTGCTTAAAGTATAAAAATAGGGATTTTTGTGGCCTCAGATATTGGTTGCAAAATCCTTAATCCTAGGAAAACTCATTTAAAAAAAAATTGTAAATTTTAATATTTGGCTTGATGAGTTTAAAATCATACAAACATAATCATAACAGCTGATCAAAAAGCTGGCTAAGTAACTCACGAGTTAAAGTATCAATACGTGATTTTCATATGAGTACAGCTTGGCCCCCAGGTACTTTTCCTAAACCGACCAAAATTTGCTCTGTGAAAGTGCGAAGCACACAATAATAGGGGCAGGGGATATTAATAAATTCATCCGTTATATTAAAACATCTGGCTAAGGTTAACAATTAAACCTTAACCAAATATTAACCAAACAAAACTTTTCAGAACAAAGCTCGGACACCAAGTATAATAACGCACATCGCAGAGGTCGAGGTAAAGGTTCCATGAGTTTCTAGTCTCGATTATTTACTGTATCCCAAAATAGAAATGGATGCAATTAACAATTACCGCTATGCATTAGCGGTTAATTCATTACGGTCAGAGCAGAGTCGTATACGACCCGGTGTGGTGTGTGCATGGCGTTTCATTATTAATGCGATAGTTTCATCAAAGCCCGGTCGCTATTGATTATAGTTGGTTTTGCACACGAGTATGATCTGAATGTCCAATATGGATGGGTACTAGTTCAATTAGTTCGACTGTGAACACAAATATATAAAAAGTACTTTATCCCCGCAGAAAACATATATAACGGGAATACAAATGACACTTTTTACCATGGAAATTATAAGTAAGAATAGTATACTGTATAGATGCATCCATAAGTTTAAAAATAGCTATAGTAATAGTCTAATTATGGTTTCCTTTTAACAAGTTATATTCTATTCCATTCTAAGCTGAAAAATTAGACAAATTAATCTAAAACAAAAAATTGAAAAATTGAAAACACATTTTTGTTTATGTATTACACAGTTGTAAAAATACTGAGCGCAGAAGTAACATTTGACGAATAAACAGGTTATTGTATAAAACCTTCAGCAATTAATTAGGAAGCAAACCAAAATAAAAACATTACCAAAATTAGCTATTTCAGCAAAAGATTAATAATTTTAAGAACAAAGTTGATATACCTAAGTGTAAATAAAGAACCTTAGGGATTGTTTATATACTTTTATATATTTGTGTATTTATTGCTATGGTTTTCATTGCTGTGTCTTACATAATTTTCACATGTCTTACACGTATTTCAAGTCCGATTGAGAAGATTGAGATGTTAATTAATTATTTTGATTGTGCCAAAACCGCTGAATCAGCGTCATTAGGCATTTCCTGATGAGGAAATTACCTAATGAATATGATAGTGAGGTCCTTTGAGAGAGGGCGGCCCGTCTCCCGTCTCCCAGGGCCACGGACTTCCATGTTGCATCGTTAGAGACCCGCCCTTCACATTATAACATGCATGACGACTTGACGCTGAACTGCACTGGTCATGGTGCTCGCTGTGCCTTTACAGTTGCAGATGACTGCCTCTAGTTGTAAAAAGCAATGTTCGCACATTGTTCATAGCCTGGCCCACACTACTCGCAAATAATGCACGAATATTCGGCCGAACATTCTCCCGAAACATTGGTCACTGTTTATAGCAATTCGATGTTTAGTGTTTGTGCAGCTCCCGTACTGTTCGCGAAACACTCGGTATTCAGCCGAATGTTCGGGAATATTCGCGAGTAGTGCGGGACAGGAAGTGACTGTACTGTAAGGAGATGGCTTGGTGTCCAGTTAGCAAACAGAGGGTGGAGGGAAGGTGACCGCCTCGACTGTTTATACTCTATTGACAAATCCAACAAAAAACTGCCAATGGTGTATGGTATAATAATGATGGAGTATAACTAATAACATCTTGTAATAAAAACAAATAAAATAACTTCAACGATTGGCAAAAACAAGAAAGAATTGTGGTGGGAGTAGATTCCCCCTTACTCTTTGGTTTACTGCTGGCCATCGGGTCATCTCAGTGCAGATAGTAGGCCTACGTCCCCCCATGGATGACATGGTGTTACCTTCATACTTTTGTGTTGCCTAAATCAGAGTTTAAATTATAAATGCTGCAACTAATGCAAAGTTATGTAGATATTGAACATTACCGATCAATAAACTGACCTTGATATTTTTTATTTAGATTTAGATATGTAATAGAACTATAATTCGTTGGAATATGAGCAGTTTTATAAGAGAGAGTGGGCCTGATGATGACCGGCGTGACTGACTGAAATAGATTGCCTTGTACCAAAACAAACTTTTCCCACTAGCTGTGAAATATACTATTATTGTATCTTATTGAACTGTAACAACACGTGTTACGCTACTCGATATATTTTTTACTTTAGAGTTATATTTACAATAATATTTGTTATAAAACCAATGAGAAATCATTAGTTCAAAAAAGAGGAACGTGCCCCTAAGCCCTGCACCAATTCTCTGCCTCATCTGATTGTTTTACTCTTTACATGCTGAGGAAAATAAAACAATACTAGCGTAACTGGCGCACGAAATCGTGCGCTGTCAAGGAGAAACTCTGTCCACCAATGCGTGTAGGCAGTTAATCTTAAGTGTTGCTATTTAAAAAAATCAAGTTAATTCAATAATGATAAAAATTACTTTATTAATATTCTCTATAAACAATATTGCGAGTGTAAATACGGTTGTCTCGACGAAGTCGGCCTTGGTGTTCTCCATCTTTTATGTAGACTTTAAGTCCATCAAATGATCGGGCTCTACTTACTGCGACATACAATTGGCTGTGACCAAACACCGTTTCTGGGAGAACTACTCCAACCTTACCCAAAGATTGGCCCTGTGCTTTGTTTATGGTGATAGCAAATGCCACAATTATCGGGAACTGTGTGCGCTGGAGACTAAACGGTAACAGGGTATCGGATGAGCGCATATGTATTCGTGGTATAAGGATTCTTCTATTTGTTTGAGCTCCAGTCAATACTTCACAGTCAATTGAATTACGATGCAATCTCTTGACTCTCATCCTTGATCCGTTAATTAGACCTTTTGCTGTATCAAGATTACGAATCAACATAACCACGGCGTTCTCCTTCAACTTGAGTTCATTAGCCGGAAGTCCGCTAATTGATACTATTCAAGAAAAGTTCGTCGGCCTCCTCCTCTTGGCCGTCCTGGTCGACGTCTTATAGTCTCCATTATGTCGAACGTTTTTTTGGTTATGTTTTGATTTTGTGCAAATAAAAACTGGTGTTTTGTTGCCAGCTGTACGTTCAATAACCATTTTTCAGGGTCAGATTTTATTTGTTTAACCACTTCCTTAAATAAACAGCTGATTTCTCGATCGTTGGTTTGTAACTGCATATTATGTCTATGGGAAAAATCGCGACTTTGACCCCATATTTTCCCATGTCCACGGTGACTTTTATAATTTTTTTTAATTGATGGCAAAACTACATGCCTACATGACCTTTCTAACGACACCTTGGACATGGTGATCGGTAGCACCACCGCTCCAAAACAATTATGACAAAAATATGCCTAGGTTATTAAAAATATAGATAAGTAGGAAATATTTCAGTTCGTAAAAAAAATGTATCACATGTTTTATTGTAAACAAAGCAGACGTTTATAATTCCCCTTGATTTTCTTATGGGGGATGTTTTACGTTATTTATCATTTTCGGGTAACTGTTAGGAAATATTGCTACTCTTCCCTGAGATCAAGACCTTTAATTTGAACCCTTCCCCATTATCCTGCGATTTGCCAAACGCCCACAATTTCCAGTTTCACATCTTCGCTTACAGAATTTTATACAAAGACTAGTGGGTCGTAGGAGCTACAGCCAATACAATTTGGTTTTGGTGTCAGTGGATATTCTATTTTAGTTCATTGTTTGCATGCTAAGGAAAACAAATCATTAGGGGAGTATGAATGCCAACACATAGGCATAGCAGAAGCTTAAATCGCGTTATAAATAATCACAGTTGATCATTACTTCAAATTACTTATTAATAAAAACACTGTAGAGACTGTAGAGATATTTCCAAAAGAAAATCATTGGATCTTTGAGGTCCAGTAGGGCGTAGCCCATGTAATCTTTGACATTTCTGATATATATATTTACCACCGTACTTGGCTCTCAAGTTTTACAAATACTCGCCATAAGCTAACTTATCTTCGTCCAAGTCTAGAAATTTCGTGGGGACCGATTCTCTTCCGCAATTAAATACTAAAATAAACCATTAATTGTTCGCATACATTTGAGAACAGTTTACTTTACATTTCAAAGCTTTGAATTATCAAAGGTGACCACAGGCGGGAGCGTGCGGACAGAGTCCTGGGACATTTGAAATAATTAATAATGATGATCCCCCAGGTAAACTGGGCGTTGGATACTATTTAAATTAATCCCAATGTAACGCAAGTGAAGTGGACTCCCAACGGAGGTGGAATATTATACTTGAAACTTCGCAGAGTGTTATATAATCTGTATTCACTAAATAATTATAAATGGAAATATAAACAACGTTAAATTGGATTGGACAATAGTAACTGCACTACAGCTGTGTGCGAATTTACTACATTAAATATTGCTTGGTATTTGTAAATATAATGATACAATACTTTTATCATGAATGATATTTGCTATTAGTCTAAATATAGACTAAATATAGCAGCGACGATTACATTTAAGAATCACTTTAAATATTTAGATACTTAAATTGTTAAGAATAATAATTTCTTTCTACTTTAAAATGTAAAATAGGTAAAGTTAATTATTTGTAGCACTGAAGCTAATCGTGAAGGAAGTAAAAATGAAAATGTGATTTAACTCATTTTAAAACATTGTTTTTGGATTGAACACAATTACCTGGGGGGCCGAGCTTTGCTCGGGGGAAGGCCAGTCAGTTTTAGATGAATTGGAGTAATATCTCACCACTTTCCCCTACTGATAATAATATTTGTATAACTCATTTGCCTCTTTTCTACATTTTTAAGGTCACTCCAGTTGTTATTTATAGCTCAGTGTCCCTTTGATTTATTTCACTACTCTATATATGTAATCTTCACTCAAATCATTTAATCTCTGCTCTCAGGAAACCACATGTTAATAAGCATAAACAACATGAGTATTAATTTGACAGTTCCCTGATTGATTATGAACAGCTGTTACAATTCTTTTGTTTTTATTTGAAACTCCATAAGCCCAATGTTAATTTTTCAACTTTTAATTTTATTTTTTAAATTATTTGATTTTTCCTGGGGATGAGGCCTGTCTAGAACTTATTTTTATCCCAGAAATTAGTTATTTCTAATATTTTAAGGAAATCGTTGGAGCCGTTTTTTTTCCGTGTCGCAAGCAAGCAAACCTTACTCATATTAGAGTATAATATACATATTATATGTAAGGTGGGATTAAGAAAATGTAGTTACCCATTTGTCAAGGTTATTTTTAATATTTGTTGATAAAGGGTTTAAAATAAGAAAAAAATACTATATTGCATAAGACGTCTTGAAATGTGAAACAAAACTAATTATGATCTTTAACTAGTTAGGCCTAGTAATGCTTCGAAAACTGGTTGAATTATGATTTTAAAGTACAACGTGGCTAATGATTTCAGTTATTGTCCCATTGTAGTCGATGGTGTTTTAGCATCTGGGGGCCTCAAAACGAAAAGTTATCATGGGCCCGGGCCTAGGTCTTACCATGCCCACTGCGGTAATAGCTCCTTCCCTACAGGAGAAAATCGCTAAAACCTGGAGCGAGCTGTAATCAGCTGTAAGTGTCGTGTCCTTTGACTGCTTCAATACTTCAGTAGGCCTACACGACCGCTATGGATCTGTCGTGTGCGCGTGCCGCAATTAGTGTTTTAAATAAATGTGACTTGTATGTAACAATGTACTTTGTCGCGAGTGTGTGTGTGTGTGTGTGTATGTGTGTGTGTGTGCGTGCGTGCGTGCGTGCGTGCGTGCGTGCGTGTGTGTGTGTGTGTGTATCAACAACCAGTTAAAAATGAGCTTTTTTAAGTTCTTCGACCGCTGCTGAAGATGGACGGTGATCCGTCCGAAACATGTTCAGCGTGTATAGACAAGCTACAATTGACATCTAAAGGCTGTTTACGTAAGTAAATATTTTGGAAAAATACCAGAACTAAATTATTTCAGCTTAATTAATCGGGTAGTTGATGCGTAAAAAGGAATATTTAAAGACCAGACGGGCAAACTTCTGAAGGACTTTTCGATCAGGATTAAGCCTATGCTTGAATGTAGGTAATTACCAAACTTTCTACCAAATTTGATCTTGACCAATCCAGTTTTTGGTGTATGATGGTTAATATGTGAGTTTTTATGGCCAATGGGGCAGAGACCTACATACGGTATTGTGGTATGTAACAAATCTTCTTCCTAAATGTTGTCTCATTGAGTCCTGTAAATACCTGATGTCCTAAGATTAACATTTTAGTTTTGAATCCCAGTGGGGAGGAACCCCAAATTGTTTATGGTTTGGTAATAGTATTATATCAAACTTAGGTATGTGGTTGCTACTTTCCTACTGGATTTATCCTAAACTGGTTTCTTTATGCGAGAAGGTAAATGTAAAATGCTAGGGGGCGAAGACCTTTGGAATTTATGAACCGTAAGTAAGCTTATGTTTGATTCTGATGTATGACCTACTAAATTTCAGCTTAATAAATCTATCAAGTATACTAAAATAAGTAATCTCTAATAAGTAATGTCCATTAGATTAATATGGAATTTAAAGTTCAGCGGGCAAAGGCCTAAAGGATTTTGGAGCGTGAATTAAGCACAGTGTATTAGCTACCTTCCTAACAAATTTCAGCTAAACCATTTTGATAATTGATGCGTCACCGCAAACATTATATCTTTGAATGCCAGTGGGGTGGAGCACAAATGATTTGTACGATGTAAATGGGTGTATGAATTATTCTGGTTTTAGTACTAAAGTCCCTCAACATATTCAATTGCTTAGGTAAATAACAATATGCTAGCTATAGAATTATTATCTGAATTTTAATAGCCAATGAGTCAGAGCTCTAAAGAGGTTTTAAATCGTTAATAGGTCTAAAACAAACATCTGTATTAAACTCAAACACATTTTATTCGTTCAAAATACAATGTACATTTGAAAACGACATAATATAGCAAAAATTGACGGCATCTTATATAAAAATAGAACAATTTTAATTCAATAGGGCATCGTCTAAACTGTAAAATTTCTCTAAGTAATACGACTTTACTTTTTTCTAAAATATCCATCATTTTCTCTTCCCGGATATTCTGTGGAAGCCTATTAAAAAAACTAATGCAAGTGTGATATAGCCCTTCTAAAATTTAGAGGTTGAGTGCTCCACTACCGAAAAAAGGTGTCTAGATCTTGTTGGGTAGCCGTGGAAAAACTGTTTTGAAGAAACTGATTTTAATTTGTCTTTACATTTGTCTTAACTGTATTAACCATCTTCCTAGCAAACTTAAGCTCAATCAGTTCTGTAAATGTTAATGTTGATAATATTAACAAGTGCACTTTGGAAACCAGTGGGACAGAACCCCAAAGCCTTTTAGATCGTGAGAAAGCCTTTCTGACTTTAGTCTAACAGCCATCTTCCTTCCAAATTGCAATTCAAAAGGTTCAGAAAATACTAATGTCTATAAGAAAAGGATGGGATCGTCTATAAGAATAAGATGGACACTCTGAAGTATAGTAGGGCAGAGCCCTAAATGATTTTTAGATCGCGAGTAGGTCCGTATTATAATTTATAACGAATTAACTACCAGTGACGGAAGAATTATGAAGAGTATAAATCATTTATATCGTATTTTCTCCCATTTATTCCTTTAGTATGTTTTAATTAGGTAGCCTAGTTTTACAGTAAGTATAGACAGACCGACCAGATCAAGATCCTCCCGGAGGACCTTTACAACACACGGCTCAGGACCTCAATGTAGGATGTAATGTGACATTGTGACTCATAATGTGATGTGTCCAACCCTACCCGGGATCTCCGAGGGAGTTAACCATCACACTGAAGGAGTTAAACCCTTTGAAGATTATTTATTGCCTATACTGTATTCGTAATTCAAAAGTGTAAATGCACTGTCATCATTTCGTGAGATGGTTTTTAAAGTTGCATAATTTCTGGCTTAGGTTGAATTCCAGGGAATCAGTACTGTCCGAAGATGGCTTGTTATTATTTAGTGATACCAATAACTTCACTGTTCATTGTTTCTTCGGTTAAGTTCCCTACGCTTATTTTCCACGGCGGGGCGGGGCGGACGAATTTGCTAAACTCACACTCCAGCATGGATTGACATTTCTCATTTGTCTTCCCGATTATCTGAGGGTAAAGTAATGTAAACGCCTATACTTCTAAATTATTATATACATATTTATTTTTGAAATAAACAAGCTTAATGTTATCATTGACTATACACCTGTAGTCAATACCGGTGAATAGTCAATGATGTTACTCTCAGTACATTTAAAATATATGTGTTTACAAGATTGGATGCTGTTGGATATTATCTGTTATGATTCACATTTTCACTTACGTCAACCTTTTATTGCTAAAATACTCGTATAAGGACTATTGAAAAAAGTATTGTCTTGAACTGTATAACTGCGTCTGACTTGCTACCTGACTTTCCGGCCGACTTCAAAGACTTTAAAAATATCTAATTAAACTAAAACATATTTGAGAGATAATACAAGAGCCAAGAACTAAGACAGTTGCATTCAAATTTATGGGTAAAATAGTATAGATAAAAATGCAAACATATTTTTATTAATTGCTTTATGGCGCCCTCTCGTCACTTGGAAGTAGTGGTCAGGCGCCCGGCTCGGGTAAACGTTAAACTCAGGGACCCTTGTTAACGGGAAACATCCTTTATTAGTTTCTAGAAGCGTTGTGATTTAACGTGGTGTTGTTTTGTGTTTTTGTTTGTGTCATTGTTATTTTAATTGATTATTTTTAATTGATTATATTTATTGTTATTTTATTTTTAATTGCACTAGTCTCTGCTAGAGGACAACTTAATAAAAATCTGAAGGTAGGTGATACCCGAAAAGGTGAAAAATATAAGTTTATAAACTTGGAAATGTCTGAGAAATCAGTCTAATGTGGAGTTCAAAAGACAAATACACGCTCAAATTAGATATGGAATAAAGCTATTGAGCTCGTGGTAATGCAAAAAAAGTTATGAGGTCGATTGCCAATACAAACTCTGGACGTTCAGGAGGGTAAAATGCGTTTTCAGTTTAAAAATATTTTGTATCACATAACAATTTTCTGTAACTTTATTTCCACTGTACGCTTTTATGATCACAAACTCTACTGAAGCAATAAGGCAGCCTCCTCGCACCAATTGCCGCGCCAAGGAACTCCCAATGTTACCTAATTACAGGAACATCAAGAGGACGTCTCGCAATAAAATAGCCGTATTAGTCTGTGGTTGTAAAGTACGTCTCGTCTAGGGTCGACGAGCTGAGACGTAGAAGACCTCAGGTGTTACGGGGGTGGCTACTAGGGGCGCTGCGGGGGCAAGAGGGTTAGAGGTGGAAACCCTCAGATCCCGTCATTGTTGACAAGTAACAAGATTGAGGTGCCCAAGCGATGGACTCGGAGAACAGAAAATATTAATATTAAATTATATTTAGTAAATTTAATTGCCAATGCAATAGTTATTGTTTTAAGGCTAATATATCTTTATTTATTTAATAATAAAATGCAAAAAATTAAGTTGGTAGTATTTATAAAATCGTTTTGGGTGCTAAGTTATTAGTTTTTGCCTTATTAGTATAAGTTCTTACATTTTAAATTATTAAAATAGTTTTTGATGGGAAAACTTTAACATTGTAATAACCGTAGAACTTTATCAAGGATGTATTATTGAACCATATATAGAAATAGGTAAAGCTAAGGCTATTTGTTTATAGACGCCTTTTATAGTTAATACAAAATTACTGCGTACATAACTTAGTTTTCTCATATAGACGTATGTGTAAAGATCAAACAAATCAAAGTATTGTACATTTGTATTGTTTTGCTGTTGATGTGGACTGATGTGAACAATTAAACGAGTTCGCACGCAGCACGCTGACGTGAGGGAAGTGAATTTCCACATAACAACTTTTAAAACTCAAAATCAGTGTAAAAACATACATTTGTCCAATTTTTATTGAAATCTGAAAACATTGATTTTTTGGCTGTTCTGATACTCCTGGTTTCATTTACTTGCAAAGCTTAGAATACAATTTTGCGCATTATAAGGTTAGGAGAAGTTCCAGACAGGCTTGAAAGTAGGCGTGAGGTTGCTGGGGACAATAAAAGTACTTTAACAAAGGAATAACAGGCTTTTCTAGGGTAAAACCCCCATAAGACAACGTACTGTGTTTAGCCGATACACATTTTCTTTAATAACTCGGTAAATATTTATGCTAGAATGACGAAAGAGGGCTTAAAACTTTCGCCTCTCTAATTCCCATCTTTTTACATGCATTAATTGTACATCTGGGGCTTTTCTGACCCTTTGTGGGCCCAAAAACTCGAAATTTGAAAGATTAATCACCAAAAAATGGGTTTAGAGTTTTCCGATTGTTTTGCCCAACGAACTTGTCCAACAGATTATAGAAAGGAACGCCCCTACCAAACTTTAAGTAAATCGGACAAAAAATGTGACCGCTAGAGTGCATACACACACACATATATATATATATATATATGTATGTCTATATATATATATATATATATATATATATATATATATATATATAATTTTGAACAACCCCCCAAAACGTGTTTAGGGGGTCACGTTAGGAACTTCTATGGTGGTCCCGGGCTTAAGTTTCACCGTGCGGGTCATGCTAATAGTTCACTTTCCATAGGAAATTCACTAATAATATTCGTGTTTTTACATGCATTATTCTGCTCTTTTCCAAGGACAGACAGCACAAAGACACAGACAGAAGTGGTTATTTGACACAGTCACCAATTTGCCACTACTTTGTTCAAAACTTAGTTTACTTAGTGCCGTTTGCCGATCAACGGTTTCTTTAAAAATGTGTTTTAGTATTATACTGGGTAAAGAGACACATATCTTTTACCCCAAAAATCTTTCTCAACCCTGCTATTCGCCCCCGATTCCCCCTTTTTTGCCAGCCAGACGTCAAAATCCTCGAAAGCTGTTAGCCAATGATTACGGTTATTTTCGAGACTACGCAACCAGAGAATCCAATGTGTACTATTTTTCCACTTGATGATGACACCGCATATATCGTAAACCTTCCAATTTTAAAGTTATCGAGCAATATTTTATTGCAATCAACGCAGGAAGAAACAATGTTTTTTTCAGAGCCTTTAGTTTTTCATAATTTAGCACAGTTCCTCTTACGGCTGAGACAGTTACTCCTGCTCTCCTTCACATGAGCGTCGCGAAATCACAGTTCCTGTATTTAACTTTTCAGGAGAGCCGAGGAGGTTAATCAGGGAAGTGACGGATGAGAGAGGTTAATGCGTCTATAAACGTCGTGTCTCCAGCGCCACTAGCGCTCCTGGCGGGAGGTGTCATAAACCCGCACCTGCGGCCCGTCTAACAATAAGTGCTACTTTATTACAGGGATGTGCCGTAGTAGATATCTTACGGTATTAGTTACTCCCATATTAGATGCAGAAAAATATTAGTTACTAAAACTGAATAACGGCTAATAGGTTTCATACAATTATTGTTTCAAGACGCCTGGAATACCACACAAGCCATTTTTAATTTAAGCATGTTTCAATACGTTAACGCATTTGTTACCGGTTTTAACTAAACTAAGAGAGCATCAGATTAGATAATACCAATCGGACGGCAGTTTCGCACCAGCCAAAAATGATATATTAGGAAAACAATATGTCGATAGATAGATGTAAGCACAGTACCTAGGATATAATTATCCGGCAGTTACCACGCGCAGCTTTGATATCCGGCTGCTGTTGGTTGGGCACCAGTGACGTCACATTGTTTTCATTTTGTTTTGTTTACATTCTATATCAGCACAGAATTATAATGGATGTGTCAAAATAAAAACGAGTTCGCACGCAGCACGCTGACGTGAGGGACGTTTTTAATTTCCACATAAAAACTTTTAAAACTAAAAACAGTGTAAAAACATACTTGTATTGCAATTTTTATTGAAATCAGAAAACATTGATTGTTTTGGCTGTTCAGATGCTCCTGGTTTAATTTAACTGCAAAGCTGGGAATACAATTTTGCGCATTATAATGTTAGGAGAAGGTCCAGTCAGGCTTGAAAGTAGGCGTGAGGTTGCTGGGGATGATAAAAGTACTCTAACAAAGGAGTAGCAGGCTTTTCTAGGGTAAAACCCCCATAAGACAACGTACTGTGTTTAGTCGAAATACATTTTCTTTAATAACTCGGTAAATATTTATGCTAGAATTACGAGAGAGGGCTTAAAACTTTCACCTCACTAATTCCCATCTTTTTACATGCATTAATTTTACATTTGGTGCTTTTCTGACCCTTTTTGGACCTAAAAACTCGAAATTTGAAAGATTAATCCCCAAGAAAGGGGGTTGGAGTTTTACGATTGTGTTGCCCAACGAACTTGTCCAACTGATTATAGAAAGGAACGTCCCTACCATTTGAAGTTAATCGGACAAAAAATGCGACCGCTAGAGTGCAAACACACACACACACACACACACACACACACACACACACACACACACACACACACACACACGCACACACACACACACACGCACGCACGCACACACACACACACACACACACACACACACACACACACACACACACACACACATATACAGGGTGGCCCAAAAAAAAGGTACTCATCATTTCACGGCAATCAATTATTATTTATTAGCTATACAAACTTACTCTATCTTAAAACTAAGTGCTCTACATGTTTCCCACCATTGCTTATTACATATTCCATTCGTCTTTGCATGTTTTCAACCATTGCTGTGCACTGTTGTGGAGTGATGTCCATTAAAACAGAAATTACGTTCTGCTTAAGATCATGGATACTTTGTGGTGATGGCCTGAAACACTTTTCCTTTAGTGTCCCCCACAAAAAAGCATCACAGAGTGAAAGATCAGGGCTTCTTGCAGGGTAAGGAAAGTCAGTAGAACGAGACACTAAGTTCTTGCCAAATAACTCTAAGAGGAGATCTTTGTTTCCTCGTCCTAAATGAGCAATTGCTCCATCTTGCTGGAACATTTGCATTTCTAGGTTCAAATTGTTGAAATCACAAAATGATTGTAAATCAGCGCGAAACCTCTCAATTACCTGGGTTTTATACACCAATGACGTAACAGTATTGGATTGTTATTGTCATCTTCTATGAAATAAGGTCCAATAACACCATGGCTGGAAATGGCGGCCCAAACCGTTATCTTTTCCGAGTGTAGTGGTCTTTGTTCATATTCTGTCGGCTTCTCCCAACCAAGGAAGCGCATGTTTTGCTTATTAACGTGACCACTTAACAGAACATGACATTCATCAAACCACCAAATGTTATCAATGAAACTTGGATCAACATAGGTGTTTGCCAAAACTTGTCCGCAGAATTCTAGACGAGCATGATAATCTGTAGGCCTCAGCTCATGTAAGATTTAAATTTTGTAAGAAAAACAACCTAAATCCTTAAAAATTCGCTGAGTAGAGCTTCTAGAAATATCAAGTTCCTTTGATATCCGATTAATACTCTTCCTGGGCGATGCAATAACTGTATCAAATACACAGCCATTATTTTCATTCGTCCGAATGGCTCTCGAGCGACCAGAATTGGTCTTGTTGTTGTTTTTTACAGAGCCTTTGGTCCTGAAGAGTTTCACCCATTCTCGAATAGTCTTAGGAGGTGGTGGCGGCTTTCCAAAGTGGCAATGAAAATTATTTCTTACCAGTATTATCGATGGTCCGTTTCGGGGTCCAAGTCTAAAGCTTTTTAAATATTCTTCCACAGTCCAAGCTCTTTCTCCCACAGTGTATTGAGGTATATTACTTCTAGAAACATCTTGTACAAAAATAAGAGAAAAATAACAACATTACTGCTAGAAACGACTTGTAAACAAGAAATAAGAGGAAAATAACAACAATGCATTGTTGTCTATTAAACAGCTGATTTATGGAACAACTGATTTAAAATTATAAGCAGCAGTTTAGATGAGTACCTTTTTTTTGGGCCACCCGGTATATATATATATATATATATATGTACGTTTTGGGGGTCGCTCAAAATGTTTTGTTTTATATATATATTTATATAATTTTGAACGACCCCCCAAAACGTGTTCAGGGGGCCACTTTAGGAACTTCTATGGTGGTCCCGGGCTTAAGTTTCACCGTGCGGGTCATGCTAATAGTTCACTTTCCAAAGGAAATTCACTAACAACAGCATCCAGTCTAGTTTTAACACATGGGAGTTTAGTTGTGTTACAAACAGCTGGTCACGTCACTGATCTACGTCTTGTTTATGATGCCTACCGTACAATTATTCTATATACTGTGGATATAAGTATCAGATAGCGGTTAAGCATGTAAAACAGAGATATTAGCATTATATGATGGTATTATTCTGTATCGTATATTAGTTACTTTTTGTATCAGTTACTTTTGGAAATCTAACAAAAATCTAACTACTAATATAGGCTATTCGGCCGCTCGTACATTTATAGACATGACATAGACGATCAATATTTATACTCTTGCTTGGATTTTGACTCGAAAAAAAACCATGGAGTATATTTTATATTTGCTATCAACGCGAGTATAAAATTAAATAAAGAAATGATATTCAAAGTGGTGAATCGCTAGTTCCTCGTGTTTGATAATTGTATATTTTACGGTCAACGTTTCAGGTCTTTTAAGAGCATAGCCTCCACGATACGTTCACGAATGAACGTCTAAAGGAGGGTGAAGAGATTAAAACTCAAGTTTCAAAAAAGTTAGTAATAAGAGAAAGAACCAGTTTGTGCTTACATTTAAAAAATTGCGATTTTGTCTTCTGTCTGGATGAGGTCATCTGTACCCTAGTCTACGAGCAAACCACAATTTCATGAGTTCAATCACAAATATGGTAATACTATGAGTAATACATAATGTTACATAATTCATGCGTCAATAATTTATAATGTCCTTGTTTTAAACCTGTTTTACTGCTTCATCAGCTGGTCAGTATGCAATTAAATTCGAATCATCTCCAATGCCAATCTTTTGAAAAAAAATATTAAATGTGAAGGGGCTATCATATATTTGATCTTTTTTGAGTTTATGGCAGAACAACTTCATGCTGAGCTCTGTTTCGTTTAGTAAATAGCATAGTGTAACCACACCAAATGATTGAAATGATTAAGGGCGAACAAACTTTGGTTTTTGGGAAAATACGGTTTGTATTAAAGAGAAATATTGTTTTCATTTGATCTCTCAATATTTACGTCTGCACTACAAAGTTGTATTGCTAATTTTACAATAGTTTTCCAACAAATCTAGAATAACAAGCAAATCAATCGAAACTTAAGTATTCCAAAGAAACAAATAAAATTCGGGATTGAGGCATCTTCGCTTTATGCTAACCAATACTTACTTAATCCTATTTAGACTAAGTTTGTCACTAAATTTATAATTATTAATTTTTACATTTTAAATTTATGAAGTGGTTGTAGGATACAACTTTAAAAAATCAAGACCATCTAACATTTATTTTTTCATATTTCAGGTCTGCTCTAATAAGTATAACACAAACAGGAACCTACATTTGAGAGTGGATTCATTCGTCTCTTGAGTAGCAAAGGAAGGTTAATCCAAGAGAGTTGCAGTGTGAAAGGTTTAACAGTCACAATAAACTGATTCTCTCTCTCTCTCTCTCTCTGTCCCTCTTTATCCCCCTCTCTACCACTCCTGTAAACTAGCACCTGTGACTCGGCAAGACTCCTCGGATAGAAAGGAATATTAACATTTACACGTTCATGTGTATAACAAGTTGGTAATCGGTGGGATACTCAACGTTCTTACGTTTTCTTCTAAAGCCCTTTTCTAACTAGTCGGTTTCCTGTTCCTTGCACAAGGATCTCGAGTAAGAAAAATAAAAGATGTTTAAAAATTATTTGTAATATTAACATGGTCACAATTACCTCCGCATATAAAAATAGGTAATAAGTTGATGATGCTCAGGAATTTGTAGATAAAATATTCAATGTTAATGAAAATAACATTGGAATTTTGTAATAATAACATTAGGTCTGTGACACATGGGGGGTTATACAAATCTTCAGGACCATGTGCAGCGCAGATATGGAACACTTCACGCAAAATTTCAGTTCAACCGGTTTACAAGTTTTTTTGCGATTGAGAACAGAGATAATAACAACTTGACAGACAGTACCCTCATGGATCTTATGGAGTGTACATGACCCCGACTATATTAAGGTAAATTTGCATTTTTCTTAAAGATTTTTACCTCTAGAATCCAGAAATAAAATTTATTTTGCGCGGAAACAATTATTAATTATATAAAATATTACTTAAAATTATTATCTTCAATGCAAGCAGACGCTACTTCCAAACCACAGATTAGAACATTAATGTTTCTAGTTTATACGGACTATGAGGAAAACGTCCATAGCGTATACAATATATAAATGAAATGTCATAGGTAATATGTATGTAATAAAAAGTTATGTTTTGTGCTTTATTTACCCCTTACCAGTGGCGGATTTAAGCAATTTCCGCCTAAGGGCTATTAGGAAATCTGCCGCCCTCCCCCCCTTACCAAAAACCTTTGTCCATTTCGCCGCCCATATTTACCCACATGTTATACATCTTGTTTGGTTATTTTGTGACAGAATCTAAAAAGTTACGAATTTACTGAATTAATCGTTTTATTGAAAGTCATATGTTCCCGCGTAGTATGACGAAAAATATTTATTCATGTTGAAGCCTTCCGGAATTGTTTTATCAATATAAACAGGTTAACATACCTTGACGTCAGCAATTCCTTACAGTAACAAAATGTTGACTATAGTTTCGGCTAGCACGTAGCCATTATCAAAACTTTAAATAATATTGTTATTCCATTCTTCTGAATGTCGTCAATTTATAAAAATATACTGAACACATACTAACAAATGACAAATAACGTTGGAATCAGTTCACCGGCCGGCGCACGTCACTGAATGGTTCGTTCCTTAATAATCTAGCCTACGCCGCTATCAGCTGTTCTTCCAGTGCCAGTGCTGCCAACAGGACTGTCTGATAAATAATATAATATGGTATAAATAGTTTGTTGGAGCAGTAATTAAGTTTCTCATTACGCATATTGTTAGGGTCTGCTTTCGTCGCTTTGTATGTTTCAAATTCTTCTAGTGTGTCCAGCATATAGCCTTTATTACAAATATGTAGAATTTTGGTGTTGTCATTAAAACTATTTATTTTGTGGTTAGAAGTTAGCAAAATCTCTGCAAACTTGGGCTTTTGTTGGGACAGTTTAGGTTTAGGCAGATGTTCAGAGAAGCATTTCTTAAATGATCTGCCAGTTTGGCCTATGTAATAGTCTGGACAGTCTGAACATTGAAATTTTTAAGCACCAGTGACCAACCTTAGGTTGGTCATTTGTTTTAGTTTTATTCAACTTTTTCCCAAGTTTGTTAGATGTTAATGTATGCCGTGTTGTTTCAGTTCACGTTTCAAAGTATACTGTAGGCTGCTGTTATATTCTACGGAGATAAATCGCTTGTTTACTGACAGGTTACTATCTACATTGTTAAAAAGGGGCTTTCCTTTGTCCTTATTGACAATTTTGCCAACAATGCAGCTTTTATAGCCATTGGCCACTGCTATGTACTTAATTGTGTTTAGTTCATTGCGGTAATCTTTATCTGTTAGTGGCATACATAATAAACGATGGATCATACTGTTATAGGCGGCCATTTTTTGGGGGTCAGGATGGTATGAGGTATTATGGATAGTATGGTCAGATGCTGTGGGCTTCCTGTAAATTTTATAATGAAGTTTTCCCCAGTTCTTTGTGACAGTTGTATCTAAAAAAATGATGCTATTGTTTTCTCCGGTTTCAAGTGTAAATTTTAGTTTTTCAAAAATGCCGTTTAAGTAGTTTTTAAGGAGTTCTAACTGTCTTTTGCTGCCATTGAAAATGATAAACGTATCATCGACATAACGGAAGTAGGCCTTTATCTTTGAAGCATATTTGTTGTTGTTTGAAAGAATGTGGGTGTTTTCTATGTTGGCTAGATAAATCTCTGATAATATGCTTGATAACGGGGAACCCATGGCCAGTCCGTTGACTTGCCTATAGTATTTGCCATCAAATTGAAAGTAACTTTGTTGTAACACCAGTTCGAGTAACGTTAATAACTCATTTACATAATCAGTGGTTAAGTTAGGGTTCAGTGACAGGTTTTCTCTAACTATATCTAAGGTCAGCTTTACGGGTACATTAGTAAACAAATTGACAATATCGAAGGATGCCATGTGGCTCTCAATTTTTAGTTGCTTGGTTTTTTCAACAAACTCAATGCTGTTCTTAACACTGTAGGAATTCATTATAGACATATGTTGCTTCGGCAATTTATCTAATTTCTTAGCTAATCTGTACGATGGAGCCGACATGAAGTTTACTAATGGTCTTATGGGCATTCCTTCCTTATGAACTTTAGGGAGTCCTTTGAGAGTAAGTGCTTGAGGGTTCATCATTTTTAAAGCCCTGATTTCATTTGCATTACAAATGTGTTCACATTTATTCAGTCTGTCTTTCAAAAAGGAAAGGTATTTATTGGTCGGATCAGAACTTATTTCTTCAATGTCATTTTCAGAAATAAAGGGGTTTACTTTATCTTTGTAGTCCGCAGATTTTATAACTACTAAAGACTGGCCCTTATCAGCTTTTGTAATTAAGCAGTTATCTTTTGTTAACTTATCATTTATATCGGTCAATACTCTACTCTCTTTTCTGTGTAAATAGCTAAACTTATGACCAGGTCTATTTACAAGGTTACTTTTGAAATTCTTGTCTGCATTATGTCTAATAACGGATCTTTCTTCGCTATCACAAAAGAAAGACCCTTTTTAACAATGTAGATAGTAACCTGTCAGTAAACAAGCGATTTATCTCCGTAGAATATAACAGCAGCCTACAGTATACTTTGAAACGTGAACTGAAACAACACGGCATAAATTTAACATCTAACAAACTTGGGAAAAAGTTGAATAAAACTAAAACAAATGACCAACCTAAGGATACGGCCACTGGTGCTTATAAACTTCAATGTTTAGACTGTCCAAACTATTACATAGGCCAAACTGGCAGATCATTTAGGAAACGCTTCTCTAAACATCTGCCTGAACCTAAACTGTCCCAACAAAAGTCCAAGTTTGCAGAGCATTTGCTAACTTCTAACCACAAAATTAATAGTTTTAATGACAACACCAAAATTCGACATATTTGTAATAAAGGCTATATGCTGGACGCACTAGAAGAATTTGAAATATACAAAGTGACGAAAGCAGACCCTAACAATATGCTTAGTGAGAAACTCAATTACTGCTCCAACAAACTATTTATACCATATTATATTATTTATCAGACAGTCCTGTTGGCAGCACTGGCACTGGAAGAACAGCTGATAGCGGCGTAGGCTAGATTATTAAGGAACGAACCAGTTCAGTGACGTGCGCCGGCCGGTGAATTATTTTCAATGTTATGTGTCATTTATTAGTGTGTGTTCAGAGTATTTTTATAAATTAACAAAATTCAGAAGAATGGAATAACAATATTGTTTAAAGTTTTGATAATGGCTACGTGCTAGCCGAAACTATAGTCAACATTTTGTTACTATAAGGAATTGCTGACGTCAAGGTATGTTAACCTGTTTATATTTATAAATTAATTCCGGAAGGCTTCAACATGAATAAATATTTTTCGTCATACTACGCGGGAACATATGACTTTCAATACTAAAATGCGGCAGGAAACTTGCTGTTTTCATTTAAAATAACATATGTTCCTTTCTTGACTTTTCCGATCACTTATTTTCCGATCAATAAAATTAGCTACATCTTATGGTGAAAGCCTATTTTTGCCGGACAGTTCTTTTCCGATCAGTTTCAGAAGTTACAAACACGACGCAACAGCTGACTTTCATTGTTGTCAAATCATTGGCCACAGTTAACCTCTCATTGATGTTACACGTGTGAAGCATATTATGGCATTGTGTTTTTAATTTTGTTGTTGTAATTATATGACTTTTTTGTAGTATGACGAAAAGTATCTTTCAATACTCGTCCTAAAAGTTCTTTGCCAGTGCTTGATCTAAATTCCACGATCTCGCATTGGCAAAGAGCGCTTTTCCGGACTAGTAACGAAATATACTATTATTACGTTTTTATTACATTTCAGAATGTGGTTTTATGTCAACAATTGTATAAAATATTCATGATTCAAGAAATAAACTTGTAACACTAGTTTTTGAACCCATAAATAAATACATTCAGTTAGTTATTCCCAAATAATTATTTTCATAATTACAACACACCGCATTCTTAGGCATTAACTTTGGTTATAATTTCGAAAAACATTCAACTCTGTAGACCGCAATGGTAATATTACTAGCCAGACTTAGAACAACAACAAAACCAATGTTGCTGATGTTTAGGGCTTAAAATTGTGAGACCATTTAGGGACAACGTGCCCAGAATCTGATGGCCGGGTCGGATTGTGTGCCCTTACGTGTGGGATATTCCACAACTCTATTGTTTTTTAAACTAACTTGTTGTTGCCCTTCCCTTATTTAGTTATATTAGGTATTCGCTCATTCTTCCCGGAAGAGGCTGGTTAACGTACCGTAGCAGTTTGTTTTTCTTTATAAGTAATGGACATCTATTTAAGTTATTATCTGATGAAATAAAACTGAATGCCCATAAGAATATTTTATGCATGTGTTTATTGTACGTGTGTGTTTTAGCGAATTTCCCCTATAGGGAAGAAGCTATTACCGTAGGTCTCATGGTAAGACTTAAGCCCGAGACCATGATAACTTTTTGTAGATGCCAAAAACACTATTCGTTCAAATATATATATATATATATATATTATGTGTGTGTGTGTCCGTGAATGCGATAACTTCGGTAAAAAACGCCGATTTCGATGAAATTTGGCTCAAATGTGTAACGTGACATTCATGACTTTAAGTTCGAAAACCAGAAAAATCGGACCATGGAAAGGGGGGTTTATGGGGATTTAAATTTTTAAAAAATCAGGGTTTTTAAATTTTTTACACTAAAATTAAAAATACTTAATTTTGGTTTTTACCATGTTATAGAGGTTAAAAAAGAAATAATATAGTATTTTGAATTATTAACCTAGGTTAAGTGGTTGCGGAGAAAATCCAAAAAAACCTACTCATAAAATCTCCCATGTTAATCTTATGGGAAAAAGGTTTTGGGCTTTTCCTTAGTTCATATTAATGTAAACTTCACATTTGCTTATACCTATCAGTTTAGCTCCAAAAAAACATTTTGGTGTTTAAATTGTGATTCTACGTTCAACTGTTGCAGAGATATTCAAAGTGCTAAACACAGTACGTTGTCCAATGTTATCCTTATGGAGAATAAATCAAATTTGATATCTAGATTATTTATGAATGTATACTGATGAAACTTGGTATGTGGCTTCACGTAGTACTGGTATATTGATATTTTCACAACAAATGGATTTTTTATTGATTATCCCCGTAGCATCAAACCTGCGTACTCAACCTCCATGTTATTCTTATGGAATAAGTAAAATGTAATGACTCCCTTAATTATGAACATAAATTAATAAAACTTGGTATGTGGCTTCACTTTGTTCAGTTATATTGATATTTGCATAAAAACCCATTTTTTGTTCCTTATTGCAGCAAACCTGCTTACCCAGCCCCATGTTATTCTTATGGAAAATAATTAAAATATTAAATAGCAGTTATTTATGATTGAATATTGATAAAACTGGGTATGTGGCTTCGCCTAGTTAAATTCTATTTATATTTGCATAAAAACTAATTGTTTGTGTTCCTTGTTTCAGCAAACCTACGTACTCAACACCAATGTTATTCTTATGGAGAATAATTAAAATTGTATATATCGCTTATATGTGAATATATTTTTATGAAACTTGGTATGCGGCTTTATAAGGTATTAAGACATATATTATGCATTGGAAATTCGTTGAGTACGCAGGTTTGCTGCGACGGAGGTATTTAATTATTCGACGACCTCATGCTAATGAATGATAGAATTGGATTGAAGCCTACATTTTAGATTTATTTGTTCAACATTGACTGAATGAGTGTAGGTACACTAATACTCGGTACCTCTAGATTTTTTTCATTTTTGATTTTAAAGGGTAATTATTACACAAAAAACACTAAAAACCAAGAAAATTACAAATTTCTTAAAAACGGCTCTAAAAATTGTATTTACAATATTTGAGGTTTATAGAGCTTTAGGCATATATGATAAAATATGATATTCGGGTTCAGAAGGGTTAAAAGGGCATAGGGCATTCGGGTATAGGGCTTAAAAGGTTACAAAAAGAGTTTTTTATTTTTTATAAATAATACTTTTACCGTTGAAAAAGCTAACAAACTAAATACATCAGCACTTTTAATTATTATGCTACGACTAATGGTTGCAGAGAAAATTTAAATTTATAGTACGTTGTCAAATGTTATTCTTATGAGGAAAAATAAAAATACCATTTCACTATTTTTTACTGATCAATATCATTAAAAATTGACCTTTAGGAAACAGGCATTTACCAATAAAATATATTCAGAATATGTTGGCTCCTAACCCTAGAGGAGGAGGGGCCTTTCCCCCCTCTTAAAACTACTGTGTGTAACAGTAATAAAGAATTCTGTAGTTCCATAAAAGGGATTTGGGTGGACATTTTTGAACAAAAAGCTTATTAGAAGATCTTCAACACATGCTACTGTACTTGATATATTTGTATACGATATACTTTGTATATTTAGAAAAAGTAATACAATTTGTTGATTAAAATTGGCTAAAAGGGGAAAATATGTGTTAGTTACATGATACCGTTTATTGTACTTATTAAGTACAAACGAGTTCGCACGCAGCACGCTGACGTGAGGGACATACAAAACTATAAAAACTCAAAATCAGTTAAAAACATACAATTATTCCAATTTTTATTCAAATCTGAAAATACTGATTTTTGGCTGTTCTGATACTCCTGGTTCTATTTACCTGCAATGCTGGGAATACAATTTTGCGCATTATAAGGTTAGGAGAAGGTTCAGTCAGGCTTTAAAGTAGGCTAGAGGTTGTTGGGGATGATAAAAGTACACCAAAAAATGATTAACAGGCTTTTCTAATGTAAAACCCCCATAAGACAACGTACTGTGTTTGGTCAATACACATTTTCTTTAATAACTCGGTAAATATACATACTAGAATGACGAGAGAGGGCTTAAAAGTTTTGCCACACTAATTCCCATCTGTTTACATTCGTTAATTTCATTTCAAGCGCTTTTCTGACCATTTGTGGGCCCAAAAACTCTAAATTTGAATGATTAATCCCCAAAAAAGGGGTTTAGTGTTTTCCGATTGTTTTGCCCAACGAACTTGTCCAACAAATTATAGAAAGGAACGTCCCTACCAAATTTGAATTAAATCGGACAAAAAATGCGACCACTAGAGTACCTGCACATATATATATATATTTATGTCTATATATATATTTCTCTCATATATATATATATATATAAAATTTTGAACGAACCCCAAAACGTGTTCAGGGGGTCACGTTAGGAACTTCTATGGTGGTCCCGGGCTTAAGTTTCACCGTGCGGGTCATGCTAATAGTTCACTTTCCATAGGAAATTCACTAACAACCCGATTCCCGCTAACCCGATCTCACTAAGCGCGCGCACACGCGCACACGCGAAGCCGCGCCGTGGCGCTCTGGGAACGCGTTCAGGGACGGTATTATTATTAATGGTGATTAATACTTAGTAGCTAGCATTTAAACTAATCCCAGGGCTGCACAGTGGGATACACCCTTAAAACAATTTATTAATTTTTTATAAATAAAACAAAACTAACAAATATGAATTAAAATACATAAATTTGTTTGAGTTAATAACCTGACATAAAAGGGTCATGCTCGATAAACAACAGGGTCAAAATTATAGTGTCAGGGGAATATATTGCTGCCTCTAATATGGACTGTTATCAATTCTTGGGTCTCTAGCGTAGTTATGCTGCCACAGTTTATATGCGCAGTGTTCAGTTGTAATGTACTTATGTTTTAATTGTTTAAGTGAAAATTAATTATTTGTTTGTCTGTGCGGAAGTTTTATATTGTGCGTGAATTAAAGTGTAATTAATCCTATTTATTAAAAAACTTCTCAATATTAGGGATGTGTATTTTATCACTTTGAACGTGAATTAGGTTAGATTCGTGAAAAAGATTTGTTAGATGTTAAATAGGGACACCCCTAGGCCCCTAGGCACATCATCCACGTTGGAACTTTTCGAAGGTTGTCGGGAGGAATGGAACCAGCAGGGATGGAAAAGATGGGGGGATGATTTATCCCTGGTCAGCTAGGGACCACTATCTTGGGAAAGACGATCCGGCTCCTGCTGTTTACAAACATGGAGGGACGAAGGAAAAATGGGAACTTGTCATAATGTTGCTGTGACAACGTTATTTACTGTACCCAATGTCGACCTCATACGACTTTTATAGGATAGCCTGAAGTTCGTCCTGTGCCAAGATATTATAAAGCTTGAACAAGAATTTAAAGTACCAGGAATGAAGTACCTTTTAAAAATGAATTTTCATCACACGAACTGTATTTTGCTGCTTAGGCGAGAACATACTACTAGGCTTTGTTGAGTTTAAACCTCGCTTAGATAAACACACCGTCCCTACACCAGATATCTACGCATCGGGAATTTTGTTAAATATCGACAAATATTTTATAGTTTCAGTCGTCAAGTTTCCGGATCTAACTGTACGGCTAATTCCATAGTAACAGGTTGATGGTTACAGCGAAGCTACGTTACCACATCCCCGCATAATATAAGCGTAGTTATAATAAGAAAATTCCAGAGACTACTGTAAGGGTGCAAGCATGCTATAAGAGTATGACGTTGATTTAAGGTCAATATTTTGTCCTCCTTGTGACGTCATCCCTTAGCGACGCCGCTGTCACAGGTGGCGCTGTGTTTATTCCGAGTCCCCAGGGACCCCCCTCCCCCTCCCCAGCTCCGAGTTTATAATGTTAGTTAGTCCTCATCCTCTTTAGCACACTGCTCCTTCCTGCAGGGAAAAGCCGTGTTTTAAATATAATTTTATTTTGATCCATACAAGAGATAAGAATCTTGTTCAAAGAAGATGGTTAAATGTGGATATTGTGTGGACGAAAGCATAGCAGTATCAAATAATTAGGCTATGCTGTAGTAAATTTATTGTATATTTTGTATACATTGTAACTATAGTATACTACCGGTAGGCCAATACTTTTTTGGTGGTGCACTGTTGGTGCGGCTGAAGCAATAAAGTACCTTGGACCCTATATATTATTTTGTATAATGTGTATTATTATGTGTTTTAATAATGTATTCAATATTCTTAGTTTCAATTTACAATTCTATGTTTGTAATAAATATATTATATGTGTAATAGTGCTCCATAAAATTAATCATCATTCAATTAGTGTATAATACAAGTTTACCCAATTATTTTTTACATGAACAAATTTGCTGTTTTCGTCACGAATATCCGTATTAGTATATTTAAAATTATGATACTTTTCTGAGGCGATTTACTAAAAAGGATTGTCTATATTATCATATCTCCAAAACTCTGATGGACGAAATCTTTAAATTAAATTTGGATCGTGTTGTTACATAATTTATATCCATATTAAAAAAACATTTACAACAATAGTGATTCTCACAGCTGCCAAACCCAAATTACTTACATAATGCCTGAATGATTAACGTTTAAAATTACTTTGATTGTGTCCTTCAATTGGGCACCAAATAACTGTGCCAATAAACATATCACAAAAGCCGGGCGGTCGCCCCGATATGGCGAAGATATTTATTTAGGCCTTAAAATTGTGAGGCCATTTAGGGCCAACGTGCTCAGACTGGGCATATCAGGGTTAGCTTGGGGTGTGTGCGTGTGTGTGTGAGAAAGAGAGTGAGGTTACGGCATGGCGTTGCCACCCAACGTCTGTGTGGGTTTTGCAACCGAACGCCTCACACACTATTACTGATTTATTTGGAAATATTATTAAGATTAAATAAATAACAACCCAACAACTAATACGGTTAAATAAATAACTAGATTAATTTAGTACTTTCCCTGCCATTAGTTGTCAAACTACCCTCTTGTTGGTTTGAATTATAGGTTGTCCTAGTTCTAAATATATTCACAATACTATTAGGCCTATACCAATAAATATTAGCTATTAAACTGTACTTATACTCAAACCCCGAACACATCTAACGATTCCATAACAGTAATAAATGTATGATCTACAAATGTTTCGTTCAATAAAATTAATGTTAAAATGTTCATAATGATAAATTTCTTGAGTAGCATGATACTGGGTGAAAATAAACTACGACCAAAACACTCCAAAAATTTAATATCCCCGTAGCAGCTAACCTGCGTCTTCAGCGAATTTCCAATGTGTGTATATAAATATATATATATATATATATATATGTATGTATCTTAATACCACTTAAAGCCACATACCAAGTTTCATCAATATAAATTCATAAATAAATGATTTATGACATTTTAATTATTCCCTATAAGAATAACATGGCGTCTGAGAATGCAGGTTTGCTGAAACAAGGTACACACAAAATGTGTTTTTATGCAAAAGTTTTTATAACGCATCTAGGTGAAGCCACATACCAAATTTTATTAATTTATGTTCATAATTAAGGGATAAAATTTGACTTATTCTCCATAAGAATAACCTAGGGGCTGAGTACGCAGGTTTGCTGCTACAGAAACTATCGGAAAAAAAAAAATTGTTCGTGCAAATATCAATAGACCACAACAGTATGAAGCAATATACCAAGTTTCGTCAGGATAAGTTGATAAATAAGCAAGATATACAATTTGTCTTATTCTCCATAAGGATAACATTGGACAACGTACTGCGTTTAGCACTTTCAATATCTCGATAACCAATTGACGTAGAGAAATGATCAAAACACCAACTTGTTTGTTTTTTAAGCTGAATTTAATGGTGAAAACTTAAATTGGATTTACACAAATATTATATGTAAAAAACTAAAAAAAAGTAATTTTTGGGGTAGAAAAACACGCCTTTGGCTGGTTTTCGTACTTAAAGTCATAAATGTTGCTTTACATGTTTGTACCAAATTTAATCAAAATCGAATCATTTTTACGAGAGTTATCGCACCCCCCCACACACACACACACACACACACACACACACACACACACACACATATATATATATATATATATATATATATATATATGTGTGTGTGTGTGTATTTATTATTTTAAATATTTCAAACACAGTACCCTGGTTTAAATTATTTAATAAAAACAATTTAAACCAGGGTACTGTGGTTAAAATGTTTAAAATAATACTTATATTAGTAACCACTTTTACTGAAAATCACACACACACGCACACACACATATATATATATATATACAGTTTTTAACGAATGGTGTTTTTGGCATCTTGGGAACGAAAAGTTATCATGGTCCCGGGCTTAGGTCTTACCATGCTGACTACGGTAATAGCTTCTTCCCTATAGGGGAAATTCGGTAAAACTTATACTGTAATAACATACAAGACGGTAAATAAACCTATACGTCTAGGTAGTACAAGGCAATCGATTTCCACCAGTTACACCGGTCATCATCAGGCCTCAACGCAGAGAAGCATCAGTGATAAGTGTAAATATATTTTGTAGCGATGAGACATCGTTTATTTCATTTTGTTTATAATAATTGTAAAATGAAAATAATGGGCAAAATATGTAAATATGGATACATACGAATAGCAATGAATGTCATGAATAATAATATTAAATCACATAATTTTATAACGAAGTTTTATGATTTTTAGTACAGAGAGATTATGGGTCGTGTAAGTTACCCTGTCTTTGATATTCTTAGACATTTTACAAACAAATTGATCCTAAACGATATTGCTTTACGGTTTTTGGATTTGTTTAAATATGTTCAATATTTACAGCTACACAACTTGTTCGCACTGACTGCAACGCCACGCAATTGTTAAAAATAGTGTTGGTTAATGAACAACTTATAGAGAGCCATGCATTGCTTCGATAGGCATTATTCCGACAATATTTTCGGAACAGTGCATTTCGGAATACTGCTTTCGGAGTAGTGCATTTTCGGAGTAATGCTTTTCGGAGTTACGCATTCCGGACTAATGCATTAAATACTGTGTAATTTTTCGGAGTACTGCCTTTCGGACTTACGCATTTTTGGATTAATGTTACACACTTGATTTTATCGCTCCGAAATGAACTGCTCCGAAAAGCAATACTCCGAATAAAATAAATAACTTTATGCACAACTAATAATCAAGACAAATATGTTGATAACTCAGTTGTTACAATCGGTTCAGAATTGTTTACAAAATCTATTAATATGTGGGTAAGATTATTTGTTTTTTAAATAAGTAACACACACACATAAGTAAGCACAGTAATGGTGTAGGATAATAAAGACAATTAGATATTTATTGGCACCTACATCAATAAGCCAATTTAGGCCTCATCATGGATATTAAAAAGATCCTGCTTGTCAACATTCGTGGGTGGGGCAAGTTAGTCCCACACTTATCCTTTCATCCTTTCATATCCTTTCATTGGCCAATATCGCCATTTAAAATCCTCCTGACCCCTTTTGACCCCTCCAAATGAAAATGTACCACAAATTCATAGCTCAGAAAAGCAGTACTCCGAAATTCACTGCTCCGAAAGCATTACTCCGAAAGGCATTACCCCGAAAACATTTTCGGAACAGTGCATTTCGGACCACTGCTTTCGGATTAGTGCATTTTCGGATTAATGCTTTTCGGAATTACGCATTTCGGACTAATGCCTTCAAAAGTACATATTTATTTCGGACTACTCCCTTTCGGAGCTGTGCATTTTCGGAACAATGCCGCGCACCGCAACTTATACTTATCCCTTTTAGCATACATTGTTTTTTAGGTAGAACTTGTTGTCCGTTTCAGTACAGTATTGGCTGTGAATTGAACGCAGCGTCATGTAGCGCTCGCTGTGAATGGGCCGTTAGTTCTTCAGTTTTGTGCATGCAGCCTCCCCAGAGTGCAGTGTTGCCACTGTGTCCCACTAAATATCCCTAAATGTAACTTTCTCTGACTCTTTTGACTTTTTATCGCCGAAGTGAAGCAATGTCTCTTATTTTAAGTTATATTGTATACCAAGCTGTTTTAGCAAATTTACCCTAAATACAGTAAGTCTGGCATATATAGAATTACATGTAGCGAATGTGATAGCTATTACATTAGCCAAACAAGACGAAACTTAAGGGTTCTATTTAAAGAACATTTACAAGCCCTAAAGTCAAGAAATAACACAACTATGAGATCCACTTATGCAGAACACATAATTAATACAGGACATAAATATAAAAACTTAGAAGAAAACTTATCAGTTTTGGAGTACGAAAAAAAGCAAGAACAACTTAACGTCAAAGAAGGTATGCATATATACTTAAATAATAAGAAAGATCCACAAAATATTTTAAATACTATGCAGGGCAGACAACAACATCCTATCTTTGAAAAAAATTGATGAAATTAGAACTCAGAGAAAGTAACTTTACATAGTATATACCAATTAATATTTTATTTAATTTTTACCTTTATATATATATATATATATATGTGTATATATATATACACAATTTTAGAATTAGTGATCATATTAGTGAATTTCCTTTGGAAAGTGTACTATTAGCATGACCCGTACAGTGAAACTTAAGCCCGGGACCACCATAGAAGATCCTAACGTGACCCCCTGAACACGTTTTGGGGGGTCGTTCAAAATTATATATATATATATATATATATATATATATATATATATATATATATATATATATATATATATATGTTTGCACTCTAGCGGTCACATTTTTTGTCCGATTTACTTCAAATTTAGTAGGGACATTCCTTTCTGTAATCAGTTGGGCAAGTTCGTTGGGCAAAACGATCGAAAAACTCTAAACCCCTTTTTTGGGGATTAATCTTTCAAATTTTGAGTTTTGGGCCCAAAAAGGGTCAGAAATGCCTCGTATGTAAAATTAATGCATGTAAAAAGATGGGAATAGTGATACAAAAGTTTTAAGCCCTCTCTCGTCATTCTAGCATTCATATTTACCGAGTTATTAAAGAAAATGTGTATCGAGTAAACACAGTACGTTGTCTTATGGGGGTTTTACAGTAGAAAAGCCTGTTATTCCTTTGTTAGAGTACTTTTATCATCCCCAGGAACCTCACGCCTACTTTCAAGCCTGTCTGGACCTTCTCCTAACATTATAATGCACAGCATTGTATTCCCAGCTTTGCAGGCCAGAGAAACCAGGTACATCAGAACAGCCAAAAAATCAGTTTTCAGATTTCAATAAAAATATGAATAAATGTATGTTTTTACACTGATTTGGAGTTTTAAAAGTTGTTATGTGGAAATTCACTTCCCTCACGAAAGCATGCTGCGTGCGAACTCGTTTATTCTCAACATATGTTTGTAATTAATATAAAAGAAAATTTGTTGAGGTTATGTGACTCTGAAGATGACCATTATGGTTCGTCAAATAAAAATTTTTCAAAAAAGGGTACTTGTTTATAATGTTTAAAAAAATTATATATATATATATATATATATATATGTGTGTGTGTGTGTGTGTATCCCTAAGCACGATAACTCTCGTAAAAAGGTCCGATCTTAATGAAATTTGGTAGAAATGTGTAAAGTACCATTTATTTGAACGAGTTCGAATACCAGACGAATCACACCATCCGAAAGGGGGTTTTGGGGGGTTTTGTACACCAAAAATGTGTTTTTTCGGTTTATATATGTGATTTTTATTTAAATCAAATTTTAAATTTTAATATTGAATTTAGCATAAAAAAACAAACAATTTGGTATTTTAATCATTGCTCTACGTCAATTTGTTACTGAGATATTGAAAGTGCTAAACACAATACGTTGTCTAATGTTACTCTTATGGAGAAAAAGACAAATTGTATATCTTGCTTATTTATGAACATAAACTGACGAAATTTAGTATATGGCTTTATCTGGTTGTGGTTAATTGTCGTTTGCACAACAAATTTTCGCCTATGGTTCCCGTATCAGCAAACCTAGGTACTTGCTCCCCATGTTATTCTCATGGAAAATAATTAAAATGTTATATATGGCTTGTTTATGAATGTATATGGATGAAACTCGGTATGTGACTTTACTAAGATGAGTTATATTGATATTTGCATACAAATCCATTATTTTGTGTACCTTTTTGCAGCAAACCCGCGTACTCATCCTCAATGTTATTCTTATGGAGAATAATGAATATTTTAAATATCGCTTGTTTGTGAATATATTTCTTATGAATCCTGTTAAGTTTTAATGTGTTATGTTATATATTCATTGGAAATTCGCTGAGTATGCAGGTTTGCTGCGACGGGGGTATTTAATGTATCAAGGGTTACCGTTGAACTTACTCATCCAGGGACTAACTAACACTCCACACGATTCACTTTCAAATGATAGATTTTTATTGTTTGCATAACGAAAAAATCATACCCATTTAGGCACAATACAATACATTATTTTTAGTATATAAAATTATAATGGGAAAAAAACATCACATTCGTTCTATAATCTTTAAATGCATGTAATCAAATGGAAACCCAACCGTATGAATTCTGAGGTGGTTATCATGGAAAACACTACCATAAAGCATGTAAAATGTTTGTTATGATTCCCTTCCAACTCATAAAATATGACAAAATCCCTTTGGTCTTTGCTCTAGTGGCCTTTGGCCTTTAAAAGTTCAATAATTATATATTGCAGGATGAGTTTGTTTGGTTAGGCGATTATTTACAAATATGTTTATCTTTCCGTTGTGACTTGGTTGTGCCTATTACTATTACAATTGCTTTATGTTTCCATTTTCTGTAGTGGTTTTATACTTTGGAAAAATTACTAAATGTGTGAGCATATTTTACGGTTTTTCAACAACGAAAATAAATAAGTATGGAATAAAAATAACCATGTACAAGTATTTTTGGATCAGTTAACTGTAGGTTTTATTTAGTTCAAATAATAAAATAAATGTTAACAAATCTTTTGAAATGCATTGAAATCAGTAATAGCCATGTTGAAAACTGATTTTTTTTAAGTACTACGTTATGAAGACTAAAATCTTTGAAAAAGAGGCAAAATCAATTTACAAACTATCTAAAGACGATTATTTACAGGATCTGCAATACGGTTCTCGAACTGGACATTTATTTACAATACCATACACAGTTGGTAATAAATATCATGTTATATTTCGGACAATATTGGTAACGATGGCGTTGGTAGGCCACAGTTCCATGTGACCAGTGGCGGGTCCGAGCCCCTGGGACACTGGAATTGATAACGTCTATATTAGTGCCAGCAATGGGCTCCCCAGGTACCGACTGCCACATTGACTCTGGGGTATAAATTATATCTCAGTTGTAGCGCGCTGCGACGTAAGTCGAGTGAATGCTTGTGATAAATGTTCCAACGCTCCCGTAAAAGGAAACTGTTAGCTGTATGAGGAATGTTTAGAAAATACAGTTTACAGACTTTTTCAAAAGTGTTTTAAACATATCTATCAATTACAGTAAGTAAATACCCCCGTAGCAGCAAACCTGCATACTCAGCGAATTTCCAGTGCATATTAATTTATCTTAATACCACATAAAGCCACATACCAAGTTTCATCAATATACATTCATAAATAAACGATTTATGACATTTTAATTATTCTCCATAAGAATAACATGGCGGCTGAGTATGCAGGTTTGCTGAAATAAGGAACACTAAAAATGGGCTTTTATACAAATATCATTATAACTCAACTAGGTAAAGCCACATACCAAGTTCTATTAATTTATGTTCATAATTAAAGGAGATAACACGTTAATTATTCTCCATAAGAATAACATGGGGCTGAGTATGCAGGTTTGCTGCTACGGGAACTATCGGGAAAAAAATGGATTTTTGTGCAAATATCAATAGACCACAACCAAATAAAGCCATATACCAAATTTTGCCAGTTTACGTTCATAAATAAGCGAGATATACAATTTTTCTTTTTCTCCATAAGAATAACATTAGACAACGTACTGTGTTTAGCACTTTCAATATCTCGGTAACCAATTGACGTAGAGCAATGATCAAAATACCAAATTGTTTGTTTTTTTAAGCTGAATTTAATGGTATAAAATTTGATTTAAATTAAAATTACATGTGAAAACCCCAAAAAACACATTTTTGGGGTACAAAACCCCCCAAAAACCCCCCTTCGGATGGTGCGATTCATCTGGTTTTCGAACTCGTTCAAATAAATGGTACTTTACACATTTGTACCAAATTGCATTAAGATCGGACCTTTTTTACGAGAGTTATCGTGCTTACGGACACATATATATATATAAATAAATATATATATATATATATATATATATATATATATATATATACATATATACAAATTTGAACGAATGGTGTTTTTAGCATCTGGGGACCTCAAAATGAAAAGTTATCATGGTCTCGGGCTTAAGTCTTACCATGAGACCTACGGTAATAGCTTCTTCCCTACAGGGGAAATTCGCTAAAATCTGATATCATTTGTTAAACGATATTCTGGAAGATCTAACTAAGTTGGTGAAATAAAATTATAACCTCAAAGATTATGTATACTTTTACATTAAGGCATAGTACGTGGGGGCCAAGCTTTGCTCGGGGAAGGCCAGTTAGTTTTGATGACTTGGAGTAATTTTTCACCAAGTCCCCTTCATGAAGAGCAGATTTGCTTAGCTCATGAGCCTCTTTGCTGCATGTTTAAGCTAATTTTAGTTGTTATTATAGCTCCCTTTGACCGCCTTTGACTCATTTTAGATATGACATGACCATTATAATGTAAAATGTTAATTCAATGGTTTTAGTCACTGCTCTGCCAAATGTTTATATTTAAGCTACATGAGTATTACCATTGACTATTGAATGGTATTACTTTGACAGGCAATACAATTGATTATAAACTGTCGTTATGATTATTTTGTTTTGATTTGAAACTTTAAAAGTCCAATGTTAATTTTTTAACTTTTCAAATTCGTTATTTTACATAAGAATAATTTTGGTTCTTCTTGGAAATGTTTCTTTTGATAATTGTCTGTATGTCAAACCCCCTTTCTCATTAAACCTGAGTGTAGGTCAAATAACCTTGTATATTTTAATATTGATATCAAGGTGTTGTGTTCATACTCATAAATAGTCTCTTAAAATAATAACAAAATTAACTTTTGTTGTCTTAGAGTAGCGGAGGGTGAATTTGTAATGCAAGGGGAGGTGGAGGAAGTTCGGGACATTGCCTTAAGCATTACCTTGATTGCGTGTCTTGAGAACTATTTCTTAATCATGAGTCAGTCTTAATTAACAGCAGAAGCCCTCAGACTGCCAAGTCAACGTCTTAAAACATTCAAGAGCTCTTATTGGTAATTAAACTCGGTGTTATTTCACTATTTGAACTCATGTTAAAGGTTCGTATGGTTAATAAACCCAATTTTGAAAAACATTTAATGAAAAACATTAAATAAAAGTGTTATCTGTCGGAGTTTACAAAGCAAAACTAAATATAATTTAAAAATAGCTAGTTGATGATCTCGGCGGTACATGTTGAACGCGTGATTGTATTATGGATGACAGTAAGAACATAGTGTACTTATACTTCCATCCAATTGTAATTGTATCTGTTAGTACAACGCGGGACTTGCTGGATTGTTCCAATACATATCATATATATGTAATAATATATATAATAAATATAAAAATATAAAATAAAAATATTATAAAATATTATAAAAATATATATAATATACATACATATTTTACATATATGAGTATTTGTAAAATAATGATTTAGCAAAAGTAGTTTCCCCGCAGTAAAGATACAGATGATTTGATAATAGATCGGCCCATTAAACATCGTGCCTAAGGATGTAAAAGAATTTAATAAAAATTCAACATAGTTCATGATAGTAACATTATAAATTTCCAAAAAATCCTTTCATTTTGGTTATCTTAATATTTTATATAAAATAAAACAAAATGTAGTTTTACTCCCTTCCATATCTAGCTTGCTGACTAAATCGGCTCATTCACTGGTACATCACTGGTGTTTAACGTAGGCTACAATAGAAAACAAGTCACTTGCACAGATATAATTATGTAGGAATGAAATGAAATACGAACACACGATATAATAACGATGAGAGGTTGCACAGGTGGCGGGGGGGGGGAAGGGGGCGGGGGAGTGGGGAGTGGATAGTTTTTGATGGGGTCGCGAGGGAGCCAAGCTAATTCATTACGTCGACCAGAGGCGCCCTCGGGGCCCCGTGTGAGGTAATGGCCGACATTTTAACTAACATTATGCTGCTCGGTGTCCGGGCAAAACGTTACACATGAAATATTCAGCTAAAACTTATACCCGGGTCGGGTATGATAATTATCCCTGATTACTTCTGGTGGACAACTTCTGGAACTTTACACCGTTAAGTGAAGAATATTTTTAAAGATATTGGTAAATACCAGGGGTTTTAATCCAGATGGCTAGGGCCTAATAATATTTAGAGAGAATTTTAGGTTATTAATGTAATGTTTTTAAGTCATACTGCACTACAAAGGTGGGAGTTTTCACCACAAGGGTGGGGGGGGGGTCTGCGTTTGTTGTGTTTCTGGAAAAGGAGAGACCTTTCCAACGCTATCATTTTACAAGCCCAAAACCTGGATTAAGTATAATAATTACGATGGATTAGCTTCAGTTGGTTTAAACACTAAGACAAACTATCTTTTTATATCTATAAGGTATATGATACTAATAATCCTCTCATCCGTAACAGCTCACCCGACCACCCCACCCACTTGTCGACGCTGACTGTGATAGTGATCCAGGTTGGTGATATATAAAGTCTTAAGTTAATTAATACCACCCTTGTATTGCCCTGAGATTTGCATGGTAAGGTGTTGACACGTTTATAAGTAAACTATGTATCTCTAGGTACATATTTTTATAAATCAATGGAACATTTAGAAGTTATAGAAATTAATTGATAGGGTTTATATCACCAGGTGGGATCACTATCACAATCAGCGGCTACAGGAGGGTGGGGTTGTTGCGAGACCTTTAGACCAAAACAAAGGCCCGACAAAGTCTCAAACACGGGAAATCGAAGCACGTCGCCTTTAAACGGTCGCGCAATTTTAAGCTATAAAACGTTGGTGGCTCAATTGGTTTGTTCCTCGAGGGTTGCAATTTATATATTCAGGCCTAATTTGGATTCTATTACCTTTTAAACTAAATATTAGGATTTGTTGTATTGTCATACGGGTTTAATCTTGATAGACCTACAGTCCATACACGTGGATATCAACATTGGACTATACCGTCATAGATTGACAAAACCTAATTGAAAGCCTTTTTTTCAATGTCCACTGTATCATATTATACATAAAATACCTATTGTACTTCAACCAGCTGCCTTTTTTAGAACTTATAAACACTACAACATCCATTCACTAATTTGTTAGGCCTTTTACATTTTGTTTTCACTCTTCACATTATTATTGTTCACCCTTTAAAGCGCTAGGGGAAGAAATCTCGAGTTTTGAATCCGTTCCTTACCGGCGCCGCGGCGTTACGATACCATAAACAGTTAACAATGTACGTTTACTTTAAAACTGCTATTGTTTTATAAATGAATATCAAACGACTAGTCAAGTGAGGTGAAGGATGTGAACATTTGCTCAGTGCGGATGGTCCAGTGGTCCAGCGGATGGTGCGTCGCGCGGTGTAGCTGTGAATGGGCCGTTAGTTGTTCAGTTTTGTGCACACTGCTTCCCCAGAGTGCAGTGTTGCCACTGTGACCCACTAAATAACCCGCCTATAACTTACCCTTCACTGTTTAATCTCCACTGAATTCTCGAACTGCGCATTTTTTCAGCTTATATTTATAACGATATACTTTTTTACATACAGGAATTTACAACTTGTTTACATTTATGAACCTATATATTCAATTGAATCTATATGCACCTATTCTATTCTATCAATTGTGCCTCTTAGTAAGCTGTTTTAAACACCAACTCTAACAATGCATATAATCAAGTGGGGACTTTGCAATACTACACACATTTGAAGGTGTTTTGGTTCCAAACCCCTCCTCTTTGGAGTGTACTGCCAGTTTATGAATTTATTTTCATGCTACATAACAGGCAGAAGCCAACTTACACAGCAGGCGTTCAACATATCCACGGTTGAAACGCCAAGTTCACTGAATTAAGGACACCTCCTTCTTCGTATGGTGTTACGAGTTTTATGTGTCAAATTAAAGGGGACATTACGTATATTTGCCGAATTTCCTCAGAATTCACTTTCGTTTTTAGGGCTACACCCCACAGCCCTTCAAATGTTGCAATTTTAACCTTATGTAACAGCAGTAATTATTGAAGTTGATCATTTGACAGCTGTTGAAGGTAACTAAACACAGTACAGAAGCAAAATCAGCTGTTTTAAGCTAACTTCTGGAATGGCGCCACAATTTAAACTGCTCAAGTTCGAGCAGCTGTATTAGCTAGTCACATACACAAAATTAATAACACTCAATCAGATGCAATGTTACTTAACTGCACAAAGTCTAAGTCCGTCGTGTGTTTCATTCTAACTGTAATAGCCTAACACAATTGTCAAACAAATAAATCTAGTATAAAAATAATTTTAGTACGCCTATTATATATAACTAGTAGCCTGTCACGGCTTCGCTCGCGATCACAACGTAATATTATATCCTATACTCTAATATGAGTAAGGTTTGCTTGCTTGCTTGTTTGCGACACTGATTTAAAAAACGGCTCCAACAATTTCCTTCAAATGTTCGAAATAACTAATTTCTGGGATAAAAATAAGATCTAGACAGGCCTCATCCCCAGGAAAATTCAAATAATGTAAAAAATTAAATGAAAAGTTAAAAAAATTAACATTGGGCTTATGGAGTTTCAAATCAAAACAAAAGAATTGCAACAGCTGTTCATAATCAACCAGAGAACTGTCAAAGTAATACTCATGTTGTTTTTGATTATTAACATGTGGTTTCCTGAGAGCAGAGATTAAAAGATTTGATTGAAGATTACATATATAGAGTAGTAAAACAAATCAAAGGGACATTGAGCTATAAATAACAACTGGTGTGACCTTAAAAATGTAGAAAAGAGGCAAATGACTTATACAAATATGATCATCAGTAGGGGGAAGTGGTGAAATATTACTCAAGTCATCTAAACAAACTGACTGGCCTTCCCCCGAGCGAATCTCGGCCCCCAGGTACTTATATTTATGTAAGCTCTTCTGTTATCATGTGTTTTACTATCAACAGCTGTTTTAGTACGCAATTAATACAAATTATTCGTCTATTTAAGTAAACAAAATATTTTCTTCATAAGGAATACACTATAACTTTGAAGGCCTGGGGGGAAAAGCTATCGTTTTTAAAAATCCGTCCATTATTAACGGAGCAGTAGTGTTTCGTAGAAATCGCCTTCACGTATTATATATAAGGATTAAGCCTGAAGATAAAAATGTGTAGCCTGTAGTAAATAAATAACGTGTTTTCACCCATTACATTTCAACGTGCGTGATCGTCGCATAGTACTATAAGTAATTGTTTTAAAGATTTATTTATTTCACAATTATTATTAAATTAGTTATATATAATGTATTCATTAAAACAATTATGGACCAGTTTTTGTGTAGAACATCGTAAATCCATTACTGTTAGATTGGGGTTTGGTTTTAATCTCTAGGAGGGGTTCTTTGAAAGTGTTATGACTGTTTCCAGAGCCATTATCCCAGTCAATAGTCTGAAGATTTGTTCCTTAATCACAGGTCGATTTTAATTAACAGAACAATCACACGGACTTTACATCCTTTGCAGTCGGTGACAAGCTCATAGATTTTGTTATGTTCATCGTAAAAACCAGTTTGCTGCTCGATATTCTTCGTAGTGTTTAGATGGGTGCACTACTTAAAACTGAAAAGTATGATAATTTATTACTATCTGACTAGAGCATACTTAGAAAACCCCGAAATGACAGGGTAACAAGTTAAATCTATAATTATAACATAACAAATTTACCGTCCTGTTGGGAAGAGTTACAACATTAGGAACAAGGTTCACCTTACAGTAAAATTTAAATGAAATGAAATATACCACCTACATATAAAACTAAATCATCTCAGGAACGTTTAAGATAAAATTAACTCCGACACCCATCAACCAGTACTTGAATGAAAAGTTTTGTTAAGGAAATCGGAGGAAAACTATTATTTTCTTAATTTTTTCGAAACTACAGCCCGATGTTGAACTGACACACTCACGTATACGAATCCTAGGTCACGTCTAGATGAGCTATAATAGCGGACAAATAAATTGCCATTTGAGGGCGTGGTTTGTCGGGCTATCAACCAAGATCAGCCAATGGCATCGGTATTTTATATCAATGGCCAATGGTAGACGTGCTGCATTGCCAAAACTCCACACCAGTTGACCGGAATAACAACGTGACAACGTTCGTCAATGCTATTGGCGACAGCCCAACTCTTAATGCATTTTTCTGCTATTATAGAAACGTTGAAATTGTATATTTTTTCCATACAACCTCTCCTATGGTCATACATAACGTGTCAAGTTAAAACATATTGGCGGTTGATCTGCTGTGTGATTTGATTTGCCTATCAACTGAGCGAAGCTAGTTCATTTACATACTTGCGATGTTATATGCCAATATTATTTCTAACAAATAAACAAACTAACAGGTTTTCCAACAAGGACTTTGAATGTAGTAGTTCCAGTTAAAGATGTTTTTAAATTATTTCAAATTTTAAGTAACGGCAGGGGTATTGATAATGTAGCGATGATTCCGCGGTTGTAGTCAAAATGTTCACTCAGAGAGTTCCAGTGTTGGCAGTCCTTCTCTGATTATTTACCCTGTCTTTGCAATATGTACCCTGACAAGCATGTGTTCTGTTGTCACCACTCCTACTCTACCTATACTCCATACCACTTACTGGCACTATGTAGTAAGTTCAACAAGTCTCAACAGGCTAAGGAATTGTCATAAGTATATTAAACTCAATGTTCAATAAGGTAAACGAGTGAACGAGTGAAATGTGATGCTTATGATTATTGTGGCTTTATTATTTGCACAGCTGTAAAATCACCCTTTGCCGCACTTGTGTAACAACTGGAGGGCGGCAGTGTGGGCGGGTTTGTTAGGCATATCGACATGGATGGGGTCCCTAAGGACCACGGTGTCCCCACTGTCGAGTTACATAACGAACGTCCATCTGGCCCACATTGCTGCCCTTTGTAATAAAACGTAATTAGTAAAATTAACTGGCTATTTTCGTTTCTTTATCGAACATACTTTGTAACAGCTCATTCGCATTATTAGATTTACCGGGGATTTTGGAATGTGTTTGCAAATGTTTCCACGTTGATTTCGTGCTCTTCTAACAGTAAGGAAAATTACAGACGAATCAATGGAAAACTTCCCAAAATTGAACATTAGGAATTGATCATTTAGAGAGGAGGTTATATTCTTAATATAGGGATAAAACACTTTCAACCCCTGAATATAATATGAAAACACAAGCTTAACATTCACGACATAATAAACGACAGTATAAATGTACTTCGCGGCATTTAATTCACAAAACTTAGTATGTATTAATTTGTTTAAAATTATTTTAAGTGTTTAACTTTAGATGTTCTTGCGTACTCATTTTGCTCCTGGAATATACGTACCCCAACAGTTTTATCGCTGTGTGATCCGTTCATTTCAGTGTGATGTTGTCTGCGTATTTCATGGTTGTTATAGATGTGTAAGGGAGTCATGGGCGTACATCTTAGGCGTACTACATAATACTAACTTAAATTAAGGTTTGAACCAGTTTATCGAGATGTGTGATATTATGAATAGTTTTATTAAACGAATCATCTTAACGAATCATACAAGTATTTATGAGGTTGTTTAGTGGATTGGTTATAATAGTCTCTATTTTAGGCGAAACTATTGCAGAGTGTTTTACTAAACGTATTGTTTAAAAATAGCCGTTATTGTGTTGCTTATAGAGGCCTCGTGGAAAGTCCTGATATCAGCAAAAACCCATTACATTACAATATTTTAATCACAATCCTTTTAAGTGTCATTAACAAGTTTATTTCATTTACGATGCAATTGCTTTGCCAGAATTATATCATAGAATTGTTATTGTGTTGCTTGTATTATAGGTTAGATAATACTTTTACTGAAACATGTTCTAGTTTTTTTGCAATAAGAGTTACAACCTACATTGTTACTACGTTATATATGTTACTATCCATATATTACTACGGCCAATATTTATCAGACTGTGTAAGATAATTCAATTTCTTACTTAAACTGAGTATATTAAAAATATATTTGTAAGGTTTGTTCGATAAATAAAACATTATATAATGCGCGACCCTTTAAGACAATGACTCCTACATACTTTGGAATTCACTCGAATAATCCAAAATTGTTCAGAATAAATTATATCAAATCCTTACAACTTCATACTTAAACATTTCAACAAAATAATTTATGTTTCGTCATTCCATAAGTGTGTGCTTTCATAAGTGAATTGACGATAGATAGAATTAAGCATGTGAAATAGAATGACTTATTCATGCAGCCCTTTAAAACCATCCGGGACGAACTGTTAGGATATACTATACAGTATGTACCAAAGTCGTATTATTTTATGGGACGAAGGCAACAAGTAGAGCTGTTTTACGTCTCGGGTATGTCGGGTTAACGATCCAACGGCGCGGCGGCAAACTTTGACTCTCAGGGGACCACCTCATATCCCCGAGGGCCTTGCTGCTGTGTGCTTCGTGTATAGTTGGCGCTTTGTAGATATTAACTTTGACTACCAGGGACCACATATACTCCCGATGTGTTTCGTGCTATGTGCATAGTGTATTTTTGACACTTTTTAGATATACACTTTGACTACACAGGGACCACATATACCCCCGATGTGTTTCGTGCTATGTGCAACGTAAATTGTTGACACTTTTTAGATATACACTTTGACTACCCAGGGACCACATATACCCCCGATGTGTTTCGTGCTATGTGCAACGTGTATTGTTGACACTTTGTAGATATAAAGTTTGACTACCCAGGGACCACATATACCGCCGATATGTTTCGTGCAATGTGCAACGTGTATTGATGACACTTTTTAGATATACACTTTGACTACACAGGGACCACATATACCCCCGATGTGTTTCGTGCTATGTGCAAAGTTTATTTTTGACACTTTTTAGATATACACTTTGACTACACAGGGACCACATATACCCCCGATGTGTTTCGTGCTATGTGCAACGTTAATTGTTGACACTTTTTAGATATACACTTTGACTACCCAGGGACCACATATACCCCCGTTGTGTTTCGTGCTATGTGCAACGTGTATTGTTGACACTTTGTAGGTATAAAGTTTGACTACCCAGGGACCACATATACCGCCGATATGTTTCGTGCAATGTGCAACGTGTATTGATGACACTTTTTAGATATACACTTTGACTACCCAGGGACCACATATACTCCCGAGGTGTTTCATGCTATGTGCAACGTGTATTATTGGCACTTTTTATATATAAACTTTGACTACCCAGGGACTGCCTAATATCCCGGAGGTGTTTGCTGCTGTATGATACGTTTATTTTTGGCGCGTTGTAGATATACACTTTGACTACCCAGGGATCGCCTGATACCCCCAAGGTATTTCCTGCTACGTGCAACGTGTATTGTTGGTGCTTTTTAGATATAAACATTGACTACCCAGGGACGGCCTCAAATCACAGTGGCGTTTGCTGCTGTGTGATATGCTTATTGTTGGCGCGTTGTAGATACACACTTTGACTACTCAGGGACCGCCTGATATCCCAATGGTGTTTCCTGCTATGTGCAACGTGTATTGTTGGAGCTTTGTAGATATAGACTTTGACTACCTAGGGACCACATGATATCACCAACGTGATTCCTGCTGTGTGCAACGTGTATTTTTGGCGCGTTGCAGATATGCACTTTGACTACCCAGGGATCGACTGATATCCCCAAGGAGTTCCCTGCTACGTGCAACGTGTATTGTTGACACTTTGTAGATATAGACTTTGACTACCCAGGGACAACCTCACATCATTTGGGGCCTTGCTGTAGCGTGCTTCGTGTATAGTTGTAGAGTTTTATATAATATAAACCCAACTCATATCCAAGAACCTGGCTGCCGGATGTTCTCTGTATGGTTGTAACTTTGTAGGTATAAATCTTGACTGTTCTTTGCAAAATTTTTCCAGGGCTAAGCTACTATTTGTAAATGATCTGAGCTTAATCCTTAATTGAGATAGAAAGGCTTTCCAATTAGCTCATTGATTAAATTATGCCAGCAACCACAATACTGAATATCTGCTCAACATTGTGTTTTGTCCAGTTGTGTTTTTCGTAATAATTGAGTAATATTTCCATAATTTACCAAACCGTTCCGACAAAAAAAAAACATTGGTTTCACATTTTGATTGTTCCTGAGAACTTATTTTTCTTCTGTAATTTGCGTTACCTAAAAAATACAAAATAATACGTAATACGTTATCAAAATGTGTGACATTCTGAAAAGCTATTGAACAGCATTGATGGTTTTTAAGATCCATAGAAATTACGGTTTAGGTAATTAGCGAAATTGGTAATATTTGGCTAATTACCAAGTCACATCATCTTCTAAAAAATAGTCTATTTTTTATACTTTTTTTCTGGGGTGTTTAACTGACACGCCCAGCATAAAAATACCTGGATGGTGACCAGTAACAATCGGGTGTGTCTAAGTATAAGTGGCAACCGCTGGAATCCCATTCAAGCAACATTAAGCTCCCCATTTGCAGAACATACTGAATAGTCGGTTTCTCTAATAAGTGACCAACGAATCGCATCATATCACAACCATCATCAGTCAATTACTGATGACCTCTGATGGCTTCAACTGGCAGGTGACCGTGTTAGCTCCTGATGTGACATCATAACCACGGCAATGTCGACTGCTGGACGAATCACGTTCCGTGTTGTGCTCTCTGTAATTGATTGATGGCTGGAAAACGTATTGCATGACTCGTAATGGATAAACGCAATTAACACCAGCACGTTTATACCTTTACGAGTGGGTTCATATCGAAATGCAAGGTCAAATGAAACCTCCCTTTTCATATGGGAAGATAATTGAGTAATATAATTTTGGTAAGTAAAGTAAAGAATGTTAGAATTAAAAATACCCCCGTAGCAGCGAACCTGCATACTCAGAGAATTTCCAATGCATATATATTTATCTTAATACCACATAAAGCCACATACCAAGTTTCATCAATATAAATTCATAAATAAACGATTTATGACATTTTAATTATTCTCCATAAGAATAACATGGCGGCTGAGTATGCAGGTTTGCTGAAATAAGGAACACTAAAAGTGGGGTTTTATACAAATATCAATATAACTCAAGTAGGTAAAGCCACATACCAAGTTCTATTAATTTATGTTCATAATTAAAGATGATAACACGTTACTTATTCTCCATAAGAATAACATGGGGCTGAGTCCTTGCAGGTTTGCTGCTACGGGAACTATCGGATAAAAAATGGGTTTTAGTGCAAATATCAATAGACCACAATAAAACGAAGCAATATACCAAGTTTCGTCTGGATAAGTTGATAAATAACCGAGATATAAAACTTTTCTTATACTCCATAAGAATAACATTGGACAACGTACTGTGTTTAGCACTTTCAATATCTCAGTAACCAATTGACGTAGAGCAATGATTAAAACACCAAATTGTGCGTCTTTTTAAGTTGATTCCAATGGAAAAAATAAAATATTACTTTTTCAAAAATTGTTCGTAAAAACTCAAAAAACCCATTTTTGGGGTACAAAACCCCCTCAAAATACTCCTTCGGATAAGTCGATCTGTGTGGTTTTCGAACTTAAAGTCATAAATACTGCTTTACACGTTTGTACCAAATTTCATCAAAATCGGACCTTTTTTACGAGAGTTATCGCACCCACGGATACACACACACACACACACACACACACACACACACACACACACACACACACACATATATATATATATATATAAACGAAAAGTTATCATGGTCCCGGGCCTAGGTCTTACCATGCCGACTACGGTAATATCTTCTTCCCTATAGGGGAAATTCGCTAAAAATAAGAAAACTAAGGATAATATCATACATTTAAATACCCAATCCTCCCAAATAACATTGATATTTGTTATGTGCCATACTGTGATAGGCCTATATAGATTGCAATTAATGGTATCGCTTTGCAAACTCACATATCTTAATATCAAATATACATCAACTGATAATTTAGTAGTGTTCCATTTTAAATGTTAGCATTTGTACCGTATCAGTTTATGCATACGCATACCACACTCTCAGTTTATTTGTGACGAAAACTATGCTGTTATATTTTTACACGTACTCCTTGACAAATCAAATTAACATAAATTCCAAATCAATTTCAGTCGCATAAGCCCATTGTCAGTCAGCGGTGATCAGACTGCTAAAAATCCACCCGTTGGATGTTGTCAATGAAATAAAATCATATTTAGATATAAAAAAAATAAACAGAGATGGAGAATTTGTCGGTTGTGAAATAGTTTTGAGTTAGCTATAGTTAGCTTCCCATTCACTTTATTTGTTGAAACTCTTGGATGTAATTGTTTATAACGTATCAGGACATCGTTTTAAACACGCATACACTAAATAGAATGATTTAACAAAGTAGTGGTGAAACCACAAAGAGGCATCACTTCCGGCGCTTTTTCCCCATGTTATTCTTATGGGGAGCCGTTTTTGCACCGACGCCAGCTCCCGCCCCACACAAGTTTCCTTGTTAGCCTATACTATTGTCCAACCCTTGCCTATATTAAATATATTGTCCCCATCCCCATCCCTCCTCTATATTTTTAAAAATTAATTTTCAAATTCAGGCTAAAAAACTATCTTTGGTGTTTACTGTCCGATTTGTCTGCAATTTGGATATGTTATTGTCCTAGGCAAGTGTTTTAATAAATTTCACTTACATTTCCCAAATTCACTATTACGGTCAAAAATATTTTTGAAAAATACTGCCAATTGCCAACTTCTTTATTTACTGTCCGATTTGTCTTCAATTTGGATATGTTATTGTCCTAGGCAAGTGTTTTAATAAATTCCACGTACATATCCCAAATTCACTATTACGGTCAAATTAAAAAATATTTTTGAAAAATACTGCCAATTGCCAACTTCTTTATTTACTGTCCGATTTGTCTTCAATTTGGATATGTTATTGTTGTAGGCAAGTGTTTTAATAAATTACACTTACATTTCCCAAATTCACTATTACAGTCAAATTAAAAATTATTTTTGAAAAATACTGCCAATTGCCACCTTCTTTATTAAATGTCCGATTTGTCTTCAATTTGGATATGTTATTGTCCTAGGCAAGTGTTTTAATAAAATCCACCTACATTTCCCAAATTCACTATTACGGTCAAATTAAATAATATTTTTGAAAAATACTGCCAATTGCCACCTTCTTTATTAACTGTCCGATTTGTTTAAAATTTGGATATGTTATTGTCCTAGGCAACTGGTTTAATAAATTCCACCTACATTTCCCAAATTCACTATTACGGTCAAATTAAATAATATTTTTGAAAAATACTGCCAATTGCCACCTTCTTTATTAACTGTCCGATTTGTCTGCAATTTGGATATGTTATTGTCCTAGGCAACTGGTTTAATAAATTCCACTTACATTTCCCAAATTCACTATTACAGTCAAATTAAAAATTATTTTTGAAAAATACTGCCAATTGCCAACTTCTTTATTAAGTGTCCGATTTGTCTGCAATTTGGATATGTTATTGTCCTAGGCAAGTGTTTTAATAAATTTCACTTACATATCCCAAATTCACCATTACGGTCAAATTAAAAAATATTTTTGAAAAATACTGCCAATTGCCAACTTCTTTATTAAATGTCTGATTTGTCTGCAATTTGGATATGTTATTGTCCTAGGCAACTGGTTTAATAAATTACACTTACATTTCCCAAATTCACTATTACAGTCAAATTAAAAATTATTTTTGAAAAATACTGCCAATTGCCAACTTCTTTATTAAATGTCCGATTTGTTTAAAATTAGATATGTTATTGTTGTAGGATAGTGTATATGCACCATCCACATTTCCCAAATTCACCATTACAGTCAAATTAAAAAATATTTTTGAAAAATACTGCCAATTGCCAACTTCTTTATTTACTGTCTGATTTGTTTAAAATTTGGATATGTTATTGTTGTAGGCTAGCGTATATGCACCATCCACATTTTACAAATATTGCGGCTAAATTTTAAAAAATTTGGAAAAATACTGCCAGTTGGCAACTTCTTTATTTATGGTCTGATTTGTTTAAAATTTATATATGTCATTATTCTAGGCTAGTGTATATGTACCATCCACATTTGACAAATTAACTATAATGGTCAAATTTAAAAAATATTTTGAAAAATATACTAACAATTTCAAACTTCTTTATTTACTGTCTGATTTATTTTCGGATATGTTATAGCTCATATATAGGTAACAAGACCACACTACCACAAGTTCCATTACCCCCTATAATACAGTATTTTGTCTTTTTGTTTGTTTATTTTGCTGTAATCCCAAAACTGACTTTGCTGTTTATTGTCACTTTGGATATTGTCCTAAGCATTTATTGTCTGATTTATTTTTGGATATGTTATAGCCCCCAACTATTATATCTAAAATTACAATATTATTTCCACCTATAATACAGTTGATGTGTTGTTTGTTTTGCCGCAACCTAAAAACTAATATTGGTATTTGAAATACAAGCTTATTATATACATCCAGCTGATAAGTAATATATATCCACAATTATGGTCAGAACTGCCCAAATTTTAAGCCAATACAAAAATAAATTTTTAAACCCCAAAACAACTAAACACAAAACACTAATCTTTCTTTGTGCTTGTTTGGAGTAGTTTTTATTTTATCCAACTTAATTTTAATTTTGTAGTTAAAATCAAACTTCCCACATTCTAGCTCCCTTTCCAGCCAGTGACATAAAGGTTACGAATATTTTCAAACTGTACAATATATCTTTTTCTACCCCTATGTTGGACTTGTTTAATAGCGCACCATATTCCAAATCCTCCAGTCTACTACATTCTTTAAATTTAACATTGCCTTTAATATCTTGCATCTCTATGTCTTCTTGTCCATTGTTACGGAAACTTAGGTTTTCTATTTTTGGAATCGCCACAAAATGTTGCGGTTCCGTTAGTGTTAAAGCTGGTGGCTGGTAGGTAGATAAATAATGTCCAAATCACCACTGTATGGCAACACGCTATAACCTTGCCTATTCTTATTTATCTCTATAAATACAGTTTTACAGACACCTTTAACACAATATACACCCCTCCATCCTTTTCTGCCAACACTCCCACAAACTTGTTTACTACAAACGCATACACTATATAATGTCCATAATGCTCGCAGGAAGTAATCTTTTAATTTATCCTCTCTTTCCCTTCTTTCTTTAGCCAACTGTACATTCCTCTGCAACAATATTTTCCACATATTCCAATGTCTTCTAATTCCAGTTTCCTCTCTAAGAAAGGCTTGGAAAGTGGCTCTATTTCTTTAATAGTGTATGGGTACAGTTTATTGGTCCGGCTTCTTAAAACGTAGGGAGTAAGGTTAGGACTTTCCAAATTGATGTGTTTAGGTATAGTGGAGAAAGGTGTATTTGATGTGCCCCCAGATTTGATGTAACACTTATGCTTTACACTTATGGCATCCTCCTCTATTACCTCTACGTAGTTGGTAAACAGTTAAAGCTAAATGCAGATAGAGCACACTTTATTAACTTTTCCCTTTGATCTTTTGGCAGTTTTAGTTGTACTCCAGTTATCTTCTTCGTATTACTATTACCCCAACATGCATCATTAAACACTAAACAACAACTGTTTTGTAATTGGCAACTTTCACCCACATCTTATGCAGAGGTACAGCATAGAATGGAGCATTTTGAAAGTACCGTTTGTTGTCTTCTATTAGACTTAAACAATCTCTTAAAGGTTCAAACCCCTTACCAAAACCTCTACAATAGATTGTTGCCTCTAACCTTGTTATTCCATTCTCTCTAGCCAGTTGAGAACGTTTCTTTTAGGTTTACAAAGTTTATTATATGGTTTCCTATACTTTTAATTACTCCAGGGCTTGTAATCTGGCATATAAATTTATTATATATTTTTACCCTGCTATTTACACCATGTTAAACAGTCTTTACTAACATTATCTACAATAACATTATGGGGGTCCATTCGCCCCCCCCCCCCTGGTAGCAAAAGTTTTCTGTAAGATATTGGCACATTTCCTCTTTATTAAATATTCCAACCAAATCTAGTGTTATATCGAAATCCATAAGATCTTGCAGTATCTTTGGAAGATCTTCCAACAAATCCTTAATTTTAACATTTTTGCAAGCTCTATTTTATAGGGAATTGCTATAGGATCATCATACTTTTGTTTAATTTGGTCAATATCTTTCTTTATTATTTGTAACACACCCTCGCTTTGGGAGAATGGTAGTTTGGCCACAACACCATGTCGAGCTAAAGAGAACTTTTTAAATATTCCTCATAAGTAGCTATTAAACGAGCCACATATTTCCTTCTTAACTTTAAATTTATTCCGAACGTCCCCATCACAATCCGTAACATTGGTTATCTTAACTAACATTATGTTATCACAAAACGCATCCGTTATAGATGTTATTTAATTTTGGTTCGCCCTCGCAATAGTTTATATTACCTATGTCTGTAAGAAGGTTATTATTACGCAGATTTTCTAATAAAAACCACATACCAAATCTTTTGTTAGTAGGTTTAATACAATTCCCCAATAAATGGCTAACAGAGCACATTTCTTTTATACAAAAGTAGCGGAAACATGTAAACAGGACAGATTACACTATAGGCATATAGAGGTTGTAAATATATATTGTATATAAACATAGGCGAGCGGTAAGTGTAACATGTAAGTGGACACCCACATGCAAATATGGAATACCCACTATTAATATAATTCCAAATTCGACTAAATAAGTTTATAGTCTCAATATAATTAACATATTAACATTAGTACCCAAATTGTCGAAATTCTATAATTCTATTCTTAGTCCTTGTATTAGGTTTTGTACTATTAAACCCAACACCCCATGCAGTAGAGTAATATATGTATTTAATACAGATACGCACATTCTACAAGACCCATACATCTGTTGTATAAGCAGCAGAATAGACATCTCATTGTGTTGTTGTAAAGTAAAACATAAATGTAAATTGTGCTGGATACAACCGGCCAGATATTAGACAGGAAATGTGTTGGAAGTGTATTGCCAAAGACAAACACCACATAGTGCAGCATGTAATCAATCCATTACTATTTAGACAGCATTGGTACAACATCCGATATATTAGCCAAACCCACAATCAAACTTGGAAAACAAACAGTAAAAGATAAATATTATAGTAACAGAAATAGTAAGAGTATAAGGACATAGTAATATTTAAAGTTTATAAAACAACACAAATGCAGAGACACAATAACACACTCCAACACATTTGGACACAGGCACAGATACTGGTTTACATCCATTTAACACAACTTTACACGTTCTGTCAACTGACACAAAAATAGTTTGTAAATTGTGTAATAAATACATGTAATATAAACAAATTTAACACAATCATAACATACATGTATTTATTACACAATTTACAAACTATTTTTGTGTCAGTTGACAGAACGTGTAAAGTTGTGTTAAATGGATGTAAACCAGTATCTGTGCCTGTGTCCAAATGTGTTGGAGTGTGTTATTGTGTCTCTGCATTTGTGTTGTTTTATAAACTTTAAATATTACTATGTCCTTATACTCTTACTATTTCTGTTACTATAATATTTATCTTTTACTGTTTGTTTTCCAAGTTTGATTGTGGGTTTGGCTAATATATCGGATGTTGTACCAATGCTGTCTAAATAGTAATGGATTGATTACATGCTGCACTATGTGGTGTTTGTCTTTGGCAATACACTTCCAACACATTTCCTGTCTAATATCTGGCCGGTTGTATCCAGCACAATTTACATTTATGTTTTACTTTACAACAACACAATGAGATGTCTATTCTGCTGCTTATACAACAGATGTATGGGTCTTGTAGAATGTGCGTATCTGTATTAAATACATATATTACTCTACTGCATGGGGTGTTGGGTTTAATAGTACAAAACCTAATACAAGGACTAAGAATAGAATTATAGAATTTCGACAATTTGGGTACTAATGTTAATATGTTAATTATATTGAGACTATAAACTTATTTAGTCGAATTTGGAATTATATTAATAGTGGGTATTCCATATTTGCATGTGGGTGTCCACTTACATGTTACACTTACCGCTCGCCTATGTTTATATACAATATATATTTACAACCTCTATATGCCTATAGTGTAATCTGTCCTGTTTACATGTTTCCGCTACTTTTGTATAAAAGAAATGTGCTCTGTTAGCCATTTATTGGGGAATTGTATTAAACCTACTAACAAAAGATTTGGTATGTGGTTTTTATTAGAAAATCTGCGTAATAATAACCTTCTTACAGACATAGGTAATATAAACTATTGCGAGGGCGAACCAAAATTAAATAACATCTATAACGGATGCGTTTTGTGATAACATAATGTTAGTTAAGATAACCAATGTTACGGATTGTGATGGGGACGTTCGGAATAAATTTAAAGTTAAGAAGGAAATATGTGGCTCGTTTAATAGCTACTTATGAGGAATATTTAAAAAGTTCTCTTTAGCTCGACATGGTGTTGTGGCCAAACTACCATTCTCCCAAAGCGAGGGTGTGTTACAAATAATAAAGAAAGATATTGACCAAATTAAACAAAAGTATGATGATCCTATAGCAATTCCCTATAAAATAGAGCTTGCAAAAATGTTAAAATTAAGGATTTGTTGGAAGATCTTCCAAAGATACTGCAAGATCTTATGGATTTCGATATAACACTAGATTTGGTTGGAATATTTAATAAAGAGGAAATGTGCCAATATCTTACAGAAAACTTTTGCTACCAGGGGGGGGGGCGAATGGACCCCCATAATGTTATTGTAGATAATGTTAGTAAAGACTGTTTAACATGGTGTAAATAGCAGGGTAAAAATATATAATAAATTTATATGCCAGATTACAAGCCCTGGAGTAATTAAAAGTATAGGAAACCATATAATAAACTTTGTAAACCTAAAAGAAACGTTCTCAACTGGCTAGAGAGAATGGAATAACAAGGTTAGAGGCAACAATCTATTGTAGAGGTTTTGGTAAGGGGTTTGAACCTTTAAGAGATTGTTTAAGTCTAATAGAAGACAACAAACGGTACTTTCAAAATGCTCCATTCTATGCTGTACCTCTGCATAAGATGTGGGTGAAAGTTGCCAATTACAAAACAGTTGTTGTTTAGTGTTTAATGATGCATGTTGGGGTAATAGTAATACGAAGAAGATAACTGGAGTACAACTAAAACTGCCAAAAGATCAAAGGGAAAAGTTAATAAAGTGTGCTCTATCTGCATTTAGCTTTAACTGTTTACCAACTACGTAGAGGTAATAGAGGAGGATGCCATAAGTGTAAAGCATAAGTGTTACATCAAATCTGGGGGCACATCAAATACACCTTTCTCCACTATACCTAAACACATCAATTTGGAAAGTCCTAACCTTACTCCCTACGTTTTAAGAAGCCGGACCAATAAACTGTACCCATACACTATTAAAGAAATAGAGCCACTTTCCAAGCCTTTCTTAGAGAGGAAACTGGAATTAGAAGACATTGGAATATGTGGAAAATATTGTTGCAGAGGAAGCACAGTTGGCTAAAGAAAGAAGGGAAAGAGAGGATAAATTAAAAGATTACTTCCTGCGAGCATTATGGACATTATATAGTGTATGCGTTTGTAGTAAACAAGTTTGTGGGGGTGTTGGCAGAAAAGGATGGAGGGGTGTATACTATGTTAAGGGTGTCTGTAAAACTGTATTTATAGAGATAAATAAGAATAGGCAAGGTTATAGCGTGTTGCCATACGGTGGTGATTTGGACATTATTTACCTACCTACCAGCCACCAGCTTTAACACTAACGGAACCGCAACATTTTGTGGCGATTCCAAAAATAGAAAACCTAAGTTTCCGTAACAATGGACAAGAAGACATAGAGATGCAAGATATTAAAGGCAATGTTAAATTTAAAGAATGTAGTAGACTGGAGGATTTGGAATATGGTGCGCTATTAAACAAGTCCAACATAGAAAAAGATATATTGTACAGTTTGAAAATATTCGTAACCTTTATGTCTCCAACCACTGGAAAGGGAGCTAGAATGTGGGAAGTTTGATTTTAACTACAAAATTAAGTTGGATAAAATAAAGACTACTCCAAACAAGCACAAAGAAAGGTTAGTTGTTTTGGGTTTTAAAAATTTATTTTTTGTTATCGCATTGGCTTAAAACATATCCAAAATTTAGGCAGTTCCATAAATATTTTGTGGATTACTTATTATATTACAATGAGAGGTAGTTGAGAGGGTCACAACAATATTGGAAATGTGACAAATATAACTGCTGGATGTATATAATAAGCTTGCATTTATTTTTTTAATCCAACCGTAATATTGAATTTGGAAATGGGGTATTTAGGGAAAAAATGTATGGTAAATTTAGATATAGGGGGATATAACAAGTCGAAAAGTAAATAAAGGAGTTATTGGTAGTAATTTGCAAAATATAGTTTTGTAAAAACACAAATACCAATGTTAGTTTTTAGGTTGGTGCAAAACAAACAACAGTATTATAGGTGGAAATAATATTGTAATTTTAGATATAATAGTTGGGGGCTATAACATATCCAAAAATAAATCAGACAATAAATGCTTAGGACAATATCCAAAGTGTAGGCAAATCGGACAGTAAACAGCAAAGTCGGTTTTGGGATTACAGCAAAATAAACAAACAAAAAAGACAAAATACTGTATTATAGGGGGGTAGTGGAATGTGTGGTAGTGTGGTCTTGTTACCTATATAAGAGCTATAACATATCCATAAATAAAGAAGTTTGAAATTGTTAGTATATTTTTCAAAATATTTTTTAAATTTGACCATTATAGTTAATTTGTCAAATGTGGATGGTACATATACACTAGCCTAGAATATGTTGTAAGTGTGACATATATAAATTTTAAACAAATCAGACCATAAATAAAGAAGTTGCCAATTGGCAGTATTTTTCCAAATTTTTTAAAATTTAACCACAATATTTGTAAAATGTGGATGGTGCATATACACTGGCCTACAACAATAACATATCCAAATTTTAAACAAATCGGACAGTAAATAAAGAAGTTGGCAATTGGCAGTATTTTTCAAAAATAATTTTTAATTTGACTGTAATAGTGAATTTGGGAAATGTAAGTGTAATTTATTAAAACACTTGCCTATAACAATAACATATCTAAATTTTAAACAAATCGAACAGTAAATAAAGAAGTTGGCAATTGGCAGTATTTTTCCAAATTTTTTAAAATTTAACCACAATATTTGTAAAATGTGGATGGTGCATATACACTGGCCTACAACAATAACATATCCAAATTTTAAACAAATCGGACAGTAAATAAAGAAGTTGGCAATTGGCAGTATTTTTCAAAAATAATTTTTAATTTGACTGTAATAGTGAATTAGGGAAATGTAAGTGTAATTTATTAAAACACTTGCCTATAACAATAACATATCTAAATTTTAAACAAATCGGACAGTAAATAAAGAAGTTGGCAATTGGCAGTATTTTTCCAAATTTTTTAAAATTTAACCACAATATTTGTAAAATGTGGATGGTGCATATACACTGGCCTACAACAATAACATATCCAAATTTTAAACAAATCGGACAGTAAATAAAGAAGTTGGCAATTGGCAGTATTTTTCAAAAATAATTTTTAATTTGACTGTAATAGTGAATTTGGGAAATGTAAGTGTAATTTATTAAAACAATTGCCTACGACAATAACATATCCAAGTTTTAAACAAATGGGACAGTAAATAAAGAAGTTGGCAATTGGCAGTATTTTTCAAAAATATTTTTTAATTTGACCGTAATAGTGAATTTGGGATATGTAAGTGGAATTTATTAAAACACTTGCCTAGGTCAATAGCATATCCAAATTTTAAATAAATCAGACAGTAAATAAAGAAGTTAGCAATTGGCAGTATTTTTCAAAAATATTTTTTAATTTGACCGTAATAGTGAATTTGGGATATGTAAGTGGAATTTATTAAAACACTTGCCTAGGTCAATAACATATCCAAGTTTTAAACAAATCGGACATTTAATAAAGAAGTTGGCAATTGGCAGTATTTTTCAAAAATAATTTTTAATTTGACCGTTATGGTGAATTTGGGAAATGTAAGTGTAATTTATTAAAACACTTGCCTAGGACAATAACATATCCAAATTGCAGACAAATCGGACCATAAACACCAAAGATAGTTTTTTAGCCTGAATTTGAAAATTAATTTTAAAAAATATAGAGGAGGGGTGGGGATGGGGACAATATATTTAATATAGGCAAGGGTTGGACATTAGTATTAGCCAACGCGCGGGGGCTCTATAGGCGGGAGCTGGCGTCGGCGCAAAAACTGATCCCCATAAGAATAACATGGGGAAAAAGCGCCGGAAGTGATGTTAAACCATCATTTCACCACTACTTACATCCTTTGCAGAAATCCACGAGTTCAAAAATAACTCCACACTAAATAAACAACACATGTAAACAACTTAGAAGTTATTGTGTAGTAGTGGTGAAACAGGAAAGAGGCATCACTTCCGGCGCTTTTTCCCCATGTTATTCTTATGGGGAAAAAGCGCCGGAAGTGATGCCTCTTTCCTGTTTCACCACTACTACACAATAACTTCTAAGTTGTTTACATGTGTTGTTTATTTAGTGTGGAGTTATTTTTGAACTCGTGGATTTCTGCAAAGGATGTATTAAAATTAATGCAAATTTTAAATGGGGGAAAATAAGGCAGGGGCCAAAAAGAAAATTTGTGTAGGGTAGGATCGGGCGTTGGTCCAAAAACTGATCCCCATAAGAATAACATGGGAAAAAAGCGCCGGAAGTGATGCCTCTTTGTGGTTTCTCCACTACTTAACAAGCCTCTACTCAATTTACTTTTTCCTCGAATACTTTCAATTAATCATAGTATCATTTCACACACGGGTGGTATACTTTCACACGCATATCGTACAATATTTTAACACTCACATATGACACATTCCTTTCACACATGCACATTATGAGTCAATGGCTGATTCAAAACTCGTATTTCAAGCCAGGAATGTTGGGATCGATAGAAGCCTGATTAATAAAGGTGGGCAGAGTGTGCAGTGGACATAACTCCCCGGGGTAGTGTGCAGCAGTGTTTATGGACCATTGTAGCCATGGCGACTCGCGACCCGTGGGACTGGAATATGGGACCTTCGTCGATAATGGTTCATAGTTGTAGCGCGATAAGTGCGACGGTGAATATTGTAATGGAATTTACAAGGCGTGATCAATACTTCCATTAATCGAGACGGTTTGTTATGCCGAATTATAAAACAGTTGTCGACGGTTAGTTGTGATGGGAGGGCAAAGTATCTATTACTTCCAAGCCATATCCATCTTTTGTGAAAATACAAGGGAAACACATAAGTGTGTGTTTAACTCATGGGGTATCAATGGGATAAAGGTTTGTTAAAGAGTGAGTATGCATACAATACTATGTAGTAATAATTTGCTGAGTCTGTTGAATAGCCTACTGGCCTACCACTCAAAAGAACCTGGTTCAATTCCCGGTTCCATGTGAATGTTGATACTCAGACTGCCACTGTACTCCGGAAGCCACGTTAAGCCGTTGGTACCGGCAACTTAAGTCGGTCCCGGCAACTTAAGTCGGTCTCGGCAACTTAAGTCGGTCCCGGCAACTTAAGGGTGGCAGGGAAACTGTTACATGTTGCGCAAGCTGAGGCCATGTCAGAGGCACTAGTGCGACCTGACAACTCTGTCAACAGACCTTGGCCAGAAGATTGCACGAACTATACTATTTGTTGTCTAAATTTAATTTAATTTGACAGGAGATAGAACTATATGAATGTGTTCCTTCCGTAATAATATTTAACGTTGTAAACTCGTGTAACAAATCATATATATGCACGACTATGATTGTAAGAATATTAGGGACTAAATTGTTTTTATTTTTCACGATAAAGTTTGAGTACTGACCTTGACTAAAACAGCAATAACCTTGGATGTTACATTTTATACTGCAGTTCTATAAAGTAATTATACAAAAAACTTCTAATAATACAAAAGAACATCTTACTCGGTAAATTTTGGTTTAAACTTTGTGTTAATATATTTTAAAAAACGAATTTTGGAATGCATGTATTCAAAAGGGAAATAATCCGATACAAATTCTTAGAGATAAAAGTTGCAGTTTTTTTTAGCAGACGATGATATAATCTGGCCAGGTAATATGAACGTGCTAGTTGTTAAAGTTTAGCAGAATCTTTGCATAGATGCAGCACAAATAAACGTTTTCGCATTCTATATGAATCACCCCGCTGTAATGAGGGTGTAACTGGGATCGTCGTAACTAATTTTATGTAATTAACTTGGATATATTTAAAAACCAAGACCTTTTAAACGGCTTTTACGTTTTTATGTCTGAAACAGAAAGTCAAAGTAATAATTTGTTAAGGTTCCTTCGTACAAAGAATTAACTTGCAAAACTTATTAGACTGAAAATTCGTATTTATTAACTATATTTTTAGATTATTTTAAGACAGTAAATGTTGGCAGTTTTGAAAGCGTCTTTATATTTATACACGTCGCGAGTTCTTGCAAAAAATAAAAACTCCGGAGTTGGTGACGTTCAGTCAAACCTCTCGAGACCCAGCCACGACAGGGAACTCCTAGGAGACGCCGGCTGGCAGTCGTGGGCCCGGGGGACAATGTGAAGGAATAAAACTGTGGAAAATAAATGATAGTTCGGCAGTATAATTTATATGTTTATGTATATCATATACTCTAATATCAGTAAGGTTTGTTTGTTTGTATACTTGTAACTCTGATCTCAAAAACGACTCCAACGATTTCCTTCAAAGGTTGTAATTAACTAATTTCTGAGTTAAAAATAAGTTATAGACAGGTCTCATCGCCAGAAAAATTGTAATAATGTACAACAAAAACTAATTTGAAAAGTAAAAAAATTAACATTGGGTTTATGGAGATTCAAATCAAAACAAAAGAATAAAAACAACATTTTATAGCCAATCAGTGAACTGTCAAAGTAATATTATTCTAGTTTAAGAATTAACATGTGGTTTCCTGGGAGTAGTAACTAAAACCGTTGAATTTACATATATATAGTGGTCATATCGAAAATGAATCAAATGGACATTGAGCTATAAGTAATAACTGGAGTGGCCTTTAACATGCAGAAAAGAGGCAAAGTAGCTAATCAAATATGCTCATCAGTAGAGGGGACGTGCTGAACTATTACTCCAAGTCATCTTACTCAAGACTGGCCTTAATTGAGAAAACTAGGTACTATGATTGACTTGTGGAGAAGTGGTCGCCAGTTTTAAGTTATCAGAACAAATTAACAACGGCAGTTTATTTTTATGTTTACAAATGTCACTATAAGCAACGAGTTTGTTTATGTTATTTAGCCCAGTTCTTGTCTTTCTGCTCTAAAAATGTCATTATGATTTTGATCTTATAATGAATTGTAATAAGTATTGTGCCGATAGTTTTATGTTTTCACCTAATTCTGTGAGAAGAATTTTTAAAGAGAAATTGCGGACGGATCGAATTTGTTGGATCCTAAGGAACTCGGAAAGACTGTGACCCACTTTAAGTAGTTTTTTTAAAACCGCATGACAGCAGAAATAAGGTCAAATGTTCGCCTTAAGAAAAGCATAGGGAGAGGAAAACGTCTATTTTGATTTCATAAATAAAACACTCACTAGTTTAGAGTTGTATTAATACTTCCAAGTGCATTAGGAACTTTTGAGATACTGTATTTATAGAAATAAATTTCACCGTGTGTTAGTTTTACAAAGCCGTTCAACTAACTGCTTTAATTATAGTTACTATCACTGAATTGTCAGTCTGCCTATTACAGGCAAAATATTATAAAAACGTCGATTTTGCGTTAGTTAAGTATGAGTAATTTACAGTTGTAAGGAGAACATTTGTAACGGTTTTATATATGTTGCTATGTTAACTTATACCCTTCAAGAATACTCAAGTCTTAGTTAAGGAGAAGTTTATTCCAACATGGCGGCAAACCCCTTGAGGAACTCGGATTCTCTTGGGAAACGCGTTGCTTCTCCTGTAACTCTTAGTTGTAAAAATGACACGCTACACTTTGGATCTCACAAGAGACATTAGCCAGTTGAAAATAACTAAAAGTTGAAATTAGAAATTGCTGATAGTGGTCTAAACGGTATATGATTAAAAAGAAAATTAAAATTAAAATCTTCAGATGTTTTTGAATCGTATTTCCATTTTAAAAATTAGGACTTTCAGATGATTATGAAATAATCTGTTAATATTGCGGACTATAAACTACATTTGAAAACTTGTTATCAGTACATTTAAAATAATACTTAACGTATCCCTTGGTTTTATAAATATTTTCACACTCAGACCAGCGGGCAATGTGAACAGGCAAAGGTGTATACTTTGACTATACACCTGTAGTAGACGGTAAACGTAATACTAAAATCGGTTAACCAAGAAACAGCACAATCTATTGAGCGTGGTCGGCAACAAAGGCTATCGAATATGCTTCCTCCTAGTAGACGTTACGCGAACTACTTGGAATCGCATAGGCAGACGAACAGACAGAGCTCGCTTGATTGACGCTGGTGAAAGACGGTTATGGCGTCGACACCAATTTCATTACAAGTTTTTAAACAATTATTACAATATTATGTTTATTTCACATAACCTTTGTTATTACACCCTTGCAGCCTTTGTTAAATCGTATATTAAAACTTCCGAGTTGCGAGAAAAGCGAAACAGTTGTTTTATTAGCAAAATTAAATTTCTAAAACCCGCTACAGACGAGCTGAGCGCGCCAAGCGGCATGAGCCAGAGTTACGTCCGCAATTGCGTGCGATGGTAGCGATTTCTATCCAGTGCTGTCAGAACTATGTGGAGAATCCCACCTCTTTTGTTATCAGAAGGGCCCATAAGGTTTTCAATCTAGTACAGGTGTATAGTCATTGGTATAAGAGAGGGAATCTGGAGGGACTAGAGCTATTGCTAGATCTTCCTCTAGTTCTGAATGCTTTTTATAAACAGGAGACTTCTAAAGATTCAAATTTAAAGCTACTATTCGGTATCCCCCATCACAATTATTATTTATGCATTGACTTACATACGTTGTGCTTCACAAAGCGGAAGTAAGGTAGGAACATTTGTATATTAAAATTATTATTATTATTATTATTACACAGCAGTAATACAATCACTAAACATGTAAAATAATAAATATGTAATTAGCAGATTTTGATAGGATATTCATTATGAATGTCACTAGTGGCTCGAAGGAGCCATAGTCCCTAAACTTGCTCCAATACCTGCCTCATCTGATGTTTTTACTATTTACATACTGAGGAAAATAAAACGATATAAGTAGCAACACAAAATGTCAGTTCATAAACAAAGTAAACACTTAATAACAAGTTTTAATGCAAAATATGCAGACGTTTTTAAATCCCCATGATTTTCTTATGGGGGGTGTTTTAAGTTTTTCTCATTTGCCAGTATCTTTTTGGAAATAACGCTATTTTTCCCGAGTCTCTGAGATCAAGACAATAAGCAGTCTCCCATCATCCTGCAAATTGACAATCTCCCATAATTTTGACTTAATAATTTCGCTCACAGAATTATATGTATAGATTTAACAAGAAGATAAATTTTTGAATTCGTAGGATTGCTGAAGTCATAACGTAAAGAATGTGTAAGGAATCAAAAGCGTATTCCATCGATTGAAGAAGTTTGAGCTGGTCCCAAAACACAAATTACTCCTGGGAACCCAAACTCTGTGGGCTCCGTCCCTATACTCATTACCCAAGCAATTGCAATGTTCGAGATATTTATACGTAATTAAAACCATGTAAGTTAATACATTGAATACGATAATATTATGCGCCTTTTCGTTTTTTTCAATGTCTCTGTCGGGGTGATTGAACAATTATAACAACTCCATTTCAATGATGTCTGTTTTCGAAAGTTAAATGCTCGACCATGTTTAGCTAATAACAATGTTTTAAACCGAAGGGCACCAAACAGTGCAAATAGATTTGTTGAGTAAACTTTTACTTACGTTTTGATTTAATAAACACTGTACAGATTCAAGATCAATAAATATTTTTACAACAAAAATGTAAGGATGACCATTGGACAGCCAAAGTGATGTATTCACCAACAGGTAACCATACAAAATAGCTAACACAATACAAACAATGTGTAAAGAATCAAGCAAATTGCAGCCAATAACAATTAAAATATTATCTGCCGATCAACAAATGAATTTATTAATTGGTGCAGCCGGAGCATCTTTTAATTTTGGCTATTGAACATTGCATCCTGCATATTTAGGAAAACTAAAACTTTTTGGAGAAGTCACCAGCAACCCTCTGATAGAAGGGGTTTCTAGACAAATAAATACTAAACACTCACACTATACACGAAGAGCTATTCATCTAGAACTTTCAAGACGTTAGCTGGCGAAGTCTTTAATTCAAGTTTTCTTGTTTTGGCCGGGAAACTGTTACATATTGCACAAGCTGAGGTACTTACGGGGGTTTCTCCTTGGCAAACAATGTTCCTTGCATAAAACAGCGCCGGGTGATGAAAGCTAAGGCTGCAGTGTTGTGAGCCACAACCGACACACAACGACCCATGAGACTAGGCGTTGTTGTGAAACTGTCTACAACCACACTGCTCGTCTGATGTTCAGTTGATGCCGTGGGCATTGAATGTCAACAGCTGTAACACGTTGTATCAGTGGAAGCTAAGGCTGCAGTGTTGTGAGCCACAACCGACACACAACGACCCATGAGACTAGGCGTTGTTGTGAAACTGTCTACAACCACACTGCTCGTCTGATGTTCAGTTGATGCCGTGGATACTGTATGTCAACACCTGTAACACGTTGTATCAGTGGAAGCTAAGGCTGCAGTGTTGTGAGCCACTACCGACACACAACGACCCATGAGACTAGGCGTTGTTGTGAAACTGTCTACAACCACACTGCTCGTCTGATGTTCAGTTGATGCCGTCGATACTGTATGTCAACACCTGTAACACGTTGTATCAATGGAAGCTAAGCCTGCAGTGTTGTGAGCCACAACCGACACACAACGACCCATGAGACTAGGCGTTGTTGTGAAACTGTCTACAATCACACTGCTCGTCTGACGTTCAATTGATGCCGTGGATACCAACAACTGTAACACGTTGTATCAATGGAAGCTAAAGGCTGCAGTGTTGTGAGCCACAACCGACACACAACGACCCATGAGACTAGGCAATATTGTGAAACCGTCTACAACCACACTGCTCGTCTGATGTTCAGTTGATGCCGTGGATATTCTATGTCAACAACTGTAACACGTTGTATCAGTGGAAGCTAAGGCTGCAGTGATGTGAGCCACAACCGACACACAACGACCCATGAGACTAGGCGTTGTTGTGAAACTGTCTACAATCACACTGCTCGTCTGACGTTCAATTGATGCCGTGGATACCAACAACTGTAACACGTTGTATCAATGGAAGCTAAGGCTGCAGTGTTGTGAGCCACAACCGACACACAACGACCCATGAGACTAGGCAATATTGTGAAACCGTCTACAACCACACTGCTCGTCTGATGTTCAGTTGATGCCGTGGATACTCTATGTCAACAACTGTAACACGTTGTATCAGTGGAAGCTAAGGCTGCAGTGTTGTGAGCCACAACCGACACACAACGACCCATGAGACTAGGCAATATTGTGAAACCGTCTACAACCACACTGCTCGTCTGATGTTCAGTTGATGCCGTGGATACTCTATGTCAACAACTGTAACACGTTGTATCAGTGGAAGCTAAGGCTGCAGTGTTGTGAGCCACAACCGACACACAACGACCCATGAGACTAGGCGATATTGTGAAACTGTCTACAACCACACTGTTTGTCTGATGTTCAGTTGATGCTGTGGATATTCTATGTCAACAACTGTAACACGTTGTATCAATGGAAGCTAAGGCTGCAGTGTTGTGAGCCACAACCGACACACAACGACCCATGAGACTAGGCGTTGTTGTGAAACTGTCTACAACCACACTGTTTGTCTGATGTTCAGTTGATGCCGTGGATACTCTATGTCAACAACTGTAACACGTTGTATCAGTGGAAGCTAAGGCTGCAGTGATGTGAGCCACAACCGACACACAACGACCCATGAGACTAGGCGTTGTTGTGAAACAGTCTTACTGCCTACAACTACACTGCTCCTCTTGACGTCCAGTTAATGCCGTGGATATTGTATGTCAACAATTGCAACACGTTGTATCAAAGTGGCGGCTTATGAAAACTAAGCCTTTAGGATTGTGCGGGTCAACATGCCCCACAGTGACCCTAGGGACTAGGAGACGTTAGACTTGTCATACTGTCTGCTTCGAGTTTAGTTGTTGTAATGAAGGGTAACATTAGTAAACCATTCTTTCAAAATTGTATTACGTAGATCTGATACGATCTTAATTTTTGGCTTTAAATTTATAGGTTAATTTGTTTCACATATATGTGCAGATGTAATTATTAATGGGTACCACGTTTATCAATTCGTTATAGAGTAAATTAGGAAGCCATTAACTAAAGCAACACTCACTACTATTTAATGAGCTAAATTCACTACTACTTGGTGACTGTTTTCAATTGATGGTGTTTTCAAGTATAATGAATATTTGTGATTTTGGGTACTATCCACTTTTGACCCACGCCAAAATAACGTTCTACCATGTATTTTGTTTCGTATTTTTGGTGTATTAAACTAACGTTGAACGTAACAAATCTATATATTTATTTGCCAAATTAATATTTGAATATGATCAAATGATTATCCCAAATACGAAACGGGTTTCCGAAACGTTAACGGGTTCCCCTTTTTTCCGTTTAAACGGGGGTTTACTCTAGTTACTTTTACACATAACATAACACACATTAGGAATCATATTCATAAATTATTTGCAGCACAGCACGGGCTGTTTTCACGACGGCTGCGTGATGTCACTGCCACGGTAATGACGTCATAACAGAACTCAACACAATCAGCTGTCTCGTTAAAACCGGCAGACACCATTGACTGATGGTGATGTGGGGATGTTGACCATTGGTAGAATTTCGAAGTGCACCATATACAAGATAGTGTTTAATGCCACATGACAATGTAACTACTAAAAATAGTTACAGAAACAAAAACAATTCAGAAATCTACAAGAAGCTCAATTTAACCCACTCTTAGTCATTTATACTATCCATTTTAATAGGCGATTTTCTGTTTCTCAGTAAATAATAAACTATAACACAAATTAAATATCATAGGCTATGAGATTATGAGCTATGATACCAAACCACTTTGAGTATTGTCTATGTATATTATGCATCTTGGGAAATATAAGATAAAATATGCATAGACAATACTCAAAGTGGTACGGTATCATAGCTCATAATCTCATAGCTAATATTTAATTTGTGTTGTAGTTTATTATTTACTACTATAAGTATACAAGGAATTAAAGAGGTAAGGAACAGAACATCGCCTATTAAAATGGATAGTATCAATGACTGAGAATAGTAAATTTATATATTTCAAAACTTAGGGTTGGGTAGACATCTAATCAACTTAATAGTCTGGGCCGTCTCACAAGTACCCACATTTGTAAGGGCTAATCCAGTGAATTACATCGGACCAGCTAGATCCTTACAGATTACTCAAGTTTTAGGCCCTTCACGAAATCCCTAATAATTCATTAGAATTTGCTAAATTAACTTTACTCATCAACAAGTTACATATTGCTGGAAAAACGGCGTTAGCTGATGACCCTCGCTGGAGATTTCTCATCTAAATATTTGTATCTTTTAATGTACTTACTTTTTGCCTTATAAACAACACAGGGTGTCCCAACAATTTAAACAAACGTCCCCATGTGAGATAGCAAAATATACAATAAAACGTCTCCTATCTCGTTCCATTTTCTGTCTAAAGCTCAAAATATTTAGACCCTCAATATCTCAGAAGCGTATTCATAAAATAGTAAAACTTGGTATGAATATTTGTCCAAGTAGTTTACAGATTCATATGCAATTTGATTCCTCTGAAACTCTCAGTTTTAAAATGCGGTTTAAAATTTCCAATGTTAAATTACTAAAAAAAACCAAACACAAATTTCAACAAACTGTAAAAATAACAAATGTATAATAAACAATTTAAGGACAATCCTATAGGGGTATCGATTTTAAAGATTGGAAATGGATGTCGAAGAAAACTCAAACTAAGCGATCAAAAGTGTCATGGCAATTTTTACTGGTGTTGATAATTTTGAACAATAAAACACGAGACATTCTCATTAAGAGTTTCAACTAAGTTAATATTTAATTTATGAGTAGACTGCCTAATAATATGTATCAATATTAAATACAAAAGAGGGCTAATTGAAATTTATCCTTCTATCCTTCTATCCTTCAATGTGTAACTAGTTAATGTACGCACGATGATCTGGTGAACAAAAAACCCATACGTTTTAATGTTACGAGGAAACCAATGTCAAGTATAACATTGGAACTTTAAAATCTCGTGAGGTGGAGCTCTAAAGAAAATTGTGAAACGTGAATTTGTCTATCCGAAACATATATATTTTACTTCATGCTTTTTGCAAAATCTCGACTCATTTGATTCAAGGTGTTGAAACGGAGCGTACATAACTATGACATGACATTATTTATGGAGAAATTATAATGGTTTGTAACTGAACAGCGTTTTAGAGTGCTCCATGAGAGCACCAGCATTTTATCATGGACCTCAATTTTGGGACACGGTTCTTTGCGGTACAGGGGCACGTGGAAATACAACTCATTGAACAAACCAAACAGTGATGACCACCTGTAAATTGAGCGATTTTAGTAACACTTTCAACGTTATAATATAATCATTAGAACGTTAAGCAACATTGAGCTAAATTAGAAAGTTTCTAAGGGAGAAGTTCTCAGAAATTCCAAAATGTAGCTAAGAAAAGTTAGTAAAACAAGTTGTAGCCATGTTATATATTATTTAAGGAATATATAATGGATAGCTGTGAATGTTATCCAATCAGTCAGTATTGGAGTATGCATTTTAAATTTCAGTCCCTTCTCATGTGAACACCGAGGTATTATTTTAAGCAAGAGGCGAGGTCTGGTGGTTGGTCTTAGGAGCTCTCTTGGTAATTAAGATTGACGCGTGATTAAGAAATGATTCTCAAGACGTGCAATTAGGATAATGGCTTGAGGCACGAACTTAGAACTTTAAGAGGCTTGCAAACTTTGCACTTATTGATATTTCAAGTGTGAATATTTTAATAAACTCGATATAAACATGTCCATAAAACTGTTTCGGTATTCTACTTTGTTTGAAAACTCGAGACAAAAATTTAGGCAGTCCTTATAATTGATGGAGCTAAACTGACTTTGTTTTTGCTCACATAGTACATCAGCGAATGTAGCGGGTTAATGTGAAAATTTATTAGAGATTTATAAAGCTACATTTTTTAATGCTATAAAGTTTATACTAAATACGTTTAAATTGTTCGCAAGAATTCGCAGTCTTCAGAAGCGAGGTTGCTGGGAGTACTCCTGAATAATTCGAAGTCAAGTTTCCTCAATATCCATCACTCTTTGAATGATTATTCTATGATTATATAATACGCCAATTGTATTATACATACGACATTTCAAATTCAGCTTCTCTTTTACTGTTGTGTCTATTCTCGTTGTGCGTTTCTATCAAATTGTGTCAATTATTATAAACAAAAAAACTGCGTTGTTGCGGCCTTAATTTACATAGTGACTCATACTGAAGATTTGGTTTTAGTGTTCTTTAAAATAACAACTAAAACCCATTTCTATAAAACTAAAACGATTTTATCGTATCAAAATGTTATTCTGTAGTTTGAGAGCCTCACTGTGAACGTAGAACATGCTAGAACTGCTGCGAACTGTGAGTGAATCAGCGAATGGCCGTTACCAGAGTGCAGTGTTGGAACTCTGGCCACTAAATATTCCACATTTTTATCGGGATACTCTCTACTGTACATGTATGAATAATCTTTAATGATATGTATTCTCTTTCCATGTCGAGTATAGTTTTGTTCTCCTGCACCGTATGTCTTAAAATCTCTTTGAAAATAAAAATTGGTCTCAAAGTTTTCATTTGATGCATATGCATACAATCGATTTTCTTTGTGGTTTTAGATTTCCAGTTAATTTAAAAATTACCAAGCATATTTTACGCTTACATTTTGTGTAACTACGCGTGAATTGATGGGGTGAGTGCAGGCGTCTGCGATTGGGCGTAAATAATATATCATACACCGATTATATATCGGGCGTATAACTCTGACTAGCATGTTTTGAAGTTTCATATCCAGTGAAAACTGCACAGTTACAACAACAACAACTAGACATCAAATTTCAAAGCGTTTTAGAACACTGATTACAGTTAATTGTTGTTTAACCTGTACTAATATTTTATAAGAAAAAATACAATTTGAATTGGAACATTCAAATTCAAGCACCCGTAATTTTCTTTCCGCGAGCGAAATATCTTGTCTGCATCTTGTATTGAGAAATTTGGAATAGAAAAATACAATCGATATCTCAGAAAGGGAATGCATTATAGGATAATCAAAAGGAGCGAGGTAAATTATAGGCGGGATATTTACTTGGATGGAGTGGCACCACTGGACTCTGGGGACGCTACATGCAGGAAACTGAAGAACTAACGGCCCATTCACAGCGCTACATGACACCGGCACTCTGGGGACGCTACATGCAGGAAACTGATGAACTAACGGCCAGTCACAGCGCTACATGACACCGGCACTCTGGGGACGCTACATGCAGGAAACTGAAGAACTAACGGCCAGTCACAGCGCTACATGACACCGGCACTCTGGGGACGCTACATGCAGGAAACTGAAGAACTAACGGCCCATTCACAGCGCTACATGACACCGGCACTCTGGGGACGCTACATGCAGGAAACTGAAGAACTAACGGCCCATTCACAGCGCTACATGACACCGGCACTCTGGGGACGATACATGCAGGAAACTGAAGAACTAACGGCCCATTCACAGTGCTACATGACACCGGCACTCTGGGGACGCTACATGCAGGAAACTGAAGAACTAACGGCCAGTCACAGCGCTACATGACACCGGCACTCTGGGGACGCTACATGCAGGAAACTGAAGAACTAACGGCCCATTCACAGCGATACATGACACCTGCACTCTGGGGACGCTACATGCAGGAAACTGAAGAACTAACCGCCCATTCACAGCGCTACATGACACCGGCACTCTGGGGACGCTACATGCAGGAAACTGAAGAACTAACGGCCAATTCACAGCGCTACATGACACCGGCACTCTAGGGACGCTACATGCAGGAAACTGAAGAACTAACGGCCCATTCACAGCGCTACATGACACCGGCACTCTGGGGACGATACATGCAGGAAACTGAAGAACTAACGGCCCATTCACAGCGCTACATGACACCGGCACTCTGGGGACGCTACATGCAGGAAACTGAAGAACTAACGGTCCATTCACAGCGCTACATGACACCGGCACTCTGGGGACGCTACATGCAGGAAACTGAAGAACTAACGGCCCATTCACAGCGCTAGATGACACCGGCACTCTGGGGACGCTACATGCAGGAAACTGAAGAACTAACCGCCCATTCACAGCGCTACATGACACCGGCACTCTGGGGACGCTACATGCAGGAAACTGAAGAACTAACGGCCAGTCACAGCGCTACATGACACCGGCACTCTGGGGACGCTACATGCAGGAAACTGAAGAACTAACGGCCCATTCACAGCGCTACATGACACCGGCACTCTGGGGACGCTACATGCAGGAAACTGAAGAACTAACGGCCCATTCACAGCGCTACATGATACCGGCACTCTGGGGACGGTACATGCAGGAAACTGAAGAACTAACGGCCCATTCACAGCGCTACATGACACCGGCACTCTGGGGACGCTACATGCAGGAAACTGAAGAACTAACGGCCCATTCACAGCGCTACATGACACCGGCACTCTGGGGACGCTACATGCAGGAAACTGAAGAACTAACGGCCCATTCACAGCGCTACATGACACCGGCACTCTGGGGACGCTACATGCAGGAAACTGAAGAACTAACGGCCCATTCACAGCGCTACATGACACCGGCACTCTGGGGACGGTACATGCAGGCAACTGAAGAACTAACGGCCCATTCACAGCGCTACATGACACCGGCACTCTGGGGACGCTACATGCAGGAAACTGAAGAACTAACGGCCCATTCATAGCGCTACATTACACCGGCACTCTGGGGACGATACATGCAGGAAACTGAAGAACTAACGGCCCATTCACAGCGCTACATGACACTGGCACTCTTGGGACGATACATGCAGGAAACTGAAGAACTAACGGCCCATTCACAGCGCTACATGACACCAGCACTCTGGGGACGCTACATGCAGGAAACTGAAGAACTAACGGCCCATTCACAGCGCTACATGACACCGGCACTCTGGGGACGCTACATGCAGGAAACTGAAGAACTAACGGCCCATTCACAGCGCTACATGACACCGGCACTCTGGGGACGCTACATGCAGGAAACTGAAGAACTAACGGCCCATTCACAGCGCTACATGACACCGGCACTATTCACAGTGCGGCTACAAACATTTTAGGGTCCATATTGTCCCAGGTTCTTATAATTAAGATGCATAGTAAATTAATCTTTAACATAATACCTTAAAAAATTACTATTTAGCACACTATGCAATTAAACTGAAATAACATGAGTTTTCACTACAGAATTTAATTTTAACTTATAATAAAATAAAATAATGGTGCACGAATATAAGGTAGAAAAGGATTAACTACCATGAATGATAGCAGTGATTTCAGAAATAAACGTTTTTCTTTCGCCTATATTATGTTGGATGAAATGTAACAGATTACATTGTTTATAAAATTATGTGGAAAGCAACCCCACTTAATTTACAAGTGGTTATCGCTCTCCAAAGTTTTGCAAAGGCATTTTCAACAGTTGCTATAAGTAGTATTTTTTACGACATTACGACACTATAACCTACCTCAAGTCGAAGTTCATTCTGTAAAGCCCAAGTTCATATAATCAAATATAATTTTACACAGGGTGTATCAAAAGTCGACGACCAAACTTCACAGACTTTATGTGGAATATTTCCAAAAAAAATTATATATACATATATATATATATATATATATATATATATATATATTCATATCATATTCTTCGTAGTTTACAAGATATAGAATTTTTTTATAATCTACTTACTGCAATCTCTTATATAATTTTCAGGCAAGAAAATATGCACGTAGGACCATACAATTTTTAAAGCGTATAAAAATAAACAGTAATTATAAATAAATGCAGTATTTAGGAATGTAATATCATTAAAAAAAAACTAATGCAATTAAAATTTGTATTCCTGTTTATTTGTTACTTGAAATTAATGGCTATTTTCAGGAAAAGTGTATTCGTATATGCCAATACTGAAATCAGGTAAATGAATTGTTTTAAGATCTTAATGATATTATAATCTGGAATAAATGGGAAAATGTTTAAGTCATAGGATCACTCTCTAGGGCAGAAACTGTATACGGAACCACCGATTGAAAGTAACAAGTTTGTTTGAAATGTAAAATTAAAATTATAATTGCATTTATTTGTGTTTTTAATTTTATTAAACTCATAAAATCTGCATTTTTCAACAATTACCGTTCATTTTTATGCCGTGTACAAGTTTTATGATCGTACGTGCATATTCTTGCCCAAAAATAATTTATGATATTGCAAACACAAATTATAAAAACATACATGACGTTTTTTCTTAGGAGTAGTCCATAAAATAAGCCTGTTAAGTTTGCTCGTCAACCTTTGAGACATTCTGTAGAAGTAATGGTAAAAACTTGTTGAGTTATGGAATAAACCTATTGACCAAACAAACTGCTCACAGCCTAAGATCATTACATTTAATTTGTTTACCTTTCTGTCTCAGAGGGGGAACCCGAATACCACGTGGGTTTGTTATGTTAACTGTTTTATATTATTTATGGCTTATAAATGATTGGTAAAAAGTGATAATCATCTTGGTTAATTTACCTGATGGTCTGTCTAGTATAATGTTAGTTAAAATGTCGGCCATTACCTCGTACGGGACAGAGACGCCTCTGGTCGACGTAATGAATTAGCTTGGCTCCCTCGCGACCCCATCAAAAAGTACCTACTCTCATGTACATTCACTTTGCTTTAATTATTATACTTCTAGGGTTTTTCAGTTATAGTTAGACTATTAAATCTTATATACCAGATACGAGAAGGACATTATCTCTTAAAGGGTGCGTCAACTGAGGTTGAGCTTTGTGAAATGCTTCTTGAGTCAGGCGAATAGAATAATGCCAACGAGTGTTCAAAGTAGAGAAAAACTAAAATTATGGGGAAAATAAGTCTTAGATAACTTCCAAGATACGTTTTCAAGCTTATTTGAAAAGAGATAATAATATTAAATTATGATAGAACCATATTGGATGGTAAGCAATGTACTGGTACATATCTTATCGATTGTAAACAATTCAAATAATTAATAAACTGTACTGGGATCACACTTTTTTGTAAGTGGGAGAGGATGTAATAAGACTATAATGTTACGTATGGAAAAATTAAAACGAACTGTCAAACGAATAAGACAAATGTAATAGTTGTAAACCCCAAACTAAACACTGGATGTATATTAAAATAATTTAAAAAAATCATTATCTCAATAGATTATGGATAAAAAAACTGAGAAAGTCTGAAACGGTGAACTAAATTTAACATTTCATAAAATTAAAACTGTTTTGTTTCATAGTACTTTGTAAAAAGTGAAATACAAAATTCTAATGAGAACACTAATTACATTTATTTTAAGAATGTTATCGGTTATTGATTAAATTCGTGAAAACATACTCGTGAATATAAAGTTGTAAAAACACGTTGTGAGGCAAATGGATGCCGTAACTTTGCACCTAAAACTTTTAATCTGTTACAAAGTCGGTGAAGCATTAAGGACACAAAGACGTGCTTAGGATATGCAGGGGCAGGACAAGTAACAGCCGGGATATTTAGTGGGTTACAGTGGCAACACTGCACTCTGGGGAGGCTGCATGCACAAAACTGAACAACTAACGGCCCATTTGTTTTGCAGCGCTAGTTGGATGGGCCGTTCACAGTGTAGCGGCTACATAAGCGTAATTTCAGTATCTTGATTGGAGGGGTAAACATGGTCGTGATCGTGATTATTGTGACTTTTTATATATTACAATAATGTTTCCTCCAAATAATGGGGTGGGGCAATGTACCCTCTGACCACCCCCGAATTACGCCAGTGGTGATAAATATTTAAAATAATAACTCGAACAGCCTAGTAAATCGATTTAAAGTGACTAATCCTCTTCAGAAATAGTCAGAAAGAGCAAGTAATGTAGAAATATACCCAACTAGGACAAAGTACAGTTAAAAAGACATTAACGTAATAAATAGTAAACGAGTTTGCACGCAGCACGCTGACGTGAGGGAAGTGAATTTCCACGTAAAAACTTTTAAAACTCAAAATTAGGGTAAAATCATACTTGAATTCCAATTTTTATTGAAATCTGAAAACATTGATTTTTTTGCTGTTCTGATGCTTCTGGTTTCATTTACCCGCAAAGCTGGGAATACAATTTTGCGCATTATAATGTTAGGAGAAGGTCCAGTCAGGCTTGAAAGTAGGCGTGAGGTTGCTAGGGATAATAAAAGTACTCTAACAAAGGAGTAGCAGGCTTTTCTAGTGTAAAACACCCATAAGACAACGTACTGTGTTTAGTCGAAACACATTTCCTTTAATTACTCGGTAAATACTTACGTTAGAATGACGAGAGAGGACTTAAAACTTTCGTCTCACTAAATCCCATCTTTTTACATACATTAATTTTACATTTGGGGCTTTTTAGACCTTTTTTTGGCCCAAAAACTCAAAATTTTAAAGATTAATCCCCAAAATATGGGTTTGGAGTTTTACGATTGTTTTGCCCAACGAACTTGTCCAACTGATTACAGAAAGGAACGTCCCTACCAAATTTGAAGTTAATCGGACAAAAAATGTGACCGCTAGAGTGTAAACACACATATATATATGTCTATATATATATATGTCTATATATATATATACAATTTTGAACGACCCCCCAAAAAGTGTTCAGGGGGTCTCATTAGGAACTTCTATGGTGGTCCCGGGCTTAAGTTTCACCGTGCGGGTCATGCTAATAGTTCGCTTTCCAAAGGAAATTCACTAATTAGTAAAGTTTAAAAAGCCTATAATACTACTACCGGCTAGTGAGAGTCGTATGACACCATAGGTCAAGTGTTAAACATATTTCCAGCGCACACCGAGACAAAGCATTCTCTAAGGTGGTCTTAAAAAACAAATCAAAAGGAAAAATAACTTTGGTTTATCAATAGGAATGGTTTCTAAGAACATTAACCATAAATATTTCTATTCACATCTTTTACATCTTCGCAGAAGTGTTTTTATGTTACTACTTATAAGAGTAGGCCATGGTTGTATTCGCCCATATGCAAATCCACAATCGATCCATCTGCTTTAGATTTCTGACATACTAAAATGTGTACCAAATCAAGCTAGGGCGTTGGCGTTAATCATATCCGCCAATACAATGTTGACAGGTCGTAGCGTATCCTCGGCCGGACGTCGCGTGGTGACCGCAGTTGACAGGTCGTAGCGTATCCTCGGCCGGACGTCGCGTGGTGACCGCAGTTGACAGGTCGTAGCGTATCCTCGGCCGGACGTCGCGTGGTGACCGCAGTTGACAGGTCGTAGCGTATCCTCGGCCGGACGTCGCGTGGTGACCGCAGTTGACAGGTCGTAGCGTATCCTCGGCCGGACGTCGCGTGGTGACCGCAGTTGACAGGTCGTAGCGTATCCTCGGCCGGACGTCGCGTGGTGACCGCAGTTGACAGGTCGTAGCGTATCCTCGGCCGGACGTCGCGTGGTGACCGCAGTTGACAGGTCGTAGCGTATCCTCGGCCGGACGTCGCGTGGTGACCGCAGTTGACAGGTCGTAGCGTATCCTCGGCCGGACGTCGCGTGGTGACCGCAGTTGACAGGTCGTAGCGTATCCTCGGCCGGACGTCGCGTGGTGACCGCAGTTGACAGGTCGTAGCGTATCCTCGGCCGGACGTCGCGTGGTGACCGTAGTTGACAGGTCGTAGCGTATCCTCGGCCGGACGTCACGTGGTGACCGCAGTTGACAGGTCGTAGCGTATCCTCGGCCGGACGTCACGTGGTGACCGCAGTTGACAGGTCGTAGCGTATCCTCGGCCGGACGTCGCGTGGTGACCGCAGTTGCATCCAATCTCCGCTATCCGCGGCTTAACTTGCGTTAAATAACATTTCATAATTGTCAGATGCTACAGTTTAACCGTCGTCGCCTTTCTCCGTCGTTTGGTCCCTCTATTTCGTTACTGTAATATGTGATGTATTGAGTGTTGTTCTGACAAAAGGTGAAAATACGAAATAAGTAATGTTATACAAATTTACTCTAGATATATTGAAGATTAACTAGACCGAACATTGCTAGTAGATATCATTATCTGTAAGTACATTAGCTACTCTTACTATTCAGATTCTTAATTTGTATGCCATTATCTATTAAAAATTACCTACTCTATACTGTTCACGTCATAGAACTGAATAGATACACCTTATGGGGTATACAATGTATACTTATAAATTGTGGTGTATAAGTATATCTATTGAGTTCTATGGGTTACTTAGAATATTATAATTATGTTAAAACAACAACAAGAAAAGTTCATTTTAAGAAGCAATTACAGATGCAGTGTATTAATAACTAGTTGTCCTGTTGCTCGAATCCGAGCAAGTTTGTACCCAACGAAAGGTTACTTCAGTTGTAAATAAAACATCTGATATTAAAACGGATGATAACAACGTACTTTCAATCAACACGTAGTTTAGACTTCCACCGTCGGATAGCGTCATTGTTCCGAAAATTCAGCCCTTTACTGTGTTTAAGTGATGCCTTTTCTTAAAATTCTGAGACGTATTGGCAAATCTACTTATAAACACCATTAATTTGACACCTTAAGAGTTCAAATCCGTACAGCCGTTGTCGAGTAATGACTGCGAAGAAAACACCCTTAGCTTATTAATATGTGTATATATATATGTATGATTGGATGATAAGAAATTTAATTACAGTGCTGAAAATAAACTATACAGAAATAAGAAACGAGAATGAATGTTAACTTTAATAATTATTGTAAAACAGTTATTTAGACTTGTAACTATTTCAGAAATAAGAGTGGGCAATGTAGTCATGGATCAAACATGTGATAAAACAAATTTGTGATAGAAACTGTTTATGTTATTTTTAATATTTGTTTGAGTTGGTTTAAACTGTATATGCTTTGGTATTTTGTTTATAAACGCACACCTGCAAGTGTTGGAAGATTAGAAAAAAGATAGAGCCTATGTTATGGTAGCCATGACAGACTAGAATTCCTGTTATAATAATTGTGAATATTATTACCTTAAACCTGTTCACATTTAAATCTGGATTGCAATATAGTTTGAAATATATAAAGACATGCCCGGATATAAAGACATGCCCAAGACATGCCCGGATATAAAGACATGCCCAAGACATGCCCGGTTATAAAGACATGCCCAAGACATGCCCGGATATAAAGACATGCCCAAGACGTGCCCGGATATAAAGACATGCCCAAGACATGCCCGGATATAAAGACATACCCGGATATAGAGACATGCCCAAGACATGCCCGGATATAAAGACATGCCCAAGACATGCCCGGATATAAAGACATGCCCAAGACATACACACACACACACACACACACACACACACACACACACACATATGTGTGTATATATATTTAAACGAATAGTGTTTTTGGCATTTGGGGACCTCAAAACAAAAGATTATCATGGTCTCGGACTTAAGTCTTACCATGAGACCTACGGTAATAGCTTCTCCCTTTAAGGGAAATTCCCTAAAACACATGCAAAGATAAATTAGGCACTTTTAAATTTGTTAAACGGTCTGCTGGAAACAAATTTAAGACTCCAAACCAGCACTACCATGAAAGGCAGCCAAACTATAAATGTTTGCACATAATGCGTCCTTCAAACTCAAGGTAAGTTGTCAAGAAATGTTAACAACATAAATGTGACAACCCGTCAAAAGTAGTTCCACTGCAATCAGGCAGACAGACACATACAAGAAATGATAATCACGAAGATTACAGTGTTGCTTCGCTTCTCCAATCAGCCAATAAGTTTAGTAATAAACTTATTATAGAGCCTAGCCATGTTTGATGGTATTATTAGAAACTTACTTGTCATATTATATATATCTCTTAAGCCAGACACTGAGAGTGTGTGACTCTACAGAAATGCCACGCACCTCGGGTTGCATTTAAGAAATTTCATTGATTACTCAAAATAAATTTCAAATGATTTATTCAGGATTCTGCTACATAACGTTAATTGAAACTATATGCAGACCTGAAAGTCCATAAAATGATAACTCAGGAGGAAACATAGCCAGAGAAGGCTTGATAATTAAATGTGGTATTTATTGAATTACAATTTATTTCGGGAATTATTGTTATCGAAAGTAATTGCCAAAGTAATTTAAAGTAATTCCGCCAGGACAGCACCAGCCGCTACGTTTGTTGTCTCACGGGAGTTCCACGCCGGGCCGCCTGGGGTCTGGCTGAATGTCGGGCTCGGATTTTCAATAAATCATACAGTTTGTTTTACAACATAATTTGAATTGTACCATTTAGATTATGGAGATTAAAAAATACTTTAAAAATAGCTTTGCATACTCAATAGAGTATTTTTGTGAAGTTTAATTCGTATAAGGAACTAATGAGAAAAAAATACCATTTAATACTAGATTTACCCTCAGAAATAATGTGTCACTTTGTTGGTAAGAATAATTACGGTGTAGAAAGACCTACTCCTAATAAAATACATAAATAGTTATTTTCACCAGCGATTACTTTGATGGGAGTGCTGCCACCAACTGTTTACATGTGAACCTCTGTTTATTGTGGGAACTGAACATAACTTAGACAGTATATGATCAGAGTCAGTGTACAGATATGGTCAGACTCAAGGGTCTATGTAACGTGTTTTCTTACAAGTGGTAAAAGCTTAATGTTTACTAGCCAGTTTTGAGGCAGGATACTCAAATATAAATGTCTACAGCACGAACTGGAAGTGCAGTAGATTTTCTTAATTACTTAATCACTGTGTAAGACGCCAACGCAAGTAGGGCGGACTTTAAGGTGAGTCTGAATGAGTGATGAATTCATAAAAAGCCCCACATACACTTCACAAAAATGCAAAAAAGCACTACATTTTTTAATAGGTGAGATGTATTGCGAGCCTTGTTTGATATAGCCAGACTGATTATTTAGCCAAGGTGATTAATTAATCGGTGACCAATCGCAGCTAGATCCAGTACCGAACCTTCTCACATTTGCTCAGGATTTTGCTAGGGACCTGATGAACTGCACATTATAAAGCGAGCACGCTTACCACTTTGCTGTCCAGTCAATTTTCTCAATAATAAAAAAAGTCCCAAAGGTAATTTGACCTGTTTTATCTCACACTTCTGCAAACTTAGTTTTAATCATTCGCTACTTTATGCAAAGCGTTGGAGTGTTTGTTACTTCTATTTTAACTAAACATGGAGCAGACAGTTTGAACGGTGTTTAAAAGTGGTTTTCGATGTTTTAAAAACAAAAAGTAACATCCTGCATGGTATAGTTCTCCTCCCGCACTTAGGTGCAACAGTGATTGATACATGTACACGGTACCAGTCGAACATGAAACATACAGCATAACCAGTGTCGATGATCACACTAGTATCAGAGGCTGTTCGTTGTTTAACACGTTATCAAGTGGTTGACATGTGCCGACTGAACATGAAGCATACAGTATGAGCAGAGTCTCAGGGGCCGCTTGCTGTTTGACACATTGAACCACCCAATCCTACAGCTTGACTTTCATCAGCAGCTTCTTTGATGCTTTGTGCTACGACTGGACGCATGTTAATCTCCCAGGTAGCCCTTCTGCTTCCTAGTACAGCGTCCGTCATCGCACAGTCTCAGGGGCCGCTTGCTATTTGACACATTGAACCTCCCAATCCTACAGCTTGACTTTCATCAGCAGCTTCTTTGATGCTTTGTGCTACAACTGGACGCATGTTAATCTCCCAGGTAGCCCTTCTGCTTCCTAGTACAGCGTCCGTCATCGCACAGTCTCAGGGGCCGCTTGCTATTTGACACATTGAACCTCCCAATCCTACAGCTTGACTTTCATCAGCAGCTTCTTTGATGCTTTGTGCTACAACTGGACGCATGTTAATCTCCCAGGTAGCCCTTCTGCTTCCTAGTACAGCTTCCGTCATCGCACAGTCTCAGGGGCCGCTTGCTGTTTGACACATTGAACCACCCAATCCTACAGCTTGACTTTCATCAGCAGCTTCTTTGATGCTTTGTGTTACAACTGGATGCATGTTAATCTCCCAGGTAGCCCTTCTGCTTCCTAGTACAGCGTCCGTCATCGCACAGTCTCAGGGGCCGCTTGCTGTTTGACACATTGAACCTCCCAATCCTACAGCTTGACTTTCATCAGCAGCTTCTTTGATGCTTTGTGCTACAACTGGACGCATGTTAATCTCCCAGGTAGCCCTTCTGCTTCCTAGTACAGCGTCCGTCATCGCAGTCTCTGGGGATGCTATGTGACAAAGCGGCATAGTCCCTTGGTTTACTTTGAATTCAAAGTGATTTTTTTACGCTCTTAAACTTGTATTACTAATAACTATATTTATTGGGGACAAACAATATAAATTCAGGGGTTCCCTGACTCTTGTTGTTGTGAACCATTTTTGTGCGCACCTCAGAATCAATTATAGATAAACTACGAGTCTCGCTAATCCAAACTAATCAGTGATGGAAAATGTCCGCAATAATTTATTAAATAATTTAAATAACTATCCAAACTAGTCGGGACTTGGCCCTGGTTAGACTACATAATTTTTGGATTATCCGAGAAGTTATTTTTACACAAAAAAACAACAAATATTTAACTAAAATCATTATGATAGTGTTGCATTCTAAGGAAATACACAAATGTTTGATAAACCTACCATTAGACTGCAAGATACAATTTGTTATATAACCATGATATGGGTTAGCATACAGTATAGTACTATAGCGTATGGTATGTCAAGACAACACAGTACTTCGATGCACGGGTAACTTAGTAACAAAAATACTGCCTTACCTGTTTCTTTAAATGTACAAGTATCGAATCACTACTCACATATGTCAGCCAATATTATTTGAAGGGCATTTGATCCCTTTTATCGAATTTCCCCTATAGGGAAGAAGCTATTACCGTAGGTCTCATGGTAAGACTTAAGCCCGAGACCATGATAACTTTTTGTTTTGAGACCCTCAGATGCCAAATTACTATTCTTTCAAATTTATATATATGTAAAAAAATATAACATTTCTTTGCTATAGGGGAAATTCACTAAAAGGCATCAAATGCCATTCAAATAATATTGGCTATGTATATCTATATATGTGTCCGTGAATTCGATAACTTGAGTAAAATACCCCCGTTGCAGTAAACCTGCATACTCAGTGAATTTCAAATGGTACTTCACTATGTCATGAAGCCACATACCAACTTTCATCGAAGCACATTCATAAATAAGCGAGATATGACATTTGATATATTCTCCATAAGAAAAACATTACGACTGAGTATGCAGGTTTGCTGCATCAAGGACAAAAAATCGGGTCTTTATGTAAATACTAGTGGATTATCACCAGATGAAGCAACATACTAAATTTTACCAATTTATGTTCATAAACAAGCAAGATATCACATGTTTCTTATTCTTCAAAAGAATAACATTATAGCTGAGTACGCAGGTTTGCTGCCATGAGGACCACAAAAAATGGGTTTTGTTTGCAAATATCAGTAAATCCCCACCATATGAAGCCACCTACCGAGTTTCATTAATATATGTTAATTAATAAGCGAAATATAAATTTTACTTATCCTCCATGAGATTAACATTGGACAACGTACTGTGTTTAGCACTTTCAATATCCCGGTAGCAAATGTTAAGTAGAGCGATGAAAAAAATACCAAATTGTTTCTTTTTTTAAGCGGAATCCAATAGTGTAAACTCAAGTTTGGCTTTAAAAGGAATTGTAAAAAGTCCAAAAAAACCTCTTTTTGGAGTACAAAAACCCCCTTATAATGGTGCGATTTGTCTGTTTTTTGAACTCATAAAAATAGACGTTGTCTTATAAGTTTATACCAAATTTCATCAATATCGGAACATTTTTAAGAAAGTTATCGTGCCTACGGACGAATAAATTTGAACGAATGGTGTTTTTGGCATCTAGTTGCCTCAAAACGAAAAGTTATCATGGTCCCGGGCTTAGGTCTTACCATGCCACCTACAGTAATAGCTTCTTCCCTATAGGGGAAATTCGCTAAAACGTCCGATTTCGATGAAATTTGGCTCAAATGTATAAAGCGACACTTATGACTTAAGTTCGAAAACCAGAAAAATCGGACCATGGGAAGGGGGGTTTGTGGGGGTTTTAAATTGTAAAAAAGTTTTTAAAATTTTTTACTACAAAATTTAAAAAATAATCAATTTTGGTTTTGACCATTTTATAGAGCTTAAATAAACAAATAATATAGTATTTTGAATCATTAACTTAGGTTGCGGAGAAAATCCCAAAAACGTGTTCATAAAATTCCCTACGTTAATCTTATGGGAAAAAGCTTTTCCTCAGTTGATTTAACTGAAAGCTTCACATTTGTTTTTAGCAATCAGTTCAGCTCTACAAAACAATCATTTTGGTGTTCAAATTATTGTGATTCTACGTCCAACTGTTACAGAGATATTCAAAGTGCTAATCACAGTACGTTGTCCAATGTTATCCTTATATAAAATAATTAAAAATTTATAGTATTGGTATATCGATATTTGCACAGAAAAATAAGTTTTTGTTGATCGTCCCCGTAGCAGCAAACCTGCATACTCAGACCTTAAAGTTATTCTCATGGAGAATACATGAAAAGCTATATATCACTTATTTATAAATATGTTTTTTGAAACTTGGTAAGTGGCTTTATGTGGTAGTAAGAAACATATACTTGCATTGGAAATTCATTGAGTACGCAGGTTTGCTGTGACGGGGGGTATTTAGATATGTTCTGATCTGCTAAGGCTCGAATGATAAGGGGGAACTAATCTCATTATATCCGTTATATATGGCAGAGCTCTCGATTATTTTTTAAGCTATTTATACCCCAATAAATCAGGCAAATAAAGACAATTTATTTCATAAATTAGGATCCTAATAAACAATTTAACTAGATCTGTATCAAAGAATACTTCACAAGAATACATTAATTTCGAGAAGGGTAAAATTCAAATAATGATTATTACTGTAAAGGTAGTTTTAATAATACTTACTGAATATCCGAATGAAAGCTATTAAATTTAGTACGTAACTGTCCAAATTTAATTTTTGTCAAGTATTTTGCATTTTTTGGTATGGTTCCTCTTCCACCAGGAAAATGCCACTTCAAAATTAGAACTTTGTACTTTTCCGAATGTTGTTTTCGAACATTTTTACTTTGTCAAGGTGGACTTCTAAAGGTTCTAAAGGTGACTTCAATTCCGTCACTTCCTCAGAAACTTCATGCAGTAATATTGGTTGTCTCCTTAACTGGTCAGCTATTATTTCCCCTGTAATGTTGTGACGGGTATTTCGGAGAAGTTAACACATTAAAACATACATTCTTCCCCGGACTTGGTCCTATTGGCCTGTCACATTGATAAGTTATTTTTACAGACAATATCCTGTTGGATTAGGTAACCAAGCAAACGTTCGTTCATTAACAGAATAGTTCAGTATGTTAGTGACAGAACGCAGTACACACTGTTATGTGTTTTATTCCCGGCTGTTTGCAGTGACAAAATGCAGTACACACTGTTATGTGTTTTATTCCCGGCTGTTTGCAGCCAAATTGAAATCGATTCTCTGCGGGATTTTATCATTACACGACTAGTAATTTAGATTATTTCATAGTTAATAAATAAGCAACCAACCATTGTGCAGTGCATGTTACTTGGCTGGAGGAAGCACCGCCGGCGCTGGGAAGCAGCACAATATTGTAATTACTCCAGTAATGAGTCCAGGGTCAGAGCCCCAGGAGTGCCGGTCCCTCGGGACCTCTCTGTATTGCGACAGGCCCCCAGACCAAAACCTTATTGTCAATTGTAGCTTATTAACTTTGAGGTGTGTTGCTTGAAGATAGTCAACATGTTAAAGCTTGTTATAAGTTGCGTATAGTCTTATTTTTAAAGTTACTTTAAACTTGCCCCAGCTATTCGATTGAAAATTTAATTGAAAGTTCCATACTAATTAAGAATACGTAAATCATTTATCCCTCGGTTTTAAAATACACATTGCCTATTTATAATGTGATATGAGAATGGGGATTGTAAAATAAGTTATCAAAATCTTCAAAAATTTTAAAGAGTTATAGCTTTTTACGAAAAATAATCAGGGTAAAAACTGGTCGGTGCCTGTTTTACCAGACACAGCCCATACTGTGTCTTCATTTAGGAATGTTTCGCTTGGCATCGTGAATTTTCCATTTAAAAGGTCTTAAAAGAAATAACTCCCAAGATTTTTAACTATAGTGAGTTTTTTAAATATAATTTTCTTACTCGTATACTTATAACCTGTAATTAACAGGGGCTCCTAGCTTATATCAGAGAGCCTTGCCAGCCAAGACGTAGAGGGCTGCACGTCATTGGTAACAAACTTGGTGCATATTTTGCGTAATGCACATGTTACAAAAATATAAACTGAATTTTAAACTATAGTACAATAACACCAAGGAAAAGCTTTCGCTTCTAGAGTAGTTTGCTTTTCACATAGTAAATTGCTTAACAAATATAGCGTTTGTCTACTTATTTTAAATAAAAACAAATCACAAAATCTAATTGAATGTCTTTGAGTAAATAAATTGCAATAAATGTTTGTTCAGAAGAGCTTGTATTCGACACGAATAATATCAACAGGTTGCTTCATGTCGAGCGTGGTTGACCGTTGTCATTATCCGAAATCGGTAATCCGAACGTTTCTGTGCTAAATTATCAGCACGTTATAACTGAAAGCCACCGATCACTTGTCGGTGTTGTTGGTGGTTTGCATGTAAAATGATAACTTTCTGCTTGTACTAGTCATAATTTATTTTGAAGCAGTGCGACTGATTCATCCGGTATGTTGTGAAACACAGTTTGCTTGCTCAATTCGTGTTAAATACTACTATTATTGCAAAGGGAATAAATGAAATAAACGAGTATATAGCAAAACATTCTCGACAAAAATTTAACAATGGTACTTTGAATTTTGGTGGTTTCAAAGTTTGCTTGACATTGGTATTATTTTTTTTACTCTTGTGATGAATTAAGTTGTTTGAAGATCTTGCACAGAATTGTAAGATATCCTCATCACCCAACGGTGTTCTCGTTGGGATGATGCACATCTCGAACGTATCTCTAATTGATGAACAAAGTGAATCACTGTATTGATGAAGAAGGTTCAGTGGCCGTGTGTGGGTGTGTGTGTGTGTGTGTGTGTGTGTGTGTGTGTGTGTGTGTGTGTGTGTGTGTGTGTATGTGTGTGTGGGTGTGTTATCGAAATACTAAATAACTGTAAAACATTTCTTAATGAAATTTTGAAGGAGTCATTTGGAATACCAAAGGGATGTTTTAACACAGCATTTGTATTTTATTTTGGATTAATAATAATTATTAAAACTAATTTTAATGTTTGATATTCAGTAGTTGAATTGGTTTTCGTAGTAAGCTATTGACTATGGTTGTCTTTAAAATGTCAGCTGGGATTTATCTGTGTTTCACTTGAGGGATTTTTATCCTCTATATGGGATATTTTGACTGCTTGTGGGATAAAATGGGATTGTGGGATAAAGTGGGATTTTTTTGAAATCGTCATTACGTCTGCTAGTTTGCTTACAACTTACGACCATAGCACCTTAGCAGTAGCACTTCTAGTGGATTTTCTCGCCGTACTGGCAGTTGCGGGGTTTCCCATTTTTTAACCTCGCTGTCCGCACCTATTATGATTTTATAAACGTCACAGAACGAACACTGAATCATGTCAATTTCGCTGGCCGAGCCATGTTGGAATTAACAAGTAAACTATTTGCCATTATTTAGTACCTACTTCGTACTCTTTAGTACTACCATTAAAAATATTAGTATTTCTCACGTAAATAAATTATTTAATTTAGTTAATTACCGTATCATTTAACCTATGTCGCATTGCTCAAAATCCTTTGAGGTACTAAAATGTAAAATACCTAAAGGTAATTAGTAGATCTAAATAAGTTCTATCTAACGGTATAAATATTTTACTAATACATTATTCAATAATCATATAATATTTAACATTAATTGTGTTGCAATAACAAATCAGTGGGAAAGTGTGTGATATGACGAGGGATACTATAAGGGAGAGTCTGGGATGAAGTGGGATTTTTTGTATCAGTGCGTGGCATATTTTTACCGTAGAGTGGAAACACTGCATATTTGTTTATAAATCACTCAAATGTAAACATATTTCAACTATGGATTTGGTTATGTTTTGTTCCATCAATTTTTTTATTTCGAAATAGTTTAAAATGTGAGTGTTATGTAAATTAATGGTGTTTTGTCGTGTTTAAAGCAATGCTTGTATCTATTTAGATTTATTATCAGTTTATTTTTTACTGGAAAACTTCGATGTAAAATCTAAGTGTTTGGACTAGTGATGATAAATTAATACAATAGGTTTTGGAATTTTTGAATTACTGGGACAGTATAACTCCGTAACACGACTGACTGTGATTGATAATCAATATAACTATAGGTCTTATTATTGTAGACCTATAGTAGTTTTTTTACATTGTGAACAAATTACTTGATGGCAGACTTACTAAACGATCATACGTGCAAACTATCTTTATTACTTGTAATGTACCAAATAAGCCCCACTGTCACCTAATGACATGGGATTAAAGTTTTGTAATCTACCGGTCAGTAAAATAGTCTGGTTACAGTTTATATTTGTTTGCATTTTCTGTGGTTAATATTGATTTTCATAAACAATCAAGATGTCCAAAACTCCGTAATCCCAACCGTCTACATTGTTCAACTAATTACGTTGTAGACAGATTGCCCTCCTGAAAAATTGTCATTAATGTAGATGTTGGATTTTGCTTTTAAACCTCTCGTACTGCGATTTCAGTAGCTTGTGTATTTAAATTCAAACTAACATATATAAATGATGTAAACATTTTTAAATTTGAGGTATGAATTTTATAAGATACTGTTATATAAATAAATTATTGAATACCTTTTTTACATTAAATGGGTTTAAAACAAGTATATTTCTCTATTTTAACCCCCTGATTTTGGAGCTGGAAATTAATAGGTCTCATAATAATTGGCAACTTTTTCCTCAGGTGATATATTTAAAACTCGTCGAAAACCATCCGGTGCCATAAATATATTAGTCATTAGCCGAGTCATAAAAAAGCGTGAACAGGCCTGATGGCCATAGCTAGGACCTGTGACCAAATAAACGCAATCAGTTTAATCTAATTTGCTAGGTTCACACAGTGGTTTTAAGAGGTTAATTGCTCCACCTCACCCTCCAGGGTTGGATGGAAACGTATTCCGCTTATTCTCTATTCATTGTTGCTGGATTAGGAAACCCCAGCATAGCTACTACAGGCACGTTTTCCACAAGCGGGAATTTTGCGCAGGTTACTGGAAGGTTAGGATATAGCAGGAAAGGAAAGGGTGGGATGGGACAGGCAGCCAAATTGGCCTTTCAGAGTAGCAACTCCCGTGCCTTGTGACAGCTGTGATCAGGCTCAATGTGAACCCGCTCTGCCCTCCAACTGGCCAACTCAACGGATGGGGTATCCATGTACAACAGCCAGGGACCATACATTCTCAGGTTGGGGACCAACCCCTGAGTTTCCGCCCCGATCCGCTGCAAGTGGAGGGACCAAAGGTGAAAGGGAAGTTTGTCAAAATGGACATCCAAAAAACTTCATATGTAATGACAATTTCATTTGCTGTACCCAATGTCAGCATGTATAGACCAGTTTTAAGGTTGTCCTAGGACGAATATTCTCTATTCGTCAATGCTAACACACCAAGTTTTAATAAAATTAATCACTATACAAGAGATATATATATATGTTTTTTATTTCTTATAAGAATAACATCGGACAATATACTTAGTTTACTGCTGAATGGAAATTGAAATATTCTCCACAACCATTAGCCGAATAGCCTACAATCGCCATACTAATTTGACCGTGTGTGGATTGGAGTACTAATTTTCCATCTTTTAGAGCTTTTTATGGCAATGAGATAAAACTGTTGAAACCTGCTAAAAATATTTAAAGTTTATGGTACTAAGAAAGGTAAAAAAATGAAGTTTGGGATCTCTTAAGCCCTGTAATTTCTGAACCCAAATTTTTCTAAAAAATCAGGTGGTATATTTTATTAGAAACCTAATATAAACCACCAAATAAAAAATCCAAAGATTTCGAAAGCGGCTCCTCAAAACTGCTCCAGACCTATATACTACGTTGTTGGGTCCAAAATATTATGGATACCTACCTCTTTGTTCTTACCTCAGGGCTCTGCCTTTACTATCACTCCCAACGTTTAATTTTAACGTATGATTCGTTGGATTTATTTTGTTAAAGCAGCATCTCCTGAAAGATGTCCCCACGTTTGATACCCCGCCCTACTCAACCATAGACCTCCACCGCACAGGAAAACTTTCTATGTTATTATTTACGCCCTTTTTAGTAATTTTAGAAAATTTTCAATCATACAAAAAATTGTTATTTTTTAACCCCGACCTTAGAGCTCCACCTCACTGGCTTTAAAAGTTGCATTGTTAAATTTATGGAGGAAAGATGATCCTTGGGTAAGCGTTCGGGAGTTCGGGTCAGCGTTCGGGTTGAGTACTACTAGCTGGTCAGACAGACATTATTCTGTCCTAATGTCACTGAATTTGTTTTATGTCAAAGATTCTCGTTCTTTTTCAAGATGAGCTCGTTCGCTTCGCTCACTCGCCTCCAGGATGAGCTCGTTAGCTACGCTCACTTGCCTATTTTTATAGAGCTTGCTTCGGTATTGAAAATGAGTTGCTATTCGAATAGATTTATTATTTATATAATAAACATATGTTTGTATTCTTTTCAAGTATATTTAGATATCATCCTTATAACAGCTGCTTGATGAAACTAAATAACTAACATACAATCCCGACTTTGTTTTATGTATTTAGATAATGCAAATCACTTAATAATATCTTGCCATGACAACGTTAATATACACTAGGCAGCAATATGGATTTTGGCAATTTGAAATTTAAGTAATTGCACAACGCCATCTGTAGAGCCTGATATAAGCGTAGGTTATATTATATAAATCAAACAGGAAAGTTGGCCGGGCTGGTAAGGGCCCGAACTTGCATTTAGGGTGTATACCAGAGCCTGTACAGACCCTAAATTCAGCCCTGGCCGTCTGTATGCAGAAATTCAAACATGCTAGAATCCAGAATGCCAGAATCATTGTCCCTGTCTCGTGCACATTCTATGTGCCTAAGAGTAAAAATATGTTACAGTCAATCAATACAAATGCTGAATTATTTTGACTCAATCCTATCCTACACTATAATATGAGTAAGGTTTGCATGCTCGCTTGCTTGGTTGATTGCTTGCAACTCTTATCTCAAAAACAGCTCCAACGATTTTCTTGAAAATAACTAATGTGTCCTTCCAACTACTTGTGTTGTAAAACCTGATATCTGGGTTAAAAATAAGTTCTAGACATGTCCCATCCCCAAAAAAATCAAATAATGTAAAAAGCCACTATGGAAAATTAAAAAAATCACATTGGGCTTTTGGAGATTAAAATAAAAGCAAAAGAGTCATAACAGCTGTTCAACATCTTTCAGCGAACTCTCAAAGTTATACTCATATAGTTTAAGTACTACCTGGGGCTGAGCTTTGCTAGGGAAAGGTCAATCTTGTTTATGACTTGGAGTAGTTTTTCACCATGTACCCTACTAACGAGCATTTTGAGGTCACAACAGTTGTTATTATAATGTACCTTTGAGTCATTCTGGATATGACCACTCTACATGTAATCTTCATTCAAAGGTTTTATTATCTGATTTTATGGAACCACATGGAACTCATGTTGTTTATGATTATTAACATGTGGTTTCCTGAGAGCAGAGATTAAAAGATTTGAGAGAAGATTACATATATAGAGTATTAAAATAAATCAAAGGGATATTGAGCTATAAATAACAACTGGAGTGACCTTAAAAATGTAGAACAGAGGCAAGTGAGAAAATACAATTCTGATTATCAGTAGGGGGAAGTGATGAAATATGCTCCAAGTCATCTAAACAAACTGACTGGCCTTCTCCAGAGCAAAGCTCGGCCCCCAGGTATCATATACTCTAATGTGAGTAAGGTTTGCTTGTATGCTTGCTTGCTTGCTTGCGACACTGATCTCAAAAACGGCTCAAACGATTTCCTTCAAACGTTCAAAATAACTAATTTCTGGGATAAAAATAAGTTCTAGACAGGCCTCATTCCCAGGAAAAATCAAATAATGTAAAAAAACTAAAATGAAAAGTTAAAAAATAAAATAACATTGGGCTTAAGGAGTTTTAAATCAACACAAAAGAATTTTAACAGCTGATCATAATCAACCAGGGAACTGTAAAAGTAATACTCATGTTTTTTTATGATTATTAACATGTGGTTTCCTGAGAACAGAGATTAAAAGATTTGAGTGAATATTACATATATAGAGTAGTAAAATAAATCAAAGGGGCATTGAGCTTTAAATAACAACTGGAGGGACCTTAAAAATGTATAAAAGAGGAAAATGAGCTATACAATTCTGATTATCAGTAGGGGAAAGTTATGAAATATTACTCCAAGTCATCTAAACTGACTGACTGGCCTCCCCCCGAGCAAAGCTCGGCCCCCAGGTACTGTAGTGTTAAAACGGATATGAGAAGGGTGTTACCACTCCAGTAGTCAGTAGTATTTTTTATTTACATTAGTCCTAAATTATCTGTTCTTGCCGTTGTGGAGTTAAAACGGATAAGGGAATGGTGTTACCATTCCATTAGTAAAATGTTTGGTTTATTAATTATCTGTTCTTGCTATTGTGGAGTTAAAACGGATAATAGAAGAGTGTTACCAATCCAGTACCTGCCTACATATCTTTAAAAATTCAGTCTTCGTTCATCCTCTTACGGGAAGAATGAGCGTACACCTAGTAATAATGACATCTCGAACGTACCGCATTATCATAACATTATGACAATTATACAAAGAAATTAAAGTTATAGAGACACCTCTGTTCACGTTCGTTTTCGTGAGCCTCTAGAATTCGAACTTTGTTACTGCGATTCGAAACTTTATCTCTAAAATTCAAAGTCAACCTCTACAGTAAGAACTGTGATACCGTAAGCCTCTGAAATTCGAATCAAGCGCTAAAAACAAGGCTGTTGAAACATTATTAGTTAGTTTCCTCCAGATCTGATGGACGTTTGTTTTCTTTGCCTCCATCATTCGAATTTCATCCACATTAACCTCTGTAATTCAAACTCTCGATTTTCCAAACTTCCTTTAGTTCAAAATAAATTGGCTGTCCCCTGAATTTCGAATGAGGTTCTATTGTATTTTTTACGAAGGATACCACAGTTTTAAAAATTATATATAAGTCAGTTATATTTTTACTAATTGTTGTCTATCAAGTGATGTACAATATGATGTTTAGCTTTGAAAATTAAGAGAGGCGCACTAAGAGCACTCTGCAGATTAGGAAAAACCGTGTATATCAAAAAAGTTAAAACAATTTTTACGTTATTCTTCGGGGTAAATGCAGTCGGAAAACGGTTTGTATCATCCTTATACTTCGGTCATATACTTCGCCTGTAATCTGTTTCAGAGACATTTCGTGAGACACCCTGTCTATTGGTAGTTATATACAAGCCGAAAGCGAGTTAAACACTATACAACGAGATACTAAATTTCAGGCGTAAATTTTACAATGAAAGAAGTTATTGAATTTAAGTCTGGAAGTATTAAATTTGTCAAACCAATTTTTGAATTTACACATTAAACTGTAATGCTCACTGTAACATTAAATTTAAACTGTAGACACAAATTTTAAACTAATAACATTTATAGACAAGCATAATTTTATTCCCTCCAAATATTATGTAACAAATTTACTCTATAAATCATGGATTACTTTGGCGTATTTGCACCTTCTTATCTGCCGAGTGGTCATGTAATAAAACTATTTATAATTGTTTAAAGTAATAATTACACATTTATACTTTATTTACATTTCATTTAAAAAGTTGTATATATATAATATAAGGTACCTTTTCTTCGTTGTTTTTACCATCTTTCTGCCAACTTCAATTCAACTCTCTTCACTCCCCCTTTTTGTCTACATCATTTTCCCTTTTGCCATCAGAGTTTTTTTCTGCCTCGCTGTGTCCGTTGTTGTCTTCTAATGAGCCATTATTACTTTTTGTCTCGGATCCAAATCTTGCAGATTCATCCGTGTTCTTCTCACGCTCTCCATTTTGCACGGATCCAGATGTTGCAGATTCATCCGTGTTCTTCTCACGCTCTCCATTTTGCACGGATCCAGATGTTGCAGATTCATCCGTGTTCTTGTCACGCTCTCCATTTTGCACGGATTCAGATGAATTCCCATCGTTTGTCATATTTTTATTCGGTTTAATTTCTTCAGGTTTAGTTTGATTGTTTGTTTTAGTCCCATTCCTTTTTCCTCCGAAACTCCTAAGCCCTAATGCATCACGCTCTCCATTTTGCACGGATCCAGATGTTGCAGATTCATCCGTGTTCTTGTCACGCTCTCCATTTTGCACGGATTCAGATGAATTCCCATCGTTTGTCATATTTTTATTCGGTTTAATTTCTTCAGGTTTAGTTTGATTGTTTGTTTTAGTCCCATTCCTTTTTCCTCCGAAACTCCTAAGCCCTAATGCATCACCATATGTCACCTCTATATTGATGGGTGCGTCTCTGCATCCCCCCTTAGGTTTATCGGTCTTCTCCTCAGTAGGCTTCGGTGACCTGAAACATTCAATTGGAATAAAGATCTGCCAAACACCAACAGCAGAGTGATAAATAATTATTCTTGGGTTAATTTTGTCTTCACAATACTATTAACAAACATGAATTATGGAATCAGTATGGAGCTACTTAATACAATCAATTATTTTAGGAATATAAGGTGCAATAAATCGTTTCTTCCTTGCGTACAGAATAAGCTAACATTTCATGAGCAACGAATTCTGCTTAGATTGTAGGCGTTCTCGAGAATACATAAATCGTATGGTTTATTGATAGGTAGCAACCAGAAAAAGCAGTCTTCCTCCAGTATTAAACACGTCAAATTGTGTAAAAAAAGTAGTTAATTTGTCTAAGGTCGATAAAATATCGAAAAAGAGCTAAGTCCAGTTCCTTCAGCTAATCTCTACTGACTCTAGAGAAACCAGTCATCCCTCACGAGAAACACGCAAAGGGCAATGATTAACTATGAGATTTTTAGTTTGGAAGTCGGCCCCGCAATCACAGGTTTGGTCACAGACCCCCATCTTGACTGCCAATAGTTAAGCCGTCCCTCGTCAGTTCTAAATCTGTTCGGTTTTGTACTCTCCTTCCTGTGAAGACGTCGATTTAAAAAAATATCTATATTTAATTAACTCTGGGTGGGTTAAAAAACACGAAGATCAAATAATATAAAACTTACTTCAAAACTAACTTTGTCATGTGGGATAAAATAACGTTAAAAACCCTTTTAATAAGAATATTTAAACACAACTCGTACTGATGTTTTTAGAGAACAAGGACTTTTCTAAACTTATATGATATCTATTGAGTACAAGATAGTTCTACGCGTTATTTATGTTCATCCTTTTAATTATTTATTTGAATTATTATCCTAAATATTTATTATTTTAGTTGAATAGGATCTTTAACACTAATATTTTCGATAGTGTCAATAGTAATTTGTTGACTTATCTTTCTTCTAGCAAATTAAGTGATTACATTTATAAGTGACTTTTGTTAGGTTCCTAAAAATAATTTACTACCGACTTTTAGGTATGAACCTTTACGTAAATAGCTCATTTCTAAGGTTCGATTATGAATAAGTGATTTATATTAGTGGAAATATACACTTACAGATTAAATTTATATATTTTTTACGAAACAATTCTAACACACTGTCTTTATAGTAAGACGATATCATAGTAAATGTGATTGTATAGCTATACTCTATTTACAAAGGTTTATAAATCAAAAGAGTGCACGTTTACTGAAAGGTAAAGTTCGGGTCACAGTGCTTGGCGCCTGGTTAGCGTATGCTCTGGGGTAACTTTTCGCCTCTGTTTGGCTTAGTACCGTTAGTTTTACAGTATACTTTTGTCAACAGAAAGCAAAATTACTTTATTTAGATTTAAATCATTGGTTTTGGTTATTTTCTTATTGCCTGCTTTTATTTACGAGAAATTTGAGTTGTTTCTCGCCTTTCCCAGGAACCAAGCACCGTGGCCCGAACTGCATCACCGAGGTCATTAACCTCGGCAATAATACTACACTTATTATTAAGGTGATAAATCATGAATAGTGCAATCAAATACTTACTTCCGTACTAAGTTTTTGCAGAACTTATTTAAATTCGGATGGCTCGGAAAAACTCGCCACTGTTGTTTTAATGTTTCTCGAATAACCTCGAAGGCGAAGTGTTTAAGTTCAGTTTTTAATTTGGTAAACAGCCAACGGTTTTTGGTCAGTTCCTCTCCAGCGGCATCGCCCTCGTCTTTGTGTTTGCACTTGTCTCCACAACCGCTGTTCTTGGTCACCGATACTTTGTAGTTTTGTATGACCTCGTCGGCGAACCACCGCGTCACCTTGCAGGCTCCACTGTAGCTTCTGGTAACTCGGATCGTAAGATCTTTCGGAGTATCGTGGACATCGATGAATATTCTTCTCGAGTGTTTGCCGCCGTCGTACTCGGTGGTGTATGAGAATCCCAAGTCTATCTTGGGCAAGACGCAGGGGATTGTGACGTCGCAGGTGTCCGACTGCCAGTCACACTCCGCTTGCAGGGCCGCGCGGTCAGGCAGCGTCACACTCTGCACCAGGCAGCCGTCGAACAGTTCCCCCTCGTTCACTCGCAGCGTTTTGTTGATCCCACCTGGCGACAGTTGGGTCGCTCCCAGCAGGATGCGGTTCGCATCACGAGTCATGCATTCGGCGTGGTTCTTTACAACTTTGGCCACCTTCCTTGAGTCTACTCGGTTGAATGTGTCCACTCTATTTGAACGGAAGTGGTCTCTACATTTGGTTTCGACATCCCATTTGCTGACGCTTGAAAAGCAAAGAAAATGTGAGAGTTTATTTTATGTAATTTCATTTCATTTATTTCGTTACAATAAAATTTTAACACATAATAAAACATTTAAAACTAAGGAAAAACAGGCCAATGGTTGCACTAATACTATTACATAACATTTACATTAAGTTTTCATCATCAAAAAATCGGGAGCTGGGAGGTCAAAAATTACGTCATAAGGTCCACAGGAAAAACCTGTGCCATTCGAAGGGGCATTTTCGGGTATGAGGAAGTGTTTGTGAACCGTCAATCTGGGGGCGGAATAACAAATTTGAAAAAGTCACATTTTACGTCATAAGATCCACGAATTTGACTTATGCCATTTCGTTGTATACCTTTTGGGGATCACAAAAACACCTAGGTGCACAGGATTTTTGGGGCCTTTACCCCAGGTGGACAAACTTGAAAAATAAAAACAATCCACAATTTTACGTCTTAAGGTCCACAAATAAAATAGGCCACATTTCATTCCTCAGGTATTCAGGGACCCAAAACCACTTAGGTAGACAAGATTTTCGGGGGCTTCACCGAAGGTGGAGAAGATGAAAATTTAATGTTTGGAATTTTGGATTTCATTTGATGTGCATAAAATCCATCCTATCAAACCAACTTCAATGAATTTTTGTAGGGGTCATAGTGTAAAACCAAAACTGATTATTTAAAAAAATGAAAATTTTGTTTTTTGTTTGATAAAAAGTTAATTTTTTATTTTTGCTTATTTTGCCCCCAAAAAAGTCTAAAAGGGACAAAAATAGGTTGTACCGACTATAAATGATTGAATACAGTGTCTAAAGCTAAGGATAAAAATTATCAAAAACTAAATTTCCGTTTCAAAATGGCGCCCAATTAATCTTTTTTTGTATTAAAAAAATACCTTCATCGCAGCAAACCCACGTACTCAGGGAATTTGCAATGCTTGTATATGTTTCTCCCTAACACATAAATCCACTTACCAAGTTTCGTAAAAATACATTTATAAATAAGTAATATATATGCATTTTATTTATTCTCCATAAGAATAACATTAGGGCTAAGTACGCAGGTTCGCTGCAACCAGAAAGAAAATAAATGTGTTTTTATGCAATTATCAATATAACTCAATCAGATAACATTGTAAGAATAACATTGTAAGTTGTTTTATCTACATTAAACTTACTGAATACCAGTGTGATAGCTGTTCTAAGCAGCGAGCAAGGTTGCTCGCTGGTTCTAAGCTGTTCGTCAGTCTCTCTTCTAATCGATGTTTGTCATTAGCTAGTACCACAACGCTTGTGTCATCAGCAAAGAGAGTGATTTTAGATTCTGGTACATTTATTTTCATGTCATTAATATAAAGGATAAACAGAATCGGAGCTAATGATGAGCCCTGAGGAACGCCATGTTTCATGGTTAACTAGGAAGAGTTAAAACAGGCACCTTGATTATTTTTAATTATCACTCTTTGCTTCCTATTTCCAAGAAAATATATGACCCAATAAAATATAGTCCCCTCAATTCTGTACATTTCTAGCTTGCTGGCCAACAATCTGTGGTTGACACAATCAAAGGCCTTGGACAGGTCGCAGAACAGTGCAGCACCGTCCCTTGACCCGTCAAAACGCGCAACACTGTATCAATCGTGTCGTACGCTGCTTTTGAAGTAGATTTTCCATTCCTGTATCCATGCTGGTTGGCTTTAACTAAGCTCTTCTGTTCCAAATATCTACATAGCTGACTTAAATAACACTTCTCATAAATTTTAGAAAACACCGAGAGATTCACTATGGGCCTAAAATTATTTATCACGTTATCTTTGCTCTTTTGCACAGGAATAATATCAGAGTATTTTAGCTTCTCAGGAAATATGCCTGTTTGGAAAGATATGTTAATTAGATATGACAGGGGTTTAACTTGGCTCCAGGTATGCTGTTAACATAAATGCCACTGGTTTCTGCTATATTACTTAAGTGTTTGGAGAAACCCCTTCCTTGACTGACCGACAACACCGTGATTTTGAATTTCCTTTTATCATCTCTCTTCTCCTCAGCTGCAACATAGCGTGGGTGATTGCTTGTACTTGGTCCTTTATTCTTCCTTTTCATTTCTTGTTCTTGGTTAGTAGTTTGCTGTTTCTTGGGAAAGGCGGAAAATCGGGTTTGAATTGGTAAGGAATATGCAATTATTTCAATCATGTTTGTTCTCCTACTTTTATCTGATTTATTACTAATAACTTTAAATTGGTCTTTTTAATTGCATTTTTATTATTACATTTTAAAAGTTCTTGATTGTGAATTTCTCGATCTGACCGCAATAATGTTATAATAACATATTTTTCTTGCATCCCTTGGATCAAACGTCTTTCGGTTGCCTCAAGATCTTCTATTTTATTAAAAAAATTAGAATTTTCTTTTTATAAGATCTCCTCATAACATAATGATACATCCAGATTAACTTTTACTTGAGCTTTTTTCTCTTTCTATACTAGGGTCTCGTTCCCTTCAGACAGCCTTGATAGCTTGGTTTTAAATCTTTATTCACCTTAACAGATACAGTTTATTTAGTGCAAAGGTTAGTAGAGGCACCAAGTCAATTATTGCATCAGTAGAATATTTATTAGATATCAATTTAAGGATACTGTGAATATTCACAGCCACTTCGATTACCTCTTCATTTATTAGCTCTTCCCTGAATTTGTCAAAATCGTCTTCAACACTGTTCTTCAAGTTGAAGCGATTTTTCCCCTGAATTTGTCAAAATCGTCTTCAACACTGTTTTTCAAGTTGAAGCGATTTTTCTGAGTCAACATGTTGCGTAGGCTCTGTTAACAGTAATTTCGTGATATAGTCCTGCCTGCAATACTGGTGACGCTACGAGAACACAGTTGAGAGTTGAGGTTGCCGCGTTCAATTGAATTGTCATAAACTGCATATTTAACCATTTGATGAAATATAGCAAGTTATATTTCTTAATTTTGAATTTTAGAAAATATTACTCGTGTATTATCTATACTAATAATGTAGCTGTGCGTGTGTGTGTTTGGATGATTTCGAAACGGTTTTTCAAAACTCCTCCCGCACCACATCAAACAAATTTTTCCCTTAGAACACAGGGATCTTCACAAGTGAGATCAAAAGCTGCCATGTTATGGAAAACATTAGTTTTAAATTACTCGAAAACGGTTTCTCAAATCTGCCGATCACAACACGTTGTTTAGGGGACTAAAAGACTTCGGGTACTTTTTCTCCCGACCTATAGAAACTAACTGGTTTCTTCTATCACTTCCCTACGTTTAATTTTGACGTGTGATGGTTCTTTGGATTTCTTATGTTATGGAAAAAGATCCATACTAATAAAATAGTATCACATTTGATTGCAAAAGAGTCTTCTCAAAATGAAAACCACACCATTACCAAAAAAAAAAAAAAAAAAAAAACAAGCAACCAACCAACAACATGATGGAGTTTTTAAGATCGAGAAACTGATTTATTAATTCATAAAAACAACTGTATTTAGAACTAATAACATGTGTAAAACGATGTAAGTGTCAAACGAGTAAGATGATATTTCAGTGGTTAAGGACATGGTGAAAAAAATGTTACTAAAATGAGACCAAGTCTATTTCATCTCGTCCTATATTTGGACTATAGGAAATTATTAGGAACAATTAGAAAATCACAAACTTCACAACTTGGTCTGGATGTTATCCAAATAGGACCCATTGATAAATCAAACTGTTTTCGTCAAAGACCATCAAAAGAGACCTTTTTAGGGATTGGAAATATTTATTTTTTATAACATTTGTCATTTAACGTTACTCTCACTGATATTGTTTACTAATATAAAACTATATGTTTTTAGGTAAGCATTTTAGTTCCGGCCCTGAATACTCCGGACGTAAGTACGTTTGATTTATTGAAGCTTTGCATGCGGGAATCGTTGGAAAGTTTAGTTTTTGGTAAACCAATTTGTTAATCCTATTTGTTAAAGTAATATTAACAAGATCCGGCTGTTCTTAAACGGCGTTAACTACAAAACTAAAACGTAATGATGTAAATAACCAGCTCCATTGCACTGACAATCTACAGGCGTGGCAATTTAACACCACCAAATAAAGGAATTAAAATTTCGGGAAGGCTAGTTTTCTGAACAAGCCAGAGTTGGAGTTCCACTCGACTGGGCAGGGTAACTTCAAACAAGTGTGCAACAAAATGCGGGTGTGAGGTTTGTTCGATGACACAATACACCTCATATACTAAAACTCAAAGTCGCTTTTTAGATAAAGGTTGCCACATAATCCCCCGCTAAGATAAATGTTGCCACACAATCCCCCGCTTAGATAAAGGTTGCCACACAATCCCCCGCTTAGATAAAGGTTTCCACATAATCCCCCGCTTAGATAAATGTTGCCACACAATCCCCCGTTTAGATAAATGTTGCTACACAATCCCCCGCTTGGATAAAGGTTGCCTCATAATCCCCCGCTTAGATAAAGGTTGCCACACAATCCCCCGCTTAGATAAAGGTTGCCACACAATCCCCTGCTCAAATAAATGTTGCAACACAATCCCCCGCTTGGATAAAGGTTGCCACACAATCACACGCTAAGATAAATGTTGCCACACAATCCCCCGCTTAGATAAATGTTGCCACACAATCCCCCGTTTAGATAAAGGTTGCCACACAATCCCCCTACTTAGATAAAGGTTGCCACACAATCCCCGCTAAGATAAATGTTGCCACACAATCCCCCGCTTGGATAAAGGTTGCCACATAATCCCCCGCTTAGATAAAGGTTGCCACACAATCCCCTGCTCAGATAAATGTTGCCACACAATCCCCCGCTTGGATAAAGGTTGCCACACAATCCCCCGCTAAGATAAATGCTGCCACACAATCCCCGTTTAGATAAAGGTTGCCACACAATCCCCCGCTAAGATAAAGGTTGCCACACAATCCCCTGCTTAGATAAAGGTTGCCACACAATCCCCCGGTTGGATAAAGGTTGCCACACAATCCCCCGCTTAGATAAAATTTGCCACACAATCCCCCGCTAAGATAAAGGTTGCCACACAATCCCCTGCTTGGATAAAGGTTGGCACAAAATCCCCTGCTTAGATAAAGTTTGCCACACAATCCCCCGCTAAGATAAATGTTGCCACACAATCCCCCGTTTAGATAAAGATTGCCACACAATCCCCTGCTTAGATAAAGGTTGCCACACAATCCCCCGCTTAGATATAGGTTGCCACACAATCCCCCGCTTAGATAAACGTCGCCACACAGTCCCCCGCTTAGATAAAGGTTGCCACACAATACCCCGCTTAGATAAAGGTTTCCACATAATCTCCCGCTTAGATAAATGTTGCCACACAATCCCCCGTTTAGATAAAGGTTGCCACACAATCCCCGCTAAGATAAATGTTGCCACACAATACCCCGCTTGGATAAATGTTGCCACACAATCCCCCGCTTGGATAAAGGTTGCCACATAATCCCCCGCTTAGATAAAGGTTGCCACACAATCCCCTGCTCAGATAAATGTTGCCACACAATCCCCCGCTTGGATAAAGGTTGCCACACAATCCCCCGCTAAGATAAATGCTGCCACACAATCCCCGTTTAGATAAAGGTTGGCACAAAATCCCCTGCTTAGATAAAGTTTGCCACACAATCCCCCGCTAAGATAAATGTTGCCACACAATCCCCAGTTTAGATAAAGGTTGCCACACAATCCCCTGCTTAGATAAAGGTTGCCACACAATCCCCCGCTAAGATAAATGTTGCCACACAATCCCACGTTTAGATAAAGGTTACCACACAATCCCCCGCTTAGATATAGGTTGCCACACAATCCCCCGCTTAGATAAACGTCGCCACACAGTCCCCCACTTAGATAAAGGTTGCCACACAATCCCCCGCTTAGATAAAGGTTTCCACATAATCTCCCGCTTAGATAAATGTTGCCACACAATCCCCCGTTTAGATAAAGGTTGCCACACAATCCCCGCTAAGATAAATGTTGCCACACAATACCCCGCTTGGATAAAGGTTGCCACATAATCCCCCGCTTAGATAAAGGTTGCCACACAATCCCCCGCTTAGATAAAGGTTGCCACACAATCCCCTGCTCAGATAAATGTTGCCACAGAATCCCCCGCTTGGATAAAGGTTGCCACACAATCCCCCGCTAAGATAAATGCTGCCACACAATCCCCGTTTAGATAAAGGTTGCCACACAATCCCCCGCTAAGATAAAGGTTGCCACACAATCCCCTGCTTGGATAAAGGTTGCCACACAATCCCCCGGTTAGATAAAGGTTGCTACACAGTCCCCCGCTTAGATAAAAGTTGCCACACAATCCCCCGCTAAGATAAAGGTTGCCACACAATCCCCTGCTTAGATAAAGGTTGCCACAAAATCCCCTGCTTAGATAAAGTTTGCCACCCAATCCCCCGCTAAAATAAATGTTGCCACGCAATCCCCCGTTTAGATAAAGGTTGCCACACAATCCCCTGCTTAGATAAAGGTTGCCACACAATCCCCCACTAAGATAAATGTTACCACACAATCCCCCGGTTAGATAAAGGTTGCCACACAGTCCCCCGCTTAGATAAAAGTTGCCACACAATCCTCCGCTAAGATAAAGGTTGCCACACAATCCCCTGCTTAGATAAAGGTTGCCACAAAATCCCCTGCTTGGATAAAGTTTGCCACCCAATCCCCCGCTAAGATAAAGGTTGCCACACAATCCCCTGCTTAGATAAAGGTTGCCACGAAATCCCCTGCTTAGATAAAGTTTGCCACACAATCCCCCCGTAATTACTTGTACAATATTGTACCATAATTTCCCTCATTCGTAAGTTAGTATACACTAGGATAATGTGGTGAGCATTTTAACTATTACTAAATATTCAATGTTCTTTGTAAATATTAATTTTTTCTGTAACATTATTAAATTATTGCAAAAGTTGGAGAACAATGTAGCCAACCTGATATTTACATAATAAAGCTTTAGCTTGTAAAAGGGAAATAAATATATTGTTATGAATACATTTATACAACAAACAGCCTATTGAAAATAAGATTATTAAGTTTAAATTTAAAATAGTAAATAGTTTATATTTATACAAACTTAATTTAGCTCATTTGTAAGTTAGTATCAATAAGGATTACCTCGGTATGACTTCCACACGACCGATGACTCTAGCAGTTTGGTGGATCGCTTCGTAGACGACAGCAATCATCACGGATTTGACTTCTTCCTTGTAGACATTGAAAGGCCAGCCGGTACGTTGGATGTACTCGACCATTAAATTTCTGACTTGTTGGCTAACAGCGAAGTCTTGCTGGTCAGGGGCTACAGTGACTCTGAATTGTTTCAGTACCGTTGTCTCATCGAGTATCGACACAGGCTGGTAGTAGGTGCCCGACTGGGGATCTATGGTGACAAGTACAGGGATGTTTAAGGGATCGTTGTGGACCTCCACGACCATGTTACCCTGGTGAGCCTCGTAGGTGAAGGCGTACCCGATCTGTATTCTGGGCACTACGCAGGGCACAGAGATTATGCAAGCGTCTTGTCTGGAACTGCAATCCTCACTCGGCTGCGCCAGGTAGGGGAAAGTCACGCTCTGAATCAGACATCCCTCGCTCAGATGTAAGTTGCCGATTTGTAAATTCCCTGGGATCTGTTGTGAATAATTTTTTTTCCCGGGCAGAACTCGTTGTTTTTCAGGGCCGATGCATTCAAAAGGTCTGCTGGTAAAGACCATAGTGCGCCTTGAGTCAATAATATTAAACTCCTGATGTCTGCTTCCGGCGTAATCGTCTTTGCAGTGGTCTTTATACACGGGTCCTAATGTTGGGAATGAAGTAGGAACAATGTAGGGGCTGTAACAGAATGATACTTATCAAACCAACAGGATTTTGGCCAGGCGGTGGTGTACTATACAACAACCACTTGCGAGTCTGGCGGTCAGTAAACTTATGTATATATACGTAGAATATGGTGAATAACTCCTAATTTTTTTATTTATATTTATTTGAATTTACTTTAAGCTGAATAGCTTTTACTAAGGGCTAATGGGGTAATGTCGGACAGAGGGCAATGGGGATCACGTTTCCGTGGCAGGCCTGTAGAGAATTATATCCGTGAGGTGCTACAGCCTAGTTGCCGCAATAAGAATCAGCGGCACCAACATCGCTACCTTGCCTATTAATTTGAGGCAGAGAATAACAAAGTTTGGTTTTTAGAGCTTCTGAGGGAAGAACAACCCGCTGTATTAAGTTATGGAGGTGTTAGTTATTATTGGTCATATTTGTTTACTGATATATCCATCGATTTCAAAAAATAAACAGACTAAACAGACAAATATATACTTAGGTTTTGGGAGGCAGGTAACAGTTTTTAACGATGGTTATTCAAATACAAAAATTAGCTTTGGTTTGTGCTCACATGTATCTCGTCCTACACAATTTACTCATTTCTTTCTTATTAAAGTTTTATCTACAGTAGATTCTAAGAAAAATGAACTATTGTGGCAGACGGATGGTCCGCATTTAAAAACATCCGGATTTCCCGGAGGTGGGTGTGAATCATCGATTTCGTCTTTGTAGTGAACAATTATGACAATATGTGTTTACGTGTATATGCTAATACAAAAGTGAGCTTCCAGAAGAAAGTTATAAACACTCCGTAATACAGTAGAACCTCGTTAATTCGTCACCAGCGGGACCGAAAGCATTGTCATAACACAAAAAAGGTCGGATTATCAGATATAATCATTTATTACTAGAAAACTATAAATAACTATAGTTTTAACAAAAAATAATGAAATGTACGTACTTTTGTAAAGATTCCATGTAACAATTTGAATCAAAGTAAAGTATACTGTAATAAAACTATCACCGGTCTACCGATAACATCGTCAGTGATGAGTCCTCGTCCGGAGAAGAGGTGTACGGAGCAGCGCCCCAGTTATGTACATAATAACAAACACCGATAACGGCACAATTAGGCGCCTTACAATACAAAACACATGACATTCGTGTATAAAGGGATGATCGCGTGAAATCTGAAGGCACTAAACCGTGAAGTTCCGTTTTTCTTTAATTTTATTTATAACAAAAATTTAAAATACCCCCGTCGCAGCAAACCTGCATACTCAGCGAATTTCCAATGAATATATAACATAACACATTATAACACCTAACAGGATTCATAAGAAATGTATTCACAAATAAGTGATATTTAAAATATTAATTATTCTCCATAAGAATAACATTGGGGATGAGTACGCAGGTTTGCTGCAACAAGGCACACAAAATAATGGGTTTTTATGCAAATATCAATAGAACTCATCTTAGTGAAGTCACATACCAAGTTTCATCCATATACATTCATAAATAAGCGATATATAACATATTAAGTATTTTCCATAAGAATAACATGGGGACCAAGTACCTAGGTTTGCTGCTACAGGATCCATAGGCGAAAAATTGTTTTTCTGTGCAAACAACAATAAACCATAACCAGATCAAGCCATATACCAAATTTCGCCAGTTTATGTTCATAAATAAGTGAGATATACAATTTTTCTTTTTCTCCATAAGAATAACATTAGACAACGTACTGTGTTTAGCACTTTCAATATCTCGGTAACCAATTGACGTAGAGCAATGATCAAAACACCAAATTGTTTGTTTTTTTAAGCTGAATTCAATGGTATAAATTAAAATTTGATTTAAATTAAAATTAAATGTGAAAACCCCAAAAAACACATTTTTGGGGTACAAAACCCCCCAAAAACCCCCCTTCGGATGGTGCGATTCATCTGGTTTTCGAACTCGTTCAAATAAATGGTACTTTACACATTTGTACCAAATTTCATTAAGATCGGACCTTTTTTACGAGAGTTATCGTGCTTACGGACACATATATATATATATATATATATATATATATATATACATATATAAAAATTTGAACGAATGGTGTTTTTGGCATCTGGGGACCTCAAAATGAAAAGTTATCATGGTCTCGGGCTTAAGTCTTACCATGAGACCTACGGTAATAGCTTCTTCCCTATAGGGGAAATTCGCTAAAATACAAGTTCACCCGTCCGATTAACCGAGAGTCTGGATAAGAGCATTCCGGATTTCTGAGAGTCTACTGTATAACCCTCATTTACTGTATAGCCTAAAATACCCTTATTTTACATACTCAATTATATTCCAGAAACATGTAATAAAATCCTTGTTTTCATGTAAGTTTTAGCGAATTTCCCCTATAGGGAAGAAGCTATTACCGTAGTCGGCATGGTAACACCTAGGCCCGGACCATGATAACATTTCGTTTTGAGGTCCCCAGACCCCAAAAACACCATTCGTTTGAAATTGTATATATATAATTTCGAAATATATATACAATTCGAAAACCAGACAGATCGACCTATCCGAAGGGGTATTTAGGGGGGTTTTGTACCCCAAAAATGGTTATTTTGAATTTTTACACATATTTTTGAAAAAGTAAAATGTTTTTCCCGGAATCAGCTTAAAAATACGCACAATTTGGTGTTTTAATCATTGCTCTACGTCAATTGGTTACTGAGATATTGAAAGTGCTAAACACAGTACGTTGTCCAACGCTATTCTTATGGAGGATAAGAAAAATTGTATATCTCGCTTATTTATCTACTTATCCTGACGAAACTTGGTATATTGCTTCATTTCATTGTGCTCTATTGATATTTGCACAAAAACCCATTTTTTGGTCGATAGTTCCCGTAGCAGCAAACCTGCATACTCAGCCCCATGTGATTCTTATGGAGAATAAGTAACGTGTTATCTGCTGTAATTATGAACATAAATTAATAGAACTTGGTATGTGGCTTTACCTAGTTGAGTTATATTGATATTTGTATAAAACCCATTTTTGGTGTTCCTTATTTCAGCAAACCTGCATACTCAGCCGCCATGTTATTCTTACGGAGAAAAATTAAAATGTCATAAATCGTTTATTTATGAATGTATATTAATGAAACTTGGTATGTGGCTTTATGTGGTATTAAGATAAATTTATATGCATTGGAAATTCACTGAGTATGCAGATTTGCTGCTACGGAGGTATTTAAATTCATGACATTAACTTGGTATAAACTTAGTTACTTATTAAACTTAAACGAATTACAGTGACGACTAATATTCCAACAATTTAAAGTCATCCTTTTTTAAAATATATTAGAAAACGGCTACTTACATCCATTAAAACACTCTGTTAATCAATAAATACCTTTGCACTTACACCCTTTCAAAATTATAGTTCTTTGTAGCTATATAGAAATATTTTTTGAAATATTTTTCACAAATGTCAACTAATTCCGTTTTTGTTGGAATTACAACATATTTTTAGTTACAAATTGATGATATGACGTATTATGATTAACAGGAATTAGCGTGCTTTTAAAGGAGAACAGTCCAAACGATGTTCTTGTTGCTATATTATATCGTTATAGTAATATTTTTTTGCATAAAGCATCCAATAATAATTAATTGCCCAGCAGTGACAAATTACAGCTAAAAGAGAACTTTCAACTTTTAAACTATGTTAAATGGTCGATAAGACAACATTTAGATTATGTGGTGAGCATTTTTACTCTTACCAAATATTCAATGTTCTTTGGAAATATTAATTTATTCTGTAACATAATTGCATTATTGCAAGAGTTGGAGAACGATGTAGCCAACCTGATATATACATCATAAAGCTTTAGCTTGTAAAAGGGAAATAAATATATTGTTATGACTTGCATTTATAAACAACAAGCCTATTGAAAACAAGATTATTAAGTTTAAATTAGAAATAGTGATAATTTATTATTTATAAACACTTCATTAGCTCATTTGTAAGTTATTATCAATAAGAATTACCTCGGTTTGATTTCCACACGACCGATGACTCTCGCAGTTTGGTGGATCGCTTCGTAGACGACAGCAATCATCACGGATTTGACTTCTTCCTTGTAGACATTGAAAGGCCAGCCGGTGCGTTGGATGTACTCGACCATTAAATTTCTGACTTGTTGGCTAACAGCAAAGTCTTGCTGGTCAGGGGCTACAGTGACTCTGAATTGTTTCAGTACCGTTGTCTCATCGAGTATCGACACAGGCTGGTAGTAGGTGCCCGACTGGGGATCTATGGTGACAAGTACAGGGATGTTTAAGGGATCGTTGTGGACCTCCACGACCATGTTACCCTGGTGAGCCTCGTAGGTGAAGGCGTACCCGATCTGTATTCTGGGCACCACGCAAGGCACAGAGATTACGCAAGCGTCTTGTCTGGAACTGCAATCCACACTCGGCTGCGCCAGGTAGGGGAAAGTCACGCTCTGAATCAGACATCCCTCGCTCAGATGTAAGTTGCCGATTTGTAAATTCCCTGGGATCTGTTGTGAATAAATTTTTTTCCCGGGCAGAACTCGTTGTTTTTCAGAGCCGATGCATTCAAAAGGTCTGCTGATAAAGACCATAGTGCGCTTTGAGTCAATAACATTAAACTCCTGATGTCTGCTTCCGGCGTAATCGTCTTTGCAGTGGTCTTCATACACGGGTCCTAATGTTGGGAATGAAGTAGGAACAATGTAGGGGCTGTAACAGAATGATACTCATCAAAGAAACAGGATTTTGGCCAGGTGGTTTACTATACAACAACAACTACTTGCGAGTATGGTGGTCAGTAAATTAATGTAAATATAAATAAAAGCTTGCGAATTGTAAATATTAAAACATGTTCTGAATGTTTTAATCTCTTTTGACTACATTACGCATAGACTTTGCCTCACAACAGTTTTTATTAAGCTTTGATGAATATACTCAATTATATATATATATATATATAAGTAGGGGGCAATAGTTCCTTCAGAACCAGCATAGGCGCGGTGAGGACGCGAGGACGCGAGGACGTCCCCCCCCTCCCCCCCCCGGAGGGCACGCCCGAGGGCACCCCCCCCCCGGAGGGCACGCCCGAGGGCACCCCCCCCCATTAACCTAACTTAAACCTGGCACCTGGCGTGAGGATGCGAGGAAGCTCCCCCCCCCCGTTTGCAACATTTTTCATGATGAGGAAAAACTTTCAAAAATTAATAACTAGCCTATTTACTCACCGATTCCCACGGGACTTTTTCCAGAATGTAGGCCTATCCCAGAGGAAGCGAATTACGTAAGAACCCCATAGATCCGCCATTAAACAAGGCCGCTATTAATTTTTAAACGCGTTTTCCTTATGGGATCTCAGCTGTTTACCGACCGATTTTGATGAAATTTCACCACATGTAGGGCGGCGGCCTAAGTAAACCATCCCTTAAAGAAAATTGAGAATCCACCGTTAAACAGGCCCGCTATTAATTTTTAAACGCGTTTTCCTCATGAGATCTTGGCTGTTTACTCATCAGCGGTCTTCCAGACCCATCATGATGGTTCAAAACCAGCAAAGGCGCGGTGAGGATGCAAGCCCCCCCCCCGTGAGCGACTCCGCGGAGTCACGTGTCAAGGCGCGTGCTAGGGCCTACGTGACCGCCCGGGGTTGTTTACTCATTAGCGACTTTCCCTCACTCCTCCGGCGAGGCCTCCTCCCGACCGGAGTGTTATTTATAAGCGCGTCCTCGAGGGTTTCATCAGTTTGTCTTTGGAGCTCTTACTGTGCGGACGAAGTATTGCCGTCTCCGAGATACACTTTACAACCTGTGCTTGTGCGACTGTGTGGAGTTTTCTCTTTGGATATCTTAAAATGTAAGTAACATTTAATTTATCTTTTCATCAGCCGATTTACCAATGCTCTAAATCCCAATTAGCTAAAATTAATATTTAATATTTTATATATCACAGTGGAAAATAAAATTTGGTTTTGCTTAGTAGAATTATAGACGAGATTAAAATCGCCATGTGCGAGCGAAACAAAGATAAAGACGTGTAACAGTGTTAGGAATGTCATAGGAGCTATTCTTGTAATTTATTTCTGTCTACTATTAGAAGGGTACTGTTACCAAGCCCCGATGTACTGTATAGATACCCGATGTTGCAGATGGCTGTTCCTCGTATGTGTGAGGTCTGCGGTCGCTTCTTCGCTGGAACCCTGGCTCGTCACACGGCAGCCGCTCACAGGGACCGCCATTTCGACTGCAACGTCTGCGGGCGACGCTTCGGGCGAAGCGACAACCTGCGACGCCACCTCGCAGCAGTTCATCCTCCCACTCCTCACGATCAAGCGCCAGGTATGGTTTTAGGTTAAATAGGAAACCACCAGTAGATTTGTTAAGCACTTCTCCAATATCCTCATACACAGTTCCTCACCCTTGTATTACTGGACTCAAACTGGTGATTGAGATGAGGAAGAGGTCGCCAGTCCTCTATGCAGTTCCTCACGATCAAGCGTTAGGCACGGTTTTTACGTTAAACAAGAAACCAGTACTAATGACTTGTTTTCGAGAGTAAACGGCTTTAGCCGAGTAAACAGATTCAAGTAGTAAACAAGGGGCTGCCAGCCTCCGTTCAGTTCCTCACCCTTGTATTACTGGACTCAAACTGGTGATTGAGATGAGGAAGAGGTCACCAGTCCTCTATGCAGTTCCTCACGATCAAGCGTTAGGCACGGTTTTTACGTTAAAAAGGAAACCAGTACTAATGGCTTGTTTTCGAGAGTAAACGGCTTTAGCCGAGTAAACAGATTCAAGTAGTAAACAAGGGGCTGTCAGCCTCCGTTCAGTTCCTCACCCTTGTATTACTGGGCTCAAACTGACGTTCGAGAGGAGGAAGAGGTCGCCAGGCCTCTATGCAATTCCTCACCCTTGTATATATTGGGCTCAAACTGGCGAACGAGGTGAGGAAGAGGTCGCCAGTTCCTCACCCTCATGTTTATCGAGGTAACTAATAGAACTTGTTTTTCCTGTTCGCAGGCCATCCATGCCCGTTATGCTCCGTCGCCCTGGCGAGCCCCGAGGATCTTCACCACCACATGGAAGCGGTCCACGGTGCGATCCCGTCAGCTTCGACCTCCTCCACCGCAACACCACCCCTCAGAGACCCACGGCCCGAGTGTAACGCGTGCGGGCGACGATTCGCCCGCGAGGACCTGCTCCGGCGCCACGTGCAGCTGGTGCACGCCAACGGGGTCCGCTGTCCCGAGTGCGGCGCCCTTTTCCGCAGGGTCGCTTATCTCCAGCAGCACGTGGCAAGCGCTCACCGCGGCATGAGGTTCGCGTGCGCCTACTGCGACCGAGGCTTCACCCGGCGCTACAACCGGGACCAGCACGAGGCCCACAACTGCCCCATCGTGAGGAACCTCGTTGTTGACGAGATGCCATGCCTACCCGTCCTGTCACCCGAGCCTCAGCCCAGCCGCGAGCCCCAGCCTGGACCCAGCCGCGAGCTCCAGCCTGGACCCAGCCGCGAGCCCCAGCCTGGACCCAGCCGCGAGCCCCAGCCCGGACCCAGCCGCGAGCCCCAGCCCGGACCAAGCACGGCACCTGATGGGATGGTGGGTGGTGGCGGACTACCCACGTTCCGCACCATTCAACGAGGGTTCCGCGGACGCCTCCTGACCTTCGGCCTGTCCCGGCCCATGGAGGACTTCTTGACCGTGGAGGACGCGCTGGTGCTGCTGTTCGACAGCGTCCTGGAACTGTTGGCTGACGTCAGGACCCGACACCCAAACACCAAGGTCAACATGTTCCTGGAGTGTGAATTCGCCAACGTTCACGGAGCCACCTGTCTGCGGGCCTTCAAGACGAAGACCGTGCCTCTCACCGCCGCGTCCAACTTGGAGGACTTCCTGTCAGCGTCCTTCCACAAGCTGGAGGAAGAGAAGGAGCAGTGCCTGCTAGTGGGCAGCGGGTGGAGCTATCTCCGGATACGGGACCTGGAGATCCGCGTCAACCTCTACACCCCGTTGGGAGAACGCGGAGCCCGGTTCATCCTGCTTCCCAGGACCATCTGCGACACGCATGCCGTTATCAACGTGCACAACCTCGATGACATGTGCTTCGCGTATGCCATCCTAGCCAAGTTCGTCGCGCAACACCCGGAGAGGCCCACATCGTACACACCGGACGTCATGGCACGCTACGACTGGGTCGGCCTACGCTTCCCCGTAGCCGTGAAGGACATCAAAGTCTTTGAGAGGAGGAACCCCATCAGCGTCAATGTGTACGGGATCGAGCGCGCCATGGTAGGGAGACGCCCCGACGGATCGCCAAAGTTCCAGGACCGCGTGTTCCCGCTGAAGATCTGCAAGCGGGAGTTGGAGGATCACCGGGACCTGCTGTACGTGACCACCGGCGGGGACAGTCACTACGCCTACATCGCAAACATGAGTAGGCTAGTGCGTCCTCAGCTAACGTCCCACCGCGGCACTATCCACGTGTGTAAGCGATGCTTCGCTTACTTTGACAACCAGCCCAACAAGCTGCAACTGTCCGGTGCCGAGCGCCTGGAGGAGCATATGCGATACTGCACCGCCAAGGCTCCTCTTCGCCTGGACTTACCGAAGAAGCAGCAGATCCGCTTCGTCCACCCCGAGTACACTCGGCGCGAGCGCTTTTGCGTCCACGCCGACTTTTAGTGTGCTCTGCAGCCCGTCGCCGCTGACCCTGCGGAAGCACCGTCCGGCACGAGGCCCCTGCAACTGCACGTCCCGTACGCCTTTGCCTACCAGATCGTGGACTCGTTGGAGGAGTTTGAGCCCCGCGTCTACTTCGGGGCTGACGCGTCCAAGGTCTTCATGGAAAGGTTGAAGATGGACGTGCTGGCGCTGTGGGAGTTCCTATTCAGCATGAGAGCTCTGCACCCTTCTCTGACCCGGCAGGAGATGGACGAGTACCTGGTGGCGACTCACTGCTACCTCTGCGGGAAGGAGTTCACGGACCAGGACGTTAAGGTGCGGGACCACAATCACGCCCCACCCTACGAGTTCCGAGGAGCCGCCCACCGCTCGTGCAACCTCAGGTACCGGGAGCAGCGACACATCAACTGCTACTTCCACAACCTGTCCAACTACGACGCCCACTTCGTAGTGTGCAAGCTGGCCATCGACCCCGGTGACGTGGACGTGTTGGCCCACACGGAGGAGCGGTACATCGCTTTTACCAAGCGGTTTCACTTTGGTCAGCCCGGGGACAACCAACGTCAGAGCAGTTTCGCGGTGCGCTTCCTAGACACCTACAGGTTCCTGTCCATGAGCCTGGCCAACCTGGCGGCAGGAATTCCCACGGACAGGATGCGTGAGACGAGGAAGCGCTTCCCCGACGACCGGCTGTTCGACCTGGTGCGTAGGAAGGGCGTGTTCCCCTACGACTTCGTTACGTCCTACGACACACTGTACAGGACCAGGGAGTTGCCGCCCAAGGAGGCGTTCAGGAACTCCATGACCCTGGAGGATATCAAGGAGGAGGAGTACGAGCACGCCCTCAACGTGTGGCGAGCCTTTGAGTGTCACAACCTCAAGGACTACGCGGACAAGTACCTGCGATGCGACATCGCCCTGCTCACCGATGTCTTTGAGCAGTTCCGCGACACCTCGTTGGCAGAGTACGGGCTGGACCCCGCCCACTACTACACCCTGCCGTCCTACGCCTGGGATGTAATGCTCAAGACCTGCGGTGTGGAGCTGGACACGCTGCAGGACTTTGACATGTACCTGTTCGTGGAGCAGGGGATCCGGGGAGGCATCTCTCAGTCCATCACCCGTTACGCCAAGGCCAACCACGACAGGTGCCCGGACTACCACCCGGACGAGCCCACGCGCTTCCTCCTGTACCTGGACGCCAACAACCTCTACGGCTGGGCCATGTCCCAGTGTCTGCCGACCGGAGACTTCGAGTGGCTCAGCCGTGAAGAAATACAGGCGTTGGACATTGCGGCGCTGGACGCAGAGGCTGATCGAGGCTACATCTTGGAGGTGGACCTCCACTACCCCGCGCGCCTACACGACCTGCACAAGGACCTTCCCTACTGCTGCGAGACGAAGCGCCCGCCGATAGGGAAGTTCCCCAAACTGTTGACGACCCTGGACGACAAGACGCACTACATCTGTCACTACAGGGTCTTGCAGCAGGCGCTGCAAAACGGATTGGAGCTGGTCGCGGTGCATCGGGCGATCTCCTTTCGCCAGTCGCGGAGGTTGGAACCGTACATCCTGATGAACACGGAGCTGCGGAAGAAGGCCAAAACGAAGTTTGAACAGGACTTCTTCAAGCTCATGAATAACGCGGTCTTCGGCAAAACCATCGAGAATGTACGGAAGCGCCTCAACGTGAAGCTGGTGTGCACCCCGGAGAGGTTTTCCAAGTACGTCGCCAGATCCAACTTCCTGGACCGGACGTACTACACGGAGGACGTGGCCCTGGTGCATCTGTCCAAGGTCAACATCGTGTTGGACAAGCCCGTCTACGTAGGCATGACAGTCCTGGAGCTGAGCAAGTGGCTCATGTACGAGTTCCTGCGCAAGATGAAGGAGCGCTACGGTGACCGCCTCACCGTGGACTACATGGACACGGACAGCTACGTCTTTGACATCGTGTCCCAGGACGTCTACGCCGAGATGAAGGAACACCTGGACGACTTCGACACCAGCGGCTATCCGAGGTCCCACCCCTGCTACAGCCCCGTCAACGCCAAGGTCATCGGAAAGTTTAAGGACGAGTGTAACGGTCTGTCCTTATTCGAGTACCTCGGCCTGCGGTCCAAGCTGTACTTTATGGACATCGAGGACGCAGCGACAGGCGGCAGCAAGGCTCTCAAGCGGGCCAAGGGGGTGGCGAAGGGCGTTGTCAAGAACGTCCTCACCCCCGACGACTACAGAGAGTGCCTGTTTGAGGGGGTCCAAAAGCGCACCACCAACGTCCGCTTCCAGTCCCACTTACACCGGGTCTACACCGTGGAAGTGGACAAGCTGAGCCTCAGCCCGACTGATGACAAGCGGTGTGTCCTCCCCGACGGCATCCACACTCTGCCGTGGAGACACAAGGACGTCCCGCCGCTACCAGCCAGGAGAGGAGATCGACGGATGGAGGTGGATGGTGAGGAGGAGGAGGGACAGCCCCAGGATGAAGACGAGGAAGAGGAATTCCCAGTTTAGTTTTAATATTAATTTTAAGAAAAATTTGTAAATAGTATTTGTAAGAAAATATAATAGCTTTATGTACAGCACGAACCCGAGTTGTTTATTTCCTCCCCTTTGCTCACTCAAAAGCCGGTAGGCTCAGAAAGGCGTTATGGGCCGTTTGGCCCGAGCCGTGCAGCTTAAAAAGCCCCCGCCAACCGGGAGCGGTTGGCGGCGCGTGTCGGGGACGACCCTGAAGGAGTTGCCCAGGAAGGAGTTGCTAAGTGGTTTGCTGACGCTCAAGGTTGCACCCTCGAATTACTCAGCGGTTTGCTGATGTCCGAGGGGTCTCGTGGCGCGCCCTCTTTGGCGGCCTTCACTGCCGCTTGGCGGGGGCTCAGCCAGTGACACGCGCCGCTGGTATATAAACCTGAGGTCCAGCCCCGCTGCCTCAGTTTTGATAATTTTTTAAAATTTAGTAAGGAGAAAGGAGAAATGAAAACACAAGCTTTATCATTATGAGGCATGTATTGTACAGTAATAAGGTTACATACACATACTACAAAAAAACCTTACAAACTAGTTTTAAGCGAATATGGAGTGAAAGAGCCTGCGGACGAGAGCGTCGTTGGCGGCGGGAGCGACAGGGTCGAAGAGCTGGACGTAATCGCTGAGTGACGTGCGGAGAACAGCCCGGCAGTACAGGTAAGTGAGGCAGTAGTAACCGCAAACAGAGGTATCGTAGCCCTGGAGTCGATACCTGTTGTAGACGTAGTGGCGGTGATGAGGATTGCGCCTCAGGAACCTTTGAAAGTCGGCCTGGTATGGCGGCCTTCCGTAGCTGTCCAGGTACTCGAGTCTGTCCTCTTCCGAGCAGTAAAACGCCACCCAGTGTTCACCGCTCTCGGTGTGTGCCACTGTGTTGGACACGATGGCGGTGAGAGGCTTGACCGGCACGTCCGGTAGTTGGTCAGAGGCGTAGACCGCAACGTTCCTCAGTCCGGGGATCCTCACCAGGCATTCTCTGATCTGGACGGTATTCATCGTGGGCGGAAGCAGCACAGGCAGCTTGAGACGGACGGGTCTGGACTGTCGTTAGCCACGAGCCAGTCCCGCAATACTATGCAGTTATGAAGGGCGCAACGGTTGTGGGAGCTCTTATGGTGGCGACAGCGCAGGGTCCGGTAGGTGGGTGGACCGTTGAGCGACCCGCAGCCCAGATCCTCCATGTCCTGAGCGGTGGTGGCGGCGGGCTCAGTTATGAGGTGGCGTTGTACAAAGTCCCTCTTCTGCGATCCTTTGACGTAGACCAAGGGGCGGTGGATGAGGCAGGAGCGCAGCTTGTCCAGCAGGGCGATGTACGCGATGTCTCCCTGGTCCCACTCCAAGCCGTGGCAGTGGCGAGTGATCCAGACGCTCTCGCGCTGTTTCTCGGGAGTCAGGAGGTCCTTACTGAAGGGTGGGCGGGCGATGTGATGTAGGAGCAGCGTGCCGGTAGTCACGTCCACCACGTAAACCTCTTTCAGTAGAAAGTCATTATCACTGTCTTTAAAACACTGCATATCCATCACCACGCTTCCGTGATGACAGCGCGCTGGTGGCGGCTCGTTATAGATCGGTGGCGGCACGTCCATCCCGTACGGCTGACTGAACTCGACTGAGCGCTGGCGGGAGCGCGCCTAGCGGGATAACCTTGACTGCGCGCGCCGCCATCACCTAACGGTCCGCGCGGTGACCTTGAGCGCGCGGCAACTCGTTTACCCGCCAAAGTCGACTGTGACGTTGCGATGACGGTCCACCTCCACGACGTTGTCCAACTCGGCGTACACTATGCAGTTGAACGCCTCCGCCAAGGCTTCGGAGAACCCAATCTCTATGCGCAGGTTACCGTTGCGCACCAGGTTCCAGTGGCTGGATTGAGAGGCTGCCATATCGGGCGTCAGATCAAACGCCATCAGGCAGTATCCGTAGGGGTATTCGTTGCGACTGACTTCATTACCGCAGTCTGAGAAATTGATGCCGGTGCCGGTGTACAGCGTGTGGTAGGCGAGCACGCACAACTCCTGACCGAACGTGTAATCCGGTTGAAGCGGCTTACATGGCACTTGCTCACCATCTATGTACAGCGCGAAGAAGTTCACGTGGCTGTGGGTGAAGTTGAACGGATTCTTCTTGTAGTCCCCGTTGAACGCCTGATTGCTGACCAGGCCAACTATAATGCGTTTCGGTAGTTGACCCAGAAACACACTGTCCAGAGTCTTGCTGCTGATACCGGAGGGTAGTGTGAAGGATTTGACTTCCACGCGCGTAATGGGATATTTGGCTGTGCCCGACTCCAGCGTCCTGCTGTGAGCCAACATCACGCTCGGGTTGATCTTACAGCGGCGCATAAACAGGTTGACTTCGGCAATGTCCACTTTATAGTCTGTCACGGTTTTGGACATGATGGAGAATGAGTTCTTTGACCTGATCAGGCGAAAGCGCATCTCCACGCCGTTTAACATGAACTTCTCCTGGTTGCACAGGTCGACGTGCAGATGTCCGACCATGTCCGCGTACCGGCTGGCCTTGACAAACTCCCTCCGGTTCTTGAGCCCGGCATTATCCTCCTCAGTATTGTCCATGTACCCGGCATAGTCCTCGTAGAACAACTCCGCGGTGAGGTGCGATGTCTTGGCATCACCGCCATAGGACAACAGGTTCTCCAGGTAGGCGCGATAGGCGTACGTGTTGTTCTGAGGAGACACCAGTTTGTTGTTCAGATACAGGTCCACTTGACTGAACAGCGAGTGCAGCCAGTTGTTAATCGGACCCACCTCTTTTATCGCTTGATCACCCGTTACAGCGCCTCCATTAGCCGTTCTAATGGTAGCCTTCACATGCAGTAGCGTCTGTGACAGATCCGTGTACTCGTCCCCATGACCCGGAACTATGAACTCAACGGGTGAGTCGTCTGTCAGGGAGGAGATGGGCTTGTACTGCACCCATTTACCACTCTCTATACTGGTCTGCGTGGGCGGTAGCGAGAACAGGTCCAACTCGGTCTTGACACACTCGCACGACTTCTGATGTAGAAACGCCATTATCCAAAAATGTCCTTCACGGTACTCTCGCTCTTCTTGCTTCTCCTCTTCTTAGCGACACGTTTTGCGGGCTTCCTCTTGGGCGCAGCGGTCTTCTTCCTCGCTCCGAGGAGTTTCGCTAGAGACTGAGGAGTAACCTGCTGTACACGCCTCCTCTTATAGGCACCACCACCGCTCAGCACGCGATCCAGTTTTTCATCAGCCCTGCGTTTCAGCGACCCGGTAAACTGTCTGAGTCGAGCGTTGGCCGCGACTCGAGGGTCGGCTGTGCCCGCCGCCACGTCGCCCAAGAAACCCACACCGGACCTCAGCGCCTCCTTGCCCAGCGTCGATGCGCCGGATCTGATCAAAGGGACCACTGTACGCATCAGCCCGCCTAGGAAACTGCCGATACCGTGTCCGCGTTGGAAAGCGGCTCCTCTGAATACGGAGGATACGCCATGGCCCGCCTGCTGGTGGCGGTAATACGCCAGATAGGGATCGCTCGGATTCATTGCCGCTGCCTCTCTTTCCTGAAATGAAGCTTCATGCACGTGGTCCCGAAGTGGAATGGCAAGTGTCGCCCTTGGTTGTCCCTTAAATCGATTTCCACGCTCTCGAATGAGGTTTTAATCACCGGCACGTAGTGCGGGTCTATTATATACACTGTCGTGTTGGCACCGTACGTGTAATTCCTGATGTCGATGTTGAGGATCTTCAGTAGTGGCGCCACAGCGTCGCCCACCAGTTGGGGTTCCACCAGGTCGCAATACACGTACATGTGTGATGGCAGACCGGCAAAGAGGTTAGCCGGCCTCACGGACCTGTGACGCTTGACGATATCCGTATCCACCTCGTAGCCAAACTGTAGCGCCAAACTGGGGCTCAGTTTGAGGCTCTGAACGGCTGAAGACGTCGACAGCAATTCCACCCTGGAGGACCTCTCGTCATACGAGAAGGTGCACAGGTTACTCTTCATTTGAGGGTGGTTGTTGATTGCGTGCACGAGTTCCTCGGTACTACTGTAATTGCCCGGCTCCACTTTAATTGACAACTTGTCCACCATGGCCAACCCGCCTTTCGAGTCCCTCATTCCCAGCACTAGTTTGATGTAGGTTCCCTCACCGACGGTTAGAAAAGAGAAGGGGTAGTGCGCCTCCGCCAGAGCGACCTCCCACTCGCCGTCTGACAGATCAACGGTCGAGGGTAGATGGGTCGTGTAGTTTGTCACCATGTTGTTGGGATAGTACTTCATTGAACTGTTACTGGGCAACGTCAGGTAGAACTGGTTGTGCCTCGTCATCGCAGCTGTTGCACTTCAGATGCGGGTACCCACGAGTTGAAGTCCTCTCCGTAACCGGCCCACTTGACTAGGTAGCGCTTACTGGAGCCTCGCCCCTCGGTGTCCAGTATTTTATCTATTTGATACAGGCGGTCCGGGGCGATCGTCACCTTTTGCATCTCGTGCTCGTAGAAGCGCCCTTCCAGCGGCGTCCCGTTCAGGTCGCGCAGCACGTACAATGGCAGAGGATGCGACCCGTATACGTGGTCTACCACAAACAGCTCCTTACTCCAGTTGGTCTCGTAACCTTTGGCGAACGTGCCCTTCTCCTTGGCTATGCCCACCGTGTCGCCCGGCTCGAACCTGGGCTTGTGTCGCCGGATCGCCTTTCCATACATGTGACGCCACACCTTGTACACCGTTTGACCATCGCCGCTGTCCGCGTCCACGGGTAGTAGGCCACCCAGGCTCTTATGCGGGCTGTGGTTGTAGGCGTCCACAAGCCTGTCCAACACGTCGATGTAGCGATACGTGTTTTTGTAGGTCAGGTAGCGCCACATGCGGGTCTTGAGCGTGCGGTTGACTCGCTTCACCACCGCCGCCTTCACGTCGGGGTTCTGCGTGGTGAAGTAGTTGACACCGTGACTCTTGAACACTCGCTTGGTCGCAGCCCCGGTGAACTCCGTCCCCTTGTCGGTCTGTAGGCAGCGAGGAGTCGCCTCGGAGAATATCCTCTCGAACGCTGCAGCCACCTCAGGCCCGCTTTTCCTCTTCAGTGGTACCGCGAACAGCCGCTTACTGAATACGTCTATCACAGTCAGCAGGTAGTTGACTCCGTCGTTGTACCGGCTTAGGCCGCGCATGTCGTTCAGGTCCGCCTGCCACAGCTCCCGGGGCCCAAAAACGGCGTAGCGGTTGCGGGGAAACCGCTTTCGCGCTGGCTTGTGCAGCGTGTAGGTGTCCTGGGCGCGCAGCCATTCCACCGCTCTGCGTTTCGGGAGGCGCGCGGCTCTGGCCAGGGCGGCCACCCCACCGAGGGAACCGGGCTGGCTCGGGTCGTAGTACAGCTTCTCCATTACGGTGTGAACGGCTCCCAGTTGTCCAATGACGATTCCCGGTCGGGTTCCTCGGTTATTATCCTTCTCCTGGCCGCTGGGGGTCGCGGTCTCAGGCGGTCCAGTATCGGTGTCAACCTCGGTGAGAGGGGTGTCGACGAGGCTGTCGTGTCTCCCCAGGGGCTCGATGCTGAGTCCAGCCCCACGCCTAGGTAACGCAACGCCGTGGGATTGCTCACGTATTCTTTGGGCACGTTCATGTCCTTCAAGGCGGCCATCACTTGATGCCAGCCGGTGGGCAATCGGTCCGCCCTTCGCGCTCTCACTATGCTGTGCGCAATGTCCACTACATTGGAATCGGGGATCTTCACCTTGTTCACGTACACCGCCCCACTGGCGTCCCAGGAGATGGGGCTGTCTTGCCGGGTCATGAATCGCAACAAGTTGCGCGCCACCGACCTGTAGATTTTTGAGAACGATTCCACAATGTCCTCCTCCGCCGAGGCGCTAGACTCGCGCTTCATCTGACTCGGACCCCCTGCCGCTTCCTCCTCCCTCTCCTCACCCTCGATGATTGACAGACCTATGGGTTGACGTTTAGCCGCGGAAAAGTGCAGGAACCGCTGTAACACCTGCTGATATTGTTTCCATTTCTCCGTATCGTCCAGCCGCTTGTCGCTCAATATGCGATGCATCTCAGCGTCCAGGCTGGCTGGCTTATTGGCGCTACCTGCTCCTCCTCTTGGCCCCGGCCCTGGTCCCGGTCCTTCTCGCAATCTCTCGATGAGCTCCTGCGGTACAACCACCATTTTCCTAGCGTACTCCATGTCCGATTAGCTTCTGCGCTAGAACGGGCAGAACAGCGTTCAACAGCAGAGGTAGGAGGATCCCTCCGCCCCGTTGGACGAGGTAGTGTCGCTTCTTGGTCCAACCCTCGCCGCGTTTCACCAGCCGTCTGAGCGCCTGTTTGTGTTTACTCAATTTGCGTTTGAGACAGGGGGAAAGCGGTACGTTTCCGCGTAGCACGTTATACGCGCACTCGCACAATGACTTGATGCGACTCTTGTCGCACGCTTTTAACAGGGCCTTGCGTTCTTTGGGCGTAGCGTGTATTAGGGCCCTCAGCAGCGCCGCGTCCTTCTTCACGCGGTGTGACATGATGACTGACGCTGGCACGCGCTCGGCCTATTTATCACTTCTTCTTGGGCAGGTACACGTAGTTCACCGGGTCGTCTGGGAAAATGGCCGAACGTACGCGCATCTCTTCAGGCGTGGACTGTTTCAAGTCTATGAGCAGGTAGGCGTGCGGATCACGCGTGGCGTCCGCGTAAGCCTCCTCCACGAATTTGGGGTTCTCCGGGTATACTTGACGGGCCAGGTGTTTGATCTGAGCGCGGTCCCTGGGATTCTTGAAGCACACTATGTAGTGGGCGTTCAGCGATATGTCGCGCTGGCCCCTGCCCTGGTGAAACAGGTTTTGCGTGATGAAGAACACGCTCATGTTGCGGTGGTGCGAGCCCTTGGTGAACAGGTCAGCCACGCCGGAGCCAGCCTCGCGCATCATGTCGTCGACGATGACCAGGGCGGGCTCGCTACCGTCATAGTCATCCAGGTCTGGCAGGCCGGCTACGTAGCGCACGGCAGAGTCCGCACGGCTCTTACCACCGCCGCCACCGCTGCCATAGTGCCAAGTGATGCGGGCGAACCGCGTATCGCACATGCGGTCGGCGTGCTCTATGAAGCGAGCCACGAAGTGCGACTTGCCGCTGCCAGAGGGCCCGGCCACGATGGCGGTGAATGGGTGTTTCCACCTCAAGTCCATGGCGTCTACTGACTGCCATGCACCGCCACCTCGGCTCTTAAAACTAAATTCTTTTCTCGCTTTTTTTTTTATTTGATTTTTTTTATTTTTTTTAAATATTGAAGGAAATAAGGGAATAGGAAATACCGTTTATTTAAACAAATTCCAGGAAAGGAAGTTTGCTGCCAGGAGGGCCGCTCCTCTTTACAAGGCTCGTCCTCGGCCCCACGCCAACGTTGTACTGGGAGATGGCGTTGTCGTCCAAGACCGTGAGGTATCGCCGAGGCATGTAAATCCGGATCGGGTCGTCGCCAACAAGACCCTCCAAGGTGGCCATAACCGCCTCGCCATACGGTGTGTCTACCCGCTCAAACGAGCGAATGGGATACACCGCGTTGTCCCGCAGATCTGCGATGCGGGTGTAACCCGCGGCCTTGCAGCTGTTGAGGGCTGTCCTGAGGTCCATCTTGTGGTCCGTGTTGAGCATGGTGCAGCGGCTGGATGCAGAATGATCGGCTCTTGCCACCGAGTCGCCTTTTATTGATGGTGTCTACGTGCCGACTCGCGCGTATCAACAACATGATGTTATAGTTACTCGCTCAATTCCAGGAAGGGTGATGTAATGGAAAGCTTTACTGCGTAAACAAGTGGATTGTTCTAGAAGCGTCTCGGTTATCAACTGCTTAGTGGAATTTTCCACGCTCAATTCCAGGAAGAGTGACGTAATGGAAGTTTCCACGCTCTCTCGTTTACTGGGTAGCGCGCTTGGAGTGTACGCTCCTCTTGGTTTTCCCTGAGATGACGCAATCGGTCTTTCGCCAGGTGGGTAGAGGAATAGCGGTTCTAGTGATCCCGTCGTATCTTGACTCTCCCGTCTCGCTATTTGCCAGCCATAGGTTTTGCAATCTGGATAGCAGGTCCTCTAGACATATGCAGATTTCATCGTTTCGCTCCTCGTCCAAGTACAAGCCGCAACTGAACGTGGGGCGACCTCCTTTGAACACGTTCATCTTTAACAGTACATTACCGCTGTTGGTAGGGTTCTTCACAGTGTACTGATATCCGCCAGCGGACCAGCACAGTGTCGGGGAATCGATAGGCACTTCCTTCCTCTTTACAGTCCACCCATCGAGCTTTTTCTTCTTTGACGCACATCCCTGCTGTACTGGCGGTGCGTTGGCGTTCTCATCATTCATTGCGTTCAGCTCCTCTAGGAAGGAGCGGATCGTTTGGTCCACTTCACCTGCACTGACTCCGTTTCCGTTCATGGTGACGTCTTAAACAACACTGAGGTCGCGCGTGCGGCTCTGCCTCGGTTTTATACCCAGGTTGCACGCTTCAGCGAACCTTCTAGAAGCTTCCAGAAACGTGAGAGGTGGTCTATCGCTGATGGGGGGGGGGATCAGGTAAATCCTCACGCCAGGCTATGTTGTGAGGCAGGTATATCCTCACACCAGTTGATGTCGGGGGGGGGGGGGGGGGCTTCCTCGCATCCTCACGCCAGGTGCCAGGTTTAAGTTAGGTTCGCAGTGGAATGTAAGCGGTAAACAGTTCCCGGAACCGCTGATGAGTAAACAGCCCCGGGCGGTCACGTAGGCCCTAGCACGCGCCTCGACACGTGACTCTGCAAAGCCGCTCACGGGGGGGGGGGGGCATGCATCCTCACCGCGCCTTTGCTAGTTTTGAACCATCGTGAGGGGTCTGGAAAACAGCCAAGATCCCATGAGGAAAACGCGTTTAAAAATTAATAGCGGGCCTGTTTAACGGTGGATTCTCAATTTTCTTTAAGGGATGGTTTACTTAGGCCGCCGCCCTACATGTGGTGAAATTTCATCAAAATCGGTCGGTAAACAGCTGAGATCCCATAAGGAAAACGCGTTTAAAAATTAATAGCGGGCCCGTTTAACGGTGGATCTATGGGGTTCTTACGTCATTCGCTTCCTCTGGGATAGGCCTACATTCTGGAAAAAGTCCCGTGGGAATCGGTGAGTAAATAGGCTAGTTATTAATTTTTGAAAGTTTTTCCTCATCATGAAAAATGTTGCAAACGGGGGGGGGGGAGCTTCCTCGCATCCTCACGCCAGGTGCCAGGTTTAAGTTAGGTTAATGGGTTACGTGACGGGGGGGGGGTGATTCCTCGCATCCTCACGCCAGGTGCCAGGTTTAAGTTAGGTTAATGGGGGGGGGGGTGCCCTCGGGCGTGCCCTCGGGGGTGACCTTGGGGGTCAAGGTCAAGGTCATCCGGGGGGGGATGACGTCATGGGGGGGGGATGACGTCATGGGGGGGGTCCGAGCTTGGCTATGGGGAAGGTCCGGGGGGGGGACGTCCTCGCGTCCTCGCGTCCTCACCGCGCCTATGCTGGTTCTGAAGGAACTATTGCCCCCTACTTATATATATATATATATATATATATATATATATATATATATACTTAACTGAATTTTACATGGAAAATTTCTCCTCATAATGCAACTTTCTTGGACGTACATATATTTACGCAAGTTAGATGCTTGAAATATAAAATAAACATCAAACCTATCAACAATTTGTAATACTTATAATACCAAAGTTGCCACTTTTTTATATGTAAAAAGTTCTATGCTAAGAAGTGAGTTGTTCAGAGCTATATAACTTTGCAGTGTAAACGAACAAAAACAAGAGTACATTTCATGGGCGAAAAACGCTTTCCTAAAAAGAGGTTACCCAAATAAGTTATTTAATGAAAACTTAGATGGAAATAATATGACCGCTCAATCAAAAGGAATGAATTTCTGAAATGACGAACCAAAACTTATCACCCAATTATATCCCGGTTTACACAAACTTAAAAACGTCATCAAGATCGCCTTAAAAATCCTTCAAACCTCTTAAATTACCCACTTATAATTTCATCCCCATTAAAGTACTTTCAACGGACCTAAATGTATTTGAAAAGTAATTACACCGTCAATGTAAACTCCTTTCAGGGCAGGCAGGAGTAAATGACCGAGCATTTTGAAACGGCCGGACCAAAGCTATAATAAAGCACTTAGTAACATTTCGTAGCTGACTTGGGCATATTTTACCATGAACTTTGAAACATTCTTGTCAAGTTATATTCCTTCTTAGCTCTTTTTAGCAGGGTTTGGAACAATTTTACTGAGAAAATAGAATGTCAAAGAACACCCGGGTCCTTAACAAAACCTTTTCAGGAACGGCAGAAATAAATGGCCATTTAAGTTTCGGTCAAACTGTGGTATTGCCCCTGAGTACAGGGGATATTAATATAATCGACCAACAATGGTATAGATATATATTACCTTGCAGGTATCCAGGTTGCAAGTAACTAAACTCTCCTCATAGAAAATAACAGTATAGGTGGCCAGGTAAGTTTAGGTCAAAGTTAAAGTACAGTCTTATTGTACGTCTTTGGTGGTTTACTGGATCATACGATGAGTTGGCTACAATATACCTAGCCGTTCTCAAGATATGAGTTTTGCCCCTTCATTCTGCACCCCGAGACACGAGATTTGTCATTTGGGTAGGAAACATTTCAAGGTCTTTAGGATATTATCGACTTTTGATAAAATATTATCAATTTTTACCTTTTTTCTATGTAGCAGCACTTGCGTTGTAGTATTGCGAATAATCGAGCATATGCTACGAATCAAAACATGTTTGATTGCTATGCCCGATGGAGGCTAACAAAGGCAACTCATAATAAATGATATCTCGCTGATGCGAAGAATAGGCACCACCAGGCCATCGCAATAGCTAAGTCCGGGTGGATGAACCAACAATAAGTGGCTGTCTCTAACCATAAGTCCTAAATATCATAGAACATTGTACACCCCACCCCAGCTTAAGATCCCCCCAGCTGAGGTGTACAAACAAATAGATAACTTCAAAATACGAGATCCTACTGACAATTATATTAATATAAAAAATCTAGACAGAGTTTCAGAAATATATAACGATTATTTTGTAAATATAGCAGAAAAGACATGATTAAGCAGACCGACACATTTGATCTTGGACCAAAAAGACCTGAAATGTTTGCTCGTTTTACGACCTTTTCAAAAATTAATGAAGCTTAACTACTAAAAATCATCCCAGGTCATAAACAAAAACTATATGTGGTATTGATAACATGAAAGCAAGAAAACCTTGAAATTTCGCCAGCTCGAAATATTTAAGCCACCCACTATTATCATCAACAACTCAATACTCAGGTATTTTTCCCAGTAGCTGCAAGATTTCTAGATTTAGGCCAATTCAAAAGAAAGGGGATGAATCAGAGTTTGAAAACCATTGCCAAACATCCCCCCTTTCATCTGTTCAAAAATGAATTTAAAATACCTGTTTGCGAGCAGATTAAAACATTTTTTTAAACAATCTTAATATCTCTTTTAAGACACTGACGCAACCTGGGTTTATTTTAAGGCGAATATTAATGAATGATGAGTGTAGAATGGGTGAGATGCCTTGTGTAGCCTTTTTACTGACTAAGACCGACTGATTCTTTAGCCAGGATCATTAATTAATAGCCCATGACCAATAGCAGCTGGATCCATCAGTATCAAACCTTCACAACGTTTTCTCAGGATTTTGCTCAGGATCGAACTGGCGAACTTCACATTATGAAGCGAGTACGCTAATCAAATATTCTGTCCAAAACAGTATGGTTTCAGGAGGAGGAAATCAATAAAGTTAGCCCTAGATAGGTTTTTAAGAAGCTGTGTTGATGCAGCGGAAGCCGGTGAGACTGCGATGAGCTGTTTCGCAGACTTCTCGAAAGCTTTCGACGATGTTAACCTACAGCTGATGTAAAAATTCGAAAAAATTGAATTCATAAAACTGCCCTTTTGGTTTGAATCCATATCTCACAGAAAGGAAGCAAATTACCGAAATTCACCTCTTGAACAAAAATAAATTGAAAAGCGTGATATCTAAACCAAACCCAGTCACTAGTGGTGTTCCTCAAGGCTCCAGCCTGAGGCCTATTCGCTACGCTCAAAGTCACTTCTTATTTAGCAGTAAACTCACTAGCTTAATATTTTACGAATAATCTTTTAAATTAAATGCCGAAAAACAGATATTTGTGTTTTTACACCTCCCAGCGAAGGAGAAACAGCAACCCCCTCCGGATTTATACATTGATGCATATGATCAAATTCAGTAACGTTCTTGGGAGTGAGATGAGACAGGCTTACATTGGGTGATCAACCTTGAGAAGAGAATAGAATAGCCAAATAATTATTTATAATACGCAACGAAAATTCAATAATTCCAGCTTGAGTATGATAGTATACCACAGTACCTTAGAAACTCACATTTCTTATTCAGTTGTGCTCTGGCGGGCAAAGATTTATCTTGGAAAAAGTCTTTATTTGGTAAAAGAAAGCCATCAAATCAATAGCAAGACTTGCTCCTCAAACTCACCGTCGAGATTTTGTTATTCAATTCAAGATCTTGACCTCGCCTTTTCTTTTCATATTTGAATGCATTAATGTTGTTAAAATACGTAGAATTCACTAAGTATAATCCAAATATAAGCTTGATAAACTTGGTATAAAAACAGTTTTTATTAATTGCATACGCTTACAATTTTTGAAAGGTAACCTGAGTATCTTGAAATAAAAATGTACCAGACACTGCCAAGTTCTCTTAGGTTGATAAATGACCTCAAAAAATACAAGAAAAAAATTGAAATTGTTTGTAATTGTTCATAGCTTCTACACTATTGATGAGTTTTGGGAGGCTTGCCAAGAACTAAAATAACTCATAACAAAAACAACGTAACTTCTCAGCCCCTTTCACACTGATTGCAGTGGATTCAGTATCCCACACCAGTGGGCACTTTGACAGGTCTCCCGTCCAAGCGAGAAGAAATTGGACGCAAACAAATATATTTTGCGTGAGGTAATAAATACAAATATTGTTTATATATAATTTCTTTGAGTAGTAAAATCGTGGTAATTATGTGGTAAAAATAATAAAACTTGCAAATTTCCCTGCCGTGGGTTGAGTGATCTTTAAAGCCTTTATAGCATTCTGTAGTTTTTCCTTACAATTTTACATTTTTTTATTATATTTATAAAGCAATCACAGTACTCCAAAAAATTATTGTTTTTAAGAAATTAAGCTTTACAATTTGAAAAGGCCACCATTTTGATACGGTTAAAACTATAAAAGTAAAATTCAATACCATATTTGCCATAAACTAGTATAATGCACGTGTTACGTTTCAAGTTAGTACCTCTAGCGGATTCAAAAGTATTATGTATTGATTAAAATACACATTAAGGCACACAAATGGTCAAAGGAGCGAAAAAGGTCCTTTTTTTGTACACAATTTCTTGTTTGTGTTGACCCCAGGGACAAGTTCTAGAAGTTTTCGTAGAGAGTTCGGGGGCACCCAGAATATCCATTTATACATTTAGTACCGGATTGGTTGGTAGCTCTGCTGTAAAACAGTGTTATATATACATATCATCATTTAGCGTGACGTAATATAGGCTGGTACCACTTGGTGACATAATTAGCATTGTTGGCAAAACCTAGGGTAGAATTAATGCGTAGGATATCATATAGTGGCGTGCCAACTTGGAAAAATTCGTCACACGTGGTCCGAAGTGAGGGAAGAAAATTCCCGCAACAATAATGCCACCATCATGGAAGGGGGAGGGGCTTATGGTAGGGGGAGATCAAGTGGTCGGCTCGAGACCAATAAGAAAAGTGGGTTGATGTGGGTCTATTTTGTTGCTTACCATTAATTACGTGGTTCACAAGTGTGACGTTTTTGTGGCAAACGAATTTGTATACTGTGCCTTACTAACCACAAAGAGTACTCTCCTTTTCCTTAATCGGTATTCTTTATTACCATGCATGCCCAAGATTTGAATAATAATAACGATAATAAGCCATATAACCAATCATTTAGGCATATAGATGACATAAAATTATATGGAGCTAATGATAAAGAAATGATGAATTTTTTATAACTATCCAAAACCTTTTCTAAAGAGATTAAAATTAATTGTGGAATAAAAAAGTGTAAAAAATTGTCTATTGTAACAAAAAGAGTAAACTTAAAATATAAAAATGAATCCCTATTCCCCTTGGTAACGCCATATCTTGAGAATGAGTGCACCAAATAGAATAATTCTTTTTTTGTTGTGTTCATTAATGTCAGGACAAGGTTTTTTAAAAGGAAATTTTTAATCCGATCTAAGGGCTCTGTGCCACTGGCCTTCAAAGTTCCTATTGATTTGATCAAAGTTCAGTTAGTTACATTAAACAGCTGTTATCAAGGATTATATGTAAACATACTTGAAAGGCATAAACATATGTTCATTACGAAAATAACAAATGACAACTCAACCTCTTTTTTCGATGCCGAAATTAGCACTATATAAAAATAGGCGAGTGAGCGTAACGAACGAGCTCTTCTTGAAAATGAACTAGTATTTGACATAAAACAAATTCAGTGACATTTGGACAGGACAACGTCTGTCAGACCGTCAGACCAGATAGTAAACAATGATTATGAGATGGAAGGGGGTAGAGTTTTCAATTATATAGAAGAAAATGACAAATATAAATATTTATGAAATCTGCAAGGAAAAATAATGGATAAGAAAACAATAAGACAGTCTGTAAAGATTATCACTTAAAGAGAATTACGGATGTACTGAAAACTGGAATGAATAGGAAAACATGGTTAAATCTATTAATATAGGCCTATATGCAATCCCGGTTTTCACATTTACCTTTTATGTATTAAAATGGATAGAAACTGAATGATCACAAATCTAGAGAAGAACAATCAAATTATTAACGAAAAACTGAATACACTAGCCAAAATCATCAGTTGAAAGAAGGAATACCTTCAAAGATACAATCTATTTGCTAAGATTGTACATAAGAATTTAGCCAACCTCGTAGAAAACATTGAACCCTATTATAATTAAACGCCTGATTCTGTGCTAGAAAATGGCACATACAAACTTTATTGGGACAGATCACACTAACAGACCACACTATTATACATAATCAGCCAGATATAATAGTTGTAGGCAAAGTAAGAAAGGGGACGAAAATTATTGAAATTGGCATAAAAAAAACTTAGAAAAATGTCTGAAGAAAAAACAGAAAGATTTTTAACATTAGCCGAAGAAATCGAGGTTTTGTGGATAATAGAAAAGGTAACCAAAAGACCAATAGTAATATCCTCAAATGGTGTTATTACAAAACAAACATGATTTCTAAACATCAAGAAGATTGGACTAGAAATGAAACTAAGAGAAACTAACAATTCAGAAATTTATCAACGATATCACTAATACAATTGTTTCTGTACACGTTTCTAAAGGAAAGATTGTGACTTTGTTACATGATCTTTACAAATATCATGTTTTCACTAACCGATCTTTGTAACGTGTATTACCCATGTATTTTTGGTGAAATAAATTAATGATAAGATTAAAATATAATATCTTAGTTACGAATATGTGTTAGAAGTTCGTTAAATTAATAATGCATATTCGAATAGCTTAGAAGTCTATTAAATACCCATGCTTATCTTGTATGCGGGTATGAAAGTACGTTGCAGGTGTTTTAGGGTTTTATAAGCTAATAAGCTATAGGGTTTTATAAGCATAAGGGCTCTACATGAAGGATAAGGGCTTTATAAGAATTAGGGATATACAAAAGGCTCAATGTAAGGTGACACATATACTTTTCAAAGGGTCTTGGAGAAACATGTGCAAAATCGTAGGCCTAACCTTAATAAAACTCTACATATTTTCAAACACTTCTTCTAGTTTCACCTACATGATGTTGTAGATCCAGTGAATTAAAATATAATACCTACAGGAGTCACTACTCTCTGACAAATAACCTTCATAAAGCGTGCCGTCATATTTGGTATATTGTCCTGTTGTGGTGTCAACTTGTTGGTGGGACGGTGTCATTCGATGTACAAGGCGGCTTGTTTTCAACACTATTTCCAACGCTATATTAAAAGGGTATTTTCATTTAACTCAGATCATAACTTTGCTTCGAGATAAACAATAAAATGACATATAAAATATGTCTTGATTATAAAGTTAAGTTTAACATTATGATTCGTCTAAAATGCGGCAAGATATTAATTTAAAGACTTAAAATATCACAGATTTTCATTTAATCAAATGGGAGATTTTGACCGTCCCACCCAAAAAATATATATAGAGGTCTTGCCTGTAGTAAACAACTGCAGCCTACATGCTGACCACCATTTTGACCCTCTGTCAACTATGCTCCCATGTCAACAACCAATCAAATCCTCTCTTCACAAATTATGTTAGTATTTATTTGTCTTTGGTCAGATGTTTTGTTTAAAAAATCCTCCAGAATTAACGATTACGTGTGGTAGCCTTTGATGGTAAGTATAAGACGGCTGAAATAACTTTCTTTGTTACCTTGAGTTTGAAAATGAATCAACAATATCATTCTAGTTTAAATTTTTTTATTGTCATCTCAAATTCGATTGTTGCAACATTTCTCATCCGTGTGCCTTAGTCATTATTTATATTGTGTACACAATAATTGTAATGCTATGCGAATGTACGGATAAACTTGGAAGTCCATGAGTTGGACCATAGATTAAGAATACCACAAGGAGTATGTTTAATCTATGGTTGGACGTAGTCATAGTGGCGCAGTGCCTGATGCCCGTTATCACATATAGCGGTGCCTGTCGTGGCTTGCCACCCTTTCTCTGTAGCGTAATCGTCTTGTCGCTAGTACGGATGAATGACAAATGCATTATGGATGCTCCGAGGAACTGCAGTGTGAGGGACTGCAAGCGCACATTAGTCTCTGATTACTACCTTTACCTTTAAAAGGGCGGCACACTGTCATTGTCATCCGTTTTCGTCAAAACGTTCGCCGTTTCAACATTTCTTTTGTAAACATCTTATTAATTTTCTGTAAATTTGCCGCCCCTAAAAACTTGCTGCCCTGGGCTACAGCCCCTATAGCCCCTCCCCCCTAAATCCGCCACTGGGAATACTACTATCCTAGTATAGACCTTTTCTCCATAAGAATAACATGGTAACTCTAGCCTGTAGGGCGGAGCTCTAAGTTCGGGATTATAAAAAAATGTATCCAAACGTTATATATCCATAACTACTGGCTGAAATCGGATTCAAATTTGAAAAAATAACATAGGAACTTCGCCAGGGGGCAGAGCCTTAAGGTTGCTGGGCGGGACGGACGTATCCACGTTGGGGGTTCATTCAAGAAATGCGGCTTTGAAAACAAATTCAAAGAACCATCACATGTCCAAATTGGACGTCGGGAAGTAATAGAAGAAGCCAGTGGGGTGGACTTCTGAGGCCGCGAAAAAATTATTTGAAGACCTTTAGTCCCCTAACAACCCCTGTTATCTTTTGGGAGCAGATTTGAGGAGCCTTTTGCGTAATAACCTAGAGTACTCATTTTTCCATAAGAAAACCCATGGTGATGTTTTAGCGACTGGGGCAGTCCTAATGTCGGGGTTATAAAAAACCTACCCAAATCTTATGAATCAATGACAATAGGCTAAAATCTCGCAAACAAATCGGAAAAATAACACGACAATTTTGCTTGAGTGGCGGAGCCCTAAGGTTTGTTGAGGGGATGTATCCAACGTTGGGACATCATTCATGACATGCGGCTTTGTAAAACAAATTCAAAGAACCACCACATGTCCAAATTGGACGTCGGGAAGTGATAGAAGAGGCCAGTAGGGTGGAGCTCTGAGGCCGAGAAAAAATGATCCAAAGACCTTTAGTCCCCTAACAATGTGGTATGGTCCGGGAACAGATTTGAAGGGGCGTTTTCGAGCCTTTTAGGAAAAAACTTTTCTACATAAGAATAACATGGCAGCTTTAGGTGCCACTGGAGCGCAACCCTGAGATTTGAAAAAAAATCCGCACCTAACATGTTTTGGTCCTCTACAACGTGGTATGGTCTGGAAGCGGTTTAGAGATGCCGTTTTCTAAATCACCTGGGACACACACACAGACACGCTTTATTAGTATAGATCAACACGGAATCTGATTTATACATTTTTTGCTGCCCTTTCAATCCTGATAAAAAATTTTCATTTTCGATTTTGAAAACTATAAAAAACTTTGTTAAATATCTGTTATTGAAGCAACAAGTTAAAGTGGTCTCTTAAACACTTCACTACATATTGACAAGAATGAGCCACATTTATATGTGAATAACTACATATATACAGGGTGTCTCACGTAAGGTGTCTTACGTAAGGTGTCTCAAACAGATTGCAGACGAACCAATTGACCTAGAAGGATGAAATAAAATCATTTTCCACTAAATCAACCCCAGGAAATAACGTACAAATATTGTTATTTTGTTACAAATACAAGGTGTTCCAAAAACGGAGTGTCACTATTTCGAATCTCGGAATTTTCAAATATAAACATATGTCAAGTTATACATAATTTTAAAGCTCTGCACTTGACTATAATTTTGGCAAAAACAGAACTCAATTATCTTAATCCGTTTCAAAATGGCGGCCATTTTTTTAAATATTGACACTTACGGAATACCCTGTATCTGCTAAACCACAAGACATATCTTAGTTCTGGTTCAAAATTCTTACTTATTTTAAAATCAGCGTTACCCTGATATGTTACATGACAGTATTTAAAACTAATAAAAAAAATGTGTTTGAAAATGTTTGTGCCCAAAACTCCAAAAAGTCAAATATTAGCATATGTCACAAAGTATATCATATTTAAGGTCTTGGAAATCCTAGCAACTTTAATTTACACAAACCTCGTATCTTTTTTTGTTTTTTAGCAATCAACAAAAAAATCATTTCCCCATATAAAGTGCACGTTATTTGTGCATAACACTTACATAATCAGAGGCCTTTTTTATAAATGGGTTATGTATAAGTTACACGCATTTGATATGGGGAAATTATGATTTTTATTGATTGCTAAGCAACAGTAAGAGAAACAAGGTTGGTTTAAATCAGAATGTTGCTAGGTTTTACAAGACCTTTTCAATAGTATGCTTTTTGACTTATGTTACTGTTTTGCTTTTTGGAGTTTTGGGTACATAAACATTTTAAAACAAAAATTTGTATTTTTGTATTCTGTTTTAAATACTGTCGTGTAGCATATCAGGGTAGCGCTGATTTTAAAACGAGTAAGAATTGTTAACTAGAACTAAGATATGTCTTGTGGTGTGACATCTGTTTCAAAAGTGTTTGTAACACGTGTTGTTTGTTTATGTTTGGGCTGTTATTGTTTTGAGTATTCTGGATTATGATTTGTATCTTGAAATAAATGTTATGCTTTACAATATTATATTTTATTTATCTCGCTACATGGTGGCAGCGGTGTAAAACTTAATTAGAATTATGTCAGATATTGAGAATTTGACTAAGGCATTAACAGATTTTTTAAAGAAGACAACAGAGTCAACTTCAAATGTTGTTACCAGTAGTAGTGTTGATCTGAAACCTCCTGATACTTTTGATGTACGTGAACCCTCGAAATGGTCTCAATGGCTGCGTAGATTTGAAGTTTATCGTTCAGCATCGGGATTATTTAAAAAGGAAGAAGATCAAAAAGTCAACTGCCTTATATATTGTTTAGGGAGTGAAGCTGACTCACTACTCACATCCATTGGACTGCCTCCTGATAAAAGGGAAACTTATGAGCAGGTAAAGAAAAGTTTAATGATTATTTTTCCGTCCGTAAGAACCTGTTTTATGAACGTACTAAGTTTATCCAAAGAGTACAAGGGCAAAACGAGTCTGTTGACAGCTACATTAATGATTTATATAAGTTGGCTGACAAATGTGAATGGATATGTGAAAGTTGTAACTTTGACAAAGATATTTTATTGCTTAAGCTAGTTTCAGGTTTGTCAAATAGAAATCTTTCAACACAATTGCAGCTCCACAAAGACCTTACATTGGAAGACGCGATAATGCGGATTCGGCAATCTGTGGCTATTGAGAAGCAACAATATGCAGTACGACAGATCACTCCAGATCCGAGGATATTGAAGATCTGCATGGAGTTATGAAAGTTGTCAAATCGAATAAAAAAATTCAATCTTACAAGTGTTCCAGATGCGGTAAAATTGTTGGGTCCCTGGGAAAACATTCTTCAAACTGTCAGGCAAGGAAGTCGCGATGTCACGGCTGCAAGCAGATTGGACATTGGCGTCCTAACTGTCCCAATAATAAACGGTCTTCATTAAACTAGGTTGGCACTGAACATTATGATGTTAAAGGTTCCTGTGGCTGTAGTGATTCTGGTGAGTCGTGTATATCTAATTTAGAAAGCATTTATTTGGCATCTGTACAAGACGATAAAGATTTGTTTTATACAGACATGGAAATTAATGGAGTTTCAGTACATTGGAAAATTGATTCCGGTGCTGATGTTTGTGTCTGTGGTCCAGGTTTGCCCAAAGAATTAAATCTTAAGATCATGCCGACCTCTCGTAGTTTACATGGCGCAGGTAACAGTAAATTATCTTTGAAAGGTCTATCTAGAGTAACATTTAGGAAAAACTCTGTTGAAACCCAAATGGACTTGTATATTGTGGAAGGCCAAAAAGAGCCTTTACTTGGGAGGCCGGCGATCATTTCATTTGGGTAGTTGCATAAGTCTGTGGATCACTTTAAGTCTGGCGTCGAGTGGATGACTAGATACCCTAATGTTTTTAATGGTTTGGGGGTTGTAAAAGGTGATCCATATGTCATTAAATTGTCTGATGACGCTAAGCCATTCTCTGTATCCAGTCCTCGTCGAGTTCCTATACCTTTAAAGGCTAAGCTAAAGCAAGAATTGGATCGCATGGTAAAATCAGATATTATTGTTCCAGTATCTGAAGCAACAGATTGGTGTTCGCCTATAGTATTCGCTTCAAAAAAAGAATGACACTATTAGACTTTGTGTTGACTACACGGAATTAAACAAATTTGTTGTCCGTGAAAGGCTCATTCTGCCATCAGTAGATGAGCTATTGAAAAATATAGAGTCTGCTTTTGTAATGTCAAAGCTTGACGCCAAAAGTGACTTTTGTCAAGTTGCTATTGATGAAGCGTCCAAGAAACTAACAACTTTCATAACACCGTTTGGTCGCTTTTATTTTAAAAGGCTTCCTTTTGGACTTACCTCGGCTCCAAAGCACTTCAAAAAGAAGGTGGCTGAAGCCATTGAAGGGTTAGAAGGTATTGTAAACTTAGTGAATGATTTTTTGGTTTATGGTAAAGACAATAAGGAACATGATGACCGACTTGATAAGTTGCTGAAGCGTCTACAGGAGAAGGGTATAACACTGAACAAGGACAAATGTGAGTTTAAAGTAGATTCCCTGAACTTCTTAGGTCATAGATTGGAAAATGGTCATGTTAAGCCAGACCCAGATAAGGTTGCTGTAATCAAAGCTGTGGAACCCCCCAGAAATTTAAAGGATTTACGTTCGTTTCTAGGTATGGGCAACTATCTTATGAAATTCATACCTCACTTGTCATATCATGGAGCACCGCTTAGGACCTTGCTCAGTAATAAGTACGAATGGACCTGGACTGATCAACATCAGAGACACTTTGAGAAAATCAAGGCCTTATTTGCAGATGCTGTTTCACTTCTCTCATTTAACCCAAAATTACCTACTAGGATTTGTGCAGATTCTTCGGGTTTTGGAATTGGGGCTGTGTTGGAACAGCAGCACAAAGATGAATGGTGGCCAGTTCAGTTTATCTCTAGAAGTCTGAGTGACGTTGAACGGAGATACGCTCAGATAGAAAAGGAGGCTCTGGCGTTAACATGGGCTTGTGAACGTCTTTCTAAGTTTGTGTCAGGTTTGTCATCGTTTGACCTAATTACTGATCATTTACCACTGGTAGAAATTCTGAGTAGGAAACCCATTGACAGTCTTTCTGTTCGTCTTCAGAGGTTTAGGATGAGGTTACTACCTTTTACCTTTAATATTTCGCATCAAAAGGGAAGAGATTTCTTTATACCCGACATTTTATCCAGGATCCCGATGGTCCTAAGAGACGAGGACAATAATGTTGACATCTTACAAGAAATGGAAATGCAGGTGTATGATGTAATATCATCAATTCCTGTTACTGACAATCGGCTGGCAACTTTAAAGACTGCCCAAGTGGATGAACCTGTGTACGATCTTTTAAGAGATGCAATACAAACTGGTGATTGGAGTAAGTTAAAGAATACTCCGTTTTACAAAGATAGGGGTAATTTGGTGTTTCATGGTGACATAATCCTTCATGGTTCTCGAATCTTTATTCCTAGGAGGATTAGAAGAGACGTATTGGATAGTATTCATAAAGGTCTTCAAGGCATCAATAAATGTATTTCAAGGGCTCGGGATGCTGTTTGGTGGCCAGGGGTTGTAAAAGATATAAAAAAAGTGGGAGGATGTCTAATATGTATAGCAAATTCACGAGCTCCTTGCGAGCCACTTATTCCTACAACCATGCCTGAGCGGCCGTGGCAAATCTTAGGGGCTGATTTACTTCAGTACGAAAAGAAAACCTACCTCGTTATACAAGAGTATTTTTCCAAGTATATAGAACTTGTTCAAATAATTAAGACAGATGCTACTTCATTGATCAAGGCATTGAAAAGTATATTTGCTCGACATGGACTACCATCAGTCATACGGTCTGATAACAGTCCCTTTAATTCTAAGGAAATCAGGCAATATGCTAGGGAATTCAATTTTGAACTGGTGACTTCTAGTCCTATATATCCGCAAAGTAATGGACAAGCTGAACGTGCAGTTCAGATCGCTAAAAATATCCTACGAAAAAATCAAGATCCATACGATGGGTTATTAGAATACCGTTCTAATCCACTAGACTGTGGTTACAGTCCAGCTGAGTTAATTATTGGTAGAAAAATCAGAAGCACTGTTCCTGTTTCAGAAGGATCTTTGGAACCCAGATGGCCAGATTTAAAAAAGGTAAAAGAGTGGGACAAAGTAAGAAAGGAGAAACAGAAAAATAATTATGATTCTAGGCATCGCACAAGAGATCTCCGCATTTTAACTAAAGTAGAACAAGTTTGGGTATCCAACTTAAAAAGGTATGGAAAGATTGTGAGTTTTGGGTCCAACTCAAGAGAATACGTTGTAGATGTGAATGGACGGATCATTAGAAGAAATAGAATATTTTTGGTTCCAGTTAGCAACAGATTTCAGGTAGTGAATGAAGAAGGAACCAAGAAATATAATGTAAATGAAGACGTTCCAAAATGTAATAACAATGAAGATAAAATTATGGATAATAAGACTGGAGATGGACAACATGAATTAATGATGAATTCATCACCCCGACAAACTAGTTAACGTTATGTCACAAGATCAGGAAGGCAAGTAAAAAAACCAAAACGATACGAAGAGGAATTCTGAGAGAAGAAAGGATGTGGCTTCTGTTTCAAAAGTGTTTGTACCATGTGTTGTTTGTTTATGTTTGGGCTTTTATTGTTTTGAGTATTCTGGATTATGATTTGTATCTTGAAATAAATGTTATGCTTTACAATATTATATTTTATTAATCTCGCTACATGTGGTTTAATTTTATTTCATCCTTCTAGGTCAATTAGTTCGTCTGCAATCTGTTTGAGACACCTTATGTGAGACACCCTGTATAAAACTGTTAAAATATTAAAAATGGGTGAAAACTTACTCGATGTCGTCACAATATTGACGAAGGTCGTTGATCGGTGGAAAAACGCCATAAGACTGGGAGAAAGCTTCTTGGACGACTCGAATAGTAAACGCTTTCATCTCTTTCTTGTATATTGAGAAAAGCCAACCGTTAGTACTGATGTATTGATGGATTAAATCTCTGGCCTGCTGTATATTACGGTCGAGAGTCAAGACTACTTGGTAAGTAGACAGTAGTTTGTCGTCAATCGCTTTCGAAATGGTGCAAATGCGGTTTACACTCTTTAATATAATCACTTTTATTGTGATCGGCACGTCATGGACCTCCAGAATGACTGTCCCTTTTGTATCCAAGTTATATATATAGTCGTATCCGATCACAATTCTCGGAAACACGCAAGGAATGGATACAATACACTCATCTGATCGTGATCGACAATCGGCAGTGATCGAGTCTTGGTAAGGAAGAGTTATACTCTGTACCAAACAACCGTTTCTCAAAAACAAGTTTTCTATTCGTAGATCACGTTGGAAAATTGGGGAAAGTTGGCGATCATTGATGACAATTCTTTTTCCTAAAGGATCCACACACTGGTTTGGTCCTACAGTTATCCTGAGAACTTCGGGCGGATTGACTATGCTGAACTGTGTTGTTCTATTGTATAAGTATTCATCTTTACACGTCTCTGGGAGTATTATTGGAGCTACGGTTGGAAATTCGGTTGGTGGTGTCCACGTTGATGGTATAGGTTCCCACGTGGGCCAGGGTGTTGGAATTGACCTGGAAAAAGAAAGGATAAAATAATAACTTATCACTAATCACGAACACGCATTTTCATTTATAACTTAGAACTAATTTCAATAATTTCATTCCTACTGTAAATCTTTAAAAATTTAAAGTAAATTATCATGAAGCGTATCTATCCCGCTCAAAATTGAAAATCTATTATTTATTTAATATGCCAGGGTTTTTTTTACGACACGAACTCCTCCTACAGTCTTGACCCGATTTTGATATTTTTGGTGTGATTGGATGGATATTGTTCTGAAGTTGTTTGTGATAAAAATACATAAATAACAAACTTAAGAGAAGGGCCCTAGCCACCCGTCAAATTCGCAATTTGTCCGTAAGATTAACTCTGAGAAATAATTGTTTTCGATTGCATGATCAAACAGCTGAATAGAGTAAACACAGTATATCAGCAAGAACACATGTTCACTATTGGAAAGGTAACGCAATATGTACACAAGTTTGATTATGAATGTTGGCATTAATCATAGAGTGAGTAAAAAAAACCACGTTATACTTTTGAATAATACCAAACATGTTTAAAACATTGTACTTTTTATTTTTTAATGAAACTTAATAGCACAGTGTAGTTGATTTTCACGGAAGTATTATTTATTTTGTTGTTAAAATATATGGCACTAACTGGTAGCCGGTGGGAAATCATTTCCCATGAGGTTAACTCTGACAATTTTTAAGCATGCACATGTTCAATGCCAGTAGGGCGGAGCCCCAATAGATTTTCAGTATGGGTCTGTAAATTATATTATAATGTACCTACATTATATTATAATGTACCTACCTTATTACCAAATTTTAGCTCCATCATTAGACAATTATACATTTGTCAACCTACCATAGGTAGGGAAATTTGGTAATTGACATAACTACGTTGGGACCTATAAATTCCAGTGGGGTTGATCCCCATAGAACTTTCGGAATGGGAGAAGGACACGGTTTGAGTGGAATTTCAGGATAATCTGTTCTGTAGTTGGTTGTGATAGTTAATATGGGAAAAATAAAGACCAGCGGGGTGGAACCATAAATAATATTTTTATAAGGAGTAGGCCAATATCTGCTTTGAATATATTAGCAACCTGGTAAAGTGACAACACGACGGTGCACTAAAACTGAGAAGGGCTCTCGGTTTACCTGGTGTGCAGGGCTACGACTACACGACGGTGGTGCAGCTGCGAGTGGGCTCCGTCTTGCAGTCGTAGTCTGCATGGCTTGGCTGGGGTAAACTTGATGAGGGTTTTAAATATTTAAAATATATATGAAATGTCGCTGCTAATGTCTTTGCTAATATTTGAAATATCTTTTCAATCTGTACAAATTATAGCATACGTAAAAAGGGACAAGTGGCCTAAACTATTGATTAATATTTGAATGCAGTAGTGTCAGATTTTATGAAGAAGTCTTTATTAGCGAATTTCCCCTAAAGGGAAGAAGCTATTACCGTAGTCGGCATGGTAAGACCTAGGCCCGGGACCATGATAACTTTTCGTTTTGAGGTCCCCAGGCCCCAAAAACACCATTCGTTCGAAACTGTATATATATATATATATATATACAGGGTGATTGAAAAGTAACTTGCACCCCCCTTAACTTTTTAACTATTTGAGATATTTGAAATCGGTTTGCGGCAACCTTCATGGATATGAGGGGCTACAATAATTATAGTTAGTTTTAAAATTTTTACCCTTAGGGGTAGTGGGGGTGGGGGGTAGCTCAAATTTTTCAAATGGGAAGTATGGTCGACTTTCATATCATTTTATAGGTCTTGATGAAACAAAACAATTGACATAAATAAAATAAAAATCGGACCACTAACTACGAAATGGCAACTAAAAATTACCTTTAATAAGCTGCGTCTTAAACAGCATTTCTTGTGGTAGTCAACAAAATAATAATAATTATTTTATTAATTTTTACTTTGTTTCCATGCAACTTTTTTTTAGTTCAGATCATTGCTAATAAGATCAGAATGGTTAGTAGATAGTGCCTGGAAAATCCCCAACTCCCCATATTGTTATCAGTAATCTCTGACTTTTTCCTTTTAATATTCAGTTCTTATCTCTGGGTGAAAGTTTTGAACAGAGATTGTACTACTGTATGGAGGTATAAGGAGAGTAATTTGAACATCTGAAAAGTAAAAGGTACATTAATTTACTATTTCTTATTGTTATCCTGGTTGGTTATATTTGAACCATTTAAGGGCACCATTTTGTTATTAGTGGTCCGATTTTTATTTTCTTTATGTCAATTGTTTTGTCTCACCAAGACCTATAAAATGATATGAAAGTCGACCATACTTCCTATTTGAAAATTTTGAGCTACCCTAGACCCCCACTACCCCTAAGGGTAAAAATTTTAAAACTAACCATAATTATTGTAGCCCCTCATATCCAAGAAGGTTGCCGCAAACCGATTTCAAATATCTCAAATAGTTAAAAAGTTAAGGGGGGTGCAAGTTACTTTTCAATCACCCTGTATATATATCTATATATCTATATATATATATATATATATATATATTATATATATATATATATATATATACTAACACATTAAAACAGATAGATATAAATGATGAAAAAGAAGTTTTTTGCGAATTTTCGTTTATAATACAAACGTTTTCAAGCAATAAAGGAGAAAGAATGGAATTGAACAGTAAATAAATAAAAATAAACAATATTTTACATCTGACTTTTAAAAACTAAAACATATGATTAGGTACAGGTAAACAAATAAAATTTAAATTAAAGTCAGCTGAGTTGAATTATTTTAGACTTAAGAAAATATTACCTGAGATTTAACCCAGAAGGAACCTTGGTCTTCAATACCAACTGATGTGCCAATTCAGAATTTCTTAATATCAGTTGGTTATATTTTGGATTTTGATGTGGTTTAATTTTGTGAAGTGCTTTTAGTTCATAGCACCCTTCAAAATTTTGGTTGTGGTGAGTTGCATGATTATAAATTTGTTTTCGTTTGTCTTTATGTACCACATCAAAACGGTGGCCAGTCATACGTACTAGCAAGGAATTCGATGTCTGACCAACATAATCTTTTGGGCAGTGTTTACACGATAGTTGGTAAATCACATTGTGGGTGTCACAGGTTGATTTACCAACTATTGGGTAAGTCTTGTTTGTGACACTGCTTTTAAATTCAGTTGTATTACACATAATTTTGCAAATGCCACACCGAGGTTTGTGGCAAGGTTCGCAGCCGTGATTGATTTCCAAATTGTTTTCAGGCCGAGAATTTTGAATTTTGGGTCTCACCAACATATTTTTCAAATTTTGTGGCCGTTTAAACACGACACGTGGTGGTCTGGAAAACAAATTTTCTGTGGTAGGGGATGATTTTAAAACATTGAAAGCTGCTTTCATTATATTGTTATTTTTTTGAAGCCCAGGAAAATATTCTGTGATAAACTTTGGATCGTTAGAAAAATGTGTGTTTTGTACAATATTCTTTGGTTTTCTCATCTGATTATCTAAAAGTTTTTGAGGATAACCTCGGTCAATAAAAGCAGAGTTCAATTTAGATATGTATTTTTCAAAGTCAGAGCTGTCACTACAAAGAGATTTTGCACGAATTGATAAACTTTTTGGAATAAACTTTTTCATATACATAGGATGGCAGCTCTGGTAATGCAAATACTGCATTCTATTAGTATCTTTTACATGGATTTTAGTTTTAAGTTTGTTGTTGTCAATCAAAACGTCTACATCTAAGAAGGTGACAGTTTTATTAGAATAACTCCAAGTAAAATTTAAGCAACAACATTGATTTAAATTTTGCAAAAACTGTTTTAAGGATTATATGCCATGCTGCCAAATAATAAAAATATCATCAATGTACCTGAACCAAACAAGAGGAGAGAAAGGACAGTTTGATAGAAAATTTTGTTCAACTAGACCCATGAACAGATTAGCATAAGATGGGGCCATACGAGTACCCATCGCTGTACCTTTAATTTGTAAAAAGTGTTTGTCCAAAAATTTAAAATTATTCATGGTCAATGTCATATGCATGAGAGTGGTTACAAAATTAGTTGATGGTTTAGAGTTAGTGGGTCTAGAATTAAGAAAGAATTTGGCAGCCTTCAGACCATCATCGTGAGGAATATTTGTGTACAGTGATTCAACATCAGCTGTTACAAGTATTATTTCAGAGGTTTGAGGCAGTTTTACATTGGAAATTTTGTTCAGAAAGTCATTTGTGTCTTTAATATAAGATGGCAGATTTTTTACCAGTGGTTGTAAGTGATCATCAACGAAGGCAGAAATCCTCTCGGTTGGTGACCCGATACTCGACACAATTGGTCTTCCTGGTGGTGGTCTTGAAGGCTTATGAATTTTAGGGAGAGTGTAAAACATTGGAGTTTTTGGAGAACTTGGAGTTAATAGGTTTAAGGTTTTCACAGACAGATCTTCATTAGGGCCACAGTTGTTTAAAAATTCTTGAATTTCTTCATTAAAGTCCACAGTACGGTCTTCGTCTAGTCTTTGATAGGTGGTAGGATCATTCAGCTGGCGTTCACATTCGGTAATGTAATCATTTTTGTTAAGAAGAACAATACTGTTTCCTTTGTCTGCAGGTAATATAACAAGATTTTCATTGTTTTTTAGTGATTTAATTGCTCTATATTCTTTACTAGTTAGGTTTTTAGTTTTTGGCAGATTATCAGGGAATAAGGGATCGGCTAAATTTGTTGTGATGATGTTTATAAATTGTTCAATAGGATGGTCTGGTGGCAAGATTTCCGGTTCCCAACTATTTTCCTTAAATTTGACTAGGGATGGTGGTATGTCACTCAGTGATGGAGGTGGGTTTTGTTCATGGTAATATTTCTTTCTAATTTTTTGGGCAAATGTCAAGGAGTCAGAAACTAATTTAATATGGTTAAATGAAGGAGTTGGAGAGAATGTTAACCCTTTGGACAAGACAGACTGTTCTTCTTTAGTGGGTATATAATTGGACAAATTTTCAATATGTGTTTCAGGTGAAGATGAAACGTTAGTTGATGTATTATTAAGGACAAAATTAGAATGGGGGTTATTGGGTTTTGGTAGATTGAATAGGTCAGCCAAACATGGTTTTTCTTCATATAATGGTGGCTTTTTGGAGTTGTCAAATAGTTTTTGAAAAGGTGTAGGAAGGCTTAGTCCAGAAAGTAAAGCTTCTAAACAAAGAGAATTGAATTTCTTGAGGAGAACATTTGATTTTACTGACATAAATTGTTCTGTATCAAGTAAAATGGAATTTATATCTTTTATTACATCCGGAAAGTACACAATCATAGTTTTGTACAATTCCTCAAGTCTCTTCCCATGATTTCTAGCTAAGTCTTTGTGAGATTGTAGAACTAAGTTTGTTAACTCAAAGCTGGTTTTCATAGCTAGAATCTTAACGTCTTGATGAACTGAGGGTGGAAGAGTTGCTAAGGGAAATTTTGGCTGAAGTCCGTTAGGTGTTAAACCATAAGACAAACAAGCAGTGATGAAAAGTATCTTACAATTTAGATTTGCTATTTTTCTTGCATGAAATTTGAACTCTTTAATAAAATCAATCTTAGGTGGTCTGTTCATTATCATGATGGATGAATTAAAGGTAGAAAATGAAAAAAAAAAAAAAAAAAGAAAAGAAAGAAAAGAAAGTGTAAGGAATGATGACAGAGTAGAAGAGTGTATAAAAGAAATCTTCAAAGAAGTGACAGATTCTTACCAGAAGGCTTCATTATTTGTTGCGGTATAGATGCCAAACGACTTTATATACTAACACATTAAAACAGATAGATATAAATGATGAAAAAGAAGGTGAGACCCAAAATTCAAAATTCTCGGCCTGAAAACAATTTGGAAATCAATCACGGCTGCGAACCTTGCCACAAACCTCGGTGTGGCATTTGCAAAATTATGTGTAATACAACTGAATTTAAAAGCAGTGTCACAAACAAGACTTACCCAATAGTTGGTAAATCAACCTGTGACACCCACAATGTGATTTACCAACTATCGTGTAAACACTGCCCAAAAGATTATGTTGGTCAGACATCGAATTCCTTGCGAGTACGTATGACGTATGGCCACCGTTTTGATGTGGTACATAAAGACAAACGAAAACAAATTTATAATCATGCAACTCACCACAACCAAAAGTTTGAAGGGTGTTATGAACTAAAAGCACTTCACAAAATTAAACCACATCAAAATCCAAAATATAACCAACTGATATTAAGAAATTCTGAATTGGCACATCAGTTGGTATTGAAGACCAAGGTTCCTTCTGGGTTAAATCTCAGGTAATATTTTCTTAAGTCTAAAATAATTCAACTCAGCTGACTTTAATTTAAATTTTATTTGTTTACCTGTACCTAATCATATGTTTTAGTTTTTAAAAGTCAGATGTAAAATATTGTTTATTTTTATTTATTTACTGTTCAATTCCATTCTTTCTCCTTTATTGCTTGAAAACGTTTGTATTATAAACGAAAATTCGCAAAAAACTTCTTTTTCATCATTTATATCTATCTGTTTTAATGTGTTAGTATATATATATATATATAATATATATATATATATATATATATAGATATATAGATATATATACAGGGTGATTGAAAAGTAACTTGCACCCCCCTTAACTTTTTAACTATTTGAGATATTTGAAATCGGTTTGCGGCAACCTTCTTGGATATGAGGGGCTACAATAATTATGGTTAGTTTTAAAATGTTTACCCTTAGGGGTAGTGGGGGTCTAGGGTAGCTCAAAATTTTCAAATAGGAAGTATGGTCGACTTTCATATCATTTTATAGGTCTTGGTGAGACAAAACAATTGACATAAAGAAAATAAAAATCGGACCACTAATAACAAAATGGTGCCCTTAAATGATTCAAATATAACCAACCAGGATAACAATAAGAAATAGTAAATTAATGTACCTTTTACTTTTCAGATGTTCAAATTACTCTCCTTATACCTCCATACAGTAGTACAATCTCTGTTCAAAACTTTCACCCAGAGATAAGAACTGAATATTAAAAGGAAAAAGTCAGAGATTACTGATAACAATATGGGGAGTTGGGGATTTTCCAGGCACTATCTACTAACCATTCTGATCTTATTAGCAATGATCTGAACTAAAAAAAAGTTGCATGGAAACAAAGTAAAAATTAATAAAATAATTATTATTATTTTGTTGACTACCACAAGAAATGCTGTTTAAGACGCAGCTTATTAAAGGTAATTTTTAGTTGCCATTTCGTAGTTAGTGGTCCGATTTTTATTTTATTTATGTCAATTGTTTTGTTTCATCAAGACCTATAAAATGATATGAAAGTCGACCATACTTCCCATTTGAAAAATTTGAGCTACCCCCCACCCCCACTACCCCTAAGGGTAAAAATTTTAAAACTAACTATAATTATTGTAGCCCCTCATATCCATGAAGGTTGCCGCAAACCGATTTCAAATATCTCAAATAGTTAAAAAGTTAAGGGGGGTGCAAGTTACTTTTCAATCACCCTGTATATATATATACAGGAGTAAATCAATTTGTGGGACCCAGAGGACTTACTCTGACACCCAGTGACAGTTGACCGAATCTTGTAAATTGTGTTGCAGAAGTGCGTTTTGGATAAGGAACGGGCGTAAGTCAGTTTGTGGGACCCAGAGGAATTACTCTGTTACCCAGTGACAGTTGACCGAATATCGTAAATCATGAGTTCTTCGTAGTAAAGTACTTAGCAGTGTCTCTACAGAGCGCTACTCTACCAGACGGGACGAATATTTTGGGGAGGATTTACTTGCGGAGTAGGACACAGCGTAATACGCTGGTGAGACAGCAGAGCACTTCTCTGCCACTTGAATCCCGAATTAGGCCGTAGGAGTTGGGAATGATGAATGTTCTAGACTAAACCAAGTGTTTTGAGTCTGAACGAATATCTGAGCCTTCTCCTACAGATTGTTTACCGTTGTTTTTCTTAAATTTTAGTTTAAGTCGACCCTTGGAAATTAATCCCACGCGGCTGAACTATTTAGGGCACCGTTCTTTGTAATTTTAAGACTCGGAGAAAAACACGGTCACAACAGCTCTAACGATTTTGATTAAACTTTATTCGTTTGTAGAACTTTAGTCCTCCAACAAAATGACACCACCCGCATTTCTGTAAAAATTCGGGTTCAGAAATTACAGGACTTAAAACATCGAAAATTCAGTTTTTTGATTTTTCATAGAAAAAAATAAATAAAAAAATAAAAAAATTAATATCCACCATTAAAAAGACCTCAAAAAATTAAATAATTTAGTATTTTTAATTACTGTTCTACGATTGCTGGTTGCGGAGAAAATTGAAATTTTAATTTTGCGGTAAACGCAGTACGTTGTCCAATGTTATTCTTATGGGGAATACAAAAATTACTATTTCTCTCTTATTTACTGAACAATATCATTCAAACTTGATATGCTTGTCTAGTTAGCATTGAGGAAATTCGAAATATGTTGCCCCTTAATAACCCTGAGGGGGAATAGGGGGCATTTCCCCTCTTAAAACCACGAGTGTAGCAATCAATGGATTCTGTAGGGCTTCCAAAGCAGGGATTTGGGTGGATGGTTTGTAAAACAACTTGTTTACAAGATTTTGTGTACATTCGACCGTGCTTTGTATTCTATATTTAGGTAATAACAAGTATTTTATTCATTACAGTTGGGCTAAAAGGGAGAAAGTATGTGTCAGTTTCCTGATACCGTTTATTTTAAATGAACTCCTGAAAAGTTGGTGAACATTAGATATGCCCTTTTGTAAAATCAGTGACGATATAACGATTGTTTTACACTTTCCAGAGTAATTTATAATGTCTTGAGCAATTATGTGAAGTGATTTCAAAGGGGTGAATAGTTTTTAACTAGAAACTCAATTGTGGCATGTTTTCTTCAAGACAGCCTGGCAGGTAGTCGCGGAGGGATTAGCGACTGGGGGCTCGGTGCAGACGACGTCTATACGACTAGCCGCTTATGAGATTCGGCAACGTCGTGCTGTCGTAGTCCTGCACATATTTGTATTGCCCCCCAGGGGGGCCAAGTCGCATTCATTCGTGTAATCATTCAACCTAGCAACCTTTCATCAAAACTTCAGATCCATAAGTCAAGTAGTAGGTGCGAGGTGATAATATTGATTTTAAAAGCCAGTGGGGTGGAGCCACGTGTGGGTTTGGAAAAGGAGCAGCACAATTAGAATTTGATTCCAAAGTATGGTATATTTTCCAAACTTTAGCTTTATCGGTTCAGTAGTTGGCTGTGCAATAGCTAACATGGGAATAATAAAGGTCTGCGTTGCGGAGCCCTAACAAATATTTTGATTATTCGTAGGCCTAAAAATTCAGAAATAATTATTACACATGAAGCCCTTATTAGGATGATTCGTTTTCTTAAGTTAGCTAATACACCACCGTCTATCACGCCTCCTCCCACTCCGATAATTAAACCTTACTGACAACAAGTAAAAAGTTTACATTAAATTTCACACGATGGTAATTTTTGTACTAACACCAGGATCAATCTTTGTACTAACTCACTGTACCACTTGTAAGTTTATGAAATAACGTTTAACCAGTCTGCTCACATGATTGAACACACGCTGCCGTAGAACAAAATCAAAATTAAAATAATACTTTATCTCCTCGCCAATTTGCTGTGGCTGTAAGTCCGTGGTATTTTGTCTTAAAATAAAAAAATATTCTCTTTATCCAGCAGACAGATTTGTTGCGCAATAAATAATATAAATATGCATATTTAAACTGCAATGAGATCGGGCATATCTGGTAATAATGATTAATCTTAGCATTACCTGTATCACTATCAATATTTTTAACTACTTCCCCTTGCAGACACCTAATTAAGTTTATAGAAATAAAACTATAGTATTGATTATTAACAATAGTTTTGCTTAAAATAGCATTACTTAAAACAGACATAAATAAAAGTAGTTTTTTACTCACGGTTGTATTGTTATGCTATTGCAATATTCTTTTAATCTCAATTGTTGTTCTTCAGGAAATATTCTATGTTCTTGCGTGTAGATTTCCATAAAAATCCTGATCAGAAATTGTTTAACCTCCTCTTTGTAGGCGTAATAAGGCCAGCCTTTTTTTGTCAACTCCTCTATCAGAGCTTTCACTCGGGGAAGATATTGGTCATGGATTTCATTTTTATCGTAAGTGGTATACACTCGATATTTCACCAGTAAAGCATCGTCTAATTCACTCAAAAAAGTACACTTTCCGTTGTTGTCCCTGATGAATCTCAATACTAGGTCGATGGGCCCATCATGAACATCTACAGTCACCACTCCGGGAATATTTTGTATTCCAAACAATGCGTAGGAATAAGTCAACAATACTCGGGGAACCACACAGGGAATTGTCACTTTGCACTGATATGAACCCGTAGTGCAATCGAAATACAACTGTAAATCTCTGTTTACGGTATTGCTTTGAACCAAACACCCATCACTCAGTTGCAGATCCTTTATTTTAGCAGTAGAGATAAAACTGTTTGTGAAATTCAACTCCTGAATTAAAACTCGTTTTTCATGTGGGTTTAAGCATGGGCTAGCAATATTAATTTTTTCAATAACTACGGTCGTATCCACCAAGTTAAAAGGCAATGTCCTGTAGAGTTTGAAGTCATCAGTACACCGAACACCAGGATGCACAACAATCGTCGGAACAAACGGGCCAAAAGTCGGACCAATGGTCGGTGTTATATTTTCCCTGTAAAATAAAATTAATATAATTGAAATTTTCATCTAAAGATTCGAGTAATTTCTTTGGTTGATTAAGTTAGTATTTTTGTTTAAAAGTTAACGTATCTGACAAAAAATGTGCTTAAAACAGATAATTTACTTTTCTTAAAACTGTCACTATCCTAATGGCTGCAAAAAATTGTATTAAATTATTAAATTGAATGTCAATGTAGATTCTGGACTATGATTATGCGTTAATAAAGGAAAAATCTATAATTCTCTCATATGTAATACGATAAAGAAGGTGCCCTCATATTATGTGTCACGGTTGTTTGATTATAACTATGAATATAAAAAAACTGTTTAGGTATTTGAAATGAAAGAAAAACTTACATGATGACGTCACAATATTGACGAAGGTCGTTGATCGGTGGAAATACTTCATAAGACTGTGAGAAAGCTTCTTGGATGACTCGAATAGTAAACGCTTTCATCTCTTCCTTGTATATGGAGAAAAGCCAACCGTTAGTATTGATGTATTGACGGATTATATCTCTGACCTGCTGTATATTATGGTCGAAATTTAAGACTACTTGGTAAGTAGACAGTATTTTGTCGTCAATTGCTTCCGAAATGGTGCAAATGCGGTTTACACTCTTTAAAATAATCACTTGTATTGTGATCGGCACGTCTTGGACCTCCAGAATTACTGTCCCTTTGGTATCCAAGTTATATGTATAGTCGTATCCGATCACAATTTTCGGAACCACGCAAGGAATGGATACAATGCACTCATCTGATCGCGATCGACAATCAGCAGTGATCGAGTCTTGGTAAGGAAGAGTTATACTCTGTACCAAACAACCGTTTCTCAAAAACAAGTTTTCTATTCGTAGTTCACGTTGGAAAATTGGGGAAAGTTGGCGGTCATTGATGACAATTCTTTTTACTGAAGGATTTACACACTGGTTTGGTCCTTGAATGATCCTGAGAACTTCGGACGGATTGACTATGTTGAAAACTTTTGTTCTATTGTATAAGTATTCATCTTTACACGTCTCTGGGAGTATTATTGGAGCTACGATTGGAAATTCGGTTGGCGGTGTCCACGTTGATGGTATAGGTTCCCACGTGGGCCAGGGTGTTGGAATTGACCTGGGCAGAAGAAAGGATAAAATAAGAACTTTAAATTATGAACACTCTATTACGTTTGTTTTACCTAACCATCTTAGTAGTTATTGCAATAATTTTATCTCAACTATAAATTTTTAATTATTGAAGAGAAATTAAATAAATCAAATAAAATAAAATGTGGTATTACAATCCTACTCAAAATTATACTGCGGCTCAGCTATTTTGGAAATCCTTAAAAAGTCATAAATTTGTTTTAGATTTATATGAAAAACTAGCCCATGTAGGATTTTGGTTTAGTTATTGTCATATTATTAAGGTTTAGCACACTAAACGTCCCGTAAAATTGAAGCTGTGAGACGGCCTCCATCTTTACCATGTTTCACGTTTTTTTTATTACTCTTTCATAACTGACGATAGAGAGATATGTCATGGACAAATAATGTTGGAAATTAGGAGATGTACAATATCGATTATTATTGTTTTTGCTCTAAACATGACCGTTTTTAGTTTCTAATAATTCAATGTTATAAATATATACAGAGGGCGAGTCAGATCACTCGTCCAGCATGAATAACAGAAGAACAGTTTAGTCCAAAGACATTAAACACAATTATCTTTACTAAATCACACATGGGAAATGTATTGGAAACATTCTTAATAAAATATACGTACAGGGTGCTTAAAAAAAGGTCATGAGATCTAACATCAAAATATTCTTGTGTGAACCTAAAGTGAATAATGCATTATTTTTAAGGCCTTGTCAATAGAAACATTTTGTAGAAAATAGAGTCATTGTGAGACTAAATTACTTATGTATTCCGACAAACATCTTAAAATGTGTTCATCATGTTCAAAACATGTTTCGGTGTTAATACGCCATCTTCTACTGCTAATTTATATCATTAATGTTTTCTCGTCTTTTAACTGGTCGTTTCGTATGCTTGTGAATGTGTTTTGTGTTTTAATGTTCCTGAAGAAGCCAAGTGGTCAACAACTTCATTATAAATGAGCAGTTGAAGATGGCGTATTAACGCAGAAACATGTCTTGAACATGATTAACACATTTTTAGCGGTGTGATAGAATACGGAAGTAATGAATTATACCTACAAGCTAGGGCTAAAACCATTGATACAAATGATTAAAATAGAATCCATTTATCTATATCCGTTTTAAAATGACAGCTAATTTTGTGAAAAATATTGACATTTGAGGAATACCCTGTATTTTCCAAACCAATTAATAAATAATTTTTTTAATTGAAATTTCTTATATTAACCTTAACCATGTATCTAATTTGTTGCTATATTTTGTGTAAACACAAAGCATACGTCACTTAAAAAACAAAAATACCTATATATATTTAGCCGAAATCAAATTTCAAACCGACGTAAAAGTTTATGAAATAACGTTTAACCAGTCTGCTCACATGATTGAACACACGCTGCCGCAGAACGAAATCAAAATTAAAATAATACTTTATCTCCTCGCCAATTTGCTGTGGCTGTAAGTCCGTGGTATTTTGTCTTAAAATAAAAAAATATTCTCTTTATCCAGCACACAGATTTGTTGCGCAATAAATAATATAAATATGCATATTTAAACTGCAATGAGATCGGGCATATCTGGTAATAATGATTAATCTTAGCAATACCTGTATCACTATCAATATTTTTAACTACTTCCCCTTGCAGATACCTAATTAAGTTTATAGAAATAAAACTATAGTATTGATTATTAACAATAGTTTTGCTTAAAATAGCATTACTTAAAACAGACATAAATAAAAGTAGTTTTTTACTCACGGTTGTATTGTTATGCTATTGCAATATTCTTTTAATCTCAATTGTTGTTCTTCAGGAAATATTCTATGTTCTTGCGTGTAGATTTCCATAAAAATCCTGATCAGAAATTGTTTAACCTCCTCTTTGTAGGCGTAATAAGGCCAGCCTTTTTTTGTCAACTCCTCTATCAGAGCTTTCACTCGGGGAAGATATTGGTCATGGATTTCATTTTTATCGTAAGTGGTATACACTCGATATTTCACCAGTAAAGCATCGTCTAATTCACTCAAAAAAGTACACTTTCCGTTGTTGTCCCTGATGAATCTCAATACTAGGTCGATGGGCCCATCATGAACATCTACAGTCACCACTCCGGGAATATTTTGTATTCCAAACAATGCGTAGGAATAAGTCAACAATACTCGGGGAACCACACAGGGAATTGTCACTTTGCACTGATATGAACCCGTAGTGCAATCGAAATACAACTGTAAATCTCTGTTTACGGTATTGCTTTGAACCAAACACCCATCACTCAGTTGCAGATCCTTTATTTTAGCAGTAGAGATAAAACTGTTTGTGAAATTCAACTCCTGAATTAAAACTCGTTTTTCATGTGGGTTTAAGCATGGGCTAGCAATATTAATTTTTTCAATAACTACGGTCGTATCCACCAAGTTAAAAGGCAATGTCCTGTAGAGTTTGAAGTCATCAGTACACCGAACACCAGGATGCACAACAATCGTCGGAACAAACGGGCCAAAAGTCGGACCAATGGTCGGTGTTATATTTTCCCTGTAAAATAAAATTAATATAATTGAAATTTTCATCTAAAGATTCGAGTAATTTCTTTGGTTGATTAAGTTAGTATTTTTGTTTAAAAGTTAACGTATCTGACAAAAAATGTGCTTAAAACAGATAATTTACTTTTCTTAAAACTGTCGCTATCCTAATGGCTGCAAAAAATTGTATTAAATTATTAAATTGAATGTCAATGTAGATTCTGGACTATGATTATGCGTTAATAAAGGAAAAATCTATAATTCTCTCATATATAATACGATAAAGAAGGTGCCCTTATATTATGTGTCACGGTTGTTTGATTATAACTATGAATATAAAAAAACTGTTTAGGTATTTGAAATGAAAGAAAAACTTACATGATGACGTCACAATATTGACGAAGGTCGTTGATCGGTGGAAATACTTCATAAGACTGTGAGAAAGCTTCTTGGATGACTCGAATAGTAAACGCTTTCATCTCTTCCTTGTATATGGAGAAAAGCCAACCGTTAGTATTGATGTATTGACGGATTATATCTCTGACCTGCTGTATATTATGGTCGAAATTTAAGACTACTTGGTAAGTAGACAGTATTTTGTCGTCAATTGCTTCCGAAATGGTGCAAATGCGGTTTACACTCTTTAAAATAATCACTTGTATTGTGATCGGCACGTCTTGGACCTCCAGAATTACTGTCCCTTTGGTATCCAAGTTATATGTATAGTCGTATCCGATCACAATTTTCGGAACCACGCAAGGAATGGATACAATGCACTCATCTGATCGCGATCGACAATCAGCAGTGATCGAGTCTTGGTAAGGAAGAGTTATACTCTGTACCAAACAACCGTTTCTCAAAAACAAGTTTTCTATTCGTAGTTCACGTTGGAAAATTGGGGAAAGTTGGCGGTCATTGATGACAATTCTTTTTCCTGAAGGATTTACACACTGGTTTGGTCCTTGAATGATCCTGAGAACTTCGGACGGATTGACTATGTTGAAAACTTTTGTTCTATTGTATAAGTATTCATCTTTACACGTCTCTGGGAGTATTATTGGAGCTACGATTGGAAATTCGGTTGGCGGTGTCCACGTTGATGGTATAGGTTCCCACGTGGGCCAGGGTGTTGGAATTGACCTGGGCAGAAGAAAGGATAAAATAAGAACTTTAAATTATGAACACTCTATTACGTTTGTTTTACCTAACCATCTTAGTAGTTATTGCAATAATTTTATCTCAACTATAAATTTTTAATTATTGAAGAGAAATTAAATAAATCAAATAAAATAAAATGTGGTATTACAATCCTACTCAAAATTATACTGCGGCTCAGCTATTTTGGAAATCCTTAAAAAGTCATAAATTTGTTTTAGATTTATATGAAAAACTAGCCCATGTAGGATTTTGGTTTAGTTATTGTCATATTATTAAGATTTAGCACATTAAACGTCCCGTAAAATTGAAGCTGTGAGACGGCCTCCATCTTTACCATGTTTCACGTTTTTTTTATTACTCTTTCATAACTGACGATAGAGAGATATGTCATGGACAAATAATGTTGGAAATTAGGAGATGTACAATATCGATTATTATTGTTTTTGCTCTAAACATGACCGTTTTTAGTTTCTAATAATTCAATGTTATAAATATATACAGAGGGCGAGTCAGATCACTCGTCCAGCATGAATAACAGAAGAACAGTTTAGTCCAAAGACATTAAACACAATTATCTTTACTAAATCACACATGGGAAATGTATTGGAAACATTCTTAATAAAATATACGTACAGGGTGCTTAAAAAAAGGTCATGAGATCTAACATCAAAATATTCTTGTGTGAACCTAAAGTGAATAATGCATTATTTTTAAGGCCTTGTCAATAGAAACATTTTGTAGAAAATAGAGTCATTGTGAGACTAAATTACTTATGTATTCCGACAAACATCTTAAAATGTGTTCATCATGTTCAAAACATGTTTCGGTGTTAATACGCCATCTTCTACTGCTAATTTATATCATTAATGTTTTCTCGTCTTTTAACTGGTCGTTTCGTATGCTTGTGAATGTGTTTTGTGTTTTAATGTTCCTGAAGAAGCCAAGTGGTCAACAACTTCATTATAAATGAGCAGTTGAAGATGGCGTATTAACGCAGAAACATGTCTTGAACATGATTAACACATTTTTAGCGGTGTGATAGAATACGGAAGTAATGAATTATACCTACAAGCTAGGGCTAAAACCATTGATACAAATGATTAAAATAGAATCCATTTATCTATATCCGTTTTAAAATGACAGCTAATTTTGTGAAAAATATTGACATTTGAGGAATACCCTGTATTTTCCAAACCAATTAATAAATAATTTTTTTAATTGAAATTTCTTATATTAACCTTAACCATGTATCTAATTTGTTGCTATATTTTGTGTAAACACAAAGCATACGTCACTTAAAAAACAAAAATACCTATATATATTTAGCCGAAATCAAATTTCAAACCGACGTAAAAGTTTATGAAATAACGTTTAACCAGTCTGCTCACATGATTGAACACACGCTGCCGCAGAACGAAATCAAAATTAAAATAATACTTTATCTCCTCGCCAATTTGCTGTGGCTGTAAGTCCGTGGTATTTTGTCTTAAAATAAAAAAATATTCTCTTTATCCAGCACACAGATTTGTTGCGCAATAAATAATATAAATATGCATATTTAAACTGCAATGAGATCGGGCATATCTGGTAATAATGATTAATCTTAGCAATACCTGTATCACTATCAATATTTTTAACTACTTCCCCTTGCAGATACCTAATTAAGTTTATAGAAATAAAACTATAGTATTGATTATTAACAATAGTTTTGCTTAAAATAGCATTACTTAAAACAGACATAAATAAAAGTAGTTTTTTACTCACGGTTGTATTGTTATGCTATTGCAATATTCTTTTAATCTCAATTGTTGTTCTTCAGGAAATATTCTATGTTCTTGCGTGTAGATTTCCATAAAAATCCTGATCAGAAATTGTTTAACCTCCTCTTTGTAGGCGTAATAAGGCCAGCCTTTTTTTGTCAACTCCTCTATCAGAGCTTTCACTCGGGGAAGATATTGGTCATGGATTTCATTTTTATCGTAAGTGGTATACACTCGATATTTCACCAGTAAAGCATCGTCTAATTCACTCAAAAAAGTACACTTTCCGTTGTTGTCCCTGATGAATCTCAATACTAGGTCGATGGGCCCATCATGAACATCTACAGTCACCACTCCGGGAATATTTTGTATTCCAAACAATGCGTAGGAATAAGTCAACAATACTCGGGGAACCACACAGGGAATTGTCACTTTGCACTGATATGAACCCGTAGTGCAATCGAAATACAACTGTAAATCTCTGTTTACGGTATTGCTTTGAACCAAACACCCATCACTCAGTTGCAGATCCTTTATTTTAGCAGTAGAGATAAAACTGTTTGTGAAATTCAACTCCTGAATTAAAACTCGTTTTTCATGTGGGTTTAAGCATGGGCTAGCAATATTAATTTTTTCAATAACTACGGTCGTATCCACCAAGTTAAAAGGCAATGTCCTGTAGAGTTTGAAGTCATCAGTACACCGAACACCAGGATGCACAACAATCGTCGGAACAAACGGGCCAAAAGTCGGACCAATGGTCGGTGTTATATTTTCCCTGTAAAATAAAATTAATATAATTGAAATTTTCATCTAAAGATTTGAGTAATTTGTTTGGTTGATTAAGTTAGTATTTTTGTTTAAAAGTTAACGTATCTGACAAAAAATGTGCTTAAAACAGATAATTTACTTTTCTTAAAACTGTCACTATCCTAATGGCTGCAAAAAATTGTATTAAATTATCAAATTGAATGTCAATGTAGATTCTGGACTATGATTATGCGTTAATAAAGGAAAAATCTATAATTCTCTCATATGTAATACGATAAAGAAGGTGCCCTCATATTATGTGTCACGGTTGTTTGATTATAACTATGAATATAAAAAAACTGTTTAGGTATTTGAAATGAAAGAAAAACTTACATGATGACATCACAATATTGACGAAGGTCTTTGATCGGTGGAAATACTTCATAAGACTGTGAGAAAGCTTCTTGGATGACTCGAATAGTAAACGCTTTCATCTCTTCCTTGTATATGGAGAAAAGCCAACCATTAGTATTGATGTATTGACGGATTATATCTCTGACCTGCTGTATATTATGGTCGAAATTTAAGACTACTTGGTAAGTAGACAGTAGTTTGTCGTCAATTGCTTCCGAAATGGTGCAAATGCGGTTTACACTCTTTAAAATAATCACTTGTATTGTGATCGGCACGTCTTGGACCTCCAGAATTACTGTCCCTTTGGTATCCAAGTTATATGTATAGTCGTATCCGATCACAATTTTCGGAACCACGCAAGGAATGGATACAATGCACTCATCTGATCGCGATCGACAATCAGCAGTGATCGAGTCTTGGTAAGGAAGAGTTATACTCTGTACCAAACAACCGTTTCTCAAAAACAAGTTTTCTATTCGTAGTTCACGTTGGAAAATTGGGGAAAGTTGGCGGTCATTGATGACAATTCTTTTTCCTGAAGGATTTACACACTGGTTTGGTCCTTGAATGATCCTGAGAACTTCGGACGGATTGACTATGTTGAAAACTTTTGTTCTATTGTATAAGTATTCATCTTTACACGTCTCTGGGAGTATTATTGGAGCTACGATTGGAAATTCGGTTGGCGGTGTCCACGTTGATGGTATAGGTTCCCACGTGGGCCAGGGTGTTGGAATTGACCTGGGCAGAAGAAAGGATAAAATAAGAACTTTAAATTATGAACACTCTATTACGTTTGTTTTACCTAACCATCTTAGTAGTTATTGCAATAATTTTATCTCAACTATAAATTTTTAATTATTGAAGAGAAATTAAATAAATCAAATAAAATAAAATGTGGTATTACAATCCTACTCAAAATTATACTGCGGCTCAGCTATTGTGGAAATCCTTAAAAAGTCATAAATTTGTTTTAGATTTATATGAAAAACTAGCCCATGTAGGATTTTGGTTTAGTTATTGTCATATTATTAAGGTTTAGCACACTAAACGTCCCGTAAAATTGAAGCTGTGAGACGGCCTCCATCTTTACCATGTTTCACGTTTTTTTTATTACTCTTTCATAACTGACGATAGAGAGATATGTCATGGACAAATAATGTTGGAAATTAGGAGATGCACAATATCGATTATTATTGTTTTTGCTCTAAACATGACCGTTTTTAGTTTCTAATAATTCAATGTTATAAATATATACAGAGGGCGAGTCAGATCACTCGTCCAGCATGAATAACAGAAGAACAGTTTAGTCCAAAGACATTAAACACAATTATCTTTACTAAATCACACATGGGAAATGTATTGGAAACATTCTTAATAAAATATACGTACAGGGTGCTTAAAAAAAGGTCATGAGATCTAACATCAAAATATTCTTGTGTGAACCTAAAGTGAATAATGCATTATTTTTAAGGCCTTGTCAATAGAAACATTTTGTAGAAAATAGAGTCATTGTGAGACTAAATTACTTATGTATTCCGACAAACATCTTAAAATGTGTTCATCATGTTCAAAACATGTTTCGGTGTTAATACGCCATCTTCTACTGCTAATTTATATCATTAATGTTTTCTCGTCTTTTAACTGGTCGTTTCGTATGCTTGTGAATGTGTTTTGTGTTTTAATGTTCCTGAAGAAGCCAAGTGGTCAACAACTTCATTATAAATGAGCAGTTGAAGATGGCGTATTAACGCAGAAACATGTCTTGAACTTGATTAACACATTTTTAGCGGTGTGATAGAATACGGAAGTAATGAATTATACCTACAAGCTAGGGCTAAAACCATGGATACAAATGATTAAAATAGAATCCATTTATCTTTATCCGTTTTAAAATGACAGCTAATTTTGTGAAAAATATTGACATTTGAGGAATACCCTGTATTTTCCAAAACAATTAATAAATAATTTTTTTAATTGAAATTTCTTATATTAACCTTAACCATGTATCTAATTTGTTGCTATACTTTGTGTAAACACAAAGCATACGTCACTTAAAAAACAAAAATACGTATATATTTAGCCGAAATCAAATTTCAAACCGACGTAAAAGTTTATGAAATAACGTTTAACCAGTCTGCTCACATGACTGTTATACATGCTGCCGCAGAACGAAATCAAAATTAAAATAATACTTTATCTCCTCGCCAATTTGCTGTTACTGTAAGTCCGTGGTATTTTGTCTTAAAATAAAAAAAACTCTCTTTATCCAGCAGACAGATTTGTTGCGCAATAAATAATATAAATCTGCGTATATAATCTGCAATGAGATCGGTCATATCTGGTAAAATGATTAATCTTAGCAATATCTGTATCACTATCAATATTTTTAACTACTTCCCCATGCGAAGACACCTAATTAAGTTTATAGAAATAAACCTATAGTATTGATTATTAAAAATAGTTTCGCTTAAAATAGCATTACTTAAAACAGACATAAATAAAAGTAGTTTTTTACTCACGGTTGTATTGTTATGCTATTGCAATATTGTTTTAATCTCAATTGTTGTTCTTCAGGAAATATTCTATGTTCTTGCGTGTAGATTTCCATAAAAATCCTGATAAGAAATTGTTTAACCTCCTCTTTGTAGGCGTAATAAGGCCAGCCTTTTTTTGTCAACTCCTCTATCAGAGCTTTCACTCGGGGAAGATATTGGTTATGGACTTCATTTTTATCGTAAGTGGTATACACTCGATATTTCGCCAGTAAAGCATCGTCTAATTCACTCAAAAAAGTACACTTTCCGTTGTTGTCCCTGATGAATCTCAATACTAGGTCGATGGGCCCATCATGAACATCTACAATCACCTCTCCGGGAATATTTTTTATTCCAAACAATGCGTATGAATAAGTCAACAATACTCGGGGAACCACACAGGGAATTGTCACTTTGCACTGATATGAACCCGTAGTGCAATCGAAATACAACTGTAAATCTCTGTTTACGGTATTGCTTTGAACCAAACACCCATCACTCAGTTGCAGATCCTTTATTTTAGCAGTAGAGATAAAACTGTTTGTGAAATTCAACTCCTGAATTAAAACTCGTTTTTCATGTGGGTTTAAGCATGGGCTAGCAATATTAATTTTTTCAATAACTACGGTCGTATCCACCAAGTTAAAAGGCAATGTCCTGTAGAGTTTGAAGTCATCAGTACACCGAACACCAGGATGCACAACAATCGTCGGAACAAACGGGCCAAAAGTCGGACCAATGGTCGGTGTTATATTTTCCCTGTAAAATAAAATTAATATAATTGAAATTTTCATCTAAAGATTCAAGTAATTTGTTTGGTTGATTAAGTTAGTATTTTTGTTTAAAAGTTAACGTATCTGACAAAAACTTTGCTTGAAACAGATAATTTACTTTTCTTAAAACTGTCACTATCCTAATGGCTGCAAAAAATTGTATTAAATTATTAAATTGAATGTCAATGTAGATTCTGGACTATGATTATGCGTTAATAAAGGAAAAATCTATAATTCTCTCATATGTAATACGATAAAGAAGGTGCCCTCATATTATGTGTCACGGTTGTTTGATTATAACTATGAATATAAAAAAACTGTTTAGGTATTTGAAATGAAAGAAAAACTTACATGATGACATCACAATATTGACGAAGGTCTTTGATCGGTGGAAATACTTCATAAGACTGTGAGAAAGCTTCTTGGATGACTCGAATAGTAAACGCTTTCATCTCTTCCTTGTATATGGAGAAAAGCCAACCGTTAGTATCGATGTATTGACGGATTATATCTCTGACCTGCTGTATATTATGGTCGAAATTTAAGACTACTTGGTAAGTAGACAGTAGTTTGTCGTCAATTGCTTTCGAAATGGTGCAAATGCGGTTTACACTCTTTAAAATAATCACTTGTATTGTGATCGGCACGTCTTGGACCTCCAGAATTACTGTCCCTTTGGTATCCAAGTTATATGTATAGTCGTATCCGATCACAATTTTCGGAACCACGCAAGGAATGGATACAATGCACTCATCTGATCGCGATCGACAATCAGCAGTGATCGAGTCTTGGTAAGGAAGAGTTATACTCTGTACCAAACAACCGTTTCTCAAAAACAAGTTTTCTATTCGTAGTTCACGTTGGAAAATTGGGGAAAGTTGGCGGTCATTGATGACAATTCTTTTTCCTGAAGGATTTACACACTGGTTTGGTCCTTGAATGATCCTGAGAACTTCGGACGGATTGACTATGTTGAAAACTTTTGTTCTATTGTATAAGTATTCATCTTTACACGTCTCTGGGAGTATTATTGGAGCCACGGTTGGAAATTCGGTTGGCGGTGTCCACGTTGATGGTATAGGTTCCCACGTGGGCCAGGGTGTTGGAATTGACCTGGGCAGAAGAAAGGATAAAATAAGAACTTTAAATTATGAACACTCTATTACGTTTGTTTTACCTAACCATCTTAGTAGTTATTGCAATAATTTTATCTCAACTATAAATTTTTAATTATTGAAGAGAAATTAAATAAATCAAATAAAATAAAATGTGGTATTACAATCCTACTCAAAATTATACTGCGGCTCAGCTATTTTGGAAATCCTTAAAAAGTCATAAATTTGTTTTAGATTTATATGAAAAACTAGCCCATGTAGGATTTTGGTTTAGTTATTGTCATATTATTAAGGTTTAGCACACTAAACGTCCCGTAAAATTGAAGCTGTGAGACGGCCTCCATCTTTACCATGTTTCACGTTTTTTTTATTACTCTTTCATAACTGACGATAGAGAGATATGTCATGGACAAATAATGTTGGAAATTAGGAGATGTACAATATCGATTATTATTGTTTTTGCTCTAAACATGACCGTTTTTAGTTTCTAATAATTCAATGTTATAAATATATACAGAGGGCGAGTCAGATCACTCGTCCAGCATGAATAACAGAAGAACAGTTTAGTCCAAAGACATTAAACACAATTATCTTTACTAAATCACACATGGGAAATGTATTGGAAACATTCTTAATAAAATATACGTACAGGGTGCTTAAAAAAAGGTCATGAGATCTAACATCAAAATATTCTTGTGTGAACCTAAAGTGAATAATGCATTATTTTTAAGGCCTTGTCAATAGAAACATTTTGTAGAAAATAGAGTCATTGTGAGACTAAATTACTTATGTATTCCGACAAACATCTCAAAATGTGTTCATCATGTTCAAAAAATGTTTCGGTGTTAATACGCCATCTTCTACTGCTAATTTATATCATTAATGTTTTCTCGTCTTTTAACTGGTCGTTTCGTATGATTGTGAATGTGTTTTGTGTTTTAATGTTCCTGAAGAAGCCAAGTGGTCAACAACTTCATTATAAATGAGCAGTTGAAGATGGCGTATTAACGCAGAAACATGTCTTGAACATGATTAACACATTTTTAGCGGTGTGATAGAATACGGAAGTAATGAATTATACCTACAAGCTAGGGCTAAAACCATGGATACAAATGATTAAAATAGAATCCATTTATCTTTATCCGTTTTAAAATGACAGCTAATTTTGTGAAAAATATTGACATTTGAGGAATACCCTGTATTTTCCAAACCAATTAATAAATAATTTTTTAAATTGAAATTTCTTATATTAACCTTAACCATGTATCTAATTTGTTGCTATACTTTGTGTAAACACAAAGCATACGTCACTTAAAAAACAAAAATACGTATATATTTAGCCGAAATCAAATTTCAAACCGACGTAAAAGTTTATGAAATAACGTTTAACCAGTCTGCTCACATGATTGTTACACATGCTGCCGCAGAACGAAATCAAAATTAAAATAATACTTTATCTCCTCGCCAATTTGCTGTTACTGTAAGTCCGTGGTATTTTGTCTTAAAATAAAAAAAACTCTCTTTATCCAGCAGACAGATTTGTTGCGCAATAAATAATATAAATCTGCGTATATAAACTGCAATGAGATCGGTCATATCTGGTAAAATGATTAATCTTAGCAATATCTGTATCACTATCAATATTTTTAACTACTTCCCCATGCGAAGACACCTAATTAAGTTTATAGAAATAAACCTATAGTATTGATTATTAAAAATAGTTTCGCTTAAAATAGCATTACTTAAAACAGACATAAATAAAAGTAGTTTTTTACTCACGGTTGTATTGTTATGCTATTGCAATATTCTTTTAATCTCAATTGTTGTTCTTCAGGAAATATTCTATGTTCTTGCGTGTAGATTTCCATAAAAATCCTGATAAGAAATTGTTTAACCTCCTCTTTGTAGGCGTAATAAGGCCAGCCTTTTTTTGTCAACTCCTCTATCAGAGCTTTCACTCGGGGAAGATATTGGTTATGGACTTCATTTTTATCGTAAGTGGTATACACTCGATATTTCGCCAGTAAAGCATCGTCTAATTCACTCAAAAAAGTACACTTTCCGTTGTTGTCCCTGATGAATCTCAATACTAGGTCGATGGGCCCATCATGAACATCTACAATCACCTCTCCGGGAATATTTTTTATTCCAAACAATGCGTATGAATAAGTCAACAATACTCGGGGAACCACACAGGGAATTGTCACTTTGCACTGATATGAACCCGTAGTGCAATCGAAATACAACTGTAAATCTCTGTTTACGGTATTGCTTTGAACCAAACACCCATCACTCAGTTGCAGATCCTTTATTTTAGCAGTAGAGATAAAACTGTTTGTGAAATTCAACTCCTGAATTAAAACTCGTTTTTCATGTGGGTTTAAGCATGGGCTAGCAATATTAATTTTTTCAATAACTACGGTCGTATCCACCAAGTTAAAAGGCAATGTCCTGTAGAGTTTGAAGTCATCAGTACACCGAACACCAGGATGCACAACAATCGTCGGAACAAACGGGCCAAAAGTCGGACCAATGGTCGGTGTTATATTTTCCCTGTAAAATAAAATTAATATAATTGAAATTTTCATCTAAAGATTCAAGTAATTTGTTTGGTTGATTAAGTTAGTATTTTTGTTTAAAAGTTAACGTATCTGACAAAAACTTTGCTTGAAACAGATAATTTACTTTTCTTAAAACTGTCACTATCCTAATGGCTGCAAAAAATTGTATTAAATTATTAAATTGAATGTCAATGTAGATTCTGGACTATGATTATGCGTTAATAAAGGAAAAATCTATAATTCTCTCATATGTAATACGATAAAGAAGGTGCCCTCATATTATGTGTCACGGTTGTTTGATTATAACTATGAATATAAAAAAACTGTTTAGGTATTTGAAATGAAAGAAAAACTTACATGATGACATCACAATATTGACGAAGGTCTTTGATCGGTGGAAATACTTCATAAGACTGTGAGAAAGCTTCTTGGATGACTCGAATAGTAAACGCTTTCATCTCTTCCTTGTATATGGAGAAAAGCCAACCGTTAGTATCGATGTATTGACGGATTATATCTCTGACCTGCTGTATATTATGGTCGAAATTTAAGACTACTTGGTAAGTAGACAGTAGTTTGTCGTCAATTGCTTTCGAAATGGTGCAAATGCGGTTTACACTCTTTAAAATAATCACTTGTATTGTGATCGGCACGTCTTGGACCTCCAGAATTACTGTCCCTTTGGTATCCAAGTTATATGTATAGTCGTATCCGATCACAATTTTCGGAACCACGCAAGGAATGGATACAATGCACTCATCTGATCGCGATCGACAATCAGCAGTGATCGAGTCTTGGTAAGGAAGAGTTATACTCTGTACCAAACAACCGTTTCTCAAAAACAAGTTTTCTATTCGTAGTTCACGTTGGAAAATTGGGGAAAGTTGGCGGTCATTGATGACAATTCTTTTTCCTGAAGGATTTACACACTGGTTTGGTCCTTGAATGATCCTGAGAACTTCGGACGGATTGACTATGTTGAAAACTTTTGTTCTATTGTATAAGTATTCATCTTTACACGTCTCTGGGAGTATTATTGGAGCTACGATTGGAAATTCGGTTGGCGGTGTCCACGTTGATGGTATAGGTTCCCACGTGGGCCAGGGTGTTGGAATTGACCTGGGCAGAAGAAAGGATAAAATAAGAACTTTAAATTATGAACACTCTATTACGTTTGTTTTACCTAACCATCTTAGTAGTTATTGCAATAATTTTATCTCAACTATAAATTTTTAATTATTGAAGAGAAATTAAATAAATCAAATAAAATAAAATGTGGTATTACAATCCTACTCAAAATTATACTGCGGCTCAGCTATTTTGGAAATCCTTAAAAAGTCATAAATTTGTTTTAGATTTATATGAAAAACTAGCCCATGTAGGATTTTGGTTTAGTTATTGTCATATTATTAAGGTTTAGCACACTAAACGTCCCGTAAAATTGAAGCTGTGAGACGGCCTCCATCTTTACCATGTTTCACGTTTTTTTTATTACTCTTTCATAACTGACGATAGAGAGATATGTCATGGACAAATAATGTTGGAAATTAGGAGATGTACAATATCGATTATTATTGTTTTTGCTCTAAACATGACCGTTTTTAGTTTCTAATAATTCAATGTTATAAATATATACAGAGGGCGAGTCAGATCACTCGTCCAGCATGAATAACAGAAGAACAGTTTAGTCCAAAGACATTAAACACAATTATCTTTACTAAATCACACATGGGAAATGTATTGGAAACATTCTTAATAAAATATACGTACAGGGTGCTTAAAAAAAGGTCATGAGATCTAACATCAAAATATTCTTGTGTGAACCTAAAGTGAATAATGCATTATTTTTAAGGCCTTGTCAATAGAAACATTTTGTAGAAAATAGAGTCATTGTGAGACTAAATTACTTATGTATTCCGACAAACATCTCAAAATGTGTTCATCATGTTCAAAACATGTTTCGGTGTTAATACGCCATCTTCTACTGCTAATTTATATCATTAATGTTTTCTCGTCTTTTAACTGGTCGTTTCGTATGATTGTGAATGTGTTTTGTGTTTTAATGTTCCTGAAGAAGCCAAGTGGTCAACAACTTCATTATAAATGAGCAGTTGAAGATGGCGTATTAACGCAGAAACATGTCTTGAACATGATTAACACATTTTTAGCGGTGTGATAGAATACGGAAGTAATGAATTATACCTACAAGCTAGGGCTAAAACCATGGATACAAATGATTAAAATAGAATCCATTTATCTTTATCCGTTTTAAAATGACAGCTAATTTTGTGAAAAATATTGACATTTGAGGAATACCCTGTATTTTCCAAACCAATTAATAAATAATTTTTTAAATTGAAATTTCTTATATTAACCTTAACCATGTATCTAATTTGTTGCTATACTTTGTGTAAACACAAAGCATACGTCACTTAAAAAACAAAAATACGTATATATTTAGCCGAAATCAAATTTCAAACCGACGTAAAAGTTTATGAAATAACGTTTAACCAGTCTGCTCACGTGATTGAACACACGCTGCCGCAGAACGAAATCAAAATTAAAATAATACTTTATCTCCTCGCCAATTTGCTGTTGCTGTAAGTCCGTGGTATTTTGTCTTAAAATAAAAAAAATTCTCTTTATCCAGCAGACAGATTTGTTGCGCAATAAATAATATAAATCTGCGTATATAAACTGCAATGAGATCGGTCATATCTGGTAATAATGATTAATCTTAGCAATATCTGTATCACTATCAATATTTTTAACTACTTCCCCATGCGAAGACACCTAATTAAGTTTATAGAAATAAACCTATAGTATTGATTATTAAAAATAGTTTCGCTTAAAATAGCATTACTTAAAACAGACATAAATAAAAGTAGTTTTTTACTCACGGTTGTATTGTTATGCTATTGCAATATTGTTTTAATCTCAATTGTTGTTCTTCAGGAAATATTCTATGTTCTTGCGTGTAGATTTCCATAAAAATCCTGATCAGAAATTGTTTAACCTCCTCTTTGTAGGCGTAATAAGGCCAGCCTTTTTTTGTCAACTCCTCTATCAGAGCTTTCACTCGGGGAAGATATTGGTTATGGACTTCATTTTTATCGTAAGTGGTATACACTCGATATTTCGCCAGTAAAGCATCGTCTAATTCACTCAAAAAAGTACACTTTCCGTTGTTGTCCCTGATGAATCTCAATACTAGGTCGATGGGCCCATCATGAACATCTACAATCACCTCTCCGGGAATATTTTTTATTCCAAACAATGCGTATGAATAAGTCAACAATACTCGGGGAACCACACAGGGAATTGTCACTTTGCACTGATATGAACCCGTAGTGCAATCGAAATACAACTGTAAATCTCTGTTTACGGTATTGCTTTGAACCAAACACCCATCACTCAGTTGCAGATCCTTTATTTTAGCAGTAGAGATAAAACTGTTTGTGAAATTCAACTCCTGAATTAAAACTCGTTTTTCATGTGGGTTTAAGCATGGGCTATCAATATTAATTTTTTCAATAACTACGGTCGTATCCACCAAGTTAAAAGGCAATGTCCTGTAGAGTTTGAAGTCATCAGTACACCGAACACCAGGATGCACAACAATCGTCGGAACAAACGGGCCAAAAGTCGGACCAATGGTCGGTGTTATATTTTCCCTGTAAAATAAAATTAATATAATTGAAATTTTCATCTAAAGACTCAAGTAATTTGTTTGGTTGATTAAGTTATTATTTTGATTAAAAGTTAACGTATCTGACAAAAACTTTGCTTGAAACAGATAATTTACTTTTCTTAAAACTGTCACTATCCTAATGGCTGCAAAAAATTGTATTAAATTATTAAATTGAATGTCAATGTAGATTCTGGACTATGATTATGCGTTAATAAAGGAAAAATCTATAATTCTCTCATATGTAATACGATAAAGAAGGTGCCCTCATATTATGTGTCACGGTTGTTTGATTATAACTATGAATATAAAAAAACTGTTTAGGTATTTGAAATGAAAGAAAAACTTACATGATGACATCACAATATTGACGAAGGTCTTTGATCGGTGGAAATACTTCATAAGACTGTGAGAAAGCTTCTTGGATGACTCGAATAGTAAACGCTTTCATCTCTTCCTTGTATATGGAGAAAAGCCAACCGTTAGTATTGATGTATTGACGGATTATATCTCTGACCTGCTGCATATTATGGTCGAAATTTAAGACTACTTGGTAAGTAGACAGTAGTTTGTCGTCAATTGCTTCCGAAATGGTGCAAATGCGGTTTACACTCTTTAAAATAATCACTTGTATTGTGATCGGCACGTCTTGGACCTCCAGAATTACTGTCCCTTTGGTATCCAAGTTATATGTATAGTCGTATCCGATCACAATTTTCGGAACCACGCAAGGAATGGATACAATGCACTCATCTGATCGCGATCGACAATCAGCAGTGATCGAGTCTTGGTAAGGAAGAGTTATACTCTGTACCAAACAACCGTTTCTCAAAAACAAGTTTTCTATTCGTAGTTCACGTTGGAAAATTGGGGAAAGTTGGCGGTCATTGATGACAATTCTTTTTCCTGAAGGATTTACACACTGGTTTGGTCCTTGAATGATCCTGAGAACTTCGGACGGATTGACTATGTTGAAAACTTTTGTTCTATTGTATAAGTATTCATCTTTACACGTCTCTGGGAGTATTATTGGAGCTACGATTGGAAATTCGGTTGGCGGTGTCCACGTTGATGGTATAGGTTCCCACGTGGGCCAGGGTGTTGGAATTGACCTGGGCAGAAGAAAGGATAAAATAAGAACTTTAAATTATGAACACTCTATTACGTTTGTTTTACCTAACCATCTTAGTAGTTATTGCAATAATTTTATCTCAACTATAAATTTTTAATTATTGAAGAGAAATTAAATAAATCAAATAAAATAAAATGTTGTATTACAATCCTACTCAAAATTATACTGCGGCTCAGCTATTTTGGAAATCCTTAAAAAGTCATAAATTTGTTTTAGATTTATATGAAAAACTAGCCCATGTAGGATTTTGGTTTAGTTATTGTCATATTATTAAGGTTTAGCACACTAAACGTCCCGTAAAATTGAAGCTGTGAGACGGCCTCCATCTTTACCATGTTTCACGTTTTTTTTATTACTCTTTCATAACTGACGATAGAGAGATATGTCATGGACAAATAATGTTGGAAATTAGGAGATGTACAATATCGATTATTATTGTTTTTGCTCTAAACATGACCGTTTTTAGTTTCTAATAATTCAATGTTATAAATATATACAGAGGGCGAGTCAGATCACTCGTCCAGCATGAATAACAGAAGAACAGTTTAGTCCAAAGACATTAAACACAATTATCTTTACTAAATCACACATGGGAAATGTATTGGAAACATTCTTAATAAAATATACGTACAGGGTGCTTAAAAAAAGGTCATGAGATCTAACATCAAAATATTCTTGTGTGAACCTAAAGTGAATAATGCATTATTTTTAAGGCCTTGTCAATAGAAACATTTTGTAGAAAATAGAGTCATTGTGAGACTAAATTACTTATGTATTCCGACAAACATCTCAAAATGTGTTCATCATGTTCAAAACATGTTTCGGTGTTAATACGCCATCTTCTACTGCTAATTTATATCATTAATGTTTTCTCGTCTTTTAACTGGTCGTTTCGTATGATTGTGAATGTGTTTTGTGTTTTAATGTTCCTGAAGAAGCCAAGTGGTCAACAACTTCATTATAAATGAGCAGTTGAAGATGGCGTATTAACGCAGAAACATGTCTTGAACATGATTAACACATTTTTAGCGGTGTGATAGAATACGGAAGTAATGAATTATACCTACAAGCTAGGGCTAAAACCATGGATACAAATGATTAAAATAGAATCCATTTATCTTTATCCGTTTTAAAATGACAGCTAATTTTGTGAAAAATATTGACATTTGAGGAATACCCTGTATTTTCCAAACCAATTAATAAATAATTTTTTAAATTGAAATTTCTTATATTAACCTTAACCATGTATCTAATTTGTTGCTATACTTTGTGTAAACACAAAGCATACGTCACTTAAAAAACAAAAATACGTATATATTTAGCCGAAATCAAATTTCAAACCGACGTAAAAGTTTATGAAATAACGTTTAACCAGTCTGCTCACATGATTGAACACACGCTGCCGCAGAACGAAATCAAAATTAAAATAATACTTTATCTCCTCGCCAATTTGCTGTTGCTGTAAGTCCGTGGTATTTTGTCTTAAAATAAAAAAAATTCTCTTTATCCAGCAGACAGATTTGTTGCGCAATAAATAATATAAATCTGCGTATATAAACTGCAATGAGATCGGTCATATCTGGTAATAATGATTAATCTTAGCAATATCTGTATCACTATCAATATTTTTAACTACTTCCCCATGCGAAGACACCTAATTAAGTTTATAGAAATAAACCTATAGTATTGATTATTAAAAATAGTTTCGCTTAAAATAGCATTACTTAAAACAGACATAAATAAAAGTAGTTTTTTACTCACGGTTGTATTGTTATGCTATTGCAATATTGTTTTAATCTCAATTGTTGTTCTTCAGGAAATATTCTATGTTCTTGCGTGTAGATTTCCATAAAAATCCTGATAAGGAATTGTTTAACCTCCTCTTTGTAGGCGTAATAAGGCCAGCCTTTTTTTGTCAACTCCTCTATCAGAGCTTTCACTCGGGGAAGATATTGGTTATGGACTTCATTTTTATCGTAAGTGGTATACACTCGATATTTCGCCAGTAAAGCATCGTCTAATTCACTCAAAAAAGTACACTTTCCGTTGTTGTCCCTGATGAATCTCAATACTAGGTCGATGGGCCCATCATGAACATCTACAATCACCTCTCCGGGAATATTTTTTATTCCAAACAATGCGTATGAATAAGTCAACAATACTCGGGGAACCACACAGGGAATTGTCACTTTGCACTGATATGAACCCGTAGTGCAATCGAAATACAACTGTAAATCTCTGTTTACGGTATTGCTTTGAACCAAACACCCATCACTCAGTTGCAGATCCTTTATTTTAGCAGTAGAGATAAAACTGTTTGTGAAATTCAACTCCTGAATTAAAACTCGTTTTTCATGTGGGTTTAAGCATGGGCTAGCAATATTAATTTTTTCAATAACTACGGTCGTATCCACCAAGTTAAAAGGCAATGTCCTGTAGAGTTTGAAGTCATCAGTACACCGAACACCAGGATGCACAACAATCGTCGGAACAAACGGGCCAAAAGTCGGACCAATGGTCGGTGTTATATTTTCCCTGTAAAATAAAATTAATATAATTGAAATTTTCATCTAAAGACTCAAGTAATTTGTTTGGTTGATTAAGTTATTATTTTGATTAAAAGTTAACGTATCTGACAAAAACTTTGCTTGAAACAGATAATTTACTTTTCTTAAAACTGTCACTATCCTAATGGCTGCAAAAAATTGTATTAAATTATTAAATTGAATGTCAATGTAGATTCTGGACTATGATTATGCGTTAATAAAGGAAAAATCTATAATTCTCTCATATGTAATACGATAAAGAAGGTGCCCTCATATTATGTGTCACGGTTGTTTGATTATAACTATGAATATAAAAAAACTGTTTAGGTATTTGAAATGAAAGAAAAACTTACATGATGACATCACAATATTGACGAAGGTCTTTGATCGGTGGAAATACTTCATAAGACTGTGAGAAAGCTTCTTGGATGACTCGAATAGTAAACGCTTTCATCTCTTCCTTGTATATGGAGAAAAGCCAACCGTTAGTATTGATGTATTGACGGATTATATCTCTGACCTGCTGCATATTATGGTCGAAATTTAAGACTACTTGGTAAGTAGACAGTAGTTTGTCGTCAATTGCTTCCGAAATGGTGCAAATGCGGTTTACACTCTTTAAAATAATCACTTGTATTGTGATCGGCACGTCTTGGACCTCCAGAATTACTGTCCCTTTGGTATCCAAGTTATATGTATAGTCGTATCCGATCACAATTTTCGGAACCACGCAAGGAATGGATACAATGCACTCATCTGATCGCGATCGACAATCAGCAGTGATCGAGTCTTGGTAAGGAAGAGTTATACTCTGTACCAAACAACCGTTTCTCAAAAACAAGTTTTCTATTCGTAGTTCACGTTGGAAAATTGGGGAAAGTTGGCGGTCATTGATGACAATTCTTTTTCCTGAAGGATTTACACACTGGTTTGGTCCTTGAATGATCCTGAGAACTTCGGACGGATTGACTATGTTGAAAACTTTTGTTCTATTGTATAAGTATTCATCTTTACACGTCTCTGGGAGTATTATTGGAGCTACGATTGGAAATTCGGTTGGCGGTGTCCACGTTGATGGTATAGGTTCCCACGTGGGCCAGGGTGTTGGAATTGACCTGGGCAGAAGAAAGGATAAAATAAGAACTTTAAATTATGAACACTCTATTACGTTTGTTTTACCTAACCATCTTAGTAGTTATTGCAATAATTTTATCTCAACTATAAATTTTTAATTATTGAAGAGAAATTAAATAAATCAAATAAAATAAAATGTTGTATTACAATCCTACTCAAAATTATACTGCGGCTCAGCTATTTTGGAAATCCTTAAAAAGTCATAAATTTGTTTTAGATTTATATGAAAAACTAGCCCATGTAGGATTTTGGTTTAGTTATTGTCATATTATTAAGGTTTAGCACACTAAACGTCCCGTAAAATTGAAGCTGTGAGACGGCCTCCATCTTTACCATGTTTCACGTTTTTTTTATTACTCTTTCATAACTGACGATAGAGAGATATGTCATGGACAAATAATGTTGGAAATTAGGAGATGTACAATATCGATTATTATTGTTTTTGCTCTAAACATGACCGTTTTTAGTTTCTAATAATTCAATGTTATAAATATATACAGAGGGCGAGTCAGATCACTCGTCCAGCATGAATAACAGAAGAACAGTTTAGTCCAAAGACATTAAACACAATTATCTTTACTAAATCACACATGGGAAATGTATTGGAAACATTCTTAATAAAATATACGTACAGGGTGCTTAAAAAAAGGTCATGAGATCTAACATCAAAATATTCTTGTGTGAACCTAAAGTGAATAATGCATTATTTTTAAGGCCTTGTCAATAGAAACATTTTGTAGAAAATAGAGTCATTGTGAGACTAAATTACTTATGTATTCCGACAAACATCTCAAAATGTGTTCATCATGTTCAAAACATGTTTCGGTGTTAATACGCCATCTTCTACTGCTAATTTATATCATTAATGTTTTCTCGTCTTTTAACTGGTCGTTTCGTATGCTTGTGAATGTGTTTTGTGTTTTAATGTTCCTGAAGAAGCCAAGTGGTTAACAACTTCATTATAAATGAGCAGTTGAAGATGGCGTATTAACGCAGAAACATGTCTTGAACTTGATTAACACATTTTTAGCGGTGTGATAGAATACGGAAGTAATGAATTATACCTACAAGCTAGGGCTAAAACCATGGATACAAATGATTAAAATAGAATCCATTTATCTTTATCCGTTTTAAAATGACAGCTAATTTTGTGAAAAATATTGACATTTGAGAAATACCCTGTATTTTCCAAACCAATTAATAAATAATTTTTTTAATTGAAATTTCTTATATTAACCTTAACCATGTATCTAATTTGTTGCTATACTTTGTGTAAACACAAAGCATACGTCACTTAAAAAACAAAAATACGTATATATTTAGCCGAAATCAAATTTCAAACCGACGTAAAAGTTTATGAAATAACGTTGTAACCAGTCTGCTCACATGATTGAACACACGCTGCCGCAGAACAAAATCAAAATTAAAATAATACTTTATCTCCTCGCCAATTTGCTGTGGCTGTAAGTACGTGGTATTTTGTCTTAAAATAAAAAAATATTCTCTTTATCCAGCAGACAGATTTGTTGCGCAATAAATAATATAAATATGCATATTTAAACTGCAATGAGATCGGGCATATCTGGTAATAATGATTAATCTTAGCAATACCTGTATCACTATCAATATTTTTAACTACTTCCCCTTGCAGACACCTAATTAAGTTTATAGAAATAAACCTATAGTATTGATTATTAAAAATAGTTTCGCTTAAAATAGCATTACTTAAAACACACATAAATAAAAGTAATTTTTTACTCACGGTTGTATTGTTATGCTATTGCAATATTGTTTTAATCTCAATTGTTGTTCTTCAGGAAATATTCTATGTTCTTGCGTGTAGATTTCCATAAAAATCCTGATCAGAAATTGTATAACCTCCTCTTTGTAAGCGTAATAAGGCCAGCCTTTTTTTGTCAACTCCCCTATCAGAGCTTTCACTCGGGGAAGATATTGGTTATGGATTTCATTGTTATCGTAAGTGGTATACACTCGATATTTCGCCAGTAAAGCATCGTCTAATTCATTCGAACAAGTACACTTTCCATTGTTGTCCCTGATGAATCTCAATACTAGGTCAACAGGCCCATCATGAACATCTACAGTCACCACTCCGGGAATATTTTGTATTCCAAACAATGCGTATGAATAAGTCAACAATACTCGGGGAACCACACAGGGAATTGTCACTTTGCACTGATATGAACCCGTAGTGCAATCGAAATACAACTGTAAATCTCTGTTTACGGTATTGCTTTGAACCAAACACCCATCACTCAGTTGCAGATCCTTTATTTTAGCAGTAGAGATAAAATTGTTTGTGAAATTCAACTCCTGAATTAAAACTCGTTTTTCATGTGGGTTTAAGCAAGGGCTAGCAATATTAATTTTTTTAATAACTACGGTCGTATCCACCAAGTTAAAAGGCAATGTCCTGTAGAGTTTGAAGTCATCAGTACACCGAACACCAGGATGCACAACAATCGTCGGAACAAACGGGCCAAAAGTCGGACCAATGATCGGTGTTATATTTTCCCTGTAAATAAAATTAATATAATTGAAATTTTCATCTAAAGATTCGAGTAATTTGTTTGGTTGATTAAGTTAGTATTTTTGTTTAAAAGTTAACGTATCTGACAAAAAATGTGCTTGAAACAGATAATTTACTTTTCTTAAAACTGTCACTATCCTAATGGCTGCAAAAAATTGTATTAAATTATTAAATTGAATGTCATTGTAGATTCTGGACTATGATTATGCGTTAATAAAGCGAAAATCTATAATTCCCTCATATATAATATGATATATAATATATATATATATATATTTATATATATGTATGTATATATATATAATATATATATGATATATGATATGCCCTCATATTATGTATCACGGTTGTTTGATTATAAATATGAATATAAAAAATTGTGTAGGTATTTGAAATGAAAGAAAAACTTACACAATGACGTCACAATATTGACGAAGGTCGTTGATCGGTGGAAATACTTCATAAGACTGCGAGAAAGATTCTTGGATGACTCGAATAGTAAACGCTTTCATCTCTTCCTTGTATATAGAGAAAATCCAACCGTTAGTATTGATGTATTGACGGATTATATCTCTGACCTGCTGTATATTATGGTCGATAGTCAAGACCACTTGGTAAGTAGAAAGTAGTTTGTCGTCAATTACTTTCGAAATGGTGCAAATGCGGTTTACACTCTTTAAAATAATCACTTGTATTGTGATCGGCACGTCATGGACCTCCAGAATTACTGTCCCTTTTGTATCCAAGTTATATGTATAGTCGTATCCGATCATAATTCTCGGAACCACGCAAGGAATGGATACAATGCACTCATCTGATCGCGATCGACAATCAGCAGTGATCGAGTCTTGGTAAGGAAGAGTTATACTCTGTACCAAACAACCGTTTCTCAAAAACAAGTTTTCTATTCGTAGTTCACGTTGGAAAATTGGGGAAAGTTGGCGGTCATTGATGACAATTCTTTTTCCTGAAGGATTTACACACTGGTTTGGTCCTTCAATGATCCTGAGAACTTCGGACGGATTGACTATGTTGAAAACTTTTGTTCTATTGTATAAGTATTCATCTTTACACGTCTCTGGGAGTATTATTGGAGCCACGGTTGGAAATTCGGTTGGCGGTGTCCACGTTGATGGTATAGGTTCCCACGTGGGCCAGGGTGTTGGAATTGACCTGGGCACAAGAAAGGATAAAATAAGAACTTTAAATTATGAACACTCTATTACGTTTGTTTTACCTTAACAGCTTAGGTCTTATTGCAATAATTTTACCTTTACTCTAAAATTTTAATTATTGAAGAGAAATTAAATAAATAAAATAAAATAAAATTAGTATTACAATCCCGCTCAAAATTATACTGCGGCTCAGCTATTTTGGAAATCCTTAAAAAGTCATGAATTTATTTTAGAATTGTATGAAAAACTAGCCCATCTAGGATTTTGGTTTAGTTATTGTCACATTCTTAAGGTTTAGCACACTAAACGTCCCGTAAAATTGAAGCTGTGATACGGCCACCATCTTTACCATGTTTCACGTTTTTTTATTACTCTTTCATAATTGGCGATAGAGAGATATGTCATGGACAAATAATGTTGGAAATTAGGAGATGTACAATATCAATTATTATTATTTTTGCTCTAAACATGACCGTTTTTAGTTTCTAATAATTTAATGTTATAAGTATATAAAGAGGGCGAGTCAGACCACTCGTCCAGCATGAATAACAGAAGAACAGTTTAGTCCAAAGACATTAAACACAATTATCTTTACTAAATCACACATGGGAAATGTATTGAAAACATTTTTAATAAAATATCAGGGTGCTTAAAAAAAGGTCATAAGATCTTACATCAAAAATATTCTTGGGTGAACCTAAAGCGAATAATGCATTATTTTTAAGACCTTGTCAATAGTAAAATTTTGTAGAAAATAGAATCATTGTGAGACTAAATTACTTATGTATTCCAAAAATGTGTTGATCATGTTCAAAACATGTTTCGGTGTTAATACGCCATCTTCTGCTGCTAATTTATACCATTAATGTTTTCTCGTTTTTTAACTGGTCTTTTCGTATGCTTGTGAATGAGTTTTGTGTTTTTAATTTTCCTGAAGAAGCCAAGTGGTCGACAACTTCATTATAAATGAGCAGCTTAAGATGGCGTATTAACGCCGAAACATGTCTTAAACTTGATTATCACATTTTTAGCGGTGTGATAGAATACGGAAGTAATGAAGTCTTACAATTATACCTACAAGCTAGGGCTAAAACCATGAATACAAATTATTAAAATAGAATCCATTTATCTTTATCCGTTTTAAAATGATAGCTTATTTTGTGAAAAATATTGACATTTGAGGAATACCCTGTATTTTCCAAACCAATAAATAAATAATTTTATGATTGAATTATCTCATTTTAACCTTAACCATGTATATAATTTGTTGCGATACTTTGTGAAAACACAAAGCATAAGTCCCTTAAAAAACAAAAAAAAGGAAATATTTAGCCGAAATCAAATTTCAAACCGACGTAAAAGTTTATGAAATAACGTTTAACCAGTCTGCTCACATTATTGAACACACGCTGCCGCAGCACAAAATCAAAATTAAAATAATACTTTATCTCCTCGCCAATTTGCTGTGGCTGTAAGTACGTGGTATTTTGTCTTAAAATAAAAAAAATATTCTCTTTATCCAGCAGACAGATTTGTTGCGTAATAAATAATATAAATCTGCATATATAAACTGCAATGAGATCGGGCATATCTGGTAATAATGATTAATCTTAGCAATACCTGTATCACTATGAATATTTTTAACTACTTCCCCTTGCGAAGATACCTTACTAATTTTATAGAAATATACCTATAGTATTGATTATTAAAAATAGGTTTGCTTAAAATATCATTACTTACAGCAGACATAAATAAAAGTAGTTTTGTACTCACGGTTGTATTGTTATGCTATTGCAATATTGTTTTAATCTCAATTGTTGTTCTTCAGGAAATATTCTATGTTCTTGCGTGTAAATTTCCATAAAAATCCTGATCAGAAATTGTTTAACCTCCTCTTTGTAAGCGTAATAAGCCCAGCCTTTTTTTGTCAACTCCTCTATCAGAGCTTTCACTCGGGGAAGATATTGGTTATGGATTTCATTTACATCGTAAGTGGTATACACTTGATATTTCGCCAGTAAAGCATCATCTAATTCATTCAAACAAGTACACTTTCCATTGTTGTCCCTGACGAATCTCAATACTAGGTCGATGGGCCCATCATGAACATCTACAATCACCACTCCGCGAATATTTTGTATTCCAAACAATGCGTATGAATAAGTCAACAATACTCGGGGAACCACACAGGGAATTGTCACTTTGCACTGATACGAACCCGCAGTGCAATCGAAATACAACTGTAAATCTCTGTTTACGGTATTGCTTTGAACCAAACACCCATCACTCAGTTGCAGATCCTTTATTTTAGCAGTAGAGATAAAACTGTTTGTGAAATTCAACTCCTGAATTAAAACCCTTTTTTCACGTGCATTTAAGCATTGGCTAGTAATATTAATTTTGTCAACGACTACGGTCGTATCCACCAAGTTAAAAGGCGATGTCCTGTAGAGTTTGAAGTCATCAGTACACCGAACACCAGGATGCACAACAATCGTCGGAACAAACGGACCAAAAGTCGGACCAATGGTTGGTGTAATATTTTCCCTAAAAAATAAAATAAATTTAATTGAAACGTTCATCTGAAGAATTGAGTAGGTTTATTTGTTTAAATACTGTAAGTTTGTATTTTTGAAATAATAAACGTATCTGAAGAAACCTTTGCTTTCAACGGATAATTTACTTTTCTGAAAACTTGTAATTTTTGTACAATATAAATACAAAATTTTTTATTAATATAATGGATGCCAAAAATGATCTTGGGTCACTAACCTTTCGTTACGGGTTGCAAATGTAGCTAAAGATCTCATATTTTGTGACATTTCTGTTTATGGAAAATTAATTTGTATATTCTATTCACCCTACACAACGATAATTGGATTCCTATGTTATCCTGGATGACCAAGATTGTAGTTATGATAATAATATAATATCCTACTAAGGAATATGTGTTGAAATCACTTTTTAATAACTAGGTGTTCGCTCATTCCTCGCGTATAAGGATAATAGGAACACATGTACAATTGTTGACTATGCCTCATACAAATGCAAGATATTTTTTAATCATGTCATCGAGTTTCGTTCCTCCGTTTTAGGTATTATAAAATGAAAGAAAACTTACACAATGACGTCACAATATTGACGAAGGTCGTTGATCGGTGGAAATACGGCATAAGACTGTGAGAAAGCTTCTTGGATGACTCGAATAGTAAACGCTTTCATTTCTTCCTTGTATATGGAGAAAAGCCAACCGTTAGTATTGATGTATTGACGGATTATATCTCTGACCTGCTGTATATTATGGTCGAAATTTAAGACTACTTGGTAAGTAGACAGTAGTTTGTCGTCGATTGCTTTCGAAATGGTGCAAATGCGGCTTACACTCTTTAAAATAATCACTTGTATTGTGATCGGCACGTCATGGACCTCCAGAATTACTGTCCCTTTGGTATCCAAGTTATATGTATAGTTGTATCCGATCACAATTCTCGGAACCACGCAAGGAATGGATACAATGCACTCATCTGATCGTGATCGACAATCAGCAGTGATCGAGTCTTTGTAAGGAAGTGTTATACTCTGTACTAAACAACCGTTACTCAAATACAAGTTTTCTATTTGTAGTTCACGTTGGAAATTTGGGGAAAGTTGGCGGTCATTGATGACAATTCTTTTTCCTGAAGGATTTACACACTGGTTTGGTCCTTCAATGATCCTGAGAACTTCGGACGGATTGACTATGTTGAACACTTTTGTTCTATTGTATAAGTATTCATCTTTACACGTCTCTGGGAGTATTATTGGAGCTACGGTTGGAAATTCGGTTGGTGGTGTCCACGTTGATGGTTTAGGTTCCCACGTGGGCCAGGGTGTTGGAATTGATCTGGGCACAAGAAAGGATCAAATAAGAACTTTCAAAAATAAGAACACATTAACATTTACAACTTAGACCTGGTCCCGGCCGACTCCTGAAAAATCATGTATGGCCACCTGTGGTTTGCATATAGACTAATGCCGTTACGATATCTCGCCGACTCTAGTTCACCGCACAGTTCAATAGCCTATGGGGACGGACAGTTTAGAGTTTGTTTTAAATAAATAATTACAATAATTATATATCAACTCCACATATTTAAAAATTGAAGGGTAATTAAGATGAGGTTTAACTACTCCGTTAAAAATTACACTTGGGCCCTGGTTTTTTCAAATTCTTAAAAATTTTAAAACTTTGGTTTTGATTCGTTTAAATCCCACATTTTGAGTCTCCTCTACTTGATTTATAGTTTTTTTTTGTAATTTAAAGCGATTCTCCTTTTTGCAAATTTCCCCTATAGGGAAGAAGCTATTACCGTAGTCGGCATGGTAAGACCTAAGCCCGGGACCATGATTACTTTTCGTGTTGTCGTCCCCAGATGCCATAAACACCATTCGTCCAAAACTGTGTGTGTGTGTGTGTGTGTGTGTGTGTGTGTGTGTGTGTGTGTGTGTGTGTGTGTGTGTGTGTGTGTATGTGTGTGTTTGTGTGTGTGTGTGTGTGTGTGTTCGAAAACGTGTCCTCAAAACTACTCCCGGTCCATACCATGGTGCAAACAATTCTAGGTTTATTTTGTTTAACTGCTAGAGATCAGAGCTCCTCGTCGCTTGCATCAAAAGCTTACATGTTATTCCTATGGAGGAAAAGTTTATTCTGCATCATTATTATGGACCCCCTAAGGCCTTTCCGACCTTTGACTCCTGACGTCACGCCCCCTCCCCCACCCCGGCCCACTCCTACTCTTTTTTTTAACCTCCTTTTGTGGAGTGTTGCCAACCTAACTTTTTTTTACTCAGAATTGCCAACCTATTTTTTTCTTGTAATACTATGTCACGCTAAACTATACTGGTTGTTATATGTATATATTTATTACGTCCCGCTACTTCCGTTTGCTGCGCTCGGACCCCTCTCACCTGCATGTTTACTTATCCGAACATGTTACTTGTCCGAACATGTTACTTATCCGAACTTGTTTCTTGTCCGAACAAGTTACTTATCCGAACATGGTACTTATCCTGCTATCCCATGGCTGACGGATGCTTAACTAATACCGTAACAATTTCACAACGACTAATTATATTGTAAATAATGGTTTTTAAAATGTGCATCGTCTCCTCACCTCGTTTTGGTGGTGGAGAGACCGAGTTCATATACTAAATGTTGATGGTCCCGCATGGGATTCGAACCCATATTTGTCGCATTCTCCGAAGCGTAGGCCACGACTCTACCCACTGAGCTACGGGACCACCATTGAGAAATAACAAATATCCCTTACTTACTGATACAAGTGGTAACAGAGTGCAACCTGTGAGACAACGGCAGTCTCACCGTTCAGTGAGACAGCGCTGGTGGTACACTCTAATAGTGAAATCAAGAACTTGCAGCGCACACTCTAGTGGCGTTTGTTGGAACTACGCTTGTAGTAGATTGTCCGGCAAATTTGATGTGCAAGATGCCTGATCTGAGCCTTGTCTCGTGGATTCTTGAAACACACTGTGTAGTGGGCGTTCAGTGAAATGTCACATTATCTTCTTCCTTGGTGGAAAATATTTTGAGTTATGTAAAACACGCTGATATTGAAATAATGACAGCCTTTGGTAAACAAATCTGCTACTTTTTGATCCGTACGTATCATCATATCGTCGATGACAACAAGTTTAGGTGATCCACCATCTTACAACTCTTTAATGTCAGGTAATCCTTGTTTGAAACGGACAGGTGCATTGATGTTTGAAGGCTTACAAGCTCCATAATACCAATAAATGTCAGCGAATATTGTGTCACACATTCTGTCCATTTTATTTATACAAGTTTTAACAAACCGTGTCTTGCCGGCCATACTGGGGCCAATTATGATGGCTGAAAAAGGATGTTTCCAACTCGGATCCATGGCTGCGACTGATCCGGATCTATAAACGAGACGATATTTATACCTTTAGGGCTCTTCAAACTAAACCTTCGAAGTGACTGATTGTACGATAGCATTTCATATAGTATAAATTTGCCTTAGAATGACAGTTCCAAACGCACATTTTAATACGATTACGAATGACTCATGAGTCGGTATGTACTCTTCATATAATACACACTCATAAATGTTCCACCTACTGGTTTATTATTTCCAAAGGCTTATCATTCGATTTCATTCATTCGGTTGTTAATATTTATTGAAGTTATCGTCTACTTTCGTAAATTTTACTGTTGGTTCTTTTGGGAAAACCGTATCGGTACTTGGTTGTTTTCATTCGATGGTTGTCATTAGATTAATTCATTCGGTTGTTTAATTCGGTCGTTGTTCGATTAGACCCGATAGTTTTTTAAATAGAGGGGGCAAGCTGCCCGGAGCTCATTTGCGTTCTTGCACTCCTAGTGGTAACATCGACCAGTACAATCATGTCTGCGACACCCCCTCCGCATCCACCTCCTGTGGAAAAACAGCCCTTTACAACCCTCCTGGCAAGATGTGCCAGACCTTATTGAGGGAGTTGACTTTTCTGAGCCCGTTCTAGAGGGCGAAGGCTTCCGTCCGCCACTCCGTATGGATGTGATACCCTTGCCGTCTACCTCCCGCTCAATGCCCAGCCCCTCCTTGACCTGCGCCATCCCGCAACTCGGCAGTCCCAACCCTATCTCTGTACCTGACTTTGATGTTGTGGGGGATTTTATCCCAGTGAGTCCTCCTCCTCCCACTGCCTTCCACATCATCGATGAGCGTGCTCGACAGTACAGAAACTTTGAACTGTTAGCACGTGAAGTCACTGTCCTTATTGACCCTCCCCAACCTCATGACTATCCCTATGTTTGGCTGAGTAATACATTTACTGCTTTGACCCGACATCTTCACAATGATTCTATTTCCCCCCAAGACCGTGTAGGATTTATAATCCATAGTCCTGCACGTGTCGGTCAGCGGCCCATCGGCCTTAGTGTTCGTCGCATGGATCAGTTCCGTCGACGTTTTGTTGCAACTGATTGAACGTTGTGTCCAAAGCAATGAGGAATTTCTTATTGCCGGGCCTCTGCGAGTAATATTCCTTCATGTACGCTTCCCAATGGGTGGCATTTGCAACGAACGTATCGATTATACATCTGACTTCCATACGTTCTGTAAACACAAGAAGGCCATAGTCACTATAAATAATGATGATGATAATCTCTGAATAGCACGAGCTTTTGTCGTGGCGATTGCCTTTCTCAAGAAAGATGAATCTCCCGCTGCTGCTGCTGATTACAACCAAATGAGAAGATCATGCCGTTATGTTCAAGACGGAATACAGTTTGTACTGGCTCAAAATGTGTGCCGTGAAGCCAACGTCAACCTTGCTGCACATGGGGGAGGTATTGAAGAATTGCGACTCTTCCAACAATACTTGACAAATAATTGTATTACAGTGTTTACCGACCAAAGAGGTCATGAAATGATATTTGAAGGGCCTCTAGGTACTCCTGACCATCCGCGAAAACACATAGACTTGATATTTGGTGACAATCACTACAATGTGATTATATCAGCTACGGGGGCTTTCACTGCAAAATCGTACTGTCGGTCTTGCAAGTACGCGGACGATGAACGAGTCAAATGTGACAGTTGCAATCGTTGTTTCTATGGCCAGGATTGTTTCAGATGCCACTTTATCCCGTTATTTGGCAACGAATCTGCTTGTCAGACATTGAAAAAGTGTGAGCAGTGTTTGCATACCTACAGTTTAGAATGCAAGAAGGGAGTCCATGTTTGCGGGGAGTCATTCTGCACTATTTGTGTCAAATTTGTCCCACCACTTATGTTACGTGCAGCCAGCCAAACGTTTCGCACCCAAAAAACCCTTTCCCTTTGTGTTTTTCGATTTTGAGTGCACACAAGAGACCCCTGTTCCTGGAAACCAAGGTGTATTCGAGCATATTCCTAAACTGTGCATCGCAGAACAAGCTTGCCCGACCTGTGTCAACGTTCTTGATTCTGACCACAATTGTGGATTCTGCGGCCAACGGCACCACGTATTTGAGGGCGTTAACACAGTCAAGGATTTTGTTGCCTACCTTGCCGAACTGCGCCCGCAGTACGAGGACTTTGTCGTCATTGCTCACAATTATAGAGCTTACGACGACAATTTTTTCTGCGTCACATGATTGAGGAACTCGGCTGGGCCCACGAGTTGATTATGACCGGGTCAAAAATTCAGTTGTTGAAGTATTCACATCTTTACTTCATATACTCGCTGAATTTTCTCCTCGAGGGTCTGGAAGAGTTGTCCAAAACGTTCAATCTGGAAAAAACGGTAAAAGAGTATTTCCCTAATTTTTACAATAAAATTGAAAACACCAATTACAACGGCCACATCCCCTCTACCGATATGTACGGCTGCGATGATATGTCCGCGGATGAAAGAAAAAGGTTCTTCGTGTGGTATACTCCGTTGTCACAGGACCCCGGCTATGTATTTGACTTCAGGGCGGAACTACTGAAGTACTGTTCTCAGGATGTCCGAATCGTGCGTCATGCCTGTCTGAAATTCAGGGAAAGTTTTATTTCTGAAAACATTGTCGACCCATTCAGGCAGGTGGTGACGATAGCCAGGGCCTGTATGACAAACCACCTTCCACGAGACACGATTTCCGTCCTACCTGCAGGTGGATATCACCTCGCTGACGGCCAGTCTCGTGAGGCGCTCTGCTGGTTGATGTGGGAGGAACACTCAAGGGAGACTGATATCCACCATGCAGGGAATAGACGACAGAAGATAATATGTGGCCTGAAAGTGGATAGCTACAGCGAAGACGGTGATGTCAAAACAGTGTGGGAGTAACACGGCTGTTTGTATCACGGGTGTCCTCTGTGTTTTAAAAACTGCCAAGCCCCAATCAAGAATGGACGCTCAGAGGAAACTATGAATTCCCGGTACGAGAGGACACTCAACAAAACCGAACTACTGCGCCGCAACGGGTTTACCGTAGTTGAAATGTAGAGTTGCCAATTTTCAACCATGATGAAAGGTAACCCTACGATTCAGTGGTTTATCGACTCCCGGGATGACATCGCCACTCCGCACCTCGATCCTCGAGACGCTTTTTTCTGTGGCAGGACCAATTCCACCAAATTGTATCACCGGTTGGGAGAAAATGAGAAGATTTTGCAATTCGATGTTTGCAGTCTGTACCCGTACATTTGCAAATACGGGACATTCCCTGTGAAACACCCAAAGATTCACTCGGGTGCAGACTGTCCACAAGAAATAGCAAACATTGAGGGACTAGTCCGTCTCAATATCCTTCCCCCTGGTGATTCATACCATCCAGTCCTTCCTGCTCGTTTCAACGGCAAGCTTTGTTTTGCGCTTTGCCACGCGTGTGCTGAAACCATACAGCAGGGGGGACTGTAAGCATAGCTCCGAACAGAAAACTCTCTCGGGGACGTGGGTTTCATGCGAAGTCAGAAAGGCTCTGCAGCTTGGCTATCGCATAGTGAAAATACTCGAGATTTGAGAGTACGGAACGACCACGTACGATTTCGACTCAAACTCAGGAGGAATATTTGCCTCCTATATTAATAAATTTTTGAAATTGAAAGTTGAGGCTAGCAGCTGGCCCGATTGGTGCACTACAGACGCACTAAAAGCCCGGTTCATTCGGGAATACGAGCAAAAGGATCGGATCAGGCTCGATCCCGACAATATTTCTTTCAACCTGGGGAAAAGAGCCATCGGTAAGACCTGCCTAAACTCCTTCTGGGGCAAATGGGGTCAACGTGATGACCTACCTCATACATATGTTGTGAGGACACGAGGCCAGCTGCTCGACTTCCTCACGGATCCCAGCATTGAGGTTGATGAGCTTCTTCCGGTCAGTGACGAGCTGATGTTCGTCAACTGGCACGACCTGAAGGAAGCTATCGTGCCGCATCCCTACACAAATGTCGTCATTGTGGCATTCGTTACTGCGCAGGCTCGTCTGAAATTGTACTCCTACCTCGAGCGTCTGGGTGAAAGCGTGTTATGTTTTGAAATTGACAGCATTTTGTTCACCCAGAAGCCCGGTGAGGAGGTAATCGAGGCCGGAGAGTTCTTGGGGCAAATGACCAACGAGTTGGCAAAGTACGAGCCTGATGCCTACATCGTCAAGTTCTTCCGACGAGTACAAGACGGACTGCAAAGTCCGTGGGATTATCATGAACTACAGGAACCGGGGCATTGTATATTTTTCTACCCTGAAGGTTATGATTCTTAAGAATGCCCCCGCGTCTGTAGTTAGGATCCCCAAGAAGATTTCTCAGCCAAAAACAGGTACAGGTGATACCCCTTGAGTTTAAAACGTGCAAGGTAGTGTACAACAAACGTCATCGTGTTGGCGAGTTTGATACACTCCTTTTCGGTACAAAGAGACCCAGGGTGTAGTTAGAGTAGTTTTTCCTCTGATTTGCATATGATTCTTTTGCATATTGTCTTGCGCCAATTTTCTATGATCATAATTAACATGCGCACTTTGCATGTTTCTCTTGCTATGTTATTTTTCACCACGCCTTTGGCATCTCTTCGAGGTGATTCTTCCTCTGCGTTTTGTCTTGCACTTTTGTTATGTTTTGTCTATTACTCTTCATCTGAATGTTGTTTTGCACCAAGTCATCTTTTACACTGAATTTTTGGAGGACGATGTACACCAACCTCCTCGAGGTGTCCTCTGGGTAACTCTAAGAGGTGTACATATAAGATTAAAAAAACTATATTACTTTTGGTTATTTAAATATATTTTCCTTAAATAATTTTACTTTCCGACTATAACTCTTCAAACTACTATTACGTACTTAAGAATCTATTATTTGTCTTCCAAGCGCTTACTTTTATTTCACTATTAGTTCTAAAGGGGCATTCCGTTGATTTTGATATCGTTTTATTTGGTGGGTTTTGCATTTCATATGCTTTTCGATTTATGAAAAATAACCTCTTTGTAACAGCTGCTGCAAAGGGAGAGCAGTATTTAGTTTCCCTAGTCATTTGTGCGGAATGTCTCGTACAGTGCGGATTAATTTCCAGCTCCTGCAGGCTATAGTCAAGTTGACGCCTAGTCCACGTCTGCAGCTGCTACGTATAACTGACGAGAGTTTAGTCACCACTATTTGCGAGTGTTTTTTGAACATTTTAAACGCCATCATACCGCTTACTCCTGAAGTGAGACGTAAACTCGAAAGATTCAAGCAAACTATTCGTTCTGTAGCGTTTGCGAAAGGCGCGTGGAAATCTAAACGAGCGTTGTTGGTGAAACACAGTGAAATACTGGTTCCTTTAGTTATCGCTACGGCACTGGACTATTTCAATATGAATCACGCTAAGAAGATGGTACTGATTTTACCTGACGTCTTGCAACGGCTGAGCGCTGCTACACTGAGAAACGAAACGTTGAATGTTCTGGAAGAGGATGGGAATAAAGTGCTTAACGCTTCGAACCTCGAAGAAAGGGCTAAGTGGCGCAATACCAGCATATGCTTCAACGGAGATAGCATTTTCACGATGAATTGCGTAAACCACAGAAACGGTACCGTCAGTATAAATGGAGCTCCAATCCCCAACTTTAACATTGTCGACCTGGTCTGCGATGTGGTAAGATGCAAGAAAACAGCTGCCGGTTCTGTTGGTTGGGAGTAGTTTGTGGAAGCTCTACGCCAGATTAACGTTCCTCAAGAATTCATCGGCAACCCTTAGTGCAGACATCAGCAAGCCTCTTCGCCGAGACCAGCGTTTCCTTCACCGCGACCAGCATTTCCTACACTCACCGCTAGAAGGCTGAAAACCATTACACCACCACTCCCGGAAAGGAGAAGAAGATTAGTTTCTAAAGCGTGGACTCGTATGAACTCCTAGCAACCATGAACAAGACTCTGGAAAAAATCTACTACAACCCGGCAAGATCTGCTTGTTACGTGGGAAGCCGCCCTCTCATTACAAAAACCAAAAATAAAGTTTGTCCCCGAAAAACTAAAGATTGGCTACTCACTCAGGATCCCTATACCCTGCATACCCAAAAGAGAAAAAAACTTTGTCAGAAACAGGTATATCGTCAGTAATGCACAACAAAAATGTACAACTTTTTATTTGTTAGTCTTAATAATTGTGCATTAATCTGTATTGTTGTATTTTTAAGTCATTCTGAATATAGACATTTTGTGGACTTTTAATTTTTGTGCTGAAAGAATGGGCATTTTTTTAGACTATTATTTTTGTATGTGCAAAATTTGAAAGTGTATAAAAATGTAATATTTTTTGGAGGAAATAAATTATTCTTATTCTTATTCTTATTCTTAATATCGACGATTTATGGCAAGTGGATTTGGTCATTTTGAAAAAAATTTCCAAATACAATGATGGTGTCAAGTATCTGCTTGTGGTGGTGGATGTTTTCTCAAAATACGTTTGGTTGCGCCCATTGGAAAACAAGACTGCCAAAGAAGGTAATGAAGCTTTTGAGTCTATTTCAAAACTGATGGACGAAAGCCACGCGATATCCAGTGTGACAAAGGTAGAGAGTTTGTTTCGGTGGCCTCTGCAAAGTTTTTCAAGCATCGCGGGATACATTTTTACACGACCCGCAATCCAGATACCAAATCCGCAGTGGTGGAGTGGTTTATAAAAACTATTAAAAGAAGATTGTGGCGCTACTTTACTCACAAAAACACTTTTCGCTATGTGGACATTATTCAAGACTTTGTACACACCTACAATAATACAGTACATTCTAAAATCAAGATGACACCAGCTGACGTCAATGACAAAAACTTTCTGCCAGTCTGGAAGACGCTCTATTCCAAGAAGGAAACTTATACCACCCCCAAGCTAAATGTCGGTGACACAGTGGTCTAGTGAAGGAGAAAAAACATTTCGCTAAAGGATACTAAATCGATTGGACAGATTAAATCTTTAAATTCATACGCGTCGTTAGACATCCAATTCCAGTGTACAAAGTGCAAGACCTGGCTGGAGAAGTTATTGACGGTACCTTTTACGATATGGAACTTCAAAAAGTAATAGTTCCGAAAAACAAGGTTTAAAAATTGAGGAAATACTGGAAATTAAAGATGGGGGAAAGGCGAGGAAGATGTTGGTCAAGTGGAAAGGCTCCCCTGCAAAGTTAAACTTCTGGATTCCTGCGTCTAGTCTTTTAGATTTAACCCAGTAAAGTGTATCGCATCTGTTAGTCTGGTCCAAGGCGTCGTCGAGTGATCATGGCAGTTTCGGTGGTATGTTTGGTGCTGCGGATCGCGCTCCTATGTCTATATTTGGGGTTGCTATAAATACAGAGGCTCAGTCTTTGCCCACACTGATGAAAATTAGTCATCTCTCTACGTCATCAGCCAAGAAGATGAAAACTATTCGGAAACCTCGCACGGAAGAAAATCCCCAAACGAATCAGATACACAAAAACACAAAAGTGACAGCAAATAAGAAGAATAAGGCACTAAATAAGCCTTTAAAGAGGAAATTACCCATCGACATCTTTACATAATGGCCTACGTGCATAACCTCTCTGCCGATTGTTCTAAAACCGAACTGGGCCTGTTTTCTCTACCACCTACTCAAACTAGCATCGATGGAGGTCAATGGATTTAATACAAGCCGCTGTCCTCGCTAACGGACGACTCGCCTATTGAATTTGTAGTGCCTGGCCATGGTGACGAATATTTTGACTTGTCTCGAACGTTAATAGCTGTGAAAGTGAGAATTTTGCAAGAGGACGGTAATGTTTTAGACGCAACCTGCGATAAATTGGGACCTGTAAACTATTTTATGCATTCGCTGTTTAGCCAAGTGGAAGTGTACTTTAACTAAAAACTGGGATCGGGAAATGGAAACATGTATCTTTACCGATCGGACGTTGAAACTCTCTTGAATTACGATGATGCCGCTAAAGAAATCCACCAATCATCAGCCCTTTGGGTGAGCGATACAGCTGGTCAAATGGACAAAACTGAAGATGAAAACGACGGACTGAAGAAAAAAATAAGTTACTTTGCCTGTAGTTGGCCCGTAGACATGATGGGATGTATACAAGCTGACGTATTCCACAAAGGAAAGTATCTGCTGAACGGAGTGGAGCTTAAAATCAAATTCACGATATCCCGTGATAACTTTAGTCTAATATCCAAGTCTGGGTTCGCGATAAACATGATGGAAGCCAGTCTGATGGTGAGAAGAGTGAAGATTAACACTCCAAAAAGCTAGAAACGTGCACTGCAAAGTATCCCATAACGCGCGTGGACGTTAAGGTCTTTACTATTCCAAGTGATGCATTGGGCAAAACTATAGACAATGTATAGAACAGCTACCTAAAAGGATCATATTTGGGCTAGTGAGTAACAACGCTTATAACGGCAGTTTTAAGCACAACCGTTTTAATTTTGCCCACTACAATGTAAACTTTCTGGCTCTCTACGTTGACAAACAGTAAGTACCCACTAAAGCGCTCCAGCCTGACTTTACAAATCATCAGTTGTACATCAGTTGCTACAACACTATTTTCTGGATGCGGAATTCGTAACAAGAACCAAGGCAACGGAATCTCAAGAAACATGTACCCCAACGGCTACTGTCTGTACGAGTTTGATTTGACAAGGGGCTAGAAAAGGTAAAATACATTATTGATTTTTTTAAAACGTGTCTGGTGCTGGACTTGGAAAACTACCCGTCCTTAAAGACTCTCGCCAATTCGCCAGTGTTCTGTTTTTACCATGGGAAAACAAAAAAGGTTTGAGCCCTGAATAACGTGTTGAAACTTGTTCAGTATCATAATCAATAATTCCTAAGAGACATTCCTTCAATGCTTGGGGAATGGGTTTTTCCGCAATGGGTTTTTTCTCAACGGGTCTTCTGGCTTACTCACAGAAGTTCTTCATTCTACCAGCGACAGTGGTAGCAGCACCATCTCGAACCTACAGCTGCAATGGACATGAGCAATTTGAAAGGACTCCTCAACAAGTGTAACGCTCCTCAATTCACCAGACTTAATGATCTCCAGCCTGGTACTCTGTACGAGATTACCAATTTTCCAAAAAAAATTCACACTATGGCGAGGCTGTCTGCGCAACCGTGAAAGGAATAGAAGGTGACGATGTACTATTGAACGTCTATCTACCCCGGCGATTCCTCATCATCCTCACAGAAGCCGCCATCGAGAGTTACAACAAAGGAGATGCTACCAGGATGTCTCTAGTGTACCGTGGCAATGGTAAAGAAATAGAATTAGTTTAAGAAGAATATTATTTTGTAAATGGTTCTAGTACAAAATGTATCAATAATCGTTTTGGTTTGTAATTTATTACTTATTATTTTCCCATGGCTCCATAGTTTAATATTGATTTGTAAAAGGAACAATTTGGATGAAATTAGTTTCAAAAATTACAATGAAACAGTATTACAACTATGAGCAAGTAGTGATAGGTCTAGACAGGTTGAAACAGGAGCAATGAACCTGATAAGGCTATAACATTATCTACAAGTTATGATTTCCACCGCGTAAGGAGAAATCACTAAATAACAATTGAAACTTTTATTTTATAAATACATAGTTTTATTTCAGTCTGCTCTGATACACCTGGTACTACTTCATATTTTACTAATATATTTCAACAGAAAAAGGTATTAAAGTATACATAAACGGTGTGAGGTGAGCCGAGCGTAACAAACACAAGTAGCGTGACGTAATAAATATATTTAAATGTAACTATCAGTATAATTTAGCGTGGCATAGTATTGCAAGAAAAAAAAGGTTGGTAGCACTACTTAGAATAAATTTAGGTTGGAAACACTCCAACAAATTAGGTTAGAAGAAAAGGTAGGAGGGGGCTTTGACGGAGGTGGTAGGGGAGGGGGCGTGACGTCAGGGTTCAAAGGTCAGAAAGGCCTGAGGGGGGGTCCATAGTAGTTTTATCACTTGCAAATTGATTCTCATTTCAGCTTCCAGACCATAAAGCGTTGTTGGGGGTTAACCTTGTAATAATTAATGTTAATCTTTTGATATATGTATTTACTTAACTGTCAAGAAAACAATTGGATTAATAATGGTCATACAGCAAAATACCGCAAGTAAGACTACTTCTGTTTTCAAAATACCTTAAGACTTCACCCCATGGGTGTATACAACATTGAAATATAAACCATAAAGCCCAACTACATGAAAGATCAAGCTATGATTTAGTGGGTCGATTCAGTTCATTCGACCCGATTGATTATTCGGTCAATTAAGGTCACGCCCTCCAAAATACTCATACGCAACAACTACATTAAAAATTTAGTTTAAAGTAGAAGAACGTTCCTTAAAATATTAAACATAGATATAGAGCTGAAATTAAAATTTCAAAAAGTCATTAAGGTTCATAGAACACTAACCTTTTGCCATTCAGCTTACATGATTAAAAAGAACTGCTACTGCAAATTCAGAAAAAAAAATTTCCATCTCCTCGCAAATTCGCTGTGGCTGTAAATACTTTTAACTTTATATTAAAATTTAAAATCAGTTTAATTATTTTCCTTTATCCAGCACTCAGACTAGTTGGGTAAAAAGCTGAACATACAAATGCCATGAGAACGGGAATGTCTAGTAAAAATTATGAACTAAAGCAAACTCATTGTGAATGTTATCAACTCCTGATTCCCTTGCAAAAACATCAATTTTGGTTTATGAAAATAAACCCATCGTATTAATTTAAAAACTTTTTGCTTTAAATAGCATTACTTAAAACATACATAAATAAAAGTAGTTTTGTACTTACGGTTGTATTGTTATGCTATTGCAATATTGTATTAATCTCAATTGTTGTTCTTTAGAAAATATTCTATGTTCTTGCGTGTAGATTTCCATAAAAATCCTGGTCAGAAATTGTTTAACCTCCTCTTTGTAAGCGTAATAAGGCCAGCCTTTTTTTATCAACTCTACCATCAAAGCCTTAACTTGGGGAAGATATTGGTCGTGGATTTCATCTACTGCGTAGGTGGTGTACACTTGATATTTTGCTAGTAAAGCATCGTCTAATTCATTCAAAAAAGTACACTTTCCGTTGTTGTCCCTGATGAATCTCAATACTAGGTCGATGGGCCCATCATGAACATCTACAATCACCATTCCGGGAATATTTTGTATTCCAAACAATGCGTAGGAATAAGTCAACAATACTCGGGGAACCACACAGGGCATTGTCACTTTGCACTGATATGAACCCGTAGGACAATCGAAATACAACTGCAAATCTCTGTTTATGGTAGTGCTTTGAACCAAACACCCATCACTCAGTCGCAGATCCTTTATTTGAGCAGTAGAGATAAAATTGTTTGTGAAATTCAACTCCTGAATTAAAACCCTTTTTTCATGTGGATTTAAGCATGGGCTAGCAATATTAATTTTTTCAATAACTAAAGTCGTATCCACCAAGTTAAAAGGCGATGTCCTGTAGAGTTTGAAGTCATCAGTACACCGAACACCAGGATGCACAACAATCGTCGGAACAAACGGACCAAAAGTCGGACCAATGGTCGGTGTTATATTTTCCCTGAAAAATAAAATTAATTTAATTGAAACGTCAATCTGAAGAATCGAGTAAGTTTATTCGTTTAACTACGTTTGTATTTTTCAAATAATAAACGCATTTAAAAAAAGCAACAGATAATTTACTTTTATGAAAACTTGTAATTTTTGTACAATATAATATAATGGCTGCTAAAAATGATGTTGGGTAATTTAGCATTCGTTACGTGGAGCAAAATTTAGATAAAGATATCATATTTTGTAACATTTCTATTTATAGAAAATTAATTATTATATTCACTGTCCACAAAGATAATTTGTTTTTTATGTTATCCTGGATGACCAAGATCGTAGTTATGATAATAACATTATATACTAATAAGGAATGTGTGTTCAAATAGCTTTAAAATAACTAGGTGTTCGCTCATTCCTCGCGTTTAAGGATAATAAAATCACATGAACAATTGTTGACTATGCCTCATAGAAATTCAAGATATTTAATGTTATCGAATTTCGTTCCTCTGTTTTAGGTATTATAAAATGAAAGAAAACTTACACAATGACGTCACAATATTGACGAAGGTCGTTGATTGGTGGAAATACGTCATATGACCGGGAGAAAACTTCTTGGATTACTCGAATAGTAAACGCTTTCATCTCTTCCTTGTAGATGGTGAAAAGCCAACCGTTAGTATTGATATATTGATGGATTACATCTCTGACTTGCTGTATATTATGTTTGAGCGTCAAGAATACTTGGTAAGTAGACAGTAGTTTGTCGTCAATCGCTTTCGAAATGGTGCAAATGCGGTTTACACTCTTTAAAATAATCACTTGTATTGTGATCAGCACGTCTTGGACCTCCAGAATTACTGTCCCTTTGGTATCCAAGTTATATGTATAGTCGTATCCGATCACAATTCTCGGAACCACGCAAGGAATGGATACAATGCACTCATCTGATCGCGATCGACAATCAGCAGTGATCGAGTCTTGGTAAGGAAGAGTTATACTCTGTACCAAACAACCGTTACTCAAATACAAGTTTTCTATTCGTATTTCACGTTGGAAAATCGGGGAAAGTTGGCGGTCATTGATGACAATTCTTTTTCCTGAAGGATTTACACACTGGTTTGGTCCTTCGATGATCCTGAGAACTTCGGACGGATTGACTATGTTGAACACTTTTGTTCTATTGTATAAGTATTCATCTTTACACGTCTCTGGGAGTATTATTGGAGCTACGGTTGGAAACTCGGTTGGTGGTGTCCACGTTGATGGTATAGGTTCCCACGTGGGCCAGGGAGTTGGAATTGATCTGGACAAAAGAAAGGATCAAATAAGAACTTTCAAAAATAAGAACACATTAGCATTTACAACTTAGACCTGGTCCCGGCCGAATCTTGTAAAATCATGTATGGTTACCTGTGGCTTGCCCATTAGTCTTATGCCATTACGATACCTCGCCTACTCTAATTCACCGCACAGGCCTATGGTGACGGGCAGTTGAGTTTAAACATAAATAACTATCAACAATAATATATCAACTCCATATCTTAAAAAATGAAGGGAAATTATCATGAGGTTTATCTACTCCGTTAAAAATTATACTAAGGCCCTGTTATGCGTCAGTAAGTCATCACACAATCAAACATATTTTCAATGGACCTAGCTCAAAAGGCATTCAACATATTTGTATTACAGGGAAAGTTTGTTTACATTAAGTGATTACTTAAAACATATTATGAATTACTAACCAAATAAGTTTATTTGGTCGGCTAAAGAATAATTAAGTATATACTCCAACTCCATTTTTCCGGGGTTTATTTGCCTTCGAATATACATGTATAGTATACAATATACAATATATTCCTTCAAAGATTAACATTGGTATTTTTAATCCCAAAAAGCACATCAGGAGAGTAGGATTTTTAGATTGATACCTAAAATATTAGAATATAATATTTTTAGAGTCCTAAGAAAGAGAATCGCACAGTCAAAAATCAAGAAATGCTTTTAATTAATAATGTGAATAAAGATAAATCAACAATCACACAATTAAGTAGCTGTCATGTGTGAGTGTCCCAGGTGATTTCGAAAACGTGTCCTCAAAACTGCTCCCGGACCATACCACGGTGCAAACAGTTCTAGGTTTATTTTGTTTAACTGCTAGAGATCAGGGCTCCTCGTCACTAACATCAAAAGATGACATGTTATTCCTATGGAGGAAAAGTTTATACTGTATGGTTGCAAATGGATTATCATATCTGCTTCCAGTCCATAACGCTTTGTTGGGGGTTAACCTTGTGATAATTAACGTTAATCTTTTGATATATGTATTTACTGAACTGTCAAGAAAACAATTGGGAATAATATTCGTCATACAGCACAATACCGTACGTAAGCCTACTTCTGTTTTCAAAATAACATAAGACTTCACCCCATGGTGTATAAACCTTTGATATATAAACCATAACGCCCAACTACATGACTGATCAAGCTATGATTTAGTGAGTCGATTAAGTTTATTCGATTCGATTGAAAAATCATTCAAGGTCATGCCCTTCAAAATAGTCATACGCAACAACTACATTAAAAATGTAGCTTAAAGTAGTAGAAACGTTCCTTAAAATATTAAACATGGATATAGAGCCGAAATAAAAATTCCAACCGTCATTAAGGTTCATAGAACACTAACTCTTTGCCATTCCGCTTACATGGTTGAAAATAACTGCTATTGCAATTCATAAAAAAATAATAATTCTCTATCTCCTTGCCAATTTGCTGTGGCTGTAAATACTTGCATCTTTATCTTAAAATTGAAATCAATTTATTCATTTCCCTTTATCCAGCACTCAGACTTGTTGGGTACAAAGCTGAACATACAAACGTCATGACAACGGGAATGTCTAGTGAAAATATGAACTAGCAAAATCATTGTGAATGATATCAACTCCTGATTCACTTGCGAATACATAAATTTTGGTTTATAGAAATAAACCCATCTTATTGATTTAAAAAAAGTTTTGCTTAATATAGCATTACTTAATACATACATAAATAAAAGTTTTTTTTACTTACGGTTGTATTGTTATGCTATTGCAATATTGTTTTAATCTCAATTGTTGTTCTTCAGAAAATATTCTATGTTCTTGCGTGTAGATTTCCATAAAAATCCTGATCAGAAATTGTTTAACCTCCTCTTTGTAAACGTAATAAGGCCAGCCTCTTTTTATCAACTCTACCATCAAAGCCTTAACTTGGGGAAGATATTGGTCGTGGATTTCATCTACTGCGTAGGTGGTGTACACTTGATATTTTGCTAGTAAAGCATCGTCTAATTCATTCAAAAAAGTACACTTTCCGTTGTTGTCCCTGATGAATCTCAATACTAGGTCGATGGGCCCATCATGAACATCTACAATCACCACTCCGGGAATATTTTGTATTCCAAACAATGCGTAGGAATAAGTCAACAATACTCGGGGAACCACACAGGGAATTGTCACTTTGCACTGATACGAACCCGTAGGGCAATCGAAATACAACTGTAAATCTCTGTTTATGGTATTGCTTTGAACCAAACACCCATCAGTCAGTCGCAGATCCTTTATTTGAGCAGTAGAGATAAAATTGTTTGTGAAATTCAACTCCTGAATTAAAACCCTTTTTTCTTGTGGATTTAAGCATGGGCTAGCAATATTAATTTTTTCAATAACTAATGTCGTATCCACCAAGTTAAAAGGCGATGTCCTGTAGAGTTTGAAGTCATCAGTACACCGAACACCAGGATGCACAACAATGGTCGGAACAAACGGACCAAAAGTCGGACCAATGGTCGGTGTAATAGTTTCCCTGAAAAATAAAATAAATTTAATTGAGATGTTCATCTGAAGAATCGAGTAGTTTTATTTGTTGAAATACCTTTGTATTTTTCAAATAATAAACTCATCTGAAGGAATCTTTGCTTGCAACAGATAATTTACTTTTCTGAAAACGTGTAATTTTTGTACAATATAATATAATGGATGCCTAAAATGATGTTGGGTCACTAACCTTTCGTTACGGGTTGCAAATGTAGATAAAGATGTCATATTTTGTGACATTTCTGTTTGTGGGAAATTAATTCGTGTATTCTATTCACCCTCCACAACGATAATTGGATTCCTATGTTATCCTGTATGACCAAGATCTTAGTTATGATAGTAAAATAATATCCTAGTAAGGAATATGTGTTAAAATCACTTTAAAATAACTAGGTGTTCGCTCATTCCTCGAGTATAAGGATAATGGAAACACATGTACAATTGTTGACTATGCCTCATACAAATTCAAGATATTTAATGTCATCGAACTTCGTTCATCCATTTTAGGAATTATAAAATGAAAGAAAACTTACACAATGACGTCACAATTTTGACGAAGGTCGTTGATCGGCGGAAATACGGCATAAGACTGGTAGAAAGCTTCTTGGATGACTCGAATAGTAAACGCTTTCATCTCTTCCTTGTATATGGAGAAAAGCCAACCGTTCGTATTGATGTATTGACGGATTATATCTCTGACCTGCTGTATATTATGGTCAAGAGTCAAGACTACTTGGTAAGTAGAAAGTAGTTTGTCGTCAATTGCTTTCGAAATGGTGCAAATGCGGCTTACACTCTTTAAAATAATCACTTGTATTGTGATCGGCACGTCATGGACATCCAGAATTACTGTCCCTTTGGTATCCAAGTTATATGTATAGTCGTATCCGATCACAATTCTCGGAACCACGCAAGGAATGGATACAATGCACTCATCTGATCGCGATCGACAATCAGCAGTGATCGAGTCTTGGTAAGGAAGAGTTATACTCTGTACCAAACAACCGTTACTCAAATACAAGTTTTCTATTCGTATTTCACGTTGGAAAATCGGGGAAAGTTGGCGGTCATTGATGACAATTCTTTTTCCTGAAGGATTTACACACTGGTTTGGTCCTTCAATGATCCTGAGAACTTCGGACGGATTGACTATGTTGAACACTTTTGTTCTATTGTATAAGTATTCATCTTTACACATCTCTGGGAGTATTATTGGAAACTCGGTTGGTGGTGTCCACGTTGATGGTATAGGTTCCCACGTGGGCCAGGGTGTTGGAATTGACCTGGGAAAGAGAAAGGATCATATAAGAACTTTCAAAAATAAGAACACAATTAGCATTTACAACTTAGACCTGGTCCCGGCCGAATCTTGTAAAATCATGTATGGTCACCTGTGGCTTGCCCATTAGTCTAATGCCATTACGATATCTCGCCTACTCTAATTCACCGCACAGGCCTATGGTGACGGGAAGTTGAGTTTAAACAAAAATAACTCATCACAATAATATATCAACTCCACATCTTAAAAAATGAATGGAAATTAACATGAGGTTTAACTACTCCGTTAAAAATTATACTAAGGCCCTGCTATTTTAAAATTCTTAAAAAGTTTAAAAATATGGTTTAGATTCGATTAAATTCAAACTCCTGCAACCATTTTATTCCCTCCTACTAAATTTATAGTTTTTTAAATTTTTAATAAAATGCGATTCTCCTATTTAAAAATTAAATTAAATTCTATGACACTGGCATTTAAAATATCTTCTATTATGCATTATGATCAAATACAACACCAACTGAGAATATTTTCGTAAAAGATAATGTAATAAACTACTATAAATTATATGGTTGCTCTCGTTCTGATAATATGTATTTATAAGATTTATATAACTTTAGATCATTTTAAAGCATAAATCAATCCATCTTGCCGGTTGTAGTGATTTTTTTTAAATGCAGGTTGTGATGCGTAAGTAAGTCATCACACAATCAAACATATTTTCAATGGACCTAGCTTAAAAGGCATTCAACAAATTTGTATTACAGGGAAAGTTTGCTTACATTAAGTGATTACTTAAAACATATTATGAATTACTAACCAAATAAGATTATTTGGTCGGCTAAAGAATAATTAAGTATATACTCCTACTCCATTTTTCCGGGGTTTATATGTCTTCGAATATCCATGTATAGTATACAATATACAATATATACCTTCAAAGATTAACATTGGTTTTCTTAATCCCAAAAGGCACATCAGGAGAGTAAGATTTTTAGATTGATACCTAAAATGTTAGAAATGGATAGTTTTAGAGTCCTAAGAAAGAGACTCTCACAGTCAGAAATCAAGAAATGCTTTTAATTTTTAATGTGAATAAAGATAAATCAACAATCACACAATTAAGTAGCTGTCATGTGTGAGTGTCCCAGGTAATTTCGAAAACGTGTCCTCAAAACTGCTCCCGGACCATACCACGGTGCAAACAGTTCTAGGTTTATTTTGTTTAACTGCTAGAGATCAGGGCTCCTCGTCACTAACATCAAAAGATGACATGTTATTCCTATGGAGGAAAAGTTTATACTGTATGGTTGCAAATGGATTATCATATCTGCTTCCAGTCCATAACGCTTTGTTGGGGGTTAACCTTGTGATAATTAACGTTAATCTTTTGATATATGTATTTACTGAACTGTCAAGAAAACAATTGGGAATAATATTCGTCATACAGCACAATACCGTACGTAAGCCTACTTCTGTTTTCAAAATAACATAAGACTTCACCCCATGGTGTATAAACCTTTGATATATAAACCATAACGCCCAACTACATGACTGATCAAGCTATGATTTAGTGAGTCGATTAAGTTTATTCGATTCGATTGAAAAATCATTCAAGGTCATGCCCTTCAAAATAGTCATACGCAACAACTACATTAAAAATGTAGCTTAAAGTAGTAGAAACGTTCCTTAAAATATTAAACATGGATATAGAGCCGAAATAAAAATTCCAACCGTCATTAAGGTTCATAGAACACTAACTCTTTGCCATTCCGCTTACATGGTTGAAAATAACTGCTATTGCAATTCATAAAAAAATGATAATTCTCTATCTCCTTGCCAATTTGCTGTGGCTGTAAATACTTGCATCTTTATCTTAAAATTGAAATCAATTTATTCATTTCCCTCTATCCAGCACTCAGACTAGTTGGGTACAAAGCTGAACATACAAACGTCATGACAACGGGAATGTCTAGTGAAAATATGAACTAGCAAAATCATTGTGAATGATATCAACTCCTGATTCACTTGCGAATACATAAATTTTGGTTTATAGAAATAAACCCATCTTATTGATTTAAAAAAAGTTTTGCTTAATATAGCATTACTTAATACATACATAAATAAAAGTTTTTTTTACTTACGGTTGTATTGTTATGCTATTGCAATATTGTTTTAATCTCAATTGTTGTTCTTCAGAAAATATTCTATGTTCTTGCGTGTAGATTTCCATAAAAATCCTGATCAGAAATTGTTTAACCTCCTCTTTGTAAACGTAATAAGGCCAGCCTCTTTTTATCAACTCTACCATCAAAGCCTTAACTTGGGGAAGATATTGGTCGTGGATTTCATCTACTGCGTAGGTGGTGTACACTTGATATTTTGCTAGTAAAGCATCGTCTAATTCATTCAAAAAAGTACACTTTCCGTTGTTGTCCCTGATGAATCTCAATACTAGGTCGATGGGCCCATCATGAACATCTACAATCACCACTCCGGGAATATTTTGTATTCCAAACAATGCGTAGGAATAAGTCAACAATACTCGGGGAACCACACAGGGAATTGTCACTTTGCACTGATACGAACCCGTAGGGCAATCGAAATACAACTGTAAATCTCTGTTTATGGTATTGCTTTGAACCAAACACCCATCAGTCAGTCGCAGATCCTTTATTTGAGCAGTAGAGATAAAATTGTTTGTGAAATTCAACTCCTGAATTAAAACCCTTTTTTCTTGTGGATTTAAGCATGGGCTAGCAATATTAATTTTTTCAATAACTAATGTCGTATCCACCAAGTTAAAAGGCAATGTCCTGTAGAGTTTGAAGTCATCAGTACACCGAACACCAGGATGCACAACAATCGTCGGAACAAATGGGCCAAAAGTCGGAGCAATGGTTGGTGTAATATTTTCCCTGAAAAATGAAATAAATTTAATTGAGACGTTCATCTGAAGAATTGAGTAGTTTTATTTGTTTAAATACGTTTGTATTTTTCAAATAATAAACTCATCTGAAGGAATCTTTGCTTGCAACAGATAATTTACTTTTCTGAGAACGTGTAATTTTTGTACAATATAATATAATGGATGCCTAAAATGATCTTGGGTCACTAACCTTTCGTTACGGGTTGTAAATGTAGATAAAGATGTCATATTTTGTGACATTTCTGTTTTTGGGAAATTAATTCGTGTATTCTATTCACCCTCCACAACGATAATTGGATTGCTATGTTATCCTGAATGACCAAGATCTTAGTTATGATAGTAAAATAATATCCTAGTAAGGAATATGTGTTAAAATCACTTTAAAATAACTAGGTGTTCGCTCATTCCTCGAGTAAAAGGATAATAGAAACACATGTACAATTGTTGACTATGCCTCATACAAATTCAAGATATTTAATGCCATCGAACTTCGTTCGTCCGTTTTAGGTATTGTAAAATGAAAGAAAACTTACACAATGACGTCACAATTTTGACGAAGGTCGTTGATCGGCGGAAATACGGCATAAGACTGGTAGAAAGCTTCTTGGATGACTCGAATAGTAAACGCTTTCATCTCTTCCTTATATATGGAGAAAAGCCAACCGTTTGTATTGATGTATTGACGGATTATATCTCTGACCTGCTGTATATTATGGTCAAGAGTCAAGACTACTTGGTAAGTAGACAGTAGTTTGTCTTCAATTGCTTTCGAAATGGTGCAAATGCGGCTTACACTCTTTAAAATAATCACTTGTATTGTGATCGGCACGTCATGGACATCCAGAATTACTGTCCCTTTGGTATCCAAGTTATATGTATAGTTGTATCCGATCACAATTCTCGGAACCACGCAAGGAATGGATACAATGCACTCATCTGATCGCGATCGACAATCAGCAGTGATCGAGTCTTGGTAAGGAAGAGTTATACTCTGTACCAAACAACCGTTACTCAAATACAAGTTTTCTATTCGTATTTCACGTTGGAAAATCGGGGAAAGTTGGCGGTCATTGATGACAATTCTTTTTCCTGAAGGATTTACACACTGGTTTGGTCCTTCGATGATCCTGAGAACTTCGGACGGATTGACTATGTTGAACACTTTTGTTCTATTGTATAAGTATTCATCTTTACACGTCTCTGGGAGTATTATTGGAAACTCGGTTGGTGGTGTCCACGTTGATGGTATAGGTCCCCACGTAGGCAAGGGTGTTGGAATTGACCTGGGAACAGGAAAGGATCAAATAAGAACTTTCAAAAATAAGAACACATTAGCATTTACAACTTAGACCTGGTCCCGGCCGAATCTTGTAAAATCATGTATGGTCACCTGTGGCTTGCCCATTAGTCTAATGCCATTACGATATCTCGCCTACTCTAATTCACCGCACAGGCCTATGGTGACGGGCAGTTGAGTTTAAACAAAAATAACTTATCACAATAATATATCAACTCCACATCTTAAAAAATAAATGGAAATTAACATGAGGTTTAACTACTCCGTTAAAAATTATACTAAGGCCCTGCTATTTTAAAATTCTTAAAAAGTTTAAAAATATGTTTTAGATTCGATTAAATTCAAACTCCTGCAACCATTTTATTCCCTCCTACTATATTTATAGTTTTTTAATTTTTAATAAAATGCGATTCTCCTTTTTAAAAATTAAATTAAATTCTAATACACTGGCATTTAAAATATCTTCTATTATGCTTTACGTATAAATACAACACCAACTGAGAATATTTTCGTAAAAGATAAGGTAATAAACTACTATAAATTATATGGTTGCTCTCGTTCCGATAATATGTATTTATAAGATTTATATAACTTTAGACCATTTTAAAGCATAAATCAATCCATCTTGCCGGTTGTAGTGATTTTTTTTAAATGCAGGTTGTTATGCGTAAGTAAGTCATCACACAATCAAACATATTTTCAATGGACCTAGCTCAAAAGGCATTCAACAAATTTGTATTACAGGGAAAGTTTGCTTACATTAAGTGATTACTTAAAACATATTATGAATTACTAACCAAATAAGATTATTTGGTCGGCTAAAGAATAATAAAGTATATACTCCTACTCTATTTTTCCGGGGTTTATATGTCTTCGAATATCCATGTATAGTATACAATATACAATATATACCTTCAAAGATTAACATTGGTTTTCTTAATCCCAAAAGGCACATCAGGAGAGTAAGATTTTTAGATTGATACCTAAAATGTTAGAAATGGATAGTTTTAGAGTCCTAAGAAAGAGACTCTCACAGTCAGAAATCAAGAAATGCTTTTAATTATTAATGTGAATAAAGATAAATCAACAATCACACAATTAAGTAGCTGTCATGTGTGAGTGTCCCAGGTGATTTCGAAAACGTGTCCTCAAAACTGCTCCCGGACCATACCACGGTGCAAACAGTTCTAGGTTTATTTTGTTTAACTGCTAGAGATCAGGGCTCCTCGTCACTAACATCAAAAGATGACATGTTATTCCTATGGAGGAAAAGTTTATACTGTATGGTTGAAAATGGATTATCATATCTGCTTCCAGTCCATAACGCTTTGTTGGGGGTTAACCTTGTGATAATTAACGTTAATCTTTTGATATATGTATTTACTGAACTGTCAAGAAAACAATTGGGAATAATATTCGTCATACAGCACAATACAGTACGTAAGCCTACTTCTGTTTTCAAAATAACATAAGACTTCACCCCATGGTGTATAAACCTTTTATATATAAACCATAACCCCCAACTACATGACTGATCAAGCTATGATTTAGTGGGTCAGTTCAGTTCATTCGATTCGATTGAAAAATCATTCAAGGTCATGCCCTTCAAAATAGTCATACACAACAACTACATTAAAAATGAAGCTTAAAGTAGCAGAAACGTTCCTTAAAATATTAAACATAGATATAGAGCCGAAATAAAAATTCCAACCGTCATTAAGGTTCATAGAACACTAACTCTTTGCCATTCCGCTTACATGGTTGAAAATAACTGCTATTGCAATTCATAAAAAAATGATAATTCTCTATCTCCCCGCCAATTTGCTGTGGCTGTAAATACTTGCATCTTTATCTTAAAATTGAAATCAATTTATTCATTTCCCTTTATCCAGCACTCAGACTAGTTAGGTACAAAGCTGCACATGCAAACGTCATGACAACGGGAATGTCTTGTGATAATATGAACTAGCAAAATCATTGTGAATGATATCAACTCCTGATTCACTTACAAATACATAAATTTTGGTTTATAGAAATAAACCCATTTATTGATTTACAGTAGAACTCCAATTATCCGAAGTAATTGGGGATCGGGCCGATTCGGATATGCAGAAATTCGGATAATCAGATATACCTCGGGAATTAAGCAAACAACATCACCATACATCAGAATTGTATTGACAAAGTTATTATAAATGTAATGAACAGAAAGTGAGCGAACTGTATCAAGAATATACGTTATACAAATTAAATTACAGAAGTTAAATTGAATACAGTAAATACAGTTGCTCTTATATACAGTTGCTCTTTTCAATACATACTGTAAGTATTTCACTGTTCAATGTTGGTTATTTCACTTGAACATCTCGAGCAAAGTGAGTTTATCACTTAGCGAAAGGACAACACGTTTACGTATGTACTCATTTCGAACGATAACCTCGGTGAAAGAACAGTAGCGACTGATGATGAGCAGGGCGGGAAGGGGGTATGACTCATTGTTCCCCGCGAAAATATCGTCCGGAAGGTAACAGCGCGGGCTTTTATTTTAGCGCTCACGGCGCATTATCGCTACACACGCTCGTGCTGTTATTTTCTTGATTTTTATATTTCTATTATTTCACTCAAAAACGATTCGGATAATTGGATATTCGGATAATTGGGGTTCGGATAATTGGATTTCTACTGTAATAAAAGTTTTGCTTGATATAGCATTACTTAAAACATACATAAATAAAAGTTTTTTTTACTTACGGTTGTATTGTTATGCTATTGCAATATTGTTTTAATCTCAATTGTTGTTCTTCAGAAAATATTCTATGTTCTTGCGTGTAGATTTCCATAAAAATCCTGATCAGAAATTGTTTAACCTCCTCTTTGTAAACGTAATAAGGCCAGCCTCTTTTTATCAACTCTACCATCAAAGCCTTAACTTGGGGAAGATATTGGTCGTGGATTTCATCTACTGCGTAGGTGGTGTACACTTGATATTTTGCTAGTAAAGCATCGTCTAATTCATTCAAAAAAGTACACTTTCCGTTGTTGTCCCTGATGAATCTCAATACTAGGTCGATGGGCCCATCATGAACATCTACAACCACCACTCCGGGAATATTTTGTATTCCAAACAATGCGTAGGAATAAGTCAACAATACTCGGGGAACCACACAGGGAATTGTCACTTTGCACTGATATGAACCCGTAGGGCAATCGAAATACAACTGTAAATCTCTGTTTATGGTATTGCTTTGAACCAAACACCCATCAGTCAGTCGCAGATCCTTTATTTGAGCAGTAGAGATAAAATTGTTTGTGAAATTCAACTCCTGAATTAAAACCCTTTTTTCATGTGGATTTAAGCATGGGCTAGCAATATTAATTTTTTCAATAACTAAAGTCGTATCCACCAAGTTAAAAGGCGATGTCCTGTAGAGTTTGAAGTCATCAGTACACCGAACACCAGGATGCACAACAATCGTCGGAACAAACGGACCAAAAGTCGGACCAATGGTCGGTGTAATAGTTTCCCTGAAAAATAAAATAAATTTAATTGAGATGTTCATCTGAAGAATCGAGTAGGGTTATTTGTTTAAATACGTTTGTATTTTTCAAATAATAAACTCATCTGAAGGAATCTTTGCTTGCAACAGATAATTTACTTTTCTGAAAACGTGTAATTTTTGTACAATATAATATAATGGATGCCTAAAATGATGTTGGGTCACTAACCTTTCGTTACGGGTTGCAAATGTAGATAAAGATGTCACATTTTGTGACATTTCTGTTTATGGAAATTAATTTGTGTATTCTATTCACCCTCCACAACGATAATTGGATTGCTATGTTATCCTGAATGACCAAGATCGTAGTTATAATAGTAAAATAATATCCTAGTAAGGAATATGTGTTAAAATCACTTTAAAATAACTAGGTGTTCGCTCATTCCTCGAGTATAAGGATAATAGAAACACATGTACAATTGTTGACTATGCCTCATACAAATTCAAGATATTTAATGTCATCGAACTTAGTTCATCCATTTTAGGTATTATAAAATGAAAGAAAACTTACACAATGACGTCACAATTTTGACGAAGGTCGTTGATCGGCGGAAATACGGCATAAGACTGGTAGAAAGCTTCTTGGATGACTCGAATAGTAAACGCTTTCATCTCTTCCTTGTATATGGAGAAAAGCCAACCGTTTGTATTGATGTATTGACGGATTATATCTCTGACCTGCTGTATATTATGGTCAAGAGTCAAGACTACTTGGTAAGTAGAAAGTAGTTTGTCGTCAATTGCTTTCGAAATGGTGCAAATGCGGCTTACACTCTTTAAAATAATCACTTGTATTGTGATCGGCACGTCATGGACCTCCAGAATTACTGTCCCTTTGGTATCCAAGTTATATGTATAGTCGTATCCGATCACAATTCTCGGAACCACGCAAGGAATGGATACAATGCACTCATCTGATCGCGATCGACAATCAGCAGTGATCGAGTCTTGGTAAGGAAGAGTTATACTCTGTACCAAACAACCGTTACTCAAATACAAGTTTTCTATTCGTATTTCACGTTGGAAAATCGGGGAAAGTTGGCGGTCATTGATGACAATTCTTTTTCCTGAAGGATTTACACACTGGTTTGGTCCTTCAATGATCCTGAGAACTTCGGACGGATTGACTATGTTGAACACTTTTGTTCTATTGTATAAGTATTCATCTTTACACGTCTCTGGGAGTATTATTGGAAACTCGGTTGGTGGTGTCCACGTTGATGGTATAGGTCCCCACGTAGGCGAGGGTGTTGGAAGTAACCTGGGCACAAGAAAGGATAAAATAAGAACTTTCAAAATTAAGAACACATTAGCATTTACAACTTAGACCTGGTCCCGGCCGACTCCTGTAAAATCATGTATGGCCACCTGTGGTTTGCATATTAGACTAATGCCGTTACGATATCTCGCCGACTCTAGTTCACCGCACAGTTCAATAGCCTATGGGGACGGACAGTTTAGAGTTTGTTTTAAATAAATAATTACAATTATTATATATCAACTCCACATCTTTAAAAATTGAAGGGAAACTAACATCAGGTTTAACCACTCCGTTAAAAATCATATTACAGGCCTGCTATTCTCATATTCTCAAATATTTTAAAAATTTGGTTTTGATTCGGTTAATATTTAACTCCTGCCACCAGTTTACTTGTCCCTTCTAGATTTATAGTTTTTTTTTTACTAAAATTTTTTTAAAATGCGATTCTCCTTTTTAAAAATTAAATTAAGTTCTAATACACTGACATTAAACCAATCTTCTATTATGCTTTATGTACAAATACAACATTAATTGAGATTTTTTTCGTAAAAGATAAGGTAAAAAACTACCGTAAATTATATGCTTGCTCTCGTCCGATAATATGTATTTAAAAGATTTATATAACTTTAGACCATTCATTTTAAAGGATAAATCAGTCCATCTTGCCGATTTGACTGATTTTGTTTAAATGCAGGTTGTTATGCGTAAGTAAGTCATCACACAATCAAACATATTTTCAATGGACCTAGCTCAAAAGGCATTCAACATATTTGTATTACAGGGAAAGTTTGTTTACATTAAGTGATTACTTAAAACACATCATGTATTACTAACCAAATAAGTTTATTTGGTCGGCTAAAGAATTATTAAGTATATAATACTACTCCTTTATTTCCCGTGGTTTATATGCTGAAAAATATACATGTATGGTATACAGAATATACAGTATAAACCTTCAAAGATTAACATTGGATTTAAAAATCCCATAGGACGGAGCACTTACAATTAATTATTTTCAAAATCCCAAAAGGCAAATCTGGAGAGTAAGATTTTTAGATTGATACCTAAAATGTTAGAAATGAATAATTTTAGAGTCCTAAGAAAGAAAATCGCCAGTCAAAAATCAAGAAATTCTTTTAGATAATAATGTGAATAAAGATAAATATACAATCACACAATTAAGTAGCTGTCATGTGTGTGCGTGTCCCAGGTGACTTCGAAAACGTGTCCTCAAAAAACTGCAATCATCAATTTTGGTTTTTAGAAATAAACCCATCTTATTGATTTAAAAAACGTTTTACTTAAAATAGCATTAATTAAAACAGACATAAATAAAAGTATTTTATTACTTAAGGTTTTTTTGTTATGTTATTGCAATATTGTTTTAATCTCAATAGTTGTTCTTCAGAAAACATTCTTTGTTCTTGCGTGTAGATTTCCATAAAAATCCTGATCAGAAATTGTTTAACTTCCTTTTTAAAGCGTAATAAGGCAAAATTTTTTTATCAACTCCTCCATCAAAGCCTTAATTTTGGGAAGATATTGTTTTTGGATTTCATCGACTTCGTAAATGGTGTACACTCGATATTTTGCTAGTAAAGCGTCATCTAATTCATTCAAAAAGTACACTTTCCGTTGTTGTCCCTGATGAATCTCAATACTAGGTCGATGGGCCCATCATGAACATCTACAGTCACCACTCCGGGAATATTTTGTATTCCAAACAATGCGTAGGAATAAGTCAACAATACTCGGGGAACCACACAGGGAATTGTCACTTTGCACTGATACGAACCCGTAGGGCAATCGAAATACAACTGTAAATCTCTGTTTACGGTATTGCTTTGAACCAAACACCCATCACTCAGTCGTAGATCCTTTATTTGAGCAGTAGGGATAAAATTTTTGAAATTCAACCCCTGAGATAAAACCCTTTTTTTCTTGTGGATTTAAGCATGGGCTAGTAATTTTTTTTTTTTTCAATAACTAATGTCGTATCCACCAAGTTAAAAGGCAATGTCCTGTTGAGTTTGAAGTCATCAGTACATTGAACCCCAGGAGATACAACAATCCTTGCAGTAAACGGACGAAAAGTCGGTGTAATTACTCTGTAAAATAAAATAAATATAATTTAAAAGTTTACCTTTACAATCGAGTAGTTTTATTTATTTAATTTCGTTGGTATATTAATTATAATAAACATTTCTGAATAAACATTTGTTTTAAACAGATAATTTACTATTCGAAAAAACTGGCACTATCTTAATGTCAAAATAATCTTGACACATTTACTGTTTTTTACGGAGTTGATATATGCAACTTCTCTTCCTTGTGATTTTGTTCATTTCGGCAATTGAAATTTGTATATTGAATTTGTATTTGTATACCTTACCCTCCACATTAGTCTCGTCTCTTACTTGGTTTCCTTTACTATCCTGGTTTTTTTTAGAGAGTTGAGGAAAAAATACATTTACGCACAAAGGTGGCCAACCTGTAGTGTGGGACTGCTTTAAAAAATTTGACACCAACTAAAACCCCCTCTACTTTTTAGGACTCTAAGCTGGGATTGTTTGTCACATTACTTCAGGCTAGGCCTAAATTTGGCTTAAGCCCGCAGGACTCGCTCCGTTTCGATCGTTTCGTTTGATCGTTCGATTTCCCTTCTAGATTTTTTTTTCTGTGGAGGATGCCCTGGACCAAACGCAACAAACAGTCCCCATCCTCCATAATATTTTCATAGACCGTGTCCACCAAAAATGCACCCAGTGAACTCTTGGCTTCCAAGCTGGGCCTGTTCTAACGCGGACAGCGGAAGAAACGCGAACTGCTTGTCGAGTCCCGAAGTTTCCCGACATTTTAGTTATTCTCCATAAGAATAACATGGGGGCTGAGTAAGCAGGTTTGCTGGAACAAGGAACAAAAAATAGGTTTTTATGCAATTATCAATATAACTCAACCAGGTGAAGCTACATGCCAAGTGTTATTAATTTATGCTCATACTTAAGGGAGTCGTTACATTTTACTTATTCTCCATAAGAATAACATGAGGGCTGAGTACGCAGGTTTGCTGCTACGGGGATAATCAACAAAAAATCCATTTGTTGTGCAAATATCAATATACCAGTACTACGTGAAGCCACATACCAAGTTTCATCAACACACATTAATAAATAATCGAGATATCAAATTTTATTTATTCTCCATAAGGATAACATTGGACAACGTACTGTGTTTAGCACTTTGAATATCTCTGCAACGGTTGGACGTAGAATCACAATTTAAACACCAAAATGGATTTTTTGTGGAACTGAACAGATTGGTAAAAGCAAATGTGAAGTTTACAATAAAATTAACTGAGGAAAAGCCAAAAAAATTTTCCCATAAGATTAACATGGGAGATTTTATGAGTAGGTTTTTTGTATTTTCTCCGCAACCACTTAACCAAGGTTAATAATTAAAAATACAATATTATTTTTTAAGCTCTATAACATGGTAAAAACAAAAATTAAGTTTTTTTTAATTTTAGGGTGAAAAATGAAAAAAATGATTTTTGAAAAGTTTAAAACCCCCCTTCCCACGATCCGATTTTTTCGGTTTTCGAGCTTAAATTTATGAATGTCACTTTACACATTTGAGCCAAATTTCATCGAAATCGGACATTTTTTACTCAAGTTATTACATTCACGGACACACATAGAGATACATATGTATTATATTTGAACGAATAGTGTTTTTGGCATCTGGGGACCTCAAAACAAAACATTATCATGGTCTCGGGCTTAAGTCTTACCATGAGACCTACGATAATAGCTTCTTACCTAAAGGATAAATTCGCTAAAACTTTAAATATCTTTAGATTTGACCGTTTTCTTAGTATAAGTAGTAAGGAAATGACTGTTCCGGAGCAACCATTATTAATTATAATGCACGTGACACCTTTAATACTTGAGCCAGGAACTTGAAATTTGGCATGAAGGTAGCTTGTAGCGTATACCCCCAGGAAAATTGCTAACAGTAAAAATTTTCAATTTTAACTCCCTCAAAAAAATATTAAAAATCCTGCATCAAGGCTGATTTTAAAGTTCTAGTTTTTGAGCTAAAGCGCCTGAACGGATGATCCTATCGAAAAACGGACACCACCACAACCTGCTTGTTTTGCAAAATCTATAACTATTATGGTCCTATGACTTTAGTCATATCTCGTCTCCTTCACCCTTAGGTAGCTCTAGATTTATTCAAATTTCGAGATTTTGTGGTTTTTTTTATATTTTCTACCACGTTAATATACTTGATGGAGGCCCAATATTGGGCACGCAGTATGTCTACATCATACTTAGTAAATATCACCAGTCACATGACCTGATTTTATTACTTAAACCTATCGGAAAATTATTGGACATGCACGTGACACCATTTATTTTATACTTGAGCTAGGGACGTGATATTTGGCATGCTTGTGCTTTGCACCTTTTAACCCCAGAGGAAATTCCTAAGCATTAATTTTTCAGTTTTAACTACATGTACCTTAAAAATAATAATAATGGCGGATAAAAACAATCAAATTATAGTGATATGTAAAAAGTTCTAGCAGCCATATGGATGGTCTTATACTTAAATATCTGCGGACTTGTCGGTTTTCTTGGTATGAGTAGAAGTCTTATAAGATTTCTGGGCCACTTGATATGACATTACTTCAACAAGAGGCCAAACAGCGACCTGGGGGCGAAGCCACCCACAGGGGTCTGGGGCCGGAGCCCCCAGCGAGCGAAGCGAGTCATTGCTATACGACGATTGGTTGAGAAGATATTGAAAATACTAAACACAGTACGTTGTGTGTTGGTATAGACCTATTTAAAATATTATTTTATTGTATTGCCCTTGGTGTATTACCTCAACAATCATAATAAAATTGTGCTAAGTTATTCCGTTGTCGGTTGCCAAAAAAGTCCGCATCTAGGAAAATAGAATTCCGCTAAGCTGATACTACGAGCGGAGAATCTCCGTGATCCGTGCTCCGCTGCTGAAACGTTCCGCATCCAGGAAAATAGAATTCCGCTAAGCTGATACTACGAGCGGAGAATCTCCGTGTTCCGTGCTCCGCTGCTGAAACGTTCCGCATCTAGGAAAATAGAATTCCGCTAAGCTGATACTACGAGCGGAGAATCTCCGTGTTCCGTGCTCCGCTGCTGAAACGTTCCGCATCCAGGAAAATAGAATTCCGCTAAGCTGATACTACGAGCGGAGAATCTCCGTGTTCCGTGCTCCGCTGCTGAAACGTTCCGCATCTAGGAAAATAGAATTCCGCTAAGCTGATACTACGAGCGGAGAATCTCCGTGTTCCGTGCTCCGCTGCTGAAACGTTCCGCATCTAGGAAAATAGAATTCCGCTAAGCTGATACTACGAGCGGAGAATCTCCGTGTTCCGTGCTCCGCTGCTGAAACGTTCCGCATCTAGGAAAATAGAATTCCGCTAAGCTGATACTACGAGCGGAGAATCTCCGTGTTCCGTGCTCCGCTGCTGAAACGTTCCGCATCTAGGAAAATAGAATTCCGCTAAGCTGATATTACGAGCGGAGAATCTCCGTGTTCCGTGCTCCGCTGCTGAAACGTTCCGCATCTAGGAAAATAGAATTCCGCTAAGCTGATACTACGAGCGGAGAATCTCCGTGTTCCGTGCTCCGCTGCTGAAACGTTCCGCATCTAGGAAAATAGAATTCCGCTAAGCTGATACTACGAGCGGAGAATCTCCGTGTTCCGTGCTCCGCTGCTGAAACGGTCCGCATCTAGGAAAATAGAATTCCGCTAAGCTGATACTACGAGCGGAGAATCTCCGTGTTCCGCGCTCTGCATCTAGGAAAACCCAGCTTTAGGGAGACTCCGCTTTAAAAGCGAATAAAGGAGTAAATGATTGATTGAATAATTAATTTAGTTTTACTGAACAATTGTCTACTTCCATGTTTTCAACCTAAATTTTCCCACCTAAATTTCCTGGTGTTGCCAAATCAACTTTTTCATCGCTAGAAGTTCTCCGTAGGATACCTAGTGCTGCCAACCTAATATTTCCTGCAAATATTTTCCAGTAGGTTATCTACATTACCAACAGTTTTGTTTTCTCTAAACTACTGCCCGTTAGCCACTTAGTTGAGACCACTATCTGATTATATTCAGTTGGCACCTCATTAGAAGCCAACTAATGAGGCTTCTACTCAGAGGCTCATTTATCAGAGGTTTGAAATATCAACATTTTATGACTCTAATGTTGATAATAGGCAAATACAAACCTATATCAGGAACTGACCCGAATCTAGATTATTGGAGTCTCAATGATCCCCTGATCGAGAATCAATCTTCCGTTTATTTAAAGCGGAGCCAGCTATGATTTGTTTGAAATAAGAGGGGATCCAGTCCTCTGCGTCTACCTGCTGTCCTGGAAAATTAATAGTTTTCGGGGCCTAAAATCTCCGGAAAAAAATCATGAAATTCTTTTAATTAAAAATTTTAATAAAGATACAATCTATGCTATTAACGTATTCGTGTGTCTGTTTTTCTTGGTGATTTTGAGAACGGCTCGTCAAAACTGCTCCCGGACCATACCACGGTGTAGAGGGCCATACAATAGGTTGTTTTGTTTAACCTCAGACCCCAGGGCTCCACCTCGGTGACATCAAAAGCTGTCATTTTATTCAAATGGAGAAACAGTTGTTCTATATGGCTCGAAAACGGTTTCTCATATCTGCTCCGGACCATACCACGTTGTTGGGGGAATACAGGTCTTCGGTTAATATTTTTCCCCGACCTCAGGGCTACACCCCATTGGCTTTTTCTTCCACTTCCCGTCATCCAATTTCGACATGTGATGGTTCTTTGATTTGTTTTACAAGTCGCATCTCTTGAATGACGTCCCGGCATTGGATGTGTCCCTTCCACCAACCTTAGGGAAAAGAAGGTTGGACGTCCCTTCCACCCTCCGGAAAAGTTGCAATGTTATTTTTATTTTTTTAAGAGGTTGACAGCCTCTTATAGACTATACATCTGCGGTGGAACGTATCCAGCAAAGCAAGGAGTGAGCCGTTAAGACATGAGTTGAACTGTACTGTTAAAATGTACTTCCCAGGGTTGGGATTCGAACCCACGATAGGAACGCTGCTGGCTGACGTCCTCTTCGTCCGGCGATTGGGGTTCCTTGAAAACAGTTCACTTCGTCCGAGGGACAGGTTGTATAAAAAAGGGCCATTATCAAGTCTACATTGATGGTACGAAAACCTTTCACCTCGTCCGCAATGCCCCGTACCTCTCCTTCACCAGCGGGCTGCGGCAACTTAGTTGCATGTTATATTTAAGTACTCACCTGATAACATATTTAAGTTCTTATGAATGCCTCTTTATCGTAATACTCGTATATGCTTAGTATAATCTTTATTAACATTGCGGTATGAAACTATATTTTTAGTTTCAATATCCTTGTTAAGGAATCAAAGTTGTATTATAGAGGTCAAAATGTTTATAACAGTTAGTATTAAGTTTGTATTTATACCATACTTAGTGACAAACTGAAATTAAAATGTTGGTCGTGGTTTTAAGTAGGCAAAACATTAATTTATTTATACTTGTCTGTGTTTTACGACCATTTTAATAATCCATAAATAATAATATTTTTTAACTCTTTGAATTTAATTCATTGTTACATACTTAAAACTATGAAGTACTGTCCTTTGTTTTTCAAGCATTTTTAAAATGGAACTTACATATTTATAAATTACATTTTAGATATACATTTTAGAGATACATCAACTATTTTAATATATAATATTTCCCCACGTTGATTTATAAGCAACCTTACAAAAACTTAGTGAAGATAAAACAACTTTTTTACTAGCATAACTTTTTTATTAGCAACTTTTTTCCCGACCGACAGAAAACAATTGGCCAAGGACAGAAAAGAAGATTTGAGAAAATGTGTTATAATAAAAAAGAAGATAGAAGATAATAATGCCATAGCAGTTAAAGCCGACAAAAGCAACGCCATAGTAATTATGGAAAAAGATGTGTATATCAAGAAAACGGAAGAATTCATTAAAGAAAATAACTTCAAGGAATTACTAAAAGATCCCACGGAGAAATATTAAAAGGAGCTCACCGCCGCTGTGAAAAAATGTACCAAGGTTATTACTGAAGATTGTGGATTGAAAATGAACATTTTAAACTCTAAACCACCTGTAATGAGGGGAATCCCAAAAATCCATAAGAAGAACGTACCAATTAGACCTCTAGTAAACTTCAAATGAGCTCCTACATACAATGTATCAAGAATGATATCAAGTCGACTTAGTAATGATCTAGAGCTTGAATATAAATACAATGTAAAAAATAGTTATGATCTTGTTGATAAAATTAGGAAAAATAATATTAGTGAAAATAGCAGGCTAGTTTCATTTGATATTTCAAATTTATATGCATGTATTCCTGTGAATGAAACGATTGAACTAATCAAGGCTAGAGTCATAGGTAATAAGATGGATAATGATTATGTATATCAGCTAGTAAAATTGCTCAGAATCGTATTGAAACAAAACTATTTTAGGTTTAACAATAGATTTTATACACAAACCATGGGTAAGTAGTAGTATAAGGCGGGTTGACGGACTATGAGGGTGTATGAGGTGTATGGGGTGTACGAAGGTGTACGAGGTCATAGTTCAAGGCCATGAGCGATGTACGAGTGGTGTACGAGTGACGTCACGAGTGGTGTACGAGGGCAAAGTGCACACGATTTGCAAAAATGCTCATGAAATTACGTTTTTCATCATACAATGTTATTAAAACAGAACTTTTCACTTAAGAAATTCATTTTTACTTAAAATTATAACTCAACATAAACACACCAGCCCGAGAGCCTGTTATCCCGCACGGTCAGAGGTCAACACTGATATCCCGCACCATGCCACGCGCCGCTAATCAGTTTGTCGATGGCATAGGTCAGTGTTACTGTGATATCCAAGTATGCATTGTTGTTCATTGTTACCCATTGTTCCAGACTACGAAAAAATAAAAATTCTAACTTTCAATCTTTCTTGTTTATTATAACAATTTCAATACATAATTTAATTCATTTGTCAATAGTGATAAGGTCCCCCTCAGGCGTCCATTCAAGTAGAAGTAGAAAGTAGGCATCACGACCAAAAGTACGAAGGTCGAATACGAAGGTCGTGTCACGTGACCTGGATTAAATTCGCAAACCTCAGTAAAGCCAAGTTTTATCACTAAAAACGACTCCAAACCTAACTTAAAGCCATGTTTTATTTTCTAAACGAGCGTTTTCACCTTTTCATTAACAACAAAAGCTTCATATTCAAAAAATTAAATGCAAAAGCAATATTTAAGTAAAAATTTCGTTTAAAATACAATTTGTTGTGTCAAAATTCAATAAACAATAGCCAATTCACAGCGTCAACCTGTCTAGAGCCTGTTATCTCGAGGTCAGAGGCCAATGTCATGGTGATAAACAGTACATAATTATATTTGCCTATACTTTTAACTTAAAAATGTTCAGTTTTAAATGGTATTTTTAAACTCAAAACCGCTCCAAAAGCGTCATTTTACCCTCAAATTCGACCATTTTCATGTCTGTATTGGCAATATCAAGTTCAAATTTGAAAAAAAAAACAAATTTATAAGCTATATTTCCGTTTTAATACAATTTTTATGTTAAAATTCGATAAATATCGACCAATTCACAGCGTCAAATTGTCTAGAGCCTGTTATCTCGAGGTCAGAGGTCAATGTCGCGGTGATATACTGAGCATATTTATATTTTTCTATACTTTTAACTTAAAATTTTCAGTTTTAAAGGATATTTTTTTTTAATTTACAGTTATAAGAATTAATTACCTTTAAATACTTAGTTCCGACAAAAATTTTACAAAATTAATGACAAAAATATCACCAATAGCGATGATTTAGGGCATACTTGGTAAAATATTGTGTGAAATTAACTGGAATTTCCAAAGATTGTATGTTTTTTGTCACATTAATTTTACAGAGTTAAAAAGGTTATTTCGTTATTATGACACATTTTAATAAACATTTGAGAGATTTGCTATCAACGAGTAAAATATTATGTGAAATGTATGATATATTCTACTTTTCTCAGGTGGTTTAGGAATTTTAAATCAAGCATCGTGGTTTTAAGAACTTGTCAACAAATGCATAGTTTCATCTTACATTTTAGAGGTTTTAGTGTTAAAATTCAATACATTTTTGCTGAATCAGGGTATTAGCCATTAATACTTGTGAGATTTCTACTTACCAGTTAGTATTTGAGTATTTAAACAGCACGTATTCATATTTTCTATACTTTTAACCTAAACATGTACAGTTTTAAAGGGTATTTTTTAAATTAACAGTTACAAGAACTAATTGCCTGTAAATACTTAGTTCCGACAAACATTTTGCATAATTTATGGTAAAGATATAACCAAAGTCGTTGATTTAGGGCTTACTTGGTAAATATTGTGTGAAGTCATAAAATATTGCACTTTTTTACACTTTAATTTTACAGAGTTATAAGGGTTATTTAGCTAATTATGATACATTTTAACAAACATTTGACAGATTTTGCTATCAAGGAGTTCAATATTATGTGAAATGTGTGATATTTTCATCTTTTGTCAAGGTAGCTTGGGCATTTTATTTCAAGCATCATGGTTTTAAGAACTTTTTATCAACATATGCATAGTTTCATCTTACATTTTACCAAGGTTTCCATATATTACCCAAAAATGTATGGAATTTCTAACATATAATTGTTTCAATCTGATTAACTCGGTATTTCGTTGAGTGTCAAGACTCTTTTACATGCAACATGTACACAATCAACATGAATGTGAAAGAAGTTAACCACATCTGTTTAGTCTGACGTAGAGTGTTAAGTGTCATGTAACGAAACATTTTACGTTTAAACATATATTAAGACCAATCATTCGGTAAAGTTTGAAATACTTGATTGACTTGACCTGTTATAGAGTGGTAATAGTATTTTATAATAAAATGTAGTTTGAACAACAATTATGGTCAATATGTGAGCTAATTCGGTAACAATCGTTGAATGTGGTCTTTTTAAGGGTGTAAAGGATCCATTATCTATAAATGATGAGATTTAATTACCAACATGTGGGTGAATTATGAAACACTTTTTTAAACTTGCCTGTTGTAAGGTAATAAGAGAATAAGCCTTTTAAAAAGTTTGAGTTTGAAAGGATCTTTTACGGTGTAATGTGCAGAGTTATCATGATTTGTAATAAAGCTGTTAAAAATACGTAAAATACTTGTTTTATTTGCCTTTCGTAAAGTGTTAATGGTCTTTTACCTAAAAAGTAAATTTTTAACTTGCTTTATGGTCAAACTGTTAGTTATTTTTTTAGAAATGGATCATATTGTGTAAGACATCATGTTAAATTTACATGGTTTACATTGTGTTTATCATTATTTGCTTGTGTAACGTAATATTTTAAAAAAAGGTGTACCCATCGTTTTAAAATAATCGATATGTAAACGTAATATTTAAAAAAAATGTTTACTTATCGATTGTTGTAAAACGATGCGTAAATCTGTAAATTTCCCTTATATCGTGCAGTTTGTTGATAAATTTGTTAAAGCTATACTCTTGTTCTTGTATAAGTATGAAAACACATAAAATGTCACTCTTTTGAAATTAAATTTCTGTTTTAATTCAGTTTTGTGTGTTAAAATTCGATAAAAGATAAACATTGCAAAACATAATTGGAGAATGGGGTGAGCGATTCGTTCATACCTTTTGAATCTCTAATATCACCCTGTTTCTTTATCAACAAACCAGGTGTTTATGCACTAATTATAAAGTCCCAAAAGGTGTAATTCAACTGAAAAAATCTGAAAATGTGCCTAATATCATTCAGTTTTTAAAAGTCTGGTCAATATAAAACTTAAAACTATACTCTTCTCGGATGTAAAAGTTTTTAGACACACCAAAAAGCACTCTTCTCGGGATAATGTGAAACTAAGCTGACAGATTTCTCATAATGCATGTTAAAACTACGCGTTTGTAGATGAAAGGCTTTTAACACTTTACAAAAGTAGAAGATAACTGATATCATCTGGAAATGTACCCCATATAATACAGTTTTTAACAGTCTGGTCAATATAAAACTTAAAACTATACTCTTCTCGGATGTAAAAGTTTTTAGACACACCAAATAGCACTCTTCTCGGGATAATGTGAAACTAAGCTGACAGATTTCTCATAATGCATGTTAAAACTACGTGTTTGTAGATGAAAGGCTTTTAACACTTTACAAAAGTAGAAGATAACTGATATCATCTGGAAATGTACCCCACATCATACAGTTTTTAACAGTCTGGTCAAAATAAAACTTAAAACTATACTCTTCTCGGATGTAAAAGTTTTTAGACACACCAAATAGCACTCTTCTCGGGATAATGTGAAACTAAGCTGACAGATTTCTCATAATGCATGTTAAAACTACGTGTTTGTAGATGAAAGGCTTTTAACACTTTACAAAAGTAGAAGATAACTGATATCATCTGGAAATGTACCCCACATCATACAGTTTTTAACAGTCTGGTCAAAATAAAACTTAAAACTATACTCTTCTCGGATGTAAAAGTTTTTAGACACACCAAATAGCACTCTTCTCGGGATAATGTGAAACTAAGCTGACAGATTTCTCATAATGCATGTTAAAACTACGTGTTTGTAGATGAAAGGCTTTTAACACTTTACAAAAGTAGAAGATAACTGATATCATCTGGAAATGTACCCCACATCATACAGTTTTTAACAGTGTGGTCAATATAAAATTTAAAACTATACTATTCACGGATGTAAAAGTTTTAAAACACACCAAATAGCACTCTTCTCGGGATAATGTGAAACAAGCTGACAGATTTCTCATAATGCATGTTAAAACTACGTGTTTGTAGATGAAAGGCTTTTAACACTTTACAAAAGTAGAAGAAAACTGATATCATCTGGAAATCTACCCCATATAATACAGTTTTATTGACAAATTGATTAATTTATTTGTTAAAACTGTACTCTTGTTTGTTATAGTTTGAAAACACATGAAATGTCACTCTTACCATGGATAAATAAGAACTTAGCAAGCAGATTTGTCAAAACACATATTAAAACTACTTTTGTAAGCAAGTGATTCTATATAATGGATTTTTTTTAAATACTTGGTTAGCTAGACGAAAGTAGAAAGTATTACTTACAGTTTGGGTAAAACTAGAAATTCGCAAATAAATTACTCTTACGATTATGAGTTTGAACAAAGGAAGAGGAAATTAACTTACAAATGTTGGAAAATTCACCCATTATTTATAATAACACCTATAAAATACAGATATTGTGATACTTTTTACAACTGTTAAAACTGTGCGCTTACAGGAAATGGGTTCTTATAATTAACAATTTCCAAAGTAAAAGTAAAAATACCGATTACATGTTATAAATTTAATTCATTTTGTGCAATATATGAAAACCATGGTAAAATTTATGATAAACCTGTGCATTTGTTGATAACAAGTTCTTAAAACCATGAAGTTTGAAGTAAAAGCCCAAGTTAACTGACAAATGTTGAAAATATCATATATTTCACCGAATTATTGTTGCGTGGCTATTGTTGTGTGGTAGATTGGTCAAACTGTATGTGGAAACAAGACACTTGTAGATAAACAGCCCACATAATTGTTAATTTGAACACAGAAAGAGCAAATTTACTCAAACATGTTGAAAATTGTACACAATATGACCCAAGAAACCTCTAAATTACCAAATTTACGTTACTTTAATCATTAACTATGCAAATGTTTGCTAAAACTGACCATTTACAGTTAAATATGCCTTGGAATTTACAGATTCCAAGTTAAAAATCAAACTTATCAATTAAATAATGAAAACCTTAGACACTTAGGTGATATGTGATGTAAAACCTTGATTAAAAAAACTCCGTTACAACTGTGAGTTTGTACAATGAAAGTGCAAATTAAAGTATAGAATTTTGAAATTTCACACAATATCTAGAAAAACAACATAAATCAGCAATGATGAAATATTTTTATTATTAACTTCTCAAAATATTTGTTAAAAATAAGCACTTCAGGAAATGGGTTCTTATAATTGACAGTTATCAAGATAAAAGTCAAACTAAACAATTATATGTTAGAAATTCCATACATGTTTGGGTAATATATGGAAACCTTGGTAAAATGTAAGATGAAACTATGCATATGTTGATAAAAAGTTCTTAAAACCATGATGCTTGAAATAAAATGCCCAAGCTACCTGACAAAAGTTGAAAATATCACACATTTCACATAATATTGAACTCCTTGATAGCAAAATCTGTCAAATGTTTGTTAAAATGTATCATAATTAGCTAAATAACCCTTATAACTCTGTAAAATTAAAATGTAAAAAAGGGGAATATTTTATAACTTCACACAATATTTACCAAGTAAGCCGCCCTAAATCAACGACTTTGGTTATATCTTTACCATTAATTATGCAAAATGTTTGTCGGAACTAAGTATTTACAGGCAATTAGTTCTTGTAACTGTTAATTTAAAAAAACACCCTTTAAAACTGTACTTGTTTAGGTTAAAAGTATAGAAAAATATGAATATGTACTGTTTAAATACTCAAATACTAACTGGTAAGTAGAAATCTCACAAGTATTAATGGCTAATACCCTGATTCAGCAAAAATGTATTGATTTTTAACACTAAAACCTCTAAAATGTAAGATGAAACTATGCATTTGTTGACAAGTTCTTAAAACCACAATGTTTGATTTAAAATGCCTAAACCACCTGAGAAAAATAGAAAATATCATACATTTCACATAATATTTTACTCGTTGATAGCAAAATCTCTCAAATGTTTATTAAAATGTGTCATAATTAACTAAATAACCTTTTTAACTCTGTAAAATTAATGGGACAAAAATCATACAATCTTTGGAAATTCCAGTTAATTTCACACAATATTTTACCAAGTATGCCCTAAATCATCGCTATTGGTGATATTTTTGTCATTAATTTTGTAAAATTTTTGTCGGAACTAAGTATTTAAAGGTAATTAATTCTTGTAACTGTAAATTAAAAAAAATATCCTTTAAAACTGAACATTTTAAGTTAAAAGTATAGAAAAATATAAATATGCTCAGTATATCACCGCGACATTGACCTCTGACCTCGAGATAACAGGCTCTAGACAAGTTGACGCTGTGAATTGGTCGATATTTATTGAATTTTAACATAATACCCCCGTAGCAGCAAACCTGCGTACTCAGCGAATTTCCAATGCATGTGTATGTATCTTAATACCACATAAACCCACATACCAAGTTTCATCAATATACATTCATAAATAAACGATTTATGACATTTTAATTATTCTCCATAAGAATAACATGGCAGCTGAGTATGCAGGTTTGCTGAAGCAAGGAACACAAAAAATGGGGTTTTATACAAATATCAATATAACTCATGTAGGTAAAGCCACATACCAAATTTCATTAATTTATTTTCATAATGAAGGCAAATAACACGTTACTTATTCTCCATAAGAATAACATGGGGCTGAGTACGTAGGTTTGCTGCTGCGGGAGCCTTGGGTAAAAAATTGTCTTTTTGAGCAAATATCAATGGTCCACAACGATATGAAGCCGTATACCAAGTTTCGTCAGTATACGTTTATAAATAAGCGAGATATAAAATTTTTATTTTTCTCCATAAGAATAACATTAGACAACGTACTGTGTTTAGCACTTTCAATATCTCGGTAACCAATTAACGTAGAGAAATGATCAAAATACCAAATTGTGTGTTTTTTTAAGTTGAATCCAATGGGAAAAAATAAAATTTGACTATTTCCAAAATTATATATAACAAATTCGAAAAACCCATTTTTGGGGTACAAAACCCCCCCAAAATACCCCTTCTGATAGAGCGATCTGGCTGGTTTTCTAACTTAAAGTCATAAATGTTGCTTTACACGTTTATACCAAATTTCATCAAAATCGGATAATTTTTACGAGAGTTATCGTGCTCACGGACACACACATATATATATATATATATATATATATATATATATATATATACAGTTTCGAACGAATGGTGTTTTTGGGGTCTGGGGACCTCAAAACGAAAAGTTATCATGGTCCCGGGCCTAGGTCTTACCATGCCGACTACGGTAATAGCTTCTTCCCTATAGGGGAAATTCGCTAAAAATTGTATTAAAACGGAAATATAGCTTATAAATTTGTTTTTCTTTCAAATTTGAACTTGATATTGACAGTACAGACATGAAAATGGTCGAATTTGAGGGTAAAATGACGCTTTTGGAGCGGTTTTGAGTTAAAAAAATACAATTTAAAACTGAACATTTTTAAGTTAAAAGTATAGACAAATGTAATTATGTACTGTTTATCACCGTGATATTGACCTCTGACCTCGAGATAACAGGCTCTAGACAGGTTGACGCAGTGAATTGGCCGTTGTTTATTGATTTTTGACACAACAAATTGTATTTTAAACGAAATTTTTACTTAAATATTGCTTTTGCATTTAATTTTTTGAATATAAAGCTTTTGTTGTTAATGAAAAGGTGAAAACGCTTGTTTAGAAAATGAGTTTACATGACTTTAAGTTAGGTTTGGAGTCGTTTTTAGTGATAAAACTTGGCTTTACTGAGGTTTACGAATTTAATCCAGGTCACGTGACATGACCTTCGTACTCGACCTTCGTACTTTTGGTCGTGATGCCTACTTTCTACTTCTACTTGAATGGACGCCTGAGGGGGACCTTATCACTATTGACAAATGAATTAAATTATGTATTGAAATGTTTATAAACAAGAAAGATTGAGAGTTAGAATTTTTATTTTTTCGTAGTCTGCAACAATGGGTAACAATGAACAACAATGCATACTTGGATATCACAGTAACACTGACCTATGCCATCGACAAACTGATTAGCGGCGCGTGGCGTGGTGCGGGATATCAGTGTTGACCTCTGACCGTGCGGGATAACAGGCTCTCGGGCTGGTGTGTTTATGTTGAGTTATAATTTTAAGTGAAAATGAATTTCTTAAGTGAAAGGTTCTGTTTTAATAACATTGTATGATGAAAAACGTAATGTCATGAGCATTTTTGCAAATCGTGTGCACTTTGCCCTCGTACAACACTCGTGACGTCACTCGTACACCACTCGTCCATCGCTCATGGCCTTGAACTATGACCTCGTACACCTTCGTACACCCCATACACCTCATACACCCTCATAGTCCGTCAACCTGCCTTATACTACTACTTGGGTATGTTATAAACTATGAGGGGTTAGCCATGGGCAGCTCCCTTTCATCAATATTAACTGAAGTATTTTTGCAATATAATGATGAGATCATTTTGGAAAAGTTGAAGAAAGAACATGAAATCATAATGTATGTCAGGTATGTGGACGATATACTTGTTATTTTCAAGGAAACCGAAGAAAAGGAAGCGGAACAAATGATGAGATTATTTAACAGTCATCAACAAAAATTAAACTTTACTAGAGAGTATGAAGAGAACGGCAAGATAAACTTCCTATATCTCACGATATCAAGAAGAAATGATGAGCTAGAGTTTGATATTTACAGAAAGCCTACGCAGACGGATACTGCAATCAACAAGTCTCTTCATCTCACCAGCCATAAGACCGCTGCATTCAGATCAATGTTATAGAGCCTTCAAGATTCCTCTAAATGAAGATAACAGAAGAAGAGAAATAACAACTATAAAGGCGATTGCTCGAGCCAACGGATTCAATCCGACAATAATAGACGATATTTGAGCGAAAATACATAGGAAAATAAAGAACCAAGAAAAACTGCGCAGAATAACAAAGTTAGACGGGAGAAAAGAAATATAAAGTAATTTTTCTACATACAGCTTCACAGGAACTAAGATACAAAAGGTCGCAAATCGATTCAAGAAATATGGAGTTAATATAGCCTACAGAACGCAAAACACCATGAACAAAATACTAAATCCCAAGATAGAAGATTGTAACAAATTCGAAATGCCCGGCGTTTACAAAATTAATTGTAACAGCTGTGATCACTTTTATATTGGTCAAACTGTTAATTGTATTAAAATATTTAAGAACCATGTATCAGCTTGGAAGAACAGAAAACCGGAAAGATCAAACGTAGCGAAACATCTTTTAGAAAATGGATACACCATGGGGAAAATAGAAGAAAACCTCAGCATCCTCAAGAACTGTAAAAAAGGAAATGAAATGAATGTATGGGAAGAATTGTTTATATTTAAAGAACAATGTAAAAATAGAGATAAATTGATTAACGAACAAGCTAACTTCGACTCTGGTGGCACATTGAGGAACCTGTATCCGGAACTTCCGGTAGCCAATAGGATATAAGCAAGGACGCCATTTTGATTCTGTCAGTTCTCTCATTGGCCTGATGATGACTGGTGTGACCGGTCGAAATCGATAGCCTAGTACCATCTTTTATACAGTGTGTAAAAAAGTCCGTCCCCCCTTTAATTTTTTTGTTTGCTAAAACAAACAAATCACCTTTGGGGAACGATAATAACTTAACCCAAAGTATCTTTTGACGTTATCGGAAATTTTGAGTGTCCCCCAAAAATGGGGGATTTTGGAGGCAACTCAAAATTTTCAAATGTAAACCCCTTTTGAGTGACCCGTCATTTTAAAGAACTTTAAAAAAAATGGGCGAATGGTGGAAGTTGGAGGTCTGTAACGTGTTTCTATCCAAAATGGCAGATCGTCAAAGTTTTGAATACAACTCATCCTTGAAACCTGGCGTCTAAAACTTTTGGAGTTTTAATTTCGCCTTTGGTGACTTAAAAATGGAACGACTCTTGAAGAAATGCTATTAAAAGAAGAAGTGGTCTCTTTTGGTGATATTTAAAATTTTGAGTGTCCCGCAAAAATGGGGGATTTTGGGGGCAACTCAGAATTTTCTGATGTAAACTCCGTTTGAGTGACCCCTCATTTTAAAGAGATTTTTAAACCTAGGCGAAGGGTGACAGTTAGAATTAAATTTAACCCCTTCAAAAGGGGTTTAGATTAGGAAATTTTTAGTTGCCCCCAAAATCCCCCATTTTTGCGGGTTCTCAAAATGTTAAATATTGCCAAAAGAGTCCAGTTCTTCATTTAATAGCATTTCTTCAAGATTCGTTTCAGTTTTAAGCCACCAAAGGTGAAATTAAACTCCAAAAGGCTTAGACGCCATGTTTCAAGAATGAGTTGTATTCAAAACTTTGACAAGCTGCCATTTTGGATAGAGACACGTTACAGACCTCCAACCTCCACGATTCGCCTATTTTTTAAAGCTCTTTAAAATGAGGGGTCACTCAAAAGGGTCACATTTGAAAATTTTGAGTTGCCCCCAAAATCCACCATTTTTGGGGCACACTCAAAATTCCCGATAACGTCAAAATATACTTTGGGTTAAGTTATTATCGTTCTCCAAAGGTGATTTGTTTGTTTTAACAAACAACAAAATTAAAGGGGGGCGGACTTTTTTTTACACACTGTATATGTTTACCGTCTGTATGTGAATCAGTATAAGTGTAAATATATCTTAAGTGTTGTAAGACGTCTTTTATTACATCCCTGAAGCTAAAAATAAATCTGCCAGCAAATTACTTTGTTTTAAATTGGCGTGACTGTACCTACTTAAATGACAGATATATTTCTAAATGATTAAGTTTATACTCCCATTTTAAATTGATCAATTTTCCGTAATGCATTAAAATTCGAAATAACAAGCTTTGGTAGCTAAAATAACTGGACTTATTTGCTAAACTATTATATGAGTTTATACATTTGAATCTTACAATAGGTGACGATATTATTACAACAATATTGTTATACATAGCTGTTTTTAATAAGTTTTCTTGGAGGGAGCCCGTCGTTATGTAAAAATTCCTTCATAGAATTAAGAGTGAGTTATCCCTATCGTTGATGCGGTTTGCAGGAATCGCCATATAGGCAACGGTTTGCGTCGTGTTTTTCGCAAAATTCCTATTTTAAATTGAATGATCAAATAAGTACTGGATCAGGTAATGAATTACCTACTTAAAATCACAACCAATCTTATATGTTCAGTTCGACATCAAGTATGGTATGAATACAAAAACCTCCTAATTGTTATGAACATGTTGACGTCATAACTATAAATACAACTTTGATCCATTAACAAGGTCAAAGCCACCGGCGCCGTCTAAAACAATAGTTTCAAACTACATTGGTTATAAAGGTTAAACTAAGCATATATGAGTAGTACGATAAAGAGGTATTCATCTGTTATCAGGTGAGTAGTTAAAATTAACATACAACTAAGTTGCCGCAGCCCGCTGGAGCGGGAGCGGTACTGAGCCAGTCTTCCTACTTCGTAAGGAACCAGCACTCTCTCATCGAATCGATTCAAAACACAAACCCCCCGGTTTTCCCTCTCAAGAGAAACCGTCAACGTCACAGGACCGCCTTTTACCTCCAGTATCATCCTCCCGTGACCGCTTCTCGAGTGCCCGAAGGTCCCAGATCATAGTTGTAGGTCAGCAAGATTCTGGGTACCACACACGGGATCGATACGACACACGTTTTATACCTCTGGCATGTTTTTGCACTACCGATGAAGACCTGATAATGAACCTTTTTTATACAAAATTTCCCCCTGACAAAGTTAACTGTTTTTGGGGGACCCCAACCGGCGGACGAAGTGGAATACAGGCCCGCTGCCATGGTTCCAGAGTCCGACGCCTTCAACACAATGGTAACGTAAAAAATACGATATATTACAATTACAGTAATCGTACAGTAATATACAGTAGATATGTTGCAGAATCTATAAATATTATAATTGTACAGTACTTACTTTAATCGAATGTCCGTACAAAATCTCCTGAGTTGTTCGACGGGAAGAAATAATCTTGTATTTTCCCTATACGCTTCCTCGATGACCTCGAATGCAAATAGTTGTACTTCTTGTTTGTAAAGGTTAAACGGCCGTCCTCTGTCTATAAAACCAGTTACAATTCTTTGAATTTCAGTGGTATATGGGTTCTGAGATTCGAAGTAAGTGACTACTTCGTAAGGAACCAGCACCCTCTCATCGAATCCATTCAAAACACAAACCCCCCGGTTGTCCCTCTCAAGAGAAACCGACAACGTCACAGGACCGCCTCTGACCTCCAGTATGATCCTCCCCGTGACCGCTTCTCGAGTGCCCGAGGGGCCCAGTTCGTAGGTGTAGGTCAGCAAGACTCTGGGTACCACACACGGGATCGATACGACACATGAGTTACCCCCCTTGGAACATTCAGCCGTTATATGAGACAAACTGTTGACAGTGATGGTTTGGACCAAACAAGATTCGCGCAACAGCAAATTCTCGATTTGGACGGTACCGGGTAAATCCTTCGAGAGGGATTTGTCCCCGATCAAAACGCGCTTCCAGAGGTAATGCAGACATTCACTGGGTCGTTTAAGGATTGCGATAATTTTCGCCGAGTCCACCAAGTTGAATCGATTAACTCTGTCGGTTTTAAAATCATCCACGCACTGGTCCCAGGGTGCAGGTGGTGGGAAGACGATAGTAGGGCGACAAGGGCAGACAGGAATATTGCATGTGCAAGGGCAACATCCGGGTGGACAGACTATCGGCTTTGCGGGGAACGGGCAACACTGAGGGGGCTGAGGAGGGGGCTGAGGAGGGGGCTGAGGAGGGGGCTGAGGAAGGGGCTGAGCAAATAACGACACGGAGGTGTTATTCTGTCCTGGACCTGACGTCACCTTCCCCGCTATAACTGCTAGACAGGCGATAACCGTAGAGTACAGTTCCATTCCAACCTCAAATACTGCCTCACAACATTTCACCAAACAGAACTACACGTGAGTCCTATAGATATAAATACCCTTTATATTTAATCAGGCCTAATTAAAAATATTAATGTATCGTGTCTTCTTGTCGGCTTATCAGTCACAGTTTTATTTCCCAGTAAATTAAGTTATGAAAGGGTATATATAGGTCCATTGTTTGGCGATATTGATAAATAGTCGAATGAACGATGCTACTTTATTTATCCATTCAATCATATCACCGGGACAATGGGATGTATATTCGACCTAATTTTTATGGTTTTCACCGACTTTTATTTGTAAACATTTCGAAGTTTATACCATTACTGATACCAGTACTGATAAGGAAAGAATAAATACCCCCGTCGCAGCAAACCAGCGTACTCAGCGAATTTCCAATGCATAATATATGTCTTAAAACCACATAAAGCCGCATTCCAAGTTCCATAAAAATATATTCACAAATAAGCGATTTATACAATTTCAATTATTCTCCATAAGAATAACATAGGGGATGATTACATAGGTTTGCTGAAACAAGGAACATAAGCAATTGGTTTCTATGCAAATATCAATATAACTCAACTAGGTGAAGCCACATATCTAGTTTCATCAATATACATTCATAAATAAGCGATATATCCCATTTTGATTAATCTCCATAAGAATAACGTGGGGGATAAGTACGCAGGTTTGCTGCAAAACGGAACGAAATAATGGGTGTTTAGTCAAATATCAATATAACTCAACTAGGTGAAGTTATATACAAGGTTTTATTAATTTATGTTCATAAATATAAAAAAACATTTTAATATAGCATTTTAATTTTTCTCCACATTGGGGCTGAGTACGCAGGTTTGCTGCTACGGGTATCTTTAATAAAAAAACTTTTTGAGCAAATATCAATAGACCACAACCAGATAAATCCGTATACCAAGTTTCGTCAGTATACGTTCATAAAGAAGCGATATATAATTATTTTCTTATTCTCCATAAGAATAGCATTAGACAACGTACTGTGTTTAGCACTTTCAATATCTCGGTAACTGATTGATATAGAGGAATTATCAAAGTACGTACCAAATCGTGTGTTTTTTAAGCTGAATTCAATGGTGAAAATTAAAATTTGATTATTTCAAAAATCATATTTAAAAAGTTAAACAAAGTTTTTGGGGCGATATGGCTGCGTTTATACCAAATTTCATTAAAATCGAACCTTTTTTACGAGAGTTATCTTACCCACGGACACACACACACACACACACACACACACACACACACACACACACACACACACACACACACACACACACACACACACACACACACACACACACACACACACACACACACACACACACACGCACACACACACACACATACTGAATGCACAGTTTATGCACAGTTTCGAACGAATGGTGTTTTTGGGGTCTGGGGACCTCAAAACGAAAAGTTATCATCCTAGGTCTTAGAATGCCGACTACCGTTAATAGCTTCTTCCTTATAGGGGAAATTCGCTAAAACCTCCCTCTGTCTAGTGTTATTATTTATTTTTGTTTTCTAACTGCGCATTATATCAAAAGAAAATATTTTAACACCCGATTTTTATTTAAAATTGTATGTTCAAAGAACTGATTATCACAGTAAAAGAGTAATACTGTGTATTTACATGAAATTCTACTCTTTCGTTTTCCTGTATAGGCGGTTAAGCGTAATTGCTGCGCCCATAAGTGGTTTGGCCCTCTGAGTCTAACATACAAATACCCCGTCACAGCAACCTGGCACCAATGCCCCTCACTGCCAAACAACTCCGACTGTTGACTCTACTCAACATTATGTACTTTTCAAGACTGCTATTTATTTCTGCTTTAAGCGTAAACTGACACAAGGTCAGGATGTGCATGGGTATGCAACAGGATTTCGAAAAGATTTTCTCACCTCTCAACACAGCACTGCGGATTTTGAAATCTTGCCTTCTCAAAAAGTGAAGAGAAAATAATTAATAATTTCCAAAAAAGGCTGAGAAAGAAAACCCAATCCCAGGTTATTCAAGACTAGACACATTCTCGGTCTTGCGTCTTTTACATATATTACGTCTTGAACGCGGTGGTTTAATTGACTGCATGCAGCCGTTGTAGAGTCGTGGGGGAGGGGTATTCTCCATCTCTGTCGCACTACCTCGCAACTATCAAAATATATTTATAAATAAGCGGGGTATGACATTGTAAATATTCTCCATAAGTATAACATTGTACAGATTACGCATGTTTTCTGCAGAAAATAAAACTAAAAATTTTTTTATGGAAACTATAATACTGTATATCTCAGCCACATGAAGCCATACACTAAACATACCAAAATGTCCTTCAAATATATTCATAGGTAAAGGAGATATAAAATTGTATTTTCCCTTAACAACATTGGACAACAGTTTTAGATACAGATCTTTATTACAGAAAAATTACAAAAATGTGTACAAATAAAACATACATTTATATATATATATCTTCATACAGAATGAGTCAGACCACCAGTCAAGCATTACAACGAGAAAACTCTTTGGTCTAAAGTAAACAAAAATCTTCACCTAAAAACCCCATTGGGCAATCTATTAAAATATATTGATCAAAATCAATGTACAGAGTGCCCTAAAACTGAAGGTCATGGGTTAGAATCTCAAAATGTTCTCATGTAAACAGTAGGCAAATTATACATAATTTTAATGACCTCGTTAAAAGAAGCATTTTACACAGCCACATAACTTAAAGATCGAGTTAATTGTTATTTTTTAAATTCATAACTTTGTATACGCTCACACCACTTAATTAAAATTAATTAAATGTGTGACAGATGCTATACAAATCTTGGATATTAAATCAAATTTAAAAATACGTCCTATACTTCGAGGTTTGATGAAACTGTAGTTTATATAATATGATTATTATATGAATGTAAGTAAACTTGTGGAATCGGTTATCGAAATAACGTATATGGCAACCATGAAAGCACAATCAGATGATTCATCTACCATATGATTTATACAACGAATTTAATTTCCATGTATGAATCATATTTTATGAATGTTCAATTTAACATATTTTCAAACAACTCAATGTTTAATATTGAGTTACTGCACAAGCAGTAGAACTAAATCAGTTAGCGTATCATCCAGTTACGTTAGATTGTTTACGTACAATGGTTGGGGGCTATAAAATATCCGAAAATAAATCAAATTGGACTGTAAATAAAGAAGTTGGCAATTTTCACCATAGAAATTTACAAAATATTGTTTAATTTGACAGTAATATTGAATTTGGAGATTGTATGTGGTATTTACTTATGCATACGCTTAGGACAATAACAAATCCAAATTGCAGATAAATCGGACCGTAAACACCAAAGTTAGTTTTTTTGTAATCAGCAAAATAAACAAACAAGATATCGACTGTATTGTAGGGGGTAGCCAAAAGCATAGTAGTGTGGTTATGTTACCTATGTGAGAGCTATAACATATCCGAAAATCAATCGAATCGGACAGTAACTAACTAGTTTGAAATTGGAGTTTAACGATTTATTACAATACGCAAATTGGGGTGATAGTAATACAAAGAAGATAACTGGCGTACAACTAAAACTGTCGGAAGGTAGTTCACATAGGGAGAGATTAATAAAGTATGCTCTAACACTTATTTAGCTTTAACTGTTTACCAAATAACTATGTGGAGGTAATAGAGGAATTTCCAGATACTGTAAGTGTAAAGGATAAGTGTTACATAGAATCTGGGGACACATATTTTACAAAATCAAATACACCTATCTCCACTATACCTAAACACATAAATTTAGAAGAATTAGGTTAGTGGAAAGTCCTAACCTCACTCCCTACATTTTAAGAAGCTGGACCAATAAACTATACCCATACTCAATTAAAGAAATATAACCACTTTCCAAGCCTTTCTTAGAGAGGTGTTCCAAAAAGCATAAATTGGAATTAGACAGCAATAAGCGTGGATTGGAATATGTGGAAAATACTGTTGCAGTTAAAAGAGGAATACAAAGCACAGTTGGCTAAAGAACTAGAAATAAGGGAAAGAGAGGATAAATTAAAAGATTACTTCCTGCGGCGTTGGGAGGATATAGAGCCTTATGGACTTTACATAGTATAGGCGTTTATAGTAAATAGTAAAAACAAGTTTGTGGGGGTGTTGGCAGAGAAAGATGGACAAAGAGGTGTATACTATATTAAAGGTGTTTGTAAAACTGTGTTTATAGAGATAAATAAGAATAGGGAAGGTTATATGGTATTACCATACACTGGTGATTTGGACATTATTTATTTACCTACTAATGAGCCACTTGCAAGCTTTAACGCTAATTGAACCGCAACATTTTACGACAATTCGTTTCCGAAAATAGAAAAGTTAAGATTCCATAATAGTATTTGGGATACTACAGACATTGTTGGGCAAGAAGATATAGAGATGTCTAATGCAATGTTAATGCAATATATTAACATTTATTTTTGGATATGTTATAGCCCCCAACAAATATATAAAATACCCCCGTCGCAGCAAACCTGCGTACTCAGCGAATTTCCAATGCATAATATATGTCTTAATACCACATAAATCCGCATACCAAGTTTCATAAAAATATATTCTCATATAAGCGGTTTTAATTATTCTCCATAAGAATAACATTGGTAATGAGTACGTAGGTTTGCTGAAACAAGGAACAAAAACAATTGGTTTTGATGAAAATATAAATAGAATTTAACTAGGCGAAGCTACATACCAAGTTTCATCAATATTCAATCATAAATAAGCGCTATACAACATTCTAGATATTCTCTATAAGAATAACATGGGGGCTGAGAAAGCAGGTTTGCTGCAACAAGGAACAAAAAATGGGTTTTTATATAATTATCAATTTAACTCAACCAAGTGAAACTACATACCAAGTTTTATTAATTTATGTTCATAATTAATGGAGTCATTACATTTTAATTATTCTCCATAAGAATAACATGGGGGCTGAGTACGCAGGTTTGCTGCTACGGGAATAATCAACAAAAATCAATCATTTGTGCAAATATCAATATACCAGTACCACGTGAAGCTACATACCAAGTTTCACCAACATACATTAATAAATAATCGAGATATTAAATTTTATTTATTCTCCATAATGATAACATTGGACAACGTACTGTGTTTAGCACTTTGAATATCTCTGCAACGATTGGACGTAGAATCACAATTTAAACACCAAAATGATTGTTTTGTAGAACTGAACAGATTGGTAAAAGCAAATTTGAAGTTTACATTAAAATAAACTGAGGAAAAGCCAAAAACCATTTTCCCTTAAGATTAACATGGGAGATTTTATGAGTATGTTTTTTTGTATTTTCTCCGCAACCACTTAACCTAGGTTAATAATTCGAAATACTATATTATTTGTATTTTAAGCTCTATAACATGGTCAAAACCAAAATTAAGTTTTTTTTTAAATTTTAGGGTGAAAAATGCAAAAAAACTGATTTTTGAAAAATTTAAAACCCCCATAAACCCCCCTTTCCATGGTCCGATTTTTCTGGTTTTCGAACTTAAAGTCATGAATGTCATTTTACACATTTGAGGCAAATTTCATCAAAATCGGACGTTTTTTACTCAAGTTATCGTGTTAACGGACACACACACATATATATAAATTTGAACGAATAGTGTTTTTGGCATCTGGGGACCTCAAAACAAAAAGTTATCATGGTCTCGGGCTTAAGTCTTACCATGAGGCCTACGGTAATAGCTTCTTCCCTATAGGGGAAATTCGCTAAAATTACCATATATTATCTCCAATAACTCCATAATACAGTAGATATGTTGTTTGTTTATTTTGCCGCACGCAAATATATTAATTTTGGTGTTTATGCTACGATTTGTCTACAATTTGGATATGTTATTGTCCTAAGGTAATGCACTAGTAAATTACACCAATAATTTACAAATTAAATATTACTATCAATTTAAACAATATTTTGTAAATTGCAATATAATATATCCAGAAAATACCAACTTTTGTGTTTATGCTACGATTTGTCTGCAATTTGGAAATGTTATTGTCCTAATGCATTGGTAAATTCTACCTATAATTCCCAAATTTAAATAATATTTTCTAAATTACTATAGTGCAAATTTACAACTTCTTTATTACCGATTTAACTTATTTTTGGATTTTTTATAGCCCCCAACTATTATATATGACCATCTATTATTACTATGACTATTATATATGACCATATATTATTTAAAAATACGATTCTTTGTAAAATTGATTTATCCACAAAATATTAACTTTTGTGTTTATGGTCCGAACTGTCTACCATTTAGATATGTTATTGTCCTAAGCTAATACATAAGTAAACATCATTCCAAATTTAAACAATATTTTGTAAATTACTATGGTGCCAAATTCAAACTTATTTACCAAACGGAAAGTGCCCTTAATTGGATATGTATAATCACCATACATTATTCCAAAATCTATGTAAATTGTATATATATGTTTGCAAAGTACTTTGGTCTTAATTATTGGATATGTTGTTGTACTATGTGTAAATCCATATAATTACAATTCCATCTTATAGTTTATAAAGTGCCAAATGTCAACTACTGTTCGATGCCACAATACTTTGTCATATTTTATGCCGAACAACTAATATGCAAAACAAATAAATCCTAAACAACTTCACAAATAAGCAATTTCTTTGTGCTTGTTCGGAGTAGTCTTTATTTTATCCAAACTTAATTTTAATTTGGTAGTTAAAATCAAACTTTCCACTTTCTAGCTCGTTTTCCAGTCCGTGTCCAATGGTTGGAGACATAATAGTTACGAATATTTTAGAATTGTACTATATACCTTTTTCTACCCCTATGATAGGCTTGTTTAATAGCGCTTGATAATAATTCCGTGCCATCTTCCAAATCCTCCAGTCTACTTGATTCTTTAAATTTAATATTACCTTTAATATCTTGCATTAAACATCTATATATCTTCTTGCCCAACAATGTCTGTAGTATTCCAAATACTATTATGGAATCTTAACTTTTCTATTTTCGGAAACGAATTGCCGTAAAATGTTGCGGTTCAATTAGCGTTAAAGCTTGCAAGTGGCTCGTTGGTAGGTAGGTAAATAAATAATGTCCAAATCACCAGTGTATGGTAATACCATATAACCTTCCCTATTCTTATTTATCTCTATAAACACAGTTTTACAAACACCTTTAATATAGTATACACCTCTTTGTCCATCTTTCTCTGCCAACACCCCCACAAACTTGTTTTTACTATTTACTATAAACGCCTATACTATGTAAAGTCCATAAGGCTCTATATCCTCCCAACGCCGCAGGAAGTAATCTTTTAATTTATCCTCTCTTTTCCTTATTTCTAGTTCTTTAGCCAACTGTGCTTTGTATTCCTCTTTTAACTGCAACAGTATTTTCCACATATTCCAATCCACGCTTATTGCTGTCTAATTCCAATTTATGCTTTTTGGAACACCTCTCTAAGAAAGGCTTGGAAAGTGGTTATATTTCTTTAATTGAGTATGGGTATAGTTTATTGGTCCGGCTTCTTAAAATGTAGGGAGTGAGGTTAGGACTTTCCACTAACCTAATTCTTCTAAATTTATGTGTTTAGGTATAGTGGAGAAAGGTGTATTTGATTTTTAAAATATGTGCTCCCAGATTTTATGTAACACTTATGCTTTACACTTACAGTATCTGGAAATTCCTCTATTACCTCCACATAGTTATTTGGTAAACAGTTAAAGCTAAATAAGTGTTAGAGCATACTTTATTAATCTCTCCCTATGTGAACTACCTTCCGACAGTTTTAGTTGTACTCCAGTTATCTTCTTTGTATCACTATCACCCCAATTTGCGTATTGTAATAAATCGTTAAACTCCAATTGCAACCTATTTATTGTCCGATTTGATTGATTTTCGGATATGTTATAGCTCTCACATAGGTAACATAATCACACTACTATGCTTTTGGCTACCCCCTACAATACGGTCGATATCTTGTTTGTTTATTTTGCTGATTACAAAAAAAACTAACTTTGGTGTTTACGGTCCGATTTATCTGCAATTTGGATTCGTTATTGTTCTAAGCGAATGCATAAGTAAATACCACATACAATCCCAAATTCAATATTACTGTCAAATTAAACAATATTTTGTAAATTTCTATGGTGAAAATTTCCAACTTCTTTATTTACTGTCCGATTTGTTTTAACTTGGATAGATTGCTGTCCTAGGCTATTGCATAAGTAAATATAACCTATAATTTCCAAATTTAATTTAAACAATATTTTATAAATTATTATAATGCCAATTGCCAACTTCTTTATTTACAGTCCGATTTGATTTATTTTCGGATATGTTATAGCCCCCAACCATTGTGTGTAAAATTACCATATATTATTTCCGAATTCGATACTCTGTATAATTTATATACATATATTGATCACAAAAATTAACTTTTGTATTTGCGGTTAGATTATTTGTTTGTAACTTGGATATGTTACTGTCCTAGGCTACTGCATAAGTAAATACAACCTATAATTTCCAAATTTAAATTAAATAATATTTTGCTAATTACCATAGTGCCGTATGATGATTTCTTCATTACCGATTCAACTGATTTTCGGATATGTTATAGCCCCAACTCTTATATGTAAAATTACCATATATTATTTCCAAGTACGACACTTTGTATAGTTTATATACAATATATACAGAAAAAACAAACTTTTGTGTTTATGGCCCGATTTGTCCACAATTCTGATAAGTTGTTATCCTTACCTAATGCATCAGTAGTAAAGTCGACCTACAATTTCCAAATTTGATTTAAACTATGTTTTGTAAATTACTGCCAATTTCCAAAGTCTTTATTTTTTGCCGTCCGATTTGTTTGTATCTTAGATATGTTACTGTCCTAACCTTCTGCATAGGTAAATTCCACCAAATGTAATTAAAACAATATTTAGTAAATTGCTATAGTGTTGACTTCTTTATTTACTATTCGATTTAACTTATTTTCGGATATGTTATAGCCCCCAGCCAATATACACTAAATTGTTATGTAACATTTCAAAATTTAATACTTTGTATAATTTTTTATTTAATATATCCAGTAAATACCAACTATTCTGTTTATGATCCGATTTGTCTTCCACTTGGATATGTTTTTGTCCTAATGCATTAGTAAATTTCTAAACTTAATTTAAACAATAGTTTGTAAATTACTTTAGTGCAAATTTACAACTTCTTTATTACCGATTTAACTAATTTTCGGATATTTTATAGCCCCCCAACTATTACATGTCAAATTACCATGTATTTTTCCAAATTACTTTGTACAATTTATATATCCACAAAAAACTAACTTTGGTGTTTATGGTCCGATTTGTTTAAAATTTGGATATTTTATTGTCCTAATGCATAAGTAAATACCACCTATAATTTCCAAATTTAACTAAAAGAATATTTTGTAAATTATAATAGTTAGTCAGCTGCCAACTTCTTTATTTACTGTTTGATTTGATTTTGTTTCTGATATGTTACTATACTAGGCTATTGTATAAGTATTTACCCCATATAATTTTTAATTAAATATAACGGTCAAACATAATTTAAACACAATTGTAAAACATAATTGTAAATTACAATAGTGCCAAATGCCAACTTATTTATTTACCATCCGATTTGATTTTCGGGTATATTGTGGTACTTGACAATTATATGTATAACTGCCAAATCATATTTCAATACTTCGTATGATTTGTATATAATTTATCCACAAAATACTAACTTTGGAGAGTACAAACGCATGTAATTATCTCCCAATTCCGTTATCTTAAATTTAAATGGACCAGCGGACCAGCTTCTTGATTTTATCGATTGTCATGTATGTTATAGTCCTCAAAATTGTACAATACAATATTGTATAATTAGCATATATTCCTAAAATACCGACTTTGGTGTTTGTTTATTGGTCGATATTATGTTGTACTATACTAGTTTATGCATAAATACAACAACGAATTATAGTGCAGACTACCAGATCCTTGATAGATAATTAATGGATGTTGACTTTTAGGATTATTTACTAACAACACACACTGTTACTATAAAATTTGCAGGGTTAATCAGTATGATATACTATTACTTTAGTTTTTAATTTATTTACAAGTCCAAAAGTGTGTTATTTTCCAAAATGTCATCTTATTTTTAATTATGAAAATGTTTTGATGTTTATGGCCTACTATTAGTATATGTAAAAACACCAAACTGTTAAGAGATTTATTTGATTTCCTAATTTAATGTTGTCTCCAATTTGTGATTCTTAGACACTATACCTTATAAATTATATAGTTTGATTTGCTTGATTTTTATATGTGTTATATATCTTGGCTAGTAAAAAAAACACATATTTTATGTGTTATCTAACCAATTTTGTGTTTATAAAGTGATTTTGTCTATTGTAAATAGTCTTTCTTGACCAAGTCTACTGCGTACTAGGAGTATAGCCTATAATCAATTCCAATTATTTGCTACTCATAATCCAATGTGTCTCTTATGCTAATGCTAACGTTGTTGATTTTGTCCAAGCATTCTGGTATATTTATCAATTCTACATCTATAACATGTAAGAATAAACTGTCTTGGATATTTTATTTTGACAGATTTTTAGACACAGTGTATATTGTTTATTAGGTTTTCTGTCCCATATGTGTGCAAATCTGTTATACAATTATGTAATGCCCCTCTAAACTATTATTATAATTCCAAATTCTATACAGATCGAATATGCCAACTATCATACTTCTACATTTCTAAATAAGTATTCTGCTATCGTCTCAGTATAATTATCATTTGATATTACAAACTAACAGTGCCATCCCGCATTACCTAAAATAAATTAACCCACCATCAAAATTCTATAATATTTTACTGTCTATTCTTTATTAGTCCTTGTATATGTAGAATCGTGTTTGTACTAATAAGAAACCCCTGCATATCCGAAGTTAATCAAATCGGACAGTAAAGAAAGAACTTGGCAATTGGCAGTATTTTTCAAAATTTTTTAAATTTGACCGTAATACTGAATTTGTCAAATGTGGATGGTGTGTATATATTTGTTGTAGGGTACACTAGCCTACAACAATAACATATCCACATTTCAAACAAATAGGACCATAAACACCAAAGTTATATTTTTAGCCTGATTTTGACAATTATTTTTTTAAATATAGGGGACGGATTGGGTTTGGAAAAAATTATTCAATATAGGCAAGGGTCGGACACCAGTAAATTTGTATAGGCCGGGATCGGTAAAGTGTGCAAAAACTGATCCCGATGTTATTCTTATGGGAAAATGTGTGAAAATGTACCCAAAGTACAAGTATATTGTCTCTACTTGTAGCAATTTTTTACGATTAAATTAATTTTTTTGTTTTATACTACTGGCCTACTAACATAGTAGCGTTAACTGTTTCCAGTTATTATTGAAAAAGCCCTTTTAGCGAATTTACCCTATAGGGAAGAAGCTAATACCGTAGGTCTTATGGTAAGACTTAAGCCCGAGACCATGATAACTTTTCATTTTGAGGTCCCCAGATGCTAAAAAAAACTATTCGTTCAAATGTTTATATATGTACTGTATATACATACATATATATATATTTATATATATATATACATTTAAGAAATTAACAACATTTTGTTGCAATATTTCGAGGTATTCTCTTTATCAAGCACAAAAAATGAATGACAAACAAAAACAACAGATCATATGTTATTTACACATTTGGTTAAGATCAGATGATGTGGAATAAAACTATTTTGATACTGTAGGAAAGAATAAGGAACCAAAAATTATCAAATTAACGAATGTTGAGTCCATGAGGTTGTTTCGTTCTTAAAACTAACTGGTGAGCCAAATTTATATATATGTCCATATGTGACTCTCGTAAAAAAGGTCCGATCTTAATTAAATTTGGTACAAATGTGTAAAGCACCATTTATTCGAACGAGTTCAAAAACCAGAGGAATCGCACCATCCGAAGGGGGTTTTTTGGGGGTTAATTACCCAAAAAATGGTTTTTTTTTTGTTTCCACATGTAATTTATAGTTAAATCAAATTTTAATTTTAACCATTTAATTCAGCATAAAACAATTTGGTATTTTGATCAGTGCTCTACGTCAATTGGTTACTGAGATATTGAAAGTGCTAAACACAGTACGTTGTCTAATGTTATTCTTATGGAGAAAAAGAAAAATGGTATATCTCGCTTATTTATGAACATAAACTGCCGAAATTTGGTATATGGCTTCATCTGGTTGGGGTTCATTGTTGTTTTCACAAAAAAACTATTTTTCGCCTATGGTTCCTGTAGCAGCAAATCTAGGTACTTGGTCCATATGTTATTATTATGGAAAATAATAAAAGTGTTATATATCGCTTATTTATAAATGTATATGGATGGAACTTGGTATGTAACTTCTCTAAGATGAGTTCTATTGATATTTGCATAAAAACCCATTATTTTGTGTTCCTTATTGCAGCAAATCTGCGTACTCATCCCCAATTTTATTCTTATAGAGAATAATTAATATTTTAACTATCGCTTGTTTGTGAATATATTTCTTATGAATCCTGTTAAGTGTGTTAATGTGTTATGTTATATATTTATTAGAAATTCGCCGAGTATGCAGGTTTGCTGTGACGGGGGTATTTATATTAGTTTTTTCACAAATGTAAATAAATAACGTAATCGCATTGACATTTTACATATATGACAAATTAACACTAATAACTACAGATATCAATAGTTGACCAGGCATAGGAAGATGCCCTCGACCTGGAGGGGTATCGAACCATCTCGGCATTTGCAAGTGAGATAAGAAACCGTACAAACGCTTAATATCCGGCCTGATTTTTCAGTCCTGCGAATGTGGGATACAGTTATTATAATGTTTCCACCCCACTCGGTCGAACTGTTGTTATAAAAGTATTTGATTTTGTATTTACTTCGTTAGTGCAATGGTTTAGATCTGTCCCTGTTCTATCACTCGAGGTAGTATATTCACATAGGTTATATCCGCTGTACGACAACTTTAAAAGCGGAATTAGTTGAATGTGGGTTGAGCAGAAGTTCCCCAGGGCTGCGACCTCCCTCAGGGATCGACTTTGTTGTCTCCGAACTGTTTAACAGACTCTGTTATTGATCCACTGCGCTCTTGGCAAATGTATTGTCTTAGCTGTTAAGGATGATCAGTTATTAGTGTTCAGAAGTCCATCTTCTAAAATATAATTAATGTATATTATATACAAGTCCATAAACACTAAGTTGTTCGTTCCGGTTCCATTTTTGACGTTCGAGTAGATGTAACGATAATCAACAGACTGTTATTGTATTACCGCGTATGTTAATCTTACCATATCGTTGGGTTTGCCAGGTATTTAGATAAAGAGCCGCCATCTTCAAAGTTAGAACCGATTCCAGGCAACTTGTCTAAGAACTCAAAGAAACTATTCTTATATTCCTATAAAAAGTAAGATTGGCCTTTTTCAGGTCAGAAAAAATACTGTATATACAACTGTTTAATGTTCAACATTTTTCATACCAATTTATAGGTGTTGTACGACAAGTAATTGCTGGAAAAAACATTGGTTTGTTCGATATCCTTAATCAACATTAAATCTTCTAAAAGCAAATATTTGTTAAGAAATAGTAAAATTAGTTGGTGATTTTTATCCGGCGCTAAAAATCGTACAATACACTTTACACGAGTTATATTTATTCGTGGCTGAGCATCGGTTAATCGGTTACCCATAAATTCAGTTTTTCTGCTAAATCACCTAACTTTTTTATTCGATACATTCTATATACATAACCATGTATTTATTTTAGCGAATTTCCCATATAGGGAAGAGGCTATTACCGTATGTGGCATGGTAAGACTTAAGCCCGAGTCCATGATAACTTTTTGTTTTGAGGTCCCCAGGTGCCAAAAACACTATTCGTTTAAATTTATATATGTATGATATACATATATATCATATATATATATATATATATATGATATATTTATATATGTATGATGGAATGTACATATACAGGGTGTCTCACGTAAGGTATCTCAAACCGATTGCAGACAAACCACTTGACCTAGAAGGATGAAATAAAACTATTTCCCACTAAATCAACCCCAAGGAGTAACATAAAAATAATGTTAATTTGTTTAAAATACAGGATGTACTAAAAACTGAGGGTCACTAGTTCGAATCTCGGAATTTTCAAATATAAGCATAGGTCATGTTTTACACCATTTTAAAGCCCTTTGACAGACAAACATTGTGGTGAAAACAGAACTCACTTATCTCTATCCGTTTAAAAATGGCTTTTATTTTGGTGAAAAATATTATTATTTACGGAATATCCTGTATCTACTAAACCACAAGACAAATTTTTAGTCTGATTCAAATACTTAGCTTTACCCTGATATGCTACATTGTAGTTTTTAAAACATGGTAAAAAATAGCAAAAGTACTTTTTTATGTTTACATGCACAAAACTCTAAAAAGTCAAACAGTAACGTATATCAAAAAGTATATCATTTAAAGGTCTTAGGAATCCTAACAACTTTCTAATTTTCATCAACCTCATATCTCTTTTTGTATTTTACCAATCAAAAAAATCTTAATTTCCCCATATAAAATACATGCTATTTTTACATAACTTATTTATACAAGAGGTCTCAAGAGTATTTGGAAGTCTTATGTAGAAATAACATGTATTTTATATGGGGAAATGAAGATTTTGTTGATTACTAAAAAAAAAAAAAAACGAGATTGATGTAAATTAGAAAGTTGTTAGGATTTCAAAGACCTAAAAAACATATACTTCTTAATATACGTTACTATTTGACTTTTTTTAATTTTGGGCATATAAACATTTTCAAAAAAAGTAATTTCGCTATTTTTTACCATGTTTTAAAAACTAGATTGTAGCATATCAGGGTAAAGCTAAGCATCTGAATCAGAATAAAAATATGTCTTGTGGTTTAGTAGATACAGGATATTCCGTAAATGTTCATATTTTTTGCATAAATGGCCACCATTTTTATACGGATAAGTGGGTTCTGTTTTAACCAAAATGTTTGTCTGCCTAAGGGCTTTAAAACAGTGTATAACATGACGTATGTTTTAATTTGGAAATTCCGAAATTCGTACTAGTGACCCTCATTTTTTGGTACACCCTGTATTTTAAACGAGTTAAAATTATTTTTACTTTACTCCTTGGGGTTTATTCAGTTAGTTATTCAGTTTGAGACACCTTACATGAGACACCCTATATATATATATATATATATATACCTCTATAATATATATATATATATATATATATATACTTCCATATATATATATGTGTGTGTGTGTTTGTGTGTGTGTGCCCGTTACCACGATAACTTTTGAAAGAGACGCCCGATTTTTATGAAATTTGACACAAATGTGTGGAGCAACAATTATGACTAAGTTCGAAAACCAGATCGATCCAGATATGGGAAAACCAGATATGGGAAGGGGGTTTTATGGGGGTTTTGAACTTTCCAAAAATGAGTTTTTGAATTTTTTCTCCTAAAATTTTAAAAACATTAATTTTTGGTTATAGCCATTGTATATAACTTAAAAAACTAATAATTTGGTATTTTTAATCATTAACCTAGGTTAAGTGGTTGTAGAGAAAAGTAAAAAAAACGCGTCCATAAAATTTCCCATGTTAATCTTATGGGAAAAAGTTTTTTTTTTGGATTTTCCTCAAATAATTTTACTCAAAACTTTCCATTTATTTTTACCAATCAGTTTAGCTCTACAAAACAATCGTTTTGGTGTTTTAATTGTTGTTCTAGGTCCAACCGTTGCAGAGATATTCAAAGTGCTAAACACAGTACGATGTCCAATGTTATCCTCATGGAGGATCATTCATAATGATCGAAATGATATCTCGATCATTTATGAATGTATATTGATGAAACATGGTATGTGGCTTCAACTAGTTGTGGTATATTGATATTTGCACAAAAAAGGTTTCTGTTGATTTTACCGTAGCAGCAAACCTGCATACTCGGCCCCCAAGTTATTCATATGGAGAATAAGTAAAGTTTTATATCTCCCTTAGTTATGAACCTAAATTAATAAAACTTGGTATGTAGGCTTCACCTGGTTGAATTATATTGATAATTGCAAAAATACCATTTTTTATCTTCCTCGTTGCAGCAAACGTGAGTACTCAGCCCTAATGTAGAATAAATAAAATGCTATACATCACTTATTTATGAATGTATTTTTGTAAAACTTGGTTTAACTATGTTGTAATGAGACACATATATATGCATTGGATTAGAAATTCGCTGAGTACGCAGATTTTCTGCGACGGGGGTGTAATGTTTATAACGCCTGTTTGTGGTTCTGCACGTTTAACATATTTGAAATCTAGTTTTTTGTCCTATTAAACAATTCGCTGAGTGAGCTAGTTCCCTGCGACGGGGGTATTTAATTGTTCATGATACCAGTAAGTATTCTTATAACAATTCTGCTCAAGGTTGTTAGAAAACAATATATAACTAATTTCATTACAAAAATAAAACAATGTGTACGTTCGTTTCACATTCATATTTACCTTTAACAAGCCGGTTTCCCGATCTTCGCACAGGGATACCGGTGTAAGAGACTTTAAATTTTCCTAAAATCATTTCCCTTACAATTTCTAACCAAACTAATGAATCTTTCCTTCCTCGGACATTAAACCTTTCTAAGAACAAATTCCTTTCTCAGACAATAGAGCCAGTAAACCTATCCCTTTTGACCCTGAACCCTATCACCATGAGATCCATCCACATTGCACAGTACCCGTGAGAAATGATGATACAATACTAACTCCAACTAAAGACCTCCCCATATCATATTGAACCAATAGCCTTCTTCCTCTCCATGAAAAATTATACTTAGACAGCCAATGACAACGATCCACAGCTTTGGAGTGGAAGGGGATGGAAGGAAGATGAAGAAAATTAGTTTAGTCTGCCAACATCATCCTAGAACAATGTATTAGAAAGTTTCAGTGACTAGTAGTGCGGGAGTGATGGCCTTGTGCCAAAATGGGCAATTCGAAATTTTGTGAAGTGTCGGTGTAGTGAAAAATCTGGATAAACCCAAAAACCCAAGTAACTCTTTTAAATTAACTCAAACGCCTTATATAACAATGAACTGGTGAATTTAGTAATCACATTATGTTTTCAACCTTTTAAATTGATAAATGATTTAGCTCAATGCAGAAAATATGAAACAACTCTATTATATTTGCATTTAATTTAAAATGGTTTGTTCAAGTAACATTAAAGTCACAGAAGTGTAATATAATTTAGAATTATTAGAATAATGTTTGAAATGTGAACTTTCATTAATTTGTTTTATTTTGACAGTTTATTATAAATATAAATTAAACCTTTATGTATATTTATATACAATCAATGTCATAGTTAACTCATTCTTAAAGGAAATATATTTTAAAATCCTAATAGCAATTTAATTATCTCTGAAAACATTCACAAGAGTTAATAATTATCAAATTGTTGTAACTGTATATTTTGATTTATATTATACTTTTTATTGATCAGAAACGTAGCATTCAATTATTTCTGATCCTAAACTCTCCAATCAAGTGATCAGTAGTAACCTCTCACTATTGCCAAGTGATATCAATTTTATAATTTACTTTAAGTATTAATTTTTGTACAACCTAAGCGGACTATCTTACACCGGCTTCGATAATAAGTGAAATAAGTGCAGTTACAAGACAAAAATTTGTTTTGAAATTGTTACATAAGTACTTTTTACCATGAAATTCAATAAACAAATCGATGTCCATAAGAAATTAAAACTTAACAATTCCGTAGCATGGAGGTCCCAAGGTATTTTTTAAACGCGAGTAGGCCTATATGGATATGACATGGATTACCTATCTTCATGGCAAATATCAGCTGGACCAGCCCAGGACAGACACACGCCGTCTGTCATTTATAACAGTGTGGATTTATAACCCAGTCAACCTCAAGCGGCGTGGCAGTCAGGTTACGGTGGTCCCAGAAGTGAGTCCTTAGGGACTGCCTGCGAAGTTTCCCTTTGCCAAGTCCCGAATGCCTTACCTGGGAGTGAGCTGGGCTTGGGACTTGACTACCACACTCGCCTCTGCAAACCGGATTTTCTAAAAACAATTTTATTCTTTTAGAGGCATACATTACTATTTAAAATGGTTTAATATTTTTAAGGTAGATATTATAATACCCCCGTTGCAGCAAACCTGCATACTCAGCGAATTTCGAATGAACATATAACATAACACATGAAAACACTTCACAGGATTCGTAAGAAAATGTATTCACAGACAAGCGATATTTAAAATATTAATTAATCTCCATAAGAATAACATTGGGGATGAGTACGCAGGTTTGCTGCAACAAGGCACACAAAATAATGGGGTTTTATGCAAATACCAATAGATCTCATGTATGTGAAGTCACATACCAAGTTTCATCCATATACATTCATAAATAAGCGATATATAACATTTTAAGTATTTTCCATAAGAATAACATGGGGACCGAGTACCTAGGTTTGCTGCTACAGGAACCATAGGCGAAAAATAGTTTTTTTGTGCAAACAACAATAAACCACAACCATATGAAGCCATATACCAAATTTCGTCAGTTTATGTTCATAAATAAGCGAGATATACAATTTTTCTTTTTCTCCATAAGAATAACATTAGACAACGTACTGTGTTTAGCACTTTCAATATCTCGGTAACCAATTGACTTAGAGCAATGATAAAAATACCAAATTGTTTGTTTTTTTTAAGCTCAACCTAATGGTATAAATTAAAATTTGATTTAAATTTAAATTACCTGTGAAAACCCCAAAAAACACATTTTTGGGGTACAAAACCCCCCAAAAACCCCCCTTCGGATGGTGCGATTCATCTGGTTTTCGAACTCGTTCAAATAAATGGTACTTTACATATTTGTACCAAATTTCATTAAGATCGGACCTTTTTTACGAGAGTTATCGTGCTTACGGACACATATATATATATAAAAATATATATATATAAATATATATATATACATATATAAAAATTTGAACGAATGGTGTTTTTGGCATCTGGGGACCTCAAAATGAAAAGTTATCATGGTCTCGGGCTTAAGTCTTACCATGAGACCTACGGTAATAGCTTCTTCCCTATAGGGGAAATTCGCTAAAAAGATGTCACGTCTTTAAATTAAACGTACATTTTAAACTTCAGTACAAAATCTATGACTGGATGTGAAATCTCCCACACAACAAAATATTAAAAGTAATATTTATCAGGAGAACATTTTGATTTTATTTAATTTATAAATCCTTGTTTAGCAGTTTTATAGGTAGCGAGTGTCTTATTTTGTTTGTTGTTTTTAGGAAATGATTTATAAACTTTGTTCTACAACCGCGCGTAAACTGCTATTTAATTTCTAAAAACTCTTAAACAACTGTTTTCTGTTTATCGAGGAAAAGATAATTTTTCACTCGCTGTGCCTCCTTTTCCGCTCACTGAAGGCATATAAACATCTGATTGATTGTTGCTTTGGACCCAGCTAACTGACTCTGTGTTTATAATCTCAATCTCGTAAACTCAGCCAAAAGGAGGAAAGTGAATTTTTGCTTGTTGTGTGATATCAAAAATTGTAGTTGCAAGAAACATCGTGTATATAATTCGAACAACTTATTGTAATTAAGACGAGCAGCATGTTCCTCAGGTAACCTATATCGCATTTCACACTTACAATATAGAAATATTATTTTTTTGTTGACTAACCATTAAATCCCTATTGTAAATTTACTTACAAACTTGCTAACTATTAACGAACCTATCAAATGGCTAAGTAAACATGTTTTACTAGTTTGATGTTAGGAGCTATTGAACTAGTCATAAGTGTACATAGAATACTGTTAGTTTTAAATAAAGCAGGGAAAAATTTGCTAAATTCAATGATAAACATAAGTTACTTAAACAATTTGTTCAATATAATTATCACTTTAAAAGGATAAAACGCTGTTCATACGAATAGGGCTTTGTATAAGAGCCATGCATGTGTATCCTTCAAGTCTGAAGTAAATATAAAGTGGTTCCGATGGTTTATTTATATATGATGGAAAAAATATCACCCTTTTTTATGAGAATTTGCTTTGACTTTATTCGATCTGTTAAGCAACAAGGTGAAATTTAATGCTCTGAAAAAATAGCTTTATTATTTTCCTTATAATAAATCATAAATCAAGCATTTTTAATAATCCATTAGGAAGGACAGGACCTTAAGATCCAGTCACGCAATAGTTGGCCTTTCTGCCTTATTTTCCCACAAGGCCAATGTTACCTTTTAAAGCCCTTTCCCCTCAACGGATCGTTGGTTTATGGTCAGCTTTAACGAACAAATAAATACTAGTGATTTCTATGAGCACAATTTCGATATCATAAATAGTTCACCCATTAAATATCTTAAATAGGATATATTTTTTAATTTAATTCAACAATTATTATTTTGATATTGAAAGTTTGCTCACTGAAATCACTAGGTATTTTCCCCCATAAATGTGCCATAAATCAACGATATAGGTATTGCATTGTGGAGGGACGGGCTTTGAAAGTTATTGGCCTCTTAGGGTCAGCAGATAGAGTCGCCAAATGTTTAGTGACAGGAACCCCTTTAACATTGGTCTTATGGCAGAAGCAGTATAGCGCTCACTAGCAGGCTATAATTGTTCTTGAGGTTAAGAAGTAGTCTTTCAAAATGAAAAAAGAATAAAATTAAATCTTCTTGTATTTATTTAAACAAACAAATTAAATGTCTTTGTTGTAAAATGAAATAATCTAAAATTCAAAAATAAAATTGAAACTTGGTTTTGCTTTACTTCAATATTTCAAAATAAAAGTAAACTGCTCGATTTTCGATTTTACTGAACTTTAATAATATAAATCTTCTTTCTGTACTTTATCAGTCTGGTCTTAGTTTGTCTTCAACCCAATTATAGAAACGATTCGAACCCTGAAAAAATAAATAATCGTTTTACAGATTTGATCCCCTTTTTGAAAAACAAAAAATGAGAAATGGAGCGATTATTTGAATTAAGACTCTAAATTTTAAAACAACTTTTTGTACCAACCAATCTGAAGAAATTCACGTCTCGTTGGGTAGGCTAGCGACAAACTTCCGACACTAGAAATGTACGTAAAATGCCGCAGTCGCCCAGCGACCGTGAATTTATAAGCTTTGGACCGAAAGATCTCGAAGCCGAGAACGCCGGCCGTCACTTGACCCAGCTCCTGTCCCCTCAGGCCAAGCAACAATTCAAGTCATTGTCTCCAACTTCTTTCCGACATCCTCGGACAAGAAAATCGCGAGTTTGCCCAGACTTGCAAAACTAAGTAGCACCAGCAATTCTTATTTGCAACTGTCAGCAATTATTCACAAAACTTCTTTTATATTATATAAATTATTTCCTTTTTCCATGTCACAAATAGTATATTAAATTATATAGTGTTTTTAATGGAAATTAAAACACTATAGCAGGAATAAATGCGTGTTCGTCACTTTCCCCTCGCCAAGTGATCGTGAGCGGGTGAACCTTTAGGTCACAGGGTCTCATCCATCTCCTGGCTAGTGTATTGGATGACTTCAAACTCCCAACCCTCTCATTCCACAATATTAAACGATAACAATATCAGTATATTAAGTTTATAACAAACTGATTACTATTGTTAAGGTTGGCACGGACGCGCTATGAAGATGGGTGGAGCGGTCGCGACGCAGAATATCCCTAGGGACCGGGACCGGGACCCAGGGTAGGGCCTGGACTCATTACTGGAGTAATTACAATGGATAACATCTCTCAACCGCCCGGCCCCGGACTGCCTTGTCATTCTATTCTTATTTGTTATTTCTTCTGTAAATGTCATTCATGAGCTCTGATTAATTGCAAAATCAACTATTAAATGTAAATTGTTGTTAGGTATCTGGTAGGACACCCTACTAAACTGTTAAGTTATAGCGAAATATCGGGGGAGAAATATTAGTCGCAGCAAACCTGCGTATTCATGGAATGTCTTATGTAAATATATTGACCTCACTGAAGAGGCAAATAGTCAAAATGCTTAATTACTCACAGATTATGCTATACATAACCTGTGTAGAGGCACATTTCATGCCTCTATACTAAGGAAGTATTTTTAAATACGGGTTTTCATCCTTATAATATTAGAGCACCCAACAAAATCCATGTCCCTCGTGTCAGATTGAGTAAAACCCCAAAAAAGAACATATTGTATTAGGCCTAAAACTGTTAAACCATTTACCACATAGCTTATCATGTCTGCCTATTAAAACCTTTAAATGTAAACTGTTATCTATTCAACTATTTTAGTCACATCAACCTTTTATAGTTTCAAAGAATGTTTCGAATTCCGAATAACTTATGATGGTTAGCTTATAGTTACGTTCGTCTTGATAGTTTCTATGTACATACAAATTGTTTTTAAGTGTTTTTGTGTTGTTATACTGTCCAGAAATTGTAAACATGTTTAATTTTATTAATATTGTTAAATAATGTTTAATGAGGCAGGACTTGTTTATTGTTTCAGAATGCTTTATGTACTGTTCAGTTTTTTTTAATACATTTTATTTCCCTGTTTTTAATGTAGGCTCGTAACGTATTGTAAATAAATATGAAACTTTGACCAACCCTATTTATAGAATAACCTTGTATATATTATTCAATTTTATAAGTTATAGCCTATACATTTTACTTTGTCCCTCTTATACGTTAGTATATGGAGAAAGTATTGTTTTCGTCAGAATTTTCGAATTTGAGTTGTTAGTGGAAATATTCGTTTTGGTGCTCCCTGAACCCAAAAAAGTGGTTTTTACGTGATGTCTGTCTGTGTGTGTGTGTGTGTGTGTGTGTGTGTGTGTGTGTGTGTGTGTGTGTGTGTGTGTGTGTGTGTGTGTGTGTGTGTGTGTGTGTCTGTGTGGATGTGTACAGAGCTAGAGCCCTAACCTATGGACCGATTTTGATGAAATTTGGTATGTAGGTACTAATCCACGATATCTCCAGGTGTTTTTTTCATTTTTTTGAATTTTTTATTTTTAAGGGTAATTATCCCCCCAAAACCGCCAAAAAACATGAAAAATCCAAATTTCTCAAAAACGGCTCTAACGATTTTGATTAAACTTTCGTGGTTTGTAGAACTTTAGGTTTGCAACAAAATGACACCACCCGCATTTCTGTAAAAATTCGGGTTCAGAAATTACAGGACTTAAAACATCCAAAATTCAGTTTTTTGGATTTTTCATAAAAAAACATAAATATTAAAAAATATTACTATTCACCATTAAAAAGAGCTCTAAAAACTAAATAATTTAGTATTTTGAATTACTATTCTACGATTGCTGGTTTCGGAGAAAATTGAAATTTTCATTTAGCAGTAAACGCAGTACGTTGTCCAATGTTATTCTTATGGGGAATACAAAAATTACTATTTCTATCTTATTTACTGATCAATTTCATTCAAACTTGATATGCTTGTAAATTTAGCATTGACCAACAGAGTTAGTTCGAAATATGTTGCCCCTTAATAACCCTGGGGGGGGGATAGGGGGCATTTCCCCTCTTAAAACCACGAGTATAGCAATGGATTCTGTAGTGCCTCCAAAGCAGGGATTTGGGTGGATGTTTTTTAAAACAACTTGTTTACAAGATTTTCTGTACATTCGACCATGTTTTGTATTCTATATTTAGTAAATAAAAAGTAATTTATTCATTAAAGTTGGGCTAAAAGGGAGAAAGTATGTGTCAGTTTCCTGATACCGTTTATTTGTAATGTTTTCGGCAATAAAGATTCTGATTTCAGATACAAGAACTTACATATAATAATCATTGATTAAATCTTAAAATAAAATTATACTCTATAAACACAAATCTGTAACATAATGACTGTTGTCAGTTGTCTATTTAAAACTAAAAACAATAATACTACATTTTAAAGTAGCATAGCGTAATGGAAAGCGTAGATACATTTGGAATAACGTAAATCTTTAACATAAAAAACACCTTGGTGAGAAAAAAAGACTAGGACTCTAAGATATAATTCTTATTTTTTGATTTATTTGGACTTTACCTATCGCTTCTAGTGTTTAAAACTACACTACGTTTCGGGAGGTAAGGAAACTCCTCCCGTTATCAAGTGAACCCTACTTACATCTAAATATCAAACTCTTACACCTAACTAACCTACATTTTTTTGGATTTTTTTGATTTTTCTTTTACATTCTAATTTACACTAACACAAAGATAACAAAAAATCAAATACAATACACTAACACAAAATTTATATACACACCTAACTAACCTACATTTTTTTAATATTTTCCTTTACAATTTAATTTGACTAACAGAAAGATAACAAATATATATACAAAAAATCGAATACAATACACTAACACAACAGTTATATATACGAACAAATGAAAAACTGACAATACATTACCTGTTCTGCATCGTGGCCTCCAAGCTGACGGGCAAACACGGGAAACGGGCTCACGTCCATCCACAACCAAACCGCACACTAGACTAGTGGCTAGCGGCAGTGGAGGGGGGAGAGCCGTTACCCCCACCTACCGACAGGGGCACGTGACGACACAGCTGTGGCTACCAACACGTCTTTGTCGACGGGAACATGACACGGAAACGGTGCCCCTGTCGGTAGGTGGGGGTAACGGCTCTCCCCCCTCCACTGCCGCTAGCCACTAGTCTAGTGTGCGGTTTGGTTGTGGATGGACGTGAGCCCGTTTCCCGTGTTTGCCCGTCAGCTTGGAGGCCACGATGCAGAACAGGTAATGTATTGTCAGTTTTTCATTTGTTCGTATATATAACTGTTGTGTTAGTGTATTGTATTCGATTTTTTGTATATATATTTGTTATCTTTCTGTTAGTCAAATTAAATTGTAAAGGAAAATATTAAAAAAATGTAGGTTAGTTAGGTGTGTATATAAATTTTGTGTTAGTGTATTGTATTTGATTTTTTGTTATCTTTGTGTTAGTGTAAATTAGAATGTAAAAGAAAAATCAAAAAAATCCAAAAAAATGTAGGTTAGTTAGGTGTAAGAGTTTGATATTTAGATGTAAGTAGGGTTCACTTGATAACGGGAGGAGTTTCCTTACCTCCCGAAACGTAGTGTAGTTTTAAACACTAGAAGCGATAGGTAAAGTCCAAATAAATCAAAAAATAAATTCAAATCCATCGCTATTATGAGTTTCAAAAATACATATAATTCTTGTTGTGTCTCATGAGTTATCAGTTTAATTATACATATTTTATTAGCATACAGTAACACTAAAAATAAAACGTCATAGGACAGTAGGACGGACAACATTCACTCGCCAGATGAACTGACTTACTTCTTGCTCTCTTGACCGTCACATACATAACCGCACTTATAACTCTAATATATACAACATACCACTATCACATAAAGCACTTACCACGTGTCATCAAAATTATAAATCAATTAGATATATTGTATATAAGAGTGGCTTTAGGGTTAAGTACAATAGTTTGCGACAACACGGATACAGGGACAATAACAAATGGGGGTTTTATGGAAATAATAGATCGCAATTAATTAGGCCTTATACTAATTTTCATCAATATAGTTCATAAATAATCAGGATATAACATGTTATTAATTATCCGTAAAAATAGCACTGAACAACGTAATATGTTTACTACTTTTAATATTTCTGAAACGGATTGACGTAGGAAGAAAAACTAAAACACAGAAATTATTGTTATTTATAGCTGAATTCATTATTAAAATTAAAGGGAAAATTGTTAATAAAACCGGCAGCGAAAAATCTAAAACAAATTTTCCCACAATTGACATGTGAAATATTTTGGACTTTCTCCGCTTCTAGTTTTTTTTCGAACTTAAGGTCATAAATGTCACTTTATACATCAGTGCAAATTTAATGAATATTAGACGTTCATCCCATAGTTACCACGTTACTGTTATGAATTTAAAGATAAATACCCCGTTGCAGCAAACCTGCATACTCAGTGAATTTCAAATGGTACTTCACTAAGTCATGAAGCCACTTACCAACTTTAATCAAAGCATATTAATGAATAAGCGAGATATGTCATTTTATTTATTCCCCATAAGAAAAACATTGTGACTGAGTATGCAGGTTTGCTGCATCAAGGACAAAAAATCTAGGTTTATGCAAATACCAATGGATCATCTCCAGATGAAGCAACATACCAAGTTTTATCAATTTATGTTCATAAACAAGCAAGATATCACATGTTTATTATTCTCCATAAGAATAACATTATAGCTGCTGAATACGCAGGTTTGCTGCCATGGGGACCATAAAAAATGAGTTTTGTATGCAAATAGCATTAAAACCCAACCATATAAAGCCACATACCAAGTTTCATTAAAATATAGTCATTAATAAGCGTGATATACAATTTTACTTATCTTCTTAAGATTAACATTGAACAACGTACTGTGTTTAGTACTCTCAATATCTCGGTAACCAATTGACATAGAGCGATGATCAAAATACCAAAATGTTTTTTAAGCTGAATTTAATAGTGTAAACCAAAATTTGGTTTTAAAAAGAACTATATGTAAAAAGTTCAAAAAACCCATTTTTGGGGTACAAAACCCCCCCAAAACCCCCTTTAAGTAGAACGACCATTCTGGTTCTCGAACTCATGAAAATAGATGCTGCCTTACACGTTTATACCAAATTTAATCAAGATCGGACCATTTTTACGAAATTTATCGTGCCTACGGACACATATATATGAATTTAAACGAATGGTGTTTTTGGCATCTGGGGACATAGAAACGAAAAGTTATCATGGTCCTGGGCCTAGGTCTTACCATGCCACCTACGGTAATAGCTTCTTCGCTATAGAGGAAATTCACTAAAAACACAAATAAATGAAATAAATAAATATCAATAACTATATTATAAATATAAATTTCATCAAACGGTGTTTTGGGTACCTGGGGGCATCAAAACAAAATTTTATCGTGGTTTGTGGCTTAAGTCTTACTATTACACATTACACTTACACTTACTGCAATAGCATCTTCCCCATAGGGGAAACTCGCTTAAGTTTACAGTGAGGGTATATTAATCGTATTTTGATGTGTTACAGCTTTTCAATTGCACCTGTGTTTTGCGATTATAATATACAATTACATATTACTTGTGACTTGAAGGGGCAAAAGCCCCCTTGGTCCAATACTCTGCCTCAGCTGATTTTTATCTATTTACATACCGAGGAAAATAATATACGTAGGAACACATGTAAGTTCGTAAACAAAGGAGACACTTAATCACATATGTTTTCATGTAAACAAAGCAGACGTTTTTAAATGCCCATGCTTTTCTTAGGGGGGGTGTTTTTCGTTATTTATCGTTTCCTGGTAACTTTTTAGAAATACTGCTATTCTTCCCGAGTCCCTAGCATCAATACCTTTAATTTAAGCCGTCTCTCATCATCCTGTGACTTGCCAAAATCCCACAATTTTGACTTAAAAGTTTCGCTTGCAGAATTATATATAAGGATACTATAAACTGCGTCGTAAAGATGTAGTATTGCGTTAAAATGATTGTTTTTATTATTTAATAAACTCCTCCAATTGGTATATTAATAGATCATAATTCGAGATTACTTCCGCCCTTGGTAATTTAATATAACCCAGGCCAATATATATATTTTTCCATCAAATATGCAATGAATGAGTTTTTCAATTAGGTAAGGAGGGCAATGACTTATAACATTAAAAATCAAGATACCATTTGAAATTTTGGGGTTTGGATAACTGTATAGGAAATCTTTTCCTCATTTCTGTCTCATTAGACAACCCCCGGTCACAGTGAATTTAATGTTGCCCAGATTTGATAATTTTATCCACTTGTTACGTTATAGGTTTTTCTGTGTTATAAATAATAATTGTATCGCTTTTTATGAGCAAATTTATTCTTCAGTTAATTAATGATTAATGATAATTGATATAAACGATAATTGTTTAAGAGTTAATGAATTATTTTACTAGCATAATAATCACTCCCAAGAAATCAAATAAAAACTAATTAATTCATTATCTCTTAACTATTTTATTACTTATTTAATTTAAGCAATTATTTATCTTTTGCCTGTGAAGTGTGAACATTATATTTATGATAATACCCCCGTCACAGCAAACCTGCGAACTCAGCGAATTTCCAATTGAAAATATTTGTCTTAATACCACATAAAACCTCATACCAAGTTTCATAAAAATATGTTCACAAATAAGCGATATATCAAATTTGAATTATTCTCCATAAGAATAACATTTGGGATGAGTACGCAGGTTTGTTGCAACAAGGGACACAAAAAATGGGTTTATATGCAAATATCAATAGAACTCAACTAGGTGAACCAACATGCTAAGTTTTATTAATTTATGTTCATAATTAAGGGATACATTACATTTTACTTATTTTCCATAAGAATAACATGGGGGCTGAGGACGCAGGTTTGCTGCTACAGGAATTAACGGTAAAAATTGCGTTTTTTGTGCAAATAACAATAGACCAAAACCAGATGAAGCCGTATACCAAGTTTCGTTAGTATACGTTCATAAATAAGCGAGCTATAATTTTGTTCTTATTCTCCATAAGAATAGCACTGGATAACGTGCTGTGTTTAGCACTTTCAATATCTCTGTAACAAATTAACGAAAAAAAAAGATCAAAACACCAAATTTTGTATTTTTTAAGATAAATCCAATGGTGAAAACTAAAAGTTGACTTTTTAAAATATTACACGTAAAACTTCAAAAAACCTATTTTTGAGGTACAAAACCCCCCCAAAATACCCCTTCAGATGGTTTGATCTGTCTGGTTTTTGAACTTTAAGTCATGAATAATGCTTTACACGTTTGTACCAAATTTTATCAAAATCGGACCATTTTTTCGAGAGTTATCGCACCCACGGACACACACACACACACACACACACACACACACACACACACACACACACACACACACATATATATATATATATATATATATATATGTATGTATATATACATATATATTAATCTTAAGGAGATAAGTAAAATTGTATATCACGCTTATTAATGACCATATTTTAATGAAATATATAGTTTCGAAAAAATAGTGTATTTGGGGTCTGGGGACCTCAAAACGAAAAGTTATCATGGTCCCGAGCCTAGGTCTTACCATGCCGACTACGGTAATAGCTTTTGCCCTATAGGGGAAATTCGCTAAAAAAGTGATCAAGACCTATATATAATTTTATAACACCTTTTATATCATTTGTTTATCAACAAACAACGTTGAAAATGTGGTCAATTCAATTTACGTTGTGAAAGCGTATCTATTTCACACGTGCAATTCTTTATAAAGAATTCAAACAGAATTCATTGCCAAATAATCATAGAGACATCCTTTTAAAACTGTATGATTAGAGTTAAAAATTGTCAGTACTTTTAGCGAATTTCCCCAGTAGTGTGGGTTTGCGGGTTTTGCGCCGGAAGTGACGTCATCCGGTCACGTGACCGGATGCGCTGAGTCATGAAAGACGTCATCTGGGGCTGAGCCAGTGACGTAGGCGGTTTTGTGACGAAATGAGTTAAAGTTCAAAGTTCAAGGTCACGGGGAGGTAATTTTTAAAAAAGTACTACCTCGCACGCGTAAAATCCGATTGTGATTCGATAGTTTTAATTCGATAAACTATCGAATGAAAATTATCGAATGAAGCAATCGAATGATACGAGTGCGAGGTAGTACTAATACAAATATTACTTTATTCTATTTACAATAATTCATATTACAAATATTACTTTATTTACAATAATTCATGTTTACAATAGTTCCCCGTTGTTGGTTGTCATCGATGTTGTTGATCCGGACGAGTTGCGGCCATCACTTCGCTTTCTGAAGAAAGACGGTATATACTTCGATTCCTGCGCAGAGTCCATGTTGTGTTTTTGACACCTATCTGTTCTGTTAGGTGTTTGCATTTCATTGCTGTCAGGAGGAAATAATACGTGACGGCAATGAAATAGAAACATCTATCAGACCTTGAGTGAAATGATATTGTTATTTTGTGAAGAGCGTCTCGGAGAGCTTGATGTTCACCGGTCGAGAGCCGGAGGTGTACTGACTATTCGCTAGCTAGCGTTCTAGTATCAAACAAAATGGTGGGGGTAAAAGTGTAGTAGAACGAAGCAGATGGTTGGTGGGAGGTGGCAGGCGGCAGGTGGCAAGTGTGCGGCATATGGTAGTCCCCCCACTACACCAGTCCCCCCACTACACCAGTCTCCCCACCAAGTTTTACATCGCACAATAACTAGTTTACATGTGTTAGTTAGGGTTTAGCTCTTAGACTGTCAAGACCTTAGCTCCGTAACTAAAAACTTCAATAATGTTTGCGCTTCAACGCTGTATAAGTATAACAGCTACTATGATCTAAACCGGTGCATGTATTCATATGGTTCTTTTTGCGAAGCAAACAACTAGCTAAAAGTGTTTCAATCTCGATTATTCTTCGACGAAACCGCTCATTGTCCACTAAAAGTGTAGACCTTCTGTCTTCATTGTCAGGGAAGTAGAAAGTAGTGTCAAGGGGACTACTGAAGGTCACCTTCCTCATGTTCCTGTAAAACTGCGACATTTTTCAGATCCTCTAGGTAGATGTTTATCCGTCAAGAGCTGGAAGAATAATGATGGAGCGTTATCGTGTATGATAGGCACCTAACCCTCACCACAACGTTACCTTGTCCTTCAAACCATCGTTTTACGCTACAGATGCTATACTGTTGGTTAGATTTAAATTTAGATTGCACCTTCTTGTTTGTCTTGGCAAGCCGCGTAATTGAAGTACCCACATGTTATACTTTGAACTAAAAACAAAGAAGTTATTTAGGTTTGTCCTTGAAAATAGGTGTTTTTTCGCTGTTGCTGCTATACCCGTTGTCAGATCTGAATTCTGTTTGCACTAACTGTTCGTCTGATCAATCCGCGTAATTTGAGTACCCACTTAATATACTTTAAACCGTAAATAAAGAAGTTATTTAGGTTTGTCCTTGAAAATAGTTGTTTTTTCGCTGTTGCTGCTATACCCTTGGTCGGATCTGAATTCTGTTTGCACCAACTTGTTCGTCTGATCAATCCGTTTAGTTTGAGTACCCACATGACATACTTTGCACAAACTTTGTACCCCCCCCCCTTTTTTGGGTCATGTTCAAGGACCTTGGGACTTAGAAATTTTCACAAAGTGGGCTGCACACAAACATAAGACTAACAGTCTCCTGCCTATGTACAGGCCAAGTCCCTAACTTGAAATGCTTAGGGTGGTCCTAAAAAGGACCGTTTGCGTGCTGAGGGATGGTTTGGTTAGGAATGGTTGGTCTAGGGATCGCTGCTTAATTTAAACTTTATTTTTTAAAACCCACTTTACCCTCCCATCTTGTCTCATGAAGTACAACTCCTGGGTGTCGTTTATCAGAGGGGGTGGTGGTGGACAAGTCTGCGGCAGACGCACCTCGACGTAGTGGTCGGTGTGTTGGAAGAGGAACACGTGGTCCCCGTTCCTAGCCACAAACTTGTACTCCGTCATCCGCTTCAGATTCCGGAACTCGGCCTTGGAGGTGTCGATCGGCGTCACCAAATCATTGATCCCCATCACTCTTGTCCGCTCCATCACCTCATCTACAGTTAGTGGTGGAGTTGAAGGTCGAGCTGTGGACGTAGAAGGCTGAGGCTGAGTTGAGGGTCGCTGGTGAAAATATAATGGGTGACACCGAAAATCACGTCTAAGATCAGACTTAAAAGCTGAAGGTTTCTTAAATCCGCTTCTTCTTTCCGTCGACTTCTTCAAGGACTCCTTCAAACGTTGAAGTTTTTCGGGAGTCAGAGGAGAAGACATGGTGTTGTTGGATGGAAGGGAAAATGAATAGAGCAAGTGTATACTGGCTGAGAACCAAAGCTGGAATGAGGTGCCAGACAAAGTAAAGCAGGTCGCAAAGGATAACCTTGCCCTATCAATATATAGATAGCAAAGCTGGGTACTAATTAGAACCGGTTTACATCCGGCCCCCCCACCCCCCGCCGCCAAGTTCAAAGCCCCCCCCCCGCCGCCAAGTTCAAAGCCCCCCCCCCGGCCAAGTTCAAGCCCCCCCCCCCCCGCCGCCAAGTTCAAGCCCCCCCCCTTTGGGTCAAGTTCAAGGTCAAGGTCGAGGGATAAACTTTTTAGCAGAAAGGGACAAATTCCCGACAAAATCCCGCAACGAAGTAGGGTTATCCCTTATCCCGTTTTCCCCTAAATATCCCTATTTCCCATTTTTCGCCTATATAAGCCGAGATTTCGAGCGTCTCCGCGCAGTAGCCTGCCGCCCTTTAGGATGAACGTCCCACTGGGTTGCAGTGCCTGCTGCAGCGTAGGTCTCTTGAGTGTGTGTGGGCCCAACGCGCAATTGAGAGACCATGCGCATTTGCATGTGTAGTTAAATATATTTAAGGGGATCTTGGTCAGGGGATTATTGTACTTCGGTTCGTAGTATTCTGAAGCCTACACAGTGATGAACGTCCTTGCGGTTTCAGAGTGCACGACTGTTGTAAACTGACCATATTTTGATGCTTTATAATAACATTGTAGATGGAATGTGTTTCCTTAACATTTAATGTTTTGTAGTTTGCTTAACACTTAATGCTTTTATCTTCAACGTGTCCTTGACCTAGATTAGGACTTAGAAAATATTCAAGAAACATTCAATGTACACAACCACGTTTTAGCACAAAATTTATGGAAGGGGAAATTTAATATATACTGCAACAGCGTGGTAAAAATCATCATATCGCTATGGAAGCTGTAGGTGTAAACACTTGGCTTGTTCCTTCCGAGCTTGCTATTTCAGAAGCCTTTCTGTCCATCCTTACTTATGAGTTTCGAGGCATTAAATTAAAAGTAAAAATAGAGCTGAGACCGTTGCATAGAAATGATATGCATTGTATTTTGGTGGAATGGGAATCGCCCTCCGGCATTAATCTTTTCCATTTTATCAAAAGATCGTGCAAGGAGTTTTGCGTAAAACGGATAACAGTCTCCCTTGTTTAAACGTAGTACAGATTTCTTCCAAAGTAAAATAGCAAAGGTAACACCTTTGCTATTTTACAAAATATTTTAACGTGTCCTTGACCCAGTTACCGGACTTGGAGCAATTCAAAGTGTGCTATACTTTCCCGTCCTTCAGTGATCTGTATTAACAACGAATCTCCTTCAGAGAAATTTCAACAATTAAAAACCTTGAGAAGGCAGTCTATACTTCCTGCACCAAGATGCAGCTACAGTTTTAAAAAAGGTGCAAGGAAAGGGGAACGTTGTGCTAAGTCTTGTGTTTTAAATGAAGAAGTATGCAGATCACATTTAAAACAAAATCACAAGGGCACCGTTTCTCTTTCTACACCCCATCCAACAGTGAGACCAACCAAAATTCGAATTAATAGGCTTTGTAGAAATAAACGATACTTTTTTGTTAAATCAAAGGGCTTTGCAAAGGTGGTGGTTCAATGTGAAGGTAAATTGTACTATGTAGAGTTGCCTAGAGGCATGGACCTCCACGTCAAAGAACTTACCAAACAGAACTATTTAATTCGAAATGATACAGGTTTCAGTGTGTGGAAAACATTTAAAATAAAAAAAGATTAAAAAGTGTATTCCAAATTAAAAATAGTCTTTTCCAAATTAAAAAAAAGTGTGGACAACCTATTTACAATTTGTAGCATATGCTGCAGAGTGTAAATAGGTTGTCCACACCTTTTTTTTTTACAATGCTACAACGACCTTGACCTAAATAACGGACTTAGATATATTGCACTAAGTCAAAGATAAAACTTAAATGGAAAAAGGAGAAATATTATATTAAATACATTATTCAACAGTAAAGAGGGGAGGGGGTAAGCGGGTATTTAAGCGAGAGATTCGGAATATAATTATTAGTTGTATCGTCATGAGCGTCAACAGCAACACATGGGGAAAGGAAATTAGCGAAGAGGAGTTGTACGCGATTGTTGAGGCTGCTGAAATGACTGAGGTTTATAAAATTAATAAGGTTGCAGAAAATGGTGCTCAGTCTCAACCGCAACAAACTACATCACCGATGCAGTCTACAACGCAACAACCAAGACCCTATCATGTTATCCTGGAGGAGTACAATGAGGCGATGAGGTACGCCTTTACTAAGTGGTGTGGTCAACCGCGTGAGCATGATGCAGACTTTCGCCTGGTTGCAGACTTAGAACTTGAGCTTCAAAGAACAAAGGCTGCTCAATAGTGAGAAGAGTTATTGTTTACTTTAAAATACAGAGCGGGGAATAGATCAGTTTGCGGTCCAAGTGAGAACCACTTACTGCTCTATTCCCCGTTCTGGCAACTGGTGTAAATGACCTTGGGACTTAGAAAATATTCGTTTGATAAAAAATAATGAAAGATCTTCTTATTTCTCACAACAATATCTTTTCCTAACCCCCACCACTACCTAAACTAAGTATAAAGGAGGTTCTCCATCGCTGGTAAAAATTAGTACTCTGCTGAAAATGAATGCATCCACTACTTCTATCTCTGCAGCAACTATAATAGTTAGCAGACGGGTCGAAAACATTGATCAGGTGCTTGCTGTAAGGAGATTACTGCTACGGTATCTTGATATAGAGGTTAGTTGTCAATTGTACATGTGGAGACCAACAGGTGAAGTTTATAGTAGTGAAAATGAAGCATTTGAAACAAACTACAGTAGAAAGTTATATAAAATCTTTGGTAATATGGTAAGGTTAGTCGATAAAGGATGGAACATTAATATAACATTTTATATTGTTCCAAACCTGTAATTAAAGCAAAAAAAAAAAAAAAACAAAAAAAAAAACGATGGTTATATAAGCCCGATGTTACAGAGACAATTATCACTTTGGTTCTGAATTGCGTCAAGAGAGCACCTACCATGGTATACCTCCACTATATTGACTCTACTGCTAAAGCGGATACTTTTATCCAGCGTTTTTACCAACTGTTAACGGAGTACCAACATGTTCAGGTCAAAGGATTGGGTATTCGTGGAACAGAAGAAGTAAAAATAGATGTAAAACCAATCCCTTTGAAGAAAAAAATTGTCCAATTATTACAAGAAGGCTACACACTGTGCCTTTATTACACAACCTCATAAACTAAATAAAACGCCAAAGGGGGGGGAATACAGAACGGGGAATAGATCAGTTTGAGGTTTGAATAAGAATCTCTTACTGCTCTATTCCCCGTTCTGGTAATAGGATAAGGTGACCTTGACCCACTTACAGGACTTAATCATTTGTGTTACAATAATACCTCTTCCCTATCACTTTTCCCTACCACTTGCACTTTCAACACTTACCCCCACCACCACCGAAATCATGTATAAAAGGTGGTTTCGTATTAGTGGTAAATCAGTCTGCTACTTGGAATCATGTCGCCCAGAGATAACATTTTCCCTTCTAAGAAGACTATACTAGAATTGATTAAAAATATTCCATTAAATTTAAACGAAGATGAAGACGAAGATGATTCAGAGATGGAAGGTGAACTATTTAGTGATCTTGAACTACTGAGTGAGTTTGCTAGCAGTGAACCATATCTTGGAGAGATGGAGCTGTTGGAGCTGTTGACTGACGACGACGATGTCGATAATAATGAACCGGAATTTCATCATCAGTTGCTTTGCTTGGAGGAAATGGACCTTGTTGATAGTGAAACCCCTCCAAGCAGTATTAATATCGATGATGTAGTTCTAGATCCAGTCACAGGGAACTTTTGTGTTCGTCGTCGCTTATTTAGTGATATGAGCTCATCATCATCATTATCATCGGAAGAATCTGAATACGTTTTTGTTGTCTTCAAATAGTTTACTTTAAATACAAAGCGGGGAATAGATCAGTTTGTGGTTATAGTGAGAATCACTTACTGCTCTATTCCCGGTTTTGGTAATATCGTTGTATGACCTTGACCCATTTACATGATTAAAAAAGTGGGGTAACTTATACATTTAATGGTGGGGGAACGTCTATTTAAAGACGATGCAACAGTGTATATTTATCATATAGACATGATGAACCCACCAGTAAACTCCGTTTGCTACAGCTTTCCCCTCATCGATATCGATGATGTGATAAAACTTACATCAATAACAAAACGGTTCGAACTCGAAAGGCGACTCATAAAAGTCGACGTAATTCCACAAGATCTTCGTTCGGCAATGTTGACTATTGAATATGTTAAAGATGAATCTACAACTGAAGATCCCTATTGTTTTATGAAATTTTTAGTTGATCAAGATGCAATGTGTACAATCCAACTTCACATCCGAGTTTAAAATTTATCAAATGTTTCTGTTGGAGAAAATTGTCTTAGTTAAATACAGAGCGGGGAATAGATCAGTTTATGGTTTAATATAAAATCATTTACTGCTCTATTCCCCGTTTTGGTACATTTGTTCAATGACCTTGACCTAAATACAGAAATTTGTAGCCTCCAGCTACAATAGTAAATATAAAATGCAAAAAAAAAAAAAAAAATAGTAAACTTAACGTAATACGTACCCCCATTACTTTTGCTAGGGTATAAATAGAGGGGTATTTGCAGTGTTGTTCATTATTGCCTTGACCCTTGTGGAGATCGCACCTACATTATGCATCGCTGCGATATTTGCAAGTCTTCATTTAAGGATGAATTTATTTTAATGATACATAAAGAACTGAAACATAACAAAAACCAAAATGAAGAATATGAAGAAGAAGAATTGAAAGAAATAGATCAAATGTTAGCTCAACACCAAAATTCCAGACCTAGTGTTATTCAATATGCACCATCAACATCGACTTCTACCTCTGCTATGTCTACACTTCACCGTCCTTCAACATCATCATCATCATCTGCATCGACTTCTACGCCTGTTCTGTCTACACTTCATCATCCTTCAACATCATCAGCTGCATCGACTTCTACGCATGCTCTGTCTACACTTCACCGTCCTTCAGCATCAACAGCAGTAAATGTAGAACTACATGCCCGAGCACTTCCGGGTAATGTAGTAACCCACTTCAAAATTGACAATGCAAAATTACAACTCGAAGAGTTTTTAAATAACGCAAAAGGATTGGTAAGCAACACTTTGCAAAATGAATTAAAAAGATTAAATTTTATTAAATTTGGACTATTAATGGATGCTTTATTTACAAACATTCAAAATGAAACTTCACCGAGAGGGTTTTTAACAAAAAACCGAACTATTATGTTTTCGTCAGATATTGATTCAATCGTATCTGAATGTTTTGAAGAGCTAATGACTAAAATACAAGAACATGAAGGAAGAGGCTCTGGATGGAATTTGTTAAGCATCACAGGGCTAGACTTAAGAGTACACAAACACGGCTATGGAATTCGAGGAAGTAGCTACATTCCTCTACCAACAAAGATTAGAAATACCTTATCCTGCGTCAACGTACAAAATCAAGATACTGAGTGTTTTAAATATGCTATGTTGGCCAAATATGTAACAATTCATCCGGAAAGACCAAGTCACTATTATGAAGAAGTACAACATAGATATAATTTCCAAGGGATGACTTACCCTGTTGCTATAACAGACGTTTCAAAATTTGAAAAACAAAATCCTTCAGCTTCTGTCAACCTCTTCGGATTGGATTCGACAAACAATTTGTACCCCTTGCGTATAACACCAAATGAGCGCAGAGATCATACCGATTTGTTATTAATTACTAAAGGTGATATTTCACACTTTGTGTATATCAAAAAATTTGAAAGTCTTGTTTCTAATCAATTATCTAAGCATAAAAGAAAGATGACAATTTGCAAAAGATGTTTTTGTCACGTGAACAAAGAACTAAGAAGGGGAGGGTCTGATTGGTTAGTAGAACACCAGCGGTTATGTAATGGAAACTATGAAGTAAGAATTAAATTGCCGCATCCTAGCAGAGCGCAGATAAAATTTGACAAAGTAATACAACAATACCGTGTACCTGTTGTTGTTTACGCTGATTTCGAGTCTTCTTTACACCCGCTTGAACAACAAGAAGAGGACGTTACAAGAAGAAGCAAATACCAACTTCATTCACCAAACAGTTATTGCATACTAATTAAATCCACGTTGACTGAAGACCATCTTCAAAAATATGGACTATCATCTTCTCCAAAGATTTATCGCGGTGAAGAAGCAGCCAAATACTTTGTCGATGATTTGTATGACATAGCTGCAAAGGTAGAAGAACTGTATGGAACAAAGGTACCCATGTCACCTATGGAAGAAGAAGAACTTCAACATTATGATTCAACAACAACGTGTTATTTGTGTAATAACACCTTTACACTGGATAACGTTAAAGTTCGTGACCACGATCATCTTACGGGAGCGTACAGAGGTGCAGCCTGTAACGCTTGCAACTTGAACTACAAACTACCATATTTTATCCCCGTAGTTCTGCACAATCTGAGTGTTTATGATTCGCACTTCATAATCCCCGAACTAGGAAGAGATAATGGAGCAATAGACGTTTTGGCTACTACAATGGAAAAATTTATAAGCTTTTCAAAAAAGGTGGGTAAAATTAAATTAAGGTTTGTTGATTCATTTAGATTTATGCCTTCAAGCCTCATGAAATTATCTGAAAATCTAAGAAGAACAGATTTGATAGAAACAAGCAAAATTGTACCCAATAGTAAAATGGATTTGGTTCTTCGAAAAGGAGTCTTCCCCTATAATTACATCGATGGACTGCATAGATTTGATGAAACATCACTACCTTCACCAGAACACTTCAAAAACAAACTTAATGATTCGGAAATATCACTTGAGGACTATCAACACGCACGTCGAGTATGGAACGAGTTAGATATGAAGACCTTAGGAGATTACTCGGACTTTTATGTCAAACTAGATGTAACTCTTCTTTGTGATGTAATGGAAGAATTCCGAAACACCTGTTTTGCTGCATACGGTTTGGACCCTCTACATTCGTATACTTCACCAGGATTAGCTTGGCAAGCCATGTTAAAAGAAACAAAATGCAAACTCCAACTTTTAACAGACATTGACATGGTTTTAATGGTTGAAGCTGGAGTAAGAGGCGGATTGACCCAAAGTGTTACCAGACATGTCAAAGCCAACAACAAATACCTACCCGATTACGATGAAACCAAACCGTCAACCTATTTAGGATATTTCGATGCAAATAACCTGTACGGATGGGCAATGTCAAACCCACTTCCTTTTGATAACTTTAAATGGATTAATCCCGACTCTATTGGCGATATTTTACAAATTCCGAAACATGGTGACACTGGATATATTTTGGATTGCGATTTTGAATACCCAGAAAATTTACATGATCTTCATTATGACCTTCCACTTCTTGCTAAAACAGAAATTTCACCAATTGGAAAACACCCCAAATTAATGATGACATTAAATAATAAACAACGCTACGTGGCTCACTTTTGGGTGGTTCAACAAGCTATCGAATTAGGACTACGTCTAACAAAAATTAATAGAGTTTTGGAATTTTCTCAATCATGCTGGTTGAAACCCTACATTGATTCAAATACCATCAGAAGAGCAGCAGCTACATCAGACTTTCAAAAAGATTTCTTTAAATTAATGAATAATGCGATATTTGGAAAAACATTGGAAAACAAAAGAAGACACAACAATGTTAAACTTGTTACCGACGCAAAAAAATTACAGAAACTAGTACAGCAGCCAAATTTTGGAACATCTATAATTATTAATGAAAAACTTGTAGCAGTGTCTATGAAGAAGACGAGTGTGAAGATGGATCGTCCTTTGTATATAGGCATGTCAATCTTGGACATCTCAAAAACACACATGTACGATTTTCACTACAACAAAATGGTGGCGTTCTACGGAAGAGAAAATATATCTATTACATATATGGACACTGACGCTTTTATATATCGCATAGTAACATTGGACATGTATAAAGATTTACGTACATTTATTTACAAGAACGACTTTGATTTCTCCGATTATCCAAAAGATCATCCAAACTACGACAATGACAGACACAAAAAAGTACTAGGCAAATTCAAGGATGAGGCTAATGGTGTTCTGCTTGAAGAGATTGTTGCACTGATGTCTAAACTATATTCTTTGAAACTCTATAATGACAAAGAAGAAGAAGAAAAGAAGAATAGCTATATTAAGAAAGCTAAAGGTGTAAAGAGTTTATATTTAAAGAAGAAAGTGCATTTTGAACACTACAAGCAATGCTTATTTGAGGATAACATCATTACAGCTAAATTCAACACCATCAGAAGTTTTAACCATCAGCTGTACAGCGTGACTGAAGTTAAAAAGGCGCTATCCTGTAATGACGACAAAAGACAAACCCTTCCAGACAACATCCACACTTTACCATTCGGTCACTATTCCCTCAACCCTATTGACTAATAACCCTTTCATCGTCCTAGATCCTCTATCCTTTTCCTTTCCGTAAAAAAAGGGGAAACACAGCAATGTTAAGCTGTGTTTCCCCTTTTTTTACACAAGTTTTGAATGACCTTGAACTATATGTATATATATAAGCAGATTTATACAAAAGAATATTTAATACCATATCAGCTGCCTTCGTGAAACCATCATGTCAGACCTGAAGGAGAAGATTATTAATAAACTACACAAACCTGCAAGAATAAAGTTTCCAAGAAGAAATACTGTTATAAAAGGGATAAATGATCTATATCAAGCGGATTTAATTGAAATGCGACCGCATAGCAGAATAAACAAAGGATTTAAATATATACTCACAATTATTAATTGTTTTACAAAAGTTGCAGACGCTTTGCCTCTAAAGGACAAGACTGGTAAAAGCGTAACAGAAGCCATGGAAATAGCCATAAAAAGAGATAAAAACAAAATTAAACATTTACAAACTGATGATGGAACAGAATACTTTAATACAAACTTTGCACAGTTAATGAATAAATATAAAATAAATCATTATTCTACAAATTCAGAGAAAAAAGCTGCTATTGTAGAAAGATTTAATAGAACCTTAAAAGGAGCACTGTATAAACAATTTTCAAAAAGAGGTTCTTACGTATGGTATGATGTTTTACCACAATTAATAAATGATTATAACAACAGGTTTCATAGAACTATTGGTATGAAACCTAACAAAGTAAATAGAAGAAATGCAAAAGATGTATTAAAACGCATAAAGAAAAATACAAAGCCTAAAGTAGAAAAAATGCAGCCAAGAAAATTTAATGTAAGTGATAAAGTACGGATTAGTAAATATAAGGGAGTGTTTACCAAAAAATACCTTCCCAATTGGACGAATGAAGTTTTTACAGTGTATAAAGTGCAACCGACTGTACCTGAAACGTATATCCTAAAAGATAACAAAGGAGATTTGTTGCAAGGTGCATTTTATGGACATGAAATGTTAAAGTCAACAGTAGGTGATGTATATCTTGTTGAAAAAGTGTTACAAAGAAAAAAGGACGCAGTTAAAGTGCGGTGGTTAGGGTTTAACAAAACTGAGGATTCATGGATACCTATAAAGGACTTGGTTTAATACAAGCAACTCATTTCATCGTTAACCTTTGAGCAGGATGGAGATTATTCACCATAAAGATCGATTCAATATTAATAACATAGATGATTTAACTGTGGATAACGTTAAAATCAACAATGGTAAACACGGTAGTTTACTTCAAAACACTGTTCGATGTATAGTAAGTGGCCCCTCAAACTGTGGAAAGACCAATGTTGTCTTTAATTTGATCACTAATCCGCAGGGATTAAGGTTTAGTAACCTATATATTTTTTCAAAGTCTCTACATCAACCAAAGTATCAATTGCTGGATAAAATCCTATCTGATGTGTCTGATGTTAATTTTTACAAATTTAACGCTAGTGATAGCATTATGCAACCAAACGAAGCGAAACCGTATTCTGTATTTATATTTGACGATGTATCTTGTGAAAATCAGGATACTATTAGAAACTACTTTGCCATGGGAAGACATAATAACATCGACAGCATATATATAGGACAAACTTATAGCAAAATCCCAAAACAACTTATCAGAGATAATGCAAATATTCTAATTGTATTCAAACAAGATGATACTAACCTAAAACATATATATAACGATCATGTGAATGCGGATATGCCATTTGAAAAGTTTAAAGAGCTTTGCGGAAAAGCATGGGCGGAAAAGTATGGATTTTTGGTTATTATGAAAGATCAAGCTATAAAAGATGGTCGTTATAGAATAGGTTTTGATAAATTCGTTTTAATACACTGATTAGCGGTATTACTGTACAAGTCGTCAAGGTGTGAAGATGGTTAACCAGGAAAAGCTATTAAAGGAAATAAAATCACTTAGTGATTCTATTAGACAAAAAAACCGAGCTTTAAAATCAGGTATAAATGAAAGAGAGCAATTTTTAGAAACAACATTCAAACCTGTTACTGAACCTTTAAAGCGATTAGCACAAAATATGGAAAGACCTTCATTTCGCTTCGAAGGAGACAAAATGCTACCAATTTCCAAATATGAAGAAGAATTTCAGAATGATGAAAGTTCTGACCAGTTACAAACATCTGAAGAAAGCGACGAGTATGAAGAAAGCGGAGATATAGGAGATTTAAGGGAAAAGAACATTGCAGGAGATACAAGTACAGAAGATACAAGTGCGGAAGATACAAGAGCAGAAGAAGAGGATATCAACCCATCCAACTTAAGCAAATTAGGCACAGATATTATGTTTAAAGGAACACTTGGAAGAAAATATACATTAAAAATGTTACATGGCACACATGCTAATCGAAATTATCATACATATGGAGCTAGAATAGAGGATAAAGGACTAATGATTGGAGATAGAAAGTTAGATATAAACGAAAATGATGATATAGTTATTGGTGATAAGAAATATAAAGGTACAACAGGTTTGTTTGAACTCATCTTTAAAAATAATCCTGGTAAATTTACTAAAAAGGATTTACAATTGTTTAAAAATATACTAGAGTATACAAATGCACATAGAAAAAAATATTCCAAAGAACTACCTATTCATAGAAACAGGTCAATAAAATACACAAACATTATATCTAGTCTTTTCCCCTCGAAATCAAATAAAGCTCCAATTAAAAGAAGAGCTTTATCTTCTGCTGAATTAAATGTTTTGCATAAAAAAAGAAAAACAACTGATCCTACTACATCTGGAAGGGGATTATTAAAAAATTTGTATAAAACCAATATAATATATTACAACGATATAAATAAGTTAGTTGATCGAATGAGGTTATTACATGAAGCTATGGAAGCCGGGCACACTGGTTTAGAAAACGAATGGGTAGCTTTGGTTGATGAACTGCGAAAACGAGAAATAATTGTTCAGTAGACGTATATATATATATATATATAGTAAGAACCTAAACGATAGCGATTCAGTTACATCATGAGTGTGGACAAGTTTGGACGGTATTCCGAGTTTGGAGTAAAATCTGGATATAGTGAAAAAAGAGCTGGGTTTCCGTTAACACCTGATGGTAATTATAATTTTGAAGGAAAAGTAATTCAAAATGTTGGTGATCCGCTTTTGTCTTCTGATGCGGTTACGGTACAATATATGGATAAAAGAACCCCGATTGTACACGAAGACCATTGGGGATTTTCCGGTAAAAGGTTAAGCAATATAAAACATCCCATTTATGATGGTGAAGCAGTAAATTTAGCGACTTTAAAATTGTTAACGATTTACAAAAAGAATGAAACTGATACAAGCTATGATGTAAAAAAATTAAAATTGTCAAATGTAGGTGATTGTGAGCAGGATGGAGACGCTGTAAATAAGAAAATATTTGATATAGTACACAAGAAATGGACTACAGAATATGAAAAACATATGGAAAGGTTTGGTGCAGCTTTATTTAATTATATCCATCGGGCTTCAGGAAGAGCTGTAGCTTCAGATGTTGACAGCCACAATTATTTAGACTGGAAAAAGATACACAATCCAGAAAAACCTAATCAATTAGATAAACCGTCTGAGCCTTCTAAAGTCAAGACATTAGGAAAGGGGGATAAAGTGAATGTGATTAATGAACCAACAGAAAACGATGAAGATTATATAAGAGAAAAAAGAATTTAAATACCCATGATAAGGGATAAAGCATCAGTCATATTCGAGAGATAATACAGAGAGGATGATGGAATCCAATATTACTGCGTGGAGTTTAATATCTCAAGAGCCGAGATTTCCCCAAGGAGTGCTGACAGATGGTTTTGTTCAACGGTTTGATAGATATATGGATTGGGAACAACTTTCCATACACTACCTCTTCACAATGACTATGTTAAGAATTTATTTTCACAGAGTTAACTGGATTCATATTTTACAAAGACAACAGTTTTCAGAAGACTTCCTTGTAGAGATGACATCAAATTTTAATAACTGTTGGGAAGTAATAAGTAAATATCAAAATCTCTCTGAAAATTACATTGACAATTTTAAAGATAAACTAGACTGGAATGTGTTATTTAATTACCAACGATTAAGTGGCAAGTTTCTAAGGGAACATGACAACTATTTAGATTTTATTCATTTTACCGAAAACAACGATACCATCACCAGCGGAGAAACATTTGAAACATCTTCAATTACACCTTATTTCTATTTTTACTACTTTTATTTATTATGTCTACATTTAATTAATTAATCCATTTCTATATAATAAATGGATTTTAAACAGTATATATATAATACAAGAAGCCAAGACTAATATTACATTCATTGTAAAACATTTATAGAGTGCACCTACTGATTGTAAGTTTGGCTATAAATAGTCATGCCGAGGGTTAAACGCATCAGTCATAATCGAGAGAGATTACAGAGAGGAAGGGGAATAGCATCAACAGCATTTTCTCTATTAAGTAAACCGGTTGGAGCTATAGTTAACAAGGCGATTGATTTATTACCTGTGGAATTACATTTACCTGTAGGATATCAATATTGTGGTCCTGGAACCAAATTAGAGAAACGGCTTGCTAGAGGAGATCCTGGAATAAATAAGCTTGATCAGGCCTGTAAACAGCACGATATAGCGTATTCCAAATTTGGTGATACAAAAAATAGATCAATAGCAGATAGAGCACTTTCTGAGAAAGCTTGGCAAAGAGTAAAATCTAGTGACGCGAGTATTGGTGAAAAAGCAGCGTCTTTAGCAGTAACAGCAGCAATGAAAGCAAAAACTACGTTTGGAGGAGGAAAGAGAAGAAGGCGTGGGAAAAGACCCGCTAAGAAACAAGGAGGTAATATCAGAAGAAAACGTCGATCTACTAGTGGTAAAGGTAAAAAGAAACCAACAATATGGTCAATGATAAAAAAGGGAGGAGGACTATACCTAAGACCGTATCGTGTGTATTAAATAAGAAAGAGCAATTAATAATTAAAAACAAAGAATTAACCAATGAAGAACTGATTACATATGCTTCTTGTTTGAAAATCCCATTTTTTAGAGGAGTATTTATGAAAGATGAATTACCGGTTAAAATGTGGAAAAATGAGACTGGTATAGTAAATTTGGATAATAGTGAAGGATTAGGCACTCATTGGGTGTGTTACAAGAAACTTGGAGAAACGATTTATTATTTCGACAGTTTTGGAAACCTTCCACCACCGAAAGAACTTCAACAATACTTTCGTGCGGCAGAAAATGTTTTTTACAATTATACAAGAAAACAACCTGATGATACATCCATTTGCGGTCATTTATGTTTAGACTTTTTAGCTAAAAGTGTTAGTCAACTTTAAGATGTCTTCGTATACAGTGTCATTAACCGGTAACTCATGTACTTTGCGCAGTATTCTGTTTCCAGCGCTACGTTTGCAAAAAGGAAGACTATGGGAAGCCGCATTATTGGATTTAACAACATATAACTCTATTCCAAACGTTAGTGAAGGAATTAATAACAAAATACATTATTACAAGACAAAAGATAATAAAGGAAAATATTCAGCTTTGGAAGAATTCAGTTTACCAACAGGAGCTTATGAAATTGATAATATAAATGAAGTTATACAAAAACATATGGGAAAAGAAAATATAACAATAAAAGGCAATAACAATACAATGAAAGCTGAAATTACTTCTAAGTATTATATTGATTTTGGCCAAGAACGTTCAATTGGTAGTTTATTAGGGTTTTCTAAGGAAACAAAGGTATTAGAACCTAATACAACTCATTCTGGGAATAGAACTGTGACGATCATCAAAGTAAACAGCATAGACATTACATGTAACATTATACAAGGATCCTACAGAGATGGAGAAAATCGGCATATATTACACACATTCTACCCATCAGTCGCACCGGGTTTCAAGATAGTAGAAAAGCCTCAAAACCTTGTGTACCTACCGTTAAACACCAGTTTCATTTCAGACATCGTGCTGAACATAGTGGATCAAGACGGAAACCTTATTGACTTTCGAGTAGAAGCTATTACTGTAAGAATACATATAAAATCATCCGCTTAGATAATGGGGTTATCATTTAAAAAGAGAGAGCCAACCAGCAAAGAGGTCAGTAGCTCATCAGCTGTAGAAGGATTAACAAGTGACAACATTCGTTTTCTAGAAGAAATTGGATTAAAGGTCATTAACAATGGATATACTGGATATAGCGCAGGGCCCAACATTCGACGAGACCTTATGGGAAAAGGAATATCACACGCACAACCCTTACGCTTCGTCCAAATTAAACAATAACGATGAAATTAGGATTCCTATACAACAACAAGACATTTATACTCTTCCATGCGAAAGTTATTTATATATTGAAGGAAAAGTAACAAAAGCTGACGGTACTGTTGGAACCACTGTTCCGTTCATAAATAATCCTATGGCATTTTTGTTTGACGAGATTAGATATGAAATTTCAGGAGTTACAGTCGATTCAACAAAAAAGGTTGGAATTTCCAGTACATTAAAAGGATTAGCGTCTTTAACACCAAATGAGAAGAATCTGTTAGCTGTTGCAGGATGGGTTGCACCAGACAAAAGTATAATTACTCCTGACGCTTCGGGAAACTTTGATTTTTACGTACCTTTAAGATTACTTTTAGGATTTGCTGAAGATTACAGAAGAATAATAATAAATGTAAAACAAGAACTAGTTTTATTAAGGTCATCAAACGATAATGATATTATTAAAGCATCTGCTGGAACAACTGAAGCCAATTTAGACTGGAAACTAACATTAGACAAGATTGTTTGGAGAGTACCACATGTGCGACTAAATGATGAACACAGGATTACATTATTAAGAAAGTTAAAATCAGATCGAGACATTGTAATGCCATTCAGAAGCTGGGAGTTTCATGAATACCCCGTTTTACCTTCAACACAACGGCATACATGGACTGTAAAAACTTCTACTCATTTGGAAAAAGCGAGATATGTAATCTTTGGATTACAAACAAAGAAAAAAAGTATATTAACTGAAAATGCTGGTGAATTTGACCATTGTAAATTAACAAACTGTAAAGTGTTCCTGAATTCACAATTCTTTCCCTACGACAACTTTAATATCTCTTTTGATAAAAAAAGGTACAGTGTTTTATACGATATGTACGCTAGGTTCCAAAATTCATATTACGGCAAAACAAACACACCTCTACTATCTCCCGTACAGTTTGAATCGAAAGCTCCGATTGTTGTAATTGATTGCTCCAAACAAAACGAATCTGTAAAATCGTCTAGTGTTGATATAAAAATAGAAATGGAATTTCAAGAAAACGTACCTGCAAATACATCTGCGTATTGTTTAATTTTGCACGATAAAATTGTTACATACACACCGTTGACTGGTATCGTAAAGACGGTATTGTAAAACGTTGTACCACCACCGGCACCGCCACTGTCGCTAACCTATAAATAGCGGAGCAACAATGCAGGTCTTCAGTTGATCGTCTATCATCGCATGGGCAACATCTTCTACAAAATGAGTTCTCCATCTGTTGTACAAGGTGATGCAGAGGTAGCACCGTTATTGGAACGTGATAATACTAGTGAAGAAAAAATCATCAAGGAAATAACTGCATTTTTAAAGTTTGGTAAAAGAGATAGAGAGAAGGAAAGTAATGCAGACCCATCAAAGGTAGTACCAAAGAGGAAGAAGAAAGTTGAAGAAAATATTCCTCCTCACATTTTAACTGAAGTTTTTTTGCGAATCTTTTACCCCATCTCAGCATGCATCAGTAAAAGTGTATCAGTTGGATTGATGAAGTCATTGGATTATTCCCCTACAGTAATACTACACCATGGAACAAAAAAGGTTTTATTTTCGCAAAATGCTTGGGAGTCATTTTTGAAACATGTACATTTAATAGAATGTTATTTAACTAACAGTTTGTGTGGAAGGAAAACACATATTCGACTTTTGGATTGTGACAATGAAATCGATATTGTTAAACATCGTGGACAACTACAAGTGCGAATTAGAGACTTGACTCAACATGAAAATAAGATTCTACTGTCACATGAAGAATTCTACGTTTTAAACTACGCAACAGAACCTATTACAAGGTACATGAGACAGTTGGTATTTGCAAGCGCTATTATTAAAGAATATTTGGTTGATACTTTGGAAAAACAACCTGATAGCACCATCGTGTACGGACCTGTGGATACATCTATTTTTAATAGAATACCTCATGAAGTTTGCATGTGGAGAAAGTTAAAGGATTTTGAACCACTTGTAGAAATCGCTACAGAAGCTACAGAAGAAACAACACAGGAAGAAGAAACGGAGAAACAAGAAGAAGAAGAAAACGAAACACAAGAAGAAGAAGTTAAAAAAGACTAAAGTTTGACTTAGTAAAGAAGAACACACGTGGGGTAGGCCTATTGGGGACGGTGCCCACGTTAAATATACACCAACGCGCCTGCAACTGTACGGCCTGGTATTTAACCTACCGTGGTGTGGAAAACAGTTTAGTTGATCGCTAGGTGCCATGATGAGCGGAGGGGATGAAGAAGTGAGTGTAAAGCCTTGTGTAATAGAATTTCAAGCATTTCGAAATAATGATGATAGGTTTATTATCAAGGAATTAGTAATTTTAGACTTGCTTACATTTGTAGCCTACCCATTCACGTTTAATGCTCCTTTTTCTTTTAACAAACTTAACACCAAAGCAAAAAGTACAAACAAATGGATAACAAACTACTTTCATCACATACATTGGTATGAAGGATTTATAAGCTACAGTAATCTGCACAGTATTATGTTTAACTTTTGCAAACAATATTCACATATATACACAAGAGGATTAGAAAAAAAGAACTGGATACAAAAGTACACGCACGGTGATGTTTTCGATATAACTATCAGTAAGGACTTTAACATTAATCTCGGTAATATTTGTGTCGCTGCAAAAGATCTTAAACACGGCCAAACAAACTGTGCATTGTACAACGCGTATCGTTTGGCTGCTTACTTGAAACAAACGCAGGAATGTGGTGGGGGTAGCGGAGAACAGAAATGTGGTGGGGGTAGCGGGGCCTAGTTTGTGATTAATAACATTTGGTATGTGGCTTCACCTAGTTGAGTTATACAAAAATTTGTATAAAAACCCATGTTTTGTGTACCTTGTTTCAGCAAACATGCATATTCAGACACCATGTTATTCTTATGGAGAATAATTCAAATGCCATAAATCATTTATTTATGAATGTTTATTGATGAAACTTGGTAAGTGGCTTTAAGTGGTATTAAGATACATATGTATGCATTTGAAATTAGCTGAGTACGCAGGTTTGCTGCTATAGGGGTATTTAATTTAAGTAGGCTAATATATTGAGATTCTGACGTCGAAAACTAAGGAGATGTGACTCGAAAGTCGAAAATCAAAGGAATAATGACTCTTCTTTGTCATCGTCAGTTTCTAGTTTTATGCAGTAAATTATGAAATATTGGAGACTGTACGTAGTGGCGAGGGAGCTCACTGGTTGCACTAATATAGACGTTATTGATTCCACAGTCCCCAGCGAACTCATGGTCACATGGATTGTACTCTTCGTTTCACAGTGAAAATGGATTTATGTTAGTATTTGGATCTAGTTTAAAACATAAGTCAATTTGTTTTTAAATTTTTTGATATTATGTAGTTACTCATTTGGAAATAAATTATTTGAACGCTAAATTGGATTGAATGTTGATTTTTATCTCAGATAACATTTCCGACTTTTATACATTATTTTGAAACTTATGTTCGGTCGGGTTTTTGCCGAAACATTATTCTTTAGGAACGCTCATGCGCCAGTTTAGGCCACTCTTAAACTAGGTGATCGACTATAGGGAACTTATCTCAGGTGTAACTCAGGTGTAACTAGAGATAAATGAGAGGTGGGATGATGAGGTAAATGATGAGGGATGAGGTGGTAGGGATGATGAGGTTAATGATGAGAAATGAGGTGGTAGAAATGATGAGGTTAATGATGAGTAATGAGGTGTTAATGAGGTAAATGATGAGGGATAGTTGGTAGGGATGATGAGGTAAATGATGAGGGAAAGGTGGTATGGATGATGAGGTAAATGATGAGGGATAGGTGTTAGGGATGATGAGGTAAATGATGAGGGATAGGTGGTCAGGATGATGAGGTAAATGATGAGGGATAGGTGGTAGGGATGATGAGGTAAATGATGAGGGATAGGTGGTAGGGATGATGAGGTAAATGATGAGGGATAGGTAGAAGGGATGATGAGGTAAATGATGAGGGATAGGTGGTAGGGATGATGAGGTAACTGATGAGGGATAGGTGGTAGGGATGATGAGGTAAATGATGAGGGATAGGTGGTCGGGATGATGAGGTAAATGATGAGGGATAGGTGGTCGGGATGATGAGGTAAATGATGAGGGATAGGTGGTAGGGATGATGAGGTAAATGATGAGGGATAGGTGGTAGGGATGATGAGGTAAATGATGAGGGATAGGTGGTTGGGATGATGAGGTAAATGATGAGGGATAGGTGGTAGGGATGATAAGGTAAATGATGAGGGATAGGTGGTAGGGATGATGAGGGATAGGTGGTCGGGATGAGGAGGTAAATGATGAGGGATAGGTGGTAGGGATGTTGAGGTAAATGATGAGGGATAGGTGGTAGGGATGATGAGGTAAATGATGAGGGATAGGTGGTTGGGATGATGAGGTAAATGATGAGGGATAGGTGGTAGGGATGATGAGGTAAATGATGAGGGATAGGTGGTTGGGATGATGAGGTAAATGATGAGGGATATGTGGTAGGGATGATGAGGTAAATGATGAGGGATAGGTGGTAGGGATGATGAGGTAAATGATGAGAGATAGGTGGTCGGGATGATGAGGTAAATGATGAGGGATAGGTGGTAGGGATGATGAGGTAAATGATGAGGGATAGGTGGTCGGGATGATGAGGTAAATGATGAGGGATATGTGGTAGGGATGATGAGGTAAATGATGAGGGATAGGGGGTAGGGATGATGAGGTAAATGATGAGGGATAGGTGGTAGGGATGATGAGGTAAATGATGAGGGATAGGTGTTCGGGATGATGAGGTAAATGATGAGGGATAGGTGGTAGGGATGATGAGGTAAATGATGAGGGACAGGTGGTTGGGATGGTGAGGTAAATGATGAGGGATAGGTGGTAGGGATGATGAGGTAAATGATGAGGGATAGGTGGTAGGGATGATGAGGTAAATGATGAGGGATAGGTGGTTGGGATGAGGAGGTAAATGATGAGGGATAGGTGGTAGGGATGTTGAGGTAAATGATGAGGGATAGGTGGTAGGGATGATGAGGTAAATGATGAGGGATAGGTGGTTGGGATGATGAGGTAAATGATGAGGGATAGGTGGTAGGGATGATGAGGGATAGGTGGTAGGGATGATGAGGTAAATGATGAGGGATAGGTGGTCGGGATGATGAGGTAAATGATGAGGGATAGGTGGTAGGGATGATGAGGTAAATGATGAGGGATAGGTGGTCGGGATGATGAGGTAAATGATGAGGGATATGTGGTAGGGATGTGAGGTAAATGATGAGGGATAGGGGGTAGGGATGATGAGGTAAATGATGAGGGATAGGTGGTAGGGATGATGAGGTAAATGATGAGGGATAGGTGGTTGGGATGATGAGGTAAATGATGAGGGATAGGTGGTAGGGATGATGAGGTAAATGATGAGGGATAGGTGGTAGGGATGATGAGGTAAATGATGAGGGATAGGTGGTAGGGATGATGAGGTAAATGATGAGGGATAGGTGGTAGGGATGATGAGGTAAAGGATGAGGGATAGGTGGTAGGGATGATGAGGTAAATTATGAGGGATAGGGGGTATGGATGATGAGGTAAATGATGAGGGATAGGTGGTAGGGATGATGAGGTAAATGATGAGGGATAGGTGGTCGGGATGATGAGGTAAATGATGAGGGATAGGTGGTAGGGATGATGAGGTAAATGATGAGGTAAATGATGAGGGATAGGTGGTTGGGATGGTGAGGTAAATGATGAGGGATAGGTGGTAGGGATGATGAGGTAAATGATGAGGGATAGGTGGTAGGCATGATGAGGTAAATGATGAGGGATAGGTGGTAGGCATGATGAGGTAAATGATGAGGGATAGGTGGTAGGGATGATGAGGTAAATGATGAGGGATAGGTGGTAGGGATGATGAGGTAAATTATGAGGGATAGGTGGTAGGGATGATGAGGTAAATGATGAGGGATAGGTGGTTGGGATGGTGAGGTAAATGATGAGGGATAGGTGGTAGTGATGATGAGGTAAATGATGAGGGATAGGTGGTTGGGATGGTGAGGTAAATGATGAGGGATAGGTGGTTGGGATGGTGAGGTAAATGGTGAGGGATAGGTGGTAGGGATGAGGAGGTAAATGATGAGGGATAGGTGGTAAGGATGGTGAGGTAAATGATGAGGGATAGGTGGTAGGGATGGTGAGGTAAATGATGATGACTAGGCGATGTCATGCCGGTGTCATCATGCAATCGTAGAGCGGACGCCGGTCGGCAGAAATATTGCAACATGTCACTGAAAAATAGTGTATTTCATTACTAGTGCTGAAAGTGGTCTTAAAAGCACTCTAGGTACGAGTTTTGAACGATACTTTTCATCACGCTGTAAATATTAATGTAATAATAATAAATCAGATGTCTCTAATAATAAAACATCAGGTTTTCTGAGTAATATTTATCACAACATAATGTCAACAATAGCGTTTATATACATTTACATTTTTCTGCTAACCAGATTAATAATAACAGATGATTTAGAATACAACACTGCTATTGGTACTTTAGGGCCGACACACGGAGGGGCTACCGGGACTATTGTATATAACTGCATTAAAAGTTTCATAGGTGTAAAATTAGTGGGGTATTTTAAAGACAGGCAGACAGACAGACAGACAGACAGGTTGACAGGTAGGCATTATCGTAAAACCAGTTTGTTTTATTTAGTAAACATTAAATAATTTCTTTAGTAGCATGATTCGTGTTGTTAAATTCCTGATTCTGTTTAGTAAACATTGTAAAAACAATAAATAAAAACCCTTATTCTAAATTCTTGAAGAAAGCTATACTTTCTCCATACACTAGTCCTATATATTATTTTAAAGGGAAGACGAAAAATGTGTAATTTATTGCACAACCTGTAAACAAAAATCATGTCGTTGCAAAATTGGTAAAAGGTTATACTATAAAGATTAATTTTTGGGTCCAGCCACTTGTTAAATTTTAGCATCACTAACACCTGTTGAGATTATCACTGAAAACAACGCCTTCATTAGTTCATGAATGCCAACCGTACAACGGGTAAGTGTAGAACACTAGTCAAACGATTGAAGGCGTTATGAAATTGTCTGAACTATTCATGAAGAATGTGAATAAACTAAAAATAGTTGGGAGTAATCTAAAAAGTGCCAGAGTGCATAATTTCTTGTTTTCTTTAATAAGCTTTGAACATTGTTACTGCTCAAAACTTATCTGAAACTGATTAAATATTTAGTTTTCGCGATATAGTATATTTGTCCTGAAGAAAATTATATATATTTAATATAATTATAATTATATTTATATATAAATAAATTATAATTATTATTTTAATTATATATAATTATATATATATTTATACACAATTTATAATATAATTGTATTTATATTTATATATTATTTATAATATAATTATATTTATATTAATATATATATATTGAAATTATATATTGGTTTTGCAACAAAGAAATATAGCTATTGTCAACTTGTAGGTTTGCACAGTTTTTGTTTAATCTCTACATGCCGTTGAGTACAACTAGCCACCAGTACCCGATGTAACCCGAAATACATCAGTTGTGTGGACTGAATGTAGTAGTCAACTTTATAAACTATTTCGAATAAGTATGTTTTCATCTGGTCAAATAAATGTAATGTCCATAAGAATGACATTTACCTTGAACGACTCGTGGAGAAGAGCCCTCAGTTGAATTCGGAATAAAAAACCGTTAACTTTCCCGATTTTAGACCTAAAGAATCAGTGTACCAAATTTCATCACTCCAATGTCCTGAGAAAATGGAGAATTTTAATGAACATTTAGGGCTTCCGCTTTTACATATTAATATATGTATCAAATCATAAATGGAGATCGATTTTATTTTATTCGGTTGGCTGTATCGCTACTTCAGATGTTTCGTTCTGTCATTTTGTAGTTATGAATTGTATTATATTTTACTATATAATGTATACATTAACTTATCTTACTTCCTAAAGGTATTGTACAGTTTAGTATAAATGTATTCTTGAAGGTTTGTAAATCTGTTTTATCACGTCTCTTTCAATATTTGTAATAACAAAATTTCTTTCTTCTTCCTCCCTATTTTAAATCCCACCTTTTTATTCTTCTTAACCTTGAGTAGCCACATAAATATAATCGTAAGTACCTTTTACCATATCCAAATGTTTTACCCATCAAGAAATTATTGAAACACTCGTATAATTATTCAAAAAGCAAACATTACAAATGGCAACTTCAATTTCTAAAAATACACTGGGTGTTGCAACAGCTGCAGATATAAAATTCCCTTTCACAGGTGTCCCATGACAGTGACCGGTGGTCAGCAATGCTCCAGTGACCTCAGCGGCCGCAGGTAATGACAATGGCTCTAGTGTGCAGTGCACAGTACGGCGGGACATTGTGGAAAAGTTCGACAGAATCTGACAGCGATAACTTTTGAAAGAAGCGCCCGATTTTTATGAAATTTGGCACAAATGTGGAGAGTAACATTTATGACTTTAAGTTCGAAAACCAGATCGATCGGTTTATGGGAAGGGGGTTTTATGGGGGTTTAAAATTTTCCAAAAATCAGTTTTTTGAACTTTTTACCCTAAAATTTTAAAAACACTACATTTTTATTACAACCATTTTGTAGAGCTTAAAAAACAAACAATTTGGTATTTTGAATCATTAAGCTAGGTTTAGTGGTTGTGGAGAAAAGTCAAAAAATGTGTCCATAAAATTTCCCATGTTAATCTTATGGGAATACGGTTTTTAGATTTTCCTCAGATTATTTCACTAAAAACTCCACATTTCTTTCTACCAATCAGTTTAGCTCAACAAAACAATCATTTTGGCGTTTTAAATGTTGTTTTACGTCCAACCGTTGCAGAGATATTCAAAGTGCTAAACACAGTACGTTGTCCAATGTTATCCTTATGGAGAATAAATAGAATGTTATATTTTGATTATTTATGTATGTATATTGATGAAACTTGGTATGTGGCTTCAACTAGTTGTGGTATATTGATAATAGCACAAAAAATGTTTTTTGTTGATTTTTCCCGGTAGCAGCAAACCTGCATACTCGGCCCCCATGTTATTCATATGGAGAATAAGTAAAGTTTTATATCTCCCTTAGTTATGAACCTAAATTAATAAAACTTGGTATGTAGCTTCACCTGGTTGAGTTAATTATTGCAAAAAAAAACTCATATCTTATCTTCCTTGTTGCAGCAAACCTGCGTACTCATTTATAATGTTATTCTTATGGAGAATAAATATAATGCTATTTATCACGTATTTTGAATGTATTTTTGTGAAACTTGGTAAGTGGCTCTAGGTAGTAGTGATACCCATATATTTGCATTGGAAATTCGCTGAGTACGCAGGTTTGCTGTGACGGGGGTATATTTTTTATGTGTGTTTGTAGCCTATTTCATCATCAAAAAGTAAATTTAATCGTTTTAGCAATAATACGATGTTTTTTGTTATTTTTAGTTGAGCTCGTTCTCACGCACAGGCCGATGGGCCTATGTGAGAATGTTGTTTTCCGCAATATTGTTTGTGTACATGATCTTGTATTTGTTTTTAATTGTAAATAAATTTGATTTGACTTGATTTGATTTGATTTATGAATTTTTTTATATATCTAGGAATCTTAACGAACATTCTGATATACCATGTGATACGAAAAACCTTTGAATTTATTACGGAAGTTTTCTCACTTGATCACATGCATTTTAAAATTGGCGTTTTAACTATAGAAAGAATATATTCCTTGATACATTTTATTCCACACATCTTTCCTCCGAGTCTGCTAACCAGCGTACCTTCTGAAAGTGACTTGTTATGTTCACAGCCCCATCGTCCTAGGGGGTTAGCCACTCTCCCAGGGGCTCTGTCTGGCGCACCTTGTTTCCTTTAGTTTTAAACTTTATAGTTATATTTTCCTCAAGCTTGATGGAAGTTAAAGTTATTTATTCAAAGTATGTAGAAAATGCTTAACAAACGGTTATCGTGATAACATTTTATATATTTGTTTGAAAAACTGAGATCGATGTTTTATCGATGGTTTGACTGTTGGAACATAAACATCACCCCCAAAATAATCAAACTAATCAGTGAGTGCGCTTGAGCCAATAGTAAAAGAACCTTTACATTGTAAATAAGAATAACCTAACACTGTGATTCTTCCTTGAACTATTTCAAATGCGTTCAGCTTATGTCCTTTCAAACATAACGGGTTTTAGTAAAAAAATTACTTTAGATTGTATTTTCAAGGCCACTCATAGCAATGCATTGTTAACGGCTCCTCGAATTACAGTTGGCTCAAAGGTTCCCAGGGTGGTGTAGCATTGTAATCAAATATAGATAGTTCAATATGTTGGTGTTTGTGGATAAAGGGTGTATTTATGTTGTTTGTATGAAAACCGTTCGAGGTTTTTGAGGACTAACGTTTTGATCAAATAACAAACCCTAATTACTTTTCCCTCGTTTCTGAATCTTATGCGTAATTTTTGGGATTCCAAATAGGTTTCTTGATCATCCCAACTATGAACAGATTAATAAGCTAGATTGGATTTGTAAGAGAGATCTTAGAAATTGGTTCTGTAAGAGAGATCTTAGAAATTGGTTCTGTAAGAGAGAGATTTGTTCTGTAAGAGAGATCTGAGAAATTGGTTCTGTAAGAGAGATCTGAGAAATTGGTTCTGTAAGAGAGAGATTTGTTCTGTAAGAGAGATCTTAGAAATTGGTTCTGTAAGAGAGATCTTAGAAATTGGTTCTGTAAGAGAGATCTTAGAAATTGGTTCTGTAAGAGAGAGATTTGTTCTGTAAGAGAGATCTTAGAAATTGGTTCTGTAAGAGAGAGATTTGTTCTGTAAGAGAGATCTTAGAAATTGGTTCTGTAAGAGAGAGATTTGTTCTGTAAGAGAGGTCTTAGAAATTGGTTCTGTAAGAGAGAATTTTTTCGCCTGTTATTACATAAGAAGGTTTCGTTGGGCGTTGACGGAGCCGAAGAAAGATATAATTAGATCCTGAGCACCCAAAATGAACTGGACCAATTATACAACTCCTCAAATTGATATTGGATCCTTCAGGGTATTCACTGACTATTCACTTCCAATGGGGGACGGCCATATTATAGGCTAGGGGTCAACATAAAATATTAAATACAAGCAGAGGTCGAGGAGTTATGCAATTTGAGTTCTTAATCAGAATGTCGCTAATCTGACCTCTTACGGACAACTGTGTCAGAAATGTTAGTCGGTTGAACATGACATTCCCAAACCTAGTCTACCATCACCGAAAATTAAAAATGTGATTATTCCTGATACAGTAGTTATTTTGCGGTCAGATTTGTGGCAATGAAAAATAGTTTGAAAGACCAACATTTTGTATAATATGGCTTTACACCTATCATAGTATTAACACGACTTTCACTAATGAATGGCCCTTACACGTTTTATAGGTCCATTATGGATTTGCGGAGTTTTAATTTTCTAACTTAATCCACGTAAAAAACCTGTGTGGGTTAAAAGATTTACAACCCACCAGTAAAAACCGCGTATAAGGTTGTTATAGCTGCTCAACGATAAACAATGTTAGTTTCTAATCCGATAAAGTCAGATGGAAATTTTGTTTAGTTAACTCGCCTCGATAGACATACTGGTTTTGCAAATGAGTAAAATAAGTTGTTATGTTTCCCACAAACTTGCAGAAGTGCGGTAGTCCACATGTATTGACAAAATCACTCTGATTATCAATTTTATATTACTGTAGTTTACTGTTAGCTTTCAAAATCAAATAAATTTTAAAAATTAGATTGGTTAGTCGATTTTAAACCTATAAATGTATTTTGGCTATATATAATTTTGTATAATTTTGTAGTTTCAAACCTTCAGGGCTCCACCCCAAGGTTTTAAAAGTTGCAATTTAAATCTTATGGAGGAATTCCGATCAATTGAATCGAATACCAAACGGTTTATATTATCAGAACACAGTACATCACAACGACACCCACACACACACATGTACACACATGTTTGAAGTACGTTATGTAAATAAAATTAACGGGAAGTATAACACAATATAAATATGGAACTTGATAGAGCTGGAAGCACAATAAGATGGTTTTCCTCGATTTCGAGCAACTGGAGCCGCTCGTGTTCCTCGATTATGACGTACAACTCGCAGCCAACATTACGAATCACGAGTCGAGGGCGATTTTACCAGCGCTCGACATTAAGAATGGAGGCCTAAGCCCAGATCAGTGGCGTGCACTTCCAACCAAAGCTGCATTACCTTCCATCTTTTACAGCCTCTCTGTACTTCTTATCTGTGATTCGGAGGAATATACCGCACTGCTAAACATAGGGTCATTTACTTTCTCTTTTAATCAGGGAATATGGAACATATTTGTAAAAGTAACTAAATTAAAGTATTTATTAGTGAATTTCCTTTGGAAAGTGAACTATTAGCATGACCCGCACGGTGAAACTGAAGTTCGGGACCACCATAGAAGTTCCTAACGTGACCCCCTGAACACGTTTTGGGGGGTCGCTCAAAATTATATATATATGTATATATATATATGTACATATATGTATATATATATATATATATATATATATATATATATATATATATATACAGACATATATTTATATATGTGTTCGCACTCTAGCGGTCGCATTTTTTGTCCGATTAACTTCAAATTTGGTAGCGACGTTCCTTTCTGTAATCAGCTGAACAAGTTCGTTGGGCAAAACAATCGGCAAACTAAACCCTTTTTTGGGGATTAATCTTTCAAATTTCGAGTTTTTGGGCCCAAAAAGGGTCAGAAAATCCCCAGATGTAAAATTAATGCATGTTAAAAGATAGGAATTATTGAGGCGAAAGTTTGAAGCCCTCTCTCGTCTTTCTAGCATAAATATTTACCGAGTTATTAAATTTCTTTAATAACTCGGTAAATATTTATGCTAGAAAAAAAAATATTTATTTATTTTATTTATTTATTTAAATATTTATTTTCATGTGTTTCGACTAAACACAGTACGTACGTTGTCTTATGGGGGTTTTGCACTAGAAAAGCCTGTTATTCCTTTGTTAGAGTACTTTTATCATCCCTAGCAACTAACGCCTACTTTCAAGCCTGCCTGGACCTTCTCCTAACATTATAATGCGCAAAATTGTATTCCCACCTTTGCAGGTAAATGAAACCAGGAGCATCAGAACAGCCAAAAAATCAATGTTTTCATATTTCAATAAAAATTGGAATACATGTATGTTTTTACACAGACTTTGAGTTTTATAGGTTTTAATTGGAAATTTATTTCCCTCACGTCAGCGTGCTGCGTGCAAACTCGTTTAAGTTTGTAAACGTGTTTTGTATAACGAAGGACTTTATACTGATGTAGTAAAATTGTAATTAATTCGTCAAAGAATTCGTTCACACGGTAATATACATTTTCTTGTTACATACAGTTTATATCTTTCTCAAATAGGTTAAAACAGTTTCCATATATTTGTTACTTGGTAATTTGATATAATATAGTCTTATCAAAGAATATATATTACTAAATGTTTTTAAAAACCATGTGTTATACCTGCGTACTTGGTAATTATAATTCTAGTTTAGTGGTTATATTTTGTGTTAATTAATTAATAGTTAATACGTATTATACAAATAAAAACCTTGACCAAATTCGAAGTAAGCTTCTCTCGTCCCTTTTACATAAATAAATGTTCCTACGTTAACCCTTCTTTCAGTCTTCCCGTGTCAGTGAATCTTTCTAAACTTTGTAAACAAAATAATACAAAACCAAATGTATTTTTTGCAAATTTTATTTGTTATTTAACTTGAGGGTTAGTAGAAATGTCTACTTGAAAACCCCATAATTTGCCTATAAAATAAGATGTTTATATGTTCGTGTAAAACAGTCAAATGTTTAACTCTACCGTGTTAACAGATAATGCCTTAAACTTAAACCCCCATAAATTTATATATCTAGCACAAAACTGCCGTAACACGTGGCTTTACCGCCACGGGAGGTAGTAAAACATTTTGATAAGAGGTCAAGCATGTTGAAATCGCCCAATCACATGTCCAGGGCCCATGCAGCGGCCTACGGGAATGTCCTTTACGCACCGTTACAACTGACGTGTTAATGACAACTGTCATTATTTTTGAGCTTGGTTTCATTATAAAAACGGCTATGAAACACCCTCGGACACTCGTTTACATTATTTGCTTCGTAAGACTTTATGGGTTGGTGAGGTCGTAGGTTTGCTGCGACGAGGTGCTAATGTAATTTTCTTAGATTGCACTTACACTTGCTGTAAGTGTAGCGATAAGGAAGTCATAAGTTTACAGCAAATATAACTAAACGAAGATTTAAATGTTTGAAATATAATATAGTAATATTTTATACTACTGGGTTGAAGGGCCCTTAGTCACTGCTCCGATACTCTGCCTCAACAGATTTTTTCTCTCTTTACGTACCGAATAAAATAAAACAAGATACGTAGGAACACATGTAAGTTCGTAAACAAAGTAGACACATTATCGCATGTTTTCATGCAAACAAAGAGGGCGTTTTTGAATCTCTATGTTTTTCTTATGGGGGATATTTTAAGTTATTTATCGTTTGCTGGTAACTTTGTAGAAATACTGCTATTTTATTTTTTGAATCCCTGAGATCAAGACCTTTAATTTGAGCTGTCTCTCATCATCCTGTGATTTGCCAAACTCCCATTTTAACTTAAAAATTTCGCGTACAAAATTATATATTAAAAATATATGTAAACATAGTATATTATGTTTATGAATTATGTTGGATATGTTTTGTGGCGTTTGAACGTTTTCACGTAAACACCTGCATAAACGGTAGAGGTCGAGTTTTGAGTAACAGTAGACCACTCGTAAAGCGGTTACATAGTTTTTGTGAAATAAATTTGAGGACTGAAGAAAACTAAAATATCTTATTATTTGTCTTCAAGGTAACCATTTGGTACTGTGCATGTAAATGTAAATTTATGGCAGCCTTAACATGGAACAATTTTGTCTAAAGATAACTAACAATTCTAAAAAAATTAAATTTGTTTGTAGTGTTCGGTTTGTCTCTTATATTGATATGTTTATTTCACTAGAATTTTTAATTAATCTAATGCGTTTTTTTGCACCAAAAGGTTTACGAGGAACTGCTGGAATGATTAAAATTATCACTCGATTTCAGCACTAATGACCACTAATGACAATAGTTACCTGTATATACTGTCGTATGCAATAAAGAATATCATAATTACTGTACAACTCTCCCTCAGGATTAATCTTTTATCTTTGGGATCGGTCAGCGCAGAACAGTCGTGCACGTACGCCTTCCACCACAAGCTGGTGTTCGTTTTTTGTTAATCTCCCACCTTAGTAATTTTAAAACGCCCCAAATCTCTGCGTACATAAGAACCGTTTGAAAAGAACGCTTGTACCACAGGAGTTTTGAGTTTTTGGGACAGACACATACAGACTGACCAACACTAAAACCCAGAGGGGTACCAAACCGATTGGCGAATGAAAGGGAGCGAAAGTATTGTATGCATGAATGTGGAGTGAATAAGTAAATGTTATCCATCTTGTTTCTGTGCAATAACTTGTGCAATACAATTTGTAATAATTGTCAAAATGCAATAAAGTGAATGATACTACCACCTCTACAGCAGCCCTTTACAGTGGGAACTCGCACTCGTTTCACACGTGAACCACTCAGTTCGGCGAGCGGCGAGACGACGGTGTGTTTATTTGTTCACCTGGGGCGAAGGCGAGTCATTCTTCACCAGTGCAATAAGTTGTTTCCATTTCAATATTTGCCAGCGGGGCGCCGCGCCGTCTGCACAGGGCGCCGCTAGAGGCCGCTGCGGGGCGCTGCCTCTTCATTAGGGCCTCAGGCCTCTCCCACGGGCCTTCGGCTCACGCGGGGTAACGTCTTGTTTATAAACCGACAACCTTCAATTACGACTGGCTGGATGACTGGGAGTGCGTTGTCACTGTGGCGTACAGCGTCATGCCCCAACATATTACGTAACGCAGTTAGAGGGGGAGGGGTTATGGTGTAACATTACGCTCAAATTTTAAAATGTTTAATACAAATATTTTAAAGTAAAAAAAACATGTTTTTGAAATCAATTTTACAATTAATGAAAACAAATTCTTCCATCATTACGTAAAGCGTGTTTTTAGTGTCTTTTTATTTTAAAACCCTATTTGTATTTTTGTTGGATTGTTGGATTAGGAAACCTCGGCAGAGCCGCTATGCGCGACCTACACGTTGGTATTTTGCGCAGGTCACCGGAAGGAAAAGAGGGACGGAAAATATGGGACGTAAAAGGTATCCGTGTCCAGCTAGGACCACTGTATTGGGTAGATGTTCTGTCCCTTGTTGTATATAGACATGGTTGGATCAAGATGAAACGGAAGCTTGTCAAGGATGGTTAAAGGACTACCCACATGCTTTGACATCTTCATTTGCTGTACAATGTCTGAAATTCGTAATGGGGCTTTTGTGTTTTTTAGTGCGTACATGCAATCATGAAATATTGTTGCGAAATGCTTATTATCGTTTTTACTGCTATAGAGCATTTATTATTTAAGAGTTTGTTATAAAATATTGTTTTGTTACACTAAAGAACAAGATTGTTTTATGTTGTATTATTTCATTGATTAATTATGCACGGAATGACAATTTTTGATGATAGAGTTGTGTAACGCAAAGACTGTTGTAATACAATTTGTAACGTCATATTTCAATTGAGAGAGTAACTGTTATAATTTATTTGTATTTCTCAGTAGATTATAATATTTGTAATATAATTGGTTATTGCTCATCACACTAGCATAATATAGCATTTTAGCCAATGCCACAAACAGCACATTTCAAGCCCTCTAATATTTGAAAATTATTTCGCTTTCTGTATATTTCGACATCGTATATTTAACTGAGTGAAACATATATTGAAAATTATTTAGTGTGATTAATTTGAGGATTTTATTTAGAAAATGGGTGTAATCTTATAGGTTTTATAAACAAATTATAGCCCATTCTTTTAGTAACCAAACAGGAAGAATGTAATACATTCCACATCTAAAAAACAGGGAGGATTTTATACCACTTAATAACAAATTCCCAAATAATTAATAAAACTTTACAATTATCACAAAGTTTTTCGACGAATTTTTGTAACTCCTCAATCACTAGGAGCTCCCTAAATATTTACCAAAGCGAAATAATAACAATTTGAATATTTCATCGCATTGTAAACACCACACCATGACTAAAAGCCATCAATCGCGTTATCAATCAACGAACGCAAACAGCGATTGAATCGAACCACCAGGTGGAATAAGAGTTAACGGAGTAGAACGCATACAACGGCAATCGCGTCAACAATCAACAATCGACCATTGTCGCTGATGAATCACCGAATGCGTCAGTTGTCGCCTTCGAATGGAGGGAAACATCTTTATCAATTGGCCAGAAGATCAATTAGAGGGTAGTTAATGGTGCACGGGTAGGGCGCACGGCCGGCGCCCCGGGGGGCGCTCCCATCCACGGGGGGCGCCGGCGCTGCAGGGGGCGCCGCGGTAATCACAATGTACATCGCCGTTAATGACGGGCAACACAGAGTCACAACAGTTACTATGCTCTACTTTTATATCAAACCCTCTCAGTACTTTTGTCTGGAAGTTTTTGAAAATCTTCACATAGCTGGGTAACGGGTGCGGCCCGCCCCGATATTCCAGTGATATGGAAATATCCTGAGAGCGGTGTGGTGATTGATGAATGTGTTGGGAAATTGAAGGTTCATTTATTTAGCAGAGTGGAATAGATGGATTTGATATATGAGTTGTTTACTGTGTATGATTCTGTAAGCTATATATTTAACGGAAGGTTGTGGAGATTTTGGGAATTGCAGGGCGATTGGTGAAGATTAAAAAGAAAAGCATATGCTCAATAATACCAGAATATATGTTACGTGGTTCTTTTTTTTAAGGTCTACGTTACATGTGTTACGATTTTAAAATAAAAAGTTCAATATGGACTGCGTTTATTGCGTTCTGACTAAATGGGAAGTATTTAGTCTAAATAATACAAATTTGAAGTCGATCTGAAACTGTAAAGCAAAATTATTAGACATGCTCTGAATATTTAATAAGTAGTGTATTCCAATACGTGATGGTTGCAGTGAATCAGTTTAACACATGACCTTGCACGGACAGTATGGTTTTGTGCTACTTTTCTGGCTGGCTGTGTTAATTGCTGTACCTTGCTTGAAGACCCTACACTGATATGTGATATCTGATATCTGTTATCTGGTATGGGATATGTGACATTTGATCTCTGATATCTGTTTCAGATGACGAGCCACAGGCCGCGCCCCAAGAGCCGCAGGCCCACTTGGAGCCTTCGGCCGACGAGTTCCCTGTCTCCAGTAAGTCATATTTAATTGGTAAATACATTTTAATACCAAGCCATTTGTGTGTAATTCTAAAAAAAAACGGTTTTTCGAGGTTTGTAAGAAGCTGACTGTATTAATAACCCAATAAAAATTTAAAACTTTGTTAGTGGAGTAGTTTCCTCAAGTAGAGGAATTGAAAGAAAAAATCCAAACAAAACATCATAATATAGAATCAAAATTGAATTGTTTGGGGAATGCAACACTTTGGCTACGACTTGGCTTTTGGGAAATACACTATAATGTACTCTCTGACCCAAGCTAGCTATTGCGAGTGAAGTAAGTTACATGTGAGAATGTACGGTTCGAAATTTTATTAGTAAAAAATATACTTTTCTCTTTTAATATCCGTATTTTTTAATCTCGGCTCAGCACTATATGTTCTACAATTACATTTACAACAACTAACATAGAGTAAGTCAAGTAAATTGACCATTTATATTTTAAGTACGTTTAACCACTGATTAAGCTTGTAGTATATTATTATTTATGAATTTATAGAATATATTGTTAAAAGTGCAGAGTATATGGTACAAGTACTCTTTTACAGACTTAAATCACTAAAGATTTACTGTTTCAAAACATCATGAGTATCAACCATAATAATAAGGATACCAAATATATTAGAACAACAGATTATAAGACTTAGAACAAGAGGTTACACTTCGATTTATTAGAGTTAGAACCTTTCATCTTCGGTAGGATTGTAAAAATATTAATAACACAAAATAAATAAATAGTTAGTAACAGTTGAAACTATTACAATAGTTTATAGTAATTAGTCTTGTGATCGTTTGTGATATAAGACAAATTGAATTAAGTTTGATAATGATGTGAGTAAACAATACATTAACTTGACAGAAGTTTTTACTTTTATAATGAAGCATTAAGAGACCATGTAAAACTGTAAAGGGCTTGAGGCCGTTGTAACGGTGCCATTGCGCGGTGACGTCGTTATACACTAATTGTGACATCAACTGTTTAGGGCCTATTACGTCACAAGGTTCGTGCGCGTCAACTGAATGTTAGCACGGACAATTTCTAATCTGTAAATTAGATGTAAGCTTTTATTTGCTACAAAATAATGTTGTGATTATTACATTTTGGGATTTCTTCCGAACACGCTTCAGATTAAAACTAAAAATAAGAATCAACTAAATCCCGTAAACAATAACAATAACTGTTCAATTTCCAACACATCGCTTCTGATCACACCGATCTACTTTACTTCTAAACCATGTCCTTAACCATGTTTAAACCATTATTATACTCAAAGACTATAACAATCCCAAACAAAACCAAGCTAATTAATTCTAAAGTAGCCACTTTACTATATCGACAGTTTGCCTTTTGAATTAATCTATATTTACATTCGTGCATTAGAGAACTATATTGTGATTGTTGTTAAATTCAAAACATTGTCCTACTAGCTTAAAAAAATTACATCAAATAAAACATAAAATAAAATATTTATTTTGCCAAATATATGTTTTTGTTAGGAATAACCATGTCAAAACACAACTAGTTCAATAATTGATACTGTGCTAGAATAAAAATATTTCATGATCAATTGTTTTTAATATATTTTTCTTACATTTAAATATTTTTTATTCAATAACAATACTGACAATGTAAAAGCTAGCATTTTCACTTTTATACTAAATAAATATGAGCAGAGTTTCTAAAACTAAATAGGTGTATGCTGCTTTTACTTATTTCCGACACATTATTCTTGCTTTCAGAAATAATACGGTAAGCATTCTTACGTGAAAGCTGGCGTATTACCGTTTATTAGTATTGAAAAGGAGGATTTTAAAATTAATATTCCCAATTTCAAGGTTTATTTTTTATGTAGTTTTGTCATCAATCATTAATTGCGGATCTGTCTTACGTAAAAGCCTTTTTTACTTCTCGAAACCTAGCAATGGAAACTGAATGTATTTTGTTTAGTAATACCTCAACGGCACGTTACAACGTTACGTGGGGTGTAACACATTACCACGATATTACCCATGCTACAGAATTTGATATGTAGAAGACATTACCATAGCACGGGGCCCTCGGGGCCTCTCGTGGGCCGCTGGGGAAATACTGTTTTTGAAAACCTCCATAAACAACTCAGTTGTAACCGATGGGTGAAACTTTTACATTATCTCAAACTTGGAGAAGAAGAAGACACGGCACAACATTATTGCTCACAAGCGAGTTGTGTTAAAGCCTAGCATTCACTTTGCTTTATTGAAGACACTGTTTAGTATAACGTTTTGTACTTGTTTAATTACACACAAAGTAAATGTACTCTCTTCACTTCCATTCACTTATTCCAGTCTATGGATCATGGTTTTTTATTCAGTTTATTTGGGCAAAGAAAATCCAAATTACAATTCAAGTGCCTAACTAAATTTCGAATTCATTATGAAGTTATACATAAAAAACATGTTAATGAATGAATATTGTTAAATTATTAAACAGCACCTTCATTACTAAAAACTTGATAAACTCAATAAATCGAAGTTTAAAACAATAATGAAACACCTGAAAATCCCATGAAATTATCTTTAGACGCATATTATTACTTAGAAGGGAACTATTTGCATCCTGCTGTGAATTTAGATTTAATATACCTTTAAAACCTTACTTCTTAACTATTTAAGAGACCTTGCTTTCCCAGCCAACAATTATTCACTTTATGACTATCATTGACAATTGTCGTGTCAAATTGAAGAGATTTACTTCTAGATTATTTGACAGGAATTTATTTTTCTCTTGTACCTCGGAGCCCACAGCCCTCAAGGTCATCATGTTTTTCTTATGGAGAAAGAATCAATGTTAAAAGAACGGTTTTCATCACACTGTGCCGAAAGTAGCTATTTTTTATATGAGCTGAGAGTACCGAAAGTGATACTTTTCCACTCTAATGCCGTAAAAACAGCCGGTGGTTTTAGCCAGACGAATCGTTCCATCCGAAGGGGGGGTTTGTACCCCAAAAATCTTGTTTGGGGATTTCACATGTAATTTTTATTTAAATCAAATTGTAATTTATACAATTGAATTCAGCTTAAAAAACCAATTTGGTACTTTGATCATTAATGTCTTTACGCTACGTCAATTGGTTACTGAGATATTAAAAGTGCTACACACAGTACGTTGTCTAATGCTATTCTTATGTAGAAAGATAAAAAATGTTATATCTAGTTCATTTATGAACATAAATTGACAAAACTTAGTATATGGTTTCTAATATATATACAGCCGCATGTGTAACTGACTCACTCACTCACTCACTGAGGTATACGAATTCTAGACCACTTTTAGACGAGCTAGAAACCTGAAATTTTGCATGCAGGTAGCTTATAGCTTGTAACCCCCAGGAAAATCGCCAAAACTGACAGTTTTATATCATAACCCCCCCAAAAAAATATTTAAAACCCCCCCAAAAAAGTCTTATTTTAAAATTACAGTTTTTGAGCTCTAGCGGCCGAACGGATTTACCTATCGAAAAACGGACACCACCACGTGTCACGGATTTTGCAAGATCTACAACTTTATTCCTATAACATTTTGTCGTATCTCGCTCCCTTCACCCTTAGGTAGCGCTAGATTCTTTAAATTTCAGGCAATTTCGACGGTTATTTTCGTGGTTTTTAATTTCTTATCACATTAATTTAGTATATAAAGGCTTGATATTTGGCACTCAATATGTTAAAACATTACCCTTCATGAATTAGTCTATAAACTAACTTGTTTTAATAAGTAAACACCTCAAAAAAATTAAACCCTAATTGTTCCGTAAATGACAAACTGCATTATTGACTTACTCAGGTAATTCTAGACAAGCTATAAACGTGGAATTAGGCCTACATGTAGCTTGTCCATTAATACCTCCAGAAAGATTGCAAAAATGTATAATTTTTAATCAGAACTACATAAAAAAAATAAAAATGGAGGAAAATTTGAATATATCCAAAATAGTGCATTTTTTGGGCTGTAGCGGCCAAACGGATTGTCCTATCGAGAAACAGAGACCACCGTGACACACAGATCATAGACGATCTAAAACTTTGGTCGTATGACTTTTTGTCGTATCTTGTCTCCTTCACCCTTAGGTAGCGCTAGATTTTTTAAATTTCGGCATATTTTCGAATTATTTTGTCCGTTTTTTATTTCCTATCACGTTAATATTCTTGATGGAGGCCTAATATTGGGAACGCAGTATGTCTACATCACACTTAGTAAATAGCACGAAAAATATGACCAGTTTTTAGTAATTAAACCTGTAGAAAAATGAAAAACTCTAAATATCTTTAGATATGACCGTTTTCTTAGTATAAGTAGTGGTGTATTGGGGGTTCTGGGCCAATTTATATTATTGGACATACACGTGACACCAATAATACTTGAGCTAGAGACGTGAGATTTGGCATGTATGTAGCTTGTACCTTGTAACCCCCAGGAAAATTCCAAAAAGTTACAACTTTTTATTTTAACTTCCTCAAACAAATTCAAAATGGAGGAAATTTTGAACATGTCCAAAATAGTGACTTTTTATTTGAGCTGTAGCGGCCGAACGGTTGGTCCTATCGAGTACGGAGACCACCTTGTGCCACGAATTTTAGACGATCTACAACTTTGGTCCTATGACTTTTTGTCGTATCTCGTCTCCTTCACCCTTAGGTAGCGGTAGATTTTTCAAATTTCGGCATATTTTCGAAATATTTTGGCCGTTTTTTATTTTCTATCACGTTAATATACTTGATAGAGGCCTAATATTGAGCACGCAGTATGTCTACATCACACTTAGTAAATAGCAGCAGAAATATGACCAGTTTTTATTACTTAAACCTGTTGAACAATGAAAAAATCTAAATATCTTTAGATATGACCGTTTTCTTAGTATAAGTAGTGGTGTACTGGGGGTTCTGTCCCAATTAATATTATTGGATAAACACGTGACACCAATAATACTTGAGCTAGAGACGTGAGATTTGGCATGCAAGTGCCTTCTACCTTTTCTTTCCAAATCCTACTATTTTTAGTTTGAACTATCTCAATAAAATAAATAATTGTGAATACAAAAATCAAAATGTAGTATTTTTTTATTTAAGTTCTAGCGGCCAAACGGGTTGTCCTATCGAAAAACGAAGACCACCATGTGCCACGGATTTCAGACGAACTACAACTTTAGTCCTATGACATTTTGCCGTATCTCACCCCTTTCACCCTTAGATAGCGCTAGATTTTTTATATTTAAACTTTTTTCACAAATTTGTTTGTGGTTTTTAATGGTTTGTCACTCTAATATAGAACTTAGAGGCCAAATACTTATCACACAGTATTCCTACATTACAATTAGTACTATGAAATACTCCCACGCCCAGATTAAGTATCTTAAACACCAAAAAAATCAAAGTTTTTGAGCTCTTGTAGACTTTTCGTGTTGTTCGGGTACATTTTCTATGTTGCGCACTGTCGAGGATAAAATCCCTTATAAATCATGTCATATTTGTTGCAAAAGGCTTTTAGTTACCCAAAGGCATAGTATTTTAGATTGTTAACGGTGGTTGTATCCCTTATAAGATTCAAAATACGCCTTTTAAAGGCTACATTATACATCAGTAAAGTGTATCATTTACGACAGGGACCTGGGGGTGAAGCCCCCCACAGGGGTCTGGGGGCGGAGCCCCCAGCGAGCGAAGCGAGTTGTAATTTATACAATTGAATTCAGCTTAAAAAACCAATTTGGTACTTTGATCATTAATGTCTTTACGCTACGTCAATTGGTTATTGAGATATTAAAAGTGCTACACACAGTACGTTGTCTAATGCTATTCTTATGTAGAAAGATAAAAAATGTTATATCTAGTTCATTTATGAACATAAATTGACAAAACTTAGTATATGGATTCATCTGGTTGTGATTTGTTGTTGTTTGCACAAACAAATTTTTCGAGTATGGTTCCCGTAGCAGCAAACCTAGGTTCTCGGTGCCCATTTTATTCTTATGGAGAGTAATTAAAATGTTATTATCACTTATTTACTAATGTATATGGATGAAACTTGTATGTGACTTCAATTTTTTTGGATCTATTGATATTTTTTATCTTTGTATTTTTAATTTTTAATGAACTTTTATATTTTACATTGGAAGATTTACTATAGATAGATATTTTGACCGAATCAGTCACCAAATCACTCATTTCTACTCACCAGGCAAAACACTGGTGACTGAAAATAGGTGAGTTGACCAGAAAAAACCTTCTTCTTTATGTTAGCGTGAAATGACAGAGGTAATCAATATTACACTGCCTAACGAGGTTATGTTTTCTTGCCAATACAGCATTTGTAAAAGTACTTTATTAACCTATGGTTTATTATTAAAATACACAAAAGTAAGTAAATTAGTACAAATATACCAATTGATTTAGCTAAAGCAATAGAAGGTTTATAAAATTTATATTTGTCAATGTTTAAATTTGGCTATTTGATTTGACAGATAAACTATCCGTCAATTGACATCTCACGTGATGAATTTAAACAATGCAAAAACTAGCTGAGCTGACTGACTCACCACTCACCCGTTTCAATAACAGGCTTCCAGTAGCGATAGTAGCTTGCTGCGTCTACAGGCGGTCCCACACTTCTCGCGAACAGGCCTGAACATTCGACCGAACTCCGAATGTTCGGAGTATTCGCGAGAAGTGCATGAACTTTTTATTACATACGGGACGGAGTGTTCAGTGAACATTCGGGAGAATGTTCAGGACTGTTCGTGAGAAGTGTAGGACGGCATTAAACAATTTTTTTTCATTTGAAATACTACTAATCAAACCTGACAAAAATGTCTGTAGAAGAGGATTCAGTATGATTATTATTTACAGTGCGATGAAAAATATCGTTCATAACTCGTATCTAAAGTGGTTTTTTCCCACACTTGATCGAAAACACGATCGCGTACCGGAAAATACTACTTTCGGTCCTAGTAATGAAATATACTGTTATGGTAAGTGTTTCATCTGTACATATTTAATTTAAATTAATAACTGTTTTAAGAAATATTTGTAATCACCGTCTGCCTCTGTTTTAATTATTACATTTTAAGAGTTAAGTGTATTAAAAAACACACAATCTGCAGTTATTTTTATGAAACAACTAGCTGGCCCTAGAGACGTTGTCCTGTCCGAATGTGACTGGATTGAGTTGTTTTATGACAAATACTGGTTCATTGAACAAGATGAGTTCGTTCGCTTCGCTCACTCACCTATCGAAAAAAGAGTTTGAGGTGCAATTCAAGTAGTTTTTTAGCGAATTTCCCCTATAGGGAAGAAGCTATTACCGTAGTCGGCATGGTAAGACTTAGGCCCGGGACCATGATAACTTTTCGTTTTGAGGTCCACAGATGCTAAAAACACCATTCGTTCAAAACTGTGTATATATATATATATATATATATATATATATATATATATATATATATATATATATATATATATATATATATATATATATTCCAAGTAAAACTCAAAAAGGTGCTGCTTCCCAAAACCCTGCATTGTTACTCAAACCACCCGCTTCTGAGACAGGCAACAAAGATTATGTTACTCACTCCGGAAGGATTGTCAAATTCAAGTTACCCTGACCTCCTTCGCGGGGGGCTAATGTGGGGATATGATTTCTAAAAGCAGCTGTTCATATGTTTATATTTACTATGTTTATTTACAAATGTCACCATGGGCAACCTTTGTTTTTGTAAAAAGTCTAGTTCCAATATCCCTACCAACAACCTTTCTCTGAATTGTTTTATTAATAAATTGTGAAATAATACACGTGTGGATAGTTATTTTAATTAGATTAACCTTCCCACATAAAATATATATATATATTTATTGATTCGACCACAAACTGGCTTAAAATCAAGGCAACATACAGAAATAATTTAGTATTTATTTTAATCATATGGAAAATTTTAGATGTTGTTTTGTTTGTGTTAGGTTAGGTATATTTAGCTTGACAATGAATGGCCTTAGGTTGAAACATGTCACTAATAAAATCTTTAGAAAAAGGGTACTCAGTTAACATTACATATAATTTAAAACCGATATTGGTGTGTATTTCTATTAATTAATAGTTTTACCTTGATATATTCGTAATAGTTAACTAAAATAAATAGACTCTACCATACTTCCCAGGGAGACTTTAAGAACATATTGCAATATCAAATGCTTTTTTAATTATATTTGCTTTTTATAATTTATTTGTTCAAAGATTAAATCCCACATTAAAGACTTGTTGCAATCGGGAAAGATTGCTTCAATAAAACCCGTTCTAGCTAAATAATAAAATGCATACACTTAACCAATAATAAAGTACATCTGTATAATTTGTTATATTATTCTGCACAGTGACCGCGCGGCGCAGTTGGTATAGTGCTCGAGGAGGGACCCTTTTGACCGCGCGGCGCAGTTGGTATATACCCAAAAAAACAACTGTGTGATACGTTTTGCATGTAAATGTTTGTTGAGGATGAAATGGTTTACAATGATCTTCCTGTTTAGGCAAAAACAGTTATAAATACTGTGAGCCTTATTGTTAAAATCATTGCAACTTTGACCATATTAAAGAAGTTTAATTAAATCTTGTTAACACTTCACTTTTGTTCCGTTAGCAAATACATTATATCAAGGTGTTTAAATAACGTAATTTCACTGCCAGAAGATTGAAAAGGTATGTTCGAGATATAAATACTTGCAATGTTCCCAGGAAACATGATTGTCGAACCCGTACTAAATGTATGTTTATTCTGCTACAAATTTAGTCAAATGACCATTTAGTCAAATGGCCTCCCGGATGAGCTCGTTCGCTACGCTCACTCGCTTATGGAAAAAATAGTTTGAGTTGCCATTCAATTAGTTTTTTTATTTCCATAATGAGAGTTGTCATTCAAGTAGTTTTTTATTTCCATAATAAACATGTGTTTATGCCTTTCAAGCAGGGAGGTTTATTGTATAACTGGAGGTAACACTGCTTAACGATTTTGGTCAAAAAGCGAGCCGGTGATTTTGTCAGGTTGGTACACTGGTGAGGTAAATTTATCGTTCTTTGAACTATTATGATTGGCTGTTTTATTCCTATTAGTGAATCTCCTCATGCAAATCACTGGAATAAAAGTAATAAAGTAGGAGTAAATTAATTTTTTCGTTTGATTTATGTAGGCTATCTAATCTTTCCCCAAAACTTTATCAACTATGAGGAAACACGCAAATACAAGTTTATTGAATTTAAAATCATGGATAGGTGCTTGTTTGATTCACTTTGTTGACTCGTTCGATTTCAGCGAGTAGTTCCTTGCATCACCAAAATTTTAAAAGAACGGCTCGCAATTTTGTTCATCAGTGTTACCTCCAGTTATACAATAAACCTCCCTGCTTTCAAGTATGTTTAGATATAATCCTTTTGTTAACAGCTGTTTGGTGTAACTAACTGAACTTCGATCAAATAAATGGGAACTTTTTAGGCCGGAGGGACAGAGTCCTTGGGTCGGATTAAAAACTTTCTTTTATAAGAACCTTGTCCTGACATTAAAGAACACAAAAAAGGGAGTTAAATTTAAGTATTTAAGTAACTTAGGTATTTAAGTATGTGAAGATGTAGTTGTAGCCACGAAACATGTAGCATGGTTGCAACACAACAGGATATTGAAAGTTAACAAGTTTATTTTATTACTGAAAAAAATTATTATTCAATTTGGTGCACTCATTCTCAAGTTATGGAATCACATAGGAAAACAGGCATTAATTTTTATATATTAAGATGACTCTAGATTTCATAGTAAATTTACATAATTTCAAAATTCTAACTGAGTATAAATTAAGGCTACAGAAAAGGGTGAACACTTTATAATGCAGTTAATAAACATACTCACTAATATTATAGTTATTTTTACGTAATCCTTCTACTGGAAAGTACCGGCTTGAAGTTGTTTACTATTTGTAGTTGACAACATCAAATTTCAATATATTGTTAATACAATTGAATGTCATAATGGATATACTTCAGTTTACCAAAATGCCAACGTGTTTCACTGCAACGAAAGTGGAAGAACCATTCACCTCTCCTAACGCAATTTTCCATGTAAATTATCACAGCTATTTCCATTCTAAGTCCCTGGAGAAATCTACCCTAGCCTGTTCATTAAAGCTACTTTAATTCCAACAAAATGTCGCGTTATCCCGAGGGTCGGGGTCCCCGCGGTGCGTCCGTCGGGCTTTTCTTTAAGTCAAATATGTAAAGGTTTTGTGACTGAGTGCTTCACAACTCGATTAATGTCAAGTTTAAAATTTAGTTAGAATTTAGGAATAAATTGTATTTTAAATATAGTGAATTTGTTTCACTATACGTGAAGTGAGTATTTGCTTTAAACCCCCTGAAGGTACGATCGAAATAATCCGACTATTCGTGGAAATAATGGATGCTTGGATGTAGGAAACTCTACAATATAGTTTTTGGTTTAATGGACTAATAGATAATTAGACTTACCTTACTATAGTCTAAATCCAATTACAAATAAATACCCTAAGATAAGGTTATAAAGTTATAATAACCATAATGTCATATTTTACTTTTTCTTTTTTATGTATAACTTTAAAATGTTTTTCTTTATTCCAGTACAGTTTTTAGAGTTAAAAAAAATTCTAGCGGTAGTATTAAACTCAATTTATAATTGATATACTTGAAAGGGTTAAGGTACAATGTAAATTGTACAGATGAAGCGCAAGGAAACCAAAACCCCATCAATTTCTTTCAAAATATTGTTGAACTACAAAGTTTCTACCTAATGTTCATAGTTTACTTCAGAATAAAGAAACCGTTGTAATAGTTTGTGCACAATACAATTTTATGTAAGTAAATGAATTAATTAATTTATAAAAGTCAAAGTTTTATTAGGATCCATTTGTTATATACAATGTATTTAACCTAAAAGTTACTTTACTACATTTTTAATGTCTGCGACACAACTGTTAATAATATCTAACACGATAGAGAGATTAGTTTTGTTTAGTATGGCATTTATGCACCCACATTTTATTAAAATATATGTACTCAATAACAACCTTTTACATAGTCTTAAATTTTCATGTCTTTGTTAATGCTTTAATCTGGCTGATTATTAATCATATTTTTTAATTCGTTGATGGCCGTTTCAAGAAACCCCTCATAAAACCCTACATTCTACCAGTATGATACGTATTAAAACCACATAGCAGATTTATTGCATTTATGCATAAAGTAGACTGTATACCATAGATAAATGTAATTATTTTCTCAGTAATAATGACCATTAAGATGATCCTCAAATGTAAACTAAATTAATGCCATCTTCTGTTTAACCTTTTTGGGGATTTAATTTTTAATTAGACACAATAAGCCGTATTTATTTTACTACTTTTATATATTTAAAGTTTAAATCCTAGGTTTTGGCTTAGGGGTAGCACGACTGACACTGGATGAATCTCTGACATTTGGACACTTCGCTCATAACTCGACTTTGAGAACGATCCACCAACTTTGATTCCCATAAACTTGCAGGTTTCCACTCAAAACACGTCTGATTTTTTGTTGGGCCCTGCTATACTCTGATACATTTTTTGTATCTATAACTTATAGTATGCGAATAAATTTTTATTTAAAATTTTATTTTTCGGTAACTAGTTGATGCGTACGAAATGATTGGCGTATCCGGCCAGAACCAATCAAAAATTATTCTTACATTGATTCATGAATAAGTTATATCTGAATAGAAAAGTTAACAAAGGACCAGAGAGTTACGGATCTTCCTGATGATTGCACCTTTATTTATAGTGGCGTTATAAAAATGCTAGGAACTTTTAAGAAAACCGTATGATTACCACCCGTCAACGGACATTCAAATGAAACGTCTTGGGGTGAAACCATGAGGAAAGTTTTGGTTTACGATTAATCCCCTCCTAAGTGTGTAAATTATGGAACAGGGTCGAATAACAACTTTTTTATTACAAATATATTGCAAGTTCATCAGCTGTGTAATTTTCAAACAAACATTATATGAGGTGAACGAGAGGCGCATATCAACCTTTCTACTTACAATAAAAACAAATAAACCATATTCAATTGTAATTAAGCAGTAAGTATGCAATTGAAATAATAATTCAAAGTTATTGCATAACCAAAATTTAACCAATCCCTTTTTTAACTTATAAACATTAAACTCGGCCTTAAATCCACTAAAATAAAGAAACCCCCAAAGGAAATACGGCAAGAAGCGTAAGGCGAAGTTCAAAGACAGGTATACCTTTTCTGTATGTTAAGATCAATCGTCAAATTGTTACGTAAATGTAACTGCTACGAAACAAAACATCATTATTTAGTATTTAGGATTTTATATAGGTAGCAGTGAGTTAAATTTTCCATAAAACACATTATCCCGAATAAAACATAAATTCGAGGACTGCGTTATTTTTAGAGCTGACTGTAAAAGAGGAAGTTTCAGTAGTGACTGTACTCCCAAGGGAGGCTCCACTACTGGGAAATGAGGGAAAATGAGGGCAGGGAGAAGTCCCTAGGGACCAGGTGCCTCCCCCACCGCCCCTTCCTCTACCACGCTCTCTCTCTCTCTCTCTCTCTCTCTCTCTCTCTCTCTCTCTCTCTTTCGTTTTCTCTCGCACAAAATCTCTGATTAGTTTTGACTCTCTGGGGCTACCACCACCCCAACTGTTGAATATTTCTTATCCAACTTAATTTGGTGATCAATTATTTATATCCTTTCAACCACACATCTGATCCTTCGTTAGTGGATATACATGTCTGTTTTATTTTAAGTTTGATATTATAATCATTATTGTTTGTTCTACCTTTGTATTTTCATAAAGATTTATGATTTGTAAGCAAGGTTGCTATGTTGATGAGTGAGTGTTTGCCTCTAACTGAAGTTATATTTCTCAGATTTGAAATAACTGTACACGTTATTATATTGTATTGATCTTTACTCCACGTATAGTAGACATTCGACAATAATTGTTTTTAAAGTCGTTTGAGGAGAACAAAAATACTTTAAAGAGATTAAACACTGATTGTTAGTTACGATAGTTATTACAATTACATGGGCAGCTATTGAGAAGGCGAGCGGTAGAGCTTGCTCATCGTTTTATTAAGCTATACACTGGGACAAACCAACTTTGGGTTTTAGTAATTTCTGAAAATCAAACAATGGGGTTTTAATAGTCACTCTTTACGTAAGTGACTAAAAGAGAAACTCTTAAGCCATTAAAACTACTTGGAAAAATCAACAATTGAATTTATGTAACATTATTTTCCCTGTCAAAGTGATATTTGGTAACACATAGTAATCAAGTAATAACCAAGTAGTAACGAAGGAATAGTTACTAATTAATCACCAAGTGTTACACAGTAAGTCCACGTAGTAATATAGCAAGGAATTGTTGTCAGCACAGAGTAACGAAGTAACCACCAAGTGTAATCACTGCCCTCAAATGCACATAGTAATACGGCCCGAAGAATTAATTTTTGTCGGCACATAGTAACGAAATAATCACCAAGTGTAATCACTGCCCTCAAATGCACATAGTAATAAATCCCAAGGAATTGTCAGCGCATAGTAACGAAGTAATCACCTAGTATAATCACTATCCTCAAATGCACATTGTAATACGGCCCGAAGAATTAATTGTTGTCAGCACATAGTAACGAAGTAACCACCAAGTGTAATCACTGCCCTCAAAAGCACGTAGTAATATATCCCAAGGAATTGTTGTCAGCACATAGTAACGAAATAATCACCAAGTGTAATCACTGCCCTCAAATGCACGTAGTAATATATCCCAAGGAGTTTTTGTCAGCACATAGTAACGAAATAATCACCAAGTGTAATCACTGCCCTCAAATGCACATAGTAATATATCCCAAGGAATTGTGGTAGAACTTATTCACTAGGGTATCACCAAAGTACCCACGGTAGGTATTATCCACGTAATCGTAATAGTATAGCCCAGGCAATTATTTTGATAATTTAGAAGGAATTGCCAGAGTTTTCTTCCCAATATAATGTTAAACGTAATATATAACAGATTATTATTGTTACCTCTCCAGAGAAATCTGCCCTGGCCTGTTCATTAAAGCTACTTTAATTTCAACAAAATGTCACACAGTCCCTTGAGTTAGCAGTCCCAAGTTGGCTTCCATTTACTCTTAGTTTTAATCCAGAGTAATTTGATTTGTACATTAAAAAAGCTGTAACCGTAAATTTAATTTAAATTAACTTGAAATTGTATTGAAGTACGTAAAACTTTCAGTTCGCTGTCAAAAAATAAATTACCTGACAATTTAACTACCCAAACTAAACATTTCTTAGTTTATTGTTTCATATAATGCGTTTTTTTTTATTTTATAGATGTTATGTAACTCTTTACTAATAATTAGATCAAACCTCAAAAACATTAAACTGCTTCAGAGGAAATATTTACACATGGTGTTTGTTTAAAAGCTCCCAAGCTTCTATCAATCTAATGTCAAAATGATTCACTAAATTATCAAAGTAGCGAATTTTGTATGAACATTAATCAGTTACAAATAAGCCCATTTACCAGATTAATTTGATACAGTTAGGGTATTTGTGTATCTCTTAGCGCTCTTTATGTAGTCTATAACCTGCCGTCTATAAGCAATTGCTTCGTGGGTAGTGAGAGAGTAAGGAAAGAAAGAAATAGTGGCAACTCCCCTTCAACACATTTCCTAATTTGCGAAGTCATCGCACAATAATACTGTAGCATCATTCGTTCACTATTAAGGTGGACCATTGAAGCGAATTAACCTAACCCCACATTGTAGACAGGTGAATTTGTAAGTAAATTCACCAACCGTACAAATAAATTAGTTATAAATATTATCCCAGACTGAACCTGGAATCATCAGACGTTTATATGATTGAAATATATACAAAAATGTTTCCACTGCTTCTAATAATCATCATGTGCTTGTTAAAAATCAGTAGCAAATACCATTTTAACGGTCAAAAGCTAAAAATGACTAGAGGGGAGCTCCAGCCTCCGTTTTTACCTACTCCTTCCTTAAGCTAATGTTAACTTTTAAATAAGGCCTAAATCGCAAATGTATTGTTAATATTAATTAAAAAAATTACCTTGTGATTTCAATTAGCAGAATTTGGATATCACAAAAATTTTACCCACGAAAAAATCTTAAATAATGAGTATTTTGGGAAATTATTAAACGATTATTATAATTGATGATGTGTAAATTTTGCCGACTGAAATCCCTAGGTATTTTTCTACTCGTTAAAATGAGGCATAAAACATAATCTGCTAATCCGTTGAGAGGAACGGGCTGTGAAAGTTAGAATTGGCCTAGTGGGGGAATTAAGTATAAACACCAACTGTTTCGTCTAGATTTCACTCTTAAAGTTCATTTTCAAATACTAACAAATTGCAGTATTCACAAATAAAAGAACCCTAATTAATACGTTACATTATATTGATTCAAATTAACACTGCACCTCTACCTACTTAAATTATTGCAGTTAGAAGGCTCACATAAACGGGTTTGCCTTGCTGTGGCAGCCAAAGGGGGCAGGTGGGAGTAAAAATGTATATAACATGGGGTACTCTAACTGCGACCGTATATAGCGGCCCATAGAGACCAATCGGCGACCCTCCAAGATTAGAGCAATAGAAAACCCGCCGTGACAAGACTGGGGCAGCCACTGAAGAACTCGCGAGGAATTGTAATTGGCTGCCGGGCCGCTGCTGGGGTCAGAATATGAAAATGTGAAAATCGTAAGTATTTACGTGGCAGTGCAAACATAATATGTGAACATCTGGGAAAATTGTTTCTCTTTCAAAGTAAGACGAGGTGTTCATAAACTGTTTGACCTGCATTAAAGTTGATTTAATCATTACATATGTGTTTTAAAATGTTCATACCACTTGGATACAATTAGATTAAAGGAAGTAAAATTTAAATCAACTGGGGGATTTTTTACTTTGTTGAATCAATTTTTATAATTCACGCTTTAAAGGATCATACATTTAATCATGTTGAATGAAGAAGAAAAACATGTTTCAATAAATGGCAAACCTATTGATTCTGTTGAAAATTGTTGAAATTTGTTTACAATTAGCATTGAAATGTTGGGGACTAAGGAACATGAAGATCGCCAACAAATGTCATTTATATTGTGGGTATAATTGAGGGCGACGGAGTCCCACAGGACCGCGCCCGGCCTCGAGGTCTTGGCTAACACCCAATCCAACATGATCCATCTCTTTATATGACCTCTAAGAGACTGTAACTATCCCTAAATCCACCATACTCGTAGTTTTAAGGGAAAACTATTTTGGATGTTACGTAAAGTTCTCTATAGGTCCAAATGATGAACTAGTACAGTGATATACAAATGTAATTGCATCAGTATGATAGCACAAATCACAATATCGCTCTTGAAATTATTGTAAAATATTTATAGTTAAAGATTGAAGACGTAATAACACATGGGTTTTAGTACAACAGTTCAGAAAGCTCCACATACGTAAGTCATTTTTCTAAGTTCTTTACATCAGAAAACTTACTTTTAACCTTGACTCTGTTTATATTCCAAATATCTTCAACAAATTATTCAAATTATGGTATTGCATGTGTTATGTGGTTTTTTCTTAACATTCACATATATATTCAAACCTGGGCTTACGTTTTTTTTCGTAGCTAATCCAATCAGGTTCGGCTTCACTTTGCACTTAAAAATATCCTTACCGAATTACTGTATGGCAGATTAAAAAGGGAATAAAATATTAATTAGTATAGAATTGCGGTTATTTTGAAATTTAAGATGAGTTGACAAATCCCAAATGTATTAAGCTTAATTTATTTAGGGGCAGTCCTAATATTATTGATGGTAGGTACAAGCTATGAATATTATTATAACTAAATTTTACGCCTTTTGCTGGAGAAAGACAGTTTTGCAAACAAACTGTATCATGTTTAGTCATATCAAATGAGCATTACAAACACAACGTGGACGAGTCGCATCTACTTTGTGTTGGTGCAATGATTACAATAACTGCCCACACCGGTCGCCCCAACACCGGGTCGTGTTATGTTCTCATGTGACTCGTGGATGGATTAGTGGATAAATGTCTCTGGGCCGGACCGGTGAATTAGAGACCCTCCCTGCAGCTGTCTGGTACTGATGATTTACCTTGTAATATTCTCCTGCCCTGCAACCATGGGGAGCTGGGTTTTGGTGAGTGGGGCGGTTTATATTGTGTGTGTACTGGATAACTTATCTATTTAATACTTTTAAAATCAATATAAAATGTTTATTCCACAATGATTTTATGCTTCAAGGATATTTGTATTCGATTGTCTGATAATGGCATAAAGATGTCTGTTCAAATAATTTTGCTATTATAATGTTTATTGTTTACGTTTATCCAGATATTCCATAAATTTCAGAATAAATTATGATCTGGTATAACTATTGAATAAACAGCTGAATCCATTTTACTCCTACAAAGAAGTTTATGAAACTCTCAATGAGTAGTATTTTTCCAAAATTAATCAAAGTTATTACACAATAAAATAGAGAATTATAAAAAAGTTAAGGTATTTTGTTTGTTGCAAATCGAATACAATTAATACTATTGAATGAGGTATGTCAAATTAAAATAATGTGAACGATTTAGAATCGATTTAGAACGTAATCGATTTAGAATTGTTACTTCACATATACATTTTCAACCTAACGGACCTACATTGTGACAAGAACAAACTTTTGACAGTTATTGTAGCAGAGCGTTCCTGCTGCGACTGTACTCCCGAGGGATGCTCCACTACTGGGAAATGAGGGAAAATGAGGGCAGGGAGAAGTCCCTAGGGATCAGGTGCCTCTCCCACCATCCCTCCCCTACTGCGCTCTCTCTCTAACTCTCTATTTCTCCCGTGCACAAAAACTCTGATTAGTTCCGACTCTCTGGGGCCATCACCACCCCAACTGTTGAATATCTCTTATTCACCTTATTGGATAACCAATTATTTATACTCCTTCTACTTCTTCTCATTTTATCCTATTTTATTAAAAACGGGGTTGAATTAACATATATATTTTCCATTTTAGCAGATTCGAAAGTGTTTTTGGATATAGGAAATTACAATTTTATGGTGAAATCCCCCTTAAAAATTAAGTTGTTACTAATTTTATTTATGTTTTAAATGAGTGAATATTTATCAATACATACCGTCATTAAAAATCGTTAAATACGCTTTTTATTATTTTTATTATATACACTTTACATATGTATAATATTTTATGGAACTCCGTTCTTCAGTTAATACACCTTCTAATTTTGAGCGTTTATTAAAGCAGTCCAAAAGCAAAAACAAGCCGGGATCCCTATAAAGTGAAAGACAGTGTAGTTACAAGGAAATGAAGTTAATGTCTAATTGCAAGGCTGGCGGCCTGAGGGACCCATCCGCGACGACCCAGCCAAGATTGGGCAATAGGAAAACCTCCAACGAGTTGTATTTGGGTAGATCAGACCCTCGAGGTATATTAGGCTTTTATAATTGCAATGCTCTTTTACGTACTTTGCCTCCGCCTTAAAATTAACGCAAAATAAATTTGGATTTATTTCTTTAATTAGTTTAAATAACATTAAGTTTGCATCCGGAAAATGTGTTCTCTTTTACACTAATATCACAATACAGACGCATATCATATTACACTCTTAAAACTGTGAATGTAATAGTATATTTCACTAATCTACCCAGTTTGAGATAATATACATTATTTAAAGCGGAAGTCGAGTGGTGACAAATATCTTCTCAAAACTCAAAACTATTATTTTTATCAAACTACTTTTCTTATTGTTTAGTACCAACGACAAATCGCCAAACCAATAATAGTGTTTTGACAATTTCATGCTTACATAAAATTTTTATTCTTCCTACTTTTGAATGTCAGTTTGGACACCTTCCTACAGATGAAAATATAAATTCGAAAAAAATAAAAGTTGTAATTAATTGCCACGAACTTTGAGATTTTAAACACAGTAATGTCATTCATCAGGGATTACCAAAGTATGTTATCACTGAATCATTACCGAATGAATAGCCAATGGTAATATGATAATCCAACCAGAGACATCCATCCAAGCGAATCTCGGGGGATCCATAACCCAATCCCTGACGTGGGATGAGTGATATCCTCCAGGGTGCATGGTTATTGAGACTAATCATTAATGGAGTCTCCGTACACAGACTGAGAGGCTTAAAAGTAATTACAGGGTGCCTCGCAAACACTGGGTCAATCTCTATGATGGTACTCAGCAAATCAATACTAGTAAGTAATAAAATAAAAGATGTGTCCCACCTCGTTTAGTATTCTGATTGTTAGAGTAAAAGTTTTTAATACAAACACCCCTAATACCTCATAAATTATTTAACAAAACTATGTATAAATGATCTAACGGGTCAAAATTACCTCGAAATATTGTTTTTCCCAATACTTCCGTTTTAAAATTGCGGGCGTTTAAATGTTCAAAGTTTCTACCATAAGGTTTGAGTTTCCTCCGTTATTCATTACATTGTATAATTTTGACAGTATTATATTGGAAATTTTACTGTCGAACAATAGTTGTGTAACTTTAAGTTTTATATTTTGATTAGATACTTAACCATGAACATTTTAAAATGCCGCCACTTTGAAACAAAAGTATGTTGCAGAAACCACGTGTTTAAGGAAAATGTGAACTAATATTTAAAAATGTAACTAAGATTAATACTCTAAACAAGTTTCATAATTTTATCTTAACGGTTTCTCAGATAATAATATTAATAATTAAATGTAATTTGTAATTTGTAATTAATTAATTAAATTAATTAATTTGTAACCAGATGTATGTTGAATGGTTGGCAATGTGTATGCAGTATTTTTACTAACGTATATCAATGTATATTTACCATTGATTTTTAGTAAAGCTATCAAATTAATATAAGTTGTAAGGTTACATTTTACTACGAGAAACAAATCATTTAAAACTATCAGGTGTGTACAATAGATCTTCTCCCCACTCGTGTATATATGCCAGAATAGAAGACGAAAATTGTACACAAGTGGCCTATGTATACTGGAAAAAAGCATATACCGCTAAATAACACATTTCAAATAACTTGATGTGCATTTACAGTTACATGCAATTTTGTACAGTACAAAATATAACACGCGGTCTCACAAAGCAAAAGTCAAAAGCTTTGGGCGAAATTGATTTTCTACGTAATAAAGTATTTCAGTGATACAGTTTAATGCTAAAGTTTTAGAGTTTTAAAATAAACATTACAATTCGATTTAAATGATTTTTTTAAACACGCATCACAATTCGAATAAATGTTATATAATTAAAACGACTTCGCACGTAGCACGTTGACTTAAGGGAAGCGAATTCCAGCAGACGACATAAACAAAAATTAAAACTGTGTTAAAATATAAATTTATTCAAATTTTGAGAACAATCTGAAAACTCTTTTGGCTATTTAGATGTTTCTCGTTCTACTTATCTGCAATGCTGAGGTAAACATTGTTGCGCATTATATAAGGTTAGGAGAAGGTCTAGTCAAGGTTGAAAGTAGGCATCCCCAGCCTGGGGATGATAAAACTACACCAACATATAAATAACAACATTTTCTAATGTAAAATCCCTGTTATAAGACAACGAACTGCTCGTATACAATATTTTGAATAACTCAGCAAATATTTGTCCTAGAATAATGAGAGAGGGCTTAATACATTTGCGTCTCCAGTCTCTATCTTTTAACGTGCATCAATCTTCTGACCCTGTTTTAGCCCAAAAACAAAATAGGAACAATTAAAATCCCAATTAAAGGGGGTTAGAGTTTTAGGAAGTAAGGAAGTTCTACGGTGGTCCCGGTTTCTAAGTTTCCCTAATAGCTCCTTTTTTCAAAGGAAATTTGCTAGAAATAGCTTTTTAGTTCTGGGAGGGCACATAAAAATATTCCTCCTTTATGTAAGACGTTAATTTCTATACACTCGACTATCCTTGGTGAAACAAAACTATTTATCTTATATGAAAATGCAAAACCGCTCACTCTGGGGATAGCGCCACCCCGCTGCACGATAACCGACCAATAAATACCGGATCTGTATAATTATGACGCCGCACAGCGGGGCCGCGCTGACGAATGGTCCTCGGGACGACGATTATATTGGGCACAATCATCCACTCTTGGGACGGAATGGGAATCTAGAAAACATAATTAGTTATTAAAAGTGGCTGGGTTCCATCATTCGGCTTAGAATTTGACAAGTGTTACAAACAATTGGTAAGAGGGAGCAGAATTATTTTTCCCGTAGAAATATTGTAATTGGTTAGTTAATTTTTAACGCCATTTATTATTTTTGACTTATATTTATGTACTGTAATAGCAATGTTTTCGACTTAACTGTTTTTTATGTAAATAATTATTTAGAAATAACGTAACAGATAGAACTACGTGTAGATAAATAATCGCATGGTTTTTTTTGTAGATATTTTTTTAATGGAGTTTCCATAACATAGCCACTAAGGAATGGTAAACGGAATCAACCAAATTTAGATGAACGAAATTTTAAATTCGTTAAAGTGATGTTATCTCAATAAAAATGTATACAAATTATGAGAGACCTTTTGAAATAACACAAATGATTATATTCAGGGGCTATTCGTTATAAACAACAAAAACAAAATTATAACTATAATTAGTGTCATTATTTATAATCTAAAAGTAGTACACAATACTTATTGGACTTACCAATAAAAATTGCGTTGAACACTTCAAACTCTTTCTTCAATATTGGCATAGCTTAACGCATACAAATGCGGAATTTGGTATGTATACTCTTGCGATGACGTAGGTAACCATTAAGAATGGATGTATTATTACCCTGCATTGTCCAGTTTTTCAGGTCTGTATTTTATTTTGTGAAACAAGTTTGGTTCTTCAGACATCAACATTCGAGCAACCGGTCTTGAGTTAAGACTTGAACAAGAAAACATTATTAATGATACAAATATATGAGTAATTGTCATGCCATTTATAATCCATGTTATTATGATGTTGTTATATAATAAGTATGTTATTTTTAGTATAAATATGTCTCTATTATATTTTAATCTAGTTTTCATTTCTGGTAGGTTATAATAGCTTTTAGATATTACTCTCTTTACATTGTTGAAAGTGATAATATTTTCTTGTATAATGTTTGTAAATCTTTGACCTTTGAACGTCATTTTAAAATATAAAATTCATCCATTATCTTTTTAAATATATAACTCTTTATTTAATTAGTTGAAATTTTATTTGACATGAACAGGCATATAATAAACAAAACTCTCATCTTCTAAACTCGACTTAAGGTTTATCTTACAAATAAACTTAAAGCCTTTGTTCTTTCTCACAAAGAAGAAATAAGTACAAAAAGTAAGCTCCCTGTCCCTATCTTCTCAATTACATTGGATATTTCACTGCTTTATCAGTGATTTCCTCTGTGAAGGTAAGAAAAAATATATGAATACGATAAGTTTTACTTTTGTTGTATAAATCTTTATTGTTTTACGCCTACATTATGTGTCGATTCGCTCATACAATTAAAAGAATTGATTGCTTCTCTAGATGCCCTCTCTTTTGGGACTGAAACATTCGGAATAAAAATAAACTACAAAGAAAATAACTGAAATATAGGTTATTTATGTAATATGGCTACTATCATACAATCTAAGTTTACCTTTCAGTGTCCTCAAGGACCACGTCCCGCGGCCATTGTAAATAATGGATGTAATGTTTTAATTACCTGATTTCTCAAACGCCTTGTTTTCAAGGGCTTCATTGGTTTATCAGTTTTAATTAGTCTACTGATTGTAGCATCTTGCTGAAGGTTTGCTCTTAAGAGGCGGCTCTTAAGAGAGACTTTTGGCGTTCCTACCTGCTTCTATTTGTTGTTCTTCTGCTTCATAAGGCCAATCTTAACTTTCAAACTCTGTCCACTAGTTATTTGTGAATATACAAGGTGTTTTCAAATTAATGTTGCTTACTTCGGGATATTGTTCCTTATGTCAAAAGGAACGTAAATCATCATATAACTGGGGGTCTATTTCTTTTCGTTTACTGTTTGTCTATCTGTATGTGATTTTTACTTGAAAATTTATGTTTTAAAAATGGCTTGACCAAATTTAACCAAATTTTGGTTAAATACTCTTCTTGGTAGTTTTTTTTAGAAAAAAAATATTTTTTCATAGTATTTTTCTGTTTAATAATGGCGGCCATTGAAAATCTTTAACCTCAAATACATAAAAAACTAGAATTTTACGAAAAACTTTTTAGAGTAAAGAGAGTTAAAAAATGTAATTATAAACCATATCTGCTTTATTATTGAAAAAACGGGTTAAAAGTAACTGAACTATGACTGAAAAACGGAACACATGGCAAAATTTTGCTATCATTTTGATTAGTTATGATAGCAAAAGTTAGCCATGTGTTCAGTTTTTCAGTCATAGTTCAGTTAATTTTTAGCCGATTTTCAATGTTTAAGCAGATATGGATTTATAATTACATTTTATAACTTTTTGTAATCTAAAAAGTTTTTATAACATTTCTAGTTTTTTTTATATATTTGAGGTTAAAAATTTTCACTTGCCGCCATTTTTAAACGGAAGATACTATGAAAAAATTTTTCTAAAAAGAGCCTACCAATAAGAGTATCTAACCAAAATTGTATTGAATTTGGTCAAGCCGTTTTTAAAACATAAATTGTCTAGTAAAAATCACATACAGACAGACAGACAGACAGTAAACGAAAAGAAATAGATCCTCGGTTATATGATGATTTACGTTCCTTTTGACATAAGGAACAATATCCCGAAGTTGGCAACATTAATTTGGAAACAGCTTGTATAGTTTTAAAAGTTGATAGGAATGATGTGCTGGTGATTACCTATCGATTTAAGTGAAAACATTTTCTATTTACGTTTTGAAATTAGATAAAAATATTATTTAAGTTTTGATACTTTGAGGCGAAATTATAAAAAAACAACATATAAATTCGAAACTTTGCACGCTGAAATCAATTTTTTACTTATTTCTCTTTAAAACAAGCCATAAATCAACAATATCCGACCCCCCGTTTAGGCTGGATGGAACTTGAAAGATAACATTGCTCTTATGGAAATGGAGCAATCTATGGAAATGGTTTAGAAATCAACCTGGGTTTATTGGTGGCGCCTCTTAACAGTAGTTTTGGCTTTCTCAGCAGAAAAGGTTATTTACATACAAAATTAATCTAAATAAACCGAGCACTTTTTTAAGCCAATAAAACCTAATATGAACTCACCTTCTAAAATTTATAATATTTTTTGAACTCTGTAAGAAAAGGGTGGACTTTTCATTCCCAAACGAGAGTTATGTGAAATTTTATATTTGAGTTTCTAATGTCACTGTGTCTTAAGCATTTATAGCATGTACAATATTTTCGACAAGGTAATCATTATGTCACAGAGATATGTCAGATAATATAAACAAGATAATCAACTACCTCCATTAAAAGTTATGAAATAAAATCACATGAAATTGTAAGGATACTTAGTAGAGTACATTAATATGACGCCATAAACAGCCTTGGTTGATGTTAGGGTCTCGCCAAGACCTCGAGGGCTGAAGCCGCGGCCCTCTGGGACTTTGCCGCCGCGCCGGTTGTAACCACTAATATAAATGTGACTCCATCTTATCTCGCTATTAACTACAAGATGACGCTTCAGCATTAATGAGGTCGCGGCAATTTAAATTTGGTTATATATTGTTGAAATATGAAAATGCATTGAGCAATTAGATAAATAGATTATTATATTAACTTGTAGTTTTATTCCTGTTGTATACTGTTTAGTTCAGTTGATACTGTTTACACCTTTTTGGTGTTTAGTGTTTGTGTCTGTTTGATAGATAGTTTTATAACAAAAGATTCTTAGTTTTACGCAGTGAATGTTAATCTAGTCTATGGTTATGGTCTTGGGTTTCGATGTAGGAGGTCACGGGTTCGGCTCGCGTGGTGCCCACGTAACTTGAAGGAATTTTGGACCGTTGTACTCCAACGAAGTGTATATAAAAAAAACTGACGTCGATAAAAAACTAATTTACGATAATGTTTTTTTAATGTTAAAGTACTAAAAGTATATACATATTGCAAGTAACATATTGCAATATTAAATACCTAATAATTACTACATTTCTAAAATGTATACTCAATCAGTATATTTTAAAACATTAAACCAATCCAAATCTGGTCAAGGTAGTAAGTGTTGGAACGTTCCCCTTATTATTTATTAGTGAAAATTCCTACAAGTTGTCATATTGTACTGGCATAGAATAAATTAATATCATGCCACTGTTTCACCACCTCTCTGGGGTTTCATCTCAAGAAAAAATATACATATTGAAAGTAAATACAGTACCAACTCGAAAACCTCTTTTTTACAAATCATTAAAGTTTTTCATTTAAATAATTTGTTTAAAAAAGTCTTTATGTTAGAGTCTCACCAAGATCTCCGGGGCTGTATCTGCGGCCCTCTGGGATTCCGCCGCCACCCCGATTGTAACCATGTGTATTAGATCCCGTGTTTAATTTTCCAACCGCTCTAGTTTCAAATATTAATAGGAATATCACAGTAAAGTTGATAACAACTACTTCCATCATATTGTGTGAGTGTGTGTGTGTGTGTGTGTGTGTGTGTGTGTGTGTGTGTTTGTGTGAGTGTATGCATATTTACACCCTGGTTACACCGTGTTCCACTGGCCCGGCAGCCAATTACAATTCCTCGCGAGCCCCGCGGTCGCAGCCCTATTCGCCTCACCGAGGTTTTTCCATTTCTCTAATCTTGGAGGGTCGTGGATCGGTCTCAGCGGGCCGCTCGCTTGCATTAGAATACTCCCTGTTAAATACATTCACCCCGTCCACCCCACGGAACGAATTGTTTACTTAGATTTCTCAAATCGTATACACCATGTTTTATAGACCATTGGTGTATTCTTTTGACATTCATTGTTGGTGGGTTTAAGTTACTTAAGGAATTATTGCGGACATTTTCCATCACAGGTTGAAAAACAGGTTGCGCGACGTTTCGGGGCCTGGAATCTGATTCCGATTTCAGGCGATAAGAATACCTGGAACATAACAAAATTAGTGACAACAGCTGTTTTAAGAAACCTTTATAACGACAGACTCCGCTGTCAACCGATCGTGCTTCGACTAGGGACGCGGGCTCTTGCGATTCTGCAATATTTTGTTAAATAAACGTAGCTCTAACGAACAATTGTCGAAGATTTCTCTGGGGAACGTCGGCGGGAGTAATATTTACGTCAATTTATATAAAAATGACATAAATACTGGGATTGAGAATTGTTATTATTTATATCTAAAATAACAATAAGAACATGCTAAAGAAAGTGTTATTTCATGCGTGTATTATCCCGTGTATATTATTTAGGCGTGTGTGCGTGTATATTCGAAACTTCACTGTAGTTCAAAGTAGGGAAAAGTATCATCTGAAATGCTTTGTTTTGGTAACATTCGACCCAAATACAGGATTTACTTATTGCTAAAATAAATAAGAAAATTCTAATCGTACTATACAATATATTATGCATTATACATACATAACAAAATGTATTTAGCAAATCAAATATAATACATTTTAAACTTTTTTAATACAAGAAACTTAGCTAATGCAGAACAACCTTCAGTAATAAATTGGTTTACCTTAATTTATTTCAATTAAAAGTAATAATTTTGTAATTTAAACTTGACAACTAAAAGACTATTCCATTTAAAATAGATTTATCCTCTTTGTGTGCAACAATTTCGTGTCGCGTCTCCTCCCCAAGTTTGAGATAGTGTAAAAGTTTCACCCATCGGTTACAACTGAGTTGTTTATGGAGGTTTTCAAAAACAGTATTTCCCCAGCGGCCCACAAGAGGCCCCGAGGGCCCCGTGCCCCATTAATGCCCTCTACATATCACATTCCCCAGCACAAGTAATAAGAGGTAGAGAATTATGAGGTTATTTCTTGCAAAACCACTGTAAGATCCATAATTTTATTGTAATATAAAATTATAAGTATTGTGAAAAGATAGCATAATAGTTACTTACAAAACCCTGAGAATTTTTGTGATGTAAGGTAAAAAATATAATTAATTAAAACGGTAATCACTGGTAAAAACATGATTATGTAGAGAAAATATCAATTTTTGAATAAATAATTCATTGCTGAGATTGCCAGCGATTGTTTTCCAAAACGCTGACGCTAGCAAACCGATATCGTGACCTTTTGTCTGCTTTAACATTATAAAAATACCCCCGTCGCAGCAAACCTGCGTACTCAGTGAATTTCCAATGCATAACATATGTCTTAATGCCATCTAAAGCCGCATACCAAGTTTTATAAAAATATATTCATATATAAGCGATATATACAATTTTAATTATTCTCCATAAGAATAGCATTGGTGATGAGTACATGAATTGCTGAAACAAGGAACACAAACAATTGGTTTTTATGCAAATATAAATATAATTTAACTAGGTGAAGCCACATACCAAGTTTAATCAATATTCAATCATAAGTAAGCACTATATAACATTTTAATTATTCTCCATAAGAATAATATGGGAGATGAGTAAGCAGGTTTGCTGCAACAAGGAACTAAAAAAATGGGTTTTTATGCAAATATCAATATAACTCAACAAGGTGAAGCCACATAGCATGTTGTATTAATTTATGTTCATAATTAAGGGAGTCATTACATTTTACTTATTCTCCATAAGAATAACATGGGGGCTGAGTACGCAGGTTCGCTGCTACGGGGATAATCAACAAAAAATCAATTTTTTGTGCAAATATCAATATACCAGTACTACGTGACCCCACGTGCCAAGTTTCATCAATATACATTCATTAATAATGGAGATATCAAATTTTATTTATTCTCCATAAGGATAACATTGGACAACGTACTGTGTTTAGCACTTTGAATATCTCTGCAACGGTTGGACGTAGAATCACAATTTAAACACCAAAATGATTTTTTTGTGGAGCTGAATTGATTGGTAAAAGCAAATGTGAAGTTTACATCAAAATTAACTTAGGAAAAGCCAAAAACCTTTTTCCCATAAGATTAACATAGGAGATTTTATGAGCAGGTTTTTTTTTATTTTCTCCGCAACCACTTAACCTAGCTTAATAATTCAAAATACCATATTATTTGTTTTTTTAAGCTCTATAACATGGTCTAAACCAAAATTAAGTGTTTTAAAAATTTTACGGTAAAAAATGCAAAAAACTGATTTTTGGAAAGTTTAAAACCCCCATAAACCCCCCTTCCCATTGCCCGATTTTTCTGGTTTTCGAACTTAAAGTTATGAATGTCACTTTACACATTTGAGCCAAATTTCATCGAAATCGGACGTTTTTTACTCAAGTTATCGCATTCACGGACACACACACATATATATATATATATATATATATATATATTGTATATATACATATATATAAATTTGAACGAATCGTGTTTTAGTCATCTGGGGACCTAAAAAAAATTTGTCATGGTCTCGGGCTTAAATCTTACCATGAGACCTACGGTAATAGCTTCTTCCCTATAGGGGAAATTCGCTAAATTCTTCCCTATAGGGGAAATTCGCTAAAAATACAAAATTCATGTTTTTCGATTATATAAATACCGTTTGTTAACTGAGCAAAGTGGTCATTTTGGTTTAATGTCAAACGTTACATTACTTAAGTAATCTTTGTCAAACCACACCGATCACGGAAATCGGAAATTTTCCGATTGTCTTTAGAATTAAAATGACAATTCACCCCTCGACTGGCACTACCCTCTCTCAGATGCTCATTATGAAGGGAAGATTGCACCAATTGTTTTATTATATTTATTCTAGGCTACAATTGTGGTAGGGTATTTTCATTGCTTCAAGCCAAGATTAAGAAGGTTTTTGATTTTCTTTAGCGTTGAAAATTCAAATGTTATCTTTTGAATCAGTACAGTTATTGATGTTAATCCATTAAGGTAGTAATTTTATTCTATTCGAAACTAATAGAATGGCAACGTTTGTGGGACGGCCCAAGTAAAACAAGCGGTGGCAGGCTTGCTTGGAAATTGACAGGATCGGTTAATTATTTGCACATGGTCAACACTGATTTTGCTACTTTTTACTTATGTCTACTGTGTGTGTGCCAATGCGACTCTAAAAATTTAATGAAAACAGTATTTTAATGAAAACAAATAAACCATTAATACATTTAAAAACACAAATTTTTATTCCAATTCATAGGTTTAAGAAATTATAAGTAAGGAACAAGACCAGCTCTTATGTCTACGCCAATGGGTTAAACATAGGTTAATATGGGTTGTTATCAAGTATTATAATATAATATAGTTTATGAGTGTTATTAAAGTGTTTTTAATTCTAATTTGCCATCTTCAATAAAACCCAAGTATTCTATATCCTTCCTTCTTCAGCAGTATGAATGCACACTTTAGATATAGTACCGGTATGTCGAACATTGCTCTAGTTAGTTTTTTTTTTCAAAACACAAACGGCATATAAAACATATTTGCATTACTAATCGTACCAGCTGACTGAGTAGTAATTTAAAATAGCAAGATTTCTTCAATTCTACTAGAATAAAATAACATTAAGGTTCTGCGAAATGTTTCAAATTACAGTATTGTTTATGATTTGTTTATATATGAACTCACCAGTTATTATTATCTCCATGACTTGATTTTAATGAACCCTTGTCAACCCGAATCCATGATCGTGATTCATATGAACAAGAAACCTTCTCGATTAAAATAATATAATTATTTTGAATAAAAATCAATATGCTCTCTTAAGTGAAGAAGATTACAAGAAATAAACATTTATAAATCAAATAGAGTATGATTATACATGTTACGAAGTAATCGATGCGCTTACCGATGTGATCTAACTCTTCAGTAACTCTTTAATGTTGTCAATAGTTTTTAATGTTGGTAAATATAGCCACTATCTCTATTGATGAGGTATCGCCTTTTCACTACCGTTGTTGTAATTACACTGAACTGAGGTGAGGCAACTGCACTTGACACGCAACATGAGTTTGTGCCGAGTTATTAGTTGCCGCCCACGATTAGAATGCAACAGCAGTTAAGTTCTGCTTGTTTCCAATCTCTGTCATGAACAAAGTCTTGTGGCTGGAGAGTTGAAACTCATCAGACTTGTGCACTTCGGTGCCCACTGTGGAACTGCGATGCAACGAGGAAGGAGAATAAATGTGATACTAAACAAACTTTTAATCTAATTTTTTATAAAACTCACAAAAAAATCTATGACTAACGAAATGTAATGAATTCAAAACATTTTTAGTTTCTATAATTTATTTTTGTATGATTGTTTGTACTAAATTTAATCCAAGTAACCGGAAATGCCAGTTTAACTTTGTACCTTTCCAATAAATTTCCCGTTTTTAAACTTTCCCTTTTCTTCCATGCTGAGCAGTTCTGTTGCCTTTTGTGAAGAAAGCCATAATAAAATCAACAAGAAGTCTGGGATGTATTGTGTCTGACTGCGCGCGGTAAATAAAATACGCAGAGTTTTGCAGCTTGCCGTTCTCAGTTTTAGGATATGAATAACAGTTTACAAATTTATATTTATCTTTAATTACAATCTTAGTGCCCAATTTATATTTTCAAATGAATACTTCACATTACAACACATTTCAGATTTCACTGGCTGTTTAAAAATAAACAATATCAGAAAACTGACCCGTACTTTCTCAATTTTAGCTTTTTTAATAAATAAAATCCTTTATATTCACTAGATATATAAGAAAAAGTGTTACAGGTTGTTTAGAAAATCTGCTATATGATTATGAGGGAGTACTACATCTATAAAGAAAGCATAGCAGAAAGAAAGGTGGTTTAGTTGGGAGGATTTATCATTTTTAATTGTTTTAAGCGGTCTGCAATATATATATATATATATATATATTGTAGTTTATGCAAATTTTCAATCTGTATGAGCACAGTTGTTTACAAGACGGGTTTTTCAAACTTTCAATTTGTTTCATAAAAAACAAAAGATATATAATTATATTGTAAGCGGGGATCATATACTTTGAGGAAAGTTTCTTATCTTAAGGCGGTCCCACACTTTTCGCGAACAGGCCTGAATATTCGGCCGAACATTCCCCCGAATGTTCACTGAACATTCCGTCCGATATTTGTCCGTATGTGTTCAAAAGTTCGTTTTGCTCCCACACTTCCCGCGAATACTCCGAACATTCCGGACGTGTTCGCAAGAAGTACGGGACCGCCTTTACAAGTGAGCCCCCCCGCTCAACCCCCTTCTCCGCCCACATCCCAAACATAAAAAGGTCAAATAGCAAAACACTCCATGTGACCTATCATATTAAAGATAATTAAAAAATAAACCTTTTAGTGAAAACAAATTTTAAATCGAATAATTCATTTTTTAGATCATGTAAATTAGTTAACTTATTGCTTAACACTTTCGCTATGTGATGTACTGTTTTTTTTATGTACACGATAGGCGAATTAGAATTAAAATTTTAGTTTTCATTTGTGTTAATAAGCAACAAAGACCACGTATACTTAATAAATACAAATTTGTGTTATCATAGCACTTACCCGGCTTCTTGCATTTATTATAACATTTCACAGAAGATTTTAGATATGTTCGACATTTATTTCCATTCAATAATATAGCATGTTCTCAAACTCATCACCATTACTATTAGATTTTTAAAATTTGTGAAATCAATATGACATATTTAAAAAAATACAGACACTTATTGTAGGTTATTTAACAGTTGTCCTGAAGCAAGGAAGACCTACCTTACTCTCGTAATACATAATAACTCTATATTACAAATTAAATAATAGCTGTATTGGGGCTCTATTCCAACTTGAGACATATCCTCTTGGTGCGACGCACCTGTATAATAAGAAAGTTTCAAATTTGGGGAGTAAGCCGATGAGACCTGTGAAAATTATAAGAAAATTTAAATTTGCCTAATATGCCTCGAGGGTCTGATCTACCCAAATACAACTCGTTGGAGGTTTTCCTATTGCCCAATCTTGGCTGGGTCGTCGCGGATGGGTCCCTACGGCCGCCAGCCTTGCAATTAGACATTAACTACATTTCCATGTAATTACACTCTCCTTCAATTCACTCAGATATTGGGTTTTTATTAATTTTGTTTGTTTGTTTTGGTAAATAAATGCTTACAATAAAAATTAATACACAATAATAACTCCTATGAAACCAGGGCACATTATTTACATCACTTATTAGTATTTAAATTAGTTTTTATGTTTAAATTCTTTAAATATCACTTGGGAATCATTTGCTCGGATTATAAACTTCACAATGGACATTATTTCTGATCATATTATAGAGGTATTGAAAGAATAATAACACGTTTATTAGAATATCCATTGTTTATTTCAAAATTATTAATCCACACATTTTATTTTTACCAAAATGATTATAACTAACTCGAGCAATATTTCCTGAAAGAGTTTTATATCAAATATCCTACCTAGTAAATCAAAAAACTCTTTGAAATTCCAATGTAATATTAAATATGTTTTTAAATTCCAGCCCGGATTGAATAAAGAAGGATCAGATGTGAAGTAGAAGGAATATAAATAATTGATACCCTATGAGATGGATAAGAAATATTCAACAGTTGGGGTGGCGGCGGCCCCAGAGAGTCGGAACTAATCAGAGTTTTTGTGCGAGAGAGAGAGAGGAAGGGAGTAAGTGGGGCGGTGGGGTGGCACCTGATCCCTAGGGACTTCTCCCTGCCCTCATTTTCCCTCATTTCCCAGTAGTGGAGCATCCCTCGGGAGTAGAGTCGCAGCAGAAACGCTCTCTTCTACAGTCTGCTATAAAACGTTACGTTTACTTTTGTAATCCAACGTTATAATTCACTTTGCGATTCAACAAACCCCCTTGCTTTGGATTAAAAGTAACAGGTTAACTTAGTTAAAATATTTGTATTTCATTACTTTTTAGTGAATTTCCTTTGGAAAGTGAACTATTAGCATGAAACCGCACGGTGAAACTTAAGCCCGGGACCACCATAGAAGTTCCTAACGTGACCCCCTGAACACGTTTTGGGGGGTCGTTCAAAATTTTATATATATATATGTGTGTGTTTGCACTCTAGCGGTTGCAATTTTTGTCCGATTTACTTCAAATTTGGTAGGGACGTTCCTTTCTGTAATCAGTTGAACAAGTTCGTTGGGCAAAACAATCAGACAGCTCTAAACCCCTTTTTTGGGGATTAATCTTTCTAATTTCGAGTTTTTGGGCCCAAAAATGGTCATAAAAGCCCCGGATGTAAAATAGATGCATGTAAAAAGATGGAAATTAGAGATACGAAAGTTTTAAGCCCTCTCTCGTTATTCTAGCATAAATATTTACCGAGTTATTAAAGAAAATGTGTATCGACTAAACACAGTACGTTGTCTTATGGGGGTTTTACACGAGAAAAGCCTGTTATTCCTTTGTTAGAGTACTTTTATCATCCCCAGCAACCTCACGCCTACTTTCAAGCCTGTGGACCTTCTTCTTACCTTATATTGGGCAAAATTGCATTCCCAGCTTTGCAAGTAGATGAAACCAGAAGGATTAGAACAGCCAAAAAATCAATGTTTTCAGATTTCAATAAAAATTGGACAAATGTATGTTTTTACACTGATTTTGAGTTTTAAAAGTTGTCATGTGGAAATTCACTTCCCTCACGTCAGCGTGCTGCGTGCGAACTCGTTTTAATTTAAGAGCTGGATTTAAATATTTTTTAAACAATTACAAGAAAACGTTAAATTTAGTGTTAGAAACCCTAGTAGAGTAAACGTACTTTTGTCTGTTTAGTATTATTTGCAGCTTGCAATTCCATACCAAGTTAGAGGTAAACATAACATAATTACAATACGGGTATGAACAGTAATAATACAAGAATAATCTATGTTTATTATAAAGTCAATTTAGGAATATATGTAGAATAATCAAATTGGAAAGTCATCGTACTAAATTTGAAGGTGTTATCTTGACAACAAATAAAATTTTCATAGAGCAAATGAAAATTGCCCTTACGATTTATAGATGTGTAAAAACCCAGAAAATACTCCATTATTCTTTTGGAGGTTTCCTCTTAAGCTTTAAAGGTTCAATGTTTATCTGTTGTGCAAACAACAACAAAAAAGGCAAAGGTTTGATTTGGTCGTGCGAATTATTTAAAAAAAATTATGTTTACATCTTCCCGGTGTAACTGGGATTGTCGGGTCTGGGATTAACTTAATTTAACGATGTAATGTTATTATTTAGTTTAAGTTATTTATCTATTCAGTATTTCTACAAAAGCACATGTGTACATCAATTAAAGTTGTTACAAATAAATAATGTTGATATTGTATAATTTAACAGATTAGACAAATGTATTTCTTTTAAAATGTTTGTTTTATACAAAATAATACAGTATTAAAATTAAAAATCAAATTAACATTGTTGCGTTGTATGAATGGTCAAGTAGCTTTAGAATTTAATTGATTTCTATTTCTTAATTTTGACAATAATCTTTCTCTCCAGTTTACGATCTCTGATTTGACTTCCCTTATAAACCAACGATTGCTCCAATTCCTTTTACTGCTTTTCCTCATTTCCAATTATTAGATTAAAACGATTTTATTAATGTGTTCAACTGGTTATTTGTAACTTTATATTTTTATAAATCATGCAATAAAATGTTGTAGTTTTACTATAAATATTTATTTATTTTTCTCTACGCATTTTCAAAATCTGTGTTGCTGGTTTGCTATTTTGTCTAGTTTTTAACTTAGAGTGATTATAATTGCGTTGATATTATGATGAAAAATGTAGGTTATTGCTTGAGTTTTTCAATGGCATCCAATTTGGACCTTCATCTTTATATATTGTTCTGCTTCAATGTAATGTGAGCTATGCTGTGGTTTTTGTTATGTTTTGAAGCAAGCCAAACAAATAACATAAAAACTAAAATTATAACGAGCGGAGATAAACTATAACTCAACATGAAGTTTCTAATTTTAAATACCAGTTAAATTTTAACTATAAGATAGGTCTGTTTAAATTATCTGTAAATACAAATAATAATATTTTAGGCAAAACAAACTAATATTCAGTTTTTGTTTTGGTTTTAATTTTTTGCTTTAAACAACGAAGAACGTACAACCCGGTTGTGAGCCGAATGTTGTGCCGTGTCTTTTTCGTCTCCTCGAGTTTGAGATAGTGTAAAAGTTTCAACCATCGGTTACAAGTGAGTTGTTAATGGAGGTTTAAAAAAAAAAGTATTTCCCCAGCGGCCCACAAGAGGCCCCGAGGGCCCCGTGCCCCATTAATGTCTTCTACATATCACATTCTTATATTCATGGTTAATATGTACGCTACTATACAGGGTGTCTGTTAAGTGCGTTCCCAAATTTAAAAAAATGGTTATTGAGGTCAAAATGAGTAAAAAAAGTTCCTATAAACATAGATCCTAAAGTGCCTCGTTTTCCGACTATCTGTCTGTATGTGTTTTTTACTTAATACGTTATATCTTAGGAAAATCTGAAGATATTGACTTCAAACTTGGTGTTTGTATTACATTTAATAAGACCCATTTTGGTATGGAATATCAAGTTTCTACTTTGTACCATTTCAAAATGACGGCCATCTTTGTTTTTCAAAGCTAAATCTCTAAAAAACCGTAAAATTTATGAAAAAACTGTAAAGCTAAAAATTTTTTGTAATTTCGTCCTAAAAGTAATAATATGATGATATTAACTATAGGATAGTAAATAATTGAGTTATTATTTTTATAAATTAAAACATGATTTTTCTGTCCAGAAATGGCCCAAAAAAGGTCTTATTCGATGTAATGCATATACCAATTTTTAAGTCAACATCTTCAGATGTTCCTAAGATATAACATATTAAGTAAAATCACATACTGACAGATAGACGGAAAACGAGGCACTTTAGGACCTACGTTAATAGGAACTTTTTTACTCATTTTGACCTAAATAATCATATTTTTAAATTTGGGAACGCACTTAACAGACACCCTGTATCAATGTATATATAGCTTACATGAGGTAAAGAGGATAATTTTATCATATAACCCGGTTGCTTTACTGAAGTTCATGGAGATCATAAACCATTCGCTTGTGTTCCATGCTGTCGTGAATCTAATGAACGTATCCGGCATATATACCTGCGCTTCGATAATCATCTGATCAATAAAATATCCATATCCGCTAGGTGAACACTACAATCCAAGGACGATGGAGAGAGGAAATAAGGTATTTTCTTTCTTTAAAGGATTCTTATTGCCACATATTACCCGTCGTTGAAATTTGACAATTGTTCTGCAATTTAATAGTAAACTGTATAAGGCAAAGCATACAACATATCCTTTACTATACACTTCTATTTATTATAGAGCTATGAATTTAAGTCAGGTCGTGGTTCGAGAATATGAAAATCAGTATCACATGTTTAAAAATAAATCTTATGTGTTTTTGCCAAGTAAATAATTGTTAAGTATGTAATTTTCCTAGATTAATATTATAGTAGACGTTTAGCACAACTTATTCTTGTTGACTTATTCTTGTTGTTGTGTGTGTGTTTTGTTGTTCTTATTCTTGTTCTTGTTGTTTATTTGGTTTTATACAGTTTTAATAGATAGTGATTTTAACACGGTTTAAAATTCAAAGTCAATTAAATAATGGTACCTGCCTACATTTGTTCCTAACTTACATTAAAAAGTCTGCAATACACGATTTGTGATAGGGTGAGGGTTTACAAAAAAAGTTCTTTACAGGATAGGTGGAGGTAAAATGTTCAGAAATAAGGGTGTTGGAAGAAAATGATCAAGTGTTGCAAAGCCCGCGAGCGGCCCAACTTCGGATATCAACGTTCAATATCGTCACCTTCGAGGACTCTTTTATCTACTACTAAATATGCTATAATGCTGAAAACTTTAATTTGGTAAGATCGAAGAGCTCTTGTTTTCTGAATAATTGTACTTTAGAATTTGAAGCTATTGGGGCTCTAGGCCTAAGTTTTCTGGAGCCCCATGGTTGTGTAATTTTAATTAATACGTACCGGTAGGTACTGAATAATTTACTTAATGACAGATTATTATAACGTTCCAGAAATGTACTATAACCATTTCTATAACCTAAAACCTATTTTTTATTAGCTAACATTGTTCAACACACTTAATCAGATGAAAACATTTTAACGGTTGCTACAAATAGGCAAACAATTACATTGTTTAAGATTTGCTGTATATAAGTAAATATTAGAATGATAATATTAACATATGAATGTGGTAAGTGATTGGTAAATTAGTTTTACAAAGCTTTGCTTGAAAATTGTTATTGTACATATATTGCTTTAAATCTTATACATTTTAAACATTAATATGGGCCAAACCATACTGATATGTTCACTCATCTAACAGAATCTGATCAAATAAGTGCATGTACATAATAATATTCTGAGGTACTAGTCTGAAACAATTATCAAATAGAAAACTATAAATTATTAAATTAATAAATACACTAGGGAAGTTATAAAATACTTTATATAACAATAAGTAGACTTCAGCAGCGAACCCTCTTTGGGGCGTCAGCATGTTGTCTTCATAACACAACACACTGAAAGATCGGCTTAGTATTTTTCTGAAGATTGCAACTTAGTAAAATTTAAAAAAAACTTAAAATACCAAAATCAAAACTAATATAAAATATGTGTGATGTTTCAACCATACGAATACAAATGAATACGAATAAAGTTTAAAAAGTTATGCCCAGTAATACCAACAGTAAAATATGGCTGTAAAATCGTAGCGGTAGCCCTAAATAATTATACCTCTTCAACCTATGGTAAATCCATCACTGTATGATTATAATATGTGGCAAAACGCAAATATTAAGATAGAGTGTTTTATTTTGTAACCTTATTATTTCGGAAGTTCGATTGGTATTGTTGTTCAATTTCCTCATGTTTTACCTACAATATTTCCATGCATGTAGTCCCTAATAGACCATTTGATATTACGCAGTGTTCAACATCTTCAAGATACTCACAAAACATAAAAACAATTTGACTAAGGGAAAAAGAAACATGATATAATAATTGAATTTTATATGGGTATTTAATTATTAAATTTGTAACTGTTACTCTCAAAACTTAATTTAGGTGATCAGATTAAAATTAATACTAAACAAATGTTTAATATGAAGTAATCAAATTTTGTAAAATATCTAATAACTATTTTTAAAATACTCGATTAAACCATGTTGTTTTGCTTCAATTTTCCTTTACATTTGTGAGCGACAACAATTCGTAACTCACTCACTGTACTTCTAGTCAAAGTCCGTAGATGCAACAGACTTCCTTTTACCCATACTATTTTTTAGAAACCCAACTTGCTCTTATAGCAGTATTGTTCTTCAAATCATATTTCAGGCCAACTTTGTGTAACAAAAGTTAGCTTCACCGGCTTTGTAATTCGCTCTTATCTTTCTCTCTTCAACTTCATAATTATATGCCTTGAGGCGATTCTCGAGCCGATTTATAATGATATAACAATGTCGTACCTCCCACGTAATCCATCTAAAGGAATCGTATAAACAGTTATGTCCTCATTTATTGGTTTTCATTGATAAAATCGTATATTAGTTTAGTCCCAGGACAACTTAAGGCTGGTATATGCCAGCTTGGAGGTTGACACTGGGTACAACAAATGAGGATGTCCTTTGGCTATCCATTATGACAAGCTTCCCTTTCACCTTGGTCCTCCATGTTTGTAGACAACAACAGGCGGAACGTCTTTCCAAAGATTGAGGTCCTAGCTAAACATGGGTACCCTGTCAACTAGCCTACAGAAGGGCACAGCACAAATTTACTAAAGTTCCTGATTTCACTGAAATTTACTAAAGTATACTTATTTATTAAAGTTATACTTACTCATTAAAGTTATACTTACTTGTAATCATCTCTTAGAAGGATCTAATTAGAAGTTGATAATTAGAAGTATAGGCGAAGATGATAAACTCTATCCATGAAAATAGGTAAGCCATTAGAAGAGTATGATATAGTTTAGTTACAATTTGCTTCTTTGTTTTGACAATCGTCAAAGCAGTACATGAAGAAAGATTCGACTGCAGTAAAATTTTGATATACTGTATATCCAAGCTATTGGCAAACAAAGTTTTTTAATATTTAGTCCTTTAGTTAAACGTAAAATCTATTAACGCTATTAATCTATTAAGCTATTAACGTAGTTAATAGCCGACAAATCTATTTATATGTAAAGGAAATCAGTAATTGGCACTGTATTCTTCCAAAATAGAAACATTGTATATTTTTATGAAAACTTATAAATGCTGACATAACCATTTATTCGAGACTTTTTGGTTGATTACGTTAGAGATAGGAACGTATAAAATGATTATTAAAATCTTTTCTAAAACGCTTCAAGGCAAATACTTATGAAGTTGAAGAGAGAAAGATAAGAGCGAATTACAAAGTCGGTGAAGCTAACTTTTGTAACATAAAGTTGACCTGAAATATGATTTGAAAAACAATACTATCATAAGAGGTTTTTAGAAATTATGACTAAAAGCAAGTCTGCCGCGTTAAGGAATTGTGACTTGGACTAGATATGCAGTGATGTTTGTTATGCATTTGTACAGAATATTATATTTTCGATTTATTGATTAGGAGACCGCTAGACTAGAGCCTCTAGGCACGTCTTCCACTTGGATATCAAGTTGCCAGGAGGAAATAAACTGTAGCATTAGCAACATCGCTGCATATCTAATTATGGTAATGTTTATTTCAAGCTATCATAGCGAGTCGGATATTGTTACAGAGTGACAGAGGATTTCAATGTCGTTAACATTTGTCTTTAGTTCGCAGTTAAAATGTATTTTCACTTACATTATAGCTTTTTAAGAATTTATTAGATAAGAGGGGACTGCAGTCCCAATATATTCGCTTTTTGAACTGGTTCCCCTATAACTGTAATGTTAACGTTTAAGATATGTATTTTTATCCTTAATTTTTGTTTAAAAATTAAATAAAAAATATCATAACGATGTCGGATAATCCGTCGAGGTGTGACGGGACTTAAACACTGCACTTATGCGTTAGAGAATAAGGAAATTAGACACATTTCGTGACTCAAGACCCATCTTTTCTTTCACTGACAGTAGCTTCCATTTAACCGAATATATCCAACCCATAAAATATTAATTATAGAGCAAATATGCGAGGAAAGGTGAGAAAAGGTGGGTAGCAAAGGTGGGTATCAAAGATGGGTAGCAAAAGTGGGTAGCAAAGGTGGGTAGCAAAGGTAAGGAGAGGTTCATGAAACAGTGTAATAAGTCCAGTAATCCAGTGCGCCCCAACAGAGTGATATGTCGCGGTCCCCCATGAGCGGTGGATCAAACCAGGCGCCTATCAGATAGAATTACCCCCCGGAGATTTCGAATGCGGTATGCGCGGGAATTGCGAATTCTATACATATTTTAGTCACATCAGACTATCTGCATATAAAACCAAACCGTACCAGGAGATTTTGACAAAACCATAAGTCTGACACCCGTCAACCATATACTTGAAAAAAGGTCTCGGTAAGAAAATATTATGGAGGCGAAATATTAGTTTTCAATCTAATACCATAAATTGAATTAAAGTGCATCAGATAAATCGCATTTTTGAGAATAGGATTTGCATCAGCTGCGTGATTTCAGTTTACGAACGAACGAAGCTTTTGGAAAAATCATAGTTTTAACGAATTTGTTAGTTTATTATGATTCAATTTTAAACTACACTATATTAATAGATCAAAAACAGAAACACACTGAATTGCAGTAGTTTAAAGTTTATTCCTTCATACATTAATGATAACATAAACTAAGATAACGTTCTTATAGGAATATAATGCCTAAAATATTAAAATGTTGTAAGGAATAAAAATGTTATAATTATTGTAAGAAATACAGTATATCGCTATGAAAAAAATTAGGTAAAACAATTTCAAAATTGTGTAGACAACAGACTTTTATTTATCGCTAAGCAACAACAGTTACAGTTCGGGCCACGGTGCTTGGCGCCTGGGAAAGGCGAGAAACTACTCAAATTTCTCGTAAATGAAAGCAGGCAATAACGAAAATAACCAAAAGCAATGTTTTAAAATTAAACTAATTAATTTTGCTTTCTGTTGGCAAAAGTATACTGTAACACTAATGGTACTAAGCCAAATAGAGGCGAAAAGCCATTCCAGGCATACGCTAACCAGGTGCCAAGCACTGTGACCCGAACTGTACAATGGTCTTGGAGGATACAATAAACCAATTATATAACTGTTTTTGTTTGTGAAATAAATGAAAGTATAATTATTTTCAATATAATAGTTACTAAACTTTCACAACCTAATAACAACCAAACAAAATTATAAAACAAAGGTTAAGCCATAAGTTGCCAAATTGTATTGTTTACACATCTTAGATTCGGTTTTAGCTGTTTAGTAATGTACACCACATGTATACAGCATAACCTTTCAAACAAAACAAATAAGAAACAATGCCCTTGTAAGTCCGCCTACCTCTTTCAAAATAAGATCCTATCTTACGCAGGACTCTTGTTCAAATCATACTTGAGCTAAAGTTGATGAAACAGAAGTTAACAGAGAGACTGTAATAATGTTCTTATCTTTCCCTATCCGACCGAACTCCTTAATTGTACGGCCTTAAGGCAGGCCTTTCTTGAAGGTTTGAATAACGTTCTCAACTCTCCTGCATTTCATAGTCCGCAAGAATTAATTAAGGCTCAACATTAAAAGTTGCTTATCACCAATCTGATGATTGGAAATTTATTTTAAATCGATAATTAAAATGGGTTGAATAATATTATCATGGGTGAATATAAAATTGTATATATGAAAATGTTATAAATATAAATACTTGTTTTCACATTTGATATCACACATCATAATTATCTGTTGCAAAAAACAAACATCAGCATTTTTCAAATCTTGCTTATAATGTTATATGTTTAAATGGACAAATTTGCAAACCTCTTTGTCAAAACCGTAACATTGCACAGATTTTTTTTTTTTGAAACTTCTGTGCATCAAATATTTTCTCTTGCTTAGTAATTTTTGCTGAAATTAAATTTGTCGCCACTCATTTTAAATTTTTACGAAAAACTATGCAACATAATTTATAAAAATGATTTTTTCATAGTAAATTAATGTTTTATTTTCGATTACTTGAGCCCCAAATCAAGCCCACTGTTTTGTACAAAGTGTACACACAACATTTAAAGCATGGAAAAGACAGCATTTTATTCCTCACGAAATAGGTACGTAGCCTATCTATCAAGTTTCAAATAAAAGTGGCATGTTATCAAGGGAATGAGTTCAAAACAAAACATAAAAACCCATGTTGTAGGTGCGTAAGAACACCCAAGGGAGCCGATTCGCTTTAACGTGCGGATAAGGTTATTGAAGGGCCTTTCTCGTTTTATGAAAAAACTACTTTGAAATTAAAATGTATAAAATAATTCGCAAATGTCTTATTTGTTTGCCAAGAACTAGATTTTTTATTTTTGCTCCATCGTAGCGATTGACACTAATAATAAAACTTATAGTAGTACTTAGCCAAGAATAAAACTGAATGTTAAATGGCCCTTTAGTTAAATTAAATTAACTGTTGCGTGTGTAGTCTCCTTTATTGTATATTAAAAATTAAAGAAATGTCAAAGTGTTTCTTAGGGGTTTTATCCATTGTAACAAAACGAAAATTATCTAGATAAAATGAACATGAATGCAAACAACAACATATGTGTTTGTAAAACAGAAAATACTATTAGTAATCAGGGGATAAATAGCCAGAACATAATAATTCACCCCTAAATTATGAACCCCATGTTAGGCGAGATTTTCTGGACCGGACGCCTTGGTCTTGAGTATCGTCTAACTTTTGGACTATTTTCATTCGCACCTACTACAGATTGTGATTGTGATTGTTATGAACCTTATCCCTGCATAGGTCACGCCCGACAGATCTTATTTGGTCAATGTGGCACCTGTGTACAGAATTTACAGAAATTATGCTGTAGTGATTTTAATTTGCCTAGCGACTTTTTAATTTGACCAAAATGCAACTGCGTTTTGACGGAAAATGCAACTTATGACTCCACTTATTTGAGGAGTGCCATACATTCTGAAGGAAACTGAATCTCCCTGTTGAAGTTCTTTGCACAAGGTCCTTGGGAAGATTGGTTTTCCAATTCAGATGCAGGGATGGGAACTGTCAAATCAAGTTTAGATCTTAATGGTCTTCCAATGAAACCTGTGGTTGATCGAGGTGTTCTTCTATAACCATTAAAAATCTTGCCACCTTTTGGTTCAAGGAACCTGTTTCACCACTCATTGCGCTTGGGAATGCTTCAAAGTTTGGACATATCTTTCAACCTGTCCGTTGGCGGCTGGATGATTAGAAGCAGAGCGTTTGTGCCTTATTCCATTCAACATCAAGAAGTTTTTAAATTCTTGAGAAGTATACTGTGGTCCATTGTCTGAGACTATGGTATGTGGAATACCTAAATTACAAAAGAAACTACGCAAAAATTATATTGTTTTGTTTGTAGTTATTGAGTTCATTGGAATAACCTCTGGCTTTCTTCTGACACATTATTTAACAAAAATCCTATTTCAAGTCTTTCTAGATAACTTGCTCATGGTTCTTCATTGTCATCAAAGGGTTCTAAAATAAAGGTCCTCGTCACCATCTATTGTGTATAAAAAATTAATGAAATATCAAAGTGTTTCTTAGGTATTTTATTCATTGTAACAAAATGAAAATCATCTAGATAAAATGAACATGAATGTAAACAACAACATATGTTTTTGGAAAACAGAAAATACAATTAGTAATCAGGTGATAAGTAGCCAGAACACGATATCCTTCATGTATCCTTTGAATGGCAGTTGTTTTTATTGTTCAGCTATTTCTAATAGCAAACTTTAATAAAAAGGAAGTCAACGTTTCGTATACAAAAAGTGAAGAAACCCGAAATTAAATCCCCAACTCAATCGTAAGCTGTACATGTTGATAATTAATTAGATTTAAAATAGATATATTTGACAAGTATCCTTCTGTTTTCCCCCCTAATTATCTTTACATCTGACAAATTGTAAAATTTAATATTTACACGAATCTAACAATAACATTTATGACTTATTTGAATAAAATAACTAATACAGTACATATAAGGCGAATCCGCACCAGGAACACTTGAGAAAATTATAAGTCTGTCACTCATGAATACACTTTAAGTATATTCTGTCATAAACATAATTATTTTGCTTTTCAACTGAAATAATGTAAACAAGCTAAGCTGTTTGTGTGTTATTTAAAACCTATTGTTGTGACTTGAGCCTCCATACTAGTCGACAACCAAAACACATGTTCTTGATAATCGTTCTTGATCCTTAATTTCAAGTGGGGGGCATCTACTGTAGGGTTTAGAGCATGTAACTTCGTACACAAGGTTCCGAGTCCGATCCCCGCCAATAACTTCAATTAAATAAGTGTCCCGGTGGTTTGGAACCCAGTTTAACCTGTAGGTCCATCTGTCTAGAAAACTAAAATGGATAGGTCTCTGAGACGAAGAGATCCCCCTCCACTAAAAGTTATGAGACAAATTAATCTAAAATACTCAAATAAATTAAAACGGAACTTTAGAATGTTTATACAAAATTTTTGTATGTGTTGAACTTGACCTTTTATGACGTTGAACAGATCTGAAATCTCTCGGGACGAACTACTAGCTGCTGAGGCTGGGCTCAAATGAATCCAGTGGTAGTTTATGAAGTTGCAATTTGATTACGGGGCGAGCAAAGTAACTCTTTGATGTGGAGACTGGCATTCCTCAGTTGAAGCTTTCAACCCCCCCCCCCCACCTAACAACCACCCCTCGGCGTGGCACCCAAGTGCAAGCTGTAGGGGTGAAACTTTGTAAGTGGCGTCTCGCCGACATACTCAGTATTCTGTAATAATATAGCAAAAAAGCATACAATTTACGCCGACTAAAAAATATCACAATTGTAAATGTTTGTACCAAGGTATGTGTTGCTTAGTAAAATGAAAGCTATTAGTGAGCGTGTGTTTCAAAAGCGTGTCATGCATTTCAACAAGAATTTGTGAAGAGCCGATAGTAAATTTTCCCATTGATACAAAACCACTGATGATTTTTCCCAGTGATACAAAGCAATTAAACGTTTCACTGAATTCATTCATGAAAATACAGCGGGGAAGTTATATTTTAGTAGCCTATTGCGTATTAGTACTACGACTGTATATTATTTTTTCTCAAGCAATATATGTTATAACATTTTCTTGAAACGCCGTTACATGATTGCTTTAATATGCAACAAAGTAAATAATAAAATATTTAAAGGAGACTATATAACTTATTTTAAATAACTAGTTCATAATTTTTTTTTATAAATTAAGGAAAATTAACTTTAATAAGTACTATCGATAATTTTAGGACTTTTTTATTAAAAATAATATATTCCATGAAAAGTAAGTGTACACTGAGACATTATTGGTGCAAAGTATACAGAAGCATTTTAAAATGTCGAACAAACCTGTCCGATAGTTACAAGAAATTTCGTTTAATCCTTAACGAAATTATTACATTGGACACCTTTCTCAGACCTTCCACGTCCACAAGCGTGGGTTAAAACAACCCCTTCTACCTAAATCGACTGGACCTTTGATATCATTATACTTATAAGGAACCAAGAATACATTTTTCTTTACGCCTGTAATTATTATATCTCTCCACCCCCTTTATAAGTAAAGGGCTATTACAGCCCTTGTAATACAAAGCAGTTTACAGTAGTTTAACCTTGTAAATAAATCAAACAACAAAACTTTATATATATGCATTCATACTGTCTGTACATAAAGTAATTTTAATGTATGTATATAAGTGATTGGGGTTAGACTAGACTAATATTTGTCTAATAATTGTTCTCTTTGCACAACTTTACGGAGAATCTGTTCATAGTTTGGGATCATCCAGTAAAATTATAATAGCTTATAAAAATCCTTCAGTATCGCGAAGAATTTACATACAAAATTAAAAATATATGTTAACATAGTCCAGTTTATTTTTAACTTGTTTCTTATAATAAACGCAATTTATGTTAATAATGTTTACTATAATTTCCATTATGTATTTTTAAAGCGTTTTCATTTTTTTTAAAACAAACCCTAATGCATTATCTCGCAGCTGTAAATACCCCCGTCGCAGCAAACCTGCGTACTCAGGTTACGCTGCGTTCCACATAGGTTTTCGAACTTAAAGTCATAAATGTTACACTTTTCACCAAAATCGGGCATTTCTTTAAAAATTTATTGAAGTAACGGACTCCCACACATACACACATGTATATATATATATATATATATATATATATATATATATATATATATATATATGTGTGTGTGTGTGTGTGTGTATATACACATATATATGTATTTATTTATTTATATAAATTTGAACGAATAGTGTTTTTGGCATCTGGGGACCTCAAAACGAAAAGTTATCATGGTCTTACCATGCCACCACCTACGGTAATAGCTTCTTCCCTATAGGGGAAATTCGCTGAAATATACAGAAACACCCCAAAACAAAACAAAAACTATTATGTTATACATTCAAATCAAAACATGTGTTGTGACTGCAAACAGATCAAATTACAACCACTACCAACGTAAGAAAATGAAATGGCGAGAAAAGTTGATTGCAGCAGGTAAAGAACTATCTCGGAGTCGCATAAGTCACTGAGCTATGCCGTGGGTGAGGGGGAGGGGGTCCCAGTTGGATAATATGTTACTGTATCCAGAGACATGGTCGGATCATATCCTGGAGCAGTTACAATCAAACTGGGCCCGGGGGAGGAGCCAAGACTGAGCGAAAACTGCGCCACCGTCTCATCCGCATAACCTCAAAACGTCTCAACTCACCTTTTCTCTTTGTCGTGTTAAAAAGTCGAGCCAACAGCAGTTGGGTTATTTTATACACGAGAGGTGCATATTTTATCGTTCGATATCTTCCAAAGTACTATCTTAATTAAATTAATTGTTTCAATAATTACGTGTTCAGGATCAAGAGAGATATTCTTAGTTGAATATTTATTTGTATATAACTGTTAAAGTATGTTTCACCACTCTAAATTGTCAGAAGGGTTTAAAAAATGAAATTTACCGAATAACTTTTATTTGTAATGAAGTTTTACAGAAGGTTTTATACCGTTGTAAATTCATTGAACATCTGTAAAGGTGAAATATGTTGTACCAGTGTTTAAGTTTTTGATGTGAACTTAATTTTTTTTTACACTGAAAAAATTTGATGACTATTTAATTAGGCTACTGAAATATATTTAATGTTGTGTAAGTAACAGATTTAACACATGTCAGTGGTTTACGTTATATTGAATTAGAAATAAACAACTAACGTTTTACGCTACTCAAAATTAAACATGCAGTGTAACTGAATGTAACCAAATGATAACAACAATTAATCCAATAAAGTATTTTACCTACATTTACCAACTCACAACTTGTAACAATCATTATGAGGTCCTACTTCTAAAACTGAAATAAGTATGAAGGAGAAATTAAAGACAGACCCGAGGTGGTTGTAAGGTCTTTGGAAAGGAGTTGGTAATGGGATGAGTGCTGAACGGCTGAAGGGGTGTAGTAAAATTATTCAAATTACCCAGATGCATCTTGAGGTTGGAAATTATGGAGTAATGTTGAAAAGAGGAAGATAAGAGGCATATTACAAAGTCGACGATGTTAACTTTTGTTGCCAAAGTTTGGCTAAAATATCATTTTGAAGCAGTATACAATTCTGAAAGTGGTGTTGTATTACGGCGTCTTGTGATATGAGAATATTTACTACCTATGATAATGTGGGGCGTTAGCTTTGTTGACAAGTGACAAAACTTTATATGTAACAAATGTTTATGATGTTTGTGAATTAAAACGGTATGTTAATTGTTCTATGAATTAAGAAAACAAATAACTAAATACACATTTTTGGAAGACTAACAATAACTGTTTTTTAAATGAAAGTAGAATAATTAGTGATAGTTATTGTAAAATATACAGAGTGTTTCCAAACTCTCTACCAAAACTGCAGAAATTTGTTCCTGGTCTCATAAAAGAACAAAAAATGAATTTAACAATAGGCCCTATCTCGCTCCATTATAAAATACATTACAAATATAAACAACAAATATAAAATAAATTTTGCAGAGGTCACTGAAACCATAGCCGATAAGTCACAATTTGTTTGATTATAACCGTGCATTTCTATGCAAATTTCCACGATTTCACTCTTAAAAATTGCAATTGCTTAGCTATGATTTGACAATGTTTATACTATTTTTTTGCTTAAAATTTCACATTTTATAATATAAAACAAAACTTTCAAAAGATTTCCATTTCCAAGATATTAACATTTATCACTTGTTGCCTCCATTTTTAAACAGTTGAAGCTATAAAGTCCAATTCAATACAGTACTAAATTAGCATTAGTATTAATCTAGTACTACATACATGAGCCAAGATTTGTTTATATTTTAACCTCAGGAACAAGTTACTGAAGGTTCGTTTGAGAGTTCGGAAATATCCTGTATAATTACAATTTGTACATACAAAGTTATGTAATAATAACATGGACATTTTTTCATCCGTCGCAATTATTATTTAATAATTTTCTTATTATTTAATTCACACCAGCACATTCTCCCTTCGAGGAGTTTCCACAAAAATGCAATCCAGTACAAACTTACAAAGACAGTGACAGTCTGCAGTTTGTATGATAAATACCTTTGAATTAAATTAAGTTAATTAAGAAAAACACCAAATAAGCTATTTTTTCTTTCATGAGAATAACTTGTGGCTTTGAATGAGCTGTGGCTTTGAGGGGAAGGTTAATTCCTTTTGAACATCTTGAGGAAAGTCCCTCTAGTCTAACATCTCAATTGTCAAAATCAATCAACATATAAAAACGTTGCTGACCACTCAAATAGGTCTTTGGAGATTTAAACAGTTCTTCTGGTTAAAACCTGACTACTGTTAAACATAATTTAACACTTGCATACAATAACTTTAAATAGTACTAGTAGAACCTGCTTCACGAACCCAGGCAAATATTCTTCTCGTGTTTTAGCGAATTTTCCCTATAGGGAAGAAGCTATTACCGTAGGTCTCATGGTAAGACTTAAGCCCGAGACCATGGTAACTTTTCATTTTGAGGTCCCCTGATGCCAAAAACACCATTCGTTTAAATTGTTATATAAGTATGTGTGTGTGTGCGCGTGTGTGTGTGTGTGTGTGTGTGTGTGTGTGTGTGTGTGTGTATATATGTGTGTGTGTGTGTGTGTGTGTGTGTGTGTGTGTGTGTGTGTGTGTGTGTGTGTGTGTGTGTGTGTGTGTGTGTGTGTGTGTGTGTGTGTGTGTGTGTGTGTGTGTGTATGTGTGTGTCCGTAGGCACGATAACTCTCGTAAAAAAGAAGACCTGTGAAGTAGAGAGAAATGTAAATTGTAAGGAAATTCGTAAAATCTACACATGAAGCCTTCAAATCGGTTCCGTAGTACAAGATCTCGCTTTTCCATAACACCAGCTTATGTATTATTAACAATCGATATATTTTTTTCCAATCTCTAATCGTAACAAGTCCCTAATGAGTTCATATTAATTTTTGCATCAATGAAAACACAATTGTTTAGCTCCTTTAAATCTCTTTAACTTATGGATAAGCCCAGAGTTATAAACAAAAACATAAATACGAATCCTGGACGTTGTACAATGTAAGTACTAATTAACTAAATTACTAACCTCAATGTTGTTGACCTTTATTTATCAATATTATAAGAATTTGGAATTTCACTCTAAAAAATTCGTTTATATGATTTTGAATACGATCCAGATATTTGCCTGGAAAGGTATACAGAATAAAAAGTCATTAAGTGCTTGGTTATGAAAATTCACTTTTAATTCATGTTAATAGTCCGGTGGCCCAAAATTTCCCTCGATTAGGAAGGGTCCTAAGAGAGTCCCGTTTGTCAGCGAAGGGTAGAGGATTACGTTCCAGGTCGATAAGGGATAAAGGTTATCAATTAGTGAGGTTAGCCGCACCTGGGGCTGAGACATTCTTTACACCATTTTCATCTAATCCTACCCTATAAGGGGCATCCTTCTATGTGAGTCTTGCCAGTAAATTTATCGCGTCGTTTGTAATACAGTAGTAGGTTAAAGTTTCGTTAAAATCACGTCCTAAATAGTATATCATAAAAAGGTTTGTGTCATTACAGTTTCTAATGGTCTGTTTTAATGTTTTTAATTTAGGATAATTTAATTACAATAAATATTGTATTGTAGGTGTAGTTAGTGTATAGTGTTTTACCAGGATAGCAACAGCTCAACGCAGTTGAAGGTTGTGACACTTAGTGGCCTAGGAGTGTTTGTGTCAGTCCCTAGATATACCGTTCTGATGTTGTAAAGGTGTAGTGGGTGTATAGTGACACAGGATAGCAACAGCACAGTGCAGTAGAAGGTTGTGAAATTTAGTGGTCCGGGAGTGTTTGTGTCAGTCCCTAGATATGCCGTGCTGATATTGTGAAGGTGTAGTGGGTGTATAGTGACACAGGATAGCAGCAGCACAGTGCAGTAGAAGGTTGTGAAATTTAGTGGTCCGGGAGTGTTTGTGTCAGTCCCTAGGTATGCCGAGCTGATATTGTGAAGGTGAAGTGGGTGTATAGTGACACAGGATAGCAACAGCACAGTGCAGTAGAAGGTTGTGACATTTAGTGGCCCGGGAGTGTTTGTGTCAGTCCCTAGATATGCCGAGCTGATATTGTGAAGGTGTAGTGGGTGTATAGTGACACAGGATAGCAGCAGCACAGTGCAATAGAAGGTTGTGACATTTAGTGGCCCGGGAGTGTTTGTGTCAGTCCCTAGATATGCCGAGCTGATATTGTGAAGGTGTAGTGGGTGTATAGTGACACAGGATAGAAGCAGCACTGTGCAGTAGAAGGTTGTGACATTTAGTGGCCCGGGAGTGTTTGTGTCAGTCCCTAGATATTCCGAGCTGATATTGTGAAGGTGTAGTGGGTGTATAGTGACACAGGATAGCAGCAGCACTGTGCAGTAGAAGGTTGTGACATTTAGTGGCCCGGGAGTGTTTGTGTCAGTCCCTAGATATGCCGAGCTGATATTGTGAAGGTGTAGTGGGTGTATAGTGACACAGGATAGCAGCAGCACAGTGCAGTAGAAGGTTGTGACATTTAGTGGCCCGGGAGTGTTTGTGTCAGTCCCGCTGAGGTAATGAGGTCCCAAGGGACTCTCGCCACCTGAGACCATCCCACACTTCATTTGCTAATAGACCGCCATCTTTGCGCGGCTGGCCAATCGATAGCAGCTTGCTACACGTGTGCACCACTCGTTGAATAAAGTAAAAGATTATAACTTGTTTAATCAATAGTGTCTGTTAATAGAATTGTATTAAACGTTTAACCCCTCCCTAAAACACTTTTCACGTTTTCACATATGTAACCTTTTAAAATTATAAATGTATACATCTGAAATACCTTTTCTTACTCTTTATTTGTTTTTTTTACAGTGAAATTGTAATAAGTTTGTTATTCTTGTATAATATGAGATTCCCTAACGAAATAACTGCCAGTGAAATAATAGAATTGCATGAACTGTCTGCATAAACCATATTGCATGGACTACATGTATTAACTACCAGCATGAACATCAGCCAAATGTCACATAAAGATGTAAATACCATAAATAATGTAACCACGCGTGCAGTGCACAGAAAATAGAATTTTTAACTGGAACGTAACTAAAATGAAGTTTTTGTTGACACTGAACATTAAACAAGTATTATGTAACGATTATGTTATTTTAGATCAATTATAGTAAAGTATATATTCTATCTTATCTACCTATATTCTTCTCTAGGGTTTGAAGATTTGATGAAGTAAATACCAGGAGGAGGTGGAGAGCTTAGGAAGGTTCAGGGAGTCGTCCTAATGCCCTGCACCATGGTCTATGTACTCCAACTGGTTGTCAAAACTATGTTCCTCCCTAGGTCTCGAGGACTTGATGACGGAGGAGGAGGTGGAGAGCTTGGGAAGGTTCAGGGAGTTGTTCTAATGCCATGCATCATGGTCTATGTACTCCTACTGGTTGTCACAACTATGTTCCTCCCTAGGTCTCGAGGACTTGATGACGGAGGAGGAGGTGGAGAGCTTGGGAAGGTTCAGGGAGTTGTTCTAATGCCCTGCACCATGGTCTATGTACTCCAACTGGTTGTCAAAACTATGTTCCTCCCTAGGTCTCGAGGACTTGATGACGGAGGAGGAGGTGGAGAGCTTGGGAAGGTTCAGGGAGTTGTTCTAATGCCCTGCACCATGGTCTATGTACTCCAACTGGTTGTCAAAACTATGTTCCTCCCTAGGTCTCGAGGACTTGATGACGGAGGAGGAGGTGGAGAGCTTGGGAAGGTTCAGGGAGTTGTTCTAATGACATGCACCATGGTTTATGTACTCCGACTGTTGTCACAACTATGTTCCTCCCTAGGTCTCGAGGACTTGATGACGGAGGAGGAGGTGGACAGCATCGGGAGGTCCAGGGAGTCGTCCTGCGGACCCGCGGACCTCGAGGACTCGGACTCTCTCGGCTCAGGTCAGTGGAATGCTAATTTCCTTAACTTGAATTAAAAACCTACAACCATATTTTATAAAAGTCTGATATACATTTTGGAAGCTTGTCATATTAGTATTTGTTATGTATCTTTCCCGGATCAAATTTAAACCGGGTTACCAAACTTGATCGGGCTTGATTAGAACCTTGATCAAGTTGATTAAAGCCCAACTATTATGCCTGACCAAATTGTTATGAGGAAAGAATACTCCACAGTCTAACAAACAGGGTAGACATTCACAAAGGCTATTCGTAGTCTGGATGTCTCTAGAATCTTGGCAATTGGGGACCATCGATGTAAATATATAGCGATATTGAACACCAAATCACCGGACAAACAACTAGTCCTGCGGATATAGGATCGTGAAGTGTACTTATACCGTGTAAGAACTTGAAACACCTAACTTTCGAGACTATATGTACCACGCTGTTTTAACACTCAAATGCAGCAGTTTTATTATTATAAAATACTTATAAAGAGAATGTAAAACTCTTATTTTCAACACATTGTGTAAGTGTGGATGGATATCACCAGTTTCAGAAACTTTCCTTTAATTATTGTTTATCAGTTTTAATTTACACATTTAAATGTTACCCTCTTTGCATAAAATTCCGAGAATTTTTCTTCATTTGGTAAATTAGAGTTGTAGAGTAAGTTGTTTCTGATATTAAAAAAACCTATTTTTTACAACACTATTATCCTCAACTCTGTTTATCTTTTCTGTCTAACGTATGTCAAACTCGCTGTTACAACCCTTTAACTCTATCGAGGAGGGGGATAGAAGAGGGATGAAGGGATGGGGAGAGGGAGAGGATGACAGTGATTGACTAAATGATTAACCCCCGCAGAAGAGTTAGCAGCTAAGTGCAATGGTGTGTAGGTCGCGTTCAGAGTATTAATGAACTGGTTTCGCCCTCAATATTGCATTTCACTGTACTGTCCATCGCCTGTCGTCAACGCTCTGTTGGCAGTTCATTTTATCTATCTTTATTTCCGATCACTAAGTTCCTTTCTGTGCGAAACAATTTTCTGTCTGAAGCTATATTCAGCATTCAACACAATCAGCATACATTTATGAGTTTCTTGCGATTAGTTTTGACTCTATGAGGAAAATTGTTGGATTTTATAGGCTACATCAGCTAATCTCTTCGAGTGATGCAAATTCAACGAGAAAACTCTTCTACTAGAGAAAATCATCCACTGTTTGTCTCTATATATTGTTTTTTATACCATTTCTGATTAATTTAGTCTGTGGTGAAAAAATCCACTCTTGATTAGCATAATTTGTTAAACTAATTGGAACAAATTATTAATCTACTGGATTATATATTACTATTCACGGCTATAATGATAACATAACACTCTAAACTGAATTTTAAAGAAAAATTTCAAAGTACTCTTACTGTGTCCCTGGAATTTCCGTATCGTGTTTCTGTCATAAATGTTCGTGGCTTTTAAAAGTTATATTTTTACAATTACAAATCTTGTAAGTAGCTTACTTTCAAATAAAATATTAGAAATATGAAGAGTAGATCAAATTGATTCCTCCTATTTATTGTAAGACCTATTCTTTAAACAGAGTCTCAAGGATTTTTCTGTGATTTATTTACCATTTACTTCATCTACTTTTACTTACTTCTTTAATAAGGTTGTTCTGTTGTGTGTGTAATGGGTTTCACTAACTCATTTTCTTATGATTTATTTCTATTGAAAAATAATCTTTCAAATATTTAGTTTTTTTTACAACTGCAATGAATCTGTACATGTAAACTGTGTATAATATATTTTTATCATGTTTGTTGTAATGCTATGTAATTAGATTTTGTTGTACCTATTTTTGCGAAATATGGTTTTGTTAAATATATTTTCCTCTGCAATAGATTACTCACTCGTGGCCAACTATTTCAATTTATTTTAACATCCGTAACCTTCTTTTTCAATGGATGCAATTGATTCTTAGCTTCATATATATTTTAAACAAATTCACAGCTCCCCTTGCAAAAAAAATTTAAAGTCCAAAAACACAAGAAACAAACTCAGTGTTAATGAAATATTTAGCAGGTCATGGACATTTTACAATCGTCTCCAACATTACTTTTTTATAAACTGAATGGTATATGACACTTTTTCAGTTTGCAACAAATTTCTAAAACAACCGTTGAATCCTAAGAAGTTTGTTGACCTACTTTTAAATCAAATAAACTAACTTATTTTAAAGACTGGTTTTTCACTTATAGTACCCTGGGTTCATGGCTAATACAGCCAAAAAGCGGCACTTTGTGATTGAGGTATGGCACTTTCTGTGGTCATAGTTGATGCCAAAGGGTAGCTTTTCAGATAGGGAGCCACTTCAAAATCTGTGCAGGACACCAAAATGGCGGCCATGACAGATGGCTGCCATTGAAATGATAAAATCTGTCATAACTTGATTAATATATATCCGATTTCAGTGAAGTTGGTTTTGTTTGAAAGGCATGTTAAAACTAAAACTTTTTTGTATGTTGACTTTTTACGAAAAAAAGCGATTATCCAGATATTTAGAGATTATTTTTTAAATGGCCAAATTTGCATAATATAAAATTTATAATTTCTAAATACCCCATTGCAGCAAACCTGCATTCTCAGCGAATGTAAAATTCTACCTCACTACATCATGAAGCCACTTACAAATTTTCATCCACGTATAATCATAAACAAGTGATATATGACATTTTATTTACTCTCCATAAGAACAAAAATAGGACTGAGTTCGCAGGTTTGCTGTATCAAGGACCACAAAAAATGGGGATTTATGCAAATGTCAAAGGAGCACCACTAGATGAAGCCAATATTTGTTCATAAACAAGTGAGATATCACATGTTTGTTATTCTCCATAAGAATAACATTAACATTATGGCTGCTGAGTACGCAGGTTTGCTGTCATAGGGGCCTCAAAAATGGGTTTTGTAAGCTTATATCAATAAAGTCCAACCATATGAAGGCACACACCAAGTTTCATTAAAATATGTTCATTAATAAGCGAGATATAACATTTTACTTATACTCCATAAGATTAACAATGGACAACGTACTGTGTTTAGCACTTTCAATATTTCAGTAAATGGTTGTCATAGAGCAATAATTCAAGATACTAAATTGTTTGTTTTTTATTTCGAATTTAATGGTGCAAATAAAAATTTGGATTTAAATATAACTATATGTTAAAGGTTCAAAAAAGATTTTTGGGGTACAAAACACCCTCAACACCCCCCTTAAAATGGTGCGACCTTTTTAGTTTTAGAACTCTGGAAATAGACACTGCCTTAAACTTGAATACCAAATTTCATCAAGTTCGGACTTATTTTACGTAAGTTATCGTGTCCACGGTCACACACACATATGCTGTACGTGAGTGCGCCAATTGAAGGTGTGTGTTTTAAAAACTGAATTAGTTTTCATCCATGACTTGACATTTTGAAGACGTATTTATGTATTTAACCTTAATAAACTTAATAAATAATCGTACAAAGTTTAACTTATCAATTTGGAAGCGGTTTTTTATTATATCTTTTATATGCAAATTTGGCCTTTTAATAAATAATCTTTAAATATCTGGCTAAACGCTGTTTTTTCGTAAAACGTCAATATACAAAAAATTTGAGTTTTAAAAGGCCTTTTAATCAAAACCAATTTCACTGAAATCGGATATCTATTAATCAGTTTATGACAGAATTATAACTTTAATGGCCGCCATTTTGGTGTCTTGCACGTATTTTGAAGTGGCTCTCTATCTGAAAAGTTACCTTTTGGCATCAAACATGACCACAGAGAATGCCACACCTCAATCACAAGGTGCCGCTTTTTGTGTGTACCCGACGTACAATTATTACAATAATCGCATTCAGTTGCCAGTAACCGTCTACGAACTAAGTGACCAGAAAGTAGGCAGGGTTTCAGAATGACTTTGCATAGCATATATACTAAACGTGTAAGGCTACATAGTTAATCAATAATTGGAACAGGTTTTACCAACGATTCTCGCCAATGAAGTAACGTCTAGTTCAGCTTGGACAAAACAACTAGCGTTTAGTGACAGCTTGGAGTTTAAACAACTTAGAATCAATCTAACCACGACTTTTAAAACTAACGCTTCTAAAGTAGTGTAAAGAATTTCCAGTTGCGAACCAACTTTTCTAAAATGTCAAAATACGCTCCCCTCCCCAACCACACTCTCACACGTACTACATAAACCAAAACGTCGCCGCCGCCGCCGCGCTTCAGTCTAGTCAGTCCGGCCCAATTTGTCTACAGAAGGTAATTAGCCGCCCTGGTTTGACTGATTTAAGCGACACATCCAGTCCGCCTTAATTAAGCCCTGATTTACCTACACATTGTCCCGCAGATGTGTAGGATTGCAGTTTGGCCGTCACGTCCCGCTCAGTCCCCCGCGCGGCGGCAGCGGCGGCGTTTATTCTGCCAGCTTTATGCAACTCTCGAGTTGTCCGGCCGTACACAGCTAGGCCCTAACAGTAGATCGTGGCTAGTGTAATTAGTATGCAGGGATTCACTTTTTGTTTGATTTTATCTATCGCGTTTGCGGCCTATTTCGTTGTCCCGATTTGTTGCAGCTGCCCTAGAGTTTGGACGGGAAAAGTTGATATTGAAATTTTACTTTAGTTTTGCAGGGTTACATTTCTTGAGTTAATAGATTTTCCTTAGTAACTTTTGAATAGAGTTTTTTATTCATATTGTTGAGTAGCCGTATCACAAATGGCTATCTTCCTTGTTTCCTAACTGATAAAATAGTACCGGATTTGATTAAATTTTTTTAAAATTTAAAAGTAAGAAATAATAATAAATATATTTAAGATTTTTCTTAGTTGTCACAGTTAACATAATATGACAGTAAACATTCCTTTCCTTACAATCATAAATAACGAGTCTTTGGATTTTCCTTGGCAGCCTAGTTCATATTGATTATTTTAAAATTAGTTCTCAAACAGGTATTTTGTAACAATCGCCAGAAATATCTATACTTATTTAATAGGCGAGCAGGTTTTTTGTGACAATCACTCCTCCTAAACTACTGAACCGATTTTCATGTTTTTGGTGTCACTGGAAAGAGCCTAACGTGAAGTTGTGCAGGAAATATTTTTTATAGAGAAATAATTTGTGAGTGAGTCCCTGGGGCCCCTTAAAGTTGAGTTCTTTTTTCATAAGCTTAACATTGGGAAATAACTATAAGTTTTAAGCAATCAGCACGATAGAGAAAACACAGTTAATCAGCAGGCTTTGGAACGGTAACACAATATTTATACGGGAATGTCAGTATAATATTACATTGCGATCGCGAGCGAAGCCGCGACAGGCTACTAGTATTAAATGAAATTGCTACAAAACATTACTCTAGCCTAGGTCATGTATAACTTTACTCATGACATAAAATGGGGCAAGGCTGATATAAAGTCATATTTTTATCCTCTATAAATTGTACATTCCTTTGTCCTGAAATCTCACACGTGTAAAAGGGTAGACACAATGCAACCATTCCTTTCAATTCAAAAATCCTACCTATAAAAAGAAATGGAAGAACATTCAAAGTACATCCTTTCCGGATAGAATTGCCAAGTAAAACCTAATTGACCAACACTGAGAAGAGGGTAGGAAGGGGTCGCATGGAAGGGCTTGAAATCAATTGAAAGGGCGTACAATCGGAGAAGGTATTAGACAAACGACGGGCGAAGGGCTCAATGGGGAAGGGCGGGACGTTTGCCCTACAAGTTTTGTTTCTAACATAAAGAAGTGTTCTCGGTTTGATTCCGCTATTGAGGATGAATGCGTTCTCCCCTCACCCTGTTGTGAATGGGGGCGGATTCTTGACAAGCTAAGGGTTGATTTCACCACCTTGTTCCGCAAACTTTTCTCCGAGATTCGATCACAAGGCTTTGTCTGGGTGCCGCCCCGTGTTCTTTGATTTTGCTCATATTCCTGTTCTGCTCCAGAATCTTTGAAAAGGTGGGCGGAAAAATTTGGGTTAAATCTAGAATACAGAGATTGTATTTGTTTACCAGTTTCTTGATCACAAGCACGGTCATTCAATAAATTTCATTTAAGGGATGGCTTAGCCTATCTATAATATTCTAAAATTCTAGCTTTTCGTTTGACCATTTTTGGTACGTTGTAAATTTTAGTATCAGTCAAAAGCTTTAGTCTTTGGTCTAGATGTGCTTTTTGTGGTTATAAAACATCCACCCTCCAGCCCACCGGCCCACCGGCTTTCAACGTTCCAATGTTATTATTATGAAGTTATTTAATTAAGATTTTATTTTACGAAGTTATTTGTGAATATAATCTCAGTTTATATAATCTCAGCTAAGACAACAAGTAAACATGTTAATTTATAACATATTTACTTGTTATAAATTAATTTACATTTTCAGGAGATAATATGAATAAAACTAAATAAATATATACTCTCACAAGTTTGTAAGCACTGTGAAGGGCGTTATTATGCTCTGTTTCCTAATCACATGAGGTGTTACTCCGTCCTCTTAAGGAGTTGTAGCATGCGGAAGCATACAGAATTTCATACTTTTTCAATGCTAATAAGCATATTTTAAAAGGTAAAAACATAATTTTAATAGACGATAGTATAGTCCATACTTGTTTTCTAAATTAAACTGAACTAAACACTACATTATTCTTCCTCAACTCGAAGGGTAATTTTAAAATATTAAATTCTTAATTTACGGTAAAATAAGATTATTTATTAAGATTAAAATCAATCCTCGATTTTAATCATACGTCATATGAGAAACGAAAAACAATATTCGCGTGGTACCTCCTAAAAAGTTGTATTCTAACTTAGCATAATTTAAAATGTGTTTTGCGATTACACTACTCAGGCAGATACTTTGTTACTAATCGTGTTTAAGTTAATACTAAACCCAGATACATTTATTAATACATTCAGACAAATTTATTAAACAACAAACACAAATAAAGTGACCAATCATCTTACACCCACTAAATTCTCTGCCAAGGCACCCTGATTAGCATTCTACCTCCACAAAATATAGTATGGCAGAGTTATTAAATGTTATAGTGTGATGTAGTTGGTAGCAATGAGGCCTGTGTGGGCCATACAGGTGTACCAACTGCAGGACAATTCCCGCCACCGTCCCTATCGCCGTCGGGGGAACAGTAACCGCCGTGTAATGCCATTGAATTAGAGGCTCGAGTAACCCCGATATTGCTCGAGCTGCTGCCTTCTTCCACTTCTTCTACAAGTTTAACAAACATCTCCCATTCCTGGTTGCACGACGCCCGCGAGACCGGCTGACCGCCGAAGAGCCATTCGGAGACCGACACAACACGTTTTATTTCTCCGTTACTCCAAGAAACTGTGCTTTTGGCACACATCAATAACTGGAGGATTTAGGTTACAACAGTGGAAAGTCTAGTTTTAGGTTTCTCCTTATTTTTGGTAATGGCTTGTTAGGTTGGCTGACTGTTGATGAAGTTTGAATTTACACCATACACTAATGGTTGTACTAAACCCATAATTAATTTCATTTTACCCTTCCGTTTTCCCTTGAACTTGTTTTTCAAACAAAAGGTTTTTTTATTTATTCGAAAGGTTTACATTCAGAATCTAAGAATATTTGAAATCTCAGTATAGGGCTAAATTAGTATGGGTAAATGCATATCTCGCTTTTACATATTTATAGAAAGAAAGAAAGAAAGAAAGTATTTATTTCTATTCAAGTACATAACATAACATTGAATTCACTTTACATAAATAAATAACAAATCAATAAACAACAAAATGATTCAACATAGAGTCTTAACCTAACAAAACAAAGATAATTAAGTGCTAGTTAATAAGTAAACAAAGTACCTAAACAGAAGTTAGGTCCCCCAAAGGCGAACCTGTGTCGGGGTGACCATCATTTTAATAAGAAAGGGATGCAGGCCGGTGCATTACAAAAACTGAATTAACAAAGTAACAGTAATGACAATAAATAAAAAGTGCTAACTATCGTAATAAAGAAACATATATCGTACAAATAATAAACAGTATCAGGCATAATGACATAATACCGAACAATTTTAACAAACTAACTTTACCTGGCCAAAGCGCTATACTCAAACATTGAATTCAAAAAGAATATTTATATCTGGAGTATCAAATAGCCAAATAATTATTAATTTTTGAAACTTCTTTAAACTAAAACAATTCCTTATGTGATTTGGTATTTTACTGAACAAAGTTGGACCAATGTATTCAAAAGAATGTCTAGAAAATTCTAACCTAGGCAATGGTATAAAGAATGAGTTCGATCGTCGGTGCCTTAATTCATAACCTCTTTCAATTGAAATCCATTTTTGAGATTTAATAAAAAAAGTGCCTACTATTCTAAAAACGTTATAAGTCCGAGGTGAGGAAAATAAAATATCGTAATAGTATGTCGAAGATTAGTATCATTTAGTTAATTTAACATCGTTATGCCATAAAGGATTGAAAGAGGTATTGATATTACACTGAAAATAATAATGATGTATATTTTTTGCAACATAACATCAATTGTATGACCTATATAAGCCAAAGTTTACCCGTTTTCTCCCTTGCCCGGACGCCCTTTGAATGGTTTTCAATTCATACGCTACTGTGTGTAGTCAAGTTATACAGTGAAAAGTATTATACATAAAGTTTGTCGTGAATCCCCTACTTTTCTAAATGGTTTGTACAGTGTGTTTCGTCATTGTTTAGGTAGGTAACGGTAAGTATTAGAACAATTTTGTCAAAGTATAAAATAACTGATACAAATTTGATTAAATAGGATAAATAAAATACGTCTTACAACATTATAAGTATATTTACACTTATACTGTACTTACATACAAGACGGTAAAATATACACAAAATATGGTACAAGGCCTTGTACAAAAGATGGTACAAGATGGTTTTCACCTTGTACCATCTTTTGTGTATATTTACCGTCTTGTATGTAAGTACAGTATAAGTGTAAATATACTTATAGTGTTGTAAGACGTATTTTATTTATCGTGTTTAGTTGTAACAACACGTATAATTCTAATAAAATAAATTATTTAAAAATTGGGTCGAATAAACATATAACTTGTAAAAGTAAATATAATACAAATTTGGATTAGCAAAACAGACTATAAATACACAAAATCTATTTTATATTATTATAAAATAAAAAACAAATCTATAAACAGTTTCAATATACTTAAACTTAATTACGAATATATGTCCTAGTAAATATTCTTTTAATTCATCACCTTCCTTTAGTTCATCTTAAACTTTCTTTAGTTCATCAAATAATTTATTCCAGTGTAATTTGATACTTTTCAAAACTATGATAATTTATGTTGAAGATAAGCCCGGATATGTTTAGAATCATTCGAAGATGAATGAAAATTAATTTAAATCATTGTATTAAGAAAATAGTATTATAAATATTAATATATGATAAAGCGAGAACATTTAATTGTTCAAACTGAGCTAGGATAATAATTAAAAAGGTAACTAATTAAAGGTTGTTAAATGTTTTTTTAAGATAAATAATGTTCTGCTATTGACCAAGTTTCCCCACACAATAACACCATAGCAACTTAATAAATTAATTGAAATGCAACTGGTGGATTATTTGGTTCATTAAAACAACCACTTTAAGCTCCGTAAAAAATAAAACCATTAAATTGTTTTGTGTTTTAAACCTTTTTTGGTTCAAAATCTATTAAATTCAAAGTCGTACATGAATTGATGTAAGAAAAACTACCCTCTGACTCATATAACATCGCTCACCCCATAAAATCATTTATGTGATCAAACAATTTAGTAAATCTGATTAAATATAGTAAATTATTTATTTTGTAATAAATTAACGTCTTTCAAAACAAAGACTACTGGTACGGACTGTCAAGAAGGGATTATAGGATTATTGGTCTTACAGGGGAAACAAAAATGTGCGAATAGCATAATACCTCTCTGTCACCCTACGCTTCCCCCGATGTCTACATAAAGCACAGACGCAGTGCCTGAACGTGAAATGGACCCCTTGAGCCTTGTGAGCCCATGACGGGTCCTGCATCACCCGAGCTATGATGAAATGCCTATGACCGAATATGCCTGTTCGCGTTATTTAAAAGTAATACCTAACAACAACAAAACACCTTCTAAACGTCTTACTTTGTGAAACTTCAAAGTTTTAGCCGTAATGCTTGTAAGAAGTTGCGAGTAATAATTTTATTTATTGACAAAATTAGCTATTGAGTTACGTCAGGTTCAAACTGATACATCAGCAGAGTCCTGTGTCATAACTTCATATGTCCGGGCTTGGGGAAATGTCTATATAAATAAAGTAAATATCAAATATACGTGTAGAAAAGGTACTATGGTTTGCCAAGATGAAGATCGAATCTAGATAAAATAGGGGTATTGTAGTTTTAGAAAAGTAAATTTAGCTGACATAAGTTATTAATGTAGTTTAATTATTTGGATTTTTACGTTAAATAAAAACAGCTTATACACAGTTAAGGAGTAAAGAGTTTTAGTTTGTAGAAGAAAAATTGGTCGCCTAATTAAAACAACAGACATAATATTTGATTCATATAACTTACGTGTTGTTGGCTTCAGTAGTAAAGTAAACAACCATATATAAACAATATAATCCAGGGAAAATTAGTTAAACTCTTTTGTACAAACAGTTGGACTTACACCTAAGTTAAGACTTTTTACTCCAAAAATAATTAAATGTTTGGTGACGAAGATGTAAAATCCTCTTCAAATCTCATTAAAAGTTTGCCATGCATAAAACCTCGACTGAAAGTAAAAAAGAGACCTTTCCTGACGAAGTGTCCTTTAAATAACACACAACTTCAATCCAGGGGTTAGTGTTGATATGGGTCAGGTATTAACCTTCTAATTCAACAATATTACACAAGTTAACAGTTCCCCTGTCGGTGATTCCACCCCGGTCACAATTGTCTGGCAGGAGTGCAACTGAACGACACTCGCAGGCGTCATTGCTGCCAATCCCACCGCCGAAAATCATCTCGCGGTAATGCAAATAAACTATATAAAATACCTGTTTCGATGACCAGTCGACACTCACGTATGGATGTTAAAATATAGTTACTCAATATATAAATTTGTTAAATACACTTTTATTTTAAAATGAGTTCTTGTAATGTTTCTGTTCTTTGCTTTAAAAAAAACACATTATTGAATATTTAAAAATAAAATACCTACTGGCGTCACGGGTTAAATATAGGTAATAATAGGTCGCAAACCTTATTATGATTGCAAAAAATAACATTTAGTAAGTAAGTAAATAGTAACTAGTATTTAAGTAATACCTAAATAAGATATGTATGCTAAAGAATTTGTGTAGAGATTTTCTAGTAACTGTGCCCTCATACATCTGGGTTGTTTAGGAAAATTTAATGTTACATATGTTACTTTTTTAAAGCCTGTATAAGTACCCATACTAATTTTTACCATTTGTTACTTAAAAATAATGCGATATGAATCGGTCCTTTAATTGGAATTTGTATTTAAATTTATTACAAAACTGCCATGTACACAAAATGTGTTAATTAAGTCTCTGTATTGAATGTAGGGCACCTGAAAAACGATCTCACTGTAGCTAACATATATCCGTCTACCTGTCATCTTTGAAAGATATCTTCCAGAAGCTACATTTTCTACATTTACTTACAACTATGATCTTTACCAAAGTTGCTCGCTTCTGCGGAAGCCAAATCTCCGTAATTTGCGACAATAACTCTCAACGCTCGCTGTTGGTGTAATTCCACCGCCCAAGGTGTCTGCATCGGCCGTGATTGACCGATTGATCACGTGGTTGATAAGCATCGTGATTGATATTGGCGATGTTATCAGCTGATTGTACGCCGGTTCCGTCTCGCTCGCCACAACTGTTCACACATCCCTGGTCACCGATCGAGCGTTGCGCCGTTGTTGAGTCGGTTCGTGATTTGTAAGTTTAGAAGTTGTACTAGAAATAAGATATTAATATATCGACGAACCTTAAAGGAATTTTTAAAAAAATCTGTCACCCGCGAACCTTAAAACTTAATGAAAGGTCTCGGTGAGAAAGTTGCAGGACAAATAGTTTTTTTATACATCCTCTCTAAAGGTCATAACTAAAATATACTGTACATTTTTAAATATTGGAATTTCATCAGCTGTGTGAATTTATTTGATTTTAAAACTGAAATTAGGTCAACATACGAAGCTTTTGGGAAAAGCTAGTTATAATCATCATGATGTAACGTCACTAAACCTGCACTAGAGCACACCTATGTCTGGTTCTTACATCATGAGTTATAATATAAAACCAAACAAAACCAGGAAACTTGAAGAAAACCATAAGTCCAATGAACTATTTTCTTGACTGAAAATAAAATTGGAGAAAAAATAGCAATAGCAGTTTTTTTTGTTTTTTTTTGTAAATTAGGCCATCAATTAGTTGAGAGTGTCAATTTAAAACACATATTTTTATATATTGGAATTTCATCAACCGTGTGATTTAATTTGACTACAAAACAAACGAAACTGTTGGGCAAAGCTATGTATGTATTAGATATATCTATATGTCTATATTAAGCTAAACCATCCTAAGAAATTTTGACAAAATCATAACCTGTGAACCAAAAACATGATTGGAAGGTGGAAAAAACATTAATTAACTTTTACAATCTCTCTTAAGAGGGGGCTCCAGTCCTCTGCTTCTCCCATAAGACCAATGTTAACTTTCAAAGTCCGTCCCTCCTCAACGGGTTGTCCGAAATGGATTGTTTATGGTTCGTTTTAAAGATCAAAAATATATCTAGCGATTTCAGTAAGCAGAATTTCGTTATCGTAAATAGTTCGCGCATAAAAAAATCGTAAATATTGAATATTTTGGAATTTTATTGATCGATTGGTATTTGCGATATCGAAATTATGTTTACTGAAATCGCTAGGTATATTTTTGTTCTTTAAAATGAGCCATAAATCAACGATATCGAATAATCCGTTGAGGAGGAACGGGCTTTGAAAGTTAACATTGGCCTTATGGGCGAAGCAGGTAGAAACGCGAAAAGTTTCGTGACTGGAGCGCCCTCTTAAGGTGGTCAATTTAAAAAGATGTCAAGTTAAAACACATTTTAAACAATTGGATTTTGATCATAGGTATGACTTGATTTCACTATAAAACTGAAATCAGGTGAACAAGCAAAGCTGTTGCAAACAGCTAGTTTGAATAAACGTGCTTAGTCGTTGCATTGATCTTTGTGTAAAAGTGAACCCAACGCGACGATCGCCATTTTACCCATGAACAAAATCGTTGTCTCCACGGTAAACAACCAAAGAGATAACTAGTCTACGATTTCGGTAGTTGACATAATTAGTTGTAATAACCATAAAATCCCATTCCATATCCTATACTCTAATATGAGTATGGTTTGCTTGCTTGCGACACTGATCTCAAAAATGGCTCCAATGATTTCCTTAAAATGTTCGAAATAACTCATTTCTGGAATAAAAATAAGTTCTAGACAGGCCTCATCTCCAGGATGAATCAAATAATGTAAAAAAACCTAAAATTTAAATTTAATAAACTAACATTGGGCTTATGGAGTTTCAAATCAAAACAAAAGCATTGTAACAGCTGTTCATAATCAACCAAGGAACTGTCAAAGTAATACTCATGTTATTTATGATTATTAATATGTGGTTTCCTGAGCAGAGATTAAAAGATTTGAGTGAAGATTACATATATAGAGTATTAAAATAAATCAAAGGGACATTGAGCTATTAATAACTGTATAAGTACTTTTAAGGAGGGACCTTAAAAATGTAGAAAAGAGGCAAATGAGTTATACAAATCTGATTATGAGTAGGGGGAAGTAGTGAAATATTACTCCAAGTCATCTTAACAAACTGACCGGTCTTCCCCCGAGCAAAGCTCGCCCCCCATGTACTTCTTCTTAATTCAGAAACATAAACTAATGAAATCGGCCGTAAATTATTCATATGTAATCCAGTGACCGGTGTGAGCCGAGCCGGGCAAGTTGGGCAGGTGGAGCCCGGCCTGTGTACAGCTTCGTGGGCAAATGGGCATATTAATCTTCCACTGGTTAGGCCTGTCACACACTCCTGTTATTTTGGGCAATTTAAATAAATAAACTCTTAAATACCGTATCATGATGAACTAAAAGTAATCATTTTTGAATCTTTAAAATATTTGAATTGTGTATAATTTAGCGTTCATAGTAAATAACTTCTTGAGTAGCATGCTACGTGTTGTTACTAAAACTGGATAAAATAAACTACGTCTCACAACACTGCAATATACAGTAATATACGTATGTACACTTATACTGCACTTACATACAAGACGGTAAGTATATAGAAAGAGTGGTACAAGGCGATCGATCTCAACCAGTCACACCAATTAACAACAGGCCCAAAAAGGGAATGCTAGACCGTCATGCTACACCTGCATATTGTGTATAAATTAATTAAATAAATTAAAGAGATAGGAAAGTGGTAAATCATATATGAAATTAATTTGAATCATAACCCTTCATTCGAACTGATGTCCATCAATCGCTATGCACTGATGGCAACGAAACAAAAATGAGTCATAAGCGTTTTTGAACAATTGCTAAGGTATCAACAACAGTTCCTCTTCAATCAACCTCATTAATTCATCATCTGTCAAAATGTTGTGAGAATAAACCTTTTCCTTCAATAAGCCCCATAGGACATTGTGACAGACGTTGAATTAATGAGGTTGATTGAAGAGGAACTGTTGTTGATACCTTAGCTATTGTTCAAAAACGCTTATGACTCATTTTTGTTTCGTTGCCACCAGTGCGTAGCGATTGATGGACATCAGTTAGAATGAAAAGTTATGAATAACATTTATTTCATTTATGATTTACCACTTTCCTATCTCTTTAATTTCTTTAATTTTATGTAGTACTTAATAACAAAGTAATAAATCAAGAATTAATTTGAAATGGTTTTGCAATTAAAATTACTTTAACGAAAACACACCATTAATTTGATGTTCCGCCTTTTTTTCTGATTAATCAGAATCAAACGAGACTCGGGGGTATTTTTTTAGATATGTATTTATTATAACTGTAGAGTTTCAAGTTTGTAGCGTGTTCGATACGCCTGGTATATTAATTCAAAAATAGCGACCTCTTCGTGGGACACCTGGTGTACTAGAGTAGTTATTTATGGATATTTATATAATGGATTTTGTGCATCTATGTATGTACATTTACATACACGTCATTGTCTAACATATGGAAATCTTTACATAATGTATTACTATCAAACTTTATAAAAGGTTATGTAAGCATGTGTCTGTGATAATTGTGTTTTCATGTTAGAAGTTTTTTTTTTGGTAAATCTGTATTATTGTGAAGGTTTATTTTTTATTTTGTTCTTAGTCCATTCTTTAGACCAAAACTAAACTTACATCGAGCGTACAATGTAGGTAATCCATTATCTTTACACTTCCTGACGAAATTAAACAGACGTCTTGCAATCTCTTCGATGCGTCTGCGGCATGAAACAATTTAGTCAAAGAAGCATCAAAGTTTAAAGGGTCACAGAGAGCAGAGTGTAGAAGGTTGGCCTCTAATTCAATGGTATTACACAACATTAACTGTCCCCCCGGCGACGATAGGGACGGTGGCGGGAATTGTCCTACAGTTGGTACACCTGTACGGCCCACCAAGGGCTCATTACTGCCAACCTTGCGGCATAAAATGTATTATTTATTCGTACTATATAAAATGATTTATTAGAATTACTTGCGGTTTTAATCCTGAATTTAATATCGCACTTTAACCAAACTTATTATTAATGCGGATTAACTTTTACGATTCAGCCATTTTCAAATTGAATTATTTCTTATTTAACTTGGCCTTCTGTTACACCTTGAATTTAGTGGAAGAGCGAAAATTAATTACAGTTTGGGGAATGATAAATACTATTGATTCTGCCTCATCTACTTACGCGGAGAGAGAAATTCTATCACATCTATGCGAGGTACCGTTCAGAAGAATGTCTACTCTATTACCAATACACCTTCACACTTTACTCTAAAGAGCTTAAATTTCACCATAACGTAGCGGTGGTTATTTTACTTAAGGAATTATCTTATTGAGAAGTTGTACGTTATATTTAAGGTATTTTTTTATATTTAGGGTAAAAAGTATGAGAGTTGGCACTGCGAGCTTGGGGTCAGTTAAATTTCCATGGTCACAGCATCAAGTTGTACTAACGCACTGAGCATTTCAAATATAAAATATTTTCATAATACGACATATAAAACTAACTTCATACAACAAGTCGTAGGCAACACATGTGACATACCTGTTCCAGCAAACCAAGTGTTAGCTTGGTTACTTACCACTGAAATAAAATGTTCAATACAAGTTATTAAGTGTTCTGTTCAAGGTGGTCAACCACATCAAAGAGAATGTAAAAGAAATGGGTTATTATCTCATTAAATATATCTCATCCATTTCTAATTAGATGTGGTCAGGAATTGTTTGGTGTATGGTTGCATTATTATGTTGAAACTCCTTCTCTCCTCAATTGATTTTCGGTGATTCTATCGTGGATTAATGTTGTGTTATATGACAACTTCTTTCACAACCAAGGTTCGTAGAGCTTTCAGACCAGGTGTGCTGAGTCGATCTATTTAAGGTTTTCTACTTAACCGGAAGAGACCTCGTAAAAACAGCTGGAAGGTCACGTAATCACCAATCCAATCTGAAGTGTTGCTGGAATCACGGTATTTATCGTACGAGTACCATATTTTCCTCATCATTGTAATTATTAGAATTAACATTGTTTAACTGCTTACATTCTATGATAAGCTGTTATTTTATGAAACTAATATATTGTTTTGATGTATTTGTATTATTAGATTAATGCATTAAGGGTTTAAATTTTCTTTCTGCATGTCCAGTGACAATTTAAAAATAGCTGTACCATTATTATACCCTTAAGGTTGGCAACACTTTATGGTTTGTTGTTGATTTATGAATCAGCTGGACGCCCTCGCAAGACATCTTTGCTGCGAACATTACTCCTATGTAAATAAGCACACCTGGTCTGAAAGCTCTACGAACCTTGTTTCACAAGAACCTCTGGTAAGATTATACCGTTTACCTAGTTTGTTGTAAAACACTTTGACTACAGTAAGAACAGTGTTTCCTCGTTTAACAACTATTGGATATGTATAATATTTAGATTAATTCCTCAAATGTTACCGTCTTATTCGGATTTCGAGTCCTGCCCTGCCCCATTCGCTTGCCTCTTCAGCCAACCGCTCCCCTTGGAATACTGCACCAATAGTTCTCAATATGGTAATCAGTTCCCCGTGCTGATATTGTTTGTCATAACTTTCTACCATTTTACCAAGACTTGTAGAAGAACTTCATGTTCCAGCTTATGTTTGAGTTTCCTTTCCACCGCGATGTTTCCAGGAGAGCCTGTAGCGAGGAGAACCCGACCAGAAATGTCTTCTAGGTTAAACAAACTCCTCGCGGTGGCTCGGTCACGGAAGACGACCGGAAGGTGACAGGTGACCGGACAAGACCGGAAGCAGGTCCAGCGACCCTAACGATCTCTACCGGACCCGTAGCCGAACTAACAACTCCGTTATGACGGCATCGGTCCCGAAGGGAAGATTAGACAGTGGCGCGCTCTCCCGGCGCTCGTAAAAAACTAACTGTCAACTCTGCGAGTTCGAGTTCTTGAAAGAGTTAAGCGAGTGGAAACGGAAAGTTTCAAAGTTCCCCGCGGGATCTTCAATAATTTGGTAAAAGTGTTGTCCGGATTATAAATACAAAATTAGTCTGCACATCTGCTAGTTATAGGTGAAAATTAGACTTTAAACAAATATCATTAGAATTATTGAATTAACTTACAAATATTCGCAAGCGTGTATAGTTTCGTTACTTGTTGAAAATGAATTTTGGTTACATAATTATTTAATTTCAATAGAAGATTATTTTCTTCTAGAAGTGTCCTTACCCTATTTTAAAAATTAACAATTCTCAACTTGTTGATCTTGTTCTAAAAAAATATTTTAAAATATAATTAAAAAAACATTCATTTAGAACTATGATCCTTAGAAAGGTTATGAGTTTGAACACAGAGTACATTACATATTATTAAATTAGCTAATATAACATAGATGGGTTTGGTTTACCATCTGAATTTGCTTTTAAAAAAATAGCAGAAAACATAAGTAAATGTTTAATCACTGATCCTTCTGTTGCTACTTTTTTCCTAGAGCCAACAGTGAACATAAAACTCAAAAGAACCTGTACCGATCATAATATGCCTATCAGTTTTGGATGCAAAAGTATTAATTTTTAAACATGCTCACAACTATTGCAGTTTTTCCTCTACTAACATGATTCACTAAATTATAATGATTGCATAGTTTTAAATCCCTCGTAGTATGAAGTGAACTTACATAAGAGCGTGACAGAACTCATATAATTTAGGCACACCGGTATATAAGGTAAAGTGTCTCATAAATCAAGTTAAATTAAAATATGTTCCTTGCATTGAACTAATTAAGTACTGTTGGTTCTTTAGTTTCATAAAGCTTTATTAAATTGAGTAAACAACGAAACACGAGTACAAAATCAAACTGCATGAAACATTGCGAAACCAAGTAATCGTTTCAATAATGATTAAATTATATTCAAAGATAAACAAAATATGAAAATGTACTTTGAACCAACAATCAAACCGATAATGTAATTCTGACCAATTTTATTGTTCAACAAAAACCCTTAAAGATCAAAATTGCTGCATTTTTTCCTGGTGCCAGAAACTTGTCAATTAATAACTAGCTGCTACCCGCAGGTTTCGCCCCACAAATGATTAATGGAAACTATGACAGTTGTGTGTGCTGCATTCTGTGGTTGGTTAGCCCGTGGAACTAACTACTACGGAGCAAGATCAGCTGTTTGTATTTTCATAAGCTCAAACAAAAACGAGTTTGCACGCAGCACGCTGACGTGAGGGAAGTGAATTTCCACATACAAAACTTTTAAAACTCAAAACCAGAGTAAAATCATACATTTATTCCAATTTTATTGAAATCTGAAAATATTGATTTGTTGGCTGTTCCTGGTTTCATTTACCTGCAATGCTAGGAATACAATTTTGCGCATTATAAGGTTAGGAGAAGGTCCAGTCAGGCTTTACAGTAGGCGCGAGGTTGCTGGGGATGATACAAATACACCAACAAATGAATAACATGCTATTCTAATGTAAAAACCCCATAAGACCACGTACTGTGTTTAGCCGATATACATTTTCTTTAATAACTCGGTAAATATTTATGCTAGAGTGATGTGAGAGGGCTTAGAATTTTTGCTTCACTAATTTCCATCTTAATACATGTATTAATTTTACGTCCGGAGCTTTTATAACCCTTTTTGGGCCCAAAGACTCAAAATCTGAAAAAATAATACCCAAAAAAGGGGTTTAGAGTTTTCCGATTGTTTTACTCAACAAACTTGTCCAAATGATTATAGAAAGGAACGTCCCGTCCAAATTGTAAGAAAATCGGACAAAAATTGCGACCGTTAGAGTGCACACACACACACACACACACACACACACACACACACACACACACACACACACACACACACACACACACACACACACACACACACACACACATAATTTTGAACGACCCCCCAAAACGTGTTCAGAGGGTCACGTTAGGAACTTCTATGGTGGTTCCGGGCTGAAGTTTCACCGTACAGGTCATGCTAATAGTTCACTTTCCATTGGAAAATCACTAATAAATGACCATAAGGATGGGAACTTTGTCGGGGTCTCTGACGGAGCCCTAACGTCAGATCAGGATGAAAGTTAAGTTTTCCTATTTTAAGCCTAAAGAATCAGTATACAAAATTTCAACTCTCTAGGTAAATGGGAAGTTGGAGAATTCGTGATGAGTGCGTGACAGTAAGGGCTTTGCCTTTTATAGGTATTAATAATACAAACAAAAAACAGATAATCTGAAATAATTTTCTTAAAAGTAAGTCCTCGTTAAAAAATATATATTTGCATAGAGCTCAGGACAGCAATGTTTCAATATATTAGGCTTTCCACCGCACAAACCCTAACCGTGTTCGGACAGTTGCGGTTCTCTCCATTACAAGCGGTCGGAATTTGTTCGCTTACCAATTGGACGGCAGCAGAAAGCTTTTCATATAATAGTCGCGAGAGTAACGTCCATTATGAAATTGAAACGAAAAAGCGTCTGGTCGGTTTGGATCCGCCGAACAGTGAGTGTATAATCAAATAGTTGTGTTGAGATCCGAAGCCTTTCTTTAAATGTGTTTTTTCTTTTTGTATCGAACTTACATGGGAACAAATTATGAAAAGAAAGCTAAGTAGAGATAATTCATCTTTAAAATAATGCTTAAACCTAAAACAGAGGTATTTATTGGGTCTAGTTAGCTTTAATCTTACCAAGAATGTCTGTTAAATTCGTTTTTGATAAAGAGCATTTGACTTGGATCAAAAACAGTGCCGTTGCAAACACGATGGTTTAACTTAATAAAATTAAATGGATGAAATAAACAATTTTAGTTTAGAATAAATATTTCGGATTCAATAGTCAAAAACTATAAATGAGCAGTTTTTATTTGCGAATGTAAGGCCGAATTTATAGTTTGTACATGTTCATTTTAGTCAAAGTTTCCACTTCGCCCTGAAGCATTCCCTTCAAGTATTCCTACTTTTCTATGTTTTCATGCGTAAGAAATGATATAGACATAGGTCTACTTGGATTAAATTATGGTATTATTTTTCAATTCGAATTAGTATTAATTAACTCAGCCAGAATACAGTATAACCAACAAACACAACTACTATACCTTTATAAAATCAAATAATATAATAATTGTTACTAACATTTGTTCAATTTATTTCGTAAAGCCTTTGTTTCAATTGTTAAGCCAATTGATTGTTTCTTACTATTAAATACTAGTATTGGCGGCCGCTATCGCGACCGCATGAAATAATCAGCTGTTTCAGGAACAAAGCTTGTAGAAATATAAATCCACAGCTAAATACTCCCGGCTCCGCTAATATATGCTAAAATGGCCTAAAAATATAAAACTTTAAACTACCGTAACTCAAGTAAGGTTGCTTTTCAAGGAAAACAAACGACACGTGCAGCTTCCCCGACCTCGATTACCCCTAACAAATATATTTTCGTAGCTTGGGAGCCATCACATCTCGAGAAACAGCCGCGGACGGACGGACGCACGGAGCCTCAGACAAATGCGAATCATAGTATTGATAAGTCAAGTATTACCTTATCAATCGTTGTTACATCCTGATGATATAGTACCTATAATAAATAATCTTTAAATATAATTCTGTAAGCTACATTTTTAAGTAAAAATTGTGGGAGTTTGGCAAATCGCAGGATTATGGGAGACGACTCAAATTAAAGGTCTCCAAGGGACTCGGGAAAATAGCAGTATTTCTAAAAAGTTACCAGCAAACAAGAAATAACGTAAATTTCCCCCATGAGAAAAGCATGGGGATATAAAAACGTCTGATCTGTTAACGTTAAAGCATATTGTGTCTACTTTGTTTTAGAACTGACTTGTGTTCCTACTTATCTTGTTTTACTTCCATCAAACTGTAAAAAGTAAACAGATCATCTGAGGCAGAGTTTTATATTATAGAGCAAGGTCAGGGGCAATAGCCTCTTCAAGCCACTAATATTTATTAAACATTTAAAACTAAATTAAGTTTCTCTTATTCAAAAATATCAAAAGCGTTATATATGAAGTGATTACCTGTATAGTAATTACAATAATTTATTATAAATACAGTAAAGGTTAAACGTATACTAATATTTATTTAGAACACCCGATGCGCTTATAAGTAGAAAATATCAATCTCATAATTAAGTTCGATTTCTATGCATTGTTCACAACATTTATTTGATAGCAAACACGAGTAATTAACCATAGTAGAATGATAAATACGACAAGGCAAATGCAGCAGTAATTATAGTATAAGATAACGCCACTGTTTACAGCACCGTATATTGGGTCTGTAGCCGGGCAGTAAAGGTACTTTATTCATACTATAACCTGTTGCAATGTACATATATGGTTCTCTGGGGTGCCGGTATACAGCAACGAATCATGGTGTGTGCACATACGCACGCCCACCCACTCACATACACGCACACCCACACGCACACGCACCTCACCCTAGTCAGACCCCCACCGCGTTCGCTGGGTGCCCAATAACTAAGTCCCCCACAGTGTTGAGTTATTGCTGCTTTTATAAATGGTTTGTTTAGTTTGAAAGTCAAATCGTCCCGTATTCAACCGCGAAACATCTGATTAAAGATTTTTCCCGAAACAATTTAAACATGCAGTTTTGTTTATTTCGTGCTTTTTTATTCATTGTGTAATGGTTAGGCTACACTAATATGTCACCTTAGTTCTTACATAAAAATTAATATAAAAAAATGTCGCGTCGTTTAGTTTTTCATTGATTTTAGAATTTTAAGTGTTGTTAATTTATAAATTTTCAATATTATGTCAACTAGTTTTAAGAATATTCACACTCATACTGTAAGGGGTTACATACATAATTTTGATACGAGACATGCAAATCGGATAGCCTTTTGTTATGTTAATAAAACCAGTTCGTGCCACTGGGGTAAAAATGCTTTAAGCGATTGTTAAATACATCGCTGCAATCTCCCACTTTGACCTTCAAGTCCAAACCCTGAAGTGACTAAGTGACAACTTCTAGACATCCCCTCCTCTGAGATTAACGTTACAAAAATTGTGGTTATCAAAACTTTAATTCTGTTTTTCATCTTTCTCTCTCGATCCTTAATTACCTCTTTTGATACGCATATTTTTCAATAAATAAGTAATAAATCCACTTGTAAAACTCAATTTTGACTTGTGTTAAACTTAAATATATCATAACCATGTCATGATCATATCATAACACTGCAGACTCTTATTATGGTTTATACAGCATTGATTATTGACATAGCCGTTTGTTAAGTATAGTACCGGGGATACCGAGCCATACTCTCTGGTATTTGATTTGTTTCGTGAGTGAAAAATATGTCCACTCTATAAGGAATGTTTATTCAATGGTTCTAGCCGCTGCTTTAAAGACATCATTTGTTGATACTTTACCTTGTGTAGGTGCTATTTTGACTGTTCATTGGCTACGTTTATTCACAGTTGTAATCATTATTTTGTTTTGATTCTAAACACCATAAGCCCTATATTAACATTTCAAATAAGATTGTAAACAAAGTAAATCCTGGGGTGAGTTTTCCTGGGGTTGATTTTTTTACCGATTGAATTTTAGGTCCAAAAGCCCCTAACTCCAAAGTTTTAACAAAATCGATCTGCTGGATTCCGAGATAAATTTTGCAAACAATCAAACGTACATTTTTTGTATTAGAGTATAGGATATACTGAAGATTTGAAGGAAGAATCGCGTTTTACCACATTTTCTATAGGACACTTATTGCTAATGAAACAATAATCTAACAATTTTGGTTTGCCCAAAGAGACCAGACATGTTTACATAAATCATAAATGTAAACCCTCGATTAAAAAAAAAATGCTTGGTAAAAAATAACCTTTTATTCTAGATTAAGACCAAAGCCCGCTATATCGCTTACATTTGCTAAAATAAACATCGATTGTGAAGCGACATTAACCATATAACCGCCCACGTCACACTTTACTGTAAACTATTTACCTAATAAATACCTATTAACTGGATTTTAAAACAAGCAATGGCCGCTTGGCGGACAAACCTTGTAACATCGGCAACTAACGCGATCATAGCGAGTGAAGTCATAACTACATAACGTCATAAACTGGGGCCTATATACAGTAATGACCGGTGGGTCGCCGCAGCAGTAACCGGGTCCCGGGGGCCGTGATCTGCCGGTATATTGTTATAACCGACTACGTTATTGATGACGTCTGGGACACTTTCAAGCTCATATTTTGTGATTGAAGCCGTTAACTTGTAGGCTGTTACAGTTTAGTGACGTGAAAATGGTTTATGCTCGGGTGATGTGAACGGTAATGACTGTTGAAAGAGGAGAGCTATGTAGGCCCAGTTTTGCTATTTAGTTTAGTTTTATGTAGCTAATATTTATATACATTGCACTAGGAATGGAATTAAAGATAAATTAGGGACATTTTTAGGGAATATGTTGTTAAATAGAACATGCAGCATGTTCCACGAAACTGAATCACTACATATGAATCATTCTGTCGTTTTCCTAGTGCCTTTTACATTTGTCATTTTGATATGTCGCAGTCACAAAAAATATAATCCTCACCATGGCTGCAATCAATAAAAAATCAATACCCAAAAGGATAATATCGATGGAAATTATAGACCTGTTTGTAGCCCTAAGGGATTTTTGAAACGTGAGGTTATACACAGGCACACATATTTCCTCAATCGATTTAAGTCATCATATTTTAGCTCAATCGGTCCAGAGGTTTTATCATTCCAACTGAACTGATATGACTACAGACAGACACTACTTATGTAATAGCGTGGATGGATTTATACAGTCATGGTTTACACTACCCATTTGTTTTCTCTTTCTATACATCTCCAATTACCAAACTCTAAATCAAATGTTTCGTAAATTCTTCACATGTAATTCCTTGACCTTCTAACACGCCATTTTCTGTCTTTGGTTATCTGAGAGCACCATCTCCCGATATATAATCGATCACCTCCACGGCGGGTTCACTGGACGGCGACCTGTCTGAGCTAGTTCTACCCGAGTCCCCCGCTGGGCCGCGACACGTGGCGCCGTGGGGTGTCGGGGTGACGGGCCACTCTGGGTGCCGCCGCACCGGGGAAAAAAGTCCAAAAATGTTCCAGAGCTCAGTGTGTTTACAAACCACACGTGTCGGAATAGGCTTTTTAAGTGGAATAATTAGTTCAGAGTTCTTTCAACTTAGCTGGATCATTAGTCCCTTGGCCGGATTGACATTTAGATTTGGTACAGAGTAAAATTCTATCCTTGGTGACAAAAATGAAATGCTGTGAACTCACTCTTAAACAAAGGTAATATTAACGTAGAATAATTACAAATATCCTTTATTAATATTTCCACACCATTATGTGATCAATACAGTTAACGGCGTTTGACTAGTTTTTCGAACAATATAAATTCCTCTTCATGCTTATATTATTTATTTTTGCGTAATATATTGTTTTGTGAACCCATTGTTAAACGTTGTTACATTGTTAAACCCATATTTAACTTTTAAATATTCTTGAAATTAATTTGCAATATATTAGAGTAAATTATCGTCGTGTGTTGTGCTCAATAACTTAAGAAGTGCCGGGGTAAATTTACATTTAAAGAAAGGAGTATTACTACGAATTAAGTAAAAACATAAACTCAAACAATTCACTATTAAATTTGAACTAAAACATTCACTGTATTATAAACAGTTTATACTATTGCTTTACATGAGTTACTCGGTAACATCTTTATACCACACTTTATTCCAACTCGTTCCCCACAATTCCAATCTACTTTCCCGACCCACAATCATTACAACTCTCCATTTAAATCCGACTCGTCTACGAGAAACGGAGTTGTACATCGAAGTAGTAACTTTTAATTCCGTTTTATCCGGCCGGCGCGATTGGTCGAGTCGGGGGCTAGGGTCCCTCGGGGGCCAATAAAAAGCGGCGGCAATGGGCCTCCGAACACCCATAACGGCCCCAGTAATGTCCGTCCTGCCGCCGAAATTAACCCGGGAGCACCTCCGCTGTAATTATGGCATTGTTTTTAGCCGCTGAACAAATCAGGGGGGCGGACGCGCCGGGGCGCCCCAGGGACGCTGCTATGTTCACTCGGGGTGCTCACTGTGGAAATGGGTCGCGTCTAAACTGTCTGCTTCTGCTTCGGTTAAGTAAAAATCTGTATTTAAGGTAGATATATCAGCTGTTTTATTCGTAGAGTAGGTTCAATCTTTTATTTAGCTCTTTACAGTTGTTTTTAATTTATAAAACTTTTTAAATATTAAAACATGTTTTGGGTAAGTAGAATTGTGAACTAAGATTATCAAATGATGTAGTCATTCTTTAATTTGAACAAAGCTTGCTTTTGTGGGAGTACTTCAAAGATTTATTAAATATAACCGTAACGTTGTGTTACATTGGATTGCAACTGTTTGTTACAATTTTATTATCATTAGGTTGTCTTTTAATAAGAAATAAACAGAACCATGTCCAAAAAAATGAGTTATTAGAAAAGAGAAAGGAGAGATACATAATTTTGAAACATTATTTTATATTATACGAGTGTATTATAATGAATGCCTAGTTAAATTACTGTACATCTTAAACTATGTCAAAGCAATACATATTATTATGTTGTTATTATTATTTAAAGAATCAGTTGTTTTTTGTTCAACGATTTTAGGCCTCTAATTAGTTTGCATATTCGTAATAATCAGATCTCCTATATAGACTTTTTGGGGTTTGAAACACCTCCACTTTCAAGGCTCAGCCTATTTTTAATATTATGGAGTTATTTTATTTAGTTGGTTAGCTGACTGTAATATATACTATTTAAACAGGCTAGGCCGACACGACATATTTTTTCATGTGGCAATATTAATATGACCTAATATATTTTATGGGTTAGTGCGTTTGAAATCGAGTAAAGAAAAGTTTATAACATTACACTAGTGAACCTGTTGCTCGAAACCAATCAAGGTTGTCTTTATTAAAAGAGACAGCTATCATAATCATTTGAAATTATGTAAAATTGTATAAACCAATGTATACAAACAATGATATAACTTTATCAGGCAGTTGTTTAAGAATTTAATTGAGTCAAAATTGATCACCACGTATCCTTATCACATATCCTTATATCGGGAAATACAACTTTAACAGGCAGTTGCTTAAGAATGTAATTGAGTGAAAATTTATCACCACGCATCCTTATCACATATCCTTATCAAGAAATACAATTTTAACAGGCAGTTGCTTAAGAATGTAATTGAGGGAAAATTTATCACCACGTATCCTTATCACATATCCTTATATCGGGAAATACAACTTTAACAGGCAGTTGCTTAAGAATGTAATTGAGTCAAAATTGATCACCACGTATCCTTATCACATATCCTTATATCGGGAAATACAACTTTAACAGGCAGTTGCTTAAGAATGTATTGAGTGAAAATTTATCACCACGTATCCTTATCACATATCCTTATATCGGGAAATACAATTTTAACAGGCAGTTGCTTAAGAATTTAATTGAGTCAAAATTGATCACCACGTATCCTTATCACATATCCTTATATCGGGAAATACAACTTTAACAGGCAGTTGCTTAAGAATGTAATTGAGTGAAAATTTATCACCACGTATCCTTATCACATATCCTTATATCGGGAAATACAACTTTAACAGGCAGTTGCTTAAGAATTTAATTGAGTCAAAATTGATCACCACGTATCCTTATCACATATCCTTATCGGGAAATACAACTTTAACAGGCAGTTGCTTAAGAATGTAATTGACTCAAAATGTATCTCTACGTTATATCCTTATCGGGGGAAAACGAGCTTTGAGGGCGGTTTGACCTCTTCATGTTAGAAGTATCGACACTACAAAACCACTTAACACAGTTCCAAATATTTGTTTACACTTTGAATGTCAAAATCGGTTTAGAAATAGCAGAGTTCTGATTGCAAAAGTAGGCTAGTCTTAGACATAGAAGAAAAGAATAATGGTTTAAGATATGGAGTCCGAATTTTGGCTTTTTAGCGAATTTTCCCTCTAGGGAAGAAGCTATTACCGTAGTCGGAATGGTAAGACCTAGACCCGAGACCATGATAACTTTTCGTTTTGAGGTCCTCAGACCCCAAAAACACCATTAGTTCGAAACTGTATATATATATTTGTATGTCCGAGAGCACGATAACTCGTAAAAATGATCCGATTTTGATGAAATTTGGTATAAACGTGTAAAGCTACATTTATGACTTTAAATTCGAAAACCAGCCAGATCACTCCATCCGAAGGGGTATTTTGGGGGGGTTTTGTACACCAAAGTTTTTTTAATTTTTAACATATATTTTTTTAAATAGTCAAATTTTAGTTTTTACCATTAGATTCAGCTTAAAAAACCCACAATTTGGTATTTTGATCATTACTCCACGTCAATTGGTTACCGAGATATTGAAAGTGCTAAACACAGTACGTTGTCTAATGTTATTCTTATTGAGGAAAAGAACAACAATTTTATCTTGCTTACTTATGAACGTATACTGACGAAACTTGGTATATGGCTTTATCTGGTTGTGGTCTATTGATATTTGCTCAAAAAAAACATTTTTTGCCAAAGGGTCCCGTAGCAGCAAACCTGCGTACTCAGCCCCATGTTATTCTTATGGGTAATAATTAAATGCTATGTCTCCCTTAATAATGAACATAATAAATTAATAACAACTGGTACATGACTTCACCTAGTTGAGTTATATTGATATTAGTATAAAACCCCATTTGTTGTGTTCGTTCATGCAGCAAACCTGCGTACTCAGCCCCAGTGTTCTCTTTTGGGGAATAATTAAAAACTCTATATATCGCTTATTTGTGAATATATTTTAATGAAACTTGGTAAGCGGGTTTATGTAATATTATGAAATTTATATCTCCATTGGAAATTCGCTGTGTATTCAGGGTTGCTACAACGGGGGTATTTATTTATAAACCGATTTTCTATCTTTAGTTGGAGACGTATTTATGGGCTGTTGAATACACACTGTTTAGATGAGAACTTAAATAGTCAAGCTATTTTTTTAATTTATCCCTGACTTAACATCCTATTCATTTCCAGCCATGCGGTCCACTAACTTACTGCCTTCTATGATCAAAGCTCTTGATATAAGTGTGCTGTGTCGTTTCATAATTTCAAGTCAACTAGGTGATTATCCCACATCGGTAGAATATTTTCCTATAATTAATCATTAACAATATTTTTTGTTTAATAAAATATCCAATAAAAGCTACTACAACGGTAAATACAACGTTTAGATATATTTACCAGTACTCAATAACATGCAAAGAATTTCATTATATCAGTAACTAATCTACAAGTAAAACTGTTAAAGCATGAAATTCAGTAAGCTTTGCGGAAAAGTTCAAAAGAAGCACGAAGACTCGGGCGCGATTAAAAGATATAGACCCCCACCCCCACAGCCGCAGCCGCCCTTAAAGGACCCTGATTAATTTGCCAAAGAAATGTCAAAACTTGAAGGGAGGTAACCCAAGTAGAAGGAACAGGTGGATTAGATCCGTGGGAACCGTGGACCAACGGCTTGCTTTACTCCCTCATGGTGTTCGATATCATAGCTTCTGTCTTAACCAACCCTCTCTCTCTCTTGCTTTTATTTTACCATTATAGGCGTTTTTTGCCGCCCCCAGAGGGCCACGCTTGCTTTCTTTTGAGGCGTTTGGGGACCCTTGTCTCTTTGTTTTGAGCGGTACGCGCCCACGCTCGGTTTTACAGGGGATATCCTGTACTGTTGTTATTTTAGTTTTGGGGGAAATCCGTGATATATTTATATTTTATTTTGTACAAAATAAAATTTAAAATAGTACAGTAATGTTATTCTTTTGATCAAATGTGTTTACAAAGTCACAAAATTGTAATTGCATTGTCTATAAGGATTTTTAACTGTTGATAATATTTTTATGTAGTCAGACAATTTTTTTTTGTTTTTTTATTAGACCTATCTTGTTTATATCAATAAGAAGCACTAACAGACTATTCATAAAATCTCGGAGAGATGTAACGGGTCGCAATGCACAAAGGTAGGTAGGGCCGGAGCCTAGTGCTCTGAGTGTTGGGTCTCTGAGGAGCGGGTTGAGTGTTTTGGCCGAGTATTAATGCTGGGACACGTGCCCACAGCCCTTGACTCCAGTAGGACTTCACCCCGCGTGGGTGGGTGCCGAGCAGGAGTCACTAAGGAGTCTGTGGGTGGGAGGGTACATATACTAAGAAGTCAAGAAACGCTGGGGGAGAAGCACATTCGTTGGAACAAAACATCTAAGTTTTATAAAGGACAACACTGTGTTAAGAACCTGCTTCTCTTAGAAAACATTGGTTTGAGTCCCCCTTGGTCCTCCTTCAACAGAATATCCGATATCACTGTTTTTTGACCCATTTATATCATTTTAAAGAAAAAATATTTGGTAGAATGAGTAGGATTTGTATATATCAAATACTTACAACTTTCTAAAACATTGTTATTTCGGGAATTTTATTAGACTATTAATATATTTTGTGGTGTAGGAATTCAGCTTATTGAAATCGCTCGGCATTTTTTCTGAGTCGTCAATTTCTTTGGGAGAGGTGGGATTTAAAAGTCGGTTTCATGGTGGATACGCAACTTCGGTTGTGACTAGAGACCCTGTCAGTTAGTTTGAGGGTTACTGATTGTTACTCTTCGTTGTTTTAGTCCCAAATAAGAGTAAAATGTTTTAAGGATGCAGTCATATACAGGGTTAGTTTTAATTCCCTTCCCCATTATTTTTTTTATACTGTATAAGTTAGAAGGTTTGAACTCCACACATCTATTTTAGACCTAAATATATTTTTTTCATGGGATCACTGACTCTCCACCTCCAATGCGGGACGGCCCACGAGAAGTAAGTCTAGATTCTTAAATGTAAGCATAGGTTTATATGTACACCAAATTAAATGTCTCTGTTAGTAGAATGCAATGCCGCAAATCGGTCCTCAAAAGGTTCATCCTATGGAACATGACAGGGTTTTAAAGTTTACAAAATAGTAATGTGCTATTATCTGCATTTTATCGACACAGGGATTATGTCAAAGATTATATTTAAGAAATCAGACCACAAATTCTGTACAAAACTATTATTAACTAAATTACGAATTATCCTTTTTAATTTAGATTGCAGCACCGCTTCCAGCGTTACAAGGCGATGTTAAACGACACATCACGTGACCGTCTTCTTATTAAATACTTTTGTTAACTCCTAGTTCTTGGACTTCCAGTGATCCCTTAAAATAATTAAACGCAAGAAAATAAAGTTTCTTTTAAGAACTCCTAACAAACAGCAATAGAAAAATAGTTTTTAAATGAACTTTTAGAAAAGTAGTGAGGTAAAACGCAGATACATTACTATTTTTTAAACATTAAAACCCTGTAATTTTCCATAGTATGAACCTTTTGAAGTCCGGTTTGCGGCATTGTATTCTAATAACATAGACCTTTAATTTGATGTGCATATCAACCTATGCTTACTTTTAAGAATCTCGACTTACTCCTCGTGGGCCATCCCCCATTGGAGGTGGAGAGTCAATAAACTCATGAAAAACAAGAGATTTAAGTCTAACATAGATGTGCAAAGTTTAAACCTTCTAACTTATACCGTATACAAAAAATAGGGGGGAAGGGAATTAAAACTCACCCTGTATACTTTAAAGATGAAAATAACGCGTATCAGATAAAGACTTCCAGGCCAATAGCCTACTTTCATACAAACCAAACCAACCATCACCAACATAACAGGACCGATCCACTCGACGTGTAAAATAGGTCAAACGGTACCGTGCGGTGCGAGACGATACAGATTGGCCGGCGAGAAGCGTTAACACTCAATAAGGGTGATACGATACTCGCATAACACTTGACAGGGGCGGACTAGAGGACTAGAGGACCAGAGGACCAGAGGTGCCGAGTGGGCGATGCGATCACCGCCTCGGGCGCCGAGAACCACAGGCTTCCGATGTACACTGCGCCTGCGCCGTGTGTATACAGGCTATAATCTGCTGCGCACTACTCATCGTCCGGTGCGCGGTGCCGCTATCAGTGCGTCTGCGCGTTACCGGTATTAACGAAATTACTTAATTATAAACGACCCGGCGCGCTGGGATTGTTGGTATTAGGGAGATCGGGATGATCGTGGAGGAAGCGGTAACTATGGTGAGTGGATGTGCTCCTCCCCTCGGCTGATGTAACCCATCACATGGGTGGCTCGCTGGCCGAGGGCGGAGTACGGGCGAGGGTAGCGGTTAACGGGTTCGATTACCGGGGTGTCCATTGAAGTTTGTTTGGGCATTTTGATAGCCATTTGGATATCGAATTGGACTTTGTTCAGAGGGTCACGGGTTCAATTTCCAGGTTGTTCACTTATGAAAGGGGTCTGTAAAATGTATCTTTATGGTGTTTTATGTATCTTAGAAAAGTCCTGGCTTTTTAACTGATTATCAGCATTTCTGACTGATTATCCCCCCAGAAAATTGGGTTTTCACCCTTCAACTGTGTTTGTCAATTTTGTAACGGTACGTGTAATGAAGTAAAAATATATATTTTCTTGACTCGGTTTAACTAATCAAAATGCACCCATAACAAACATCAAAACAATAAATAAGGTAAATCAGTATTGCATTTTAAAGAGTGAATGTTTATTTATAATATGTAGTCGAGGTCAATAACTTCCAGATCAGCGTTATCAAGAGCTTAAAATAAGTAAAACTTTAAGTTAGAGGAGGAATAATTTCACGCGGTGATCTTTCTTTTGTATTTAAAAAAATAATATTTTGAATTTGGTTATATGTATAAACTATATGTACCATACTATAATGGTTATTTGTGGCAGCTAAAATATAGGTTGTTACTTGTAAATTGAATTGTTTGTTGCAAAATCACTATTTTATTGTTTGCACACCATTGTTAGGGATCGTGTTGTTTTAAAATTTACATGGTTTGAATTAAAAGGTATTTTTTACTGCCTATTAAATCTCAATTTAAACCAGTAAATTTCAACCTACAGATAACAAAATATGTTAATTGCTACTCTTACTTATTTTCCTTTTTCTTTTTTCATGTTTGCATAAATTATTTCCCCTTCTAACAACGCATGTGTTTTACTTCTTCTCAGAGTAACAATTTCGCCGCAGTTAACATCCATAATCCATGAACACTGTTGAAGGCTGTAATTGAAGAGACTGGTGCAGACTGGTGTTTTTACTCGCGGAAATGAAATTAGGTTTAAAAAAGGTGCAAGAAAGGTTTAAGGGCACCGCCCAATGTTTGTAGCACCTGTACTCGCGGTGCGAATTTATCACCTCGGTCTTACAGTAATTGCGACATCTGCTAGCAGCCAGCTGCCCTGTTGCTGCTGCTGACTGTTGCTGACTCGCTGTTCATTAGGAGGGAATGTAGTCCTGTGTTGGCAACCCGGATATTTTGATTGACACGATCGAATTCTGTAGTGGAATGCTCATCGGGTCCTGATGATATGCTAAGTACTGGGCGACCATATCCCGCATCAGCAGATGTGTCGGGCCTGCTCAATTAGGAGAGAGGCTTCCGCGGCGATTTCAAAAGGAACAGAGTTACAGAATTTACAAGGGAAATGGTTTTATTCAGATAACAGTCGCATTATAGATATATTAGAGATGAAACACTGTTATTACTTATTTCCGTTGGAATGTTGATGATTATTACTTAAGATACACGCACATACAACCTATCACTGTCGTTGTAAACTTTAAAATAATAAATTATAAAATGGAAAACTACATTCTTTAACACAACCTTGAATGTGGTTCTCGAAAAAATAACAAATATAGTTTAAATAGGGGCCAATGTTAAGGCTCGAAGTCCCCTAGAAAAAAACACAAATTATTCACTTTTATAATAGTCGTAACTAGTGAACATTTTGGAACTTGATTGAACTACTATTGTCTGTGCTATTAAAATTGTCTTCTTGAATTCGATAGTTGTTTTTGTCCTTTAAAACGAGCCATAAATTAAATATATAACATAACCCGTTGAGGATGGATGGGATTTATAAACCAGCGTTGGCCTTATGGGAGAAACAGGTAGAAAGCCAAATGTTTCGGACTGGAGCCCCCTCTTAAACTTTTTATCTACCTATTGTATTTCTTTTAGCGACAAAGCCGATCGGAAACTCTTCAAACCTCTGCAAACAGTCTTATATTATTTGTATCCATTTTTACCACAGTGAGATACTTTGTCGGAAGAAATACTCTGCAGCAAAAGATGACTTAATATAATACGTCGATTGATAGTGGAGTGTTCACTTATTTACACAATCCGGTACTGTTGCAAGGATAACAATATACTTACAGTCGATACATTGTCTTATAAACCAACAGCAACATAAACATCACCACCACCAACAACAAAAACAGTTTATACATATAAACAAATGCAAATGTTTTGCTTTCAGAAGTCTGCATTGAAACCTTATGGCGCATTTTCAGTTCAAGGTTTTCCTTAAACACTAGTCAGGTTTACCAATCAACTAAAGTACCTTTACTTTGCATGTGCCAGGTTTACCAACCAACCACTACGTTCACTCCACCGGAGCTGAGGCTGCGAGACGTGTGCACGCAATAAGGTGACTAACGTGCGAAATAAGTGTTTCTCACAAGCAGCTCGCTCCGAACATGATGTTGATATGCGGTTGTGTAATGGTGCTTCTACACTCGATATCCGGTTACCTGGCCAGTTCTAGGGTGTGGTAGTAATGCGTTGCTATACAAAGGTGATGGCACACATTAATAAAGCGAATGGCAAATAAATTTAATAGACAGGGTGTTTGAAAAGTCTGGGTACGGCTTAATATTTTACAAACCGTAGCAGAAAACATCTATAAACTTTGCACAGTGTCATATGGCAATGTAAACTATTTTTCCTTGCTATTGCCATGACATGACAAGCATGGGGGGACGGCCCACAGAGGAAGTCATAGGAATCTTAAATGTAAGCACGGGTCGAGTGATACCTCATTTCAAAGAGCTCAGTTAGTAGAGTTGAATGCCGCAAACCGCATCTCAAAAGATGTCGGGTCAGAATCAGAAATGGCGGGTTGTTTTAGGTACACATTGTGAAGTACATTATGCGCTGCCATTTCTGACTGGATCGTCGTATTCAGATGCGGGAGGCGGCGATTCACTCTACTAACTAATGTTTTCACTGACTTTTGTAACTAGCAAATTATTTTATTAAATTTAATAACACAATAAACAAAACTAAAATGAATTTGTCGTCTTTATGTTTATGAATTAACTAGTTACACACTGGCAATGTTATTTTATTCACTATGTTAAAATACAATCTTAGAACAAAGTAATTACTTGTTAATAATTTGCAACTAACCTTTTTATTTATAATAAATGTTCAAATTGTTTTCCCATTGCAGTTTGAAACGCCGCATCCCGCATCGAATACGACGATCCAGTCAGAAATGGCAGCGCATAATAAACTTCACAATGTGTACCTAAAACAACCTGCCATTTCTGATTCTGACCCGACATCTTTTGAGATGCGGTTTGCGGCATTCAACTCTACTAACTGAGCTCTTTGAAATGAGGTATCACTCGACCCGTGCTTACATTTAAGATTCCTATGACTTCCTCTGAGGGCCGTCCCCCCATGCTTGTCATGTCATGGCAATAGCAAGGAAAAATAGTTTACATTGCCATATGACACTGTGCAAAGTTTATAGATGTCTGCTATGGTTTGTAAAATATTAAGCCGTACCCAGACTTTTCAAACACCCTGTATGTTCGGGTTTTAAATTTTCGAAATACCTAATTTTGTTATCTACTAGAATTTATATTATTTTAATTATTTTCTACCTGCTTAAGGCTATTAAAACGAAAGAACACTAAATAATAATTAATATGTTACTGTATAAATTGCATTAATTGTTTGCAAATTGGTTCTACTACAACGTTTATACGAGATGGATTTTTTATTGGAATACAGCATTCGCTGTTTAAATAAAGTAATTTATTTAAAATTATTAATATACTTATAAAACAAAAAAGTAGAATAAAATATTAAATTTTTGTTGTCGCCCAGGGTTTTGAACCTAGGATGCTGAAAATTGGAACATTCATAACAACTTCGATGGGGAAGAACCAAATTTTAAGAAGGGAGGCCGATTTTGGTCATTGATCTTAAAGTATAAGGGATTATATAACACAAAATATCAAAACTTTAAATAAATTAGCTGTTATTAGCTTGAAAATGTGTTTAAGCGTCTGTTGTTTTTACGTACTAACATGTCGTCATCCTTATATATTGATTTATTTTCTACGCATGTAGACAGTAAAAAGAATTTCCACATACAACAAAATTAAATATTAGGGGCTATAGGCCGCACGCCACTAATGTTCTACAATTTAAAATAAAAGTAAATCCAAACTGACAAAATTGGCTTAAAGAAGGTAACAGAACAATTGCACAAGGTGCGAGGGCCCCTTGGGTGCTTTTTGTTGGGGGGGGCAGGGTGTAATCGGGCGGCAACTAATTGGAGCCAACTACTCCGAGGGGGGAGGAGCGGCGAAAAATTTTGATTGCCTCAGAAAAATGAAACAATTCCCAAGACTTATTTCGTGTCGGCAGAACAATAGAGGGAGATCCTCGCAGAGCTCCTCATCTGGGCCGTGCGATGAGACCTCGCAGGTGATAAGTCACGGCTACACTCGCGGCTGGTTTCTTATATATTAAACTACCGCAATGCAATATACCGAGTAATGTACCTTTGCTTCAGGCATATTGCGGGAAGAGTACTATTCAACATAAGTTGTAGATCAAGTTTATTTAGAGCACTTTTGTTTTTCCCCTCCTTTCATATACTTCTTAATTGCAATTATTTAATATATATTTGTAAGTTTTATCAGATAATAGATAAAGGTTAAGTTAAATTGATGTTTATTATTTAACCATTATTAAATAACGATTAATAACGTTTCATTTAAGGACGTGTAATTCCTTATTCTTTCATGGAATATTTACTATTGCAGGCTATTTCAAATCAAGAAGAAATCGTTTGATCGTCGAGGTATTTTGACTTCGTTTAACAGATAATTTAATTTTAAGTTAAATCCCTTGTAGTTTTAAAATAGATTTACATAAAAATACTAGCTGGCCCGACAGACGTCGTCCTAGCTGGCCCAACAGATGTTGTCCTGTCATAATGTCATTGAATTTGTTTTAAGTCAAATACTCGTTCATTTTCAATATGAGCTCATTCGCTTCGCTCACTCGCCTATCGAAAAGAAAAAAACAATTATTTAGTCCTATTCTCAGACCTACCGAATATACACGCAACATTTCATAAGAATCGGTCAAGCCGTTTCGGAGGAGTTTTGTTACAAACACTGTGCCACGAGAATTTTATATATTATATGGGCAAAAACTGTTAAAAATTAAGTGCGTTACAAATTCATTCGTGCGTTGAAACCTTTTATTGTTTGTATTATACACATGTTGAGGGTGAAAATATGAATATATCGCGTGGGTTTTAGAGGAGTCCCTGCAAATCTCTGTTCCATGGATAATTCTCCTCTTCTATGAGACCTAACTGGTTTTATTCTTTACACTATTTAGGAGACCAAAGTGTATTTTTTAAGAGAAAAACATGGATGTTAAGGGAAAGCTAAAGTCGCACTGCATTTGTGTCAAATGAAACATCGATCTTTGCAAGCAATTTTATGGTTCTTTACGTAATACAATAAAATTGAAGACCAGTTAGCGAAGAGCGCGCGTGCGACACTCGACTGCAACACAACCGCTCGCAGGTGCGAGTGCAAGCGCAGCTGCAACTGGCGCACGTGCGAGTGCGTAGTGTAAACGTTGTCATTCATCAAGCATTACACCACTTTAGCTGCTTTTCCACACTTCTTACTTCCATACAATATTTAACACTCCATAAATACGTTACGTTCAACATATGATACGAACTTCAAATTAATCACTCTGGGCTATTTTGGGAGTAATTTTAAAGAATCTTGATAGCTGATATAAAAAAAAACTTTAGAAACTAGCTGATACACATCCTTCGCACAGCTGATCTGTCTGTTTAAGTAATTATCTGATCCATTAAACCTATTTCCATTACCATTTTTGAGGCTGACATTGGGTACAGCAAATGAAGTTGTCATTACATACGGTAAGTCTTTTGGCTGTCCATTATGACAAACCTCCCTTTCACCTTTGGTCCCTCCATTTGCAGTGGTTAGGGACAGAATCTCCGGGTTTGGTCCCCACCTGCCAACCTGAGAATGAATGGTCCCTAGCTTTTGTACATGGATAACCAGTCAGTAGAGTTGACCAGTTGCAGGGCAGAATGTGGAACCCCAGTTTGAGAGCCTCATCCCAGCTGTCACAGGGGCACGGGAGTTGGCCCTCTGAAGGGTCGATTTGGCTGCCGTCCCATCCCACCCTTTCCTTTCCTGCTATATCCTATCCCTCCGGTAACCTGCGCAATATTCCCGCTTGTGGAAGATGTGACTAGCAGCTATGCCGAGGTTTCCTAATCCGCAACAATGATGATGATGATTAACCTATTTCCCCTAAGAATAAAATTGTTAGGGCGGTGCCCTAGGGATTGTCAAGATGCTGGGGCGGAGCCCTAGGGATTGTCATGATGGGAATAACCCTATATGTATCCCAGATAAATTATCTTCGTACATAAATTTTTTCAGCTCGATTGGTTCAGTGGTTTTTAAATTAAAACGGAACATACAAGTCGACGGACAGACAGCACCTTTTCTTTTATTGTATACGATAAAGAGGTAAAATTAAATCATGCAAGTACTCAATTTCCCTATATCATGGAGCGATACGTGTTTTATTATCAGGCTATATCCTAAATATCAGCCTTATTTACACAGGCAAATCCAGGTGCTCGAATTCGAGAAAATACTGTTCTCTTACGTTAAATTATGATGTCATGTCAAAAGTTGGCTTAAAACAGCTGATCTTGCGTCTATAATGTTTGTTACCTTCAACAGCAGCCTTTGCTCAATTTCAATCATCTTCAATCATCAATTCTTTACTCATCTTCCATCAGATAAAAATTGCAACCTAGAAGGCCTGTGGGGCGTAGCCCTGAGAGCCAATGTAAATTTTAATGAATTTCTGCAAACCTACGCATCGAGATTTTCCATAGATATTTCAGTCATAAAAATCGGTCCAGTTGTACCTTATATATCAGAGTGACATACAATCTCCTTGTGTATTAAGTATTAGTATTTGTAGACTTAATTAAAAGTAAACTTTACTACATTTCATCCTTATGGTCATGATAGTTAAACGAAATTATATCCTTCTTTCACTATGACAATAATACCGTGGTGCCAACTTAACTTTCATATTCTTAAACAGATCGTTGTAAACCTTCTATTACAGAAATCCTATTATAAAATGCAACCGCTCCCATTCCGCGATGAATCGCCGCACCGGCTTGTACTTACTCACAATGGGGAGCGATTAGTGCGCCTAAGCTTAATACCGGCATTAAGCCTTAAAGCGTAGACGTAGACGGGCCCTGTTTTACGAGGAAGGTTACTTTCGCTGGCGGGCCCCATAAACCGGCGATTAGCGGGGCCCATCACATTAGGTTTACGACGGTATTGTGCGGACACCCAGGTCACTCAATGGTGTGGGGGTGTGCGCGTGTGCGTGTGTGCGGGTGCTACCGTACTGGAGGAGATAGTCTAGACTATAAATGGCAGTCAGGCGTGTCGTAATGACCGGTCCCTGACAGACTGATGATAAAAGACTGGTGCGTTATAACTTAGGATATAAAGAACCCGCACTTAGGGGGTTCCGGTCACGAAAGATTTCACGATCTGTTTCTACTGTAACACTAATGTTGACATTTTAATCACATTTCTCCTCGCCGGAATATCCTAAGTCATCAACTACCACTTTGAAATCAAATATTTTAAACCAGTAATACGTAAAATATTAATAACTATTGGCTGGGTAACAAATTTAAAAATTGCATACGTCGTGCGAACATATTGTATAATTGGAAACTTCATGAAGGGCCCGACGTGCCTGGGCACATTGGGTAACTTAACCACTTAACCGCTGTAATAAAACTGGGCACTACACCACGTGCATGACATATGCAGTTAGAATGTGCGTCAGGCTTTAGGCAAAACTTTATTATTGTACTTTCCTAGTGTCCAGGGGTGGAGGCGCTAACATGACAACTGTTGCCCAATATAAGTTGTGACAACCCATCACTACACACTGTCGCTGTGGGACAGTGCGAGAATCTAGTTGTTAACCGTGCGCGTGCGCCCACACGCATACGCACACACACTCACACAGGCGCGGCACAGCTGAGCGACGCAGCTGTTCCTGTGATGCACTCGCTGCAGTTGCATCCGAGGTGACTCCGGCCACAGGTGCAGGGGCCACGGTCGCCAGATAGATGTGCTATGATTCTTGCACTTAAATTTTACCAGAAGGTCTTTTCTAAAGGTGGATACTCGTATAGAATTAACTGAAGAAGTGCAAATTATGATTACTCTTTCGTTTGTTTAGAAAAAAATGAATTTTATTTCCCAAATTATATAAATTTCATAATAATATGTATTGTTTTTGTTTTGAGGTTAAAGTAGATTTGAAATTGGACGATAAAAACATCTTATTCAGAATACAGAGAAGGCATGTTTGCAGACCAAAATAAAATCTTAAGATCGTGAAACCGTGTCCACCGAGATCGTCATGTCCGAGTTCGTCACATCTACGAAAATCAATGAGCCGTACTAATTAGGGTCGGCCGTCTACCTGCCCCGCCGGGTATGTCATGCCTCCTCCGCCCGAACGGGAACAACTTATCCTAGTCACAGATCACAAGAGAACGGTCAAATACCATTCTGAATCTTTACGCTCAGAGATTACAGATGTTGGTTCTTCATGTAGCTGAAAATTACAACTAGCCTGTACATTTCGCCGAGCAATATTAAAAGTGTTAAATATTAGTTCAATTAAACTTTTATCCATCATAGGATTTGGTTGTTATATTTATTAAATTCTTAAATTGTAAGAATGTATTTGACATATTTTTAAGTAAGTACTTGCGAAAATATCATATCAAAACTACTACAACTTTGATAAATTTAAACTGACAGCTGTACTTTGTATTTATTTTATCCGCAGGAATACCAAGCCCTTGATAATGAACAAACATGCACATTTGCATTTTTTTAAACTCTACCTATTTGAAATGTAAACAGCAATATTCTTTAAAAATCTTAACATTCCGCTTTAGTCGTATGACTTCAATTTTGTCATCAATTTTGTCACGAGTTAGTTTGTATAATTTTTAGGTACATGAAGAACCAACATCAGTAAACTTTGAGCGTAAAGATTCAGAACTGTATTTGACCGTTCTCTTGTGATCTGTGACTAGGATAAGTTGTTCCTGTTCGGGCGGAGGAAGCATGACACACCCGGCGGGGCAGGTAGACAGCCGACCCTAATTAGTACGGCTCATTGATTTTCATAGATGTGACGAACTCGGACATGACGATCTCGGTGGTGACCCGTGAAACTACAACCACATAGTTTGATTTAAATATTAAATTTATATATTATAAAATGCAGTTACTGCTAAGCTGGCAAAATATTTTAGCAAAAAAAGGTTGTGACGTTTTTAAAAAAGCTTCCACGAGGGGAGTCCTACGTCCTACGATACTTAGAAATATACATATATTCATCGGCTACAAACCGCGTAACTACACAATTGTTGACTCGGATCACTATTCCATACACAGCAAGGAGGCCTTATCATTTAAATAGATACAATTCATATTTATAGTTAGACGTATTAATAGTTATTGGAAATCCCCTTTGTAGTCTTGCACATTGCTGAACATATGAAAACTGATTTACATCCACCGTGTGCACAGTGATTACGTCATTGGCCGCAGTAGTTCCGATGTAGCATCTGATATGGTGTACACCCACCACCCATTCATCAACACAGGTCTCTGGACTGTCAACCTCTCACGATCCTGTGACTTTATGTTGAATTAATGGCATTAAAAACTAATTTAGATGACTACTAATACCAATTGGGTACGGATGCAAAAACGTGTTGGTGTGGATATACCAGATTATTATTAGAGTTTAACTGTAATTTTTTATTTAAAGGAAGCTTCTTTTGACGTTAGTGATCACAAACTTTTAGAAAATTTGACTCTTTGGTGAATAACTTACGGTTTAATTTGTAAGACAAGTCAGTGAACTGTACTCTTGAGAACGGAACAGAATCCAGTTCTCAGTGTAAATCCACGTACAGACTGTCCAATGTTTTAAATAGGTAAAGTTTTTAATTCTCAAAACTTATTCAAGACCTACAAATAATATTTTTGCTAGTTTATAGATTTTGCATTATAGTTTAATTTCCCTTACAATGTCATTCGCTTAAATCCCACAAAATTTACACGATCGTGTTACGAATCCGTTTGTGATTTAATTTTCAAATCTTAATCTTGTATTGATTGTAATGGACTAATCTGATCTCAAAAAATGACCTTTTCAAGAAATGGCGCAGTGCGGCGAGTACTAAAACAGGAGCGTAAGAAACCAGCCGCGAGTGTAGCCGTGACTTATCACCTGCGAGGTCTCATCGCACGGCCCAGATGAGGAGCTCTGCGAGGTTCTCCCTCTATTGTTCTGCCGGCACAAAATAAGTCTTGGGAATTGTTTCATTTTTCTGAGGCAATCAACATTTTTCGCCGCTCCTCCCCCCCTCGGAGTAGTTGGCTCCAATTAGTTGCCGCCCGATTACACCCTGCCCCCCCCCCACAAAAAGCACCCAAGGGACCCTCGCACCTTCTGCAATTGCTTTTTCCCTATGAAAAGGTTTTTAATGCTTAGAATGTTTTAAGTGCTTAGGTACTCTTACATGAATGTTTCCTGGGACTAATTGACATTTTAATGAATATTAACTGAGTTTTTCTCTACTTGACGATATATTTTCCTAAATAGTAATAGGTAAACTAATTAAAAAATATCGTCTAACTTCTTAATTCTCGGAGGGGTATTTTGCACAGACTACGTTTGTATTTTATGACCAATTTGGATGGGGGTTTTCCTCTATGTTATTCGAAAATAACTTATTTTGTTCTTTTAAATTCATGTTTTATTTTAAGATTTCCGAGCAAAACATTAAAAATTTGGTCTAAGCCGTCTCTCCTCCCCTCAACACTCGCTGTGGTAGACAAACGGCATATGCGCTGAGAATGGAAGGCAATACGATTTGCTCTCAAGGCTCTGCATGACAAAGTGTCTCAAGAAGAAATACTTACTCTAGAAGAGAGAAACGAATAATTCCCCAGTAAATCAACCCCGAGGAATGACGCAATAGTATGTTTAATTATTTTTAAAACAGAGTCTTCCAAAATATAACGGGTCAAAGAATGTTCAAACGTAAACACAAGGCATGTACATAATTTTAAAGCGCTTTAATTTACAAAAAAATTTAGGAAAATATGTCTCACTTGTATCCATCCGTTTCAAATGGTGGTAATGTTTTTAATATTGACATTAATAGAATATCCTGTATTCTTATACCACTAGACGTATATTTTTTTCGGTTCAAAGGTATTACTAGAGAAAAAGTCAGCTTAACTCTGTTTGACATTATGTTTGAAATATATTTAAATAAACGGTATCAGGAAACTGACACATACTTTCTCCCTTTTAGCCAAACATTAATGACAAAAATATTTGTTATTTACTAAATATAGAATATGAAATATAGATAAATGTACAGAAAATTGTCTAAAATAGATGTTTTCAGAAATATCCACCCAAATTGCTTTTTTGGAGGCACTATAGAGTCCGTTGCTACACACAGTAGTTTTGAGAGGGGAAATGCCCCCTTGCCCCCCCCCCCAGGGTTAAATAGCAACACATTTTGAACATCATCTGTTGGTCAATGCTAACTTGTCCTGCATATCAAATTTTAATGAAATTGATCAGTAAATAAGAGAGAAATAGTTATTTTTGTATTCCCCATAAGAATAACATTGGACAACGTACTGTGTTTACCGCTAAATGAAAATTTCAATTTTCTCCGTAACTAGCAATCGTAGAATAGTAATTTAAAATACTAATTTATTTAGTTTTTTGAGCTCTTTTTAATGGTGAATAGTAATCTTTTTTAACATTTATGATTTTTTATGAAAAATCCAAAAAACTGAATTTTTGATGTTTTAAGTCCTGTAATTTCTGAACCCGAATTTTTACAGAAATGCGGGTGGTGTCATTTTGTTGGAAACCTAAAGTTCTACAAACCACGAAAGTTTAATCAAAATCGTTAGAGCCGTTTTTGAGAAATTTGGATTTTTCATGATTTTTGGCGGTTTTTGGGGGATAATTACCCTTAAAAATCAAAAATTCAAAAAAATGAAAAAAACTCCTGGAGATATCGTGGATTAGTACCTACATACCAAATTTCATAAAAATCGGCCCATAGGTTAGGGCTCTAGCTCTGTACACATCCACACAGACACACACACACACACACGGACACACACACACACACACACACAGACAGACATCACGTAAAAACCACTTTTTTGGGTTCAGGGAGCACCAAAACGAATATTTCCACTAACAACTCAAATTCGAAAATTTTTACGAAAACAATACTTTCTCCATATACTATGTATAGGGGGAGAAAGTAAAAACATCGTTTTCTAAAAATGTTATAAGGCCCAAATTCAAAAAATTCAAAATGTAACATATGTCAAAAATCATACCATTTGAATGGTCTTTTAACCCCGAGCGACTTTCTAATTCACATCAACCTAGTATCTATTCGTTTTTTTTTTTTCAACTAACAAAAACCTCATTTTCCCTTATGAAATGCAAGTTAAAGAGGCCGCAGAATGTATGGGTAAGTTATGAACAAATATAATGAGTAACCCAATATTCATATTTTGAAGGTTTTATGTTGGGCGTTGAAAAACTATGAGGTTGTTTTATAATTAATTGCAAAATAACTAAAAGAGATACGAAGCCATTGTAAATCGATTCAGTAGACTATTTATAGCGTTATTGAACACCATACAAAAACATTTAGACAACCTTATTTTTCTAAAATTACTATTTTCTCACGCCTGTCTCTGAAAAAATCCATTCAAAAAATCGTTACTTTTGTTTTCAATTAAGTCAAAATTAACTACGGGATGTTTTAAAAAGATAAATTAATGTTTGTCAAAGCCAAGCACGTCGAGGGTCGGGTGTCGAGATGACGTAAAGGGTAGGTGGGGGGATGACAGGGATTTCCGTCTTGTTTTGTTGCGTAATTTAAAGACTTCATTTCCAAAGTGAATCCAGGGTGCTTAGCCCTAATTTGGTATTCTGGCGTTACGCGCGCTGAATCCGCCCTAGCTAATCACTTTATGTTCTTCGCCTCGGGGCAAAAACCTGGCCTAACTGTCAACCTGGGTAACATATTAAATTATATTGTAGCCAGTGGAAATTTTACAATGAAGATACTCTCGTTGTGTAAATAAAAATTGTAAATTTGCAGAATTGCTGTAAATGAAACTTTTAATTAGATGTATATTTTTGGTTTAGTTAGTCTACAACGACAGCCTAGCACTATTATATATGTTACTAGTCAGTAATACATTATGCAATTCAAACTCATTTTCATACTAATGCAAGTTTTAGCGAATTTCCCCTATAGGGAAGAAGCTATTACCGTAGGTCTCATGGTAAGACTTAAGCCCGAGACCATGATAACTTTTCATTTTGAGGTCCCCAGATGCCAAAAACAACATTCGTTCAAGTTTTTATATATGTATATATATATATATATATATATATATATATATATTTATATATATATGTGTCCATAAGCACGATAACTCTCGTAAAAGAGGTCCGATCTTAATGAAATTTGGTACAAACGTGTAAAGTACCATTTATTTGAACGAGTTCGAAAACCAGACAAATCGCACCATCCGAAGGGGGGTTTTGGGGGGGTTTTGTACCCCTAAAATGGGTTTTTTGGGGTTTCCACATGTAATTTTTTTTTTAATCAAATTTTAATTTTCACCATTGAATTCAGCATAAAAAAAACAAACAATTTGGTATCTTGATCATTGCTCTACGTCAATTGGTTACTGAGATATTGAAAGTGCTAAACACAGTACGTTGTCTAATATTATTCTTATGGAGGAAAAGAAAAATTGTATATCTCGCTTATTTATGAACATAAACTGACGAAATTTTGTATATAGCTTCATCTGGTTGTGGTTTATTGTTGTTTGCACAAAAAAACAATTTTTCGCGTATGGGTCCCGTAGCAGCAAACCTAGGTACTCGGTCCCCATGTTATTCTTATGGAAAATAATTAAAATGTTATATATCGCTTATTTATGAATGTATATGGATGAAACTTGGTATGTGACTTCACTTAGCTGAGTTCTATTGATATTTGCATAAAACCCCATTATTTTGTGTTCCTTGTTGCAGCAAACCTGCGTACTCATCCCCAATGTTATTCTTATGGAGAATAATTAATATTTTAAATATCGCTTGTTTGTGAATATATTTCTTATGAATCCCTGTTAAGTGGCTTAATGTGTTATGTTATAATTCATTGAAATTTCGCTGAGTATGCAGGTTTGCTGCGACGGGGGTATTTTTTACACACACTTAATTACATTCCTCATTTTGTGATCAAATTTTGAGTATTTGCACAAAGCTAATGTAAATAATGTATACTACTTATATTTGAAAAAAATTAACCAGTATAACACTATTTATATTTGTTAGACAATGTATAACAAATATATACGGTTGTCTTTATCTTTTCTAGTATTTATCAACTCTAATTTTCTATTTGCCGATCGAGTATTCTCAAATCAGCAATAATCTTTAAAAAAGACATATACAGCAGAATTCCTAATCACATATGTTTACTCTAAATTAAAATGGAATTTGCAGTCATTATTCCAGACCTTTTCAGTCTGCCTCATCAAATTTCAAAGCTTATCCTTAGATCTTTATCAATTTAGTTGAAATTACCTTTATTACTTATACGACGGCATTTTATACCGAACCGTGATCATGGCTACATACAAAAACATCCGTTACACAAGAAATAGGTCTTCTTAAGAATAGCCAAAAGAGGTTTTTACCCTTTTTTAGACTTCTCATTTATTAGGTAGTTAGTTTTTAAATGGTCTATATTTATTTTATGCCCCAATGACCTCTGAAGTACAATGGGTATACTTTACTAATATACATTTTATGTTAGATTCAGATTATTCCGGGGGAAAACTGAAATATTTATTGTGAAGAGGGTCAAAAGTCCACCATAAAATAAACTATAAGGGCAAGGAAATCATAAGTAAGCTCTCATTACGGCCAAGTACTCTTCAATGCATAAGTTCTCGTGCAAAAATATTATAGTCTGTTTGTTGTTAAAAGTTCAACTTTTCTCTCGTTTTTTTTTCTTTGACTATTCGGTTAAGAATTTACACCTCCAAAAATTATCTCACTGGTTTTGTACTGTTTGCGTGGAGCTCTTGCAGGTTGTCAGAAACAAATATTCAAAATATAAAGAAGGTAAGTATAAATATCCTCCATCACGCAAACAGACAGTTTGAAATCTGTCTTCCTCTTGACGACTGCCCTGACGCGTTGCATCTTTTAAACATGTCACTGAGGTGCCAGTTGACGTGTAATGACAGAAAGGAATTTTACGAAATTTATTTTTAAACATTTTTCATTATTAAAAATGTTTTAGTTTACTTATTTAGCCACCAAATTCCTTTTATTTCTCTGAGCAATGTCGATATGTCTGGCTTCTAATTATTATAGGATGTATTCAGACTTTACCTATCGCTTCTGGTTTTTAAAACTACAATACGTTTCGGGAAATAAGGAAACTCCTCCCGTTATCAAGTGAACTCGACCTCCATCTCAACATCAAACAATTACACCTAACAAGCCAACTTTTTCCACATTTTTCCAAATAAATCAATAATTCATTCAAACCCATTACTATTATGAGTTTCAAAAATAATATGATTTGTTCTAACCTAAACATTACATAAGATGCATTAAATTTTAATTCAGTTACTTCATTTTTTCCCAAACCCAAATATCAGACTACAACTTTCAAAGTAATTAATTTAGTTAATTATTTTTCAGATAATTAATTTAAGTTTACAATTTTAAATACTTATCATAAAATTTCCCCTAGTAAGTAGAATTTTGATTTGAAAATGCTTTGTTATTTTGATGTCATTCACTATCGGCGTTTCGTAATTTTTAATCTAATTTTCTAATGGCATAGTGGCAATTAATTTATGACCAGTCTGCTTGTTATCAGAAGTGTATCATATTGTTCCACTAAATGTAATAAACAGTTGTTGTAGTCGTAAGCAAGAATTATTTCCCTAGGTCAATTTGAATACCATCATCGATAACATGTTAAGCTTCTCTAGCAAACGGTTTAAAAAACAACAATAATCAATTACTCTAACGCTAAGTAAAAATACACCCATCGCAGCAAACCTGCGTACTCAGTGAATTTCCAATGCATATACATGGGTATCACTACTACATAGAGCCACTTACTAAGTTTCACAAAAATACATTCATTAATAAGTAATATATAGCATTTTATTTATTCTCCATAAGAATAACATTATAATTGAGTACGCAGGTTTGCTGCAACAACGAAGATAAGACATGTGTTTTTTTGCAATTATCAAAATAACTCAACCAAGTGAACCAAGTGAATACCAAGTTGTATTAATTTAGGTTCATAACTAAGGGAGATATAAAGCTTTACTTATTCTTCATATGAATAACATGGGGGCCGAGTATGCAGGTTTGCTGCTACTGGGAAAAATTAACAAAAAACTTTTTTTGTGGTAATATCAATATACCACAACTATTTGAAGCCACATACCAAGTTTCATCAATATAAATACATAAATAATCGAAATACAACATTTTATTTATTCTCCATAAGGATAACATTGGACAACGTACTGTGTTTAGCACTTTGAATATCACTGCAACGGTTGGACGTAAAACAACAATTAAAACGCCAAAATGATTGTTTTGTAGAGCTAAACTGATTGGTAGAAAGAAATATGGAGATTTTAGTGAAATTATCTGAGGAAAATCTAAAAACCGTATTCCCATAAGATTAACATGGGAAATTTTATGGACACATTTTTTTACTTTTCTTCACAACCACTAAACCTAGCTTAAGATTCAAAATACTAAATTGTTTGCTTTTTAAGCTCTATTAAATGGCTGTAACCAAAATCTAGCGTTATTAAAATTTTGGGGGTAAGTTCAAAAAACTGAGTTTTGGAAAATGTTAAACCCCCTTCCCATAGACCAATCGATCTGGTTTTCGAACTTAGTCATAAATGTTACTCTCCACATTTGTGCCAAATTTCATCAAAATCGGGCGCTTCTTTCAAAAATTATCGTGGTAACGGACATGTATATATAGATATACATGTTTATAAATTTGAACGAATGGTGTTTTTGGCATCTGGGGACCTCAAAACAAAAAGTTATCATGGTCTCGGGCTTAAGTCTTACCATGCCACATACGGTAATAGCTTCTTCCCTATAGGGGAAATTCGCTAAAATCCTTGTAATGCTTCGGAATTCAGTTCACATTCAAAGACACCCCTATCTTCGCCACCTGTGTGGCTGTACATGACTCCCCACATCTCGCACCTCATGTACCGTATTGACTTAATCACGTTGGCGAGCATTTCAAGCAGATCAGGTAATTTGGGGACACACGGAGGGGCGCCGCGACGCGCATCACAAATACCCTCTCGCCACCCCCAACCCTTCCTCCTGCACCCATATAGACAGCACGTCTCGCATTGGGGTGGGTAAATTGGGGCTGAATTAGTTTACCTTTATGTCTCCTGTTTGGGGCTAAAGCCTCACCTCAAAAGCGTATTTAGGCTTAGGACTAAAAACTACCTTAAAAGGTAGTATTCCTCGCCTTCTGTGGTTGTTGAAAATTATCAGAATCCTAATTTGTGAATCCGTGGTATTGATTAACCAGATTTTTTACATCAGGAGAATATTTGTTTGTTTATTTTTTTATTTAAAAAATAACATTTGTTTTCCATAACATTAGTTTTCCAGCCTCAATTTAACATTTAAATGTCAGACAAACTTTTTAAAATATAATCGTCAGTGTATACATATTTTTCAATGAAGTTTATTTTTGAATTTTGAGATAGGATTTGTATTCTATTGTACATAACTAGAACTCTTTGTTAGACATTCGCTTTTCGTAATAGTTTTGATATTTGGTACTAGTTTAAGAAATTATTAAGGAAGTTTGCTGCCATTGAATAAAGAGAGAAATTTCACGACATTTCGAGATCTGGAATCTGACTCCGTCTTGAGATACAAAAATACCTAGAGTGTATATAACTAGAGTGTAATTTTGTATGTGTCAAGGAAGTGCCTACACATTAGTAGGTACAATTTTTCAATAAATTCATAGAATATCCGTTTTGGGTAAAAAATATCAGCCTTTCAACGTTTTTAGCATTAACATGGGTGTCATTTTTTACACCACAAAATTCGACCAGATTGTCAAAAGATTGGGCTTGTTGCACTGCGACTTCAAAAGAGTACAAGTAAGACTCACATACTTAAGAAAAGGATTATTTGGTTTAATTTAACATTTTATACATAATTATTTCAACAACCAATCACTCCATCAGAACGTAGAAAATGTACAAGTCAAGATGATTTTTTTTAAAATCTGTAGTGTATATGAAGACGAATACCAATTAGCATCGATGAACCCCTTCCTTCGGATTGCCATAGCGAGTTGAGAGGCCAGTTAGCGCCAGCAGTGTAACCAACCGTTCCGCTCGTAAAATGAAACTGTTTAATAGAATGAATAATTCAAGCCCTGGTTATGATGAATTGTGGCACCCTTAGCCACATTTTGCTTGGATTGCCTTCATAAGAAATATACGTTAAGCCTTTGTCATACTGTGACGTCGGATTTCGTTCTTTCTTTGTTTCGGCATTAACTATACACGGTTTCTAACTACATGAACATTTTATAATCTGTATTGTATGAAACATTACTTGACGTAGAAACATGTTAAAAACACTATAAAATAAATTGTTATATAACCCTAAGGTATTTTTGTAAACAGACATTATCCGTTGTTATTGAACCAATTCAGGCGATTGAGGGAAAAAATTGCCTTTATCCGTGGTTAAGAAAATATGTTTTAAATTTTCGATACTTAAATTTTGAATGGAAGCTGTTTCAAGGTAACTTTTTTACTGTAACATAAAACGTTTTAAACCCATCTATATGCAAGACCAAACCGTCCCAGGAACCTGTGAGAACACCATAAGTTTGACACCTGTATACCATATACTTGATTGAAGGGCTCAGTGAGAAGATTGGAGGGGAAATATTAGTTTCGTGATTTAACCGCTCATCAAGAAATTACGGTCATTAATGAAGTAAAAATGTTAAGTTCAAACATATTTTAAAATATTGCAATTTAATCAGACATTTGATTTTATCTTTATATATAATTCTGTAAGCGAAATTTTTAAGTAAAAATTGTGGGAGTTTGGAAAATTGCAGGATAGTGGGAGAGGACTAAAATTCAAGATCTATCCAGGGACTCGGGAAAAATAACAGTATTTCTAAAAGGTTATCAGCAAACGAGAAATAACGTAAAACATTCCCTATAAGAAAAGCGTGGATTTCAAAACGTCTGCTTTGATTACATTATAAAACATGTGATTAAGTATCTACTGTGTTTACGAACTGACATGTGCATATAAGTGAGATATTTAGAGTATTGGAGCAAGGTTAGGGGCTATGTCCCCTTCAAGCCATCAGTTTAACTATACAACTGATATAAGGTGAACTATGGAACTGTTGGGAAATGTTAAATTAATTAAATCCCTCTGATTATGAAACAACCTGTATCGGAGCATTAATATATGTCATGAGCATAGTATAAATACACAACCTACTGAAATGGCAACACAAACTTTTCAGTGCTTATGAGAGGGAACTCTTTTAAAATATTGTAATATGCAACAACATTGCTCCACGTTTAGAAACATCTTAACTAAAAAAGTAGGACTCTTAAACTATACTGGCTTGAAGGGGTCATTAACCTTGCTCCAATACTCTGTCTTATTTTGTTTACACTCTTTACATCCTGAGGAAAATAAAACTGAAGTAGTAACACATGTCACAAAGTAGACACTTAATCACATGTTTTAATGTAAAGAAAGCAGACGTTTTTAAACTCCAAAGTTTTATTATGAGGAATGTTTTACGTTATATTTTGTTTGCTTGTAACTTTTTAAAATACTGTTATTTTTACCGAGTTCATGGGATTAAAGCCTTTAATTTGAATCGTCTCGCATCATCCTGCGACTTGCCAAACACCCACAATTTTGACTAAACAATTTCGCTTACAGAATTATATACAAAGACTAGTGGCTTGAAGGGGCAATAGTCCCTACTATAAGCTTGCTCCAATACTCTGTCTCACTTGAATTTTTACTCTTTACATACTAAATAAGTAAGAACATATGTCAGTTCATAAACAAAGTAAACACGTGTTTTAATGTAAACAAAGCAGACGTTTTTAAATTTTTGTCCTTTTTATGGGGGATATTTTACGTTATTTCTGTTTTGCTGGTAACGTTTTATAAATACTGCTATTTTTCCCGAGTCCCTGGGATCAAGACCATTTATTAGAGCCGTCTCCCATCATCCTGCAATTTACCAAACTCCCTCAACATTTACTTTAAAATTTTGCTTACAGAATTATATATAAAGACTAGTGGCTTGAAGGGGCTATAGCCCCTAACCTTACTATAAGTAGGAACACGTCAGTTCGTAAACAATACTCACCCGGCACTTAATCACTTGTTTTTATGTAAACAAAGAAGACGTTTTAAAATTCCCATGCTTTTCTTAAGGGGGTTATTTTACGTTATTTCCCATTTGCTGGTAACTTTTTGGAAATACTGCTATTTTTCCCGAGTTCTTGGAATGAATACCTTAATTTGAACCGTCTCCCATTATCCTGCAGTTTGCCAAACTCACACAATTTTAACTTAAAAATGTCGCTTACAGAATCTTATATTTATAAAATACCCCCGTCACAGCAAACCTGCATACTCAGCGAATTTCCAATGGAGATATAAATTTCTTAATACTACATAAAGCCACTTACCAAGTTTCATAAAAATATATTCACAAATAATTAAATAAGCGATATATACAATTTTAATTATTCTCCATAAGAATAACATTGAGGCTGAATACGCAGGTTTGCTGCAACAAGGAACACAAAAAATGGGGTTTTATGCTAGTATCAATATAACTCAACTAGGTGAAGACGTAAACCAGTTTTTATTCATTTATGTTCATAATTAGCGGAGACATAGCATTTAAGTATTCTCCCTAAGAATAACATGGGGGCTGAGTACGCAGATTTTCTACTACGGGAGCCTTTGGCAAAACATTGTTTTTTGAGACCACAACGAGATGATGCCGTATACCAAGTTTCGTCAGTTTTCGTTCATAAATAAGCAAGATATAACATTTTTATTTTCCTCCATAACAATAACATTAGACAAGGTACTGTGTTTAGCACTTTCAATATCTCGGTAACCAATTGACGTAAAGGAATGATCAAAATACCAAATTGTGTGGTTTTTTAAGCTGAATCCAATGGCAAAAACTAAAATTTGACTATATCAAAAATTATATGTAAAAAATTCAAAACCCATTTCTGGGGTACAAAACCTCCCAAAATACCCCTTCGAATGGAGCGATCTGGCTGGTTTTCGAACTTTAAGTCATAAATCTTGCTTTACACTTTTAACCCAAATTTCATCAAAATCGGATCATTTTTACGAGAGTTATCGTTCTCACGGATATATATATATATTGACAGCATATATACAGTTTCGAACGAATGGTGGTTTTTGGGTCTGGGGACCCCAAAACGAAAAGTTAGCATGGTCCCGGGCCTAGGTCTTACCACGCCGACTACGGTAACAGCTTCTTCTCTTTTGGGGAAATTCGCTTAAAGGATGTTGGTTGGTTTGTTGGTTTGTATATATTTGAAGTTTATGGACTCGGACACCGTTGGACCGTTTGCTATGCAACTTGGTATACATATGTAAAATTGTACGGAGAAGGTTTTTAAGCCATCTATTTCGTCCTAACTTAATTGGGTTCCTCCCAAGAGGCCCAAAAGGGTTCCCATATAAACCTTATGGAAAGATATTGTTGTTTGCATGTTTACATGTTTACTTGAACAGGTGATCTTGGAGATATTAGTTTTAGCTGATCATAGTCAAAGGCATGACAACGTCTGCCGGGTAACAACTAGTTATATATAAAGATTACAGATGAAGTTGGAAAATAAAATGTTCATCAATTTTGTATACTGTCAACAGTTTGTAAATAATATTTTCTTAAACTTATTAAATTCATAACTACAAACACAATTTCGTAGGTGATTGTAAAGTGTTACTAATTAAGTAAAGTTAGTTTGTGTCTTTAATTATTTTTATTGTTGGATTTTCAGTAGTATATATTTCTCACGTTGCATTTATTTATGAATAATTGTTAGTACAGAAAATAATGTTTTTCTTTATTTGCATTATCCATAAATGATAATGGATGTGACTACACTATTGTAAAGGCTATTGTTAAATTTACTGGGCTTCTGTGTAAACTGTTGTTAATAATATGTTATAGTGCTGGATTCTTAAGAGTCAACGAAGTATTTATATTGGGATTGAAAATGTATGATGATATAACGTATTGTTTTGTAAATAGGAAATAAGTAAATAGAAAAGTCTTATTTTTGCATTGTACAAATTTAGTAAATTAGGTAAGTTAAAAACAATACAAAATTAATAATCAATTCTCGAAATATATATATATATATATATATATATATATATACACTAGTGGCTTAAAGGGGCCATAGCCCCTAATCTTGCTCGAATACTGTGCGTCATCTGATTTGTTTATTCTTTACATGCTAAGGAAAATAAAACAATATCAGTAGGAATACATGTCAGTTCGTAAAGAAAGCAGACACGTAATCACATGTTTTAATGTAAACAAACCAGACGTTTTTAAATCCCCATGCTTTTCTTATGAGAGATGTTTCACGTATTTCTCGTTTGCTGGAAACTTTTCGGAAATACTTATATTTTTCCCAAGTCCCTGGGATCAAGACTTTTAATTTGAGCCGTCTCCCATTATCCTGCAATTTGCCAAACTCTCACAATTTTGTCTTAAAAATTTCACTTACAGAATTATATATATTAGAGAATCAAATTCACAGTAAAGGGCTACTATAATATAAGTAAAAAACTTGAAAATAACCTTGCGTACCCTGTTAAAACATTTTTTTAATTATACTTGCACTAACATGTTACGACTAAAGTCATTATGAATTAGCCTATTATGAATTAGCACTGTGATCATGACTTTAAGTCGAAACATGTTAGTGAAAATATAATTAAAATGTTTTAACAGGGTACTCATGGTTATTTTAAATAAGAATTTTGAAATGTCCAAGAAAACTGAGTTAAATTTGTCCACCTTAATTCATCACCTAAATATGCAAATAATTACCTCCTGCGGGTTATGCAAGTAACCTCCGACAAAAGGCGAGGGAGCAAATCATCTTGCAAGACCCCGTGAAATATTAACACGGTGACCGACGGAAGGGATAGGGGTCGGCCCGGAGCGGAGGCGACAGACAATGAGGCCGGATGATGTTTGTTTTTAGCGGGAATATCACGGAGACAAGAAGCAATCCTTGGGGACTCCCTTTGAATTATTTAATTAACTGGTTTCAATGGATGTCCGAGCCAGGCTCTAAGACAATGTGAGTGTCTTTGTTGTAATGTCTCTTTGTGAGATAACTAACGCGGTTCCGGACACTAATGTTTCTGTGTCTGTTTGACCATTAGCTCTAAGATGTTTTGCCGTCTTGGTCTGAGCTAATATTAGCGGGCAGGTCACAGGCGCGGGACATTGTCTCGATGTTAATGCTGTGTGGTCTACTCTCTGTGACTCCTTGACGGGGTTTGCTCAATGGTAAGGAGCTGTTTGTTGGGTACATAGTACAAGGAGAGCAAACTAGAAACCCTTCGCTGACATAATATAGTGTTTACATAAAACGCATTTTCATTAGATGAACTTGATCACATATCGGGGGTAAACGAAAAGGATCTACACTATTTCATTTATTCACGAGCATACAGATGAAACCAACCTGAATTTAATATTTGCGAACGCGTTGCATCATACATTGAAAATTTTAATTAAACAAAACTAACAAGAAATTCTTTACTTAAAATTGATTGTTGGTGATGGTGAGTTTAAGTTATTTAAGAAGGTATTGCCGACATTTGCCATCATAGATGAGAAAAACAGAGTTTCGCGATATTTCTGGACGTTCCATTCTAGTCCCTGGATTTTATGTTTGGTTTGATATTCTTTTTATTTAATTTGATACTTTTACAATTCTCTGTTTCAACTTGTTTGGTGTTTCTTCAACTTTTCCAGGATTGTGCCGCTAGCTTACGTGTATTTTTGTTATGTTCTAGGTATTTTTCTCACCTGAAGACAGGATCAGATTCAGGTCCCTAAATGACGTGAAAGTTTGTTTGTCATAAGTCATGGCAAATGTCTGCAATAACCTCTTAAATAACAATAAATGTATTTTCAAATAAATTTTAATCCATTAGAAGTGTGCGCCAGTAGATTCGACAGTAATCGTCAACGGTTTACCAACGATAGGTTTGTGAAACCTAAAATGTTCCCGGGGAAAGCAGTAGGTTTGTAGCGACGTCAATAAGTCACCAGTAACGTGAGGTCACTGTTTCTACTCGCTGACCACTCCAAAGCGTTGTATTCGTGCCGCTGCATCTTATATGCCGTGAACCTTCCGCTTGCACACACCTAACGTAGGCTACAGCCACAATGGTTCAAGTACGTTTTACAACTAGTCATTTTAACACAAAAATACATATGAGTAATTATTATATGGCGTATTTTAAGACGAATATGAACGAATGATGAGAGTAGAATTGGTGAGATGCCTTGTGTAGTCTTGACATTGATTAAGACCGACTGGTTTTTTAGCCAGGATCTTCAATTAATAGCCAAATGGCCAATGGAATGTGGATCCAGTAAACCTTCTCAACATTTTCTCATGATTTTGCTTAGGATTGATCTGGTGATCTTCAGATTATGAAGCGAGCACGCTAACCACCGTGCTGCCCAGCCAATTAGGCAGAGGTGCTGCAGATAAAGTGCCTTTCACACTCGCCTAGCTCATGGGGATCACACAATACTGCCAATGACGCGAGCTGCCCAATGAACCAATTCTACCCTCCCACCCCACATCTAGTGACCCAACGCCGGCGCCAGTTATCACTTTCGTAACATTTGTTTACGATAGACCTCTCGCCTCTCGCACAATGGTGCAGTATCTTGTCATCTTCGGTGACACGCACCGCGCCGCACCGCATCTCTGGAGGCAAATTGGTTTGTTCAGCGGTCGTGACCGGCAGGTGCCCCACCCCCCACCTGCCCCACGGTCCACCGCCCCCGCGTCCTCCACTGCCACCGGGCAATCGATTACCGAGGATCCGCACCTGGGGAGCGGTCCGACCGGCTCAGCCAGTGGTTCCACTTGGGGGATTATTGTCCCCTTTTAGGGATATTTAAACGTTCCGTGGGATAAAGTTGGATTGTGGGCTAGTGTTTCCACTTCATGGATTGTCAACCCATTGTAGGAATATTTAAACGTCACATGGGATAACATTAAATTGTGGGCCAGTGTTTCCACATCAGGGATTGTCATTCCATTTTGGGGAAATTTAAACGTCACGTGCGATAACATTAAATTGTGGGCTAGTGTTTCCACAACGGGGTTTGTCATTCCACTTTAGGGATATTTAAACGTCACGTGCGATAACATTAAATTGTGGGCCAGTGTTTCCACATCAGGGATTGTCATTCCATTTTGGGGAAATTTAAACGTCACGTGCGATAACATTAAATTGTGGGCTAGTGTTTCCAAAACGGGGTTTGTCATCCCACTTTAGGGATATTTAAACGGCCCGTAGGATAAAACTGGATTGTGAGCCAGTATTTCCACTTAATGAATTTTCATCCCAATTTAAGGACATTTAAACGTACCATGGGGTAAAATTGGATTGTGGTAAAGTCACAACCTCCTAATTGACATCGTGGTTGTTTTGAGCCATGTCTGAAATTGGTCACTTATTAGTGGTTGTATTATTAATATCTGTTACTTCTTTATTAAGTTTGTATTCTTTTGTTATACCTTTACAGTGGTGTATTTTACGATTGACAACACTATGTATTTAGTCAATGACAATGACGAACTCTTGGTACTCGATTATTTTATTTTGTCCCAAAATTACCTGCAATGACTGCCTCATGGATTACTGAGCCACTGAGACTGCGCGTTGAAAGACCGTGAAGCACCATAGCAGTATAATTCACTGAAGGAAATTTGAGGGCGGCCTATTCTCTTTAAAATTGGGGTATCAACAATGTTAAAACACTCTACACAAATGCAGATTGAGGTCATTTATTTTATACCTCAATTATCAAAATCGTCTCAGAAACATCGTTTACAAAAATCACCTAAGCGTATTGCAGATAGAGGTAACACTTCAAAGCAGGTGTTTTGTAATCTATATCTATAAAAGGCAAAGCCCTGGCTGACTGACTGACTGACACACTCATCACTAATTCTCCACCTTCCCATGTAGGTAGAGAGCTGAAATGTTGTACACTGATTCTTTAGGCATAAAATAGGAAAACTAAATGGTTTTCATCCTGATCTGACCTTAGGGCTCCGCCAGAGATCCCGACAAAGTTCCCATGTATTTCTTATGGACATTCATTTTTGTTTGAGCTATTAAAAATACAAACTGCTGATCTTGATTCGTAGTAGTTCCATAGGCTAACCACAGAATGCAGCACACACAACTGTCATAGTTTTTATAAATCATTTGCAGGGCGAAGCCTGCGGGAAAAGCTAGTTTAAACATAAATTGCACATTTATTGAAACGCTAAAACCCATAAACGCGACTTCCTACGGACAATTGACGCTTTGCACAACCCACGGTGCTGTATATCGGCCCAACGGAGAGGTGCATGCTAATTTTTCCCGAGCCGGGGCGCGGCGCCGGGCAAGCTGCATATCATCTTAAACTTTAATTGAGTCTTGGCGCTTTGGGAGGAAGAAGCCGAGATTGCTTTGGGGGGAGATCCCGCGGGACCACCCCTTCCCTCCCCGCCGGTGATCAAACAAATTATAAAAGATGGCGGCAAGTGGGTACGTGCGAGCTGAGTTGTCTCGAATATTTGATGATCTGCGCCCATTTCAACCCCCGCTCCCGCCCCACGCGACCCTGATTAGCAATTTGAGGTCGATCCTGACGCTATCTGACTTTGTCACTGTCCCACTTAAGGGTAATGCGTTTTTTTTATTAGGGACAGTTTATAGAGGAGGGAGTAGTTTTAAACTTTATTGAGTTTACATTTAAAATTAGCATAAACAATTTAATGCTCATTTTATACGGGATATTATTTATTCTGATCCTTATCTTGACATGAGTGAATGTAACTTTATTGGTTGTAAATATTTAGTTATCAACTTTCCTTGTTTGAAAACAATAATGTTACCAACTTGTTATAATTGCAAATATATTTTGCACACAATTCGTTTAACAGTTGGAGCAATGAAAAATAATATGTGAAAATGCAATTATTGCGTTGTATGTATTTACAGTTTCACGTGGTTGCGAATGCCGAAACTGTCGTATTAACAGATAAAAGCGCAATAATGAGGAAGCTTTAAATTGAATTAAGTTAGATGTATTAAATTATAATAGATCGGGCTCATGCGGCCATCTCACCGGAGTACAGACATTATGGGACCGGACTGGTTTCCACCCCGCGTTCGATCCCTACCAATCGCCAGGGTAATACCAATGCCGAGTGGTTCGGAGTCCACCTGAAGCGTAGGTCCACTTGGGGATACAAAAATGTTTAGGTCTCTGGGGCGGGAAGAACTCATCTGTATATGGGAGACTCGCTTTGCTCGCTGGGGCCTCCGCCCCCAGACCCCCGTTAGGGGTCGTTCAAGTTTGTTATTATAACTCAATGCCCCTCTCAAGTATTTTTTATATAGTATACTAATTTGATTCATTTGCGAAATAGCCAATCTAGATGGCATATTTTTTCATTGGACCTATCATTTGTTTACACTTTACCATGTGAAAGTTACATTGACAGTTTACTGGATAATTCTTTACAGATGTTATTATTTATTTTGTTTTTATTTGAAACTCCATAAACCCAATGTTAAAATTTCCCATTTTCAACATACAAATTAGTGGTTTTAAAATTTAAAACTGTAACTTTTGGCAATTTTCCTCGGGGTTTCTAGGTACAAGCTACCTGCATGCCAAATTTCAAGTTTATAGATCGTCTGGAAGTGGTCTAGAATTCCTATGTCTGGGTGTGTTACACATGGGGCTGTATATATATTAGATTTATATCCACTATAACAATGCTATAAATACATTAAAATATTGAAAACACAAACGAATGTTATGTGCGTATGATTTATTTAATGAGTCAAGTATTACTATTGTTAAAATAATTTCTTAGTTTTTGTTCTGCAATTTTTGGCCTCTAAAGTTACAATTTTGTATTGTTATTGTTTATTATTGTAAGTTGAAAAACTATTTACCTTCAGGGGTGAGCCTATAGGTTTTAATTGTTCCAGTGTTAAACGTACGGAGCTATTTTATTTAGGTAGTCATATTATTACAATGTATACATTTCAAAACATCTGACTTGGAGATTCCTGTGCAGTGAACGGTACACCGGCTAGTTGTGTTATTAACAGAAAGTTAAAAAAACGTAGTACTTGATATTACAACGTTTTTGAAAGAATAATGTTACTTTCACATTCTGTGAGAATATTTAGAAATCCTACCGGTCCGTCTTCAAACTATAGAAGATATTCACAGACAGAATTGTGTCATCAGCAATAAGTAATCAGGGGTTGTCGTCAGCGGTGATGCAGGGCCAGCTACCCTTTACCCTTCACCCTGAAATCCTCCGGTCGCATCCACTAGCAGTAAATCGCAGAGATGCTGGGTGTCGAGATGTTGCCATTATTTCCCCGCAGGGGCCGCCGGAAAGCATCAAGATCCATAATTAAAGCCCCACTGTTATGAGGCCGCCGCTTTTCTTCGCTAACAGCGCCGTTTGCGGAACAAAAAGCCTCGGTTCAATCCCGTTCGCTCGTGTTGGTGCACCTTTGATGAAGAAGTTAACAAATAGTATTGTTTTTGTGTAATAACTAAACCTACCTACCTATTTTTGTAGGTTGTTTATTACCTTTTTGTGGTGATTTACGGACGTAATAGTTCGTTGTTGATTGTAACGTCACATAAGAGTATTGCGACATGTAATTTGTCCTCTGACATACTGAAACAGGATGTATATTTTAAACGCCTATCTCCCTTGTTAACTTTGATCGAATCACATGCTGACTTTTACAAGTTATATTCCATCTTAACAATTATAGTTATTTTGTATTCATAGAAGTTTAATATGTATTTAATTGGCTTCGAAATCTCGTGTTCCTCTTACCTACGCTTTTCTTCATTTGTAGAATCGGTTTGTCAATATTTACATTTTTGTCTAGTAAAAATATTACAAAAAATCAAATATAAATAAGAATCTCTGCATATATAGAAAACAAATTAATCAAAATCAATTCCAAACATTTTCCGAACAATTTCTTAATTTTAATCATTTGCAAGATTGGAAAATTAAATTCATCTTACAATTGGCCTAATATTTAAGTAGCAAGGATATTACTATTGTCATAAATTTAATCTAATCACCAAACAATTTTTCATAGCGACGAGTCTGTAAAATTAAAATATACCTACCAAAATATTATTAGTTATAGTACAACAGTATAAGAATTAAAACAAGTTTTAAACATATCAACAAGCATGTTTAGTTAGTACATAATGCTATTTGTCCCAAGAATACAAACGTCATACGCAAGTTTTATGTTTAAAAAGTGTGATTATTATACGTTGTTTTATAATATTTTACCGAATTTCCTCTATAGGGAAGAAGCTATTACCGTAGGTCTCATGGTAAGACTTAAGCCCAAGACCATGATAACTTTTCATTTTGAGGTCCCCAGATGCCAAAAACACCATTAGTTCAAATGTGTCTCCGTAAGCACGATAACTCTCGTAAAAAGGTCCAATCTTATTGAAATTTGGTACAAATGTGTAAAGTACCATTTATTTGAACTAGTTCAAAAACCAGATGAATCGCACCATCCGTAGGGGGGTTTTGGGGGGTTTTGTACCCAAAAAATGTGTTTTTTGGGATTTTTACATGCAATTTTTATTTCAATCAAATTTTAATTTTCACCATTGAATTCAGCTTAAAAAACACACAACTTGGTATTTTGATCATTTCTCTACGTCAATTCATTACCGAGATATTGAAAGTGCTAAACACAGTACGTTGTCTAATGTTATTCTTATGGAGAAAAAGAAAAATTGTATATCTCGCTTATTTATGAATATAAACTGACAAAATTTGGTATATGGCTTCATCTGGCTGTGGTTCATTGTTTTTTGCACAAACAATTTTTTTTCGCCTATGGTTCCCGTAGCAGCAAACCTAGGTACTTGGTCCCCATGTTATTCTTATGGAAAATAATTAAAATATTATATATCGCTTATTTATGAATGTATATGGATGAAATTTGGTATGTGACTGCACTAAGATGAGTTCTATTGATATTTGCATAAAAACCCATTATTTTGTGATTCTTGTTGCAGCAAACGTGCGTACTCATCCCCAGTGTTATTCTTATGAAGAATAATTAATATTTTTAATATCGCTTGTTTGTGAATATATTTCTTATGAATACTGTTAAGTGTTTTAATGTGTTATTTGATATATTCATTAGAAATTCGCTGAGTATGCAGGTTTGCTGCGATGGGGGTATTTTGTTCCAAGTCAAATAGCCAATAACGGTTTAAATCGTAGAAAATGCTCTGTCATCAATTAAATTCATGACTCACTCACTGTTTATGGGGTGTAGGAGAACTTACAATTTTCCGGTCGGCGTAATTTAATAAACGCGAGTTTAAATGAAAACAACCTGTTTAAAAGATGATAAGATAGCAAGTTGTAGGTTGTAAGCTCATCAGTGAACTGGTTTCCAGCGCCAGCTGCTGCCAGTCACACTCTAATGGAGTCAGCTGCAGGCGCCCGGCGCGGCATCACAACTCAGATATCTGACTCAAGTGTTGTCAATTTATTCTCTACTTCTTAATCAAATCAGAATTAGTCATAGCAAACATCTTCGATAAAATAAAAATCGCTTGCAATATACACTCTATTTGGTAATAATTCGATTACGTTAATCGAGAAAACTAACAAATAAATCAAAACTAGTTGTCCTGTTGCTCGAATCCGAGCAAGTTTGTACCCAACGAAAGGTTACTTCAGTTGTAAACAAACATAACAAGACGTCTGATATCAAAACGGATAATAACATCTGAGAATAATGCGGATAACGTTCTTTCGATCAACATGTAGTTTAGACTTTCGCCGTCGGATAGCGCCACTGTTTTGAAAATTTAGCCCTCTACTGTTTTTAAGTTATGCCCTTTCTTAAAATTCTGAGACGTATTGGCAAATCTACGTAAAAATACTTTTAATATGGTACCTCAAAGGTACCTTTTAAATCCGTCCAGCTGTTGTCGAGTTATGACCTAAAAGTATAAAAAACCCTAGCATATTAATATATTGAATCAGACAAAATATATTGCAAAGTGTAACCAGCAAGAAGCATCAAAAGAGATGTGAGAACCAGCGACTTTGCCGGATCGGTGACTTTAAAGAAAGCGCCAAGAAATATTAGTTACTTTTACCGGTGAATGACACCGCTGCATCTAAAGTAATCCAACGGGTGCCCAAACCTGTGACATAGCTCTGGTCAGTGGACACCAATCCATGCCAAATTTAAACTCTATTTCCATAAGTTTTTCAAAACGATTAAAATTAATTGAAAATAATTCATTAAATACTCCTATCAAACCCGATTCATGATACGAGAGAAATGTTAAAATATTATGAAACACATAATGCGTACACCCAATTTTGTAATACTTCAACTTATTAGTCTCTTCCCATACGTTTTTTTTAGTAAGACCATTGATAAATGATGTCTTATTACTGACAGAATGGTGTAAGCCGATACATAATAGCTGCTGGTTCCGGTAGTATCTTCAATAAACAATAATAATTGTCTATCGGTCACAATAGAAATTTGTAAACTTATAGGAAAACTGACGAACCACCACCAAGTGTGGATCATTTTGAAACAATTTAAACAATACTGTCTTGTTTATACGATTGGTTAAATTTACGTAACAATTATTTGAAAATAACCAATTACTGCATTTTTTATTTGAATAAGTGAAATGTCAAACAGTTTAGTCCAATATATAATGTTGTAAAATTCATATAGGTTTATCGTAGTCTAAAGGGATTTTTTACCGTATACAATGCAATATTGGTTATTATTAAAATGAGCCGAAACATCGGATGTTGTAATGTGTTTGTTAGACTGGAAAGGCAGTGGTATAAAGGGCTCGAATTTCTACACGAGTTTGTATTCAGATCAACCGTAGAGTGATTGACTAGAAAACTAGGACTTTCGAGGAGGCTAGTAGGCTTGAAGAGGCTACAGTCCCTAAACCGTCTGTTGAAGTTGTATGGGATGTATGGGTTGTACTGGGACATAAATCAATAACAACGATTACAGTTAATCACTTCATTTTAAAGCGTTAACATTTGTTTTCTTATTTTAAGTACATATTTAAAGGGAAATAAAAAATTGGGCTCCATTAGGCTCTTTCCCATTTAACTGTTCTATGAGTGTTACAAGCTTCATCCTCATAGGTCGGATAGCTTCAGAAACCTGCGTAAATACACAGATTTACAATTTATTTTCTTAACAATTATAAGCTAGGATTCTTAGTACTCCTGGAATGAGAGCGTGAACTTGTTTATTATATTCATATGGCAGAGGCTACGTACACGTCCGACGTGAGCCGCTACTGTTCACGTCCGTTCCAAATTATGCACCGTACGTTACTTTTCCTGTGATTTTTAAAACAAATTGAGAGCCAGAAAACCTCCTAACCTAACCTAACGTTACCTAACCTATCCTAACCTAAATTAACATAACATAACGTAACCTAACCCAACCTAACCTAAGCGGTAGCGAAGTGAATTTGCCCTTACATTGGACGTGTACGCAGTCACTTCGTATTCATATTAAGAGGGTGTTGGAGAGCGGCCATGTTGGATTTTACCTCCATAAGAACAATGTCAAACTTAAAACCATATATCTCGCTTATTTATCAACATGCGATTATGAAAGATGTCTCAAATTAAAGGTATTTTTAAGACGCAGGTGGTTTGTTCGCTATTTTCTAAATAAAATAATACATTTCCAAAAATATTGTAATTTAAAGTCTATATTTTTATACATACTGTATTTTGTAGTTTTTCCTAATCATTAAAAAATAAAACTCTCAGCAAACACTAATCAAAACTTTATAAAGATTCAAACAAAATTTATTCCAAATCAATAGGTCAAACAGTAACAAAAAAATTTGCTTTTCAGTAAAGACATGTTTTGTGCGTTTTAACATTGAAATAGCCCGTAGCGCCAGGGTCAGCGAGGATATTTCTTCTGACTCCAACGTCCTCTTAAGTCCCTAATTCAAAAAGCAAAATTTCTTATTTGTCGCATAGTCATAAATTCGTCCGAAGAGTTACTCGTCCTAAGTGTGCAAGATAGAAATTTTTCAATTTGGCGAATCAGTAAACTTTTTAATGCGATAAATTATGTTCGTCATATGATAGATAAGCGAGTAATTGAGTGTACAGAGAGAGAGGTCTCTATGAGCGAGTGAATGTATAACTTTACTATAAATAAGTGTACTCAGGTTCACAAAGTGAGCGAGGCTGTGCAGTCGTTCGCAGGGCTCCCAGATTGTATCATGGGACCCAGTAATTGCGGCGTCTTGCCTTATTGTGCCATAAAGAATGCATGAGGCCCCTAGGGACGTTCAAGCATTTTCTTCATTACACCCCCTCCCCCCAAACACCCCACCCCCCGCCACACAACCCCCGCGCCGGAACTTTGTTTCGCCAACTGACTGTTCGTCTTCGCCGCTGGGACCCGTGTCTCCGTGCTGATACCTATTTACCACTGCCACTGTATAATGCGCTACATAAATAACTCGCGGGATGTAATAACGTTCGCGCCTTTCTCGCCACACTTTTTTATAAGGAATCTCCTTTTTTATATATTTCTTCCAGCGTTGCGATGTTTGTTGTTATGTACTGTACTAACTAACAACTAATATCCATCTAATGTCACACTAAATTGTTATTCAATGAATTAAATAAAATCCATGTCTTGGCTTATACTTTTCCATTGTCTTAACAAATGTCGGAAACCATTCCACAGTTCCTACAACCCCTCAGTCCACATTGAGCCGAGATTGTGAGACACTATTGTATCAGTATATTAATAAACAAGCACAAACCTGTTCGTAGGCTTTACTACTTGTACGCCTTTGGGCATTTTAAGACATTTTTACGCATACCGCTGGATAGATATTTCCTTTTATATTTGCAGGAATTTCTTATAATTTACATCGGTGCTCAGGGCTACGCCCCACAGGCTTTCCTGCCAAAGTAACCACAAATTCACTAACGCAACGTAAGGCCAGACAGGGCAAGTATAAGATACGCCTATTTTGGGGGGTGGTCCTTGATATTGGGGATGGTCACATAATGTGGTATCAGTTTCAAAAATTTCCATGGGTTCTTTGATTATAATTGTTGGTGATGGTAGATTTATGTTGTTTAAAATACCACCGTCGCAGCAAACCTGCATACTCAGCGAATTTCCATTGGAGATTTAAATGTCTTAATACGTAATACATAAAGCCACTTACCAAGTTTCATAGAAATATATTCACAAATAAGGGATAGTTTACAATTTTAATTATTCTCCATAAGAATAACATTGGGGTTGAGTACGCAGGTTTGCTGCATCAACGATCACGAAAAATGGGTTTTTATGCTAATATCAATGTAACTCAACTATGTGAAGTCATATACCAGTTGTTATTCATTTATGTTCATAACTAAGGGAGACATAGCATTTAATTATTATCCATAAGAATAACATGGGGCTGGGTACGCAGGTTTGCTGCTACGGGAGTCTTTGGCAAACAAATTTTGTTGAGCAAATATCAATAGACCACAACCAGATGAAGCCATATACAATATATATATATATATATATATATATATATATATATATATATATATATATCATATATACCATATATATAACATATATATATATATATACCATATATTAAGCCGTATACCCATACACCAAGTGTCGTCAGTATACATTCATAAATAAGCAAGATATAACATTTTTCTTTTCCTCCATAAGAACAACATTAGACAACGTACTGTGTTTAACACTTTCAATATCTCGGTAACCAATTGACGTAGAGAAATGATCAAAATACCAAGTTGTGTGTTTTTTTAAGCTAAACCCAATGAAGAAAACTAAAATTTGGCTATTTCAAAAATTATATGTAAAAACTTCAAAAAACCCATTTTTGGGATACAAAACCCCCCAAAATACCACTTTGGATGGGTCGATCTGTCTAGTTTTCGAACTTTAAGTCATAAATGCTGCTTTACACGTTTGTACCAAATTTAATCAAAATCGGACCATTTTTTACGCGAGTTATTTCACCCACGGACACACACACATATATATGTATAATACAGTTTCGAACGAATGGTGTTTTTGGGGTCTGGGGACCTCAAAACCAAAATTTACCATGATCCCGGGCCTAGGTCTTACCATGCCGACTACGGTAATAGCTTCTTCCCTGTAGGGGAAATTCGCTAAAAGTATTACATGCTTTGTTATCACTGATTGTGATTATGGGAAGCAAGTTGCAGCTAATCGACTCCATTAGATATTATACATCTTGTAAATAGGTTAATATGTATGTTGGTTAAAACGTTGTATTATTAATCGTTGAGCGAATTTGTATACGTATGATTAGTTTTGTTTGTATATACGTATGCGTGTGTGTAAATTTCGTGCCATGTTTATGTTTATTATTTTAATAGGCCTACGTGTGTTTACGTTTATTAGTACGTGTGGATATATATCTGAGTTAGTTAGTATCAGTCTTTTATGAACAGTTTTGTTTCGTATTTAAACGTAAAACATATCCATGTATTACCTTCATTCTTCGTTGTGTGATGTTCTGTATAAGACAAATGCCTCAAGACTGATAACATAAAAGCATTTTTTGTGGGCATTAATTTCTGACGACCGCACTTTTGTTTTGTACTGATAGCTATAATTGTAAAATTGTTTAACTTAAAATGGAAATACACTATTTTGAACCTGAACTTGAAGTTTCAGTCGATTAGGCATCTGGAATGTGATCTCGTCTCATTCTCAGACCCACCTAGATCTTCTCGCTGTACAGTGTTTTTTCGCTGTTTGTGTGTTTGGTTTGTGTGTATTAGTGTTGTCTATCCCTGTTTTTCCAGTTCTCATATATAGATCGTTTGCCATTTTACCCAACTTTGTCTGAATTGTTGCCACTCACTTTGTTACGCTCTACGCATGCTTTGTCCCTGACGACGGGGTCAGAGTCTAGATTCCGAAACTTGGTCGAAATCTTTAGAGGCAATACAAGTATTTTGGAACGCACTCAGTAGGATGAGGTATTATACTATATTACTCAGCGTTATTTTGGAAGGGTAGTCATAGTCAGGGTTGCGTATCACACTGTTTTTATTTATTAGTGAATTTCCTTAGGAATGTGAACTATTAGCATGACCCGCACGGTGAATCTTAAGCCCGGGACCACCATAGAAGTTCCAAACGTGACCCCTTGAACACGTTTTGGGGGGTCTTCAAAATGTTATATATATATATATGTGTGTGTGTGTGTGTGTGTGTGTGTGTGTGTGTGTGTGTGTGTGTGTGTGTGTGTGTGTGTGTGTGTTTTCACTCTAGAGGTCGCATTTTTTGTCCGATTTACTTCATATTTGGTAGGGACGTTCCTTTCTGTAATCGGTTGGACAAGTTCGTTGGGCAAAACAATCGGAAAACTCTAAATCCCTTTTTTGGGGATTAATCTTTCAAATTTCGAGTTTTTGGACAAAAAAAGGGTCAGAAAAGCCCCGGATGTAAAATTTATTCATATAAAAATATGGGCATTAGTGAAGCGAAAGTTTTAAGCCCTCTCTCGTCATTCTAGCATAAATATTTACAGAGTTATTAAAGAAAATGTGTATCGACTAAACACAGTACGTTGTCTTATGGGGGTTTTACATTAGAAAAACCTACTATTCATTTCTAGGTGTACTTTTCTCATCCCCAGCAACCTCACGTCTACTTTCAAGCCTGACTGGACCCTCTCCTAACCTTATAATGCGCAAAATTGTATTCCCAGCATTGTAGGTAAATAAAACCAGGATCATCAGAACAGCCAAAAAATAAATGTTTTCAGATTTTAATAAAAATTTGAATGAATGTTTGTTTTTACTCTGATTCTGAGTTTTAAAATTTTGTCTGTGGAAATTAACTTCCCTCACGTCAGCGTGCTGCGTGCGAACTCGTTTTTTTATTATGTTAAAATAGTTTTAAAATAAAAAAAACTATTTGGATCTATATCAGGATTTAAATTGATAATGTAAAACATGCTTTCACATTATTTACATACATCATTATTATTTTATTAATTTGAAATACACGGTATAACAGGTTTATTTTAAAAAATATACTAAAATAACTGTGTTATTGAAACCCTTGCGAAAATCATACAATTACATTCAACATTTTTATATTTTTACAGATCAGATACTATGATTGTATCTCGTAACGTATGTGTAGGGTTATTTTCAAGCGTAATAGTATGAAATATGGAGTAAGAGAAGGCGGTAAAATGTTGAAAAAATGCAGTAATATGAAAATGGCATATTTTCTCTGATCAGAGTTGCTAAATGCCTTCAATCATTGCCATGAAATAGACCTCCTCAAACGATTTCCTCCCATTCCGGGAGGCACCGCAGTCAGCAGTTCCCGTGGTATCCGGAAGAGTTGATGGCCGCTGGGGCGGAACCCCGGCCGCAGACCGCGGTGTGATGTGCGGGCCCACATGCGGGCCTCTACCGCACAGCTTCACGCCGCTTACTGCGTCTAGGCAATCTCTCGCCTGTTACGCTGTTGGCAGAACAATTAAATGTCAGATTTTATGGGTACTTGGCGTTCGACGCTATGAGCGACTCTAGTGCTGAGTTCTCTCCTGAAGTATTTCATGCGAGATGTTAACATTGTTTTTGTTTCGACACATCACCTCAGTTCAGTACAGTTACCGCTGTTTCATCACAGTTTATCAGTTTCGAGGAGGGCGATGTGGAGTTGAGTTTACTTACGGTCGATGGTGGTCATAACATAGGCCAGTGAAAGTATGTTTAAATAATTAAATAACTGCAAGCTACAGAATGTGTGCTGGAAAATGTGCTCTAAGGTCTACTGATTCAAATTCCAAACTCACCTACTTATTCTAGTCTATGGTGTCGGAATTTCTTTAGTGGAACAGGTTCAACTCAGTTACGAGTCTTTCGGAAACACACTTCAAAAACATACAAATCACAGGTTTACGAGTCACATGACAGACGGTGCAGTTACACATTTAAAATTCCGACCGGGAACACATTTCCATATACTCGATCCCACTAGAAGAATAAATTTTGACTCCATAAATAAAATATAAGCCATAAATATTTTTGGTATAAGGTGTCAAGGCTTTCAAAAATAATATAAAACACAACGTTTTCTACCTTTTTTTGGGAAATAAGTGGAAAAAAGATGATTACTCGGGTAGCCCTATTTTGGAGACGATACATGAACAAAGTAAAATTTGTCTGTTATCAGCATTAATACATACCTTGCGTAAAGTGTAGACTAAGATCAAACGGACAAAGTCAGACAGACAAGCGGATACAAGTGGTTGGGGATAAACGACGGGTTGAAGCAAGTAATAATTTCCAATCCTGAAACCTACCACCCCATAACCACCGCCCCGTAACCGTAATTCCCTTGCACCCAGGTAGCGCCACGCGCCGGGGGCAGGTGCCAGATCAGATCTTGGCCGTCGAGCGCACTTTTGGAGTAATAACTCGACATCTGCCGCGCCGCCCTTATACAGATGTAATTAGAGGTAATTGCGCACCTTGCTCTTGTCACCGGCTCATAAATAACCCGCGCTGCTGCACTTTCACATCGCTTATATTGAAATTAATCAGCTCTAGGTTTCAAAGAGTCGACTCGGTGCAGGTGCAAGTTTTAAAATGCTATGTACTTCTGTTGTTACTGTTAACTAGCTGAATTTTATTAATATTTTTATCCAGCATTTCAACCGATATGATACGTTTATGGAGATATTTTATGGTATAATCAAATAACCAGTTTAATAAATATCATGCTCGAAGTTCTAACATTACTTCGAGCTGTTTGCCTTTGCTGTGTTAAAGAATGTACTGTGTTAAAAACTATGTCATAAATTAATGTTCGTAAATATTTGTTTATTTAAGAAAATGTTGTGCTATAGTATTTTTGTTGCATTTTTCAGAGTATAATTGATTATTCTTTAACATAATACTGATTTTAAAATCTACTATTTTAAACGTTTAACAAAGTATAAATAACTTCTACCAATTATTGATTGTTGGAAAGCGAATAATATATTTTAACGAACTTAATCTAGTATCATAAGATAAAAACACAATACAAAATACGACGAAAGACAATGATGACGAAATGGGGTCTGTCTTAGGCTTGAGGGGCGAACGCGCAACAACCCCGCGCTTGCAAGTACCCTGTAAAGATCATAAACAACGCATTATTCTGTTTAATCGTCGTTTACAACCGATATTACGCAGTTCATTTTTAATTTGCGGCCATAACAACACGATCGTATATCCATTTAGCCCGATAGTACAAAGTCGAATTGTATTCTGGCAGATATTTAACTACTTGGCACTATGCAATTAAGACCGACATTGAACCAACACATTGTTCATTAGTCCTATTACGTGACCCAAACTTCATACCGTCCGATTAATCAAAGTTCGGCTGCAATTCGGCCAATATTGCATGTGTGGTCGTAAGTAGGATTTAAATTACGTGGTTCAATCGTCATTGTCGATCAATTAGCGATATTTCACGAAACTGCGGAAAACTCCCAATTCATTCGATTTTCGTTGATGTTTTTGAGTATTCGAGTCAATTTAAAATTAAAAACTCAATAGGGAATTTGAACTTTAGCACATTCCAGCATTCAATCAAGTATAGGACACTGGCATATCTTACTTTTGACAATCATGTTGACAATTTCTGAAACAATTAGAATTTGTTTACAACTCGTTGCATCTGTTGTATATACTAATAATTTGCAAACTCCTTTCATTTTGTTTGCTTATCTTTAGTTTAAAACTACTCAGCATGAGATGAAATTTGACATTTTAGAAATAAGAAAACCTCAGTTTAATTAATCTTATCTTGGTTATTTGGCGAAGTAATAATTCTACTTTGCATTTATTTTCCCCACTGCTATTTTAAACGATAGGTAAATTACCCTTTTCACATTACAAGGCCATGTTATTACTAGATCACGTCGACCAGCTGTCGCCGAGGATCAGTCCCTTCACCCTGAGAGCGACGCGTTGACAAAGACGATCATCAAATCCAGATCAGATCTGATGAAAGTTTGTTTGGCCCAGGATATAATTAGTTGGCCAGGTTGACGGTAGAGCGCGGTAACCACTGCTGCCTCCAAGCCGTGAGATAGCATCTCCAAACTTCGGCTCGTAATCCGAAATTCTTACGCCCCAGGCTCATTTTTATTGCGCCGCTTTTCTCAAACTCGTAATTTGCTCAAGTTTAAACCGCTCTTTTCTCGCAAGCCTGTTAATAAAGTGGGTTTGTCTCTGGGCAACCCGCAATCCAGTATTAATACTTGGGCGCGCTCTTGTTGGATGGGATGTGTTAGAGAATTGTGAGATTCGTTCCGAAACGTTGTTCAATCGGTATTTATTTGAATCGAACTTATTAGAGAGAATAAGTGAAATGAATAAGTGCAATGTGATATAAGGATGTTACAAATAATGTGATCTATTATAAAATGCGGGGAATAATAACGATTTATCAGATCAATTTCTATTAGCTAATACAATAATTCACCGTTGTGAGGTCCCACGGGGATTCCCAGACACAAAAATAAATTCAATATAAAGTTAAAATGTAAACTAAACATTGACATACGGTTTGAAATATTTCTATCAACTGCAAAACATATATTAATATATAATTCTGTAAGCGAAATTTGTAAGTAAAAATTGTGGGAATTTTGGGAGATCACAGGATGATGGGAGACGGCTTAAATTAAAGGTCTTGGTCCCAGGGATTTCTAAAACTACCATTAAATAAGAAAAAAAAACAATAAATAGAACGTACCCCCCATAAGAAAAGCATGGGGATTTAAAAACGTCGGTTTTGTTTCCATTAAACATGTGATTAATGTCTACTTTGTTCTCGAACTCGAACTGGCATGCGTTGATTCCCCTTAGCTTGTAAAGAGTAAAAGAAATAATGAGGCCGAGTATTGGAGCGAGATTATGGCCCCTAGGCTATGGCCCCTTCAAGCCACTAGTGTGATATAAATCCAAAATAAAATATGGTACCGTAAGAATTACAGTTTTATTTAAGAGGGCCAGTAGGGAAAAGCTTTGATGTTTGAAGGAAAACTCGATTTTAGCGAATTTCCCATATAGGGAAGAAGCTATTACCGTAGTCGGCATGGTAAGACCTAGGCCCGGGACCATGATAACTTTTCGTTTTGAGGTCCCCAGACCCCAAAAACACCATTCGTTCGATACTGTATATATATATATATATATATATATATATATGTGTCCGTGAGCACGATAACTCTCGTAAAAATTATCCGATTTTGACTAAATTTGGTATAAACATGTAAAGCAGCATTTATGACTTTAAGTTCGAAAACCAGACAGATCGACCTATCCGAAGGGGTATTTTGGGGGGGTTTTGTACCCCAAAAATGGGTTTTTTGAATTTTTTACACATAATTTTTGAAAAAGTCAAATTTTAGTTTTGACCATTCGATTCAGCTTAAAAAAACACACAATTTGGTATTTCGATCATTCCTCTACGTCAATTGGTTACCGAGATATTGAAAGTGCTAAACACAGTACGTTGTCTAATGTTATTCTTATGGAGAAAACAAAATTTATTTATCTTGCTTATTTATGAACGTATACTGACGAAACTTGGTATACAGCTTCATCTCGTTGAGGTCTAATGATATTTGCTCCAAAAAATTGTTTTTGCATAACTCTCCCGTAGCAGCAAACCTGCATACTCAGGCCCCATGTTATTCTTATGGATAATAATTAAATGCTCTGTCTCCCTTAATTATGATCATAAATTAATAAGAACTGGTATACGACTTCACCTAGTTGAGTTATATTGATATTAGCATAAAAACCAATTTTTTGTGTTCCTTGTTGCAGCAAACCTGCGTACTCAGACCCAATGTTATTCTTATGGAGAATAATTAAAATTGTATATAACGCTTATTTGTGAATATATTTTTATGAAACTTGGTAAGTGGCTTTATGTAGTATTAAGACATTTATATCTCCATTGGAAATTCGCTGAGTATGCAGGTTTGCTGCGACGGGGGTATTTTAGAATCATTTAGAGAAAAATTATCCTCCTCGTTATGTGGAGGAGGGGGGAATTTTATCAACATTACGTAACTCACAAATATCAACCCTAAGAGTTGGTGCACTACCGTATCCGTTGAGATAGTTTATTTTGTTGTTTATATTATTAGTAACAGTATTGTTTGTTTGTATACATTTTGCTTTGGAAAAAGTTATTAAAAATGTTGTTGAAATAAAGTCTTTTAAAGTTGAATGATTCATTGAAATCCATATTCCAAATTGCTAATAAAACGATGTTTAAAAGGTTTAAACTGTTTTAAAGCCTACTACGATTGAGTTATGCAACACATTGGGGTAGGCGGGGTATGTTCAAGCGTTATGGTGCGTTACATGGGGGAGGGGGGATCTGAGATGACGAAAAAATGCGTTATGTAATATGTGCATGGCCTCCAAGAACGCGGAAACGAATCACATTGTTTATAATTTTTAATTGATTACAGTTAATCAATCAGCATATTTTCAAAAGTAAGTACAAAAGTGTTTTGAAATATAATTCCTGTCCAAGACACAGCTTGTTTGAAGTTTTGCAAGTGAGGATAGGTTTCTATATGGAAGGCCTCCAAGGCACCCATTGTGTCCAGATGGTTATTTAAATTCCTTCGGTTTCCTAGAGCACTCACCCTTTGGGCCCAGACACTATTGTGCTTTGTCCCCAATAGAAGGGTGAAATCCGCAAATTTTGGCTTCGCCCTTTGTCCGTGGGTCTTTGCCCCCAGCCCCCACAATCCCACACTGACCGTTCACCCCCAATCCTTAGGTGATTCTTCTTTCCGGTAGCAATAACCTTACATTCTGTTTCAACATTGTTATTGGAATTCGTCATTTTGTATGGTTCGTCTTTTAGAGCAACGTAAATAAAAAAGTAAATTGTGGGTGATTTTGCTATATAATTACTTAATTAAAACGTAACAGTTGTAATAATACGACCTTTCTTCTTAAAGAACCGGTTTAGTTATTATAGAAACACCTAAATGTAATTATGTGGAATACGATAATTTCTGACTCTGAAGTGATTATAAAATGTTGAAAAATCAAAATTGTTCAAAGGATTCAAGACATACATCTAGGCATAAAGTCAGATCAGACTGCTGATCATACTTCAGGTTAATGATAATGATATTAATGATGATGGTTCACTGGCGCGTGTTTAAGATTATAGTAGTAGTCGTAATGTAAAGTAACAACTGTTCCAAGGTGTGATTTTGTGTATGTGTGTGTTGAGCCAACAGCCAGTCGCAATAATTTAAATTGACTTTATATTTTATGTTAAATTGTCGTACCTAAACAGTAAAAGACTATCCGTATTTGAAATATATTCAATTATGAGAAGCTGCGTTGTTAAAAAAAATCGATAGTAAAGTTTGAAAACACTTGCTGGAAAGAATTTTATAAATGTCGCTGAAGAGGAAAAGGAAACATCAACACGAACATTTTCCTTTTCTATAGTTTATTTGTTTTTTCTTTATGGTTTTGGAGCTACTTGAACACTGAATTGAGAGTATTGCTTTCCTTTCAGAATAATAGCCTAATAATAGCCCACATAAATGGTACAATAGAATTAATTATGTCTACTATAAAATACAATAGAATTCTGCCTCCTATTAAACGTTAAATTTACTTAACGGTCTCAAGGTCAAAACATGAAATTCAAGTATTCGTTAACTTCAGCTAAACAACCTGGACAAAATAGATCACATCAATTTAGTCAGCAACAAACTAGAACGACAAATAACACCCCGCACTGGGAATTGTGTTTTTTGACAGGGCGCCTCGCACCTCAGGGGTATCAGAGCATCATGAGGTATCGGGGGATCTAGGGGTGGTTCCAGGGGGTGGTTGTAGGTGGGCCGACTCCGCCCCTCCCTCGTCACCATGACAACGCCGCTGTTAGTCACGTGGTCGGCACGTGGTGTAGCCACTTGTTGTGTACCACGACCACGTGGTAGGGTCTCGTGGTCCCCACCTGTTGTACCGTCCATCAGCACACGATTAGTTGGCACAAAGTAAAGCCAGTCCAACATCTCGCCTGAATTTTAGGCCTACAATCATCGCTGCTTATCAACAATGTAAAAATACCTAGGGAGTATTAGAGAAATAATCTGTTACCACCAAAGATAAATATCTACTATAACCCTGGAAATACTTAATTTTACACGTACAAATTAATGCGTTAATTATATTACCCGAGAATTCTGCGAGAGATCGTTTACAAGTTGTGTGAAATAAAATCAACTTTTTGGCACACATGGCAATATAAATTGCAGGTATTTATTTAAAATTAAATTATTAAATTATATCACCTATTTAAATTATATCAGGAATGAGAAGATTAATAAAATATCTTAGCCCAGATGTTGATTGAGTAATTGATTGTAAACAATCTTGAGAATTTCAGACCCATTTCAATATCATCTGTGTTTTCCAAGGTTTTTGAAAAGGCAATGTTATCTAGATTATTATCTTTTATTGACAGAAACAATGTGTTGTGTGAGAATCAGTTTGGATTTGTTAGAGGAAGGTCTACAATTGGTGCAATGTTCAGGCTCCTGGATAAGGTTGTCAAAGATGAGGAGAAATCTGCATTAGGAATATTTTTTGATTTACGAAAAGCCTTTGACATGGTTTCACATACGCTTCTCTTGGAAAAACTTGAAAATATTGGCGTGCGTGGTGTGGCAAGCGAGTGGTTTTCCTCATATCTTTCGGGACGAAGACAGGTGGTTGAAATACCATTCACAGATGCAGACACTTTGAGAAGGTGCTTTTCTGATACGCAGATCGTTAAGGCGGGTGTGCCCCAGGGCTCCATTCTTGGACCCCTGTTGTTCATCAATGACCTGAGGAGTTGCCTGACAAATGCCCACTTGTGCTTGTTTGCAGATGACACATCAATTGTAATTGACAACAAATGTCGTTCAGAAATGGAATTAAGTGCTTTCATGGAGTCAAATTCAATTGTTCAGTGGTTTCATGAAAATGGATTGGTGTTGAACAATGATAAAACTACGCTGGTAGATTTCTCAATAACACCTCGCCATGAATCTCTTAGCATTTGGATTGATGATAAGGAGATGTGTTCCCAAGCAGATATAAAGTTTTTGGGATTATCTGTGGACAGAAATCTGAAGTTTTCTCATATAGATAATGTTGCTCGTAAGGTTTCTTCTGGAATTTTTGTGCTACGTAGATTAGCACTTTTCACCAACACTGCTGTTCTTCTTTCAGCATATCATGGTTTAATTTTTCCTTATTTATCCTATGCTATCACCATCTAGGGATCTGAAAAATCATCAACAAAACATATTTTTGTTTTACAAAAAAAGCAGTGAGAATCATAGCTGGAGTTCGTCAAAGAGAATCATGTAAGCCCCATTTCCAGGAGTTAAGACTTCTCACTTTTCCCCGCATTTACATTTTTCGGACCTTAGTTTTCATGAAACAAAACCATAGTTCTTTCCAGTCTTTGCTACCCCAGTCAACACATAACCTTAGAAACCGTTCCAAGTTTAATATTCATTCCCCCACATACCAATTTCTTTTTCAAACATCATACCTATTTCAGCGCCACAACATTATTTAACGCACTTCCAGATGTTATAAGAACTGAACATAATTTATTGCGTTTTAAGGGAAATCTTAAGCATTTCCTCATTGAAGAATGTTTTTATTCTGTGGAGGCTTATTTGAAACACAAGTGACTTTCATGTTGTTTTTTTTCTCTTTTTGACTATTATTTATGTGTCTTTATAAGGAAGAAATTTTATAGCTAATGTTAAGAGCTATTTTTTTAACTATGGGCGCAAGCCAATGCATGTAAACTGTTTTAATGGCAATAAAGAATATTTGAATTTGTTGTTTTCAGTGAAAATGAGGGACACTACGTGAGCTTAACTTTTTCTCTCTAGATAAGCAATCTACATGTATTAAGCTCGGTGGATGAAATCTATATACAACTAAATACATATTCGTTCTTTTAAAAACATGTTTAGGTAGATTTTTGGAACGAAGACCCATTGTTGCAGCGCCATACACCCCGATAGCCGCAGGGATAGTTCACACGAGCCGTGGCGGCGGCGGCGGCGAGCTACGGTGTTACGGTCTTCATTTAACGGGGAATCGATTAAAAAACGCGGCCGAGCCGAAACATCGCGGCAACAAGAAAACGTTTGAGGCTGATGAAGACGTCGCGTCGATGCGAGGACGCGTTTGTGGCGGGAAAACTGCATGGAGAGGAAACGATGTTTAGGGCGTTGCAATCCGCCTATTCGCTAACATTTATTGTAGAAGTAAATTTTTATAACGGCTATAAAATGTAGTGATAAATGCTCTGGAATAGATCATACTAACTATTGACTCTCCTCGTTTCCACTTGGAATGAGCATATTTATTTGTAAGGGAAGATTTACTGTATCAAGTTTTTTAGGTTTTTATTGAAAATAATCAAATTTAAATCAAAGTTCGCCCAACTATCTGCTCAATAGCGGCAGAGATAGTAATCTTAATAGTGGAAATGTCGTGGGTACATCAGGTCTTTGCCATATATATATATACGCATGCACTGTAAAGTCTATATGGTATTAGACAATGTAAGGTAGGTATTTTAAAATAGCCTTTTCTCGGAAGAAACTACTCAAATATTTTTATTACAATTTTGTGATAAAATCTGGAGTTTAAATTAGGTATAAAGTTATTGCAGACAGTTATTTTGATTATCATTTGTGGAAAATGTCCGCAAAAACTTCGTTTTAACACAAAAAACTCGCAATTGAATGAGTTATTTATATTTAAATATAGTTAACCCCTTTTGAAGTCTATTTTTTCTAGCATTGAAAACTGAACGCTCAGAGATTCTTCTATCAGGTGAAGAAAACCCAGGTGATTCTTCTTTTCCCAGTCTTCTTCTCCGCTGTGAAATTATTTCTCCGACAATAACTCTAAAATATAATTCTCAGTCTTCGATATAAATAAAATTATACTTTTTCTTTACTTACCTTATAATCTTGAATGATTATTGTTATATTATTTTGTAGGTTTATACATCAAAGACAAGTTTAAAACTACATTAAAAAATATACGCTCGTTGGCCTTATATTGTACACTTTTCGCGGTAAACGACTTAACTGAATTTTCAAACCTTTTTCTACCGTCGTATGGAGGTGTGAAAAACGTGTCATCTGTAAACCCATAGACAAGGCACCGAACGAACACTTTAGGCAGCGGAACCATAAAAACAAGTGACTTTTGAACACAACACTCTGAATCATTTATTATGCTTAAGAACAATATTAAAAATATTGTTGAGTGATTTACTCTTTTGTTCCCATCATTTACAAATAAGTCTGACGAACATATCAATATACCTTATTGAGTAAATCCAATGCTGTGTTATCATAAGTAATGCGATGGCTATGGGAGACGATCTCGCGGCGCCTTTGTAACTTTTATTTGACGAACGAAGAGAACGTAATACTTAAGGTGTTACGAACTAGAAGCTGTGAGTGTTTTGTAATGCAATATACCGTAAAAACTGTTATTTTAGGCCTAATCGCTATACACGATTGCATACAGGTTTTCAAGTACAACAAAAATTACGAATAGGAATAGAATACTCCTTTAGTTTATGAATACAGAACTTATTGATACAAGTATTCGTTTAGCTGTTGAGTAAAGATAATTGAGAGGCTGTTAATCAATTTATACATTTCGCTTCATTGACTTCCAGACTTAATTTGTGCATGTGAATTGTTACCATAACTTAAACACGAGTAATAAAGTTTATTCTTTTTTTAGGTAGGTATTAAAATGTTAATTTTTCTTTTCACATTGAATTTGTTTAGTTAAAAATTGTAATAATAATTTGTCATTTTTGGTTGCTCTGGGGAATAATGTAGATAGTGTCATTAACACTGGGAATGTTAGTAGGAGTCCCTCACTTCAGCAATTGTTTTGTGTGCGGATTTAATTTTTCTTCCTTTCCCTAAAATTAAAGTTCTACGTTTTCAAATCATCCCACGTCCTCCCAGTGGCGTAGGTACGGGGGGATCGGGGGATATATCCTCCCCTTGAAACTTGGGAACATAAAAATGTATGTCCTCCTGAAATCAAGCTTATGCCTTTTGATTAAGAAGAAATGCTGTTACTGAAAAACAAAAAAAATATGTGTGCAATATCTCCAAAATATCTTATTTATATATTACAAATATTGTTCGCGTACAATAAATAGTAGCAAATGAACTGCACCGGCACACGGCACAGTATTTGCGCATTGAGTATTTAGGACGTGAGTCGCCGAACAGTCTACCCTCACCCTCTAGCATCCAGTTCGTCAACTAGCGCACCTGACCTTTACCTTGACGTCTAGACGGTCTTAGTAATGCGCTTAACTGCACATGTGTAATTTAACTAACTGCAGGGAGCTATACATCTTCATACTGATTTGTAGCGTTCTATAACCGCAAATATATGAAAAAGTCAACGATATTTCCCGACGAAATAAAGCCAAAGAGTAACAAATAATAGAGGTTAGATTGAACAGGGAAATAAGGGTTTAGCTTATTTGGCAATCGTTGCATGGCGATGAAGTTGCAAACGTAAATACATTTCGTTCACAGGTAGGATTTCAACACATAATTTGTGCTATTCAACGCATATTTGGGAACAATTTCAAAAAGGGGAGATTTTTAATTTTTCAAGGAAATTCCCCGGAACTATATTTTTACCTTAAAACTCCGGTAATCTCTTGGGAAAAATGGTGACTTGGCAACTATAGCTTAACGATTACTTTCCAACTTTCCAGTACTGATTACAACTGATACAAGTACTTTTTAGTCCTGTTACGAATACTGATGTATCAATGGTTTATGTCTTGGATGTGTAGGCCTATATCAATAATTAAGAATTAAGAATGTAAGGGACACGTCAATGATGTCTTCAACTTTGTATACCGGTATCCGAGCTAGTCACGAACAGTGTTTGTTTTGTATTCCCTAATGAGATCTCCCCCCTTGATAAAGGTCTATCTACGCCACTGCTTCCTCCACAGCTCCAGTTTCAATGTTAAGTAAACTGCTGTAGTTTGTGATGACCATGGCAACAGTAAGGCCTGCAAGATGGCGTGACAGCCAGCTAGTATACAAAGGGACTAGAGGAGAGTTAGCCCCTCCACTGTTCACTGTTCACACTGTTTATTGACAAAGCCAAACAAGAGGCCATCAATGAATTAAAACCCATGCTATAGCCCCTGAACTGTTTTAGACTAAAATAGGTTGTACATACCTTCCGTCAAACAGTTCATAATTGTGAAGGAGTTTCACAACATGTTTCGCCGTAAACACGGCACTATCAAGTGATTACTGTGTTTGTGAACTGTGTGTGTGAACTGTGTTTGTGTTTTTTAGTGAATTTCCTATGGAAAAGTGAACTATTAGCATGGTCCGCACGGTGAAACTTAAGACTGGGACCACCATAGAAGTTCCTAACGTGACCCCCTGAACACGTTTTTGGGGGTCGTTCAAAATTATATATATACTGTATATATAATATTATTTTATATATTTTATAATTTTATATAAGGTATATATGTGTGTGTGTGTGTGTGTGTGTGTGTGTGTGTGTGTGTGTGTGTGTGTGTGTGTGTGTGTGTGTGTGTGTGTGTGTGTGTGTGTGTGTGTGTGTGTGTGTGTTTGCCCTCTAACGGTCACATTTTTTTGTCCGATTTACTTCAAATTTGGTAGGGACGTTCCTTTCTATAATCAGTTGGACAAGTTCGTTGGGCAAAACAATCGGAAAACTCTAAACCCCTTTTTTGGGCATTATTCTTTAATATTTCGAGGTTTTGGGCCCAAAAAGGGTCAGATAAGCCCCGGACGTAAAAGTAATGCATGTATTATGATGGGAATTAGTGAAGCGAAAGTTTTAAGTCTTCTCTCGTCATTCTAGCATAAATATTTACCGAGTTATTAAAGAAAATGTATATCGACTAAACACAGTACGTTATCTTATGGGTTTTTTTATATTAGAAAGCATGTTATTCCTTTGTTGGTGTATTTGTAGCAACCTGGCGCCTACTTTAAAGCCTGATTGGACCTTATAAAAAATTGTATTCCCTAGCATTGCAGGTGATTGAAACCAGGAGCATCAGAACAGCCAAAAATCAATGTTTTCAGATTTCAATAACATTGGAATAAATGTATGTTTTAAACTGGTTGTGAGTTTTAAAAGTTTCGTATGTGGAAATTCACTTCCCTCACGTCAGCGTGCTGCGTGCGAACTCGTTTAAATTCTGACGAGTCCTACTTGGATAAATGCTCTTGTATTTAATCATTTGTTAATGCCGTGTTTATGGTGAAACATGTTGTGAAACTCCTTCACAATTATGAACTGTTTGACGGAAGGTATGCACAACCTATTTTAGGTCATCAATGAAATGTAATTGTGTAAGCTGTAATAAAACCAATCAAATCGCTCTTTAATTTTACAGTAAAGAAGGATTGCGGTGAATCATATCCGTAAAGTTTTTTGACAGAAACCTTATGACTTCAGGATATAAATGGTCACCAGCTACTTTTTATGGTATAACCGATCCTTTGATGTTCCATTACTTGTTATCACCACATTCGACACAGCTCCTACTGATAACCCCAGTAGGGGCCGCATTCCGCAGCGCTTCGTCGCCAATGTCGCTCTTCTGCTGCTGCCATCCCCGGAGTCGGTGACCTTGGGCTGGGATGCGCGCCTTATCAGCTGATATGGCCATCAAGGTCACCTGGGACGTGTGCAGGATGTCTGTGATGTGTAAACGAGGACAACACAAGCCTTATAGGCGGCTGGGCGGCCTCTTGGTCGGTGTTGTAACAGCGAGGCCAAGTGATGGAAGCACCCCTTGACCAGGGTAAGAGTAGGCTCCTCGTGAGAAACATTTTGCGTTTCTACCTGGTTTTTCCCATTAGATCAATATTGACTATTAAACCATGTCCCTCCTGAAATGATTTATTCGAGATCATTATAAATATAAAATCATTATAACTCATTTTAAATAACGAAAAGTTACTAAGCGATTTCGGTCAGTAGTAATTGTGAAACTTAAATAATAATAGTTAACAACATTTCAAAATATTCCACATTTTGTATGATAACTATTTGCGATATTAAAGTTCTGTTTTATCTAATCGATAAGGATTTGTTGTTCTTTTAAATGAGTCATAAATCAACGATTGAGGACGAACGGGATTTAAAAAATAGCTTTGGTCTCACACGTGAAGCAGGTAGGAATCATAAATCTTTCGTGGACTCTAGGTTTTTGACTGTTTTTTAGGATACCTTCTAGAGCTACCCCTTTTCTGGAACCTTTGATAAAATAATACGACACCATCCATGAGGTTGAGTTTGTTTAGGGGAAGCATATACCCCCCCCCCCCCCCGGTAGGTAACCGGGGGCTTGTATTATTGTAGAGGTTGAAGAAAATATATATCCTATTTATTTATGAAAATGTTTGAACAATAATTGCAAGTACGAGTTTCACAATAAAATAAAATTCTTTAGCTTGTTATATTATTGATCATCACAAATTTTATTTTAGAAGTTAAGCCTGCTCTTTGGTAAAAATCTGAAACTGAATTTTATCTTTAGCATTACAAATATTTATTTCGTAGTTTAACCTGCATTATAAAACCGATAACACAAAATTTCTGCGAGGTGCCAGTTGAATATTCAAAGACCACACAACTGATATCCACACCACACTGTATATCAGACCAACCGTGGGGTTGTCACAGTGACGAACTACCTTGTATATCACCCAGGAACGCATTATCTGATAACCGGCTTATCGGTAACCCGTTCAGCTGGTCAGTCAGCTCCTGAAGTAACGTATGGACCATCGACTCCCGCGCACCTGCCATCAGCTGATTTGTGACCACGTGACCACTCACTGACCAGCTGATTAGTGACTATGTGATCACTCACTGACGACCTACTCACAAGTTGACCGACTGGTAGTTAATTACCTGCCAACATCAATGCATCAACTTGTCTTCGGTAGTTACACAGTTGATGTAGTGATTATGTAAATTGTTATCTGTGAGTAGGCTATATTTCAGGGGTCTTAGCTTATGACCAAATTGAACAATTGAAGAAAACATTACTTTAGAGAAGTTATAATTAAATTTTTACGATGGCACAATATACGCTTGGGAGGAATCGTACTTCTATTTTAAAGACTTAAAACCTAACGGCCCTGTCGTGGGTTCGAATTCTAGTCTAGACTGGTTAATTTTATTAGTACCGCCTAACTTCAGTGCTAAAGTGGCTCATCCCTAGCTTTGCTTGGTACGTTCCACCAGCGGGTCTAAGGCCCGTGTGTACGGGCAAAGTAAAAGGGGGGAAAATGGGGAAATAAGTTCGTCTATTAACACAATATTCTTTAGTAGATGGAGTAACCAAAAACCATTGAAAGCGAAATACTGTGTACAAGCTTTTAACGAATCACTTACAGTGTACAGATGAAGTTTATCGGATAAATGAGGCGTCTAAATCAATTGGGCGGCGGCGAGGCGCTGAGGTGGAGCGGGTGGGCGATTGAAAATTGAGAGAGTTTGCGTGGGAACCGAGCCAGGACAAAGAGCAGAGTGACGAAGACTAACAGTGGCCGCCGGACCCTGACTGACCATCAGCGGCGCTGTGCAGTGAATCCCTGCGATCTCGTTGTAACACTGCAGTTAGCTAACAAGACCCTAAAATTCCCCCGCTTCGAGTTTGATTTGTCACGAATCGCTCATTCCTCATGTACTATCAGCGAGTGTCCCGTTTTTCCGCACGAGGATCTTAGCGTCAATAAAACAACATTAATGTATGCACATTGTTACATAGTTTGTGGATAAATAAATATATTGCTTAAAATTGGAACCTATAAAACTCTTGGGTTGAAGCCCTAAGGGATTTTTGAAACGGAATGGCCATGTACATATGTACAAACTACCTTCGTACAAGACTTCAACTAAAGTATTTTTCAGTTCGAGAAAAAAGTCAGATACTTATTTAAGACCTCCAAATACCACGATACAACTGGATCAGCCCCGATTATCACCGCATTAAAACTTATGATAGCACCAACTGATTATCTGATTTAAAAAACGTGTGGTTTTTAAGGCATGTAGTTCCATGGGTGTAGGGTGGCATGCCGTGGAGTATATCATTAGTGACGGTTGATTGGTTTTCTAGTGTTATGATACCCCTACGCGAGGTCAACATGCCATAGCTATGGAGGAGGTGACTCACAGACAAGGAGGTAGGGGAGAGATGGGGTTAGAGAGCCGAGCGGTACGTGAATCTACGTTCCAAAAACCAGTTTCGCAAAGCAATGATTAGTTCCCAATTGAAAAGAAGTAGTGCCTACAGAAAATGCGAAGCAACAGTAGGTAGCAATCGCAGTGTAAACTGATTATGTTAAACAAAATGTTTTGAATATAGTATGTGATACTTCTGTATACAAATTTTACTCTTCTTTGTAAAAACAACTGTCTTTCTGATTTTTAGACTTTTACTATTTACTTTCTTCTTACTGCATATAGCTTCCCACTTTTTACAAGGACCACTTCTTCCTTGTATATTAAAAAAAAAACAGTTATGTCTAGTTAATTTCTTATGAGAAGTTATGTGTAAAATAGCGTTCACAATATTAGTCATATTGGTTGTTAATTAAAATAAATATACAGAGTGACCCCGAACTCTCTGCGAAAACTTCTAGAACTGGTTCCTTGGATCAAGACAAACAAAATATGTTATATAAACATAGGACCTATCTCGCCCCATTACCCATTTGTGTGTAAAAATCTGTAAGTGTTTGCTGTATGTGTGCTAGTATATGTTTTGTGCATGCTGTATATGCCTTTTAAGTAATACAGCATAATCTAGGACTGCTTGAGGTACTAACTTGAAACTTGGCTGTTTATTATACTAGTTTAGGGCAAATTTGGTATTGAATTTTACGTTTAAAGCTTCAACCATTAGCATAATGGCGGCCATTTCAAGTTTTCTTTTAACCGGAAAATGTTCGGGTAATTGATTTAGATATTAAAAAATATAAAATTGTAAGCCAAAAAGTATTAAGACTTCAAAGATCCCTCGACCAATAGCAGGTGCAATTTTTATGAGTAAAATCGTGGTAATATCTGGTAATTTTCACAGAAATAGCACGGTTTTACTCATAAAACCTGCACCTGCCCTGCTATTGGGTGATCTTTGCAGTCTTTATACAATCCTTTTTGGCTTAACACTTTACATGTTTTAAATATGTGGATCAATTACCCAACGATTTTCCGTTCTCAACGATTTACCCTAAGCTAGTACACACCCTAAGATAACACACGTGTCAATTTTCAATTTAGTACCTCAAGCGGTCCTAAGGGATGCTGTTATTGATTAAAAAACACATACAGACACACAAATCGGTAACGAAGCGAGATAGGCCCTTTGTTTATGTAACATTTATGGTTTGTGTTGTCCAAAAAGACCACCCGTTACTCACCCGCGTCTTCTACGGCTGGCTCTCTCTTCCTTCCCCTTTCTCTCTCGCCCTAACTCTCCGAGGCCTCGGTGTATGGCCAATGTTGACCGTGGGCCATAAAATAGTCATTATTATCAGTTAATTTAACAGGGTACCTGGGTTTCCCCATGGCACAAAATCCGTCTCCGTAGTTCCCTGCATGCGACTCGAATCTTCCCTCCGAACTGGCCAAGTGCACAAAAAACAGTTTTAGGCCGGTTTAGGAGGTGTGTAGGCCTAACTCAATGTCACTCCTTGAATTCTGAAGGTCACCTAAGACATTTGTCTAGGTGAACTAACTTTTGAGAATGCAAAAAAGTTCATTTTGGATATGTTTCAACGCCATAGGTATATTTAACGTTTTGATAGGGAAAGGCCCAAACCCTGGTCTTGTTACTAAGGTGAACTTTTGATAGAACGCATAATTAATAGCCCAATTACAAATGGCAGCTGGATCGATCTGGCAAACATCATATTAAGAGGCACGCCCTCTAACCACACTACCCAGTTTTGTGTTGACTCTTGACTAAGTCCTGGGGCACAACCCTCGAGTATTGAGCAACACATCTCCGGAGTGTACGTCGTCAAGCACCTTGGTCTAGAACCTCCACGCACCATTACCGTTGCCTTTACAGCCTCCAGGACATCACCCCCCGATAGCACCTGCCGTCTCCTCGGTGCCGTGGCCGGAGGCTTCTGCCCCACTGGACCGTGTCATGGGGAAAGCAGTTCCGCTCTCTCGGCGTCCCGATCTCCCTGACGCTGTTCCGATGTTACTCTGTACGGTGCATTTGCTGTTTTCTGCAAACACAGGATGTTGGATGAGTTTTAATACTTTAGCAGAAGTTAAACTACCTACCGTTTTTCTCAGATTTTTGTTTATGAAGTTTACGCGCAAATGATGCTTCTCTTAAAGCAGCAAAATCAATGACCTTTGGAGGTCACTTTTGTTATAACACATCTCGAGACGTCCCATTTTCTATTTCTGAAAATTTCATAGATTTGAGGAAACACCAAATAATATGTTTTTGGATGGTCTTTACAAACTAGATTATTGGTTACACTGTGTTTTAAATTCTGCACAATTGAAACAACCAGCACAACAGCCAATAGTAGAATGGGTTTTTGATTATTTTGTTGTGGAAAACTACACTTCTTCATGAAACAGGCCAAAATATTTGTTTTTGAAGCTAGGACTACCAGCATGATAAATTGCATTTAGTGACATCAGATTCTTTAACAAATAATTTCTTGAGTAGCATAGTACGTATTGTTACAGTTATGAAAATAAACTACGTCTCACAACACTACAAAACGTATTTACAGTTAGACTGTACTTAGATACAATACGGTAAATATACAAAAAAGATGGTACAAACAAGGCAATCGATTTCAACCAGTCACACCGGTCATCAGGCCCAATCAGAGAATCATAAGTTTTAATAAACAACTAACGTGACTAGCTTAAGTAACCAACTGACTTGACTTTGGTTGATCTTGTCCTGACCGACTATTTATAACAGCCACTGTCTTACCATTTTTATAGTAAATTATTTGAAGTCTGCAGAGGCAAATAAAAACGGTGACTCTAATAACTTCAGATAGATGTAGCAAACTCAAAAACTTTCTAATTTTTTCTATATTATCCTTCCAAAGATAATTTTTTCCTTTTTTCTATTATCAATTTGAGGTATCTTATACGATTTTAATCATTGGATATGTAGTAGATATTCTTCGATTCTCTGGTGTTCATTCAAACAAATTGTCAGTTTGTTTTTAAACCTGCGCGATTAATGTGTCTGCTACCGTGGGCTGACCGAGGACACAGCGACGCCTCCTCAACCCGCCGCCGGAGATTGATTGCAATATCAGCGCATTACACGCGTGTTAGCCACAGTAGCGCCCAGGTTAAGATGTAATCAAACCCCGGTTGGCCACGCTTGTCACCGCGCCGTGTGTTTACCGGGCCTTTGTCTCCTGCGGTTTTGTGCCGTACTTACGTCACTCGCTGTCACGCCTTGTCGAAAATGTTTTAATCTGTACCAGCTCAGGGTCCTGCTGGAATATGGTGCTGCATGAGGTCGGAGTTTAGGTGGTTTTCGATAAGAAGATTAAATGAATATGAAATTGTATGTTTAAGTTTATTTTTAATTCCTTGCTAACCAGCGGGAATTAAAATATTATTGAACCTTAAGAGTGGGCTCCGGTCACGAAACAATTCGCGATATATCTCACTCTCCCTTAAGACCATCATTAACTAACAAGATCTCTCTTGATTCCAGTGAACAAAATATTTACATCACAAATGATAACTGTTCAATAGCATTCTAAAACGTTCTATATTTGCGATATATTTATTTACTATTTATGATATTCAACGTCCGACTATATAGCTTTTTCCTTATATGGGAAATGCACTGAATACTTGTTGGTTCCATACAAGCGTAAAACAATGTTTTTTGAGACTATTAGTTCCATGTTATGTTATGATCATATTATGAGGTAAAGGTAAACATATTGATACAGGTATACATGCGATATTTTTTACTGACGTACATACTCTAAATTCAAACTAAGAACAAATCGTATGTCAGAAATTTATAAATTACGACGAGTATTATTCCTTTTCCATCGCGAAGTTCCTAATTGGTCTCGGGGAGTGCCGCTGGAGCTTCTCGCCCTTAGGCACCCTTTTGTGCCTGCGGTCACCTACCTGGGCCTACAACAACACGCCTGACTCCTCTCCAGGCGCCGATCATGGGTGGCCGCACCCAGACACATCTCTAGGGTCGAGCGTTCAATCCCCCATGACAACACCCCGAGTCACGTCTCCCTTTCACCCAGAAAGTAAAAACTCGCAAAAGGGCTGGAAGAGCAAACATTTTTGTCAGGAGTGGATAAGCTGGAATGTAGAAGTGTGTACTAAAATCTGTTCTCATACTATTCCTAATTCCAAATGTGTGTCATTAATTTGTGGATTTCTCTCGATTAAAATGAACCTAAATAAGGAATAATAGCGTAATTTTCAAAGATATGTACATCAATTAAGTATAATATGCGTGTGATTAGTTTGTCTTCATAAGGGAGTTGGTATTTGAAAGCTGCGCAGTCTGGCGGTTCGAACAGTGCGGGTTTCCGATATTCGATCCTAACACATTTAAGGCTCATACTCATACCGCATTTTGGTTCACACACAAATAAAAATAAAACCCATGTATTTGTTTCTGAGGGATGGGACAACATGACTTTTGTATATAGATGTACCTCCAATATAAGTTTTAAATATTTATTTTCCAAAGAAAAATTTATAATTTTCGTCTTTTGCAATCCTGTGATAATACGATATAATAAGACCTTGCGGAGTTTTAAGACCTCCTCATACATTTGGGCAAACCGAAATGTGTTTTCCAAACTCACAATAGTATCGAGTACTCGAGTACTGTATCGGCAGAAGCCTCTGGGAATTGTAGGAGGGAACTTCAGCCACTTGCTTCTAACTGTTTCTCCCATAATACTAATGATTACTCTGAAATCCCACTCCTCTTTAACGGATTATTTTAAATTGTTAAATAATGGTTCATTTTGTAAAGTAACAGAAAAATCCCAGTGATTTCAGCCATTAGAATTTTGACACCATAAGCAATATCCGTTCAGTAAAATTTAAAAATTTCAAATATATGCGATTTTTGCTATGAGTTAACTATTTACTGTGGTACCAGAATTCTACTCATTTAAATCAATAAGTACTGTTTTGCTATAATAAATTAACCATAAATCAACAATTTAGGATAAACCATTGAAGAGTGATGAAATTTTAAAGTTAACATTGGGCCCATGCTAGAAATAGGTAGAAGCAGGCGAAAGGAACCCCCTCTTAAACCACAGTACAAACATTTCAGTAACATCTTGAACCTTACAATCACCTATCTCACAAAAGAAATTGCGTCATGGTGCAACACAAGTGCGTCAAAAATGCCACTTCCAACCATAACCTATCGCCCCTACTTATGTCAAGTGTTGGCGGGCACGAGGCTAGTGAAAGGGCACGAACAAAGTTACAAAGCGAAGGAGAAAGGGCGACGGCGGCATCGGCAACAGACTTTGATAGCAAACGTTACATCAGATATACGCCAATCGCGGTTGTCCAAACATTGCAGTGTCATCGGCTGATTATATTTGCAGAGCTATTATCATCTGTTTGGTGGGAACAGAACCGACACTTGTTCCCGCCAAACATTGCTGGCTTTGTCACTGATCGCCAAACTTACAAACATAAGAGGTACCCCTTGCGTAATCGCACATTCGGCTTTCTAAACTAAGTGGTTATCTTAGTGTTGACATTAATTTTGTAAGGTCGTTTCCACTGGCTAGTTATCGGGCGGCCCGAGATTTGTATTACAATACTAGCTGTTACCCACAGGCTTCGCCCCATAAATGATTTATAAAAAATATGACAGTTGTGTCCTGCATTCTTTGGTTAGCCAGTGGAACTACTACGAATCAAGATCAGCTGTTTGTATTTTCATCGGCTCAAACAAAAATGAATGCCCATAGGGAATGCATGGGAACTTTGAACCCCCGTGGGTCAAATCCCTATAGGATTTTCGAAACTGTAATATGCCTATATGTTACTCAGGGCTAGCAAGTACCTCTCTGCCAGGTTTCAGCTCAGTCCAGTGGTTAGAGCATGATTAAGCCACAAATATCTAAACAAACATACAAACAAACTTACAATCTTTCACATTTATAATATCAGTATAGGATTATTTCACAAAACGTTTTTGCCAGAGGCAGTAAGTAATATATTTATAGTTTTAAATAAGTGTCCAAAAATATAGAATATTTGTGTCTAGTAACCAAAAATTAAATAATTTCTGTCTTAAACGGTTATTTTTTTATTATAAAGCTGAAATAAACCTTGAGAAATATTTCGTTATATTTTTAAGCTTATTCGTCCGTTACTATTCTGCTATTCCAGTAGTCTAATGAAACAGTTGACTACGAAACGTTATAGCAATTGTAGATCAAACGAACACTCACGATACTCCAATTGTAGGTAGTCCGCGATCTTCAGGATAAGTGTATGAACTTTTTGTTTTAATTGGATTTCTCTAATGCCATTTGGAAGCTCCTAATAAGCTTTAATTTCCGTTGCATTTAATTAGATTAATTCAATTTTATAATTCCAGTTATCTACTAAAAGTATTCATGCGTGTCAAATTTAGGGAAAACTCGTTTATAAACTATTTGCCGACTAAATATTTAAAATGAAACCAAAACCTGTTAATATAGGACCAACTAGCTTTCATTTAGTACACACCACATGCGATTCGTCTCAGCCGAACTGTCTAAAGAGTTAATTTTTCGTTTTAAATATAGGATAAGGTTTTAAGTTTTTCAATTACAAACATCCCTGTACAAATTGTGAGATCGTTTACAACTGAATGAGTTTTTTCTAATTTGCTTTTTATTGAACGCCAAAAATCGAAGTGAGAACGAAATTATTTTATCTACAGTAGTAAAAAATCCCTAAAACCCTCAGCACCCGTCTCGCCGGCGCACCCTAACTCCTTATCAACCCCTCCTTTATCAGTCGGTAATGTAGAAGCCACGTTGGGCCCAGACGGGGAGTGTCCGGTGGCGTTTGGGCGAATGTCTCCAAAAATGCAGTTTCACTCCGGAAGAGAGGCGTTGAGATAAAAGCCGATGTCTATCTGACCGTCCCAGTCCCAATGGTCGGGCGCAGCGACATGGAGCATGGATGGAGGAGGGAGCTGTCGGGCATTATACTGCAGGGAGTAGGCGAACTTTACCGTAGATATCGGTGTGGAGTAAAAAAAAAAAAATGTATAGTTCATTTCCAAAGATAAAGTACTAAGAACACGTAACAGGAATATCTTAAGAGGGGGCTCCAGTCACGGAACATTAGGGTTTCTACCTCCTTCCATACATTTTAACCTCCTCAAACATTTGGGCAAACCGTTTGCTAAACTCATAATGGTATCAAGTATCGGCAGAGGCTCTGCTAATTGTAAGAGGGTACTCCAATCACCTGATTCCACCTGGTATCGAGTATCGGCAGAGGCTCTGCTAATTGTAAGAGGGTACTCCAATCACCTGATTCCACCTGGTATCAAGTATCGGCAGAGGCTCTGCTAATTGTAAGAGGGTACTCCAATCACCTGATTCCACCTGGTATCGAGTATCGGCAGAGGCTCTGCTAATTGTAAGAGGGTACTCCAATCACCTGATTCCACCTGGTATCGAGTATCGTCAGAGGCTCTGCTAATTGTAAGAGGGTACTCCAATCACCTGATTCTTCCTGCTTCCCCCATAAGACCAATTTTAACTTTCAAAGCCCGTCTCTCATGGGGTTATCCAATATCGTCAATTTATGGCTCATTTTGAAGAGCAAACATATACCTAGCAAAATTGCAAAATCACAAATAATAATCGTGCAGTAACATTCCAAAATATTCAATATTTAAGATTATTTTACTGACGAACTATTTGTAATATCAAGATTCTGCTCACTCAAATCGCAGAATTAATTCTCTTAATATTTAATTCAAACTCAGATTTTTTGTATAAGGGCGAGATCTAGGTAACTACTAAACCTATTTTTATGTTCGGTTGTTATCATTTACATTCGAAACCCTTATAATTTACATTCCTCTTCATGGTTTCGCCTACATGCTTCAAAGCTTTATTGCTTGTCTTAAATAGAAATAATTGTAATTACAAATGTAACAATCACACAACGGACAGATGTCAGAGACATTATTTTGTAACATTTATTTTAGATTTACAATCTGCTTTTACCTGTTTCTCCCATTAGACCAATGTTAACTCTCAATTCCTGTCCTACATCAACAAACCGTCCGAAATTGTTGATTTATGGCTGTTTTATAGAAAAAAATTCCTGAGGATTTTATTGAGAATTTTGAAACACGAAATAGCAATCGTTCAAGGAAATTCCTATATATTCTATATTTGCGATTTGTGTTATGTGTTAGCTATTTTTGATATCAAAATTCTGCTCACTGAAATCGGTGTTTTTGTTTTTTTTATAAATGAACAGCATATCAACGGTTTAAGCCGCATTTACACCGGAGGTAGTAACACGTGTTGCTAACATTTGTTAATAACATTTTAGAAACCCCTTTGAATTTGTTGGTAACATTTCGTGTTATCAACAAAAATAACGTGTTAGCAACAGAAATTTTTGCTATCCACCGAGTGTCGGTAAAATCTGGTAACATTCTTTGATCTTTTCAAATGTTGATAACATTTGGTAGCAACAAATGTTACCGAACGTATTGGATGTTAGCAACTTTCACCCATTCTCTTGCGCTGAGGCTGTGTATCTGTATTCCAGTGTTTTGTTTTTGGTTTACTGTTTTAGTGAATTTCCCCTATAGGGAAGAAGCTATTACCGCAGTCGGCATGGTAAGACCTAGACCCGGGACAGTGATAACTTTTCGTTTTGAGTCCCCCAGATGCCAAAAATACCAATCTTTCAAATTGTTCAAAACACAGCAGCACATGTTTCTGATAAGTTACAAACAAAGAAATTGTTGATTTTCGAAATCTCAACCAATAAATTAAACTTGTGTACAAGTCTCCGGTCACTAATAAACCAAAGTCATTGCAAGTTTTTCCTACACAAGAATTGATTTTCTATAATTAGTGTCTTGTTTCGCGAACTTGTCTCCTAACACTCGTATCAAATATCCAATATCACTGCTTAACATTCGTACATTTTTTTAAAACTAACGTCACATTGCAGCTTTCACACAAAGGTTCGACGGACTTCATATTTTTCTAGGCCTCATAGCATATCACTGCCACTATACCTATCTCCTCTGTTTCGCCAAAATAACACAGACAGCTGCAGCAAGAACCTCATCTTCCTACACTCGACATTTTCCAAGCAATGTGACCCAGGTGAAGCCGGCTTGGCGGGAAAAATATACGTGGAACAATGTTGGTAATATTTAAAAGTCTCAAAACGAAATGTTACTAACATTTTTGTTAATAACTTTTGTCATTAACTTCTGTTGCTAGCAAAATGTTAGTTACATTTGTTGGTAACTCCGGTGTAAACGCGGCTTTAGAACAATCAGTTGAGGAATGACGACATTTGAAAGTTAACATCGGCCTTATGGAGGAATCAGGTAGAAACTGTGATGTTACATGACTGGAACAACAATTAACTATTCAACCCAAGAACCTAGTTATATTGTCAGCTTCCACATTGACTTGACAGATTCTTCATTTCACATGATTGATGTTGCACCGCTATATCTGCTCTGCCATACCCTCTCCTGACGTCAGCAGCAGAAGCCACGGAGACTGGGCCATCAGACATCAACCTGCGACGACGACCACAGACGAGCCGCAGACCGAGTCAAGGTAACGGTCGAGTTGCAAGGTCAATCTTCCTTTTCTTGACATTACCGGATTGCTAATACAGCTTCCCGTTCCACCGTCGTCCGTCGCTGGAGACGTGCGGAATCCTGACGATTTATACCCGTCCTCCGTCCCCGCAGTACGTTAGGTGCTAGTGTGTGTCTGTGTGCTAGTGCGTTACCAGCGCACATCGCCAGGTCAAAGACTCCCTGGCAATTACAGTAGGAGTAGACAGGATACTTCTCTCAGCTTTTGTGCTCTCTCAAAAACCTGGTCGTTCAAGTACCTTGAGACAGAGCTTTGCTCGATGAAAGTCGTTTACTTTATCCGGATCAGTTTTCTAGCTACTCTCTAAAATCAGGTGGATTCGCTGTCGCCTTTTCTTGCATTCGTTCTGCTTGTTCACCCTTCACCTCGAGTGTAAGAAGTTCCTCGCAGTTTCCTTACTTAGAAACAATCGTTATTCCCTATTGCCATAAATTTCGATTACTGACAGGTTATTCAGACTACTATCTCAGGTTATTGGACATTTCACACATCCACAGTGTCTGCAAATTCCGTTCCAAAAGTTTTTCATAAGGCTTTATAGGTCCAAATTCATGAACATAAGTCAGTGTTTCGTACTACAAAATATACTATTGTAAATCACTCGAGTCTCTTGTAAATAATTTATATGCTAAACATATATTGCACATACATTTATAATTTAAATATTTGGGCATCTCGCTAGCCTAACGGTTAGCGTCTTGGACTTCGGTTCAAGGGGTCACGGGTTCAAATCCCGAGATGTCCATAGGTTTGGACCGCTTTCCCTAAAAGCGTTTGTGTGATCTTACAACAAAAAATGTCATTGGTGTTGAAATACAAAAACATTTTACTTTGATTTTGTGAGTTGGTTTGTTGAACTCCCTTTCACCACTGTGGTCTTATTAGGTATGCCTTAGCATTTTTAAGTACCTGTTGTTTTCGAGCATGACAGTGTTCTATGCGAAGATGACGTCCAGCTAGTAAACAATTGAGGTGGAAATTAGCCCCACCAGAGTTTGTCCTTGCTCATACATCGGACAAAGTGATTTTATTCGTTTTATATTGCAATGTTTTATCACAGCTGACCATTGAATATAATTATTGTTCATTAATTATTGTTGTGTTGGCTGTGTCAGTGAACCATTCAGAACCGTGGAGAGGGTAACTTCCCTCAACCCTTTGTTATCGCCATCGAGTCTTCTCCTTACAGTCGTCCAGTCAAAAATGTAGATCTTTAATACTCCAACAGAGTTCAGCAATTTTTTAGAAATAAATACCTTTACCTGTGCAATTATTCTAATACTGACCTATCTTACAATTTGGCTGTATCCCACCCGCTTCAGAAGGTGACGTTTTTTGAGGAAATGTTTGTTCATAAACTAACCAATCTCGTCCAATACTAGTCTAACCTACAAGGGAGAATAAACATGTTTGATCCCACGTGAGCACCAACCACACATCTTAATGCTTCAGATTCAACAAACAGGCAAATCGATACCTTTACCTTGGCTTAAAGTTTTTCATTTTCATTTTTAAACCGTTTTTTGGTGGAACTATCTAATACCAAGCCACGATTCAGGTTGACCTTTCATCAGAAATAATCTGCAGCAGGGAATTTTTAAACAGAACTCTTATATTATACTTGAACTGATTTCGACGATTCATAAACCATCAAATAGTACTGGTCACCTGAGCCGTATCTGTGCAAAGTGGCTTTCCACTTTCGAGACTTACCCTACCCTCAAAGACCGCTTTAACTCATATGATTAAGATGGGTAGTTTTTTTTTTATTGAATTGCAGCTGTCAACAAAGGAGGACCCGATTAATTGCAACTACTGATCATATTCGCAGGAAGTCAATTTCCTCCAGGATCTCTGCTTAAAAACCCTGTGCTTACAACTAAATAAGACTGATTCCGTAGTGCATGTGCACAAGGACATTACAAAAGTAAATGTGTACCCCCATTAAAGATAGTTTTGCTCGGATTTGAGTAACAGGTAATAATAATTATTATCAACCCGATTAAATATGGCAAAGCTGGATTGAGTATCGAACCTTCACAAAACTTTGGTTAATCTGTTGAACCTCAGACTTTGATGCAAGCTCTAACCACTGCTCTAACTACTCAGCTCAGTGGATTCTTCTTCACCCTAATATAAACCTGGAAGCCTACATCAACAATGGTCCCGCACCTCAACCATAATCTTTAATATTTTACATGATTACTCCTGTAAGAGACTTTTAATTTTCCTAAAATCATTTCCCTTACGGAACACAATTAAATGCACTGGACTTCAATAGTTTCATAGTGCAACTTCAAAAACATGAAGAAGTTTAGGACAGAATAGGAAATACTACAATTTCCAAACAAACCAATTAATCTTTCCTTCCTCGAAATTTAACCTTTCTAAGAACAAATTCCTTTCTCAGACAATAGAGTCAGTAAACCTGTGCCTTTTGACCCTAAACCCTATCATCATGAGATCCAGAGTACCCGTGAGAAATGCTGATCAAATACTGATTCCAACTAAAGACCTCCCCATATTATGTTGAGCCAGTTGCCTTCTTCCTCTCCATGAAAAATTGTATGAGACAGCCAATGACAACAAACACCATATTAGATGTGGAAGGGGACTGAAGACAGATGAAGAAAATTAAATTAATCGGCCAACATCATCCAACAACAATGTATTAGACCATTTCAGAGACTAGTGCCTTGTGCCAAAATGGGCAATTCGAAATTTAGTGAAGTGTTGGTGTAGTGAAAACTCTGGATGGACCCAAAAATTCAAGTAACGGTTTTACATTTATTTAGAACCCTTATGTAAATGAACTGGTGTATTTATTAATCGCTTCAAGGTTTCAAATCTTTTAAATTAATACATGTTTTTAGTGCAATACAGAAAATATGAACAACTCTATTAGATTTGCTTTTAATTTTAAATAGTTTTTTCAATTAATATTAAATTCTCGAAAGTGTAATACGAATTAAAATTATAAAAATAATGTTTAAAAAGTGAACATTCATTAATTTGTTTTATTTGGCAGTTTACTATAAAGATAAATTAAACTTTTCTTCATATTCATATAAAACAATTGTCATAGTTAATTCCTTCATAAAGGAAAGATATTTTTAAATACTATTGTAAACGAGTTTGTTTGCTAATATAATTATCTCTGAAAACATTCACAGGAGTTCATAATTATCAAATTATTGTAACTATATATTTTTATTTCATATTACACTTGTTATTGATCAGAAACGTAGCATTAAATTATTTCTGATCCTAAACTCTCCAATCAAGTGATTAGTAGTAACTTAAACCTCTCACTATTGCCAAGTGCTCTCAATTTTATAATTTACTTTAAGTATTAATTTTGTACCACCATGCGACCTATCCACTGCTTTCCTCCTGTGAACTTCCCATTAACCGCTTCTTTGTCCTCTCCTGCGTCCCCCCAGCACCAGCCTCCCAGGAGCGAGGCCCCCGTTCCACGCCACCGGGACCTCCGCGGATCCTCCAGGAAGTGCGATGTCTCGCTCTGTCCTGGCCACACTGACCGTTTCCTGCAGCGAGTTTGTCTTGAGAATTCGTCCCATTTGTATTCAGACGTCATTATTTCGGGTGGTCGAATCGCTTTGAGAAGCCGTTTGGTGTTCCCTTTTGAGGAAAAAGTAGTATTTCCTATTCTGTCCTAAACTTCTTCATGTTTTTGAAGTTGCACTATGAAACTATTGAAGTCCAGTGCATTTAAACAAAAATATGATTTTATCTAGACTTTTAAATATCAATCTGAAATTTTGTGGAGTTGATCAAAAGACCGTTTTAAAAAAATATATACAAACTCCCAAAATTTCCTACTTGGGGAAAATCCGCCATTTTTTATTTTTGAGATTTCCGTTATAACTGTGGAGTTTATTGCCTGATTATGAGATTTTGACTAAGGTAAATGAAAATACGAGCTAAAATTTGGTGGAGATATTCAAAAGACCATTTGTGAAAAATACAAAAACTATTAGTAGTTCAGTCGTAAATGTCTTGTAAGTATATACAGGATGAGTCAGTCCACCCATCCAGCATGTATAACGGGAGAACGGTTTAGTTTACAGTCATTAAACAAAATTCGAACCCCTAAATTGCATATGGGCAATCTATTAAAACTATGTTTATCCTATAAACTACAAAAGTGTGCTCCAAAACTGGTGACAGGTTCCAATCTCAAAATGTTCTTAGATGAATCTAAAGTAAGGCATATATCACTCTATTAATGGTATCGGTAAAAGAAACATTTTGGCAAACATTGTTCAGACTCACCCTGTATGTTTAAACCAGCAAGTGCAGTGTACAAACGTTGGATGTTATACTAAATATTCAAACGATCCCTTTTGTAATTATGGTTCATTCCCATGAACCATATGTAATTTTGTCTACTCGATTATTATGTTTATAAGATGTTAAAATATGTTGGAGTCTTTAAGAAGTAAAAATTACTACTTATTATTTGTACGGATCTGCTTTTAAAGATAATCACCTGTCATTCGCTGATAATCTTTTTTCTTGAGTCAAGCGAAAGATAAATAATCTTTAAAACCCACAAAACATTCATTTAATGTAAATAATAATGTCTGAAATAGATGTAAATAGTGGCTATTAACATTAACAACTAACTGTACAAAGCATTACTATAGAGATAACTTATTTTAACTTATACGTTTCGATGTTTAAATCTGTGGTTATCCTGGAAGGCAGACGTCATAACTGGACTAGATAAAACAGTAATATTCATAATATTATTATGTTTCTATGTTTAGCCTTTAACTCATAAATGAAAATTAATCAACCAGTGTGGAAACAGTTTCTTAACTTGCTGTACTCAGTCTTTGCATGAGTATATCAAGCGTGAATTTTAAAGGTTGAAGTGTTCTTTTATGTTGAATAATTTCAAATAATCAAGCTTTAAAGCGAATCATACACTTTATGGGTTTATATTAACATAAAGCATGAAGAAATATATGACAATACTACTGTCATAGTGCACTTTTAAAATTGCAATTCAATATTTTAATATGTTATTTCATAATATTTTATATTTTAATGTAAACACCAGAATGTGTATAGTGTTTTATTGGCTTTTCAGCATTAAATAGGGTCACTGAAAAACACCATCAGGTTTGGTCATTTGCAAGAATACAGCAATCGTTTTTATGTATTTTATAATGTAGTTGATTATTCCAAACAATGAAAGGCAGTTAATATATTCTTCTTCAGTTTCATTTAATATTGTGGCTCCATTTTAATATCTAAGACTTCCGCCGCGCCGCCAAGGGACCAAATGTGGAAGTATAGGTCTACCGCTGTAACATAATTGAAATGGGCGTTTGGCCCTTCCATATTCCCTAGTATGAATCACGCAAGGCATATTCTGCTCAATAATAGGGCCTATCATCTTAAATGAGCAACAGATGCCTTTCATGATACATGCATCGAATATGAAAGGGCCTTTAGTGGATTCGAATTAATCTTAGTGATTTTCTTGGTGATTGCTTAAATATGAAGATAGCCCGTGTAAACCTAAGATTCTATCATAACATTCTACTTAAAGAAGGCCTATGTAACTGAATGAAGATCGAACGTAGAAGTTGAGTCTTATGGAGATTGGTGTAACCTGTCACAGCTTATACCTACAGTTTTGATAGTGAGGTAAAAGATTAAAACTGTAGTCCTTATTATAACGGGAAACGTAATTTAAAGCTGTTAGAGATTTGTATACTGTGATTTTCCTACTAGTATTTCAAATAAGGACACTTAAACCTGTGCGCATTTACTTCGAATTATAAAATCTTTATTTCATATTTTATGGCAGTTACTCTCAAGAAAGAGAGAGGAGGTTATGAGAAGCTAGGTGTAAGAAAGTTCTCCACGAAGCACCTATAACTCCAGCCTTATGACCCCCTTGGCTGGCACGGTTCAGATCAGAAGAAACCAGGCATTAAACACTTGCCTGTGGCACACCCGATGAATGTGTTGTTAACCTCGCACGATTGGAAATGCAGCGACATATGGCCCAGCGTGCCGGCGCATACGACTGCCACCAGTACCACCGCGCCAGCGCGCCTAGTGCCTAGAGCCTCGCAGACCCGCCGCTAGTTAAAATAGTTGTCTAGCCTACGCGGAACCGGCGCAGGGCGATGATCCGGCCAGACGACTCGCTAATATGATGAATGAAAGATATAATTGCGCAAAAAGCGGTCTCGCTTCCTCCGTGCAGGCTAACTGTCGCGGGTCACTCTAGGATAGTGCACCGATCATCGAGCGATTCGAGGAACTGGATCGAGACCGGCTCCGAGGAGAAAAAATGTCACGTGAAAAACGCGCCTTCACCTGTCACCGCGCGGTGCTACTGCTAGTGCTGCTGCGTCGCCGTGTCGCCTTGGAAATAGGGTCGTTGACGTGTCGACCGCGACGCTCTGTCCTGGGAGACGCCTTCCGGGGGCGAGGGTTGTGAATGAACCACGCACGTTGACGATCTGAGGAGTATGAAGGCGAATATTTGTGAACAACGAACCAGTTGTGAGAGCTTCCGGTGTGGGTTACCCGCTGAATATTATAAGCAAAATTCCGATACATTTTTTATGAAATAACCGTTTTACTCGTCAAATATTTTTATCTATTGATTATTTGGCAATATTGTTGAAGGTTATTCAGCAATTTTCTCTCTGGTTGCTTCCATGATGGCAATATCAAAGCAGTTTACTTAATTCGTTTTAGCAGGTTTATTGAGTTATTTGCATTTAACATTGATCTTTTTATTTTTTTGTTATTTCAACGCCAACGACACTTGTTTTAATAGAGTACACAAACGATTTTAGGGACAGCGGTCCAAACTCTTCAAATGTTTGTGGACACCCCGGTATTTGAACCCGTGAACCCTTGAACTGAAGTCCAAGACGCTAACCGTTAGGCTAGCGAGATGCCCTACAAATTATCTTAAGGAAATAGCAGTGGTTTTTTTTGTGAATCGAATAGTCTACCTGTAAGATGAGTTCCGATCGATCCTCTGGCCATTTACGAAGCTTATCGTAGATGGTGTCTTTAAATACACGTCCTGTAGCAAAGCTAATATTACTGATTTTGTAATACTAAAATACTTACGTATTCTGTCAACTGGAATATTCGTGGCTAAAACCATGGATACAAATGACTGCTTTTGGCTCAAATCTGAACTCTTTAAAATATCGTCCGGTGCAAGAGAGATTTGTAAAAGATATTAACACAGCTGGTACCCGACACTAATTTTAACCTCAGCTTCCAGATTCTGGATGAAATAGTCTCTGAGGATAGCAAGGTCCTTTGGGAGAGTCGATTCGGTTTGTATTTTTTGTTTATTTTTGTGACCAAATCAAAATCTTCTGCATAGATAAACTTTCTTTGCCCCGTTAACGAAATATCGGCAATATAAGAATGAGAGAGGCCACTACTGACCCCTACTTAAGACTCACCGTTTAAAGAGGATTTATTTTGTTCCAAGTAGATTTTGATCAGCCTATCGCTAATCATATTGTCTAAACTATGTTAAAGGGCAGGACGGAGTAGACTATAGAACTTAAGTAAGAGGCCCTTCTTCCAAAAAGCTTATGACAGCTTCAGAGAGATCAATTAACGCTACAGAAGTTTTCAGTTTTTGATCAAAACTTTTCTCAATGATGTGAGAGCAAGGACTTACTAACAGCTTCGACCAGGCCTGGAACGGTTTTTTCATTATTGGCAAAATAACAAGTTTCGTTCATTTATGTGCCTATCAAAAGAGAGCTTTATCAGCAACAACCAAGCTGATGTTAGATTCCGGCTGATGCTAGTTTTCCGATGCGATGTTGTTCGCGTCCGTTGACGTTATCCACCTCGTGACCACGTGCTCTCTAAACAAACCGGTAGCTAGAGTATCACTATGTGATGTCTCAACTATGACCCCCACTATCAAACAAATAACCGAATAGTCGAACAATCAAAGCCAAGGGAAAGTGAGTCGATCACAACCATACAGTAATCGGTGGAGGTTCGCTCCGAATAATCGATTATCAATACACGTACGACAGTGTCGAAAGCGTCCAGATATGGTGACGAGGGGTTTGCGACCTTCTTCACGCAGATCCAGTTTTTCGGCGCGGGGGCGTAAGGCACGTATTCACTTCATTACCGGGATTACAGCTAGTTCTTGCTGACACGCGATTGGCGGCGCCGTGAAATCAACTGTCCTCCTTCCCCGACAAGAACTGGCTGTACTGTTAGCCGGTGGCCCTATCGTCTAGGCACTGGAAGGGGACTGCAAGAAATGCAGCGTGATCTACTTCGGTAGTTCCACGGCACCGAACGGTTTTTTAATTACCTCGCTAACATGTCTGGTGGAGGCGAACCGTTGGAGGAACTGGAGGGGAATGCGGTCTGAGGAATGGGTTAAAATGTGTGGATTTTAAAAAAATCGTCTTATTTTTTAAACACTAGAAGCGATAGGTAAAGTCCAAATAAATCAAAAAATTCCACTGTTACAACGTATTTAGTACTGTTACAACGTGGTGTCTCCAAATGTCCGATTCTCAAAATCTCGTTTTCCCCCGTGCGGAACAGGTATAAAAAAGATATGCAATATTAATACATAAGATCTAAATACAAAGAAATAATTCTTATTACGTGCATAGAGGTAAAAAAATATGAAATACGTTAAAACCATGAAGTTCATCATAATCATAAGTAAATTAAAAGGTGTGTAATCTTTATTACATTCTGAGGAAAATGAGTCAACGTAACATTAACATATAAGACAAAAAGACCGTTTAAGGACTTTTTATTTATTTGTTATTTTATACAAACGTAAACAAATATTTTAAATATTTCATTACTCCATACAGATACATGCAACGGGTACGGGTAATTTACTGTAAAACTAAATTAATTACAAACAAGTCGAAATTTAAAATGTACATGATTTATACTAAACCCATGTTAGTCTATTTTGAAGACATCGTTGTAAGAATATACAAAATAATATTATCTCTGACGGAAGTTATAAAATACGAGAACGTTTTTAATTAGTTTTAACAGTTTTTAAATTCTTTTAAAATCGTACCTCAATAGATAGATAGATAGATAGATGGATGGATGAATAATTTGTCGTAATACAGGAAATAGATGTCACATTACATGTTATAATATATTTCTACAGGTACAGGCTTCAGTCAACATTGGGCTGTATAGATTTGCCCACCGTAGGATTCATAAATACACTACAAGGTAATAACACAGTAACACAATAATACAGTAACACAGTAATACAGTAATACAGTAACACAGTAATACAGTAACACATTAATACAGTAACACAGTAATACAGTAACACAGTAATACAGTAACACATTAATACAGTAACACATTAATACAGTAACACAGTAATACAGTAACACAGTAATACAGTAACACAGTAATACAGTAACACATTAATACAGTAATACAGTAACATGTTAATACAGTAATACAGTAATACAGAAACACATTAATACAGTAATATAGTAATACAGTAACACATTAATATAGTAATACAGTACAGTTAATACACAACTCTTTCAGGAAAATGGTAAATCCTTGTGCAGGTTACTGAATCTTTTGTATGACCTAGAAGGCTGAAACTTGGACCTAAAGAAAGCCTAACAGGACCACTATACTTGTTTTGTTTTTTGGTTCTATTGACCCTTTAAATGTCCTTTAAGTACAATACACATTGTCAAAGCTTGTATTGTTCAGCTGATTACCTATTAAGAGGGCGTTCCAGTCACGAAACTTTTCGCGTTTCTACCTGCTTCGCCCATAAGGCCAATGTTAACTTTCAAAGCCCGTTCCTCCTCAACGGATTATTCGATATCGTTGATTTATGGCTCATTTTAAAGCGCAAAAATATACCTAGCGATTTCAGTAAGCAGAATTTCGATATCGCAAATAATAATAAATCAATAAAATTCCAAAATATTTCATATTTACGATTTTTATGCGCGAACTATTTATGATAACGAAATTCTGCTTACTGAAATCACTAGATATATTTTTGATCTTTAAAACGAACCATGAATAATCAATTTTGGACAACCCGTTGAGGAGGGACGGACTTTGAAAGTTAACATTGGTATTATGGGAGAAGCAGTGGACTGGAGCCCCCTCTTAAGAGGAGGCTCTAGTCACGTAACATTTTGCGTTTCTACATGCTTCTTCCATAAGACCAATTTTAACGTTAAAAGCCCGTGGGCTTCAAAGACGCGTCCCTCTTCACGGATTATCCGACATCGTTGATTTATTGTAAATTTTAAAGAACAACAACAAATACGAGCAGAATTCAGTGAGCAGAATTTCATCATTACAAATACGTAGTACCCATAAACGAGATCTTAAATATTGAATATTTTGTAATTTTACCGAACGATTATTATTTGTGATATTACAATTTTTGAAATGATAACGATATCGGATGATGACGTTGAGGAGGGACAGGTAAGTTGCCTGCAGACCTGCAGACCAGCAGGAGGAGCAGGTAAACACGTCTCGAGACTGGAGCCCTCCTTAACTATACTAAGCCATTCATCGACAATTTGTATAACAACATTCGGAAATGAGCACAATATATTTATCGACATTTTTTCTCAATGAAAATCATCTAGAGCTGAGTTAGGCTAATAACCGAGGGACTTTCAGCGTTCCCACTGACGAGGAGGATCAAAATTCTATTGATTCTTTGGGTTTATTGGCCGATTCCTTCAATCTATCTATCTATAAAACAAGTTATGGCTTCGATAGGTCGAGTTCATATTTTAAACATATTAAAAATGTGGCATCCCGCCGACATGTGATTGGGCCAAATTGCGAACAATTTTCAAGTTTGACATAAAAAAATCATAGTGTTAAAAATAGGTCTTATCTTACATAATTTCAAATCAAATCCATTTTGGACTTGTATACTTTACTTTATACGGCTCGTCAACTGTACAGTGGCACTTGGCTCATTGATAGGAAACTGTACTCGCTGCCCTGAAAACATCGTCAGTATCATCAGCTCTTTCTGAAGAGAACAAATCAGCTTCATCTCCATGAGCCACTGGAACTGAAAGAATGTATTCTGTAAGTATGTACAACTGCACCTCCTCCTCTCTTCCCCTAACTTCAGCTCGCCAAACCCAAATGCCAGGTTACAGTTGATCAGCTGTAAACCCATAGACAAGGCACCGAACGAACACTTTATGCAGCGGAACCAAAAAAACAAGTGACTTTTGAACAAAACATTCTGAATCATTTATTATGCTTAAGAACAATATTAAAAAATATTGTTGAGTGATTTACTCTTTTGTTTCAATCATTTACAAATAAGTCTGACGAACATATCAATATACCTTATTGAAATAAATCCAATGCTGTATTATCATAAGTAATGCGATGGCTATGGGAGACGATCTAGCGGCGCCTTTGTAACGTTTATTTGACGAACGAAGAGAACGTAATACTTAAGGTGCTACAAACTAGAAGCTGTGAGTATTTTGCAATGCAATATACCGTAAAACTGTTATTTTATGCCTAATCGCCACACACGTTTGCATACAGGTTTTCCAGTACAACCAAAATCACGAATAGGAATAAATTATAGCCAGTAGTTTTTGAATACAGACCTTGGTAATAAAAGTATACGTTTAGCTGTTGAGTGAAGATACTCGAGGGGCTGTTAACCAATTTATAAATGCCTCTTCATTATCTGACGTCCATACTTGATTTGTGCATGTAAATTGTTACCATAAATTAGTCACGAGTAAAATAGTTCACCACCCTAAAATTACCCTAATAAGAAAACTGTTAATGCTATTTTAAACTTTAATGTATTTGAATGGACAATATCTTATGTATGATATAATAAAATTCAGTCTGGCAAAAATGACTAGCCCTTGAAGCATCTAAACACAAAATAAACACATCTAGTGCAAGTAGAACATTAAGTTATCCATGCAGCTGTGTGCGTAACTGCACTTCCTCTCCCAAAAACCTCATCTGATATTGCCTGTACATTTTTGACAAAATGAATTATATTCCCCAATCAGCAGTCCATAATGTATAAACAGTGTTATTTTTCGACTCTACAGTGTCATTATCAAACAACACAGCACAATAATTTTTCACACATGCTTGTCATTGTGCAGAGGTTGTTAGAAAAACATTGCAGAGTCGAAATATGCAACACTATGTTTACATAAATGTGGACTACAGATTATTTTGTCATTATACTGTTGTAGAGGGGGGTAGAACTAGGCCTTGGTAGAATAGTCAATTATTATAATATCAACTTTTGAAAATTCTTGCTGTACGCTATCAGACAAATTTACAATCTGGCAGTGTAAACTGGTACTTTAAGTGTTGAAACACATATGAGAAGATTTTAGCGAATTTCCGCTATTGGGAAGAAGCTATTACCGTAGTCGGCATGGTAAGACCTAGGCCCGGGACCATGATAACTTTTCGTTTTGAGGTCCCCAGACCCCAAAAACACCATTCGTTCGAAACTGTATATATATATTATAAATGTGTGTCCATGAGCACGATAACTCTCGTAAAAATTATCCGATTTTGATGAAATTTGGTATGAACGTGTAAAGCAACATTTATGACTTTAAGTTCGAAAACCAGCCAGATCGCTTTATCCAAAGGGGTATTTTGGGGGGGTTTTGTACCCCAAAAATGGGTTTTTTGAATTTTTTACATATAATTTTGGAAATAGTCAAATTTTGGTTTTTACGATTGGATTCAACTTAAAAAAACACAATTTGGTATTTTGATCATTTCTCTACGTAAATTGGTTACCGAGATATTGAAAGTGCTAAACACAGTACGTTGTCTAATGTTATTCTTATGGAAGAAAATAAAAATGTTATATCTCGCTTATTTATGAACGTATACTGACGAAACTTGGTATACGACTTCATCTGGTTGTGGACCATTGATATTTGCTCGAAAAACATTTTTTTACCAATGGCTCCCGTAGCAGCAAACCTGCGTACTCAGCCCCATGTTATTCTTATGGAGAATACCTAACGTGTTATCTCCCGTCATTATGAAAATAAATTAATGAAATTTGGTATATGGCTTTACCTACATGAGCTATATTTATATTTGTATAAAACCCCATTTTTTGTGCTCCTTGCTTCAGCAAACCTGCATTCTCAGCCGCCATGTTATTCGTATGGAGAATAATTAAAATTTCATAAATCGTTTATTTATGAATGTATATTGATGAAACTTGGTATGAGGCTTTATGTGGTATTAATATACATATATATGCACTGGAAATTCGCTGAGTACGCAGGTTTGCTGCTACGGGGGTATTAATCTTTGTAAAAATATATAACTCCCTTTATCAGTTTTTTCTCATCTAACGCTACCTGGATAATTTTAATTTCACGCTCAGTGACAGATGACAAACTGTCCTCTGAACAATAAACCACATAAACGCTCTCCTCCAAAGTCTAAACCCCTTGTAAATCAACCTCCAAACTTCATTCGCAAATCCAACTCCTCCAATCAATCGCCACCGCAGAGCCCAGTATCAGTCACAGCTTGTTGAGGAACTCGGGAAATCCTGCTTTATAGAGTTCATCACTCATAACAACAATAGAGGCGACACCTCGGTGTGGTGGCGAGGGAAGGGTGGGGGTGATGGGTGGGGAGGGCCCGCCCCCCGACCAATGGGAGACGAGGGGGCGCCCTAGGGAGGCTGGGGCCCCTGACGGCGGTCACTCGGCGCTCAGTTAGTCAGTTGCCGCGAGACCGCGGGTGGTGTATCATGAGAGTAATGTTGTTCAAGGGCAACAGCAGTCGTTTAGAACTACTCATCGAGAAGATCCAGGCCAACAAGGAGAATCAGGACTTGATCGATCAACATATAAGAGGTTAGGCAATTTTTATGGTGTGGAAATATTGTGTTTTTTTAATTTAGTCAAAAGTTTTAAAACCGTGTTTGTGAGGATGAGTATGAATTTGGTCAGATACATTTTCTATGTTGTGAATAATATAAGTTTGAAGTTTTATTTTATTTTACTTATTTCTTGTTTTGTGGGTGTTAAACGGTTTTATATTATTGTTTTTATTGTTGTTGAATTGAATTAGACACACCTTACGTCGAGTCCAAACGCATTTGTGTCCAAAATTATTCAACTGTGGAATGTGAAATCAATACTCAGTTTTGGACGTAATTGCATTTTGACACAACTAAACTTGTCACCTTTTATATTTGTATGCGATAGCATTTGTGTCCAAAAATATTAACTGTGCATTGTGAAATACTACTCTGCATTGTTATTATTCTTGGAAATAAATGCATTTTGACACATCTAAACTTTTCATCGTTTATGTTTGCATGCGATAGCATTTGTGTCCAAAAGTATTCAACTGTGGAATGCGAAATCAATACACAGTATTGTTAATAGTTTTGGACATAATTACATGTTGACACAACTAAATCCCCCGTCTTTTATGTTTGTATGCGATGTCATAATTTATATTTGCATAGTTATAGTTTATCCACAAATAAACTTCGATAAAAGTGTTCTGGAAAACAAAAATCATGCAAATATAATATTACGGTCAGCCGATGACTAACTGTCCTGTAAAGTTGATTGATGTTGTAATGAGTCATTAACTGCAGTAACCCAACTCGCTCTTCTTCCCTGTAATGCTTCATTCGTCCGTATTTGTAACAGGGTTTCAATAGTAAACGTTCAGCTTTTAACTGGACCACCCGATCGAAGCTTTAAAAGTATCAACAGCATTTAACGGTTTCAAGCAACTATAATCTCACGTGTATACCAACTTGCTGTAAAAGACTATTTACACTTAAGGTCGGCTCAAACTGGCATTAAATACGGCAGGGTTATATTACCATGCAATTATAAGGTCTACAAACCTTGAATCCAAATACAATGGAGTTATTATAAACGTGTGACTGTCGCGCCAGTTCGCTGGATTATGTTCACGGATAAAGGGCGATGAGTCAGCTAGTCAGAGCTAGTCAGAATACAATACCGTACATGTACATACCGTTGTACCGTAAGAGGGAATTTTTTCAGAACTGTGAGTATGTCTGGCACCATCACCCACATATCTGCGAGTTTTTCTGGATGAAACGTATTTGTTTTCTACTAAATATCTCCCCAAGGACATAAACTATGGAAAACAATTAATTAATCCACATTAAAAATCATGTACCTTGATTGAATGTATGGTTTAATTGTATTTAATATCTGACATCAGGTGTGACCGAGTGGAGCTTTTGTATACAAAACCAAACTCGTCTGTTGTATTTGTTGTGTTTATGAGTAAATTTCCTTTGGAAAGTGAACTATTAGCATTTTTTATCCAATTAACTTCACATTTTGTAGGGGCTTTCCTTTCTGTAATCAGTTGGACAAGTTCGTTGGGCAAAACAAAAGGAAAACTCCAAACCCCTTTTTTGGGGATTAATCTTTCAAATTTCGAGTTTTTGGGCCAAAAAAGGCCCAAATAAGCCCCGGATGTAACATTAATGCATATAAAAAGATGGGAATTAGTAAGGCGAAAGTTTTAAGCCCTCTCTCGTCATTCTAGCATACATATTCACCGAGTTATTAAAGAAAATGTGTTTCGACTAAACACAGTACGTTGTCTTATGGGGTTTTTACTCTAGAAAAGCCTGCTACTCCTTTGTTACAGTACTTTTATCATCCCCAGCAACCTCACGCCTACTTTCAAGCCTGACTGGACCTTCTCTTAACATTATAATGCGCAAAATTGTTTTCCCAGCTTTGCAGGTAAATGAGAACAGCCAAAAATCTATGTTTTCAGATTTCAATAAAAATGTTAATACATGTATGTTTTTACACTGATTTAGAGTTTTAAAAGTTGTTATGTGGATGTTCACTTCCCTCATGTCAGCGTGCTGTGCGAACTCGTTGTATGGGTCTGGGAAGTCTGCAGAGGGTAAGCTATAAACCATCGGCGACCCCCAGCTCGTATAGTGGCATACAAGGAGGTGATAAACCTTAAGCCCCTCATTCCTGCGAGGCTTGTCCCAGACCCAAATTCTTGTGCTCTATTTCAAATTCTGCTCGTCGCTGCAGACTGCAAGGCCTTCTGCTTTCCCACACTGGACAGGCCTTATCCGCGCGCGACTTAAATCTAAGTCTGGCAGCTGTGTGAGAAATATTTTTTGAAAAAAACAAACTATAATCAAGCATTCGCAAGAGTTATATATCTTGGTTTTAATCTGGATCGCTTTTATTATGTTTGCAACAGGGAAAATTATGACTTTCCTACTCTTTAAAATCTTGTTTAGAGAATAATTTTCTAAATTTAGAACACCATATTTCACTTATTAAGAGGGGGCTCCAGCCACGAAACAATTCGCGTTTCTACCCTCTCCCCATAAGATCAATGGTGTTATACAACTTTTTAAAATCCCTCTTTCTTCACCGGATTATCCGATATGGTTGATTGTTGGCTCATTGTAAAGAGTAAAAGAATACCTAGCGATTTCGGTGAGCAAAATTTATATTTCATAAATAATAATTGTTCAGTAAAATTGAAAAATATTTAATTTTTACTTTCTTCCCTTATACATAGTATATGGAGAAAGTATTGTTTTCGTCAAAATTTTCGAATTTTAGTTGTTAGTGGAAATATTTGTTTTGGTGCTCCCTGAACCCAATAAAGTGATTTTGATGTCTGTGTGTCTTCTGTCTGTCTGTCTGTCTGTCTGCCTGTCTGTCTGTCTCTCTGTCTGTCTGTCTGTCTGCCTGTCTGTATGGATGTGTACAGAGCTAGAGCCCTAACCAATGGTCCGATTTTTATGAAATTTGGTATGTAGGTACTAGTCCACGATATCTCCAGGTATTTTTTCATTTTTTGAATTTTTGATTTTTAAGGGTAATTATCACCCAACGCCAAAAAACATGAAAAATCAAGATTTCTCAAAAACGGCTCTAACGATTTTGATTAAACTTTAGTCGTTTGTAGAACTTTAGTTTTCCAACAAAATGATACCACCCGCATTTCTGTACAAATTCGGGTTCAGAAATTACAAGACTTAAAATATCAAAAATTCAGTTTTTTTAATTTTCATAAAAAAATCAGTATACAAAATATTACTATTCACCATTAAAAAGAGCTCAAAAAACTAAATAATTTAGTATTTTGATTTACTATTCTACGATTACTGTTTGCGGGGAAAATTTAAATTTTCAATTTGCGGTAAACGCAGTACGTTGTCCAATGTTATTCTTATGGGTAATACAATAACTACTATTTCTCTCTTATTTAATGATCAATAATTTCGTTCAAACTTGATATGCTTGTCAAATTAGCATTGACCAACAGAGGAAATTCGAAATATGATGCTCCTTAATAACCCTAAGGGGGGGAATAGGGGGTTATTTCCCCTCTTAAAACCACGTGTGTAGCGATGGATTCTGTAGTGCCTCCTAAACAGGGATTTGGGTGGATATTTTTGAAAACATTTTGTTTAGAAGATTTTCTGTATATTCGACCGCACTTTGTATTCTACGTTCAGTAAATAAAAAGTAATTTATTCATTAAAGTTGGGCTAAAATGGAGAAAGTATGTGTCAGTTTCCTGATACCTTTATTATATTTTTATTGGTGTATAATTTGTGATACTGAAATAGCTGGGTATTTTTTCTCATTAAAATGAACAATCAATCAACTATATAAGATAACCAATTGAGGGGGTGGGGGGGGATTGAGGGGGTGGGCCTTGAAAGTTTACATTTATACGAGAAGCATGTATAGACACAAATTGTTGCGTGACTCTAGTCCCCTCTTAACTTTAATTATGTGCAAATGTATAGCGTCAATCAAAAGATCGTCGATATATAACTATTTTTGGGAATGCGAAAGAAAAAGTGAAATCATCGCGTATTTAATATCGTTGATTTTAATTTTCGTTTATAATATTTACATTTATTCACCCTTTTTATACTAATATAGTTTATCTATGTATTTTAATTACAATAAAAATATTTTAGTTAAAGGTTGTTATGTCAAAGGATTTCCTCTGTTGAAATCAGTACAATAAGAGAATTCAATATTTTTGGCGTTTATAATATGAGGTAGACAAAATAAAATGATTGTAAAAACTCGTTACAAATTATTGTAAAAACAGCTTAACTGAATCATGAAAGCATCACCAACAACAAAATCATATTACTTCTAGTGGTCGGACTTCAAACACACTTTTATAAAAACATCAAGATTTTTAACTTAGCACATTTATCACACGATTGACAATTATATTATTTGACTTCGCTTACTTAACATTAGTGTTAGACAGTATTTATATCTCCTTATTACTCTACACACCAATTTAAATTAAGTTGCGAGAGAATTATTATTCTAGTATACATGAAACAAAGGTAGTGCTCACGTTGAGCAACTAACTACCACTAAAATATAGCCTCTGTGATGTGGGAGGTTTTGAAAATTACTTCCAAAGTTCTTATCGTTCGTGTTTTACGGCCGGCAACAGTATGCGGAATATGTTGTGATAAGACAGCAGCCAGCCACTGATAAGGAGGGGATTCTAAAGTACCTGACTTTCATTGTGACTCCGCTGAAGAATGCGAAATAATTTAGAGGTGGGGAAAAGTTCATCCATAAATATACTGATTCTAACTGAAAGCATCGTAGCAATTACGGAGCTTACGCGTTACTACCTGCTTCCCCCACAAGGCCAATGTTCAAATCCCGTCCCTCCTTAACTGATTATTCGAAATCTTTGATTGATGGCTCTTTATGAAGGAACTCAATACCTAGCGAGTTTAGTGAACAATTCTAAAATATTCAATAGTTGTGGTAAACCAGATATGCTCTCTAAAATGTTCAATAGTTGTGGTAAACCAGGTATGATCTCTAAAATGTTCAATATTTGTGGTAAACCAGGTTCGCTCTCTAAAATGTTCAATAGTTGTGGTAAACCAGATATGCTCACTAAAATGTTCAATAGTTGTGGTAAACCAGGTATGCCCTCTAAAATATTCAATAGTTGTGGTAAACCAGGTATGCTCTCTGAAATGTTCAGTAGTTGTGGTAAACCAGGTATGCCCTCTAAAATATTCAATAGTTGTGGTAAACCAGGTATGCTCTCTGAAATGTTCAGTAGTTGTGGTAAACCAGGTATGCTCTCTGAAATGTTCAGTAGTTAGTTGTGGTAAACCAGGTATGATCTCTAAAATGTTCAATAGTTGTGGTAAACCAGGTATGTTCTCTAAAATGTTCAATAGTTGTGGTAAACCAGGTATGCTCTCTGAAATGTTCAGTAGTTCTGGTAAACCAGGTATGATCTCTAAAATGTTCAATAGTTGTGGTAAATCAGGTATGTTCTCTAAAATGTTCAATAGTTGTGGTAAACCAGGTTTGCTCTCTAAAATGTTCAATAGTTGTGGTAAACCAGGTTTGCTCTCTAAAATATTCAATAGTTGTGGTAAACCAGGTATGCTCTCTGAAATGTTCAGTAGTTGTGGTAAACCAGGTATGATCTCTAAAATGTTCAATAGTTGTGATAAACCAGGTATGTTCTCTAAAATGTTCAATAGTTGTGGTAAACCAGGTATGCTCTCTAAAATGTTCAATAGTTGTGGTAAACCAGGTATGCTCTCTAAAATGTTCAATAGTTCTGGTAAACCAGTTATGCTCTCTAAAATTGCTAGGTATTTTTGCTCTATAATGAGCTACAAATCAACAATTTCTGATAATCTGTTGAAGAGGGAGGGGATTGTAAAGTTAACATTGTTCTTATGGCAACTGGAGCCTCCTCTTAGTAAGTTTAGCAACAGTTCATTCAAATGCTAGAAACATACGCGCAAACAATTCTCAACTCAGCAAAAGTTGAGTTTGCTCATATTGGCGAACAGAAGGAAGAAATGAAATTGATAATCCAGTGTTATTAATTTGTGTAACAATTTCATATCCAGTACGCGAATGAATTATATTTGTTCTAGCTGTTAGTTCCTAGAGCGAGCGCCTTTCGTCGCTCCAATAACAATAGTTTAACCATAACATAGAAACGTTTTAAGTAAACTGGGAGTTTCCTAAGGTTGGACAAACGTATCCATATACTAATAACGTGGTATGGCCTAGCAGACAATTTTAAGAGCCGTTTTCGAGCCTTTTAGATATCATATTTTTATCATAAGTGTAAAATGGCAACTTTTGAGGCCATGGGAACAGAGCCCTCTGAGACTTGGAGAGGGGGAAATGTATTCAAAATACTGTTGGTCCCCTACAACATTGTATGGTGTGTGAGTAGTTTTGAGGAGCCTCTTTCGTAATCAGCTGGAGTACTACTTTATTAGTATAGATATTTTCTCCATAAGAATAACATGGCAACGTTTTAGCCAATGGGGTGGAGCCCTAAGTTTGGGGTTATAGAAAAAGGTATCCAAATGTTATAGATCATTAACAACTGGCTAAAATCAGCACCATAATAGAAAGAATAACATACTAACTTTTCCAGAGGGCGAAGCCCTAAGGTTGCTGTTTGGGGAGACGTATCCAACGTTAGGGCTTTATTAAAAAGATGCGGTTATTTAACAAAATCCAAATAACCATCACATTTCAAAATCGGAGGTCTAGAAGTGACATAAAAAAAAACAGTGGGGCGGAGCGCTGAGGTCGGGGGAAAAATTATCCGCAGTTGTTTATCCTCCCAACAACATGGTATGTATGGTCCGGGAACAGATTTGAGGAGCCTTTTTCGCAATAACCTGGAGTACTCTGTTTTTTATAAGAATAACATGGCATCGTTTTGGCCAATCGGGTGGAGCCCTAAGGTTGGGGTGTAAAAAACGTATCAAAATTTTATGGTTCAATGACAATTGACTAAAATCAGTACAAATAACATGGCATTTTTGCCTGGGGGCGGAGCCCTAAGGTTGGTGGGGGGGACATTTCCAACGTTCATTCCAGACATGAACCTTTGTAAACAAATTTCAAAGAACCATAACACGTCAAAATTGGAAGTGATAGAAGAGGCCAGTGGGGCGCAGCTCTTAGGTCGGGAAAAGATTATCCCAAGTCTTTTAGTCCCCCAAAAACCTGGTATGGTACGGGAGCAGATTTGAGGAGCCTTTTTCGCAATAACCTGCTGGAGTACTCATTTTTCCATAAGAATAACCATGGCAATGTTTTAGCGACTGGGGCGAAGTCTAAGGTCGGGGTCATAAAAACCCTACTGTACAGTACCCAAATTTTATGGATCAATGACAATTAGCTGAAACCACACAAAAAACGGAAAGAATAACATGACAATTTAGCCAGGTGGGCGGAGCCCTAAGGTTTGTGGGGGGAATTTCAAATGTTAGGACATCATTCAAAATGTGCGGCTTTGTAAACCATGTCCAAAGAACCATAACACGTCCAAATTGGACGTCGGGAGGTGATAGAAGAAGCCAGTGAGGCGGAGCCCTGAGGTCCCGAGAAAATTGTTTTAAGACCTTTGGTCCTCTAACAATATGTTATCGTCCGGGAGCAGATTTGATGAGGCTTTTTCGCAATAACCTGCTGGAGTACTCATTTTTCTATAAGAATAACCATGGCAATGTTTTAGCGACTGGGGCGAAACCCTAAGGTCAGGGTCACAAAAACCTACACAAATGTTCTAAATCAGTAACAATTGGCTAAAATCATACAAAAAAACGGAAAATAACACAATTTGGTGGAGCCCTAAGGTTGGTAGGGGGAACGTATTTAACGTTGGGACACCATTGGGGTGGAGCCCTGAGGCTGCGAACAAAATTTCCCAAAGACTTTTAGTTCCTCAACAACGTGGTATGGTCCGGGAGCAGTTATGAGGTGCCATTTTCGAGATCGCCTGGGACACATACACACACACACACACACACACACACACACACACACACACACACACACACACACACACGCACGCACGCGCGCGCGCGCAACTAGTTTATTAGTATAGATAGAGAGGACAACGTAATTTATATTGTCACAGGGTGGAGTTCTTATACTGTATTTATTTTATTTTATTAAGAGGGAGCACCAGTAAATACAGATAGGTTTATAAACCCATAAGAGAAAGGTTTTCTTTCAAGTTACATCCAGTCTAAATATGTGGTCCAGCCTAAATACAGTTAGTTAACAATATTGTTAATTTATGGCTTGTTTTAAAGAGCAAAAGTAGCGAAGCAATTTCAGTGGGCAAAGTTTTGAATTTAGGTTTTATTTATTGATAGTTTCGCCTCAAATTACTAAATATTAATTAAATATTTTATCGAATTTAAAACTTAAATTGAAAATGCATTCTCATAAATTGCTAGATAATCACCAGTATAAAATTCCTACAAATTTTTGAAATTACATATTCATAAATAACTGGGTGGAACTTTAAATTTAACATTACCATTTTGCAGGTAGAAACGCCAAAAGTTTCGTGTCTGTTCTCCCCCATCCTAAGGACTTTCATATGAACTTTTATTACTTGATGTAAAATCGAGTATTATATATTTTGCATAAATTAAAATATTTTTACAAACAAATAATTATTATATTTTTGAAATTAAAATAATGTATAGGTTAAAAGTATAAGTACAAGAACCAAACAAGATCTTGGTTGTTGTCTGTTCGGCCAAAATTTGTTTGTATCGTGCAGTTACGGCAATGACTTATTTTTCGTCCAAACATATAGAAGGAACAGAGGGGAGGGAACATACCAGTTTAAAAACCCATATGAATTACAATAAGTTAAACAATTATTGGACCGTTCAATATTAAAAATGTATTATATAGTAATATATTATTTAGATGTAAGTGTATCATTTAATAAGGATGGTAAACAATTAAAAATATATGTCAAACACACAAAAGCCCTTCGTTTAGTAAAGCTTGCCCCCTTTATATATAGGTTACTCGGAAGATTGATATAAGATTGGGAGGCAATATTTTGCATGTTGGCACTTAATTAGAACATCATTACTCCCTCTGTTCTGACAATCCGATGGCGGTGTGCGCGCGTGTGTGAGTCCTGCAGACCAGACACATTAATTACTCTATGCATTTCTTGTGCAACATCAGTTTTGACTTGGCCAAATGCAGTCTTCTCCCAGTCGTTAGTGAACCTGCTGAAAAAAACGTTCTCACCGCTTCTCGCTAACGGAGACAGCTTGATGGATGAACAACTCTCTGAATGCCACAGTGTTTTATAGGGATTAAGAGAGTTACCCACATAAATTGTATATATTTTGAAATTTTAATTAAAGAATTTAATTTTTATACCGAAATTCTGCTAAGTGAACTCTTTAGGTTATTTTTCTTTATTTAAAATGAGTCATAAATAAACTAAGGGGGTCCAGTCACCAGTCACCACCTGTGTCTCCCACAAGGCCGATGTTAATTTGCAATGCTCGTCCCCCTAAACGGATTATCTTAAATCGTTAGTTTATGGTTTATTTTAAAGAAGATACAAATATCTAGGGTTTTCAATAAGCAGAATTTTGATATCACAAACCATTCACCCTTAAGTAAATATTTAATATTTTGGAATTCTTTGAACAATTGTTATTTGTGATAGCGACAAATGTAGTCTTATGGGAAACGAGGGTAGAAAGGCGACATGTTTCGTGACAGTAGCCCCTTCACATGACGGTTACATGTGTTTTACACAAACGTGACCGTCTTCACGGCTATCTGGCATCTGTATCCTTGAGTTTTATTGTTGTCCGCGCCAATGAGGACCGCGAATTGGCGAGTCGCCGTTTTTGCGGAGCGCCTCGACCAATCAACGCCGAAATCAACAATCGCCGCGTCGCGCTTGTCAGCTATCGCCATCCTTGTCTGGACAACTGACAAGTTTTTGTCACAGGTGTCTGTCGAGAAATATCGCTGTACGGTTTTTTTCTCCTTCAGAAGCCTTTGTACAAGGAGATTGACGGACCTCCGAGCTGTTACAGATTGGACGGAGGTTCAACGATCTTGATTTGCGAAGTTGTTGGTACTGGAAACTGCAAAGGAGAAAATCGGTTGGAACACCTCGTAATGCGCGGCAAAGGTGTCTTTAGGGTCCCCGTGGATACGGCCGTGGAGTCAAGCTCGCACAGGCAACGGTCTCTCGAAAGAAAGTGAACTCTGATTACCCTTCTCTGTGGTGAAACTTTTTTGTGTGTAATAATATGTAAAAAGTCATAATATTGCGTCAGAGTAACCAGGAGATTGAATAGGTGAGGAATAGGTTAACAATTAATTTTATGCCATTTTTAATACGTTTAAAAGGCAAAAATATTCAGAGAATTATCCTGGATACATATTTTTGTTTAATTTAGTTTTCTATAGCCTAAATATTGATACACACGCTAGCTGTTTATTACAACAATCCTGAACCATCTTTTATGGCTGATTGAAGTTGACTTGAAGTGTAGACTTTGCGAATATCCTTAGAATATACATTCGTCTTTAGGGCTCCGCTACACAGGCCTTCAAATCTTCAATGTAAATCTTATGGAAGAAAATAAATAAATAACATTTCGTATACTTAACTGACTTTGACATATTAACAAAGCACAGCGCAACAGTAAGAACACTGTTACATGCATTGTATAAATACAAGAACTACTGGAATGATAACAATAGAGTTGTGTGGTTGGTTCGGAAGCATTACAAAAATGTGCTCGAGTTCGAGCAGAAGGTTCTACTATACAGGGTGTTTGAAAATTAATGTTGCTAGCTTCGGGATATTGTCCCTTATGTTCAAAAGGAACATAAATCATCATATAACCGGGAGTCTATTTCTTTTTGTTTACTGTCTGTCTGTATGTGATTTTTACTAGAACATTTATATTTTAAAACGGCTTGACCAAATTCAACCAAATTTTGGTTAAATACTTCTTGGTAGGTTCTTTTTTAGAAAAAACATTTGTTCATAAAATATTTTCGTTTAAAAATGGCGGCTATTGAAAATTGTTAACCTCAAATAATTAAAAAAATTTTACAAATACTTTCTAGGATATAAAAAGTTATAAGTTATATAATGTGTAACACATGGCTACATTTTACTATAATTTTGATTAGTTATCTATGTTAGCAAAGTTTAGCCATGTGATCCGTTTTTCAGTCATAGTTCAGTTAATTTTAACCCGATTTTCAATGTTAAAGTAGATATGGATTTATAATTACATGTAATAACTTTTTATATTCTAGAAAATTGATTGTAAAATTTCTATTTTTTAGATATTTGATGTTAAACATTTTCAATGGTCGCCATTTTCAAACGGAAAGATTTTATGAACAAATATTTTTTCTAAAAAAGAACCTACCAAGAAGATTGTTTAACCAACATTTAGTTGAATTTGGTCAAACCGTTTTTAAAATATAAATGTTCTTGTAAAAATCACATACAGACAGACGGTAAACGAAAAGAAATAGACCCCCGGTTATATGATGATTTATCTTCCTTTTGACATTGGGAACAATATCCTGAAGTTAGCAACATTAATTTGGAAACATTCTGTAGTTTAGTATAATGTTAATCTAGGCCAGACACTTGTGAAAAAACAATAAGGCCCATAACACAATTCAAAAATGAGTTAAAGCAATACCTTATCGAGAAATGTCCATACAAAATTTAAGACGTGTTAAATGAAAACAACAATAAAAAAATAACATTCATTTTAAAATCCAAATTTTTTAGTTTCAAGATTGGATCAAGATTTGTTGTAAGATTCAATTAAACAACATTCTATTCATTATTATTAAAATTACATATTATGTTAATGTAATGTAGTCTTAACCATACATTAATTATGGCAATTAAGATTTATACCAATAAAGAAATATCAACACAAGATATGAAACGTATCAGCTACGACACCAACTACTAACATTTCATAACAAAATCATTGGGTAACAAAACCCCCACAAGGTGATAAAAATAACTTAATTGCCCCATGTTTGTTTCAAATGCTTTTCCTTAATCCAGTGTCGTACGTTGAGGCCTCGCATGTCGTATCAGTACCTCAGGTTTCATCCACCGCCGCCTCGGTTTTTGCGGCAGATCACAGATGTCGGCGGTGCCTTCTGAGGTTGAGGGCTTATCGGCGACCTGTGGTATCCATGACCTTTGCTCTTGCGCAACACCTCCTGTTGCAAAGGGAGCCGCGGAGCCTGCAAGGTGTTATGGCTGGCTTGGCTTTGTAAAAAAATAAAAATGAAACGAGTTAAGTGGAATACTGTATAAAAATATCAAAGTGAGTCGAGCAAACAACTCGACTCAAACATAGATTAGCTGTTGTAGATTAGCTGTTTGGTGCTAAACAAAAGATGTATAAAGAACGGATAGTTTCATAGTAGTCGGTTATAAAAAGTATGTAACATTTCTAATCTCATAATTGTATAGATTAATTGAGTCCATCGAATAAAACAGATTGGAAACGCAGAATTGTGAGATAACTCCCTTATATAATTTAGTTAAAGGTTAGAAACGACTAACCCCCTGAATTGTGATTATAAGGTTGGATGAATGACGTTGATTTGAATGAAAGAAACTACATTTAAAAATCAACTTATTTATCGAACTATAAAAAGTTCAAGTTTGTTAAAACAGCTTTATTTCAGAGGAGGTTCCAGCCACCTGTTTCTCACGCTTCTCACTTAAGTCTTTCAAATTAACTTTTTGTTAATTTTCAAATACCATCCCTCCTCAACGGATTTTCCGAAATTGTTAATTTATGGCATATTTTATCGATTTCAGTGAGCAGAATGTTTATGTCACGAATAATAATCGTTCGATACAATACCGAAGTATTCAATTCTTGCGTTTTCGTTATGGGTCAACTATTTTAAATATAATAATTCTGACCCTTGTAATTAGGTGTTTTTTCTCATTAAAATGCGCTATAAATCAACAATCTACGTATATAAAGCTAGACGGGTTCACTCACTCACTCATTCACTGACATAAACTATGAGGCACTTCCCGAAATCGAACCCTCCGCGACCCCATACTTGTATTAAAGCTCTTGATGAGAAAATCTCAGATAAATTGCCCAAAGTTAACATTTCTGAGTTTTGAGGCACTTTTTGGCCGGGGAAAATTCCACTTTTTCAATTTTTTTTCTTTGAGCGTGTTTTGTACGGAAACGGTAAAAGATGGCAACAAATGTTAAATACTTATGTTGTAGAATATTTAATTCCCAAGTAACGATGTTTTGTCAGATTTAATATCCGATCATCCGTTTAGCCGCTCATCAGAGAAAGAGTAATTTTGAGTATTTTGGCCCATTTGGAAATCTGTTTTATGAAAGTACAATATCTTTGGCTAATACCACATGTTTGTATCAGCTGATTTAAAAAACCTCCCGTGTAGGCAATAATTTGGTCATATGAGGTTTATTATCAGCTGGTACAAAACATGGTGAGCACATTATCTCCTACTCGGGAGGTTCAATGTCGCGAATATCGTTTGTTAAAAATATCGGAAAAAGTCATCAACCGATTGATTGTTATATCGAATTAATTTAGCCCAGTGGATATTTGGTCAGATTCACGATCATGTGGTCTCGGGTTTGAATGCTACTTTTGATCTTTACTTTTTGAAGTCAGAAATGTCTGTTTAATTTGACTTTATCTTGTTTTTACAAATGCATTTATTTGTAACTATGTTGCACAACGAACAACCACCATACAGCGATCTGCGGAGTTAGGTTAGGTAGTATAATTTCGTCGAGAACTGCAGCCTATTTTTTTCTTATTTTTTACACGTAAATCCATTTCTAGAACTTCAATTTAACATTGTAACCACAACTTTTTATTTAACTTATATCTGATTGACTTTGAATTGAGTGAGCTCTTTATTTTTTGCTATTATACACTTCGAAACAACTATCGTAGTTGGGAGTTCATTCGATAAAACGAACAAGCAGCCAGTTAGTAAAATGTTTCGATATCGAACAGATATTGATATTGTGCTCATCAAAGCTCATTGTTGTAGTTTTTCTTTGGTTAACGGACTACAGCAGTTGAGTTCGATAAGCTTGTGTTAACTGAGGAATGCAAGTGAGCGAAGCGAACTCCAAAAGGGGGTTTGGGGGCGAAGCCCTACGGCGATAAGTCTAGTTTCGTATAAACCGCTGAGGAGGGTCGGGAGTTATAGGAGAAGCCGGGATTGAAAGGCGAAATGTTTCGTGATTGGAGCCCCCTCTTTAGTCAGTTTCTTTAAACACTCGCCATTTTCAAGCACAAGTACTGGCTTATTTGGATTAAGCTCTTCCATCTAGTAGCATAAACCAAATTGTAGTGTGGGGTCTATACATATATAAATATATAAGAATACTATTGCTTGTCTTGTACATAATTCTGTTAAGTTCTAACTTTATCAACCAGTTTAGAACTTTGACTATATTTTTTCCCCCTATTAGAATTAATTTAGCAGTTTAAAATCTAATTGAAATAACTTAATATTCGATTAATTTCAGAGCAACATTTTCGCTGATATGCCGCCGCCAAACTGCCGTTACGGTCGCGCCTGCAAAGTGGGGTGAAGCAATTTAGCAGCAAATATTATATTGCCTCGATTTCTTTGCAGGCGCGAGCTTCGAATTTATAGCATTAGTATAGACGCATTTTCTCATAATTAGCCATCAATAAAATAGAACTTTTGCTCATGTGTTTATAATTTTCTTCTAGGTGATACGTATATAATCAAGTCCTGAACATGTTAATACTTTGTACGTTGATTATTATTATAGTCCACAGGTATATGTTACCCTTTAAAATGTTTCTTATATAACAATAAATGTTAATTTACGAGTATTAAAAAGTCGATTCAAAGTTATTTTATCTGTGAAGAAAAGTTCGAAATTTTGTTCAGAGTATAATGGGTTCATTAACACGTTCAATGCTGATAAACATGTTTAAACATGAAAATCTCATAAGTTTCAGTGTTAATTAGAGGGCGGGAATTATCGTCCTCCGCATCCAACGTATTAAGAGAAATTCAAATTAGAAAATCGCTGCATACAACCAGAAAATCATAGGGTGTGCATCTTTTAAATTATTTCAATTTAATCTGTGTCAATTACTATAAAGAATTATATTTAAAAACAACGGATTTAGGTACTGGATGTTATTTTCTGCGTTAGAATCTTGTTTAAATTGTAAAAAGTCGATTACAGTTTTGATTTAACACGTTTTATAATGTAACTCGCATTCAGTTAATGAGTGAGTTTTGAGAAAGTTTCGCCATTAATTCACGTCGCCCTGAAGATGGATATTGTAATATATCCGAAACGTCGGCCCCCAACTTTGTCGACATCTACACGGACAGACCCGGGAATAAACTACAAGAGTGTACACGTTTTATAAGTTAACTTTGATGCATTTGATGCGTTTGACCTTCGTTTAAGGTGTCACGGGTTTGATTCCAATTTGTCACAAAATAGTGGCTTTTTTACGATTACGATTGGGAAATGGAAACATCTCCATTAGAAGGAGCCTGTAAACAGTTCATTCGTCTTCCGCTACATTGAGAGCGATGTCTGATCTCAGTGTTGTGATGATGACAGACGCAGCGCGGCGAGACGTTACCGACGTCTAGGGAAACGTTAGCTACCAACGTCTCATCCGTCTCCATCTCGGTGACGCATGTCCGGATTATACCGGTTACATCCGTCTGTATGGAACATCCGGATCCGCCGCGGGACCCGCCAACCGCCATGATGGATTGGTTGCTTGAAAGAGTGTGAGCTTTTTAGTTAGAAATTTTTATCATAATTTTAAGGACTTGTGAATGGTCCCACTGGGTGGAGGATGTAAGATCGGAATATTTCTTGGGGATATTAAACAAAATTACAGATAAGTAGTAATATGAACAATTTTTTTTGTGATATATACTTCGTCATTCAGCAGTGTTTTTGAACAATAGATTTAAACATACCAATTCCATATTGTATCCATACATAACACAATGAACCCATATGAAACCCATCGTACGAAAGGGTTAAGATTTGGCTCCAGTGACGAAACATTTGTTTTGTCGACCTGCTTTCTACATAAGGCTCAGAAGGCTGCTTTCAAAGTGCGTTCCTCCTCAGCGATTATCCAACATCGTTTATTTAGGTATTTAAAAGAGGAAAATAATACCTAGTGATTTCAATGAGAAAATGTTACATATAAAACAAATAGGTTACAAATAGGTTACCCAAATAGGTTACATTAAAACAAGGCGAATATTTGTAATATTGAAATTCTGCTCACTGAAATCGCTAGGTAAATTTTGTCGGACTTGAACCCACTCTTAACACTTAGAACCCATTGTAAGGAAGGATATTCAACCTTTAAACTCTAAATGGACCACTATTTCACAGTTTTCTAAACCTACACGTATTAAATAATAAACCTTCTATGAACCATCAATGAAACTATAGGAAGTATGTAACCTGAAGGATAGTTAGGATGACAAATCATATAATTATCCCATACTCTAATATCCTAATCTCTAAAATGAGTAAGGGTTGCTTGCTTGTATTATGTTGCAGCTTTTACCTCAAAAACAGCAGGAAAGAATGCTAGAAATAACTAATCCCTGGGGTAGAAATGTCTTATAGACCTGTTTCATCCCCAGAAAAAATCTAATTTTCGTAAAAAACCTCAATTTTGTTCTGTTACTCCTAAATTGATGTTTGCAGTGACCACTCCAGTCGTATGTTACTGTCCGGTTAAATAACTCACCCCAGTTATTTAGTTCCATTAGTTGCAATTTCCCCCGCTAGAGAGCGGCGCGCCCAATTGCGCTGAACCACCCCCGACTGCGCCATGTTGGCGGGAAAGCGTGGCGGGAAACCAAGTACTTCCTGCCATTAGCCTCAGGAACCCGCCATCTTGGACAGTACTTCACTGTCAGCTAGGCGACTTTCCGCTACATCCGCAACTGACGAGAGGGTGGTAAATTGGGCGGGAAAGGTGGACAATTGATTTGGTGGAGGTCAATTTGTTAAAGATAAGTACTTAGGGGACACACAGGATAAGGGTTTCTATATATTTTTAAATTATTATGGTCAAGCAAAACAAGAACATTTGCATAAAAGAGCGGTTGCTTTATCCCACCATCCCCTGTGTTGATGGCTATTCGGATTAATGTTATTTTCCATAGGAAAATTACAAAATAGGAGGAATTTGTGTTCCTACATTTTTATTATGGTTCAAATTCGCAGTAATGAGAGAGTATTGAGGCAGCAATGAAGAATATTTAAGAGTGGGTTCCAGCTATGCGACATTCGCGTTTTTACCTGTTTCTCCCAGAAATCCAATGTTAACTCTCAAAGCCCGTCCCTCCTCAACGGATTATCCGATATCGTTGATCTATGGTTCATTATAAAGGACAACAAAATCTAGCGGTTTCAGTTAGCATAATTTCTATATCACAAATATTTCAACCACCAAAACATCGTAAATATTTTGGAATTTTTGGAACGAATATTATTTTCAATTTTGACATTTTGCTCACTGATATCGCTTCGTATGTTTCTGATCTTTAAAATGAACTATAAATCAACGATATCGGATAACCCGTTGAAGCCCTTTCAAAGTTATCATTGGATATATTCAAACGCTGGTAGAAACACGAAATGTTTCGTGACTGGAGCCCAGTCTCCCATCCCATTCCGCCCTAACGTGTTGCCCAACAACGTGTGTGCATGTGTGCGCGTGCGGGCGCTACAGAGGACATGCTCGACCGGTTGCCCCGAGATATGATCGCTCTATTCCACCACACCTCACATCCAGCGCCACCGACCGCGCTTATCTCACCGGCCTACAACAGCGATAATTGGAGCCAAAATCACCGTAGTAAGATCTTTCAATAGTAAAACACTTTTGGTATATAGCTCAATGGTTTTAATGATAGTTTGTTTATCGTGTAATGTGTTTAGTGTACTGACGATCCAACTGATTGTGTAGACGGTTTAGCTCGAACTGAGACCTCTTTAGTTGACTCTCTATCATCACTAAATAAAACACATCGTTACGTCAAAACAACACTATATTCGTGCACAACTATTATTTACAATTCTATAGTATATTTCGGCAGTCTATACTATCATCTTGTAAATATAAATTTAGTACAAATATAGTGTTTTTTTGACGTAATAATGTGTTTTATTTAGTGATGCCGTCATCAACAACACGTACATTGCCTGAATCCTATCCTATACTCTAATATGAGTAAGGTTTGCGTGCGTCCGCGCTTGCTTGAATGCAACTCTGATCTCAAAAACGGCACTAATTATTTCCTTCAAATGTTGGAAATAACTAATTTCTGGGATAAAAATAAGTTCTAGACAGGTCTCATCCCCAGGAAAAATTAAATAATGTAAAATCAAGAAAATTAACATTTAACCAAATTAACATTGGGCTTACTGAGTTTAAAATCAAACCAAAAGAATTGTAACAGCTGTTCATAATCATCCAGGGAGCTGTCAAAGTAATACTCGTGTTGATTATAATTGTTAACATGTGGTTTCCTGAGAGCAGTAATTAAAATTGTTGAGTGAAGATTGTATATGTAGAGTGGTCATATCCGAAATATTTCAAAGGGACATTGAGCTATAAGTAACAACTGGAGTGACCTTCAAATATGAAGAAAAGAGGCAAATGAGCTATGAAAATATTATAATAAGTTGGGAGTAGTGGTGAAATATTACTCTCACTCATCTAAACCAACTCACTGGCCTTCCTCGAGCAAAGCTCGGCCTCCAGGTACTCTTTAATAATAATAATACTAATAATGGCATAGTGTCATAGTTATTATTTAGTGATTGACGACTAAAGATTACAATTTTACGAATAGCTAAACATGTTTCTATTATTATACCGGTATTACAAGCAAGGTTATACAGATTCAGAGGGTCGTAGAACCATGACAAACTAGAGCACTAAACTATAAAATAATTCATGGTCTCAAAAGTAGACATTTGTTTTAATGACCTGATAAATTCACCTCTTAACGTTACACTATTTAGCAAATAATTTCTTTATTAGCATGAAATGTGTTGTTACAACTAAGCTGGATAAATAAAATACGTCTTACAACACTATAAAGTATATTTACACTTATACTGTACTTACATAGAAGACGGTAAAATATACAATCTCTGATTGGGCCTGATGATGACCGGTGTAACTGGATGAAATCGATCGCCTTGTACCATATTTTGCGTATATTTTACCGTCTTGTATGTAAGTACAGTATAAGTGTAAATATACTTTATAGTGTTGTAAGACGTATTTTATTTATCCTGCTTACTATTTAGCAACACAAAACTATTTTTTTTATTTAGTGAGAGAAATAATCTAGCAGCTGCCTGCTACGGGAGAGCTCGGCAGTCCCTCTGTTTAATTATTTTTGCCCGAAGGAGACAAACAAAGACGTATTCCCTCGGGAGTGCAGATCCCGTTCAAAGCTCTGGAGGCACCTCCCCCCCTCTCCCCTCCCCCCACGGCATCCAAGCCCAAGGGGACCACGGCATTACTGTTATTGCGAATACTTGTTCCACGTGAAGTATACCTGGAGTCTGAAGACCCCGGAGATTGCACCAACCCTACAATCGCGAGAGGAGTTAAGCAGTTCGGGGGCATTTCTGTGATATCAAAATGGATTGACTTGTTAGTTTTGTTAGAAAAGAATTTATGCCAGTTCTGGTTTATCAGCGATCGATTATTGATTGAAACCCACAAAACAAGGGGGCGCACGAAACACTAGCCTGTGTTTAAATTCCTCGCTGTTGTGAGAGATAAACGCCTTTGTTTTTGAAACGGGGCCTATATTTGTATATTGAGGGGTTCCTTCTAAGTTTAAGGTCCCATCATCAACTTAAGTCCCTCGAAAGGCTCAACTTCACATTAAGATGAAACAACTTAATGGCCATCATACACTTATAACTTCTTCAGTTACAACTCTACACACGTATCACCTTAACTTTTTTATATTCTAAGGTTACAAAAACATATATTAGTACTTATGCGTTGAACATTTGTTCTGCTTCTTTTTACCAAACACTCGTTATGTTGCATTTGAGAACTTGTCATATACTTGTGTAAAACTCTTATTTATTGCTTACCCAACACACGCTATATCAACTTCACAACACACAATTAACTAAATACTATTATTTACTAACTTTTTTAATCTTTTTAAAATCTTAAGAAATCTAAAATAATGTTCTAGCCCACGTGTAAAGAAAGGATAAGAACTTTCACCAGTCTAATTCAATTCACAGCCCCTTGATGCTTAACAGCTCCTTAAATAAATTACGCGCGATTAAGACGTCAGCAGGAAATCCTCATTGGGCCGAATTCCGTGTCGACACCCAATTTAAATTTGACACAGACCCAGAGGCAAATTAGGAAGGGCCCATTTCAGGGGAATTACCCTAACTCCAGGGCGGCGTAGGAGAGGCGCCTGTTTTCACTTGATATTCCCCCCATTGCTCACACCCAGGCGGATTAGCGCGAGTCTCCTACGCGAGGCTAAAGTGGCCTTTCCGCTGCGCCGTCCCGGGACTGGGTGGGATCGGGACGTCCCGGTGTTCACAGTTACGTCCCAGTGTCACTGTCGCTCGGGATGGCTATTTTTACTTATAATTGTAATTTGCTTGTCTCAATTGAGTTCAGGAAATGAACTTACACGTGTTGATATCTTAGACGAAAAACTCATTTACAATCAGTAGTAGTATTTTTCACTTAGTTGTGAAAAAATTGCGCAGTAATTTATTTAGTTAAGTCATGTTAATTATACCTGAAAGCTTTAGGATCAAAGTCATCGAGCAAAAATACGTAGAATACATAGATACTTATAAAAAAAACTAGAACTGAACTTGTAAACTAAAAACTAAAACTTATAACACTATAACTGTCCATTCTCAGCTTGCGCATTTAACACCTGTTCGAGTTGAACTTTCTCTCTAGGATGATGCCACCGGTTTGTTAACGAACAAATAAGCGGGGATCACCCGTTAAACTAGCGTATTTATGGTTTTTATAGTTGCTTGTTTATTTTTCGCATTTATTACTGAAGATAATTTTAATAATCATGGTTAAATTATTAATTTTGATGAAGTAATAGGGGGAGATATGACCTACCGACTTAATAACACCCTTGAAAAATAATAAATATGGAAATAAGGGTTTATAATGAAATAAGGGTTTAAGGGATTAAATTTTATAAAACTAGAACCTTTTTATAAACTATTATATACACTATCAGTTTTATACTGTATATTATGCCTGTACAGCATATGTTATTTCTTTTAGAATAATGGAGTGCTTACGTTGTGCGTTGGGTGGCGGATCAAGAAAAATATGCCCAGGCTACTCCATAACTCTAATAAGATTGACCAATTTAATGTCCCATTAAAATGAGGGATGTTTGAGATTGAAGTTTTTTACATTTTAGTGAATTTCGCCTATAGGGATGAAGCTATTACCGTAGGTGGCATGGTAAGACTCAAGCCCGAGACCATGATAACTTTTTGTTTTGAGGTCCCTAGATGCCAAAAACACTATTCGTTCAAATGTATATATGTCCGTTATCACGATAACTTTTGAAAGAAACGCCCGATTTTGATTAAATTTGGCACAAATGTGTAGAGTAAAAGATATTCAAAGTGCTAAACATAGTACGTTGTCCAATGTTATCCTTATGGAGAATAAATAAAATTTGATATCTCGATTATTTTTGAATTTATATTGATGAAACTTGGTATGTGGCTTCACGTAGTATTGGTATATTGATATTTGCACAAAAAATGGATTTTTTGTTGATTATCCACGTAGCAGCAAACCTGCGTACTCATCCCCCATGTTATTCTTATGGAAAATAAGTAAATTGTAATGACTCCCTTAATTATGAACATAAATTAATTAAACTTGGTATGTGGCTTCAACTTGTTGAGTTATATTGATATTTGCAGAAAAAAAAGTTGTTGTTCCTTGTTGCAGCAAACCTGCTTACTGCCACCATGTTATTCTTATGGAGAATAATTAAATTGTTATATAGCACGTATTTATGATTGAATATTGATGAAACTTGGTATGTGGCTTCACCTAGTTAAATTATATTTATATTTGCATAAAAACCAATTGTTTTGTGTTCCTTGTTTCAGCAAACCTACGTACTCATCGCCAATGTTATTCTTATGGAGAATAATTAAAATTGTACATATCGCTTATATGTGAATATATTTTTATGAAACTTGGTATGCGGCTTTATATTGTAATAAGACATATATTATGCATTGGAAATTCGCTGAGTACGCAGGTTTGCTGTGACGGGGGTATTTCCTCTGGTATGTATTTTCCTACGAGTTGCATACAGAAATAGGTGTACCACCAAACACGCTCTAACAGTCGCAAATACAACTAGTAAATGTAGAAGATTATTAATCAATGGATTGTCTTTATACCCAAATCTTCGAGGTGGACGAATAAATTAAAAACGAAAGGGAGAGAGTCGCAGTCGCAGACAGTCGCGGCGTTATCAGTGAGTTAAAGTCCCTTATCGTGGTCCCGCGGGCTCCACGGTATTTACAGCCTCTGAGCTCTGTGCCAACCCCCGGATCTCCCAAGATGTGTATGTATTCATTCCGCGACGTTTTATCTCGGATTGCAAATCCGAACGTCATGAGAATTTATTCTGCACCTACAATTCGCCTTTAGTCATTCCAATGTATAAATGTGTAGATTGAAATAGTGATTAACATTTTTGATGTAACAATTAATTGTACGAGTACGGGATAACTTGACCAGATATTAAACAATGTAGTGGTAATGTTACCCCCACTCTAACCCTTCCTTACTAATGCCACTGGACAAAGTGAATTGATTTGTTTTTAATTGTGATATTTTATCGCAGAGGAGAGGTCAGATACCATTATGTTTCCTGTTAGTTTCTTGTTAGGATGTGTCAATAAATAGTATTATTAACAGTGGAGGGGGTCACTTTGGCTTCAACCCTTTGGTAACTAGCTGGCCATCAAGTCGTTTTTGTTACAGTACTTCTGGTTTCTTATATATATATATATATATATATATATATATATATATATATATATATATATATATATATATAAGGTGATATAACACAGGAAGTCCCATATTAGATTGATATTTTGTGCAGCAGAATATGCGGATTTGTGTGACACAACTGAACTGTACTGGTTCTGCATACTATTGTATTGTTGGCCTCTGGTAATAACTACAAGGTAATAAGTTTTACAAGAGGCGACATTATTTCTATGGATAGGGGATTTGTAAAAATACTACATAATTGATCCATACATCATCGGTGAGATTTAAGGTCAATAATTAACAAACAAATGAGGTGAACCAAGAAAATATTAATCTTTACTCACCTATATTACAGTATTACAAAGAGAAATACAACGTGAACGAAATATAAATTATTGAACTGGTCATTGGATCAAGTGGGACAACAAGAATATGATTCAAAGAAGTTCCGAGTAACATTTAATTTTCATAAAAAATATACCTAATTTCACATTTGGCAATGGAACGTCGTTTCCAAACTAAAAAAATACTAAGTTTAAAAAATGTTTAATATTATTATACTAGACTAAGTAAATTAAAACTGTAGAACATTCCTCGTGTAAACAGTTAAAATTAGCAAATCTATATCTATAAAAGGCAAATCCCTGACTGACTGACTCACTCATCACTAATTCTCCACCTTCCCATGTAGGTAGAGAGCTGAAATTGTGTACACTGATTCTTTAGGCATAAAATAGGAAAACTAAATGGTTTTCATCCTGATCTGACCTTAGGGCTCCGCCAGAGACCCCGACAAAGTTTCGATGTATTTCTTATGGACATTCATTTTTGTTTTAGCTGATGAAAATACAAACAGCTGATCTTGATTCGTAGTAGTTCCACGGGCTAACCACAGAATGCAGCACACACAACTGTAATAGTTTTTATAAATCACTAGCTGATGTACCCGTTCTTCAAACAGGTGTTTTCTTTACCCAATCTAAAGTCAATGCAATCTGCATTTAAGTTAGCTTGAAACAGCTGTTCTTGCTTCTGCTCTTTAATCTGTCAAATGGAAGTATCTATTAACTATTTACTTTCTTCTGAAATGTAAACATTGAAATTTAGGACGTTCACGGGGCGTAGCCTGAGGGGATTTTAACGAAGTGAATAGGCCTATGTGTTGCATGGGTTCAAGATCTACCTTTGTGTAAAGTTTCAGCCCAGTCTGTCTGACAGACAGACAGACAGAAACCACCTCTTCTTTATAATATTATAGATAGACTAGCAGCCTGTAGCGGCTTCGCTCGCGATCACAACGTAATATTATATTTACATTCCCCTGTAAATATTGTGTTATCGTTCCAAAGCCAACATAGCCTGCTGATTAACTGTGTTTACTCTATCCAGCTGATTGCTTAAAACTTATAGTTATTTTCCAGTGTTAAGCTTATGGGGAAAAACTCAACTTTAAGGGGCCCCAGGGCCTCACTCACAAATTATTTCTCTATAAAAAAAGGTTTCCTGCACAACTTCACGTTAGGCTCTTTCCAGTGACACCAAAATCATGAAAATCGGTTCAGTAGTTTAGGAGGAGTGATTGTCACAAAAAACCTGTTCGCCTATTACATAAGTATAGATTTGCAGGGTGAAGCCTGCGGGAACTGCTAGTAATATATACATTTGTAAGTTTCCTTTCAAATTAAATTGATTAAATTTAAATTTAATTAATTATTTGTCAAAAATCTAGCAACTACCTTAGTTTACATTATCATAATTTATTTTATGAGCAAACTGAAGTCATAGTTTTCTTTGATGTCTTATGAAGAACACAATAATTTATTAAGTGGTGAATTTATAATTCATCGAACGAAAAATAAATTTTGTTGGATTATTTGTTGAACAATGCAACTGTAACTACTAGCTGCACTTAGAAAGAGGTAAAGAGACCTTTCCACCTACATTGTGGAATATTTCACAACCATGACTACCAACATAAGTATTTACGTCCTCGTTCTGGCAGTCCTAGGACGCTTGAGATGCCGGAGACATGAGGTGGTATTCCCAAGGGGACCCCCACCCCGCCCCAATCTGAACCCATGTGGACTCTGCCCCCCGGGAGCCAACCCTCTCACCCACATCCCCCGAGACTCAGACCCCCAGACCCACGTCTCTGTGTTACTTGTTACTCCTACCTATCGAGTGTTCTTCCGATGTTACGGAAAGTTGCGCGAGTATAAGTGATGGAACCAGATACTGAGTGGAACGACGGAAAACCATCACTACAAAATATGCGCTTCTAGAAAAATACTTTTACAATTTTCAGGGGAAGGGAAGTTCGGAAAAGTGTAACTAATAAGAAATTAAATTTGTGTTAGTAATATTAGTCACTAGTCAAGTTAATTGGGGGAGTTACGATGAATTTTAAGTTTCTACCTGGTTTCTCTCATGAAACCTATGTTTACTTTTAAATCCCGTCGCTCCATAACGAAACCATTGATTTTATTTATAGAGCAAAACATAAATATTTATTTATTGAGAGCATTATTTGGTTACTATAATAATTGTGTAAACATTCCAAAGTATTTAATAGTTGCGTTTTATGTGAACATGTCAACTATACAATTTGTATGGTACAGTAGATCTATAGATGTCGGCCTTATGAAAAACCTGCTTGTTTATTAACTATTTATATGGTCACAGGAAATAGTATATTTCACTACTAGTCACGAAATAGGACTTTAGTGACGAGTAGTGAAGATACTTTTCATCACGCTGCAAATAACCACATTAAACTTAAACAAAGATTATCTGATATTTCATAGTCTAGTAATTTTGTATAAGTAAACACAACACGGTTTGACAATTCATTTCAAAGGCACTGCCTCCTGTTCCTGTAGCTTCTGTAGTATCCTATAGTTCTCTTCGGTATGTCCCCGCTCCTGGAGTTTCCGCGGTCTCACGTCACCCTCTTGTTGCAGACGCCCTGGGGACCGAGGCGGGCTCCTCTTGGGGGTCCGAGGGCCAGACCTCGCCCCCCAGCTCCTGCGCCACACCCAACTCCGCCTCCGACGTCCCCGACGCCGAGCTCACCTTCACCGTCGGTGTCACCGAGGCCACCCCCTACGCCTGCCAGTTCTGTGATAAAGCCTTTCCCAGGCTCAGCTACCTCAAGAAGCATGAACAGGTGAGCACCAAGCACATTCCTAATAGTCTAATGCAATTAGAGTAAGAGGCACGTAAGGCAGACAAGTGTACCACCATTTGTATACAAGTCATATTACAAACATTGTTGACTACTTGCGATCGTATAACCGTACAACCACGATTTGTTTACGATTTTACAGTCAAATTACATCTTTTTAGTGGATTTCCTTTGGAAAGTGAATTATTAGCATAATCCGCACGGTGAAACTTAAGCCCGGGACCACCATAGAAGTTCCTAACGTGACCCTCTGAACACGTTTAGGGGGGTCGTTCAAAATTGTATATATATATATAGAGAGAGAGAGACATATATATATATATGTGTGTGTGTGTGTGTGTGTTTGCACTCTAGCAGTCACATTTTTGGTTACTTAAATTTGATAAGGACGTTCCTTTCTGTAATCAGTTGGACAAGTTCGTTGGGCAAAACAATCGGAAAACTCTAAAGCCCTTTTTTGGGGATTAATCTTTCAAATTTTGGTTTTTGGGCCCAAAAAGGGTCAGAAAAGTCCCGGATGCAAAATTAATGCATGTAAAAAGATGGGAATTAGTGAGGCAAAAGTTTTAAGCCCTCTCTCGTCATTCTAGCATAAATATTTACCGAGTTATTAAAGAAAATGTGTTTCGACTAAACACAGTACGTTCTCTTATGGGGGTTTTACACTATAAAAACCTGTTATTCCTTTGTTAGAGTACGTTTATCATCCCCAGAAACTCACGCCTACTTTTAAGTCTGCCTGGACCTTCCCCTAACATTATAATGTGCAAAATTGTATTCCCAGCTTTGCAGGTAAATGAAACCAGGAGCATCAGAACAGCCAAAAATCAATGTTTTCAGATTTCAATACAAATTGGAATACATGTATGTTTTTACACATATTTTGAGTTTTAAAAGTATGTGGAAATTCACATCCGTCACGTCAGCGTGCTGCGTGCGAACTCGTTTACAAATATAATCGACACTGTTTTGCTTGTGAAATTCTAATAAGATTGTATTTGTAGAAAAAGGTATTTTTAATAAAGAAATAAATACTGCTAAAATAAATTATAAATAGGAACAAAATTATATAATATTATCTACATTATTAAAAGAATTTATTGATATTTTTTCGGCAATTTCAGACCCCTAAAAATATTATTGCATACACATATTTGATATCAATCGAAAGCTCTTACTCTCTAGATGTGTCTTTTGGGGTTTCCATTCACTCTCGACCACGGGGCTTTGCCCCACGAGCTCTCAAAGATCGTTTTTATCCCATAAGATTAACATTGGGTATAATTTGATTTGGATTGCAGCGTTTAATACATTATGGACAGGTTATTAGCAATAATAGATTTTACAGGTAAGGAATCTATTTATCTATATAAATAAATAAATTATTTTTCTACATCGCTTTGAGCAGTGAAATGTTGCAAGCAACTGAAATTTTTTTAAACATTTGTTTATCCGCCTGTCTGTTTATAAGCGAGATTTGTTCTACGCTTCACAAAAAAAGACCGTACTGAATGAAATTAAATATTTTGCCTACTTTTGTGTGTAGGAGGAATCCTTTTGGCTGTTTTAAATCATAGTACGTCATTAGGGTTATGCCCTTTGTCCGGCAATGCTACAAAGTCGATCTTAAGGGTACAGGTTACTCAATATTTCACTACAGCATGCACCATATTTGTTCTAATGAGCATTTAGTCAGCTAATTATATTTTATCACAGAACGGAGGAAACACGTACTGCTTTACTACTCTACAAAGGTATACTAAACAACTTAAAATAACGGCACGGCAATAAATCATTGGCTATACAGAACACGTAAGCCCTTGCAACATGGTATTTAAAGCTCAGTTTGTCCAAGTAGCCATTGTGATCATAATACCGAATATTTTATATCTGTTTAAGTCCACCTTTAAAAAGTCACAAACTAACTACAGGAGTTATTGAGCAGATATTTGTAAAAATATTAATCCATCCCCCCCCCAAAAAAAACAAAAAAACAGTATGTGATTATTCCCGTTCCAATGAGGCTCGGTCCTGATGCCTTTTAACATTTCCATGTTAATTATATTCCTACTAGACCGATTGAGCATATATTTGGGAGAAAAACAGCAGGCAATACACGATATATAGAAACAGGCCTATACTTCCCATCCTATATGCCCTTTGGGACTTATCTGCTCCGTTGCACTTTACAATTTTTAATTTATTCATCACTGATGTTAGTAGTTAACTGAACCAATTGAGCATAAATTTTATAGGAAGATGGTTAATACATTAGAATGTTGCCTACTCCTGCTCCAAAAATGCTTTACCAAATGTTGGAACTATCAAATTTATGGGTTAATAAATCTTTTCTAATCAGACCTCATCCATGTAAAAATATAGTATTGAATAGAAAGGTATTCAAAAAAAGACGAAGTAGTGGCATGGTTGAGTTCATGGAGGATATCCTTGAACTCAAGCAAGTGTCAAGTAAAATTATTTTCATTAAAGAAATGCGAACTTCCAAATTACATAGTTAATAACACTCAAATAATAACCACTTGGAACCCTAGTTATCAAGCAATAAAATATCTCGGAGTCTTTCTTGATACAAAGTTAAATTGGAATTTGCATGTAAACACAAAATTAAATCAAGGTTATGCCAGACTGTCAAAGTTATTTACTCTAATTAATAGGAAATCATCTCTAAAAACAGACTGCACCATTTTAATTTACAAAACTATTATTCGTCCTTTAGCAATTTATGCTTGTGTTGTTTGGGGAGGTTCCTAAACTAAAGGAAAGATAATGAAAATCCAAAGTCTGCAAAACAAAATTTTGAGAATTTCAGTCAATTCACCTTGGTTTGTTAGAAACACCCAGCTTCACCGTGAACTCGGCATTGAAACTGTTAAGGATTTTATCAAGAAAACCACAGTCAAGTTCATCTACAATTTACAAAATGTCCCCGGTTCAGTTGCCTACTCCCCAGGAAATTCTACAGGGAACCGGAGTTTAAAACCAAGGTTGCCCCAAGATGTCTACTTACAATGACGAACAATAGCAGGATATATCTTATTTATTTGTAATTAATTGTAACTTTTAATCACATTTTTACATATTTTCATTAATTGTTACTAGGTGTCTCTGATAGGGCGCGCCTGATCATGTTATTCACAATTATTAATTGTTACAATTGCTGTGTATAATGTATATAACACTGATACATAATAAAAAATGTAAAACGATTTTGCACGCAGCACGCTGACGTGGGGAAAGTGAATTTCCACATACAAAACTTTTAAAGCTCAAAACCAGTGTAAAAAATACATTTATTCCAATTTTGTTGAAATCTGAAAACATTGTTTTTTTGGCTGTTCTGATGCTCTTGGTTTCATTTACCTGCAATGCTAGGAATAGAATTTTGTGCATCATAAGGTTAGAAGAAGATCCAGTCAGGCTTGAAAGTAGGTTCGAGGTTGCTGGTGGGGATACAAATAACCGACACATGAATAACATGCTTGTCTAATCTAAAAACCCCATAAGACAACGTACTGTGTTTAGCCGATATACATTTTCTTTAATAACTCGGTAAATGTATATGCTAGAATGACGAAAGAGGGCTTAAATCTTTTGCTTCACTAATTCCCATCTTAATACATGCATTAATTTTACGTCAGGGGCTTTTCTGACCCCTTTTGGCCCAAAAACTCAAAATTTGAAAGAATAATCCCCAAAAATGGGGTTTAGAGTTGTCCGATTGTTTTGCCCAACGAATTAGTCCAACTGATTATAGAAAGGAACGTTCCTACCAAATTTGAAGTAAATCGGACAAAAAACGCGACCGCTAGAGTGCATACATATATATATCATTTTGAACGACCCCCCAAAACGTGTTCAGGGGGTCACGTTAGGAACTTCTATGGTGGTCCCGGGCTTAAGTTTCACCGTGTGGGTCATGCTAATAGTTCACTTTCCATAGGAAATTTACTAAAAATAATAATAAACTAACATTGGGGTTATGGTTAAAATTTCTAAATAAAAACAAAAGAATCATAACAGGTTTTCAAAAGCAACCGTTCAATTGTAAAAATAACACTCATTTGCTAAAGTATCATATAATTGTTGTAAGAATAGTGATTAGAACCAATGTGTACATAACTTTAAATATACATGATTAGGTTATATACAAATTGCGAGAACTATTCAAACTGAATATTGAATATAAAACGGACATGCCCAAAATGAAAAGAAACTAGCAATACGCAATAAGCAAAGCAAATACGCTCGCCTTGGAGAGGAATCGTGAATATAAGTACTGTAGGCATTTGTAACAAACTGACTGGCTTTTCGAGAAAAGCTCGGTCCCCCAGGTGCTTTAACAAATGGAAATGACTTCTTAAATATAACATTGTACTGTGATCGCGAGAGAAGCCGCGACGCGACGGGCTACTAGTAAACAATAAAAACAATATGAATTACCCTTATGAGTAGTTTATAATGGTGTATTACAAATCGCTACAGTTTAAATGTAAATAATAAATTTACAAGTAATTTCCTCAAAACTTGCAATTTACATTCAGGTGTAACTGCAACAAAGCTAGTCATTTAAAATACAACTAAACAACAAGACATGGAAAATATTTTTCCGGACTGAGTTTTAAGCCTAAGTTCACAAATAGTTAATAGTCCGTGCATTTATTTATCTGCCAACTAACGTGCCTCTTACTCTACCAAAGAAGTCACACTGCTTACATACTTTCGTAATGGACATAACAAATAAAAGCCTGACTAGTTATTGAAGAAAATCTGTCTTCTGGAAGATATGACAAAATAACATATTTATTTACATAGATAAATTAAACATAATATAAATTGTAAAAATGGGCATGCAATTTAATTTACTTAAATACAGCAGTTATGTACTGGAAATTAGCTGTAGATTTGATAATATTTGCATCTGATTTAAATATCTAGAGATTTAGTTAGGGTGGTGGTCCGAATTTGAAAGGACACGGATTTGAAGGGTTAGATGTTAAATAAGTACTATCGCAGAATAAATATTCTATGATACTGTACAACCAAGGAGCTATATTGATAATACTTTGAAGAAACGTCTTGCGTCGGAAAAACGAGGTGTTGGATATTGTTGAGGTATGGCTTGTATTAAAGAGGAAAAAGTAACGCAGTAATTTCAGTGAGCAAAGTTTACAATTTATTAACTATTTCGCCTCGAATTACTAAAAATAAAATAATAAAATTATTAAATTTAAAAGCTGAATTTAAAATGTTTTCACTGAAATCGCCAGTACAACAGATAATCGCCAGTACAACATTCCTACCACATTTTAAACTACATATTCACAAATAACTACTGGACAGAACTTGAAAGTTAACATTGACCTTATGGGGGAAGCAGGTAAACGCCCTAAGTTTCGTGACGGGTGTCTTCCTTAAGGGAAAAGCCACAAATTTAATGGGTACTGAGATGTTCCCGGTTTTATTTTCACGAAGCTGAATTATTGGGTGCCCAGTGACCTTCAATGCGAGCAGATGTGTATACGGGAGCCCGCTGCCCGCGCCTGTCCATCGCACCTGGGGTTTATATTTCACCGGGTAACGGTGCCTCTCATCGTGTAATTGGTGTAAGTGCGACCACACGCGCACACGCACACACACACACCTCGTCACCTGTCCCCGATATGCCTCCTGATTTATCTCCCTTTATTCGACAATCGCCACCACCTCTTCGATAACCTTTGTTGTTCCGATCAATTATCCAACCCGACGCGACGCTGCGGTTCTAGTAATCCCGTGTTTTGATTGACGCTGTTTGAGCCTTGTTCTGGTTGACGTTCGGTTAGGATTTATGCTGATGTCCTTGTCTGAATATCCGCGTAAGTGGTAGTTTGGATCTGATCGTATTGACAGTTGTGGTTTAAATTGCATGGTGGTAAATCTCGTGGAATCTGGGACAATACGAATATGAAATGTGAGATGCCGAGGGTGACGTGATGTGATCAATTATATGTTAGCGTCACTAGCACGGGGTTGACAATGGTACAACTTGTAATATAACTTTCGGTATGGCATATTATGTCATCGCATACTACAAAACTTCTTATTTTACTGATTGAACATTTCGTTACAAATTACACATTTTAAGTGAATTGTGAATTTTTTATTGATTGAGAGGATTTGATTGGTTACCTAAGGAAAATTTTGGTCAGCATGTAGGCTTCACTTTTTTACCCCAGACGAGACCTCTAGATATATTAACCTCACCCACTAACTCACCATAAAAATGACGCCAAAATAGCGGAGTGTATGTAAAACTGAAGGTCGTCAAAAATATCCCACACTATCCCTCAATCCCAGTTTATCCCACAGGATATCAAAATGTCCCTGAAATGGGATGAAACCCCCTCCAGTGGGAACACCGCCCCAAGTTGCCCTCTACCCCCGTCCGCCCTGACCGGATGACCGCGGTAAGCAGCCATACCCATGCTCCTAGCGGACCGTCGCCGTCGCGTCGCCGTTCCCGGTACCGGCCAGTCGCTACTTAGAACTTGTTTTTTACCGGCCAGCAGACTTGTTTATGGGAGTTACTCGTCTAGCTACTCACTGACCGGCACAAAGGTCCGTCGCCGCAATGGTCCTGCCATCCTCTAAATCTCGGAGCGCGTGCCTCCGTATACACCAACTATTTTAATTGTTACACCCTGGTTGTTACACTTTTAATTGTCGCATTGTCCCATTGTCGGCCGACAATAGAGATCGATCCGGGCGGACAAGTCGCTCTGAGACTCGCATAATGTGCCTGGTCTAGGGTCTGGAGTGCCTGATGGCGTTTCCTTTTGCAGCAGTTGTTTTGGCGTTTAGCGTTTAAACTATTTCCACAAAGAGTGAAGAGAGTTCAAGATTGGGTCAAAGTACCTTCTTTAATTCGAACATTCAAGAAAATAGCCGGTTTTATTTTGGAACAAGAATAATACTGTTCGCCTTTTCAAAAGTCTCTCTTCCGGTAGCGTACACAAAAATGGAAACATAAATTTGTGTGTAAAACACTTGAAAACACAGCTAACGTAAATTAATTTATCTCTGTAACAATACAATTCACCCATACGTCTCCGCGATCACACCAAGGAAACCAGGCGGGTTTCGGTTACCTACAACATTTATGAATCCATATTCACAACAGATTTCGCGTTTGTACATGTTTCTCCTATGAAAAACAACGTAACCTGATGGGGGAAATCGTTGTAATTTTAAGATCAGAAAAATATCTAACGGTTCTACTGAGCAGAACTTTTGATCGCTATATTAAGAAATCTCAAATATTTAATACTTTGGAATTTTACTAAACTGTTATTATTTGTGAGGTCAAAAGTGTGCTAACTAGTAAAATGTATTATTGTCAGTGAACTAAACCATTAATCAGTGACGTTGGAGTCCTTTGAGGAGGAACAGGACTTAAAAGTTTCCATTGATCTCAAGGGAGAAGCACGTAGCAGCACGAAATCTTTGTGACCGGAGCCCCCTCGAGCCCCGAGGGTGTTGGTGTGGCGCATCCCGCCGCAAGGAAACTCCCACCGAACACTTAGGCCCACGTCGCATTGTGTGTAATCACTCATGACCCACGCGCGCCGTCGTCGCCAAGACCTTTGGTCAATAGTCATCATGCCCTCGTCCACGTCCTCGCCCTTCGCCCTTCCCAGGCTCCCAGCGTCAAACGTCGCGTCGTTGCATCAAATTGCAATAGTAGTTAGTTCATTTTTGTATTTTTTATTTCGTTTTTCCTTGAGTTATCATTACACTGTTACCTGTTTCTTTTGTTAGCCCTGTTTATCGGAAAAAGTGAATCGTTCTCATTGTGAAATTATGCTCTCGTTCATTCGTATTTAAAGTAAATTTCAACCGATTTCACCGAGAATCCCTTTCCTAAAAAGCCGACACAACTCCATTGCCGGGATTAATTACGGCGCTAGTTACAAGAGGGTTTCGTGTCTTCCACAGACCAAATCCGAATAGTTTATCCGAATAGTTAGCCTATTCCAAGGGTTTCAACCATTCCCTATCAAAACTTTAGAAATGTTAATGTTAATACACTAAAAACAAAACAAATATCTTTGCAATAAAATAACCTGAGATATTTGTTGTGTGATTTTTAAATATTTTACTTTTTGTTTACTTAACCGATATCATTTAATTAACATTATTAGGACAACGATCCAAATCCTCCAGAGGTCTTGCAGGCCCCCAGTATCGAACACACAACCTCTTGTACCGCGGCGCCCCAATTATTCCACTCCCAAGCCATTCCATTCCTCCAACCCCACCCCCTTCCAGGCCTCGCCGCTCCTGATGAAGTCTTGCAGCCCCAGGCGGCGGCGGGCAGCAGCCCTTATCACGGATCTGCGGCCGCGGGGCCTCAACGCCTCGACCTCTTATCACTAGACACATTGTTTCCACCGCCCATAAATAAGCAGATAGTGAGCCGGCGGATCAGATGCGGCGCTCATTGTCGTTCCTTTGTGGACCAGATTCAGATGCGATCTCCATCGACCGCTGTTGATTTATTAATCGTCACCGAGCAAAAACCCACCAGTGCTGGGTGTGCAGCATAGTTGCCAAGATGGCAGCCGCGATTGCGGGTGCTGTTTTCGAAATAATTTTGACGGCATTCTTGTTCTCCCGCCGGAGATGAGGGCTGTGATGATAACCGCGGGAATGGCAGTGGGAGCCGCCACGTGACAAAAACCTCCGGGACAAAGGAAGGACATCTGTAACCGGTGGTGTTACGAGTGTACTGAGGCGCTATCAAATTTCAGGGAATTCTTTAAATTCGATAACAATGTGTAATTTTTAAATTGTTCAAATCGCGGTAGTGGCTTGTAGGAACTTGTAGGACCTACAGCCCCTGCAATTTCGCTTTAATAAACTGTTTGCATTCTAATGAAAATGCATCTTTAGAGGAGTATGAACACATGTTAACACATAAACAAAGCAGAAGCTTAAATCTCCTTATAAACTATCACAGGTGATCATTAGTTAATTTTTCCACTCATTAATAGTCAATAATAATTCTGTATTGGCAAATTGCAGAATATTGGTAGAAGGCCCAAATTAAAGGTCTCGATCCCAGGGACTCCCAGTATTTCTAAAAATTTACCAGCAAACTATAAATAACGTAAAACATCCCCCGTAAGAAAAGTATGGGAATTTAAAAACGTCTGCTTTGTTTACACTAAAACATGTGATTAAGAATCTATTTTATTTACGAACTGACATGTGTTCAAATCAGATTAGGCAGAGTATTGGAGAAAGGTTTTGGTATTTGGCTTCGGTCCCTTCAAGCCACTAGTAGACAATAATTCTGCTTATCACTATAGTGATCCTTGCATAAGAAAATAATTGGATCTTTGAAGTCCAGTGAAGCGTAGCCCAGGTAATTTTTGACACGTCTGATATTTTTACCACCGTCCTTGGCCCTCGAGCTTTAAAATGAGCCATTGCCGAAGGCTGTACGTGAAATGTACCGCTTGAAATTTTGAAGCAATCGATTTGCCTTACGAAATTACATAGGTGTTTATTTAGGTGATTTCAAATCGTAGAGAAAGGTCCGAATGACTTACCATTTTAATTGTGTACAATCAAGTAAAAACAAGCATTGTAATGTAGCCTTTCACAAAAACAACTTACTAGTGGGGACTACAATATGACGTTATGATAGTGTAACAAATCTGTTAAATCTTGTACTTGAACAACTAGCGCTTTAAATACATGTATTTTATAGGCATATCCATAGATAATGGAACAGGATATGATTTGTTCATTAAAAACATTGGGTTTGTGTCACATCTTGCAGTTGGCAGACTTTGGCTTTCTTAAATAAAACGTCAGGTACGCCATTTTTACAGCTAACAGAACTTTATTTAAATAATAACTTCAAAATATGTCTCCTGCTCACATGCGTTTACTTAAAAAGTATACTTCTCTTACCAGCCATCAATCACACATGGTCACATACATTTATGTTCCGTACAGTAATTTCCATTCTAGATTCCCAACCCTCCCAATTTGTTATGGTCGTTTTTCTTTCCTGTTCATACTTATCAGAATGTGGATCTACTCCCCAAACAACAATTCCTTCCCTATCTCCCACGAGTCACAGTCATTGCATAGGTGACAGCCATGACTGTCTGTTGCTCTGTTCTTCATGTCTTTATTTCCCTGACTTATCGCCAAGACCCATTTCTTATCTGCCGAGAAATCATAACGTTTTCAACACCTCGGTCGGCCGGCACCTTTTGACTGTTTGGGTCTTTTAAACCCGTTCAAAGTCTTTGTTAAATCTTATCCCCTATTAAGTTCTTTGACCACAATAGTTCTGTTCACACTTCCTTACTCCTATTAATTTATATTAGTAGGTCTAGTTTTCCATTTACATAGTTTACATTGTTCCACAGTAAAAAGTGCTTAGAATGTCCATATACGGGTATGTACGTGTGTAACATGTATCACATGATATATTGATTATACTGTACTACTAAATTGGCATCTCAGAATGGACCTGATTTAGTTTAAGAACAAGATATCAGATTTTTTTTGGTTAAATCCTAATCAAACCTTGCTTAATTTCAACAGCGAAAGTTTAAAAAAAGTTTCTCGAAGCTGTCGTTGGGTTGTGTAATTCCCTGATTAAAAAATAGGGAACGACTCTGTTACAAATGAAGTAGTACATAGTATTATTGCACAAAAACACTCGGGGGTAGATTATTTGTACTGTTACAAACGATTTTCGAAAAGTCCAAGACGGCATGTTTGTGCATAGTTAAAACTATATTGTAAGATTGACAAAAATGTAGAAAATAAATAAAGATGTTATTAAATAGATTCGTATTAAAAAAACATTTTTTTATAAATCCTACAGCTACATTTACTTCATTTTGTCAAACAAACATATACAGCAACATTCGATGGATCTGATGCGCTCCAGCTCAATGATATATTAAGTACTTGGGGGGCCGAGCTTTGCTCGGAGGAAGACCAGTCAGTTTGTTTAGATGACTTGGAGTAATATTTAACCACTTCCCCCTACTGATAATCAGATTTGTATAACTCATTTGCCTCTTTTATAAATGTTTAAGTTCACTCCAGTTGTTATTTATAGCTCAATGTCCCTTTGATTTATTTTACTACTCTGTATATGTAATCTTCACTCAAATCTTTTAATCTCTGCTCTCAGTAAACCACTTGTTAATAATCATATACAACATGAGTATTAATCAATTAAATTTTGGACTTGAACTATAATATAATAATTTATGTTCTTAGCTCTTAAGACTTCATGTAATTTAATACAAAGCCTCTCGTAAAAGATACCAAAAAAAATACTTTAACAGTTCCCTTGTGAATTATGAACAGCTGTTACAATTCTTTTGTTTTGATTTGATACTCCGTAAGCCCAAAGTTATTTTTTTAATTTTTCATTTTAGTTTTTTTACATTATTTGATTTTCCCTGGGGATGAGGCCTGTCTACAAATTATTTTTATCCCAGAAATTAGTTATTTCGAGCATTTGAAGGAAATCGTTGGAGCCGTTTTTGAGATCCGTGTCGCAAGCGAGCAAGCAAACCTTACTCATATTAGAGTATAGGATAATCGTATCAAGTACATTTTAATTTAAAAGGGCTATTCAGAATAAAAACTATTAAATTAGCCTAATGTTAAAAATCCACTCAAATCATCTGACTCTCAACCATATAGTTTCAATTGTTCAACATTCCGTTCTACAAAATCAAGGGCGAAATACTTGCAGTTGGAGCGGCCTAACACGAACTGATGGCTGGTGGCTGGTGGCATGATCGCCCCCCGTACCACACCATTAGTAAACATCCTCTCTGGAAGTAGACCACAGCTAGAAGCCATTTAAATATTTATGTCAGAATGACGCCGCCTCTGGACAGGTGTGAGAATCGATTAATGCTATCATTTAATGTAATTGGATCCGAGTCAGTTGCTAATGAGAGGGGAACGCGCGCGTAGTTATGCGGGAGCACCTGGTGTGTGTGTGTGTGTGTGTGTGTGTGTGTGTGTGTGTGTGTGTGCGTGTGTTGGTGCTGGTACAGTTGAGTTGTACTGCTTACTAGAATCTATATGAACATCTTATGTAATTTTTTTTCACCACACTACGCTGTAATCACCTGTTTTCGGAACGTCATTTGAATACCGAAAGAAGAGTTTTTCCGCCCAAGGGCCGAAAGTCAGCTGCTCTATTTAGCCAGTGTTGCCAGCTTGTTTTCAAGCGTTCACGACGTTACCTGGTTAATCCGTGCATACTATTTTGTGTTCTTTGGTTGAAACACTGGAACAAATAACAATAAAATTCAAAACATTGTGCTATTGATGATTTTTTTGATTGGTTTGATTTGATTGGTTAACTGTTTTTAGTCCGATATTGCATGAGGCTGCTCGTGTTTTATGACCGATCACATTTAACCCGTTAATAATTGCAGTATGGTGAAAAATAGCGTTCACACCTCTGCCGAAAGGGTTTTGCATAGCCCTCGAACGATTTATGACCTCAACTTCGTCTCGGTCATAAAACACGATCTCGGGCCAGCAAAACCCCACTTTCGGCCCTTGGTGCGAAATATACTATTATTTCACCTTCCCTTCATCCTTGACGCACCATAACGTTGTGGAATCCTACGCCTATCCCCCTGTGTCTTATATTCGTAAAGCAGCTAACCCTATTTAACGCTTAAAGATCGCAAAGGGTTTATGCGGTATTTTGAAAAATAGCCTCTGCAATAATTTTTTGCTGTTGTACGTATAGATCTATGTTTATCTTTGTACATAATTATTAATGCACTTCAAATTACATTCATTTAGCAAAGTTTAGATCAACTAAGTTATTTAAGACATTTTCCATTTGCCATCACTGATTAGTAAAACAAGTTTCACGACGTTTCGGGATCTGGGCACTGTTCCCGTGAGGTGAGAAAAATATTTAAAACACAAGAAAATTACATAAAATTATGAATGTGTTGAACTATTTCTTATTACACCTAAAATTGTTGTTATCTTAACTAGCTCATAAAAAAACAAACGGACTAGAACAGTAGATTCTCCAGCCCAGCTTTCACGTTTGTTACATCTTTTTATTTTTTATGTTGTAAAATATAAAATAAATGAGTGATTTAAATAAAAATAACTCTTAATTTATCCAATTTTGACGTTTAGCGAACGTGTTTTAAATGATTTCAAACTATAAATGCTGTGTATATCGTTAAAGAGTGTCCTAATTAACGATTTTCTCAGCAGTTGTTATCCATGCTCAACGCTATAGCCACATCCAAAGCTATGGTTCAGTTATCCGAATGTGACTAACTTAGAAATCTGTTCACACCAATATAATATTATAGGTGCTTGTGGTGCACCTCAGCTCACAGCGGAGAATTATGCCCATATAGTTCTATATGAGTGTTTCCAATATCCTGGTGTGTGACGGAAAGACGATTGTTCTTTATCAAGCATGGGTTTACAGTACTTTAAGATGGGGCTCCAGCCACGCAACCACCCGCGTTATTATACTGCTTCCCCCACAAGGCCTATTTTAACTTTCAAAGTCTATCCCTTCTAAACGAAGTATCCGAATCAGGAAAAAACCGTGCTATTGAGGTTTGTAAAAAAATAATAGTCTAACTATAGAGACATTTTGAAAATGCACGTGTTATCGAGGGTTGTGTTAGTGAGTTTCTCCGTGTTACAGACGCACAGCCAGCACATGCCGTTCATCCAGGGTTGTGTTAGTGTGTTTCTACTGTACCGCTGTCTCCGTGTTACAGACGCACAGCGAGCACATGCCGTTCATCCAGGGTTGTGTTAGTGTGTTTCTACTGTACCGCTGTCTCCGTGTTACAGACGCACAGCGAGCACATGCCGTTCATCCAGGGTTGTGTTAGTGTGTTTCTACTGTACCGCTGTCTCCGTGTTACAGACGCACAGCGAGCACATGCCGTTCATCGAGGGTTGTGTTAGTGTGTTTCTACTGTACCGCTGTCTCCGTGTTACAGACGCACAGTGAGCACATGCCGTTCATCGAGGGTTGTGTTAGTGTGTTTCTACTGTACCGCTGTCTCCGTGTTACAGACGCACAGCGAGCACATGCCGTTCATCGAGGGTTGTGTTAGTGTGTTTCTACTGTACCGCTGTCTCCGTGTTACAGACGCACAGAGAGCACATGCCGTTCATCCAGGGTTGTGTTAGTGTGTTTCTACTGTATCGTTGTCTCCGTGTTACAGACGCACAGCGAGCACATGCCGTTCATCCCGGGTTTTGTTAGTGTGTTTCTACTGTACCGCTGTCTCCGTGTTACAGACGCACAGTGAGCACATGCCGATCATCCAGGGTTGTGTTAGTGTGTTTCTACTGTACCGCTGTCTCCGTGTTACAGACGCACAGCAAGCACATGCCGTTCATCGAGGGTTGTGTTAGTGTGTTTCTACTGTACCGCTGTCTCCGTGTTACAGACGCACAGCGAGCACATGCCGTTCATCGAGGGTTGTGTTAGTGAGTTGCTACTGTACCGCTGTCTCCGTGTTACAGACGCACAGCGAGCACATGCCGTTCATCGAGGGTTGTGTTAGTGTGTTTCTACTGTACCGCTGTCTCCGTGTTACAGACGCACAGCGAGCACATGCCGTTCATCGAGGGTTGTGTTAGTGTGTTTCTACTGTACCGCTGTCTCCGTGTTACAGACGCACAGCGAGCACATGCCGTTCATCGAGGGTTGTGTTAGTGTGTTTCTACTGTACCGCTGTCTCCGTGTTACATACGCACAGCGAGCACATGCCGTTCATCGAGGGTTGTGTTAGTGTGTTTCTACTGTACCGCTGTCTCCGTGTTACAGACGCACAGCGAGCACATGCCGTTCATCGAGGGTTGTGTTAGTGTGTTTCTACTGTACCGCTGTCTCCGTGTTACAGACGCACAGCCAGCACATGCCGTTCATCGAGGGTTGTGTTAGTGAGTTGCTACTGCACCGCTGTCTCCGTGTTACAGACGCACAGCGAGCACATGCCGTTCATCGAGGGTTGTGTTAGTGTGTTTCTACTGTACCGCTGTCTCCGTGTTACAGACGCACAGCGAGCACATGCCGTTCATCGAGGGTTGTGTTAGTGTGTTTCTACTGTACCGCTGTCTCCGTGTTACAGACGCACAGCGAGCACATGCCGTTCATCGAGGGTTGTGTTAGTGTGTTTCTACTGTACCGCTGTCTCCGTGTTACAGACGCACAGCGAGCACATGCCGTTCATCGAGGGATGTGTTAGTGTGTTTCTACTGTACCGCTGTCTCCGTGTTACAGACGCACAGCGAGCACATGCCGTTCATCGAGGGTTGTGTTAGTGTGTTTCTACTGTACCGCTGTCTCCGTGTTACAGACGCACAGCCAGCACATGCCGTTCATCGAGGGTTGTGTTAGTGTGTTTCTACTGTACCGCTGTCTCCGTGTTACAGACGCACAGCGAGCACATGCCGTTCATCGAGGGTTGTGTTAGTGTGTTTCTACTGTACCGCTGTCTCCGTGTTACAGACGCACAGCGAGCACATGCCGTTCATCGAGGGTTGTGTTAGTGTGTTTCTACTGTACCGCTGTCTCCGTGTTACAGACGCACAGCGAGCACATGCCGTTCATCCAGGGTTGTGTTAGTGTGTTTCTACTGTACCGCTGTCTCCGTGTTACAGACGCACAGCGAGCACATGCCGTTCATCGAGGGTTGTGTTAGTGTGTTTCTACTGTACCACTGTCTCCGTGTTACAGACGCACAGCGAGCACATGCCGTTCATCGAGGGTTGTGTTAGTGTGTTTCTACTGTACCGCTGTCTTCGTGTTACAGACGCACAGCGAGCACATGCCGTTCATCGAGGGTTGTGTTAGTGAGTTGCTACTGTACCGCTGTCTCCGTGTTACAGACGCACAGTGAGCACATGCCGTTCATCGAGGGTTGTGTTAGTGTGTTTCTACTGTACCGCTGTCTCCGTGTTACAGACGCACAGCGAGCACATGCCGTTCATCGAGGGTTGTGTTAGTGTGTTTCTACTGTACCGCTGTCTCCGTGTTACAGACGCACAGAGAGCACATGCCGTTCATCCAGGGTTGTGTTAGTGTGTTTCTACTGTACCGTTGTCTCCGTGTTACAGACGCACAGCGAGCACATGCCGTTCATCCCGGGTTTTGTTAGTGTGTTTCTACTGTACCGCTGTCTCCGTGTTACAGACGCACAGTGAGCACATGCCGATCATCCAGGGTTGTGTTAGTGTGTTTCTACTGTACCGCTGTCTCCGTGTTACAGACGCACAGCAAGCACATGCCGTTCATCGAGGGTTGTGTTAGTGTGTTTCTACTGTACCACTGTCTCCGTGTTACAGACGCACAGCGAGCACATGCCGTTCATCGAGGGTTGTGTTAGTGAGTTGCTACTGTACCGCTGTCTCCGTGTTACAGACGCACAGCGAGCACATGCCGTTCATCGAGGGTTGTGTTAGTGTGTTTCTACTGTACCGCTGTCTCCGTGTTACAGACGCACAGCGAGCACATGCCGTTCATCGAGGGTTGTGTTAGTGTGTTTCTACTGTACCGCTGTCTCCGTGTTACAGACGCACAGCGAGCACATGCCGTTCATCGAGGGTTGTGTTAGTGTGTTTCTACTGTACCGCTGTCTCCGTGTTACAGACGCACAGCGAGCACATGCCGTTCATCGAGCGTTGTGTTAGTGTGTTTCTACTGTACCGCTGTCTCCGTGTTACAGACGCACAGCGAGCACATGCCGTTCACCGAGGGTTGTGTTAGTGTGTTTCTACTGTACCGCTGTCTCCGTGTTACAGACGCACAGCCAGCACATGCCGTTCATCGAGGGTTGTGTTAGTGTGTTTCTACTGTACCGCTGTCTCCGTGTTACAGACGCACAGCGAGCACATGCCGTTCATCGAGGGTTGTGTTAGTGTGTTTCTACTGTACCGCTGTCTCCGTGTTACAGACGCACAGCGAGCACATGCCGTTCATCGAGGGTTGTGTTAGTGTGTTTCTACTGTACCGCTGTCTCCGTGTTACAGACGCACAGCGAGCACATGCCGTTCATCCAGGGTTGTGTTAGTGTGTTTCTACTGTACCACTGTCTCCGTGTTACAGACGCACAGCGAGCACATGTCGTTCATCGAGGGTTGTGTTAGTGTGTTTCTACTGTACCGCTGTCTCCGTGTTACAGACGCACAGCGAGCACATGCCGTTCATCGAGGGTTGTGTTAGTGTGTTTCTACTGTACCGCTGTCTCCGTGTTACAGACGCACAGCGAGCACATGCCGTTCATCGAGGGTTGTGTTAGTGTGTTTCTACTGTACCGCTGTCTCCGTGTTACAGACGCACAGCAAGCACATGCCGTTCATCGAGGGTTGTGTTAGTGTGTTTCTACTGTACCGCTGTCTCCGTGTTACAGACGCACAGCGAGCACATGCCGTTCATCCAGGGTTGTGTTAGTGTGTTTCTACTGTACCGCTGTCTCCGTGTTACAGACGCACAGCGAGCACATGCCGTTCATCGAGGGTTGTGTTAGTGTGTTTCTACTGTACCGCTGTCTCCGTGTTACAGACGCACAGCGAGCACATGCCGTTCATCGAGGGTTGTGTTAGTGTGTTTCTACTGTACCGCTGTCTCCGTGTTACAGACGCACAGCGAGCACATGCCGTTCATCGAGGGTTGTGTTAGTGAGTTGCTACTGTACCGCTGTCTCCGTGTTACAGACGCACAGTGAGCACATGCCGTTCATCGAGGGTTGTGTTAGTGTGTTTCTACTGTACCGCTGTCTCCGTGTTACAGACGCACAGCGAGCACATGCCGTTCATCCAGGGTTGTGTTAGTGTGTTTCTACTGTACCGCTGTCTCCGTGTTACAGACGCACAGCGAGCACATGCCGTTCATCGAGGGTTGTGTTAGTTTGTTTCTACTGTACCGCTGTCTCCGTGTTACAGACGCACAGAGAGCACATGCCGTTCATCCAGGGTTGTGTTAGTGTGTTTCTACTGTACCACTGCCTCCGTGTTACAGACGCACAGCGAGCACATGCCGTTCATCCAGGGTTGTGTTAGTGTGTTTCTACTGTACCGTTGTCTCCGTGTTACAGACGCACAGCGAGCACATGCCGTTCATCCCGGGTTGTGTTAGTGTGTTTCTACTGTACCGCTGTCTCCGTGTTACAGACGCACAGTGAGCACATGCCGTTCATCCAGGGTTGTGTTAGTGTGTTTCTACTGTACCGCTGTCTCCGTGTTACAGACGCACAGCGAGCACATGCCGTTCATCCAGGGTTGTGTTAGTGTGTTGCTACTGTACCGCTGTCTCCGTGTTACAGACGCACAGCGAGCACATGCCGTTCAGGTGCGAGTTCTGTAGCCGCCTGTTCAAGCACAAGCGGAGCCGGGACCGCCACATCAAGCTACACACGGGAGACAAGAAGTACCGCTGCAACCAGTGTGATGCCGCCTTCTCTAGGAGGTAAGGGGTCTGGGGTCTGGTAAGGGGTCTCGGGTCTGGTAAGGGGTCTGGGGCCTGGTAAGGGGCTCTCGGGTCTGGTAAGGGGTCTGGGGTCTGGTAAGGGGTCTGGGGTCTGATAAGGGGTCTGGTAAGGGGTCTGGGGTCTGGTAAGGGGTCTGGGGTCTGGTAAGGGGTCTGGGGTCTGGGGTCTGGTAAGGGGCTCTTGGGTCTGGTAAGGGGTCTGGGGCCTGGTAAGGGGCTCTCGGGTCTGGTAAGGGGTCTGGGGTCTGGTAAGGGGTCTGGGGTCTGGTAAGGATCTCTCGGGTCTGGTAAGGGTCTCTCGGGTCTGGTAAGGGGTCTGGGGTCTGGTAAGGGGTCTCGGGTCTGGTAAGGGGTCTGGGGTCTGGTAAGCGGTCTGGGGTCTGGTAAGGGGTCTGGGGTCCTAGTTCTAGGTAGGTCAAGTAGTCTACATCTTCTTGGCTGTATGTAGACTACTGTAGGGAGATGACGATGGCCAGCTAGAGGTCATAAAGGTGAAGGTGAATGTACCTTCACAACCCTTCTTACTTATTGGAGGAATGACTTTTGACTTATTATATTGCAAGATTTTATCACAACTGATAGCTAAGCCGCGATTACACGATGCAGGTTAGGTAGAAGGTAACCTAGAAAAGGTAGCCTTGCGTAGGGTGTGTGCACAGAAACATGACAAGCAGCCTGCATGATTTTTGATCAAGGTTCTGTCCACACACCTTACGCAAGGCTAACTTGTCAAGGTTACATTCTCCCTAACCTGCATCGTTCAATCGTGGCTTTTTACCACATTTCACTGTTAGTTTCTTGATTGGCTTTGTCAATAGAAAAGAAGAAGAACAGGGGAGGGGTAGCTTTTCCACCAACCCTTTGTTTACTACCTGGCCAACAAGTTATCTCCCTACAGGACAGATCGTGCAGAAAAATGTTCTCTTTACCATCTGATCACATTCCAGACGATGTAGGGAATGTAAGGGGGTCATTACATTTCAATTTCAGAAAACATAAAACTACAAATGCCTTTTGTGTGTTTCATATTTTCGTTGGTGGTTTTGATAAATAAATGTTTTAAGTGGATTATTGAAGTCTCGCCTGACAAGGGGATGTATCCAACATAAAATATTCTTAAACCTAAGATTCTTTCTAGGTGGTGTTGTTGTATCTTCCAACTTTAGGTTTGATGAACACATGTTAATATGTAAATAAAGTAAACTTCAAAATTATATGTGAAAATTTAATCAAAGCAGACGTTTTTACAGACCAAACGCTTTTCTTATCAAGACAATTGGTACGTACTGGTCCATTGGGTCAATATATTTAAAATCTGAGCCCTCTCCTACCACCCTACGATTTACCAAAGTTGCAAAATGTATCTTTAAACATGTAATTTATTCAGGTATAGTAAAAGTAGTACACTAAAAGTGACACGAAATGTTCTATTATTAACCAGCAAACCTTACGATTTTTAATTATCATTGTTCTGCGTTCAGATTATTTTATCCGTGGTGTAAAAGTTGTCAATGATTTTTCATCCCGTTAAAATGTACTCGTATTTAGTGAGATCCCTCCTCCCACGTACCTAATGGTGGGTTGAAACCATTAAAGTTGTCGTTTACGACCCTCCAGTTGTGGATGAATTGATATCGAGTTTTATAAATTGTAAAACAGGAAGGACTGGATAGTTTCACTGTGTGTGTAGTTAAATAGTTTAAAGACAGCATCCCAATTAATGCAACGAATCTCCTAATTGAAACAGAACTGCATGGTCGTTACTGGTCAGCATTATACGATATCCTTCCACTTTTTCTCCGCTTTCAGCTATTAATGGACCAGTACAGATGATTAATAGTTAGTCAATCCATAGGGTCACCTCTCAAACTCGTCCCTACCACCCTAAATCACTGGACCGTACTTATGAGGGTCGGCTGATGACACATCGCTGCTTACTGCCGACTGATTCTATCCTACTGGAACTAGTTCGTAGGGCTGGATCCTGGACTGAATCGCTACACTCTAAGCAGCAGTAGTGTTTAATTAAAAATTAAATTTAGTTTAGATTTGTTATTTAAGAAATTATTGCAGACATTTTCCCTCACTGATTGTAAAAACAAGTTTCACGACGTCTCGGGATTTGGAATCTGATCCGGTCTTCAGATATCTATACAAATGACGAGGTGATCTTTCGCCACCTATTGAACTAAAACATTAAGCCGTGTTATTGGTTCAAGAAACAGTTATGTAAGGGAGTACAGAATGTGATATTTAGAAAAGTAAAATCGGAATTAGGGTTTAGAATGTTTACCTTTATTTGAAAACGATAGATACAAGTATTTATTATCTCATCCAAATGAACTAAAATAACTTTACGTTTTTAATTAAACACTACTACTGTTTTGATTGTAGCGATTCAGATTAGATTCCTGTCCTATGAACTAGTTCCAGTAGGATCGGATCTTTCAGCATTTAACCAGCGGTGTGTCATCAGCAGACTCTCGTTAGTACGGACCAGTGATTTAGGGTGGTGGTACGGGTTTGAGAGGGACGAGTTTGAGAGGACACGATCTATGGATACTGTGCCATCTAAAGGTATACAAGTTCTAATTACCTCCCATAGCATGCCTCTTGTCACTTCCACATCTTCACTGCCACTCTACCCTCCATCTCCTCATGTCCAACAACAACCTTGGGTCCTCCTGGCTCACGTCGTCGTCCGTCCACGCGCCCCACGCGCCACGTGCCGCTTTGTCGCACGAGTCATTTTCCCGTCACTCTTGTCACAGTCACAGTCATGCTTGTTACCTCTAACTCTTCCAATACAACTCATTTCTCGTCATTATTGGGCCCAGGCGGCACGACCGTGTGCGCGTGCCGTGTGTGTGTGTGTGTGTGTGTGTGTGTGTGTGTGTGTGTGTGTGTGTGTGTGTGTGTGTGTGTGTGTGTGTGTGTGTGTGTGTGTGTGTGTGTGTGTGTGTGTATGTGTGTGCGCGCGTGCCGTGTGTGTGTGTGCGTGTGTGTGTGTGTGTGTGTGTGTGTGTGTGTGTGTGTGTGTGTGTGTGTGTGTGCGCGTGCCGTGTGTGTGTGTGTGTGTGTGTGTGTGTGTGTGTGTGTGTGTGTGTGTGTGTGTGTGTGTGTGTGTGTGTGTGTGTGTGTGTGTGTGTGTGTGTGTTGGTGTGTGTGTGTTGGTGTGTGTGTGTGTGGGCGCGGTGCGTGTGCTTGTCGCGTGCTAACGTGAAGGATTCTCCTATTCGATCAGAGAGTTGCAACAATGGGTTTCAACGTTGAAGGCAGGTGATATCCCCTGGAGCACGTGTAAGTTGTATCCCTCCGTGATATGACGAAACGTGTACAACCAGAGTAGGCTCTGGTCGCGAAACATTTGACGTTTCTCACTGCTTCTCCACCAAGGTCAATGTTAATTTTTAAGTTCCACTCCTCCTCATCGGATTTTCCGATATCGTTTATTTATTATTAGTTTTAAAGAGTAAACAAATACCTAGTTATTTCAGGTAGCAGCATTTTAATTTCACAATTATTTTACCTAGAACAAATTGCAAATACAGAATATTTTTAAAGTTGATTGAATTATTTTTTGTGATATCAGTGTTTTTCTCACTGCAATCACGAGGTTTATTTAACTCTTTAAAATAAACCATAACTCAACGATATCGGACAATCCTTTGAGGAAAGGGCGTTGAAAGTTGGCTTTATGGGGGAAGCAGGTAGAATGATGACATGTTTCGTGACTGCAGTCCACTCAAGTATTTCATACATTTCATTTTGTTTCCTCAGTTATATAATAGAAGTTTTAGAAGTAAACCTTCTATTTACTCGTTTAATATTGAAATCTTTGTAAATATACTGTATTAGGATCGGCATCTGATCACCTTGCTTTATTGAAAAATATTGCCTTGATCAGAAACTGTTGACAACTACACTGGGAAATAACACCCTTTTTACCACGCCCTACTTAAACCAAAAACAGTTCATATATCCAGAAAATTGGGGTTTATATAATTTTTGTATGAAAAACTGAGGAGATTTCCTCACATTCGACGCCCCAACAGAAGATTGGTGCTCGGAAGGGAAATCTGTCAAAAGATGCAAGAGGAATAATAGCTGCATAATTCAGCGACTTCCCTAACAAGACAGAGGAACGCTGGAACATTAGACAAGGGAAACGTGCAACATTAGACAGAAGGAACGGTGGAACGTTTGTTCGTGTCTGCGGATTTCCCAAGGCACCCAATTTGAACCGCCTTCCCAAAGCTAGAGAGTTGTAAAAAATATTGCTGACTATACATTTTTTTCTAGAGGAAACAATTATAGAAAAAGTGCTTAAGACAAAATGTTATTACTCTGTTGATCCGGTATGAATTTTCATACAGACAAATCTTGTATCCAACAAAATAAAAAGATTATTACGTATTATCAAGGAGTAAATTATTCCACGGCTGATCATTTTGAGAAGAATTTCGTTTATATATAAACAACCAAGGAATGAATACATCGTTATTAGATATATGCACAGTGGATTATAACTTCGATTAAAGCTATTAAAGCGTTGGCTTTGATTAGCCAAAGTCATAATCAATAAATGTCCACTTTCTAAATTTTAAATGTTAATGTAAAAATTACATGCCACAATTTACAACAAACAGTATAGGCCAATGCACAGCCTAATACTCCGAACGCGTTTACATGAATACTTTTGACTGCTTAAGAAAGTTGTGTTTATTTTCATTCCATTCCAATCTTACTGTAGTAGCACATAAAACTAAATCAATAGTAAATATCTAAATTAACCACAGACCTAGCCATGCATGGGATCGTTGCGTTTTAATCATAAACTAGTAGCCTGTCGCGGCTTCGCTCGCGATCACAACGTAATATTTTACTGACATTCCCGTATAAATATTGTGTTACCGTTCCAAAGCCAACGTGGCCTGCTGATTAACTGTGTTTACTCTATCCAGCTGATTGCTTAAAAATTATTAGTTATTTCCCAATGTTAAGCTTATGGGAAAAAACTCAACTTTAAGGGGCCCTAGGGCCTCACTCACAAATTATTTCTCTATAAAAAAAGTTTCCTGCACAACTTCACGTTAGGCTCTTTCCAATGACACCAAAAACATGAAAATCGGTTCAGTAGTGTAGGAGGAGTGATTGTCACAAAAAACCTGCTCGCCTATTAAATAAGTATAGATAAGATAGATATTCATGTTTCCGCGGTTTACAATCGGGACCGCGTCTAGGTGTCACCCCGTCAACCTGTCACCCCGACAAACCACCACCTTTTAAAACAGGTTTTGAGGTGACGAGTTGACGTGCATCGTCCCCGACAACCCGTCACCATTTGAAGGAGGTGACAGGTTGTCGGGGTGACACCTTGACGCGAGCGTGCGAGGTGACGGGTTGTCGTGTACGGAGGCGTCTAATCGTCACCTCCAAAGAGAGGAGGTGACACCTTGTTCGGGTTACACCTTAACGCGAGCGTGAGAGGTGGCGGTTTGACGTCGATGCAACCGACAACTTGACACCACAGCAAATCGCCACCCCGATAGGCTCCTCCCTTTGAACTAAAATTACATATTTGCACACATAATCAATTCGTTTAACACTGCAATAGAGACAGCTTCTTAGACTTTATACTTGGTATGGTCCAACAAAACTGCTGATGGTTTTTGTGGTGAATGGTTCTATCAGTGGTTTTAAACTATTTCAACTTTCTTAATAGAGGCAGCATAAAAAATGTATAATGCGTGAATTCTACTAAACGTATTTTTCAGCTCGCTTCAATGCTGTTTGTCATGTTTATAATAATTCTAAGGTCGGTAAAACACTTTCGCAATACCGCAGAAGTAGTCATTATAGAAATTATTTTGCAATTTCGTCAAAACATCTTCGAAAAATTTGAACACAATCCCCTTAGTAGTTAAAAATAAGTTTCACTGCGGGGGTGACCATAGTGAAAATGTGTTTCATGTGCAAGCTGCAGTTGGTTTATACGCATAAGGCAAGACAGTTTTCAAAGCGTACTCACGCGTACTCATTTGTGTCTATATCATTGCATTTTTTCCGTTACTAGATGGGAACTGACGAAATGTTGTTGAGTTTGTCATAATGTATTGCTAGATTCAAAGTGATGTGATTAATTATCATGAGAATTTGACCAATCCCGCAAATCACACTCCGCATAGAATTTACATATTATTTATTTTCTATGCCGCCTTCATGAGAAAAGTTGAATAGTTGAAACCACTGATATGAAAAAATGGTAGTATCTAAAGAACCGTTCACCGCAAAAATCATCTCTCTAACCAATGAAATAGCTGTGCTGTCACAAAACAAAATGTGAGCACTATTTTTGGACCACCCGTTATACGATTAGGCCTACTAGCAGTTTCCCGTGGCTACGCATTCACTCAAACTGAGGTTATAAACCAGTTTCTTGTTGTTGCCTTTAAGACGAAACCCCAAAGAATAAATTATAAGGTAAAACTGCAACATATATACTTTATTACAGTTATTACTTATTTGGTTTTATCAGTTGGTATGTTAAAAAATTAAGACGCTATTATGAAGGTTTATTAAGATGGCTTATAAGGACTATGAAACGACTACCTATCATGAAGACGTTACACGCTATTCTTTAAGATATAATTTTTTGGAGTTGAGATTTCTGAAACAAAGTTACGAAAATTGTTCATTTAAAGTAATAGGATTTTTAAATTTAAACGTCGAATGAAGCCAATCTAAAATTGTATTTGTAGCTACAAAGATACAATTCCTAGCATATCATAAATTTATTTGAAAACATACTTGATCTTTGCACGGGTTACAGAGAATATATGACTCCTGATGTGTCAGCTTTTTCAGCCTTTTACTTGCGAAACCTACTCTTTATGTCATCTTCTTTGTTTACGTTTAAAAGTCAACTAAAATTGAAATGACAAATTTAAGTGATTACTTTTAATATATTTCGATTTTAAACTTTATTCATAGTATCATAAGGCACTTCTATGAGAAAAAAATATGAGTGACTTTGAAATTTCATTTAGGTTTGATGAGAAATAAAGTCACTAGGCTTTCTAAACATCGAGGTGGAAGATTCGATCAAAATTTACGAAACTTGTAATTTTTTCGCTACTTAAAACGTTTATTCCTCGATTATTATACCATTCTAAAACAAACTGTCGTATACTTTGGTGTTTTTAACGTGTTAAAACGGAATTAGATCAAATTAAGGCTTTAAATTTCTTTTTTGGTGGGTCGAAAAATCGCCTCATTTTCCTTCGTGTTTCTCACGTCACGTCGTCGTTCGCTTGTCGTCTGCTGGTGGACTTGGCGACGAGACATGACCGTGCCTCTAAATTAATGTAGTTTTAAATACGGTAGAAGATTAAACATGAATAATTTATAATTTTTAGAAGTTTATTATTTGTTTTAAGGATGGTAGCGCTGATAAGCCAAGTGGAGAAAGCCTATTTTTGCGTTATAAGAAGACGGAAACAGATGGAGCGGGGTGGCAGGTTGTCGGGGTGACACCTTGACGCGAGTGTGCGAGGTGACGGTTTGTCGTGAACGGCGACGACAGATCGTCACCTGGGAGTAGAGAAGGTGACGTGTTGTCGGGGTGACACCTTGACGCAAACGTGCGAGGTAACAGGTTGTCGTCTCTGCTCACGACAAACAATCACCTCTATAAAAGAGGTGACAGCTTGACGGGGTGACACCTTGACAGCATCGGTATATTTTTACGAGGTGACAGGTTGTTGCCTGTGGCCAAAATGCCGAGGTGACGGGTTGTCGGGGTGACACCTAGACGGCTTCCCTTACAATCATAGTAAAGGGTGATCATCAAAAATGTTTATAACTTTTGATTCGGTGGACGGAGACTTCTTTGAATATGAAGTATAATATTTGAGTTGTAACTCCTTCTGACATAATTTACAATGTTTTTTATTCATATCATCTATTGCTATCAAAAGTGTCAACGATGTTTCAAAATGCATGTTGACAAATTCGGTACTTTGAATATTAAGAATAATATTTTTATGTTCTTACGTACGATTACAACAAATAACTCCTTTCATCGTTGGTAGATTATTTTGAATGAATTTCATCTACTGCCATCAAAACTGTCAACGATGTAGTCCCCGAGGTGTCCGCTCGGCGCAATACATATCGAATAAAACAAATAAAATGATAAAATCACGATATTCCCGACCGACAGTCTTTCAAACTACCGGTGTTAACCGTGTTTATCTATTTCATTAATTAATTCCCAGGCGATAATTTAATTCCGCGATATATTATTTACAGCGATCAAAATGTTTTAAATAATCAGGCGCGCGCGCGCGGTGGAGGTTAACGAATTAATATTCAAACAATAATCCGCAGAGATAATCAGTCGTTGATTATTCAACTGGACCGGCCGATCCGATATTAAACTGGGACTTTTATATCGAAATGTAATTATGAGCCGGCGGTGCCCCAGGCCCAGTTTTAATTATCAGCTGACCGACGTATGATTAACATGCATTAAATAGATTGCTATTGTTGTAATTAGTGGACTGTGAAGGAATTAAATAATCATTTCATTATTTAAACTGGGATTGCGTATTGGGCATTATGGGTGTTACTAGTGTTTTCTCTCTAAATAAAGTCGACTCTTTAAATCTTTTGACGAGTATATTAAAATTTGTATCCCGGAATTAAAATTATACAATTAGCACTGATTATCCCTGCATTTTGTGTTGCAACTGATCAGGGTATAGACCTATAAACAATAGTGCAAGTTATAAACAATAGTGCTTTTATCATACTGACGCCAGGGTCAGTTTACCTGCAATCGGTTTCAACTTGCACTCAACAGGTTTGACAATAAGACAGTGTCGAGAAATAAATCAGCTTGCCTTCTTTCTACAATTCCTCCACACGCGAGTTCATTAGCAGTATAATTACGGATACGTTGCTGTTTTTGTCTCTTTTCACTGTATGATATTATTTTAAAAACAATGTATTCACTAACACCGTATTTTAATGTTAGCACACTAGACCAAAACAAATGAAAAATGAGTACTTGTTCGTGTCATTTTTGACCGTACCGAATATTCCGGTGCATAAATTGTTTCGATGCGATTACCTGAAAATAATGGTTGTTACAAGGGAGGTATGTTAAAAGAAGTAGGATTTAGGACGTAGTCTAAGAAATTTAATTTGCGTCTTGTGTAATGTGCGATAGAATGAAAAGAACCGCATTTAGCTTGCTTACTCAATAACAAACTTTGTGGTGTTAGAAAACGAGTTTACCTATAGTATATAGTAGTTCTGAAATTATAAAATATATCTTTACTAATAACTTGCTGTTCCCACAGGCTTCGCCCTGCAAATGATTTATAAAAACTATTCCAGTTGTGTGTGTACTTCATTCTGTGGCTAGCCTTTGGAACTACTACGAATCAAGATCAGCTGTTTGTATTTTCATCAGCTAAAACAAAAATGAATGAAATGAATACATCGGAACTTTGTCGGGGTCTCTGGCGGAGCCCTAAGGTCAGATCAGGATGAAAACCATTTAGTTTTCCTATTTTATGCCTAAAGAATCAGTGTACAAAATTTCAGCTCTCTACCTACATGGGAAGGTGGAGAATTAGTGATGAGTGAGTGAGTGAGTGAGTCAGTCAGTCAGTCAGTGAATCAGCCAGGGATTTGCCTTTTATAGATATAGATGAGATTCATATATCTTCTTACGTTTTATATTTTATTTATTCGTTTAGCTTAGAAGTATTTTTAAGCTTTAACTTTTATAATGAAATTTAAAGAGGTAAATAAACTAATCAATTATTATTTAATCGTCTTGTCTAATTTAAAAATATAATTTACATTTGTTAATTTTTATAAACTATTTTTTTTATAAACTATTATAAACTAATTTTTATTTTGCTTACTTACTAAACACGTTTTATAACTGTGTATTTTAGTCACAGACTACAACGGAATACTGGTTTTTATGGATTCTTACTAAGCAAGTGTTTGCATACAATGTGTCTTTATGAACGTAGCAAGTTACCGTCTAGGCCTAGACAGTTTGAAGAAGTACCGTGAAAGGGACAGAAGCACGGGACAAACGGAAGAATATTCACGCTAATTATCGGGGGAATGATGAGCCTGTGGAATTTCAGGTGGTTATTTGCGTTTTTATTATTTTGCAATATTTCGCAAAATTTGTTACATTTTAGCGAATTTCCCCTATAGGGAAGAAGCTATTACCGTAGTCGGCATGGTAAGACCTAGGCCCGGGACCATGATAACTTTTCGTTTTAAGGTCCCCAGACCCCAAAAACACCATTCGTTCGAAACTGTATATATATATATATATATATATTATATTATTTAGTTCACTGCATAGGGCTACTGTTATAATTATTATTTTTAAAAGAAAATTACCAGAGTACCCTTCAAAATTAATTTTTAATGCACTGACACGTGTTTCGAGGTTTACCTCATAATCACAGTGCAGCTGAAGGGTACTCTGGTAATTTTCTTTTAAAAATAATATATATATATATATATATATATATGTGTGTGTCCGTGAGCACGACATCTCTCGTAAAAATTATCCGATTTTGATGAAATTTGGTATAAACATGTAAAGCTACATTTATGACTTTAAGTTCGAAAACCAGCCAGATCGCTCCATCCGAAGGGGTATTTTGGGGGGGTTTTGTACCCCAAAAATGGGTTTTTGAATTTTTTACATATAATTTTGGAAAATGTCAAATTTTGGTTTTTACCATTGGATTCGGCTTAAAAAACACACATTTGGTATTTTGATCATTTCTCTACGTCAATTGGTTACTGAGATATTGAAAGTGCTAAACACAGTACGTTGTCTAATGTTATTCTTATGGAGAAAAAGAAAAATTGTACATCTCGCTTATTTATGAACGTATACTGACGAAACTTGATATACGGCTTCATCTGGTTGTGGAGCATTGATATTTGCACAAAAAAACAATTTTTTGCCAAAGGCTCCCGTAGCAGCAAACCTGTGTACTCAGCCCCATGTTATTCTTATGGAGGACAAGTAACGTGTTATCTCCCTTAATTATGAAAATAAATTAATGAAATTTGGTATGTGGCTTTGCCTAAATGAGTTATATTGATATTTGTATAAAACCCCATTTTTTGTGTTCCTTCCTTCAGCAAACCTGCATACTCAGCCGCCATGTTATTCTTATGGAGAATAATTAAAATGTCATAAATTTTTATGAATGTATATTGATGAAGCTTGGTATGTGGCTTTATGTGGTATTAAGATACATATATATGCATTGGAAATTCGCTGAGTACGCAGGTTTGCTGCTACAGGGGTATTATGTTTTTCTAGAATATAATACTTTTCGTGGTATACAACTTTTGATATCTCTGATGTCTTAATATTGTTTTCAATGCTGTTTGTGTTTTCAAGTTTACTTGAAACAAACATGTTGGTTTGCGGTAAAAAAATATATTTTTGCCGCTTTTCCCAATGATCTATTGATTATTACTCATATACCTATATCTGCCCTTTAAATTTATTCCTATATTCTTATTTCCCCAATTAATTAGGATAATGTGAGTTTTGCTATATTCAAGATTATATAGTTTTCCAATTTCAGGTATTACAACCTAATTACAGTAAAACAGATCTAAGAATAAGACAGAATACAATAAATTGAGATCCATAAGAAGCAAAGCACTATTTTACTATAATATTACATTCTGGAAGAATAACGGTCTGTAATACATAAATATTCAAGCAAATGTATTGCATAACAATGAACCTCATTATTACATAATATTTTATTTACTTTTAGAAGTAATATACAAAAAGATTAGAACGTTATCAGTGAAAAAATCAACATAATTCTTGTAAATAAAAAAAGAGCGAATGCACTATTAATAGCGGACAATTCTATTGACAGTTGGGCTGTAGCCAATAGTATGGTTGTACGCTGTCACTGTTTCATAGAAAAATATCACTCGAATTCTCGAATGTTATTCCAATCAGCTGGTGCGGGGTTTTGGCAATGCAGCACTTCTATTGGCTGATCTTGGTTTATGGCCTGGCAAACCACGCCCTCAACTGGAATTTTATTTGTCCGCTATTAGGGTTACTGGGTAAACAACTGTATGAAATAAAGTATAACAATTTCATTCTTATAGTAGTCGATGTAACCTTTTATATTCCTAATAGATCCTCAACCTTATCACTGAGTTCTAAATGCTTTCCTCGTTTTCCAGTGACCACCTCAAGATCCATATGAAGACCCACGACAACCAGAAGCCGTTCCAATGTACGGTCTGCAACCGAGGCTACAACACCGCAGCGGCCCTCACCAGTCACATGCAGGTCGAACATAACTCCATACATCTTGTGTTTAAGAGGGGGCTCCAGTCACGAGACTTTTGGCGTTTCTACCTGCTTCCCCCATAAGGCCAATGTTAACTTTCAAGTTCCGTCCAGTAGTTATTTGTCAATATATCGTTTTAAAATGTTGTAGGAATATTTACTGATGATGTCCGGGCGGCCTATCTTAGTTTTTAAAGTTGATAACAAATTATCTAATTTTTAGTATTTTGAGAAAAAATCTTCAATAAATAATAAATAAGTTCGAAACTTTGCTTACTGAAATCGCTTCGTTATTTTTTTCTCTTTAAAACAAGCCATAAATCAACAATATCCGACCACCCGTTTAGGGTGGATGGAACTTGAAAGATAACATTGCTCTTATTGGTTTATAAATCTACCTGGATTTACCGGTGCCCCCTTTTTTCACCCGCTCTCCTGTAAGACCAATGTTAACTTTCAAATTCTGTCCCTCAACGGATTCGAAATCGTTAGTTTAAGGTTCATCTTCAAGAATAAAAAATACCTTGCGATTTCAATCAGCAGAATTTTTGATATCACAAATAGTTCAACTGTGAAAATTCCTATTGAAAAATTTTTGAACAATTATATTTTATTGCAAAATTTTTCTCACTGAAATCGCTTGGTATTGCTTTGCTTTAAAATGAGCGATACACTAATGATATCGGATAATCCGCTGAGAAGGGGCGACCTTTGAAAGTTAACATGACCTTTTGGGGGAAAGCAGGTAGGAACTCAAATCTTTAGTGACTGAGGCCCACCCTGAAGTTGACCTCTTTATCATGTCCACATGCCTGAAAGCCTAAGAAGTGAGCCGTTACAGTATTGAGTTTTGGCAGAATTTATCAAATTTACCTAGCGACAGCCGACAGAACCGCTACCATTGTTACAGCTTTGTATATTAACCAATACACCATTGCTCACTAACTGGTGTTCAGAACCATTTACTAAATGAATAATGTAATGCAATGTGTAAAATCTTAAAGCAGTTTATGTTTTTGTGCTTTAAAACTGAGCTTTGAATAAATCAGTGAACATTAAGTCGCAAGTAATTTAAGGATTTGTTTTTAGTTTACACTTTTTGTACAATATAATATTGTTTACTAAGTATATAAAGTTGCTTCCTTGACCTGTACAAAATACAGTACTTTAATTAATCGATCGATCATTTGACTTACTTAATTTTGTTTGTGATCAAATTGTTTTTAATTAGGCCTATAGCTTAATTGTCTTCACAGTTCATAAAAAATGCATTATGTAATCCTATGTAATTAATTACTCTAAAAACCTAACCTGTATAAAAAACCTTAGAGTTCTTTTTGAAAGTTTTTTTTCCATGTATTACTCAAAAACCTTTCCGAGCACCCCACTTCTTAAAATTCAACTGTCCAGACATTGAAAAATTAGTGCAGATTGCATTCTGTGATCATTTTCAATATGGTGTACAAATTTGTACTTGCTATTACCAATAATTTTTACTTGAGTTTTTCAAGCTAAAAATAGTTATCTGAATAAAATGGGTGTTGTGAGATGGTTACTGGAGTATCAAATTATTGATTATTGAGTTGAGTCTCTACCAATAAAATACAATGAATTCTTTATTGGTGTGCAGAACCATAAGAAGTCATGTGACGGGTCTTCCCCCTCCCCTTCCTCCACTCCCGGTACCACATTCAAGTGTCTACAGTGCGGAGAGGTGTTTCGCAAGCCTGAGGACTTGCAGGTACTAGATAACTCTTTAACTATACTGGGGAAATATTACTTAAATATTAACTGGAGTTATAAAAAAAAAAAAAAAAAAAAAAAAAAACAGTTATAGTTTGTTGTAGATAAAGTCAAATTGTAGTGTTTCAAAGGAACATCTGAACATACCGATTACAAAATATCATAAGAACTCTTGAACTTTATAGTAACATGAATTTTCTCCATTCATCTGTAAATGGTGATGATAGCAAGACCTCTGCTCGATATCGAGCAATAGATCCACTAGTATCTATATAACACGCTAAGACGATTTTTGTAAATATAACTCCTCTGATACTTCTGAACTGATTACAACTGAGGTATCAAAAATATGGCCTCGATCTATAGTTGTGTCAAACGCTTTTCAATGTTCGATACTTACACTCTGAAGTAAGTTTCTCAGGTTGCCCTCAAAGTTTTTTCTCTTATAAAAATAATATGGAGGTCAATTAATTTTAATTTAGTTGCATTCTAAACTACTTTTAATGTAATAAAACATAGTTTAACAGCATTTAACATATGTTATGAGCTGCACAAAAATTCAACAAAATTAATTAAATTGTACCGTATCACAACCTGTACAGTGTACAGTGGTTATTGGATAAGATGGTATCAGATGGGGTCAGTTTCGAGCAGCAGGTACACTAGCCATCAAAATTAACTTAGGTTGGATATTCCTATTTCAAATCTGTATCTTGAATACCAATATAATATATGTATTTTCTTTACTCTTGCAGAACCACATGGTGACACAACACCACGTGGATGGGGGAGGGGGTACCCCGCCTGTGCCACCCTCCCCCCGCCGCACCCCCCACTACGCCCCCAGCCCCCGCCTGGCCTGCATGTACTGCACCAAGGACAACTTCAGCACCATGGAGTCCTTGCAACTTCACGTCCAAGCCATGCACGGTGAGACGAAGTTGTATCAGTCAATGAGATTGAACTTTTTCATTCCTTATTTTATAAACTGTGAAAAATATTCAAATATTTGTATTATAACCTTATTGACTACAACTATTCAGACTCATGCGGTTGCTTGTCCAGAATGAGATTTTAAGGTAGCATATAAGCAAGGGTGGATACATACCTTGCGTATTAGTGGGGGTCGTGAGTGAAAATAATATATAAATTGCCAAAATACTATAACCTTTAAGAGGACGTTGGAGTCAGAAGAAATATCGTCACTGACCCTAGCGCTACGGGCTATTTCAATGTTAAAACGCACAAAACATGTTTTTACTGGAAAGCATATTTTTTGTTGCTGTTTGACCTGTTGATTTGAAATAAATTTTTTTTGAATCTTTATAAAGTTTTGATTAGTGTTTGCTTGGAGTTTTATTTTTTAATGACTAGGAAAAACTACAAAATGTGTATAAAAATATAGACTTTAAATCACTATATTTTTGAAAATGTATTATTTTATTTAGAAAATAGTGAGCAATGAACCTGCCTCTTCAAAATACCTTTAATTTGATATATCTTTCATAATCGTATGTTGATAAATAAGTGAGATATATGGTTTTAAGTTTAACATTGTTCTTATGGAGGTAAAATCCAACATGGCCGCTCTCCAACGCCCGTAAGGCGAAAAATAGGTAAAATACTTGAAGGTATGTGGTTTTTGGAGGGGGTCATGACCCCCATGACCTCCCCCCTGTGCCTGCGCCTGCATATAAGATGGCTTAGTTTGAATTGTTGTTATTTTTTGTTTATATCTAACTGGGCTAGTTTGCACTTTTAGGAGTTTCACAGACTTGTATGTGATGATCAGGTGAGGAGTGTCAGAGACACTAAGATAACATTGGCCTTATGGAACAAAACTCCAAGATGGTGTCTAGCAACTTCCGGTGATCTTAATGCCAACTACACAGTATCCCATTCTCCCCATGAGAATCTAAAATTATGTTTTAGCGCATTTATGATGTTTTACAATGACATAATAGTTATTTTATAGTCTAATGACACCAAATTACAATGAACAATTTTGCTATTCAAGATCTCATAATAACAAGTAGGTTTCCCTCCACAGGTTCCATCCTGAACGGGGAGATCCCCCGCGAACTCTCGCTCTTCTCCCCCCAGACCTCCCCCTCCCCCAGCCTCCTCTCCCACCCCCTCCTGTCCACCCCACCCTCCCCCACCCTCCCCTACTCCTGCCAGCTCTGCACCATGAGGTTCCACTCGGTCTCCTCCCTCCAGAAGCATGCCCTCGTGGTCCACGGGTTCCGAGCCAAGGACAGCTCCCTGTTCTGCGTCCAGTGCAACCTCCAGTTCCCGACGCCGGCGCTATTCGCGGAACATTATGTCCTATTCCACGGAACAGCCATGGGGTTGTTCGTTCAGTCACCGGTGGAACAGATCAAACCCACGGACTTGTCGCTGACCAAGAAGTCCTCCCCGAGGCACCAGGAGGAACGGCCCAGCAAGAGGTTGAGGGCGGAGAACGGGATAGGGTCCAACGGGGTCGAGGCGAGGAGAACGCCCAGTGGGGTAAGACATGATAGCTCAAATGTTTGAGAAAATGGATAAGTTGACAAGAATTCTTTTTCTTTTCAGCAGATGAGTTTCTGACTAAATTTTAAGATAGTACTATATGATGTCCTGCTCTTTGCACAGTGATATCGCAGTCACAAAACCCCAGATGCTTTGAAAATGTTATCGAATAAAAATAAACATATCAGTATCCATTAGAATAACATTGAAACTATAAAAAACCGAGGGATGGAACCCGAAGGGATTTTTTAAACACAAATAGGTCCATCAGAGTAGATTTATTACCAAGATTCATGCAACATTTCAGCTCGTGCAATTGGTTCAGGGTTTTTGTGGTCAAACAGAACATAAACACTGTAACAGGCAGACTCCTTCTTTTTATAATGGTAAAGATAAGAAAATATTCAATAAATCAACTTTTGTAAACATCGAATGCTTAAGTGAACAATTTAATATTTTATTGGGCTCAGCTGTGTTTTAGCTTGTAACATTTTAATAAAAACTCACAATTTTTCAATCGCTATACAATTTTAAATAGTTTGTATTCTAACCTAAAAAAAGTGTTTTAAGCTGGTTATTGGAACAAAAAGTTCACCATACGTTTTGTGTAAAATACTAAAATATACAAGGGCAGTTCACTGCAGGTTACTCATATTTTTATCTTACTCTTTTGAATATTTGTAGCGTTTACAAATTTTAAACGTCAAAATGTAAATTTCAGAACCCCAACCAATACGACCATCCCGGCAGCCTGTTGTGTAACCAATGCAATGCGGCGTTGCCAGACTTTGAGGCTTTCCGTAGTCACATCAAGTCACACATAGACGAGGCGGGAGGCCTCCTGGGTGGAGGGGAGCCCCGGAAGGCCCCGCCTGTAGTGTGCCCCCACTGTGGGGCCCAACTCGCTTCTCAGGTACTGACTAAATGTTGATTTTAATCATTTATCAACCTAAACGTAGCTTACAATTGACACCTATGTATAAAGCCAAACTGGACCAGGAACTTTTGAGACAACCATTAGTCTGACCCTCATGAACCATGTACCTAAATTAAAGGTCTTGGTAAGAATATCAATAGGAAAATATTGGTTTTTTTTCATAAAACTTCTCCTAGGGCCACAAAATAAATAAAAGTGCCAACAAATGTTTTCAAATATTTAAATTTTATCAGCTAGTGCCGTTTTAATTGATTATAAAACTGAAATCAATTGAACAAGCGAAGGTATCAGGTAAAGCTAGTGTTTATAACTGTAATGTCAAAAATGAAGTACAGCTTCGCTCGCGACAAATTAAAACACATTATTTTTAATATTAATCAAACTAAATAATATGGAAATACATTTTTGTATTATTGGTGATACTTGAGGCAACACGGATCAACAAAACTGCATGTCGCTGCCGCCATTTTAAAATAAGGAAAATTAAGTAGTTGCTGAAATAGAGCAAGCCAACAAATGGATCAGACAAATCACAATTAAATTATTTGTCATCAATAAACTTGAACTAGTTTATATTGTAATATGTCATCATAATTTACACTAAGAAAATATACACAAACAAAGATAACAAAAAATGGTTTTTATTTTTAATTTCATATTTTTGTTAAGGGGTTTAAATGAGTTAGTTCACCTAGAAGATTCGAACAGTCTATCACTGCAGCTGCTAACTTCAGCTAAAAGAAGAAGAACTCTTCCTCACTAGTGTACCAACCAATACAAGTCACAGACACAGCTTTTCAATGCAAGTCGTTTAGCATTGTTGCCTCCAGTATTACCGATAGACCTCTTTGTTTCGCATAGTAGTGGTAAGCCTGCTTGTAGCCATATTTATTCACATCAAGCATTTTTAACTCGATTTTATGATTTAAATATTGCATTTATTTTAGTTGATTCCATTTATATAATTTTTTTTGTTTGCAGACTGAATATTTTCATTGCTGAATTTTGTTGTGGTTTATGTAATTGCCGATCATTCTGCAGCCATAAGCATAACTTTATACTATATAAATATTTCGCTGATCTTTCTAGCTGCAGCCCTCATTTTCTCCGTCATTCTCACAATATTGCCGATATTCTGTTTGGGGGTATTTATGTTGTTAAAATCTCAAACTGGTCACTTTTCGTATTGATAAAATTTAAACTGGTAAGATTTGGTAGTTTCCCTACAAATTACCGCCCATTCCTATCCTTCTGAGTCAGAGAGGTAGGCGTAATGTCCATGTCCAGGGACTCCATATGTCTACCAGACCGAGTATAACGTTCTGTCTGACCCACAGGAGGAGTTGCCTCAGCACATCACCAGTCACTTCCTAGCCACCGCGACCGAGTACGGCTGCCAGAGTTGTATGAAGCTCTTCACCAAGCCTGACGAGCTCCAGAAGCATCTGATGGACATCCACGCCCACCACCTCTACAGATGCGCTCTGTGCAAGGAGATGTTTGACTCCAAAGTAGCCATACAGGTCAGTTTGGTACAGTTATGCTCGCGGCAATTTTATAGGTGTTTTCAAAGACATGTCAAACCATGGACTTGTTATAGTTGTGTATCCAAGATATCCGGAATCTGTACTGTCCCAACATCCAGGTAGAGTATTTGTTTGTTATTCATCCGGTCACTTTACAGTGTAAAAATGAGTTTACTAAAGTAATTGAGTTTTACACAATAACCAATTTAGACATGATTCAACCCCTTGATCCAAGTGCTACCCCGGCTGGGATGATAGCACCTTGGACCACTCAGCTACCAGTCGTACCAGCATCAGTTGCGTCAAACCGGGTGATTTTCAATTCTACGCGCTGGACAATTTTGTCCGTTTTTATCCACCATGTTCTACCAAATGCCAGATCCAGACTGCAGACAGTGTTTATATCATTTATAACGTTTATACTCATAGGATTATTGAAACCTGAGCTGTTCTTGACTAACTTGTGATGGCGGTTTAGCTGAACGTTGGCTCTAAAAGTATTAGACAATTTAGTTGAATGTTTATTTGGAACCCTCAGTTGCCTGATTTTCTTATGGGCTATTTTGGGAAAAGTATATCTAAATCATCATTTTTAATTACTCCCAATTTCAGCTTAGGTCTTCTATCGAAAAATAAGTTACTTGAAGTGCAATATTATCAACAAAAATAAACTAACGTGTATTTTGTATTGAAATACAGAGAGTTCAGAAACTTAATAAAAAAGAAAGATAAATCCCACATTCAGGTTGAAGGAGCCTTTTAAAAAATAAGACGTGGGAAGATATATATTTTGTCCCTATTGACAAAAAATATAATTTATTTCATAGTACTTTCATCTTTTTATTCGAGCAAGCATTCCTAAAAACATTAATCACTGTAATAGGTAAAAAGAACAATTGGTTAATCGAAGAGATTAAAAATAAAAGTAAACAAGTTATTCAAGTTACAAAGGAGTTTAGAAAAAATAGAGATGTTAAATTAAAAAACGTAGCTAAGCAGTTGAAAATTAATTTTAAACGTGCATTAAATAAAGGCAAAAAAGTTACTTTGAAAATAAAATCTGTAAATCTTGTAATGTCCAAAAAACTGTGTGAGGAATAATAAATTCAAAATTTGGTGAAAAAAGTCAGAAATTAATTAAAAGGGTATTTTTAGAATCAGGAGGGAAAACTATATCAGATCCAAAAGCGGTGTCTAACATGTTTATTGACCATTTTTCTAGTATGGTAAAGGATAATGGTATTTCAAATATTCGCAATGTAAGTAGTTATGAATTTCAAAGAACAAACAGCACAAAAGAATTATTCAAACCTACTTTTAGTTTTATCCCTGTTAATAGTAATGAGGTGGAAAAAGTCATACGTTCATTGAAAAATACAAACTCAAGTGGATATGATGAAGTCCCAGTAACAGTCATAAAAGAAGTGAAAAAGGAAATTAGCGGTATATTGAGCCACTTAATAAATTCATTATTTGTTTCTGGTTCTTTTCCCACCCTGCTTAAAAAATCCAAAATTATTCCATTATTAAAAAAGGTGTATATTCCCAGGGATATCAAATTAGAAAATAACAATACCAAATTCAAAAAAATGCTTAAAAGAATATCTGATTAGCATAGCTCCCTACTCATTAAATGAATTTTTCCACCTCTCGTAAAACTTGAAAAGTAATGTAGAAGGTGTATAGTATTATTTTAGCATCAGGGAAAATGTAAGTAATAACCTTATAGTCTAAAAATGTGATTAACCCATTGAGGTAGTAATTTTATTCTATTTGTAGTAGCCTATAACGGGATTTTGATTGGTGCTGCACTCTAGTAGCAAAATATGTAACTAATGACCGCGGGCGTCTACGGTTCTATCCGCTAGGGGCGCGGACTGACTGAAAACCCTTAATATCGCCGCCAGGCCTTTGGTCGTGTTAGCTGAGTTGGCTAAGTCGTGGAAACACCTTGGCCAGGTGGCGATACGATGTTCGTGGGTTCGATTCCCGCACACGACCAAAACTGACCAGTTGTGCAACTCTCAATGAGTTAACCAGTCTGTGGCAACGTTGGTGGGAGGGCCCAAGGAAAATAAATGGTGGCAGGCTTGCTTGGAAGTTGACGGGATCGGTTAATTCTTTGAGACTTGCACATGGTCAACACTGATTTTGCTAATTTTTACTTATGTCTACTGTGTGTGTGCCAATGCGACTCTCTAAACTGAAAGAAAACAATATTTTAATTAAAATATGCCATTAATCCATTTAAAAACACCAATTTTATACTCCAATTCACACGTTAATAAAATTACAAGTAAGGAACGAGACCTGCTCGTATGTCTACGCTAATGGGTTAAATAACAATTATTTACTTTGCTTTATTTAAAAAATGTAGGTCTGATTTCATTTGTTGTAAATATGTATTATATATAAGAAAAGACACTTGACACTATTCAATGTATACTCTGTGTACTTCCTATGAATAAAGAATTTTGAATTGAATTGAATTCAACTGTTGTATTCATAATTTATTAACATAAACTAAGTCAACACTCAGGTTTCATCTTATCTCGTTACTTCTTATAACAACTTCATTTTCATCAGTATTACAACTTCGAAACATTTTCCAGGTCCACTTCGCCGTGAAGCACAGTAACGAGTCCAAGCTGTTCCGTTGCACTGCGTGTCCCGCGGTGGCCGTTTATCGCAACGAGATGGACTTTACACTTCATGTCAGAACGATGCACACTCCTCAGCACCTCTCCTCACCCAAACCTCCCATGGTCCAGGTGCGTGGGAGATGAGAAAAAAAGAATTACATAAAATTAAGACAACTTTAGCCACTCAATTTGAAGAGCGCTTTTAATTTCATTGTTTATTTGTAATGATTGTATTTAGTACATACACTAGAGAGAGCATGTTCAAACTGTTATGCATTTCCCTCAAGGTGGAAAAATATAATGGGCAGATGGAGGGATAAGTCTTACCAAGCTATGGTAATAGCTTCGTCCCTATAAGGGAAATTCACTAAAAAAGTGTTTAAACTAGTGTAAACACAATGTAAAGAAAATGAAAAGAAACTACAATGGAAAATTGTAAAACTAATTATAAAACCCTCTGTAAATGTAGTAAACCAAGCTTAAAAATCTCAATAGAAAAACAAAGACTCCTGCTAAAAGAGTTCCCATTACAACATGATGTTATTATTGACAGGCTGGTTTGTTACGCTGCTTGTTCTGCCACCTGAGTTTCCCCTCAGAGTTAGAGATGCAGCTACATCTCCCCGTCCACACCAAGCAGTTCTCATTACAACATGATGTTATTGTTGACAGGCTGGTTTGTTACGCTGCTTGTTCTACCACCTGAGTTCCCCTCAGAGCTAGAGATGCAGCTACATCTCCCCGCCCACACCAAGCAGTTCTCATTACAACATGATGTTATTATTGACAGGCTGGTTTGTTACGCTGCCTGTTCTGCCACCTGAGTTTCCCCTCAGAGTTAGAGATGCAGCTACATCTCCCCGTCCACACCAAGCAGTTCTCATTACAACATGATGTTATTGTTGACAGGCTGGTTTGTTACGCTGCTTGTTCTGCCACCTGAGTTTCCCCTCAGAGTTAGAGATGCAGCTACATCTCCCCGCCCACACCAAGCAGTTCTCATTACAACATGATGTTATTATTGACAGGCTGGTTTGTTACGCTGCTTGTTCTGCCACCTGAGTTTCCCCTCAGAGTTAGAGATGCAGCTACATCTCCCCGTCCACACCAAGCAGTTCTCTTTAGAACATGATGTTATTGTTGACAGGCTGGTTTGTTACGCTGCTTGTTCTGCCACCTGAGTTTCCCCTCAGAGCTAGAGATGCAGCTACATCTCCCCGCCCACACCAAGCAGTTCTCATTACAACATGATGTTATTGTTGACAGGATGGTTTGTTCCGCTGCTTATTCTGCCACCTGAGTTTCCCTCAGAGTTAGAGATGCAGCTACATCTCTCCGCCCACACCAAGAAGTTCCCATTACAACATGATGTTATTGTTGACAGGATGGTTTTCTTCCGCTGCTTGTTCTGCCACCTGAGTTTCCCTCAGAGTTAGAGATGCAGCTACATCTCTCCGCCCACACCAAGAAGTTCCCATTACAACATGATGTTATTGTTGACAGGATGGTTTTCTTCCGCTGCTTGTTCTGCCACCTGAGTTTCCTCTCAGAGTTAGAGATGCAGCTACATCTCCCCGCCCACACCAAGAAGTTCCCATTACAACATGATGTTATTGTTGACAGGATGGTTTTCTTCTGCTGCTTGTTCTGCCACCTGAGTTTCCTCTCAGAGTTAGAGATGCAACTACATCTCCCCGCCCACACCAAGAAGCTCTCATTATAACATGATGTTATTGTTGACAGGGTGGTTTGTTACGCTGTTTGTTCTGCCACCTGAGTTTCCCCTCAGAGCTAGAGATGCAGCTACATCTTCCCGTCCACACCAAACAGTTCCACTGCCACATGTGCCAGGAGTCATTCCCCATCGAGTTCCTACTGGACAAGCACCTACAAACACATCATTCCGCCCAGGTGAGGGATGGTTTATATAACTAAAGCAGTGAAGTGGTCGAACCAACCTCCCTCAAAACCCTTGATTGATCTTGAACGGTATAGTTATTATTGTGTAGCCGAGAGACACCAGACTTAGTAACAAGAATACTAAGATGCTCATCAGACACTCCCCAAGTTGTGTACAGTTGTGAACCATATACCTAACACGGCAGGGCAGACCACCTGTTTGAGAGCTGGAAAGCAGCCAAATGCAGGTGTTTGCTCTCTACAAGGTGAATTGGCTGTTTTATCCCCCCCCCACCCTTTCCATCTTGCTGTTCCTTTCGTTCTGGTGACCTGCACAACATTTTCATGTGAAAGACGTCTCTAGCGGCTGTGCCTTGGTTTCCTATTTCAAAATATATCTAAGATCATAAATAATAAAGAGCTATCGTATACACCATAAAAAACTCTTTTAATACGAATTACCATATCATAAAGTTGTTTACTTATTTTTACCCACTAAAATCAAACCGATATTCTACACATCTTCACTGCACAGGTCCTAAATGGAACAGGTGACATTGATCACAAGCCTGGCAAGGGGATGAAGCACTCCCCCTCGAGTCACCCCTCGTCTAACAGCAACCCCCGGACCAATGGAAGTGTCTCGGAGTCCAACAAGAAGCAGGACTCAGTCAACAACAACATCGTGGCCAGCACTTGCGAGATCTGCGAGAGGAGTGACTTTAGCTCCGAGGCGGAACTGGCAGCCCATCGCAAACTGGTGCACCACGTCAAGAGCTCCTCCTCTGGAAAGGTAAGGCTTATAGTTGTGAACTTGCAATATTGTTTTTATTCATCGATAATTGATGAGACGACGCCAACAACGTTGTAAGCAACTAATTTGAAACTACATTGTTAATATGAGTAGAGTATTTGTTCTTTTAAAACTTATGTTGGTAACACTAAGACAGGCAGATGACTGCTAATTCTGGGCCATGTGGTGCAGCAACTTTCCAACTGCAAAACTTGGACGGTCCACAACGTGTTAGTCTTTTGCGGTCCCATTCGGGCTGATCAAACACAAGTAAAAATGACAGATTATTGTTTTAAATTAGTTTAGCTGGGATGTAGGGTGTTCAGCAGGGATTTAGTAATGTAGGAGAACGATACACGACATTCAGAAAAAAAACCTGGAAAACTTCCTTTAGCAAATGAGTGTTAAAACCTAACTCCTGACAACCACATACATGAATGAAACTAAAGGTCATAGTGTGAAAAAGTGGGGGAAATATTTGTTTTCTTGAAAAACCAAGCCATAATAGAATAAAAGAGTAAAATTTAATCGTCAAAATATTATGTGTTACTGTGCTGTTTAATTTTATTTCATTACTGAAATCAGGTGAAAGAGGGGAGCTCTTGAGTCTAGCTAGGTTCAAAAATGATAATGTATATAATTCTCATGTCACAGTGTTAGTAACAAAACTCCTCCAAAACGGCTTGACCGATTCTTATGAAATTTTGTGTTTATATTCGGTAGGTCTGAGAATAGGACGTAAACTTTTTTTTCGATAGGCAAGTGAGTGAAGCGAACGAGCTCATATTGAAAATGAACGAGTATTTGACATAAAACAAATTCAATGACATTAGGACAGGACAACGTCTGTCAGGCCAACAAGTAACAATATGTAATATGTTGGCAATACAGCTGTTTTGATAAAAGTTGTCATTCAAGTATGCCTTCCTTGTACTTTGTTAAATTGTTATTAATAAATATTATTTCATTTAATGTTCAAATACCAAATAACATTTAAATAATCCAAAACTTTTGCTACCTTAATCACCTAAATCAATGATATTTTGTTCTCAGCTGAGTCTACACTGCGCTTACTGCAGTGAGAGCTGCAAGTCACGGTCGGACCTCGAGAACCACATGAAGAGCCACTCTCAAGGCTGCGTAACGCAGGGCAAACACAAGTGTAACATCTGCGATGAGATGTGCTCGTCAGCCGCAGTGCTGGCCGAGCATAAGCTGACTCACTGTAAGGTTGGTATCACTGAGAAGGGGTGGGATCAGAAATACAAATGATAAAATAGACTACAAACTAGTTGTGTAATGTGCTTTCAGAAGATTTTCTACAGCACACTTTTTTGTCAAAAACTGCATGGCAGTAGTCCCTCCAAATTGTATAGAGCTCACTGGTTTAAGCTGGCTTTGCTCGACTCATAGGGAGGTTAGAGGTTAGCCGACTCACAGGGAGGTTAGAGGTTAGCCGACTCACAGGGAGGTTAGAGGTTAGCCGACTCACAGGGAGGTTAGAGGTTAGCCGACTCACAGGGAGGTTAGAGGTTAGCCGACTCACAGGGAGGTTAGAGGTTAGCCGACTCACAAGGAGGTTAGAGGTTAGCCGACTCACAGGGAGGTTAGAGGTTAGCCGACTCACAGGGAGGTTAGAGGTTAGCCGACTCACAAGGAGGTTAGAGGTTAGCCGACTCATAGGGAGGTTAGAGGTTAGCCGATCAATTTAAAAAAAAGTCTGAACATTTTTAAAAGTTGTATACCGTATTGGCGGCAGCTGCCATTTGTTTACAGCTATTGATAATTTCTACCAAAAGGTTGACATTACAAAGTAACACTCCAGGGTTTGTCCATTTCCAACAAAACACATAACAAAACTACAATAGCGTTGACATACAAAATAACTGTAATGTGGCCCTAAATTGAGGCTTGTAACAAAGTAAATTAAAGAAAGGACTGATAATAACTGGATTGTTCAATAATAATAGTTTTGAGGAGGTTTCTGTATGTTACTGAAACATAAAACATTTAATCCATTTTATTTTTGTACTGATTATTTATGTGGTAGTGTTGACGATTTATAACGGTCTTCATTGAAATTCAATAATGCACAGTGTGGCAGGTTTTATCTGAGCTGTGAGTCTAGAATGCGCTGTTGTCTACAATGGCATAGAATAGTAGGGGAAGTGGCTAGCTCAGTATGTGCCAAGCTGTCTCCGTCCGCCGTTATTACTTATTCTCACCCAAAATTACTTATTCATCACAGACACCATACAAATTGGTAGATCCTAATCTAAAAATTACAGTTTTGAGTCATTAACATTATGTTCTATACCCACAAATCAACATTAACTGTTACGGTGCCTTCCAGGTGATCAACGGGACGTCGTGTACCCAATGCAAGGCGTCCATCACCAACGAGGACCAGTTCTACCAACACCTGCGGCAACACAGCAACCTCTCCCCCTCCTCCAACGGCAGTCCGACCAACCAGCTGGTGTTGCCAACCGCGTGCGTCATCTGCAGACAGACTCTGGTGTCCGACATGGAGGCTCGGATCCACGCTCGCTTCCACCTCAACCAATCGGACACGTCGCAGTGCTCGGTGTGCCTGCACGCCGGGGATCGCAGGGACCTGGTCGGTGGCATCTGCCAGGAGTGTTACAAGCGGCTCGGGAAGTCCTCTCCCACTCGTTGCCCCGAGTGCCAACTCAAGTTCGAGACCGGGCCGGCGCTCGAGGCCCACATGGCGACGGTGCATCGGAAGACCTACCAGTGCATCAAGTGTCAGGTGGGCCATAAACGGAATTTCGAATACTTAGTTAATACACCGCATCACTTCTTTGTGAATGATTACAGGACTCTGGTTTTTATCATGATTCAATTTAATTTAATAATCAATTCATCTTATGTATTGATTTTTATTACAAAATTAGATTGAGTTTTATCCATTTGTACACTTCGAACATTTTGGAATGTTAAGCAAAAATGGACCACGGTGAGTATTTCTAACATTTTCAATAAAGATAAATGTACCAGCCAAAGTAGTTAATATTTAGTTAAGAGTCTTGATCACCGGAAGTTACCGGAACACGCCATCACAAGAGTTTTGTTCTATAACACCAACGTTTATGCCTCTGTTACTTTTCACCTAATCATCATGTACAATTCATTTTGGTGTAAAATCAAAGGTTCCATTGTCCTCTAGCGATAAAATTTTGAATTTAGATTTGTTTTCCAAATTAATAAGAAAGTGTAAAGTAATAAAATTTAATATATAACAATACTATATACTGTAATGCCCAAATTAAGGAAATACCAAATTATATTCTCTTGCGGACCATGACACTACTTAGTTGCTGGTCAGGGCGTAAGACTCTGGAACCATGGCAGCGGCCCTGTCGTGGGTTCGAATACCAGCCCTGGCATTTAAATTGTATTAGTACTGTTCAACTCGTATACTGTTACTTGTCACTTCTTGCTTTGCTGGATACATTCCATTCCGAGATGTTTAGTCTACGTGGACAGGCAAAGTAAGGCGAAAAAAGACTGCTAACCTCATACAAAAAATTAAATTAAAAAATGTGCACACCTTAACGAATGTTTTATCGATCAGGTGAGAAATAGCAAAGGCAAAAAGTTAACATTGGCCTTATAGAACAAAAATCCAAGGTGGTAACTGACCACTTCCGGTGATGAAGACTCTTAATGGTTAAGAGTAGCCGAGGACTTAACGACCGACGTTGCAGGTGAGTTTCGAGACGGAGAAGGACATCCAGATGCACGTTGCGACCCACCTGATGTCGGAGGGCGGCTCGGGGCTGGAGTGCCGGCTCTGCATGAGGGTGCTCGGGTCGCCACTGCAGCTGCAGACCCACCTGATAGAACACACCTTCGCTGGCTGCCCCACCTTCACCTGCTACATATGTAAGCCACTAACACCCAGTCAAGCAACAATTCATATTCCAGCCTGATTCTCCCGTAAGACCAGTGGTGAATGTAGAATATCGATTTAGGGGGGGTAATAAGTGAAAAAAAGTATAAACTGAGAAAATACAACCTTTACGATGAAAAATGTGTATAATACGTGAAGGTCTGAGGTTTATGGGGGGGCGCGACCTCCCCCCCCCCAGTATCCACACCTGCTTAAGACCAATATTAACTTTCAAAGACCATCCCTCTTCAGCGGAATATTTAACATCGTTGATTCATGGCTTATTTTAAAGGACAACAAAATACTTGCGATTTAATTTTGATGTCACAAATTTAGTTAACCCACTAAAGATTTGTAAGTTTTAAATATTTTGGAATGTTATTAGATGATTATTATTCGTGATATAATCTTTTTTTCATTGAAATTGCTAGGTTTTTTTTGAGCCATAAATTAATGATAATAAATAATCCAATAAGGAGAAACGGGCTTAGAAAGTTAACATTGGCCTTACAGGTAGAAACGCTAAAAGTTACGTGGCTGGAGCCCCCTCTTAGACCATCTTAGGTGAACTTGTGAGAAACTTGTTAGACCAACACCCACAAACCTCATACTACAGTGAAAGGTCTCAGTGGGAACATTTTATGAATGTTATTGGCAGTTGGTCAGCTTTGCAATTTTTTAAATTTTAAACAGCATCTGAATAAGTGGAGTTATAGGTACAACTAGTAATATCAATATATTTACTGCTCTAGACGACAATCGATCTTGATTAGGATATTATTGCAGATATTTGGCATTAATGGTAAGAAAAAAAAAACATTTTCACAATGTTTCGGGTCTGGAATCCATCCTAAAGATATCTAAAACTTAACTAGCTTGGAACAACATACTCACCACTCAACTCACTATCACTAACAATGAATTTCAATAACATAATCAATAAAATGAGTTAATGTTAATGAGTTAATGAAAATATTTTAATTTGGTCTGATTGCAAAGAATGTCAATGCCAGAGTCATTCCCCTCCTCCTTTCCTTTCACCCATCAATTGAGCGCAGCCATCCTGGTCGGTTTCATAGTAAAAATGTCAACCATACATTTAGCCCTGCACCCCAAAGTATTGTTTTTAACTGGCTGAAGCCGTTGTTAGGGTACAAACACACAGGACGCGGCGTGGCGCAGCACAGTGTGTCAAGGCGCGTCTTCACTTGGAACAGTTGAGTTTTATTGTTTTAAGCGTCATCACGCGTCTTGCAATGTATGGTGGGTGCCTGGAAATTTAATTTGAGGCTAAAAAGTGAATAATCACACTATTTTTCCACTTTACCGTCATCACCATTTTTCTAATCAGTAGTAGACTACAAACTGCATCTGGATTAGCCAATATAACAAGCAAAAACTAATATACAATTTCGTTTTTCGTTCGTTTTTTAATTATCCGTCATGTCCGTGTCTGTGAAAAACTTTCAAATGCCGCCTAATATTTATTTTTGTATTGATAAGCATTCAGCGACGGAAGTTTTTACTTTCAAAGTAAATGGATTTTATTTTTGATGATTTGAGTGTAATATAATTTAAAATTATGTTATTGATGTTAACTTGTACATTCAAAGTTAAATATTAGTAATATAAAAGTAAGATTGGAATATAAATTTAATAGAAATTGTTTTGCCAAAACTGTTTTGTAGTTTAGACAAAACAGATCTATCTTCGTAGTTAAATTTCAGAAGCTGAAGTGGCTTGAATAATTTGAGAATTCCTCAGGTTTTGAATAAATTCTTATAATTTTTTCCTTTTTTCTATCAACAGGACAGAGGGTTGGATTTTTTGTTTTCTCTTTACTAGAGTTATTCTTTATACTAAACCCCTAACACACCTTTTCATAATACGATCCACCTTGCTCAATGCCATCTTTGCCACTGAGGGAAGAGAAAACGCGCAAGACGTGCCGCTCTCTGTGTGTGAGGTTGACGCTCGTATAACGTGCCATGTCGCGCCGTGCTGCGCCACGTCCTGTGTGTTTATACCCTTATATTGAATAAAATAACCACTGTATATTCTGACCTTGACAATACTCTCACTCCAACTCCTCGGTTGTGTGGCAGGCAGTGCAGTGTTCACGGCGGCCCACGGACTACAGGCCCACATGCTAGAGCATGGTCTGGCCGCGCGACCGTACGACTGTCCAAACTGCTCTCAGAGATTGTATATTTTGACCTTGACAATACTCTCACTCCAACTCCTCGGTTGTGTGGCAGGCAGTGCAGTAATCACGGCGGCCCACGGACTACAGGCCCACATGCTAGAGTATGGTCTGGCCGCGCGACCGTACGACTGTCCAAACTGCTCTCAGAGATTGTATATTTTGACCTTGACAATACTCTCACTCCAACTCCTCGGTTGTGTGGCAGGCAGTGCAGTGTTCACGGCGGCTCACGGACTACAGGCCCACATGCTAGAGCATGGTCTGGCCGCGCGACTGTACGACTGTCCCAACTGCTCTCAGAGATTGTATATTCTGATCTTGACAATACTCTCACTCCAACTCCTCGGTTCTGTGGCAGGCAGTGCAGTGTTCACGGCGGCCCACGGACTACAGGCCCACATGCTAGAGCATGGTCTGGCCGCGCGACCGTACGACTGTCCCAACTGCTCTCAGAGATTGTATATTTTGACCTTGACAATACTCTCACTCCAACTCCTCGGTTGTGTGGCAGGCAGTGCAGTGTTCACGGCGGCCCACGGACTACAGGCCCACATGCTAGAGCATGGTCTGGCCGCGCGACCGTACGACTGTCCCAACTGCTCTCAGAGATTCTTCTTCCGAGCAGAGCTTGACAATCACAGCTTCAGCCACCTAGACGAAGAGAATGGAGAGGACAGACGGAAGGTGAGCAATCACATAAAAAATATTCTTTTTAGCAAATTTTTCCTAGGGAAGAAGCTATTACCGTAGTCGGCATGGTAAGACCTAGGCCCAGGACCATGATAACTTTTTGTTTTGAGGTTCTCAGATGCCAAAAACACCATTCGTTCAATACTGTATACATGTTAATATATCTTAATAGAAAAACCAAAATTAACAAATAATTAAGTTTATATTTCAGTTTCCCATCTCCAGAACTACTACATTTGTAAAAACAAATTAGATAAACAGAATCTTAAAGATAACAAAAAAGATATATTTGTATACGTTTTGGTTGAAACATAGGTACGATAACTTTTGTAAAAGTGGTCCGATTTTGATTAAATTTGGTACAAACTTGTAAAGCAACATTTATGGCTTTAAGTTCGAAAACCAGACAGATCGCTTTATTCAAAGGGGTATTTTAAGGGGGTTTTGTACTCTAAAAATGGGTTTTTTTGAGTTCTTTACATATAATATTTTTAAAATCTAATTTTAGTTTACACCATTGGATTTGGCTTAAAAATAACAACAATTTAGTGTTTTGATAATTTCTCTACATCAATTGGTTAGCGAGATATTAAAAGTGTACGATAATAGAAGTGTAGATATTAAAAGTATATTAAAGTGGTTAAACACAGTGTACGTTGTCCAATGTTATTCGTATGGAGAATAAGAAAAATTGTATATCTCGCTTATTTATAAACTTATCCGGACGAAACTTAGTATATGGCTCATTTCGTTGTGGTCCATTGATAATTGTCCAAAAAAACAATATTTTGCCGATGGTTTCCGTAGCAGCAAACCTGCGTACTCAGCGCCCATGTTATTCTTATAGAGAATAAGAAAAATGTATTGCCTCGCTTTATTATGAACATAAATCATAAATTAATAAAACTTGGTATCTAGCTTCACCTAGTTCAGTTACATTGATATTTGTATAAAAAGCCATAATTTGTGTTCCTTTGTTGCAGCAAACCTGCGTACTCAGCCCCCAATGTTATTCTTATAGAGAATAATTAAAATTGTATAAATTGCTTATTTATAAATGGATACGGATGAAACTTGGTATGTGGCTTAACCTGGTTGTGGTCTGCTGATATTTGCATTGAAACCTAATATTTTCTGTTCCTTGTTGCAGCAAACCTGAGTACACAATCCCAATGTTATTCTTATGGAGATAAATTAAAATTTAATATACAGCTCATTTTTGAATATGTATCTATGAAACTTGTTAAGTGGCTGTATATGGCATATATATATATATGCATTGGAAATTCGCTTAGTATGCAGGTTTGCTGCAACGGAGTGTTTTAAAATTTATTTCATTTATCTAAAATGTTTAAGCTTGATTTGTTTCTACCTGTTTTGCTTTAAGAGCTACTTGATTTGTAGGATCTTGCCCCTTTCCATAATATCGGAAGGTTCTTGGCTTATTTAAAAAATTTAAAGAAATACGGAGGAAAACTAATTAAACTATTATTTGGTATGTAAATTAAGATTAACATATATCTCTAGAATGCTAAACTGAAGATGAAAAACTAAGACTCGATGAATGCAATTTTTGGGCAAAGTATAACTTTCAAGTCTTCTCTTCCTTTTAACCTCAGTTAATCAACATACAAATTGTATACAAGAAAAACTGTATATTAATCTTAGAATAACTTAAAATGGTACTGGAATCTACTGTTGTTAGATCAGAACGAATAAAAACAATAAAGGGACAACGGAAATTACAACTGTAAAACCAAAATTAATAATTATATTTGTAAAAGTCTTGAAAAACTATGACTGAGCTTTTTTAAATATTTAATCAAACACTGTATATCACATTTGCAATATTCAAATCGTAAAACCTGCAAGGCAGCTTAAGTAATATTCCACAGTTACAAATCATTTATTAAAGATAATTCTTTTCTACTTAAATTAAAAAACTTTTCCAGGTTCCCCCATACTTCCCGTTCAGAACGAAAATGGAATCGGCCGATTCTTCGATGTCAGGTGAGAGTGGGATGGAAGCGTCATCCACGTCTGAGGGAAGACGATCCACAAACAATACCGGATACAAGTGCAACGTTTGTAACAAGGAATTGGAGAACGCAGGGGCTCTTCAGGCACACACTCAACATCACGAATCCGAGCGGAAGAAATTGGCGGATGTGGAAGAGAGGAGTATAAAGAAAGAGATCAAACAAGAACATGTTGAAGAAGAGGAGGACGAGGAACAGATAGACGTTGGGGACCATCACAGCGAAGACACGGCGCGGACGTCGGAATCTTCCACAACACCAGACTCCGCGGCTCACACGGCCTCTCACGAACAGTCAAACCATTCGTAAACAGTTCACTGTTCCAATTTTCACCTCAAACTCGGACACTTAATCCACAAGTAAATCCAGTTTGGTTTCTAAAAAATTTAATCCTTAATTACGACATGTTAATTTCGATCTATCGATTTTTCATCTAAAGTGAATTTGAATACGCAACGTGCATAAAGCCTTTTGTACATATATTTGTAATCATAAATGTTTCATCGTATATCGTTAGAGTATCTGTGATAGTTAAACTTTATCCTGTGGCTGTTTTGTAATTTTGCAGCTTTTGATTGTAACGCCTTACATTGATTGGGTATCATATTTATTTATTTGAAACTCGTTCTATCCAGGTGGCATTTGTATCATGAATTTTACTTGTGTGCTATTAAGTATCATATTGTAAATATATTTAGAGTCGTATCTACTTGTTTTGGTTCAAACAACTACAAGGCATTACATCGGGTGTTGTGCTGTTACTATCGTTAGTCATTTTTGTTTGTGTCTTCATTGTTAACATTTATTTAATACATAAGCTACGTAATTTTGTTACTCAATATATTGTTAATAGGATAAAATTATCCTGTGTGATCTGTTTATTTTTCCTGGTTGATTCCTGTTTTATAAAAGTTAAAAATATAAATTGAGTTGCATTGAGTTGGGACTGTCCCAAAAGGTTCAATACTTATTAAATGTTATTGTTTTGTTTTTTTACAGGAATCGATCAAACTACATTTTAAATTGTTTTGGATTAGATGTACGATGTACACATACTAAAAATATAAGTAATGTAGATTATTTAAACTTTTCAAACGTTCTCAAATGCATTCTCAAGAACATTTATTTGTATTAGTTGTAACCATTTTGAACGAATGCACATTTGTGAAATGATTCTCTGAATGCCAATTTGCTTATTTAACAACGGTTAAAACAATTTAATACTTATAAATACTTAAGTAGTTATTCAAACCTGTTCATTATATGTTTTAGTTTGTTACAGATATTATTATTACCTTTATTTTTGTTATGTTTTTATAAACCAAAGTATATTGTACATTAAAATACTGCTCTCTACTTCCAGAATAATTGCAATTAATACCCCATTGTTACAACTTAGTACAACGTTTATGATTTGCAAAAACATAGATCAGATCAGGGTCGTCGTGTGAGCAGGGCGACCAGGGCAATCGCCCCAGGCGCCTCGGCCAGAGGGGATGGGGCAGGCAAAAATAAAACAACAAATATTGAAAAAATTAAGTTATTTGTAAATCATTTATTTTGCTATAGTTTTGGTATAACAGAATTTTGAATAAGACGTTGCATGTAGGAAATATCTGACACAAATAACTTTATATTTGCTATTTTATTAGTTATCCCAAAATAAGTATATACTGAATTGTTACTGAAGTGAGGTATTAGCGAGAGAAGTTTTACTGTCCAAAGCAGACCGTATTTAGAAGCTGGAGGACCCTAGACGCAACCAGTGGTGCGGGCCCTTACCGGTCAGGTCAGCAAGCTGGCGACTTTTTTTTGCTTGTTTGACTACCAAATATAACTTGCGATACGCAACTTTGCAAACGAACGTCTAGACGCGATCTGATTTGGAACTTGTCTCACCCCCTCCAAATCGCGTTTCTCGTTTTGTGTTTGACCCCATCTGTTTATATGTATTTGATAGTTTTGCTCGTTGTCGCGTCGCGTAGATCGTTTTCGCGTCGCGTCACTCGTTTTCGCGTAGCTCGCTGAATGTCTGTGTTTGAATCCTTACATACAGGTTAATGTTGGGTCGGAGGGGGAATGAGTTGGTGGGGAGGGAGGTGCCTGACGAAATCCTGCCTTGGGCGCCATCAAACCATGCGACGGCCCTGGGATCAGATGGAAGTTAAGTACTAAAACAAGCTTGAAGGTTAATAATGTTAAAACAAGAATAAACGACTCCAAAAATGTTTAATTTTTTTACTTTCAGCAGATTCACTTTCATCTTTTTGCTTTCTTTTCTCTTTCGAGGTGGCATCAACTTGCCCTCTCGTTGACCATGGAAGCTGAAAGGCTCTAGACTGTAAAGGACTTTTGTCTGTCATGACCTGGTTAAAAGAATGGGGCCAGTAGCGTTTGTATCCCAACAATTAAGTGCCCTTCATTGTGGTGGCCTGCAAAAATGAATTTGTTAGGGGTTTTATTATTGAATTGTGTTTTGGAATTATTTTGCTATAGAATACTTCAACTATTTAATTTACCATAATGGTAAATGGTAAATGGGTCTTAATGGTTTGATGGTTTAATGGTTTAACACTTACAACGAAACATGACTTTTACACATTTGACCCAAATTTCATCATATTTAAGTATATATAAATTTGAACGAATAGTGTTTTTGGCATCTGGGGACCTCAAAACAAAAAGTTATCATGGTCTCGGGCTTAAGTCTTATCATGAGACCTACGGTATTAGCTTATTCTTCCCTATAGGGAAAATTCGCTAATAGACATCTCTCAACCAGCACTAAATTAGTTTCTGGCCAAAAGGATTTTATGTTTAAAGTCAAATAACCTATTGTTATTAATTTGTATTAATAGTGCTAGAACTATTAATAATTAATGCTGAACTAAGTGCTGACTAATGTGCCTTTTAAACTGTAACAAAATAAAAATAACGTGTTTCAAAAATTAAAAACTGATCCAAGCAGTTTAAGAATTAATGTTTATTAGTGAATTTCCTTTGGAAAGTGAACTATTAGCATGACCCGCACGGTGAAACTTAAGCCCGGGACCACCATAGAAGTTCCTAACGTGACCCCCTGAAAGGTTTGGGGGGGTCGTTCAAAATTTTATATATATATATATATATATAAATATATATGTGTGTATGCACTCTAGCGGTCACATTTTTTTACGATTTACTTCAAATTTGGTAGGGACGTTCCTTTCTATAATCTGTTGGACAAGTTCGTTGGGCAAAACAATCGGAAAAATCTAAACCCATTTTTTGGGGATTAATCTTTCAAATTTTGAGTTTTTGGGCCCAAAAATGGTCAGAGAAGCCCCAGATGTAAAATTAATGCATGTAAAAAGATGGGAATTAGAGAGGCAAAAGTTGTAAGCCCTCTCTCGTCATTCTAGCATAAATATTTACTGAGTTATTAAAGAAAATGTGTATCGGCTAAACACAGTATGTTGTCTTATGGGGGTTTTACACTAGAAAAGCCTGTTATTCCTTTGTTAGAGTACTTTTGTTACCCCCAGCAACCTCACGCCTACTTTCAAGCCTGTCTGGACCTTCTCCTAACCTTATAGTGTGCAAAATTGTATTCCCAGCTTTGCAAGTAAATGAAACCAGGAGTATCAGAACAGCCAAAAAATCAATGTTTTCAGATTTCAATAAAAATTGGACAAATGTATGTTTTTACACTGATTTTGAGTTTTAAAGGTTTTTATGTGGAAATTCACTTCCATCACGTCAGCGTGCTGCGTGCGAACTCGTTTTAAAATTCTAATCATGAGTAAGATACTTAATCAATGATGAGACTCATGCAGATAATTAAATGTCGTTTTTCCTGCAACACTGCAAATTGGACTGGTAATCAAGTGACATTAATTACAGCCCTTTTTGGACTTCGTACAAAGCAAGGAATATTATACAAGTTTTAGTTTCCTTGGCATGAGGAATCTTCGGGTTGATTAAAACCTTTGAATTGTCAAATGAGCAGACCTTATGATATCGGAGCAATATAAAATTTAAAATTATTGAGCAATAGGCCTATCCTGCTTTCAATGGACCTTGACGTATCATTGTTTTAAATGTAGTCTTGACGGGATCTGCATGGATCAACATTTTTATGTAGCTTTAACCTCGCTCTCTGATGATACTGCCTGATATGAGCCTGGGGCTGCGAAAAGTTCGTCTGAGAGAAAGAAACGATTGGATTGGTATTATGACAGTAGGCCTAGATATTAATTATCAATACTATAATTCGCATTTGTCTGTCCGGGCTCCGTTCGTGGTCCGTCCGCGGCTGTTTCTCGGTTATCAAAATGTAGTATTACATTGTCTATCAATGTTATTATTTTGGGGAATTAATACATTTCAGACAAATACGTCAGTTCAACATATATTTAAATTGTGCCCTCCAATTAAAACTCCTTAGGGAATTTTTTGATAAATTATAAAGTATTTTTTTGTTATTTATCTATATTTTTGGGTTGCAAGAATGTCTATTAAACCAGAGATAGTTGTGTTATAATAAATAATGTTGACATTGCTTGGTCATTTACCACTGGTATAATCGACATGAGGTCATTAAACTGTTCACTGGTATCATCTGATGTCAATAAACTGTTCACTGGCATCAGCTGATGTCGTCAGTAAAAACAATCAGTGACATCAACTGTTGTCAGTGAACCCATGCACTGAACCATATTAGTGGCAGCGCCGTCCTTAGCCATCGCGAGGCCTGGTGCAAGAAATGTTCGCGAGGCCTTAGGCCCCTTTCACACTAGTCCACCAGTGTCCGCCACCGCGAGTCCCTGTGCGGCCGCACCTGTCGCACCGCTCTAATTTTCACCCCGTCGCAAAGCACGGGCATAGCAGCTAGTTTCTATATAAAGTTGAGGGGAAATCTAAAGGCTCACTTGACCCAAAGTAGAAAACTTTGTATTTGAATAAGGAGATCGGAGATCTCAGGTAACATTTTACAGCAAAAACTCTGCTTGCAATTGTTTTTATTTTTATCCAATTTCTTATTCTACTTTCCCTGGCCTAAGTAGTATGGCGGGGGCCACTTGATATGAAATGCACGTGATTATAAATGCAGTAGTTAGCATTATGGAAGATGATTGGTTATAATCCAAGTGTCATACCTACTAATAAGTTGCCAATACAGTAACTATGCTGACCTGGGTGGTGAAGGCCCGCACCACCGGCTGCGCTTAGGGGCCTACAGCTCCTAAATACGGCGCTGTATGCGTCTCAGTGTGAACTTTCACCTAAGGTCAAATAAGAGCCTGAGGGTTCATCCAGTATTTTATTTTTATTTTTAAATCTGTATAATAATTTATAACAGTCTCTTTTACTCATTTTTGCACGTATAATATAGGATTATGTTATAACTTTTACCTTTTGGTTGGATACAGCTGATAAGATTTTATATTTTTCACATCCTATTCCGCGGCTATCAGCTGTAATGCATGCCGTGGCCGTGTATTTTGTTGGTGAGGTGAAGAGGCTTAACCTCAAATCTTTAAAACAAGAAAACCATTTACTTTTAATTTATTATTATTCTGTGTAACAGTGATATTTATTTATTTGTATCAACTTCTGCCTGGTTATACGTTTTATTAAGGTGTTGCCGTATTTTTTCGTTATTTTAATCAGTTTAAAGAAGAACATTAGTGCAGGGTAGACTCAATACCCCTTGAACATTCCACGTTATTGGTTATAGTGATCAGATAATTAAATTGAATTTTGTGTGAGACCAGTGGTAGATTAATTTGTAGTAATGGGAAAAGCGAAGCCTCGCCATAAAAGTAATAGAAGGCACAAGTCACAGCCTACTGGACTTCCAAGTGTGAAAGATGCAGAGTCAGAAGAGTCTGAACTAGGGACATCAAAGGATGACGTTTTCATCCAAAACATAGTTGATGAGGTATTTAAAATACGCAGTATAACCGAATAACTAGGGAAACTCAATGTTATTTTATGCGCCCCAAGTTCAGAGAAGAAAATAGCGCTGAATGTTCCTCCTACTACTTCACTATGGTTCCGTTTCCCACACCACTACTGGGATAATTTTCATAAGCGATACCCTGAAACTTATGCATAAAAAAAACTTGTTATGAAAAAAATTTAATCGTAGATTATATAACGTTTCATTTGTAGATCAAGTTTCATACTTACTATTTTACAAATTATAACTTAATTAATTTTAGGCACTTAAACAACGTTTCATTACGAGATAATAAACAGTGTTTTAATTCCATTCGAAGTTGTCTCGGGAGTTCCACCTAGGTGCCTCTTGTGGCCTTACTTGTTCAATCTTTTCATGAATTATATTAGCGAGGCGATAGAAAGCGAGTTCTTGATGGTTGCCGACGACATAAAGTTGTTTGATAAACTGAGTGTCAATGGAGCCAGAAATACCATTCAACATTCTCTTGAAAATATCGGCAACTAGTGCATTAATAATAGGGTGCAAAATGCAAAAAAATGCTTCAAAATGTATGATAATTTCATTCCGTTGCAGTGAGTCCTTCTTGCAGATGTAACACCATGAGGTTGTGAAGGATCTTGGAGTTCTCCTTAACATCATACTTACTCTAGATCACTACATTGAGCGTATCTGCTGCAGAGCAAGCAAGCTTTTGGGTTTTTTATGGCGTGGCGCGAGTAGTGGCCTCTCTGTCTACTCCGTTATCATCCTTTACATGCCTCTCTTATGTCCCATTCTTGAGTACGCCTCCGTGGTGTGGAAGCCACATTATACTCATCATAAAACAAGGCTGTAAAGGATAAGTAGAAGGCTTCTTAGGCTTGTTGGTGTCAATATGGGTATGAGGCAGGGATTCAGCTAGGAAACAAATTATTTGAGTAAAAATGCTACAAGCTCTTAGAGACTTGTAGCAAAAATATTTTCTTTTTCACATTTGTATCGCGTGTCATTATACTATTTTTGGTCTTAAGTTGTTTTTTGCTTGTATTTGTTTTCAAGGTTTAACATTTAAATAATATATAATTCAGCAGAGTTTACTTTTCTGGGTAACTTATCCATTTTCACCATTTAAGTCTGTAATAGAAATATACTAAACATTCTAGTACAATAGGCCTAATATGGCACCAGAATAACTAAAACTCACACACCCCAACACATTACACACTCTGAAACATAACCTCAAAGCATATCGCGATCGCACACCGATTTCGAGTTGTCCGTTTTCGTTAAGGTACCTCTACACTTTCGCCCGATCGTTGCGATTTCGTGTAACCGTCCACACTCTGCAGCGAGTCGAGACCGCGAGCGGCACTATGGAGGACCTGCCGCTCGTCTCCTTTGACTCGGTCAAAAAAAACCGACAAGAATCGGTGCGATTGTGAGGCGAGCGCAGTCATCCCTTCGGTGGCGAACTAGCCCTCGACATTCTCGCATTTGCCGATTCGCTCGGCTAGACTGGGCTACTACAGAGTGTGCGCCGAGTCACAGCGCATGACGTCTGCTAGGGGGTTAGCTACTGTCACTACAGCTGTCATATCAGTAACTCGCCCATTCCGTTTACACCGTACGCAGTTGAAATCGACAGCAACTGTTTACGTAATGTAGGTTCGTCTCCTCTACCACTCGTTCAGAGGCGATCGGTAAAGTGACGTAGTGCAACCAACGCAACGTTAAGCCTGTACAACATTCCAACTAATCTTCTAATCTTTTTGGTTGTGTATCGTGATCACGGACTTTTAATACAATTTGTATTTTAAAACCTGATTTTATGCATTAAAATTAAAAATGTCTTATACTTTTCTTTGTACCAAAAAAGCGACAGCCTGCCCAAATATTGTCACATTTTTGTGGTGCATGTCACATTTTGCGACAAATGCGACCGCAGCTTAAACCCTGGTATGAGGTATCTAGAAGTTCCTGTTGATGATTTCATGAGGCAGCTGGATCTGTATCCACGTGAAGCACGCCTAAACTTTGCCGATTTGTTCCTTCTCTACAAACTTCTCAACGGTTAATCGACTGTACCGCTCTTCTGGCCAAAATTAACTTAAGGATGCCAGGGACCACCAGATCTATGGACCTATATGCCCTTAGGGGCCATGCATAAATTACATCATGCTTCATTCAGCCCTTTTTGACCCCCTCCCCCCTCGTGTCGCGCTATGTCAATCTGTTCATTACTCCCCCTCCCCTCTGTCACGTCACACTTATTAAGTATTGTGATTGTGGAATACCGTACGGTATTTCGTCACTGTAACTGACAATTTCGCAGGCTTTAACGCCATTAATCGTGACGGCGTCACGCAGCCCTTAACCCCCCCTCCCCCGTGTCACTGTCTGTCGTGATGTGCCACACCCCCCCCCCCCCCGAGGAGGTGTGATGTAATATATGCACGGCCCCTTAGCTACTACAGAACTAATTCAAATACCCTTGAAGTCAGGTCCCATTGCAAGACTTCACTGACTGAGAAACTCCGTTCCTGTTGAGATTGATTTCTTCTTCGACAATCTTCAACACTTCATTCTCAAAGTCAAGACTTTTCTAGCTCCTCACCTTACATGAAACCAACACAATGTGCGATATATCCATCGCTAACACATCACTCGCACACTCAAACGAAAAAATGTATCTGAACAGGCAGATAGTTACCTATTAAATTCCTAATTATTGTATGTTGTTAAGTTCATAAATGTAAAAGCTTTTGTAGCAGGTTATATTTTTGTTACCTATTTATTATGTTTACGGTACATTTTTAATACACATTATTTATTTTTGCTAAATTATTCACAATTTATGGTTGTTCATAAGAATTTCTAATGTATTTTTCTTGTCATCCATCTTAGGCCCTATATCAATTTATGTATGTATTCTGGATGATGGGCTCGGTTGGAGCGAGCATATCCAAGGATTACAGGGGTCGCTTGCTCGGGGACTTTTCATCCTACGTAGGATGCGGTCATATGGCAGCGTCTCCCTGTCAAAGCTCATCTACCACGGGCTGTTTGAACAGTACATCTCTTATTCAATCATTTTGTGGGGTGCAATCAAGAGCAATTTAGACATAATTTTCGTTTGGCAAAAAAATGCAATAAGAACTATCCTAGGTATGCCACCACATGCCAGTTGCAGAGATGCATTTATCCAGCTTGGCCTCTTGACTATCCCATGCATGTTTATTTTCGAATCAGTAGTTTACATTAAATCACAAAATATTCAACCTCTCTTTATAAATCAAAATATAATACCAGAAAAAAAGGAATCCATGCTCTACAACATAGACTTAAAATGTTTGAACAGAAACCCCACTATTCAGGTTTAAAACTTTTTCAGGCTCTTCCAAAAAAGCTTCAAGACATCCATAAGATATCAAAGTTTAAAATAGAAGTAAAAGCATTTCTAACTAAGAATGGTTTTTACGATATGGAAAGTTTTCTAAATTTTATTGAATACACCCTTAGGCCTAGAAGAACATATTTTAGATAGAAGAACATATTTTAGATTTAGTTATTTTTATTATCTCCCTTGACCTGTCCAATTCCTGCCTCAGGACTATGGACGGAAACTACAAGTATGTAAATAAGTACAGAAAGTCACTTAAGATTTGGTTTCTAGATTGGTTCTAGCCTAGTTTTTCCAAGTGTATTGAAATAATTGGAAATTGGGATCAGACTTTCTTAAGCCTTGGACTGCCCGCCCCTGGAAAGAAGTTGCTGTACTTTTTTGTTTTGTTGATTTAACCTAACAAAATTGTGTTTAGGGCGGACACACAGCCAGTAAGGATTGACAAGATAAATGTAGCAAAACACAAGGACCCCACCTAGCCTGGTAGCTTCAACACATGATGTTTACTGTTTAATCAGGCATATTGTGGTAATTATGGTGAGGGGCGGATACAGACTATCGTTTTAGGGGGGTCATGAGGGGAAAAATATCTGGATTGTCAAAATACAATTAATTTTACGGTGAAAAATGGGTAAAATACGTGAAGGTCTGAGGTATTTTTTTGGGGGTATTTTATTTATTTTTTGGGTATTTTTTTGGGGGTCAATACCCCGGTGACCTCCCCCTGCATCCGCCCCTGATTATGGTGTAGGATGTAGGCCTACTTAAAAATAAATATGGTCAAAAACCTAGATTGTATTCAAAGATTTTCTTATTCCCTTAAAATAGGCTACCTTGTCAGAGCTATGTGCCATAAAGTTAATTTTTTAAATTCCAATAAATGAGCTGTGTTTAATTTTAGGTGCAATCGTCCAACATAGAGGAAAAGTTAAATGGACTGCGCTCCTTAGCAGATTTGGCTGAAAATTCAGAATCAGTAGAGATTATTATCAGATACAAGGTCTTAAAAATAATCGGACCATTACTAGTCGACAACAATTCTGAAATACGCAACCTGACAGCTGGGATTTTAAGGTTTGTTATTGACTTTTTATAATTTATTTTATTTTGTAATCAGCATTGGCACAAGAATATTAAAAAATACAGTAGACTCTCAGAAATCCGGACTATTGTGGTGGACGCCTGGTCAAATTTAGAAAAGTCTGGATTTCCCGGAGGTGGACATGAATTAGTAATTCCACCTTTACAGTGAACAATTATGACAATATGCGTTTACGTTTATATGCTACGGTAATACAAGAGTGAGCTTCCAGAAGAAAGTTGTCAACTCTCCGTGATACAGTAATACCTCGTTAATCTGTCACCAATGGGACCGAGAGCATGGTCGGAACATGATAAAGGTGGTCAGATTATCAAAGGAACACATTTGTTACATGAAAACGTGATTAAACTGTTTTATTAAACAGAAAATAATTAAATGGATGTACATTTATGAAGATTTAATATAACACTAGGCCTAAATCATAAATAAAGTATTCTGTAATAAAAACTGTCACCGGTCTACTGATTTACCGGTACATCGTCAGTGATAAGTCATCGACTGGAGAAGATCTGAACGGAGCAGCACACCGATTACATAAACAATAACAAACATTGTTTGAAGAACAATTATTAGACCCAAAATAGATTGAAGTAAATAAATCCTATACTCTATACGAGCTATGTCTGTTTGTTAGTTTGTTTGTAAAATGTATCTCGAGATCCAGCGGAAGGATTTTGCTGAAAGTTTGGGATTAGGGGCTTTTGGGTCTAAAAAATCGATTGGTGAAAACCACTACCTCAGGAGAACTCGTATTTTTCTAAACAACTCATTTGAAAATTGAAAATTTTAACATTGGGTTTATGGAGTTTAAAATCATAACACCGGTTACTACGAATAACAAAAACAAACCATTAAATTAGCTTCTATAAATTAAAATATTGTAAACAGCTGTTTCATTATTGAAATAAAAAAACTACTTGAATGGAAACTTTCATAATGGAAATAAAAAACTACTTGAATGGCAACTCAAACTCTTTTTTTCAATAGGCGAGAGAGCGTAGCGAACGAGCTAATCCGGGAGGCGAGTAAGCGAAGCGAACAAGCTCATTGAAAATGAACGAGTATTTGAAATAAAATAAATTCAATGCCTCTTCTGCGGAATCAAACACTGGTTGGTACTGTTCTATAAATAATGTATCTAAATTTATTGTTCTGTTAACTATTGTCATGTATTATTTTTAATGCCCAACAACAATAAAGTTATTTATTATTTATTTATCATTAAAACAACACGGTTGGGCTAAGCGAGGACTCGGACCTCGGTGCCTGACGATGCAAACTACATGATATTTGTATAATGCGGGATAATCACATGAAAACTGAAGGGGCTAAAACGTGAAGTTCTTTTTTTTGTTTTTATTTGCAACAAAAGATTTTGAAACAATTCAAGATCATCGGTCCGGATAACCCGGAATCCGGATAAGAACGATCCGGATTTTTGAGAGTCTACTGTAATGTTAATTAAATTCATAATTGTTAAGGATTCATACAGGTTTTTGTGTTTTTTTAATAATAGGCCCATATAATTATTGAAAAATTATTCATGTTTATTATGTTTAATACCAGTCTATTTTTTATTAAGTATTTTCCTCCAGAGAAATAACATAAGAAAATTAAACCTATTTGATGTGTTGGGTTTACTGTTATTATCAAGTGTAAGACCAGGGTTTGGACCATTCCTATTCAAAACGTTAAAACATGCCAATGGTAAAATCCATACCAGAAAGGTTGGAATTTTATTTGTAACATTTTAAGTTTTTCTTAACTTTGAGCAATTGAAAAGTAACAAAGAAAGCTATTATTTTTATATCATAGTTATTGAACAATGCATTTTAGAAAAAATTCAGGTCCTGGCTTTACCTGGGGTGCTCTTTATTCTGTGGTTAAACTTTTGAATAATGAACATTGCCCCTTAGTAATTGTCTGATCAAATAAAGTAGAAGTTTTTAGGCCTAAGAATAAAATTGTATTTTTGAAGACGTGAGGTGAAGTGCTAAGAGGTTTTTGAAACCCAAAAAGCCTATCCGGAACCCAAAAATGAACGTCCTTCTTGTAGAGTTTCAGCTTACTTAGTTCAGAAATTTCTGTGTTAAAATTAAACATAGGCCTGCATGATAATAGGTAGACACTTCCTTCATCTTTAATAGTATGTACGTAGTAACACACCTCATCTTTCATGTATATAGTAATTGTACTGTTTATTTACATTTTGATTGATCATCGAATGTATTGTATATATTGTTAGGCCTATGCATTTTAGTATTAGGACACATTGATAATTTCACCTGTCTAAGGGAAATTCCCTATAATAGATGTTATGTGATGCAATAGATAAATAAATAAATAAATAAATATGGATAGTTAAATGGCCTTTTTTAATCGACATTGTGTTTAGTTAAAAGAGTTTTAAATAGACGCTAAGCCTGATTGAAAAACATGCAATGTTAGTTGTGTGATTGATGGCTTCCATTGCTTCAAATCTCTCATGAGAGCGAAATAACATGTTAGAGGGCACGTTTGAGCTCCTTTGATAAGTTCTTTTATTTCCTTGATGCAATGAAAAATATTTATCTAGTTTATGTATTATTGTATAAACGTGATGCTTGGACAGAACCTGCTTTTACATTTGATGCAATCATGGTTTCTTCAGAAATCTCAGTGCTACAGGCTCAGTGGAAGTTTGCGAGAGGCTCGTGAAAGACGACATGATGACGCCTCTGCTCACTGTGCTTCAACAGGTAGACTCACGGTGCTTCACTTGTTAGTAGCACTTAGTAATTATTTTGTAAGAGATTAACGCTCCAAAAGAGAATATTATATACTTTATGAGACAGAAATTACTTAGTTTTGCAAATAGAAAACTGTTGTAATGGGTTTCATTCACCGGTTATTAGTAAAAAAGTCTGGGGAAAGAATGATCCGTCTCAATTTCGCACTTTACTGCTGCAGTTACAAACACAGTGTGGATTATTTAGATCTACTTAATCAAAACATATTTTTGATGATCTGTAATAATTGCAACATATTATAGAAATTGCTGCAACCAATGGAAAACATAATAGAGTCAGCGAACGTGGGCGAGGGGGAAAATTGTCTTTCTCACTCACATTATTCACTCCACCTATAATCTCTGATATTTCACCCACCTTAGAAGATTCTGTGCGGTGTATCCAGGCTCCGAAGTTAACACATGGAAACACAGTCATAAACACGAACACATACAGACTTTACAACACCGCACAAAATCACCACCACCATCACACAGAGTCTTCTAAGGTGGGTGAAGCCTATTAAATATCAGAGATGAAATTACACACCACCAAAAATTATGTCATTCAGAAATAAAATCATTACACCTCTCGTTATCTAAATAATACCCCCGTTGCAGCAAACCTGCATACTCAGCGAATTTACAATGGAGATATAAATGTCTTAATACTACATAAAGCCACTTACCAAGTTTCATAAAAATATTTGCAGAAATAAGCGATAAATACAATTTTAATTATTTTCTATAGGAATAACATTGGGGCTAAATACGCAGGTTTGCTGCAACAAGGAACATAAAAAATGGGTTTTTATGCTAAAAACAATAGAACTCAACTAGGTGAAGTTGTATACCAGTTTTTATTCATTTATGTTCAGAATTAACGGAGACACAGCATTTAATTATTATCCATAAGAATAACATGGGGGCTGAGTACGCAGGTTTGCTGCTACGGGAGCCTTTGGCAAAAAAGATTTTTTTGAACAAATATCAATAGACCACACCACGAGATGAAGCTGTATATACCAAGTTTCGTCAGTATCCGTTCGTAAATAAACGAGATATAAAAATTTTCTTTTCCTCCATAAGAATAACATTAGACAATGTACTGTGTTTAGCACTTTCAATAACTCGGTAACCAATTGACGTAGACGAATGATCAAAATACCAAATTGTGTGTTTTTTTAAGCTGAATCCAATGGTGTAAACTAAAATGTGACTATTTCAAAAATGATGTGTAAAAAATTAAAAAAAAAACATTTTTGGGGTACAAAACCCCCCAAAATACCCCTTTGGATAGAGCGATCTGGCTGGTTTTCGAACTTAAAGTTATAAATATTGCTTTACTCGTTTATACCAAGTTTCATCAAAATCGAATCATTTTACGAGAGATCGTGCTCTCGGACATATATATACAATTTCGAACGAATGGTGTTTTTGGGGTCTGGGGACCTCAAAACGAAAAGTTATCATGGTCCCGGGCCTAGGTCTTACCATGCCGACTACGGTAATAGCTTCTTCCCTATAGAGGAAATTCGCTAAAAACGGTCGCTCTCTCAGCTGCCCAATTGGTTACATATTATATTTAATACTTCACATATGAGGTCGTTGACCAAAGTAAATATCTTCCCACTCCTTCAACCTTATTCTAAAAACCCAGAACTGCTCAGCTGTATTTATGTGGAGATAGTTATGTGTTTAATCCCCAGTTAATTTGTATTTGCTAAAGCTTTGTTAGGTAGTTATTATACCCTGGTTGATTTTGTTATGAAATAGTTTTTTAAATATTATTAATGCTTAGTTTATGAAAATGTGAAATAGCTTGAGCAAATTAATAAGTGTAGTGAGATAAGGATGTCTTACAGATCAACGAACTCACTTCAAATATCTATATTTATTATCAGTTACTTTTTCATGAGCTTTTACAATAGTTGTAACGCACCTTTAGCAACAAATAAATAAGTAAATTTGTCTAACTAAAATTAAATTATATGAGAATGCTTTATTGCCATTTGGCAATCGCACATTTTCACAGTGAACTTTTAGATAATGAATTTCTACTCTGCAGTAAAGTAAATCCTTATAATTGTAACTTATAGTCAATAGGCAGTAGTAAGTTCTATGAATGATATATTTTTTCTCCTGAGATGCCTTAGTGGTTTGATATTCTAATTGTGTATTCATTTCAACAGTACAACGACTGGAAGCCAGAGTCAAAAACAGAAACCTCTGACACCCTTCTGCAAATTGTCAACATCATTTGGAATCTTTGGTAATATATACACTTATGTTATTCCCTTGGTTAATTTTGTGTTGATTTTTCAAACCAGATATTTCAAAGTTATATATGTATTACATGCTTTTTCCCAGCATAGAACTAAAGCAGTAAATCTACAAAGATAGCAGATAAATCCTCGTCCACAAAAGCACTATTCTGGTACATATGCGCTGCAACGACGTCATACTCATAAAGCGTACTGCGGTGGAAATGTGCTTTTGTTATTCATAAGTAACATAAAATATCCTGACATTTCACTATGGTAAGGTGGGCCTAACGTAGGTAAGGCAGGTAGACCTAATGTTTTGTTACACGGACCATCACAAAAATCACTTCGCTCTGGTGCATTACCTTAATTTGTAGCCTTTCTTTTCCCATGTTTCCCAAGTTTCAAGGGTTTTTTCAGTTAATTTGATTCAAAAAGGTGAACACTCATTTAACCCTGTGAATTTAATTCTATGATATTACAGTTTGCTTATATCTGAAATATCTGAAACTGTGAAAACATTATAGAGATTTGACCATTGTCAGTCTTACATATCGTTTGTTGATAGTCATTCCACATGAAATCACCTAATGCTGGTTGCATGATCATTTAAAATTTTCTTTATTTTCTTAACGTGTTTTCTTCTACTCCTTAGAAGAATAAAACTAATGTTTTAAAAATGTTTAACACATGCGGTTTGGGAATTATGCTTACTTACAAATACCGTGGAGAAAAAATATCAAAAGCATCTGAAGTCAAAAATGGAAATTTTGAAAGGTTGAGCGATTTGGGGGTTAAATATCTAAAAAGGGGAGCAGATAAATGGTTGATTTTGTGTGTGTTACCTAACCTAACTGAGTAGTATTGATGGTGTATGTATAATCTTGTGGTTCACTGTACTTTCCAAAATATGAGCATCGATGTTAGTGGTTAGATACAATGTGTCCGCAGCCGATGTTGCTCAATAGCGTAAGCGTCCAAATAATTTATTACTTACTTTTGAAAACATTATTTTGACATACAAAATATGTTAATCAAACATTTATGTTAATAACATGTTTTAGTTCAAATTTAACCTTACCTAACATAGTCTTCTTAATCTATTAATTAATGTTCATTATTCTTATTTTTGTTTTCAGTGAATCTGATGAAACAGCTCTTAAATACTTCAATTCTGCAAATGTTTTGAATATATTGCTGAGGTGCCTTGATTACAAAACAGTAGGCCTGGATCTTGCCATCACTGTCTGTAAGTATATAGACCAAATTGCAGTTGGAGATCCTTCTTATTATAATTTTGACATTGCTGATGACAAATGTTTTTTGTAATGGCAATACAAATATTATTATAATTAAATAGCATTATTCCTGGCATAGTTGGCCAATAGTTGGGTTGAGACAAACTTTAGCCTACTTTATTTATTTTTCTTAAAATATCTGTTATTTTCCTTTATTTTATCTGTCTACCCGACTCAGGCTTGTGTATGGAAAGTAGTCAATAAAACAAGGGAGGAGGAAGTATAATAAGAATTGGCATGATAATTGTAAGAAATAATGCAATACTAGACCCATAAATTGATTCTAAATAAATGAAACAATTTAAGAATAAAAATGTAATTTGCCAATGGAAAATGCAATTTGGAGGAAATAATCACAATTGGCTAAGTTCTTGAAGCAAGAGACGTGACACAGAAATTTATTGTAGGATGAATAGTAAATTCAACATAGGGTACCATAAATTAAAATACAGGAAATCTCAATTTAATATTCTGTTCTTATGTTATGTACCATTTGCATGATATTACCAATCAAGGTGCCCCGGTACCTACATTTAAACTTTTTACTGCAAATAAACTAAATTTGTTGTTTTATTTTTCCTTGTATTACAGCAATCCCAGTTATATGGAAAGGTATATTCTTTCATTGAATAAATTTTATAAATGGACTGTACTGATCAAATTTACCTGACCAGGTCTAGGATTTTAACCTACGACTGGTGTGTATTCAGATTGTTTTTTTTTATGACATCCCTTGTCAACAACCAACTAATGAAGTTTCAACTAATGAAGCAACAGAAAACACAAACGTTATGAAGGCCATCCAGGATCTAAATTATTATTTTACCTTATCACTGGAAGTTTTAACTAAGGCTACTTTCACATACTATTTCTTGTTGATGGGATGCTCATTCCAGAACATATATCCTAATTAGTTACCTGTATCAGGTCAGTGCCTCAACTCTGTTTCTGAAGACAACGCAGCAGTTCTCTCAGTTCTGCGTAGCTACGAGACAGATCTCCTCAGCCTGCTCCCCGTCAGTGCGGAAGACAACAGAATGGTGCTACTAAAGACTTTGGCTGCTGGTGAGACTTATATTTAAACAGTAATTCAAGATAAGTAAAAAAATTATATAATTAAATACACTTGACAATTTTAATTTTTGCGTAATCTGTTTTAAAAGACACACATAATTGAATTATACGCTTTTTATTTGTTATCAAGCAATAACAATTGAGTAATGCTGAGTTAGTTCATTGCTAATGCTCAGTAGTTAATGCATGTTTTTAATGCTCCTATTCTAATTCAAGGTCACACTGGAAGCTTACCAGGTGAATCTGTTTTTTTTTAAGTCCATAAAACTATCTGAAGACTCATCAACGAAGAGCCTCAGAAACTCAGAGATAAGAATTTCCTAGTTAGATTTAGTTAGTTATAACTGTGTACTCTGTAGGTAATTAATGAGCTGTCACTGAAAAATACCTCTTACGTATGATAATTTTTACTTTGCTAATCTATTTAATACCATGGTTAAATATAACAGCATTTTATGTTTTATTTTCAACTTATAATAATCCCCTACCTCCTTCCGGTCATAAACTGAGTGCAGATGACCCAGAGTAAATATGGCACCCATAGTGTTAATGGGCAGCCACATAATGTATGTTGTCAGTAGTGTCCACTACAAGATGACAACTGCAAGAGCTTTTAGGCTTATAAAACCAATTTTCCTTATCCATACACAAAACTCAAAACACTAAAAGATTTATGTTATACCATATTACAGATGCCATTTGACACCAATATAAATCTTAGAACTATAGTATTGTACTGCTTGGGTACCAAACACATGTCAATAAGCTTGATACAAATTCTAAAAATTTGTCGGTTATAAAATTATCTTACTAATATTATGTGATCTTGTGTTTGTTTACACACAAAATACTAGACCAGTCAGATGAAATTTGGGAGGGTTTTGGTTGTGCCCGCTTTTTGAACCTGCAACCCTACGAGCTGAGTGGAAGTTTAATAACCAGCTAATAAACTAGTTGTTTAACTAACACACTGGGCAGACTGACCATTTTTTAAACTACCTAGTTAAATGTGTATGGTTAAAAATTGTAATAGGTTTCATCAACTTTTTTCTTTGTTTTGGATTGCTGTTATTGTTATTGCTGATTTAGGAAACCCCAGCTAAGCTACTAGGCACTTCTTCCAGGAATTTTGCGCAGGTTACCGCAAAATGGTAGGATATAACAGGAAAGAAAGGGTAGGTTGGGACAAGCAGCCTAATTGACCTTTCAGAGAGCCAACTCCCATGATTCTGTGACAGCTGTGATAAAGCAAACAGGCGGCCCCGCTCTGCCCTCCATTTGGCCAACTCTGCTGTCAGTGTATCCAAGTACAACAGCCAGGGACCACATTCTCAGGTCGGGGACCAAATCCGGAGGTTCCGTCCCCGGCCGCTGCAAATGGAGAGACCAAAGGTGAAAGGAAACTAGTCATAATTGATAGTCAAAATACTTACCATATGTAATGACAATTTCATTTGCTGTACCTGATGTCAGTATCAAAACTAGTATAAACCAGAATTAAAAATTGTCCTGGGGCTTGTTGTGGATTAGTTTTTAGTAACTTTTTTTAAGAGATTGGTGCTCTGTTTTAACCTTACTTATGCCTGACCACATGGACTTCGACCTAGTGTGGAATATGCAACCTTGACCATCGAACTAAAGTCTTTCTTTCACCAGGCATTGTCGTCAACCTGAATCCGTCGACTCCGTGGCTGGCTGCAGTGTTGAAGGTGATGGCTGAGGCACTGGACAGAGACGTGAGAACTTCGGTGAGCCAGCTGTCTAGCGATGTGCCCCTGGACTCTGCGCCACTCACCAGCGAGGTGACGGCGCACGTGGAGCTGACGGAGGCTCTGGCGCTGGCACAGACTATTGCACTGGAGACCCTGGCCAACCTCATCTCCGACCAGGGTAACGTTGGCCACACTGTATGACAAATTAACATTTTTTTTAAGAGGTTGGCAGCAGGAAAATATCTCGGTGTCCAATTTCTCAAGATTCTAAATGTGTATTTCATTTCTCCAAGTCCAAAACTGAAGACTCAGAGTTCGAAGATTTTAATTGCGTAAAACTAAACATATCTGTGCTTCCAATTTCTGTAAATAGTCTGTAAACAGTCTGTGATCGTATTAAACCATTGATGTTACATGAACACTTTAAAAATAGTGTGTACTTTGGACTTTGTGACATTATAATTTAAAAAAAGCGTTTCTCTTCCAGAGTCCAAAATTTAGTTAAATAGGCACAGCATTTCTGAACATCCAATTTCTCAGGTTCCGATTAATAGGAATTGCGTCACCTTAACTGAAGGTATTAAAATATACCGCATTGCCATGTTACACCTTCTGCCTTCAGTCGAGGAGATGCAATTCTACTCATCGGGTCCTAAGAAATTGGATGCTTAGAAACGCAGTGTCTGTGTAATATGGTTTTGACTCTGAGAATTGCTTGTTTTGTGGTTTCCAATTTCACAGCGTCCAAAGGACACTCTGATTCAAAGTTGTGTTACAGTTAAAAAGGTATAAAACTTAAATCGGCTGTACTTTCAGATCTACTAAAATAGGATTTACAGATACGTTAAGTTTTTTTTTTTTTTTTTTGTATATCTTCAGACCCAGAGATATCTCAGTTTTGGACTTTCAGAAATAAAATACACATTTTGGGTCCTGAGAAATTGAACGCTGAGATACCCACCTTGGCAGCCTCTTTTTTCTTTACTTTGCCCATCCACATAGATTATAAATCTGTGCGTATAACGTATCCAGCAAAGCAAGGAGTGAGCCATTAGAGTATGAATAGCAGTTATTTAAAACATTCTTATAGTTTATTTGCTTAGTCCTTAACTGCTCGTCACCATTGAACTTGTGCGGCATTTTAAAGACAGCGAGGTACTGGAACGGCATTAATCACTTGGGCAAGCGAGTTTTGACCTCTCATAGAAAAAGTATCTGCTGGAATTTCATTTCCGCTTGATGACGGCGGACATGTAAGGAACAAAAAACCATCTTGTGAAGGTGAAAAGTTTTTATTCAGGCTGCCTGTGAAATTAAAAAAAATTTCAACGGGTTTAAAAAGAAATTAAAACTATGCCTAGTTAAAAAATCTGTATGAGAGCTTTAATGCACTAAGACTTAGCTTTTACTTAAATTTTTTATATTTGTGATTTATAGGCTTGTTTAAGCTTGATTAGTATTTTAAGACACCATCCAATTCATACACTGTGTGTGTATACACTGTGGATAAAGTTATTTCAATTAAGTTCAAAAGCTTAAATAATCTTCAAAATAGTTTTCAAACCTTTAATCCAAAATCGGCATTATGTAAGAAGAAATTCATTAAAGCCTTTATGTTTCTGAATTACTTGTTTTGTACACCTGCGTCTTTTTCCAGACGACCAAAGAATTATTGGTGACACTCAAATAATAAATTTAGTATGTTCATAATAATGTGGAATGTTGCAGATGATGAAATGGAGACAGAATCCGAAGAATCAGGTGATGAGGAGGATGGTGAAGCGAACGGCTGGAGTGAGGCGGACGAAACACAACCGGTCGGACTGAGCCCGGAGGTGAGCATCGGCAACACACTACAGATGGGGAACTCAGAGACATTTGATGTGTCAATGCATTGTTAGGGTTTTATAATCCTAATATTATAAAGCTGAAAATTTGTCAGTTTATTTGTTTGTTGCTCAATCACGCTTCAACTACTGAACCGGTTGAGCTGATATTTAGTAGGAAGATAGCTAATATCCCAAAGTAACATATAGGCCTATTCAAGTTTCAAAATTTCCTTAGGGCTTTGCCCCAGTAGCCTCTAAACTTCCCATCTTCATCTTATAGGTACTATTTACTGGATCAGATGATAACTAAAACAGGAGTTCTGCATTTGAAATTATCAGTAAGGTTTTGAGTTTACGCTTTTTTTTAGGGGTGAGTCGATACTAAAATTTATCGATTCTCGATACCGATACCAGAAAAATCTATTCTCGATACCGATACCATTGATACCTACGATTTTTCAGTACCTATAGTTGTTAAAACTGTTGTTAAAAACAGTTACAAATTTATGTTACAATTTAAAATTATTTAGTACGGGTAATAATAATGAATAATGAATAATGAATATTTATTGTCATCAACACTATACAGGTTATAGACAAAGTCAAAATTAAACACCATAAATAATAAACAATCTCTACAAATTGCATAGTAAATAATACAAAACATATGACAAATATCATCCAGATCAGCAATACAAATTCCAATCAAACAAAGACAATAATAAAAACAATTCCTTCCATAATGTAATGGGCTACTTCAAAATATAATATTACAATTATTAAAATTTAAAAACTCAGAAATTGAATAAAAAGGATTTAAAATCAGCCAGTTATAAAACTTGGTTTTAAATACATTAAAAGCTGAGTTGGGTAACTTATTGTAGAATTTCATGCCTAAAACTACATGACTATTTTGAGTTTTCGATAACCTGCAATAAGGTATATCAATTTTAAAGTGACTTCTTGTTGTATAAGAATGGATATTGTATCTTAATCTAAAACTATCAATATTTTTAAAAATATATAGGGTAGTGTCAAAAATAAATAGATTGTATACAGTTAAAATATTAAGGTCCCTAAATAAAGGTCTACAGTGGGAATCCCTTGGAGAATTTGTTAATATTCTAACAATCTTTTTTTGAATTAGAAGAATATCTTTAGTTTTACTTGACTGACCATAAAAAATTAAACCGTATCTTATAACTGACTGAAAAAATGCAAAGTATGAGGATATAACATATTTCTGTGGAACAAAATTTAACAATCTTTGTAATAAAAATACAACTAGATATCTTTTTGGTCACCATATCAACATGTGGAGCCCAGCTAAGCTTATGATCTAACATCATTCCTAAATACTTAACTGGTTCAAGATCTGTTAAGATATCATCAGGGATTTTTCTTAAAGAAAAAATAACTGTCTGAGTCTTTTCATTGTTAAGTAGGAAATTGTTTGAACTAAACCAGTCAGAAGCATCTTTTAAGGAGGATTTCACTAGATATTTGAGCTCGTTGATGTTAGAATGAAATGTTAACAACGCAGTATCATCAGCATACATGTATGAAAGAGAGTTGATATTGGCGGGCAGGTCATTAATATATATAATAAAAAGTAAAGGGCCAAGTATTGATCCCTGAGGAACACCACATGTGATATCAGTCATCGGCGACCACTCACCCTTCACACAAACTGATTGTTTACGATCATAAAAATAACTTTTAAATAAATTTAGCTGGCTATCACGAATGCCATAATATTCTAGCTTTTTGAAAAGTAATTCAAAAGGTATGCAATCAAACGCCTTGCTTAGGTCACAAAAGGTGCCCCAAGCAAAATTGTTACTTTCAAATCCTGTTAAAATTTGTGTCACAATAGAGTCAATTGCGTCTATAGTAGAACAACCACTACGAAAACCAAACTGAAAATTACTAAAAAATTGATGACTTTCAAAGAAGCTATAAACTTGATTAAAGATTATGTACTCAAATATTTTAGCAAGTGTGGGGATTAAAGATATTGGACGGTAATTATTTGGATCAGATCTACTACCATTTTTGAAAATAGGTATTACTTTTGATAATTTAAACTCATTAGGAAAATAACCCTCTTCTAGACAACGGTTCAAACAAAAGGTGAGCGGCCGCAAATAAAGACTAATTGTTTGCTTTACAAATGTATTAGAGAAATCATAAATATCAAGGCTAGGAGAATTTTTCATATTCTTTACAATTGAAACAATTTCCTCCTCTGTCGTACACTTCCAACTAAAATTTGCATTTACTATTTTGTGATTCTGAAAAAGCTGAGTTGAGTTAAATGATGACTGAACTATTTTGGATGATATATTTTTTATTGAATTTATGAAAAAATTGTTCAGCAAAAGAGGAGAGAGCGGGCATTCGACCTTGTCCGCTACACTGCAACTGTTGGAATTTTTGATCAATTTCCAAGCAGCACTACACTTATTTGAGGACTGTTCAATTATTTGAGCATTGAATCCAAGTTTAGCCTCCTTCAAACCTTTTTTATATTCTGCTCTTAAAATAGACAATAGCTTTTTCGTTTTAGCTGAACCCGTATTTTTATACACATCATGACATGCTAACAATCTTTGTTTTAGTAAGTTCAGCTCAGGTGTGTACCAAGACTTATTTCTATTTTTCGAGTTTGAATTCAGAACTCGGACATTCTTAACCTTAAAACTTTGATTAAAAACATGCGTCAAAGTTCTAAAAAACAAATTAAAACATTCATTAGCAGACAGGTCATAGTTAAGTTTGGATTCATAATTAACTACTGACATCAAATCAAAAAATGCATACATGGAGTCTGGATTAAAAATTCTTTTACTAGTAAAAAGGTTAAGCCCCACAGTACTGGTGTTTACCTCTTGTGTACCACACATAAAAAATAAAGCATCATGATCCGAAAAGGCACAATTAACAACATTTATATAATAGTTTGATGGCTGTAAATTTGAAAATATATTGTCTAAACATGACTTAAATCTTGTAGGTTTAAAATTAGTAATATATAAGTTGTTTTGTCTCAAAAGATTAACAAGTTTTTTCATAGGTTCAGTATCTGGTCTTGAAATATCAAAGGGCGAATTAAAATCACCGCCAATAACTACTGTATAACCCATCCATTTAGATATAAGAGTAAAAAGTAGATCTAATCTTTCCAAAAATAACTCTGGATTGCCACTGGGTGATCTATAAAGACAAATTACAATTAACTTTAAATCTGCTATTATCACAAATGAACCTTCAAAATCAAGTTCAGAACAAAATCTATTTATATCTATTATTTTAAAACTAATAGTTTCTTTGACATAAATGGCAACACCACCATGTATATGTGAACTTCGACAATAAGAATGTGCCAATTTATAACCACAAGGTGCAAAAAACTCAAGTTTTGTTGAACCTGCAGAGCCAGTAAACCAATGCTCGGTAACACAAAAAATATTACATTTCAAATCAATTAAAAAATCCTCAACAAGACTAAATTTACCACTAAAACCTTGAATATTTAAGAAAACAAAATTACATGACTTTTCAAAAAACGTTACCTTCACATTTTGGTTTACCTTGGATCTGGGTTCACTACTACATTCCAGTTTAAAAACATTTCATCATACAAAGAACTACTATTATTACTTGATTCCGACTCATTATTATTAATTATTTTGTAGTTAATTATCTACAAAATAAAATTGATTCTAGAATGAAGATGTTTGGTACAGTTAACATACAGGGTGTTTCGGAATAAGTGTAACTAACTTCGTCAAATGACAATTCAATGTACGTCTAATACATTTTTAATGCAATTTTTTATATAATTCAATGTTAATTTCACTGGTATGCTGTAGTAATCTAGAAAAACAAAAACTGTTTATTATAAATTCATAATGGGGAAAGACTTGGTTGTAAGATAATGAGTCAAAGAAATAATGTTGGTCAGCCGACTGATTTATTGCTTTCAACCAGACCCCACCCCCCCTCTCACCCCTCTTCCTTCCTTATCTCCAAGGATTTTGCTGCCGACCCAAACACTCCCTGTGCCTTTTGTAGCGTGAGTAAACGGCGGGAGTATCTCTTTCCGTCCACTTCGTAGGGCAGATAAACGGCGGGGGTTGCGATGGTATCGGTATCGACATGGAACGAATGAATCTCGATACCACTACCAGTGTACCAAGAATCGGTGGTATCGAGAATCGACTCATCCCTGCTTTTTTGTACGTTTAACCACGAAGGGATCTGTATCACAAAAATGCCGGGGAAACGTAAATAAAATTTGTCTCAAAGTTTGAAAAAGCCCGATTTAATAAAGTGAATAGAAATCAAGAAACTTCAGCACAAATGGAAATTAGAAGGCTTCAACAAGTGGTACGGCGGGCAGCACTCAGGGCAGAAGAAACTCCAGAAGAACGACTTCGACATGAAGAGCAAGCTCAACGGCAGGCCAGTTTGAGAGCAACTGAAATAGGACTATGGTAGAGCAGTGATCTACCGAAACTGTTGAGGAAGCTGAAGCTCTCAGATAAGCAATCGTTGTAAGGGCTCTCCATTGGTGGCAAACGTTCACCACAAACGTGGGAATAGGACTCTAAGTCAGTTAACATATATCTTGACTAATGCTATCTGATGAAAACGGGCCAAGCTGCAAGGGGTAACGGCTAGTAGACCAATAAATCTCTTCTGTTTACAGTAGTAGGCGTGGTCCTACATGGGTACCTGAAGATCATAGTAATATTTTGTTTAAGTTTCCCAGATGCCAAAACATTTGTTTGTTCAAGTTTGTGCTTGTAACATGAGTGTGTATTGTGGTAACACAATATGTCTTGGTGGAAGTCTGATTTCTATGAAGATGATTTGTATGAAGATTTAGGACTTAGATGAATTGGAGAGAAAGGGAGGTTTAATGAAGATTTTAGTTTGTACCAAAAGCAATTTTTCTTTCCCACTTAAATTTTTAAATAGTCTGATTTTAGTTTGGAAATATTAATTAAGTTTATTTAGTGTTTAAAAATTATGTAAGGTTATATTGTTGATAAAATATGAAAAAATCATGTTCTTGTTATGGAGAATATATGTTTTACTGTTTAGCAACAATAAAACACATTTGTTTATGTTATGCTGCAAATTGCATGGAAAGACTGTAAAACAGAATAGACATGGGAATTGTGCAGGCATTTAACTTGTACCATTTTCTGAAACTTGTTCTGAGAACCATGTCTCTAACTGTACACGATTTTTTTCAAGTCACTAACTGTACCTGTGCTGACTCCCAATTCCAAAGCAATTTTTTCCGGATTCATCTGCTTTAAGTCTCTTTATAGCCCTGAGTTTCTCTTCAAATGTTAAAACCACTGTTTTCCTTTACAACTACTCATTTTCACATATACAACTCTAATATTGTGTTTGTTTAGCTGTAGTAACATACAATACACTAACAGTTATAACGCAAAATAACCTCACAAGTTGTGTTTAGTAATGAACGGTCAACAGTAACAAAAAGCGCGAAATGCCAATCGCTTGTGCGTGACTGTATGGTGGCTCACTCTATATTGCAGTTTCTATGATACTTCACACGTGCATTAATGCGTCTGCATCGTACGGTTACTTCGGAGTATTAGACGGTTTGAACACAAGAAAAAACACATTTTTACTGTAATTTAAATTTTTTTTATTTCAAACAACCTCACCCGGTAAATCCGGGTTGATTCGGATCCAGGTAATCCGAGGTGTACTATGTTAGAACATTAATTTCAGTAAACTTGGTTATTAGCACAATCTGATTGTGATGTGTTGGTATTTTTCAAAAACTTGTTTCATTTGAATAGACTCAAATTTCTACTGTTCCCATTAAGATTTTAATTTGTCTCTTTTTTGTTTTCTTTTGAATAAAATCTGGAAATATTTCAAAAGGGTAAAAACAAAGGACAATGGATCAGTAAAACATTTCATCTCTTTACTACTAGTTAGTGACTCTATAAGTTCACTGAGTATTCTGGTTTGTTTGAACGGAGATGATTGATTTTACATATAGCACTTTCTGTACACTTATGCTATCAATATCTGTTTCGGTCTTTTAAGATTTAAACATAATTTGGTAATTATTGTTTCCAGATTCATGAAGGCCTAGAGAAGTACAATTTTGTTTCCTCTGTTTTAAGCAAGATTGAATCGTTACCAGAAAACGTTATGGATATAATAAGCAACTGTCCCGCCACAAAGAAACTTACTAAGAGGTACTGTGACTGTTTTGTAATTGTATAATTATTATTGGTGAAACACCCCAGATAATTGTAAACATGTGTTTATATTTAAACAGCAAAAAAGATATTGGAAGTTGTGTTATATTTGAAAAATATACCAGGAGAGGTTATGCATTATACTGCATAATTAATTGTATAGATAATGCCACAAACCAGACAATTCTATCGGTAAAACTCATATTTTAAATTTTTACTAACAGTGTTTAAATGAAAAGTTAGATCCAACTCAGTTCTTTGCGGTTGGGTTTGCAGCAATGATTTTTACCAAGAAACACTTTTAAAATTAGGTATGAATCAACCAATACAGATTTACGATTTTCAAGACTTCCACCACAGGAAGTTCCCTCGTAGCAGAATATGCAGGTTAAATAAATGTATCCAAGAGTTGGTTACTCGAGTAAGGATATACCTTAAGAGTCTCATTGTTGCATATATAAAATATTGAAGTGTATAAACACCCAGTACATGTCTAAACATGGTGTGGTAAGGTATTTTACTGCATTTTGCTAAAAGCTTGACTTACTTGATTCATTTTCAACATCCCGTGTCCTCTATGGTCGCAGAATCTGTCGAACGTTCTGATATTTTCGGGCACGTCTTCTACCACTCCAATGCAGAGGAGTAGGGTTAGGGAAGGGATTTACAAACTTCCCAATATTCTTCTAGAGAATAAAAACTAAAACTTATAAGGAATGATTGTAATCTGTCTTTAAACTGGGAAAATTGATTGATGTACGTTTTTTATTGTTGTTGGCAAAGCTTGATATCATTTTAAGCCTATCTACTTAGGTGTTTTTCAGTGATCGTGAGTTTTTGTTGTTGGATTTGTTTCATGTATCTTATTCTGTTTTACATAACAAATTGATTCTAGAATGAAAAGGTTTGGTACAGTTGATATATTTGTTTGAAAATTTCTCTGCAGTGCGCTTGAGGTGCAAGTTTGGCTAGTGTTCCAATAGCCTTTTTTTGCCAAGTGGATATTTTTCCTAAATTAGCAAGGTATATCTAAAACAACGGGCGTGAGTTTTCATTTTATTGGTTGTAATCCGCTCAGGTTGGTCAGACTGCAGTGCAGAGCCTTCCTGTGCCTCAACAACTTGGTCATGGTGGTAGACCTGGAGCTGCTTGGGGGTGCCCAACACCTCTACTCCCTAGTTAAGAATATCTTGTCTCAGCGTCTCTGTCTCAATTTGCCCCTCGCAGGTAAGTTATTTTATATAGTTGTTACTTTCTTCCCAAACACATAATCATAGTTGGAGAAAGCATTATTTTTGTTCAAATTTTTTAATTTGAATCATTAGTGGAAATGTTTGTTTTGGTGCTCCCTGAACCCAAAAAAGTGGTTTTTAAAATTATGTCTGTCTGTAAGGATGTGAATAGACCTAGTGATCACACCGTTAGACCGATTTAAATCAATTTTGGTATGTAGGTAGTAGGTACTAATCCAAGGTATCTCCAGATATTTTTCACTTTTTATTTTGAAAAGTAGTTATCCCCCAAAAACAGCTAAAAAACAAGAAAAATCTAAATTTTCCAAAACAGGTTTGATTAAAATTTTGTGATTTATTGATCTTGTAGTATAATGAGGGCCTATATGTACTGGAAATTGTCACAAAATCGAGTCGTTAATGCAAGTAGCTACAGTCAAGTCAAGACTGATGAAGTCGTAGTAGTTCTAGTACATACCCAATGTGCTCGTTAACAAGAAAGCCTGGTAATTGCTCAGCTCTGAACCAACGTTCGCTGTGACAGATGCGGACAGTGAGCTGCTAGAGGCTGTGACTGCTGCTATCAGAGCCATACTGCTGCGGCTGGCTGCGGTGAGGTTCAACGACCTGGGAGGAATCACTACCAACGATCTCGAGGTTCGTGTCAACTCTAAATAACAATCTCTATGTGTAAACATATACCAGAATCCTGAATAAGTAAAGCGTTTTGTAATTACTTGTTTGTTAAACCTAACCGTGGCCATCCGACCAATTTCGTCAGATTTTTATGTCGCCTAGAGTGGCCACCGACCAAATTGGTCAGTTATGACTAAAAATTTTGTAACATTAAAAAACCAATAATAATAAACTCAAAAGTGATCAATATAAAGTGAAGTAATAAACTTAAAAGTGATAATATCGTATATCATGCGAAAGATCACATTCTGAACTTTAATTTTATTACATAAATGAACCGTGTAGCAGCTGTATAACAATGTTTCGACGATTAGAAATCAAATTAATTTTTGGCGCAAAGCAATTGCTGCAGCCGACACTCTGACAATGGCAAAACACGACATTTTTATAAATTACCCAGCTCGGGTAATTTTTCTCGCAGGAAGATGTGGTTGGTACCAATGCACAGCTCAAGAGTAGCGCTTTATGTTGGTATTGATTTTTAGAATGAAATATTGATTGGGCAGGTTATTATTGATTGCGTCATTTAAATTATGTTAGCCAGATCTAGGGTTAAACTATCGAAAATGATCATATGGCTGCTGCTACAAACTAGCGATGTTATGCACCAAATATTAGGCCTTCATATTAGAGTGAGAGTAATTTACAAACCGGGGAAGGAATTTACAAACTGGGGAAAAACCTTCAAAGAAATTATTTCAATCCATCACAACGTAAGACTAAATGCGTCAGAGACACAGAGCAACATGAACAACTTTTTTTTCATATTTAAATGCTAAGAGTTAAAAATAATTCCAATTATACTTTGTTGTGTTTTTTCGCAGGTGATGTTCAATATCGGGTTATCCCCCGAGCCCAGAGTGCAGGCTAACGTCATCAAGATCGTCGGCACCCTGGGAGTGCTTCTACTCAATTATGACCCCATCCTGGTCAAGGTAATCTAGAGCAATATCTCTCTATTACAGTAGAAACCCGGATCGCACTTATCCGGACTCACAGTTACCCGGACCGATGATCTTCCATATTTTTGTTGAAAATAAAAACAAAAATAAGGAACATAATTTGTTGTGCCTTCTGTTTTCACACGATCATCCCGCATTACACAAATATCATGTAGTTTGCATCGTCAAGCGTTCTGGGTTTCCGTGCCGTTATCGGTGTTTGTTATTTTTTACGGATTGGGTGCGCTGCTCCGTTCAGGTCTTCTCCTGTCTATGACTCATCACTGACGATGTATACTTTATGTATGATTTACAGTGATACATTAAATCTTTACAAATGTACATATATTTAAATATTTTCTGCTTAAACTACAGTTTTATCACGTTTTCAAGTTTACAATAAATGTGTTCTTGTGATAATTAAACCTTTTTTGTGTTCCTACCATGCTCTCGGTCCCGTTGGGGGCGGATTAACGAGGTTCTACTGTATACAAGAGTGTTTATAACTTTGTTTTGAAAGCTCACTCTTGTATTAGCACATAAACATAAGCGCATGTCATAATTTTTCACTATAAAAGATGATTCATGCCCACCTCCGAGAATCCGGATTTTTCGGAATCCGGACCAGCAGTTCGCTACAATAGTCCAGATTTCTGAGAGTCTACTGTATATAAAAGTTTCAGAACTGATTCTAAACTTCACTGAGGAAACTTCAGCTCACCATGTAAATTCAAATTGATGTTGTTTCACCGAATCACGTTTACGAATGTAACAAAGGTTAAATACCTGCAATATGCCTCGTGATCCTAGTTTATCCTTTTGAACGGTTGACGCGTTTCAAAGAAAGGTTATTTTGTCATCTTAAGACTAGTGATGTAAAATATCCGGGTTTTTAAAACTCAGGGTAATTAACCTGTACATTTACCCGGGTATTTATGATATTTTACATAAAATCGCCAATGTAATTTATACCTACACTTACTACCCTTGTTATTATCAACGTATAACATTTGAGGATATTTTATTGATTACATTTATGGATTATTTTACCAATAAATAAACGAGTTCGCACGCAGCACGCTGACGTGAGGGAAGTGAATTTCCACATAAAAACTTGTAAAACTCAAAATCGGTGTAAAAACATCCATTTGTCCAATTTTTATTGAAATCTGAAAACATTGTTTTTTTGGCTGTTCTGATACTCCTGGTTTCATTTACTTGCAAAGCTGGGAATACAATTTTACGCATTATAAGGTTAGGAGAAGGTCCAGACAGGCTTGAAAGTAGGCGTGAGGTTGCTGGGGATAATAAAAGTACTCTAACAAAGGAATAACAGGCTTTTCTAGTGTAAAACCCCCATAAGACAACGTACTGTGTTTAGCCGATACACATTTTCTTTAATAACTCGGTAAATATTTATGCTAGAATGACGAGAGAGGGCTTAAAACTTTCGCCTTTCTAATTCCCATCTTTTAACATGCATTAATTTTACATCTGGGGCTTTTCTGACCCTTTTTGGGCCCAAAAACTCGAAATTTGAAAGATTAATCCCCCAAAAATGGGTTTAGAGTTTTCCGATTGTTTTGCCCAACGAACTTGTCCAACAGGTTATAGAAAGGAACGTCCCTACCAAATTTGAAGTAAATCGGACAAAAAATGTGACCGCTAGAGTGCATACACATATATATATATATATATATATATATATATATATATGTCTATATATATATATGTCTATATATATATATGTCTATATATATATACAATTTTGAACGACCCCCCAAAACGTGTTCAGGGGGTCACGTTAGGAACTTCTATGGTGGTCCCGGGCTTAAGTTTCACCGTGCGGGTCATGCTAATAGTTCACTTTCAAAAGGAAATTCACTAATAATAACATGGACATTTTTGTAAAAAGACCTGACAAGCTTACAAGCCAAACTATGAAGGAACTGGTTAAATACGAGACATTATATACACATTTAAAAATATGCAATTTTATAATTGGACAAATAACTTACAGAAAAAAATCACAATTTAATTTAATTTAAATTCTGCCAAAATTTTAAATTTATTAAAAACTCCAAAAGACCATCTAAGTAGTAAATACACAATCCTGGGTATGTATCTCGATCTTGTTCAGAAGTTAAAGATGTGTGGTAACCATGTTATACTCTTTGAAACAGTTTTATGATCATTTTATAATCTTTACTGCATGGGAATTTCAATGAACCTAGTAAAAATCCCCTAAAAGTTACAAAAATCATAAATACCCACGTTTTGGGTATTTACCCGGGGCTTGGGGTAAATACCCTCATAAATAACCAATTTTTTATTTACCTTCCCGCTGGGTATATACCCGGCCCACATCACTACTTCAGACCCGAAAAATAACTTACACTAAATGGTCGTGTCACAAAACAAAAAGAAACATAAACACGGGACGAATAAACATTCTGTAGGCTAGGCCTACTTAACAGGTGGAGAAGTGCAAATGTTACTTCTGTTTCGTGTTGTTAGAAATGTCGTACTCCTGTCACTCGTTAGTAGCACATGCAGTTAGTCACTAATGGTGGTTGTCGCGCAGATGGCAGGCAGTTACCTGCTGCAGTGTGCCGAACGGCAGGTCGCGCTGTGGCTCACGGCCGAGGCGCTCGACTCTCTGCTAGACCTGTTCTCTGAGGATTGCACAGATCGCCCGGCTGCCGAGATCAGTCTGGTCCCAAGACTGCAAGCGCTCGCCCCTCGACTCAAGGCTAAGGTGAAGAATACAGCTGGATTTTACCCTTTTTTCCCTTTTACAATTTTTTTATGTGAATTCAGTGGATTAGTCTGTGTTTGTTTTTCTCAATCTTTTTGAACGAGTGACTATTTAAAACTTTTTAAAATGTGCTTTTGATGGACACACTCACAGGAACGAGGTGAATACACGGAATCTGGAAATTGACACATACTTTCTTCTTTTTAGCTATCCTAGCCTATACTCTAATATGAGTAAGGTTTGCGTGCGTGCGTCCGTGCTTGCTTGCGAGTCTAATCTCAAAAACGACTCCAATGGTTTCCTTCAAATTTGAGAAATAACTAATTTCTGGGATAAAAATAAGTTCTAGACAGGACTAATCCCCAGGAAAAATCAAATAAATGTAAAAAAAACTAAAATGAAAAGTTAAAAAAATTAACATGGAGTTTGAAATGGAGTTTAAAATCAAAACAAAAGAATTGTAACAGCAGTTCATAATCAACCAGGAAACTGTCAAAGTAATACTCGAGTTATTTATAAGTACCTGGGGTTCGAGCTTTGCTCGGGGAAGGCCATTCAGTTTGTTTAGATGACTTGGAGTAATATTTTACCGCTTTCCCCTACTGATAATCAGATTTTTATAACTCATTTGCCTCTTTTCTACATTTTTAAGGTCACTCCAGTCGTTATTTATAGCTAAATGTTCCTTTAATTTATTTTACTACTCTATATATGTAATATTCACTCAAATCTTTTAATCCCTGCTCTCAGGAAACCACATGTTAATAATCATAAACAACATGAGTATTACCGGGGCCTACGATAACTAAACGGGCTTGCATACTTCCCCCTCCCACTAAAGTCACGTGACTCTATGAGGCTGATCAGCAGCCGAATATCCCATTAAATAGCATTGTAAGAACATGAACCTTCTCACTTATTTTCGATCTCCTCGGAATTAAATTATAAGCTAATTAATAAGACATACGAATTATTAATCTTGATGAAATGGCGAACAAAATTATTCAGTTACCATCCAATTTCTAATCATTCTTTTAATACTAATTACGGGTTAAAGTGAAATATTTTACACTTTTTGAAACTGGTCATTTGTTTACACTTTTCAGATCGTAATAAAATTAAAATCAGCTGTTTTTATATATTCAGTTTTGGATATTTCAATGGTTGCGCTATGGTTTGTTGTGATCCAGTTAGTTGATGAAGTGCATTACTATTATTATAGCGATAAGCTGCTATTATTACATACACTTATACATGGCACTTATACGCTTATTATGGCCTTACACTTTTATGACATTTTAAATTTGTAAAATTTAAATGTAATAAATTTTGTAAATATATATCTTATCTTTAATTTATATAATTTAAGAGCATAGTTGTTTAAATACTCATGTTTGAATTCATGCTTAGTTCAGCGTCATTTCTTGTTAATAATTGCCGAAATATAACTGCATGCGACCGTCGTGTCGCCTAAACCATTGCCTTAGAGTTAATATATTTTAATGCATTAAGAGTTCTTAAAAGTATCTATTAAATTCATTTAATGGTTGTTTTTCAACTGGTTGTTTTGGGTCATCAAAATTTCAGAACTAGCTAGAGTTGATGAATTCTGTTTCGAAGCCATGATTGTACTGATTGTATCATAAATGTACAGGATAGTTAGTATTTATTAACGGTTATCTTGACTTCGAAATAGGGGTTGAAAATGTACAGCGGTACAGAATTTAAGTGGTGATATAACTTTTTAATAATATTTACGAGAGTTTTGGTTTTTTAAATTGCTTTTCAAGCCACCCAAACATGGTTCTCAGAAAAGTATTTGGAACAATAATTACTTACGTAAAGTAAAAGGTGAACTGTTAAAAAATCTGCTATTTGGACAATGCTGAAAAATGTCCGCCAAGGCATGATTTAAAATAACTAAGGCATGTCTGCACGCGATGACATTTATAAAGTAGGTTAAATAAATACAGTAGGTCTGGGAATAACTACAGTTTTGAATAATACAAGCTCAATGCTGACACAAAATTCAAGAAAAGAACAAATAAATCAAATATCAACATATGTTTATAACATATTATACTAACTTTATAACATTTTACTTAAATAATCCATAATAAAGTTGGCATATTTCTATAACAAGGTAAAATGAACATTCTACATAATGTGTTGCCGTTTCAGTAGCTCTTAACTAATTTTCAGCTTAGGTTTGTACTGAGGATCTGTGTTTTATTGCAGGAACAGCTGTTACAATCTGCAATTATTAAGCTAAAATAATTCTACGTGTTATCCTTATGGGTGAAAAACTAATCTTTGAGGCCAAACTATGCCCTTGAAAATGTTAGTATTGAAAATTGAAAACCACTCTGCACTACTACAGATTCAGGCAATTCTTTTGTTACCTCAATCGCCAAAATCGGTTAAAAATGTCGAAGAAGTACTCTTCACAAAAATCACATTGACGCATCATAGATTAAAAGGACAAGTTTTTTGTAAACCCGAAAAGTCTATTTTATATTTAGAAAAGTACAATGAAATTGGTATCACTGTCTCCGTATTTTAATGCGGATTAGAATGATATACAAAACTTATATATTCGATGATTTATCTGTCAAAAAGGTGGGAAAACTGTCGGTAGGTCAGGTTTTCGCATTGCTTTGAAATGGGATTAACAGCTGCAAGTCGGCCTCATAGTCACGTGACCAAAAATGTATGCAGGTCGTTTAGTTATCGTAGGCTTTGGTATTACTGTAACAGTTCATTGATTGATTATAAACCGCTGTTACAGTTCTTTTGTTTTGATTTTAAACTCCATAAGCCCAATGTTAATTTTTTTAACTTTTTATTTTAGTTTTTTTATATTATTTGATTGTTTATGGGGATGAGACCTGTCTAGAACTTATTTTTATCCCGGAAATTATTTATTTCCAACATTTGAAGGAAATCATTGGTGCCGTTATTGAGATCAGTGTCGCAAGCAAGCAAGTACGGACGCACGCAAACCTTTCTCATATTTGAGTATAGGATTGTTATTGTTAACATGTGGTTTCCTGAGAGCAGTGATTAAAACTGTTGAGTGAAGATTGCATATATAGAGTGGTAATACTGAAATAAATCAAAGGGACATTGAGCTATAAATACCAACTGGAGTGACCTTAAAAATGCAGAAAAGAGGCAAATAGCTATAAAAGTCTGAAAATCAGTTCGGGGAAGTGGTGAAATATTACTTGAAGTCATCTAATCAAACTGACTGGCCTTCCCCGAGCAAAGCTCCCCCCCAGGTACTAGAATATAAAGTGTCTATTTATAAAACTTCTAGCAAAATTGTTATTAACATTTTCACCCAAATTCCTTTATTGAAGGCATTATAGAGTCAATTGCTATTCAGTAGTTCCAAGGGGGATATCCCCCATCTCCCCATGGTTATAGGTGGCAATATATTTTGAAAATCCTCTATTGGTCAGTGTTAACCTACACACAATTTGAATAAAAGTGATCATTAAATGAGTGGTGAGTGATCATTTATTGATTCCCTATAAATGTTAACATTAAAAAACCCAATATGTTTGCTGCTAACTGCAAATTTTTAATTTTCTCCTCAATGTTTGTAGAATATTTCAAGCAAATTATCAATTGATTTAGCTTTTTTAACACGTTCGCTGCGGCCCACCAATGGCGGGCGTACGCCGAGCACGGCAGCGAACTAGATTGGCACAGACGAATTCAATTATTTCGGTCTGATGAATCACAAAACAGCGGTGCGGTGATGTGCTGCATTAACACGAGACTGGACGTAGTTCGCTGAAACACCCACAGGTAGCAGCACTGCCTGGGTACTAGCCATTTCCCTTGTAATGTCAATTACAGGGAGAATATCCCAGAAATATGGGGCAAAAACTGGTTTTTTGTCCCTTATGAACGGGAATTTTACGGGGAAATTTACTACCAACCTACACCAAAATAAAGCTCGCATTCCTAGCTAAAACGCTGACATAAAATACCCGTCCTCACCAAAGTGCTGCCAGCACGAGACCAAATGGAACTTGCATGTAGACAGAGCGCCTTGTGGCGCTCTCAGAGCGCGACGTTGTTCTGCCGAGCGCCACATGGCGCTCGCCGCAGCGAACGTGTTAATGATGATAAGAACATTTTAGTTTAAAGATAACGGTTTGGTGAAAATAATGATTTTGGAACCAGAAGTCTGGTCATTTTGTTAGGGACTTGTAACACTAAATCATTACATTTTAATTCACATTTTATTTAGGAGGAATTAGGATTTTCTGTTATTGATTGTTTTTTGCAGGATAATTATCCTTGGAAAAAAGATTGCTTTAAATTTAAAATTAAATGCTTGAAGATAGGCCTACTGTGGATTAGTACCTATCAAAACATCCGTAGGGCACTAATATTTGTCATCGACACCGTTTAGGAATATACTACCAAAAGAAGGCTTACACCTGTAATTAAAACTAAAACATAATATGTTAGCTTGCAAATAAAATAAATAATAGGGAATTTACTAGAATTTTGTGTGGGCCTATTTTAGTAATGGATTATGTATTTTCAGGTGCGGCAGGAACGTAAGACTTTGGGGGAACACTATGCAGTGGTGTCGACGGTGATGACTAACCTCGGTCCCTTCATCAAATATAAGGGCAGCAGGATTGCTGCCCTCGGTAACACTTAAATGTCCACTATCTTATTTTTGATTTTAAAATATTGGTGTATATAGCGTGGAAATATATACATTGTTACTCATTGCGTCTATTTTGTACCTGATGTGTGCTTTGCTGTCAATGCTGTTTGTTTTGAGTTGTATTGACTAGCTCTTTATACATTTTCAGCTAAAAAGTTAGGCATTTATAATACAAATTAAAGAGTAACAAGTAATTCAGTCGTCCTTGCTATCCAGGTAAAGATTTATTCTAGGATGAAACAGCCTAGGATGACACTATTGCAGACAAGCTGTGGTATAATCTGCTAGTGTTATTTAAATTTGTATTATTTAACTGTCTACGAAAAGAATAATTTAAAGGGTTTGGCTGGTGTCAAGACAATTAGGAGAACATAAACACATGTACATACTGGTTTTATGAAACAGTCAAATCCCAAATATAACTTAAAACCAAGAAAAATGCAGGCGATCTTACCTTTGTCAATAATCCAAACCAGTCAAACAGAAATTATGGTGACATGTTTTGTTGAAATCGTGATCTTCAGTAAAGGTTTGTCCATCAGTCAAATTAAATTAGAATACAACACAGATAACACAAACCATGGCATGAATAAAAAAATTTCCAATAAAGCTACTGGCAGGGCCGTACTCAGCTTTCACAGGCCCCTGGGCAGGTCTGGTGGTGGTGTGGGCCCTTGTTGCCGTCCGGATCCAAGTCGGTGACCCCCCTAGATGTGACCGGGCCCCAGGGCAGTTGTCCCCCCTGCCCCCCCTGAGTACTGACTGTTCCATCACTTGTAAAAGCCTCATGATTTTTATTGTTCTTGTATCTAAGATGAGTTAATTGTTAACAAACGACAAGTTTTAAAATATTGTGCTTGCAACAAAACATGTCAGCATAACTTCTGTCTATACGGCCAAAGGGGGGGATAGGATACGGCTATCCCATGCTGTCCTGTCTGACCTTGGAGGACTAATTAGTGAAATAGCTTAATGAGGTATTGTGACTTATGATTAATACTATCAAAAACCCTTGTTAAAACCAAAAATATGGCAAGTGAAGACATATTTCCATCTCCCAGATTATTAATTATATATTAAATTAACACGTTCGCTGCGCATGTTCCCACATCAGGACATCCTTGCATAATTTCGCACGCTCGTGTCCGTATATCGGGACATGCCTCTTTTTAAACTAAACCAGTCAGTCTGAGCTAAGCACCTGGTCGATTCACGTGATATGTTGTGAGCGTGTAGGAGGGGTCCCGTAGTGTTGCCGGGCGGCGTCAGTTTCCAGAATTTGCGTCTGTCTCCATTGACCTTGGCTGCATGCCGCACGGCCGGAAACGGTTTCGCGCTCTTTATTGTAACTAAACCAGTTAGTGTGAGCCCATCACTTGTTCGAGGCAGATTATTTACTGTCTGTGTGTAGTGCGGGTTACGTTGTGTTGTCGGGCGGCGTTACTTTTCGTATTGGCCACGTATTTTGTGCGTTTTTTGGCGCATTGTTCTGCTTATTTTGAGTAGTGTTCCTGTGGTGTTATATATTGTTTTATAATGGCTTCCACTTCACGAAATGATGACTATGATGAAACGGGTAGTGATCCTGACGTTTTTACCAAATAATAACATTGTGACTGTCATTTCATGTGATTGTAACTATGTGTGTACACGCAACGGTTGCTACGGTCCTGAAATCGACCGGACCTTTATGACGTCATTAGCGGCTAAACTAAAGTTCTGGAATGCTTTTAAACCATATGGTCGGTATTCTATTCATCATAGGAAAATAAATCAACAGTAAAAATTTTTCAGCATCCACAAAAAATTTGAAATTTTTCGTGAGCAGCGAACGTGTTAACTGATAAATTGCATCTATAGTTGATCTTCCATTCAGGAATCCGAATCGGGTATTTAATTGAATATATTTTATTTTATTGGGTTTAGTACACTTTCATTAATACATAACCAGGCAGCAGTATACCGTCAACTTGCTCACAATCTTATCAAACTGCCCCTCCCCCCTGCTACCCTCGAATTACGCCTATGGTCTCCTCGGTACTTTTTTTAGAATTTCCCATAGGCAGTTTACACTTTGAAACACCTATGTTGAGTTATAACACCTAGATGGTAGCCAATTCAATTTATGTCCATCCCATTTTTATTTGCAAGATGATGCATGTCATGTAATCACAAAGAACACAAAGTTTAATTTTTGAACAGATAAAATTGATGCACATTATGTGTTATGTGTCCAAAATTAAAATTGGACACAACATAATAGGGTAAAATTTCTTCTACCTGGTGGCAACACTGGAAATGGTTTTGGCTTGAGTTGATGGCACAGCGGCACTAATCATAGCAAATTACTGCATCACTGGACTGGATATCGATATTTTAAGGCCGATATTCGATATTTTTTGTACCAATATTTGGCATCCGATGCATTTACAGTATCGATATTTTTTTATGATATATATCGATAATACTAATTTTTAAATATTACAGTACTTAGATCTATTATAAAATGTATCGTAGTTCAGTGTACTGTTTTTGTTTTTTTTTTATGAGCAGGATAAATTTTGTCTATAGAATTTTAAATAAAAATGTACTAATAATTAAAATAAATGATTAATTCTGTAGTATAACGATTATTATCACCTATCATGTATTCTTGTATCGTAAACAACATTACAGTGCATGATCCTACAGACTGATATTATTAAACACCAAACTAAAGAATAATAATTTATAGTTAAGAGTAGGGCCTATATTATTTACTGTATAGGCTACGGAGGGAATACCTATGAGATAACGGAGGGAATACCTATGAGATAACGAGATACGTACATTTAAGAGTGTGAAATCCTCCTAAAAGGCAACTAAGTTACAATTTATGTCCATCCCATTTTTATTTCCAACAATTGTTTATTCAAATTTACTTTAACAAATAATGTTAAATTAAAACAGTAATAATTGTGAGTTTGCGTCCTATGAACTATAGTTTGGTTAAAAAGCTGATATTTTCCACAATGACAATGATTATGGTCATAAAATAGCCATTTTATGTCTGAGGTTCATAGATAGGGGTGCAAAGTTAGTTTTCATATAGTTCTTCAACAAATTTCACTTTATTTTGTTGGCCTACAAAGCAGGTTATATTTAGTATCAATGTTTTATACAATATCGATATTTTACACTAAACTCTCATCCACGTTTGAATCGCACAGTTTTTTCTTTGGTCTGCTTCATCGAGCTTGCGCGAGATCGCATTGTGTTCGCCAGTGGAACCCTGGAGCCTAACAAATAAACAAAATCGCCAGTTCGCTTTTTCGATGAAAATCGTTAAGCAGTGTTGTCTCCAGTGTTACCAATAGACCTCCTTGGTTTATCCCAATGAGCTCTATGTTATATCTGGAGTCACTACTCTCTGATTAAATATTTTTCCAAAAACGTGCCGTCAACACAGACATTTTGCTCTATTGTGTTGCCACTTTGACGTTAACTGGACCAATCAGAATACATTGGGTAGACGATGTAGAAATTTCAACCAATATGAAATAAAATAACTATACCACCAAAATGTCAAAAACACATCTGGCCAACATAACGACCATAAACACAGCGGCACGCTTTTTCACCACGGAGTGGTGACTCCATATATATCCGCAGTGGTTTATCCGCTCGTTTGAGGTCATCTACCTTGTGGCAACACTGCGTCGTCGATAGCATCGACGCCATCGTCAATCATCGTCTCATCCTCATCTCATCCTCATCCTCATCGTCATTCGTCAAATGCAGTGTTGCCACTTTTAGGGTAATTACCCTTTTTTAGGGAAATTTTACTGGTCTTAGGGTAATTTTAGGGTAATGGATTTTTTAGGGTAAAATCTAGAGCCCCTTTAAATTTTGATGTTTTGGCAATTGTAAATTAGGTTCGAAGTGACTACGTACACGTCGAATGTAAAGACAAATTCACATCGCCACCGCTTAGGTTAGGTTACGTTACGTTAGGTTAGGTTACGTTAGGATAGGTTAGAAGGTTTTCTGGCTCTCAATCTGTTTTAAAAATCACAGGAAAAGTAACGTACGGTGCATAATTTGGAACGGACGTTAACAGTAGCGGCTCACGTCGGACGTGTACGTAGCCTCTGCCAATTAGGTTTTCCAGGAATTAAAACATTTACATGAAGTGCTGGTTAAATTAAAAGTATTATAAAAGAGATATAACTAGCATGATATAACTAGTATGAATCAGTGATGGAAATTGTCCACAATAATCTCTTAAACATAAAGATGATGCATGTCATGTAATCACAAAGAACACAAAGTTTAATTTTCGAACAGATAAAATTGATGCACATTATGTGTTATGTGTCCAAAATTAAAATTGGACACAACATAATAGGGTAAAATTTCTTCTACCTGGTGGCAACACTGGAAATGGTTTTGGCTTGAGTCTTGTCGTCTTCTCTTGAGTCATCCAGACTCCGACTCCAGACATCATGGCAACATGGCTGATAGTTCACCGTTCTGAGTTCTGATGGAGCCGTAGTAATTTTATTTATATCACATTTAGTTAAATAGTTATTATGAGTGGTGATTTTACTGAAGTAGCTGATTCCTCTCAAGGGGATGAGGATCAGTCAGTTGCAGTTGTTGAGTTTTCATCGTTTTTAAATTACTTACGCAAGGTAGTTGCGATCCACCTTCATGAAGATGTTTCTGCACCACCTTCTTTGGCAGCCGCTTTAGAAGATCGTAATAACCATGATTGTATTAAAAAATTTATAAGTGATCCACAAGTCTCTGCTCTACTTGTCCAGAAAAGCTCGTCAAAAGGTTGGTTTTGTAACATAGTGGTAGTCTTTTAAGCTTAAAAGCCTTTATCTGAAACCGTGCGTCCGGCTAATCCTTTGGTTTAGTCAGACCTGTTCCCAGTTAGGCTACTTACTTCCCTAGGCGTCTCAAGTTCAATCATGACCCCTCTGGGTACTTTCATTATTTCGATAAAACAGGGTTTGTGAAGTTAACAAAACATACCTAATGTAAAAAAGGCCAAACTTGTTCAATGATGTATTTAGCATGATCCTACCCTAGCCTAGCCCAAGTTACACTTTATAAATAAAAAAAATTACAGTACCTTATTCAAATTTGAAAGTATAACTATAACTTCATTTTGATCACCAACATATCTTGTTGCATCAGGCTTTGGGGCTTGATAAAGGGGTTTAATTCTTCCCATAATGATGTTGAATTCTTCATACACAATGTAGTTTGTTGTTACAGTGGCTAGTTGATGATAATGCTCAAAAAACTCACTTTATTGATTTCAAGTTGAGGAACCCATCTGACAACTGTCTAGCTTGTTTATTTGTGAGAATGACATTAATTCTTGCCAACGTAGGCCTACAAGTTTTTGGGTTTAATTGTAGGCCTAGATCCCCGCCTGAATTTTTGTGGGTAATTGTTTACTATATGGTAAACTCTTGGATTTTTGTAAAAGTGGTTTTAAATTGTTCTTTTCATTATTCTATAACTAGTTCAAAAGGAATTTAGCTGCGGAAAAACCATTTCCGACGACTTAAATATGTACGTACGGTACATTGTCCATTCTATCTAGGGGACCCAGTGAAATCGCGGGGAAATAGGTGGGGAGATTTCCCACGAGTAGGGTTAAAAGGGTAATTTATGGAAATCTAGGGTAATATCCCTTAATTTGGGAAATTTCTGTAATTCAAGGGTAATTTTTTAATTAATTTATGGAAATATGAATAACTTATGCAAATAATTGTTAAAGTAATTTTGATACCTTACTTTTTGGCAAATAATGGCTTTTCTATGAGATAACGCCTTTTGAACTAGTCAAATAATATTGAAAGGAAGAAATTAAAACCAACTTAAATAAAGAGGTAATGAAGTGGTAGGCCTAACTTATGACAGTTTTATGTGTTTATAAGTTATGCTAAACCTAACCTAATTAAGGGTAGGAGAATGGAGTGACCTATTTTATACTCTGTTTGTTCAACCGCTATGGAAAACCTGCCGAGCCTAACCTAACTAGGGGTAAGAGGGTGGAGTTATTGGTACATGCTTATCATTCTATTTGTTTATAAGCTATGGTAAACCTGTCGAGCCTAACCTAACTAGGGGTATGGGGATGAAAATAGTTATTTAAGTTCGGGTGGTTGGTTGTTGGGGTCAGTATGGCAGCCTGTTAGGTAGCGTTGAGTTAGGTTGGGTTTTCAAGTTTCATAATGGTCTTCTGGGTTTGTTTAAGGACCATGTTTGGTTTGCCTAGCCGGAATTTTTTTGTAAGTTTTAGGGGTGTAATGTAATAATAAACGGAGACCCGAAATATGTGTAAACTGTACAGTGTTAGTTTTTGTTGTAAATAAGTCATGTAATATGTAATGTATATACTAATAATGATATATACATATTTGTAAAGCTAATGAAGTAAGGAATCCAAAAAAGTCATAAAGTTGATGGTAAACAATTTTTATCACTTATAAATAAATGTAAATAAAAGAATGTTTTGCTATTTTTGCGTATTTGGGAAAAAAATATTTCACAGTAATTTAGTACAGTACCGGTATATAACTTTTTTGCCGAATGTTTTACCCCCAGATCAATATATAAAAATGTTGTACTAAATTCAATTCCCTTCGTAGAAATATATAACAAGTTATAGGCTACATAGAATACATAGAAATATAAATATATAACTCACCACTAGGCCTACCAGATAAATAATCCAATTAGCCTACGACGCCTATGACACTTCAGGAAAGTCGGTCACCTCAATATCACTGCCTATATCACCCTCTAAATCATCATAAATGTCACTAAAACTTTCTTCAAGAGCACCCCGAATGTCACTGCATTCCATTTTTGCGTAAATTCGGCCAAATAAATAACTAAAACACCCTTACACAACTGACAGCGGTCAAACAATAACATAGCGTGGACATTGCATATTTCAGATGTCATGTCATATTGTCAACAAAAACACAACACATTGAGACTGATATAGGAAGAAAGCCTGAAATCTGCTGTTTACAGTGATACCAAATACAATCGAGTTAGGAGCGATCCAAACAAACTGACTGAGAGTTCGTAACAGCTGCGCAGTTGCTGATTAGGCAAAAATGTGACGTAATGAAACAATTCCTTGGTGATGAAGCCAAGGGCAAACAGTGCTGCCAACGGCAAAACTAAATTACTCCTTATTTCTTCCTCTTCAAAATAACATATTATTTGACTAGTAACTATAACATACACTGCATAAAAACGTGATTTTCTGATCCGACCAATTTGGTCGGATTGGCCATTCCATAAAAAAACCAGAAACACCTGTTTTCCTAAAATCATATAACCTGTCCAATCAATATTTCATTCTAAAATCAATATCAACATTAAGCGCTACTCTTTAGTTGTGCATTGGAACCAACCGCATCTTCCTGTGAGAAAAAATTATCCGAGCTGGGTAATTTCAAAAATATCGTGTTTTGCCATTGTCAGTGTGTCGGCTGCAGCAATTGCGTTGCGGCAAAAATTCATTCGATTTCTAATCGTCGTAACATTGTTATACAGCTGCTACACGGTTCATTTATGTAATAAAATGAAAGTTCAGAATGTGATCTTTCAAATTATATATATATATATATTGATCACTTTTGAGTTTATTATTATTGGTTTTTTAAAGTTATAACATTTTTAGTCATATCCGACAAATTTGGTCGGTGGCAACTCTAGGCGACAAAATCCGACCAAATTGGTCGGATAGCCATGGTTAGGGTTAACAAAAACAACCAAAACAAATGTTTTAAAATTAAATAAGTGATTTTTCTTTCTATTGACAAAAGTAGACTGTAACAATAACGATACTAAGCCAAATAGAGACGAAAAGTCATTCTAGAGCATACGCTAACCAGATGCCAAGCACTGTGACCCGAACTGTAACATTATTTTATTACAATGTTAGAGGTACCGGTAATTTTATAAAAAGTGACAAAGTGTTTTTATGGAATTTAAACTGAAATTGAGTAAAAATATAAGCTTACTGTAATTCAACGTAGATCTTGTTTATTGTTACTTATTTGTAGGGGTGTACGAGTACTCTAAACTTTGAGTTTTCGGCCGAACTCGACTCGAAGTTTTGAAAAATACTCGAAAGTTTGAGCGAGTATTTCCCGCCGATTACGGGACGATCGCTAACAATTGCGACCGGCCAAAACACGTATTAACGGCCGAAAAGGCTATCGCACCACGTAAAATCAGCCAAAAATTACAATTGGACCACGAAATTTTGGTCGTAAATGTCAAAGGAAAACATAATGTCCGCCAAAAATTACGATTGGATTATGTAATAAAGGCCCAAAATGACGACGGTATACATAATATCGGCAAAGTGGCGACCGGGCCACTTAATATCGGCCGTAACTAATGATTTCGTAATCTAATATTGATTATAAGCGATGTCTGGACCAGGATCACCATAGCCAAATGACAACCGAACCGTGTTTTATAGGCCGGAAACGTAATTCAGTTTGATTTTACTGGCCAAAACGTTGTATTGCTACTCATGTAATAGTTAGAAACCATGTTTAGATTATCATTTCTAGGGTGGTATCCAAATCCCATTACATTATTTGAAACTAATAATATTAATATTAATAATAATTAATAATATTAATAACTAATAATATTTGACTGCAAATACTCGCCCGAAAATACTTGAAACTCAAAAATTATAGACACTACTCGACTCGATTAAAAAAAAATCACTCCTCGCACACCCCTACTTATTTATAACTTTATTTGATTAGCAAAATAATTCTACACAATGCAGGCCTAAGAGGTAAGTTTATAGAAGTGGCAAAATGTTTTTGTGGAATTTAACCTTAATAAATTAAAGTAAAAACATTTACTTGTTTATTATTGATTTCCATTATGAAAAGCTAGTAAAATGTAAAGATACATGTCCAGCCCATGTGTGTATTATATATAATTTTGGTGGAAATTGTTGGTTCTTAATATTTTATTAGGATTGGGGAAATTTCAGGGGTCTCAACATTTCCTGCACCCCTGATCCAGTGTTCTTTTAACTGCCTACTTTGGGTGACTGTATCCACACCTTAGTAATGGCATTCCAATATGGGGAGCCAAGTCCACAAAATCAATGACAATTTTTCACCTGAAAAAAGCAATTGGAATAGTTTTTTCTATGAAGGAGGAGACTAATCCATGTAAAGGAGTGTTTTCCGGAAATAACATAAGGAATAACTTTTTTTGCTTATAGCCTACATTTATATCTGTTTAATTTTTGTAAAACAGTTATTAAGTTATAATCTCAGACATGCATCAACTTCATTATCCACAACTTACCACACCACATAAAAATAAAAGAAAACAGTCATGCTTCACCATACATAGTCAAAGTTTTTAATACATAGTCTCGTTAACCTTAGACATGAAATTTGAGTCAGATGTGAGAATGTTCAGAGGCAAATTAAAGTCACTGTTAATCTCTGAAGAATGCTACAGCGTCCAGGAGTTTTTAACTGCAAGAGTAATGTTTAGTTGTGAGCTGTTTTGTTTTATTTTTTATGTATTAATTTCTCCTGTATTTTTACCTTTGTTATTTGTAACAACAGACTATTGTTAATGCTACTTGTAGGCCTATAGTTATATGACGAATACAAATTCTTGATTTTAGGCATACAGTAGGTTATTTAGAAAGATTCAGATTAATGAGCTATGTGTCAAAATTGTATCTAATGTGATAATTTCAGAAAAACATAATTATTGCTTGTTAGCAATTTATCTATATTATTAAATAGACTTTATTGATTTTAATATGGCAAAATTTTCAGATTCTTAAAATATTATTTTGCATAACCTACATGTTTGGTAGGCCTATCAATCAAAATCTCTTACTCTGTAGATGTGCCTTTTGAGGGTTGGACAAATATTTCCGACAAGGGCTTCGCCTAATGGGCTTTTAACATTCCAATGTTAATTTGATGGTGTTTTATTTAATAAGTCAGCTTATAATGTAAATCTTTCAAAATATCTGGCTCTGTCCCTGCAGGACCCTTGTGCGGAGAACGGGACACCAGCTAGTCATGAAGTTTATTACTTTTAACTAGGGTAATAAATATCTCTAGTCTAAAGTTAACTACAGTTTGTGTAACTTATGTCTTTAGATGACGATGCTGAGCAAGGAGGAGAGGGTGATGAAGAGAAAGAAACCTATTTCATTTCTAATGAGGTTCATTTTACAAGTCCAAAGATGACCAGGTAATTCAATTAATCTTCCATTAAAAACAGAACAATCCCTTACAGACCCAAGAAATGTCATGTTCATGATGATGATAAATTTGTATCATAGAGCTGTATAATGATTTTTTTGTTAAGGAAGTCAACAATTTACCTGACTCAAATAACGTAAAAATAATTCCAGTCTGCTTTTAACCAAACCTAAATAGGTTTTAGTCCCCTAATATATTATTAATACTAGCAGACTCCGCTTTAATACCACTAAGTTACAAAGACTGTTCCATACTATTCCCGAATAGGCCCAATATTCAGCCGAATGCTCAATGTTTGACGTATTCACAAATAGTTAAGGAGCTGGGGACGAACACCGAATACTGAATTTTTACAATGTGAATTTTCTGAAGAAAATTTGGGTGTTGTTCACAAGTGGTGTGGGACAGCCTTAATGGGTTAAACAGCATTTATCATTGTTGATGTTGTTTTTCTGAATCACGTTGACAAGTTAATAAGTATAAAAAACCATTGATAAAATAAACTTTTTACCTTTCAACATCCTGTTATGTTGCGCTAAACTAAACTGGATATTGGAAGGCAATATGTTTATTTTAAAACTGATTTAAACGTCAATATCCAGAAGTAGGATAAATGAATTCATATTAAAACGAGTTCGCACGCAGCACGCTGACGTGAGGGAAGTGAATTTCCATATAAAAAACTATAAAAACTCAAAATCATTTAAAAACATACAATTATTCCAATTTTTATTCAAATCTGAAAATATTGATTCTTTGGCTGTTCTGATGCTCCTGGTTCTATTTACCTGCAATGCTGGGAATACAATTTTGCCCTTTATAAGGTTAGGAGAAGGTCCAGTCAGGCTTAAAAGTAGGCGTGAGGTTGCTGGGGGTGATAAAAGTACACCAACAAATGAATAACAGGCTTTTCTAAAGTAAAACCCCCATAAGACAACGTACTGTGTTTGGTCAATACACATTTTCTTTAATAACTCAGTAAATATTTATGCTAGAATGACGAGAGAGGGCTTAAAAGTTTCGCCACACTAATTCCCACCTTATTACATTCGTTAATTTCACATCCGGGGCTTTTCTGACCCTTTTTGGGCCCAACAAATCAAAATTTAAAAGATTAATCCCCAAAAAAGGGGTTGAGAGTTTTCCGATTGTTTTGCCCAACGAACTTGTCCAACTGATTACAGAAAGGAACGTCCCTAGCAAATTTGAAGTAAATCTGGACAAAAAATGTGATTGCTAGAGTGTATACACATATATATATATATATATATATATATATATATATATATATATATGCATGTAAAATTTTATATATACAATTTTGAACGAACCCCCAAAACGTGTTCAAGGGGTCACGTTAGGAAGTTCTGTGGTGGTCCCGGGCTTAAGTTTCACTGTGCGGGTCATGCTGATAGTTCACTTTCCATAGGAAATTCACTAAAAATTGTTTAAACAAATTGTAAAAACTAACCACAATGTGCACTTGGGTTCATTTAGGACTACAATGGTTTATCCTTGTTAAATTAACCAGCTAGGTTTGACACTACAATGCCTTTAATGCCTGATAACTTGTTTGCACTTCTGTAAGGTACAAAAAAATAATCTAACAGTTCTAAAAACAACTTTTCTAATTTTTAGAAAATGTGCAAGTTTCTTATTATTAAGTTCTTTTCAGAACTGTTCAATTTTTGTTATAATAAGCTGCCTTGGCCGTATAAACTAAAACATATGATTATCAACACAAAATGCTTTTATATCCTTATGTTAACAAACCATCCTCACTTTACTACTCCTATTCGATGGATTACATTTTTTGCTGATGGTTTACAACACAAGATTTTAAAGTTCTTTAAAAAGAAACTCAAAACTTTTGCGTCGGCTTTTGCTAGATTTTTTGGAAATTAAAATCAAATTTTATAAACTCTAAATTGAACTTCATGCTTTGACTATTAAAAATTATCTTGCTTGCAAAAAAAGAAGAACGTTAACTGCATGTCTCAAGATCTTACCGGAAAAAAACACCAGTGTATTTTAATATAAAGGATAATCTATTTTATAGTTTATTATTTTAATGTCCTGGCCCCAGGAGTTGGTAAAAATACATTTAATTTCTCATATATCCAGATAAAAAAATGAATAATCTGCACTGAATAACAGATTTAAAATGTATAGGCCTATTTTGTTCTAAATTATTTTAGAAACATTATAGTTTATGCATTATTTGTTGCAATGTTTCAGCCTGGTGTTTACCAAGCGATATGCAGTCGTGGAGGCCGACAAGTCAATTGCCAGTCAGCTGCGGGTCATCACGTTCAGCGAAGGCTCGCCTTACGAGACTCTCCACGCTTATGTGTGCAAAACTATATCTCCGTACTTCAAAAGTTACATCAAGGAGTCCGGCCGCGCCGACAGGCAAGTGCTAAACACTTTGGTAGTCTAATGCCTCCTCTTTAGTTGTAATTCAACTCAAATCAAATTGAATAAATATCTCTTTATTGTAATATAAGTACATATTGGACAAGAAATAGCGTCATAAGATACAATCAAGTGATGAATAAAATATGTTGTTCACCTGTTGATTAATAGATTTTCTTCACCAATGAATAAAACTTTAAACAGACAAATATTCTGTGCCAGCATAGCAAATTAACAGACTAAACAGTAAATTCCTCAAGAGAAGCCTTGTTGATGAAAAGGTTTTTAATTTTGTTTTAAAATTGCTGTAGGAAACTTCTGATCAAATTTCTAAAGAGACTTTGTTCTTGTTGATCCATTTCAAGAAGAAGATTTTTGAATGGGGCTACTAACCTGAAACTAGTGATTGAAAAGAACTAGCGGATCAGTGACTGACGTATACCTTATTGTTACCGTCTTAATTAAATCTAGGCGACAAAAAGCTAGGTTAACAATTTACATTTACCTGAACATTTGCAGAGATGGAGACAAGATGGTGCCGTCCGTTGAGAAGAAGATGGCTGAGCTGGAGATGGGACTGCTGCACCTACAACAGAACATCGACATTCCCGAGATCACACTACCGGTCCACCCGACCGTGGCACAGGTCAGCCAGTCATGGGGTTGGGTTTTAGCGGATTGTCCAACAGGAAACACATTACAGTCGGGTCTCATAATATGGTCTTGTTGCTGAGTTCCAAAACTTGGGAAAGTGCAAAACAAGACATGAATTTTGTTTGTCATGAAATTAAATTTCAAATTAACCTTATATTACATATATATATATATAGTCAATAGTCAGTCATCTTTCTTCATGAAGAAGTACAGAGTACGACATTTGAACAGCGTATAAGAACAGACAAGTTAAGAAATAGTAAAACACAAAGGAGTTTCAGTTCGTTAGAAGTTTTGCATGACGTTGATTTAAAGTTTTTTACAGGCCTACTTTAGAATGGAAACCAATTATTGGTTCTAATAGGATCTATTTTTTCTAGATTCGGGATGAAATAATATAAAATATTGAAATCAAGAATGTGTTGTAGGATTTAAAATTTTACTTTCTTAAGTATTTGTTCTTAAGTAGGCCTAATGCTAAACTGCTAAACATTCAAAATCACAAGAAAATGTTGTGCACAGCATTGTGGAAGTTTGTTTTTAAAATGATAGTGCTCTTAGTTACTGGTCACTTTTAAAACCAAGTCAGGAAGTTTGCTCGACAACATAGCTACTTTGAGAACAGGGCATCAGTATAGCAGTGTACTTCAGAAGCATACGTAAGGGCATAAACTACACTGGGTAGGGCATCAGTATAGCAGTGTACTTCAGTGTATGGGCCCATGTACTACATGGGTACATCTGGTAAAACAATATTTCATCAGTAGTCAGTATTAGCATTAAAGGATCTATTTTGAGCAATTAAACTCACTGTGACACCATTGTTTGTTTTATAATATGTAAACTTAAATCTCGGCAATTCGTGTTGGCAGGTGATCAAGCGCTGCGCTGAAGAGGGCCGCAAACCTAAAGTGGCTGACTTTGGTGATAGAGTGGAGGACTCGACGTTTCTCAACCAACTGCAGAACGGCGTCAGTCGCTGGATCAAGGAGATTCAGAAGGTGATCCAAACAACTGGCAGTTTTCAAAATGAAAATGACTTTTTAAGAAGTAACAGTAACAATTTAGCCTATTCCCGTACACAAAATAAGATGGGGTTACATAGTTATTCCATTTTTTTTAAAAAAACGTTTGCTACCGCAATTATATGGAATTTGTCATTCACATAGACCACCGACACATATTTGCGTCGGTTGGTATATTAAAATAGACTGGCGACACTAATTTGCGTCAGTGTCCCATTGTTATTCAAACATGTATATCTTTGCAACGGTCTATTTTAATGCCCTGTTCTCTTTGTATCAGTCTAGAGCGATATCTGACGCTCATGTGCATTGCTTGGTCTGTGGGTATGACGATTGGTGACGTCACATCGCAATTGGCATAGCTGTTGTTTACATTGTCATTTTCACTGCATCACTGTAGACAACTGTCTACGTGGCTAACCTTACAGTTTTTGGACATGCTTTAGTGGTGTTTGTTTGGTTACTGTGCTGAACATTAACAATGAAACGGAAATAAGCCTAAAAATGATCAAATTTACAACAATGCAAATGTGCGTCGCTTGGTCTAGTGAACAAAAATATACTCTTCTAATATTTTCCATTGTATAGACTGACCGACGCATATATGTAACGTTTTTAAAATTGCTCAAAGTAAAATAAAAAATAATTGTTATTGTTTACAAATGCATTTTAGGTCATTATGAAGTGAATTAGTCCATTTAAACCCAATTTCTCTCATGGTCTGTTGTTAATGTTACTCCTGTACCTCCTGGTCTGTTTGCAACGTTCAGGCTATTTCTTTTGGTCTGTGGGAGTGACTCGCTCGGTGGCGAACGTGTTAATACATAAGATACCCCTCATGTTACCCACCATTCTCCACAGTGTTAAATATCTCTCCTGACAATTTTCTGGCAGTCGATGGATCATGGACGTTGGTATTGCAGCTACTTAATCAGGCAACTGCAAACATTAAAATAATAAAATAAACAGGAGAGCTTTGAATGGCTGTGGGGAAGAGGAAGGCTGATAAAAAACATTTGGTTAGATATTAGCTATTTATGATGTATGCCTCCTGAATCAAGATGATTAAATAAAACAGTTTACTAACCTAAATCCGTCGTCGATTCTTTGTTCACACGATGGTGACTCTAATTTTGACTTTAAAAGGCCATTATCAAACCCTTGATGTCAAACATTACTTCATGTTGAAGGTCGTCATAGTTTTAAATAACACACAACACATTTAAAACAGTACGAGTCACTATAAAATACAAACATTTAACACAAAATTGAAATGTAAGACATTTCAATTTCGAGCATTGAAATTGAAAGACAGTATCTATTGTAAATGAGGTGCACATTCCAAGTTGAAAATCAAGGAAAATAACTTACCGGACGCGGTAGCTTAGAGGTAAAGTGCCTGACTAGCAAGTCAAACGTGGCCGGTTCAATCCCGGGCCCGGCCGACGCCTGTAAGATCATGAGCAGTCACCTCTGGCTTGCCCATGTGACTAATGCCATTACAGTACCTCGGTGTCTTTAGTCCACTGCACAGGTCAAGTAACCTATGGTGATGGGCAGTTGAAGTTTAAAAAAAAAAAAAATTGTTTAGGGAAAGTCAAGGAAAATTGCCTTTTTTGGTCAGGGTCCAAATTACCCAAATAAAAGTGTGAACCATGAAATAGTATATTTCATTTCTAGTGCTGAAAGTGGTCTTCCAGCGATAGTTTTCCGTGGAAACTCAATCAATTACCGGAAAAACAATTTAGGTACAAGTTATGAACAGTATTTTTCATCACATTGTAAATAATAATAATAATAATAATGAAAAAACTGTTTCAGACATTTTTATCAGGTTTGCTGGGTAATATAAAAATATCTCATAACATAATGACAGCAACAATAGTGTTTACGTTAACCTAGTAATTAGATTAATAAGAACAGCTGATTTCGAATGCAATGCAGATTTCTATTGGTAGATGCAGAAAGCTACTAGGGCTACTGGTGTCAGAATAACTAATAACAGTGTGGCAAAAATCACCAGCTGTTTTAACACCACTAGGGTAGAAAAGTACGGAGCGACTCAGGGGAGAAACGATGGACGAGAATATTTTCATAGATCACCGCTAGAAAGCGCTTCACAGTTGTTCAACTGTAACTCTCAGCCGATACGATATGTCGTGATAGATAGTGGTTATGGGTTTAAACTACTTATCACGAGGTCCTGAGTTCAAAATTAATCATGGTCATTTACTTTTTTATGTTTGAAAAATATTTTGTAAATCTTAATTTGATATTTTTTACACTAACCCATAACCCTAATTAGGTTAGGTTTGGTTGTGTTACCATAGCTAAATACGACTTTTATGGTCAAGTATTTAAAACTTATTCATAGAAACCCACTTATTTTTTTATGTTGGCGATATGTCAGCGCTTTTAGGCGGTGATTTAAGAAACTACTCTCGTTTCTCCCCTGACTCACATGCGGTAAAGTAATACTTTCAGTAGTCACAGCTGATATAAAAAGTAGCTACTTTCGGCACAGTTTGATGAAAAAGTATGTTTCCGTATGTTGCGGCCGTTGACCGTTGGTTGTCTGACAGGTGACCAAGCTGGACCGGGACCCGTCGTCAGGCACGGCCCTGCAGGAGATCAGCTTCTGGCTGAACCTGGAGCGAGCCCTGTACCGCATCCAGGAGAAGCGGGAGAGTGTGGAGGTGGCGCTGACTCTAGACATCCTCAAGCACGGCAAACGCTTCCACGCCACCGTCAGTTTCGACACCGACACAGGTATGCGGAAGTGTATTTAGTTATCCACACTAACACCGTGTATAGCTCGGTTGAACATCCTAGAGGCATTACCCCAAGGGTAACCCCAACAATTTTCAAGAGTTGTTCAACACCGATTCCCCTGGCTAGATGTACTGCTAAGCCTGAGCATTCGTCTCAGTCAGTGTACTCTGTGTTCTGCCTAAAAATAAAAAATCTGAATAAGTAATGTATTTGAAAAACTATTAATTAAATCTGTATTTGTTTAGTGACGTTTCATGAAGAACCAAGATGTGCAGAAAGGATATTAAAAGTGGCTGACGCTTATGACCTAGTGAACTTTCACTGAGACCTGGGTTTCCAATAATTCAAAACTAATGGGTTCGAAGATAAGATGAGAAAAATAATAGACAAGTTAGAAATATGTTGTAACTCACTCTGAAGATCTTTTCCTTTGTTGCCCAATACTCTTGCAGAATGCACTCCGACACCTGTCTGCTACATTGGGGTATTGCGCTTAGAAGATATATAAATGTGGCACCCACAAGGTCATGTTGTTGACAACCTGTAAGAGGTCATTGCAATTCAACGTGTCCAACTTGTTTTATTTACACTTGCCAAATGAATAAATGAGTTTATTCCATAAAGTATACAAGTTACAAAGTTTGGAATGAATAGATAACTATGGAATTATGCCGAATTGCTAGATCCAGTAGTTGGTCAGCAATTTTAATTAAATAAAAAATACAAAATAATATTCTAGTCCAGATCAAAATAATATTCAGATTAAGTCAACAGTTCTGCCTTCCGTAGCACTCACACACCGAAAGTTACAAAAAATAAGGTATACACAATTTACTTAAAATAAATAGAAGCAAGGAAAACATGAAAGTAAAATAAAAAGGAAAATAAGTGAAGTAGTATAATTTGGTTGCCCAAGTACAACACCTATTTATCTTTACATGCAATATTAGTAACTCAGGACATAACTATTAGCTAGTTGACATCTGGTTTTGTAAATAGCCATTGTGTCAACATTGCATACAATTTCTTAGGTCTTACGCAGCACTTTATTTCAAAAGACTTTTGATTAGAAATCGTTGGGCCCAAATTTTGTAATGACTGTCTAAAGGTTTCTTTATTGACTTTTGGTATTCTAATAGTTCTTTATTTTCTGTTTCTAGTCACATAAACTAGGTCTGTTGTTCCACGATTCCCATTTCTGGTATAGAATATTTTTAGCACTTGAAAAATGAACAGATGTTGACGTGGTAATACTTTTAATTGAATGTAAAGTTTATAAACTGACTCGTTTATTTGTTATGCATTTGTTTAACACGGATAAAATGGTTTGGTATTGTTTTAAACGATATGTAATGTTTCAGGACTGAAGCAAGCCCTGGCCACAGTTAACGACTACAACCCGCTGATGAAGGACTTCCCCATCAACGACCTGCTGTCCGCGACCGAGCTGGATCGCATCAAGACGGCCGTGCAGCAGATCTTCGGCCACTTGCGCAAGATCAGGAACACCAAGTACCCCATGCAGCGGGCACTGCGGTTCATAGAGGCCATCTCCAGGGACCTCAGTGCACAGCTACTCAAGGTATTTTTTTTTGTTATTTTCTATATATATAATTTATATCTATATTTAATGTTAGACTGGAAAATATAGGTATCCCGCTGACCGAATACAAGTCCAATGCAGTATTAGAGATGAATATTTAAAAGTCACATGAAGAATAATATATTTACAGGATATGATCATTACTGTAACTTTTGATAACTTGGCTCAAGGTTTGACAACAGATAAGATTGTATGGGTAAATATCACATAAGCCCATTTATAAAAATTGAACTTTCCTCACAATTTTTTTAACTTACCTCCTTCTCCCCTCTTTCTTCCTTAGAAGTGAAGAAAGTTCACTTTTTATAAGTGGGTTCATGTGATATATTTCCCCGTGAATTTGTTGTCTTTGGTAGCTTTTTCCAATTCTCAAAAAATCATTTCTAATCATGTTGTTTAAATATGTATTTTGTGTTTATACAGTACGGTATGTTAAGTGTTATTTTTGTCAGTTTCTCCACAAAATAGTATATTTTGTAAATGAAGAAAATTTTAAGTTTTGCAGCTATTTATATTTATTCGTCTCTGTATTGTTAATTTTGAATATTGTGCTGCAACTTGACCGTTCTGTCTCAGCTGACAGTTATTTCTTCTGTGTAGGTGCTCGGTACAAGACGTCTGATGCACATTCCGTTTGACGAGTTTGAGAAAGTGATGACACAGTGTTTCAGCGTCTTCACCTGTTGGGACGATGAATACGACAAGCTGCAAGCTTTGTTGAGGTGACTTGGGCCTTGTAATGATTTTATAGTTTGTAATTTAAATTATTATTTTCAGTAATTGTTTCTTAAAACATATTTTAATTTTGTTTTACTTTAAAAAAGTTTCAATAGCTTTGTCACATTAAATTGTGACAGTGATGGGAGTAGGCCCTGCTTGTTTGCAAGCCTTTTATTTGGAAAAAGTATTTTTGAAATAGGATGCTGCTCATACAAAAAAGCTGTTACCAAGCAAAACTCGTGCTAATTGTTACCAGTGTATAATAAAGCTGATGCAAAACTGATGGCTTTATAATCAATTAACTGTACTTGGATGTTGAATTAGTCATATTGAATTATGTCATGTATCAAAGCTGTGTAATGGATAGTATTCTTGAAATAAATGCTTTGAGCTACTTCTGCCTTATAATTTAAGAAGGTTTACTAACCAAAACTGAAAAAATATATTCCTTTAGAAGTGATAAAGCTAGATAACACAGACAGGAAGCTGACCATGTTGGGTTATCTTTAATACCGTAATTTATTTTAATCTTGTTCACTTGAACAATCTTAAAAATCGTTTATGAGAAGGTAATTCCTTTTATTACCTCAACAAAAATTATATATAACATCACAGACAGTTTTAAAGTAGGTACATTAATTTTTTACCGATGACTTATTTAAGAAAAAAAAACTAATTTCACTGGCAGGATATCAGTAATAAAAACTGAACAAATCATGTGGAGGAATAAAATAGTAAAGTTTGATTTAAACTAGATCTAAAAGTATAACTAATTGTTATTGTTATATTTAGATTGTTCGTTTTATTGATGTGGAAACAATGAAGTAAAATTGAGAGCATATTGGAAAACACTTTTATAATCTAAAAAATGAATTTCAGTTAAAAATGCTTTAAGTAACATTTTCTTCTATTGCCAGTTTGATTCAATCAATGTATCAAACTATACTGTGACCATACTGTGGGTGGGATTACATTAGGCCTAAGCTCTTTACAATTGTTGATGTCTTGGTGCTTTCTACTCTTGTAGTTGTTGTCATGACATACAGCATGTATTGCCTGTTACAGGGACATTGTCAAAAAGAAGCGTGAGGAACAGTTCAAGATGGTGTGGAGAATGTCGCCAGTTCATAAACGGCTTCAGGTACATTTATTTATATTATTTGTTTGTTTTTACTGTGTGTTTATTTTAAAAAATTTCACATTTTTTCTTGAAATGTGCGCGGTGCCTTTTACTTAATAGTAGGGGTGTGCGAGTAGTGATTTTTTTAATCGAGTCGAGTCGAGCAGTGCCAATTATTTTTGAGTTTCGAGTATTTTTGAAGTATTTGCCATCAGTTGGTAGTTTAAAATAGTGTAATGGGATTTGGATACCACCCTAGATTTGATAATCTAAACATGGTTTCAAACTAATACATGAGTAGCAATACAAAGTTTTGGCCAGTACAATCAAACTGGATTACGTAATGACAAACAAAACACGGTTTGACATTTGTTTTCGTCCGATGAAACAGGGCTCGGTTGTCATTTGGCCAATTTCACCTGGTCCTGACATCGCTTATAATCAATATTAAATGACAAAATCGTTAGTTACGGCCGAACTTACGCGGTCCGATCGTCATTTTCGGCTGATTTTACGCGATGCGATCGCCTTTTGTGGCCGTTACTACGCGTTTTGGCCGATCGCAATCGTTTGCGGCCGTCATTTTCGGCCGAATTTATGTGATGCGATTGCCTTTTGCGGCCGTTACTACGCATTTGGCCGGTCGCAATCGTTCGCGGTCGTCATTTTCGGCCGATTTTATGTGATGCAATTGCCTTTTGCGGCCGTTAATACGCGTTTTGGCCGGTCGCAATCGTTAGCGATCGTCCGGAAATCGGTGGGAAATACTCGCTCGAACTTTCAAGTAGTTTTCAAAACTCCGAGTCGAGTTCGAGTATTAAAATACTCGGCCGAAAACTCAAATTTTCGAGTACTCGCACACCCCTACTTAATAGTGGGCTTACTTGTCTGTAATTAGCCTTTACTGTCTGATGTACTTAGATTCCTTGGAAGAATCCCTACTTGGGGCTAACAAGCTAGCCATCACAAAAGTCATCTAAAAGGTTAATTGGCCGATCCATCCCAGCAAATACCTCTCCTTCCAGGGTCCCTGCACAATCCTTTTTGTAGAAGACAAGCTTAGCGGCTCTATTGGGGTTTTTACTCCAAACATTTAACATCTAAAATACAGTCCCATTTTGCATATGGAGTAAGTTTATATAGAGGGACTTTGAGCCAAAATTTGAAAAAATTCTTATCTTGCGAAAGAAGGTTATAAAAATCAATGTTGGTTATAAAAATAAATGTAAATTTTAAACATGATGTATCCGTAAATCATCACTTTGTCAAGCTAAATATCTTAACTGTTCATAGTGTCTACATTCTCGAGTGTATTATGTATTGCAAGACTCACATTGACCAAATCAAAAGTAGGCTAACAATTATTTCCACTCATATAATACAAGAAACGAGTATGATAAAATATTACCACCACATGGATTAGATTGTTCACTGAAAAAACCTCTGCTAGAATAATTTTTTTTTAAATATGTCCTAAAGAATTATAGCATTTTGCATAGCCCTCGAACGTTTTTATGACCGAGACACGATCTCAGGTCAGTAAAACCCCACTTTCGGCCCTTGGTGTGAAATATAATATTTTCCTAGGAGTAAAAAAACAACAACTTTAGCACCTCAATGCATGTGTTGAAAACAGCTGTTTTTGAAGCAGTATGACAGAAATATATTTTGATTTGATTTGATTTGAACATCACTCATGATTGTCTGTGGGTGGCCAGGTGAGGATGGAGCACATGCGTCGGTTCCGCCACCAACACGAGCAGCTGCGCACGGTGATCGTCCGGGTGCTGCGGCCCACCCGCCCCTCTGCCCTGTCGACCGTGGGGGAGCCAGGGGGCGAGGACGCGGGCAAGACCCAGGACCCTCTCAGTCTGGAGGCTGCCGACGCCAGCGCCATTGAGGTACGACGATGGGTCTTTGTTTTTTATTGTTTAAGATTTATCAAATGTGATATTAAATTTTAAATGCCCCTGATAATACTTTCTGCATTTTTTTGAATGTCAATTTTTGACCTGCCAATCATCGTTGAGAATTTCATCTCTTTTATCTTTTTAAGAGGATGATGGCCTATTTTTTTACTTTAACCATTCACATCCACTCTGGTGTGCATGGAATGTCTTCTTCATTTTGACTAAAATAAAAATGGCTACCATCTTGGATCAGCCTTTTGGAGTAGTGTGTGGACTCTTATTTCAAATTACTTTAACTTGGCAGACACAATGCCGCAAACTGTATTTAAATACTTATATTAATTCTAAAGACATTGGTTCTTTTTGAAAATTGTTTTTTAAATTGTACCAATTTGTTGAATTGTTTTTGGTGAAGTGTTAAAAGATATATTTAATACCACTAAATGCAAAATTAGGATGTTTTGTTGTTCTAGCTCATAAAAAAAAACTGCGAAACAAGTTGTTAACACGTTCATTGCTGCGCGCCGGATTTCCAAGGAAACAAATGCAATTATCTTGAATATACATGCAGTGAACGCGTTAACAATGAATTATATAATTAGCAAGTAATGTTAAAATACTCTTAACCTTACTTCTGCAAGTTAATTAATTTGATTACAGCCTATTACAAAAAGTTGAACTCAAAGTGATGTTCTGTCTTAGGAGGTGAACCTGGCGTATGAGAACGTAAAGGAAGTGGACTGCCTGGACATGAGCAGGGAGGGCGTGGAAGCCTGGGAGGCCGCGGTGGCCAGGTGGGTTGGTTGTTACAAGACTCAAGCTTTGTCCAAAAGAACGTGTGCAAAAGGGTGACAGTATTTGTTAGAAAAGATTATTTGCTTGATTTTTGTATCAGAGGGGATCAAATTTAATGGAATTGGAGAAGGGGAATTCGGGTAAAAACTCTTTGATAATTATAAGTTGAACAATTTTTGCTTCACACCCTACCTTTGTTATTAATTTTCTCTTGATTTTTGAATGTTACTCAATTAATTTGTCAATTTCCATTTGTTGCATAATTGAAATTCTAAGGTAATGAGAAGCTAGTCTAAAGTAACGAAAGGGAGATGAGTTCATTGAATTGGATTTGCCTCTTGTAAAATTACTGAGGCCGAAGGCCGAGGTGTTACTTGGGAGTTCATGGCTTTTGTCACAAAACAGATGCAGATAAAAGCTATAATAGCTAACGTTACGTGGATCATGAAATTTTATAACTTCATTTACTCAATTTATTTCAAGTGGGACTTTACAATTAGGGAAACCAGGCAAAACCGTTCGGCACATTTTCCACAATGGGAGCGGGATGTTGGCCAACACATGAAATATGTAGGATGGAACGGGTCAGCTGGTAGTAATTTGTTAATAAGCTGTTTCATTTTATATTAAAAAATATATATAAATTTCAGCTCGGCACATTTTCCACAATGGGAGCGGGATGTTGGCCAACACATGAAATATGTAGGATGGAACGGGTCAGCTGGTAGTAATTTGTTAATAAGCTGTTTCATTTTATCTTAAAAAATATATATAAATTTCATACAATCAGATATATGATACATCTGAACCAAAATATCTTAATGGCACGTTTACAATTAATTGTTGCACAGCCTCTGGTGGTTAAGCCACAATAAATATCATACCTCAGTAACATTCAGTGGTCAAACGAACAAAACATCTCGTCAGATTTAATGTGCACAACCAAGCTGGTGTCCGATAATTGTGGGCACAAGGATTTGACAAAACAAAAAGAACATAAATAGGGTAAATCTGTCCGAGGGCAATGAAACATTTTAAAATTGTTTCTAATATTCCGTACTCAAGCAATCCATAGCTACCATCAATATAGAAAATCATCTAAAAACTTGGTATTCAAATGGATTCTGATCGTATTCCCATGTCCAGATACGAAGAGCGGATCGACCGTGTGGAGACTCGCATCACGGCGCACCTTCGAGACCAGCTGGGAACGGCCAAGAACGCCAACGAGATGTTCCGCATCTTCAGCCGCTTCAACGCGTTGTTCGTCCGGCCGCACATCCGCGGCGCGATACGCGAGTACCAGACACAGCTGATACAGCGGGTCAAAGACGACATTGAGGCACTGCACGAGAAGTTTAAGGTTGGTGGAATCTGTGTTAAAACGCTAAGTTTGGAATGTGTCTAGTCGAATGGGAAACACGCAGTATCAAATTTGGACGCTTGTGCCAAAACCGTGTCGAGTAGGATATCAAAATGTTGGTTATTATTTTCATAATATTTTTACCTGTCCCACTGATTTTATTAAATAAATAATACAGCTTTTTGTTATATAGGTCCAGTATCCTCAGAGCAACTCGTTCAGGATGAGTTTTGTGCGAGATCTGCCACCGGTGTCTGGGTCCATCATTTGGGCCAAACAGATCGACAGACAGCTCACAGCCTACCTTCGTAGAGTGGAGGATGTTTTAGGTGAACACCCTATTTATATTTAGTAGATAGTTCAAAATCAAACTTCAACCTTTGCTTTGTCCCTCCCAAACCTAATTCCTAAAGGCCTAGTATTATTAACAAACATGATCATGTGACCCACCGAACCAATGAGAGTAACTACCCACAAGCCTGTGAGTCATTCGCATTTTGACCACTACTGAAAGAAGATGGATGTCGTGTGCGGGGTACCCCAGTTTTTACGACCGCATTACACCATTAAAATTGTACAGGTATCAATAATTATTTTTCTAGGCTATTCCTTATTCCGTAACTTCTATTTAGTATAAAAGTTAAACTTAGTTTTTAGCGATGTGTCGGTTACTATTCTTGGTTCTGGGTTTTATTTGTTTACATCAGTGGTATGCAGTTACAGCAGACTCAACTTGCTGGAGTTTTAACCCTGTTGTATCTTTATTCCCATGTGTAGTTCACGGTGATCTGTACAACCGAACTACCCATTGAAGTGGTTGAACCAATTGGTAGTTTATACACCCCAGTTATTTTAAATGTGTGTAAACTAATGTCAAACAACAAATACGGGATGTAATAAAAGACGTCTTACAACACTTTATTTACACTTTTATTACATCACGTAAGTAATAACAACACGTAATATGCTAATCAAAAAGTTGTTTAAACAATAAATAAATGAAAATAAAACTTAGCTAAATATTTTTGATACTGATGAATAGGATGCTGACAGATGCCCAATACAGTAGAACCTCGATCGTTCGACACTCGATAGTTCGACAGTCTGTATACTTCGACACAAGCCGTGACGACACATCACGACAGTAGCGGCGACCGATAGTGTCCTTGACAGGTTCGCCGGTCAGTGATGGGAGCCCGCTTATTGTTTTCGCGAACGTGCGCTACCGCCTTTTCTTTTCTATAAATAACTTCCTTCCTACTCCCTATCCCATCATATCCACCCCATTTCCAGTAAGTAGGTCAAGTCAGTTCGCTCGAGACGCTGCAGGAGTTAAACACGATTTGATACTTTTGTGATACACTATTGTTTTATGATCATAATACTCCCTGTGTTAAAATATTCCATATACTCCCTATAGTTCGACATTTCGATAGTTCGACACCCCTTTAGTCCACAAAGTGTCGAACTATCGGGTTTCTACTGTACTAAATTTGGAACCCAAGATGATTCAAAAAAGATAATTCGCTTGGAAATACGTAGGGTTATGTTTTTTGCTTCCTAATTTGTTCCTTTTTAACAACTTCAATTTGAATGTTGAAAAGGAATCGTTCATTAGACCGGTTTGAGTTGCATTATTGAATATTAGTGGGATAAATTGTCAAAACTGTTACAGGCAAGGGCTGGGAGAACCACATCGAAGGGCAGAAGCTCAAGGCAGACGGAGACAGTTTCCGACTGAAGCTCAACACCCAGGATATCTTCGAGGACTGGGCACGGAAGGTGCAGCAGCGCAACTTGGGAGTGTCCGGGCGTATCTTCGCCATCGAGAGCTCCCGATCCCGCATGGGCAGGGGCAACGTGCTCAAACTGAAGGTCAGGCAGTGCCTTGTAATTTGTAATGTTAAGTGGTAATTATCGACTGTGCTACCTGACAATGCTAAATGCCAGATAAATTCAGTCCCACTGTTTTTATTCTGGGAGTTGTAATTGCAAGTTGTCAGCCCATTGGTGTTGTCATTACTGAGTAATGCTATTCAAATTGGGCAATATACTGGATTTAAGGGAAAAATGTATATAAGGTTAGTCTTTTTGTAATATATTTTACTTTAATAATATGTAGGGCCTAGTGTATTTGTTTTTTTAACAAAAATGTTAAAGCGCATTAGTTTTATAACATTAAATGATGGAGTTTTATGTGGTAGTTGTACTAAAGAACGTATAGATAAACTAATTTTCTATTGAATCGATGTGTTGAGTTACAGAGTTGTGTTTTACTCATTTAGAGTCCTCCGTTGCACAAACTCTATGACTATACTAAAATAATGTGTTTTCCAGGTGAACTTTCTGCCAGAAATCATCACATTGTCAAAGGAAGTGAGGAACCTGAAGACGCTGGGATTCCGGGTCCCGTTGGCGATTGTGAACAAGGCTCACCAGGCCAACCAGCTCTACCCCTTCGCGATATCACTGATAGAAACTGTCAAAACGTATGAGAGAACATTGGAGAAGGTGAGACGTCTCGCCTTATCATATCAGATATAACACATGTCACTATACACTGTAGTTTGTAGAAATAGAAACATTAAATCTAGTTTTCAAGCATTGTTAACCCTTGATATGAACTTGACTTTTTTACTTGGTAGGGTAACAATTATTTATTCAAATTATTTTGGCAAAATCCATCTTATCGAAGCGAGGATCCTTTGTCAACTTCTTTTAAATTCACTCAAACAAATAGTTGAACCTGAAGGCTTGTTCTATAACCACAAACGGGAACAAGCGTTCACAACTGGCTTTTTATTTGTGTGTGAGTAAAAGAAGTTAGTGGCATCCATGCTTCAAAAATATAAGGTTGCTTAAAGAAGAAGAATCAAGAAGCCTTTATTGTCATAAATTATACTAAGCATGGACAACTAGTCAAGTTATACGTTAAAAACAATGAGTTATTACAATAATAATCTTAAAACAAAAAAGGTTCTTATGCAATACAACTTGCAGTCACTTCACTACTTCTTAAATAATTTGAATAAATAATAGATTCTTAAAGAGATTTGTTTTTGCAGGGAGATTTGAGGTGAATAACGAACATTTTCTATTTTACTCATTTTCTCTTTTTATTCACGGTGGATATCCGGATCTGGTTACCACCATTTCTCTGTGATCTATTTAGGATTTAATTTTAACTGCTACATCAATATTTTGAGTATTAAAGGTTGATAACTGTGCAGTGTGACTGTATTGTTAATCTTAAAATATATTTTTGTAAAATTTTTATTATTTGATAAGGTTTATCAAAAAACATGTAATGTTGGGGAAAACTTCAAATATGAAAATAACACAGTCTGGGATAAATTACACTATAATTATATATAATGAAATTACACGTGATTCAAGTTTTTATGAAAAATCAAACTACAGCCTTTTTATGCGCAATTTAGTAGATTTGGTGACGGTAGTATTGTTGCAATAAAGTAGTCAACACATTGGAACACCGTAGTGGATCGTCCCATAGGTGGCATAGAATAAGTAGACATCATAATCTGTATGACTGAGCTCATCTTGACCTGTAATTGTAAATTCCTAGCTTTAACCTGTTGAAATATCAGTTAAAAAATCGTCAACCGGAAAAATTAGAACTACTTGAAGATTGAGATAATTATGTTAAAAACTAAGTAAGGCAGAAGTAAAAATAACCCAGAGAATTTTAATTTCCTGTCTGTTGTATCAAGGTATTTTGCTGTAATTAGAGCTGAAATTTTATTATTAATTACGTTATACAGTTATACATCAATGGAAGTAAATAGTGAGGTCACACAAGTCACCTTTCAGAGAAAATGACTAGTGAACAGGGGGTTCCAAAACTTACAAAATAGTAATATTTCACTGTATTTATGTCAGTTTATTTTCAAGCCAAGAAGAAATTTGGTTATTAACTATAAATTTTACCTAAATAAGACTTTTTAAGAAGTTTTCTTTGTATTAAGAAAGTTTCGTTTTCCACTTTTATAGAACATGATTGAGCTATTTTCATATTTTACTCCTTCTGTTATAGCAATATTACGATTTGATTAACCGACTTTAACGTCTAAATAAAATTTTAATTCAATATCCAGAGCTATGAAAAACGAAAAATTGACTTAGAAGCTGAAGGAATCGATGACATCATCCTCACTTAGTTCTAATATTTTGATCTTAGTATTAATCTTAGAGGAATATGTTAAATTACATAGTTTGAGATGAGCTTGGTCGAAGAGTGGATTGCGTTTGTGACTGGTGTTTCATTGACTTGTGTGTTTTGGCCGAGACCAGCTCACAGGCCGGAGTACCGCTAATAGTCCTTCACTCAAGGTAGTGTCAAGACAGTAAATGTAACGCTTTGCTTGCTAAACTCCACCCGCTTCAGAGATCCCAAGCCTATTTTAAGGGTTTGAAATAATTATTTTATATCTAGGTTTGAGGTTTTGCACTGTAAGGCGAAGAAAGAAAGTTAGATATTTTCACAAGACGGGGCAAGCCCTATTGTAACTTAACTGGCGCAGACAAATTAAATGAGATAATTAAACTGCAAATTATTGAATTAATCTGGTTTGTACCTCATTGCTTGAGACTGTTTGAAAACGGATGTTTGCCTAAAAATTGAGTCACGGAATTGAAGTTCAAAGTTTTATTCTTCTGTGCCAGTGAAGTTATATTGTGAGTTGCCTTGTGTGTTAATGGGTTTTTTTTCTCTAACATTCTTTACTCAACATATAATTGTTAGTTTTTAAATTTGGGCCTGTGTGTTTTAAGCGTTTTTTTGATTCAAATAGTCATAAGTCATTGCTCTGTGCTCAGAAATATATTAAAACCTGTCAAATTTGCTTCAGCCAGTTGTATTTCCATTTTTCTCTAGCTCTTTTGTGGGGATTGCTTGCAATTCTTAAGTGCAGTTTTAAACCTAAATATTTCCAAATTATAAGTTTAGTTACTTTGTAGGGACGATGCTATATTTTATTCAACTACAGTCAACTCCCGATTATCCGGGAGCGGGTTAATCGGGTTGCGGTTTAACTGGGGTCACAAAAGGTTTATTTTTGTTATTTTTATTTATCGCCTTCTAAACATAAATAGAGCAATAATAACAATTTATTTTGCTAAATTATCTCCAGAATCGTATTTAATTTACTTTGTCAGAATAAATACTATACAAACAATTTAGTAACCACGAGAGTCTGTCTTTTCGCTAATGAGCCGTGGGCGCGTGATGGGAAGTGATGACCTTGACACTGCACGGACGGTCGGACGCGGACGTCTAAAAATAGAAACGGGCTGTGGGCGCATGATGGGAAGCGATGACCTTGACACTGCACGGACGGTTGGATGCGGACGTCTAAAAATAGAAACGGGCTATGGGCGCGTGATGGGAAGCGATGACCTTGACACTGCACGGACGGTTGGACGCGGACGTCTAAAAATAGAAACAGGCTGTGGGCGCGTGATGGGAAGCGATGACCTTGACACTGCACGGACGGTCGGACGCGGACGTCTAAAAATAGAAACGGGCTGTGGGCGCGTGATGGGAAGCGATGACCTTGACACTGCACGGACGGTCGGACGCGGACGTCTAAAAATAGAAACGGGCTGTGGGCGCGTGATGGGAAGCGATGACCTTGACACTGCATGGACGGTCGGACGCGGACATCTAAAAATAGAAACGGGCTGTGGGCGCGTGATGGGAAGCGATGACCTTGACACTGCACGGACGGTTGGATGCGGACGTCTAAAAATAGAAACGGGCTGTGGGCGCGTGATGGGAAGCGATGACCTTGACACTGCACGGACGGTTGGACGCGGACGTCTAAAAATAGAAACGGGCTGTGGGCGCGTGATGGGAAGCGATGACCTTGACACTGCACGGACGGTCGGACGCGGACGTCTAAAAATAGAAACGGGCTGTGGGCGCGTGATGGGAAGCGATGACCTTGACACTGCACGGACGGTCGGACGCGGACGTCTAAAAATAGAAACGGGCTGTGGGCGCGTGATGGGAAGCGATGACCTTGACACTGCATGGACAGTCGGACGCGGACGTCTAAAAATAGAAACGGGCTGTGGGCGCGTGATGGGAAGCGATGACCTTGACACTGCACGGACGGTCGGACGCGGATGTTTAAAAATAGAAACGGGCTGTGGGCGCGTGATGGGAAGCGATGACCTTGACACTGCACGGACGGTTGGACGCGGACGTCTAAAAATAGAAACATCTCAAAACAATCACCCTTCCCGCTGTTATTTACCCTCATTGGGTTTTCCCCCCAGTGCGGAATTAATTAGCATACTGTTCGGTGAAGTTTAGAGAGTTCGGTGTTTAGATATGTTTAACCTATTAAATATCATTCGGCGTTTTGGATAGTATTTACTGCTATCAACCATTGCTAGTATTAACTATAACATTAAAACACAATATTGTAGTATAAAAATGTTGATAAACCTTTATTATATTTGTAATAGTCAATTTGTTGAATCCCTTTGTTTTAACTGTGGTTTTGGGTTATCCGTGACCCTCCAGCCAGTCATTACCCCGGATAATCGGGAGTTGACTGTATAATTGTTGTATTTAATGTTTATCACCGTTCCTATGCCTTTTTAAGTGATTTTAAATTTTCCTCAGAAAACGTAACTATGTTTATTTTAAGTTAAAAAAAATTACAGCCTGTTGTAGTACAGGTTTGGTCTCAGCACCACTCAACCGTGGATTTTAGCTGTAGGTGATAGTAGAGCATTAGGATGGTTCCTAACCCACCGTAGGTAATTAATTTTTAAATACATTTTTTTGATTGACAATGGCTGCTGACTGTATGTCCCTCCACTGGAAGTTGTACGATATCAGGCTTGCTATAACTAAAAGTGCCTGTAATAATTAATGGTTTGTTAAAAAAGCAAAATATATTAAAACAAATTAACAATTTCTTGATTTTAATTCTTGGGATCTCTGTGTTATCGATGTATGTGCCGATATAAATTAATACAAAATTGTAAGTAATCCAACATGGCTGACGCCACAGCAAGACCTCGTGTATGATACACCCCGACTCATATCCCAGCATGAATGTCTGTGATGCATGACCTGTCTGTACCGTGGTAACGTCATAAGATTCAATGCTGGATGAAGCTGTGTTATGGAATATGTAGCTGGTAACATCCAACATCTTAAGTTATTTTAATGTGACATTTTATTCCGTATACGCAAGTTTTTAAGAGTTTCACCATATTACACATTATTTGTTTATTTATCGTAACATTTTTCTAAATTAAACATACAAATTGTATATACTTGGTTATTAAACATGTTTAATTGAATGTATGTAATAAATATGTTTAGTCACTTTTAACATGTGCATGTTTAATGCTAGATTTAAATATTTGTACATATAAACATTACAATTTTAGTAAAATATTAGAATATTTTATATTTTATATTCTGCAAACTATGCGCTCTTTGTTTGTTTGCTATATTTGTTTCAGTAATTTTGTTTAAAGAAATAATAGTAGGTAATACTAAGCGCCTTTTGTTTTCTCTTGAGACATTTTTTCTCTTAAAGAATAACAAGGACATTTTGCTAGTAGGGCGGAACCTTAAGGTTGGATGGAGGGGCAGTTATCCAACATGAGAACATCTTTCAAAAGATACGACATTGTGAAACAAATCCAACGAGCTATCATTTGTCAAAATTGGATTTCGGGAAGTGATAGAAAAGAACAGCAGGGCAAAGCCTTGAGGTCTGGGGGAAGAGTATCCAAAATCATTTGGTCGTCCCCTACAACGTGGTAAGGTCCAGGAGAAATTTGTATGAGCTGTTTTCAAAATCACCTGGACACACATACTCACAATTTTACTTTATTAGCATAGATTGTTTTAACGGTAAGTTACAGTTGGTAATGGTTAAGTATTCTTCAGTGGAAGACTAATGTAAAGTATTGTATTTTAACTGGGTGCTGTTTTGTGTTTTCATAACATTAGTTTTGTGGTTGTGAATTTCACATGTAACCAAGGCCTCGTATTGGCTACCCCTCATCTCAGTTGTAAGTTGAAGCGTTTTCTAGACTCTGGGTGTTTCTTTGTGGATAACCTATTTGGTTAGTACCCTAGAAATTAACTGTCCAACTTATGTTTGACTTAAAAAGATCTAGCGCTGCAGGGAATGCAACTGGTGGTTAATTAAGCATATTGTTAACACAGTTTTGAATCCATTACATTGCTAATCATTCAAGCCTAAGCACCTGTTTAAGACACATTCTTGTTTTGGGGATTTTTGTAACACAATCACCTGTGTGTATACAAAAGGTACGATGATCAAAAGGTTAACATAAAACTTCCTCCTTATGATCAGATTGTTTGTTTGTCCCTTATACAAATGTCTTTGTTAAAAGAATCAAACATGAAATAAAGGAAGATTGGTAAGTATTTTTTTAGGGGGGGGAGGGAAGTATAGGCAAAATGTTTGTAAAAAGCCCTTCATCCCTCCACACAATTTATATTTAAAATTATTTTAACTTCATTGTGGGGGAAGTATAATGTTTAAAATTGAATATATTTCCTGTCTTGTCTCTCCCTTCTCTTTATTTTCTAAACCAAGTGTTTAACACTAAAATATAAGTGTTTTCTAAAATATCAATCAATCAACAAGAACTATAAATAAGATCCTTATTGTATTGGTGTTTTTGTGTTAGAAATTATTAAGCTTATGGTTAAAAACAACTTGAACAAAAATCAGATTTCTCAAACCCTGGAATTTATTGTATCCATGCAACTTTAGTACAAAAGTACCTGGGGGCCGAGCTTTGCTCGGGGGAAGGCCAGACAGTTTGTTTAGATGACTCGGAGTAATATTTCACCACTTCCCCCTACTGATAATCAGATTTGTATTATTCATTTGCCTCTTTTCTACATTTTTAAGGTCCCTCCAGTTGTTATTTATAGCTCAATGTCCCATTGATTTATTTTACTACTCTATACATGTAATCTTAACTCAAATCTTTTAATCTCTGCTCTCAGAAAACCACATGTTAATAATCATAAACAACATGAGTATTACTTTGACAGTTCCCTGGTTGATTATGAACAGCTGTTACAATTCTTTTGTTTTGATTTGAAACTCCATAAGCCCAATGTTAATTTTTTTAACTTTTCATTTTAGTTTGTTTTACATTATTTGATTATAACAGTACATACATAGCCTAAATGTTTTTAAGTATTTACTTCTAACTAGCCTACACATTTGAAACAACTTTATGTAACATCTATGTACAAACCTGCTTCTAAACTTAGGCCCTAACTGAAATTGTACCTACCTAAGATTATTCTTTTCAAAATGTTGAACAGTTTAGGAGTGCTAACCTTAGAATTTATGTAAATGTATTTTTTTAAGAAACATTAAGCCTACATATCATTAAGTATTTCATAACAAGCTAGGACTACCCATCTAATCAATCTGTCAGAACCAAATTTAGCCTTTCATACTAGCCAAATTATATTTTCAACAAACTAAAAAGACAGTGTAGTATAAAAACAGTTTCTAATATGTAGGGAAGAAGTTAATAACCCAAATGGTACAGATTGGCCTATTTATTTAAAGCTTGAAATTAAAATGCTAAAATATTATGTAAGGTTAGGGACTGTTATAAGTGAAATGTTGTCTCAAACTGAACTGACAGCCAGAGCAAATCAGAAGGCAATAGAGTGAGGGTAGGATGTACAACATAAAGAGGCCATAGAGGTATGACATTGTTATATTGTAGCAAATTTTTGTCATTTCTCTGAGTATTTTTATAATGTATATGATTTGTATAATACTTTTGAATCTTAATTAATAGTATAAAAGAAATCATAATTTTGAGGTTACTTAATGTAAAGTCAAGAAAATAACAATTGTAATTATATCAGGCATATAAACTCTGTAAGTGAATATTTTCTCTCACAACTTGATAATTTTTTATATGAAATGTAACATATATTAAAATTAAATAGTGTTTTTTTATTGATTTATTTTACTATTAACGTGATATTAACAGCTACCAAATGGTTTACATATAGTATGACACAAGTATAGAAAAAGTGATAGCAGTGAATAAGATCTAGAGTGCAGTGGTGATTCTTGTGTGAGAAGGAAGTGAGAAATTTTAAAATCTAAAAAGTGTGGTGTGAAAGGGGAAGCTGAAGAAGAGAGACATTATATTGAACCAAATAATCATATTTTAATCCATTTGAATCTTTTAAATTTTAATCTAAACTAATTGCAAACTATCTTTAATTTAATTGTATTTATCTAAATTTTCCAACTTAAACAAGAGAACTTTTGAAACAAGGTAAAAGACTTTTGAAAATTAGATTTCAACATGAAGAAATACTAAGTTAAATCCATCTCAGCAAAGCTCTTTGTTTGGTAGCTGCCGCTAAAAAAGGAAATTCAATTTTTGTTTTATTAGATATTTTATTTAAGGTTATTTAAAATTTTGATAATTATCATTTTTTATGTGCCATGGCAAAGAACCGCCCTTGAGATTAAGAGTCATCATAGCCTACATTTGAGAGTCGGAGCAGATATTTGTAAAAATAATTTTGTAACTATAATTCAATAGGCCCTAACTGTAATTTTGTTCACTATTTTCAATTGTTTTCTTGAATAAATTTAACTATGATGTAATTGTATTTTTGGACTAATCATTGAGTATCTAGGCTACGGTTATGTAAAGCAAGGTTAGGTAAATTAAAATATAGGCTAAGGAGATTTTGTTATATTTGGCGCCCAACGTGGGGCACAAAATTTAGGGACAGTAGCCTAGAACAGAATAGTATTTTAACTAATACTATATTATTAAACTAAATTTAATTATTTCATAACACATTGTGAAGGGGATTTGCCAAGGCAGATAAAAATAGTAACTTAATTAAGAGAGAAAATAATCATTGGAGTAGGCTATTAATTTGTGGTTCAGCATTAAGTTAAGAGTAGTATTAGCATAAGTTGTGTATAATAAGACAAGTTAGGGAAATAATAAGCTTCATTAATCTAAGAATAAGTTTAGCCTACATTGAACTATTGATTATTTTGATTATTTACCAATTTTACATTAAAATATGGCTGATAAGAAAGAAAAACAATATAACCTGCGAGAAAACCCAAAGAAAACAGAAAAAGCTTGGACTAGGTCACAAATTAGGGAAAGGAGCGGAGATAGGAACGTGGACGAGTTAGGCGTAGAAAAATTAAATGTAGGAGATGACACTACAGATAACACAACTGTGATCGAAAACACAGAACTAGAACACACATCCGAAACGGAAGAACACCCACACGATACAGAACTTGACAGAGGAGACTACCCAGAAAACCCTAATACTACACCACAAACACCAACAACATCACATAAAACCGACTCAGACTTGGGGAACATATTAAAATTCCTACAACAGATGGAACAGAAAATTGAACAAAAATTTGAACAAAACCAACAAAATTTGGAACAAAAACTAAACCAAACCCAAGATCAAATTTTAGGCACACTCGAAACACAAAAATTAGAGCTAGCCGAAATTCAAACAAAAATAACGAACATCACGCAAGAACTACACCAGGAAATGGTTGCACAAATTGAAACAAACAATGAAAAAATAATCCAGACTATTGACCAAAAGATTGGTGAACTTGAGGCTAGGCAACGGGAAATTTACAACAATACCAAGGAAGAATGTGTTCAAGAAAGTATAAACATATGTCAAACACTTACAAAGGATTTACATGAAGAAGTACGAACATGCAAAAAGGAAAACCAAAAATCTATTTCCGATCATAAAAAATTTAAAGAATTCACTGAGTCGAAATTCACAAACATAAATCACGATCTAAGAGAAATTAGGGAAGGTGTTACTAAGACGACAGATGACATTCAGAACTTAAAAGAAGACACGAACCACATTAAAGAAAAGTTAGAAAAGGTTGAAAGGAATTCTCAAAATCCAAACTTAGGGGGCAGTAAAGAAATTTACATTACATGCCAGGGAACTGAAACAAACGACCCTAACTTAAAATTCAATGGACGAGAAAGAAACCCAGTAGAATTTATCAATCGATTTCGACGGCACATCGAAAAATTGGAAAACCGAAGAGGCAAAGATCAAGTTATGTTTGAAGACATTCTAGAAAACGTATTAGAAGATAGTGCTGCAAGATGGTGGCAAGTCATTAAATTTGACATAAAGACATTGGACGATTTCGAAAAGGCAATTTTAGAGAAGTATTGGAACACTGACATACAACGGGGAATTAAACGTAGATTGGAACTCGAAAAATATAGACCTGGGGGAAAACTCACTAGAACCGAGTACTTTATTGATAGGGTACTTACTCTAAAAAACATGACTCCACAAATGCAGGAACAAGAAATCGTCGAATTTCTGAGCGAACAATTCAGCGATCGTGTACAAGACGCCAGGAGAGTACAGAACGTGTGTACTATTAGAGGGTTTGAAAACCTTTTAGCCAGGGAAGACCTAGACGAGAAAAACAGCCAACTGCGTTACAGAAACCAAGGAGACCACCAAAGGAACGACAGAATGTGGAGCGATCGACAGGACGAGAGACATGACAGGAGAAACTCACCAAGGAGAAGACATTATAATAATGACCAGTATTTCGATAACAGAAGGCCTGAATTCAATCGTCAAAACAACAATCGGCAAAATCAAAATTGGAATAATAACCCAAGATTTACAGACAATAGGAATCACTCCGAGGGACCTACAAATAATAATAGACCACCTAACAGAGAACACGACAGTAGACCTCAAGGACAAGTTCAGAGGGGGAGTCCGACACAGGGAAACCTGTAAGCGCCGAAGGTTCCACAGAATCGGGATTTGTAAATATTGAAAAACCTTCATTAAGTAATTATTGAATCCTTTGGCGCGTAATTATGATAATAATCCCGAAAATAATACTAATTTGATAAATAATCAAGCTACGTTCAATAATCTAATTTCAAACATATTCTGTGACAAAGATTGGCTTTTAAATGAAGAAAATGGCGAAACTGAAAATATTAAAAGAATATCTTGCCCTGAAATTAAAATTAAGTTAAATAATGTAGAAGCAACTGCATTAATCGACACGGGTTCAACCGTAAATTGTTTAAACGAAGACTGGTTTGAATTAAATAGAATAAATTTGCAACCCTATGAAACTTTCCCTATTACAAACATGAATATAATCACAGCAACGGGCCAAAAGTCCAAAAGAATTAGAAAGACAATTTTAATAAAAAGCCGTGTACTTAATTGTGAAAAAGAACTACAGTATTTGATTATTCCGTCTCTAATACAAGAAGTTATTTTAGGAGTGGATGCTTTGAAAGCATTAGGTATTGATTTAAATTTTAAAGAAGAGATAATAATAATTAATAATGATAAAGCTAATATGAGTAATATTAGTGCAAATAATAATAGTGCCAGTGTGCAAGAAATAAATATAAATAGTAATGAATCGCAGAGCGATAGGCAAAGCCAGAATAATAATAATGATAAAATAAACAAAGTTAAGTTTGAGAAGATTAATAAATTAGGATTGGAATGCCAGCTGTTCGGAGAAGAAGATGTGAGTTGGAAGCAATGTAATCGAAATAAAGAAGACAAAGAAGAAGACGGAGTAATAAATTACAATTTAATAGATAAAAAAAATGGGAGTAATAATTTAGTTAAGTTCTGATAGAGGGGAAAATTTAAATAAACTTGCTGTATGGATACAAAGACATAAATTCAGATAAATTCAGTCTGTGAAATAAAATTTAATAGCCTATATAATAAATTTAGCCTATGTATGAAGGGACCCTACAATATTTCAAGTCTTAAAAGATTCAGAACATTGTAAATAGTTAGTTTAGTTTAGTTAGTCAATCATGTTTAAGTAGAGTTAGATGAGCCTATATGTGTAACAAAAGTTGCCAAAGTTTTAGTTTAAAAGATAAAAGGACGCTTATTTAAGTGAAAGTGGATTTAAATGCAAACTGTAAAGACATTCACCAGTGAACGAAGGATTATTGAAGTCAGTATAAGTGAACATTTAAAAGAAAGACTAGGCCTACAAGGTATTTGACCCTAACAACAGCAGTAGGTAGGACATAGCCTATGCAGTGTTTATTTCAAGATTTTGTAAATAAGTTAGTTTTTATTTAGTAATGTTTTCATCAAATGTTTATTACCATTATGTTTTACTTTCCATAAATGTTTAGTGTAAATAGAGTTATAGTTACAAATGAAACATTAGCCTACAGCAAGAACTACTGTATAGATTGATATGACCTAGTTTTCCAACCAGTTTAATCATTTATTTGTGCAATTCGTAAACTCATTTTACAAATAAATGAGGGGGCATTATAACAGTACATACATAGCCTAAATGTTTTTAAGTATTTACTTCTAATTAGCCTACACATTTGAAACAACTTTATGTAACATCTATGTACAAACCTGCTTCTAAACTTAGGCCCTAACTGAAATTGTACCTACCTAAGATTATTCTTTTCAAAATGTTGAACAGTTTAGGAGTGCTAACCTTAGAATTTATGTAAATGTATTTTTTTTAAGAAACATTAAGCCTACATATCATTAAGTATTTCATAACAAGCTAGGACTACCCATCTAATCAATCTGTCAGAACCAAATTTAGCCTTTCATACTAGCCAAATTATATTTTCAACAAACTAAAAAGACAGTGTAGTATAAAAACAGTTTCTAATATGTAGGGAAGAAGTTAATAACCCAAATGGTACAGATTGGCCTATTTATTTAAAGCTTGAAATTAAAATGCTAAAATATTATGTAAGGTTAGGGACTGTTATAAGTGAAATGTTGTCTCAAACTGAACTGACAGCCAGAGCAAATCAGAAGGCAATAGAGTGAGGGTAGGATGTACAACATAAAGAGGCCATAGAGGTATGACATTGTTATATTGTAGCAAATTTTTGTCATTTCTCTGAGTATTTTTATAATGTATATGATTTGTATAATACTTTTGAATCTTAATTAATAGTATAAAAGAAATCATAATTTTGAGGTTACTTAATGTAAAGTCAAGAAAATAACAATTGTAATTATATCAGGCATATAAACTCTGTAAGTGAATATTTTCTCTCACAACTTGATAATTTTTTATATGAAATGTAACATATATTAAAATTAAATAGTGTTTTTTTATTGATTTATTTTACTATTAACGCGATATTAACAGCTACCAAATGGTTTACATATAGTATGACACAAGTATAGAAAAAGTGATAGCAGTGAATAAGATCTAGAGTGCAGTGGTGATTCTTGTGTGAGAAGGAAGTGAGAAATTTTAAAATCTAAAAAGTGTGGTGTGAAAGGGGAAGCTGAAGAAGAGAGACATTATATTGAACCAAATAATCATATTTTAATCCATTTGAATTTTTTAAATTTTAATCTAAACTAATTGCAAACTATCTTTAATTTAATTGTATTTATCTAAATTTTCCAACTTAAACAAGAGAACTTTTGAAACAAGGTAAAAGACTTTTGAAAATTAGATTTCAACATGAAGAAATACTAAGTTAAATCCATCTCAGCAAAGCTCTTTGTTTGGTAGCTGCCGCTAAAAAAGGAAATTCAATTTTTGTTTTATTAGATATTTTATTTAAGGTTATTTAAAATTTTGATAATTATCATTTTTTATGTGCCATGGCAAAGAACCGCCCTTGAGATTAAGAGTCATCATAGCCTACATTTGAGAGTCGGAGCAGATATTTGTAAAAATAATTTTGTAACTATAATTCAATAGGCCCTAACTGTAATTTTGTTCACTATTTTCAATTGTTTTCTGGAATAAATTTAACTATGATGTAATTGTATTTTTGGACTAATCATCGAGTATCTAGGCTACGGTTATGTAAAGCAAGGTTAGGTAAATTAAAATATAGGCTAAGGAGGTTTTGTTATATTTGGCGCCCAACGTGGGGCACAAAATTTAGGGACAGTAGCCTAGAACAGAATAGTATTTTAACTAATACTATATTATTAAACTAAATTTAATTATTTCATAACACATTGTGAAGGGGATTTGCCAAGGCAGATAAAAATAGTAACTTAATTAAGAGAGAAAATAATCATTGGAGTAGGCTATTAATTTGTGGTTCAGCATTAAGTTAAGAGTAGTATTAGCATAAGTTGTGTATAATAAGACAAGTTAGGGAAATAATAAGCTTCATTAATCTAAGAATAAGTTTAGCCTACATTGAACTATTGATTATTTTGATTATTTACCAATTTTACATTAAAATATGGCTGATAAGAAAGAAAAACAATATAACCTGCGAGAAAACCCAAAGAAAACAGAAAAAGCTAGGACTAGGTCACAAATTAGGGAAAGGAGCGGAGATGGGAACGTGGACGAGTTAGGCGTAGAAAAATTAAACGTAGGAGATGACACTACAGATAACACAACTGTGATCGAAAATACAGAACTAGAACACACATCCGAAACGGAAGAACACCCACACGATACAGGACTTGACAGAGGAGACTACCCAGAAAACCCTAATACTACACCACAAACACCAACAACATCACATAAAACCGACTCAGACTTGGGGAACATATTAAAATTCCTACAACAGATGGAACAGAAAATTGAACAAAAATTTGAACAAAACCAACAAAATTTGGAACAAAAACTAAACCAAACCCAAGATCAAATTTTAGGCACACTCGAAACACAAAAATTAGAGCTAGCCGAAATTCAAACAAAAATAACGAACATCACGCAAGAACTACACCAGGAAATGGTTGCACAAATTGAAACAAACAATGAAAAAATAATCCAGACTATTGACCAAAAGATTGGTGAACTTGAGGCTAGGCAACGGGAAATTTACAACAATACCAAGGAAGAATGTGTTCAAGAAAGTATAAACATATGTCAAACACTTACAAAGGATTTACATGAAGAAGTACGAACATGCAAAAAGGAAAACCAAAAATCTATTTCCGATCATAAAAAATTTAAAGAATTCACTGAGTCGAAATTCACAAACATAAATCACGATCTAAGAGAAATTAGGGAAGGTGTTACTAAGACGACAGATGACATTCAGAACTTAAAAGAAGACACGAACCACATTAAAGAAAAGTTAGAAAAGGTTGAAAGGAATTCTCAAAATCCAAACTTAGGGGGCAGTAAAGAAATTTACATTACATGCCAGGGAACTGAAACAAACGACCCTAACTTAAAATTCAATGGACGAGAAAGAAACCCAGTAGAATTTATCAATCGATTTCGACGGCACATCGAAAAATTGGAAAACCGAAGAGGCAAAGATCAAGTTAGGTTTGAAGACATTCTAGAAAACGTATTAGAAGATAGTGCTGCAAGATGGTGGCAAGTCATTAAATTTGACATAAAGACATTGGACGATTTCGAAAAGGCAATTTTAAATACTAAGTTAAATCCATCTCAGCAAAGCTCTTTGTTTGGTAGCTGCCGCTAAAAAAGGAAATTCAATTTTTGTTTTATTAGATATTTTATTTAAGGTTATTTAAAATTTTGATAATTATCATTTTTTATGTGCCATGGCAAAGAACCGCCCTTGAGATTAAGAGTCATCATAGCCTACATTTGAGAGTCGGAGCAGATATTTGTAAAAATAATTTTGTAACTATAATTCAATAGGCCCTAACTGTAATTTTGTTCACTATTTTCAATTGTTTTCTTGAATAAATTTAACTATGATGTAATTGTATTTTTGGACTAATCATTGAGTATCTAGGCTACGGTTATGTAAAGCAAGGTTAGGTAAATTAAAATATAGGCTAAGGAGGTTTTGTTATATGATTTTTCCTTGGGATGAGGCCTGTCTAGAACTTATTTTTATCCCAGAAATCAGTTATTTCGAACATTTGAAGAAAATTGTTGGAGCCGTTTTTGAGATCCGTGTCGCAAGCAAGCAAGCAAACCTTACTCATATTAGAGTATAGGATAGGATAAAAAAATATATAATTTTGTATTATGGGGCATGTTCAATACAAAAATTTAATCAGTATGTTATTAATTTGCAGATATTTAATTTCCTCCAGACCCTTTAAAGTGTAAATTTCACATTAGGGATATTTTATTTCATGATACATTAAGAGGTAAAAATACTGGTATGTGTTGTTTGCAATAATAACTTGTTTTCAGGTATTTTAAAATTAGCGTATACTTTTCAAGACACTTTCTTGTCAAATATAAGCAAAACTTGTTTTGCTTTTTTAAAGTTTTTAAAATTATTGATATGTTTACAGATAGAGGAGAAGACCAGTATTGTGCCGTTGGTGGCAGGTCTCCATAAGGAGGTCCAGAGTTTGATTGCCGAGGTATGTACTCATTTTCAAGTTCAGTAAGTTTAATTTTTAGTCATTGGAGTGGTTCAAAGATTATAAAAAGTTAAAGAAATCTGATCAATGTGCTTATTGTGAATGTAACTGTTTTTGTGGTTTGATTGGGAGGTTTTAAAATGATGAATGTAAAGAGATGAGTACTTATTGGAAAAGAAACCGTGTCACTGGTTAAAACATCACTAGTGTGAGAGAGCTACACGTCATTTAAAGGTTGGCAGACCTGGTGGTCAGCTGGTATTGATGGACAGTGTGTTTCTTGCAGGGCATCCAACTGGTGTGGGAGAGATACAAGCTGGACCAGTATGTGCAGAGGTTGGTAGCCCTGGTGGTCAGCTGATATTGATGGACAATATGTAACTTGCAGGGCATCCAACTGGTGTGGGAGAGCTACAAGCTGGACCAGTGTGTGCAGAGGTTGGTAGCCCTGGTGGTCAGCTGATATTTATGGACAATATGTAACTTGCAGGACATCCAACTGGTGTGGGAGAGCTACAAGCTGGACCAGTGTGTTTATTGCTGGTATTGATGGACAGTGTGTCACTTGCAGGGCATCCAACTGGTGTGGGAGAGCTACAAGCTGGACCAGTGTGTTTATTGCTGGTATTGATGGACAGTGTGTCACTTGCAGGGCATCCAACTGGTGTGGGAGAGCTACAAGCTGGACCAGTGTGTTTATTGCTGGTATTGATGGACAGTGTGTCACTTGCAGGGCATCCAACTGGTGTGGGAGAGCTACAAGCTGGACCAGTATGTGCAGAGGTTGGCAGACCTGGTGGTCAGCTTCCAAGAGAAGGTGGAAGATCTGCTGGTGCTAGAGGAACAGCTGGATGTTGACGTGAGGTCACTGGACACGTGTCCGTACTCCGCCAACACCCTGGCCGACATTCTCAGCAAGATACAGCACGCTGTTGACGACCTCAGCTTGAGGCAGTACTCCAACCTGCATATCTGGGTCAATCGGCTGGATCAGGAGGTTTGTAGTCCGAGTGTTAAAGTGTTAAGTTTTATTGCCTTAGAACTTCTATTTTACTTCATTGGATCTTTTAATCGCTGAAAAATACAACAGTAAAAAACATTGGTAAAATTAATAAAGTAAAAATTTACATTTTCCTCTAGTTATGGCTTGGAATTGCTTCAGCTAAAAAGTGGTACGGTAATGTTTTTATATTAAAGGAAAGAAAAGGTGTTTGCTGCCACCACTACTCATTTATAGAGGGTGAGTAGTCCCCACTGTTTAAAGAACGATTTGAAAAATTAAAAAGTTGATAGAAGTTAAATTGTGTGTTCAAGTATAAGTTCTAAACTTATAATCTAAATACATAAAACAAATTATGTACAGTTCGGGTCACAGTGCCTGGCGTCTGGTTAGCGTATAATCTGGAATGACTTTTCACCTCTGTTTGGCGTAGTATTGTTAGTGATACAGTATACTTTTGTCAACAGAAAGAAAAATTAATTCATTAAATTTTAAAACATTGGTTTTGGTTATTTTCGTTATTGACTACTTTTATTTACGAGAAATTCGAGTTGGTTCTCACGTTTCCCAGGCGCCAAGCACCGTGGCGCGAACTGTATGTTAGTATGTTAGTTAGTTAGTTATACCAAACAGCTGTTATAAGGATTATATCTAAATATACTTAAAAGGCATAAACATATGTTCCTTATGGAAATAATAAATCTACTTAAATGGAATCCAAACTTTTTTCGATGCCGAAATCAGCTCTTTATAAAAATAAGCGAATGAGGGTAGTGAACGAGCTCATCTTGGAAATGAATGAGCATTTGGCATAAAACAAATTCAGTGGCATTAAGACAGGACGTCTGTTGGGCCAGCTAGTTGAAAATAAAATATGATTAAAGCTATTACTTTGTTGTTTAGAAAAAGTGTTATGCATGAGTCTCTGGATAGAATAAGAATGCCCGTGAGTCCCATCCAGCCGGATGCGTGCGATCAAGTCACTCTGACGTATCTGTGTTCTGATTGGCCGCTGGAAAATTACGTGATTGCAAGACGCAGAGTCGGCTCTCAGCGGCCGTCTTCTAACAATACAAAGCCTCTATCTTAAATCATTACTTTAATTAAGGGGTGTGCGAGTACTCGAATCTTTGAGTTTTCGGCCGAGAATTTTAATACTCGAACTCGACTCGATGTTTTGAAAACTACTTGAAAGTTCGAACGAGTATTTCCCGCCGATTTCCGGACGATCGCTAACGACTGCGATCGGCCAAAACGCGTAGTAACGTCCGCAAAAGGCAATCGTATCACGTAAAATCGGCCGAAAATGACGACCGCGAACGATTACGACCGGCCAAAACGCGTAGTAACGGCCACAAAAGGCGATCGCATCACGTAAAATCGGCCGAAAACGATGATCGGACCATGTAATTTCGGCCGTGACTAACGATTTCGTTATTTAACATTCAAATTAAATTTGAATTTGAATAGCACGACATTGTTATAGTAAATAATTAGTTCAAAAATAGCAACAGCCTTGACAATTATAAGAGCAGTCATGTTAAGAACAAAAATACGACTTATAAGAAAATATATGCATTTTTGAAATATTTTTCACTTTAAAGGTTTGAGGAAATTGTTTGGATAAATCTTAAGAAGACACAAAGAAAGAACATTTCATTTAAAGCTTTAAGATTAATTTTAAGTTCAAAATTTAGTTACCGGTAAAAACTATTTAACGTGTCCAATTCTTTGCCAATGCATTACTATATTGTTATCCTGGTTAAATAAATAAATATTATCAGTTGCAGTTGATAATCAAAAACCGTTTTCAAAACTTATTTTGAGGTTTTAAAAGAACTCTGTAATGTGGTATTATGTGGAAACGTTACATGCATTTTAGTACTTCATTACTGGAATATTTCCTCAGGTCGAGAAAAACCTGGCTAATCGGCTGCAAGCAGGCATACAGGCTTGGACAGACGCTCTCGAGGGCAAGAAGAATGAGATTGACTTGAGCATGGATACAGACGCTCCGGCCCAGCCTACACACAAGCCCGGAGGCGATCCCCAGGTAAATTGTCAGCATGACTCAGATTTCACCTCATTCATGAGAAATCTGCTTCAGTATAAATGTAAGTTTCTGTTAATCGCAGCTTGAAAATTGTAACAAATTGTAAGCTGGAAGAAACTATGTTTTTTCTGTAATTGTAGTTTCCAACTTATTGCTTTTAAAACCCTGAAATGTATGTTTCGGTGGATACACTCACAGTAAGCATAGGGTAAAAACTAGGAAAATGCATTGTCATGTGGTCAGCTCACAAAGAAAACTAGGTTGGTAGGTTGGTTGGTGCTTGTTTGGTTGGTACTAGGTTGGTAGTTTAAAATAGTGTAATGGGATTTGGATTCACTGTTTATTTTAAGTGGGCCCTCTTCTTCAGCTATGTCATAGACGATGAACTCTCCATGAATTGGTCATAAAAACAACCGATAGATAGATAGGATTCGAACCCTTGATCCAAGCGCTACCCCGTGGTCGGGAGTATAGTGCTTTTGACCTCTCAACCATCTGATCAGACCATCAGCTGAGCAAAACCAGGTGGTATTAAAACCTACATGCTGGACCAATTAGTTTTGTTTTCATCCACCAGGTCACACCACATGTCAGGCACAGACCACATGCCCTTGTTGTAATGGTATTGTTTCATAAACCGGTTTTAACAATAGTTTTGTGTAGTAATAGTTTTGTGTAGCTAATATTATCTGCTTTGAAAATGTTCGCTTTTGAATAGGCCACCAATAAACATTTGTAACTTCTGCAAAAGCGACTTCACTATTGCGAGCTCAGTCTGCAGTCTATGAGTGACACGTGGTGAAACCTGGTAGAAGGTGGAAGGCACAAACTGAACTATCTCGTCCAGTGCCTAGGCTCTAATACCACCTGCTCAGTGTTCTAAGGCGCTACCTTCCCGGCCGGGGGTAACACTTGGACCGAGGGTTCGAATCCCGTCACAGTCGGTGGTTTTAATGTCCAACTCAACCTGTCTGTGGCAGAGTTGAAGGGGAGGGTAGACCTTAAGCGAATGGTGGACGGCTCAGGTCCATGCTGACGGGATGTGGGGATTCTTTGTGAGTTGCACATCTGATCAGGTGTTTTCTACTTTTTACCTATCCTTTATGGTGTGTGTGTCCACCGGAAGCACGTTTTTAAAATGTTAACTGTTCAGGGATTCAAGACATTAAAAAAATCAAGAAAACATCAGAGATTCAACTACTCCTTTCAGGAGTTAGCACTGAAAGGGTTACATATTTCTCGGACTCGTGATATCCAATGACTTGTGAGTGTAACATTGTTGACAGATCACGATAATGATCTACGAGATCCGCATCACCAACCAGATCATGTACCTGTTCCCCAGCATCGAGGAGGCGCGTACGCGGCTGCTGCAGTCGATGGATGCGTGGATCGCCGTAGTCACCTCCCAGACGCGGCTGCAGAGCACCAGATACCAGGTCAGACACTGATCAGGGCAAAGTCAACAGGACCTTAACACATTCGCTGCTGAAAAAAAATTATAAATCTTGAGCAATGCTAAAAAAAATATATGTACCAAAACATTCAACTATAGCATGGTATAGCCCGAAAATGGAACACAACAAAATCCCTAAAGCCTCTGAAGGAAGTTATGACCTAGGTGCATTTAAGTTAGGTGTGCTATTGTGCATCGTAGTGCCACATCATCTGGTGGCGGAAGCGCGTCACCAAGGTATTCTGACTATCCTATGCGAAGTGGCGGACATGGGGTAGTCAGAATACTTCGGTGACACGCTTTTTTAGGAACTAGTTTGCAACTAATGGGAAACTTGAGCACTAGCGGCTATAGCCTATCCAAAAACTCAGGTTGGGATCAGAACGTCTACCCTAAAGTATACTTTCTGATCCCGACCTGGGTTTTTGGATAGGCTATAGCTGAGAGTAACTTCAGCAGTCACTGTAAACTAGCTGACTAAATAAACACCGTGACGTCACCTGGTGGCTGCACAAATCATGCTCAGATTCGTACTTCTGAATCAAACACCTTACTTAAATACACGTAGGTTATGACAGCATAATTGTATGATATGAATTCAGGACATCAGCACTAGCCAACAATATATCGAGTTTGAATTCTGTTACTGGCATTTGACACTCTCTAAATAAGTTACTACACTCTCATTGGAAGATATTTCATTCATAAAACAATGATAAACACTATTATTTTTAAGTTATTTACATCACAAATTGGATGGGTCGATTTTGAGCTATTAGCACTGCCCACCAATGTTCATCACACTATTATCTCCAGAATCGACTAAAGAGTGGTCAATTGGCAGTGAACTAGACATAATAAATTATTTAACACAATAAAACTCCATTCGTGAAAAAAAAAACACGCCCACTATGAAAACTCACTCCAAACTAAAGCGGAAATTAAAAACCCACAACAAATGATCACGCGCCTGGGCCGCAAAACTGGTGGCAGCGTCAAGGTCACTGTACTATGTGAACCACGCAGGGCAAAAACCAACCTTCTCTGGCCAATGCTATGCTAAAACTAACCAAATAGTTTTAGTTGGGAGCAATGGACTGATTTCTTGCCATGCCTGGATCTCATGGTATGATTTCAGTCCACCCACAGCGAATGTGTTAAGGAGGGAAAGTTGTAGGTATAGAAAGGTTCAGACAATCTTCAGAGGGATCCCTGCCGCTTCTGTTTTTGTCCTGTAGACAATAGACAATATTTTTTATCGATAACAGTGCATGCTTTAAGAATGAAACGTAGTGTACAGAGAAAGATGGTTTGTAGTAGCTAGCTCAGACTTCCATAAGATCTGCTTTTGACGAACCTGTTACTGGAAATGGTAACTGGCCTTGCAAGTCATACGTGGTCAAGTGCAGGTTCAATCCTGGCTGACTACTAGGATAGCAGTCACCTCAGGCTTCCCATGTTACTAATACCGTTACACTGTCCTTAAATCAAATAAAATTCTTTATTACAGTAGAAGTGTGTCCTCAATAGTGATAGTCATACAATTCAATTTTTACAAATATATATACAAAAAGTTAGGACAACAGAAAATAATCGTGATTTGTCAGCTAAATATTCTTTGACACCGAAGCACTCTTTACACTCTTCAAAAAGACCTTCAGATCTCGCTTAAACTCATGTAACTTTGGCTGAACCCTCACAACAGCTCCCTGTGCAATTTTTTCGAACACAGCACAGGCGTGTTAGCTCAAGGCACTGGGCAGTTGAGTTTAAAAAAAGAATTTGTGATTCATGTTCCATGTGAGTTTTCCTTAAAGTCACTGTTAGTTTGTTCTCGAAGTGCTGCAGTGGACCTAGTTTCATAGTGGTGGAAGTATACAGCCATTTATAGTGTCTTTGAAATCTAGGACCAGCCAGGAAACTTGTCTAACCATCCTCCAAAGAAGTTAGGAAAGAGGGACAAGAAAGTTTGCGATCTAATTGTTTTTCTTTGTTTGAAGGTTGGAATAGACCGAGTTACTTCTCAAACGTACAGGAACTTGTTGGCCAAACTTCCACCAGCCGTGCTGTCTGACGCCTACGAAGCTATTGAGAAGAAAGTTAAACAGGTAAGCCAGTCTTTTTTTCTCGATAAGTCTTCTGCAACAAATAATACAGGTAATGAATCCCCACAGACCAATAACTGATAAAAGTCTGTAATTTGTTGATGTTTCTTGTTGTTACTGTAAATACTGTTCATTAATTTGTGTATCTGTAATTTACCAGAAGAAACTCTTAATTCATTTATTCAACTTTTGGTTGGAAGTAATTTGTGTCAGTATATTAAATATTCACTTTCAGATTAATTTTCTTGTGCCTGGATCATCGCTGAAAAATTAAAGCTATTTATAATTTTTTTTTTCATTTTTAATCTGTAATATATAATTTTATAAAATATTACCTAACTGTGTCTTGAAGGTTTTACTTTTTCAAAAGTGAAGTTTGCCAGAGTTATCTTGATAACCGTTGTTGTTGAAATTATGCTCAACCAGCTAATTGACCTAATGTTCCGCCGCAGATGAGGGAGTACGTGGACGAGTGGCTCAGCTACCAAGCTCTGTGGGACCTGCAAGGGGACACTCTCAACCACCGGCTGGGAGACAGCGTGACACAGTGGATGAAGTGCCTCAACGACGTCAAGTCAGTATAACTGGACCGCCACTATTACACTAACCTTGTGTTTACCAAGCTTTAAAATCAGATACAGATGCTGTTCTGCTTCAAGTAGGGTTTTTTACTTATTAATTCTATATAAAATCACAATATTATTTAATCTAATTATTTGTTAACGTTTAGCTATTTTTTATAATGTTTTTTTGTTTGGTTACTCATAGATTCAGTCTGTAGCCTACATAAAGAATTTAACTGTTACAGTCAACTCCCGATTATCCGGGGTAATGACCGGTTGGAGGGTCACGGATAACCCAAAACCACGGTTAAAACAAAGGGATTAAATAAATTGAATATTACGAATATAATAAAGGTTTATCAATATTTTTATACTACAATATTGTGTTTTAATGTTATTTAAGATATATTTATGTAGATTAAATACTTTTGAAAATCTTTAAATTGTGATAACATCTATGAACAATCAAGATAATAGTTAATACGAGCAATGGTTGATAACAGTAAATACTATCCAAAACTCCGAATGATATTTAATAGGTTAACAATCTCTAAACACCGAACTCTCTAAACTACACCGAACAGTATGCTAATTAATTCCGCAATGGGGGAAAACCCAATGAGGGTAAATAACGGCAGGAAGGGTGATTGTTTTGAGATGTTTATATTTTTAGACGTCCGCACTCGACCGTCCGTCTGTCTGTCCGTCCGTCGCTGTGGGTGAACAGTGGCGGGAAGGGTGATTGTTTTGAGATGTTTCTATTTTTAGACGTCCGCGTCCGACCGTCCGTGCAGTGTCAAGGTCATCGCTCCCCATCACGCGCCCACGGGTTATTAGCGAAAGACATACTCTCAGATTATGTTATGGTTACTAAATTGTTTGTATAGTATTTATTCTGATAAACAAAGTAAATTAAATATGATTCTGGAGATAATTTAGCAAAATAAATTGTTATTATTGCTCTATTTATGTTTAGAAGGGGATAAATAAAAATAATAAAAATAAACCTTTCCTGACCCCTGTTAAACGACAACCCGATTAACCCGCTCCCGGATAATCGAGAGTTGACTGTAGTTTGTTTTAGAAAATATACTTTACTGGGACAAACTACAAGAGGGACAAAGTACCGAAATGGTTTTTATTTCTCAGTGAGGTAAACTGTCGTATTAGGCTAGTGGTTATGTGGATCTACTTTCTTGTGATTGATTCACAGTTTATCACTTATTGCTAATGAAAATTGTCTATCCAATGGCTTCAGTTACTAGTGCAAACAAGTGATGCCAACAGACAAAATGAGTTACCAGTAGAGTTTTGAAGACAGTTCTAGCATAATATTTAGTAGGCCTATTCAACAGAATTAAACAATTAATTAAACGTTCCACGTGTCAGGATTTTTTAAATTGATCGGCTGTGATTCCAAATATGGTTTACCATTCTTTTATGGATTGCTAAAGATAGATGTGTTGATAAAATAAAATAATAATGAAATGCAAATCAAACCAGTGGTCAATTTTATAACGGTGCAATACCAAGCTTAAGGGTTTTCCAGTTGTTTGAAGTGAGAAACAACAGCTTAGGCTTAGTCAATAGTTTGAAGAAACAAATGTAAATCCTATACTCTAATATGAGTAAAGCTCTAGACAAGTCTAATAAATTGAATTATTTAAAAAACAGATTTGAAAAGTTAAAATAATTATTATTGGTCATGTTGAGTTTAAAATCAAAACAAAAGAATCATAAGAGCAATTTATAATCAATCAGTGAACTATCAAAGTAATAATCATGTAGTTTAAGTATTAACATGTGGTTTCCTGAGAGCAGTGACTAAAACCATCGAATGAAGATTACAAATAGAGTGGGAATATCAAAAATAGATCAAAGGAACATTGAGCTGTAAATAACAACTGAAGTGACCTTAAACATGCAGAAAATAGGCAAATGAGCAATGCAAATCTGCTAATCAGTAGGGTTAACTGATGAAATATTATTCCAAGTCATCTAAACAAACTGGCTGACCTTCCTCGAGCAATGCTCGGCCCACAGATACTGATTTGATTTATCAATGAACATGTATTGTATTTGCAGGAACTCGCGCAAGACGTTCGACACGTCGGAGACCAAGAAGGAGTTTGGCCCGATCGTGATAGACTACACCAAGGTGCAGAGCAAGGTGACGCTCAAGTACGACTCCTGGCAGAAGGAGACGCTCGCCAAGTTCGGGGTGTTGCTGGGCAACGAGATGGCTCAGTTCCACACGCAGGTCTCCAAGGTGGGGTCAGGGTTCATTTTCCTCCTACTATTCCTACTTTTAAGCAGGAAAGTAGGAAACCTCCTACTTTTAGGGAAAACTTTTTAGGCTTAAAATTATCTTTTTATACAAAAATATAGAATAGTCTGGCAGAGAGATATAGCACCTCATCGTCCAACACAGTTTGATACTTAATTTAATTTCTGGTGTCTAGCATTGCCACATTTGTAGCATATATGGTGTTATGTTGGTGAATAATGATAGGGGGGGTGGCTATATATGGAACAATATGTGAATATCAAGTTGACTGGATGGCTATGGTTGGGGTGAACTTAAGGAAGTAAAATTGGGAGAATATGAAATAATTACTGCTACCAAAAATTTGTAGGAAGGTGCTGTAGTTACCCGAAGGTCGGATCGCACTCAACCCAGAGCAATAGTAAACCTCGAGCCAGCTTTATTGAGCTGTAAACTACCCTACTGAAAATCATAATTCGACAAACTATTTTCCTGTATTGAACAGGAAAATACCTACAACCAAATAATGTGCTACAATTAACGGAGAATACACCTGAAATGTGGCATTTAACTGTAATTTACTAAATGGGAGAGTTGAGCTATTGAAATCAGGAACTAACAATTAATTATTCAAAATTCTGATCACCTCATGTGAAATCCTCGCGTAGCGACTTAGGCAATTATTAACTTTAGCTACATTGCAAATTGTGGGTTACTCAAGCAATGATATCTTGGGGGCATAGAAAACGGCCCCTAAATGGTCTTCCTAATCCATGTTGATATTTTAAATATCCTACTTAAAATCTAAACTTAGCTGAGATATACAAGATTGGCCTGGTTGGAGTGACGGTTGAGAGTGCAGTGGGGCGATGTGTCATTTGAACTGCGTTGAGTGAAGAAGGAATTGGCGACTGGATATTAGGGGCCAGCGGAATCAGTTGATTCAGACACACACATATATATATGAAAGTGCGCATGGCAGCACGCATTCCTGAAGGGTGTGTCTTAACACCCACAAAGACACTTTTTAGATATTAATAGAGTAACATAAAATGTAATGTAACTGTTTAGTCTAAAGTAGCCTGAAATTGGTGATGCGGTGGTAGGTCATATAATACATAGGTACCCACAGTTTTTAAGAGACTTTGTTGCGATCAGCCAATTTTTATGAAAGAGCCGCTCTTCTGAAGTACAATTCATCTAGTTACTATCAAGAAAAGATTCATAAACATAAAAAGTAAATAAACGGTATCAGGAAACTGACACACTTTCTCACTTTTAGCCCAACTTTAATGAATAAAATACTTTTTACTTACTAAATAAATACAAAGCACCGTCGAATGTTCAGAAAATCTTGTAAACAAGTTGTTTTCAAAAATATCTACCCAAGTCCCCGTATAAGAGGCATTACAGAATCCATCGCTACACACGTGGTTTTAAGAGAGGACATTCCCCCTATTTCCCCCCCTCAGGGTTATTAAGGGGCTATATATTTCAAATTTCCTCTGTTGGTCAATGCTAACTTGACAAGCATATCAAGTTTGAACGAAATTGATCAATAAATAAGAGACAAATAGTAATTTTTGTATTCCCCATAAGAATAACATTGGACAACGTACTGCGTTTACCGCAAAATCAAAATTTAAATTTTCTCCGCAAACAGTAATTGTAGAATAGTAATTCAAAATACTAAATTATTTAGTTTTTTGAGCTCTTTTTAATGTTGATTATTAATATTTTTTATATTTATGTTTTTGTCATTAAAAATCCAAAAAACTGAATTTTTGATATTTTAAGTCTTGTAATTTCTGAATCTGAGTTTTTACAGAAATGCGGGTGGTGTCATTTTGTTGGAAAACTAAAGTTCTACAAATGACTAAAGTTTCATCAAAATCGTTAGAGCCGTTTTTGAGAAATCTTGATTTTTCATGATTTTTGGTGGTTTTTGGGGATAATTACCCTTACAAATCAAAAATTCAAAAATGAAAAAATCGCCTGGAGATATCGTGAATTAGTACCTACATACCAAATTTCATAAAAATCGGACCATTGGTTAGAGCTCTTGCTCTGTACACATCCATACAGACAGACAGACAGACACACACACAGGCATCACGTAAAAACACTTTTGGGTTCAGGGAGCACCAAAACGAATATTTCCACTAACAACTCAAATTCGAAAATTTTGACAAAAACAATACTTTCTCCATATACTATGTATAAGGGGAAAAAGTAAAAGTAATCCTTATTAAGTGAAGGTCTTCTCCTGTCGATGACTCATCACTGCGATGTAAATCAATACACCGGTGGCAGTTTATATTACAGTATACTTTATTTATGTTTTGCGGTGTTATATTAAATCTTTACAAATGTATATACATATGAATATTTTCTGTGTAAACTACAGTTTTGTCACGTTTTTTGTGATAATTGGTTTCCGACCTTGCTCTTGGTCCTGTTGGATTAATGAGTTTCTGCTGTATTACAGAGTGTTTATACATTTTTTTTGGAAGCTCACTCTTGTATTAGCACATAAACGTAAACGGACTTGGCATAATTTCTTACTATAAAGCGGAATTGATGATTCATGCCCACCTCCGGAAAATCGGGATTTTTTAAAATCCCAACCGGCCATCCGCCAGAATAGTCCGGATTTCTGAGAGTCTACTGTATTTGCAAGTTAAACAATATTTAGGCTAATGAAGGTTTCGTTGTGTGATGGTTACGGTGTTCGGTTACAGAGCCGCAGTGACTTGGAGCAACAGAGCATTGAGGCGGCGAGCACCTCAGATGCTGTGTCCTTCATCACCTATGTGCAGCATCTCAAGCGGAACATGAAGCTCTGGGAGAAACAGGTAAACAATCACCTCTGCTGGGTTGATACCCGGGGTTATAAAACATTTGTGTAAAGATTGTAATTGATGTAAATTGCTTGAGTATGATATTCATGGTTCACACTTTCTGGAAAGTCGGGGAATTTGAAAAAGGCTGGGGAAAGTCAGGGAAGTTTAAAAATGCCTAGTCAGGGAAAATGCTAAATATTTTATACAAGTCAAGAACAAATTTTTATTTAATCGTAAACGCAAAGCATTACTGCGCAACAATCAAAGCTTATTAGATTTTTGTTAAATTAATTTTTATGTTGCAAAAGTGAGGAAGTGAATCATAACTTGTAAGGCAGTAAATGTATTGGACAACAACAAGCTGTAAGCCTAAACATTAAAATATCTTATTAAATAAAAATACTTTTTAAAATACCACATTTTTATAACTGACTAAAATGTATAAAATAATTTATACTATCCCCATATAGGTGTCTTGAAAATTTGTGATTGAGAATATTTAGTAGTTATGAAAATACTTGTAAAACAAAAAACGTGGGGTGCAAGCAATAGATAATTGACGATTATCTTCACCTATTGAATTATGAGCTCTTTTTTACCTTAATTAGGGAATATAGATGTAAATGATACAAACTGATGTACTGTTGTGAAACTTGTTTTCCTACCGACAGCTACTCTGCTCCCTGCTTAATATTATCTATTGCATGTGCCCCACGTGCTTTGTTTCAAATCTTACAAGTATTTTCAGAGCTACTAAATATTCACAATCACAAATTTTCAAGACAACCTATATGGGGATAGGATAAATTATGTTGTACTTTCTAGTCCGTTTTAAAAATGTGGTATTTTAAAATACCCCCGTCGCAGCAAACCTGCGTACTCAGCGAATTTCCAATGAATGTATATGTTTCTCACTACCACATAAAGGCACTTACCAAGTTTTATAAAAATAAATTAATAAATAAGTGATCAATAGCATTTTATTTATTCTCCATAAGAATAACATAGGACTGAGTACGCAGGTTTGCTGCAACAAGGAACACAAAATATGTGTTTTTATGCAATTATCAATTTAACTCAACCAGGTGAAGCTACATACTAATTTTTATTAATTTATGTTAATAATTAAGGGAGATATAAAACTTTACTTATTCTCCATAAGAATAACATTAGGGCTGAGTATGCAGGTTAGCTGCTACGGGGACAACCAACAAAACATTTGTTTTTTGTTCAAATATCAATATACCAGTACAACATGAAGCCACATACCAAGTTTCATCAATATACATTCATAAATAATCGAGATATCAAATTTTATTTATTCTCCATAAGGATAACATTGGACAACGTACTGTGTTTAGTACTTTGAATATCTCTGCAACGGTTGGACGTAGAATCACAATTTAAACACCAAAATGATTGTTTTGTGGAGCTGAAGTGATTGGTAAAAGCAAATGTGAAGTTTAAAGTAAAATTAACTGAGGAAAAGCCAAAAACCTTTTTCCCATAAGATTAACATGGGAGATTTTATGAGCATGTTTTTTTGGATTTTTTCCGCAACCACTTAACCTAGGTTAATAATTCAAAATACCATATTATTTGTTTTTTTAAGCTCTATAACATGGTCAAAACCAAAATTAAGTGTTTCAAAAATTTTAGGCTGAAAAATGCAAAAAACTGATTTTTGGAAAATTTAAAACCCCCCTTCCCATAGTCCGATTTTTCTGGTTTTCGAACTTAAAGTCATAAATGTCACTTTACACATTTGAGCCAAATTTCATCAAAATTGGACGTTTTTTACTCAAGTTATCGCATTCACGGACACATATATAGATATATATATATATATATATATATAGATATATATATACATATATATAAATTTGAACGAATAGTGTTTTAGTCATCTTGGGACCTTAAAAAAAAAATTTGTCACGGTCTCGGGCTTAAGTCTTACCATGAGACCTACGGTAATAGCTTCTTCCCTATAGGGGAAATTCGCTAAAAGTATTTTTATTTTATAAGTTATTATCTACTTTTTAGTCTTTCTTATGTGGAAACATTTGTAATCGATTTTAAAGATCTATATCAGGTTATGACAGAGGCATGTGGGAAATTTAAGTTCGGTTAATTGTTTTATCTGTGATCAGATGTGCTAGGTTTACTATGAAATGTTTGTTTAGTTTATGTTTTAGGTTATTGTGAGTTTAAACTTAATCATTTCTGAGCTATGTTTCAAGTTTCAAGTCTCTAGCTATGACATCGAGAAGTTAGTTTAAAATCGTTTGGAAAATTTGTACCGAACAGACAAGAAAGCGAGCTAATAAAACCGTATTATTAAAACAAAACTAGTGGCTTACAGGGGCTATAGCCCCTAACATATTGTTTTATGTGTAAGTGGATAGTCACAGGTGATCATTAGTTCATTTTCCTTGTTAATAAAAACACTGTAATGTTATTTCCATAAGGACATTGGATCTTTGAAGTCCAGTAGGGCGTAGCCCAAGTAATTTTTGACATTTCTGATATTTTTCCCACTGTCCTTGGCCCTCAAGCTTTAAAATGAATCGTCATAACCTAACTTAACTTCTTCCTAGCTCGAGATATTTCGTGGGCACCGATTCGCTTACGGAATTAAATATATAGATAAACAGGATTGTGTGGACGGAAATAGGGAAGATGGAAGCTGATAGCAAAAATATTTTTTACTATTACCTGTTGTAAAAAGTCTGCATTTTGAGTACCTGTTGTAAAAATGTCTGCATTTTGAGTCACTAGTCAGGGGAAATTAACTTTTTTGGATAGAGAAAGTCAGAAAAATCATTATCCAAATAAAAGTGAAAACCTTGATATTTTTGTGCCTATGAAATAGTTCAGAAGTATTAACAAACCATAGACAAATATATCTCATAAGGATTATTTTTGTTTTGTTGTTATTCCATTGATACTGCTACAACGGCATAAACACATTCATCGTCGTCAATTTGGTTATAGGCAGTTAAATGTCAAATTATGTTGTTCGGTTGACCAATGAAAGTTCCGATTTCATTTCTGAATGGTATAATTTTATAGTGACCTAACTGCCGCGGTGAGCTGTACAATGAATTGCATGTACTTGAGCCACAGCGTGCCACAGTAGTTAGTCTAAGTTAGGTTACTGATATGCGGATAAACTGTAAAACATCAAGAACTTTGGCTAAAAATAGTGTAAAGCAACCCCAACAAATTATATGAATTTAACCGTACCAGTTTACATCTTCTGGTTTCCCAACAGAAAGTGTTTTGAAAACTTGGACATCAAATGGATTCTGACCTCTACTATAATCTTGGTCAAATGATATTGAAATTCAATTGCCGACACCAAACGTGTAGTAAGCAAAGTTTTCATCACCATTCACTTTTATCAAGGAAGAACAATTAAGCTAATATACTTGTGTTATTGAAAAAACTTGGAGTTTTAATGGTTACTTTATATAATCTGTTTGCAGGTGGAGGTGTACCGTGAGGGCCAACGCATCTTGGAGAGGCAGCGGTTCCAGTTCCCCAACAACTGGCTCCATGTGGACAACATCGAGGGAGAGTGGAGCGCCTTCAATGAGATCATCAAGCGGAAGGACTCCTCCATCCAGACGCAGGTCAGTGTCACGCCTCTTTGTGTTAGGAAGCTGTAGTATTAGTCAGAGAGGCAACAATTTTGCCAAAGCTTTTTTACAATTTTTATTATTTTTCTGTTTTTTTTACATTAGGATACAAGTCATTGAAGAAATCATCATTATCATAGTACCTGGTGGCCGAGCTTTGCTCAGGGAAGGTCAATCAGTTTGTTTAGATGACGAAGTAATTTTTCACCCCCCCTACTGATGAACAGATTTACTTAGTTCATTTGCCTCTTTTCTGCAGGTTTAAGGTCACTCCAATTGTTATTATAGCTCAATAGCTTAGTTGATTTTGGATATAATATGACCATACCGTATGTAATCTTCATTCAATGGCTTTAGGCATTGCTCTCAGGAAACCAAAGTGAAAATTATTACTTTGACAGTTCACTGGTTATTATAAACAACTGTTATGATTCTTTTGTTTTGATTTGAAACTCCATAAGCCCAATGTTAATTTTGTAAACGTTTCATTTTTGTTAATTTAAATTATTTGATTTTTTCTGGGGATGAGACCTGTCTAAAACTTATTTTTATCCCAGAAATTAGTTATTTCCAACATTTGAAGGAAATCATTGGTGCCGTTTTTGAGATCAGAGTTGCAAGCAAGCAAGGACACATGCAAACCGTACTCATATAGAGTGTAGGATAGGAATTAACATGTTGTTTTGTGAGAACAGTGACTAAAACCTTTTTAGAGAACTATAACCTATATAGAGTGGTAAAATAAAGCAGAGACACATTAAGCTATAAATAACCACGGAGTGACCTTACAAATGTAGAAAGGGGTGAGAAACAGCACAAACTTACCCCAATGTCATGCGTGTGCAGGTGCAGAGCCTGCAGCAGAAGATCGTGGCGGAGGACAAGGCTGTGGAGACCCGCACCAATGACCTGCTACTGGACTGGGAGCGCAGCAAGCCGGTGGAGGGGAGGATCCGGCCGGACGAGGCCCTGCAGCAGCTGCAGCTGTTCGAGAGCAAGTTCGGCCGGCTCAAGGAGGAGCGCGACAACGTGGCCAAGGCTAAGGAGGCGCTGGAGTTGCAGGACCCGAGTGAGTGCAAGCTACTCGATACATCATCCAGCTTGTTGGTTCAAATAACATGGTTCACACTTGCTGGAAAGTCAGGGAGAGTCAGGAAAAGTCAGGGAATTTGATGAAGATCAGGAAAAGTCAGGGAAAAAGTTGAGAAAACACTGAAAGCCGGGGAAAATGATTAATGTTGTACCACAAGTCAGGGAAAAATGTTGTATTTAATCTTAAATGCAAAGTACTGCTGTGCGAAAATCACAACTAAAAGTGTGTATTCCGAGTCACGAGTCAGGGAAAATTAACTGTTTTGGTAAGGGAAATCATTAACCAAATACAATTTTAAACCATGCAGTTGTGAGGGTAGTTGTAGTTTTGGGTACAGTAAATGAAGAAACAAAGAGATGAAGATGTCATAACATGTGGTTAGTCCTTAGGCTAAGCCCCTATCCATTGTGACAAGCTTCCCTTTCACTTTGGTCCCTCCTTGCTTGTAGACTGCTGGGAACAGCACATCTTCCCTAAAATTGTGGTCCCTAGCTGGGCAACATGGGCACCTTGTCAGTCAGCCTAGAAGGACGGAACAGACTACTTGTTTCAGAACTGATAAAGCATGTTTCACAGAGTTCCAGGTGTACCCTATAAAAGTTTGATTGACAACTCCATCCCGTCCCACCTTTTCCATCCCTGATAGTTACTCTACTCCTGGTGACTTGCTCAATATTCCCATGTGGAAGATTTCCCTAGCGGCTTTGTCGGCTTATTTGCTTTGATGATGAGTTTGACTTTACTTCAAAACTAAACTAATTGATTACTTTTAGGGATCTGAACAAGTTATTGACACTGTCTGACACAGGTGGCGTGAGCTCCAGCGAGGACCGGATGCTGGTGGTGTTCGAGGAGCTACAGGACCTGCGCGGCGTGTGGTCCGAGCTGTCGCGCATCTGGCAGCAGATAGACGAGATCAGGGAGAAGCCGTGGCTGAGCATCCAGCCGCGCAAGCTTAGGCAGCAGCTTGACACGCTGACCCAGCAACTGAAGGAGCTGCCGGCGCGACTGCGGCAATACTCTAGCTACGAGTATGTCAAGAAGCTGCTGCAGGGGTACGCCAAGGTCAGTTTCCTCAAGCTATTGGACTATCTCAATGATTTACAAATAACAAAAACTGTCTCAATCATGATACAGCCATCAGATTTCATGTGACAGAGGTGTATGAGCGACTGGAGAGGGGATAGTTGGGGCACGCGGCGCTGCATGGCGGTGGAGGGGAAGTGAGTAGCCGACAACTAACTCTATATGGAAGTTGCCACGGCTCGAAACGCACTGGCCCGGTTGGTTCCCCCACCATTCTACCGTTGCATCCGTCCACTTCGCGTCATAGACCCACCGCTCACATAAAATATGACGGACTGTACCTAAAATACTACCATAAAACGTGTGTAATTGTCTGAGGAAAAGGAGAATTTCAATTTCAATGCAAGCCAAAGTTATAGACACAGCTTGATAATTATCTTGAATGAAGTAGTATTTAGAGTTATTTTACTAGACGGTTTATTTAAGTGGGGTTTAATCATCAGTTTTCTGATACCTCGTTTATTTTAATTGCCCACAGGTCAACATGATGATCGTAGAGCTCAAGTCGGATGCCCTCAAGGAGCGGCACTGGAAACAGCTCATGCGCAAGTTGAGAGTCAACTGGGTGCTCTCTGAACTCACGCTTGGCCAGGTAATGTTGTTGAAATGGAGCAAATATATAAACACCTATTTATTTTTGCATGTTGTTTTTTGTTGTAAAGTGTAAAGTTTCTGTTGAACTGTTACATTTGGATTTGTAAATTTCATATTACAGGTTAAGTATTTAGTAGGGGTGTGCGAGTAGTGATTTTTTTATTTGAGTCGAGTCAACTAATGCCAATTATTTTCCAGTTTCGAGTATTTTCGAGCGAGTATTTGCCATCAGTTGGTAGTTTAAAATAGTGTAATGTGATTTTTGTACCATCCTAGATTTGATAACCTAAACATGGTTTCTAACTAATACATGAGTAGCAATACAAAGTTTTGGCCAGTAAAATCAAACTGGATTTGGTATTGACAAACAAAACACGATTTGACATTCGTTTCTGGCTGATGAAACACGGTCCAGTTGTCATTTGGCCAATCTCATCTGGTCCAGACATCGTTTATAATCGATATTAGATGACTAAATTGTTAATTAAGGTCGATATTAAGTGGTTGGTCGCCACTTTTGCCGATATGTATACTGTCGTCGTTTTCAGCCTTAAGTGCGTGATCCAGTCGTATTTTTTTGGCCGATATGTTTTCTGTCATCATTTACGGCCGAAATTACGCGGTCCGATCGTTATTTTCCGTGATGCGATCGCTTTTTGCGGCTGGCGTTTTGGCCGGTCGCAATCGTTAGCGATCGTCCGGAAATCGGCGGGATATACTCGCTCGAACCTTTGAGTATTTTTCACAACTTGGAGTCGAGTTTGAGTATTAAAGTACTCGGCCGAAAACTCAAAGTTTCGAGTACTCGCACACCCCTAGTATTTAGGAAAAAGCACAAGGATTGAACATTTCAATAGAGGGAAAAAAAGAGGATACGTCTAACTCACCTTATAGAGTGACTGATGATTGGAAGAAACACATAATGTACACACTATTTGGCAGTATTTAGGCTAAATGTATACCCTTTTTCAAAGTTGAAGAGAATGGCAGTAAATTTAGACAATTTTTAAAATGTAGTTTCCTAACAGTGGTGAAATAAATGATGGTAAACTAAATTTAATAAAGTGCTAAACTATGCTTGATAAAGGCTAAAAAGTGTAGCCAAAGTTTTAGGTTACTTTGTCCATGCATTATGTGTTCTTTTACTCATCAGTCCCTCTATAAGGTGATGTTCTATATTTGTTCTTTCTAAAACAATAAGTCTAGGGATCATAATGTTTGTTAGTGAGTTTGTTCGATATCAGCATGTCTTGAATTGAAGCTTAAAACTTTTGCAGAAAATATCCATCTCTGCCATATGTTTCCTTCTTTATGATGTAAATTTTGCTTACCTGAATGAAGCAGCGTCATCTTGATCAAACTGAGATTTTTTTATTTTAGAACCATGTCACACTCGTTTTCTGTGAGTTGCTATATAAAACTTGATTGTAAAAAGTTGGTTTCATGTCTACATGCTAAGCCAGACCGAGAACAATATAGTTAATATTTCAAATCCTGCGTTACTAGTCAAAATAGTAAAATAGTGTTGTGTTGTGTTCACTATCGTACTGTTCCTGTTGCAGGTGTGGGACGTGGATCTGCAGAGTAATGAGCTGGTAGTCAAGGAGATCATCCTGACGGCGCAGGGGGAGATGGCCCTAGAGGAGTTCCTGCGACAGGTGACGATTAGTCTTCATGTTCTGTTACGATTCTGTTTAGTTTTACCACCCCACACTCATTGACACATTTACTAACACAAAAAGTAACGTTCTTGTGTAGTAAAAACTCACCGTTATCAGCAATCCTGAAAGTTCATATGGCATGAACAATTGTTTCCCTCCTATGTACCAGGGGCATCATCAGCTCAGGGTCTTCAAGGTTAAAACATGATGGGCGTGAAGTTCATGTCAAAAGTTAAAATGTATTATATAGGGCAAACACGCACACTGAAACATCACAACATAAACAAACTAACACTTCAAAGAAAATAAAATGTTTTGATAGTCCTTTCAACAAGGACATGATAAAGTGTGGTTAGAGGCCAGAATGCCTGTTTTCCTTGACCCGAAGCATTATTGGTATTTCAATTTATTCATTGAATACCTCCAACTGTTATATGACAATTGATATATAGGTATTTATACGTTCAGTAAACAGTTATAAATTAAGTAGATTACAACCTACATGTTCCTTAACATTTGTTCCATTATCAAGGATGTTAACAAATTGTCATTCTTCTGTTTTGGGGAAAAAATTGATCACAAATTAAAATAAACAACACTTCACAGATGTTGCACAGCTGTTGACTGAAGGTATGTAAGCCTATGTTTTAATTGGTGTTTTATGTTCCTGCAAATAACTTTTCTGTTAAATTCGATTTGATATAATTTTAGGCTGATAGATTTCCCAAGCCTTTGCTCAGACCTGAGTCTTTGTTGGATATTTTATTTTCTCATTTGCTTTACAGTTGTTACATTTTTATCCATGCCAGTAAATGTTATATTTAATGGTGTTAGAGGGCAAGGGTCCAAATCTTTCAAAGTCATGTGGGCGCCACGGGAATCGAACCCGTGTCCTTTTGCACCAAAATGCAAGATGCTAACCCTTTGGCTAGCGAGGCGCCTTTGAAATATGTCCATATGTGTACATCTGTAGGCTTTACACTTATTTCCGAGCGCAAACATTTATTCTGTCTGGTCCGTCAGGTGCGGGAGTCGTGGCAGAGTTATGAGCTGGACCTCATCAACTACCAGAACAAGTGTCGGCTGATCCGCGGCTGGGACGACCTTTTCAATAAGGTCAAGGAGCACATCAACTCTGTGGCGGCCATGAAGCTGTCGCCCTACTACAAGGTAGATATAAGACAGAAGACATGGTGAGTCGTTGGTCTAGTGGTCAAGGCGTCGGACTCCGGAACCATGGCAGGGGCCTATCGTGGGTTGGATTCCCAGCCCTGGCATGTAAATTTTATCAGTACTGTAAAACTCGTACTGAAACGGCTCACTCCTTACTTTGCTAGATACGCTTTATGCACTGATGCATAGTCTATGTGGACGAGCGAAGTAAGACAAAAAGAGGCTGCCAACCTCTTTTATTATGAATAAAAGACTTTATTGATCTGTTAACATTTATATGCAGTTGATCTTTTCATATGATTGATAACAAGCAAAAAAATATTAATATGATGCTTAAGTGCTACAAAATGTAAAGCATAATCATACATCGTCAGACAAAAAATTAAAAATGAGAGCAATCAGTCAACAATGAAATCAGTTTAAAATAATTGAATAATAGAGTAGGTATGTGAAAGCTCTCCCCCCTAATGCAAGGTGTGCGAAGCTTACCCCTTTCTACAAGGTGGGTGCAGTTTGCACTACACTCTAGTGGAAAACTTTGTTTTGTACCACCAACTGCAATTGAAAGTACAATGGAACCTCAATAAATCAAATTACTTGATAAGTTTTGACATCCGCCGCAGCCATAGTCCCGCTATTGTACCGTAAAAACGTTCAGGTCACAACAAGTCGATCATATGTTTCCATCAATATTGCATCCTGGTACCTATTTTGTATACCCTTTTTTAACTGTTGTTTGACTTTTATAATTTTTAGTGTTTAATATGACAATACCCAGGTGTTATTTGTTTTAACCGCCCTTTTAGTTATCCGACACAAGGCTCGGTCCTATCGAGGGCTATTAATTGGGTGTCTGCTGTAGAATTAAAAGTATGATCTCCCTTAGTTCCGAAGTAATTTTTTATTGAAGTACATGTGTTAAAATTAAAGAGTTTTTAATTCTATTTTGTCATTAAAGAATTGGAGTTTTAGTAAATTTATGTATCAGCATATTTGTATATATATTTCTTTTACTAATAGTTTGAAAATATCCAATTTTGTTATATTTCTAAATCATATAGACATCCTTTGAAAGCCTTGCGGTTGAAAGAAAAACTTAACTCATGTGATACTGTTGAACTCTAATCTCACTGATACTTTTACAGGTGTTTGAGGAGGAAGCGCTGACATGGGAGGAGAAGCTGAACCGCATCAACGCTCTGTTTGACGTCTGGATCGATGTGCAGCGCCGCTGGGTCTACCTGGAGGGCATCTTCTCTGGCAGCGCGGACATCAAGACTCTGCTGCCTGTAGAGACCTCGCGCTTCCACAACATCAGGTAAGCAACACATCTGGAGGGCATCATTTATGGCAGAGCAGTTGGCTGCCTGTAATGACCTTGCTACTCCACAACTGATGGGCCTACATTCTCAATTCAGTAAAATTTCTAGGGGTGTGCGAGTACTCAGATATTTTAGTTTTCGGCCGAGTATATCAATACTCAAACTCAACTCAAAAGTTTTGAAGAATACTTGAAAGTTCAAGCAAGTATTTCCCGCCAATTTCCAAACGATTGCCACTGGCCAAATCACGTAGTAACGGCTGCAAAAGCCTACCACATCACATGAAATGGCCGAAAATGACGTCTAGAAAGAAGAATTGTTCGTAATAAACAACCGAACGTGTGTAAATAACGACCGGAAGTAATTTCGGCCGAAAATAACAACGGAAAACTTAATATTGTTCAAAGTGACAACTGGATTACTTAATAAAGACCGAAAATGACGATGGTATAAATACTATTGGAAAAAGTGGCGACTGAGACTGGGCCACTTAATATCGGCCATAAATAACGATTTTGTCATCTAATGTTGATTATAAGCCATGTCCTCCAGAACAAGTTTTATTGACTAAATGACAACCGAACCGTGTTTTATCAGCCGAAAACGAATGTCAAACCGTGTTTTGTTTGTCCATACATAAACCAGTTTGATCGTACTAGCCAAAAATTTGTTTTGCTACTCATGTATTAGTTAGAAACTATGTTTAGATTATCAAATCTGGAGTGGTATCCAAATCCCATTACACTATTAGAAACTACCAACTGATGGCAAATACTCGCTCGAAAATACACGAAACTTGAAAATAATTGGCACTACTCGACTCAATTAAAAAAATCACTACTCGTACACTCTTACAAATTTGTAAAATATTCCTTGTTATTGAAATCTCTAAATTACGGTAAGTTTACTTGGGTTGATGTCAGTTTGGATATTCCACAATGCTTTTTAACGTTTTGTGTGTGGCCTGATCTGATGGTTAGAACTTCCCCGTCTCATCCTCTCATGACTGGTGGATGTACATGTCTCGACTGCTATCAAAGGAAACTCCAACTGGACTGTCCCGTGAACCCTACATGTACTGTCATATCTGAGGTCAGAACTATGTCTTAAGAACTACATGACTGAATAACTGTACTGCAGTACTGATAACTGAATGGAATTATCAGTTTTTTAAATGAGCTTTACATTCATGACTATTTTTGGCCATGCCTTTTGTAACTAATTTAATAACTTACTCTTTCTAGTTCTGATTTAAATGCCTTAATCCTTGTGTACTTTTATAAAATATCAATTTATACAGTTTTTTAAGTACTTAAAAGACAGTCTTCCACAGAGCTTTTAATCATTAAAAACAAAAGAGAAGCACAAACACAAGTTTCACATGAGGCTGTAACCTTCAACGTGTTGGTTCCAGCTCTGACTTCCTGGGCCTGATGAAGAAGGTGAGCAAGTCTCCGATGGTGATGGACGTGTTGAACATTCAGGGTGTACAGCGCTCGCTCGAGCGCCTCGCCGACCTGCTCGGCAAGATACAGAAGGCACTCGGAGAGTACTTGGAGCGTGAGCGCACCTCCTTCCCACGGTTCTACTTTGTCGGAGACGAGGTTAGATATTTTCAGATACTTAAGCTTATGGTTTTTTTTCAGTCTAAGTTTGCTGTTAGGAGCATCCATTTTTTGTATTTGTTTAAACAGTTTTTGGTTGAGTTTTATAGAGTTTAATGTTACTATTTGTCAAGTTTTTAGTTTAGATCATAATTAGTATACGATGAAAAGTTTTAGAGAACCTGTATGATATTGTGGAGGACGATGTAGGTATCATAACCCTTTTGACCTTAAATAACAACACATAGGAATTGGATAGTATTTCGCAAGCTTACAGCTTACCTGGAAAATCAAAGTTCAATCAGTTTACAAATGTACAAAGAACACATTTTCCCAGGAAATTTTTTTCAAGAACGAAGCAAAGTTAGTTTGTTTCTTTAGTACTTTGTTCTGTAACTTTATTGTGTATTCAATTGAGTTTTTATATACCCTATAATGAATCACCTCCTCATTAAATGGGTCATTTTACATGCAATTATTTTGTTGTAAAAACAACTTCGCCATGAGAATCTATCAGTGTGGTTTCCGTTTCTAGTTAATCTGCATTTGTTTGGATTAAAATATTCTAGTTTTGAACTACAGAACATAAGAAAGTTTTCATTCAATGTCACCCAGTTAACCTCACCACAGGTTAGAGGGAGTTGTTTAGGCTTAATTTTTGGGGCTCACTGCTTCAAGATTTTTTAATTTTTATTTTCCATAAACAAATACATTGCATGGGCATTGTCGACATACAATACCGTTTTCATCAACCAAAGTGTCCTACTGAAAAACAGGATGAAAGAATTATTATAACATAACTACATTTTTACTACATTAACTACATTTTTAACTACAATTATTATTACATTTGTTATAAGAAATAAAACTAGGACCGTGGGTTGATAAAATCATGAACACTGTTAATGGAGCTTATGGGCAAGTAACTCTTTTCCATATTTTCCCTTACATACTTCTCTTTGTATGAAATTTAAGTCAACTTAATTTAGTGAAACGATCAATATGTAACAATAAGGATATTTGTTATTCTAATATAATAATACTCTGGTGTATGAACATTGATTGTATGTACCATAAATTCTATAAATTACTGTTTTATGTACCAAGCACATTTTATGGAATAAAGGAATTTTGAAGATAACTTGGTCGGGGCCTAACTATATTTTAGCTGTTTTCATTTTGTTGAAAATTAAATGCTTTTCCAGGATCTGTTGGAGATTATTGGCAATAGCAAGAACATTGCCCGGCTCCAGAAGCACTTCAAAAAGATGTTTGCAGGTGTGGCAGCCATCTTGTTGAACGAAGAGAACAACGTCATCACTGGCATCGCCTCCCGAGAGGGTGAAGAGGTGGGTTTTTGCCGATCCCACACTATTTGCTGAAATATTCATATCGATTAACACTTTCGCTGCCTTTGACATGTTTAGACATGAAAATCTCATATGTATGCGGGATACCCGCAGGGATAGTGTTGTGAAAGTTTGGAGAAGGGTAGGAGTTTTATGAATACTGAACGCTAATGTTGATTACAATGTTCAAAAGTGGTTTGGGGTGAATCAAAAGGAGACAATTTTGTTTAGTGCTGCATCAATGCGTGGTCAGCAAGCTCCCACACTGTTTGTAAACAACACTCACCAAAACAGGGCGGCTTTGTTTTCAACGGCCTGGATCTGGTTTCACAAAAATGTTTGCCTGAATGTTGGGGGTTGTCAGTTATATTCGCTGGTAGTGTCGGAGGTTCGATGAAGAAGAATATTTTGAAAATTAGTAGGTACCATAAGACCTACTGATCTTCCAAGAGGTCAACTTGATCTGTATAGTGGTTAGAGAACACTAGGGAAAATGTTCGGCTGAAACATTCAGCCATATTCATGAGAAGTATGAAACCAGCAGATTAAGTACCAAACTCAATATTGTTTTCAACTCACATCTGCTTACCTTTTTCCTGACTGGCAATATTGCCGCAAAAATATAACCCTTCCCGAACCGGCTACGGATATATCCGTTTTATTTATTGGCGTTCAAGGATGGATGACGTTTATATCCACATACTGTTTGTAGATGTTCCAGATTGGAAGCAGATATGTCCGCCAATTTCCCGTTAGTGTTTATTGAAATATTTCACATTTCAACCAATTCCCTGTTAGTGTTTATTGAAATATTTCATATTCCCGCCAATCCCCCGTTAGCGTTTATTTGACATATTTTTGGTCGTTGCAGGTCAAGTTCCTGAATGCCGTGTCGACTGTGGAACACTCCAAGATCAATGAGTGGCTGACGATGGTCGAGAGGGAGATGAGAGTCACACTGGCCGCCTGTCTCGCTCAGGCTGTCAAGGACATCAAACAGTTCAAGGACGGACCCATCGACTCGAGCTCCTACATCCAGTGGTGCGACAAGTATCAGGTACGGGGAAATGACGTTGTTCTGACTGTTCACATTGTATTTACATCAGCAGGGATATTGCAGTCGTTTGTAAGTGATGTAAATGCGTACTATATGTTTCAAGTATTGTCTGAAGGTTAGCTTTCTTGGATTAGTGGAAGAAATAGGCTTCCACTGCTTATTAGTTTGAATAGAGAGAGTTGTGATGTCCAAACGAGTTTTTTTAGTGGCCAGATAGTATAAAGTCATCTGTCACTACAAGGGTAACTCACTAAACTAAAAGACATGCCCTGTAATATAATAACAACTTAAATTCAATATGACGAATGGACAATGATAAAAATGCACTGGTGCTTGTCAAGAACAGTATAAACAGTTTTGATTACAATTACAAAATTTTGTATGCATTAAGAACCAGGAAATTATCGAGTAGCCTGGAATTAAATTAAGACATTTTGTTAATGTCTGCAAACTATTGCAATCAAGCTTAATTGAGTCCCGGCCTCAAAAGGGCCCCTGGATCCCCAGTCAGACCTTTTCACTCCTTTCCCCCGACACCTCATCTCACAGACTGTCCTTGAACCTAAGTCAGCTGACGTACTCTTATCCAGAACCTTCAGCAGGTCAGCAAAACAACTTATTGTTTAGTAGCACTTCCAGCTTACTCACAAATCATGCTCAAACACTTCCCTTTCTCAAATTGTCACTTCCATGTTGCATTATTTGTTGCATCTGACCATATAAGGGTTCACCTTTGACACAGAGTTTGGTAACGTGATTTGGATCTAGCTGCCATTGGTCATCAGGCTGTTAATCAATTCTGGCTAAAGAAGTCAGTATTAGGACTAAACAAGGCACCTCATTCATTCAAAAATTATAATTTGTTAATATTTACCTTAAAGTCTGTATGAGTGTGTGTTACATAGTGAAACAGTAATGGAGTAAGCAAACTTAACCCATGCAGTCTTCTCTATAGTAGCGGACAATTAAGTTGGGTTTTAGCCAATAGCATGGTTGTATGCTGTCATTGTTGCCATTTTACCATAGAAATATGTCACTCTAATGTTATTCAGATCAGCTAGTTTTTGGCAATGCTAGTCTATTATTGGCTGATCTTAGATGATAGCCCGGCAAACCACACCTTCAACTGGCAACTTAATTGTCCACTGTTATAGAAACCTGGTGCTTCCCACGTAACAAATAAGTACCATACTTCCTATATTAAAACATTTCTGTTGACAGGCTCAAATCGTGGTGCTGGCGGCTCAGATCCTGTGGTCGGAAGATGTGGAGGCGGCCCTGCACCAGATGAGTGGCAACGGCGCCAGCGGTGGTGGTGGTGGCAAGATGGGGCCACTGGAGCGAGTGCTGACGCAGGTTGAGGCAACGCTCACTGTGCTGGCGGACTCGGTACTGCAGGAGCAGCCGCCCCTGCGCCGCCGGAAACTGGAGCATCTGGTCAGTACTGGAGTGTCGAGTGACAATCAAGCAATCAGAAAAGTAATGGTGTCAAGACAATTACAATACATTCAGAATTGTACATAGTTCACACTTTCTGGAAAGTCAGGGAATGTCAGGAAAAGTCAGGGAATTTGAAAAAGGTCAGGGAAAAGTTGGAAAGATACCGAAAGTCAGGGGAAATGCTTACTATTTTATTCAATTCAGGAAAAAAATTTGATTTTAATTGTAAACGCAAAGCATTACTTGCAAAATTCAAAACCTATTAAAAAAAGTGAGCATTCCGAGTCGCGAGTCCGGGAAAATCAACTTTTTTGGTCAGGGAAATCATTAACCAAATAAAAGCGTGAACCATGCTGTGGTAAAAATAGTTCAAATTACAATAGTATTTAACAAGGAATAAAAAGTAGTACAAATTACATTAGTACAGGGTCATCGAAAAAAAATGCTCTTATATAGATTACCATTTCAATTAGAATGGACATAGATATACAGTTGGTCGGGGTCTTAAAATGCAAGTAAAGGTTGGGAGTTTTTTTAGATACCTAATAGGGTCCTTTATGTGCACCATTAGTAGCATGGCAGACATCAATTTGATAATCTCTTTCTGCCCAAGCACGCCGGAGCTTCAGTTGCAAAAGTAGTAATAATCCTTTCTCTGAAATGCACTGTCACGTGGTTTTGTTGTTGTTTTACACTAAACACAATGATTTAATGTTTCACCAGAAGGAGAAGTCCATTGGTGTGAGGTCTGGACTTGTAGGCGGCCTGTAAATAAGCCTCCTCTGTCAACTTAACCATTGTAAGCAGTAAGCAGATTTGCTACTAGCATGCAGGATCAATCAGAGTCCATTCTAGGTTGTCGAAGTTATCGTGAATAGAATAAAATTACTATCTTAATGGGAGAATAGCAATTAGTGTAACATGAATGATTAAAATGTGACTTATAACAACATTAACGGCTGGTGATGCCGGTAGATCAACGAGTTTGTGCACAAGCGCACGGTGACGCGGCGGCTCATCGCAAACGGAGTGAGCAGTCCGAAGGCGTTCGAGTGGCTCTGTGAGATGCGGTTCTACTTCGACCCCCGCCAGACCGAGGCCCTGCAACAGCTCACCATCCACATGGCCAACGCTAAGTTCTTCTACGGCTTCGAGTACCTCGGCGTCCAGGTAAGAGTGTCTGGGAAACGAGGAACTTACAAAACTATGTCTGAGGTTAGGGTGGCTCTAGGCCATGATACAGAAAAAACTGTGAAAGAAAAGGGGTGCCAGAGAACTTGCCTATTGAGAAGAAGTGTAAGGAATCAACCGGAAAGAGAAATCACTGGCAAAAATCACACAAATATACAGATAAACTTGATCATTTTCGAGGCAACTTGTCCCTTTCTCAATTAGTTGAGGTTGTCTTCATACTTCTTCTCAATGAGCAAGTTCTCTGGCATCCCTCGCCTTTTTTCTAAATAATAAGGTCTGGCATGGATAAACATTGAAGAACATTTTTAGGCTAACAGGGCTAAGCCCTTCGGAAATTTTCAAAAGGCGTTTTGATGTAGGAACCATTACAGACAAATTGATTTGCTGTTGGTGGGTTAACGGGTTTTACCTTTATAACACCTTCAAATTTATTGCAACGAATTTCCTATTAGATTACATTATTTTACATTGGCATTTTAAATATAGGAGGTTTAGTTCCCTAACTTGTAACTTCCATTTTAATAAGTATTTTAACAAATTTAACATTCAGATAATGAATATGTCAAATTACTTAATGAATTAAAATTTAATATTAGTCCTCAGTGCTCGTTAACTCAAATGCTCCATTATGTCAGACCCTAGATGTCACCTTACATGGGAGGATTCCAGTATCTCCGCATAATGAAGAACTGGGAAATGAGATGTTTTTAACACTTACAACACTATATGAAATAAAATGCTTTTCATCAATTAAAGCAAGTTTGACTAGGCCTAACTAAATTTTAAAAGTTGTTTTGGCTGTACTTAGTTGATTAATGTAATACATTTTTTTTATTTTATTAACATTGCTAAATTTCAGATGGTTTTCCATAGGGGTGTGCGAGTAATGATTTTTTTAATCGAGTCGAGTCGTGCCAATTATTTTTGAGTTTCGAGTATTTTCGAGCGAGTATTTGCCATCAGTTGGTAGTTTAAAATAGTGTAATAGAATTTGGATACCACCCTAGATTTGATAATCTAAACATGGTTTCTAACTAATACATGAGTAGCAATATAAAGTTTTGGCCAGTACAATCAAACTGGATTACGTATTGACAAGCCAAACACGGTTTGACATTCGTTTCCGGCCGATGAAACAGGGCCCGGTTGTCATTTGGCCAATTTCACCTGGTCCAGACATCGCTTATAATCAATATTAAATGACGAAATCGTTAGTCACGGCAGAAATTACGCGGTCCGATCGTCATTTTCGGCCGATTTTACGTGATGCGATTGCCTTTTGCGGCCGTTAATACGCGTTTTGGCCGGTCGCAATCGTTCGCGGTCGTCATATTCGGCCGATTTTACGTGATACGATTGCCTTTTGCGGCCGTTACTACGCGTTTTGGCTGGTTCAAATCGTTCGCGGTCGTCATTTTCAGCCGATTTTACGTGATGATCGCCTTTTGCGGCTGTCACTACGCGTTTTGGCCGGTCGCAGTCGTTCGCGGTCGTCATTGTCGGCCGATTTTACGTGATGCGATTGCCTTTTGCGGCCATTACTACGCGTTTTGGCCGGTCACAGTCGTTAGCGATCGTCCGGAAATCGGCGGGAAATACTCGCTCGAACTTTCGAGTAGTTTTCAAAACTTCGGGTCGAGTTCCAGTATTAAAATACTCGGCCGAAAACTCGAAGTTTCGAGTACTCGCACACCCCTAGTTTTCCACCATTATATTGTAATTTTCTTCAGTGATGTATGTTTATTTTTATATTTAGAATAAATATAACTTACATACGAAGCTTAGATTTATTTACTATTCTTTGTATATATTCAAAATGTGAATAAAGAACTTTTCAATATGTAAAGAATCCTGAAAAAATTTTGGAGCTGAGAACGATTTTTCTGTTCAATTCACCTTAATCATAGAGACTTTGAAAAATTGCATTAGCCTACTGCTTTTATTTTTGATAAAATTTGCTATGTAAAATGACACATCTAGGACACATTTTATTATTGGTAGATTTATATATTTTATTTGACGTATTTTAAGTGATTTCAGTCTTCTTTGGCACACTTAGTCTCCACTAGACGTTGGTCACTCTGATGTGTTGCTTGTTGTCCCCAGGACCGCCTGGTGCAGACCCCCCTCACGGACAGGTGCTACCTCACAATGACGCAGGCCCTGGAGAGTCGCCTGGGAGGATCTCCTTTCGGTACGTTGTCGGTGACCGTTTCCCGTTCCTGAAATACTTTATAATCTTAACACGTTCGCTGCAAGGGCATACCCGGGGGCGAGATCCCGTGATACAATAACTGTTCTGATAAGCACAGTCACATTTTGAATTCCCTGATACGATACAATAACTGTTCTGATAAGCACAGTCACATTTTGAATTCCCTGATACGAGTGACAAAAACACTGTACGGTGCTTTACTGCGTTACAACACAACTCGACTTACTTTTACAAAACGCCAATAGGTAGCAGCACAATTCAGATAGCAGTAGTCAACCAGGGTTGCCATCTAGAGGGACTAATTTGGAGAAAACAAATGCGGGAAGTCCTGTTACGGCCGGGATATTGGGGGAATTTACTACCAATCTACACTAAAATTGATGCGACTCAGGGGAGAAACGATGAACGAGAATATTTTCTTAGATCACCACTAGAATGTCCTCTCAGTTGATCATTGCTTATGGATTTGTAACTCTCAACAGTCACGGTATGTCATGATAGCTCAGTGGATGTGGGAAAAACTGCTGATCATGGGTACTGGGTTCAAAACTCATCATGGTTATTTTCTTTTTTTATGTTTGAAAAAATATGTTGGAAATGTTACTTTGATATTTTTATACAAACCCATACCCTAATTAGGTTAGGTTTGGTTGGGTTATCATAAATATATGTAAGTACTAAGTAAATATGACTTTTCTGGTCGAGTATTTGTCACTTATTTCATAGAAACCCACTTATTTTGTTTATGTTGGCGTTATGTCAGCGCTTTCTGGCAGTGATTTAAGAAACTACTCTCGTCCATCGCTTCTCCCCCAGCGCTTTCTGGCGGTGATTTAAGAAACTACTCTCGTCCATCGCTTCTCCCCCAAGTCGTACGCCACTAAAATAAAGCTTGCATTCTAAGCTACACGCTGGCAACAAATCGTCTTCACCGTGCGCCATGCTGTAGCACAGTGAACTGGTAAACTTTGTGTTGACTTAACCCGGGCCGGTCCGTGGTCCATAGGGAACGTGTTAACCTCTTAGAAAATAACTGGCTATTTTATTTGTCATAGCCCATATTATTATTGTTGCTGCTAATTTTAATCTTTTTGATTTTCTTCACAAGTATGCTTCTTTCAGTTACATCACGTGATGGACAAGCAAGCTTAACAGCTGGCTAAAAATTATAAAGCCACTTGTCATCGTAGGACATATTTAAAAATTAAAGAGGCTTGTTCTTCAATAGCACTAGTATAGTTGTGAGAAGGAAAATAGTCAACCAATTATAAGGTACAAATTAAAGTTAAAAAGTGAAAAAAAAACATAAAAATAAATCAAAAAATGAAATGGCCAGCATAAGCTTCCTTTCATTGTTTTTCTGTCTTAAGATGGTGTGCAAATGTATTACATTTTAAATATTTTGGGTAAATAGAGAGTGCAGTTTTGCTAACCCGTGACGGCCATATTTTGCAGGCCCAGCCGGAACAGGCAAAACGGAGTCAGTCAAGGCCCTCGGGCACCAGCTCGGTCGTTTCGTCCTGGTTTTCAACTGTGATGAGACCTTCGACTTCCAGGCCATGGGCCGTATCTTCGTCGGCCTCTGTCAGGTCTGTATCTATCCCCGGCCTTTGACCCAACCGTGTCCTGTTTGGAATACGAGTGGGAGTAGATGTTGGCTGTAAACGTTATATTGGGGTTGAGTTGGCATTCTACGTACTTGAGGGGTAGCCTCATTGTGAGTCATTTGGTAAAGGGGGAGACCAGGATCGTGGCTGCGGCCCTGATGGGTGTTTTAATCTAAGTCCTGGCATGCAAATTAATCCATGCTTTAACGGCTTATCTTTTGTTTTTCTGGACAATTTGCATGATAGGCCAGAATCAGTGCTACCAGAAATGCACTTATTACCACAGTTCCCATAGTAAACACAGATTAAATATGCCACAGGTTAGACCTTACAAACCCATGAATAGCCTCCATTACCAACTTGTTACACTTTTAATAAACTACCAGTCTCTGTGAAAACTTGCAATTTCAACAAATCAAAAGCATTTGAAAATTTGTATTTAGGAAAATATTTTACTGCGACAATGAGTTATGACTGATGCTTCTAGCGTCAAATGAGACAACTCGACCAAAGATTCCCCCCCTTTAGGGGACTTTGTAAATCCAGTAATGGAAAAGATTGATGTGGAAAGATATATGATGTTTGAATTTGTTACGGTTTTATAATTGGTTAAGTATCTAGGAGCCATATTTTGAGTTACTTAATCATACTATTCATATTTGTATCTATTTTTAATTATTAAGACACTTTATAGTATAAACTGGAAAGAATTATTTACATGTTTATTTTATATTCGGGTTGTTGTTACTCTATATGAGGTGGCCAATTGTATCATTTTGATTGTAGAGAATAAAAACAAATTTTTATCGAATAACAGTAAGGTAAAATGGGGTTTCTAACCTCTACAAATGTTGATTTGATAAGTCATGGCTTACCTGAGCCATTAACATAAGTGAAGGCATATACATGTTTAAATTGCATTACATCAATACTTTAAATGAGGGTAATTTGTAATTTGAACAACGTAAATTCTAACAGCCTAAACAGAGAAATGTTTGGTTAATTCATGGTTCACACTTTCTGGAAAGTCAGGGAATTTTAAAAAAAGGTCAAAGAAAGTCAGGGAAAACGTTTTAAAAATGCTGAAAGTCAGAGAGAATACTTTATATTTTATACAAATCAGGGAAAGTTTTTTATTTAATCTTAAACGCAAAGCAATACTGTGCAAAAATCAAAACTTTTTAGATTTTTGATAAATTGGTTTTCATGGTGTAACGAAGAGGAAGTGATAAAGCAACTGGTACCAGACAACAAATGTATTGGACAATAAACAAATGGTAACCTTTCAATTTCAAATAAAAAAAGAAACAGGAGAGCATTTTACAGCTATGGGGAAGGTGGAGTCCCAACGAAAATGTAATATTACCTACTATAAATAAAGTACTTATTTTGAGCCGAGAGTCAGGAAAAATTCTTTTGTCAGTGAAAGTCAGGGAAAATTACCTTATTTGGTCAGGGAAATCACTCTAAGTAAATTTAAGTGTTAACCATGTAAATTCCAACTTGACTGATCACCTGCCTGAGTAGTTTGTAGTGTGTTTTGCGTCGCAGGTGGGCGCGTGGGGATGTTTTGACGAGTTCAATCGGCTGGAGGAGAGGATGTTGTCGGCCGTGTCTCAGCAGATACAGACCATCCAGGAGGCCCTCAAGACGCAGATGGACGCCAAGAAGGAAGGCAGTAAGTGCCAGGGTCATCTGTTGGGAGATCTTGGAGTCAGGGGTCTACACCTCACGGAACTTTCCCAAAAGCTCTTGAAAGGATATAAAAGCTGTGTGGCAGGAAAGAGAGGGACTAACAAACACCTGACAAAAGTGCTGTTAGTTTTTACAATCTTATAAACTCTAAGTTTTTATTTATAGTCACAAAAACAATCATTACTAATCATTACATTAATTATGATGGGTTTTTATTGTTATAATTATAACAGTTTTTATATGTAATTTTCTAAACTTTATTTAAAATTGAACTAAATTTTCTAAACAAAACGTCTCACTTTGAAAATTTGTTTGTATTTGTTCTAATTTATTGCAAAGAAAATCCAACGTTAAGAATTCCTCAAGTTAAAAAATGCCTTCCATTAAGTATTAATTTAATTTAAATATAATTTGATGATGAGCGAAGGCAATTGTATCAAACAAATTTTTAAAACCGTTTTGGGAAGAGCTTTTTGCCTGTTTAGCAGGAATATAAGGATAGGAAAAGAAGGCTTACCGCGGATAGTACTGTCATACTAATTATAGCACATTAATAAACACTACATAAAACACATAAAATAATATTTCAGTGACACTGGCCTCTTTGTTGTAATGAAATATTATTTTATCCTAGGAAGCTTGTACTTTCCAAAGTAAGCCTGCTTGCCTTATCCATAGATTCCTGCTAAACTTCAAACATCATTAGCATATTTAAATAATGAATCGGCAGCTTAAGCATTTACTCATATGGTCAATTAGTCAGTTAGCTTTCAAGTGAAAACTTATTACAAACAGATCTGTCTGCCATTTTAGTTAAGGAAGAGATAGCTACCTCTAATATCAATACTCTTCCCCATTCATCTATTTTTGTGAGTTATTTAAAAGGCCTTACATTTAACAGTTATGATCTCTTCAAGGTAATACCACCACACAAAGGATATTTGTTTATATCAACATAGTACGAAATTAGATTGGGGGTCTAGAATTTTTTTTGCACTCGGTGTTATATAATGAGTGCTGATAGCCAATGATGTCTTAGTAAAAGGTTTGATGTGTGGTAGAGTGATTCTCTCATTCCTGCACAAGTGATTATAAACTGCTATCTGAGGTTAAAAGGTAACTGCTTTTTAAATTTCCAAACCGATCGCGTGATTAGAACTTTGTTTAGAACTTCCACTACGAAGTTATCAAACTTGGATAAACTTAAATTGACAAGAACGCTACTTGCCTGAGATTGGACAGTTTGGAATTTGCCAGAATTGAATTACATTAAAAAGGTCAAATCATTAATGTATTTCCATTTAAGTTTTTTAATGCTGAGAATCGTGTTGCATGTCTTGACAGTTGGATGTTTGAGTGATAGACATGACCGAACTTACACAAAGTTTTTAATCAATAAGGCTCAACTTGGAAAGCTTTATGTTAGGCAGTGTATGCTGTTTGGAGTGTTTACGTGAGCCAGTGCGTCTACACATTGCACGTACCTTATTTATAAGAATTTCAGTAACATTTGGAGAAATTATTTAGCAGTCACCAGAATGTAAGGTAGGGATTTATTCAAATTTAAAGATTTCACTGAAAACCTTTTGAGGTAAATAAGTATGATTGTGAAATCATGTTAGTAGGAAATTTTAGACCTAGCTGCTGGTTTCAAATTTTTTAATTTAATCTAGTGTTGAAAATAAATATACACGTTTTTTGTTGTTTTGCAATACATTCAAAATTGATTTCATTCAAATAAACTACTATATCTAACTAGAGAAAGACCCTTTTAAATTGTGTACAGACTGACTCGTATATATAACATATCCAGTATTGTTTAGATAATACAACTTATAGATTGATTTTTAAATCAATTTAATAAGTTTGTAGCTTCTTTTTCCTGTTCCCAACTTCTTCTCCTTTGTGATAATTCTAAATTATTCTTAAAATGTAGCTAATCGTGTCAGCTTTTTTATTTTTAAACTGTCTTGGATCTTACAATAAATTCATCTTTAGCTAAAACGTGTAACCGCAGGGCATTAGATCTAGGGTTTACGCTCTCTTTTTTTTTAATTTTTTGTATCCAGAACAGACTTGTGAATTCAGATAAGGGAGAGTTCGGTTCTGAAGCACAATTTTTCAAACATTGCCAAATTTTTTATTGAGCGGGAGGATGTTTTCAGGACTTCTTGTCTTCTTCAGAAAAGGAGACAAGAAAGTAGCAAATATTACTAATAAAGTGTATCTTTCACTTTTTGGTGGTTAGCCTATTAAGAAATATTGTTGTGGTTAAAGTACCTGCTTCTATAAGTAATCCAATCTTGTTGCACCGGCACTTAGTTTTGATTTACCGACGAAGTCATCTTCAGGCTGTCCAGGGATGCATAAATCTCTTCAATAGAAGAACGTCAACCATAAAATACATTAAAAACACTAAACATGGACATGAATAATACACATACACACACACACAAAACGTTTACTGACGATTAACATGTTCAGTGTGGCGTGCCGGATTTTCGGCAGTTGCGTAACAAGGAAACAAATGCGATTATCCTGAATATACATGATTAACCCAATGGATGTGTTAAAGAAGAGACAATCCTGGCAGAAGTTGAGCTCAGAGCAGTCAAGGAAATTGTGTAGTCAGCAAGTCGAAACTAGTTGCTAGTGTGACAAGAGTGGATTACTTATAGAAGCAAGTATGGTACTTATAGAAACATCAATATGTTTTAAGCTATTGTGATGCTCCTTGGACAGCGATGTTGATTGTTCGTGTGTCTGTGGCAGCCATCAGCGTGGAGCTGGTAGGCAAGCAGGTGAGGGTGTCGACGGACATGGCCATCTTCATCACCATGAACCCTGGCTACGCGGGCCGCTCCAACCTGCCCGACAACCTCAAGAAACTGTTCCGCTCGCTGGCCATGACTAAGCCAGACAGACAGCTCATCGCGGAAGTCATGCTCTTCAGTCAGGGCTTCCGCACGGCAGAGAAACTTGCCTGCAAGATCGTCCCGTTCTTCAAGTGAGTAAATAAGACTCGTGTTTTATAGGAGGTGTGTCGGTTTCGATTTTCTTCGGTCTGGTTTCAATAGAAATCAATTCTAAGTACTCTATTCAAAAATTATTTTAAGAATCAGTTTTCACTAAGTCTGTTTTCATCATACGTACATATATCAAACTTAGTTTTATTCATCAATATTGATGATGTATGGTTGCAGTTCAGCCAATGATACTATTTGTAATTTTTTCCTATTTCGTTTAACACAGACAACTCCTCTCTCGATATGATGCAATACAGTTATCAGATACAATGGGACAGGATTTGAGGATTGTTGTGGTTCTCGGTTTGGTTTTTTCCCTAAAAACCAATCAAACTAAGAACTGACAGATGCAATTGAACAAATTCTTATTCATTACCTATCAAATTTTACAGCATCTTTAATTATATTCCTTCAGGAATATGTCTCAACATCCAGTATGTCAGTGACACAACCAACAAAGATTATTAGTTTGAATTAATAAATAAGATATCTAATGTTCTAAAGATGTAAACTTAAGAGTAGCTAGTCCCACAAAGTGTCAGTAGACTAGCTCTGTATTAGATTTGTCTAAAAGCTCTTTAATATTTACCAACTGATTTATTTTATGGGGTCAAAAATGCCTATGTATATATTAGCTTCCGGCCTATGAAACAGGGCCCGGTTGTCATTTAGCCAATTTATTGCCAGTATTATTGCCAGTAATTTATTTAGCCAGTATTGTTTATCTGGGTACATACACCTAGGAAATTTGTCATGGTCCAAGAACTTTTTACTTAAATCCATTTTGTCTAAACGTGTTATACTAGGCCTTCTTAAAAAGTTAAGAAAAGTTTATGTTTGGTTGCATTGATTTTAGACCCATGCATGAAAGTTTATTTGGTTGTGAGCTGATTGATAATCACTATCAGTTTTGATGGTCTTTGATCTTCGAACTAGCCATAACTTAAATGCAAATTATACCTGAACATTACAAATAAATCACAGTTAAAACCTCAGTTTACCAAATATATAAATAAACCCCAGCAAAAATAAATTTACCCATTTATAGCAAATTTTTTACGTAGAATCTCCACATGGCGAATTTTACCTTTATATAACGAACTGTTCACGTCTCAACACCAGTGTAACGAACGTAAATAACAATAAATTCCAGAAATCAATCGTGTCTCAACTTTGAATCCCCAGTCAGTGTGTCAGATGCCATTGGAAGTGCATACACTAAATAACCAGTTGTGCAGTACTGATGGCAGACAAACAAAAACAGTTCGTAGTAAGCGTTGAGATTTAACATAGACATTGAATCTTCGAGGTTAAATTAAACAACAAAATTAAAATTAAAAATTAGTTTGTTGATCATAGGTTATTAATTAAGTTTGTGATCCTCTATATAGCAAAATCTTAGCCAACCTAACCCCAATTTAACGAACCTCATTGTAACATATTCCTTGATATGACAAATTTTGTGTTCAGTCCCTTCAGATTTGTCATGTCAGGGTTTGACAAAAATCACAGTTTGAACTGAACATGACACTTGTTTGACAGACTGTGCGACGAACAGCTGTCCAACCAGTCGCACTACGACTTTGGCCTGCGTGCGCTCAAGTCAGTGCTCGTGAGTGCCGGCAACGTCAAGCGCGACCGCATCCAACGCATCAAGGAGCTGAAGAAGAACAGCGGAGAAACGGTCATCGACGAGGCGGCTATCGCAGAGAACCTGCCCGAGCAAGAGGTGAGCGGGGTCACTGTCTGACTGACTTAAATTATGAAGCAATTCTCGCAATCGGACACCCCTCGACCCCATACTTGAATTAAAGCTCTTGACGAGAAACTCTAAAAAAATTGCAAAAAGTTAACGTTTTTGAGTTTTGTAAGCACTTTTTGGGCCGAAAAGTTCCATTTTTCAACTTTTCCACTTTGAGCGCGTTTTGTAAGGAAACGGTAAAAGTTGGCAAAAAATGTTGAATACATAAGATGTAGAAAATTTAACTCCAAACTAACGGTTTTTCGTCAGATTTAAGATCCGATCATCCATTAACCGCTATTCATCCGCGAAGGAGTAATTTTGAGTGTGTTGGCCCTTTAAATGTGTATAAAGTCTTGGTATGAAACATACTACCTTTGGCTAATACCACTTGTTTGTAACAGTTGTTTTATACAAAGCTAATTTTTGTAGTTTTTCTTTGGTTGACAAACTACAATAATTGAGTATGATAAACTTGTGTTAACTGAGGAATACAAGTGAGCAAAGCAAACTTACTGCCTAAAGGGGGTTCGGGGGCAAAAGTTTGTGGATTTTGTTTTTTCTAATTGATCGAAGCACTTTCTGGGGGCATATTTGTCTCTCCATCAATCTGCATTATCTTTACCACAAATTTGTATTGGCAAGTTTGCTAACCTAGTGTCCAAAACGAAATAATACATGAACAAAAATTGTGTTGATTTGAGGTTGTGTTTGGCGTATATATGGGCGTATTACGCCATGGTTGTGTTTGGGCGTATTATGTGTCTTTCTAATAATTTGGGTCATGTGAAGTTGATATTTTTGCTATCTTTTCAATTTGTCTTAAAATAAATTAGAAAATGTAAATAAGAAGGTCGGGTAATACTTGAACATCTTCCTAATTATACAGAATCAGTTTGTGATTGTGATAAGTTACCAAAATAAAAAGGATTTCCCAGAGGCCAGCTGGCACAGGAAAAAGTTGTAGGCCAATGTGTTAATTTGTACGAGTGTATGGATCATTACTTCAGCATTAAAAGGTTAAAAAACAATAAACCGTTACTTGATTTATCGGAATAAAGAGTTCAGATGGGTGTCTTGCTAGTTTAGAAGGAGGAATCAGTACAGACATAAATCATTGTGTGCTTGGGTAATTTGCTTAAACCCCATGTACTTGCCAGGAACTTTAATTATCATAATTCATATTCAAATTTGCTTTTTCCCATTATCTTGAATCAAAATTTGTCCTGCTATTTTTCTTTGAGTAGTAAGTTTTTGCTTGTAAAATAATTAATTTAGTTTTAGTAGACTAGATATCTTTTCTGCAATAAATAAACTAGGGGTGTGCGAGTACTCGAAACTTTGAGTTTTCGGCCGAGTATTTTAATACTCGAACTCGACTCGAAGTTTAGAAAATTACTCGAAAGTTCGAGCGAGTATTTCCCACCGATTTCCGGACGATCGCTAACGGCTGCAAAAGGCGATTGCATCACAAAACGCATAGCAACGGCCGCAAAAGGCGATCGCATCACGTAAAATCGGCCGAAAATGACGACCGCGAATGATTGCGACCGGCCAAAATGCGTAGTAACGGCCGCAAAAGGCAATCGTATCACGTAAAATCGGCCGAAAATGACGACCGCGAATGATTGTGACCGGCCAAAATGCGTAGCAATGGCCGCAAAAGGCGATCGTAAGGCGTAAAATCGGCCGAAAATGATGATCGGACCGCGTAATTTCGGCCGTAACTAACGATTTCGTCATTTAACATTGATTATAAGTGATGTCTGGACCAGGTGAAATTGGTTAAATAACAACCGGGCCCTGTTTCATCGGCCGGAAGCTAATGTCAAACCCTGTTTTGTTTGTCAATACGTAATCCAGTTTGATTGTACTGGCCAAAACTTTGAATTGTTACTCATGTATTAGTTATAAACCATGTTTAGATTATCAAATCTAGGATGGTATCCAAATCCCATTACACTATTTTAAACTACCAACTGATGGCAAGTACTTGCTCAAAAATACTCGAAATTCAAAAATAATTGGCACTACTCGACTCGATTAAAAAAATCACTACTCGCACACCCCTAAAATAAACCAAAAGTTTGTTATACATTACTCCTTTTTTATAATTCAATACACATATATCTACAAATATCCTTTAAAGAAATTAAGTCAGGATGATAATCAGTTTATATATTTGTTTGCAAACTAATTTAGTTCAGTAACAGCCAACGTTTAAATTATAACTTCACATAACAACAAAACAATGTGTCATCTATATCAAAGTTTCAGGTTTAATATTGCAAAAAGTGGTTTTTGTATCTTAGTGTGTCTCAAACGTCATAGTTTGGTCAAAGTTCTTTTGTCTTTTGTTTGATCTGAAAATTTTTAACAGGATATTGAATACAGCAGTATGTCCGTAAGTGTCAACCAAATGAGGATATTGGTGAAGGGGTTTGAACAAAGGTTTGAAAAGGTGGGGGAGTTTTATAAGAACGCTGTAAATTATGGTTGGAAAATAATATTTGTGAATACCCAAATATTTGTTGTATGTGAAGATATAATTTGTCTCAGTGAACACAAACACCAAGAAGGACACAGATCTTATGGGGAAATTCTGCTTTGACACAAGAGATATTGTGAAAGTTCAGCAGTTGAACCATGCACGCACACTGGCGGTATCTCGTGTAATGTGCAGAAGTTTGTCTCCTGTGCTTCAAGTGTAAAAAAGTGCCTGAACGATTGCATCAGACCTGACCTTATTGTTTGTGTATTCATCGTTTGTATTAAGCTAAGTGTTTAAATAAGATTATTCTTTGTATTCTGTGGCTCATCTTATTGATTACATAGTTTCCAGTAATTGATTTTAGCACAGATACAAGATAAACAAATAATTATTGATTGATGAGTTTTTAGTTTTTAATTGTTTTATTTCTGTTGGCCTGACTGTTTCACTCAACAGTTTGATTTTTATTCACTTCGCAGGGAATGGATTGGATCCAGTTTTTTTGTTGTTGCAAGGAATTGTGTTGTCGTTTGTTGCTACATTAAACCATTTTTCTCTCATTAAAGCCACACAATCCTTCAGAATGCCATTGTGATCTTGCATTGATTTAAATAATTACCATGGAATATAAAATGTTTAAACAATTGGTTTATGGCTGTAAAATATTCGTGCAAAGAAAGATACATCAGCTGTAAAAAGATTGTAACCATTTAAAGTCAGGCCTAGAAATGGTAATTAGTATTTAAATGTACTTATCAATAGATGCATTGTACAAGTTGTAATATGTTAAATCTGAAAGTTCGCAAAAATATAAGTCAACGTTTTTAAACTTAGTATTCATGCGCAAACTGACACTTTGAAAAGAGAGAAGTTTAAGTTTTAGAACATTTCATATCAATTTATTTAGTTTATCTATTCACTTTATATTTAAGTTCTTTGATTTAAAACTTTCGTACAGAATTGGTAAGAGAATCTTAAATGCTTAATGCTATCAAATTTAGGAGTATAAGGTAAGAGAAATTAGCATTTCCTCAAAATAATCAGTTGCTTCGAGTCATCTAAATGTGCCGGCATCTATGATTGTTGTGGTCACGGACGTGTGTTTTTAAGTTTTGAGAATGTTTTCACGCTTACATCATATTTTGCTGATTTGCTTTGCTTTCGTTCGGAGACAAAAATCTTAAAATTATTTGGTCTTGGTTTGTTTTTGCTTGTAACTTATAACTTAAAACTCATACACTATTCTTGCAAACATTAGTTAAGTAGTGTTCACGTTCAATTGAAAAATAACTAACCATTATAGCTTTGCTTTGGGAAGTGTTGCCTCCTTCTTTTACACTGCCCTACAAATAAGGGAAATTTAAAAATAAATAAATTTGAGTCTTACAAGATTTGTTTGTCCCAATTATATTTGTTATTTGTTTTTCCAGTTGTATTTAATTGTAACGTGTTTTATAATTCCATCTGTTTCCAAAATTATAGTTAAATGTTTGTTTTCCCTACATAATATCTTCATGGACTTTGGTGTACTATTCCTTATTTTCAAAGTTTGCACGCTGTTTAGTTGCTTGATTATTAAAATCTAAATAAACTTCCAAATTAGAAATAATTTAAGGATTAGTAGTACTTTTTGCATCAGAGCAATTTTGTATCCTTGTCAAGTGAAAAACTTGAAAAATCTGGTTTTATTAAAAAAACAGGTTTGCTGAATCAAACATATTTTTCTTATTAAGAGATTCTTTTGACTGAACGCAAGATCATGAATATTTCATGAGTCAAAGGTTTTCTGTCGATATGGATAAGTCAGATATTTTCAGGGTGGCATTTATACCTTAAAACAATGTAAGGAGATTTAGTATTGTCCAGTAAATATTACATCCAATATACATTCGAGATGGTTAGGAATAAATAAGGTATAGTTAAAATGAGAATTCAGGGAAGGTTGTCATAAAACTTATTCTTAAATTAATAGGGCAGATCCTAGCCAAAACTGTGAAGATTCAACTGGAATCTGCTCAATTCCTCGAAAGTTAAGGTCTCTGGCAATCTAGTCTTCACATTTTAAATTCTCTATCTTACCTTGGCCAAGTAACCTCAAGCGTAGGACATGTTGGTTACATTTTTCTTTGATACAATTGCCTTTCAGTTCACAAAAAAATATTTAAAAAACCTTTTTTGCTCAATCTTCTTTGTGACACATATATTTAAAATGGTAAAATTAATTAATATTGGTGGATTGTAGTCTAGTCTTAGTTTCAGCTGATGTTAATAAGTCCTTTGTAATTTCAACCTATGCCACATAGATCACTAGATATTTTCAACCGATCATTATTTACAGCCCATTTCACGTGCTTCAGTTGTATTTACAGCTGAGTTTGAGTGGTGCGATTGTCATTTACGTTCAATATCATGTGACTTGGTCATCACTATGGTGGTATGCAGTGCACTTCGTCTGGTTAGGTGCGGTCTGTCATTTACGGCCTATATCACACAGTTCAGATGTAATTTACGGTCTATATTTCACAAATCGATAATTTATGGCATTCAAGGCAGAATGTGTTGTGACCGTCATTAAAGTATGATTAATTGTGGTGTGATCGTCACTTATAGGCGAGTTAAAGTGTCTGGTGTTCAGATACAATGGAACCAGAACCTAGAATGATCAATTGGTTCTCAGTTTTAATGGTTTCCCGATTGGGAAAAACCAAAACAGACACATTGATACCTCAAATCTATTTTACGTGATAATTGATACTTGAAAAAATGCCATTCTAACTATATTTGTTATCTTGTTTATAAGTAAGTGTTATAAATGTTCTAAAAGACAGTATGTCTATTTCCAGATCAATAACTGTGTCTAGGACTCATAGCATGTGGAACATAATATATATGAAATTGAAGTTTGCTAAGAGAAAACATTACAATTGGGGGGGGTAAGGTGGATTGCACTGATGCAAATGAGGTCCGTTTCAGATCCTGATCCAGTCCGTGTGTGAGACGATGGTGCCCAAGCTGGTGGCCGAGGACATCCCACTGCTGTTCTCATTGCTCAACGATGTCTTCCCTCAAGTGCAATACACGAGGGCCGAGATGACTGGTGAGCAGTGATAAGTGCTCGGTCAGAGAACTCTGAATCGGTCTTTACATCAGTATTATCTATTGTCAAGATTTTTTTCTGTTAGTTCTACCTTAGTTGAATTGCCATGCTCACCAGTTGGTGTATTTTCCTCCCAGTAGCTCTACCTTATAATTCACTTTTACCATCCAGTTGCCCTTGGTCAGAAAGTCTAGATGAACTTGGTCAATTAATTTACAATTGACAAAATTAGTATTTACAAACATTTTAATTATATCACAGCCAGTTATTCTGTAACATCTTGGTAGGTTATCATCAAAGAATTCTTCCATTCAATAGCTCTTTTTCTTCAACCACAAACTCAGCTTATTCTTGAATTTCTTATAGGTTTCGCAATTCTATCAATATTCTGTCGAAGATCTTATTAGCCAGTCACTTACTTGGTTACACTTCATAGTCTTGCTCATTCTGCACTACTGGATGTTTATGTCTCCCCTGACCCTCAGGTTGTAGTTTGGACAACCATCTCTAAAGTTATTCTAAAGTGATAAATCTGTGTTTGGTATTTAATTGTAAAAGATTAGGGGTGTGTGAGTACTCGAAACTTCGAGTTTTTGGCCGAGTATTTTAATACTCGAACTCGATTCGAAGTTTTAAAAAATACTCGAAAGTTCGAGCAGTATTTCCCGCCGATTTCCAGACGATCGCTAACGATTGCGACCGGCCAAAACGCGTAGTAACGGCCACAAAAGGCGATAGTATCACGTAAAATCGGCCGAAAATGACAATCGCTAACGATTGCGACCGGCCAAAACGCGTAGTAACGGCCGCAAAAGGAGATCAAATAAAGTAAAATCGGCCGAAAATGACGATTGCCAACGATTGCTACCGGCCAAAACGCGTAGTAACGGCCGCCAAAGGCGATCGCATCACATAAAATCGGCCGAAAATGATGATCGGACCGTGTAATTTCAGCCGTAAATGATGACGAATAAACATAATATCAGCCAAAAATTACTACTGGATCATGTACTAAAGGCCGAAAATGACGACATAATACATAACATCGGCAATAGTGGCAACTGGGCCACTTAATATCGGCCTTAACTAACGATTTCGTCATCTAATATTGATTTAAACGATGTCTGGACCAGGTGATATTGGCCAATCGACAACCAGACCGTGTTTTATCAGCCGGAAACGAATGTCAAACCGTGTTTTGTTTGTCAATATCTAATCCAGTTTCATTGTACTAACCAAAACTTTGTATTACTCATGTATTGGTTAGAAACCATGATTAGATTATAAAATCTAGAATGGTATCCAAATCCCATTACACTATTTTAAACTACCAACTGATGGAAAATACTCAAAACTCGAAAATAATTGGCACTAATCGACTCGATTCAAAAAATCACTACTCGCACACGCCTATAAAAAATACATGTAATAATCTCTAATCTCAAATAGGTACTCAGCTTCATTTGTATAGTGACAACAAAAGGGATACTAATGTTTATATTGTTGTTGTATCCGTCATGCGCACTCAGTTGCCTTTTGCCCCTCCAGGCTTGAAGGAGCAGATCCGCAAAGTGTGTCAGGAGGAGTACCTCGTCTGTGGTGAAGGAGATGAGCAGGGAGGCCCCTGGATGGAGAAGGTATCGACAACATTCTATCCGTTCCAATAATATTGCTTGCAGAATAAGTTTACAAAATCAAACATTTTTAGTCCATTCAAATCATTTATTTAACCTGTTCTAAAACCACCACGATTAATTTGATTTTGGATTCTTGCTTGGTAATCATGAATTATTAACTTAAGTACTAGTAATATCCCTTCCCCTTCAAGGAGGGTATGTAGATTGTCGGATTCTTGCTTGGTAATCATAAATTTTAAAAAATTAAATAACTGATGGATTGTACATTAATTATTAACTTAAGTGCTAGTAATATCCCTTCCCCTTCAAGGAAGGTATGTAGATTGTCTTAGCCCTAATTTCAAATAAACTTGCTTTACTTCAGTTTCTGAAGAAGTCCAAATATTGTAGTGCATGATAACTATTAAAACAAATGAACTAGTAACTATCAAGACTAATTAAATATGTGATAACATTATAATCGATTTGTTAAAACCTTAGAGATTAACTATTTCAGCCATTGATTTGGTAAAGATAATCTTATTCTGTTTTACCCTTATTTTTGACATATTTCTAAATTATGTTATCTCTGGCTTCGCTGTTTTTGCAGTATCGTTTACTATTGAAATATAATATAGTTATAAGTAACTAAGAAATTGTCAAGGTAGGTAATGTTGCTGTCGTTGAATATGCTTGTTATAAGTTGGGTATCACTGATTCACTGATTTGCACTAAATTACATACCTTGTTCACGCTGCAGTGTTTCATGGGAGAAACTTGGATTGAAAAGGTAAATATTGGTTTCCAATCTGAATAGTTCTGATTTTATAATCTTTTATTTACAATTTATCTTTTAAAATTGTGTTTATTTAGCTTATAAATCGGCCCTAATTAATTAGCATTTAAAATTAGTACTATTCTAGTTACATTTTCTTTAATATAAATTCTTATAAACAAATCGCAAGAAACCCGCCAATTTAACTACTTAAACATTTTACTGTGTCATTTGAATTTAAATAAAAAATCTTTATCCAAAAAAATGTATTTTCTTAAATGGGATCGAAATATTGGAATGCAACCATCATGTTTTAGAATTAAAATAATACTTAAAATAAAATAATACTTTCCATGTAGGTGTTCAGTTTTATGCAAAGGTGTTTTATGTTTAGCTGCTTACTATCCCCTAAAGTGAAGCTCACTTTGCACAAAGTCATGTAAGAAGCAAATTGACTTATCATACCCTGTATTTGATCTGTGGCCCTGGTATCAAGTTGAAACACACTCATCATTACCATTTCTGTGGACCTGGTAGCAAGTTGAAACACACTCTCCTCATTACCACTTCCGTGGACCTGTTTTAAAGTTAGAACACACACTACTCATTACCATTTCTGTAGACCTGGTATCAAATTGAAACACACTTTCCTCACTACCAATTCTGTGGACCTGGCACAATCTTACAACACACTCCCCCCTACCACTATTTTAGGTCTGACTAACCCGCCTTACACACGTTTTTCTTTTGTAGGTGCTGCAGCTATACCAGATCTCCAACCTGAACCACGGCCTGATGATGGTGGGCCCCAGCGGCTCGGGTAAATCCACTGCGTGGCGAGTGCTGCTCAAGGCTCTCGAACATTTTGAGGGGGTGGAGGGCGTTGCTCACGTCATTGACCCCAAGGCCATCAGCAAGGAAGCGCTCTATGGTGTGCTGGACCCCAACACCCGAGAGTGGACTGATGGGCTCTTCACACACATCCTCAGGTATACTTTAATGTTTTACTTTCTTCATTACTCATGCCCTATAAATGTCAATGGTGTCATCCAGTAGTGCAAAGTTTTTATAACTAGGATAATAGGTATAACAACTTTTATAATTTTGTGTGAGTGATATTTTTGCCTTTTTTTGTTAGGTGGCCTTTTACTTTTGTCAACAATATTTTAATATTCAAAAATGTAGTTCCTTTAGCTGCATAAAATAATTGGGAATTCAGTAAAATATTCCAAAATAAAGTTTTTAAAACTTGTAAATAATTAATAATCAATAGCTGGGGTCCCGTTGCACGGTCATCTGTTTGTTTGTTTGTTTTTGGGGGGATTAGGAGGCCCCGGAATAGCTGGCAAGGCAAATATCTCTTGGGATATTGTGCAGCCATCGGAAAGAGGGAAAAAGGGATGGGAAAGGTGGTAGGACAGGGTCAGTCTGCCTCGCTCCAGAAAGGGAGAGAAAACCTTACCTAGCTCCCGGGCTCTGTGGGTGACATAACCCCAAGACTATTTGTCCTCTAACCCTACGTCCCCCTAAGTCCACCAGACAGGGACTGTCATTGCACAGAGCCTCCAACCTCTCAGGGGTCGGGTGGCCCCCCCTTTCCTCCCCCCTTTCCTCCCCCCCTGCGGTGTTTTCCTTTGGTCAGCCCGGCAGACCGAAGACCGTCGGAAAAGGGCCCTTTCTCCCAGGCACCCGTCCCAGGCTGCAAGGAAGATCCACTACTCCTTCCATGGACTTGGACTAGGCTGGGTATCCAGGCTCAACTGGGATTCAAGCCCCTATAAGAGGTAAGGAGGAACCAAGGAAGGGAAGTTGGTCACACCGGATAGCTAAAAGACTTACCAATACTGTGACCGCTTCATTTTGCTGTTGGCCTACCCAGTGTTGACCTCTGTACTAGTATAGACCAGTCAGAGAGCCGTCGAGGGCCACGGTCATCTGTTACATTATAATCAGATGTTTGACTAAATAAAATATAATTCCAAAATATAAAATCGCCGAACGAAAATCAAGAAATTCTTTTAGTAATATAATTAGTACAATAAATTTTAACAGTATTAAAAACGTGTAAATATGTACAATATTTTATCAATGTAAAACAATATGGCAGGTGTCTTTTGCCAATTTCCTCACATGCTTTAGTTAGTTTCGGCTATTCTGGCCATTACTTGAACACTGAAACTGTGCAACTTTATTCCTAATTATTTTCATTAAATGGTTCTGTACAAAACCTTACTCTAAGTTACTTTTTTGTCAGTACCATCATACATTTAGGCTCAGAATGTCAATAACTCATATAACCCAGTAATCTCCCAATCCGTATTGTACGCCTGCAGAAAGATCATCGACAACCTGAGAGGAGAGATCAACAAGCGGCAGTGGATCATCTTTGACGGAGATGTAGACCCAGAGTGGGTGGAGAACCTCAACTCTGTCCTGGATGACAACAAGCTGCTGACGTTGCCCAACGGGGAGCGACTCTCCCTGCCACCCAACGTCAGAGTCATGTTTGAAGTGAGTCACACTCTCCATGCTACGAATGGTGTGGACCTGGTACAGCTTTTTAACACACTTGCCCCTACACACTCTGTGAGACAATGTGTTAAGAGAGAGCTCTGGTTCCAAACGATTTTGTGTTTTTTCATGCTTATTGCATAAGACTGATGTTGTTTTTTAAAGATAACAAATTACCTAGCGTTTTTAGTGAGCCAGAATTTTGAGATCCCAAATAATAATCGTTCTGTCATTATTTGCGCCTTTGTATAGACAATTATTTGTAAAATCAAATTCTTGTTCATTGAATTTGCTAGGTATTTTTTGTTCTTTGAAATGACTGTAAATCAACATTTTTCGACAATATCTAAAGGAGGCATAAGTTTTAAAAGTTAACATGGGAGGAGCAGGTAAAATAACTCAAGATCTTAAATGGATATAGCCCACTCTAAGTTTAGGCAGTAAAAACCAATGAAAACTATCTTAACTTTGAAATTTATTTAATTTTGGTGAAAGTGAGTGTACATTTCACTTGTTTATGTTATAGTGCTTTTTGCCTTACTTTTTCTCCTTATTCACTCCAAAAATATCCTACCTTCTACTTTTTCCCAAAACCTCCATTTTTCCTGCTTTTCAGGTTTCAGAAATAGAAATGGATCCTTCCTTTGCTCTCACTTCAGATTTCTTCCATTCAAAAGCTCAAGACTTATTTAAGGTATTGTAACTTACTTATTCTGTTGTAACAGGTTTGTAGGTTTTACTGCAAAACAAATGTAGTAAAATTTGATATGGTGATTTAAGTAATTATTTTTGTTTTTTGAGAATCTGAAGAGGTAGTATATTATATATATAACATTGCATAATCCAAACACAAAATGTGGTGACCAAATGTTATTATCTTGTACAATTGATTACTTTTCAATCAAGGCTAGTGCGTGCTTTTCATATTCGGTCTGTTCAGAGCGTAGTTGATTATTATACTAGCTATTTTACAGGAGGATGCCGTGCCATGCTGTTTTTCTCTGATGTAGTGTACAGGCTATAACAAGCAAACTCATTTTTACTGGTTTGCCAATGGTGTTTGGTAATGTGGCGGGATGTGTTTAGTGCCCAATGTAAACGGCTGCACCATTAAAAGTCTGTTAAAACTACAAACTGAACAAAATAAATTCTTGACTTTTATTGGAGTAAGATTGCTTTTTATTTGTTTTTGTTAAGATCTAACCAACAAACCGCATGTACAGGTACAAGACCTGAAGTACGCCACTCTGGCCACAGTGTCTCGTTGCGGCATGGTCTGGTTCAGCGAGGACGTTCTCTCCACGGAGATGATCTTCGAGAACTACCTGGCTCGTCTGCGGAACATTCCTCTGGAGGAGGAAGACGATGACTCACTCGGTTTCGCACCCAAGAAAACACAGAGCGAGAACAAAGAAGAGGAAATCTCACCAGCCATGCAGGTATGTACAGCTGAATTATCTTGACGGTGTCTTGTATGAAGAATGGTTCATATGTAGGGGAAGAGACAGCGCCCCTTCCACAAGTTATTTGAAATAAAGATAAGGGTGAGGAGAATTGTTACCTTCTACTGTTGGTTAACATACCCAATGTTGGTGAACAAACTTTGTAATGATCTTATATGTTAGTTTTTACAACAGTAACCACCATTACTGCAACTTAAAAATTTCCATCCCTCTTACACCAGTCCTTATTTGAATGGTTAGTATTTTTTTAATTTTTATTGATTACAGTTATAAAAAAAAATGTGTGCTAAAATAAAAATCCCATAGAACTATCAAAACAAATGTAATGATCCATAATTAACAGTTGTAATTAAACAGTGACGGGTAAGAAATAAAAATAACTCAACAAGGATTTATTTACTTAAGAGCAAGAATGTATGGACTGTGATTGGTTGACTTCCGCTTTGAATAATGCTGGAGAAGAGGAAAACCATCTCACTCACTGCTATCTTATTTATTTCCCAAAACAAAGAAGAAGAAAATTTATTGTTGGCTCAACAGTCATTTTTTGTTTCAACAACATGGTTATGATCTGCATTTTACTGTTAAATATTTTCAGTCTTAGCTTTGCTTCTAGGAATGACAATGGTTAAGGTGTCATCATGTTTTCTAAAGATATAGACATAACAGTAGAAACCAAGGTACCACCTTAATATTTTTGACACAGGTCACAAAATTCTGCTATCGAATGTTAAACGTTACTTTAATTGTTAATTCTCAGTGCTTTCCCAGAAATTTCTTTCCGTAAATATCACAGTCGTGTCTGTTGATGTTGATAAATAAAAGATTCTGCTAAAAACCGTCTTGCTGTTGCAGGTTCAGCAAGACGTGGCTATGATTCTGCAGACCCACTTCTCCCCTGACGGGCTGGTGGTGCGATGTCTCGAGTATGCGATGAAGCAAGAACACATCATGGACTTCACCAGACTGCGAGCCCTGGGCTCACTCTTCTCGATGATAAACCAGGGTGTCAGGTACCGAGTTTCTGCTCATTAGAAATTTGCATATTAAAGTCAAACTTTTGTTTTTCTGGTTTTTGTTATAAAAAAGGTATTTTCATGTTGTCCAAAGCCCTGTTTTATTTTAAGCTCCTAAACTAGAATTTTGAAATAAATACTAATTAAAAATAAACTAAATATAAAGTATGAATGAAAATACAGAAATTAATGAAATTTAGTGAACTTGATGTGTCGTGCCAACCCTCTGAACAAGTGTAATTTTTATTATCTCGGTGGATCTTTATATTTTGTAACACAAGGGTGGAAAAAACTGTTCCTCACTCAGAGGACACAGAGTTTTGGCTTTCATCCAATGGTAATGTCATTTTAATTATACTTATCAATTATATCAATTATCAATTATACTAATCTCCAATATACTCCGTGGGAGTGCGCCACACTGACAGATTTCCTTTACCGCGGCCTATCCGGTCTCCCGTGACCGGGACGGCCTGAGCGTGTATCCAGCGGCCGGTCACCGGTGACCGGCCCGTACTCAACGTGTTAAACAAACATTAGTGCTATTTTTTGGCAAATTTTGAACTCAAAGATTCATGTAAGGATCAAAGATCATGTAAAGATTTAAAAGTGAAACAGACTTAAAGAGAGCTGCCTTCTCATAATTTTAAAACAATTGATTTTTGGCTGTTCTGAAGTACCTGTTTCTATTTAAATACAATATTTGGATGATGATGTTGTGCATTTAAGGTTAGGAGGAGGTCCCATCAGGGTCCTGGGGGTATTAGGGGTGATAAAACTACATCAAGATATGAACAAAAGTCTTTTTCAATGTAAAATTCCCTTAAGACACCGTGTGAAGGTACTGTGTTTAGTCAATTTCCATTTTCTTTTTCTTTTATAACTCTTTACCAATTTGTGCTCGAAAGATAAGGGAGGGCCAACGAACTTGTCCAAGTAGTAGAAAGGAATGTCCCTACCAAATTTTCAATAAATCTGACAAAAAGTGTGTCCGCTAGAGTTCAACACACATATATATGTATATATATAGTTTTAACAACCTCCCAAAATGTGTTCAGGGTGTTCAGGTCATGTTAAGAACTGGGGTGGTCTCAGGCTTGAGTTTCATTGTGTGGATCATGCTAATAGCTCACCTTTCCATAGGAAATTCACTGTTAAAGACGATTATGAAGATGAATTTTTTAAGTTGGGTCAATCACATGTTACAAATCCATTTTTTTCGTACTTTCCTGCTCAGACAATCGCTAGTATTTCCTAACCGCTTGTGTGGCAGGAACGTGGTGCAGTACAACAACAGCCACTCAGACTTCCCCCTGCCCCCTGAGCAGCTGGAGCAGTACATCCCCAAGGTGCTGGTCTACTCACTGCTGTGGAGCTTCGCCGGGGACGCCAAGCTCAAGGCGCGGCAGGACCTGGGCGACTTTGTGAGATCCGTCACCACCATCGCGCTGCCCCCCGCCACCACCAACATGCCCATCGTCGACTACGAGGTTAGCGAGTCCGACTTTGTTAACCCATTAACGTAGTCATTTAATTCTATTCATGATAATCCATGAAGGACTCCGAATTGTGCTGTACTCTGGTAGCAAAATGTGTAAATAATGACTGTGGGAAGCTATGGAAGTACGGTCTTTTAAATTTTATTGAAATCTTTTAACAGGATAAAATAAAACTACATCTTACAACACTACACAATATATTTACACTTATACTGTACTTACATACAAGACGGTAAATATACAAAAGATGGTACAAGGCAATTTATTTCAAACAGTCACACCGGTCATCATCAGGCCCAATTAGCGAATGACAAAAACAAGATGGCGTACATCTTATATACTACTGGCTACCCGAAGTTCCGGAAACAAGTTGCAAAAAGAGTCAAAGTTGACATGTTCATTAATCAATTTATTCCTATCCTTACATTTTTCCTTAAAAATAAAAAATTCCTCCCATGCATTCAATATATTTTCTTTCTTACAAATCGGGAGAATCCTTAAATTGTCTTCTATTGCTCCCAATGTTTGGCCATTTTCCAGAAGCTGCTTTGTGACACTTGATCTTTCCGGTTTCCTGTTCTTCCATGCTGGAATATGATTCTTATATCTTTTAACAAAATTATCAGTTTGTCCAACATAAAAATTATCGCAATAATTACAACTTATTTTATATACCGGGCTTATCAAACTTATCACAAGTCTTTTATTAAAACATTAGTTACAAAAATAGTGATAGAATAATTTATTATTTGTTTGATTTGCCTAATTTGAATTCATAGAGATAGGAATTAAGATGTTTTGGATGCTAAGATAATGCTTCGCTTAGGTTTTTAGAAGTTTTGCACTACTCTTTTGGGGGTTTTGCTGATAACAAATTGTTTGCATAACTAATGTGTTGAGAATAATCAAGGTTGGTACTCCTGTCTTGCAGGTGAATATTCAGGGAGAGTGGTGCCTGTGGTCGGCCAAGGTGCCTCAGATCGAGGTGGAGACACACAAGGTAGCAGCACCTGACATCGTAGTTCCCACACTGGACACTGTGAGACACGAGGCACTACTGTACACTTGGCTGGCTGAGCACAAGCCTCTAGGTTAGTATGAGGTGGCAGAGAAATGTAGAATGAGATTGAAATGTGAGGCATATTTTAGAGACTTCGCTAGTGTCATCTTCTGTCAAACTGCTGATGTGGCAAGAGCATGCTCCTCTGACCATCAGTGTCATTGAGTTGCAGTTTGACAGAAGATGACGCTAGCGAAGTCATCGACTGTACTGCACGGCCCAACACAACAATAAATTAATTTAAAATTATAACCCTCACCAATATTTTGTAAAATTTATATATTTAGTGAGGCCTTTCGCCAGCAATGCTGTTTGTGAGTTAGTCTGATGATGGCGAAAGGCCTCACTAAATTTACAAATTTTACAAAATATTGGTGAGTGTTATAATTTTAAATTAATATTAAGGCTCTTTATTGAAGACAACAATACATATTTAGTCTTAATCTAAAATTAGGGCTGTGCGAGTACTTGAAACTTGAGTTTTCGGCTGAGTATTTTAATACTCGAACTCGACTCGGAAGTTTTGAAAAATATTCGCAAGTTCGAGCGAGTATTTCTCGCTGATTTCCACACGATTGTTAACGATTGCGACCAGCCAAAACGCATAGTAATGGCCGCAAAATCCGATCACATCATGTAAAATCTGCCAAAAATGACGCTCGTTAACGATTACGACCGGTCAAAACGCGTAGTAACGGCCGCAAAAGGCGATCGCATCACGTAAAATCAGCCGAAATGAAGATCGCTAACAATTTCGACTGGCCAAGATGCGTAGTAACGGCCGCAAAATGACATCGTATCACGTAAAATCTGCCAAAAATGACGATCGTTAACGATTACGACCGGTCAAAACGCGTAGTAACGGCCGCAAAAGGCGGTCGCATCACGTAAAATCGGCCGAAAATGACGATTGTGAACGATTACGGCCGGTCAAAACGTGGAGTCACGGCCACTAAAGGCGATCGCATCACGTAAAATCGGCCGAAATTGCCGAACGCATCACATAAAATCGGCCAAAAATGATGATCTCTAACGATTTTCACCAGCCAAAACGCGTAAACGATTACGACCGGTCAAAACCCGTAGTAACGGCCGCAAAAGGCGATCGCATCACGTAAAATCGGCCGAAAATGACGATTGCTAACAATTACGGCCGGTCAAAACGTGGAGTCACGGCCACTAAAGGCGATCGCATCACGTAAAATCGGCCGAAATTGCCGAACGCATCACATAAAATCGGCCAAAAATGATGATCTCTAACGATTTTGACCAGCCAAGACGCGTAGTAACGGCTGCAAAAGGCGATCGCATCATGTAATATCGGCCGAAAATGACGGTATACATGATATTGGCAAAAGTGGCATCCGGGTCACTTTAATATCGGCCTTAATTAACGATTTTGTCATCTAATATTGATTATAAACGATGTCTGGATCAGGAGATATTGGCCAAATGAAAACCGAACCGTGTTTCATCGGCCAGAAACGAATGTCAAACCATGTTTTGTTTGTCAATACATAATCCAGTTTGAATGTACTGGCCAAAACTTTGTATTGCTACTCATGTATTAGTTAGAAACCATGTTTAGATAATCAAATCTAGGGTGGTATCCAGATCCCATAACACTATTTTAAGCTACCAATGGATGGCAAATACTCGCTCGAAAATACTCGGCACTCGAAAATATTTAACAATACTCGACTCGATTAACCCATTGGCGTAGACATACGAGCTGGTCTCGTTCTATAAAATTGGTGTTTTTAAATGGATTAATGGTGTATTTTAATTAAAATATTGTTTGCTTTCAGTTTAGAGAGTCGCATTGGCACACACACAGTAGACATAAGTAAAAATTAGCAAAATCAGTGTTGACCGTGGAAGTTTTGAAAAATATTCGCAAGTTCGAGCGAGTATTTCCCGCCGATTTCCTACTCAGCCACTCAGACTTCCCCCTGCCCCCTGAGCAGCTGATCTTCCAATCTACAAAAGATACAAAACCTGTTCTGGTTTTGATCTCAAAGAATTAACCGATCCCGTCAACTTCCAAGCAAGCCTGCCACCGTTTGTTTTACTTGGGCCCTCCCACCAACGTTGCGACAGACCGGTTAACTCATTGAGAGTTGCACAACTGGTCAGTTTTGGTCTTGTGCGGGAATCGAACCCACGAACACCGTATCACCACCTGGCCAAGGTGTTTCCACGACGTAGCCAACTCAGCTAACACGACCAAAGGCCTGGCGGCGATATTAAGGGTTTTCAGTCAGTCCACGCCCCTAGCAGATAGAACCGTAGACGCCCGCTGTCATTAGTTACATATTTTGCTACTAGAGTGCAGCACCAATCAATTCCCGTTATAGGCTTCTGCAAATAGAATAAAATTACTACCTCAACGGGTTAAATAAATCACTACTCGCACACCCCTATCTAAAATCAACCAAGATCTGTTATGGTGACCTTATGTATATTTTGTGATTAATAAGCTTTTTCTGAGTTATAATTTAATAACGTTGGATGACGAAACAATTCACTTTTTCAGTAGCTCTGAACCATCATCCATATTTATCGTGATGTGCTAAGACTGTCAATAGAAGCATGCATGAACATAAAATAGTACAGTATTTGTAAAATTAGTCGTAAGATAGTTATATTAGACTACCAAAATTAGGTACTACCAAAAACATTATTTTCCTGTAGTCTTTCTGAGGAATATTTTTGGTTCATTTGGAAAAGCTGTAGGCGGTGAGATTTGGTAAACTGGGAAAAGAATAGACAAAAGCTTACCTGAGGAGAGAACAAAAAAAACAGGTATAGTACAGGTTACACATAAAGAAGGCACAAAAGATTCTTTGATATTTCGTCCCTCTTCATCAGAAGAGAAGAAAAAAGAGACTGAGGAACAGTTTTGTATGCTACAGTTTTTAATATGTTAATATAAGCTGGATATTTTAACTACAATATATTGCTGGTAATGGATTGAGTATTTAGTAATTTATGAATCATGCAAGGTACCAACTCTTATAGTTGAATAATATTGTTCAGATTGCCATGTCATCTATTTTTGTTTCATATATAATTGTCGAAAAATGTTTAAGTAAAATTGTGCTATCCAGAAACAGTGTTAAAAGTAACGTAACTACTGCAGAACATTATATAAGTCGGTACTAGATATTAGACATCTGTCAGTAAGTTGTCGATATTCGGTCACAGTACTGTGCGGCCCGCCGGGCTCGGGCAAGACCATGACGCTGTTCTCGGCTCTGCGCGCCCTCCCCGACATGGAGGTCGTTGGCCTCAACTTCTCCTCGGCGACCACGCCTGAGCTGCTGCTCAAGACCTTCGACCATTACTGCGAGTACAGGAAGACTCCCAACGGCGTCATCCTCTCACCCGTCCAGGTAACACTCCGAGGGTTTATTGAAAAAGTGTGAAACATACACATTGGCTATACAGGGTTTCTACGGTCAGGGAAAGTCAGGGAACCCAGAGATAAAACTTATTTCGTTACGTCTCGACCCCACGTACTAGAAATATAAAAATAAATTTGTAGCTTATATTCAATATTGATTACTATTCCACCTTAATACTACTTCACAAAATTAATTTTGTAATCTTAGTTAAGTCTCAAAATAGGTTTTGAGGAAAATTATCACAACAAAAATAACTTCCTGTGAGACATCATATACAACTTACTAGTCGAGTTTTGAGAATTTGTTCGAGTACTAAGACAACGCCGTTTACCCACGTTTATGGCGCTAACCAATGTTTAACAAAATCAGTGACTGAAATAAAGAAAAATAAGCTTAAAATCTACTTTTAGCTCATGTGAAAGGAGGCATTGACAGGTGGGTTATTTATGGATACCTGTGAGTTAAGATAAGTAAGAGAGGGGCACAGGGAATGTTTGGGTCGGGGTCAAAAAATCACTTTCTTGTTAAAATGTTCTGGTTTTGATAAACCAACCCAAAATCTTTGTATGGATATATATTTGTAATACTTGTCTTTTGTTTGTTATGGTTGTTGAAAACAGTATAGCCTATATATAATTTTTTCATTTAAATCATTATTCATTCATGGTGAAATAAAGGTTAAAATAATATAAATAATAACATTAGTGTCATTGGGAAAAGGTGGGATACACAGCTAACTCACCTGAAGAAACTGGTTCAGATGAGCATAGCAACAAAGAAAGTATTTTTACACACATTTTTTCCATACCACCCGTCCTTACACAGCTAACTGAAACATTCCATGTAATAGTGTGTATTATATGTATATAGTTCCAAGAAATTAGTGTTGGTGTTTTTAGTGTTGGCAAAACTGAACAAGCTCATATTCAAACAGTATTTTAACTGACAGTATCTCTCTACATCTGAAGAAGTCTCAAATGGAGACGAAATATTATGAAAAAAATATGTGTAAAAATACTTTCTTTGTTGCTGTGCTCATCTGAACCAGTTTCTTCAGGTGAGTTAGCTGTGTATCCCACCTTTTCTCAACGAAACTCCCAAGCCAAGTGCTTTTCCTTTGCAAACCTAACCTTAAATAATAACATTAATAATTCAATAAAATGTAATGTTTATAATTAAAGTTTAATGTGTAAAAAACATTGTTTTCAATACAAAAATAAAATTGGTTTTTTACTTTTTAAAGAACTACTCTTCTCGACTCTATACTCGAGTAATTTGGTTCAATACTCGACTCGACTCGATTAAAAAAAAACACTACTCCCCTACCCCTACAATTTACATGACAATTTGGTGCTTTATTATTCCATCTGATCCCTGATGATGAAAAAACTGAGGAGATGCTTTGCTCTAGGTTGTACAATCTGTTGTTGCAGTATTTTTCAGGTGGAGTCCCAATGGTTGGCTTATGATCTAAGGATTCCTAAGGCGTTTATTCTTAAAATCTTGTAATCCTCAATTATTGAGTTTTATTTTGATCAATTTGTTTAATTTTGTTTTACTAACATTTGTGACATACGATACATGATATAGAAAATAATATTTTACATATTAAATATATAATAATTGTGTATACATGCTTGTTAATAAAGCGAAAATACTAAGGCGTTGAAAGTTGGTCAGGGGAGTTTTACAGAAGTGTCAGGGAAAGTCTGGGAAATAGAAAATTGAAATTCTTGAGAAACCCTCCTGCTATAGGGAAACCAAATTATTTTGTAAATTTAGGCTCTAGACAAAAAAAATGGTGTGCAGAGGACTTTTGCTAATCCGATGGATATCAACCGTTGACCGGGGTGGTTGGTGCTAGATTTTTAAAAAAATGTCAGTTTATAACATTTTTGTGAATAAAAACACTCGATTGATTGCATTAAAGATGTGTTTTTAACCTAATATTAGATTTCAATAACGCAAAAATTGAATTCTGATGATATAGTACTGTATTCTAGTTAGGTGACAAAACGTATGTCGTTGCGCAGCCGACTCTGTCCTCTTTAGTGAGGTTAATCAGTTGGCCCTTATTTATTTATTTATTTCCAACGATTCCACCATTACAACATTACAAATCATTCTTATATCTAAATGGCAACAATATAAATACATTCCGAAATTGTGATTTACATGCACAATACTTTACTAACAAATTAACCGACTACCAGCAACAATCCTAATTAAATCACAGTGTAATATTTTATATGTACTCAATATAAATTCAAACAGCAACCCTTTTACATCAATACATTACAATCAAAACATGTCATTGCGGAAAACCACTAGCAATTAGCAAGTCCCTTTAGAACCTCAAATTTTTTTATCAGAGTCAGAATATAAGACACAATTACTATGATACTAATTATTTTTTATTAACCCTAATACAGAAGCATGGTTTGTATAAAATTAATAGAAACCCCTGGTCTATCAGACTCTTTTTAATTGTACACTTTATTTCGCTATTTGTGGAAATCAAACCTTGATAAAAATACTATATTTGTGTATCTCTATCAAACAATATTAATTTATATAGAAACGAATCAAGGATAGTAAAGTCTACAGTTGTGTAAACTGAATCACGAGGCTATGAAACTGTATTTTATTTCACTCGGTGCATACTGCTCTTGGAAACACTGGTCTCTCAGGATTATTAGTACTTTGGAAAATATTTTCTAGATAAAAAGAATTGGTTGGGGATGTTAAATGTAATTAAAAATGCCATTAACGAGCAGGCTTTAGAAAGGTACTTCGGAGTTGATAAATGTAACTCATTCAGGATAATAGTATATTCAATGTACCTTTGGGCACCACCCACCTTCAGGTTTATATGGCGTTGGTCTAGCGGAGACTAATGGGAGTCCTCTTGTCAATTAATAAAATCAAAACAACACAACACAAACATGTACAAAAAACAAAAAACAATGCCACATTGAGTCACGACGATTCGAGAAACTACAAAAAAAATTTCCTGTTATCAAGGGTCCTTTAGTTTAGCATGCCCGAGCCGAGCGCCTAACCACAACTTCATTCAGAATAGGTGTAAAAATGAATAAAAAAGTTTATGCTAGTTTCTAAGACTAATGTTTCCTTATAAGAGTTAATAGAAGTTGCAGGGAGTTTATTTAAGCATCCATGTGTTTCCCAGCTGGGCAAGTGGCTGGTGCTGTTCTGTGACGAGATCAACCTCCCTGACATGGACCAGTACGGCACCCAGAGGGTGATATCCTTCCTGCGGCAGCTGGTGGAGCACCGGGGCTTCTACAGGGCCAGTGACCAAGCCTGGGTCTCACTGGAGCGCATACAGGTCAGCATAGGACACATGTGGTTTTCAGGCTTCCTTAAAATTTTGTTTTGTAAGTATATATATATATATATTATTTTTAAAAACATTATTAACAAGTACCCTTTTTTTGAAACATTTTTATTTTGACTGACTAGTTTCAACCATAATGGCCATCTTCAGAGTCACATAACCTCAACAAATTTTCTTTTATATTAATTACAAACATATGTAAAAAATAAATAATATATGATCACTAATTCTAAAATTGTGTGTATAAATATAAAGGTAAAAATAAAATAAAATATTAATTTGTATATACTATATAAATTTACTTTCTCTGAGTTCTAATTTCATCAATTTTTTCAAAGATAGGGTGTTGTTTAAAAGATAATAATGCATTTAACCTTATCAACTCTAAAGTAACAAAAAATGAAAATATTCAAGAATATCAATACAGTAAGTCTGGCATATATAGAATTACATGTAGTGAATATGATAGCTATTACATTGCCCAAACAAGACGAAACTTTAGAGTTTGATTTAAAGAACATTTACAAGCCCTAAAGTCAAGAAATAACACAACTATGAGATCCAATTATGCAGAACACTTAATTAATACAGGACATAAATATAAAAACATAGAAGAAAACTTATCAGTTTTGGAGTACGAAAAACAGCAAGAACAACTTAACGTCAAAGAAGAGATGCATATATATTTAAATAATAAGAAAGATCCACAAAATATTTTAAATACTATGCAAGTCAGTCAACAACACCCTATCTTTGAAAAAATTGATGAAATTAGAACTCAGAGAAAGTAAATTTATATAGTATATACAAATTAATATTTCATTTTATTTTTACCTTTATATTTATATACACAATTTTAGAATTAGTGATCATATATTATTTATTTTTAACATATGTTTGTAATGAATATAAAAGAAAATTTGTTGAGGTTATGTGACTCTGAAGATGGCCATTATGGTTGAAACTAGTCAGTCAAAATAAAAATGTTTCAAAAAAAGGGTACTCGTTAATAATGTTTTTAAAAATAATAATTTTAGTAGCCCTAATATACAAGTCAAGCAATATATATATATATATATATATATATATATATACAGGATAGGTATATCACACCAGCAGAATTGTGCTGAATTTGGATTCTCTTGATGTAACTACATGGTTTTAGAAAGTGTATTGGTCATTATTCTCAGATAAAGGAATAAACTTTCATATACATAGTTGATTAACTGACTAAGGTATTTATTCATTATAGTATATATATTATTGTGGTCAACTTGGGGAAGAAAAAATATACTGAATAAACTATGTTACTTTTACTCATAAGATTTCCATACAACAATTATGGGGGGTGGAGTATTTTAAAATCATGAAATATTCTTACTTTGAAGACCAATTACAACGTTTAAGTTCTTTACCTATTCAATGGATTGTTTGAAGAGTCATATATCAATGATTTTTATCAGCCATTGCTTAGGGATGGGATTAAAACTTAACATCGGCCATATGGTAAAATCAGATACAAACATAGACTTATTTGGCACTGGAGCACATCTCAAGTGCATCATAACAATTAAAACTGCATAGCATACATGAGTTTAATCTTGTATATTAAATTGCCTATTGTTAAGTGATTATCTGTAAAACAATGCTAATTTAGTATTTCTTGATTGACAGTTCGTGGGAGCTTGCAACCCGCCCACCGACCCTGGCCGTAAACCGCTCAGCCATCGCTTCCTGAGACATGTCCCTGTCATCTATGTCGATTATCCCGGGGAGACTTCACTAAAGCAGGTAAGCAACAGTCTAAACACGAGTTCTCTACACCACCCGCATTCCCAACTACAATCCATTAGAATAACAACTTTAACTGTAAGAGACTCATCCCAGAAAATGTGAAACAATGGCCAGATGATTTTGACTAAAAATGTAAAGCATAGCTTAGGAGTAGGCTTATTTAATTTGTAATATTTACTGTTTGTTGTCAGTTTTCAGTGCAAAAAGCTTATGGTGGTTCTGTTACTAAACCGCAATGAGTGGCTTGGTATTGTGATTACAGCGTGTTAGTTTGGTTCATGAGGTCCCGGGGTCGATCCCTTTATACAACGGTGGTGGCTATTAGTTAGGTGATAACGCCATATCCAGGTGGTTTGGAACCCACTTAAGTGTAAGTCCACATATCTTGGAAAATTGTATAGGTCTTTGAGATCTTGTGACACTGATCTTCCTCCACTAAAGCCATACGATAAATAGATACATTGAACCATAACAGTTAGTTTTGGTGGTTGTGCTGATTATTTTGTAAATTCAACTTAAGCCAGATGAAACGTGTATGGTAAGTGTTGTTGAAGCTGTGTAGGAGTGCTCTAATCAAAGTTAATTACCAAACCTGTGCTGGACAAACTCTAATGTGTAACTAACTACACTGTGTGCGTGTGTGCAGATCTACGGAACGTTCAGCCGCGCCATGTTGCGTATGATCCCGTCCCTACGAGGGTATGCCAATGCACTGACCAACGCCATGGTGGAGTTCTACCTGGCCTCGCAGGAGCGGTTCACACAAGACATGCAGCCCCACTACGTCTACTCTCCGCGAGAGATGACTCGCTGGGTGCGAGGCATCTGCGAGGCCATCAGGTGAGGTTAAGGTCGACGAACCTGTATGATTCTCTGAGGAAAGAAATTTGCGGTAACGCAAATTCCTGTTTACAAGTTTCTGTGGATTAACATTTTTGTATTCAGTCTCTAGTCGTGAAATGAATAAGGAATTCATTCTGAGGAGGTGCCCTCAGAGACACCTCTTTTAGGAGTGCAGAAAATGTTTAGACCCCTAAAATCTCCACTGAACCAACTTTCAGTCAGATTTTGGACATTTTTTCGTAAGTGTACATGTGAATTCCTATTGGACACATAATTAGTTAACTAACACTCTTTGTGCTGTTTTTTAGCAGCATATATATATATATAAACTAAAGTGGCAGTAATAGTTTTATTTTATCTTAAATGTTTTATAAACCCTGCTAAAAAACAGCACAAAGAGTGTTAGTTAACTAATTATGTGCCCAATAGGAATTCACATGCACACTTACAAAAATTTCCTAAATCTGACAGAAAGTTGGTTCAGTGGAGATTTTAGAGGTCTAAACATTCCTAAAAGAGGTGTCTCTGAGGGAAGTATTCCTCATTCATTTCACGACTAGAGACTGATTACAAATCTTTTAATCCAAAGAAACTTGTAAACAGTAATTTAAGTTACCACAAATTTATATGTGTGTGTATATATAACTTTAGGTATATACTATCTGTGAAATTTTACTTTTTCTGTTGAAATTATTTGCATAAAAACCACTTGGAATATGAAGGATAAATTCTCCAAGTATAAGTCAAGTTTGTTTTGGCAATGAAAAATTAAATAATTACATAAAAAAAACAGAATATTGTGAGCAGGCTACTGGCAAAACTATTAGGTCTTAAGCCATGGTTGATGTGTTATGTAAAAGCCCTTAATGTCCAGTTAATAATTAATTTAGTTCTTGCCACTTTTAAGGACTAAATACTTTCTTACACCACATTTTGGCCAGGGGAACGAACCTTTGAGAGGCAGATTAAGGTTAGGAATTTCTCCTTGTCACCATGCTTGACATAGCATCTTGCTACAGACCGCTGGAGAGCCTGGCAGTGGAAGGCCTGGTGCGGCTGTGGGCCCACGAGGCTCTGCGACTGTTCCAAGACCGGCTGGTGGACGACTCGGAGCGCCGGTGGACCAACGAGAACATCGACCTGGTGGCGCTCAGACACTTCCCCTCGGTGGACCGGGAGGCGGCTCTGGCGCGGCCGGTGCTCTACAGCAACTGGCTCAGCAAGGACTATGTGCCGGTGGACCGCAACCAGCTGCGTGACTACGTCAAGGCCAGGCTCAAGGTGAGTGACTGTCATTGTGATCTAGAGTTACCACTGTAGAGGTAACATCGACCGGGAGGCGGCTCTGGCGCGGTTGGTGCTCTACAGCAACTGGCTCAGCAAGGACTACGTGCCGGTGGACCGCAACCAGCTGCGCGACTATGTCAAGGCCAGGCTCAAGGTGAGTGACAGTCGTAGTGATTAGAGCTACCATTGCAGAGGTAACATCAACTGGGAGGCGGCTCTGGCGCGGCCAGTGCTCTACAGCAACTGGCTCAGCAAGGACTACGTGCCGGTGGACCACAACCAGCTGCGCGACTATGTCAAGGCCAGGCTCAAGGTGAGTGATGGTCGCTTGACCTAGAGTTACCGTTGTAGAGGTAACAATAACAATGATAATGATTTTATTGGTTGATAAATCAACCAATTCGGGTTTGGTATAGTTTCGAAAACGCAACTAATGTTTTAACCCTAGAAAATTTGAGTAGAGGTAAAAAGGTAGGATACAGCTAACTCACCTAGTAGTGGGAGTGATGAGTGAAAGAACTAAAAATGTACATCCAATAAAAGATAGTATTTTGATTATACTTGCAACGTGTAATGTGCTAAATGTGTAGAGGGGTAAAGTTTAGCACATTGTGAGGCCTACCTGCAACGTTGTTTGACCGCATCCCAATAACCTTAGCCTAGGCCTATCTTAGCCTAGATTTGGTAAACAAACTTTCAACTGTGAGTAGCCTAGGGACCCTCTAAGGTGACGGAATTACATGTTAAGCATGTAACCAGGGATAAATAAACGACAACACTTAATAAGATTCACCACTTCGATGAAAATAAACGATTATTTACTCGTTGACCGAACCACAACAATCCGACATAACCTCGCCCCTCATCGACCGTGATTTAGTTTGACAGTTGACAGATGACGAGGTGGGTTCTTCTTTCTCTCTCGGAATTACTTTTGGCTGGTGAAGAAGAAGGTTGCCGGATATGCCCTTGATTTTTGGAGTTTAACTGGCCCTTGGCCGATCAGCTGTTGTGATTCATCGAGGCGGAAGGATTGCTCCTCGTGGAGAATTAGCGTCACTCTCGAAGAGACCGTCCTAGTGATAGCTTGTGCGTTCTTCTGACTACGATTTTTCTCGGCGAGGTTTTGTAAAGTGCGTGAAAAGTTTTAAAGTTCGTTCTAACAACTGATTTTTGGTATAAAGGTACGTCTACGATTCTTACGATTAGTATATTTAGGCTCGATTATTAACTTTTGCCAGTAAAGTGGTAATTTAACATAAGATAGCCTAGCGTCCCGACACGTTGATAGTAACTGGGTAATAAAGATTACTATCCCGGTGTCAACTTTTATCCGTTAACTTCATTTTAGTAACAAACAAATTAAAATCAGCCTGTGAGGCATTTTTATAACTTTTATTTCTTTGAGAGTAACCTCGTTTTCCTGCAGTTAGACAGGTGACCACCGGTTGTAACCTGCGAGTCTAATCCAAGTATAGACAGGTGAACACTGGTTGTAACCTGCAAGTCTAACCGGAGCGTAGGGTAACCCTACTCCTGTGAGAAGTATTTCTGGTACTGGGGTTTCTTTGGAATTCTCTGCTAGGCCCGTACTAAGCCCTAGTAGAGCGCCCAGTCCAGCGATAGCGGCAGCGAGTCGATCCCGAGAGGTTACTGTCTAAACTTAAATTAATTTTTATTGATTGCTTGTAAATTTCCTTTTTTTCTAAATTCTTTCCTTTTTTTTGTTTAAATTAAATTACCCTATCTCATCTTGAGGAGTTTGAATTTTAAGTAAACCCCCGGGGATGTTGATTCAAAATTCTAGGCCCCAACCAATTTTTCTGTGGGCAAGGATGAGGCAACTCTGAGTTGACCGGCAACCGAGTTGACATAACTGAGCTCTCTGATTTTATAAATCGTATAACCACTGTTACATTCGAACTTCGCCCCCTGGAAATATCCCAGCAGCCGAGATGAGCGTTTCCTGGGACTTCGACAGACCGTGACGAATTTCCTGGGATTTCGGATTCGCCTGACGGTCCGAAACATTTTCGACCCCCCAGAAAGTTCATCACAAACGTATCGGCTTGCTTTTACAATTTTACCTGAGTTCCGGGAAAGGATAGATTCCCTCCCAGACAGAGTACAAGCCAAGCCATTTAAATGACTATAAAAGAGGAGATGACTAATCCCTAGCCCTAGACTTTTATATATTTGTTTGGTTGGTAAATTATGGGGAGATTGACAAGAATGAAGGTTACCTCACTGGCAACAATTGATCCTAATACAGCACAGGGAAAGACAACTAGGATTAATGCAGCATGGTGGTAAGTTGCACCTGCGCAGTGGAAGTCTGCTGAGTCAATAACCCAGAAGTCGGTTGATCATAACCACACTCTGTTACCAGATGCAAGTATAATATTATTATTATGATGTTATCTGAGGCCCGGGAAAGGATCGATCCCCAGACAGAGCACAAACCAAGGCATTTTGATGAGCATTAAGTTGATAAAAGACGAGATGGCTGGTGCCTAGCCCTACACATTGCAAAAGGAGGGTGTATCCGCCTTGCAATCGACTAAATAACATTTCTCAACTGACTCGAACCGACCAATCAGATAACTCCAATTTATATCCTAAATAAAACAGATGACCAGCGATCGGTACTACCAATTCCCAAAACATAAAAATGCTCGTCACTTTTTTTGTAGCCTTTATTCAACTTGCAAGACAATGGCAGTTAGTTTAAAGAAGACAATTAACCTCTTAATCCCCTCTTTAAGGTAATTAAGCTGTGCCCTATATTTTTCCCTCTTCCAAAATGACCAAGACTTGCGCTTTTTCTTAAAACGTATCCCAAGATCAGTTTTTGTTATCTACAACACGCTTTAGGTATTGCTACATCAATTTTACACTGAGTAAAAATAACATTACTCACTTACATTCAAATTGAGATATAACGCTGGTTGCAGGTGTTCTACGACGAAGAGTTGGATGTGCCGCTGGTGCTGTTTGACGAGGTGTTGGACCACGTGCTGAGGATCGACCGCATCTTCCGCCAGCCCCAGGGCCACCTGTTGCTGATCGGGGTGTCCGGCGCCGGCAAGACCACTCTGTCCCGCTTTGTGGCCTTCATGAACGGCCTCTCCGTCTTCCAGATCAGGGTCAGTCGAGAGATTTTGCAACTGTTATGTGTTTGGTCAACATTGTGAGAAACAAACAAGTAATGAACATACAATTATATATCAGACGACCAACTCAAATTTCGAAGGTTACTCAAATTTCGAAAAAGACAATCTTAGAATTTTAAATCCCCACAGTTGGCAATTAATTTTTTTACATTTTTTTGGATTAGCACACATTTTCTTATAATTTCTGCTTGTCCTGCCCTAGAATATATTCGTCTTTCTCCAAAATTATCCGCTAATAGTATCACAGCTGCTAATACACAGCGTGTTTGATATGACTTGTTTGAAATATTACTTCCATGACCATAGGCTAATTCGGGGGTGTAAGGGGTGGGGCAGTTGCCCCTCCAATAATTTGAAGGAAGTATAATGAAAACAAGTTATACTGGTTTGCTGGTTTGATAGTTTTACATATTGTTGAAAGGACTTTGAAAATAGGATTCAATTTACAGTTTAAAACATGAAATATAAAACTTTCACTACTCATTGAAACTAAATTTAAAATGCAATACTCTTATACTTTATACATCTCCGAAGGATTTATTTTTAACTATAAATCTTTGTTATGCCTCATGTTGCTCCACTAAGCATTTCAAAATTTCTCTCAACAACAAGTAAACATTTATAAAATGTAAAGGGAATGTATTGTCATCAGTCAAATTTGCTATAAAAGCGGTCTGCATGATTTTTTTTAATGATAATTCTAATAATTTACTTTTAAATTCTGAAACTATTTAATGTATCCGCTGAAGATCCCACATTTCTATTTTCATATTGTAATGCCAAGTTCACAATAGAGATGCGGTTAAGGCAATAAAAGTTTGTAATTTACAAATAAAAATAATAAAATCAGTCAGCATTCTGTGGAAAAACATTATTTACTAAAAATTTGTGTAGTGGAAAAACAAAAGGCCTCCTAAAACTGAATGTTATTTTAATTAAATTTAGTTTTTTAGCCATTTCTAATGCTAATCTAACACCTTAAACACTTCTTGTAAAAATTATGATTAAATACTTACTCTCCTTATACATCATGTTTAAATTGAATGCATTAGTGAATAATGTCTTGAAAAACCAACTTTATGCTTACTGGTACGATTTCTAAAGTCTCCAGTGCATTAAACAAACTTGATTTGTTTTGCTTTCTGTACATATCCACCATTTTTCTATTGATTCAATTATACTGTAATGACAAATTATTTGTTCAGGTCCACAACAAATACACTGGAGAAGACTTTGATGAAGATCTTCGATCAGTTCTGAGACGATCCGGTTGCAAGAATGAGAAAATTGCATTCATCCTGGATGAATCGAATGTACTAGAGTCTGGATTCCTAGAGAGAATGAACACCCTGTTGGCCAATGGAGAAGTGCCTGGCCTATTTGAGGGTAAGTTCTTTGATGACTGGAGTAGTTTGTTTCTGTGAGCAGTCAAATAAATTACACTTTGAAAACCATGAAACAAAAAGCTGTTTGTCCGGTACCAACAAAAATTGGGCATTAAGTGGGGCTGTGGGAGCACTCGAAAGTTTAAATATTTCAGCAGAGTTTTAAGTTCTTTTGAAAAATACTTAAAAGTCTAGCGGTTTTCTGGCCTTTTGCGAAGGACCGCTAACTGCCAAATCGTGTAGAATTGGTTATAAAGACAAGCCTACTGGAGCACATAAAATTGCTACAAATTTATACCGGCAGGCATTTATCACCACAAATAATAACAGAACTTTATTACATTGGCCGTAAATTATGACCAGACCGTGAAATATCAGCCTAAATGACAACAGAAAACACAACAGTGGCTAAAAATAACGACTGGACTGCTTAATATAGATGTGATTCATAATATCAGCCATTAACGATATGTCGTAACTCATAATATTGACTGAAAATTGCTTCAGGACCATGTAATATTGGCCAGGCTTAACATCAGAATAAATCATATAAGCAAAAACTGATGATCGAATTATGTACATTTAATTAGTCATTTTTAACTTTTGAATTCATCGGCTTATTATAAATTCTGCAGCAAGGGGCACACCAACTTTTGTATACAAGTCAGTAACCCAATTCTTTTGAAAACTTTTGATCAAGCTCTGCATTATCACAAAATCATAAGTTGGGCGTGTATGTTATCAATGAATTATATTGATGATGAGACAGTTTTGTGCATGTAGAGGAGGAAAAGACCTCTCATTTATTCCTCTAGCCACACAAAATAAAGAGAGGGGGAGGGGAAAATTCCATTCCACTCCTCTTATACACAACTGTAGATATGTCAAACAGTGACGGGGTAATATGTTATTTTTAACAGCAAAAATTCAACTTAAACCATCCCAACTCTCAGGCACTAATTATCTTTTAAATGGTTGTCATTTGTAAATAGGTTTAATAAAAAAGTAATAGGTAAAGAAAACTACTTTTACAAAACTGTCAAAACAAATGTAATTATTTTTAATTTTAGCTGTGATGAAAAAATGGCATAAAAGGATTGTGATTGGTTAACTTCTTCCCAAAGTAATAAGCCTTATCACTATCTCACTCTTTCCCACAATATCTCAAAAAAAGGACACTGCCAATAAAATTTGTCAGTAGATCTATATTTCTTGAATAGTTGATTCAAACTCATGCTGACTCTTGTTCCTCTAGGTGACGAATACACCACGCTGATGACCCAGTGCAAGGAGGGGGCTCAGCGCGAAGGCTTGATGTTGGACAGTAACGAGGAGTTATACAAGTGGTTCACGGGCCAAGTCATGAAGAATCTCCACGTCGTGTTCACGATGAACCCGTCGTCCGAAGGGCTCAAGGACCGAGCCGCCACCAGCCCAGCGCTGTTCAACCGATGTGTCCTCAACTGGTTCGGCGACTGGAGTGACAGCGCACTCTACCAGGTACCGAGATTATTATTTATTGTTATTGTTGGATTAGGAAACCCCGGCTGAGCTGCTAGGCCACGTCTTCCATGAGCGGGAATTTTGGGAAGGTTACCGGAAGGATAGGATATGCAGGAAAGGGATGTTATTGTGGGATGGGTCAGGCAGCCAAATTAACTGTTTAGAAAGCCAACTCCCGCGCTACTGTGACAGCTGTGATTTTTAACATTACAATTAGTTTGTTTATTTATCTAGATAGAGTTTGTGATTGCATATTTCTTACCTCACATTTTTCAGCTAGCTTAGAAACAATGAGTACCACGTCTAGAAATCTTGGAACTCCTAGTTTAGTCAGCAACTTAGAACAACCTGGAAGTCAGAGAATTTTAGGGGTGTGCGAGTAATCAAAACTTTCAGTTTTCGGCCGAGTATTTTAATATTAGAACTCGACTCGGAAGTTTTTAAACCTACTCAAAAGTTCGAGCGAGTTTTTCCCGCCGATTTCCGGACGATCGCTAACGACCGGACAAAACGCGTAGTAATGGCCGCAAAAGGCATTTCCATCACGTAAAATCGGCCAAAAATGATGAGCGTGAACAATCGCGACCGGCCAAAACCCGTAGTAACGGCCGCAAAAGGTGATCGCATCACGTAAAATCGGCCGGAAATGACGACCACTAACGATTGCGACCGGCCAAAACACGTAGTAACGCCCGCATAAGGAGCTTGCATCGCGTAAAATCGGCCGAAAATGACAATGGGACCGCGTAATTTCGGCCGTAACTAACGATTTCGTCATTTAATATTGATTATAACGATGTCTGGACCAGGTGAAATTGGCCAAATGACAACCGGGCCCTGTTTTATCGGCCGGAAACTAGGGGTGTGCGAGTACTCGAAACTTCCGAGTTTTCGGCCGAGTATTTTAATACTCAAACTCGACTTGTAGTTATAAAAAAATACTCGAAAGTTCGAGCGAGTATTTCCCGCCGATTTCCGGACAATCGCTAACGATTGCGACCGGCCAAAACGCGTAGTAACGGCCGCAAAAAGCGAGCGCATCAAGTGAAATCATCCGAAAAAGACAATCGCTAACGATTGCAACCGGCCAAAACGTGTAGTAACGGCCGCAGAAGGCGATCGCATCACGTAAAATCGGCCGAAAATGACGACTGAAAACATAATACCGGCAAAAGTGGCAACCAGACCACTTAATATTTGCCGTAACTAATGATTTCGTCATCTAATATTGATTATAGGAGATGTATGGACTAGGTGATGTGTGCCAAATGACAACCGGACCGTGTTTTATCGGCCGGAAACGAATGTCAACTGCATTTTGTTTGTCAATACGTAATTGATTCCAAATGATACGTAATTAATTTGTTTCCAGTTTCATTTTACTGGCTAAAACTTTGTATTGCTTCTTATGCATTAGTTAGCAACCATGTTTAGATTATCAAATCTAGGGTGGTATTCAAATCCCATTACACTATTTTAAACTTCCAACTGATGGCAAATACTCGCTCGAAAATACTCGAAACTCAAAACTAATTGGCACTACTCGACTCAACTCGATTAAAAAAAATCACTACTCGCACACCCCTACCGGAAACGAATGTCAAACCATGTTTTGTTTGTCAATACGTAATCCAGATTGATTGTACTGGCCAAAACTTTGTATTGCTACTCGTGTATTAGTTAGAAACCATGTTTAGATTATCAAATCTACAGTGGTATCCAAATCCCATTACACTATTTTAAACCACCAACTGATGGCAAATACTCGCTCGAAAATAATCAAAACTCAAAAATAATTGGCACTACTCGACTCGATTAAAAAAATTACCACTCGCACACCTCTAGGGAATTTGAAGTTAGGAAATTTAAATCATGTTCCAAAATATTGAATTTTTACAAACGTTCTTAATTACAATATGTACCATATTTCAAACTGAGTTTTTATTAATAAAGTTCATAACACAATTCAACTAATCTTAAAATGTTTTTCAACTTGCTACATAATTTGTTTGAAAACTAAGTAAAATTACTTTAAAAAGAGAATTGTATGCAGAATGTTTAGTAGACGTGACATAGAATCTTTAGCTTTGGACCAGCGAGGAAATTCTAATATGATACCATGAGATATGTTGAACAAATTTTCTTGGATTTACATCATCGAAAGTTATTTCATTATCAAAACTGTCCCACACTACCTACTGAATTTTGATTTTCCTACTACACATTCCTCCATTTGACCAGGTGGGATTGGAGTTCACCAACAAACTAGACCTTGATGGGGCTCCTACGTGGAAAGCTCCAGACTTCTTCCCTGCAGCGTTCCCGGGGCTGCCGTCGGCTCCTTCCCATAGAGACGCAGTCATCAACGCTTGTGTGTACGTGCACCAGACACTGCACAAGGCTAACGCTCGGCTGGTAAAGAGGGGTAGTCGCACTATGGCCATCACACCCAGGTACAGATATACAGGTTGATTACTTTACATTATCGATTATCGAACTGAATTCTTTGTACTGATTGTAACTGTTCCTACAACATTTTTTTTGGCTCATAGTTTGGTTTTGGTTTCTTCTTAGCTATGGTACTAAAGCAATTTTGGAAAAGTAAAATTCCCTTAGAACCAATATATACTGAAATCTCTGCTCTCAGCTAAATAGGGATATCATCAGAGAATTTTTAAATGAAAATGAAGTAGCTGTATTCCCCTACATGACTATAAGCCTCTGAGAAAAACTACGGTCACCCCACATTTTCTGTTTTCAAACGTCTTAAAAGAGACTCGATTTTACTTTTATACAATGTCCGTCTGCCACACCTATAAATCCTTTAATAGTAAGGAAATGTAGTCTAGTCTTGTGTAATGTTAAACAATTTTAAATACCTGAAGATTTTTTTTGTAAAATTAAGATATTTTAAAAACAAAAATATTTAATTTCTGAGTAATTTAAATCTGGAATATTAATAATATTGGAAAATCTGGTCAAATCAAGGAACTCTACAATTAAGGTGTTGAATATATCTGCTTTTGAATCAACAAATAAATACAAATGTAACTTAAAACACAACTGTAGCTGTTGGTAGTGTTAAACTCATTAACTCAAAATTTAAGAAACGGATGTAGACTGACATATACAACACAAACAGAAAGATTAAGTCCATTTTTGGGTTGTGTAGCATAAAAACTATTTTAGTTAGTATTTGATTCTCCTTATTTGTAATTACCTACCTTGAGAGTATCTCACATCGAGTTAACCGCCCAAAATGAATCCGGTAATTTCTTGAACTTTTTACAACTTTTATAGTTATTCTCACTATTTTCAGACACTACTTGGACTTCATAAATCACTTTGTGAAGCTCCATCGAGAGAAGTGTTCGGAGCTGGAGGAACAACAGTTGCACCTCAACGTAGGGCTGGGCAAGATAGCCGAGACTGTGGAACAAGTGGAGGAGATGCAGAAGTCACTGGCCGTCAAGTCTCAGGTCAGTCCTGGGATTGTTGTATTAGGTCAAGAGAGTTGCCAGTTGAGGGCGTGGTTTGCCGGGTTATCAACCAAGGCCAGCCAATAGTAGATGTGCTGCATTGCCAAAACTCCACCCTAGCTGATCGGAATAACATTCGAGTGATATTTTTCTATGGCAAAATGGCAACAGTGGCAGTGTACATCTATGCTATTGGCTACAGCCCAACTGACAACTCTCACGTCTGCTATTATAGACTAGGCAATATTGTTATCCATCATACAATGCGACAAGTATTCAAACATTAACAGAAACTTAAAATCCTGAAACCCATCTATTCTACTCAATGGCATAAATCAAATATTGCAGAAGTTCTGGTGTAACTTTGATGTTGCTTACATTTTCATTTTGTCCAGCATGAGTTTTTACACAATGCCAAGTCACATGCACCTAGTCTAATGCACCTTTATACTGTTCTTAAAATAATATCGTCGTCCTTGCTAAGAAAATCTAACATTAACCTCATTCACTTGATGATATTTGAAGCTAAGCATCCTTCTTAATGTTATCTATTTTTGGAATTTATCAAATAAATCAAAAATGTTAAGGGGATGTGATAATTTACAGCTAACCAGGTAAGTTATCAAATCCCTATCAGCCAGTGATGTTGTAGTAAAAGGTTTGACGTTCAGTTGAGTGATTCGCTCACTCCTGCTCAAATGATTAAAAAATGATCTGAGGCTATACTGGCAATATAAATAGACTGATAATGTAAATTGTCCTTATTGTTTAATTTTCTGGTTTTAGAAACCTTATAAGCTTAAATGAATCTATTACCCTCATTCTATTTTAGGGTCATTTATCTTAACATTAGGGGTGTGTGAGAAGTGATTTTTTTTAATCGAGTCGAGTAGTGCCAATTATTTTTGAGTTTCGAGTATTTTCGAGCGAGTATTTGCCATCAGTTGGTAGTTTAAAACAATGTAATGGGATTTGGATACCACCGTAGATTTGATAATCTAAACATGGTTTCTAACTAATACATGAGTACCAATACAAAGTTTTGGCCAGTACAATCAAACTGGATTACGTATTGACAAACAAAACATGGTTTGACATTCGTTTCCGACTGATGAAACGGGGCCCGGTTGTCATTTGGCCAATTTCACCTGGTCCAGACATCGCTTATAATTAGGGGTGTGCGAGTACTCGAAACTTTGAGTTTTCGGCCGAGTATTTTAATACTCGAACTCGACTTGAAGTTTTGAAAAATACTCGAAAGTTCGAGCGAGTATTTCCCGCCGATTTCCGTATGATCGCTAACGATTGCGACCGGCCAAAACGCGTAGTAACGGCCACAAAAGGCAATCGCATCACGTAAAATCGGCCGAAAATGATGACCGCGAACAACTGCGACCGGCCAAAACGCATGGTAACGGCCACAAAAGGCGATCGCATCACGTAAAATCGGCCGAAAATGACGACCGCGGACGATTGTGACCGGCCAAAACGCGTATTATCGGCCGCAAAAGGCGATCGCATCACGTAAAATCGGCCGAAAATGACGATCGGACCGCGTAATTTTTGCCGTGACTAACGATTTCGTTATTTAATATTGATTATAAGCGATGTCTGGACCAGGTGATTTTGACCAAATGACAACCGAGCCCTGTTTCATCGGTCGGAAACGAATGTCAAACCGTGTTTTGTTTGTCAATACGTAATCCAGTTTGATTGTACTGGCCAAAACTTTGTATTGCTACTCATGCATTAGTTAGAAACCATGTTTAGATTATCAAATCTAGGGTGGTATCCAAATTCCATTACACTATTTTAAACTACCAACTGATGGCAAATACTCGCTCGAAAATACTCGAAACTCGAAAATAATTGGCACTACTCGACTCGATTAAAAAAATCACTACTCGCACACCCCTACTTATTGTCACTATTAAATTACAAATTCGTTATTCACGGTCGAAATTACGCGGTCCGATCGTCATTTTCGGCCGATTTTACGTGATACGATCGCCTTTTGCGGCCATTATTACGCGTTTTGGCCAGTCGCAATCATTCGCGGTCGTCATTTTTGGCCGATTTTACATGATGCGATCGCCTTTTGCGGCCATTATTACGCGTTTTGGCCAGTCACAATCATTCGCGGTTGTCATTTTCGGCCGATTTTACGTGATGCGATCGCCTTTTGCGGCCGTTACTACGCGTTTAGGCCAGTCGCAATCGTTCGCGGTCGTCATTTTCGACCGATTTTACGTGATGCGATTGCCTTTTGCGGCCGTTACCACACGTTTTGGCCGGTCGCGATCATCCGGAAATCTGCGGGAAACACTCACTTGAATTCGAGTAGTTGTCAAAACTTCGAGTCGAGTTCGAGTATTAAACTACTCGGCCGAAAACTCAAAGTTTAGAGTACTCGCAAACCCCTACTTAACATGTAATACCTAAGCAGCAGGTTTTTCATAGGGTAAAATCCTAGGAACTACTAAATTAAATTGTATAGGTACTTGATGTCTTTTGTTAAAAGAGGTAGATTCTATATAATCTTTTGTAATTTATATCAGTCCTCAGGACTTTGCTTCTCAGGCCTTCTAAGCTTAAGTGTAGTTATTATGGAAGAAATGTTCTCATATATATATATCCATCAGCCGTTGACACATTAACAAAACACAACACAACAGCAAGAACAGATGGTATATTCATCAAATAACATTTTAGGTTATAAGAGGTGCTGTTAAAGCTTGAAAAAAATATTTGCTTGTGTTTTTTAGCGAATTTCCCCTATAGGGAAGAAGCTATTACCGTAGTCGGCATGGTAAGACCTAGGCCCGGGACCATGATAACTTTTCGTTTTGAGGTCCCCAGACCCCAAAAACACCATTCGTTCGATACTGTATATATATATATATATATATATATATATATATGTGTCCGTGAGCACGATAACTCTCGTAAAAATGATCCGATTTTGACGAAATTTGGTATAAACATGTAAAGCAGCATTTATGACTTTAAGTTCGAAAACCAGACAGATCGACCTATCCGAAGGGGTATTTTGGGGGGGTTTTGTACCCCAAAAATGGGTTTTTTGAATTTTTTACATATAATTTTTGAAAAAGTCAAATTTTAGTTTTGACCATTCGATTCAGCTTAAAAAAACACACAATTTGGTATTTCGATCATTCCTCTACGTCAATTGGTTACCGAGATATTGAAAGTGCTAAACACAGTACGTTGTCTAATGTTATTCTTATGGAGGAAAAGAAAATTTTTTTATCTCGCTTATTTATGAACGTATACTGACGAAACTTGGTATACAGCTTCATCTCATTGAGGTCTATTGATATTTGCTCCAAAAAATTGTTTTTGCATAATTCTCCCGTAGCAGCAAACCTGCGTACTCAGCCCCCATGTTATTCTTATGGATATTGATTAAATGCTCTGTCTCCCTTAATTATGAACATAAATGAATAAAAACTGGTATACGACTTCAACTAGTTGAGTTATATTGATATTAGCATAAAAACCCATTTTTTGTGTTCCTTGTTGCAGCAAACCTGCGTACTCAGCCCCAATGTTATTCTTATGGAGAATAATTAAAATTGTATATTTATCGCTTATTTGTGAATATATTTTTATGAAACTTGGTAAGTGGCTTTATGTAGTATTAAGACATTTATATCTCCATTGGAAATTCGCTGAGTATGCAGGTTTGCTGCGACGGGGGTATTTTTTATTTCAATGCAACCCCCAGCTTTTAGGGAAAGAGGTACTAACACCCCGGGAATGGAACCCTGACCCTTTGAACCGGAGACGCTAACTGTTGGACGCTAGTGAGATGCCCAATCATGCGTTAGGCTAATGGGAGTTTTTGTGCCACAGGTCCTACTAATACTTCATTATAACACATAATGCTACTTGACTGTGTCCATATATTTAAATCACAATAGGGTAAGGGTAACTACCTCACTAAACCACAACTGAAACTCCCGAGTGGCTAACGTTACCCGATGTTGTACAGGAGTTGCAAGCGAAGAACGATGCGGCCAACGCAAAGCTGCGGCAGATGCTTCAGAACCAACAGGAGGCAGAGAAGAAGAAGGTGGAGAGTCAGGAGATCCAGCGGCAGATCGACCAGCAGAAGGTGGTCATCGCGGAGAAGCAGAAGGTCGTGAGCGCAGACCTGGACCGCGTGGAGCCAGCTGTCGTGGACGCGCAGCAGGGTGAGTACCGAGACCCATACTGACCTCGGCCATGCCGAATAATAGAGCGTACATTGTTTTAAAATGGGATATTGAGGATAATTAACTCTACCCAAATGAACAAAACATATATTATCATATGACAGACAAGGCCGTAAAGTAAAACACAGAACAAAAAATATTCTAAAGTTTAAACACTGAAAATGGCGTGCACATTCGAGCACTGGTGGCTGATGTTGGTAGAGGTCTGTAAGCACCCGAACTTAACCAGAAAAAGCCAATCGTGAGTGGCTTGGCTGATGCCAGTTAATAGAACGTGCTAGTTCTTACAATGCCGGATAAAAGACGTCTACTGTTCCGTGAACTCTCACACCTGCATATGGTAACAACGCAGTTACTGTCATGGTTGTGGTTGTGGTCAAGTATCATTTGCCGAGGTTATAAGTTTTTCCAGTAAATATTTGGAGACCGACTTCTACGGTGTCTACGAAGAGAAAACTTGTAGTAGTTAACATTAGTGATGAGTTGGAAGTCATCAGTGGTATAGAAAATAGACATAAAACTTAAATTGGGAAAATTCCAAGATGTAACCCTATTTTTGGGGTACTAACCTTGAAATGACAACAGGATTAACCAAAAAAATGGGTCATCCAGAACGGTCCTTCCCCCATTATTTCGGTTAAGCCGGGTTTTACTCAGAGTCCCCACCCAACCGTGAAAACCGTGGAACGTTGAATAAGCCGTGAATTTTGTATACCGTGAAAAAACCTGGAATAAGCCGTAAATTTCGATATCAAACCTTAAAAACATATCAAACTTGAAAAAAGATAAAAAAATCTTTTCATAAATAGGTATCACAGTTGTTTATTTCAGATAGGGAAATGTACAACAGAATTATTTAGTACCTTAAGTTGTTAATACGGTGAATACCGCGTCGTCTGCCTACAGCTTCACATCCGCAGATTGCAGCTGTGCAGATGATTAGGCTGGTTCTGGTTTCCGTTTCCACGGTGCAAAGTAACTCAGGCGACAGTTCTTAAGTTGCTGGTGTTTTTATCACTGTCAACTGACTGCTGACTGGCACTTGTGTAAGACAGTTTATATGTCTTCTTTACTGTATGTCAGTTGTCTATTGTTTTGTATTAGTCGGTGGAAACAAGCGACAGTAGGCAGCTACTGTAACTATACAACTGTCGCGTCACTGCGTCAGTAACTCGCGCATTCCTAGTACACAGTGCGTAGTCAGCGTTCAATTCGGCAATAATTACCCTTGTTGGCGATAATTTGGAACTTCGAAGGTAAAAAGGGGTAATTTTACTAAAGCCTTTAAAAATCAAAAAAATTATACTATACTAAATTGTATACTTATAATCAATGTTGTTTATTTATGATTAAATTACTAAATTTCTCTACTTTACTGACCCTTTCGATTTTCGTTACTCTGACAAATACTCACGAACTCCATAACAGAAATGAAGCTTGAGTAAGGATTACATGTAGAGTGATCGTCACATGTTAAAAATATGGAAGAGCCACGAGTGCCAGGACGACAAGAAGTTTGCTAAGTTGTAGTAATGTCTGCAAGTTTTAACTTCAACCAGACAATAAATAACGAAAATAGAAAATGGGGAATTGTCACCTGTCTCCGCCTACCTAATCCTAGCAGTTGATAGACTGAAAGATAGATAGCGTTAGCTGTTTTGTGGTGTTTTATGGCTGTAAACGAAATTTCATCAGCTGTTAGTCATTTAAATACTGTAATTTGTTAAGCAGCAAAAGACATTCTGAGATGAATCCGTTATATCTCACATGAAAAAAACTGAAACAAAAAACTGGCTGGCATGTGTAACTTCTATTTTTATTCTTTCTTCTAAACGTAAAACATTAATATGATACATCAGTGACATCTATTGACGGCTCCCTCAAACCTATCAAATTCCAAGCACATTTCCTTTGTTTAATTAGCTCCCTTTACTCAAATACAGGAGTTTAGATTTCGAGGGTATTTGAGGATAATTTTGACGAGGATCGAGGGTAATTCGGGAAAAAATTATTGGCAACACTGAGCAAAGTAGAAACCGCCAGCATCAGCAACCGATAACCGATAGACCGATGACTCAGGATGACAATAAAACAAAGATACTCTAATAGAGTTCTTTAGTTCTTATTTTTCTAAAGGTTCACTTTTATGGTATTTACTGTGACATCGTAATTGGAATGTGGGAAAGTTTTAACTAGTATTTGATCGATGCCCGTGTCTGCGTTGTTTTACGACCGGTATAGGTTAAGTTTTTTAATATTTTTACCGTGAAATTGACAATTTTTAGACCTTGAAAACCGTGAAAACCCCGTGATTTTGATTATTAAGTTTGAGAGGGAACCCTGTTAGTGTAACGGGATCGGCATCAATATTTTCTCTCGTTTACTCTTCCTGATCAATTGAATAGCCCTTGGCCCACAGTATCTAGAACAAATAAACAGTAGGTTTCATGCGCAGCTTTGATGCCCGGCTGCTGTTGGTTGGGCACCAGTGACGTCACATTGTTTGAATTTTTGTGTTGTTTACATTGCAGATCAACATAGAATTATAGTGGACGTGTCAAAGTCGAAACAGCAGCATCCAGTCTAGTTTTGATAGATGGGAGCTTTGATATGTTGAGGTGGACACCACTGTCGTCACAATAATCAACATACTGTGCATCTTGTTTATGATACCTACCATATAATTATTCTAGATAATGTGGTCTAATCCGACTCAAAATCTTTGTAAGCCCCAACTTTTCTTACCCTATTCTAATATCACTTGGTTCTCTATTTTGCTTTCCTGTCAGCGACTATGGTTAATTCAAAGGTTAATGTCACTTAACTGTGAATACTCACTCTGTTGTACTTATTAACTTGGAAGCTATGTAACTGTAGCCACAAACAACTAATTGATAAAAAATATAAATAAAGTGACTTTATTCATTTGTTAGTTATATTATGAAAGATAAATTTGCATTAAAAAAATGACCTACCTACCTAATTTAGATTTAGAATTTTTACATTAAGTTTATACTTCTTCAAAGTTTGCATTGAATATTGAATTCTGTATATTATAGTTTGCAATGTTACATTAGTCAGATAATTAAGTACGTTAAATTCAAATACTGCAGCTTACATTTAAATATGGAAAGCCTCTGCGGAAGTTTGAACTCATAAAATTCACATTTTAAAAGTGATATTTCGTGTTCACTTTCACTTTATCAGTCATAGAGTCGCTAATGATAGGTAAAATGTTCAATGAACATGAAATGTGCCTTTTAAAGTGTGATTTTTATGTGTTCAACTTTAAACAGTGGCCTTCTATATTTTGCTTCTTAAGTTTGCTGCCCTGTGCCACCGTAAAATATCCAGGCCATCGGACCACTTCACAAATACATTAAGTAGTTTTCAGTACATTTGTTCTTCCTGTACTATACTTAAAGCCCACTGAACATATGAAACCAAGCTGAACAGTTAGTTAATTGGCTCTGTGAAGTCAGCACATATTGAAATTATCCGTGCACTCCCCCCTCTCACAACTTACAGCGGTAAAGTCCATCAAGAAGCAACATTTGGTCGAGGTGAGATCCATGGCCAACCCTCCGGCAATCGTCAAAACCACGTTAGAGTCCATCTGCCTCCTGCTGGGGGAGGGAACTTCGTCCCCGGCCGACTGGAAGACAATACGAAGCGTCATCATGAGGGAAAACTTCATCACCACCATCGTCAACTTCAACACAGATGATATCACGTTGGTCGCATTTCTATCCTTTGTCTCATCGTTTCCCCTCCGCTCTTGCTGTTTAGTCGTCGTTTTTGTCTTGTTATATTTTTGAGTTTTTAAAGGAGTTATTTTTAACATAAGAGCTAATTCAAATTACCGCTTGTACTATTTTTTTGCAAAGCTTGTTCACAACAGGCATTTCACATTTAAGTAGAGTTCATTAATAATATTTATCTCAATAATAAGAAAAAATATTAACGCTTTTAGAAGCAAACTTATTAAAAATGACTCGTTTCTTAAAACGTTGTTAGAAGTTTCCAAACATTTTAATAAATGTATTTTTAAATGTGATTTTTTGTCTGCATTATTTTTGTGTAGTATTATTTTGCATTCTTTTCATGCAAGATGATTTCCAAAGCTGATGGCTCGTTGGCTGTATATTTCATTTCTTATTGCCTGTCTCGATGTTGTATTATCACTATTTTTGTTGGATAGGTATAGGTATGTATAAACTAGTAATAATTTTGACTGGTATCAGTTGAGAAATATATTTGTAGTCAAGAAAATCCCAGTTTTATAATTTGTGCTGTCATATTTTGGTTCATTTTATTTTTAATTTTTATCTAGGTAGAATCAAGAGATTCAGACTGGAGCCACATTGCTTCGTACAACTTGTTTTCTTTTTCCTTTTTGTTTTTTTGTACAGGATGTTGAAAGGTTGAAGTGAACAAATATAATTATTGTGCTTAAATGCTTGATGCCTCTGAGTTATATTGTTAAATAGTATAGTTGTTAAATCATATTTCAAAGCATAACTTCATGATATAGCTTTTAAGAGAACGAAAGTCTATCTAACATTTTAAAATTAGTAAGAACACAGCAATGACTAAAAAACTGATAACTTAAACTGCCAGTACATAATCCAGAAATATTGCTTAATTAATTTCCATATTTTATTTTAACTACTAAACACTTTTCTAACACATACACTTTATCAAGACTTGTCTGAGTTTGTTGTTAGCCCACTAAATCCGTCCGGCTGTCTGCCTGCCTCAGATTGTCGTTAGCTCTCTAAATCCATCCGTCTGTCTGCTTACCTGTTCCTTCATTTTACACAATTATACAGTTTAATTGTGTTATATACTCTCAGAAGAACTAAATTTTCGTTTAAAATGCCTGTGGGTTGGAGTTGTAAGGATAGATTTAGATTGTAAGTAGGGGTGTGCGAGTAGTGATTTTTTTAATTGAATCAAGTCGAGTCGAGTAGTGCCAATTATTTTCGAGTTTTGAGTATTTTCGAGCAAGTATTTGCCATCAGTTGGTAGTTTAAAATAGTGTACTGGGATTTGGATACCACCCTAGATTTGATAATCTAAACATGGTTTCTAACTAATACATGAGTAGCAATACAAAGTTTTGGCCAGTACAATCAAACTGGATTACGTATTGACAAATAAAACACGGTTAAATTTGTTTCCGGCTGATAAAACAGGGTCCGGTTCTCATTTGGCCAATTTCACCTGGTCTAGACATTTTTTTTAATCAATATTAAATAACTGAATTGTTGGTTACGGCCGAAATTATGCGGTCCGATCGTCATTTTCGGCCGATTTTCCGTGATGCGATCACCTTTTGCGGCCGTTACTACGCATTTTAACCAGTCGCAATCGTTTCGCGGTCGTCATTTTCGGCCGATTTTACGTGATGCGATCCCTTTTGCGGCCGGTACGACGCATTTTGGCCAGTCACAATCGTTCGCAGTCGTCATTTTCGGTCGATTTTACGTGATGCGATTGCCTTTTGCGGCCGTTACTACGCGTTTTGGCCGGTCGCAATCGTTAGCGATCGTCCGGAAATCAGCGGGAAATACTCGCTCAAACTTTCGAGTAGTTTTCAAAACTTCGAGTCGAGTTTGAGTATTAAAATACTCGGCCGAAAACTCAAAGTTTCAAGTACTTGCACACCCCTAATTGTAAGGCTGTTTTGTTTAGCTCTGCTACACATCAGCCTTCTTGAATTAATAACATGAAGGATAAAAATCTCTCCCTCTGATCTCATGTTAAAAAACCTGCTTTTCTAATAAGTTTTTAAAATACACTTTTAATGCAGTTGTAGAATTTCAAAATAATGTTATACTCACAAGCAAATATGATATACTGCTTGTGATGTATGAATGCAAAAAAGCAAATCCCAAGATTTTGATCTCAAAGTAAACACGCACAACCTTAAATACATCCTGTACGTTTTATTTTGTGAATGTGACTGTCGCATGACCCTGCTAAATGTTGGCATGTCGCTGTAGCCGTCAAGGAGATCAAGAAGCAGCAGCTGGTGGAGGTTCGGTCGATGGCCAACCCTCCGGCCGTGGTCAAGATGGCGTTGGAGTCCATCTGTCTGCTGCTGGGCGAGAATGTCACTGACTGGAAGGCCATCCGAACGGTCGTCATGAGGGAAAACTTCATTAACAGCATTGTCTCAAACTTCTCCACTGAGAATATCACGTAAGCAGGATGTCGAACGTATCAGAATAACATGGAAAAGTCTAAAAGTTGTTAGGGAGACGAAAACTTCAGCTTTAAAATTCTGTCAGTTTTAAAAGGTGTTTTGGATTCATAAATGTGAACACATTTCAAATTGTTTTTATTAGAAATTCTTTTAATCTTCCTTTAAACTTTTTGAATTCATCAATAGTCCTCACTCAAGCCGGCAGTCTGTCCATAAATTTGCTTCCTGCACAACCTGCCTTTGTATTAAAAAACTAATTTAACGGGATCAATGGCAATTTTATTCTTGAATTGTGTTTATCCCCCAGCCTAGATAGATACCTTTTTAGCATTTGAGAGTTTTTTGCATGTAATATCGTATGGTATACATAAAGACTGTAAACCATCATTATACCCACTGGTGGGAAGTGATCTTGAACAGAATGTCCCAGTTTAAGTTTAATATAATTCATAGCGCCCTTTTTTGGAGTATAAATATTCTGTCTAAGTTATGCTTTGATGTACTACCATATAAACTTATCCCAAACGCTATGGATGATTTAATGAGGGCAAAATGCATCATTTTTAGTGTATCTTATAGAAAAAAATTTTGACATTCCGTTGATAGCGTTCAATCCCAAAGTTATTTTGTCAATAACGTGATCGACATGTAAATTCCATGAAAAATCGTTATCTAGAAGCAAACCCAAAAACTTTGTGGAGGTTACTTTTTGAAGACTTTTATTATTTAAATTAATTGGATTTCTACTTTTGCCTGTTGTAAAAATAATGAAGTTACTTTTATTTGTATTTAATAATAGCTGATGATAATTTAGAAAATTATTTAATTTATCTAAACATTTAGAGGACTCAAGTTATAAATTATTTAACGATGAGTCACTAACTTTTAAACTGGCATCATCCGCATAAAGGAATAATTCACAAGAAGGGCTGACTGATATTGTTTGTGGCAGGCTCTTAATGTAGCGAAGGAATGAAAGAGGTCCTAATATTGCACCTTGCGGAACACTTTGTTGAATCACCGCAAGAGGTGAACGACTGGAGACTTGATTATTTTGCAAGTGTTTTATCTCAACAAATTGTGATCTATGTGTTAAATATGAATCAAACCATTTCAAATTGACGACTATTCAATAGCAAATTATGGGACACACTTTCAAAGGCCTTAGTTAAGTCCAAAAATATTCCAATAAATTGTTCTCCTTTATCGACAGAATTTATAACTGAATCAATAAAATCAATGGCAGCAGTCATAACTCCATGGATTCCAATTTTGATTTCCGCAAGTGTTTCTTCTTGAATCAAGTTGGCAGCAATGCTAAGTGTGAATTCAGTTCACCCCCAGACTAGTGCACCCCAGACTGTTTATCTCATGATTTTAAGAAAGTATTTTCAAGCCAACCCTCGGTTGTCTCTCTTCTATTTGTATTGGAAATGGTGAGTCAATTTTGTAAATTTCCCCTGAATGTTGTAGTAATCCCCTACAATTATAATACGCCTTGTGCATGGAATGGCCTGCCACCACATGTTTATTTTTACCCGTCTTATTGTATTTATAAATATCATTGAATTAATAAATGTTCTGTAACATTTGTTTGTACTTTAATTGTTGCAGCATGAAGCTTGGTTTGGCTCTCGTTTGAATATTGTTTATTTGTACAAAAAAAGATAAATAGTGTAACAGTTTGTCTTAAATAACAAATTTGTTCTTTTAAGCCAAGGTTTAGGAATTTTTTAGGGGTGGTATATTACATTTGCTTGGAAAAAAATGGTTCTTTTGAATAATAAATCGCTTCTGTGGGTGTAAATATGAACCACATTTAAAGTTTTGCCACTATTATTTTTGTATATATTCAAAAGAGCTTTTATCAGCTCAAGGGTAAGCTTAGAATGGACAAAGCAAGACGATCAACAAGTGCACATGTTGTACCAATTATATTTGTGTTTAAAAACACTTCTGTAATTTTTTTAAATTTTGTTATTAGAGACTGGCAATCCTATGTTTACCTTTCAGAATCGTTCTTTTTTTATTTTGAAAACTTTTCTTTAAAAGCAATTGTTCACTTCATTATTTCACACCCCCAAAGATATCTTGGAAATGTAGGATTTTTCGCTTCTTTTGACGTTATTAACGGGATTGTGGGTTTTATTCAGAGATGACGTCAGAGAGAAGATGCACACCCGCTACCTCAGCAACCCCGACTACACGTTTGAGAAGGTCAACCGAGCCTCCATGGCTTGCGGGCCCATGGTCAAGTGGGCGGTGGCGCAGGTGAGGTGGAAACGATACTGAAATCGGTGAAAAGTTCAAAATTTTCACCCTTATATTTTTCTTTTGGATCTTCTCATTAGGTGGAGAAGCTCTTTGTTCATGAAATAAAAACCCAATAATTGCAGGCTAAAAAGCGGTGCAGTTACATCAGGTTTTTTTTTGTTTTTTTGTTCTTTACTGTGCGTTTACTTTCTTTCTAATAGAAAGTAAACGCACAGTAAAAAACATTGTGATTTAACTGCACCGCTTTTTAGCCTGCAATTATTGGGGTTTTGTTTCATAAACAAGGACCTTTCAGGAATTATCAGGTGTTGACGTTTAACAGTTTCTATTAAAATTATATTTGGCTTTGTTAGCTAATATTAGCTGAAAAAATGTGTACTGAAAATGTTTTAGATCTAACAAAATTAAATTACCATTTATATTTTCCTGTTGTAAATCAGTAATGCTTCAACAGTTTATAAATATGGCAATTATTTATTTTGCACATGCAGGTGAAAAAAGAAAAGTAATATAGACACCACTTTAGTCATTGGGGTTAGAGTTTAATACGTTTAATAATTATTGTAATTGATGGTGCCGAGTTTTCACACAGATTTATCACACGATATATTCAAAGTTGATAAACTCGCGTATATCGTTAACTCAGTCGTCAACGGTTGTTTTCAGGTGAGTTACGCTGACATGCTGAAGAAGGTGGAGCCTCTGAGAGAGGAACTGCGGTCGCTGCAAATGCAGGCGACGGAGAACCAGCATAAGGGGGAGGAGACAACGGCTCTCATCGCAAAACTGGAAGAGAGCATCGCGGCATACAAGGAAGAATACAGGCTGCTGGTGGAGGAGGCCTCCATCATCAAGACGGACCTGGACTGTGTCAAGGCCAAGGTGGGTGCCGACATTGACTATATACTTGTAGTAGACAGCAAACCTAACGGGTGATTCTGTTAACAAAAAGAGGCGGGATTATCCACGTAGTTCTGACCGCATTGGATAGAAATCGCCACCATCGCATACAATGGCGGACGTAACTCAGGCTCATGCCACTTGGCGCGCTCAGCTCGGCCATGGCGGGTTTTTAAAATCTCATTTTGCTAATAAAGCAACTGTCTCGCTTTCCTCACAACTCGGAACTGTTGTGAGGAATGGATTATTGGAAAGCCAACAGTAAAATTTATTTTTGAATTCTCTTCAGGATTAAAGTTGTATCAGGGATTCTAGAATATTGTAAATTTGCAATTTTTATTGCAATTGGTCAATAATGGTTTTCAGTAGATTATTTGACATGAGGTAAAAATCAACACTATCAGATCTACTCATGTTTTTAACTGCAGTCAAGACATCCCTAGTGCACTGCATCAAATGTGCTCTGTAATATTATGCTCTGTTTGTCTGCCTTTGCAATTCCAAGTAGTTTGTGTAAGTTCTACTAGGAGGAAGCACATGCTATAACCCCTATTGCCAACCACACCCACTAGATTGTGCTGCTTTATTTGTTAACGGATCCCAGCATTGGGTTCATCGTCTACTACAGGTGTATAGTCAATGATGCCGAGTAGAGGGGGTGATTATTCAGATGTGGTAGTTACATGCGTTGCTGTCTTTATCTCAATCTGTGGAATGTGAAGTCCTGAGACAGGTTTTTCTTTACATACTCTCACTCATCTCCAATGGTCCCATATTTTTTTCTCAGTTTTTAAGATGAAAAAATAGTCATTAGATTGCTGTCTGGTTTGGACCAAGATAAACATGTAAGCAGCAGTTTAGAAAGCTTCATATTCTTCTACTTCCTTTGTCGTTCCTAGAAAATTACCATCATACTTCTGCTTAAAAATGTTGTAATAATTACAACAACCATATTAAAAATGAGTCCTGTTTAAAAAAAAAACAATAAAAAGTATGTTACTGAATTCCTCAGAACTGTTTCTATAGCGTCTCTCAACTCTCTTGACTGCAATTGTCAGACTGTCTGATCACATGGATTTTTATGGGTAGTTCCTACAGCTGGTAGTTAATTTTACTTACATTACAATTACTATCAACTTATGTGTTTCAACTTAGTTACTTAGTATCAACTTATGTGTTTCAACTTAGTTACTTAGTGTCAACTTATCAACTGTTTGTTCTAAAGCTTTAGATCATAAATGTAAGCCTAAATTACATTACTTTGTATGTCAAGTCTTATTTCCCAGGCAAACATTGCATGTAAGGGTGTAATTGGCATAAAACTTTATGTAAAATTTAAAAATAGGATCCATTCATGAATTTTTAGTTGAACCCAATGACTGAAAATACTTGTCACCTTATTTGAAAAACTACAGCTTTTGTCAATTAGCTGTCACTCTCTACAAGTTTGAGGTTATGAATTATAGTCAGAATATTACCTATTTTTAGGATTCATTATAGGCTCATCAGACTCATCAGACCTTCTACTAGGTGAGTAACCAGTATCCTATATTGTCTCCCACTGCTGAGTGCATTGTGTCTCACCTCACTAAGTTGTCAGTGGAGCCGTTCTCTCACGGTGGTTGTCTGTCGCAGGTGGACCGATCCATAGCCCTGCTCAAGTCCCTCGGCATTGAGAGGGAGCGGTGGGAAGCCACCAGTGAGACGTTCAAGTCCCAGATGGCCACTATCATCGGCGACGTGCTCCTGTCGTCGGCGTACCTGGCGTACGCTGGCTACTTCGACCAACACGTGAGTCACAATGTGACAGTGATTTGATGTAGTCAAATTAGTTTGAAATGTTATGCTTTATTGGTAATTAACTATTAATCGCAGATTTTTGTTCGGTTCAAACTTGTTCTATCCATATTAACCCCTTGGCAGCATTTTGAACAAATCTAAATTTTAGGAATTAACTTTTACTTTGAAATACTGAAAAGCTTTAAAGGTGTTTTTCTCTTAATAAATTAAAAAAAAACTGAAACAATATTTAATATGTGTGTTGTTGTATTTTTTTAATGAAGGTATGAATGTAGATATGAGTATTTTGTAAGAAATGTGGTTTTAAAAATTATATAAATAAGAATGTTATTATTTAATTTTTTTCTATTTTCAAATGTATTGTTTGGATAAGATAACAAATTTATAAATTTAAGTAACATGGGGCCACTATTCAAAGTATTCTGTAATATTACTTCAGAATACAAAATGTCCCAAATCTTATTTTATACCTAAAAGTTTACTTAAAAAATATTATTAAGTGGGTAAAGGTTTTCTTAAACAATACCATTAAATTACAACGTTACTATGAGTTTTAATTTAATCAATACTCAAATCAACAACGAAAAACTTAGAAAGTTGGATATTTCCATTAGGAAATTTGTGGGGGGTGTGCGAGTAGTGATTTTTTGCATCGAGTCAAGTCGAGCCAATTTCTCGAGTTTCAAGTAGTTTCGAGCGAGTACTTGACATTAGCATCATGTTGTGGTTGGTAGTTTCAAATAGTGAAATGGATTGGAATACCACTCCAGATATAATTTGATAGTGTAATTGTGGTTTCTAACTAATCTATGAGTAGCATTATACATTTTTGACCAATACCATCAAAGTTAATTATGTATCGACACACAAAACATGGTTTGGTGGTCATTTTTAGCCGATAAAACACAATCGAGTTGCCATTTGACCAATAACACTTGGTCCAGTCATCGTTTTAATCAATATAAAGTGACTAAATCGTTATTTACGTTCAATATTATGTGTCCAGTCGATATTTTGTATTAAGACTTCAATTATGGCCAATATCAAGTAACCCGGTCTCCATTTTCAGCCGAAATTACGTAGACTAATCATCATTTTTTTGCTGCTATTATGTTTTCTCGTTATTCATTTACAGCCGATGTAATGTGTTGCATCTACAATTACAGCTGAAATTACGCAGTCTGGTCTTATTTTGTACACATTCGGTTGTAGTTTGTGTCAGATTTATGTTTCCCATTATCATTTTCGGCCTATTTTCCATGGTTCGGTGGTGTTTTGCGGCTGTTACTACGCTATTTGACAGTTCACAATAGCTCGCCATCTTTCGGAAATTGGTGGAAAGTTCTTGCTCGAACTTTTGAGTATTCGCACACCCCTAGAAATTTGTTGTAGACATCCTGAACTTTGAATCAAACCGTGTTTACGACGGTAGAGCTACAAGTGTTGTTGTGTTGGCAGTACCGCCACAACCTGTTCTCCGCGTGGAGCCAGCACCTGACCCAGGCAGGGCTCAGCTTCCGCCCCGACATCGCCCTCACCGAGTACCTCAGCAACCCCGATGACCGACTCCGCTGGCAGGCCAACGCCCTCCCCACCGACGACCTGTGCACCGAGAACGCCATCATGCTCAAGGTATCAGCATTCCCGCTGTTTTACAAGTCACCCCTTTTTGTTCAGTGATTTTCAACTCTAAAATCTATTATTTTAAATACATATTTGGTATCAGTCGAAAGCTCTTACCCTCTAGATGTGCCTTTTGGGGGTTTGAAAAATATCCAGGGCTTCTCCTCACATACCTTCAAAGTTCCAATGATAATCTTATGGATTTATATTTTATTTAGGTAGTCAGCTGATCAATGTAAACTTTTCAAAACATATGGCTCTGCGACTGCTGTATTCCTGAGCATATAACGGGACATCAGCTAATAAGTATAAATTCATATATTTAATACACAAGCAGATTTTGTCCCAATGAGATCTCAGGAACCACTGAACCAATTTTTATTATTGAAGTATCTAGAGAAAGGTCTCGAAGCGTAGGTTTGCAGAAAATCACTGAAATTTACTTCGGCTCTCAGGGATACACTCCACATACCTTCAAAGTTGCAATGTTAATCTTATGGAAGATTAGTAATCATTGAAATTCAGCATTTGACAGCTGTTGAAGGTAACAAAACACAGTACAGAAGCAAGATGAGCTGTTCTGACTTCTGGAATGGCATTACAATTTAAACTAACAGAATTGTACTTGCTCGAATTCAAGCAGCTGGACCTTGCTAGTTATAGGCCTAATCTACACATGATATTGGAAAAAGTTATTAATTAGCTTTGTTAGTGAACTTCCCCTTTAGGGAATAAGCTATTACAGTGGGTGAGCCCTCTGAGTACCCTTTGGAAAAACTATTTTTTATTTAAAATAAATGATAGGTAAAGTACAAGAGTGAAGATGCATGGCAATATAGCCAAAAGGTGTCAGCGAAATAAAAATGATTTTTAAAGGGTACTGGTATGCTCAGTATTCTTTATTTATTTACAGTCAGGCTATATATTATGTGTGTGTGTTCAACATGATAACTTTTTTAAGAAATGTCTAATTTTAATTTAATTTCGCACAAATGTGTAAAGTGGCATTCATGACAAGTTTGAAAACCAGAAAGATCACCTGTATGAATAGGGTTTTGTGGGGATTTAAAATTAGTCTTATTAAAATCCTTAATTTGGTTTAACAATGAGTTCAACTCTTGTTGTTAATTATTTTTTATGTACATTGTTCTACGTCAATCTGTTGCGATATCCGTGTGAGATATTCAATGTTCTAAACTCAGTACGTTGCCTAATATAACAAACACTAACCAGTTTTTGTGAAAATATATCTTGATGGAGAATAAAGTTTTATATTTTGATTATTAATGAATATATTTTGATAAAACTTGGAAGATATGGTAGTTCAAGTATATATAGTTTCATTTGATATTTGCTTAGTACACAGGTTTGCTGCAACAGGGGTATTTTGTAAAATACATTGTTCCAACTGATAAAAATAAGAAATATTTTGTGGTATGAAAATAGTTCATGAAGTTTTTTATTTATGTTTAAGGTATTTTTTATATTTCTAAAGAGTGAATTTCCTTTATGTTACAGAGATTTAACCGTTATCCGCTCATAATCGATCCGTCAGGCCAGGCTACGGAGTTCATCATGAACGAGTTCAGAGATCGCAAGATCACCAAGACGAGTTTCCTGAACGACTCTTTCCGCAAGAACTTGGAATCGGCTCTGCGTTTTGGAAACCCACTGCTGGTTCAGGTATTGGTTGTTCTCTTGGAAATGTTAAGTTTTTCATAGCTTGATGTTTAAAACAGAGTTTTTTTAGATTACTTAGAGCTTTGAAAATAGTTCAGGTATAGGCACCAATCGTAAAATGATATTGGGTTTAGTACAAGAATTCACATCTCTATATTATTAAAACTATTGTCGTAAAATGTTGGTATTGATATTGACAAGTGAATATTGACAAGGTCTTAAAGCAGTACTCTTGTCCTTATGTTGAGCAAAATTGATAGATGATCTTGGTTCATCATATTGAACCTAGTTTTTGTGTAGTAATCCTCGCCGACTACAAAGCCAAATTAAACTTACTTTAACATTAATTAAAGACAACAGTGTGTTTAAGTTAAATAAGTATAAACTATTACCTAGTTATGAGTGAACACTCCCTTAACTTTAAATTAAAATGAAACATGCATAAAAGAAAATTGTATATTTCATCACTAGTGCTGAAAGAGGTCTTTTCCGGTACATGATTGTACGTGCGTGTTAGGTGATAGCCGAGCACAGAAATTCAAGTAAGTACCGGAAAAACACTTTAGGTATGAGCTATGAATGATATTTTTCATCCTTGCTGTAAATAATAACAATATAACATCCTTTTCAGACATTTTCACAGGTTTGCTGGGTTAATATTTCTTACAGCATAATGTCAAGAGTAGTGTTTACGTTTTATTTATGTTAATCTAGTAATTATATTAATGAAAATAGCTGATTTTGAATGCACACATCACTTTTCAATTTATACTGCTAACAGAATGAATAAGAACAGCTGATTTTGAATGCAACACTGCTATTGGTAGATGCATCAAGCTACTAGTGCTGCTGGTGTCAGAATAATTAATAACAGTGTGACAAAATCACCAGCTGTTAGGGTGAAAAAGCATCACTTTCGGTACTCACAGGTGAAATCGAAAATAGCTACTATCGGCACAGTGTGAAAACCCTTATCGTAGTTAAAAACTTGTGTCAAGAAAGTGTGTAACGCATTGATTGCTGGTAGGATGTCGAGAACTACGACCCAATCCTGAACCCAGTGCTGAACCGCGAGCTGCGCCGCACCGGGGGGCGAGTGCTGATCACGCTGGGCGACCAGGACATCGATCTCTCGCCCACCTTCATCATCTTCCTGTCGACCCGCGACCCCACCGTCGAGTTCCCTCCGGACATCTGCTCGCGTGTCACCTTCGTCAACTTCACGGTCACTCGCAGTTCGCTGCAGTCGCAGTGTCTCAACCAGGTGCTCAAGGCAGAGCGGCCGGACATTGACGCCAAGCGGTCAGACCTGCTGAAGCTGCAAGGTACGGATGGAGTAATGACTACACTGGTAACCTGTAATGGTGACAGGAAATTGGAAAAGTGGTTGCATTCATTTTAATATCAATAAAAGATTTATGTAGCTTTCAGTGTCTTGAATTTATTTAGATTTATAACATATATAACCTCCTGCAAGTTAAAATATTTTAGGCTCTTAAAACATTTGTTGATGAATTAAATCTAGGTCAACTATGTAGAAGATACTATGTCATAAATAAGATTACCGTACATATTTCAGATAACAAATTCATCATATCTATAATTTTTTCTGGATAGCACCATTTTAATTTGATTTTTTAAAGTATTGTTAATTACAAGTTCAGACCTGTTGTAAAGCCTCAGGTCATTATGTAACAATTCATCCACAGTTCACACTTTCTGGCAAGTCAGGGCATTTGAAAATACCAAAAGTCAGAGAATAATTTGTATTTCATCGTAAGCACAAAGCACCATTGTGCGAAAATCAAAACTTATTAAAATTTAGTAAATCGGTTGTTATGGTGAAATGAAGAGGGATTGAATCATAACTGGTAAGGCAATAAATGTATTGGATAAAACAAACATTGGATATAACAAACTGTAAACATTAACATCAATAAATAAATAAGAGAGTGTGGACAAGTATGGCGAAGGTAGAGGCTGTAAACATTAACATCAATAAATAAATAAGAGAGTGTGGACAAGTATGGCGAAGGTAGAGGCTGTAAACATTAACATCAATGAATAAACAAGAGAGTGTGGACAAGTATGGCGAAGGTAGAGGCTGTAAACATTAACATCAATGAATAAACAAGAGAGTGTGGACAAGTATGGCGAAGGTAGAGGCTGTAAACATTAACATCAATAAATAAATAAGAGAGTGTGGACAAGTATGGCGAAGGTAGAGGCTGTAAACATTAACATCAATAAATAAATAAGAGAGTGTGGACAAGTATGGCGAAGGTAGAGGCTGTAAACATTAACATCAATGAATAAACAAGAGAGTGTGGACAAGTATGGCGAAGGTAGAGGCTGTAAACATTAACATCAATAAATAAACAAGAGAGTGTGGACAAGTATGGCGAAGGTAGAGGCTGTAAACATTAACATCAATAAATAAACAAGAGAGTGTGGACAAGTATGGCGAAGGTAGAGGCTGTAAACATTAACATCAATAAATAAATAAGAGAGTGTGGACAAGTATGGCGAAGGTAGAGGCTGTAAACATTAACATCAATAAATAAACAAGAGAGTGTGGACAAGTATGGCAAAGGTAGAGGCTGTAAACATTATCATCAATAAATAAATAAGAGAGTGTGGACAAGTATGGCGAAGGTAGAGGCTGATCATTATTTTTGTATTTAACTATTACCTATTGTAAAAAAAGTGTGCATTCCAAGTTGATTCAGGGAAAATTAAATATGGTTAGAGAAGGTCAGGGAATCATTAACCAAATAAGAGTGTGAACCATTCAATTACTTATTTGGTTAAACCACAATGTTTTTAGTTGCTACCATATAATTGTTTACACTAGTTAATATGAACTGAACTGTGCAGGTGAATTCCACCTGCGGCTGCGTCAACTGGAGAAGTCTCTGCTGCAGGCTCTCAACGAAGCCAAGGGCAAGATCCTGGACGACGACTCTGTTATCACCACGCTGGAGACCTTGAAGCAGGAGGCGGCCGATATCGGACTAAAGGTCGAGGAGACTGATAAGGTCATCGCTGAGATCGAGACCGTATCCCAGCAGTACAAGCCTCTGTCTCAGGTAGGCCGTGATTGGCGGAGTAGTAGAGGTTCGTTTCCACCGTGCCTTTTTTCATGCCTCTTGCGCCTTGCACCTAGGTGTACGAGAGACATTTCTAAGCTCGTTGCTTTTTTTGTTCAATTGTTGGGAAATTTCTAAGAAAAATAAGTTTTTTTGAGATTGTTTTACAAGTAAATAAAAATAGGGCTGTATAAGATTTTCAGTACTGTTACAAGAAACGGAGGTGCTGTTGAAAATCTTATAATACTTAGAAATAATTAGTAAATACTGTAGGATCACATCCTGTTAAATCTTGTATCCTGTATCGCAATCTTGTTAGCTTATATTTGTTTACTACAGCATAATTTTATTGTTACAGGCCTGCAGCAACATGTACTTCACAATGGACAGCCTGAACCAAGTCCACTTCCTGTACCAGTACTCTCTCAAGTTCTTCTTGGACATCTTCAACTCTGTTCTGTTCAGCAACAAACATCTGCATGACATATCAGACTACAGCCAACGACTGGCGGTCATCACCAAACAACTGTTTAACGTAAGCTTGTTATGATGTGATTCTGGGTTGTATATTGCCGATAAATAACTGGCTCGTAAAACTAAACAGAATGTTTTGTAGTTTAGCTGTTTGGTTAGCAGTTATGCAGTCAAATGAATCATTTTGTGTAATTTAACCACTAAAAGGTTGTGCAATACGGGCTCACCCAGATGTGGTGCAGTAACCAAATGCCATTTACAGTAATTCTAATGTCAAATTGTTTATATATTTAAGAAAAAACTCATACAATACAGTGGAAAAAACCTCAGCAGTACAGAGAAATATAATAGGCAGTTGGAGGGTTAAATGTCAGTCGGTGACTGTTGACGGTGTGCAGGTGTGCTACGAGCGGGTGGCCCGAGGCATGCTGCACACCGACCACCTGGTGCTCGCGCTGCTGCTGTGCCGCATTCACCTCAAGGGCGTGCCGGCGGAGCCCTCCCTCGACCAGGAGTTCACCTTCTTCCTGCGGGGAAAGGAGGGTGTGACGGGCAATGAGAAGGTGGCCAGCGTCGAGGGACTGTCCCAGGAGCAGGTGGAGGCGATGCTGCGACTGTCCACCAGGTCTGTACGACACTCGGGGGGGCTCCAGGGGAATATCCAGCTCATACCGTCTTAATAGTTTACATTGAGATGTCTTTCCAGAAGTTCTTTAAAACAGCTGATCGTGCTTCTGTTCTGTTTTTTAGTATCAACAGCTGCTGTTAAATGTTCAGTACATTTATTTTGATTCTTCCATAAGATTTACATTACAATTTTAAAAGCCTAGGAGGCAGAGCTTTGAAGGTGTATGTCTCCGAGCCCCCAAAAGGCACAAGATGCCAAGGATTTTCAAGTAACACATCAACCATGGTTTTAAACGTAATAGTTTTTCCGGTAGCCTTTTCTCAAAAATCGGCTTTTTTTAAGATGTAGATTAATGAACATAATCACTAATAAGTTAACTAACCCATAGTCACCAATTATAACAAATAATCGAGGATATCAGGTACTACTTTACACTTTTGTGAAAAAATAGTGAATTTAGATCATTACTGACCAATTGATGTCTACAGGATGCCAGCTTTCCGAGGACTGCAGAAGAAGATGGAGGAGATGCCGGAGTTTGGGGCTTGGTTGCAGCAAGGGACGCCGGAACAGGCTGTGCCTAGACTGTGGCAGGAGGAGAAGCCTCTCACGGCCATACAGACAGCCATGTACCAGTTACTGGCTATACAGGTACGGTCACGTTATGCTAGTGTCTAACGTGATTCTGTAGTTGACTTTGAAGGAGAGGAGATTTATATATATATTTTAATTTTGTTTAGCAAAATCAGTGAGACAGGTCAGACTTTAGTCCTGTGACACAGTTAATACTACAGCAATTTCACCTTGAATCAAAATGTTTCCTATGTTACTCAGATACTTTGTTGTCTCCTTTCAGTCCTTTTTATATATAATTGTACTATATTTATTATAGTCTTCAAAAATCCAAAAAACATTTAAATTATATAAAATACTTTTTCTAATTTGTTGTTAGTAGAATTTAAGAATGATTTTGATGGTTTCCAGGCGTTCCGGCCTGACCGAGTGATCGCGGCAGGTCACCTGTTTGTGTCCACCGTTCTCGGGGAACACTTCATTCAGGCGGCAGAGCGAGAGCTGGATCTTGGAGATATCGGTAAGGACTTCTAAGGTTAGGTTAGGTTTATGTTTTTGATCTGTCTTTTGATGTCCCCGCTTGTAGATTGTTGATCGTGATGAAAGAAATATTACTAGACATAAAAAAGGGTAGCATTTTCTTTTATACATTCAGTAACATATTAAAAAAAACAATACTTCTTTTGTAGGTGAAATGGTAGATGTGTTGTAAAAGCTGATCCCTGTTTTATGCTTTAAGAGAATTATTTGATTATTTAATCACGCCCCCTATTTTACTGATATATTACTCTTTTCTGTCATCTCTGCTTTGGCTCCCGAAAACATTTTGATAAAATAGTCAGTGACGTACCCTTTGACACGTCCGTTGATCGGCAGGATGGGACACTGGCACATTGGACCAGAAGATTAGGGGGTGAAATTAAATCAGGAAAAATTCCCTACACTCCGGAAAATGTTTGTCTAGTTGGTTTATTTGACACTGTCAACCAATATAACACATTTGCTGCGGGCCACCAATGGAGGGCAATCCCGGTGTGCGGCAGCGAACCCGATTGGCACAGACGAATACAAATATTTCGGTCTGACAAATCGCAAAACAGTGTGCGGTGCTGTACTGCGTTACCACGAGAGTGGACGTAGTTCGCTGAAACATCCACAGGTAGCAGCATTGCCTGGATAGTAGCCGGTCCCCTTATTTTGCCAATCGGAGGGAGAAAATTGGGGAAAAAAGTGGTTCTCTAAGCATTGCCAGTTGGGAACTTCACGGGGAAATTTAGTACCAACCTAACTACATTGAAGAACACAGTCTTTCCAACGAGCGGTAAACAAGCAGCCTGTCTAGGACGAGTCCTGGTTATTTAGGCTTGCATTTAGTTTGCATGGAAACATCACTGCCCGGCCGGTAGTCAGCACCCGGCGACTGTTTGGACCACCGACCGGTCGGTGAAGCGCAGCCATTGTGTTAAGTTTTGTGAACCACCTTTGAACTGCCATCCAGCTGCTGGATTTTTGTTTGGCCTCTTCCTGGAACCAGTTTGATGGACCAAATAAGTTCTTACTCCATCAGACATAGTAGCTGATTTACCTCCCTTGAAATGAGAGAAGTAGGCTGAATTCGCTTTTCTGCTGGTGTTGGCAGATGTTATTACAGGCAAGCAAAGTGAGGCAGTCTCTACTGCGACTGTATGGCATACATTCAAACAGTGGATCATATTGTGTATGACTGCCCTCAGCGAGCTGTGCCTAGAGGTGTCAAAAGAATTCAAAATGTTACAGAAGCCACATAGCTACATAGTTTGGGTGTGGCCTTGTAATTATCACATTAAAGCTTTGCTTTCCAAATTGTCACCAAGGTTAAACTGTGCGGCTTAGGTTAACTGATACTAGAGGGGACACCTTACAGGAGCCAGAGTTAGTAACCGCAGTACTGCGATCTAGTGTCATAGTAAGATGACTAATGGGCTTTGACTAATGGGCTGCTTAAGCACCCATTATATTCAGTAAATGAATTTTTTGAAATAAGTGGAAATGATTTTAAAGATTTTAAATAAGTGTGCCTCTAAGAACCTCTGTATAGTATGACAGTATATGACAATATATGACATGATAGTATATATAGTCTAGTAGTAGAAGTATTGTATGTTATTATAAAATTATTTATTGCAAGTCGTGTCCGACTTATTTGACTTTGTCTATTACACAAATGTGTTTAACGACATTAAAGGATTCTTATTCTTAATACAGAGATACTATCTTTACTCAATCTACACTACCGACGAAACCTCGACGATGCCCAGCGGGATAAGACGAAAAATTTCTAACATTCATTTGCATTGTGTTCCCCTCTAGTAAACTCAATGGTATTACACTGAATTTTATTACCTTTGGCGCTAGCAAAATAATTTATTATAGCGTATTTAATTTAGCATACAGACATTGATTAAACAATAGTAATTATCAATAAATCCCGAGCAGTCAGCCGAATTTGTTGATGGAACAAAATTTTGCCTTTTAATGGATATTCGTGTGCTTCGATGTGTTCAAAGGACCGACACTGTAAGGAAAAGACGAGCGCTAATCGCTGCTTGCCGAGTAGACGAATGCCCAGCCACACCACTCGTGAGTTGCTCGGTGCTCGGCGAATGACTCATGTCTGGAGCCAGCTTGGTTAAATTGTGAACACTTTGATACTAAGACAAAACCACCACAATAAGCAATGCTTGCTTGACACCCTGTGTGTAGTTGAGACGGAGGTGAGTGCGGGAGTGCCCGTGCTGCTGTGCTCGGTGCCCGGATTCGACGCCAGCTCCCGCGTGGACGACCTGGCCGCAGAGAAGAGCAAGCAGATCGCCAGCATCGCCATCGGATCAGCCGAGGGCTTCAACCAGGCGGACAGTGTCATCAACGTGGCGGTCAGGTCCGGCAAGTGAGTATCCAACCTTCACCTCGCTAACGGTATTATATAGTTGGATAGGATAACTTCAACTGACTGTTCTTGTCAAGCCTCAAATGCAGTTCTTTGTTTAAAATTCAAGTTTATAGTATTTAGAAATTATTGCGGACATTTTCCATCATTTATAGTAAAAACAAAGTTTACGATGTTTCGGGATCTGAAATCTAATCCTGTCTTCAGTTGGAAAGGATACCTAGAACATTACAAGATTGGTAGCACAATACAAGCAAAGCTGGAAACATCACGGAAAAGTTAAAACAGAAACTGGAAAAGCAGTCAAAACAGAATAAAACTAAAATAAACACACATGTACTAAATAGACCACTAACTCCACATAGCATTAAAATAAACCTCTTGTGTATTTTAGCTTTTCCGTGATTTTTCCAGCTGTGCCTGGATGTTGCCACTAATTTTGTTATGATCTGGTATCCTTTCTACCTGAATCCAGGATCAGATTCCAGATCTTGAAATGTCGTGAAACTTTGAATTTACTAATAATTGATGAAAAATGTCTGCAATAATTTCCAAATAACTCAAATGCAAGTTGGAAATCTTTATGGTACTGTCCCGGTATGTGTCAATGCTCGTAGTTTTGGTTGTCCAGTAGATTAAGGCCCTTTGCAGGAAAATATTGTTTTTCCAAAAATATATGCCTTGCCTTTACCACAATTTCATATGGTTGCTTGGCTAACCTGGTGGGTGTGATACTGAAATATAGGTAAACAAGATAGTATATTGCAGTTTTGGCACAAATATTAGGGGTGGGCAAGTACTAAAGACTACTCAAAGGCCGAGTCGAGTAGTGAAAATACTCGAAACTATCGAGTCGAGTAGTATACTACTCCCGCCGTTTACCCCAGATAGTTGAAAGTATCATAGTTACCCCTGCTGTTTACCCACGTTTACGGCGCTAACCAATGTTTAACAAAATAAGTGACTGAAATAAAGAAAAATAAGTTTAAATCTATTTTACAGGTGGGTTATTTATACCTGTGAGTTAATATAAGTAAGAGAGGGGCACAGGGAGTGTTTGGGTCAGGGACAAAAAGTAACTTTCTTGTTAAAATGTTCTGGTTTTCATAAACCAACCCAAAATCTTTGTATGGATATGTATTTGAAATACTTGTCTTTTGTTTGTTATGGTTGTTGAAAACACTAAAGCCTATATATATACATTTTTTTCGTTTAAATCTTTATTCATTCATGTTAAAATAAGGGTTAAAATAATATAAATAATAACATTAATAATTCAATAAAATGACATGTTTATAATTAAATTTTAATATGTAAAAACATTGTTTTCAATACAAAAAGTAAAATGAGTTTTTTTTTTACTTTTTAAAGAACTACTCGACTCTATACTCGAGTAGTTTGGTTCAATACTCGACTCGACGCGATTTAAAAAAACACTACTCGCCCATCCCTAACAAATATGTCTTTTTGTTGTTTCGAAGTCATGTGAAATCAACCCATGTTTAATACCTTTCATCAAATGGGAAAATTTAAGTACAATTTTGGATTGAACAACATTTTAATGATGAAGAATAAGACCGTGATTAGAATTGTCAAAATAGTATTTCCCGAAGGCCATCAGACACAGAAACATTTGTAGGCCAAAGGGTCGTGGGTTTTCTAATCCATGACTGCTTTACAATTCACTGTTTTACCCTTCTAATTTTTATCGCACACTACCTCGATTTTTGCAACAACTTTGTTGCCTTCTAGGTAGTCAATGCAGCTGATAGAATGAGGTTTTAGATCTTAATTTTTGGTGAAGCTTGTCCCGCCTAACCAGTGACAGTGAGTATCCACACTATTGCCAACAAGCCCACCACCAAACCCTGTGTTGCGTCTGCAGGTGGGTGCTGCTGAAGAACGTGCACTTAGCGCCTCACTGGCTGGTCCAGCTGGAGAAGAAGCTCCACAGTCTGCAGCCCCACGCCAACTTCCGTCTCTTCCTCACCATGGAGATCAACCCCAAGCTGCCCGTCAACCTGCTGAGAGCCGGTCGCATCTTCGTGGTGGAGCCGCCGCCTGGCATCAGAGCCAACCTGCTGCGCACCTTCAGCACGGTACTTAACATACTGTACAACCCGGTGTGAAACTGACACATGACACACTCACATACACAAATTTTAGACCACTTCCGGATAAGCTAGAAACGTAAAATGTAGCATGCTTGTAGGTATTAACCCCCAGGAAAATTCCCAAAAGATACACTTTTATTTTAAACCTCTAATTTTTACCTTAAAAATTGGGAATTTTAGCATTGGGCTTATGGACTTTCAAATCAAAACTAAAGAATCGCATCAGCTGAAAAAAGACTCCAGTAAACCATCAAAGTAATTTTCACATATTAAAATATAGACAAGTGTTAGAACCACTGAATAAAGATTACATCTAGAAACATACTTCAACTAATTTTGCAATTTTGGCTAATTTTGGCTACGGACAGGGGTCTGGGGACGGAGCTATCTGCAAGCAAAGGGTGTTCACTTTCTACTTTCGCTTTCGTTTGCTCTTTTGTATTCATATTTTAATTTCATGATCACATTCATTCACCTTTTAAGTTGTTGAATCAAGATATTCTATCAGCTTTTATAGGTTTGTGATACTTGAATAAGCAATCGATTTTCAATCTTTTAAAGTTGTATTTAAATTGTTACTTTGCAGTAAGCAAAAGAGTGCAGTTGAAAATTTTCAGTTAATAAATTGTCATGGCATAATTTTGTTTGTACATTTGAAATTAAATTAAAATTGTTGTTGGACTGGGAAATTAAATTGTTCAACTACACTAACATTCTCAGCAGTTTCTTCTTCACTGGTGGTTTGCAGGTGCCGGCTTCGCGCATGATGAAGCCGCCAAATGAGCGTGCGCGACTCTACTTCCTGCTCGCTTGGTTCCACGCCATCGTCCAGGAGCGGCTGCGCTACGTGCCGCTGGGATGGGCCAAGTATTACGAGTTCAACGAGAGCGATCTGCGCGTCGCCTGCGACACCCTGGACACCTGGATAGACACCACCGCCATGGTCAGTCGCAGCAGCACCCTGTGCTACAGTTAATAAACTAGTTAACATGGTTACATTGAAATCAAGGGAAAAGTAGTAGACTGAGAGGTCTGGTAGAAAACAGGAAGGACCACATAACACATGCTAAATAAGTCAAATCAGTTAAAGTACAAAGTGTTTACTAGCTAGCTGGTCAAACTTTATATTGGAGTGCTGCTAGCGAAACTAACAATGTGATTATTTTCAATACAATGGTCTTTTCAAGGTCCGGTTTGTGGCTATGTTGATCTTAAAAAAAAATTTGAAAGTACTCTGTTAGATCTTAAAAATTATGGTTGGTGGCTACTATGCATTATTGACAAGGCCCTCTGATGCCACTTAAGGGAAAATGTATCACTTTAAAGAGAGGCACTTGCCATACAATGTGTTATTTTATAGGACTCTTAAATACAGTAGACGCCCTCTTAACCACCCTTCATGGGACCAAGCCTTAGGTCAGATAACTAAAAGGGTGGTTAAAACGCCTGGGTTTTATCATATTAAGCTCAAAAACTTAAACTAAAAAACTTTAAAGACAGTAAAAAAATAGGTACCAAAAATACAAACCAAGATGCAATATTTGTTATCTATGTGATCAACTTTTTGTATCGTAGATCGGCTAGTTGTGACCTGAACGTTTTTAACGGTACGGTATCTGGACGGCGGCTGCGGCGGCGGCCTTGAGTCATTTACTGGAAATAGGGTGGTTAATCCAGTGGGCGGTTGAAGCGAAGACAGTTAAAAGGGTGTCTACTGTGGTATTCAAACCACAATTCAAACTTCTAAACAACCGTTGCATCAGGAGTAATTTCATTTTTTTTACATTAACAGCACTTAAATGTAAAGTTCAACCGGCTGCCATTTATTTCTCAATCGCCCATTTTAGGTTAGATCTGTGGTACTGAGTCATACTATTGAAGTTTGATCTACCCCTCATCCTAACACCTTTTTAACATTTTATTCCAACTCCTTTCGGGCCATTCCTCAGTGTAGTGAAGTGTTGGTGAGTACCGGTACCCTGAAAGATAAGTTATCAGATCCAACATGAATATGTTTAGTTTTAATCTTACAACTTAATTAAAGTAGAGAAATCCAGGAGGATGAGGGATTTTAAACTGGCCTTGTTCAAAATCAAAACCATCCTTTTATCTGAGACTTCTGAGAATGTCAGTAGCATCACAAACATCAACTTTTCTTAAAGTGCAGTAGGACCCCGCTAGTCCGACCTCTGATGGACCGACTCCTCGGCTAGACCGACCATAACCTTATCAGCGTTTTGTTTACGTATCTGGTCGTCACTCCGTTCATGTCGACGCTTGTCGATGACTCATCACTGGCGATGTCAGTAGGCCGTGGACTGTTGATGCAGTACGTTCTGTTATGCTGTAAATAAGAAAATAAATTGTGCAAAACTTGATCCGCGTGTGTGATGGTGTATGTTTATATGTGTTTTTGCAGTTTATGTTATTGTTTAGTTATTTAGAGTGTGTCCAAACTACAAAACTTAAACATGTCACCCTCTCTTTGCGGAGAAGCTGGAAATACTTGAACGATTAGACAAAGGTGAGTCTGTTCAAAAAATTGCAAGTGAGATAAGAGATACAACATAACAACAATTAAGAACTGGAGAAAGAACGGGAAACAACTGAAAATCATACAATGACAGTTGATAATGAGAAAGGACTAAAAATTCAAAAACTTTGAAGAAGCCTATATGTGAAATGCTAGACAGCGCTTTGTGGGTATGGTTTGAACACGAGAGAAACACCAAACTCCAAACGTAATAAAACTAGTTTAAACTAGAGTTTTATTACATTTTTATGTGAATAAATTAGTTCCTCTGGTAATCTGACCTTTTTTGCGTTCCGACCATGCTCTCGGTCTGGTTGGTGACGGATTAGCGAGGTTCTACTGTAATACTAATAGGGCACCACTTGATGACAGGGCCGTACCAACCTGCCGCCCGAGAAGGTGCCGTGGGACGCGCTCGTCACGCTGCTGTCCCAGTCCATCTACGGCGGCAAGATCGACAACGACTTTGACCAGCGACTGCTCCTCAGCTTCCTCTCCAAGCTGTTCACCCCGCGCAGCTTCGAGTCGGACTTCGCTCTGGTCGCCAACCTGGACGGGAGCAGCAGGTGAGCCACTGTCGCCACATTGTGGTACAACCACCTGGGAGGATAAGATTTGGCTTGTGCAATGGAAAAGGTTAGCTAGTATAGAAACAACTAGACCATTCATAAAAATGTTCTTTTAAATTGTTATAATTGATCTTTTTATGTCGATAGAATCGTATGGGGAAGTCTCAGTCAAAGAAATCTAAATCATTTTTCGAGATCCTGCCTTTTTGGAGTAGCTACATCATGACCATCACTATCTGGTTTTGTTGTAATTATTTATTTATATTTTTGCCTTACTAACCATGATGAATGGTGTCACTTGAGCTGTTCCATTGTCAAAGATTTTTTATTTTCTTCAACTGTTAGATAGTAAAGTAGATTATTGTACATAGTCATAAGTATGTATTGTAATTGTTATAATTAGAGTAAGTAGTTGTCAGTGTGTGTACAAACTTAATGACTATAAATAATTTTCATTTCATTCCATACTCCACATTGCACACAAACATAAACCACCTAATAGTGAGACTTATTAGTTTTGTAAGTTCAACATTCTTCCTTGTTACCTCATTTGACTTAATTCATTATATTTTCATTCCAGACACATTACAATGCCAGATGGAACGAGGCGAGACCACTTCCTACATTGGATCGAAACCTTGGCGGACAGGCAGACCCCATCTTGGCTTGGGTTGCCAAACAATGCCGAGAAAGTTCTGCTAACAACCAGAGGTAAAGTTGTTTACTGATTTAAAAATTAAAATTTCAACACCCTGACAAAAGGCTTTTCCTTGACTCTTGGAAAATGTTATATCTGTAAAGTAGATCTGAAACTACTAATAATTTCACTCAGCTCAAGACATTTTATTTTTATTTTGTAGTTTTTAATAGTTTAAACAAATACAGTTTGAATTATAAGTACGATCTTTTGGAGAGGGATCATGCTGAGATATATTTTATTATGAATTTGTTTGTAAATTTGTCATCACTTTTATAAATGCTTCATCTTTTATTCTGTCTCCAATAGTTAGTTTATGGAGGAAGTTTATTTTATATTCATTTACAACTTTATCTTATTTGGAAAATTTTCATCATCAGATGACAATGATCACGACTAAAAAGGTACTTTACCTCTGTCAATAGTCCAATAAAGAAGTTGAATCTTAGACTAGGCTGACATATTTTGTTGTGATTACACAATGTCAAATCAATTACTATGCCAAACAAATAAACTAACACCTATTTACTACACTGAGACAAAACATGGACAAATTTAGAACAGAAAGGCCTATCATGGTGTGCAACATGGACGGGCTCAGCAGTGGAATTTACTTGCAAGTGATCAGCCAATTGTTGCAACCAAATATGACAGTCGAGCCCAAACAACATTGGAGCTGGCAAATGCGAGTAAGGCTAGACACCCCGCTAGTCTCGGACCAGAGGGCCACTGATGTTGTAGTTGACTGTGTTGTGTGCAGGGACGGACTTGGTGAGCAAGCTGCTCAAGATGCAACAGCTGGAAGATGAGGATGAGCTGGCGTATGTGAGTGAGGACGCGGCGAGGCTAGACACCCCGCTAGTCTCGGACCAGAGGGCCACTGATGTTGTAGTTGACTGTGTTGTGTGCAGGGACGGACTTGGTGAGCAAGCTGCTCAAGATGCAACAGCTGGAAGATGAGGATGAGCTGGCGTATGTGAGTGAGGACGCGGCGAAGCTAGACACCCCGCTAGTCTCGGACCAGGGGGCCACTGATGGGCGGCCTGCATGGATGAGAACACTACACAACTCCGCTCAGACTTGGTTGCAACTGCTGCCTAAGAACTTGCAGGTATGTTACATTACTTTACTTTAATGTTCAGTGATTTCCTTCCTATCTATCATGGATTGTTTTTGGTGTCATTTTTTGAACATGTTGTCCTTCAAACTGACAGAGAGCTGTTCTGGGACTTATCAAACATATTAAACACCCGATTCATCATTTATGGTCTTTTTAACTATAGCAATATAAATCCCCAATTTAATTTTGAAATTATAATTGTACTATACATTTATTGGCAACCCACTAACCATAGCTAACATTAGTTGGACCAAAAATATATTTTTGCCAGTAGTGTAATTAATTACTAGAGCTTTTCAGGAAGTAATCTCTCTTTGTCTACTGAGGGTAGCATCATATTGATTTACAGTGTGATCATTAGATCATTTTCTGTAGGCCATCAACGACTTTGCTTTGATCAAAATTCCCACAGATCGGAACACTCTGTTTATATATTTTTCATATCCAATCAATATTGCTGAGACTAACTTTTCCCATTTACTTAACATTTAGTAAAAGCTTTTGCTATGCTTTATTTATTACCCAACGTCCCTAAACCTAAACAGAAAGATTAAACAAGGCTTTGAAAAGTTCCATGGTCAATAATAATTGGTCCGTGGCCTAGAAAATTATTTTTCAGATTCTCGTAAACTAGTCTCTTTTTCTTCTCCATGTTTTTTTTCGGTCAAACAAGCCCATTTTCGAACTACTAATCCCACCTTTTGGTCCATTCAATTGTTAAGTTCTGGGTGGGTTGCTATCTCAATATATATTGTTGGTTGTGATGGGTTAATTAACAGAGCACACTGGCGACGTTAAAAAATGTCACTGGGGTAGATACATAAACAAACAAACACTGTGCACTTGATGGGGATTCCAACATACAATATACTTAACGGAGCTGTAAAAACAAAACCTAGTAATCCCGAAATTATCTAGCTACTAAGGCTGAATGCTGACTTGTATCAAGTGCAGGGAGCAAATGGAGGTTACATTCCACATAACCCTTGTCAGTTATGACGTGTGAATGTTGTAACGTGCAAGTCTCTCATCATTTATAGATTTGTTGTTGTAATTTTCCACATTTCAGACTTTGCGGCGCACAGTAGAGAACATAAAAGATCCGCTGTACCGATATTTCGAGAGGGAAGTCAATTCTGGCGCTAAACTGCTGAGAGATGTTATTCACGATTTAGAAGACGTAGTTGCAATCTGCCAGGGAGAGAAGAAGCAAACCAACTACCACCGGGCCATGCTCAGCGACCTTGTCAAGGGCATTCTGCCCGCCAGCTGGAGGAGGTACTATACTTGGAACGCTTTATTTTATAAAATATTATTTTGCATAAGTTATATCACACTTTGAACTGAGGGTGGAGGGATGACTTGAGACATGCCACGGCCAAATACAACACCACTTCACATCTAAAATCTTGTTTTGCCCTTCTTTGCTTTGAATAAAAATTTTAAAGTTTCAAAATTTTTAAAAGCCAATATATTAAATTAGAGATGAGACGATTCTCGATTCCACCAATTCTCAGGCTTAGAATTGGAATCGAGAATCGATGACCTAAAGTCGATTCCGATTCTACCGATTTCAGGCCGTCGATACTCCCGCCGTTTAACCAGATTTACGCCGCTAACCATAAAAAATTAAGTCGAGTTGTTGAAATTGTAAAGCTAGTTTTGAGGCTGACATTGGGTACAGCAAAAGGAAGTTGTCATTACATATGGTAAGTCTTTTGGCTGTCCATTATGACAAACTTCCCTTTCACCTTGGTCCCTCCATTTGCAGCAGCTGGAGACAGAATCTCTGGGTTTGGTCCCCAACCTGAGAATGAATGGTCCCTGGCTGTTCTACATGGGGACCCTGTCAGTTGAGTGGCCAATTGGAGGGCAGAATGCAGATCCCCTGTTTGAGCCTCATCCCAGCTGTCACAGGGGCCCGGGAGTTGGCCCTCTGAAGGGCCAATTTGGCTCTCGTCCCATCCCACCCTTTCCTTTCCTGCTATATCCTATCCTTCCGGTAACCTGCGCAATATTCCCGCTTGTGGAAGACATGCCTAGTAGCTATACTGGGGTTTCCTAATCCAGCAACTATGAATGAATGAATTGCAAAGCTACTCCCACCGTTTACCCAGATTTACGCTGCTGACCACCAAAAATTCGAGTCAAGTTGTTGAAAATTGCATAGCTGCTCCCGCCTTTTACCCAGATTTACGCCGCTAACTAATGTTTAACAAAATATTATTATATGACTGAAATAAAGAAAAATAAGCCTAAAATCTGTTTTTGGCTCATATGAAAGGAGACAATGACAGGTGAGTTATTTATGGATACCTGTGAAGTAAGAGAGATGCACGGGGAGTATTTGGGTCAGCGGAAAAAAATCTGATCTTGGAGATAAGGAAGGAAGACGGGAGGGGAGGGGAGGGGTCCGGTTGAAATCAATAAATCAGTCGGCTGACCAACTTTATTTCTTTGAGTCATTATCTTACAACCACGTTTTTCCCCATGAATTATGAATTTATATTAAACAGTTTTGTTTTTCTATATTACTACGGTAAGAAAAGCAATTTCAAAAAATATCATGGGAGCAGGGAGCCCAGTTGTTCTACTTCTACTTTTTAGTAGGAAAGTAGGAATAATCTTATATAATTTCACATCAGAAAATATTTCAGTATTGCAATATTGAAAGTTAAACTCAACACTCCATTCACTTAAGATAATGAATTTCTCCATAGTAGTAAAGAAGTTCTTCGATTAGGTTAGCATTCAACCAACCAGACACACAGCGTAATAACTAAAAAGTTTAACAATATTGAGAACTGTTGTGAAAGCCTAAAATATAGTTTTTATAGAATTTATTAACGGCTTTTGATTGTCATCCATTTCATATTCAGAATAATTTAACCCAAGTATTTTGGTTTTTATAACCCAGCTTGCTTGAATTTGATGTGAAATTAAACGGTATCAGGAAACTGAGACATACTTTCTTCCTTTTAACCCAACTGCAATGAATCAATTACTTTTTATTTACTACCATTTAGGGGTGTGCGAGTAGTGATTTTTTTAATCGAGTCGAGTAGTGCCAATTATTTTCGAGTTTCGAGTATTTTCGAGCGAGTATTTGCCATCAATTGGTAGTTTAAAATAGTGTAATGGGATTTGTATACCACCCTAGATTTGATAATCTAAACATGGTTTCTAACTAATACATGAGTATCAGTACAAAGTTTTGGCCAGTACAATCAAACTGGATTACGTATTGACTAACAAAACAAGGTTTGATATTCGTTTCCAGCCGATGAAACAGGAACCTGCAGCCGATGAAACAGGAACCTGTTGTCATTTGGCCAATTTCACCTGGTCTAGACATCGCTTATAATCAATATTAAATGACGAAATCGTTAAGTCACGGCCGAAATTGCGCGATCCGATCGTCATTTTTGTCCAATTTTACGTGATGCAATGTGATTTATGTGATGCTATCTTGACGTGCATATCATGTTTTAAAGAAATTTATCAGTAAATGTAGAGAAATTTGCACACATTCCTCTTAAAAATAACATTGGACAACATACTGTGTTTACTGCTAAATGAAAATTTAAATTTTCTCCGCAACCAATAATAATAGAATAATAATTCAAAATACAAATTTTGTTTTTGAGCTTTTTTAATGGTGATAAGTAAATTGTAATTAAAATGTATGGTTTGTATTAAAAATAAACTCAATTTTGTAATATTTTAAGACCTGTAATTTCTGTACCCGAATTTTCACAGGAAGGCGGGTAGTCTTATTTTGTTGGAAACTTGAAGCGTTACGAACCACGATATTTTAGTTAAACCGTTAGAGCCTTTTTAAGAAATTTTGATTTTTCACATTTTTAGTGGTTTGGGGGGCTAATAACCCTTAAAAATCAAAAAGTCAAAAATGTAAATAAAGTCCTAGAGATATAGTGGCCCACGGATACACACACAGACAGACATCACTCAAACATAACTTTTTTTGGGGTTCAGGGAGCACCAAAACAAATATTTCCACTAATAGCTCAAATTAAAAAGTTGTTACAAAACCAATACTTTCTTCATATACTATGTTTAGGGGGAGAAAGTAAAAATTGGTAATATTTTCAGTGAAAGTCATTAAAATAACTTTATTTTTCTATTTTGTTCGTATACTTATACCATAAATTAATGGCACATAATAATGGTTGCTCTATTATTATCAGCCCTTATCCCTTATTATTATCATTGGTTGGGGATACAACAAAATTATGTAAAGATTACAAGAACTAAGTGTTTCAAACTAAGTGTGTGATGTATTTAATAATTATTTGAAGTGTAGTAGGCCTAACAAATTCATTATTATATTAGTTGAGAATTAGGTTTGACTTTAGTATATTTTCCTTCCTAGTGTGTTTCATCTTTGCGAAATCATCCTACTTTTTAGCCAAAAGTCCTTCTTTTCCTACTTTTTAGGGCTCAAAAGTGGGAGATTTATGTAACAAAGCATAACAATTATATGAAAAATAAACATGCAATTCAACTTGGTTTTTTTTAATTATTTATTTTTGTAAGTTTATTTTATATTACTAATGAAAAATAATCACCAACCAACTGATTGTCTCAATTTATTACATAAAAATCAATTACTGACTAACTTATTGTCTTTAATCATTTTGAAAACACTACTTTCCTATTTCACCTATTATTAGGAGTCGATGGAATCGGAATCGAGAATATATTTGTAAGAATCGGAACCGAAAACAAAAAAAATTGGAATCGACTCATCTCTATATTAAATACATATTTTAATAAACTCACACATTAAATATTTTATTGTAAAATTAAATAACTCTTTGAGGAGCATGATAAGTGTTGTTAAAACTAAATAGGATAAAATCCAGTAACTTTTAATGTACAACAAGGAAGAGTATCAGTAGGGCGAGTGTAATTTGTTGCTGGAATCTGAGCCAAGAATTAAGTAAAACTTATCTAGTTAGCCATTAATATTAACAAAAATGCTTCGGGCAATTTCATGCAACATTTTACATTTTATTTATTCATAAACACTGCGATATCACTTTTGACATCTTCAATAGGAAGGTTATAAAAATAAAAATAATAATAATCATATGATAACATGAAAATAAAAATTACAACAAATTTAGATAATCTAACAAATTATATGTATATAAACATATAAACTGTTATTTAAGAAAATGCCACAGACATCAAGTGCTGGAAAATGTTCACAGTAACATTGCTTGTTTTTCTACACTCGTGATGGATCCTTTACTTTTGGGAGAAAATATCTGAGTTTGTAGCAGACAGAAATGTTCTGTACTTCATCAGTTGTACTTTGAATATAAGGCAAGATCACATTTAATATTACTGTACAATAATATTTGTGTTTCTCACTCTGTGGATTTAACATTTGTTTATTTAAACTACACTAGGGAATATAACTACTTATACTAAGTCACATCTATACCATGGTGTATGTGACTAACATTAGTCGATCTCAACAACAAATATACCCCCGTAGCAGCAAACTCCATACTCAGCGAATTTCCAATGCATATTAATTTATCTTAACACCACATAAAGCCACATACCGAGTTTGATCAATATACATTCTTAAATAACGATTTATGACATTTGAATTATTCTTCATAAGAGTAACATGGCGGCTGAGTATGCAGGTTTGCTGAAATAAGGAACACTAAAAATGGGTTTTTATACAAATATCAATATAACTCAACTAGGTAAACCCACATACCAAGTTCTATTAATTTATTTTCATAATTAAAGGAGATAACACGCTACTTATTCTCCATAAGAATAACATGGGGCTGAGTATGCAGGTTTGCTGCTATGGGATCTATCGACCAAAAAATGGGGTTTTGTGCAAATATCAATAGTCCACAATGAAATGAAGCAATATACCAAGTTTCGTCAGGATAAGTTGATAAATAAGCAAGATATACAATTTTTCTTATCCTTCATAAGAATAACATTGGACAACGTACTGTGTTTAGCACTTTCACTATCTCAGTAACCAATTGACGTAGAGCAATGATTAAAAACACCAAATTGTGTGTTTTTTTACGTTGATTCCAATGAAAAAAAATTAAATTTTACTTTTTCAAAAATTATACATAAAATACTCAAAAACACATTTTTGGGGTACAAACCCCCCCCCCTAATATACCCCTTTGGATAGGTTGATCTGTCTGATTTTCGAACTTAAAGTCATAAATGCTGCTTTACACGTTTGTACCAAATTTTATTAAAATTGGACCTTTTTTACGAGAGTTATCGCACCCACGGACACATATATATATATATATTTACAGTTTCGAACGAATGGTGTTTTTGGGGTCTGGGGACCTCAAAACGAAAAGTTATCATGGTCCCGGACCTAGGTCTTACCATGCCGACTACGGTAATAGTTTCTTCCCTATGGGGGAAATTCGCTAAAACTAATCAAAACCATCGTTTTTGTCAGATACACTGTGCCCCGAGGTTGTACAGTCATCCAGTGGATCACCGACTTCAGCCAACGAGTGAAGCAGCTGCAGAAGGTGTCCCAGCTTGTGTCACAGGGTGGCGCTAAGGAAATTAAGGTATTAACCTTGTAGTTTAGGATATAGCATTTTATGTTGGTGTAAAAACATAATTTGGTGTGTAAGAAATTCCATGACATGTTACCCTCTTTTAAGAATGGTCTCTAGGTCAGGATTTATAAATAAGTTTGGTAGGGAAAATATGCTTACGTTAAACAAAATTTGGTCCATTCCTAAGACAAAAAGAAAATACATTGTAAATTTGAAATATTCAAGGTCATTGACAGCTTTTTATCACAAAAATTAAGAAAATAAAAAAGGACCTCTTTGGTTAGACTTCCTCTATTAAAACTAAATTGCATGACGTATATCAAGATCACATTTATTTATTTATTTTATTTATTTATTTATTTATTTATTTATTTATTACATCACATAACATCTATTATAGGGAATTTCCCTTAGACAGGTGAAATTGTCAAAGTTTCCTTATACTAAAATACATAGACCTAACAATATATACAATACATTCGATGATCAATCAAAATGTAAATAAACAGTACAATTAAAACAAACAAAAGTCAACAGTCAACAAATAATGCTAAAAACCAAAATAAAATTTATAACTATAATGACAGGCTGTTAAGGTATTCATTGACACTATAAAAGTACTTTGTATACCAAATTGTGTGTTTTTTTACGTTGATTCCAATGAAAAAAAATTAAATTTTACTTTTTCAAAAATTATACATAAAATACTCAAAAACACATTTTTGGGGTACAAACCCCCCCCCCCCCTAATATACCCCTTTGGATAGGTTGACAACCTATCCAAAGCCTTGAGGTGTTTTTGAAAATGAAAAAACACCTCAATTCCTACACACATTCAATGTGATGTTTTTGAGGTGTATTGGAAATGTGTTTTTGAGTATTTTATGTATAATTTTTGAAAAAGTAAAATTTAATTTTTTTTCATTGGAATCAACGTAAAAAAACACACAATTTGGTGTTTTTAATCATTGCTTGTGGTGCCTTGAGGTAGTGGCACTGTTAAATACTTTGTCACTTCTGCTTTGAATTTTGTTATATTGGAAATGTTTTTGATACTCTGAGGGAGTTTATTATAAAATTTGCCACCAGTGTATAGAACTGATTTTTCAAAAGATGATGACTTGTGTGCTGGTATTTGTAGTAAGTGTTTATGTCTAGTGTGATAACCATGACTTTCAATTTTGGAATTAAAGTGTGAAGCATTCAATCTCACAAATATGACAATGTTTAGGATAAAGACACAAGGTAAGGGCAAAATTTCAAAAGTTTTAAATATATTACGGCATGAAGACCTTACACGAGCACCAGCCATCACTCTCAGAATTCTTTTCTGAAGACGGAACACTTTTAGGCTTTCAGAGGAACAACCCCAGAATACAATTCCATATGACAAATGGGAATAAACATAGGCGTAATATACAGCCTTAAGAGTAGATGTGTCAATCGAATGTGAAAGTGTTAGCAAAACATAAAAAGCCTTGTTGAGTTTTGACTGAAGCTTGGATATGTGTTCGGACCAAGTAAGCGACTTATCAAGCATGACACCAAGAAAATTAATAGAAGTGGATAGATTGATTGATGACTTAGAATATTCTGCCCGAGCTCTGCTACTATTGCTATAATTTGGATGAAAATTTACAATAGCGGTTTTTTCCTTATTCAGCATTAATCCATTACAAGAAAACCACGAGTTCATGTCTTCCATAGCCTCGTCCAACATTTGCCCAAGATCAACTCCATTGCTACTCCTCAAGAAAGCCGTAGTATCATCAGCATATAGAATCAGACTAGAGTTTCTCACATTGCAAGCCAAATCATTGACATATAAAAGGAACAACAAAGGCCCTAGGATAGAACCTTGTGGAACACCTGCTAAAACCTGCTGGTATTTTGACTGATGATTAGAGATGCCGGTGCACTGAAACCTATTGGCAATATATGAATGAAGCAACTGGGAGGTTTTTCCATTTAATCCATAGTACTCAAGTTTTCTTAGCAGGAGACTATGATTGACGGAATCAAAAGCTTTTGTGAGATCACAGAATACTCCAACTGCAAATAATTTCTCATCGAAGGCATCAAAAATTTGCTTAGTTAACTCAAAAATTGCGTCTATTGTCGATTTATTTTTTTGAAAGCCAAATTGATTGTCATATATTATATTGGAATTAAGAAGATAATACTGAAGCCTATTGTAAATAGCCCGCTCAAAAAGCTTAGAAAAGGCAGGAAGAATAGCAATAGGTCTGTAATTATCAGCAGAAGATGAGTCACCCTTCTTTTTATACAACGGCGTTATACGAGAAAATTTTAAGAGATGAGGAAAAACACCTGTTTCAAAGGATGCATTGATAATACGTGCCAGAGGCTGGCTTATGTGTTTAGCACATAATTTAACTATAAAAGGAGGGATATCATCCCATCCAGGAGACTTTGTTGGCTTCAGATCTCTTGCCAGGGCTTCAATTTCTTTAACTGTGACTTGTGGAAGAGTTGGAAACGATGTGACTGGTTTATCAAACCTTTTCAATAATAAATGTGAACTTTCTTGGTTTGAAGTGAGATTTAAATGTGTTGTGGTGTTCAGGAAGTGTTTGTTAAGAGTTTCTGCAATTGTAACATTGTAAGTCTCTTGTTTATTAGCTATATTGGCTTTTTCCTTTTTTCTAGATTGTCTTAAGAAAGGCCTTGCAAAAATAAACAGTTCAAATTAATGATAAATGTTAAATTAGTTAATGTGTGTGTTGTATTGATTAATCTTAAATTTGTTAATATGTGTGGTGTTGCCACAGACGGCTGGCGGTGTGGCTGGGAGGACTATTGAACCCGGAGGCCTATGTCACCGCTACCAGGCAGTGTATAGCCCAGGCCAACAGCTGGTCACTGGAGGAGCTGATACTGGACGTGACCATCACTGACTCTAATGTGTGTGTTGTTGCTACAGACTATGGCGGTATGGCTGGGAGGACTGTTGAACCCGGAGGCCTATGTCACCGCTACCAGGCAGTGGCCAACAGCTGGTCACTGGAGGAGCTGATACTGGACGTGACCATCACTGACGCTAATGTGTGTGTTGTTGCTACAGACTATGGCGGTATGGCTGGGAGGACTGTTGAACCCGGAGGCCTATGTCACCGCTACCAGGCAGTGTATAGCCCAGGCCAACAGCTGGTCACTGGAGGAGCTGATACTGGACGTGACCATCACTGACTCAAATGTGTGTGTTGTTGCTACAGACTATGGCTGTATGGCTGGGAGGACTGTTCAACCCGGAGGCCTATGTCACCGCTACCAGGCAGTGTATAGCCCAGGCCAACAGCTGGTCACTGGAGGAGCTGATACTGGACGTGACCATCACTGACTCTAATGTGTGTGTTGTTGCTACAGACTATGGCGGTATGGCTGGGAGGACTGTTGAACCCGGAGGCCTATGTCACCGCTACCAGGCAGTGTATAGCCCAGGCCAACAGCTGGTCACTGGAGGAGCTGATACTGGACGTGACCATCACTGACTCTAATGTGTGTGTTGTTGCTACAGACTATGGCGGTATGGCTGGGAGGACTGTTGAACCCGGAGGCCTATGTCACTGCTACCAGGCAGTGGCCAACAGCTGGTCACTGGAGGAGCTGATACTGGACGTGACCATCATGGACTCTAATGTGTGTGTTGTTGCTACAGACTATGGCGGTATGGCTGGGAGGACTGTTGAACCCGGAGGCCTATGTCACTGCTACCAGGCAGTGGCCAACAGCTGGTCACTGGAGGAGCTGATACTGGACGTGACCATCACTGACTCTAATGTGTGTGTTGTTGCTACAGACTATGGCGGTATGGCTGGGAGGACTGTTGAACCCGGAGGCCTATGTCACCGCTACCAGGCAGTGTATAGCCCAGGCCAACAGCTGGTCACTGGAGGAGCTGATACTGGACGTGACCATCACTGACTCTAATGTGTGTGTTGTTGCTACAGACTATGGCGGTATGGCTGGGAGGACTGTTGAACCCGGAGGCCTATGTCACTGCTACCAGGCAGTGGCCAACAGCTGGTCACTGGAGGAGCTGATACTGGACGTGACCATCATGGACTCTAATGTGTGTGTTGTTGCTACAGACTATGGCGGTATGGCTGGGAGGACTGTTGAACCCGGAGGCCTATGTCACTGCTACCAGGCAGTGGCCAACAGCTGGTCACTGGAGGAGCTGATACTGGACGTGACCATCACTGACTCTAATGTGTGTGTTGTTGCTACAGACTATGGCGGTATGGCTGGGAGGACTGTTGAACCCGGAGGCCTATGTCACTGCTACCAGGCAGTGGCCAACAGCTGGTCACTGGAGGAGCTGATACTGGACGTGACCATCACTGACTCTAATGTGTGTGTTGTTGCTACAGACTATGGCGGTATGGCTGGGAGGACTGTTGAACCCGGAGGCCTATGTCACTGCTACCAGGCAGTGGCCAACAGCTGGTCACTGGAGGAGCTGATACTGGACGTGACCATCACTGACTCTAATGTGTGTGTTGCTGCTACAGACTATGGCGGTATGGCTGGGAGGACTGTTGAACCCGGAGGCCTATGTCACTGCTACCAGGCAGTGGTCAACAGCTGGTCACTGGAGGAGCTGATACTGGACGTGACCATCACTGACTCTAATGTGTGTGTTGTTGCTACAGACTATGGCGGTATGGCTGGGAGGACTGTTGAACCCGGAGGCCTATGTCACCGCTACCAGGCAGTGTATAGCCCAGGCCAACAGCTGGTCACTGGAGGAGCTGATACTGGACGTGACCATCACTGACTCTAATGTGTGTGTTGTTGCTACAGACTATGGCGGTATGGCTGGGAGGACTGTTGAACCCGGAGGCCTATGTCACTGCTACCAGGCAGTGGCCAACAGCTGGTCACTGGAGGAGCTGATACTGGACGTGACCATCATGGACTCTAATGTGTGTGTTGTTGCTACAGACTATGGCGGTATGGCTGGGAGGACTGTTGAACCCGGAGGCCTATGTCACTGCTACCAGGCAGTGGCCAACAGCTGGTCACTGGAGGAGCTGATACTGGACGTGACCATCACTGACTCTAATGTGTGTGTTGTTGCTACAGACTATGGCGGTATGGCTGGGAGGACTGTTGAACCCGGAGGCCTATGTCACTGCTACCAGGCAGTGGCCAACAGCTGGTCACTGGAGGAGCTGATACTGGACGTGACCATCACTGACTGTAATGTGTGTGTTGCTGCTACAGACTATGGCGGTATGGCTGGGAGGACTGTTGAACCCGGAGGCCTATGTCACCGCTACCAGGCAGTGGCCAACAGCTGGTCACTGGAGGAGCTGATACTGGACGTGACCATCACTGACTCTAATGTGTGTGTTGTTGCTACAGACTATAGCGGTATGGCTGGGAGGACTGTTGAACCCGGAGGCCTATGTCACCGCTACCAGGCAGTGTATAGCCCAGGCCAACAGCTGGTCACTGGAGGAGCTGATACTGGACGTGGCCATCACTGACTCTAATGTGTGTGTTGTTGCTACAGACTATGGCGGTATGGCTGGGAGGACTGTTGAACCCGGAGGCCTATGTCACCGCTACCAGGCAGTGTATAGCCCAGGCCAACAGCTGGTCACTAGAGGAGCTGATACTGGACGTGACCATCACTGACTCTAATGAAGCCAACGTTGACGAATGCAGCTTCGGTGTTATCGGTATGTCACTGCGTTATCAGATGGGTTGCAAACCATCAACCATTAGATGGTTTGCAAGCTCACTGTCAGTAAGTGCTCGTATTGGAAATAAGCATTATAATTTTGTACAAATATCGCTTAAACTACTAACCCAGTCAATGAGATATATATCAGTCAATGTCTTATGACACGATACGTCAAATATGATACAATAAAAGAGATACGCGTATCACCATACGTAAGCCCAATACTCAAATGACTTATAAATAAATGTCACCTCACTTTGTTATAAGAACCAGTGCAGAGTTTACTGCTTAACAAACACATGTATTCGATATCATAAGTATTACCATATCTTAATTGAGGCACTGAATCACAATACCCTTGTTGTTAAAAACGTTCCCATTCGAAATATCGTATTCAAAATTATTGATTTCTAAGTTAACAAACGGTTTAAACTTAAAACAGAAGAACATATGTGATAAGTAGGGGTGTGCGAGTAGTGATTTTTTTAATCGAGTCGAGTAGTGCCAATTATTTTTGAGTTTCGAGTATTTTCGAGCGAGTATTTGTCATCAGTTGGTAGTTTAAAATAGTGAAATGGGATTTGGATACTACCCTAGATTTAATAATCTAAACATGGTTCATAAATAATACATGAGTAGCAATACAAAGTTTTGGCCAGTACAATCAAACTGGATTACGTATTGACAAACAAAACACGGTTTGACATTTGTTTCCGGCCGATGAATTAGAGCCCGGTTGTCATTGGCCAATTCCACCTGTTCCAGACATTGCTTAATCAATATTAAATGACGAAATCGTTAGTTACGGCCAAAATTACGCGGTCCGATCGTCATTTTCACCCGATTTTCGCGATGCGATCGCCTTTTGCGGCCGTTACTATGCGTTTTGGCCGGTCCCAATTGTTCGCGGTCGTCATTTTCGGCCGATTTAACGTGATGTGATTGCCTTTTGCGGCCGTTAATACGCGTTTTGGCCGATCGCAATCGTTAGCGATTGTCCAGAAATCAGCGGGAAATACTCGCTCGAACTTTCGAGTACTTTCAAAACTTTTAGTTGAGTTTGAGTATGGAAATACTCGGCCGAAAACTCAAAGTTTCGAGTACTCGCACACTCCTAGTGATAAGTTAACCTTAACACAAATTAAAAAGAACACCAGATTTGAGAAATTAAATACTAATCAACTGCAGTTTGGACTTAGTCTGCTAGTGACAGTGACGCATCATCTCTATTGCGCTATTTCAATACGTCAGGTATCTTAAACGCACATCACAACTATAAGTTACATTAATGACTTTACCGCCCGGAACAAGAACATCTCGTTAGCTCTTGTGGTGAGGATACAAACCACAACCAATACAAGATCAGCAAGACGCATGAGATTCGACCTCCAACCACCAGGATCACTAGTGTTTTTGACTCCAGATCGTCAGTGTCTTCGGGCGACATCTCATATATAACCTTCGCGAGTGCATTTGTTTATGTCAGATTGTGCATATAACATCACTCACTAGCAGACGACCCCGCGAAGTCTTGAAGGGTCTACAGGATTACTGCCAATTTTACTGTGTATTTAATAAAGTTGGACATTTTTATTAAGAAAGTTTTTTAATATCGTCGAGAATGCCAGAAGAAGAATTAGTCAACGATCTACCATCTAGCCCAATTGACATTGTTAATAACCCCGACCCTGGAGGTAGTTCTAGTCCTACTGTTTGCGTAAATATAAAAACTTTGAACCTTTTTGCAAATCTCGAGTCGAGCGAAATAATGCAATATTCGGCTCAAAAAAGCTCGAAGTTCGAATACTCGCACACCCCTACTTATCAGAGGAAAATTTTATTTTTTGAAACTTTTGCAATTCAATATCTTTTAAAATATGAGAAAGGAAAGAAAGGCTTATTAATTGTACCATAATTCTGTGACAGAGGTTTTTACTGCCCTGTTTATTTGTCTCTACAACTCATGTTGTTTCGCAGGGCTGAAGCTCCAGGGTGCGCAGTGCCGGAACAATCAGCTGCTGTTGACCTCGACAATCATGATGGATCTGCCCGTCACTCTGCTGCGGTGGACCAGGTGAGATTTCACTCTTTATTTTATTGTTTATCTCTGTTCAATACATTCAGGGTGGTATTAAACTCTCTTGAAAAGTCTTCAGGAAATTGATCCATAGGTCGATAGAAGTGTGAAACATTACATACCCATAAGTGTGCCTTTATTGGTTGTCTACTTTGCATGAAAGCCAGACTCACAACTTTGGTCTGAAAAGTGATAATTTAGTACAGTCATAGCTACAGATATAAAATAATAATATCGCCAAAATAACAAAATCTTTTTGTTTAACCAAAAGTTATCAATGATTTTGGGTCTGGGAAATTCTTTTTGATGTCAAAAGAGAATAGAAAGTAAATGTCTTAATGAATTTTGAACTTCTAATAAAACTGTGGTACCTACGGTCCGGTATGTGGTCCTAAGGTGCAGTATGGTATGGTTCAATGTATGATAAGAATCCCTTGATTGATAATTTTTTCTTCATTTGTATTACTTTGACAAAGTAAGTGATATATGATGGCTTATCTTTATCTATAATTCTGTAAGCGAAATTTTAAGTAAAAATTGTGGGAGTTTGGCAAATTGCAGGATGATTGGGAGCATCTCAAATTGAAGGTCTTGATCCTAGGGACTCGGGAAAAATAGCAGTATTTCCAATAACTTACCAGCAAATGAGAAATAACGTAAATATCCCCCATAAGAAAAGCATGCTTTATAAGGTAATTCTCTGCTTTGTTTACATTAAAACATGTGATTAAGTGTATACTTTATTTACGACCTGAGATGTGTTCTTATATTGTTTTAATTTTTCTAAGCATGTATAAAGTAAAAAAATTAGATAAGGCAGAATATTGAAGCAAGGTTAGGTGCTATGGCCCCTTCAAGCCACTAGTTGTTAATCAAAGTTATTAAAACTATTGCTCCGACATAGGGGTGTGGAGTAGTGTTTTGTGTAATCGAGTCGAGTAGTGCCACTTATTCTCGAGTTTCGAGTATTTTCGAGCGAGTGTTTACCATCAGTTGGTAGTTTCAGATAGTGTAATGGTATTTGGAGGGTTAACTCCAAATTTTATAATCAAAACATGGTTTCTAACTAATACATAAGTAGCACTAACAATTTTTGGCGATTAAAATTAAACTGGAATATGTATTTACAAACAAAACATGGTTTGACATTCAATTCCAGCCGATAAAATACAGTCTGGTTGTCATCTGGACATCGCTTATAATCAATATTAGATGACAATATCGTTATGTACAGCCGATATAAAGTTGGCTGGTCACTACTTTTGCCGATATAATTTTGTTTCCCATCGTCATTTATGACTGAAATTATGCGGACCACACGTTCTATTGTTTTTATGACTAATTCATGTTTCTAGTCGTCATTTTCGGCTGAATTTACGTGATGCGATCGTCTTTTGCAGCCATAACTACGCGATTTGGCTGGTCGCAATCGCTAAAGTGATTGTCCGGAAATCGGTGGGAAATACTCGCTTGAACTTTAGAATATTTTTAAAAACATTGAGTCGAGTACGAGTATTGAAACACTCGGCCGTAAACTCAAAGTTTGGAGTACTCGCACACCCCTACTCCGACAAAACCTGTTGCGATTGATGATAACCACCAATAACTGGTGTTGTGCGCAGGGCGTCGCCGGGGGCAGAGGTGGTCCGCCAAGGCAAGCTCTCGCTGCCGGTCTACCTCAACTCCACACGGACAGAGCTTCTGTTCACCGTGGACCTCAACATAGCCCCCGGCCAGGACCACCACAGTTTCTACGAGCGAGGCGTCGCGGTCCTCACCTCCACAGCGCTCAACTGATAACACAGCTTTATAAAACTGATCTAGCCACGCAAATATTTAATCTATTAAAACCACTCGTATGGAAGGAAACTTAAAAATGTTTAATGGGTTTATTTATTATCTCTGTGTCTTTCAGTTGTTATATTTTATCATTCATATGCCTTGCAAACGTTTGTCTCGTGTAGAGGATGAAAATGTTAAAATGTTTGATTGTAACTTATATGTTCTCATTGTTATTTAATTCATTTTATAATTCACCTTGATACTAATTTTGCAAAAAATAACGCAAGTGCAGGTTCTTTAAAAAAATATCAATTCTAATAAGTTGACTTTGTTAAGAATGCAAATTCAGAATAAGGTAACATACTTGTTATTGTTGAGTTTGTAATTTTAAACCTAAGTTAGTTTGCTCTGTAACATATTTACTTTATTTATTTAATATTTTATATTGTTATCTATTTAAGACCAAGTTATTAGAGCATTCTTAATTGATAGTATAATAATGTTGTGTGAATGTAATAAAAAATTGTTTGTGGTATTTGTTTACAGGCAGAATTCTCACAAAGAGTGCTTGGTGGTAGGTCAAAGTGATGTAGGAATTTATTGTACTAATTTATAAATATTTATTATTGCTGCATTACTTCATTATTATTACATACTATTTTTATAGTTTGTTTATTCTTTATTACATATTGTTATAACTCAACCAGATTGCAGTTTTATCACAATTTTCAATAAAACGTTGCAATTATACTATAAAGCGTGAATTATTTCTTACATTTTCCACTTGGCTAAACAAGGAATTATTAGAATTATAAAGGTGACATGGTCTTGTAAACGTGGTCACTTGGAGGTGGAGGGCCCATTGCATAACACTACAGTTTACAATTCTAAAGGTTTACAGGGAAGTTGCTAGAGAGGTTTTCTACAAATTGTACTAGGACAACTCTTTTTGTAATGAGGCAAAGTTGTGACTTTCAAGTCCTCCCTACCACTTTAATCCCAGTAAAAAATACCACCGTTGCAGCAAACCTGCGTACTCAGCGAATTTCTAATGAATATGTATAAGTCTTAATAACACACCACTTCCCAGGATTCATAAGGAATTTATTCACAAATAAACGATATTTAAAATATTAATTATTCTCCATAAGAATAACATTGGGGATGAGAACGTAGAATTCAAATTAGTAATATTTACTAAACTTTAAATAAAATATGTATCATATACTAGACGATCACTAATACCACCGACAATCAAGACTGAATGATGTACCGCATGATTGCAACGGCATCGCAGGAAGTTTCTGTCAATTGAGATAGTGTGTCCATCTTAAAAAATGTTTCCCTAAAACTAGGGAAAAATTTAATCCGCCAGGGTTTTAGGGATTTTGCACTGAAATCTAAGGAATTTTCGAACCTTTAGAACAGTTATTAAATCTAAACGCTCTACAGATAAAACTATCTGGATCTCGATTTTACATCCTATAAAATTCGGGTTCAGAAATTACAGGACTTAAAACATCCAAAATTCAGTAATATTTGCTGTTGTCATTGTCAGAAACACAGTCTAATATAACATACAGCCTAGAAACTCAGCTGCCTATATTTAAGCTGCACACGAACGCAAACAATCGCTAACTGCCGAACAGTAATGGGATTCACCCGGTTCTAGTCTCTCAACTGATTCACAATTTTCTTATTCTCTCTGTCAGTTGGGAATCACCTGAACAGCCTGAAACACTGGAACCTAATGCAGAACTGTTGGAATGGAATACAACCAATAACTAGGAGATTCACCTGCTTCCGAATATACTGGAGAAATATTAATTAATTCACTCTTTTGTTGTAAGGAATTATCAAAAACAATTAGCAGAAACAGCCAGGTAGACAAGTAAGAATCGACAGTTTATCTTTTTGTATTGAGATATAAATATTCCTCCACTTAATAAATAAGGGTAAATTGTATAGCAGACGAAACCGGAACACAGGCTATGTCCCACAGGCCTTCATGTTCATGGAAGAACAGTAATTGATAAATTGTCTATTTTCCAGCTGTTGATATAATAACAAATAAAATGTTAACACAAAAGCAAGATCAGATGTTTCACGCTTGAAGTTAATTAACTGACTACTGATTTCTGGAATGGTAATGCCCTTCTGCTCTCTACACATTTTAATAAATTAAACCTAGGAGTTTACTGGGTTTTAATCTGTAGTGGAATACACATTTTCTTCATAATCAGCAGAAAAAAATTAAAATATACCATAATAATTCCATTTTGTTCAAAAACAAAGAACATGTAGGCTTGTAGGTACCTGTATAGACAATTTTCTCATAAGGGGCCGTGCATATATTACATCACACATCCCCGGGGGGGGGAGGGGGAGCACCGTGACAGACTGTGACACGGGGGGGGGGGGTTAAGGGCTGCGTGGCGTCACAATTATTGGCGTTAAAGCCTGCGAAATTGTCAGTTACAGTGACGAAATACCTTACGCCACAATCCAATACTCATTAATTAATAAGTGTGCCGTGACAGGGGGGAGAGGGAGAGTAATGAGCAGCGTGACACAGGGGGGAGGGGGTAAAAAGGGCTGAATATAGCGTGACGTAATTTATGCAGGCCCTTAAGGCCAGGTCACACTACGCTGTTTGAGCAGCTCCCACACTTCTCGCGAATACTCCGAACATTCGGAGTTCGGGCGTGTTCGCGAAAAGTGTGGGACCACCTTAATTTGATTATAGTGTAAAAAGAGGTGAATAGTAAGTTCGTGTGCCTCTATAATGCTACAGAATATGTAAGTGCAACACTTCAGCAGAATTGGTCCAGTGGTGTGATGGAACAATATACAGACGGACACCACCTCATTTTTTATCGACCCCGTGGGGGTCTGGGAACGGAGCCCCCAGCGAGCAAAGCGAGTGTTCCTATATGAATATAGGTTATGTGAATAGAAGAGTTTTCAAATTTTTTTTTAACTTTGAAATAATCATATTCATAACAGCAGCAGGTAGGCTAGCATATTTAATATTTTTAGGTTATTAAGTAGTGTCAAAATGGATTGACCAAGTATAAATATATTAGTTTTCCTTGTTGTGGGTCCTTTTCTTGTTGAGAGAGCGTAATTTTCTTGATGGCTGATGACAGCACTGTCTTATTCATTTGACGTTATTGTTATTTTTGTGCTGCATGCTGTGGTCGCGCAAGCAGTGTTGCCACTTTTAGGGTAATTACCCTTTTTACTTTCTCCCCCTATACATAGATGTGGAGAAAGTATTATTTTCGTAAAAATTTTCGAATTTGAGTTGTTAGTGGAAATATTCGTTTTGGTGCTCCCTGAACCCAAAAAAGTGGTTTTTACGTGATGTCTGTGTGTGTGTGTGTGTGTGTGTGTGTGTACAGAGCTAGAGCCCTAACCTATGGACCGATTTTTATCAAATTTGGTATGTAGGTTCTAATCCTCAATATCTCCAGGCGTTTTTTTTTTCATTTTTTTAATTTTTTATTTTTAAGGGTGATTATCCCCCAAAAATCTCTAGAAAACATGTAAAATCCTAATTTCTCAAAAACGGCTCTAACGATTTTGATTAAAGTTTAGTGGTTTGTAGAACTTAAGGTTTTCAACAAAATGACACCACCCGCATTTCTGGAAAAATTTGGGTTCAGAAATTACAGGACTCCAAAATCCAAAATTCAGTTTTTTTTGGCTTTTTCATAAAAAATCATAAATGTTAAAAAAGATTACTATTCACCATTAAAAAGAGCTCAAAAAACTAAATAAATTAGTATTTTAAATTACTATTCTACGATTGCTAGTTGCGGAGAAAATTGAAATCCTCATTTAGCGGTAAACACACTGTACGTTATGTCCAATGTAATTCTTATGGGGAATACAAAAATAACTACTTCTCTCTTATTTACTGATCAGTTTCATTAAAATTTGATATGCAGGTCAAGTTAGCATTGACCAACAGAGGATGTTCGAAATATGTTGCTATTTAACCCTGGGGGGGGGGTCAAGGGGGCATTCCCCCTCTCAAAACCACTGTGTGTAGCAACGGACTCTATAGTGCCTCCCAAAAAGGGATTTGGGTGGATATTTCTGAAAACAACTATTTTAGACAATTTTCTGTACATTTGTCTATACTTCATATTCTATATTTAGTAAATAACAGATATTTTTATCATTAAAGTTTGGCTAAAAGGGAGAAAGTATGTGTCAGTTTCCTGATACCGTTTATTTAGGGTAATTTTACTGGTCTTAGGGTAATGGAGTTTTTAGGGTAAAATCTAGAGCCCCTTTATAATTTAAATTTAGATGTTTTGGCAATGTAAAATGGGTTTTCCAGGAATTAAAACATTTACATTAAGTGCTGGGTAAATTAAAAGTATTATAAAAGATATATAACTAGCATGTACATCCTATATCCTATTCAGTATTAGACTAAAAATGCAAGTAATCACAAATAACATAAAGTTTAATTTTCTAACAGATAAAATTGAGGCACATTATCTTATGTGTCCAAAATTGGGCACAACATAATAATATAGAAACCCCTAAGCAGTAAAAATATATCGGGTTAATCTGGTTAAATCATTGATTTTAAATGTATAATCCATGGTTAAATATAGGTTTTAGATTTACAGCGCTGTTGAAGATAATATGTTTACTGAAGATTGTCTCTATTTTTACACTTATTTGTATGAAGGTACTAAATTGTATTTTATGTCTGTGAAAATCCCCATGGTGAGCCAGGTGAGCGTACAAAAAACATCACAAGGCATAACATGTGTAAAATTGTGTGATGTGGTGAGTATTGCGAAGAAACCTATTGATCTAATGAAATAGTAATAAGATGACAAACATATATCCTCTGAGCATTATTATTTAGACAAAATAACATTAACAAATTTGTTCAACTGAAATAATTTTATAAAACAATAAAGTACTCCCAACAACTGTTAATAACATGTATCAGCAAGTTTCTATTATCAGCGATACCAGCACATTAAGTATAGCGTTGAATAAAAATATTACAACAGAATATTTATTTGAAATTGTTAATACATATTTCGTTTTATGTGTGATATAGGGCCAAATACGAGTATTAAATGCTATGTTAATTTACATTTGATGCCTTAATCATGTTTTAAAACCAATCTCGAGTGTATTTTGAGTTAACTTATTTTTGTTGTATATTTTGTGTATTTTGAGTGTATTTTTGTTGATAACTTTTTGTTTTGAGGTCCCCAGATGCCAAAAACACAATTCGTTAAAATTTATATATATATATATATATCGATATATGTTCTGTTAACACGATAACTTAAGTAAAAACGGTCCGGTCCGATTTAGATGAAATTTGGCTCAAATGTGTACAAAGCTCAAAGTGGCTCAAAATTTGGCTCAAAGTGACATTCATGACTAAGTTCGAAAACCAGACAAATCGGACTATGGGAAGAAGGGGGGTTTAAAATTTTCTAAAAATCAGTTTTTTGCATTTTTCACCCTAACATTTTTGAAAACTTAATTTTGGTTTCAATCATTTTTATAGAGCTTAAAAAAACAAATAATTTATTATTTTGATTCATTAACCTAGGTTAAGTGGTTGCGGATAAAATCCAAAAACCTACTCATAAAATATCCCATGTTAAACTTATGGGAGAAAGGTTTTTAGCTTTTCCTCAGTTCATTTTAATGTAAACCTCACATTTACCACATTTACTGTTATCAATCAGTTCAGCTCTACAAAACAATCATTTTGGTGTTTAACTTGTGATTCTGTGTCCAACCATTACAGAGATATTTAAACCAAACCAAACGAACATTTAAACTCCCGAAACCCACTAGAAATAATTTTAACATAGCAAATAAGAACCACTACTATATTCCTCCACCCTCAAACAATGTAAAATTAAAAATTAAAAATGTCAATCTCAGGAAGGATTCCAATTACAATTCGAAAATTTCTATCTTACATCATAATATTCAACATCTTCCTTCTCGAATAGATATATTAAATATCTTCTTGAATGAATTAAGACCAGATATCATTACTTTAACTGAGCATAAAATGACCAAAGAACAAATAGAATTACATTCACTACCAAACTACAAAATAGCATCTTTATTTGCACGTTGTAAAGGGCAGGGTGGAGGTGTTTTAATTTTTACTCATACAAATATTTCCTGTAAGCCTTTGGTTTTACCTGCTTTACAGTCGTTATTGATAGATAAGGTCTTTGAGTGCTGCTCAGCAGAAATTGTTATTAAGGACTTTTCATTTGTTATGTCAGGCATATATCGTTCACCTATTAGTACAAATCTTGAACAATTTTTAAACAATCTTGAAGTCCTATTGAATGTACTATGTAATAAATTTGAACATGTAATTGTTACTGGGGACATTAATATAGATTTGTTGTCAAAAAGTAATAGTTTAAATAGTTTTGTAAATATTCTTACTATTTACAACATGAAATATATGGTGAAATTTCCAATTCGTGTGACTGAAAATTCTGAGAGTGCAATTGACAATTTTGTTACAAATATAAGTCCTGAAAATTTAAATGTTACCGGCCTAATCACACACCTCTCAGATCATGATGCCCAGATCATGGATATTTTTAATGTAAGTAACAAACATAAATATGTGACTAGAATGCTGAATCGGAAAATTAACGACACTAATTTGAATTCTTTTTGTCAAAATTTAGCTGCAGAAAATTGGTTGGGAATTCCATCACCCGATGTTAATTATATGTACAAGGCTTTCTATTCTAGTTTTAAGTATTATTTTGAGGTTAATTTTCCTAAGATATATGTGTCTGAAAAGGCATTTGATGACAATAAGTGGATCTGTTCTGAAGTGAAAGCAAAAAAGTCAGAAATTTTAAATCTAGAATTTTATTTTAGACAAAACAAAGATAAATCATTAAAAGTTTTAATTAAAGATAAAAAACGAGACCTTAAAAAACTTGTAGAAATGAATAAAAAGAAATATTTTAATGAGAAAGTCCATAGTTCAAAAAATAAAATAAAAACAACTTGGAATTTAGTTAACTTGGAGGCGGGTAAACAGTCCAAATTTGGCCCAAACAATATTACCCTATTTCATAATAATATTCACATTACAGAACCTAGTAAAGTATGTGAAGTTTTCAATGATTTTTTTGTAAATGCTGTGCAGAATTTAGTCATGCCTAGGCTGGACCTGCAGGCTGCTGGTAGGTCCGGGCTGGAGGGTGCTGATGTCGCACAAGCAAATTTTAAATTTTCGTTAGTGACCGAAAAAGAAGTTGAAGAAATAATCTTGTCTTTTGAAAACAAAAACTCAGCAGGGTATGATGAAATTCCAGTCATTGAGATCAAAGTAGCTTTGCCTTATATCATTGGCCCATTGACATTTCTTATTAATGCCTCCCTAAGGTCTGGTGTATTTCCAGATCAGTTCAAAATTTCTAAAGTTGTTCCTGTTTTAAAAAAAGGCAATACCGAAGATGTAATGAGTTACAGGCCTGTATCACTTCTCCCTGTTTTCTCAAAAATTTTTGAAAAAGTTGTTTATCACCAATTAGAGTCTTACCTTGAATGTAATAGTTTATTTGATACACAACAGCACGGGTTTCGATCGAAAAAATCAACAATAACGGCTGGCATCAACTTTGTTCAATCAATCATTGATTCAATTGATAGGGGAGATAAAGTTGTGGGAATTTTTCTTGATTTGTCAAGGGCTTTTGACAGTGTAGATCATGATAAATTGGTGGATGTTCTTTTTATTTTAGGAGTAAGAGATATTGAATTGGCATGGTTTAAATCATACCTCTTTGGGAGGAAACAGTTTGTAGAAATTAATTTTTATAAAGAACACTTAAAGTTTAGATATAAAGAAGTATGCAGATCCCAGGCATTACCGATCCATTTTGGTGTACCTCAGCGATCTATACTTGGCCCTTTGCTTTTTATTTGTTATCTCAAGGGTTTACCAAATCTAATTTGGGGAGTAAACAGTTCCATTTGTCTTTATGCGGACGATACAAATATAGTCATTTCCGGGAAAACTGAAGAGACAGTAGAAGTTTCATCTCATATTGGCTTGTCACTGATCAAAGAATTTTTAAATAGTAAGAATCTCCTTTTAAATTCTGACAAATCAACCTTCATTTCATTTTTGACTAATCAGGCAAAAAATAGACCGAACCCAAGTATTTTCATTGATGAGAACGAATTAATAGATCAAGTACAAGGCACAAAATTTCTAGGTTTGATTATTGACAAAAATTTGAGATGGGACAAACATGTTGATCATATACTGCGTAAAACTTTGAGTGGTCTATATGCCTTAAGACGTATGGCAAAACAATGCAACATTGATTCATTAAAATCTATCTATTTTGCTTTAATTCACTCGCATATAGCTTACGGAATTAGTATATATGGAGCAACCACCAAGAAAAACATGAACAAAATTTTAATTCAACAGAAAAGGGCATTACGTATCATATTTAATCTAAAAAGTAAAGATTCTGTAAAACATATTTTTTCTGAATTAGATATATTAACAGTTTATGGTCTGTATATTTATGAGACGATAAAATATGTTAAAACAAATAGCTTCTTAACAGAAAATAGAAGTCATGGCTACAATACACGATCTCAAAGATATGTCGAGAAACACAGACTAGAAATATTTAAAATGAAACCTTCCTATAAAGGGATTAAATTCTTTGACTGTTTGCCTAAATCTTTAAAAGATGAGAGTAACATCTGCAAGTTTCTTAAATTGTAAAAAAAATACCTAGTAAAGGAAGCTTTTTACTCATTGGACAATTTTTTAAATAATAGATAAATTAAGACAATAGATTTATAAGGCTTATGTTGTATATGTTATCTGTACATATTCATGAATTGTTCATTGTATATACTGTATATGCTTTTCTGAATAAAGAATTTTGATTTGATTTGATTTGATATTCAAAGTGCTAAACACAGTACGTTGTCCAATGTTATCCTTATGGAGAATAATTAAAATTTGATATCTCGATTATTTATGAATGTATGTTGATGAAACTTGGCATGTGGCTTCACCTAGTACTGGTCTATTGATATTTGCACCAAACCTGCATACTCAGCCCCCATGTTATTCTTATGGAGAATAAGTAAAATGTAATGTCTCCCTTAATTATGAACATAAATGAATAAAACTTGGTATGCAGCTTCGACTGGTTAAGTTGTATTGACAATTGCATAAAAACACATATTTTTTGTGTTCCTTGTTGCAGCAAACTTGCGTGATCAGCTTTCAATGTTATTATTCTGGAGAATAAATAAAATGCTATATATCACTTTTTTATTCGTGTATTTTTATGAAACTTGGCGAGTGACTAAGTGGTAGTGAGAGATATACATCCATTGGAAATTCGCCGAGTACGCAGGTTTAAGCTCTAACATGGTCAAAACCAAAATTAAGTGTTTTAACAAATTTTAGGGTGAAAAATGAAAAAAAACTGATTTTTGGAAAATAGAAAACCCCTATAAACCTATGGTCCGATTTTCTGGTCTTCAACTTAAAAGTCATGAATGTCACTTTACACATTAGAGCCAAATTTCATCAAAATTGGATGTCTTTTACTCAAGTTGTCGCATTCACGGACACATATATAGATATATATATATATTTATACATATATACATATGTATAAATTTGAACGAATAGTGTTTTTGGCATCTGGGGACCTCAAAACAAAAAGTTATCATAGTCTCGGCCTCAGTCTTACCATGAGACCTACAGTAATAGCTTCTTCCCTATAGGGGAAATTCGCTAAAAAAACATATATATTGTTCATACAAGGACACTGATGTGCACATTAAATACCTATTATAACATATTGCTTAGAAGATATCTCCTTCGACAAGCAGTACCAGTTGCTTTGACAGTTGACTGGTTGTTTTGAACTGCTTTTTATTATACGTTTCAGGTTAGGTATATAAGGTTAGGAGAAGTTCCAGTCAGGCTTGAAAGTAGGCGAGGTTGCTGGGAATGATAAAAGTACACCAAAAATGAATAACAGGCTTTTCTAATGTAAAACCCCCCTTAAGACAACGTACTGTGTTTAGTCGATACACATTTTCTTTAATAACTCGGTAAATGTTTATGCTAGAATGATGAGAGATGGCTTAAAACTTTCGCCTTTCTAATTCCCATCTTTTTACATGCATTAATGTTAAATCCGGGGCTTTTCTGTCCATCTTTAAACCCAAAAACTCAAAATTTGAAAGATTAAACCCCAAATAATACTGTACTCACCCTTCAGACACTCTGGAGTTTTATGCCTTCAGATACGCAATATTCCATAGTAATTCTAAATTTTTTTTCAAGAACCTACAAGTTGATTTTTTATGCAAGAACTACAACTTGGAATACAGGAAAGGTCTGAAATCAGAAAGTCAATCAGGTTAGCTGTCAGATCATTTAGGACTATGATGTATATGACTTCATTATTGTATACATTTAATATACATTAAATCGGTATACATGGTAGATAGTAAGTTCGCTGTAAACACTAATATACATTTATATATATAAATATATATTTGGATTCTGTAGAAATTGATATTTATAAATGTATGTGAGTAGGATATTTAATTAATTGAAGATAAAACAATGTTTTTTGTTGTAAAAAATATATCTGGCATTTATTTAAATTTGTATATCCATTGTTTAAATATGACATGGATTTAACTTTGGAAAACTGTTCTATCATCCGTTACCTAATAAATATTTTTAGAGGGTTTTCATTTATCAGCGTAATTTTTATAGTAATAGGCTTATAGTAGGCCTAACAAGGTTTTGAGTTAGAGTTTTATTGCTTTTATCTCTATCACAACATTTTACAAACAATTAACATTTCCCCAGTGTATGGGGCTAAAGGGAAAGCTCATTAGAGTTGTTAATGTTTTTTTTTAATCGAGTTATTAGATATATATATATATATATATATATATATATATATATATATATATATATATATATATATATATATATATATATATATATATATATATATATATTTGATATACCTGATATTTGATATATTTATAGCTTTTACACCTGAAGTATAGAGGTTTCCTGACAAAATCTTCAATTCCCTATTTTTATCGTAAAAATATGATATTGATTTTTGGAATTGTCTTATTTTATTTCCATAGCTCCTTCTTTATTTGCTCCGCAATATACTTGCGCAGGGGTCAGCCGCGCAGTATCGTTGCCCGTTTAGACGACTGCGAGGTCTACATTAATTCGAGGCGGCTGAACCATAGAATAAATGGCTGTACTTTTGTAGTTAAGTCCACTTGGCCGGTTTTGGAACTAGATCCACTAATTTCAAGTAGTTTATAGCGTTTTCTCCAGTCTCGTTCTGTCTAAAACAAAATATTTATAATTTCTATATTGACTGTACTATTGGAGACAACGACGTTTTAATCCACTCCCTATTTTAAATCATTATTAAGTTTTTGAACTAACGCCACTGGTGATTTTATTCATTTTTGAACTAAAGAACTGAAATATAATTTTGGAGTTAAATCCACTTGGAACTAAATAAACATCCCCATTGTTAACAGTCAGTTGTTGTTATTTAGGTATCTATTGAAAGATGATTTATTTAAATAGATCAAAATCATGCAATTGGATCTATGGAATTAAAAGTTTTATCATTTCATGAGTGACCTTAAAGCGTAGATTGATTTTGTCCCTACTATAGAAATGGGTTCTGAAGTGATGGAAAAACATCCTATACCTGTACACAAAAAACGTGGTTCATGCGAATTCTTGTTGAGTTTGTTCTCTGGTAGTTAGATTACGAGGGAATATCATTAGGTCCCCACAAATATGAGAGAGCAAGTTAACAGAAAAGGGAGGTTATCGAGAGAGTAGTTAGTGAGGGGGAGGAATTGAAGGAAAGGGGTGGAATAGAAGGAAGTGGAATGGGCGGCTGGTACCAGGCTCGAGTGTGTCACGGCGGCCGGTGAAGGGTGTGGGGCCGCCGCCGTAATCAAGTTTTTTTTAATAACGTGCCGGATCGGTGCCGTACTCTAGAATTCCGACAGTTAGAAACAGACAGACAAACGCAAATCTAGCTATTTTAGACGTGCGTTTAAATAAGTTATTTAATGTTTTATCACCAAGGAATTAACGAATATAGGAAGCAGGAACCATAAAGATTTGCTTACACCATAGGCGTAGTCAGGGATGGAAAGTGGGGGGCTGGAGAACATATGATTGTAATTTATGTAAAGAGACAACGATCACGGTCTGTTTTGCCCCAATCGAAATACTCATATTACGCTTATGAATTAACAAGGTAAAAATTAGTTTCAGTTTAGGGGCTGCTTAATTACTTCCCCTCTTAGGGTGCTACTGCTGTGTTCTCCAGTCACCGGTTTCTCTACTCATAAAAAAATTATAATTATTGAATACTTTACGATTTTGTTGAATGATTATTTATTTATGATATCAAACCTTTGCACAATGAAATCGCTAGGAGTGTTTTACCTGCTTAATGAGCCATAAACCAACAATTATCGTTGAGGAGGAACGGGCTTTGAAAGTTAACATTGGCCTTCCGAGAGAAGCAGGTAGCAAACGGTAATTGTTTCGTGACTGGAGCCCCCTCCTAAGTATATGCACTTGTGTTGTTTTTCATGAAGTGTAGGCCTTACCACGCTAGCCTTGGACATTCCAAAACTGATTGGGACATCCCGTGTGAGCAGTTTGAGTCACCCGTGACTCATGTGTGGAAAATATCAAACAAGATGAACCAAACAAAGGATTCACATGCCAGCCTACATATGGGTTGGACGAATTATCATCCCGAACATGGAATCAATTATATTGCCTATCAAACTATTTTTGTTCAACGTTTTGCTAATTGAACATTTATGGTAGCAGTACCCAACCAGAAAAAATAAACTAAAGTATTGCACATAACTTTATACAGTTTTGTGACTATACGTAGCCTATGCTAGATGAGCTTTAGGCAACTGTTAGTGCGTTATTTACTGCGAACAACGGAGACAATATTTTAGAACCAATTAAAGAGCTGCTGTGCGTGCTCCAGTCGTAAACACGGATTATGTTACGTAATGTTACCCAATCACACACAGACTCACAGATTTTCTGCCAATAATTGTTGATGAATTTAGCAAATTTGGTAATTTATTTACCACTCGACTTATTTCTCTGTATACAGGACCGTAGATATTGCAAGCTGTGCATATCCAAAACTCGAGTTCTCAGCCCAATTTTTCCAATTTGATTTTTGTTATACATCAAACGAGTACTGTTGAGGTCTACAACTGATGGAAAATTGCGGCAGTGTGTTGGTAGTTGTGGCACAGTTTATTATCAGTTGAGCTGTAAATTTGTGGCAGTAATTTTGGCCTATAATAGACGTAATACTAATAGCATGTATGATAACTTTGCTTTATACATTTTTATAAATGTGCACCACACGTAGGGTTTCTAAAAGCTGGGTACTGTATAAGAGTATATAAATACCTAGTACTACCAACATAATACAATACTATGCGTTCAACGTACATAATATCGTAGGGTCCTACTGTAATAAAATACCCCCGTTGCAGCAAACCTGCGTACTTAGCGAATTTCCAATGCATATATATGTCTCACTACTATAAAGCCAATTACCAAGTTTCACAAAAATATATTCATAAACAAGTGTTACATACATTTTATTTATTCTCCATAAGAATAACATTAGGGTTGAGGTCGCAGGTTTGCTGCAACGAGGAAGATAAGTAATGTGTTTTTTTTTTGTAATTATCAATATAACTGAACCAAGTGAAGCTACATACCAAATTATATTAATTTAGGTTCATAATTAAGGGAAATATACAACTTTACTTATTTTCCACATGAATAACTTGGGGGCCGAGTATGCAGGTTTTCTGCTAGGGGGACTATCAACCAAAAACTTGTTTTTTGTGCTAATATCAATATACCACAACTAGTTGAAGCCACATGCCAAGTTTCATCAATATACATTCATAAATATCAAATTTTATTTATTCTTCATAAGGATAACATTGGACTAAGTACTGTGTTTAGCACTTTGGATATCTCTGCAACGGTTGGACGCAGAACAAATGTTTGTTTTGCTGAGCTAAACATATTGATAAAAAGAAATGTGAAGTTTTTAGTAAAATTATCAGAGAAAAATCTAAAAACCTTTTTCCCATAAGATTAACATGGGGCACGTTTTTTTGGATTTTCTCCGCAACCACTTAACCTAGGTTAATTATTCAAAATACTAAATTATTTTTTTCAAGCTCTATAAAATGGCTATAAGCAAAATTGAGTGTTTTTAACATTTTGGGGTAAAATTTGCAAAAAAATTATTTTTGGAAAATTGTAAACCCTCATAAAACCCCATTCCCATAGTTCGATCGATCTTGTTTTCGAATTTAAAGTCATAAATGTTACTCTCCACATTTGTGCCAAATTTCATCAAAATTGGGGGTTTCTTTCAAAATGTATCGTGGTAACGGACACACACACACACACACACACACACACACACACACACACACACACACACACACACACACACACATATATATATATATATATATATAATATAACATATAACATATATAATATAATATATAACATTTGAACGAATAGTGTTTTTGGCATCTGTGGACCTCAACACGAAAAGTTATCATGGTCTCGGGCTTAAGTCTTACCATGCCACCTTCGGTAATAGCTTCTTCCCTGTAGGGGAAATTCGCTAAAAACATTTTCTATTATTTTGGAATATTAAATTTTCTTACTTAACTCCCAAGTTTTTTTTCAAGCTAATCAAGTTTTCAGATTTAATACACAATACGAAGGACGAAGAGCCGTGCACTAATGTCATGCTAATATTCTTATTATAACATCAGAGAAATCAAGAAAGCCATGAAATCATGTTTGGATTGAGTTACGAACTCTGTTACCAAAATATATTTTAAAATTAATAGTATCTTCGTACAAATGCAAAATTCAAGTATAAAACAAATCTTGCTTAAAAGAACGACACGTCAGTTCGATTTGTATCAATTGCATAGATCGCAATGGCAAAGTCGACTGTACGGTAAGTATTTACAGGGCTTTGGATATATTTCTTCTCTGTGGTTAATGTTTGATTTGAAATGCTAGCGTGCTGGTGTTAGTTTCAGGGTTTAAAAAATGTTTCTCCTAAAGATGTTATTTAATTAAACACGATAGTAACATAATAATAATTTAACTTAATACCTAACATTTTTGCTCGTAGAGAAAGTATGTTGATGTGAGAAAGGTGCGAATTTCTTTAGCAGATTTCCAACGCGAATCAGTTCATGATGTGATCCTTCTTCGTAAGTCTGTGGTATTTAGACTCATCACCACAACACATCTAAAAGAGTTAAATGTTGTATGGGTGTTTATACCAATACATACTAGTGTAAAAGGTGAAGGCTAGTCTTACTGCGTTACAAGTAAAATCACACCATTAGAATATCGTAACTGGTTTTTAACTATTGTTTATTTATCCCTCCTAACCCTACGCCTTGCTGTCTCGCGTCCTTTAATACTGCACTGCACAATATAATATATTCAACAATATATCTCAATTGATACTCCTTTTTTAGCCGAACCGGTTAAGCGTGAAAACCACAACAAAACTGGTTCGGGGAAAACAAACTCAAAAATTTGCGAACTGGACGATAAATTGGCCGGGTTGGTCGCCCATAAAGGTCAAAGTCGCGAAACCCGAGATTGAACTGACTAACGGTCAGATTTGCAGAACTGGTCTACCCCCCCCCCCCCACCAACTGGGGTCCGGTGCTACCGATGTGATGCGAGGAGCGAGGAGTGAGGTCGGGGACGGGGATCTTAGGAAAGTCTGCGAGGAATGCCTTCTCCTGAAGGTTGAACCAGTGAACCCTGCTCTGGATTAGACGAGTTCGAGTTCTTATGGGGATATACAGTCCCATAATATTTCACGTGTTTGCCTGCTTCCCCCCATGAGATCAATGTTAACGTTTAAAGCCCGGCCCTACTCAACGGTTTATCCATTATGGTTGATTTATGTTTCATTTATAGAGCAAAAAATACCTAGCGATATGAGTGAACAAAACGTCGATATAACAAGTAAAAATCGTTCAAAAATATCCAAACCTTACAATTTTTAAATGGGTGAACTATTTTTTATCACAATTCTACGCACTGAAATTGCTAGGTATATTTTGTATCTAAATGGTAAAATGAACCATAAATCATCGATTTCGGATAATCTGTTGAGGAGGAACGGATTTTGAAAGTTAACATTCCTAGGACTGGAGCCCACTGTTAAGGGGACTTCCAGTCCCATAAGGTTTCTCGTTTTACTTGCTTCTTTAGTCAATGTGCTAATTGCCTCTTGTTGGTTAAAAGTGTTAGTACATTGTATAATTTATCATTTTACAGTACTGTAAACATTTTTTGACATTACTATTCATTGTACTATAAGAGCGAATCAGGAATTTATAATAGAAATGAAGTAAAATTTGTACATTACTATTTCTTATTATGAATTTCCTTAGGAAAGTGAACTATTATAGCATGACCCGCACGGTGAAACTTAAGCACGGGACCACCATAGAAGTTCCTAACGTGACCCCCTGAACACATTTTGGGGGGTCGTTCAAAATTATATATATATAAAATATATGTATATATATATATATATATATATATATATATATATATAGAGAGAGAGAGAGAGAGAGAGAGAGACAAGTGATATATAACATTTTATTTATTCTCCATAAGAATAACATTAGGGTTGAGGACGCAGGTTTGCTGCAACGAGGAAGATAAGTAATGTGTTTTTTTGCAATTATCAATATAACTGAACCAGGTGAAGCTACATACCAAGTTCTATTAATTTAGGTTCATAATTAAGGGGGAGATGTACAACTTTACTTATTCTCCATATGACTAACATGGGGGCCGAGTATGCAGGTTTGCTGCTACGGGGACTAACAAAAATTTGTTTTGTGCAAATATCAATAGGCCAGTACTAGGTGTAGCCACATACCAAGTTTCATCAATATCCATTCATAAATAATCGAGCTATAACATTTTATTTATTCTCCATAAGGATAACATTGGACAACGTACTGTGTTTAGCACTTTGAATATCTCTGCAACGGTTTGACGTAGAACAACAATTAAAACACCACAATGTTTGTTTTGTTGAGCTAAACATATTGATAAAAAGAAATGTGAAGTAAAATTATCTGAGAAAAATCTAAAAACATTGTTCCCATAATATTAACATGGGACACGTTTTATTAGCGAATTTCCCCTATAGGGAAGAAGCTAATACCGTAGTCAGCATGGTAAGACCTAGGCCCGGGACCATGATAACTTTTCGTTTTGAGGTCCCCAGACCCCAAAAACACCATTCGTTCGAAACTGTATATATATATATATATATATATATATATATGTGTGTGTGTGTGTGTGTGTGTGTGTGTGTCCGTGGGTGCGATAACTCTCGTAAAAAAGGTCCGATTTTGATGAAATTTGGTACAAACGTGAAAAGCAGCATTTATGACTTTAAGTTCGAAAACCAGACGGATCGAGCTATCCGAAGGGGTATTTTGGGGGGTTTTGTACCCCAAAAATGGGTTTTTTGAGTTTTTTACTTACAGTTTTTGAAAAAGTAACATTTTACTTTTTTCCATTGGAATCAGCTTAAAAATACGCACAATTTGATGTTTTAATCATTGTTATACGTCAATTGGTTACTGAGATATTGAAAGTGCTAAACACAGTACGTTGTCCAATGTTATTCTTATGGAGGATAAGAAAAATTGTATATCTCGCTTATTTATCAACTTATCCTAACGAAACTTAGTATATTGCTTCATTTCATTGTGGTCTATTGATATTTCCACAAAAAACCATTGTTTGGCCGATAGTTCCCGTAGCAGCAAACCTGCATACTCAGCCCCATGTTATTCTTATGGAGAATAATTAACGTGTTATCTCCTTTAATTATGAACATAAATTAATAGAACTTGGTATGTGGCTTTACCTAGTTGAGTTATATTGATATTTGTATAAAAGCCCATTTTTAGTGTTCCTTATTTCAGCAAACCTGCATACTCAGCCGCCATGTTATTCTTATGGAGAGTAATTAAAATGTCATAAATCGTTTATTTATGAATGTATATTGATGAAACTTGGAATCTGGTTTTATGTGGTATTAAGATAAATTAATATGCATTGGAAATTCGCTCAGTATGCAGGTTTGCTGCTACGGGGGTATTTTATTTTCTCCGCAACCACTTAACCTAGGTTAATGATTCAAAATACTAAATTATTTGTTTTTTAAGCTCTATAAAATGGCTATAACCAAAATTGAGTGTTTTTAACATGTTGGGGTAAAATTTGCAAAATAATGATTTTTGGAAAATTTAAACACCCATAAAAACGCCCTTTCCATAGTTCGATCGTTCTTGTTTTCGAATTTAAAGTCATAAATGTTACTCTCTACATTTGTGCCAAATTTCATCAAAATCGGGCGTTTCTTTCAAAAGCTATTGCGGTAAAGGACACATATAAATACACCTATATATATATATATATATGTGTGTGTGTGTGTGTGTGTGTGTGTGTGTGTGTGTGTGTGTGTGTGTGTGTGTGTGTGTGTGTGTGTGTGTGTGTGTTTGCACTCTATCGGTCGTATGTTTTGTCCGATTTACTTCAAATTTGGTAGGGGCATTCCTTTCTGCAATCAGTTGGACAAGTTCGTTGGGCAAAACAATCGAACAACTCTATCCCCCTTTTTTGGGATTTTAAACTTTGAATTTTTAGTTTTTAGACCCAAAAAGGGCTAGAAAAGCCCCAAATGTAAAATTAATGCACATTAAATATTAGGACGTAACAAGGCGGAAAGTTGAAGCCCTCCATCATCATTCTAGCACAAACATTTACTGAGTTATTAAAGAAAATATAAATTGAGTAAACACAGTACGTCGTCGGTGTTCTGGGGACTTGACATTGAAAAGGTTGTTTTTCATATCTTTATGTAATCTTATCACTCCTAATACCCCCGTAACAACTTCTGATCCTGATGGTACTTCCTCCTTAGCTTATGATACACAACATTGCCATCCCAGTATTGTATTGAAATAGAACCAGGTACATCAGAACAGCCAAAATATCAAATATTTTCCATTTTGCTAAAAATGACATAAATCTTTGTTCAAACCCTTTACTTGATTTTTAAGTTTTTTATGCGGAAATGCGTGCTGCGTGCGAACTCATTCTTTTATTTCTGGCAGTTAAAAGGAAACTGAATTCGTAAACAGCGTTTTAAGTGACGAATACAACTTCTTTCCAAATGCTTAAACGTTTGTTATCGTTAATCTATGAAATCAAACTAACATAAATCCAGATTAGTGAGGTATTTATAAAGTCAACCCTTCGATTTGTTACTTTTATATAGTATGGTGTAAGGTCTATAAGTTATATATGTTCTCATCGCAGACAAGTACAAATTTGCTGCTGCAAGTACAAAGTAATTATCTGATTTGAGTGTTATCTCCATGCTATGAAGACAGAACGAATTTATTTCCGTTCAAGAACATAATTACAATTACATAAATAATAAACGGATAAACAACAATGGTTTTAACATACAGTCTTAACCTAACAAACCATTGTTTTATCAATTCTAAAAACTAAGGCTACTATTTATAATGTGCAACAAATTAATAAATACACACGGAATATATATTCTTGAACAGAACTAGGTCCCCAAAGGCGAGCCTGTGTCGGGGTGACCATCATACTGGTAAGAAAGGGATGAAGAAAATTGAATAAACCACAGTAACCCAGACATAGAAACACACACAGAAATGTAAAATTCTAAGCAGAAAATCGACTAATTTCCAGCCAGCCGGCCATTACCATTGCGATTAACATTGAAACTACTGTATCCGACAACTGTACTGTGATACCCAGAATGTTTAGATTACAACAAATAACAGAAATTATTCTGTCTTACAGCCCAACTCTATTTCATCAGCTTACCAATAACTACACCAATACGATCTACGAGTAAGGCTAGCTATTATGCCGTACAAATTCAACATGTTGTAAAGATCGTAAAATGTTGAAACTACGTCTGGGTTACTGTGGTTTATTCAATTAGGATTTTCTTCATCCCTTTCTTATTAGTATGATGGTCACCCCGACGCAGCCTCGCCTTTGGGGAGCTAGTTCTGTACAAGAGTATACTGTATATACCGTGTGTATTTATTAATTTTTTGCACATTATAAATAGCAGCCTTAGTTTGTAGTATTGATAAAATAATGGTTTGTTAGGTTAAGACTGTATGTTAAACCATTGTTGTGTATCTGTTTATTATTTATGTAATTGTATTTATGTTCTTGAACGGAATTAAATTAAGATTGCTTAGCCAAATTTAGCCTCTTTTCGCCGTCTCTTCTGATGCCGATACTGACGATACTCTGATCGCTATTAGCCTGTGACAGATCTGATCCAGTGCTAATCTCGTCCTGATATTGATGACATGTCGCGCCCCCGCCCGCGGACCTTGGCCGTGGATCGCGGGTCTGGGAATTCTTGGGCGGATCCCGGTCCAGACCTTGGCATTAGCCTGCCTACCTCAGCCGCACTCGGGGCTTAGCATTAGCTAAATGTTGTGTCTAAACGTGTATAGAGCATAGGTTGAAAATGCAAATTTAATATAGAAAAAATGGGAACGCTTTGCATGATTAGTCATTCTTGGAAGAATCAATGTTTAAGATTAAATGTAAATCTCTGTAATGAATCAACAAAAATTCCACAGTGTCAAGACGTAAAAAGGCCTCAGGGTTTTTATGAGTTTCAAAAATGTTTCTCTATAATACACACGTTATACCTCAACAATTTCAGATTGTTAACTCAAATGTCAACACAATGTCTTCCAATATTAGCTAATAAATTACGTAATACATTTCAGGAATGTTTATCAGGAAATAAAAAACAATTTGTCATTGGTTTTACGATATAAGTGTCATTTTTATACCGCATTTTGCTCTGTTTTTTTGTTGTATTCATAATTCGTAGCCTATTATGAAAATATATTATTATGGGACTCCAGTCACTTACCTCTTTCTCCCAAAAGACCAATGCTAACTTTCAAATTCCGCCCCTTCTCAACGGACTACCTGGAATTTTTTATTTATGGTTTTGTTCATTTTATAGAGAAAAAAAATACTTAAAGATTTTAGAGAGCGGAATTTTCATATATAATAATTCACTCATAGCAAAAATGTAAATCTGAATATTATAAAATCTTATTGAATGATTATTATTTATTTTGTACATTGAAAATCTCACTTAAACCGCTAGATGGCTTTTACATGAGCCATAAATCAAGGATATCGGATAATATGTTGAAGAGGGACAATCTTCGGAAGTTAACGTTAAGTCTTATGGATGAAGCAAATAGAATCACCACATGTTTCGTGACTGGAGCCCCTTCTAAACCTTATTATGAACCTGTGCGACGGCCGATCCTCCTCCTTCACTAGGTGCGTTAGCAGAATCCGAAGTGATGTCACCAGGACACGCAGGCGGATAAGATTATAAACAAAATGTTAGGTGAAAGTTTCAAAATAGAAGCGCATGCCTGCGGGTTGACGGGGCGGGCGCGGCATGGCAATCATCATCGCGCGCTACACTTCACACTTCAACTTCAACTTCACACTTCAACTTCAACTTCACACTTTACTCATGCAGCGGGAACATGCGAGGAAGCTGTTATATCTTACCACCTGGACGCCTCTCACCCATATCACATACTTATGTATGTAATATTACTAGCATTCTAATCCTATACATGAATAAAAGAAATGAGGTGTCTGTCTGTCGACTTGTATGTTCCGTTTTAACGTAAAAACGACTGAACCAATCGGGCTGAAAATTTGCATGTAGGAATATAATTTATCTGGACTACATAATATAGACTTATTCCTACCTTGGCAATTCCTTAGGGCTCCACCCCAGAGGCCTATAAAGTTACAATATTATTCTTATGGGCAATGGTTAAACTTATTCTAATAGGTTTAATGGATCAGATAATTCCTTAAACAGATTTAGTTGCAACAGAAATTTTATTCAGCTGTTCTTTCCTGAATTCTTTGTGCGAAGTACGGGCAATCAGCTAGTTGTATATTTTAGCGTTCTAATTTTACGAACCGAAGTCCTAATTTTAAGTATTAGCGTCCTAATATTACATACTTGCTTCCTAATTTCCCGTGCTTTACAAGTGGGTTCATACGTAGGGTCGAGACAACTTATCCCCTCTTACATAACACTTAGGCGCGCTTCCCAGCAGCTCCGAGCTACTGAAATGTACGCGGGTTAAACGGTTCCAAAAGGTAATCGATCAGTGATCGCATGTTTGTTTACACGCGGTCGAGTCATTGACTCCGCGGCGGTGCGACTGGGACCAGTCAGCGAGCGGTCGCCAGTCAGTCAGTCAGTGGCTGGTGAGGCCGCCATGTCCTTGCACACCTCGGGCTTCGCCCTCGTCCTCGCGGCCGCGGTCCTCGCAGGATCATGCTCCGGAGAGGATACCAACGGGACTGATAGCAGTGAGTAAATTGGTCAATTTAATTTGTTAAGGGTTGTGGTGCAATTTTCTACTTTGGGGTTCTGAACAAGTTGGTAGTTTTTTACTAGGGTTTAATCTAGGGATTAATGTCCCTTAACGATTTTAATAATAAGATTTAAATATGAATACGGCGTTAAAAAAATCAGCTTTACGATCGTGGTTGTTAACTTTAGATATCGTTAATAATTATTTGTAAGACGTAAAGTGACCTGCTATTTTAAGTAGTAGAGCCCATAATAACGTGTTTAAATGTATAATATAAGTTGTCGATTCATTCACATAGCTCCTTTGTTTTAGCCCTTTTGTTGACCCAAATTTACTTTAATCAGTGTTTACCCAAAATACTTTATTCATGTAGGCTATTTATCGCAAAAGCGTTTTTATTTCATTTTAATATATTTTCCTAAAGGAAAGGATTTTGGAAGCTCCTCCTATAAACGGGAAAGCAGTATTAATGTTTCATCGATGTGATCATGAGCTTCGACATATTTATATTCATATTGTTGTAAAAACGTGTATAGCAAGTTCAAATTTATAATAGCCTTTGTACATATTACATCGTCAACATTTTACAAAATACCGTATGCTACAATAAAAACACTTGCAGAAAATCATGCACTACAACTAAGTAGGTACTCACAAATTAATATAAACAAATTAAATTACAGTTGAGAGTAGAGTTTGAGATTCTTTACTCACGTTTTGAATTTGGAATATTTCTGGGTTCATTCAGGCTGTACAAAACAAGACATATAACGTGCTCGTTCAGAAAGCGAAATTTACACTGTACAGTGATATTTTTGTACAGTGATATACACCGTAAAACCTCAATTATGCTCAGAATCGCACCCCTATTCATATATTTTTAAGTATTTCTATATAAATATACTGAAAGATTCGCCAGCTTAAATTAAGTTTTTAATGCTGCAAAGACAAGTTATAAACAAAGTTCACATGTTTATTACATTTTGCTAGTAGTGCCAGAGACTTCAACGCTGCGAATTAAAGAAGTCGAGGCACTCGCTAACAATTCTGAGGGATTCGAATAAGTTTTACACTCGTGATTCTAATTGTTAACTAAAATATTGCAACCTACAATAATAGAACGCTTGGGCTTTATATAAAATTTAGCTTTTGCATTGAACTTTAACTTATTATAAGATCAATAGAGGTAGGCTAAATTGTCTAAAATTGCTGAACTCAGTTAATATGATTTCATAATTGACAAATAAGCACATGTGTTTAAATATGTAGAGTTATTCAAGAACTCTTTGCCCTATAGAGTTATAGAGCTTTGCCCTATACTTTATTCTCGATGGAAATCAGCAAGAAATCATCATGTTAGGAGTAGTTGTGTGAAAATCCAGTAACGATCTTGTGAATTACACCATCACTTTATAAAGAACCTCCACTCTGATATCTTCCTCATAAAGTATTTACTAGAAATAAAAACATCTTCCACAGTAAACACGTTCTCTTTCAAAACGTAAAAATGCCACCGACGTATATGCACACAAAAAGAAAACAATGTGGACGCCACCTTGCCAAGTTCTGAAATGGAAACTCGTTTGCGGCAATGCATTTAGCGGAGCATGTATCTCGCCTTTTATGGTGGACAATTAATATACCATAAACGAGACCCTCTATCGTTGGATCTGAAGTAAATTTATCTTCTTCCCTCTAGACAATCGGTCTCCATTCAAGTCCGTTGGGTCAGCTAGCGAACAATCACATCAGCTGTTGAATAAAGCAAACACCTGATTACAATGAACCGCGATACAATAGAAACAGCTGAGGCTGATGTGCCGCTAGCAAACATGCCGATCTCTCAATGACGATTTCTTATTGTGATGTATTATGATTATTCTTTGTGAATTGAAAACTAATAAGATAATAACCAATTCTATGTTTCATGTTTAAATTTTCACAACTGTTTGTATATAACCTGTTTCAGAAAACATACTGTCTCCAATTCAATTTTAATTACCAAATACTTCATTCATTGAACAAATTTAGACCTTCACAAGTTGTACCGCCTTCTCTGACTACTTATTACCGTGGATCGTCCCATCTTTTCCCCTTAGGTGGCGAAATATTTCTCAATAATTTTACCAATGATTTTATTTGATTTAATATTAAATTTAAAGTTTTGAGTTAAAATGCTTGAATAAATTAGTGTGATACACATGCGAACAGACACATTTATAAGTACTTTTTTGAATATAGAAGCATCAAAATAAATATTTCCACCATTAACTCGAATTCAAAAATGTTGTAGAAACATATTTATCTCTTTAGAGGGGGGAGTAAAAAACAAACATAGAATGATCAGTTATGGTTTAAAGTTTAAAAATATTAAATACATTTTAAGGTTCAAAAGAATTAGTCTTGATTATTGAAAATTGCATCGTTTTTTAACAGTCCAGTACACCATACAGAATTCTCAGAACATAAAAATATGATGCAGCTTTTGATAGAATCGCTGGTCTTTTAGGTACTAGTGAGGGAAGTGTTTATTTTTATACAAACCCATTCTGAAGGAGGGTACCTTTAAAAGAAAGGTAATTTTAACGTTAAAAGGAAAGGAAGAATTCGAATTCGATCACATATATTTATTGTTTTAATAATTCATATATTCCTTCTGCATCCCTATTCCTTCAAAACAATATCTACACAGGTATTCCAACCAGTTTCATACATTGTTATGTTGTAGCTTAACTACCGTGTATTCTAAATACATCCATGAAATCCTACGATGGTTATTGTCGTCAATAGTACTATATTTAAAATGCCAGTCTTATAAACTAAATATATAACTGATCTTGTGTGACAAATAAATAAATGTTATTACCAAATAAATAATTGTATATTATTAATAAATACCGAATAATAATAAACTGATTCTGTACCGGGTAAATACAAAAGATGGGTCCCTTTGCTCCAGTCACGTAAAAGACACACTTTGCATATATTTTAAAATAATTTTCATCACTCATTATGAATAATGAATACCAAATACAACGTCCTGATGCAATTACATTTTTCGTTTTGGGCTCGATAAGTAAAACCGCATCCACACTATGGTCGAATCTCGTATCCGAAGTAGAAAGAATGGTACGAAGATTCAGCGAATCACTTTTACACTGTAAAAGTGCCACTAAAATAACATGAAACGTGGCCGTTTGCCGAACCCCAAACACTTTAGCGCTCGTCTTCGCTTGCCAAGATTCGTCCAGTGTTAGTTGTTTAAAATATCGAGACAATAACTTTCTGATAGAACACGAATGACGACGAGCACGCCCCCTCACTTTTGAGCTCGCTTCCGTTGCAAACGTCCAAAGTGTATATAAATTAAATATGGTATTCTCTCTGGGAATTTCTGTTATACGTTTTACAAGAATGTCAATACTCATCTCAAGCTGTGGGATGCCTCTTAGTAAGTTAATAAACATTTAGACACATATGTTTTATTGAAACAAATATATGTTTTTGTTGAAACAACAGTATAATCCTAATAAGCCTTACACATTTATCATTACATATTGTATTCAATGAGGGTTCCGCCCAACTTGTAAATTACTATGACGAATATAGAATACGTCAGGGGGCACAAATGACCATGACTCGATGATCCATCGACGCCCACTGAGGGGCACGCCCGAGGAAGTGCAAGCCTGGCTTGGACATGTTGATAGGATAGGAGCCCATCGGCAGTAGGTCTACTTTAGAAGTAGAGGTGTACTTTGCTCGGTTTCGATCATAATTGAACCTAAAATCGTAAAAATCTTTTTAACCAAAATGCAAACTAGCCCGTTCACCAAAGACATAATTCAAATCAATAAAAAATATGTAGTATGTTACTGTTTTTGTCTCCGATTTTAGTCTTAGTGTTAATTTAATATAACAGATTGTATGTTTCCGAAAAATACCAGATCAGTTACGCCCGTTTAAACAAGTACCAAAAACAAAGATAGTCCCATTTCCGTGTGGGAAATCATTTACGGTTATGTCTCATCAGTTTTCAGTTTTCAAAGTTCCAACGAAGAAAGAAGAAGAAGAAGAAGAATACTCCCGTCGCAGCAAACCTACGTACTCAGCAAATTTACAATGAATATATAACATAACACATTAAAACACTTAACAGGATTCATAATAAATATATTCATAAACAAGCGATATTTAATTATTCTCTATAAGAATAACATTGGGGATGAGTACGCAGGTTTGCTGCAACAAGGAACAAAAATTAATGGATTTTTATGCAAATATCAATAGAACTCATCTTAGTGAAGTCACATACCAAGTTTCATCCATATCCATTCATAAATAAGCGATATATAACATTTTAATTATTTTCCATAAGAATAACATGGTGACCAAGAACCTAGGTTTGCTGCTACGGGAACCATAGGCAAAATATTGTTTTTTTGTGCAAACAACAATAAACCACAACCAGATGAAGCTATTTACCAAATTTCGTCAGTTTATGTTCATAAATAAGCGAGATATACAATTTGTCTTTTTCTCCATAGAATAACATTAAACAACGTACTGTGTTTAGCACTTTCAATATATCAGTAACCTATTGACGTAGAGCAATGATCAAAATACCAAATTGTTTGGTTTTTTTATGCTGAATTCAATGGTGAAAATTAAAATTTGATTTAAATCAAAATTACATGTGAAAACCCCAAAAACCCCATTTTTGGGGTACAAAACGCCCCAAAACCCCCCTTTGGATGGTGTGATTCGAACTCTGGTTTTCGAACTCGTTCAAAAAAATGGTACTTTACACATTTTTACCAAATTTCATTAAGATCGGACCTTTTTACGAGAGTTATCGTGCTTAAGGACACATATATACAAATTTGAACGAATGGTGTTTTTAGCATCAGGGGACCTCAAATCATGGGGACCTCAAGTTATCATGGTTTCGGACTTAAGCCTTACCAAGAGACCTACGGCAATAGCTTCTTCCCTATAGGGTAAATTAGCTAAAAACGTGCTTTATTTGAACACAAATACTTGTTCAACTTTGCACAAAAACAAACAATGGTATTATTGGTATTTGCAAAAACCGTCGTTTAGGCCGCCTAAGATCAATGCAAAATGATAGAAATTGAACACTTTACACGCATAATGTGTCACCCTATCAAAGTTGTAATGTTATTCTGTGGATATCAAGTTAGCAATATCATTTACACGTGTTTATCAATGAAGATAGGATGCCGCGCATACAATTTCGTTGTAAAGAACTATAGCCTGTGAACACTCAAGCACAGAATTGGTTTGGCAAAGCAAAAACACGTCTTGATGGCAATATATGATGCTGATGATGGTCTTGCATCAAAATGCGTCTGAACATCTGACCAAAATTGTGATAACTACGTAGGAACCCCTAAGTCTATACCTCATCATATCAAGAATCAACACACTTAACTAAAAACATGGAAGGCGTCTACTGGCCTACACTATACAATTTTTCAAAAGGTTGTATGGAAACAAAAGTAAAATCGACAACTTATTTGCATTAACTGTTCACAGTAACAGTCCGTCAGTCCGCTGATAACAACGACGCCACCTCTAGATGCCAGCACCAGGTAGATGATATCAGGAGAGTCTCCCTCGATGGCTGGTAGCCAAGGGCGCCCACTGCCGCCGGCACAACACTGTCCATTGATACCCGGGGCGTGGGAGGTCCAGGGGTCGGGGACCTGGGGAGTGTAAACTGTCAAATTGTTTCAAAACGAACTTTTAGACCTCGGCTATAGTCGGTCCCAACTGAGATTAGAGCTATCTTAGACATGGTCTTTCGCGAATTGACTTGGATAGTATTCCGTTTCGCACGGGGATTTTTCCGTAGTCACAAAACCCCAGTTGTTTGGAAATTGTTACATACTACTATCATGGTAATCAATAAACGAATAAACATCTGTAAGAATAGCTTTGCAACTTTGAAACGCGAGCCAGTTCAGGCCGATGATTTGCTTGATGAAAAGTTTATAAACAAAAACGAGTTCGCACGCAGCACGCTGACGTGAGGGAAGTGAATTTCCACAAAAAACTTTTAAAACTCAAAATATGTGTAAAAACAAACATGTATTGCAATTTTTATTGAAATCTGAAAACATTGATTTTTTGGCTGTTCTGATGCTCCTGGTTTCATTTACCTGCAAAGCTGGGAATACAATTTTGCGCATTATAATGTTAGGAGAAGGTCCAGTCAGGCTTGAAAGTAGGCGTGAGTTGCTGGGGATGATAAAAGTACTCTAACAAAGGAATAACAGGCTTTTCTAGTGTAAAATCCCCATAAGACAACGTACTGTGTTTAGTCTAAACAAATTTTCTTTAATAACTCGGTAAATATTTATGCTAGAATTATAAGAGAGGGCTTAAAACTTTCGCCTCACTAATTCCCATCTTTTCACATGCATTAATTTTACATCCGGGGCTTTTCTGACCCTTTTTGGGCTCAAAAACTCGAAATTTGAAAGATTAATCCCCAAAAAAGGGTTTAGAGTTTTCCGATTGGTTTGCCCAACGAACTTGTCCAACTGATTACAGAAAGGAACGTCCCTACCGAATTTGAAGTTAATTGGACAAAAAATGTGACCGCTAGAGTGGATACACACACACATATATATACATATATACAGTATATATATGGTCGTTAGCCATTTTCAGTATGTTACTAAACAATTCACAGTATAGGGCTGCTATTATTATAAATATTAAAAAATAAAAATTCAACTGAGCACCCTTTTTAAAAGGGTGCTCAGTTGAATTTTTATTTTTTAATATTTATATATATATATATATATATATATATATATATACAATTTTGAACGACCCCCCAAAACGTGTTCGGGGGTCACGTTAGGAACTTCTATGGTAGTCCTGGGCTTAAGTTTCACCGTGCGGGTCATGCTAATAGTTCACTTTCCAAAGGAAATTCACTAATATAAAGATTTAACAATTTTAGATAAATCGTTCAAGGAGTTTTTGCGTTGTAACGGAATATTATTGACAGACGAGACAGACAACATCTTCCTTTTTCAGTAGTTTGGGTAAATGGATTTGATAATACTACTAGCTGTTTCCCGCGGCTTCGCTCGCAAAAAATTAAAAGACATTTGAAATATTAATCTGACCAGCACTATGAAATATTTGTTTATGATTTACCACACGACTTCTTTTGTAATAACTGACAAACATTTTAACTTATAAATGATATCCTCACATAAGATTTGCATCGGATCTTACAGAGCCCGTGGGTGGAGCCTGTGTTCATGAAAAATTCTAGCTTAATAGGTCTAGTAGATTTTGCGTGATGGAACTCCAAATATCCTCATACATCCAAACATAATACATCCAAACTTTCACATTTATAATATTAGCAGGAATAATGACGTTTAATTGTAGACATAGATTGAGGTTTTGGTTTGAGGTTTTTATTGAGATTCTGATCAGCAGGTGGTAGGAAAACAGGATATCTTGTAAACAATGTGCAACCATTATTCTCTTTGACCTCGTGTGAAAATAATTAGCCATTAAATGAAGAAGATTAACCATTTCATATATTTTTCAACGAAGATATTCTTTTTAAAATCACGGTTTCAGGAGAAAAACTAACTCAGAACTCAAGGGTTGTAGTTTGCGAAATCTTTAATTGCTTCGCACCCTAACAACGGTTACGGTGGTAAACTTGCGATTAGTGTATGCCATTTACCAGTGCCGCAGGTCCAGGACTGCAGTAATAGATTGGCCTGGTAACAGGTTGGCCCTGGGACAAGCCGGTATGGTAATGGGATTTTTGAATAATGGACTCAATCGTTCCACCTGCATTAACTGGGCTTTACGTTCCTCCAATTCCTGTTTGTATGGGTATTTATTTTTATTTCCCTTGTGCTATTCAAAAATTGAATGCAGTTTGAAACTAACTTTGGTAACTTTAGAAACGTAACAAATCAAATGTCTTCGGATTGGTTTTGACTAGCTCGATAGACTTAATTCTCGGATAAGGCATAGTACATGGGGGCCGAGCTTTGCTAGGGGAAGGCCAGTTAGTTTGTTTACATGACTTGAGTAATATTTCACAATTTCCCCCTGCTGATAACGGATTTTTATAGCTCATTTGCCTCTTTTCTACATTTTTAGGTCGCTCCAATTGTCATTTACAGCTCAATGTCCCATTGCTTTATTTCGGATATGACCACTTCAATAGACGTGTATATATTATTTTATATTATTGGATATATATATGCAATCTTCATTCAACATTTTTTGTCACTGCTCTCAGTAAACCACATGTTAACAATTATAAACAACACGAGTACTACTTTGACAGTTCCCTGGTTGATTATGAATAGATGTTACAATTCTTTTGTTTTGATTTTAAACTCCATAAGCCCAATGTTATTTTTTAAAACTTTTTTACATTATTTGATTATTTTGATACCAGAAATTAATTATTTCCAACATTTGAAGGAAATCGTTAGGGCCGTTTTTAAGATCAGAGTTGCAAGCACGCACCCAAGCAAGCCTTACTCATATTAGAGTGTATGATATGATAGTATAGGATAGGGTAATTATATAATGAGTTGGTCCATGTAGTACATACTCTCTGTACAAGTACAGAGTACAGGTCATAGGCGTGGCACATTCAATGAGGCCGGTTTTGCGTGACCTGGAACCCGTTTTCCTTTTATTTCAGTAAGCCTATTCGAATCCGATGTGTTTTTGGGTGTAGAAACATTCACTTGACGTGGACTGACGATTTTTACTTTCTCCCCCCTATACAAAGTATATGGAGAAAGTATTGCTTTCATCAAAATTTGAGTTGTTAGTGGAAATATTCGTTTTGGTGCGCCCTGAATCAGGGGTGGATCCAAGGAAGGGGCGTTAGGGGAGGTCGCACCTCCAAAATTTGGCCGCTCCCGTCTACATTGTTACATTAAAATTCAAAATAAGCACCTAAACGTTTGATAAATGGAATAAAATATATACCAGACAGGTGAAATTTTAAACTTCGATTGTATTATATAACACGTTACTTAGATCCACGTCTTTCACCTAAAAGCGTCTTACAAAAACATGGATATTCCCGAATATCGCGAAGTTGTTGCAGTTTTGCCAGTTGGCACACCTAAAATTCAGTGTTAGCATTGACCAACCGAGGATATTTTAAATATGATGCCCCTTAACCCTGGGGGGGAGGAGGGGGCATTTAAAACCACTCTTAAAACCACTGTATGTAGCAGAGGATCCTGTAGTGCCTCTAAAAATGGGATTTGGGCGGACATTTCGGAAAACAATTTGTTTATAAGATTTTCTGTACATTCTACCGTACTTTATCATACTAATGTTATAAATGTGAAAATTTGGATGTTCATTTGGATATATGTATGGATATTTGGAGTTCCATCACGGATAAACTAATGGAACGATTAATCTAAAATGTTGCCTGAACATAGCTTACATATCACATTAGCATATAGTCCTGATAATAACCACATCCAACCTTAGGGCTCATCCCCACGGGTCCGGCAGGTTCTAATGCAAATCTTATGGGAGGATATCATTTATAAAATTACCAGCTGTAGTTGTTTCTCGGTTACGGCAAAAGTCATATGGTAAAACTAAACAAAGATTTGATAGTGCTGGTCAGGTTAATATATTAAATGTGTTTTAATTTGTCGTGAGCGAAGCTGCGGGTAACAGCTAGTATTCTATATATGTCGTAAATAATTAATTTATACATTAAAATGGGCTAAAAGGGAGAAAGTATCAGTCAGTTTCCTGATACCGTTTATTTATTTAAGAGTACTTTGGCGTTCTACTTGCCTTACAAGGCTTTCATCGTGTTTTCCGGGTGTTAGTGAACCTATAGTATGATATTTATCATATTATAAAAAATAAAAAGCCTAAGAAAAGGGTATGTAATGTAATACTAAATACCCCCGTAGCAGCTAACCTGCGTACTCAGCGAATTTCCAATGCATATATATGTATCTTAATACCACATAAAGCCACATACCAAGTTTCATCAATATACATTCATAAATAAACGATTTGTGACATTTTAATTATTCTCCATAAGAATAACATGGCGGCTGAGTATGCAGGTTTGCTGAAGGAAGGAAAACAAAAAATGGGGTTTTATTCAAATATCAATATAACTCATTTAGGTAAAGCCACATACCAAATTTCATTAATTTATTTTCATAATTAAGGGAGATAACACGTTACTTATTCTCCATAAGAATAACATGGGGCTGAATACGCAGGTTTGCTGCTACGGGAGCCTTTGGCAAAAAATTGTTTTTTTGAGCAAATATCAATGGTCTACAACCAGATGAAGCCGTATACCAAGTTTTGTCAGTATACGTTCATAAATAAGCGAGATATAAATTTTTTCTTTTCCTCCATAAGAATAACATTAGACAACGTACTGTGTTTAGCACTTTCAATATATCGGTAACCAATTGACGTAGAGAAATGATCAAAATACCAAATTGTGTGTCTTTTTAAGCTGAATCCAATGGTAAAAACTAAAATTTGACTATTTCCAAAATTATATGTAAAAAATTCAAAAAACCCATTTTTGGGGTACAAAACCCCCCCAAAATACCCCTTAGGATAAAGCGATCTGGCTGGTTTTCGAACTTAAAGTCATAAATGTTGCTTTACACGGTTATACCAAATTTAATCAAAATCGGATAATTTTTACGAGAGTTATCGTGCTCACGGACACACATATATATATATATATATATATATATATATATGTATATATATTTATTTATATATTTTTATGTATATATATTTATATATATATATTTATGTATATATAAATATATGTATATATATTTATATATATATATACCCCCGTAGCAGCAAACCTGCATACTCAGCGAATTTCCAATGCATATATATGTATCTTAATACCACATAAAGCCACATACCAAGTTTTATCAATATACATTCATAAATAAATTTACACGGTTATACCAAATTTAATCAAAATCGGATAATTTTTACGAGAGTTATCGTGCTCACGGACACACATATATATATATATATATATATATATATATGTATATATATTTATTTATATATTTTTATGTATATATATTTATATATATATATTTATGTATATATAAATATATGTATATATATTTATATATATATATACCCCCGTAGCAGCAAACCTGCATACTCAGCGAATTTCCAATGCATATATATGTATCTTAATACCACATAAAGCCACATACCAAGTTTTATCAATATACATTCATAAATAAACGATTTGTGACATTTTAATTATTCTCCATAAGATTAACATGGCGGCTGAGTATGCAGGTTTGCTGAAGGAAGGAAAACAAAAAATGGGGTTTTATACAAATATCAATATAACTCCTTTAGGTAAAGCCACATACCAAATTTCATTAATTTATTTTTATAATTAAGGGAGATAACCCGTTACTTATTCTCCATAAGAATAACATGGGGCTGAGTACGCAGGTTTGCTGCTACGGGAGCCTTTGGCAAAAAATTGTTTTTTTGAGCAAATATCAATGGTCCACAACCAGATGAAGCCGTATACCAAGTTTTGTCTGTATACGTTCATAAATAAGCGAGATATAAAATTTTTCTTTTCCTCCATAAGAATAACATTAGACAACGTACTGTGTTTAGCACTTTCAATATCTCGGTAACCAATTGGCGTAGAGAAATGATCAAAATACCAAATTGTGTGTTTTTTTAAGCTGAATCCAATGGTAAAAACTAAAATTTGACTATTTCCAAAATTATATGTAAAAAATTCAAAAAACCCATTTTTGGGGTACAAAACCCCCCCAAAATACCCTTTCGGATAAAGCGATCTGGCTGGTTTTCGAACTTAAAGTCATAAATGTTGCTTTACACGTTTATACCAAATTTCATCAAAATCGGATAATTTTTACGAGAGTTATCGTGCTCACGGACACATATATATATATATATATATATAGATATATATATATATATATATATATATATATATATATATATATATACAGTTTCGAACGAATGGTGTTTTTGGGGTCTGGGGACCTCAAAACGAAAAGTTATCATGGTCCCGGGCCTAGGTCTTACCATGACGACTACGGTAATAGCTTCTTCCCTATGGGGGAAATTCGCTAAAAGAACTTTAGTAAAGGTACTTGACCTATATTTTACATTATCTCGACTTCTTGGAGGGGCAAAAGGCGATTGTTGCTGATAGTACCACAGAACACTCCAACACGACACTTTTAATGAACGTTAGCGTAAAGTATTACAATGTACATTTAAACATTATTTGATTAAAAGTATATTTTTAAAGCCATTTTAGTTCCACTATATAGTTATGTAGAACACTTTTCATAAGTTTTTCCAACAGTTCCGCACAAAAAGATACCCGCGGTTGCGCGGTTGCGGGTGCTACTAAAAGATTCCCTACCTTAAGACAATTCAGTCAAAAGTCAGTGATCATTGCCAAATTACCGATCGTTTAGGAGTCAGTTTTTTCAACCAAGTGAATTGCAGCATATCCAGTGTCAAGTTCCAAGGCAGTTTCAGCTCCAGTGGTCTTCCTAGTTCGCGGAACGTCGCGCCTGCGCCGGGGGGACGATGAACCACCGCACCGGTCAGAACATTCCCCATCAATCAACCTCGCGGCTACGTCGTGCGTCCATCCTCCAGAACCAAAACCGATTGGTCATTATCTCTTTAAGCGGCTCCGCCCCCGCTGCTGGCGACGAGTAATAGATATTGAGATTTATTGATTGACGTTTCCGGAAAAAACGTCAAGAGGAGTTAAAAGGAAAGCACGGTAAAATATTTAATGGAACATTCATCTCCAAATCACAACCCTAAAGGTAAACAAGCGATAGGGGTATCCTTGATTGTTTTATTTTATTAAATATTTCCTCTTCAACAGGGGCATTACCATAAATAACACTGACATCTTAAACATTTTGATTGACTCGTATAAGGCATGTATACAAAATTGTGATTTTTCGAAGTTTCTATTACTACTCATAAAATAAACTAATCGGAAAATGTGAAATATCTTGTTTAAAAATACAGTTTACTAGATGTTTTTAACGCGTATAAATGTTGGATAATTGTATAATGTTTGTAATAACCTGTTTATTATTTTTGAAGATTACACTAGAAGATTACTATCATATTGTAATTCAGGGGTATTATAAGACGGGTTTTTTAACGACGTAATCTTAAAAATATACATTGTTAAATGGCCTAATGGAGAGAGAAGAAAGTAAGAGTAATTTTTTTCATCTTGAAATCCTGCAAAGATCATATACCTCAGATTTTCATTGTATAATCTCTGCCAGAATTTTAAATTGACGTTTTGCTCTTACGTTGTATTGATTCAATGAATAAAAACCTCGTTATTAGTGTAATCTCTTTTGCGCCTTTTGACATCATTGTTGTTTAATGTTAGAAGAGAATAGCTGACCACTCAACCACCAACCTCAACCTACTATGTAAGTTAACCATTTCTTGAAAAGCTTAGCATACATTATACATATACATATATATATATATATATATATATATATATATATATATATTATTACTACGCTACATGCAAACTTTGTAAACAATAACGCTTTTTATTTTAAGATTTACTCCCATATAGTATACACTAAAACGCGCGACTTGGTGTGCAAATATGCAAACTGTCTTTAGATTTTCGTTTAGTCCATAGAACTCGAAAAAAGCTTGAGTACCCCCGTAGCAGCAAACCTGCGTACTCAGCGAATTTCCAATGCATATATCATATATGCATACCACAAAAAGCCACATACCAAGTTTCATCAATGTACATTCATAAATAAACGATTTATGGCATTTTAATTATTCTCCATAAGAATAACATGGCGGCTGAGTATGCAGGTTTGCTGAAACAAGGAACCCAAAAAATGGGTTTTTATACAAATATCAATATAACTCAACTAGATAAAGCCACATACCAAGTTGTATTATTTTATGTTCGTAGTTAACGGAGATAACATTTTACTTATTCTCCATAAGAATAACATGGGGGCTGTGTACGCAGGTTTGCTGCTACGAGAACTATCGGAAAAAACGTTGTTTTGTGCAAATATCAATGGACCACAACGATATAGATAGAAATATCAATATAACTCACCACATAAAAAGCGCGCCACACGCTTGCTATTTTTCACGTCTACGGGATGAAATAAAAGACGTTACAACACTTAAAGCCCTCTACTTTCTATTAAAATTTAAGAGTAGAGAACTATTACAATTATTATTCTTGGTCACAATACAGTTCTAATGCTAATTATTTTTGTTTTTGCGAACTGAACTTGTAGCCTAATCATATCTGTCTTGTCTAATTTACATTTCCAATTACATCAGCCCACACTCGTAACGGTGCAGGGACGATTCATTAAACACCACTCCTATTGCGGAAAGTTCATGCCACCATTCCCGCCCATTGGGTCAACTGCAGGGTTTGTATCATCTTGTATCAACTCCCAAAGTTGTAAGTAGGGTTTCTGGCAGAAAACTCCATATCACTTAAAACCCAATATTTGGAAATTTTGCCCATCTCGCACCTACTACTGGACTACTGGACTAATGGAGCTGAAGTTGGGTAGGAAGATAGCTAATACACTCAAATCAAACATAAGCTACTCCTGATTATACAACTCCACCCTTTCTTATTCCAATGTACCATCAAATACCAATTAATGTATCGATTGATATCAAGTTTAGCAGGAAGATAGATAAATAATACACCAGAATCAAAAATACATTTTCCTCCATTCCAAAAATCCCTTGACATTCAAAGTTATGTTTACCCTCACATTCCTAATAACGGAATAATGTAGATAAAATTTGGTAGGAAGAAAGATACCCGGGAGCCAATCATAGACCGTACTGAAAATCTTTTGGAGGTCTGTCGTACTGGCATTGATTTTGAAATTATCAGTGTTAACCTTATAACGGTCTTATTCGAATCTACAATATTAAAATAATTTCTTGATATTTGTTCGGCGATTTTCGACCTTTAAAACTACCGTTTTAAATACGTGTTTGGTATCATTGGAAGGCTCTTATAAAACGGATTTTTAACAACGTAATCTTAAAAATATACATTGTTAAATGGCCTAATGGAGACAGAAGAAGTAAGAGTAATCTTTTACATCTTGAAATCCTGCAAAGATCATATACCTCAGATTTTCTAGATGTTGGGGGTTTGAAAAACATCCATGTTCACATCTTTGCCCCACAGGCCTTCAAATTTCCAATGTTAATCTTATGTAGTTATATTTTATTTAGGTAGACAGCTGATCAATGTAAACTTTCCAAAATGTGGCTCTACGTCCGCTAGCTTCCCGAGCATAGAACGGGACATCACCTTTTCACTGGGAATCCACGTAAATCAAAGAGTATTATTATAAACCTGTTAGTTATTTTGTAAAACAAACATTATTGTTTGAAAATCTCTTATTAAAGACCTTATTTATTTATTTATTTATTTAATAAATGCCAAACGAACGAAACCGCGGGTATTAGCTGGTATGTACATAATGTAGGAATAAGATAAGGAAAATGATTCTCTCGAATTCCACAAAACGCAAATAATATAATGAGAATGGACGAAAATTGATCCCTTCACTGGTCTTTCACGCCCACAAGCCCCCATGTGTGCGCCAGTGTTCCTAGCACCCGTTAATTATGTATTAGCAAAATACTGCGTAGTACCTAGTAATTTGAAAGAGGTTTTTTAGCAGTCGACGTGGAAGCGGCGCGCTGCGAAGGAACGGTGCCGATGCGTGCATTGTGTTACAATGTGCGTGTGCGTGTGTGAGTTGGCTGCCTACTGACACAAACAATGCCTGGTGGGCGGTGGACTGAGTCAGTGGTGTTTGTCAGAATCATCATCACCCGAGCCTTCAGTCAACATATGCTACGCGATTCGAATTTCAAATCATCCCAGTGCCGTTCGATCTCTTGCGTTGTTTTGGTTTCAAATCAAGCAAAAAGAAGCGTGGTTCGAATATTTGCACCTCAGTTCGTTTCTCATCACGTTCTCTTTGTGTATGGATGTTTACAAAAAAAGTTTTCACTCTTACTATACCATCATATATTAGCTTCTTCTCTTACTTAAATTGAATTCTAGGATTTTGGGCAAGAGGACCTGTGAAATCCTCCGGTGTTCCTTTGAATGCATATATGCATATATGAAAACAAAGGCTTTCGTCCGTCCTTCGTTGATTGATTTTCTTGAAAAGCTCATCTAAATTACAACTAAAACATGACGTAACTTCCATGCGGGAAATTGTTGCGTGCAAGAGCTAGACACCACGGGTGCTATTGGCATTTTGGACCGATCTTCCCCTCGTGTCCTCACTTTTCGTCAAACCGTGCAAAATTCTACGTCATTCTGCTTCCTTTTTTTCTGTGCTGAATCTTAATTTGACCATTCAATATAATTATAAATCATCACGACTTCTTCTACTAAAAATATCTAACAGTTATTTTTATATTGTCAATTTCTCCTTCTTTCCGATGGCTCAACAATTTTTCGCACAATCCAAAACCTCTACATAGTGATGTCTTGCATTACACTCCCTACATCCCAAAAATTGCATGTTCTCCATTTTTACAGCCAAATACGTCCTATACCTGAAACTTGAAGCTTAGAGCGGGCGGACGAGGCTGTGCGATTATGCTCGCGACAAGTGGCCAACTGAGACCACCGGCACGTCGCGTCACGGCTCGTTGGCGGCGATGTTCCACCTGTTCCCCGGATAAATTGAAACAATCAGGGAATTGAGCGATCCATTCGTCACGTCTGCCACAAAGCACCTCGGCGGCCCTGGCACTGACCCAAGGACGTTGGTAGCGGTCAGTTAACCTGCCTGGTGTGTAGTCATCAGCCATTCTTCATATTTCTGGATGGATTGATTTTATTTTTATTAGTACCCAGAATCATGTTTGATTGGAAAAGTCCACTCAGTTTGTTCTGAATTACATCTTCCTCTTATTACACTTCACATACCACACGATCGTCACTTTGACAGTCGACTCGCTTTTGAACAGCTTTGTGACTTTTTGATTTGAAACTCCATAAGCCCAATCTTTCTAATTTAAATTTGTGCCTAACAAATTAGAGTTTTCTTATGATGGGGCCTGTCTATAACACATGTGAAACCCGGAAATTAATTAATTTCAACGTTTGAGGGAAACAGTTAGTACCGTTATTGAGAAAAGAGTTACAACCACATACAATACAATACATACATACATACATACAAAACAAACAAGCAAACAAACCAGTCTCATCTGTATTTAAAACGCTAATTTTAGAATGTATGTAATCTAATAGGAAATCCCCCATGTCAACCAGTTTAATAGAGCATCCATTTTTTGTTTACTGCAATCGTTGTAGCAGAAAAGCCACGGGAAACAGAAAACTTATTGGACTGGGAGCTGGGAGGTCAAAAATTACATCATAAGGTCCACAGGAATAACCTGTGCCATTTCGAAGGGGCATCTTCGGGGATGAGGAAAATGTGTTTGAGGATTTTTTTGATTTTTCAAGTTTGTCCACCTGTGGTAAAGCCCCAAAAAATCTTGTCCACCTAGGTGTTTTTGTGATCCCCAAAATGTATACAACGAAATGGCATATGTCAAATCCGTGGACCTTATGACGTAAACTTTGACTTTTTTCGAATTTTGATTCTGTCCACCTGGGAAAAAGCCCCCAGATTGACGGTCCACAAACACATTTTCTTCATCCCCGAAGATGCCGCTTCGAAATGGCACAGGTTTTTACTGTGGGCATTATGACGTAATTTTTGACCTCCCAGCTCCCGGTCCATATATGTTTTAAGAAAGGACAAGCTAGTATTTTTAAAGCCAAGGAAAAATTCTTGGGTGGTGGTGAAAGAAAAAAATTATAAACAGTTCAAGTAGGAGGTACTTATAAAATAAACTGTTTTTATTCTGATTTAAACTATGATACAGTTATTTGTGGAATATTTTTACCGGTAGGCTAAAGAAACTTGTATATTAAAATACATTGTCAAGTTATAAATTGATGTTTAAAATAAGTAATTAAAATATAAAATTGTATTTAGATACTGATATATCATCTAATTGTTTAAACTGTCATCAAGATACAATTTACTGTAATTTATAAAGAAATGAAAACAAATCGGACAAGTATTCTATCTCTCACTAGTTTGTCATTAATATTTTGTTTAGTTTGTAACTTCTAACTTAATTGAACGTAATTAAAAACATAATTTTTAAATATAAACGCATAAGTACAGAGAGCAAGAAACATCTTTGGTTGTATTGAGCGAAACGCTCACATATGACACAGTGTTTCCATCGTTGTAACGTTATTGTTTGACCCTCATAGAAGTAACTGTCCAGAACTTGATGACAGTCAACAGCAATCACAGTGTGCAAAATCCGCAAAGCAGTATTTGCAGGGGAAATTAACGCAAAAGCTGTAAATAATACATTTTACTACACTCATATAAGTGGGTTGGGGCAGATAGTGTTGTTATCCACATGTACGACAATAGCGAAGGAGAGAATTTGGGGGAGGGGAAGTGTAACGTTTTTCAGCTCCGTTTTCTACCTGGTTTGCCCGTGGATCAAAATACATGTCCTGACTGAGCCAAGAGCCGTAGATCAAAAGGTTCATACGCGCTCAAATGTCCGTCCGCGCATCTGTCCTGACACCGTCGCGGTCACCGAGTATAGCATCATAGAATACTAAATAACTTTGCATGGTATGTGTTGTAACAGCAAATTATGTTAACAATATACGTCTTACGACACAACAAAATCCTGTATTTTATTTATTTTATGCACGACGCGACGTGGGAAATATACATAAAATAGATGAATCTGGTAACATTTGAGAGAAAGGAAAAATTAAGGCAAAGGATTTGCTAACATATTTTTTGCTAAAATTTAATTCGGAATGCACTGAGTGTACAGATTTCCTGCGAATGGACTGCTATAAAAATCAAACTATTATAGTTGGCATATCTTTATCCATTTAATATACAATCCAGTATTAACTCATTTCAGTAATATTTTAATATATTGTATTCCTAATTGGTCAATTGGAAGAAGAGAACAGTATAGTTAAGAGCAGATTTAGTTAATAGCACCTCGAATCCTATTTTTATTTATATATCAACATCATATATTTTTCTAAACATGTTTCATATTTTCACCTTACCAAGTATTGAATATAACTAACCGAATAACCGGGCGCTCATTGTATGGGCTATCAACTATTACCTCCAAAGGACAAAATAACTACACAGTTTCAAATTTTTCATTATTCAATATCATGCATTTTTATATCATAATTGATTTATTTAAAACAGTGCTAAATTATTAAACACAACGAACATGAAACTAGAAGAAATTCTTAAAAAAGTATTAAAATCATTATGATTGTTCAGTACTTTTGAAACAAACCAAGATTACTATAGAAGTAAGGACATGGTTATAACGAGAATCGGGACCATCAAACTTTGTACGTGTGGAGATGGTTAAATTTGTCTACTCCCCCATTGTGTTACGTTTCAATTCTATGTATTTACTTCATTATACTTCTCATCATGTTATGTTTTATTTTCACCATCCGTTTATAGTTTAGTTACTTATTTTGTTACTTTGTTGTTTTGTTTATAAGACAAATGTTTGGCAAAATTTATATCTTTATATTCTAAAAGAACTAGGGATTCCACGAGTGTAAATAACTTGTAGGTTAGTCCGTAGATTATACTACCTTTATGAAATAGGTGGCGATCTGTCGGGGGTGGCTACTTGTCTCGGTGGCGATCTGTCGATAGCGTACCCGACAGATCGCCACCTTCCCGGCTACGTCAAGTCGCCACTCCAACAGATCGCCACCTTCTTTACTCCGAGGTGGCGATCTGTCGGGGGTGGCTACTTGTCTCGGTGGCGATCTGTCGATAGCGTACCCGACAGATCGCCACCTTCCCGGCTACGTCAAGTCGCCACTCCAACAGATCGCCACCTTCTTTACTCCGAGGTGGCGATCTGTCGGGTACGCTACCGTCAGATCGCCAACTCGCGCGGTTCGCACGGCTTACAAAGGTGGCGATCTGTCGGGGTGGCGATTTGACGGGGTGGCGACTAGAGGCGGTCCCATAATCTCCCCGTAGTAGTTGGGATAGTCAGGGCCATCGATATGTATACACACAATATGTGTACATATCGATGGTCAGGCCTCGTTATTATCTTTGATGAAACAAATCCACAAGATTCTTTTAGCGAATTTCCCCTATAGGGAAGAAGCTATTACCGTAGGTCTCATGGTAAGATTTAAGCCCGAGACCATGACAAATTTTTTTTTTAGGTCCCCAGATGACTAAAACACTATTTGTTCAAATTTATATATATGTATATATATATATCTATATCTATATATATATATATATATATATATATATATATATATATATGTGTCCGTGAATGCGATAACTTGAGTAAAAAACGTCCGATTTCGATGAAATTTGGCTCAAATGTGTAAAGTGACATTTATGACTTTAAGTTCGAAAACCAGAAAAATCGGGCCATGGTAAGGGGGGTTTATGGGGGTTTTAAATTTTCCGAAAATCGGTTTTTTGCATTTTTTACCCTAAAATTTTTAAAACACTTAATTTTGGTTTTGACCATGTTATAGAGCTTAAAAAAACAAATAATATGGTATTTTGAATTATTAAGCTAGGTTAAGTGGTTGCGGAGAAAATCCAAAAAAACCTGCTCATAAAATCTCCTATGTTAATCTTATGGGAAAAAGGTTTTTGGCTTTTCCTAAGTTAATTTTTATGTAAACTTCACATTTGCTTTTACCAATCAACTCAGCTCCACAAAACAATCATTTTGGTGTTTAAATTGTGATTCTACGTCCAACCGTTGCAGAGATATTCAAAGTGCTAAACACAGTACGTTGTCCAATGTTATCCTTATGGAGGATAAATAAAATTTGTTATCTCCATTATTAATGAATGTATATTGATGAAACTTGGCACGTGGGGTCACGTAGAACTGGTATATTGATATTTGCTCAAAAAATTGATTTTTTGTTGATTATCCCCGTAGCAGCGAACCTGCGTACTCAGCCCCCATGTTATTCTTATGGAGAATAAGTAAAATGTAATGACTCCCTTAATTATAAACATAAATTAATAAAACTTGGTATGTGGCTTCACCTTGTTGAGTTATATTGATATTTGCATAAAACCCCATTTTTTTAGTTCCTTGTTGCAGCAAACCTGCTTACTCATCACCAATGCTATTCTTATGGAGAATAATTAAACTTGTACATATCGCTTATATATGAATATATTTTTATGAAACTTGGTATGCGGCTTTATATGGTATTAAGACATATATTATGCATTGGAAATTCGCTGAGTACGCAGGTTTGCTGCGACGGGGGTATTTATACATGTCGAGAAAAGTATAACAGTGAATCGTTACATACTGATGTAGATGGGTTTCGCTCCTAAAATGTAACATGTATATCCAATATATATGTGTATATATACAGTCCATATAAAATTCTACCAATTCCCATTTAAAATAAATATAGTTATGGATTTTCATTGAAACTAAATAATTACTGGAGAAGATATAGTTGTCAATTTGGGAAACTTGTTTTCATAAACCCATTAGTTCATTTTTACTGGTGTGAGAACATCGTTCTCTGTTACTTGATGATACAGAATCAAATCGCCGTTCTTCATTCTTTGTGGATTAAATCCACGAATCCACAATAATCCCTTGCACTTGTGATCACAGTAATCGCTATCGTTTGACTTACAAGCTGTCATTTCCAGCGTAATGTGAGGTTGAAGAGCGCCCGGAGTGATATTCGAGTAACAGCTGTCGTTTGTTGAAGATTATTAGATGGTCGGTCTTTACTTGACTAGTGGTTTATTCTAGTGCAGTTTTTTTTTACTGTCGAGGGGTTAATTTATGTTATCTAATAAACCTTGAAGACATGTTTTTTGTTTTCTTTTGAATTTGTAATCCTACGTTTCTTTCTTGGTAAGCATGTTCTCACTAATCATGAATACACCCAAATATTCGGCCGACTACTGAAGAGTCTACATCACCGGAAGTTGCCGGACGCCATCTTGGTGTTTTGTTCCATAAGGCCAATGTTAACTTTGTGCCTCCGTTACTCCTCACCTTATCGTCACAAACGATTAATTTTGGTGTCAAATTAAAGGTTTCGTCGTCCTCTAGGGAAATACAATAGTCGAATTTGGATTTTGTCACAAATTAATGAGAACATGTACAGTGTTTCAGTTCAAAATTAAACTATTTATTATGTAGCTATGGTACCCAAATTAAAAAATTCGACATTGTATTTCCCTAGAGGACGGCGAAACCTTTAATTTGACACCAAAATTAATTTTATGTGACGTTCAGGTGAGGAGTAATGGAGGCACAAAGTTAACATTGGCCTTATGGAGCAAAACTCCTAGATGGCGTCTATCAACTTCCGGTGATGAAGACTCTTAAGTGGTTGCGGATACAATCTAAATACCCCCGTTGCAGCAAACCTGCATACTCAGCGAATTTCCAATGTATATATATATATATATAATATATATATATATATATATATAGTATATATATATATACTATATACAGCCACTTACCAAGTTGCATAGATACATATTAAAATACCACTGTAGCAGCAAACCTGCGTACTCAGCGAATTTCCAATGCATATATATGAATATTAATACCACATAAAGCCACATACCAATTGTCATCAATATACATTCATAAATAAACGATTTATGACATTTTAATTATTCTCCATAAGAATAACATGGCGGCTGAGTATGCAGGTTTGCTGAAGCAAGGAACACAAAAATGGGGTTTTATACAAATATCAATAAAACTCACGTAGGTAAAGCCACATACCAAATTGAATTAATTTATGTTCATAATTAAGGGAGATAACACGTTACTTATTCTCCATAAAAATAACATGGGGCTGAGTACGCAGGTTTGCTGCTACGGGAAATATCGGCCGAAAAATGTTTTTAGTGCAAATATTAATAGACCACAACGATATGAAGCAATATACCAAGTTTCATTAGGATAAGTTCATAAATAAGCGAGATATACAATTTATCTTATTCTCCATAAGAATAACATTGGCCAACGTACTGTGTTTAGCACTTTCAATATCTCTGTAACCATTTGACGTAGAGCAATGATGAAAACACCAAATTGTGCGTCTTTTTAAGCTGCAATGGAAAAAACTGAAATTTGGCTTTTTCAAAAATTACAAGTACAAAGCTCAAAAACCCATTTTTGGGGTACAAAACCCCCCCAAAATACCCCTTTGGATAGGTCGATCTGTCTGATTTTCGAACTTAAAGTCATAAATGCTGCTTTACACGTTTATACCAAATTTCGTCAAAATCGGATTATTTTAACGAGAGTTATCGTGCTCACGGACACACACACACACACACACACACACACACACACTATATATATGTGTGTGTGTGTGTGTATGTATATTATATTATATATATATATATATATATATATATATATTACTAAACAATTCACAGTATAGGGCTGCTATTATTATAAATATTAGAAAATAAAAATTCAACTGAACACCCTTTAAAAGATGCTTTATTAAAAGATTTTAAAAGGGTGCTCAGTTGAATTTTTATTTTCTAATATATATATATAAAAAACCGACGGTATATATATATATATATATATATATATATATATATATATATATATATATATATATATATATATATATATATACAGTATTGAACGAATGGTGTTTTTGGCATCTGGGGACCTCAAAACGAAAAGTTATCATGGTCCCGGGCCTAGGTCTTATAATGCCGACTACAGTAATAGCTTCTTCCCTATAGGGGAAATTCGCTAAAACGTGTTCATAAAATCTCCCATGTTAATCTTATGGGAAAGAGGTTTTTAGGTTTACTGTAAACTTCACAGTTGCTTTTGCCAATCAGTTCTGCTTTACAAAACGATCATTTTGGTGTTTAAACTGTGATTCCACGTCCAACCGATATTCAAAGAGTTAAACACAGTACGTTGTCCAATGTAATCCTTACGGAGGATAATTAAAATTTGATATCTCGATTATTTATGAATTCAAATTGACGAAACTTTGTATGTGGATTCACCTATTACTGGTATATTCATATTTGTACACAAAAAAATAATGTTTTGGCAATTGACCCCGTACCAGCAAACCTGTATACTTAGCCTTAATGTTATTCTTATGGAGGATAAGTAAAGTTTTATATCACCCTTAATTATGAACATAAGTGATAAAACTTGGTATGTAGCTTCACCTGGTTAGGTTTTATTGCATAAAAACACATTTTTTATCTTTCTTGTTGCAGGAAACCTGCGTACTCATTATTCAATGTTATTCTTACGGAGAATAAATAAAATGCTATACATCACTTATTTATTTATGTATTTTTATGAAACTTGGTGAGAGGCTTTATGTCGTAGTGAGAAACATATACGCAGGTTTGCTGCGACGAGGGTATTTCTTCATCTGATGCTCAGTAAAAACTGTCTCAAAATTCCTACCTAGGCCGAAGTAAACTGGTTTGATGTTATAAAACTGATATTGGGTACAAAAATAACCAGCAATGGTCTATTTACTTGTCATATGTTGAAGTAAGTTTCACATTTATTTAGTACACGTATTCAAAATTCCATCTGTTATAGTAGAAATAAATACAAACAATCAATAAGTCGATATGATGGAAAAAGAGAAACCGTAAAAAGTATTATCATAATTGTTATTTTGTCACGACGTAACAATTGTAAATTGTGTTTGTGTGTTTTGTTTTTTAAAACAAATTTCGCAGTTTTACTACTAATTTTATCATGACTACAGATTTAGACCCACGGTTTGCGATGAGCGACAAGATATTCGACTCCGAGTCCCTGTCAGGGCTGGACCAGGAGGCTGACAGTTCCGACGACGAAGACGACGTCGAGTGGTTAAAACACGTTTCCTTGCCGAAACAGGACATTCCGCCGGAATACTGGCAGATGCAGAAGATGGTGAAATATTTGAAAGGTAGCACCCCGAGCACGACAGCCTTGGTGTTGGGTTGCCTCAACGATTACGATCTAGACTCGGAGTTCATGCAGTTGGCGCTCCGTGAGGGGAACACGCTGGAGCTTTTGGTGAACATTCTCGAAACTTCAGACAGAGACTTCAGGTGCAAAAAAACAGCACTGATAATTCTGAGCAGGGCCACGCAGCATGTCGTGATTCAGCACGAAGTGACCAACATCGGGATCGTCCCCTTGCTGGTCGACCTGCTGACAGACCCGGCACGCGATCTGCAGAAGCTGGCTGCCGCAGTGATTGCCAACGTGGCCAAACTGAAGAAGAGCGGTAAGCAGGTGCGGACCTGCGGGGGAATACCCATCCTGGTGCATTTGCTGGACGTGGACGAGTACATGCTGCGACGCCCGACGGCAAAGCTGAGTCTAGACGAGGCAGAGCAGGTGGCGGTGACGTCGGACGCCGCTAGAGCGCTGTGGTCTCTCTCGCAGTCCAACCACAACAAGGCCGACATGCAGACGGCGGGCATCATCGGCCTCTTGCCCAAACTGCTGCAGTCGGGGCACCAAGAGATCGTCATCCGGACCATGGGAATTCTGCAGAACTGCGGGAATCTGCCGGAGTTCCAAATGGCGATCTATACGATGGATCTAGTCAAGGACATCGTGAAGCTGTTTAGCTCCGACAACGAAGAGTTGAAGAAACTGTGCGCTCTGGCGATATTCAGGCACGCGGACGACGATAAGATTCGCACGCTGGTTCGCAAACACAACGGCCTGACGCCGCTTGTGCGACTGCTGCAGAAGGATACCACCAAGGAGAACACGGAGCTCATTACCGCTGCGACCGGGGCCGTGTGGAAGCTGGCGATCAGCGAGGACAACGTGCGCCAGCTGGACACCGTGGGCACGATCCCCACGCTGGTGAAGCTGCTGGACCACGACGACGAGACCGTGCTGGTGCACGTGGTGGGCGCGCTGGCGGAGTGTGCCAAGCTGAGCCACAACGCGCCGGTCATCAAGAGAGCCGGGGGTATAGAGCCGCTGGTGGAGCTGCTCAACAAGACCAACCAGCCGCTGCTGGCCAACACCGCCCACGTGCTGGGGGAGTGCGCCTGGGACCCGGACTGCATGGCGGAGATGGAGGAGCACGACGCGGTGCGGCTCATCTGGTCGCTGCTCAAGAACCCGTCCACCAAGGTCCAGGCCAACGCCGCCTGGGCGCTGGTGCCGTGCATCCAGAACGCCACGGAGTCGGGCGAGATGGTGCGCAGCTTCGTGGGAGGCATCGAGCTGATAGTGAAGCTGCTGCAGTCGTCGGACAGCCGCGTCGTGGCCTGCATCTGCGCCGCTCTGGCCATGGTGGCAACGGATCAGGAGAACCTCGCGGTCGTCACCGACCTGGGAGTGGTCACGATACTCTCCCAGCTCTGTAAGACCGCCGGCGACAACCAGTTCCTGCAGGAGCATCTCGCCTCGGCCATAGCCAACTGTTGCAACTGGGGGAAGAACTGCTTCGAGTTCGGTCGCCTGGGCGCCGTCACCCCTCTAATGAACTTCCTGTACAACAGCAACGAGAGGGTGCAGGCCACCACCATCGGCGCCCTCAGCCACCTCTCGGCCGACCCCTTCAACTGCATCACCCTCCACCAGAGCGGCGTAGTCCCCTTGCTGATCAAGGCGGCGGGCTCGACTGATCTCAAGAAACAACAAGCTGCAGCGAAATGCCTCGAGAACATTAGGAAACTCGCGCTTATAGCGGATAAAAAACGAACAAAGCAGATCATGTAAACAAAATCCGTAGCCTATGAAGTTGTTACCCTGTACGACGTTCGGTCCGGGATCGTGAGCGGTGAATTAACTCTAAATTAAAAATATAAAGTATAGCCTATGTGTAAAAGATCATCGGATGATTACAACATAGTTGACAAAAACAACATCAACGTGATTTGTTTAATTTATAGTATTTAAAGGCTTAAGAACAAACAGCTTTACTGCTTAACGAAATGGCGCTTGCTTGCTAATGGTTGCAAAGAGTGGCTATTGTGAAGAGTCTGACTTCAAAAATTATATTACACCAATAACTAACCCCGGCCCAAGATAATAAATTTATTGTTTAGCGTTTAAAATTTGTATTTCCAAATTTTACTTGTCTGACCACTGGCGGGAAAATCCGCAACCAATTTAAATATAATCTACATCATACCCCAGGCTAAACCTCTACACATAGAACAACGAAATTTGGCACGTACACTCTTTTCATAACGTAGGTAACCACTAAGAAGGGATTAGAAGAAATTCCCATAGAGCTATGCCCCACGGGGCTTCAAAATTCCAATCCTGTGTTATTCTTATGGACATTCACTTTGGTTTAAGCTGATACATGTTCAAACAGCTGATTATGATTCATAGTAGTTCCACGGGTCAACCTCAGAATGCAACACACACAACTGTTGTTTTCCCGGGTGTCTTCGGGTACGATGGCAGCTAGTTTGAAATATATATTATACTTCCAGTAAAAAATATAAGCACTTTTTAACAAAACCGCATTATAAACTCTCTAAGTACGCAACAGATCGGATGAATTATAAACACGATCCATTTACATGCGCTGTCTACGCAAATTTTGAAAAATCAAATTCCTGATAAATAAAAATAATACCAATACTTAACAGGGAAGTAAAAGATATTTCATTTTTTAGTAAGGTAAAAGCAAGGCTCAAAATCCAATAAAGGTTTTCGTTTTGATGTCTTTAGATACTGAAAAACTAATGGTTAAAGTTTTAATTGCACCAAGGACTATGAGGTCAAGATTGTTTTAAGTTTACAATAAAAGTAACGTAGTGATAACAATTGCACTTTAATTTAAAATAATTATTGACACTGTTTGGAACGGTAGCTGTTTGCCTTTGTCTGTTGTCTAAGAGCTGAAGCCAATCCCTTGGTCCTATCGAATGAATGAATTATTCATGAGGGCTTGGCGACACCGGTTTCTTGATTCTTATCCACAACAAATTATAGCACCGGCTGACAAATTGTCTTTTTTAGACATTGTAGTTGGAATTTCCAGGCCCTTTAGATTTCTTTTGGAATGCCAGAGCTTTGTCTGTTCTAACCGAACTTCTTATTAAAAGAAAAAAAAAATTACATCCGATTATTACGTGTTAAAATTGTCAGTGTAACGAACACTTTTTCAAAATGTAATCCTAAAATTAGTATTGTGCTCGATTACGTAAATATTTGTTTTCCTTGTTCAGATTCAAGAAGGCGTAGACGATCGGTAAGCAGATTAATATCAAAAGTGAAAACATTGACAGCCGGTCGACACCTATCTCCTGTCAGAATGTACGGTCTTTCGTTGTTCACAGTTCGGCCGTCAAAACAGCAATCTGGCAGCTTACCACCCGAATTAGAATGAGAAGGAACAATCAAGGTTTTTTTACTGACTTCAAACTTTTAAATGGTTTTAAATATTTTGGTTTTGCATATTTAATACTGCTTGTGACTTTTGTTAACCGTTGCTTTACTTAATCTTCATCGTGAAGGAGCAATTCTACTGTACGGGGATGGCTTGATGGCAGCAAGTAAGCGAAGGGGTTCAGGGGAGGTTACTCCCACCATCAACTTCGCTCACTTTTGCCTTTGATGTACTCTTGCCATTAGATAGAGTCCAATGGAATACATAACCCATTGGACAGAGAGATTTCGTTTTTCGGTTACAAAATTGTATCACAGCTGATCCATCTACATCATCACACAACAAATGATAGTGACACATCAACTCCGAACCATTTTTTTAGGCTCAATCATGGTTCCAACCAGCCGTATTTAATATGTTCACAGCTGGTTATGATCCTCACTAAAAGTGTTATGGTACCGCTATTCAATTCCAGTAATTACTCGCTCAGAACCCGATTCTCACAGCTTAAATGGACCATTTAACCTCTCTTTGTAGGACGCGATCTTCCATCTCATCGTCCTACTTGTACATCGTCCCAGAGATCGAGAGATCCGATATGGAGGAGACGATGCACATCCGAGTCATCAGATACATCGCGATCTGGTAACATCACCCTCTCCCTCTCTCGCTCTCCCTCGCCTGCAGGGAAGGACAACGGACTGCGGGTTTACTAGGTCACGGACAGGCGATAAGGATCCTGAAACTGAACCGCTAATGGGACGGGTGGGGCGAAAGGGTTGCAAGCGTTGGTCTGGAGAATGCTTAGTGAGTTAAAATATAAACAGGAGTCACTTCTCTCAGGCAAATAACCTTCAAGAAGCGTGTCGTCGTATTTCGTATTTTCGTATTTTATTACAGCTGTTCTCCGTGCGAAGAACGGGTACACATTATACTAATATTATTTAAAATTTTCATAGTTGGAACATCCTGCATGTTTTTAAATAGTATCATTGATAGTATATACACACATTTATTATTCCTGATAAACTGAGCTTTTCTCTTATATGCCACTGATAACATTTATTGAAGAATAACAACTATAAACAAATTTGTGTTTCAAAAGTGTTTGAAGTAAAACATTCAAATGACTTTAACGTCTTTTGATTCTTAACAACCATCTAGTTTACACCCGACTAGCTTTGTTATTTAATTTTTGATACCAACGAAAAGTAATATTTACTGCTATACGATTGAACTGTGTTAGGCACTGATTTCATTACCCCTTGGATGTATCAATCCAAGATCCCCTTGGACGTATCAGCACTTGCTCCTACAACTTAGTACTAGATTTACTTATCTTCTGCCGCAGGTCCAGAGATACATGTCAACCCAGAAGAGTTGGGGGAGTACTCCGAAGGCGACCTGCTCTTCCCCGCCTCCTCCCACTGGCCCAAGGAAACCGTGCCCCACGAGATCAGCCCTTACTTCAGTAAGTAGGAAGACCAAGAATATCGGTGCGCGGCATTGTTCCAAAAAATCATAACTCAAAAAATCGTAGTTTCGATGCCATAACTCCAGAGTATCGATAAAGTTGTTTCGTAAAAATATTCGGGTGTAGTTTCCGACTGACAACTAAAATGGACTGACCGTATTCAGATTGTCAGGTAATATATTTTTGCCTTTAGATAAATTAACTGAATTTTATCAGACATAGACACTAAAGCGACTTATTTTGCAACAACAAGTTATTACAAAACTAAAGGTATACAGTGTATATTTTTACTTTAAAGTTCGGTAGGTGAGTTTTCTGTCCCAGCGATGTCGCGACGAGCGGTTGAGATGAAGGTCGTCTTATCAGTAGCCAGGGCGGTCCAAGGACGGAGAACAGAGTAGGCCTACCATTCGGACCACGCACACGCGATGAGACGCCCGCGATGGATACAATACATATTACATAATGTAACATATCCTATTACAGGGTATGCAGGAGGAGCTGGATATAATTAAATTAGGTTATGCTATATATTGTTGTTACCAGTGGCGTGGCTCCAAGTGAAGATGTACTGTGGAGTGTCAACTCTCTGAGACTTCATGGTGGAACCTAAATATGATTTGAATATGGATTAAACTAGGGATAGATAATAGTTGAAGTATCCAGGCTGTAGTGATACGGATGGTAGATCAAAGATTCGAATCGTTTGCAACCTACGGGTATAGGAAGTAGACGGTAAATACATTTAGGAGAAGAGTTGACTTTTTTAATACCTTATTCATTACAGAAGAGATTTTATCTAAAAAAACGAGATGTTGAATACTGTACAAACAAGCAAAATCAATAATGTATAGTTAAACATATTAAAAAATGTATGTATCGTGCAAAAGGAACTAATATAATTAAGAACAACATTATTAAGAATAATTACGAACCATGATTACAAAAACAATGCAATTAAAAGGTACAAATGTTACCGACTAAGAAAGCGAGCTTCTGAAATACGTGAATTAAATACCTAATGAAATACTGCTTGAAAATCTGTTTGTCATTTTATAAAATGTCTTTGCTCATTTGAAACTGTTATTGATTAAAAATATTTGTAGGTCAATGAAAATCCCTATGGACAATTTAAGTCACAGTTTTTCATCTTAAAATAAACAGTAGAATCATTCAAAGCAGTATTGCTCAGTACCCTGGCTGAATTATCGTCCGTCTGTCGCTGTCGCAGTCGCAGTGACAGCAGAGGGCAAGGCCGCTCAAGAAGGTCGCGGTCCCGCTCACTGGACGCCCACGCGCTCCCACTAGACGACTGTGCTGGGCTGGAGCATCAGTAATAGGAGTGCAATCACACATGGTCGACAACGAACCAGTCAACTTGGTCACACTCGGAATGAGGTTTTTGGAATCTCGTTGGTTTGTTAGAACAAAATATGTCAACAAATGTTAGAACACGGGGTGATCTGGTGTATGGAAAGGGTGGAAGTGGTCCTGGAAGGGTGCGAAAAGAATTTTCGTTACAGCGAGAGGGACGAGTGTCTGTCACGTCCAACGAGCTTCGATGGCTGCGTTATTACAATTAAACGCATTGTTTAAAGATATATGAGAATATTCCTGCAAAAATTCGTAAAGATAAATCGTAGAATAAGTAGTAACTGTAAATATGATTATAGCTTCAAAAGATATAAAGTGCGGGATAGGTATATGTTTGAATTTCACGTAACTATCTTCTTCCGAATTTCAGACCTATTTCATACATCTGATGATGTCTTTCAACTGATCACGCAGGTGCAGGATGAGCAGGCACATAAAGCCTCAAATTTAAGTTCAGGTATCACAAGCAACCATCTACTCTTGTTATTTTCAAGATTAATTCGTTTGAAAAATCTATATTTTCAAGTCCTTTAAAACGTAGTGGTACGAAAGTTGTCCAAAAGCAATAACTTAAGACGGGGCTCCAGTCATCTGCCACCCATAATACCCCATAATACTGTCTGTGTTTTCTCCCGTAAGACCAATGTTCAAATGTTTCAAAGCCCGTCCCTCCTCAACGGATAATATCCGAAATCGTTATTAATTTATGGTTCGTTTTAAAGAACAAAAATTACCTAGCAATTTCAGTGAGCTGAATTTCAATATCACAGATAATTACAAAATAAAAAATCGTAAATATTGAACATTGTGGAATTTTATTGAACGATTATTGTTTGTGATACCAACATTTTGCTCACTGAAATTGCTAGGTAATGTTCATCTTTTTAAAACGAGCTATGAATCAACGATTTTGGATAATCCATTCAGTAGGGGCGAGCTCTGAAAGTTCACATTGGCCTTTCGGGGGAAGTAGAGGGAGGAACGCGAAATGTTTCGTGAGTAAAGCCCACTCTTAAATTAAAATTATTGATTTAAAACAAAAACTGCAAGAATAGGGTTGACTTTCTTCTTTAAAGTTCCTAATAATTATTGTAACTATGATCAGTAGTAATCCTGGAATCCTCATCTGAAACGCTACTTTTCCAAATCGTTACAATGTTTTCACTCGGTGAAGCAGATTTTCCCGTTAGTTAGACCGAAGCCTCGGTGACATCGTCTTGTGAACAGGAGAACAGGATGGACTGAGAAGAACTAACAGACCATTATGAACAGTATGGACAGGAGAACATGGTGAACAGAATGAGAAGGAGAACAGAATTAACAGAAGAACAGAAATAGCATGAGAACATTTTAAATAGAACGAGCAGGAGAACAAAATGAACAGAATGGACAGGATATCATGATGAAAAGAATGATAAGGAGAAAAAAGTGAACAGAAAAGATCTAACAGGAGAACATTGTGAACAGTATGGACAGGAGAACCTGATGGACAGAATGATGAGGAGAACAGAATGAACAGAAGAACATACCTAACAGGAGGTCATTTTGAATAGAATGAACAGGAGAACCGGATGAAAATGATGATAAAGAGAACAGAATGCACAAAAGAATAGAACTAACAGGAGAACATCGTGAATATAATGAACAGATGAACAGGATTAACAGAATGGACAGAATGGATAGGAGATCATGATGAGCAGAATGATAAGGAGAACATTTGTAAATATAAAGAACAGGAGAACAGGATGAACAGAATGGACAGAATAGATAGGAGATCATGATGAACAGAATGCACTGAAGAACAGAACTAACAGGAGAACATGGTGAATAGAAAATGAACAGGAGAATACGATTAGCAGAAGAAATGAAGAACATTATGGACCGGAGAACAGAACGAATATTATTTATATTACAAGTGGAAAGATCTGTAACTCGTGACTACAATTAAATTAATCAGTGCCAAGTACTATTACTAATAGGTATCAGTATCGATACGGGAAAGTAATAGTTGACGGCTGCGGTGCGCAGCAGGTAGAGGCGGTGCGGCGTGCGGCGGTCAGTTACCTCGCTACCAGATGCTGTCACGGCCTTGGCACTGACCGACAGGGCGTGGTTCGTCAAGGTCGCGCTCTACCCATCCCCATCCCTGCCGGGCGGTCTTGCGTAACCAGGGATGAAGTATGATCGGGGCAGGCGCATAGTGCGCAGGTGGAGGTAATATTCGTGCAAGACCGACAGGTCTTGCAATTAGATACTTAATTATTTTTAAAGGAAATTGGGTCCTCATCAAAACCTGAAGAAAATGCATTGGCCACAGCTTAGATTATTTTAATTATTTATTCTTGTTACTTGGATAAAACTAATGTTTTTGTTTGTAAATTTAGTGGGATGAGGATTATTTGTATTCAGTTAGGATATAAGTTAGGTTTGATATTATGTATGGAGTGATTAGACTGTCAACATTCACAACAAAAATCATGGAAAATATTTGAAACATTACTACTTTACATTCCTTGGTTGGCCTTCCAGTTTCAACTTTATTAGTAAAATAATATCTTTTCTTGACTTTATTAGTTTTTTAAGTCATATATTTTGTAATGATAATCTGCAGGGCCGTACTTAGCTTTCACGGGCCCCTGGGCAGGCCTGGTGGTGTGGGCCCTTGTTGCTGTCGGATTCAAGTTAACCTTTTTTTAAACAACAGTGTCATAAATAAGACACCGCCCCACTGGGCCCTCCCCGACAGACCCGGGCCCTGGGGCAGTTGCCCCCTCTGCCCCCCTCTGAGTACCGCCCTGATAATCTGCCCTCTCAAAACATTACTGATTGTTCACTATTCACTACAATTTCAGCAATTTCCGATTTTACATCCTTAGATAGCCAGAGTCATTCTTCTTGCAGGGTACCGTACCGCAATCTTCTGAAAATGCTCTTAATATATAAAATCCAAATACCACTGACTGACTGACCTATCACAAAATCTCCATAGCTATAAGGCCTACAGAGTTGAAATTTGACATATAGGTTCCTCTTTGGCTCTAGGTGCTTGCTATGAAATGGTATTACGAAATTCCCTCTGTGTTCCACCCCGCTGGGTCCCCTAAGTTCCCATGTATTCCTTATGGGTTAACCACAGAATGGGCTAACCACACACAACTATCATAGTTTATGGGGGTGAAGCTGGAACAGGTCGACATAAAGATTGTTCAGAAAATATTGAATTTACAATCTAGAGGAGGAATTTACAATCATTATGGCTACCACTTATACAATTATGTATGCCCAGCTACAAAAGATTCCGAACTACAAGCTCCCTCGCCTCCTTGAGGTAATTCCCACTATTAGATCACCAAGATAAAAATACAATTTTATAAAACAGTGAATGAAGTCAACACATTTTGCCAGTTTTCAGCAGTTTGAGCACTTATATTTGAAGAGAGCATCTAAATCATGCTTATAATTTATAATATACTGATGGATACAAGTGTCAGTAGGCTTCACCTGGTTGGGTATCATCCTTGGTAGTATATTACGAACAGAGTTTTTTGCTGACTCTGTACTGACGGTGGCCATGATGAAGTAAATAATCATTTAATCCATTGGAATATTGGAAGTAAACTTCCATAGGATTAACATTGGAATTTAGAAAGCGGTAGGGTGTACCATAACTGATTTTCAAAACTGTATATTGTAACTCTATAAGTGTACTACTTTAGGTGTACCGTATTATTAGCTAGCTACCTTCCTTCCACATTTCGGCTTAATCACTCCAGTATGGTAGTCTGAGCATGATTGAACTACAAACAAACGAGTATTCAGATTTCTCACATTAATAGGATAATTTAAAATATTAAGGAGGAACAAAAAACACCTAAATTGAAAGTGAATGAACTCCAAATTAAGGAATCAACATAATTGACTGTTGTAAAACATTATTTTTTGATGATCAAGATCAAACTGGATGGACAGGTTATCAAGTGAAACTGGTACCTATCGTAATTTACATTTCAGACTAACTCTACACAAATCCCAGGGCCATAGGGGTTATTAGTTACTTCATTACCAGCATATTTTAGACATGTGGAGTTAATTTCTTGTTTGTGTTCTAAATCACTCTTTGCAATTTTCATATATTTTTAATCAAGGCTCACTTTTTTCCTCTCTCTCAGAAGAAAAAAACGAATCTATTAAGATAATTTGCCTATAGACTTAGTTACATTCCCATATATTTTACAATGAGCGTTGTAGTTATAGGGACTAAAGAGTTTTGATACATCGAAACAGGAGTAATCTGATGTTTGCCAGCAATCCAAAAACAAAATATTGTAAATGTTCAGAACTGGATCTAGCTGCCATATTTGTCCTTGTGTTTTCAATTACTGATGCTTTCTGATAAAATATCAACATTAAATGTTACCAGGCTTTGGACTGCTCCATTTTAAAACCTTCAAAATTGCTGTTGCCGTTGGATACACACAAAATGAAAATAACAAATTTTACATAGTTCTTTGCTGGTAACTTCTCACTCCAGCATTGATTCTTAGCTGGTAACTTCTCACTCCAGCATTGATTCTTAGCTGGTAACTTCTCACTCCAGCATTGATTCTTAGCTGGTAGCTTCTCACTCCAGCATTGATTCTTGGCTGGTAATTTCTCACTCCAGCACAAGAAGCCACCACAACTTCCCCCTGCTGCAGCTCCTCCTGAGGTAGAGGAACCGAGTGGGGAGGAAGGAAAAATAGGGGGGAAGGGGCGGGTCCATCCCTCCCAACTGGCCGCCTCCCATCCCCACACACCCACCCGACCACACCATCCCGCCTCTGCCCACCCACCCACCCAGTCCGGGCTACCCGACTGAGCCCACGACAACATCGACCAAGAAACCCGTAATCACAACGAAAAAACCTAAACCGAAACCGCCTAACTAACTTCTTGGCTGGTAATTTCTCACTCCAGCATTGCTTCTTGGCTGGTATCTTCTCACTCCAGCATTGATTCTTGGCTGGTAATTTCTCACTCCAGCATTGCTTCTTGGCTGGTAACTTCTCACTCCAGCATTGCTTCTTGGCTGGTAACTTCTCACTACAGCATTGCTTCTTGTCTGGTAGCTTCTCACTCCAACATTGATTCTTGGCTGGTAATTTCTCACTCCAGCATTGATTCTTAGCTGGTAATTTCTCACTCCAGCATTGCTCCTTGGCTGGTAATTTCTCACTCCAGCAGGCACAGAGGCAGTGTGGTACCTTAGTGATTATAGCTGTTTAGACTACACATTCATTTAGAAGTTGTTCATTATAGCTGTTTAGACTACACATTCATTTAGAAGTTGTTCCTCAGCATAATAATTTCCTATTCTATTTTAGTATCCATCGGTTACATCCATATTTGTGGACTGGTACTGATGAATTCATTCATCGTGCACAGGCCTATGGGAGGATTTGTATTTCCATTGTTTTTAACACGTGTATATTACTGTACAGTTTAAATTGGAAATAAATTTGAATTTGAATTGAATCTGAAAGCTCTTAACGATGCTCCATGTTTGTCCAGGTGTGAGTCGGAGGGGTCGCCAGATCAGCTGGCCCGGCGGCCTGGCTCCACTGGGGCCGTGTCTCTCAGAGAGGGGGGAGTTCGGGCGCTGCACCTCCTTCCGCCGCTGCTATCCGTACTTCAAACTGCCGGAGCTCGGCACCTGGGAGACTTGGGTGCTCGGGGTCTACGACACCTGCACCTACCTCACGAGCACAGGGAGACAGGTCCGTACACCTTGGGCAGCACCCCTACCCTCCACCTGCACATGTGTGAAGGTGCGAGTTGTTGAATCACTAAAGGTAGTGCTGGTCATTGCATGCTGCAGACTGTGGACCGTTGATCATGATCAATATTCTGAGCTTACACGGAGACCTAGGTTTCAGTGTTGAAACACTATCTCCCGTCCGGGTTTGGCCTAGGCATGCTACATTAAAAAATACTTTCTCTTGATTGAGATTTTGACATTTTTTGAACAATGATTTGACAGATATTTAAACCAATTACTGTATCTTTAATTATGGGCATAACAGATCTTCTTATTATTATTCCCCGCCACTTCTTATACCCTCATGAAATGAAAGAGGGGTGGGGGGGATGAGGGGTGAAGGGGAAGTGTCACCTACTCCCAGTGGCGGATTTAAGCAATTGCTGCCTAAGGGCTATTAGGAAATTTTCCGCCCTCCCAACCCCCCCCCTATAATCTTTGCCCTTTTCGCCGCCCAGGTTTACCTATATGTTATACATATCTTGCTTATGGTTATTTTGTAACAGTATCTAAAGAAGTTACGAATTAACTAAATTAATAAGTTTAAGAAATTTCTGTTATTTCCTAGTTGAAAAAACAGTAAAATAATGTAAAATTGACTTGATTCACATTAACACAGTTTAATATTCAATATAGCCTATTCAATGACAATCAGCCCTAGCCCTAGAGACAAATGTTGGTGTTAAAAGCAGTGAAGCAGTCCTACTTTTAATAACAAGAAAATACTTCAACAAAGGCCTAAAAATACCTTTTTATACTTCATCAAAACACTAATTTTTACACCAACGCATTGACTACTGAAAATTATAATAAATAATCTATAAATAAGAAGTGATGACACTGTAGCCTTAAAATTCATAATTTGGACCATTAGCCTCAAAATTTGGACTATTTTAGCCCTTAATTAGCGCTTTTCAATAATGTTTTTCAGTCATTATGTAATTTATACTTTTATACAACGAATTTTGTATATGTTTTAGACGATCAAAATATAAAATTAATTTATGTAGGCCTAATCTTCATAAAACTCTACACATTTTCAAACAATTCTTCTAGTGTCACCTCCTTGACGTTGTAGATTCAATGAATTAAAATATAATACCTACAGGAGTCACTGCTCTCACAAATAACCTTCAAAAAGCGTGCCGTCATATTTGGTATTTTGTCCTGTTGTGGTGTCAACTTGTTGGGACGGTGTCATTCGATGTACTAGGCGGCTTTTTTCAACACTATTTTCAAAGCCAAATTAAAAGGGTGTTTTCATTTAACTCTAATCTAACTTTGCTTCGAGATAAACAATAAAATTGCATATAAAATATGTCTTAAGATTATAAAGTTAAATTTAACATCATGATTCGCTTAAAATGCGACAAGATATTAATTTAAAGACTCCAAATATCACAGTTTTTCATTTATTGACACCGTCCCATTCAAAAAATATATATAGAGGTCTCGTCTGGAGTAAAAAACTGCAGCCTACATGCTGACCACCATTTTGACCCTCTTGTCAACTATGCTCCCATGGCAACAACCAATCAAATCCTCTTTTCACAAATTATGTTGGTTAGTCTTTATTTGTCTTTGGTCAGATGTTTTGTTTGAAAAAAATCTTCCAGAATGAACGATTATGTGTGGTAGCCTTTGATGGTAAGTATAAGACGGCTGAAATAACTTTCTTTGTTACCTTGAGTTTGAAAATGAATCGACAATATCATTGCAGTCTAAATTTTGTTATTTTCAGCTCAAATTCGATTGTTGCAGCATTTCTCAGCCGTGTGCCTTAGTCATTATTGATATTGTGTAAAGAATCATTTTAATACTATGCGAATGTACGGGTAAACCTTTTGAAGTCCGTGAGTTGGACGTAGTCATATAGTGGCGCAGTGTCTGATGTAGTTCGTGGCTTACCGCCCTTTCTCTGTAGCGTAATCGTCTTGTCGCTAGTACGGATGAATGACAAATGGACAAATGCATTATGACTGTTTTGAGGAACTGGAATGTGAGGGACTGCAAGCGTAATACATTAGTCTCTGATTACTGCCTTTACCTTTAAAGTGCGGCACACCGTCATTAATTGTCATCCGTTTTCTTCAAAATGTTCCCCGTGTCATCATTTCTTTTATAAACAACTTATTAATTTTCTGTAAATTTGCCGCCCCTAAAAACTTGCCGCCCTGGGCTACAGCCCCTATAGCCCCCCCCTAAATCCGCCACTACCTACTCCACTGTTCATACACAACCTTTGATGAGAAGAACTTAGTGTTGGGCTAACATGTTGTTTTTCAATAATTGTGATGACTGAAACTACAACTTAAATTATTCCGTCTTTCTCCCACAAATTATTGTTCAAATGGTTGAAATTCCATAAATTATTTGTCAATTGTTATCTATTTAAAAACAATTTATGAAATTTTCAAACTGTTGTTGGCTTATGTAACAGATACAGAAAATACCTTTACGAGACTATTACACCAAATGTAATAGTGATGTTAAACAGTTATATTAAAAACTAACTGGTGACCCGTTCTCCCCTTGGGCTCCTTGCAATTATAAAGATCTTTGAACAATTTCCATTATACTATGAGAATAACAGACAGTCTTATGTTTTAATCACTAATTTTGTTATTCACCTGTCATGCCTTGTTGTGGGAAGCTAATTTTCTACTCTCATTTATTTTTCTGTGAACATGCTTCACTCAGTCACATCTCTTAAACTATAATAGTAGTCATTATCAGTCAATAGTAGCCAGTCTCTAGTGAGGGACTCCTACCAAAATAGTCTACCCACAAACATTCTCTTCTACTCCTTCGGGCTCTCGGAAAAAGAATAAATCTCTTTGTTAGGAACTATGTTTAAGACGGGAATCATGGAAAACTCCTTAGACAAAGGACTGTCTTTACTAGTGAATATGTTTAAAACAGGAATCTTAAAAAAGCACCAATATGCTATCATTTTGCTACATATATAGTCTGTTCTAGAGGGGACTAGAAACTCTAAAAACTAACCACTAAGCACTTCATTATTTAAACAATTCAGTGGAATTGTATGCACAGTTTATTTGGCTTTTTCTTTATTAAAAGATTAACGTTATTTTTTTATTTACACTTTTCCAGAAATTTGGAGTCTGCTGTACGAATCCAGTGGCTCAGAAACCCCCTGCTGCAGCTCCTCCTGAGGTAGAGGAACCGAGTGGGGAGGAAGGAGGGGAAGAGGGGGAAGGGGGTGGATCCATCCCTCCCAACTGGCCGCCTCCCATCCCCACACACCCACCCGACCACACCATCCCGCCTCTGCCCACCCACCCACCCAGTCCGGGCTACCCGACCGAGCCCACGACAACATCGACCAAGAAACCTGTAATCACAACGAAAAAACCTAAACCGAAACCGCCTAAACCTCCGAAACCCACCAAGCCCCCGACTCCACCTCCAAACTGGCCGCCGCCCCTTCCAACCCATCCGCCCACCACCCAACCCTGGCCGCCCACTGTGGCTACCAAGCCACCCCCTCCCACTGCTCAACCCTGGCCACCAACTGTGGCCACCAGGCCACCCCCGCCCACTGCAGCTCCTGTGGTCCCGACAAAGCCCACCCAGCCACCAGCCTCCATCGGGGACGCCTCCTGTGGTGCCAAGAACGGGTACCAGGATCAAGAGAGGATTGTGGGAGGGCAGAACGCTGACCCTAATGAATGGCCTTGGATTGTAAGTTACTCAGCATGGTGTTATTCTAGGAGTTCTTGGAAAACTCATTGTTTTACATAAAATGCAGAGTTAAAATACCAATTTTTTCCTCAATACGATGGAAAGTTGTAACGAATATGCATCAGACAGTTTATGAATGATTCCATTATAAATCAACCAAAATATACAATCTTAATCCGAGGATACACATGAGAGTTTTAAGTATCCTCGAGTATTATGTCTCGAGTAAACGGCGCCGAGAGTCAACTCGCTGAAAATATCCGAGAGTGACATGAGCTCTCCGAGAGTCAAACATTGCGAGTTGAGTCTTGTTGTTGATACAGATTAGCTGTCCCAGCAGCTGAGAGTGGCTTGAAGAAACTCACACATTAAAAATATATCGCTTTATCATCTACTCTCAAAATGCTATCAGACAGTTCTTAATAGTACTCAGATAGCAACTATCGGGGATAACTCACCCACAGTGTAAACACTTCTGAGAGTACCAAACTGTCTGAGGGTACCGGTATAGCTTTACAGATATAGCTAAAATATATCTTTCATATTCTTAAAGTCATTCTTGTAATAAACCATAAGAAAGCATCACCACTCAAACAATTATTGTAAATAAAAGCAATGATATCTTAGTGCTCACTGTGCCTACTTTTCTCTATTATTAAAAATTTAATATCAGTCTGAACCAAAGTAAAGCAAATTAAATTGGCGTATTTGTTTCCTGCACTAATTTTCAACTAACATGTCTAATTGTATATTAAAAGTTCTCAGATTTATCATACACAGATATTTTACATCCTGCTGTATGGTAGGTTGGAAATAAATCACCAACTTCATTAAATTATAACACCTGTTTGTACTTGTTCAATAACACACTTGTGCAATATATTATTTTGTATAGTTGAATAAAATCTATTTTTAATCCATCTAGCTAGACAGTAGGCTAGACTGTGGTAACCACTGGTCGCTAGAGTCATGTTTTTATTTTACAGGCAGCTTTGTTCAACAGTGGCCGCCAGTTTTGCGGAGGATCTCTCATTGACAACATTCACATCCTCACGGCGGCGCACTGTGTGGCACAGTGAGTATTCACTACATACTAATATTCACAGTCTGTTCCATATTCTTTGTGACTATGACTGACTAAACATATTGACATATAAATAGACAGTGAGTAGTAAAGCAGACTAGAAGGTTATTATATTGCTCATTACCTGTTTACTCTTTATCCATTGTTTAGATAATACGTACAATCCATATACAATTTTAGAATAGAAGATAGATTCAATGGGCTACGAGGCTTGAGCATCAGCTGACTAGGAGTGTCTTCCTTGGAGTATTGTATAGCCCCTGGAAGGAAGAAATCTGCAGGGATGGGGGAGAGAGTGAGAATCACTCGTCGGTCAACTTATCCAGCCCTTGGATTTCAGTCTGATCTACTACATGTTGAGTCACCCTATTGCTCAGATGACTTATTGAGCATGTCAGACCTTTTCCTTCTTCTTTGACCATTCTGGCTTCCGGAATCCATTATTTCCCCAGGTCAGTTTACCAAGTTGAGATTTAGGACCGGACAGGAAAGGAAGATCCGTTATTCCATTCAGGGACTGAGACTTCACTGGGTACCCAGGCTCAGCCAGATTTCAAATTTCAAGAAATCAGCCTCTGGAGAAAAAAGAACCAAGGTGAAAGTGAAGATAGTCACAATCAGTCAATGAATATATAGTCATATAGTCATATACACTATCAGTCAATCATTATATAAGTAATCAGTCAATGAAGTAGTCATATACAATAGAACCTCACTTATTCGAAATTCTGGGGACAGCCAGTTTATTTTGAATTAAAGAAAGTTTGAATATCGAGAGTTTGAATTATAGTTTGGTTAATGTGAATGAAATTTGAATTATGGAGGCAATGAAACGTCAATTAATTCAGATCTGAAGGAAACTGTGTATCCATTAGTTCAAGTTTCAAAAGGCTTGTTTTTTGGCACTGAGTTCAAATTTCAGAGGCTTACGGTACCACAGTTTGTACTGTAGAGGTTTACTTCAAATTTTAGAGGTAACGTTTCGAATAACAGCAAGAAAATTTGAATTATAGAGGCCCGAGTATAAACAAATTAGACTTTTAGAGGCTAAATTATGCAATAAAAACACTTTAAATTATCAGTATATTATTTTTTTTTAATTTTAGAGGTTTTCTGAAGGCAACAGAAAAAAGTTACTAATTATAGAGGTTTTTGAATTATCGAGGTTCAAATTAGCGAGGTGTATACTGAAGTATTTATACTCAATGGTCATAATAGATAGCCAAATTTACTTAAGTACTGTTAAAAATTATTGTCGTAATCATTGCCAACCTTTGATTTTACACAGACTAATCAGAGAGTTGTCTAGAAATTAATTTAAAATTTTGTTAGTAAAATGGATGATTTATACTAAGCTTTTCAAAGTTAACAAATAGGAAAAAGTTAGTTAGGTACAAAAAGCTTATTATATCGATCTTTTAATACTTATTTATGTGGTGTTGCCAGTATGACATCGTGGGACGTGGCAAGACTGACAGTCAGGTTAGGCGACCACAACATCAAAACCAGCTCGGAAGTGAAGCACGTCGAGAAGCGAGTCAAGAGGGTCGTCAGGCATCGCAACTTTGACATGAGGACATTGGTAAGCTTTATGTTTTCCTTTATGGTTTATGACTTAGTGCGGGGCCTGTAAATATAATAAACCACATATTATTAGCAGTTTGACTATCCACTATCTATAAAATTCAATAGTGATTTTTGTAAACAGAACTCCTCAGTTACTTCTCAACCGATCTTGACAATTGACAAAAAAATAGCTTTGATCCGTAGCTGTGCAGTGGTTTTAAATTTTAAATGTGTCCATCTTGGATGTTAAGAGTCTTCATCACCGGACTAGGATCACCGGACCGGAAAGTTGCTAGACGCCAACTTTAGGTTTTGTTCCATAAGGCCAATGTTAACTTTGTGCCTACATTACTCCTCACCTGATCATCACATACAATTCATTTTGGTGTCAAATTAAAGGTTACGTCGTCATCTAGGGAAACACAATGTCGAATTCCTTAATTTGGGTATCATAATTTCATAATAAATAGTTTAATTTTGAACTGAAACATTGTACATGTTCTCATTAATTTGTAAGAAAATCCAAATTCGACTATTGTATTTCCCTAGAGAACGACGAAACCTTTAATTTGACACCAAAATTAATTGTTTGTGACGATCAGGCGAGGAGTAATGGAGGCACAAAGTTAACATTGGCCTTATGGAACAAAACACCGAGTTGGCGTCCGGCAACTTTCGGTGATGAAGACTCTTAAAGCATGACCTTAAAGTTAATTTTTTCATAAAAGAATAACATTTAGACCATTTTTAATTCAACTGCATTCTAAAATACCCCCATTGCAGCAAAACTGCTTACTCAGCAAATTTCCAACGCATAAATATGTCTTAATACCGCATAAAGCCACTTACCAAGTTCACAAATAAGCGATATAATATAACATTTTAATCATTCTCCGTAAGAATTACATGGGAGCTGAGAACGCAGGTTTGCTGTAACAAGGGTCACAAAATATGGGTTTTTATGCAAATATGAATATAACTCAACTAGGTTAAACAAGATACCAAGTTTCATAAATATAAATTCATAAACAAGCGATACATGCCATTTTAGTTATTCTCCATTAAAAATAACATGTGAGCTGAATACACAGGTTTGCTGCAACAAGGGACACAAAATATGGCTTTTTTTGCAAATATAAATGTAACTCAACTATGTGAAGCCACATACCAAGTTTTATTCATTTATATTTAGAATTAAGGGATACATAATATTTCACATCTTCTCCATAAGAATAACGTGGGGGCTGAGTACGCAGGTTTGCTGCAACAGGAACTATCTCGGTAAAAATCTTTTGTGCAAATAACAATAGACCACAACCAGATGAAGCCATATACCAAGTTTGGTCAATATACGTTCATAAATAAGCAAGATAAGCATGATGGTTTCAACACAATTATTGTTCTGATACCACAGAAAAAAGAACTCTAGAGATAATTTAATAGAGTTTATGTTTGTATGTTACGATACCTAACAATGGAAAAGAGTGCTCGTCTTGTTACCAGAGAGCACTCCATAACAAGCAACGTCTTGAGCGTCTGAGAGCGTCTTGTTGTGCTCGTCTTGTTACCAGAGAGCACTCCATAACAAGCAAGCGTCTTGAGCGTCTGAGAGCGTCTTGTTGTGCTCGTCTTGGTGTCGTCTGAGGTTTACCAGATTAATGCTGAGCAGAAATTGAAAATGTTTTGAAAGTTTGATACTAGACCCAGTTATCATTTATTTGTCGTTGGGCTATTAATGAATGGTGCTTTCTGTGATCAGGTCAACCTCAGATAGTATAGTAAGACCAGGGTTTGGACGATTCCCTTCCAGATTGTTAAATTTGCCTCTGGTGATTTACACCCACTCCAACAAAATGTTACCATTAGTGAATTATCTATCTTTGAACCAAACACAGTTTATTTATATCATGAACTCCTTGCCTGTTGCAGTACAACGATATAGCCATCCTCACGCTAGATTCCCCCGTGACATTCAGCCAGACGATCCGCAGCGTGTGTCTGCCCTCAGGGTCGCAGGCTCGGTTTGATGGAGTCACAGCCACCGTTGTAGGCTGGGGCAGTCTACGGGAGAGTGAGTATCTGTCATCGACACTCGAGTGTCATATTTTAATGTTGGTTTTGTTTTAATAGTCTTTCTGTGATATTGCTAATTATGGTGTATCTGTTTAAACTATGTTTACTTAACATGAACACTCTTTGACTTGTAAACAGATTTTAAAATAATAATACCACACTAGCAAGGTTTCAGTAACACTGCCTCTTCAAAATTAGGGATTTAAAATTTGCATTGGGAAATGACCCCAAAAGTCGTGAGTTTATCCGATTCAAACCATCTATGTTAATTTCGAGCCGTAGAACATTAAATTCATATTTTAGAAGGATCTGACAAAAATATAATTAAGTGAAATTTAGGTAAAACTAGTTTTTTGAAGCTGTTAACAAGTTTAGATGTGAAGCAGAACAGTCCTCCCGTGATACAGCCTATGTCTGTTGACAGATGGTCCCCAGCCAGCAGTACTGCAAGAGGTCAGCATCCCTGTGTGGACCAACCAAGAGTGTAAACTGAAGTACGGCAACGCCGCGCCTGGAGGCATCGTGGAGCACTTCCTGTGTGCTGGCCGGGCGACCAAGGACTCCTGCAGTGTGAGTTGAAAACTTCAGTACGACATAGTAAATACGTGGGCGAGAGTCCTACAATGTAGCAAGCAAATTAATATGACTAACTCAAGAGGTTTGCTTGCTTAATTGTTTTGCTTTCCTCATCCATATTTTAAGCTGCGTTTGCACGAAGCAGGTTAAGGAGAAGCTAACCTTCGGTAGGTGTGTGGACAGAACCTTGATAAAAAACCGTGGAGGTTGCTCGTCATGTTCATGTTCATACACCTTGTCAAGGTTACCTTCTCCCACCGTGCAGGTTGCTCGTCATGTTCATGTCCACACACCTTGTCAAGGTTACCTTCTCCCTAACCTGAAATGTGTAACCGCAACTTTAATGATACTCTTTTTTACAGTGTGCAAAATTTGTGGATTTTTTAAAGAACTATTAAACCTTTATTGGTATGTTTGACAGATCCCCTAGCTAGGGACCTGTCAGTATGTTGTTTTTTTAGATTAAGTGAAAATATACATTTATACTAACACGTTTTCATCCTCTCTCAAAACGGCTCTCAAGCTCCGTTTACAAGTCACATGTGGCACAGGTTTGATTTATGCTGAGACCTAAGATATTTTTCACCTCTGGTTTCATAAGACTAATGATGTAGCAATCATCTCTACTGTCCGGCAACGAGGAGAAAGGAAACCACCCGCTTCCCCACCCACCTATATTGCGATAGATATTGCGACATCTTAAAAATATCTAGGATTCTGGTAGAGTATTTCTGTTAGGGGTGTGCGGGTACTCGAACTTCGAGTTTTCGGCCGAGTTTTCGGCCGAGTATTTTTGAAAACTACTCGAAAGTTCGAGCGAGTACTTCCCGCCGATTTCCTGACGATCGCTAACGAATGTGACCGGCCAAAACGCGTAGTAACGGCCGCAAAAGGCAATCGCATCACGTAAAATCGGCCGAAAATGGCAACCGCGAATGACTGTGACCGGCCAAAACCAATTTTCTTTCCAAGTTTATAATATTAGTATGACCATGATTGATCAGATACTTAATGGCGCACAGTTAAGCAGATGTTGGTAAGTTTGCTAGGAACCATCCAACCAATTCCTTTCTCCTTCTTGCCGAACAGTACATGTGGTTCATCATCATCATCATTGTTGAGAATTAGGAAACCCCAGCATAGCTGCTAGTCCCATCTTCCACAAGCGGGAATATTGCGCAGGTTACCGGAAGGATAGGATATAGCAGGAAAGGAAAGGGTGGGTTGGGACGGCAGCCAAATTGACCCTTCAGAGGGCCAACTCCCGTGCCCCTGTGGCAGCTGGGATGAGACTGTCAAACAGGGGACCTGCATTCTGCCCTCCAACTGGTCAACTCAACTGACAGGGTATTCATGTACAACAGCCAAGGACCATCCATTCTCAGGTTGGCAGGTGGGGACCAAACCCAGAGATTTTCTCCCTAGCCACTGCAAATGGAGGGACCAAAGGTGAAAGGGAAGTTTGTCATAATGGACAGCCAAAAGACTTACCATATTTAATGACAACTTAATTTTCTGTACCCAGTGTCAGCCTGAAAACTGGTATAGACCAGTTTTCAGGTAGTCCTGGGAAGTACATGAGGTTTCTGAAGATCCCATATAAATTCCAATACCAGGTGATTTATTCCAGTGAACTAACCCAGTCCCCATTACATTCCAGGGGGACAGTGGAGGTCCGCTGATGGTCAACACTGGGGGTCGATGGACGCAGGTAGGGGTAGTGAGCTGGGGCATCGGCTGTGGCAAGGGGCAGTACCCAGGCGTCTACACTAGAGTCACTCACTTTATGAGCTGGATCACAAAGAATCTCAAGTGATCTGGTCATGCGAACTGTAGTCTAAGTTAAACAGCCTTTAGGATCGGCCTAGTGATACCTAGCGTAATTTTTATCATACAACAAACGACAATAAAGAATTTTAAACTAGTTTACTTAGCTCACAGTTTTTATGTAGAGTGAAGATTGTTAGTAATCGATTGTAAGCATAAAGAGTGGCCGAGAGTAACAATTTGATGTCGCTATGGAACATTAAAAAATCCACTAGTTGCCTCTACGTTCTATACCGGTTTTAACATTTCAACATCTCACTTTTCAAAATCCAACTAAAATATTCACTGTGTTTATGCATGTTTAAACCCATCTTTGCTCAATATATATTTTAACTTAAAAATAATATTACCGTCATGCGTGATTAAAAACGAATGTATTTACATTTATACCGTGCAGACACGTTTTGTAGTGATTCGTTGTTTGCTGTGGGCTGAATAATGCTGCTTCGTCATTGGCTGGGAGTGAGACCATGGCTCTAAACGTTCTGCTGGTCACGACTAGACATCACTAGGGTCAATCTAAAGACTAGTTAAAATAGACTAGACGTATTGAACTTCATCGGGGACAAGTGTGAACCACCATTTAATGGTGACAAAAATATTATGTAAAAGTGGAGTGAATTGTTCATTTTTTTGAAAATATGAATAAGGATTAAATGGTCCTAACATTCTAATCCAGGTAAAAGAATATCTTCCCCATAAATCAGCAATGGAGTTGAAGGGACGCTGGGAAACAATAATTTGAATTTAATGGTGTTATGATATTTAAACAATTAAAATGTGTAACTCAGGGCTTCTGACAAATTATAAAACAACCCATACATATTAAGCTTGAAGTATTTTTTAAATCTCACTTTTCCCCTTTTAGGTTTGATATGAGTAACTTTTATGATATAAATCTTGCGAGATATGATCTCCTTTTTATGGAAGTATATTTAGGACTACCATGAAAGAGTAATCAGATTTTTTGTGATAGATAGAGATACTGTTAAAAGTTAAAAATCTCTAGGAAAACTAAAAACTTATTAGTATCTTTAGGCGATCTAGACTTCCCGAAAATCATATGAAAAAGAAAGTATTCTAGGAAATAGAAAATATGATGTAAAAAGATACTTAAAAATTATTTGTAGGGGACAGAGATTTCTATTGTAAGGCTAAGCAAAACAGTGAAAACAAAATGGCAGGTAAGAGCAGCAATTTTGATGAGAAGTGATTCCCATGCCAATCCCATGTACTTAAGTGTGACTGTAGATATGTCTGTGAGGGTGAATACCTGTCTTACTGTGAATTTTAAATACATTTCTAATTTATTACTCGGTTTCTTCATTTATGTTTGACCCTTATGTTTGGTAGAGAATGGTAACATTCTCACTAGGAGTGTCAAGTGGTTGAATCCATCCACAGACTTTCCTACTCTTGATGTACTAAACACTATTATACCATCCACATTACTCAAGTTAGTGCAACTATACTGGGTGTCAACTGAGTCTTAATAACAGAAAGGTAACCCTAACATACAAGTTACTGGAAACTCAAGGATTAAAAAGAAGCAACTACAAAACTTGTTAAAGGATCTATCCAAAATATATCCGGGGAAAATCCATAAGATTTATTCCCTGTGCAAGACCATAAGTTAAATGGCCAAGAAAATGTAATGTACAAAGGGTATAAAATAAATTATTATTTAAAATTTACAGATCGATTGCAATATTCAGTGTTCACAACTTATTTTTGGATCAATCGGCCAAGTCATAGTTATGGGGATAGGTCTCAGTCCCAAGGAGAGAATAGATACCAGGATACCACCTTCGTTTCGACATAACAAGCTTCTGTTGTACCAACAAATTACTTTTAGGGTCCTATATTTGATTTTGCAGTAATCTTACTTTCCTCACAAAAATATTTTGCTTCATCCTGAATGATATACATATTATGAAATCATGTTTATTGCCCTAAGTCTTTTACAAGTATTGACAGCATCTATTGCCACCTCCTGGATGTTATTACAGTGAAAACGTATTTTACATCGAGTGTGACAATATTCACCGTAATACTTTACATTCAAAATTAATAATTATGATACACAGTACTGTCAGTGAGAGGAAAGAAGACCCCTCTTCGGCATTCTATGTTTGTAGTTCTATGGTTCTTATGTGTCAAAACACAATACAATTAAGTATTGCTATGGTATCATGGTGTCAGTAGGCACCACTTACGTCAACTTACCTCATGGTAACAATGAATTCCACATTAAGTGCTAGCGTAGTGACCATATGATAGCGTCTATAACTTTTGTGTGAGCCAGATTCCAGGAGTCTTCTTTCCTCTCGCTGACAGTAATGATAAAGATTTAGCCAAAGTATAGAAAAGGATGAAATAAAAACGAAAGCCATTCAAATTACAAGATTTATTATAAACATGTCTCAATAGTTTGGTCGTAAGATTGTACTTGCCACCAAGTCAGAATATAAACTGTACAAAACTACCGACCAGCAAGGGTGCTTATTTACAGGCGTCTACTTATGTTAACATTACGTTACCTAATAATTGACCAATAATAACATTATCGGTAATGTTTGTACTAGCCTATCTCTACTCGGACTTTCCAAAATTAATAAAATGGAATGTTATTTTAGGAACTACCCTCGGTTGTGACTATTTATCTCATATTTAATTATTGTGCAAATAATTCAAAGCGTTATCTTGGCATGGCTTAGTTCTACAAGCATTAAAATAGCAAAGATAATAAATAACTAAAATAAATAAACATTGAGATCAGTTGTTCATATTTATGTAGGAAAAAGTCAAAAAGCTAATTATTATGGAAGTATAATATTAGTTATTAACACATTCAAATCTCATGCCATAGTTTTAACCATATGTTTTAACCATGAACAGTATTATATAACATATTATAGGGCAATTTGGCGGCCAACAAATACGTTGAGTCTAAAGCCAACAATACGAACAAGACCAATAAATCAAAATATAATGCATTTTGCAATTTTAAGGGAACGTTATTTTAATAATAATACTAAAAATTATACAATTTGAGTATTGGATCTTGTGAGGCAATTTCAAAATATTTTGTATAGAATTTTGAAATTAAATGTTCACTTAAATAACAGGTTAATAGCATAGTGTAGAATAATGTTTAGTTCCTCAGATTGTAAATACATTTCCAACATTTACAATCAATTGGAATCATTTAAAAAATGCACGTTCAATTTTTAACGGAAAATATTTTAGACTCAACTGAAAAAAATATAAATCATACATACATATAAAAGTATAAAAAAAGTCTTGCGATTTTAAGACTATCAATATCTTATTCTTATGTTATTACTATCATACATTCACAGGTCAAAAATAAAATACAGAACTTTGGTAGTAAACATAAACAATTATAACATTCCCATAAAAATTGTTAAGTCAAGAATTAAAAATGTCTGAGATCCTCTGGTTTTGCTACATCCCTAGTTTTAGCTAATTGGGGGTCAAGGCAATAGTCTAGCAAACGTGTTAGTTCCTCTCTTTCAGAACCTAGTAACGACATGTTAAGACAAATTAACTTTGCTCACTTTTATTTTTTCATGAGGGGAAATTTGTCAATCACCATTAAAATACAATAACATGCAAAGCCAACTCACTTCTACTAGAGTTGCCCTTGCGTAGCTTGTACATTGAAACTCCTGTTTTGACAGTTGAACTTGTTGCTGCAAGATGGTGCCACCAGCACACTGCCAAATAAATAAGTGAGAACCAACCATTAAATTATAATGTTTTATGATTTTGAATTTTTTGCTTGATTTTCGCTTTTAGGTGTAAAGATAATCTTAAAAATAATGGCTCTATTACAAGTTTTAATGAAATATTAAGGGAGATATGGCTTACCGACAAAAAACACATTTGATAAATCATAATATAAAGATATCTGTGGAAAATCTTGCTTTAAACAGTATTCATTCTTTCTGCTACTTCTCCTATTTAGAAGTTACTTTTATTACACTAAACAAAATCATTTAAATCTAAGAAAAAGACCTAAAACCTTGCAATTAAATTTGCAAGGAATGTTTAATTCCCAAATAAGCCTACAGTTATAACTCAAATATAACAAATGTTAAAATCTTTGTGCAAGTTCTATTGATTCAAGTAAATGATCATATCTTGTTGTCACAAACACACAACCAAACACTGAGTTGATTACTGAATGTGCAGCTAAGTTGATAATTGGCCCTAAACGTAACACCATCAAACCAAAAGCTAAAAACAGAATACATATATTAAAATCATACAGGGTCATCGGAAAATAATGCTGGGATTTTGATTAATTGCTATTTAAAAACGATTACAGATAATTTAATAGTGCTTGTTTAAAAATATGCTAATAATTTCAAAGTTTTTTTATATCCTTCTATGTTGTAATGGGAGGCCTACCTTACTACCATCCTATAGAAAGTAATTCCAGATACGCTCAATACTCGATTACAAAAATTTAGAATTGGCAGAGGAAAGAAAATTTGTGTGGCCTCCTTGAATTCCAGATCTCGCCTTTTTGGATATTTTATTGGACGTTTATGGAGATTTTGTTCATATTTGGTATCACATTTCTACCGCCATATCTTTTATTAATCCAGGTGTGGTGCATGTGGTAAGAAGTTGATTACATATACAGTCGTATGCAGATCAAAAAAGGTTAAATTAGAACTTTGAAGTCGCCAACCAACTTTAAAGGAAAAACTGTTAAATTACCTGAAATGGTTTTTTAAACAGAAATTCATCAAAACCCTGGAATACTTTTGATTTCGATGACCCCTTTTTTTAGAGAGGACTTGTAGATGAGTGATAAGGGATAAAGAATTAATTTTAGTTATTTTCTGTGTTTTTGAAAACATTGTTTCACTGCAGTTGATAATTTACATTATTTCAATTCTTAAACTTAAGTAAGCCATTGTTATAATTACTAATAATAACGCTTTTGGCAGTTTCATTCTTACTTATGTTTTTTATTTTTACCTAAACGTTTCGATGCCACTTTGGACATCTAATGTACTTAAATTAGATGTAGTAGTAAGCTATCATATGATTCACTGTTTGTTTTTAATTTTTGTTTTGTTTATATAACCTTCCTACCGATGAAGATGTCCAAAGTGGCATCGAAACGTTTAGGTAAAAATAAAAAACATAAGTAAGGGTGAAACCGCCAAAAGCGTTATTATTAGTAATTTACATTATGTTTGTGTAGATAGTTCTTAGTCTGCCATGTCAGTGGTAGCGTACACGTAATGTATTAATCGTTAGGAAGACAACATTACCCATACACCCCCCCCCCCCGTATCCCTCTCACTTATTGTCGTCTTCTCAGAACCGTACTAGGATTAAAAACATTGACAAAAATGTCAGCAGATTGTCAACACTTATTACAAACGTAAGATAACAACAGCAAGGCATTTATTGAGAAATTGTTCATTTAATGGCACTCCATAAAGCAGCAAGTGCCCTAGAACTCTATGGAGCCTTTTTAGTGAATGATCACTCTTAATACAATGGTTTTATTTGTATTCCAAGTGATGCCTTTGAACCTGTGTCTTTCTTACCTTCTCTCGGGCTGACAAGCGTTTTAACCATGATGAGAGAGAAGAAGAAAACAATTCCAAAGAAGAATTTAGTTTTACAGTATAAGATATTTTTCTATCGCGGACATAAACAGAACTTGGTGGTAATTTATTTTCTATATGACATTAAAATTACCTTTGTTGTAAATATTAAAACACAAGCGATATCAAGTTTCACGATTATTTAACAGTGGCAGCTACAATGGCAGTTTGACAAAAATATTTTTAGTTTCACTTATATATCTTTATAATTACTTGACACTTTCCTTTTAAACGATTTAAGTAAATATTTGTTTAAATTTCCTTAAAGAATATCATAGTGCAATGCAAGTTTGTACAGTCCAGCTTCACACAATTTATTCATCACAGTCATCATGCTTCACACGTTTCAGTTCATTCAATTAATTTTTTATCAGTTCTTTATCACTAGTTTATCACTGTTTCAATGCACATACACATTACAAATATAAAAATATATATTGAAAAAGACCCAAAAGTTTCAACTGCATAGTCTCTGAACAACCCGTTTAGTTTTATAAGAATACTGTTACAAAATTGATTGAGAAATTCAAATTGAGTAAACGGTAGATAAATATGCAATTACAATTGTAATACTTTTTTTCAAAAGAATTACCACAGCACGAGGTGGAAAAATACAAGGCTTAGGCTATTAACATAATATGGTCTTCAAAAATGGGAAGAATCACCAAACACCTCAAGAGTGTGATAGTATAATAAACATATAGGCTATTGAAACTTTCGGGACTCCGTAGTACGCTCTTTGAGAGCAAAGTTAAAAGTAAAATACCACTGAAAAATACAATACAGATTAGATACAAATAAAATAAACTAGTAAAGCTCTTTTTCTTGTTAAACAAAAATAAAATATACATTAAGTTTAAAAATATTATGACATTAAAAGTTCTTACAAACAAGAAGAAATGGTTTTTACATTTCATGTATAGTACAAAACCACCGCTTTAAAGTGAATATTTACAATATACATTTGTGAAGTACATACTTAATATGAAAAAGTAGTATTCTTTATATAAAATTATACTTTAATGTGAATTCGGGAACAATTTTAAGAGATATGTAATGCAGAGAATCATCCATCTTATCATTATTTTTCATTTAGTGACTGACAATTTTAAAAATTTTTACAGAGATTCTCTGTGTTCGATCCTTTATTAAGAGTTGATTTGAAAGACTTATGAAAACAATACATAAAATACAAAAAAAAACAGTTATGAATGTGAATGAAAAATATTTTTGTTAAGTATAGTTGTGTTTCAAGTCTTGTTTAACTACGTGAAAGAATCTTGTTAAGTTTAAAAACAATGTATCTCAGTTTGTGATTAACATTGCAAACTTTATTAATAAAATAATATAATGTATAAAATAAAACAATGTAATAATAGAAAACTAAATTAGAGTAAAAAATTACTATCTATAAATTAAAACTGACACTACACGAATATACAATCATATTAATAATTTGTAAAAGTAGGTAAAAATAAGAATTAAATAGAATTATCATTTAGCTTGGCTCAATTGAGAATCACTGTTGGATGACAATTTAAGAAAAAAAAGTAAAATTAAACGACCTGTAAAAAACATTTAGTTGAAATTACAATTCGAGGTAGCAATCGGTCAAAACCACTGATGAGCCAGTAGTCATTTGAAGAACCTAGTCAAACCATAAACACACACAAATCACACAAATCTTCCCCCACTAAGTGTCTCTCCTCGTGGAGAATTTTGACCGGAAAAACTCTTTGGTGGGCTCGTAGTAGAGTCTGCGCAGCGCGATCATCTCCGGAGCCCGTCGCAGGCTCCCGAGCACCTCGTAGTCTGTCTCTAGCGCGAGGATGACGATCGTCACGAGGGAAACGGCAGCGATGAGGAACGAGGGGATGAAGACCCTGACAAACTTGAAGTGGCGGGTGACGGTGCGCGGGGGCAGGGCGGGCACGGGGGGGTGGGAGTGGTGCACGGCGGGGGGCAGGGGGAGGCGACCGCCCCGCAGCACAGGGGTGGGGCTGCGACTGGACCGGTGCGACGCCCCCACGATCTGCGACTCTGACGACGAGTGGTCCATCGAGTCTCGGAAGTAGTAGTCTCCGAAACCCCCCATCACGGACTCCGAGTCTTTGTGGATACCTGCAATGATTGGAGACGTTAGCGAAAAGTATTTATACAGAGACAAAGTGAACGGTTGATTCCTTTCTCTCTATGTAGCATCTATTATACTTTGAAATTTGAAAAACTACAAACTTTTTCACAGCACACTGTCTTTTAGTCCTGTAATTTAAATAGCTCTAAATTAGCCTTAATTTCAAAAATATTAACTGACGTTTCAATTTTGCAGCTAACTGTTTTTTTCTTACAATATCCAATTCACAAAGACAGAATAATTACAATATTTTAGCACCCTCCTAAGAACCTACATACATAACAGTGTTTGTTACAACATAAAAAAATAATGCTAGACAATTTACACGTACATGTATATTGTAATTTGTATATTGTATCTTGTTATTGTAATCTGTAAATTATCATCAAAAACAACATTATTAAATTTTGACATTTGACTCTTCTCCTCATTTTATGTAAATTTGATAAATGTTATAAAAATCCTAGCAGAAGCTACAATATGTAAATACAATCTTGTTCAGTTTTAAAAGTCTACAGTGATTCTGCGTTTTGTTGTATGTAAAGCTGTAGATGCAAAAACATTTATTTCTTAAATATTAAATGCTATGAGTATTTATGTTAAATTTATAAATTATTTCATAGCACTTACATGTAGGTGTTTTTGCATTTGTGCTTATTATACACTAACCCAATATATTTCTGTAATGCTTTTTTTTTACCAGAATAAAAATGTATTTATTCATGAGAATAACCATCATGGTTATTCAAGACCGCCCATAATTTTGTAGTATTATCATTGACTATAATACTGAAGGAGACATCCCATCCATATGTTCCAGCTGTCCCACTTTTAGTGTATGCTAGAATTTAAAATTGAAGTAGTTTGATTAGGTCACCGACAGATTGTGCTGCTGTCAACTATTTATTTTAGTTATTTACGTTAACTTTAAAAATATACCCACCCCAGAAAGCAAGTAATAATCAACTTATGTTTGCTTCCTGACACACCGACTGTTGTATTATCCCCTCCTTGAGAGGACAAGTAATAGTTGACAGCAGTATACTCTGTTGGTGATTATTGTAAACTACGACCTCTTTCGATCCTGGCACACACAAGTCAATGGTATTATCTAAAAGGTCTCTGTTTTTATAAAAAGTTGTACACCTTTAAAATTAAACTGTTCTAAATACTAAACTAGACAGTAAAATATAATTTTGAAGACTTAAGTCTAATTTGCTTGGATCCTGCTTAAAACCAAAGTCTGAGTGAATAAACTATATTAATTTGACAGCTCTCAGAAAAAATAATGGTAAGAAATATTATGCTGTTGGTTTAAAAGAGTTTTTTCCAACTATATTTGGTGTACCCATTTTCGCTCAGGGGTTTTGTAGTCAACTACAATGAAGAGAAAATTCTAGACACACAGGGTGAATTTGCTACAAGCTTTCGCCTCAAAAATCAACTAATGGACTTAATGGACGAAATCGCGTATCAGTAAGTTACGAGATATAAAAGTATTAGTTACACAAGATATGTTTTACAATATCTGGTGCACTGGTTGAATCTGTTGATTGCTAAACACGTGTGAATAATGAGAGCTTTAACATTTTCAAACACATCTAACAAAATAAGAACCGTGCATAACACATTGATTAGTTCACATTAAGAGTGAATGTTGGTTCAGAATTACAAGTACAGGTAGATTTTACCAGGCTGAAGCTACTGTGATCTAACGTGGCCATATTACAGGTGCATTCATTCTTCGGCCGACTCTATCGGGTGACTGTGAAGTCTCTCCCTATTTTTAAATGTTACTCACTATAAACCCATATGGTTTTTGAGGCTCCCACTGTCAGCTGATTGAAGCCTGTTTACTACCGTTACTGTTTCAGCGAACATAAGAGAAGTTTGAGGTTATGCCTGGTATTTTATGTATTGAAGAAGTGGTGAAAAGTGCCTCTAGATATGAATCATGCCAGTCTAATACTCATGTTTAGAGAATCTCCTCGATAATATGTTATGGTCATGGTTAGGCCAAGTTGAGTTTCATGTTGGAGGATTTCTAAATAGACATAATTGCCACTAATGTCAGCAGAGAAACTTGTCACATCTCATTGCATTGAGAAAAGGTAAACGAGGCTTGAACTTGTAGTAGTGCGGATGTTGGTTTACAGCTTATCAATTTATTGGCCTATTCATTCTTTGATACCATGAACACAGCTACTTAAATATTCTAAAACCAACTGTGTGGCCACAGGTTTCGGTTTGAAATAACTTTAATAACAAGATATTTATACAAGATGGGACGTCACCACATTACGCAATAATTTTTTGAGAATGGCCAGATGAAAAATTTTCAGCAAAGTTGATAGTTCGAGGTTCTAAGTAACGTTACACTCGATTTAAGCATAAATCTGTTGAAAATGTTGTTGCAAGATCGAGGAAATGCATTACCAATGCTGATGCACAATATGTAGAGTTATAATTTGTGGTATAATAAATGGTATTAATCCCTGTTAAAATTATTAGTTCTACTTGTTTCTATAACACCTACAAATGTTAGAAATTGTCACATGAAAATAGGAAGTGACTTTACAGCCACCCTGTAGATCTGCAAGGGCACATAATATGAGAGGGAGGATGGTTAGCTTGTTGCTCATGTTATTCCATATATTTTAATCAAGATCCAAAACCCAATAGAGACCCAATACGATAAAAGCACAGATGAAGCCCTTAGAGTAGTTATTCTTTAAGTTTTAGTTTAATTTTCATCTTTTCGAGACAATTTAAAATCATAAAACCAAAATATAAAACTAAAGCTAAAATTTGTTAACCTCTACTACCCTTAACCACAGGCCAGTTTGCTAGGAACAGGATCGAGGATGTGATTTTTCGTGTTTGTACAGATCTGAAGACAGGAAGGTACTGTAATGGAATTAGTCAAATGGACAATGCCAATACAGGTAATAGGGTATAAATGCAATAAATGGATACAAACAATTGTGGCTGTGAGCATTCTGTCAATATTCTCATGTTATTTATTGTTTGTTTTATTTATTTTAAGCAAAATTAACCATAACCCAGTAATTACAATGTAATATTATTTCTTATTATGCTTTCTATATGTAATAATAGTAATGTTTGATTCAGATGTAGTGTTTATGTAAAGACTGTTACAAGAAACATTGAAAAACAGCAAGAACTCTTCCTCACTCACAAATTGGGTCGTCTTCATGAGGAATAATTCCAATGTTTTTTGTATGCTCTTTGTCTGTATTACGTTGTAATGACTCTGTGTTGTGAGGCACTCTCCCTCTGAGCTACGTGTCCATGTCATTTAACATGTAATATTTAGTTCACTCGGATACAGTATAGTAAAACACATCTTACAAGTACCATTCACAACAATCACAAACCCACAGATGAAACTTGTATGAATGAACAGCTTTTCTACAATGGCTACGCAACAGTTAGGTTTGGTTAGGCAATAGCGACAACATGTAAGGACAGTTCATTTAATGGACCAGATCTATACCCATTTCCTTATGCTCTTTTATAATAGGAGATTACAAATTAGATTGAATTACATCAATATGGAACCAATTCAGAACTGTAATGTCAAATATCAACAGTTCAGCAGTAATACGTTATAGGGTGTAAATGCAAAAACTGGCTGAAAAATATCAAACATATCATTTCATGATGCATTTGATATTTTTTTCCATTAGAATTTTGGAGTGTGAAACATCCAATTATAAACAGTTTCCCTGAGCTTGCAGCCAAGCCCACACAGTGCCATCTGATGGCAAGGGGAGGAACCTATGTTCAACAGTGACCTATTCCAAAAGTAACCTCTGTTTGGTCATTGCACGGAACTTGGTGAAAGTAGCTCCATAACTTTTGCGCAGAAATGCACGTAACGTCAGATTGCGGGGTGATTATATGATCACTAGGTCTTTGTCTGTAGCTCATAAAAATGTTCTCTGCAGTCAAAATCCCCAATAGGGAAGTGAGACCAGCCAAACAAATTCCTGATGAAATTCAACTATAACTTTAATATTTTTGATTGCAAAACAAAACAAAACAAAAGGCATATTTTTCAGCTTCAGAAAAAGATCAATCGACCCCACTATCATCCCGCTGCAATGGCGGAAAGGCAACTAATTTAGTCTGCATTTCTGGTTAAATATTGTGTTGTTACTTCTACCAAATCCTGTGCAGAAAGCAAGTGGAAGTTTTTTCAAACGAACCTCGTATAATGCAATAGTTGTGAATTATACTAGAATACACTTATAAAGACAGAAACAAACTTTCTACAGAAGCTCTGGGTCTAAGTCACAGTAGAAACGGTTATTTTTGTTTAAATATAATTTTAGCATTAAAATACCTAGATAAAACCTCAAGCTTTAGGATAATATAATGTCGAATGGAGATAAATCAGTACGGGGTCTGGTCCGTTCTTTCTAACACATCACTGATAGGCAGAGCATAAATTGTTCTCTTACCTTTGACGAATATCTTGCCGTTGAGCTTCGGTTCAGACACGGATTTGTTGACTCGTTCACCTAAAGGCACAATAACATGCAGCAACCAAACAATAGGAGTCAAGCCATGCAGTCTTGGTTGTTGTTTTGTTCATCAGATAATACAAACATTAATACAGGAATTTACTTTTTCAAAAATATGAGATTGCATTGATTCAATTACAGCTTATTAGTAACGATAAAGCAACCCTAACAATCTAATCTCATGAATTGGCAGTCAAACAATTGTATTGAGAAATAGTTTAACTTTTCATAACCTAAACACTGATAAAATCTTCAGGTTGTTACGGTTTAAATTTGTATGAAAGAAATTTAATAGTCTGGAATTAAAAGTGAAACGTAAGCCTTATATCATAGAAAACAGAGGGGTTCTTTATAATAAAAATGAGGTTTTTATTTGATTAGTTTTTTTCTTAACTTCCATTATAAAGACATATTACTAAAACAAAAAAAAATGTAACAACGGAACTTGAACATAAGGATATTTGATTGTTATAAATTAAGCATAATATTAAGAACATTTGAGATTGCCTAGTACAAATGTAACATTAAAGTTGCTAAATGTAAACAGCAATTAAATGTCCAAACTTACTAACAAACTTCTTAATTTGTCAGCAGAATCAACTCAATTTCTGAGACTTTTTTAAAGTGTAAAGTTGATTAGTATATTTGTATTTTTCATTGTAATGAATATATTCTCTATTCAATGAGGGAATAGTTGTAAAAATAAAAAATATATAAAAAAATTAATAAAGACAATATTTTAAAACAAAATATTTCTCAACTGTGGCATTTTTACATCAGCCGTGGTGTTTCCCACTGATTTAGAAATTAGTGAACAAAACTACATCCAAGAAACATCAGATGAATCAAAAATATGGATCAGATTCAAAACAAACAAGTGGGAAGGAAATGTGAAAACCAACAAGCGAACAAGCGTGAGTCAGAATGAAATGTCAAGTACAAGTATCATAAAAACAGTTTGGCACTGCTGCCTTGTACACTTCGGCAACTCAAACTATAGTTGTATCAATGTCTTGTATGTGTGAGCTAAATTTAGTTTTTAGCTGTGTACATAGAAATTGCTAAGACGCCAAGTACCACGATAATACCAAATAATACTGAGTGAAAATTAGCATCGTACTGCATAAAATCGACTGAGAACAAAGATCCGACTATATAAAATAGGATGAAAGGCCAACCAGAGTGGGTAGTAATTATCAGCCGACCACTTGAAACAAACAAAAATGTATTTGGACCGAAAAACCGAGCATGTTTTTTTTTCAAAAGGCTAACCAGATCAATTGTAAGCCAAAAATTGAAACCAGATTCAGCATATCCGGCCAAAAGCAGCATTGGACAACAATTAGCCTGCTCCTCATAATAAACAAAATCACTGTTTACACACAACGACTTTAAATGATAAATAGTGGTACTGATTAAGAGTGTGAGGTTAGAAGTACTTTGATCTGTATGTTTAATAATTCTATTTAATGAAATGCAGGGAAAACACTGTGGCATGAACAATGGGTAATGCAGTCCTTATTGTAAACTTTAACAAATAATTAAATAAAAACCACAAAAACAAATAAATGAGAATGAGAACACACGTCAACATACGTTACTTTTTGTGTAAGTGTATTTTTAACACCAGTGGTATTTTCTATGTGTTCATAGGGAAAAGTCCAAACTCTAACCTTATTACTAATTACGAAAAGCATATGAACTCTACAAGAAAAATATAGTTTTCTGAATGAGATATATTGTTATCAGTAAAACAAAAAAATATAGGCTTCCCTCAACAAGAAAATTAAGATGCTATCTTTCTGTTTTAACATTTCAGTAGAGACAAAAAGATATATTTCCTCAACTGAAATGTTCAAGACTAGTGTTATTTTCCTAAAAACCGATCTCTGTTTATAACGGTTTAAGAAAAAAGTACAATAATGAAAATGTATATAATATATTTTTAAACATATGCTGACTATTGTGAAGAAGAAATGGAACTGAAATAGGTATTGTGTAATACATACAACATTTTCCCAAAAAGGTAATTTTTTACCTCTAAAGAGAAATTTATCATTATTACCAAAACTTATGTAAGTGCATTTGAATAAAGTGAGAATGGATGTAAATATATATTTTACAAGACTAGGTGACTAGATAATGCAATGTTGCATCTGAATTCTTTAACTTTCTCTTCAAGTTTTTCTCTTTGTGAAGCACAATCTAACTTTTTCATTCTTCGTTCTGGTTCATTTTGTCACCCTAAATTTTACATTGTTAGTTTTTCGAGGTTTTACCATGGTGAGCTTGCTGCTTCAGGTGAAGACTTAGCAATGGGTTGACATTCATGTATAAACTAACTGAACAAATAGTGGAAGACTATTGGGAATGTTTGGTTTAGCTGTATTTAACAACTAAAAGATGCCATATTTAGTATCAAAAACCAACAGAAGAAATTAAAACAAAAGTAAAAATTACAAAACATAAATAAAGTTATATGAAATTAGATCACTTAACAACCATTTTTTGGCTAAAATACTTGACAGATAAAAACACTTGTGGGTGTCAAAGTTTTTATAAATCACTAAAATAATTACAATGATTTTAAAGAATTTAAATTATTTTTAAATGATTTATTATCATTTGTTCTACTATGGATTGTGTTGAAAGACTGTAATATGAACACGTGTATGTCTAATGTCAAACAATAAAACCTAGATTCTAATGTAGAGTAGTGATAATAAACATATTCAACATCGCTGTTACTTTTTAAAGAAATGTTAAAATACATAATAAAATTATTAAGATTTGTTATTTAAACTGATATTTCTGAGCAATAAAGTTGTTATAATAGAAAAACACTAAAAATAGAGGAATTGCAATCAAACTGACAGAGAGAAAATGAATGAATGTTGAAAGAATGAAATGACGGACCACGGGTAACGTAGAGGAATAACTAAACAACATACCGGCAGTCCTTTGTTTGACTTCTTGATCCTCAGAGACAGTTTCTAGGGGGATGACGTTGTCAGGAGAGTTGAGGTCAGTGACCCCTCCACTCCCAACGCCGGAGTCTAACCTACAGTCTGCTGAGTGATTGGACCTTGGCAAACTGCTATAGCCTGTTGGAAAAAACTGTTTATGACTCTGGGCTCTAATGCCGCTTGCCGTTCTTTTTAGTTAATCAAATGTAATAGCTTAGAAAAAAATCAGAGAAAATCAACAAGGAGTAAAGATCTGGTGCAGCAACTAACAGGGTGCACTTGGCCTAAGCCGATCAAACGCTAGTGTGACATCAGCCAGTCAGAGCGTTGACGACCAACTCTGCAGCTTATAAAACTATTTCTAATTGGCGGCAGAGGTCTTTAACATCGCTCTGGTTGGTGGATGCCTTCAGGCTTCTAGGTACTTTTCGGATATCTGTCAGCATTTATACAACATTTTCCTATAAGATACAAAAATGCAATGTAGTAACCTTTGATGTGTTCTGTAATCTTTCTGGAACAAATTTTTATGATTGATAAATAGAAAAACCTACCATAACGGAAATCAAACTTTACCGCCTCAGTAAGCTGTTACGAGGAAAATAACCTCAGTTCTCCAGGGTATTGTCACCTAGTTATTGTTATTGGTGTTCTTCCGGGTTAGGAAACCCCAGCTTAGATGCTAGGCACGTCTTCCACAAGCAGGAATTTTGCACAGGTTACCAGAAGGATATACCACAAAAAAGGTATATAATCTGGTATATATAAAAGGTATATATAAAAGGATATATAAAAGGTATATAAAAAGGTAAGGTTTAGGATATAGCAAAGGAAAGGGTGGGATGGGACAGGCAGCCAAACTGACCTTTCAGAGGGCCAACTCCCGTGCTCCTGTGACAGCTGTGATCAGGCTCAAACAGGCGGACACGCTCTGCCTTCAAACTGCCCAACTCAACTGACAGGGTATCCAAGTACATCAGCCAGGGATCACATTCTCAGGTCGGGGACCAAACTTGGAAGTTCTATCCCCAGCCGATGCAAATGGAAGGACCAAAGGTGAAAGGGAAGCTTGTCATAATGGACAGCCAAAATACTTACCGTATGTAATGACAACTTCATTTGCTGTACCCAATGTCAGCCTCGAAACTGTATAAACCAGTTTTAAGGTTGTCCTGGGACTACTTTCACCTATTGGCTTCCTGAATAAAGGTCAATACTTATTTTTGGTTTCAGACATATTTAACTTGTAACAGCACGCTGCAGTGGTTAGGTTAGGTTATAATGCTTCTTTTATTTATCAGCATAAATGTGTTCCGGAAAGAGTATTAAGAGAGTGCTGCACCCAGAACTGAACTGAAATTGTGATCTGATCGGCTGCTGTTTAACAGTGAGTCTACTTATCTCTTCCGAGAACAAGTGTCCAACCTACATCGTGAAAAATCAGTATTTTAAATAAATTTGCTGCAACAGAAAGTAGTTTGACAAATGTTGACGCGCTGACAGATTACCGAAAAGCACCGCTTGCACAGTGTGCGTACCGAGGTCGCTGGTGATCGGAGTGGAGGGCGTGGCGGGCACGCTGTTGGCCTTGCGCCGTAGACTGCCGCGCGTGATGCTCGGCTCGTCCCGTCCCAGTGCCGGGTCCTCCAGTATCTCCTTCTCCACTCGGCCGGTGTAGCGGAACTTACTGCTGCTCCACGAGAAGAAACTGCCCCCGGTCACGACACTGGGCGCGTCTGCACTGCTCGGCAATCTGGAGCGAAAACCACATTTAGACACAACACGGTAAAAGCCCAGTTGACCGAACCCCGCTAAACCAAACCCCGGGTTAGATTCAAATTCATTTATTGTCATAATGAATAAACAATATAGCATTTACAAACTGACAAAAGTCATATGTTGCTTAACCTAAAACATATAAAAGTAATGCTAGCAAGAAAATAATAACTGAATATTTATTTTTTGAAACATGACAAATCTCTGACCTTGTAGAATTCATTTAGATCAGAAACGATTTTAGTTTTTTCTTAAAAACACCCACATCTGACTCTTATTGTTGGAAGAAAGGGAGGAATAGTGTCAAACAGGATCATTGAAGAACAGTATTAACATTTTTTATTTCAAATTTTTGTTGGTTTTTCAGGAGGAATGTAAGATATTCAACTCATATACTGGAAAATGTCAGAAGCTTGTTTGTTAAAAATACACCTCTACATGAACATGCCTTTGCATCACAAAAATTATTCTAATAGCCTTATTCTGCATGCAAAATATTCTTTTAGTTTTTGATGATTCGTAACCCCAAATTACAATTCCATAGCATTCTATAGCAATGGCTAGCTGAGACCATAATCAAAACCAGATTATCAATTAGACAAACAGCCATACAAAGCAGAATAGTTGAATTGGTTCAGCGTAAGCCCCTCTCGCGGCAGTCACACACCTAGCAACATCCTTCCCCCTGGACGTTTCACCCTTTCCCAATCCCTCATTTCTCCTACTGTTTTCCACGCTATAATAAACAAATATGCTAACGATTTGTTATAAGCTAGGTTCATTGTGACGAACTTCCCTTCCACCTTTGGTCCCTCCATTTGCAGCGGCTGGGGACAGAATCTCCTGGTTTGGTCCCCGACCTGAGAATGAATGGTCCCTGCTGTTGGACATGGATACCCTGTCAGTTGAGTTGGCCAGTTGGAGGGCAAAATGCGGGTCCCCTGTTTGAGCCTCATCCCAGCTGTCACAGGGGCACGGGAGTTGGCCCTATGGAAGGTCAATTTGACTGCCGTCCCATCCCACCCTTTCCTTTCCTGCTATATCCTATCCTTCCGGTAACCTGCGCAATATTCCCGCTTGTGGAAGACGTGCCTAACAGCTATGCTAGGGTTTCCTAATCCAGCAACAGTGAATGAATAATTGCAAAACCACTCCCACCGTTTACCCAGATTTACGCCACTGACCATCGAAAATTCGAGTCGAGTAGTTAAAAATTGCATCACTACTTCCGCCTTTTACCCAGATTTATGCCGCTAACTAACGTTTAACAAAATATATGACTGTAATAAAGAAAAAAATAAGCCTAAATTCTATTTTGGGATCATATGAAAGTAGAAAATGATAGGTGAGTTATTTATGGATACCTGTGAAGTAAGATAACTAAGAGGCAAGGGCAAGGGGAATGTTTGGGTCGGCGGCAGATAAGGAAGGAAGACGGGACAGGAGGGGAGGGGTGGGGTCCGGTCTTTCTATATTACTACAGTATACTTGTGAAATTAACATTAAATTATGTAGTACAAATTGCATTAAAAATTAGTTTGATAATTAACTACAAAAAGCTGCTAAAGAACAATACAGTAGCCTATATTTAAAAATGTTGATCTACAATCATTAAAAATTAATTATTTAAAAACAATGCTTTCTAACTTTTATTTAAAATTCAAAACCCTAAATTTAACATTAACATGACAAATATAATTTTATCGGTAAAGAATAGTTAACATCCAAAGTGATTTGTTTTATAAAAAAAGAAAACCAATTTAAAAAAATATCATGGGAGATTTATGTAACAAAGCACAGGTAACAATTATATGAAAAATAAACATGCAATTAAACTTAGTTTTTTTTTAATTATTTATTTTTGCAAGTTTATTTTATTAATTCAAAATAATCACCAACCAAATGATTGTCTTAATTTATTACATAAAAACCAATTAGGCCTACTTACTAACTTATTGTCATTAATCATTTTTAAAACATTACTTTTGCTATTTCACCTTTTATTAGGAATCGATGGAATCGGAATCGAGAATCGATTTGTAAAAATCAGAATCGGAATCGAAAAATATTGGAATCGACTCATCCCTACTTAATTGGGTTACTTTTTGGGTAACTTAATTTGTTTGGGACAACAACATACAAACTACCTGGCACTAAGCGGTTTTGACTTTGCGCTATCACCTCAGAATAACCAGTCACATCTGTTTATCAAATATTACTTAAATATATAAACTAGGCTAATTAAATTTAAAGTTAGTTATAGATAATGATGAGTTACGGTACTATCTAAGTTGCTTTTTCGGAAAAAACTTTTCCTTCATATGAAATCAGATGAAAGATACATAACGACTGTTAATAGGAGAGTAGATTATACCGACTAGTTATGGAAGTTTAAAAATACAGAAAATAAATAACTCATTATATGGTATCAAGTTATGTTTCTAAATTAACTATGGTTAGTTCATGACTTTTTTAAATTTACAAACACAATTTTTAAATACTGAATGATAACGGATAGGGTTACTCACGTGAAGAACAACATCTGCTCTATCGCACACCTCCAAACATGTCTACAAGCTGCGCCACTGGGACATTTAAACCCTACTGTCGTCTTTTTCTGGAACACAACCAATTTCATTAGCTACCAACCATGAAATATGTGAACACATCTTTATGAAACCAACAATGCTCTGCAGGTTATTTAAAAATTAATTACCTGTTTCAAAAACAAATTTATAACAAACCTTTTAGAAAACCATATTCACAAAAGGATCATGCAGATATCAAAGTTGTGTTTTCTTTTAGAAAAAATTTTTTATAAAAGGTCTAATTCTAAACTGCAATTTTGTTTGATGAGAAAATTATATTAGGTGATTATTTTTTATAGTTCCGATTTGAATAAAGAGTGCAAATTGACTTGGCCACAACTGGAAACAATCATTATACTTACTTTGGTTCTTGGGTCCTAAAGCAGGCATAAAACAAAAAATAATATTTATAAGTTGTACCAACTACATAATAATTCAAATGCATGAACCCTTTTCATTTTTAAATCTTTCAATTTGTATAACCTGAGGTATTAATCATTAATAGGTACTTCCTAACTCTCAACATCACAACTTCATTTTTAAGTTTCTGATTTTTTCCATTCAAGAAAAAAGAAAAATTCAGAGGCTTTCTTTAAAAATTTAGATGTCAAATCAAATTTTCTGTACTTTATTGCTTTGAAAAATTTATTTCACTTCAGTTGATGAAGTGAAATAAACCGGTCACCATAGTAAATGTCATATTTGTACTCTGACGTAAGTGTGAATTCTTGCTGAATGTGCAATAAAGATATTTTGATTTGATTTGATGATTACATCTTTGACATTTCTTAAATAGTTAACCATTAACATTTCAAAGCACTGATTGGAATCAACTGTTTAATAAATCAGTTCATCTACCTAAATCCATCTACAAAATTGTATGTAATGTTTATAAAGAAAGTGAAATAAATTATTTCTTCAATCCTTTTGCTTTTTTCAAGTTCCTTAACTACATTCAGATAGTCTCAATTTCATAAGGTGTCTTCCAAAATAGATTTAAGAAGTATTCCGAGTAAATATACCCCCCAGATTAAAGAACAACTAATTAAAGATCAACACACTTCTCTAAATAAAATACTAACAAGTGCTACCAGGGGGAAGTAACTGCTTTAGGGAGAGAATCATCAACTTTGAATAGAGACACTTCTGTCTGCTGCGATTAGAAGCATGTTTCTTTCTGAGCGATAAAAACTTATTAAAATAAAAGATCATTACGATTATGGAAAGAAACTGATTGCTTCAGAAGCTTGCCGCATCAGATCAGTACATGGGGATGGTTTAGTACTTTGAAGACGACTGAGTTACTTATCAGGACAAGTTACTGTTCACAGCTGTAAACGTGGCTTGTAAACATATAAATTGAAACGTTCGTCAAGTGACTGAGTCACTTATCAGGACAAGTTACTGTTCATAGCTGTAAACGTGGCTTGTAAAAATATAAATTGAAACGTTCGTCAAGTGACTGAGTCACTTATCAGGACAAGTTACTGTTCATAGCTGTAAACGTGGCTTGTAAAAATATAAATTGAAACGTTCGTCAAGTGACTGAGTTACTTATCTGAACAAGTTACTGTTCATAGCTGTAAATGTGGCTTGTAAACATATAAATTGAAACGTTCGTCAAGTGACTGAGTTACTTATCAGGACAAGTTACTGTTCATAGCTGTAAACGTGGCTTGTAAACATATAAATTGAAACGTTCGTCAAGTGACTGAGTTACTTATCAGGACAAGTTACTGTTCATAGCTATAAACGTGGCTTGTAAAAATATAAATTGAAACGTTCGTCAAGTGACTGAGTTACTTATCAGAACAAGTTACTGTTCATAGCTGTAAACGTGGCTTGTAAAAATATAAATTGAAACGTTCGTCAAGTGACTGAGTTACTTATCAGGACAAGTTACTGTTTATAGCTGTAAACGTGGCTTGTAAACATATAAATTGAAACGTTCGTCAAGTGACTGAGTTACTTATCAGGACAAGTTACTGTTCATAGCTGTAAACGTGGCTTGTAAACATAAAAATTGAAACGTTCGTCAAGTGACTGAGTTACTTATCAGGACAAGTTACTGTTCATACCTGTAAATGTGGCTTGTAAACATATAAATTGAATCGTTCTGCAAGTGACTGAGTCACTTCTCAGAACAAGTTACTGTTTGTAGCAGTAAATGTGATTGTAGAAATAGAAACTGAATCGTTCGTCAAGTGACTGAGTCGTTTATCAGAGCAAGTTACTCTTCGTAGCTGTAAATGTGGGTCGTAAAAATAATTTAAAAAATAGTTCTTGAAGCGAGTGAGCTTATTACCTCTTGATAGACGAGATGGATGATGAACATCTTGCCCTCGTAGTTGATCTTGTGCACCTCTGACCATCGGAAGTGGTTTGTTTTGCGGCTCCCCTGGAACGTCAGGATGCCCAAGTGGTTGATTCCGAGGTACAGCTGATTGCCTTTGTGGTCCTGCAAGCACAGCTTTTACTCTCAATATCTTAACCCATTCATTTCAATTAGTTTCTAAAGTAATTGAATGAACTGAAGTAATTCAACGGTAAACTAAACAAATAATACAAAAGTCTACAATATTTTTGTAGTTCTTGCTTAAGTTACACAAATGGATGGGCAGTTGAAAAATCAAAATTTTTACTTTTTGCATGCTTTTACTAATGGAGATCTATCTGTAAAGCAGATTTTGTGGCATGCTACAGCGGTTCATACAATTAAATACCAAACAAATACTGAATTTTTGTTTACAACCAACACAAAATCAGACAATGATAAATATCTCAAAAATTATACAAATGTGATATGATGTTTGATACATGTGATCAAATCTAAGAACACTTCCTGAGCGCTTGACGTATATGTCTGTCAGTCTACATTTTCCATTGCGAGCATTTGACGAATACAAACGTCACCCAATTTTGAACATAGGAGCATAAGACGAATATATGTGATACAAAATGTAAACACAATGTACAAGAACACTTCAAACCAAGAAAGTTCACATTTGTTATTGGAAAGGTTTGATAAACCAGTCACATCGTTACCAACTCTTCCACAAGTCACAGTTAAAGAAATTGAAGCCCTGGCACTGTGTGTGTGTTACGGCGTTATACGAGAAAATTTTAAGAGATGAGGAAAAACACCTGTTTCAAAGGATGCATTGATAATACGTGCCAGAGGCTGGCTTATGTGTTTAGCACATAATTTAACTATAAAAGGAGGGATATCATCCCATCCAAGAGACTTTGTTGGCTTCAGATCTCTATCTGAAGCCAACAAAGTCTCTTGGATGGGATGATATCCCTCCTTTTATAGTTAAATTATGTGCTAAACACATAAGCCAGCCTCTGGCACGTATTATCAATGCATCCTTTGAAACAGGTGTTTTTCCTCATCTCTTAAAATTTTCTCGTATAACGCCGTTGTATAAAAAGAAGGGTGACTCATCTTCTGCTGACAATTACAGACCTATTGCTATTCTTCCTGCCTTTTTTTAAGCTTTTTGAGCGGGCTATTTACAATAGGCTTCAGTATTATCTTCTTAATTCCAATATAATATATGACAATCAATTTGGCTTTCAAAAAAATAAATCGACAATAGACGCAATTTTTGAGTTAACTAAGCAAATTTTTGATGCCTTCGATGAGAAATTATTTGCAGTTGGAGTATTCTGTGATCTCACAAAAGCTTTTGATTCCATCAATCATAGTCTCCTGCTAAGAAAACTTGAGTACTATGGATTAAATGGAAAAACCTCCCAGTTGCTTCATTCATATATTGCCAATAGGTTTCAGTGCACTGGCATCTCTAATCATCAGTCAAAATACCAGCAGGTTTTAGCAGGTGTTCCATAAGGTTCTATCCTAGGGCCTTTGTTGTTCCTTTTATATGTAAATGATTTGGCTTGCAATGTGAGAAACTCTAGTGTGATTCTATATGCTGATGATACTACGGCTTTCTTGAGGAGTAGCAATGGAGTTGATCTTGGGCAAATGTTGGACGAGGCTATGGAAGACATGAACTCGTGGTTTTCTTGTAATGGATTAATGCTGAATAAGGAAAAAACCGCTATTGTAAATTTTCATCCAAATTATAGCAATAGTAGCAGAGCTCGGGCAGAATATTTTAAGTCATCAATCAATCTATCCACTTCTATTAATTTTCTTGGTGTCATGCTTGATAAGTCGCTTACTTGGTCCGAACACATAACCAAGCTTCAGTCAAAACTCAACAAGGCTTTTTATGTTTTGCTAACACTTTCACATTCGATTGACACATCTACTCTTAAGGCTGTATATTACGCCTATGTTTATTCCCATTTGTCATATGGAATTGTATTCTGGGGTTGTTCCTCTGAAAGCCTAAAAGTGTTCCGTCTTCAGTAAAGAATTCTGAGAGTGATGGCTGGTGCTCGTGTAAGGTCTTCATGCCGTAATATATTTAAAACTTTTGAAATTTTGCCCTTACCTTGTGTCTTTATCCTAAACATTGTCATATTTGTGAGATTGAATGCTTCACACTTCAATTCCAAAATTGAAAGTCATGGTTATCACACTAGACATAAACACTTACTACAAATACCAGCACACAAGTCATCATCTTTTGAAAAATCAGTTCTATACACAGGTAGAAAATTTTATAATAAACTCCCTCAGAGTATCAAAAACATTTCCAATATAACAAAATTCAAAGCAGAAGTGACAAAGTATTTAAAAACAAAGTACTTTTATAGTGTCAATGATTACCTTAACAGCCTGTCATTATAGTTATAAATTTTATTTTGGTTTTTAGCATTATTTGTTGACGGGTGACTTTTGTTTGTTTTAATTGTACTGTTTATTTACATTTTGATTGATCATCGAATGTATTGTATATATTGTTAAGTCTATGTATTTTAGTATAAGGAAACTTTGAAAATTTCACCTGTCTAAGGGAAATTCCCTATAATAGATGTTATGTGATGTAATAAATAAATAAATAAATAAATAAATAATGATCTGTTGATAAGTTGTTTCTTTGTTATTTATAGTATTTCCAAGCAATTACTATACTATTCAATTTATTTTAGTGGCTTACTGGTTTACTTTGTTTTTATGAAAAATTGAATAGCAGAAGGGAGATTGCAATTTGCACGAATGCTATTTGCAGTACACACTTTGAAGCACAAAAAAAATAGTATATTTAATCACAAGTATCCAAATCGGCCTGTACCGGTGCATTATCAATGTTTATTTTTCATGTCTGAGGCGATCAAGACAGGAAAAACCCTTTTAAGATGAGTAATGAACGATCCTTTTCATCATTCTACTAAATGACGAAAGAAAGCCAATAATATTATGTTTTAAACATATAGTTTTGAATAAACAACAAGCAATTAGCTGGTTTCATAATAAAAGCATATTTTTGTATTAAAATAAACTGAACTGTATTAGTCAACGAGTTTAATATATTTAGAGGTCTCGTCTGAGGTAAAAAATGAAGCCTACATGCTGACTGCCATTTTCCTCAGGTAACCAATCAAATCCTCTCTTTACAAGTTAAATGTTGATCAGCTGATCCTCTCTTTGGGCAAGAGAGGATTTGATTGGTTACCTGAGGAAAATCGGACAATGCAGGCCTCACTTTTTTACACGAGACGAGACCTCTAGATATATTTAACTCGTTAGTATTAGTTGCTTATTTACGTGCCGTTTTTTACTTTTAATAGTTTAATTTATTCCATAAATCATCTGATAAGTCCACGGGAAATAATTTTCAGTGCACTTTTAACAATTATTTGGAAACAGCTGTTTTTGTAATTAGATGTATATGTCGAAATTAGCTATATTCAGTACAGTTATATGAGAAGTGTTCACACGATCATCCCGAGCCATGTCTGGACGTTGGCTAGAGAATAGAAAGACACATTATGTACCATTGTACATTCATTTATAAAATGGCACACAAGTTTGTACTGTGGGTGTTTTACTGTTTTTCTCTCTCCACTGTAACCTTCACTGACCTCCCAGACGACATACTGACCTTGACGGGATGCGGGTCCACACCGTACGTGTCCAGCGTGCAAGCCTTGCGCAGGAAGTTGCTCTCCGTCTGCGCAGGAGTCTGCCCCTTCATCTGCGTCTGATGCAGCTCCATCATCTTCTCCTCTATCAGCTGCGTCTGTTTCAGCAGTATCTTCATCTCACTCACGTAATTCTCCACGTGTTCCTCAGGATCGTAGTCCCCCAACTCCGCTGCAACCGTTTGATCAAATCGAATCAATCTTTATTCGTCAACTGTACAATTGTTACAGATGAACAGTGTCACAATTATTGAGTTTAAAAATATACCATACTTATAAACTATATATTTAATTATACATAAATATATATATATACATTATTTATTATAGCTTATTCTTCAAAGCTTATCAATCATAAACTGTTTTATTTTTTTTATAAATTTGGGAAGATTTTGTTCTCTCTTTATGTCATATGGAATAATCCTCTAAAAAAATTGTATGCCTTTATAATTAACTTGTTTTAAACAACTAAAGTCTACGGGAATCAACAGTTAATAAATTCTCGTGTTGTAATGTCAATTTCTACCTTCCATCTGAGAGATGTTGTGTTCTTTTACATATTTCACAGTGTCAAACACAACTGAGAAAAAACTGTAAACATCTCTACTTCCTTAAATTTGGTTTTAACCCAGTCTTTATTTCTAAGTCCAAGGATAATTCTAATAGCTTTTTAAATGGATTTTAAGTTCTTTTTTGAGGTAGCTCCATAAATGATAATCCCATATGTATAAGTCTATGACAACAAAGTATAAAACCTTTATGAAATTACAAATTTTGGACATTCTTCAAAGTGCATATATTCCAGATGATATTTTATTTAGAATTTTCTTGGTTTGTCTATCCCAACTTAAATTTTCATCTATAATCAGATCCAAAAATGTTGTACAGCTTTCTCATAGTATTTCATCTTCCTATTTTAATAATTGGATTAAGTTTGGTTTTTGATTGTCTTGTAGAGATTGATAAAAAATTTGTTTTACAATTACGGCTATAATAACATGTTTGACCTTCCAAAGGGTATGCGCCCAACAGTGATCTAGATCACAAGATAATGGAATGTGCTTCACAGAGCCTGCTGAGAGAGTGGGGAGTGAGCCCTTACATCTTCACAGACAGCCAGGCAGTTTTGAGAGTGCTAACCTTCTGTCAATTCAGATCCAAGTTGTCTGGGACACATTCATGACTGTCAAGTTTGAGCTGATGCAGGCTTGGTTTGTTTTTGTGTGTCAGGTCTGAGGCTGTGGACGAGCTCACAAACACGGCCTCTTTTGCAGCACACATAGGACCACAATCTTTCTGGGGGATTTCTCATGAGGATAAGTCACGTCATGAATGTTTACCTACTTCAAAACGCCATTTATTATACACTTAAGTCATGTACATATATGTGATCTGACACTTAGCTGGCTCCGGGAATAAAATCAGGTTTTCGATTATCAAGACTCATCCAAAATGCAAGTTAGCACTTGAAAATTAAAAACTATTTTACTTTAGCAGTTTAAAATCAGCAAATTGATACTTTCAACTCAGCGTTTCTCAAATTTGTTGACCAACGCTGACCCTACTGACCGTTGACCCTACTGAAATTTGACATTTTCTGCCTCCCTCCCTACAGAACCCCCACATAGTTGTCAAAAGCAAACCAAACACAAATTATTACTCTACCCGGTTTGTTTTGTATTGTATTCACAAAAATAAGGTTACCTTTCCTGTTGTTTTAACTGTCCATTTAACACAACAACTTAATGAACATTTTATCAACAATTATTTTTAATAATTCAAAATTTAAAAAAGTGTTTATGATTAGTTACGTTAATATAATCACGTTTATAAAGTAATTTGTTACTAGAGAAAATTATCAATCCATTATCTTTGTATGTTTGGAAAGATAACAATACATCCCTTAGTCCTAGCTTGACTAAGGGAATTAGCTCGGCTTATGTAGCTTGTAATTAGTCCTAGCTCCAAAAGTATTAATTTATTGATTAATGAGGTAAAAACATTCCTAAATCACAAAAACCTTAAATACTCCCAACTGCACGATGTGCTCCTTGATTGTTTCCGGGCGTGTTATGTGCTTGCAGTAACATATGTTTACATCAATTGAAAGTGTATTGAACATATTTTACTATAAACTCTACATTTTTAAATACTTGTTTATATTCTTAAATTAAAATTGCCTTTTGTTTTTGGCCACCAAGGGAACGTCAACTGACCTTGCCCCCCTTCAGGGCGCCCCCTCTCCAAGCTCACCCTTGGGAGTTGCCCCCCACCATCTGAGAACGGATGCTTTTTATCTTTAAAGTGGGTTTTAAATGGCAACTAAAACAGAGAGCTAAATATACAACGAATTACAAGATATGTGATAAAACTTATTTAACAAAATATATCAATTTCCATTAAAAATAAATGATTGTTTAAAATCGCTTATAGAAGAACTTAAGGATTTTTTCACAGCACCTACCATAAGAAAAAAGAATTAAAAGCAAAGAATTAAAAGTAACAAAAATTTGCACATTAAAATAAACTTGTAACTGAGGTGATATTAAAATAAGTGTTTTAAGGATACAGTGAGCATCCAAGTATTAATAACAAAACAAGGTCTGAGTGTACCTTGTATGATATAGGCACCCAAGAGCGCAGCCTCACTGGATGTGCAATATAGTCGACCATGTAACAGATCTCTCTTGAGCTGCAGGTATACCTGGTACCTGCGCAAACCCACACGCTGATCAGTTACTGAGACAAGTGATGATCTATGGGAACAACACATTTACACAAGCAAGACTCGATTAACGTTATACTGACCCGTATACGGAAGGTATTCAGTGACATTTAGGGAATATTTTGAGGCGAGAAGATTGAAAACATAAATCTTCATATTGAAATGTGTGAATATCAACATCACACCACAATAACTCCTAGGAGTGCCAGAGACATGCTCAAGTGGCAAAAACGGTCCTCAATGCAACCCAAAGTCAGAGAAAATAATGTTGTCCAGTCCAAGCTATCCTGGGGGACCATTGCATAATGCTGGTTAATGCTGGTTGCATAATACTGGTCCATTGATTAATTAGTCATGACTTTTTAAGTTGATGCGTAATATACAGAAGAAAGTCATATATATTATGTAGGCGCTCAATTCAGAAGAAAAATTCCAAACAGAATAAGAGAAAAAACAAACTTGATGAAAATGAAGAATATTGTTAAGATTAATTAAATATAATATTATCCTCAACAATAAATTAATTTTTTTAAACAAATCTTAAGCATTTCCTTTATTTTAAAAAAAGTTTCTATTTTTCTCTTACCTGTTTGGAATTTTTCTTTAGAACTGAGCGCCTATATAATATATGTGACTTTCTTCTTGCATAATCTTTTCCATGACTCAACAATTGTTTTATTTATAATATTATACTTATGTGCCCCATTAAAATGTTTGCTAAATTTGAGTGTACACTTAATTTGAGTGTAGGGGCCTACACATAATTAATAGTCCTACCTAAAAATGGTTTTTCTTGGCCATCAAAATTGACTTCACAACCTTTATCACTCTTTCATCTGACATAAACAAGTCAATAGTGTGAATTTCTGGTCAAATAATAACTCTGTTATATAAAAACATTGTGTTCAATGGATTTTTTGGGGGCAAAATATTTTTTGTTTTAGAAATACTATTCTTATCATTATTCAAATTGAACGAGGATCCTATATTAGTTTTATGTAATTATTTGATCTAGCTCTAAATTGGGGTTACAAGTTAAATATCAAATAACTAATTATGGGATGAGCACAACAAAATACTCACTGAAATAATTATCACAAATCCTAAACAAATGATACAATACCTGGTTATTTCTTCTTTTAGACGAAACGGGTCTGGAGGGTAGAATTTCACCCTGAAACTGAACAGGATTGGATCCATCTCTGAAAAGGAATAAAAAATGTTTTTATTTAGATATATTTTTCGATAACTTTAAATATTTAATAGTGAATGAATTATATGTCTAGAGAATTATTACACTGTCCATTAGTAGCATGGGCGTGTTTAGTACTAAGTCATTTACATACATTTTGTAATAAAGAAATTTGAATTGAGTTACTCGTAAGACTAGCTTTTGAGAGGCAATTTTGCAATGATAAATAAAAATCACACTGCACTTATTAACTTCAAATTGTGTCACCAGCCAGAGAAAGGAGAGAACGAAGTACCTAACATTATGAGTAAGACGATTTAAATTTATTCAACTAGAATAGTGGTTCTCCGACAATGGCTTCTGTCTAAACGATCCTAAAACAAAATTAATTAAACTTCAAATCAAAAAAATCGCTGTAGCAATTCTCTTTATAACTTTCAAAAATTTCAACGATATCAATAGTTTTGTTTCTTGAGGTACCGGACATTACTGTGGGGATCTAAATAAACCAACAGAAAAGAAAGTGGAAAGAGTTTTTACTGTCAGAAAATATTAGCCTCCACACCCACTCCCCAAAAAAAAAAAAAAAAAAAAAAAACCCCGTCGCAGCAAACCTGCATACTCAGCGAATTTCCAATGAATATATAACATAACACATTAACACTTAACAGGATTCATAAGAAATATATTCACAAACAAGCGATATTAAAAATATTAATTATTCTCCATAAGAATAACATTGGGGATGAGTACGCAGGTTTGCTGCAAGAAGGAATACAAAATAATGGGTTTTTATGCAAATATCATTAGAACTCATCTAAGTAAAGTCACATACCAAGTTTCATTCATATACATTTATAAGTAAGCGATAAATAACATTTTAATTATTCTCTATAAGAATAACATGGGGACCGATTACCTAGGTTTGTTGCTACGGGAACCATACGTGAAAATTTTGTATTTTGTGCAAACAACAATAAACCCCAACCAGATGAAGCCATATACCAAATTTTGTCAGTTTATGTTCATATATAAGCAAGATATACAATTTTTCTTTTTCCCCATAAAAATAACATTAGACAACGTACTGTGTTTAGCACTTTCAATATCTCAGGAACCAATTGACGTAAAGCAATGATAAAAATACTAAATTGTTTGTTTTTTTATGCTGAATTAATTGGTGAAAATTAAAATTTGATTTAAATAAAAATTACATGTGAAAACCCCAAAACCCATTTTTGGGGTTCAAAACCCCCCAAAAAACCTCCTTTGGATGGTGCGATTCGTCTGGTTTTCGAACTCGTTCAAATAAATGGTGCTTTACACATTTGTACCAAATTTCATTAAGATCGGACCTTTTAAACGAAAGTTATCGTGCTTACGGACACACACACACACACATATATATATATATATATACATATATAAATACCCCCGTCGCAGCAAACCTGCATACTCAGCGAATTTCCAATGAATATATAACATAACACATTAAAACAATTAACAGGATTCATAAGAAATGTATTCACAAACAAGCGATATTTAAAATATTAATTATTCTCCATAAGAATAACATTGGGGATGAGTACGCAGGTTTGCTGCAACAAGGCACACAAAATAATGGGTTTTTATGCAAATATAAATATAACTCATCTTAGTGAAGTAAGTCATATACCAAGTTTCATCCATATACATTCATAAATAAGCGATATATAACATTTTAAGTATTTTCCATAAGAATAACATGGGGAACAAGTACCTAGGTTTGCTGCTACAGGAACCATAGGCGAAAAATTGTTTTTTGTGCAAACAACAATAAACCACAACCAGATCAAGCCATATACCAAATTTCACCAGTTTATGTTCATAAATAAGCTAGATATACAATTTTTCTTTTTCTCCATAAGAATAACGTTAGACAACGTACTGTGTTTAGCACTTTCAATATCTTGGTAACCAAATGACGTAGAGCAATGATAAAAATACCAAATTGTTTGTTTTTTTAAGCTGAATTCAATGGTATAAATTAAAATTTGATTTAAATTAAAATTACATGTGAAAACCCCAAAAAACACATTTTTGGGGTACAAAACCCCTCAAAAACCCCCCTTCGGATGGTGCGATTCATCTGGTTTTCGAACTCGTTCAAATAAATGGTACTTTACACATTTGTACCAAATTTCATTAAGATCGGACCTTTTTTACGAGAGTTATCGTGCTTACGGACACACATATATATATATATATAAATATATATATATAAATATATATATATATCAATATATATATATATATATATATATATATATATATATATATATATACATATATAAAAATTTGAACGAATGGTGTTTTTGGCATCTGGGGACCTCAAAACGAAAAGTTATCATGGTCTCGGGCTTAAGTCTTACCATGAGACCTACGGTAATAGCTTCTCCCCTATAGGGGAAATTCGCTAAAATTTGAACGAATGGTGTTTTTGGCATCTGGGGACCTCAAAATGACAAGTTATCATAGTCTCGGGCTTAAGTCTTACCATGAGACCTACGGTAATAGCTTCTTCCCTATAGGGGAAATTCGCTAAAACAAAAAAAAAACAGAAGAACAGCTCATTTGTCAGTTTTAAATCCTCTCAATTGCTGATTATATTCTAGAATTGTTACAAATGAGACATGCAAGAGCAGATCTATTTTATAAATGAATGCATCATATTTATAACACGCAGAGTAATAAATTTACTTTTCCTCATCACAAACTAAAATGATTTTTAAATCGTCCAGCTTACAAAACGATAAAAACTTTTAATAAAAATCCTGTCAGTATATTTTCGGTGAACAATTTTATGTTTTAAGAACTGGTAGTAATGGTTGCTGGTTATCAAATAACTAGGATTTCTTCAATTGGTCGGTTGGAAACTGTCAGTTGGTAATTAAAATTTCTACGTTTTGAGTGATTGCTTGCTCATTTTGCTTTCCGACCACAGTTTATTACTATCTTTCCCCTTTACATAAAACCTCATACAAATTGCTAGGTATCAGGGTCTGCTGCGAGATCAACCCGTACACGATTCTCCAGTAACTCTAAATAATATACACCATCATCGCATATCCTGCCTTGATAAATAGCATATTCGCTGTAAGGTTAAACTCATACAAATTGAAAAAGCAAATGGAACATGGAAGAGTGCATTACAGGTAATCGGTAGACACATAAATAATGTAAACTTAGAATGTAAGTATCGGACAAACAACTGTTAAAGACACGACAACACACCTGTATTTTGTACTTTGTACAAACTGAACATGTTTTGCGTGTCAAAGTTATGATTATGATTATTCGCCAAATAGTTGAGACAAAAAAAGTCACCTTCTTTTCTGAGAGATACAAACAAACGTACAGTAGCAAATTTGTAATAATAAAATACCCCCGTCGCAGCAAACCTGCGTCCTCAGCGAATTTCCAATGCATAATAATATCTTAATACCACATAAATCTGGATAGTAAGTTTCATAAACATATATTCACAAATAAGCGATATATACAATTTTAATTATTCTCCATAGGCATAACATTGAGGATGAGTACGTAAGTTTTCTGCAACAGGGGGAAAAAATAGGGGGTTTCATGCAAATATCAATATAAATCACCTAGGTGAAACCACATCCCAAGTTTCATCAATATACAATCATAAATAAGTGATATAATTTTGATCTTTCTCCATAAGAATAACATGGGGGATGAGTACGCAGGTTTGCTGCAACAAGGAACACAAAACATGGTTGTTTTTATAAATATTAATATAACTCAACAAAGTGAAGCTACATACCAAGTTTCATTAAATTATGTTCATAACTTAGGGAGACATTACATTTTACTTATTCTCCATAAGAAAAAACATGGGGGCTGAGTACGCAGGTTTGCTGCTACGGGAAAAATCGGTAAAAATTGCTGTTTTGTGTAAATAACAATAGACCACAACCAGATGAAGCCGTATACCAAGTTTCATCAGTATCCGTTCATAAATAAGCGAGATATAAAATTGTTCTTATTCTCCATAAGAATAACATTGGACAACGTACAGTGTTTAGCACTTTCAATATCTCTGTAACCATTTGACGTATAGAGAAATGATCAAAACACCAAATTGTATTTTTTTTAAGCTGAATCTAATGGTGAAAACTAAAACTATACTTTTTAAAATATTACATATAAAAACTTCAAAAAACCCATTTTTGGGGTACAACCCCCCCAAATTACCACTTTGGATACGGCGATCTGTCTGGTTTTCGAACTTAAAGTCATAAATGATGCTTTACACGTTTGTACCAAATTTCATCCAAATCGGACCATTTTTACGAGAGTTATCGCACCCACGGACAGACAGACAGACACACACACACACACACACACACACACACACACACACACATATATACATATATATTTATAAATATATATATATATATATATATATATATATATATACAGTTTCGAACGAATGGTGTTTTTGGGATCTAGAGACCTCAAAACGAAAAGTTGTTATCATGGTCCCGGGCCTATGTCTTATGCCGACTACGGTACAGTAATAGCTTCTTCCCTATATAGGGAAAATTCGCTAAACAAAATTAAAGAAAACTGGCATTAAATTCAAACTGAATAGAATGAAATTAAAGAGAACGGATAAATTATTAAATTCCAGGAAAATAGAATGAATGGAGCGATAAAATAGAGATAACGCCAGTCCAGGCGCCAGGGGGAAGGGTGGTAAGGTCGGCCTCAAGGTCATCACGCTCATTCAATGACCAGCGCCTACAAAATTGAACAAAAACCTGCAATACACGCATGTATTGCCGTCAACCTGAACTGAAATAGAAGGCGCTGTCAAACTAACGCGACCCGCTGAACAAGTGAAGTGATTTCTCAGAATACTGAATTGTTTGGTTTTAAGCTGAATTCAATGGTGCAAACTAAAATTTGGGTTTAGCAAGATCTATATGTCAAAACAACAACAAAAAAACATGTTTGGGGTAGGAAACCCCTTCAAAACCTCTCTGCGGATGGATCAATCGGTCTAGTTATTGATGTAGCTTTACATTTATGTATCAAGTTTCATAACGATCGGATCTTTTTTGCCAGAGTTATCACAGCTTCGGACAAATTTGTAGATACAATTTTTTGCTTAGATTTTACTTGGAGTTACTCTACTACAACTGTTACATTCCTAGATATGAACATTTTGTTAATAATAGCAAAGTTAAAACTAAACTCCACGTAAGAAACTAATCAAATGCAGTATTTGCTTACCAGGGCTGCCATCCCACTAATATTATAAATGTGAAAGTTTGTATAGATATTTGTGGCTCAATCACGCTCTAACCACTGAGCTGATTGAGCTTAAATTTGGCAGAGAGGTACTTGATAGTCCTGAGTAACATATTGGAGTTGCGAAAATCATATAGGGCTTTGCCCCATGGGGTTCAAAATTCCCATGTATTCCTTATGGACATTCATTTTTGTTTAAGCTGATAAAAATACCCCCGTCGCAGCAAACCTGCATTCTCAGTGAATTTCCAATGGATATATAACATAACACATTAACACTTAACGGGATTCATAAGAAATATATTCACAGACAAGCGATATTAAAAATATTAATTATTCTCCATAAGAATAACATTGGGGATGAGTACGCAGGTTTGCTGCAACAAGGAACACAAAATTATGGGTTTTAATGCAAATATCATTAGAACTCATCTAAGTAAAGTCACATACCATGTTTCATCCATATACATTCATAAATAACTGATATACAACATTTTAAGTATTTTCCATAAGAATAACATGGGGACCTAGGTTTGCTGCTACAGGATCCATAGGCGAAACATTTTTTTTGTGCAAACAACAATAAACCCCAACCAGATCAAGCCATATACCAAATTTCACCAGTTTATGTTCATAAATAAGCGAAATATACAATTTTTCTTTTTCTCCATAAGAATAACATTAGACAACGTACTGTGTTTAGCACTTTCAATATCTCGGTAACCAATTGACGTAGAGCAATGTTCAAAATACCAAATTGTTTGTTTTTTTAAGCTGAGTTTAATGGTATAAATTAAAGTTTGGTTTTAATTAAAATTACATATGAAAACCTCAAAAAACACATTTTTGGGGTACAAAACCCCCCAAAAACCCCCCTTCGGATAGTGCGATTCATTTGGTTTTTGAACTCGTTCAAATAAATGGTACTTTACACATTTGTACCAAATTTCATTAAGATCGGACCTTTTTTACGAGAGTTATCGTGCTTACGGACACACACATATATATATATATATATATATACATATATAAAAATTTGAACGAATGGTGTTTTTGGCATCTGGGGACCTCAAAATGAAAAGTTATCATGGTCTCGGGCTTAAGTCTTACCATGAGACCTACGGTAATAGCTTCTTCCCTATAGAGGGGAAATTCGCTAAAAAGCAAAATGTGTATTAGCAATATGGTTGTCCAAACACACAAATATATTACTGTATTTAAAGTTGAATATCGTATGTGTAAAACAGCTTCTTATATTTTAACAAGTGATCATGATATTTAGGAGGGAAACCTAAACATAATTTTGTGTGTAGTTTAGTTAATTCAGTTTGGGACTAAATGATAAGATAGGATTAGGGAATCCAATCCCGGGATCCCGTCCAACTTTACGGTTTCTTCCATCCCGGGATTCAAACTCTGAATCCCGGGATTTTAGGGATTGCTAAATTGTCTCAAGTTAGCAATACAGGTGATGTTTCTAACTGATGTAACCGCAATAAATCACTTTAAAACCACTTTAACCCATTGGCGTAGACATACGAGCAGGTCTCGTTCCTTACTTGTAATTTTATTAACGTGTGAATTGGAGTATAAAATTGGTGTTTTTAAATGGATTAATGGCATATTTTAATTAAAATATTGTTTTATTTCAGTTTAGAGAGTCGCATTGGCACACACACAGTAGACATAAGTAAAAATTAGCAAAATCAGTGTTGACCATGTGCAAGTCTCAAAGAATTAACTGATCCCGTCAACTTCCAAGCAAGCCTGCCACCGTTTATTTTACTTGGGCCCTCCCACCAACGTTGCCACAGACCGGATAACTCATTGAGAGTTGCACAACTGGTCAGCTTTGGTCGTGTGCGGGAATCGAACCCACGAACATCGTATCGCCACCTGGCCAAGGTGTTTCCACGACGTAGCCAACTCAGCTAACACGACCAAAGGCCTGGCGGCGATATTAAGGGTTTTCAGTCAGTCCGCGCCCCTAGCGGATAGAACCGTAGTCGCCCGCGGTCATTAGTTACATATTTTGCTACTAGAGTGCAGCACCAATCAATTCCCGTTATAGGCTACTACAAATAGAATAAAATTACTACCTCAATGGGTTAATAAAGTTACAAACCAAAACTTCTTGATTTGATAATTTTTCTTTCTTATATATTAACTTGGTTTATATTTTAATCCAATTTCTTACAGTCAGTTGAAACATCAGATTTTACCTGAATAAGGTACGTGATGTTTGTCAGATAATTATGCCTATTTTATGATAGTTGATATTTTTTCTTTTGATTAAGAACAAATTTAGTTTGTTTTGATCCCAATATAATAATAAGTAAATTCATTAAAATAACAACATTCAAATTTTTTAAAGTAATGTTTACTTGATTCATTTTAGATCGTTTACTATTTGTTACATGATGTTATTATGAAAGTACTGTGTTTATTGAAATTATATTTTTGTTTTATCAAGTAGGATTTATTAATTTATTCATAGTCTTAGTATTATTAGAAATATTTTCACGTAAAAAGTACTTCTACTTTTTACATGGAAATATTTGTCCATGGATACTTTTTTAAAGAGTTTTTCTGTAAATTTAAATACATATTACAGTGTTAAAACCCAATCTTACGTTGCTTTATTATTAGTTTATTGCATACCCGAAGCCCTGCCCAATGTGAGACCAAACGTAATAGTACTAATAGTGTAGTAAAGATGTTTATCATTCATCGTTAATCATTTGTGCTATTTAAATAATTGTTTTTTATTCTATTTATATTAAAATAGTACTCATTTACTATAATTATCGTCAATATACACAAAAGTACACTTAATCACATTTTTCCAGGCTTTTTGTAAATTACGGCCAATTCCGGGATTAGTCCCGGGATGGTTTTTTCCAATCCCAAAATCTCGGGATTGAAAATATCGTCCGGGATTTGATTCCCTAGATAGGATCCACATATAAAGAAAAATTTTAATAAGTGATTCAAAAGTTAAACTAACCTTTCACTTGTTTGAGCACCACTTTCGCAGGATCAAGCCAATGCTGAAACAGAGACAAATGTGTTTTAAAAGACCATTCAAATAGTTAAAGAACTTTAAATCATCTGAAAACATGACAAAACCAACAAGTAGTTTGCACTTGAAGACAAACAAGAACAATTAAACATTAATTTCCGAGTTATTTATGTTGATACATAGAAAAAGTCTACTTTAAATAAGAAATATCACTGAGGCTCAACTTTAATCTTAATACATACTGAACACGAATGGGCAGTATTTGTGTTAATAGGGCTAATTTTATATTATTTTCATGCTTCACAACCAGTACAAACCCAATTGCTTGAGTAATTAAAGATAATAAAACATACTGAATTCAAATAATAATTCATGATTATCATTGCTTCTAATTATTAGTCTGAGATACAGAAATATCATAAGCGAAAAAATGTGTTTTAAGTCTCCCATTTGGAAAGGTCCTAAATTTTAAAGTGGAAGCGGTTTTAGAGATTACTGTTCGATAAGTAGAAAAAAAAAAAACTGCTCTCCCGATTGCTTAATACTTTTCCACAAAAACACTGTATTTTCATCACCTTTTTTTGTCAAGTTAACGAAGGAAAATGAGAAAACCAAAGTATTTACAAACGACTGATGAGGTGGAATTCATTAAACAACATTATGATCACATTTGGACACTGGACACGGGTGACATACCATCAATAATAGCCATTACAAAATGTGACGTCATCCATCTAATTCGAACCTGTTGACCTTAACAAGTGAGTCAACACCTTCAACTGATCCCATACCTCTGAGGGCCACAGTGAGGATCCGTACAATACTGAGGCACTTGTTCTATATAATATGTGATTGGAATTCTAAACAACACTTGACTGTCCTCCTACTGTCTTGACTATAACAGCCAAAAACATCCATATGGTCTAATACTCTAATATAATCCCGATGGATTTTTTAAAAGATTTGTAATTTTTACCCAGGCCAAGGTTATGTTATGCTATATAACACTACAGAATTAAGCTATCGGAATTTCAAACGCTGGGAGCCAAAACAGTTCTGCTGAGTAATACAATCAGAGCATGTCTGGAGTTGTCCTCCAGTGATATAATCGTAGTCATCGTCACAAATATTTATTGATTACTCAACCAAGATTAGAGAGGGGTGGAAAGCTCATCAAAATAATATGATGTTATGTTTATAAGATTTTTTTAAACATTAAGCCATTTTTCTTTGATATACTTTTTGGAATATGCTTTAGGTAAATATTTCCAATATATGTAGGTTTTTTCAAAAAATTTCAATTTGTGTCTCTGGGAAAACTGATTTTTTCATTTCTTGGAGCAAGAATAGTTTCAAAAATATATTGACCGTAGACCGTAAGAATTTTTAAAGTTTTAAAATGGTCCTTTGCTGAATCATCATATTTCAGTTTTAGCATGATTCAAATAGTTTTTTTTGTTTGTTTTAGAATACTCTCTATATGATTTATTTTTGTGGACACATGGAGTGGCAATGCAAAAAGAGATATGTGAATGAACATGTGCAAAATATAAATTTTTCAAGGATTTTACAATAATAACTCATTCGCGACAAGGCAAAAACTCCGGAGTTAATTTTACCTAAGATCTTATGTATGTGTTCATCCCAATTTAGATGTTGGTCAATCGTTAAGCCCAAAAAGTTTATGCTATCCTTTTCAATTAGGATTGACTCATTGCTTATCAATAAGTCTACCTTTTTTTGATTTTGTGGGGTTTTAAAATTTACAAAATTAGTTTTCTCTGTATTTAGAAGTAGACTGTGGTTTTTAAGAAAATTCCCAATGTTTCCCAATTTACTAAAAACAACCCTTTCCGTTTCTTGTGAGGTTGCTATCAGATTAGCATCATCAGCATATAAACAGAGATTGCTCTTCAAATATTGTTTTAAGGCTTTATCAATCCCCCCAAGATAGCGTATGAAAAGAAGAGGCCCTAAAATAGACCCTTGTGGCACACCAATTTTTAAACTACTTAATTTTAAAGAAATTTTAATAATTTTGTTATTTCTTAATAAATGAGTTATTTCTACATACTGAGTTCTATCGGAAAAGCAGTTTGGCAAAAAACCAACCAAATATTGTTAGCACATTAAATATGTGCTGCCTCAAACATTGAAACCATTAAAACAGTCGTTAGGTTTTTGAAAGTTATTTTTGAGGTATTATATCTTGATAAACTGAGCTCGTTAAGACACAGTAAGCAGACACACTTGTAATTGTCTTTGAAATCCACAGGTTTTTTGTTCCCAATCAAATCCCTCGTTCTACTAAAATTTCAGTGAAATTCCTTGAACTTCTCAGTTTTGTAGTAGTTTAAAAATGTTTTCAGGAACAGAATTAACTGAAAGTTTAAATTTAAACACAGTTGGAAATGTTCTTTAAAAACAATAAAATAAAGTTAAGGTCTCAAGAATTTCCTCACGATGCATGGTAGTTATAATTAGGCTTGGTAATGCTTTTGCATATACCTAACCAATTTAATTTAATTGTATGTAAGAACTTTTATTCAGTACACCTGCTGTAATTCAGCTGAAAGTTCCTTCAAAATTAAATCAAAACCCATCCTTCTTTACTTAGTTATCCACATGTACAAAATCCCTTGATTTTACAAATTTCATCTTTTAGACTGTAGACATTTTGATGGTGTAAACAATATTTACTATAAAGTACCATAGTTTTATTTGCGAGATGAATAAGATTCAATAAGATTTATTGTAGCCATTACAAACAGTCTCAACCACTGTTTTATCCCACTACGAGTGTAGATTAAGAGCAAATACAGGCTACCATGTGAGCAAGGCAGACTGTAATTGACAATAACACTAACTGTGATATAATTGATCCGTTCAGCCCTCGATTACAAGATAAACAACACCTCACGATGATGTACGTTAAGCGTCAATAACAGCTGTGTGGTAGCGCTTCATACCAAGCCTGGGTGGTTATAGTATTGAGTTTAATTAAACGATACTCAGTTTGTTTAATTATATACATTTTATCAACTATTACCACTACTGTATTTTTGAAACTCATAATAGCAATAGATTGGAATTTATTATTGATTTATTTGGACTTTACCAATTGCTTCTAGTGTTCAAAACAGCACTATATAGTAGTTTTTTACTAGAAGCGATAGGTAAAGTCAAAAAAATTAATAATAAATATATTACCACTAAGTACGAAGTTTCACCTTGGACAAACAGCCTGGGTACATCAGTACATCCCGGCGGGAATACAACAATTGTGTGTGATGCATTCTGTGGTTAACATTTTGAATAATAAACAAATTTTTAAGTTATCATCTGGTAAAATGAAATGAATATCCACAAATAAGAAAAAACATTTTTCAGGTAGGACAGGCATTTATTAAGTTCATAATTTTATAACGAGATCCTGAACAAAAAACACATGATTTAAACACTTGTATTTCAACCTTTAAGCAGTACAATTATAAATTGTATGATCGTTTTAATTGTCTAACTGTATGATTGGTAAAAAACAAACAATAAGTATTTTAAATAAATCAATTTGGAAATTAATATGTTTGATGTGACCCAGTATCTAGATACTAATCTATGACTGTCCCGGATTATCAAACCGGATGAGATGAGAGGGCCGAGCGATATTGATTGAGATCATATTTCACCCATTACGTATGCACGACTTGGGTTTCAGTCCTCCCGTCCCTTACCTAATACTCTGAAAATAAAAAGATAACTCAAGCTAAACAAACTGTTGGGATCTTGATGTTGAGATAAAGTTAATAGCCAATACTAGTGACTATGAAGTGATTACTTACTGTGTTCGACGGTCAGTCAGTTTTAGTATTAAAAACAAAACTGATACTTCTCAAACTTAAAAAAACAAATCTTTATATATAATTCAGTAAGCGTAATTTTTAACTGAAAATTGTGGGAGTTTGGCAAATCGCAGGATGATGGGACACGGCTCAAATTTAAGGTCTGATCCCAGGGACTTGAGGAAAATAGCAGTATTTTCAAAATCTTACCAGCAAACGAGAAATAACGTAAAATGCCCCCCATAAGAAAAACATGGGAATTTAAAAACGTCTGCTTTGTTTATATTAAACATATGATTAAGAGTCTAATTTGTTTACAAACTGACATGTGTTCCTGCTTATATTGTTCTAGTTTCCCAATATGAGAAGAGTAACAAAAATCAGACGAGGTACAATATTGGAGCAAGGCTTCGGCCAATACCTCATAGACAACACCCTTTGGTCCCTTCAAGCCAATAGTATAAACTAAAACCATTTATCCTGTACTCAAACTAAGTAAAACATAATCATAATTTAAATAATGATTTTTTACATTAAAAAACTAAAATGTAATAATCATTAACTTAAACAAAACAATATAGATTTTATTATATTAATAAAATAATTAGACCTATTAAAAATATGATTGAGTACAGAAAAGTATTCTTATAACATTTTGAAATGTAACCAAATCATCAGGAGTGAATATGTGAATGGCAATAAAAAAAATAATGAGAAAAAAACCGAGCAATAAAGATAGGCCTGAAACTGGGGCAAAGCGTAATCAATCTGTGGCCAAATATGACACTGGCATCGGCAGCATCCTTACCCGAATGTTATGTATCAACATTTTTAATCATGACATTCAAAAGTAGTTGATTTACAATTTAGAAAACGGAGAGAGATTATATACAATATTGTAAAACTATTAAACATGAGAGATTCTATGTACGTTAGCAGTGAATATTTGTTGTTGTAAAATGTTCACAGCTACCTTCTGAGTGTAAATTGAGCGACAAATCCCAAATATTCAAAAGAAATTGCTACCTCATCAAAATATGAAGACTGCATACAGTACTTATTAAGTTTTTTCAAAAATTGTCTCACACATATTCCTAATTTATTAACATTTCAGTAGATTAAAACTAAATATTTTTTTAAACGTTATACTGTCACAAACCTATTTCAATATTGTTGCGAATATTGAAATTGCTGCAGACCATGAATCAAGTCTCAATTTACCGCGTACTGTAAGTAAAATTAAATCTTTTAACAAGTCTCTTTTTCAGATTTTCTGTAAACTTCCATTACCAACATGTAAATAACGCAGTTGAGAAATTAATGCAATTTCAATTGCATCTGCTTTTGTGGTGTATTGCGAGCCGATATTGTGTGGCATGGAACTACATTACCAGACCTATAAGCGAAATCCCTTTCATCTATTAGTATTTTACTGACAATTACTTAAACATCAATTGTAATATATTAATATATGTATTTTTTAGAGCTATAGCCTGAGAATGAAAAGGTATTTTCGAGTTAGCGCCCGATGACGTACAGTGTACAGTAAGAGATTCAAACTAAAAAATATAAATCGGCTTGTTGCAATAAGATAGAATAATTAGTTTTGATGTAGGGTAATTCCGCTACACTCGAGAAAGTAGTGAAAGTGCTCGCGGTTTTAGCGACTTGCAGCGGTGTCGGCTGCCGGTTGCTGTCCTTGACGGCGGTGCGGCGGCGGCGGCCCGCGGTGTGGCGGCACCTGTGGCTGCTCTGGTGCGGCTGCTCCGTTGTGGTGGGTAAATAATAAGAGAAAAATAAATATTATACTTTTTTTATTGAACAAGTAGTGTGATCAGAAAGTGTACAAGTAAGTATATGATTAATTCTACTTTGAAGAACATCTTCGAGTAATGCTTCGGACTTCCAAATAGTCAGTCGAAATTGTTCCCGGTCAGCGATGAGGGTTGATTTTCTATCTTCCTCTGGCAGGTTAAGTGAAGCAGTGACAAGTGGATCGTGAAAAGATACTCTTTTCATATTCCTGTAAAACTGAGACATGATTATGCACGACAACACTCGGCCAAATCCGATGCAGTAATGTCAGGAGTATTTCCGTAGCGCAAGTCAAAATCGTCTTCAGGTACGTCTTCCCTGCAACACGTGGGTTTACATTTGTTATCCTTTTTGTCCTTTTGATCCCTCTTCAGCTGCATGTTGAATCGAACAAACTTGCAGTAAGGTGAATTGTAGGCATGGTCTGCGAGGGGATCGTCACTTTCCTCCCACTTGCACAAAATGACACCGCAGTAAACACATTTGGTGCCATCGTTTGTAGAATGCACGCGTACGAAACCGGCATCTGCAAGTTCTTTGACAGTGGGCGACGCTTGTTTCCAGTTGACAAAGGTATTCGCTCTTACAGCAGGTTCATTTATGTCTAGAAGATCGAGGTTGTCAGCACACCATTTAGCAAGACGTTGTGCGTTGTCGAAAGTGCACACGAATCCTGGCGAGTACAGCAGATGGTAGAGACACTGTTTGGGCAAGTCCTCCCTTGCGCAATCCACTTCATCCCGCCCAGCTCCGTCTTCATCTCCATCGCTTATGAGTTCTAACTCTGGAAAAAGTGCTCTTTCTAGTGGAGGGCAACCGAGTGCCTCCAGACTAAAGACTAATCGTCTGGCATTAAACAGTTTTTCCAAAACTCTAGCCTTCTCGAGATCCGGAGCATATAGCACTTGCATATCTGAACAAACCTGGTTCAGCCCGTTTAGCAAGTCCTCATAATCGCTGAATCCATACCAAAAGTCCAGACCGTGATAATGTTTGCTCAGCCATTCGTTACGGCGATCTGCGGTGCAAGTACCTGACCAAAAATGAGGTGTATCCTTTGGCGGTTTGAAAATCCAATGCTGAGCAGATCCCGTCACAACGTCCACCACGGTCAACTCTTTAATCACAACTTCGTTAGTCTTCTTGCTTACAAAAGCGCTAAAATCAATCACAGCTTTTTTGATCATGGCGGTGGAGCGGTGTGACGGAGCACTAGAGAGAGAATGACGACCGACAAGGCAACCGAGCCTTCTTAAATAGGCGACGGAGTGGGCGGAGCTTAGATGTTGAGCCTGACCAAACTGTTTGATGGGTTGTAGGAGAACGCCCTGTCATGAATAATGAGACAGTAGGCAGAAGTATTGTCGGGAAAGTCTTCTGATGTCTCAAACTCTAAACGTATGTCTACAGGTGCTGACTTGATCGATTCATTTTGTTTAGAGCAATCGATAACGATTATCGGAGCGTGATGCTTAAACGTATCCTTTGTGAACAAGGGTCGTGGCGCAGTACCATAATAAGACTCTTGAAATCTAGAGTACATGTCGTAGAGTAATGCAAAATGGTTGTTGGTGAAATCCAACTTGAGATCATCGTAAGGATAGCTGACTGAATTGAGATGAAGTTTCATATTGGTCAACTTGCAGTGGTCAAAACGAGAAGCATTAGCCTTCAAGTTGTTCTTCTTGCCGGTTTGAAAAGCGACAATGACGTATCGTGGTTTTTCCAGTTGAGAGGCGGTTTTAACGGTCCACGACTGCTTGCTGGCCTTAGGAAGCGCGGGATACTCGTACAATTCCCAACTCCGGTACTCAACCGGGATACTAGTGCCGCGACTGAGCTGTTTAAGCAACGCGACCCTTTGTTCATCGCTCAGAGTAACGTACGGTATACGCCAACAGAGCTTTTGCAGCTTGACTGTAATATCCTCAACGTTCGTGTCTTGGACTCCCCCAACAGCCGGCCCGGGCGTCCAGTGAACAGCATTCTTATCATTGGCTGACCTAATGAGAACCAACTCGTGGCGTGCGTTGACAACCATCTTTGTGTAGTCTTCGGCAAACCCGAGAAGACTTCCTAAGCGTACACAAAAACTGAAATTTCCATTGTTGTCGACCGCGTCGAGCGACGAGTTTATTTTGTCAGGAGAACTTACCCACCCAGAGTTGTTCATATACTTGAGCGTGTCATCGTCAAAAGACGCGTATCCCTTGATTGTAGTAGCGATCCCGGGATTCCTGACACGATCCACTTCGATACCATTGATTTCATAGCGTATCTCGTCAAATAATTGAGCAAAAGCGTTGTTGACAAATTTGGTTCTGGTTGGTGCAGCCGAGCCGTCTTGCTTTAAAAGTTTACCCTCGACGTACAGGTAGCTCATAGAGGGAATAACACAAATATCTTGCTGTTGTATTGGAATTTGAATTTCATCACTGTTGTTGAGTGTCATACTGGCATAAGGTAGATGCGAGTGCCACGCAACGTGACTTATGCTAGAATCAAAGGGAGTACTCAACAGGATATCTTGAACGTTCATTATTGCAGCACGGTAAAGCCGAGAGAGCGTAAAAACCTCTTGTTTCTTGTTGTTAATCGCCTGGCAGACTGACGACTACTACTGACACGCGACTTTGTGTCTGTCAATAAATAGGCAGGTCCTGAGCACACCGCTGCTGCCCTTCGTGCGCCGTACACAAAACCCATTCTAAGGTCGACGCCTCAAATGTAACCGCACAGTTATTCGTTCGCCGCGAAAATTCACCAAACGTCCGTCTTGATCCACGATCTTTAGCGTGATATTGTCTATAGTGTTCTTGGTAATTGGAAGATAAACCACAGGTGAAGGCTCTTCGATCAACTTAAACCCTGGACCGACACCTGGATAAAACTGGTAAACAGTGTGCGCAGGTTGCCCGTTTATATACGAGCCTGTAACGATGTTGCAGTTCAGTAGAATTGAATTCACCTTGAATATGTCAGTAACCCCCGCGGTACCTAGTTCCTGGCCCGCTTCCAGCTTGACGGGTTTAAATCCCAACAGGCGACCGACAGAATCATCGGGTGTTAGGTCTACTGGAAAGTTGCATTTGATATCGGTGTGCAAAGTGTTGATGTTTGGAGTCAACTCGATATGAAGCTTCTTGTCCGCCTTCCACAGCATCTTCTGTAAATAGTCTGCAATATCCACAACCTCATACGAACCTGTCGGTATGACTATTTTCAGACCGTTGTTAAAGTGAAACACGTTATTGCCAACCTCTACGTTTGGAATAGAGTTGAAAGATTCAAAGTTTAGCAAGCCTATTTCCCAAGTCGAGTCACTGGACAGTTCCAGAGCTGGGAAAAAGTCAGCTGACAGAGTAGACTCTGTGCCCGTAAAGGTAAACGTCAAAGACATGACTGACAAAGAAATGAAACGCAATACACCTTTTATTCCATCATGGATAAAAACGCTAAACAAAGTTGTCCACAAGTTTCACTTTTGGAATTAACAAACTGATAAGCGGTCTTGTTGTGGGAAATAAAATTCCCCTTGAGATAGCGTTGAATTTCACACGGAGGTCTTAAATCACCGTAGCTGTCGAAGTAGTCCACTAGATTACCACTTTTTCTAAAACAAACCCAATGAGTACCTTGCCCACTGGAATTGTCCAAATTAACAATGACCGACTCTCGTCGCCACGGTCGTTGAGGTAAATTATCACGCATAAAAACACCCCTAAAGTGTGGTATCCGAAGCTTACGTGCAACATTTTCAAGATCCACATCGTACAATGCCCTTTTGGGCAGAAGGCCTAGCAGTTTTTTGCATATTGCGTATACGGCATCATGTACAGACCCAACCCCTTCTTGTGCGGTCTCAGAAACAAACCTTTACCTTTGCGCAACGCAATAGCCTCCATAGTCTCGTTGTGCCTTTGCAACTCTGCCAATTTCTTTCTGGCATCCCTAGTCTCGTTTATTGCTTTTGCCACTCCAGCAGCACCGCCAGCGAGACTGCCCAACGCGCTTAGCCCCGCGAAAATCGGCAGTAGTGGTAACAGTCCTCCAGACTTTGGCAAAGGTAGGATCCGTTCATGTCCACCACGGCGACCAGACCTCACCAACTTGCCTTTTTTAAATTTTCGAACCGCCTTCAGCACCGCCATGGTCGCACTCCGCATGCGACGTCCGTTTGTTTCCAAACTTTTCGAAGACCTAATTCCCTGTCCCCTGATTGCCGCTCTAGCGTGCTTGATCACATCACGAAATGTCACATGTTGAAACCGTTTCCCACCGACCTTTCCTCCACTTCGCCTCGCACGCCTGCGAACAGTGCGCCTCTTTCCACCATCCGGCAATAGTCCTGTTAACATTGTCCGCAATGTATATCAACGAAAGCCTGACTCGGGACTGAGCTCATATAAATGTGCAACGCTATATATGTAGTCAGTCGTCGAGTGACGTGGCTGAAATGAAGTTTAAGAAACAGCGCGAAACGTTTGACATTAATACCGATTTGGGGAGACTGATAGAGCACAGTTCGCAACACAGTTCCAAACACGGTCCTCTGTTGCCGAGCTCAATCAGGTGCATCATTTGCGGACCTTCAAACTGCGGTAAAACATGTCTCATGTTCAGCCTACTTACAGAACCTCGAGGATTGCGATTCGCAAATTTATACATATTTAGTAAATCGCTACACCAGCCCAAATATTTAATACTATCGCAAATAATGAGTAAAGCCCCTGAAATAGGTTACTATACGTTTGAAAACAACGAGGATGTACAAAGTCCTTCCGAAGCGAAACCGAATTCGGTAATTGTGTTTGACGACGTCGCTTGCGACCGACAAGACCATATGCGTGCGTACTTCTCCATGGGCAGACACAAATCGATAGATTGTTTCTACCTCGCGCAATCCTACACACGCATACCGAAACACCTGCTGCGCGACAATGCAAACCTTATAATATTATTCAAGCAAGACGAGTTGAACTTGAAACATGTCTATGACGATCACGTTAGCGATAGCGATATGAGTTTTAACCAATTTAAAGATCTCTGCATCCAGTGTTGGAACAAAGACCGTCATTCCTTCGTGGTGATCAGCAAAGACGATGAGTTGAACAAAGGACGCTACAGATGCGGTCTAGACACCTTCGTGACTGATATAAATAAAGAATCTTCGGGATAAACTAGTCAATCAGACGAGCATGACGAAACGCAAAGGAGGAGGAAGAGGCGGCAGAAGGGGAAGGGGCATTATAAGTTCTGCTATTAACAAAGCGATTGATTCGTTACCCATCGAACTCCACATAGCAGGTTACAACTTTTGTGGACCAGGGACTAAGTTAAAGAAGAGGTTAGCACGAGGCGATAAGGGTGTCAATCGTCTAGACGAAGCGTGCAAGATCCACGACATAGCCTACTCGAAATTTAAAGACTCTAAAAGAAGACAGCTGGCCGATAAAGAGCTGGCAGAAAGAGCTTGGCAAATATTCAAAGCATCAGACACGTCGGTGGGGGAGAAAGCAACAGCGTGGAGCGTCACTACGGCAATGAAGGCCAAATCCAAGTTTGGAGGTGGTAAGGTAAAACGTCGTCGTAATCCCCTTATAAATAAGATATCAGCACGAAATCCGCCCTAGTATTACCTAGACGCTGTAACACTATGGACAGACTACGCAAACCGAAGAAGATAAGAAAACGTCGAATAAAGAGATCCTATGGTAGAGAAGAGGCTGTGAAACGGGAAATTATTAAGCTTACGAAAAGCGTTCGCGAAAAGTACCGGACTTTACAACGGAATGTAGAAGACGTTGAAAAGTATCTAGAGGCTTCGGCCAAACCGTTGGTCAGCCCATTGCAAAAGACAGTAGTTGAAAGTATTAAACAATCGATGCCACTCCCGCCAATCAAGGAGGAAATTAAAAAGGAAATGAAGTCGATAGGAACGGATAAACGTAGCGAGGGTGAAGGTAGTGACGACGACGAGCTTAACAAAACAGTAGACACTTCGACTCAAACGGAGACCAGTTTGGTGGACAGATATTTTAAAAGACTCCAATCTCCCGCCTACCGTGACAAACTCGATTCTACGTATGGCGTCCGAGCCGATGGAAAAGGTGGCACGTTGATAGGCGACAGCGGAATTTCCTTTTCCAGAACAAAAGTTATAGTAAAAGACAAAAGATTTGAAATGACTCCCGGACTGATGGAACTACTCTTTATGCAAGTGCCAAAAAAGGATGAAATTACTCCTCCTGATTTAAACGCGTACAAACAGATACTAGTCTTGACCAACGCGCACAGACAAATGTACTCAGCGGAACGCGGGATAAACGCCAACAAAGGCAAAAAGTACACTGTTGTTATACAAAGTCTTTTTCCGCCTAAACACAAAGCACCGTCAACGCCATCGGGCAGTGGATTAAGTAACACTGATGCAAACGCTTTGGTAAATCGCCTTAGACTGTTGTACATGTCCAAGAACGCTGGCCACAGCGGACATTCTAGAGAGTTTAACGAAATAGTGAACCTTTTACGTTTGTATAAAATCATATTGTAGTCGGCATTGTTCATTGTCGAGGTGAGTTTGATACTGACAAGATGGCAGATGATGCTAAAGAGAAAATAGTTGAAGAGCTTCACAGGCAGGCGAGAAAACGTTATCCACGACGTCATGTCTATGTGAAAAGCTTAAATGACCTTTGGCAGATTGATCTCGTTGACATGAAAAAGTACGCGAGGCAAAACGCGGGATTCAAATACATACTCACTGGGATCGATGTGTTATCAAAGTCTGGTTTCGCCGCACCGCTACGTGACAAAACCGCTAAGTCAGTTGCAAAGGGTATGGAAGATATATTTGCAAATGCAGCAGAACTGCCAAGAAATATCCAGTCCGACGATGGAAGAGAATTTTTTAACAAAACATTTACCGCTCTGATGGAACGTCACGGCATAAACCATTACAGCACTTTCAGTTCGCTTAAGGCCTCGGTAGTGGAACGTTTCAATCGCACTCTGAAAAATTGGATGTTTAAAGCCTTTGGTGTTCAAGGTTCGTATCGTTGGGCCACAAACGGGCTTCTATCTAAACTGTTATCGACATATAACAATCGCGTACATCGATCTATTGGTATGAAACCGATCGACGTGAACCGCTCTCACGAAATGGATCTAGCCGACAAGTTGAACAAGGCTCCCATTCCCCTTTTGACGAGGAAAAACATGCGACCGCGGTTTAAAGTCAATGACGTTGTGAGAATATCCAAGTACAAAACGTCTATTTTCTCCAAAGGTTACCTTCCGAGCTGGACCACGGAACTGTTCAAAGTGCACGAGGTTTGCAGAACCCGCCCGCCGGTATACACGCTACGCGATATGGAAGGGGACGTAATTCGTGGAGCGTTCTACGAGCCGGAGATGCAAAAAACTGCTTTCCCAGACACGTATTTGGTGGAAAAGGTGTTGAAAAGAAAAGGGAAGAAGGTTTACGTGAAATGGTTGGGCATGGACAGTAAACACAATTCATGGATATAACCGCACTACTATACAGTGGATGTACCAGTCTGTGACAGCGATAGGATATGAAACGTCATCCCAGGGACAAGTTTGGACGTGTACTCTGCGGTCCACAGCGAATAACGTACCGCCATCACCAACCGCTGGGTCTAGACACGGGCGGAGCTCACTTTAACGTGCGTTACAAAAGGCTCCGATATGTTGCTGAACCTGAAGAGCCACACGATTGTGCAAACAAAGGTTATGTGGAAACTAATTTCGTGTCAACCAAGTCTTTCCAAGACTTAGACGAGCGTCTAAAGCTTTTGAACTCAAAGTTGGATCAATTAAACAGTGTTTGTCTAAAACTAGATGCTACAAACCAGTTCTGGGATGCTAAAGGTTTCAAACTGTCCAAAGTGGGAGCTGGTACATTGACGGACGACGCAAGTGTACTTTCTCAGATATGTCGATACGACGAATCAGGCGGCAATTTTAAATGCGGAACACGAACCTTTAATCTGGTAGAAACCAGTGCAGACGAACCTGTGTTGACAGGAGGAACAAATAAATCTAAACATCTTATAATAAAGTCTTACGGCTCAGACAGGGAATACATCCCTACCTCTTCACTGAGGTGGGCTGAAAATCTTGGAAAAGTGTTTGATTACAGAGGTAGAGAACTGGTTTGGGACCCAACGGGTAGAATATATGCCATCTCAAATTAGCCGCCGAAGAGGGAGAAACTTGTTGAAGGTCGCTGGTCGCTCCCCACCAGCGCGCGTCAAGGTTGTCTGCTTCTACCACCGTCCACCCCCCACTACCTCCCGGTGTTCATCCGCCAGTGCTACAATGGACGTGGTTACAGCCGTACCGCCTGCCGCACCTCGCAAGGAGATCAACAAGATGAAGAGAAAGCGATCAAAGTCTGTTGCATCTTCTGGAAAAAGATGTCGCACCGATTCACCAGCACCTCCGGCGTCCTGCAGCACTGCCGTCCCGGATTTAGAAGCGATTCTTGCCGACCTAGAAAGTCCAGCTTATGATCAACCACAACCGGATCAACAAGAAACCCAAGTCCATTACTACTATGTCGATCGTCAGCAGCAGCAACAACTACCGACATTTGAACCTTATGAACCGCCGCATGTCGCCCATCAACCGCAGATAGCTTTCCAGCCGAGTTTCACCAGCGCCACGTCTAGACCTCAACAGCAGCGGCAGCAGCAGGTTAGTCAACGGAAAATGGAGCCAAAGCTGTTAATCCGACAAATGTACAAACTGTGCAACCAAGCCGACGTCGTAATAGGACTAGAATCTTCATGTGACTTTAAAGCCTCTATTTATCTGGTTAGTAGTATTACAAGTATAAACTTTACCATTCAAGACCTGTTGAGTGTACGTAGTGTATCCGTTCTCAGTATATTGGACAAATACTTTATGGACAATAGTCAAACGTTTTCAGCATTTTATTTGGACACAGTTATTGTCAAACCAAACAATGTCGGTGCAGTTTTATTTTCGAACTATGAAGTGACGACTTCGCCTTACAGACAAGTATTGGACAGTGATGTTTTACGTCAAACAACACCTTCGTTAGTGCTGCAGTCATCCGGTTGGAATGCTTTGAAACGTCTATTTGATTGTATGGAAAACTATTTCCGGATTTGTGTCGAGTGTTCTCCCATTTTGCAAAACCTCATCACACGCTATTGTCACTACTTCACTAAACATTACAAGACGTCGACAATGTTGGCAGCAGCTACAAACAGCGGATCCTTCAAAGTACCAGCGGACATTGAACGACACATCGTCAAGGACTTGCCACTTTTCCTGGCGGATTTCAACGAGAGACGTCTACCATACTCACAAGATGGCTGGCTTCAGCCAACACCGATGCAAGAAGCGCTCCTACCCTGGATTGATGCCGAAGTGAGACGTTTTTGTTCTTTGAAAATCTGTGAAGCGGTGCTTCAGGACTTAAAGTATGATTGTGTCAGATGATAATGTTTTTAAATACACTATGATTTTTGGTAGATTATGTCTATTTATTTCGTACCCAGGGATATACAATAAAAGATCAGAATTTTTTCCAAAGCATATATTACACAAGATATAATGTTAACATATTGAGAAATACAAGGATTAACGAAATTGGGTGGACAATACATGTTCTCATTAACGACAATTGTGAGCAATTGTCAAATAATATCAAAAACTAATAGTACAAATACGTTGAGTCAGAATACAAAGACAGTGTTAAAGTAAATATTGACACAACGTCTACAAAAATGTAAACTAATCGTGTTTGACAGTTTGATCATTTAGTTCAGTTACGGCTATGGCTCTACCAGTGTGACATCTGTAAGGAAGCATTAGTGAATATAAGGATCAAATACCTCTGTAGTATTAAATGTTTTTACAAAAGAGTCATTACTTTCACTATCATCATCGTGGAAATGAGTGAATTGTGTACATTTATCGAAACTGTAAAGTTGAAACAGCGGTGCAAGTACGCACCAGTCGCACCAACTCTTTTTTGATTTTAACACATTATAGACAAACCATCTCGGGGCCACATCGCAATGCCTTACTATGTTAAAAAATCGCCAATTCATACTCTGCCAGTATTCGTGATGGTCAAAATCGTCAATAGCATTGCTGGGGCTGCATCTCTTTTGGAAACAAGCGTAACACAGGTAGATGGGTTTTTGATTACCAATATGAAGTTCGTAAAAATCAGTGGTCAAATGACCGGTTTCACTGTCAGATGGCCAAAACTCAGGATATAAATGCCTTGGATGACGCATCAGCATAATAAACTCGTACTTGTCAAGAGAATCGAAATCGAGATATCGATATTCATAAAGGTGAGGGTTTTCAGGTGGTAGTGTATTTTTCATCCATTTTCTTTTGATTTCTCTTCTAATGTCTCGCTGAAGTGGTATGGCTAAAGTATTCAGTAAATATATCTGTTCGATTGAGTCTACGTTATCGCTAGGATCTAAGGACCTTGCTGTTGCTGCTAGTGAGAGGCTGTACAGCGTCATTCCGTGTGTTCATCACTGCTGTCCTCCTCAGCAATAGTCTCAAGTTTGTAGTGACCGTATGGTAATGTTTTGACGCCACAACTCAATATCTTCCTTTTGTCGTCTTCTGCGGACAAGGACTTTTTCTCAACTGTTTTTGATGTGAGGTTAAATGATTTACAACGTATGAGATTGTACTCCGCCTTTTCTAGTTCTCCTTTGCCAAATAGTGCTTCTTTGTACTTATCAAACGATAAATGCTTTGCTACATAAGAACTTTTAATCCCCTTAGCTTTGGCAATAGGCTTCTTTTCGTCTGATCTGAATCTGTAGGTGTACATTTTTGGTCTGAGGCCTATGTACTCAAGCAGGGCTCTTCCTTTGGTTTCGTCTTTAAACGTGCCAATCCTACCCTTGTTTTTCTCACATTTCAGTGGATGACCTATCGGATAGACAGACCCATCCAACCATTTGGAAAACGATGGTTGTTTCATGATTCCGGTGATGATAAGTTCTGTTTTCAAAGCCCAAAGCCCCCCATCTGTGTCCAGGTAGGCTAGTTCAAGTTCACATTCAGGCGGCTTAAAGTGCTCTTTAAGGATTGAATAATGGAAGTTGTACATGTGGACCTTTGACAGGTCCAACACTACCATGCCTACATATACTGGTTTGTTCATTAAAACGGAGTTTCTACGCATCTGCACGGCTACTACATTCTCCGAAATAATTTTGTGTTCTTTGAACTTTGTTTGTCGCACTAGCTTTTGAAAAGCCTTATCTGAAGTGACAATACGCACGTCCACCCTGTTCCTTACAGATTCTATTGTCTTACCAAACACTGCGTTATTCATGAGCTTAAAAAAGCTACGAGAGAACTCGTCTGTCGATTGCGCTCTAAGGTCGGCGTTACAATTTATAAACTTGCTCATCCACAATGATTGTGAAAACTGAAGGGCTCTGTGAACCTTGGTCACTTTGATTCCCAGGCGAATTGCCTGCTGAAAGACCATGTAATGAGCAACGTATTTCTTTTTATTTACAAGAGTAGCAAGGAGCTTTTTGTTTTTGGCTCCAGGCGGAACTTGGTTTTCAGCCAATGGGGGCAGGTCTTGTAACTTGTCATGAACACTTTCTGGATATTCGGCGTCACATTCTAGAATAAGGCCTTGTGGCGCGTCCGCTGGTAGGTTTGTCCAGTCTAGACCATCGGTGTCTGCCCATTTGAAGTCACCTGTTGGCAACGGACACTGGGCCATTACGGAACCGTAGAGGTTTAGACAGTCCATGTATAGTAGATAGCTCGTTGGTTCGTTTGCATTGTAGTCAGAAGGTAGCTCCAGCATTGGGTTGTTTGCCCTGAAATATTTTAGGCAACATTGAACAAGTCCACCACGCGTTGCCGACTCGACCATCAACAGTTGATCAGGATCGGTAATAAGCTCGAGTTTTATTTTCGTCATAAGGAGCATAGCTTGAAATGCCATGCCTGGGGCCGTGTATTGATGTGCGCAATCGATTTTATACACCTCGATGCATTTTTTTCGAAATGAAGTAAGGATGTCTGCTAGTAGGCACGTGTCCAAACGCAAGTAAAAGTCGTGGTAGTCGGCAAAGGTTTTCATGTCAAGAACACGCCAAACATTAGTCGCGTGTTCATAATCACTGTCAGATATGTGCTCATCGTTGAGCCTATTGTGGAAGGCGTCTTTAGGCGGTAGCTGTTCTTCTTTAAACACGTCTGGCGATGTGACGTAGTCATATGGATACACGCCTTTTCGCTTTATAATGTCCACATGCTGAGAGGGTACCAATTTGGAACTTTCAATGAGCTCTGAGGCTGAAAGGTTTTCCGTTAGTTTCGCTAGGCTTTCTGTCATAAGGCGGTACGAGTCTAGGAATCGAATCCACATTTTGCCTATACGTACTGATATGGAGATAAACTTTTCGGTGTTTGACGGTATAGCGGTTACCTCGCATCCCTTAAGTGCTGCTAGGTTCTTTACTATAAATGCCTGATCATAGTTGCTAAGGTTGTGCAGGTAAACCGGAATAAAATTTGGCGTTTGACAGCGTAGATTACATCTGCTGCAAAGGCTATGTCGGTAGGAGCCAGTAATGTGGCAATGATCTAGAGTTTTTGTGCAGCTAGCTTCGTTAAAGGATTGCCCACATAAATCACAAGCAGTGGCTTGATCGTGCCGTTGTATCTGCTCGTCTGTCAGAGTGGTCAGCGGTACTTGACGTAGGTACAAAGATTCGACACGCTGGGCCAAGTCTTTCATGTGAAGTAGGAACTCGTTTCCTGCGTTTTGGGATCTGCACAGAAAGGGCGTAAGCGAAATACCTACTTCATCGAGTATCTCTTTCGGAAGTGTACTCTTGATGAGCGTGCAAAAGCTGTTGGGTGAGTGTATTTGGTAGGAATTGTTTGTGCTAACAGTTGGTTGTAATGTGGCTTCAAAGTCCGCTACTACAATAATTGGTACGGCTATTAGTGATTCATACGATTCAAACTTCACAAAATTCCTTCCTTCTTTTGGAAGTCGCACTTGGGTGGGCGTATACCTCGTGCAAAGACGCGTGTGATCTTCTAGCCAAGTCTTAGCATCCGGTGTGCAGTACCGCGTTTGTTTGTATGTTGAACACCTTTTACAAATCGTAATTTTATTACGTCCTTTAGTGATTTGTGGGCGTACTAATTTGGCAAAGTCCGTTATCAGCACGTAGTGAGATTCTCCAGAATCTTTGTACAACAAAAGATCGGTATGATCCTCTAGCTCACGATCTATGACCTTTAGAGGTATTATGTCTCCTTCAGGACCACTTTCAAAGACATTTACAGAGCAGTTTTGGTTTTGTTTTTCAAACTTTCTTATACCGCTAATTGTTACAGGGAATGTAATACCAGCGAGGTTGTAGCGATCGGGATTGACGCCAACAAAGGACTCTTCTGTTAATGCTATATTGGCGTTATAGTTGGGTAAATGTTTTACTAAGATGCAATAGAGGAAACATTTATTATCTGAATTGGCTATATTAATTGTAGCTTTGCGATTTTCCAATTTCTTTGGCAATGGAGTATGCGCGCTTCCGGATGGTTGCCTATATGTAAAACGACTTACCCTAAGAGTCAGTGATGTTGGTGCGACCAGACGCCAGCCAGAACCCTTCATCTGCGACTCGGATTCTTCTTGAAGCAGCTTCGCCTTGTCCGCCCGCAGTATTTCTAGAAGATCGTCGACTTCTGGTGAGGACAGCATTTTAGAACGGGTCTTGAAGTTGAAGGTCTCGCTGAGCCCCTCAGGATGGATGTATTCTGCCTCGAGGACTGTGTTGTACTTAAATGATGTAGAGTTATTCAGTTCGTCTTGGAGAATCTCAGATGCGGCAACGAGCAATGCTTCTTCGAGGAATGGTTCGAGGTCCACAAACGTGCCTGGATTAGGGATCAAGTAATCCCGAGCACTTGAAAGAGCTTTCTTCAATTCGTATTTAAGAGATGAACCACCGTCTTGCCTATCGAGTCTTCTTCTTTTCGATTTCCGTACCGATGTGCGTTTGGGAGGTGATCGGACAGAAGATGGTGCAGGCGGATCGGCCTGCTTTTTCGGAGGTGATCGGACAGAAGATGGTGCAGGCGGATCGGTCTGCTTTTTCGGATGGCGAGAGGAATGTTTGCTCAGATCAACTGGTTGCTTGTCGTCAGGAACATTCTGCGAAGGGGCACGCAGGTCCATCGGTCCGTGTGCTTCGTCTGATGCGGGATCGAAGAATTTTCTCACAGCCGAACATATCTGCCGGTGTCTGCTTCTGGCTTCTGTAGATAGGAAAAATGCTTCCTTGCAGATGTCACACTGGTAGTGGTAAGCACTCATGACCCGTGCGCAGGACCGGGGCGAGTGTGCCGACCGTCGGGCACGGAGCGGTATTTAAAGGGTCTTGAGTGTGTCGGGCGTGACACAGTGGACGGCTGGGTGACCTCCACCCGAATGGGTAAAATGTAACCAGGTTAATGAGTTTCACTCCAAACTTGGTTTGGTTGCTCAAGGTGTTTGGGGTGGAGCGGTCTTGGAAAGTGAGTTGCTATATATACACCAGCTTGTTCCAAGAGCACCATTTGCAGTCTTGACGCCAGTCGGTGAGTAATATGACCTATTTTACATGCTACTTGTTACTCTTGTTACAACTACTTTCCACACGTTAGGGTTGGTATCGATTCCACGTTTACTTACTACTAATATTGACGAGGTTGACCGTTTTGCGGGGGTTTAGAATTTTTCACTTTATTCGATATATCGGCTTATATTCCTAAGTTCGTCGATAGCAATGTTTTTGAACCGCGGCACAGACGTATTGCACGTGCTCACGGGGACGTGTTAATTTTATATTTAACTGTTAATGGTTAGCTTTCACTTTTTCTCATGGTGAAAGCTTTGAAAATTCCACTTTACTGACTCTTGTCCTCTTACCACTATTGACGAGAACTTAAAATACATGTTTGTGTTAATTTTGTTTACTGCATTTTTTTCGTATATGTTCACGAAGACTAGCGTGTTTTTGTAATGCTAATATTTACTCACGGAATAGCCTAATAACCACTATTGGCGAAAACTTTTCATAAAATACAGGTTTGTGTTAATTTATAGTTTACTGCATATTTTCGTAAATGTTCACGAAGACTTGCGTCTTTTCGTAATATTTACTATTGGCGAAACTTTTCAAGTCTCGTTTTTCTCAGTGCTATGGTTCCGTGGTAGTGACGACATATTATTTGTCCCCCGCCCTTGCAGTTGGATACAATGTCCAAATCACGTTGTGGAATTTCGTGAAGTCATGACAAGTGTAACTATTAAATTATACTTATTTGGTCAGTTAGTGGTTACTCAAATATTTGCACTCGCTCTAGTCTTGGTGTTAGGATACATTGTTGCCTCCGGGACAATTTATAAAATGTAATTCTTAATCGAGTAGAGTGCTTTAATGAATCAGCAAAACTTTGTATATATTCATAACTTACTGAGTTTTATTGCTTTAAGTTACAAATGTTGTATTTTATCCATACAACAGCATTTTGTTTTTAGCATGATAAGTATTGACATTGTTTTTCACTACAGGGTGCACGTATAACTTAGCAATTGTGGGCAAAGCCTTCTAAATATTTGCACTTGCCCTCGGTTGTTCATAACTTATTGCACTGAGTTTGGTAGAAAAACATTCAGTTACAAATGCTGTGTTTTGAGCGTCCCAAAAGACAAAAGCATTATAATCTAAGTATTGTCGTATTATTATTTTAGTTCACTACAGGGTGCACGTATAACTAAGCAATTGTGGGCAAAGCCTTCTAAATATTTGCACTAGATGCATCTGCGCTCGGCTTAGACCTTTGGGATATTGAAAATAGACATATAGGTTTATTTTTTTTTATTCTTCCTCATCCACCTCCTCTCCCTCCTCCTCCCCTTCCCCTTCATCTTCCTCTCCCTCCGTCTCCTCTTCTTCCTGCAATGGTGGGGAATATTCTGGCGAGCGTGGTGAAACTGGTGGCGAGCTAGGAGGCGACTGGAGCGAGGCCCTCACTCGCTCCTGGATAAATTCTTCAATTTCTCGTATATACGAGAGGTCTTCTGACCGGTCGTAGACCTCCCGCATATATACATCTACTGGCTCGGCGAACCGTCTTGCAAAGCCAGCTGAAACAATAACAAATGTATTAGTCACACAACAACACTCACTTAGCGTCAAACCGGTCGGACTGGTGGCCACCGCGCGCCGGCTGGCGTTTGACAACAGGTATTCCCACGGATTTGCCGCCCGCGGAATGAATGTAAACAATGACGGCCTGTGATTTACTCCGGAATTGTATCACCCTCTCCTCCATGTCCCTTGGACCTGAGGGCATAGGCACCTATGTGACACTCCTGTTAACTTGAGCCCAAATAAATGTAACCGTGAATTTGCACAGGTTGGCGGAATAATAGACAGAAACACGTTAGCTCGCTTTTTGTACAGATTTTTCAATCGATACTTCCCACTGGAGAATTAAGACGTATCTCAGAAATGGATTGAATTGCAGTATTTCGTAATTTTATTTATCTACAATTCTTTTTCTATATTTTATTTTAGTTTAACCTCACACTAAATGTATACTTAAACATGTCAAAGTTTACGTACCAGATAAAGCGTGTATTTTAGAGAGCAAATTACTGTTGAGCTTTACGGCAGCGCTTAGGATGTAGCCGGCACATTAGTCACGGACCAGGTTTCGCACAAATTCTTACAGCATTTACGGTAGCCTTGGTGGTATACAATGACCGTAGATCAACGGCTGTTAAAAACACATGTACATATAACTCGCCTCCATGGAGACGGGGGCACTCTAAAGCTACACAAAGGCGCACGTTGTGGAGGAGACCTTTTTGCTTGTAGCGATACTGTTTATATATAACCTATCTAAAACTATGTCTAATACTGTGTTTTTTTTTTTTTACAGAAATGAGTCTGTCAAACAAATTGAATACGTTGGTAAGCCAGCCTCACCTTCCCAAGGTCGATTTGTATCATCTGACCAGGGACGAAGGATATTCAATTTTGACTGCAAGACGGGTTACAACAAAGTTTGGTGACGCTATTATTTTGGAGTTTATAAAGGATGATGGGGAATCGGCAATGTGTTTTCTACCGAGGCGATTTTCAATCAGTCTTACCAAGGAGGAGGTAGGCGATTTGGCGGTGCCACACAAGTATCGCTTTAAATGCCTTGGGAAAACGGGCAATTCCTATGATGTGAAGGTTTGGGAAAATTGAAGGAATAAACTTATTGAGCTCGAATATGTGTTTTGTCCTTCTACCTCTCTTGGACCTGTTGTACATTGCGTTGTGCTATATTGCTCTCATCTGCGTTATATATTAGTAACTCACCTCGGAGGTAACCTCCATATTAGTAACTAACCTCCTGCAATTCACCGTCGATGGGCAAGGATTCCCGCACCTCCTCGCGATATTACCGCCTGACTCACCTGGCGAATTACCTCTTGTACCCCATCGATTAGCAGGGACTCTCGCAACCTCCTTAGTACACTGGCATATAATGACTGGCGCTGGAGGCACCCTCCTGTAGTTCCCCGACGATGGGCAAGGATTCCCGCAACCACCTCGCGATATTACAGCCTATGATAACTCACCTGGAGAAATACCTCTTGTACCCCGTCGATTAGCAGGGAATCTCGCAACCTCCTTAGTATGTACACTGGCATATTTATAATAACTCACCTGGCGCTGGAGGTACCCTCCTGTGCTTCCCCGACGAAGGGCAAGGATTCCCGCGACCTCCTCAGTATGTACTATAAGACATAACTCACCTGGAGGTAACCTCCTGTAACTCCCCGTCGATGGTTAGAGCAAGGTTTCTCACAGTATCTCACGTACTATACTGTTAGTAACTCACCTATACTCGTCGGAGGTTCCTCCTGAGACTCGCCGTCGTGAACCCAGTCCTCGAGTCGCAGGAACTCTCGGAGTCGCCTCAGCCGCCACCGGAAACCATCGGGGCCGCAGGGTTTTAGCTGGATATTGAGCCGCACCTTGGAGGCCTGGGGTCGAGGCATGGTGACTGAACGATCAACAGTTTGCATGGGTTTTATACTGCATTTTCGGGTGTGGTCATTCTCGATTTGGTCCGCAGTGCAGTTGATCCTTACGCAATGGCAGCGAAGCTGCTCATACTCGATTTAAGCCGCAGTACAATTGCTCCTTACGTAATAGCAGTGAAGCACATGCGCGATTTGGGTCGCGGTGCAGTCTTGTGTAACCGGATGATTTACCGCCGCACCAACGGAGCCGCCGCGGGCCGCCGCCGCACCGCCGTCAAGGACAGCAACCGGCAGCCCGCCGACACCGCTGCAAGTCGCTGAAACCGCGAGCACTTTCACTACTTTCTCGAGTGTAGCGGAATATATCTACTCCTATTGTCAATTTTAACAAAACATTTTATTTTATGATTTGAAACCATGACTTGGTGTATGCACTGTAATATTTGTCAACGTGCTAAATAAAGAACTTGAACTTGAGCTTTTTATTCACAGGCCATATAATTTCTAGCTATGACCCTGATAGGTCATAAATATTTATAGCTGATACCCGGCTTGCTTCCCCTAGGGAATTCTTAAAATCCCTTCTTAGTGGTCACTTACGTTATTTAAACTGGATATATACCAAATTGCATGTTCTAAGTGTAGTAGTTTGGGCAGGAGGTGTTTTGCCTTTGTAGATAAATATTGAATTTAATACGTTTTATGTCAATTATATTTTTAGTTTTTACACTTAAGTCAATTTGAACAGAGTATACTGTTCCCAACTTTAGATGAAACAAAATAATGTACTTCATTCAATATAGAAACGACCAAAAGAACAAAAAGCTGTTTGAGTAAAATACACTGGTTGATATTAGAACTTTGCAAGACCATTAGCTAAGCCCCAATGGTTGATAGTTCCCATGCAAAAAAAAAAAAAACTTTTTGCTGATGCCTACAAAATTATAGTTTTAGGTAATAAAAATTGTCTTTTCATTTTAATAAAAAAAAGACCATGCTCGTATCAACAAAAGATTTGTACCTCATGAAGAATGAAATTGATGAAGCATATGTAAATTTACCTGGATTTATAAATTTAATGCTAAGAATATATCCACACAAATTTACTACCGAGGGCAAAATAGTAATAGTAATGTCTTACTATTACGCACCGTAAATGTAATACTGTATTTAAAAAGTCTGTTGTAGGAAATGGGTGGGGCTTTCCTTTGCCTATCTAATTTGAAAGCTCTACACTGAGTTTCAGAGTAAACAGGCATTCCATCAGCGTTAATGTACAGCCCCCTACCTCCACCCTGGCGAACCTATATACCAAACAAATAGAGTTCCGATAAAGTTTTACGGAGAAAGATATCAAATATTTAATAAAGTACTATAGGCAAATTTACCATATCGTAGAAATCAAATTAGCAGAATCCCACTGATTTAATATCCAGTTGCCCAAATTTAGTTTTAGAAGAGGGAGAAAGTTAGCAAAATAAACATTAAAAGGGCTTTTTATTTAAATCGTAACAACCTTTTAAATGAATAATTGTAATCATTAACACTGTTAGATATTAATTTGTTTTGCCGCAGTTAAAGCTGGCATTGGTAATTTCCAATTTAACTTAATTCCTGCAAATAAAAATTAATCTAATTCTCGATTAGTTCGGAAAATTTAAGTTCTACTGTATTTTGTGTATGATAAGGCTAAAAATTATAATACTTGGACTCACCGTACGAATTCTACAATAATCACTGGGTCTTTGACTACAGTTGGTATTGGACTACTAACAGTTGGTTTATTAACTTTTCAGTTTTAGCTAGTAGCTAGTAACCATAGCTGGTACACAATGCATCCCACATACATTTCAGCCATATCTACCGAGTGTACACAATAGTTGGATCACCTTATTTTTCTATTTGTAATACAGTTATGGCAAAGGAGGGGAGGAGGGGTTAAGAGGCGAGGGGTGGGCAGCAGGACGTCACAAGCACAGTCAACACCAGTCGAGCGTTTGGTGTATTAACCACCCCTAGTCGCTCCCTTAACACCTCGACCGTCTATTAACACCAGTCATACTACATTTCACCCTTACACGAGCCTCTACAAAACATCTTCCTTCAATCGCTCAATCATCTACGACTATTTTTTGTATAAAATTGTATATTTAGGATATAAGAAAATAACAGTATTTAGATATAAATCAATCATAACATTCAGACCAGTTACAAGACTCATAAACCCTTCAAATATTAGATTAAAGAAAACTAAACACATTTAAATTGAGAGAGGATTGGTAAAAACTAAAACAGCAGGAAAAAGAGTTAGCAGTGTGTCAGATAATGGATGATCTTAACAGATAAAATTAAGGTACTATAAGTAATTTGTTATTTGTAAAACCCTTCACTTTCAATAAAAAATATGACATTTAAAGTGAAATATCAAGTGCTTTAAAATTACTAACTCAATCAGTGAAATTTGTTTGCTCACCTGATTTCTATTTTAAGTTAAAATAAAATTACAAAACTTAAAAACTTAAAATATTTTTAAATGAATTTTTTTATGACCAAGATCATTCAAGTGTAATATGGTTGATGAGTGTCAAAATTTGCATGTTTCTCAAAAGTTACTGGTACTGTTTTATCGTTACACTGGAGGTTCAAAAAAAGTCAACTGATATTTGACCAGTATGTTAGTTACATTATTACAGTAAAAACGCCCCAACAATTATAAGCCTAAAATGTTCCATTTACCATGTACCGCCATTTTGGTTTTCACTAAACGATTTATAATTTATGACAGTTTGACTGATTGATATACAATTTTGTACAGCTCTTTACTTTATCAAGACCAAATATCAGTAAAACAATAAGCAATAGCTCATTAAAATTGGCGGCCATTTAATATTTTCAGATAAAACAATTTGAAAAACCGTACATTAAAAAAAAAATGTTTAAAACAATTTATTGTAGCTGGTTTAGTTTCCTTCCAAGTGGTATAACTACCAACATGAACGGGCAAAGAATGAAAGTACCACAGCTGTTATTGTTGTAAAGGTGGGTATATTAAACTATACGTAATGGTCTGTTATTCGCAACACTGCACAGTAATTGACGCTGTTGTTATCCTTTGTATGTTAGTTCTGCCAACTAAACAACTCAAAAGGAAATCAAACGGGCTAAGAAAAGCACTTTTCAAGTTTTTTATAAAAACCTAGTACTGATTTTAAGTGTTTTATTTAAAAAATTTACATGTCCGCAGTTTTGAAACTGACAGTTGAAATCACCTTATTATTTTAATGTAATTTGGTCTTAATCAAGTAAAGAGTTACACTACATTTTATATAAATCTGTCAAACGATCCTGTAGATAAAAATTAATTAGTGAAACAAATTTAAAACGTTTAGTTTGTATATAGGAAACGCATTTTATAAGAACTTTTGTCACTGTAAACTAAGTTAACACGCTGGTCAAATATCAGTTCAATAAAAAAATATAAAAAAAACTATATAAAGATAATTAGGATTCATATTTTAATAATAACTAACAAATTTGGTATGGATTTCCAAGTGCCTACACGACATATAATCATGGACCCCTTAAAAATTAGTCAAATTTGATTTATGACTGTAAAACCTATTTTCCTAGAACGACTTATAGATGTCTATACCACCTTGATTTTGTAAAATTGACTTTTCTACAACTGATGGACAGACACCACATAAATTCGCTCTGTAAATGGTTTAATGACTGCTCGGTTCCGTCCCAGCTTTCCCATACCTGTACAAAATTTCCGTTCGGAAGGCGTGCCAAGCAGCTCTGCTGAGGTTCGTAATCCAATCTAACTTTCAAACACAGGGTTTTCACAGTAGCACAAGATAGCAACTCACCCTCTGTCTGGTGGCGTCGACATATCGCAGGCCGAAGTAGTCCTTCTCTATCAGGTTGAGCTGACGACACACGTGCTCCACGAGATACTTCCCTTTGTGCTGCGGCTGAAACAAAGTCAAACATTTGATAAACTACCAACTGGAAACATTTGGTAAATATCATGCCTGATAGAAATACAGTATTTATTTGAGAAAATCGTTTAGTTTCAAAAATCATTTTTCAATTAATTAGGAAATTAACATCCACAATTCAGCACAGTTGTTTAGTTCTTCTTTAGCTTAGTTTCAAAAGAGTAAACGTCTGTTAATGTTAGTTAAACCATTGAGTTTGAATACAGAATAGACATCCCAATACTGGTTAATTTTTGAAGCCAGGAAAATGGACCAGCTGGTCCACTAATCAGACAACTATATCAGCTGCGTACAAACCAAAAATAACAAACCCGTTTTTTCACTCAAAAAAATCCCGTTTTATCCCTTTAAATCACCTTAAAAAATTCCTTTTCATCCCGCTTTTACTCTGAGATCATTGATATGTTTTCCGCTAGATTGCAGAATCAAATAGTTTTCTATTTACTTTTACCATCTGCTCTCTTTTAATTGTACCATTTTTCTAACCTGTGATGCGGGACGAACGAGGAAGGTAATATTAGTGATTTATCCCGCATCTTGTTTTAATCCTGCGGAGGGCTCGAAAATCCCGGAAACGGAACAAAAATCCCACAAATTGAAACATTGGTTGCCAGAGTCTCCTTTGAGATGGTGTAGCACTAGCTTCATGGTGTATTTTCGGGTTACAGATGGGCCATAAGCTCGGTTCATCTATTCTGTATTCAAAACCAATGGTTAAACTGTGTTGTTACTGATTGATTTATTCACTTCTGACTTGGCATTTTTATTTAATTTTACATTTAATAAAATCTAAACTTTATTGTAAACTAGCTGCTATGCTCACACTTTGCAACGGTGTGAAAATTCAGAGTAGGAAAATTGTAAAGAAAGCAATTAGTCTGTAGTTGGATATAATCATTACAACAGCTGTTTATTTCAATGAATTTAATTAGAAAAAACACATGTGACTTAAACCAAATAAAACTCTCCTTCATATGAATAACATGGGAACTTGGAAGTCGCTTGAGGCAGATCCCTGAGTACTTTTCTAAACAGCAATAGGGCTATGACACTCCTGGGTACATAAACTATATTTGTGCTTATACAGACAGATAACACCTCATTTTTACAACAGTTATTGATTTAACATTGTTATCGATACCAAAAATGTTTTAAAGGCAAAAAAGCGAATTCCAATTAAATCTGAATAAAAACCTTAAATCCATAGCAGATTGCATACTGGTCACATCGGATTGCACAACACTTGAGCCCTTTGTTTTGTCCCTGCACTGTTGCGCAACCCTCAACCCCTCTGAGTGTAGGCCAATAAAGCCTTAAGTACAGGGGTGGCAAGAGCCCCTCTCTCTAACTTGGCCCTCCCCTCCCTCTCCCACAAAGCGGTATCCTTTATTCACCTTGATCAAATCTGATATTTATTACATAATTTATTTACAACTATGTAACTTTGCTGTGTTATTGTATAGAGATATATATATACTTTGGAACAAAAGGAATTTGTCTTTTTATTTCTTTCACTGAAATAGAAAATACTATCTTGAACATGTTCCGTCTCAGGTTGGGTTTAACAAAACAACATAGAAAAAGCATTAACAGAGCGGAACCGCGTTTGCCTAACGGTTTGTGTCTTGGTTTTGGGTGAAAGAGGTCACGGGTTCGATTCCCGGGGCACCCACCACATACATAAGAGATAAGGACCGTTGTTTTTTTTTTTATAACGTTAAATTCAAAATGCCACGGGGTCAGACAAGCAACAACAAAAAAGACAAAAATCAGTTGCATGAAGTACGGTGCAGCCAAATTTTGGTGTACAAAATAATTAAAGAACAAAATAAACAATAAGAGAAATAAGTTTAATACTTGGTAACAGCAATAAGGAGAAACAAGCTTTAGCAAAAAATAACAAAGTGTATAGACCTATAATAGAAATATGCAAGATTTCTGGATATAAACCAAATGAAGAATACAACGTCCATAAAATGTATCTGTTAAAAATTGTTTGTACATTTATATTTTTGATATTTATGGAATAGAACAATTTGAAAATATATTGACTGTTAAGTCTCCTCTGGACTACTGGAGTTGGTTATAAGCCGCTATGTTATTCTTTATAAAAAGGTAATAAGACTGTGGCCCTGAAGTGGACGGAAGGCAATAGTAGGCCCTGCCTTCGGACTGATGTAAACCGGGATCAGTCCAATAATGAAATATATTAATCAAAAGAAAATTCAATTCCGGAGCATTTCCAAAGTAGAACGCATAAAAGTCAAACTTGCATATAGTAAATTTTAGAAAAACAGTACTTGGAGGCGACAAACATGAAACAGAAGTCAACACAGTTATTGTATCTTTGAAATGAAATTGGATTTCAATGAAAGAGAACCAGACCCATATGAAGTTTAGAGTTGAGAGAGACACAGGCAATAATTACTGAAAATCATTAGGCAGGGAGGCTACTAACTTTGAACTCAACGACTCTGCAAAACGCACAACATAACTTCAGTTGGAATCTTTCTGCTTGACAAATTAAATTGATGATCTATAATTTGTGAATCTAATATACTTATATTTTTTAAATATATGAGCTAAGACTGTCGATATAAAATTATTAATTTTAATAATCTACTGTCTTGCTATTAATGATGGAACCCTTTGTAATTCTAAGGAAATTAGCTGGAATTTAAAAAATACGTTGAAGCAGCTGGTTTATTTTTTTATAAATTTTGTAAAGTTATGTTTTATAAGTTTTGTAACACTTATTTCAAACACTGAATTGTGAGTAAAGAATCCTAAACTATGTGGGGAATATATTTTATATTTTAGTTGTTCACGTATAGTTTAGTTTTCTCTTGACAAAGCACCTGCTTACTTTACAATTGTAATACCAAACGTTATGTGCAGTAAAGGATATGATTTTATTTTATATGACATCTATAAACATAGATGCCATATAGGAGGCAGCCTGGCCAGAGGCATAGGTATTAACTATGGATTTTCAGTAAATTTATAAATAATTTGACCTCATTCGTTCAAACAATTCTTCTGTGATTGATTACCACACTCACAGACAAACAAATAAACATCACCTAACTTTCTGGATAGAATTGATAAATAAACATTGCCTTAATAACTGTCTTTGCACTAAGATTATCTTAAAAATAAAACAAGCTGTCCACGTTCTTCTACTACTTTGAATAAATGGTTTATGATTTCCGCAACATTAGCCCAAGCAGTCTAGATACATTTGTCACCAAGCCAAAGAATATGGAAGCCAAATACACTACTTTAATTTACAATTTGCCATGGATTGGCAATAATCGTTGAGCTATGGATTTTTGTTAAATAGTCTTAACCCTTCCAACGGCAAAGCCCAACATCACTATGCGATATGTTTAGGGTAAAAAGTTAATTTTGAAATATTATTTTTTATTCAATATTTTTAATCAACACACAACAAACATGGTTTTTAAGAGTAAAAAAAATATTATTATTTAATTTTAAAATATTGTTATTGTTTTGGATTATTATGAAAATGTATCACAAAAATTAATTGAATAACAGAGTCAAGTTACTGTAAATAACACAGAAACAACTAAACTAACTCTCCAACAACTAAATTAATGTTTACATGTTTTAATGTGCATACTCATTGTACACTTATATGTTCCAAATTGAGAAATGTATTTCTCAAACATTCACTATGAAAAATGTAGTCACAGATATAGTTTAGCCCAGTGCTCAGTAAGGGTTAAAAATCCTATTACTTCTTAATTCTTTTATGTAGGCAATAAGGTATTTAATTCTCAAGTGTTGTTCATGTTTGATGACAAAATCCTGTATATAATTAGTAGACTAATGCCAGCAATGTCTGTCTGTTTGTTTGTTTGCAAAATTGATCTCAGAATCCAGAGGAACGTACTTGTTAACACTTTGGAATTAACCCTACGGGCTTTTGGACCTAAAAATACGATTCGTAAAACCAACGAAAATGCATATTTTGTTAAAATCTCATTTAGAAATAGGAACTTTTAACACTGGGGAATTTCAAATCAAAACATAAGAATCATAACAGCTGTGAATAAATTAACCAGCGAAATGTAAAAGTAGCACTTACACAATGTAAAGAAACAAGAAATTATTTCTTGAAAACAGTGACTAGAACAATTAAATAAATATTGCATGTAGAGTGGACATCTTTTTCACCCACGAAACGATTCAAATATCGAGAATGGCTCGGCCTCCCCGGTTCTTAAGTAGTAAATTTGGTGTTTCCATCTTGTACCTTTACAAAATGGCGTCCATTCTAAATTTGAAAGAAAGTTATTTCGCTTGGGTAAGTTTCGCAAGTATTTTTAGAAAACATTAAGTTTATTTGTGGGCCTCAAAATGGTATCTTCCCATGTAAAATGTCTCTTACTGTACAGACTACTTATTGGTGTATTCTCTATTGAAGGAGATTTCTAAAAAATCTAATTGTAATTATAAATATATTTTTCTTTATGTTTAAGTTCATGCACTGTAGATAGAACTACAATATCAGTTGATAATAATTTGTAAAATATCAGATGTAGCGATAACAAATTAATCTGTATGGTTTTTATTTACAACGTTCACACATTAAGCGAAAGATAAATACCCCCGTCGCAGCAAACCTGCGTACTCAGCGAATTTCCAAAGCAAAATATATGTCTCAATACCACATAAAGCCGCATACCAAGATTCATAAAAATATATTCACAAATAAGCGATACATCAAATTTTAATTATTCTCCATAAGAATAACATTGGGAATGAGTACGCAGGTTTGCTGCAACAAGGAACACAAAAAATGGGTTTTTATGCTAATATCAATATAACTCAACTAGGTGAAGTCGTATACCAGCTTTTATTCATTAATGATCATAATAATTAAGGTAGACAGAGCATTTAATTATTCTCCATAAGAATAACATGGGGGCTGAGTACGCAGGTTTGCTGCTACGGGAGCCTTTGGCAAAAAAATTTTTTTGAGCAAATATCAATAGACCACAACAAGATGAAGCTGTATCCAAGTTTCGTCAGTATACATTCACAATTAAGCGAGATATAAAAATTTTCTTTTCCTCCATAAGAATAACATTAGACAACATACTATGTTTAGCACTTTCAATATCTCGGTAACCAATTGACGTAGAGGAATGATCAAAATACCAAATTGTGTGTTTTTATAAGCTGAATCCAATGGTGAAAACTAAAATTTGACTATTTCAAAAATTATATGTAAAAAATTCAAAAAACCCATTTTTGGGGTACAAAACCCCCGAAAAATACCCCTTAAGGTAGAGCGATATGGCTGGTTTTCGAACTTAAAGTCATAAATGTTGTTTTACACATTTATACCAAATTTCATCAAAATCGGACCTTTTTTACGAGAGTTATCGCACCCACGGACACATAGATATATATATATATATATATATATATATATATATATATATATATATATATACAGTTTCGAACGAATGGTGTTTTTGGGGTCTGGGGACCTCAAAACGAAAAGTTATCATGGTCCCGGGCCTAGGTCTTACCATGCCGACTACGGTAATAGCTTCTTCCCTATAGGGGAAATTCGCTAAAACTAAAATCTCAAAAACTCTTGATATTGAAATATTTTATTTAAAAAATTAAAAAATTAACCAGCTGCTTAAAAATATTCAAATTCCAGCTAATGTCCATAGAATCCCCACAAAGGTACTGGGGGTTTGAGAGGCAGGGGCTTGTAGATCTACTTGTACGGCGCACTTGTGCCTCGAAGGTCACAGAGGAAATTGTTCACGGTCACTGGAGCGATACTGTGGAGACGCCCTTCTCATATCTATGTTACATCCTCTAGCCCACATTCAGGCCTGACAGGTCAAAACTATCACTCACTCATATCTGCCTCAATATTCATATAGTCTACTTGCATGGCCATCATTGAGTATTATGAACGTAATTGTTATGACAACCTTTTGATTGCACTTGAAAGGTTCAGTCCCGTGACAACTTCAACTGTTGACACCAATCTAAGATGTTAGTACTGTATTGCTTTTCCTTTTTTATCAAAATTACTGCACATTGTTATCTATAAAACCAATCATTTGTTTATACTGAAGAAAGTTGAAAGTTTATAAACTATCACACGAAATTATAACTAATAATCAGTTACTTATTTCAGCACACTCCAAATAAAAACTATTCGAAAGGCAGTAACTGTTACGAGCATACTGTGGACTCTGTAATTTTGTAATGAAATAGACATTTTATTGATTTCCAGGGGAATGACAGAGAGGCGGACAGACAACCACGCCCGCCTGACATATCTCCACCCTTACAGCTAAACAGCTTACAGCTACCTGTTGGTCGTAACTCACTGCACCCCTGCACGGACAACGTTCACATTCAAGACATTTGATTCATGACGACACTATAAAATATTTGTTAGTACGAATACTTATTGGTACAATCATTATTGTAATTAAACTGCTTCTGGTGTGAAAACCTCAGCTTTTGTATTTATAGCTGTTTTATTATAATTAATACACCCGTTTAGTAATATTATGTTTTAGCGAGCTCCAGGAATTACCAGATATCAGTTGACAAAGTTTATCACAACTCTTTCTCAAGCACACAATACAACTAAATTCCGCTGGTCCCGACAGAGTTGGCCAGCCCCTCTCATTAGCTTAAGGTCAGCCCTCACTGCTAATCCAACATATTTTCCAGGCCAATAGAAAAGAGCTTTGTACATCAGTTAAAATAATCAGACATAAACAAAATATCAAACTGGTAATTTTTTAGCATAGCACCACTTAAAGAATTGCAGTAAAAAAAACCTGAATTCACTATATTACAGTTACAAATTTACCCTCCAATATTTATCTATGCTTCAATAATTACTTGAATTCGTCTGCGTTATACCAATGAAAACGCAACAGTAATAACCAACTGAGTTAAGCTTGAGCATGTCCTTTGGTAGTACTAAGGCTAAAATGTTCACCTATTGTCAAAGGCCAACCATAATTAAATATGCACCTTAAAGAAACCAAAAATTACTTAGCCCAACAGTTCAACATTTTTTGCCAAGCCCCACCAGTTACATTAGCGTAAATTTGTATTCAGTAATTTAATTGTTTTGAATGCTTTAACTGTATTATTACAAGCAGTTAGTTTGCATAAATCTGTTTTATTATTTAAGCAAAGTTATCTTGTTTCAACAAATTAATTAGGTTAACACAAATATATTGTTTGGAGTACCTCAAGGGTCGATTTTGGGACCTTTGCTCTTTCTATGCTACCTGAAAGGTATAGATAATGCATTAATCAACAAATTAAATACTGAACTCTGTCTTTACGCTGATGTTTCTAATTTGTGAGTGTCATCAAACTGTACCAAAGAAACAGAAATTTACACTTTTGTTGAATTGGAAAATATTGGAAATTATTTACATAACCACAATTTACTTTTGAATTCACAAAAAACTAAATTTGTAACTTTTAAGACAGCACAAAATAGAATAATAAGGGAACCAACAATAATTTATGACTCACATGGTATTTAAAAGGAAAATAGTAAAACTTCTTAGGTCTGACAATAGATCAGCATCTGAATTGGGATGATAATGTGCACAAAATTTTAATTAGAATTAAATCTGGAATTTACGCTTTATCAAAAATGTCTTATTACTGTGATTTAAAAACGTTAAAAAATATTTATTTTGCCCATGCACACTCTCACATTTCCTATTGCATAGCCCTGTATGGTTCTACAAAAAAGATAAATAAACATGGATAGTATTTTGAAGCAGCAAAAAAGAGCTACGGTATTATAATTATGCTTGAATTAAAACATGATGAATCAGCCAAGGAACATTTAAAAAATTTTTAAAGTTTTTACTGTTTATGGTCAGTATATATTTGAATGCATTCTCATAAAAAACAAATACAAATGTCAAAAATAAACTTTAAGGCATCCACTCACTCTTATAACACTAAGGAAGAGGAATGAAATTATTCAGCCTCATTGGCTGAAGTTTTTTGGGAAAAACCTACCTATGCAAGTTATAAATTTCTAAAATATATTCCTGAAATAATAAGAGTATCTGATAAACAGAGCTGTGTACTCAGTTTAAGAAATTTCTACCTCCCTGGAATAGTTTTATGTTTAAGTAATTATTTTACAAGACACTGTTCTTTGTACCATTTATGTAGATAAAAATGAATAAAGATATTTGACTATTGACTATTGAACAAATGAATTAAGTTAACACATATATTGAACAAGTTAATTAGGCTAACATAAATATATTAACCTTATTTTGAAAATGTTATTGCCATGCTCAATGAAGGTAATTAATTTTGAATTCCCTTCAATGACGGTTGCTTTCGCTTTTGAAGGGAGCTGTGCATAATCTATCAAAAATTCCATTAGGTATACGAGTTTAAAAAAAGAGCTTCTCATCATAGCAGGATTGAGCCAAAGCAATATTGTTCTTGAAGGAAAGTGAGAAAATATATTATCTAAATTCAAAAATTTATTTAATTACAAATCAAATCAAAATCTCTTATTCGCGTGAAAATCAAGTACAGTAATGGCGTCAATACAAGTAATGTTTCGGCAGGCTTGAAAGCAGACTGGTGTGTAGCTATTTGTGTTGGTGGGTGAGTCTATGTGGAGGCCTCCGTTTGGAAAAATTCTTCGACTTTGTCCAGTGGTCTTCTGACAATCCATTTGCTTAACGCTTCCTTTTTCTCTTAGCTGCAAATTTAGTACTTTGCAGCTGCTAATGGATATTACTCTATATTCAGCCCCAGTAGCATTACAACACAAACAACTAGACAAGGAGAAACCTAGGTAAAGTTTACTATTTTTATAATGGCAGGCTGGTAAGTATCATTTCAAAAACAAATTAAAATGTCTTATTTTGAGCAGCAAACAAAATAAATTTATGTACTTTAATTAAACTAGATTTTTACAAAATAATGCAGTCGTTGAAACTTGAAACTATTGGAAAGAATTGCATGTCAAAACTAGACAAACAACATAAGAAAACTTTAGCTAATAGACATAGACATTCTATATTTGCACAAAACATTCATGACTGTTATCACAATATCAAACAGGTGCACTGTCAATGTCTTATTGCTATGCTGTAAGTAATAAAAACCAAAACACATTAATAAGAACGCTATATAAAATTCATTTACCAAATAGATTTTGTTTCACAAGATTAATCTACCTCAATGGGTTTTCAAACCATTCTTGAATTGAATAACAAGTTTTATCAAGGAAATCTGTATTTAGCTCTACTTTAAATTTTTTATCTCCATCGTTTATAATGTGTAGGTAGCCAAGTGTACATTTTTAACCTGTAATACCAGACATAAAAAAAAATTGATCAGTGGTCTGGAAATCTATTAAGTGCACCATTACAACAATTACAAACAATCCAAGTACTACAAACAATTATAAACAAATTGTAGCTTGTTTTAAATGGAGTTTTTATCAAAGGAATGTAGGTAAAACTACATCCTTCATGAAATTTAAATTTTGGAAAAGTGATTTGCAAGAACTTTTTAGGTGAGAGATTATCATTGTGCGAATAATTTATTTTAGTCTGAAGACCGCTTTTATACCGGAAGCTGATCCATAAAGAATAATTCTGTATGTTAACCCATTAAGGTAGTAATTTTATTCTATTCACAATAGCCTGTAACGGGGTTTGATTGGTACTGCATTCTAGTAGCAAAATATGTAACTAATGACTGCGGGCGTCTACGGTTCTATCCGCTAGGGGCGCGGACTGACTGAAAAACCTTAATATCGCCGCTAGGCCCTTGGTTGGTTGGTTAGCTGAGTTTGCTACGTCGTGGAAACACCTTGGCCAGGTGTGGATACGATGTTCGTAGGTTTGATTCCCGCACACGACCAAACTGACCAGTCGTGCAACTCACAATGAGTTAACCGGTCTGTGGCAACGTTGGTGGGAGGGCCCAAGTAAAACAAACGGCAGCAGGCTTGCTTGGAAGTTGACGGGATCAGTTAATTCTTTGTGAGTTGCACATGGTCAAGTCAACACTGATTTTGCTACTTTTTACCTATGTCTACTGTGTGTGTGCCAATGTGACTCTAAAAACTGAATGAAAACAGTATTTTAATGAAAATAAACCATTTATCCATTTAAAAACACAAATTTCTATTCCAATTCATAGGTTTAAAAAATTAAAAGTAAGGAACAAGACCAGCTCGTATGTCTACACCAATGGGTTAAATGGATTAAACACAAGTGTGAAACATTATTTTGAATGTGTAAAATGAGAAACAATCCCTCAAACATAACAAATAAATGGCTCTTAGCAATTAATTTTCAGAATATTGTTAATTTCCCAGAATATTATTAAGTGCATTTTCAAGTTGTTGTCAAATTGCAAATCAAAAAATTGATCCAACTCAGCTGAGTTTGGGAAATTGCATTCTATATTATTATAGTTGAAAATTTGATTACAGTACTTACGTTTTGCCACAGTTTCGCTTAAACCCATTTAGAGTAAACCAGGTTTCTAGATCTTTCATTAGGTACCTAAGTGAATAATTCTTTACTGTTCTGACTTTTGATGATTGCTGTCGTGTAAGGCATACATAATTTTATGTATTAGAATAAAATTGATAAAATAAATTGCCTCATGATGCATGGGCGGTAAACATGAAAAAATTCAAGACGGTGTTAAGTGACTGGCTTAAATTAGAAGCATTTTATTCAGCCAATGATTATTTTTCGTGTAGTATGACTAACTTGAGGTTTTAACCTGTTTATAAATATAAATTACTTTGTTATTTAGCCTTAGAAGTTGTTATCTATGTTTAGTTAAGCAGTTTGTTTGGATAAATTGAGATTTTTATTTATTTATTTGTACATGTTAATTACTTTGTTATTTAGCCCTTAGAGGGTGATGTGTATGTTTAGCTAAGAAGTTTGTTTAAGAATGTCTAGCATGTAGTGAGCATGTAAGTTAATTAAATGTTGACAATGTCTATTTCACTATTGTATAGTGTTTAACGACTAATAAAGATCTTGAATCTTGAAACAGGATTAGTTCTTTATTAATGGCTTTGGGGAGGTCATTTATGTAAATTAAGAAGAAAATAACCCTCGTTGTAGCAACCTGCATACTCAGCGAATTTCATATGGTACTTCACTAAGTCATGAAGCCACTTACCAACTTTCATCAAAGCATATTCATAAATAAGCGAGATAAGATATTTTATTTATTCTCCATAAGAAAAACATCAGGGCGGAGTATGCAGGTTTGCTGCATCAAGGACCACAAAAATCGTTTTTTTATTTAAATACCAATGGACCATAACTAGATGAAGCAACATTCCAACCAAGATACCACATGTTTCTTATTCTCCATAAGAATAACATTATAGATGATGAATATGCAGGTTTGCTGCCATGGGCACCACAAAAAACTGGGTTCTGTATAAAAATATCAGTAATCCTCAATCATATAAAGCCACATACCAAGTTTCATTAATATATGTTCATTAATAAGCAAGATATAAAATTTAACATACTCTCCATAAGATTAACATTGGACAACGTACTGTATTTAGCACATTCAATATCTCGGTAAACAATTCACGTAGAATGATGATCAAAATACCAAATTGTTTGTTTACCAAAATTTGGGTTTAAAAAGAATTATATGTAAAAAGTTCAAAAAACCCATTTATTGGGTCTACAAAACCCTCCTTAAAATGGAGCGACCTGTCTGGTTCGCAAACTCATGAAAATAGATGCTGCCTTACACTTATACCTAGTTTCATCAAGATCGGACTATTTTTACGAAAGTTATCATGCCTACGGACACACACACACACACACACACACACACACACACACACACACACACACACACACACACACACACACACACACACACACACACACACACACACACACACACACACACACACACACACACACACACACACACACACACACACACACACACACACACACACACACACACACACACACACACACACACACACACACACACACACACACACACACACACACACACTCATAAAGTGTTTTTACATTAGAACACAATCAAAAGCTTTGACCAAGTCTCAGAACAATACATTATGATAGTAAAACAAATAATAAAACTGAGTAATCCAAGTTGCTAAAAAGTAAAACCGAAAACAAGTACAAGTACAGTAATGAAATTCTAAACCAAGAGATGCAGATATATTCAATTAAAAATAAATGGACTTATTAAGTCTGATCTGCCTTTAACTAGCCTTCAAATCCCTAACATTTTTTTTTTAAGTAGTAATGGTATTAGATTAATACATTGTCATCAAATAACCAATAATGTAATAAACTGTACTGGTTATTAAATTGGTAAGAAAAGCAGTAACATTATTGGCAATTGTACACTTTAGTAATATTTGAGCCATAGGCCCTATTGCATTTAATCTATTCTAATCCATATCTTTAATTCCGTTAGCGAATCAGTCCCCACGAAATATCTCAATCTAGGAAGAAGTTATGTTAGGTTATGACGATTCATTTTAAAGCTTGAGGTCCAAAGACGGTAGGAAAAAATCAGAAATGTAAAAAATTACGTGGGCTACACCCCACAGCACTTCAAAGATCCAATGATTTTCTGATGGAAATATCACTAAAGTGTTTTTATTAATAAGCAAAATGAAGTAATGATCACCTTTGAATATCCACTTACACAAAAACTATATGATAGGGGCTATAGCCCATGTAAGCCACTAGTTTCTATGTAAGACACCGATGGGACTGGGGCGTATTTTAAGGCTGATATGAATGAATGAATGATGAATGTAGGATGGGTGAGATGCCTTGTGTAGCCTTGTTACTGACTAAGACCGACTGATTCTTTAGCCAGGATCTAATACTATACAAGTTCTTTTTATTTTATCAGTTATTAACATAATACTCTTGCCACCTTTTAAGAGAATAAATTATTAATTTATATTCCTAAACTCGTCTACATTGTGATATGATACAGCCCCGATTTAAAAAGAATTCAAAAGATTCCTTAATATAAAAGTAGTAATAAAGTAGTTGGAAAAGTAGTAATATATTTGTGGCTATTAAATAATAAATATTTAAAAGTGAAAGAAGCAAAAAAACAAGCAAAATTTTGGTTTCAATAATAAAATTATGTTTCTAATAACCACCCAATTGGTTTTGTTTAGGATTTCTTAAAGATGCTTCAGTAAAGTATCTTAATACAATAAAGTACTTTTAAAGTAGGCCTACTATTAAAGTAACCAAATCAGGCCAAACTGGACAGGGGAAAATTCGTCGAGCGGCTCAGTCGTAGCCCCGAGGCCGGTTTGACGGAGCGCTTTGACTCCGCTGATCGAGATCGGGTCGAAGCTCTCGTGGGTTCCACAATGCAGCTGATCGAGCGTGCATGCGACTCGTCGATGCCTCGGAAAAAACCTGTCCGGGGTCGTCGCCACGTGTACTGGTGGACGGACGAAATCGCGGAGCTCAGGAGAACGGCACTGATGCTTCGCAGAAGAGCGCAGAGAACTCGAAACCGACCGGAGGCTTTGGCCAGGTCGGCAGAGCACAAGACTGCGAAAAAAGCTCTTGCCAGTGCAATTCGCCTGAGCAAGGCTCGCTGCTGGAAGGAGCTGTGCCGGGACGTGGACTCCGATCCATGGGGAAAAGGGTACAAGCTCGTCACGAGAAAGCTCGGGGGAATGGGGGCCAGCAGTGCCTCTATGCCTGCAGGCACGATCACGGCCATCGTCGATGCTCTCTTCCCAAGTCACCCTGTGAGGCGAGAGGAAAGAGTAACGGGGCCGATGCCTGATGTTCCTTTGTTCACGGAACAGGAGCTCGTGGCAGCGTCGTCTGCCATGCACAACAACAGAGCTCCAGGCCCTGATAGCATTCCGGTTGAGGCTCTGAAGGTTGTGGTGGGAAGTCACCCACATCTGCTGCTGCGCATGTTCAACGCGTGTTTGGCGGCGGGTGTGTTTCCGTCACGCTGGAAGACAGCTAGACTGGCGCTCATCAGCAAAGGCAAAGGTGACCCGGAGTCCCCGTCGGCATACAGACCACTCTGTATGTTGGACACGGCGGGTAAACTCTTTGAGAGGTTGCTGAAACCCAGGTTGAGGTTGGCCGTCGAAGCCGCTGGGGACTTGTCCCCCCGGCAGCACGGCTTTCGGAAGGGCCACTCAACCTTGAATGCCGTGGCTGAAGTCCTGGGCGCCGTCCAGCGGGCTGACACGGCCTGCCATCAGGCCAGGCCGATCGTGCTGCTGGTCACCCTGGACGTTAAAAACGCTTTTAACTCGGCCCGTTGGGTGGACATGCTCGAGGCGTTGCAGCGGGACTTCAGGGTACCCGACTATCTCTTGGTCGTGGTACAGGACTACCTGAAGGAGCGCAGGCTGCTATATAGCACAGAAGCAGGGGTCCGTTCCAAAGTGGTCACCGCCGGCGCGGCGCAAGGGTCGATCCTTGGCCCTGACCTTTGGAACGTGGCATATGACGGAGTGCTTCGCCTCGAGATGCCACCACAAGCCTATCTCGTGGGCTACGCAGATGATGTAGCCGCAGTCATCACGGCTCGGAATCCGGAGTTAGCCCAGCTTCGCCTCAACCAGGTGATGTTTCGGGTCAACAGATGGATGAACGGTCATGGACTTGAGCTGGCGGTCGCCAAGACCGAGATCGTCATGCTCACGCGACGGAGGATCCAAACAGTAATCCCTATGACTGTTGGTGACGTGGAGGTTCAGACGAAGACTGCGGCGAAGTATCTGGGAGTGGTGCTTGACCGCCGCCTCACATGGTGGGAGCACATCCAGGCGGTTTGCAACAAGGCGACAAGGGTTGTTCTGTCGCTCAGCAGATTGATGGGGAATGTCGGAGGCCCGAGGTCCAGCAAGAGGCGACTTCTCATGTCCACCGTCAACGCCACTCTCCTGTACGGCGCAGAAGTGTGGGCGGGTGCCATGAGAGTCAAAAAACACAGCAAGAGAATTCTCTCCGTTCAGCGCAGGGCAGCTCTTAGGGTTGCCTGTGCGTATCGCACTGTGTCTGGACTGGCTGTAATGGTTGTGGCTGGAGTGTTTCCCCTTGATCTGCTCGCCGCTGAGAGGCAGAACATCTTTCACCGTGCTCCTGATCTCGGAAGAGACCAAGCTGCTGTGGAAGCCAGACTCGAAACTCTGCGAGTTTGGCAAGAGCGTTGGAACGGTGGACTGGAAGGGCGATGGACGTTTCGTCTCATCAGAGACATAAGCCCGTGGTTGAGCCGTGCATTTGGGGAAATTGACTTTTTCTTGTGTCAATTCCTGACGGGCCACGGGTACTTCAGGGAATACCTTTTCCGCATGGGGAAGGTGAGGTCACCTCAGTGAAGTTACTACCCGGAGGAGGTGGATGATGCTCATCATACTTTCTTCCGGTGCAGTCGTTTCGCTGAAGACAGGAGGAGGCTCGTCTCTGCTGTCGGCGATCTGTCCCCGGACGTCGTGGTGGGGGCGATGCTTCGAAATGAAGACTCCTGGAGAGCGGTTGCGCTCTTTGTGCAATCCGTTCTTCGGGGAAAGCGAGACGAGGGATGCTTAGGTGACCTCTAAGTTTCCCGAAACGGTGACGTGACCCGTCTGGGCGCAAGACACGCGGGCCAGTGCCGAAGTTGTCCGATAAGGGTTCCGGCCTGGTTTTTCCCCCGCGGCTCCGTAGGAGGTTTAGTGGGTATACCTCGTAAGAGGGAGTCCCACACTGTTCCTTTGGGTTCGCGCATTAAGCGTTCCTCCTACGTAAAAAAAAAAAAAAAAAAAAAAACTATTAAAGTAAAAACCTAAATGCTTTTTTATTGAAACACCTGTTTAAGTTAGTTGAATTTGTCGTATAAAGACGGTACCACCAGAACCTAGACAAATAAATAAGTAAGAATCACCTATTAAATTATAATTTTTATGGTTTTAATTTGTTTGTATTTTAGCGGTGAATCATACAGATAATGGCTCAATTATTGGTTTTATGACGTATTGAGGGAGATATGGCCTACCGAGTACCGACAACAAATACTCTTGAGATATAATACACATAACAATATTAGTAAGAACCTTATATTATATTTATGTAGGCTAATAAACAGTTACAAATAAATAATATGGTTATGTCAAATTACATACGAACCATATACAATATATATTGTGAACTTACAATTTTCTAATGTGCTGATTAATTGTCATGATTAATGAAGACATATTTACGTATATCTTGATAAATAAGCAAGATATACAATTTTTATTATTCTCCATACGAATAACATTGGACAACATACTGTGTTTAGCACTTTCTATTGAAACCATTTCTCTGTAACCATTTGACATAGAGCAATGATCAAAACACCATATTCTGCGTATTTTTATGCTGATTCCAATAAAAAAAACTAAATTTGACTTTTTCAAAAATTATATGTAAAAAAACTCAAAAACCCATTTTTGGGGTACAAAACCCCCCAAAATACCTCTTCGGATGTGTCGATCTGTCTGGTTTTCAAACTTCAACTCATAAATGCTGCCTTACATGTTTATACTAATTTTTTTCAAAATCGGATTATTTTTACGAGAGTTATCGTGCTCACGGATACATATATATATATATATATATATATATATATGTATATATATATAATTATATATATACAGTTTTGAACGAATGGTGTTTTTGGCATCTGGGGACCTCAAAACAAAAAGTTATCATGGTCCCGGGCCTAGGTCTTACCATGCCGACTACGGTAGTAGCTTCTTCCCTATAGGGGAAATTCGCTAAAATAGTTTTATGGTGTTGAATATTTTATCCAAGCAGAAATATTAAAGGGAAATTAAAAAATATTGACCTAGATATAATAGAAGCAAAATTTTATATCAAAAAAGGTGAAATATAACGATTGTTTTTTTAGTTAAATTATGATCATTTTTTACGATTGTCACCTAAAATTTGCTCTTTTTTAAACTGCAAACTTCAATAACCAAGCTATGTGTTGTGTGATCTTTAAAATCTTTACATCATCTATTACATCTGTATTACAATTTGTATCTTGTTGTGTCAGGATAGTTTTTTTTTAAATTATATTCGAAACAACCACTATTTAGAGACATTAAAAGCCAGAAATATCAATCTCAATGGAAAAATATGTTTTTAAACAAAAATAAGAAGTGTAACAAGTTTCAATTATAAATCTCAAGTGGTTCCTAAAATATGATGTACTAACTGTTGCCTGCCACGGCTTCGCATGCAATCACAGTGTTACGTTAATAAGTTATCAAGTAATTATCTATATTACTAAAGGAACTTCTTCATTTTTGATTGACGATTTTCTACCTCTATAACTATTATTTTGCATACATGTTTAGTATCAGTCAAAAGCTCTTTTCCTCTAGATGTGCCTTTTATAAGTTTGAAAAAAAAACTGCCTTCAGGGCTTGCCATATGCCTTCAAAGTTCAAATATTAATTTTACGGAGTTATTTTATCTAGGTAGTCAGCCGGTTACAATATAAACATTTTAAATCATCTGACAGTGAGTTATTGAAATGACTGATTCTGGTGTATGACTTATGAAATTTTCAGGTCAATACGTTGACTTTAAGTAAAAAGATAGAACTATCAGAACAGGTGCAAGCCTATGACTTATTATGGTGTATTACCTTCTTATTGAAAATAATACCCCCGTAGCAGCAAACCTGCGTACTCAGCGAATTTCCAATGCATATATATGTATCTTAATACCACACAAATCCACAAACCAAGTTTCATCAATATACATTCACAAATAAACGATTTATGACATTTTTATTATTCTCAATAAGAATAACATGGCAGCTGATTATGCAGGCTTGCTGAAGCAAGGAACACAAAAAATGAGGTTTTATACAAACATCAATATAACTCAAGTAGGTAAAGCTACATACCAAGTTTTATTAATTTATGTTCATAATTATGGGAGATAATAGGTTACTTATTCTCCATAAGAATAACATGGGGCTGAGTACGCAGGTTTGCTGCTACGGGAACTATCGGCCCAAAAATGTTTTTAGTGCAAATATTAATAGACCACAACGATATGAAGCAATATACCAAGTTTCATCAGGAAAAGTTGATAAATAAGTGAGATATACAATTTTTCTTATTCTCCATAAGAATAACATTGGACAACGTACTGTGTTTAGCTTTCAATATCTCTGTAACCATTTGACGTAGAGGAATGATCAAAATACCAAATTGTGTGTTTTTTAAGCTGAATCCAATGGTAAAGACAAATATTTGACTTTTTCAAAAATTATATGTAAAAAATTCAAGAAACCCATTTTTGGGGTACGAAACCCCCCAAAATACCCCTTCGGATGGAGAGATATTGCTGGTTTTCGAACTTAAAGTCATAAATGCTGCTTTACACGTTTATAGGAAATTTCATCAAAATCGGATCATTTTTACGAGAGTTATGTATATAAATACAGTTTCGAACGAATGGTGTTTTTGGGGTCTGGGGACCTCAAAACAAAAAGTTATCATGGTCCCGGGCCTAGGTCTTACCATGCCGACTACGGTAATAGCTTCTTCCCTATAGGGGAAATTCGCTAATTCCCTATAGGGGAAATTCTCTAATTCCCTATAGGGGAAATTCGCTAAAATCATCTTGATTGGTATTATACTTGGTATGTAATCGTTAACATAGGAATATTAAAGGAGAGCGATGTAGAACTCATAAATAGTTTTGAAACAGAAGAAGTGCTGGGCTAAATTTAATACCAAATTTCAGATCAATTCACATTACCGTATACTAAACTTCAGTTTAACTGATCAGGCAGTTAATGCATGATGAAACATTTTGAGGCCAGAGGGCATTGTAAAGTATTACAGTAAAACCTCGATCAACCGTCACTCTTTAACCCGTCACTCTCTGTTATCCGTCGTCCGTCTATGAGAATATTACTATTTATTAGACTGAGGATTTGCGCCTTACGGCTTAGTCTGACCGTCTGTATGAGGAATTATATTATTTAAAACAACATAAATATGTTTGTAGTGGAAGGTATTATCCTTTTGTACAGAGTTTATTTTTATTTCTCTGCCAAACATTTAAAAATTTAGTTACTGAACACGTTTATAATATGATGTTTCTATTACCCGTCTATTCAGTTATCCGTCACAGTCCGGGTCCCAAAGGTGACGGTTAATAGAGGTTCCACTGTACTGTATTATTATTTATAATAACTTCAGTTTAATTGATCAGGTAGTCAGTGCATGGTGAAACATTTTGAGGCCAGAGGGGCATGGCCCCAAATGATTTTGAAAGCAATAAATCGACAGACGGAAAACAGAACCTATGTTTAAAGGAACCTTTAACTTAATTTGACCAATAAAACCTTATTTCATATATTTGGAACAGACTTTACAGATACCCTGTATAAAAAACATTCTCCATTAAGATAACTGTAATAGTATAAAACGTGTAACAGATTCAAGGATACACCTATTTCACTTTCTAATTTAGAAACAAAAGGATGTTGGTACAAAAAGAAGAACATTATTAGTATGTTTGAAACTACATAAAGAGTAGGTACTTGTACTTACTTTCACAAAGTTTTATCCGTTATTATGAAAGTTTTCTCGCTGTCTCTCCTTTGAAAAGTTTGTAACAATTAAAAAGGTAAGAGGCTATTTGAATTTAAATTTTATAAATTAACCATGAAATGTGTTCTTTCTTTGTTAAAATTGCCTAAGTAGTAGAGAGTCTTCTGCAATAATTGATTAGTAATAGTGGCGTCGTCTTATAGCTCAACTATTGAAGATTAGATTTAAGGAGAATTTTTAAATAAGGTTAGGAAATTTCCGATTACAATTTTACCATTCCAGCCCTCCTGTTATGTTGAGGGCTAATGAATCAACTTGAAAGTAGCCAGGGCAGTTGAGAAACTAAATACGTAGCTTTTAGTCAATTTCCCACTGGCATTCTCAATCGTTGGAAATCATGTGTTCTCTCAAAGATACGAATAATTCTTATAAACTGAGCTAAACTAAATTCTGTGATGTAAGAAAAAATAAATAAAATAATCTGGAGTTTATTTGGTTAACATTTAATTGAAATCTCCCAATCATCATCCAGATTCTCAATTACTATACCTAATAACGTACGATGCAAAAATTACCACAATGGGTATTACGAACTTAACAGATATTTACTGCTCGCTTTACTTGATGTTTTTATCCGGGTCCTGACTTAATTGTCAGTAATATAACAACAAAATTACTATTTCTTCTAACTAATGTTATTTTACCTCATTTTACCCCAAGACAAATTCAATATCAGCATATTAAAAAATTTCAAACACATTTTTTTCTTTTGGAGAAAAGGTATTGTAATTTGTGGGATTGTAAGTATTGTTAATAAAATCAGAGTGGTTGTAAGTTGCGTTAGAGGAATAAAGAATGAGGTTTTACTGGTCTACATTACGACAAACGCTATTCAAATATCCCCCTGGGAGGAGGGGCAGTCAGCCTGGGAGGCCTTTGTGTAGTCAACAAACTGATAAATACTTCTATTTCGCTGTCAATCGGCAAACAAATTCACCACCAGACTGGGCAAACGTATACAAAAATATTAATATAGGAAAGTTTACAGTTTTTTCTTTTTTTCCAATTTCTCCTATAGGGAAGAAGCTATTACCGTAGTCGGCATGGTAAGACCTAGGCCCGGGACCATGATAACTTTTCGTTTTGAGGTCGCCAAACCCCAAATCACCATTCATTCGAAAGTGTATATATATTAAGCTCTACCCTACAAGAGCTTAATGCATGATGAAACATTTTGAGGCCAGAGGGGCATGCAAATAAAATGCTCTTCTAAATTTATAAAGTAAAAATAATCTACTTGAATCCTAAATAAGAATGTATGATACACCTAGTTCAGAGGTCAGAAGAACATTATTAGTATATTTGAAACTAGAAGAAGAGATAGGTACTTACTTTCACAAAGTTTTATCCGTTATTATGAAAGTTTCATCAGGGACATAAACTCTATTTGATGAATTTTAAATATGTGACTAACATGTTTGTGATGATTTCGTAATAATCATCACAAAAGCTAAAGGATAACTAAACATTTTTTTTTTATTTGGTATCCTGTGGTTCCTTTAACATGATAACCCGGAACCCTATTGTAAATAGGGTATAGGTATTAATATTGACGGGTTATTTATGCTAATGCATATGTTAAGTTGGTTTGTCTGGAAAATAAGTACTTAATCATTACTGGTACAATATTTTTAATTAAAGTAAAAGTAGTTGTCGGTAGGTATACGAGGGGCCTTGATGGAATTTAACATGTTTATGTTTATTATTTTTAATATGCCTCTTATTTTGGATATATTTATATATATATATATGTGTGTGTGTGTGTGTGTGTATGTGTGTGTGTGTGTCCGTAGGTGCGATATGTGTCCGTGGGTGTGATAACTCTCGTAAAAAGATCCGATTTTGATAAAATTTGGTACAAACGTGTAAAGCAACATTTATGAATTTAAATTCGAAAACCAGACAGATCGACCCATCCGAAGTGGTATTTTGGGGGGGTTTTGTACCCCAAAAATGTTTTTTTTAAGTTTTCACATGTAATATTTAAAAAAGTCAAACTTTAGTTTTCACTATTAGATTTAGCTTTAAAAAATACACGATTTGGCGTTTTGATCGTTGCTCTACGTCTATTGGTTACGGAGATATTGAAAGTGCTAAACACAGTACATTGTCCAATGTTATTCTTATGGAGAATAAAACAAATTTTACATCTCGCTTATTTATTAATGTGTACTGACAAAACTTGGTATACTTCATCTGGTTATGGTCTATTGATATTTGCTAACAACAAAAAAATGGGCCGATTGTTTCCGTAGCAGCAAACCTGCATACTCAGCCCCAATGTTATTCTTATGGACAATAATTCAAATTGCATATATCGCTTATCTGTGAATATATTTTTATGAAACCTGCTAAGTGGCTTTATGTAGTATTAAGTCATTTATATATGCATTGGAAATTCGCTGAGTATGCAGGTTTGCTGCAACGGGGTATTTTTTTATTATTGTTGGCTATTGTATGATACGGTAACATAGAAAAAGCATGTCAAAATTTTCAAAAAATAAGATAATTATAACAATATAACCACTTTACTTAAATGTGTACTAAAACTCTAGGCCTATTAACAAAACTGAATTAGCTGAATGACCTAATAAAATCAATTTGAATCATATGAACCATGCCTCTCTGGTATAGGTATGCAAAAAAAGATTATGTTAAGAACACTTTGATAGATTGTCAATATTTAATACAGCCTACTTCATGTTTATTATTTTTATTTTTCATATAAACTTAATAACTACTTATACTTAATTTCACTCACCACAATTTAATGCAATAGATGTTAGTGATTATTTTCATAATCTGTGTTTTGTTTTTAAATATTTGGATTTTTAACTCTGATAAGTATTAATATTAGTTTAATAAACTGATTTATCCTCGGCCTATAATGTTTGAAGTAACAATATCAGTAAAAAGTAATTATCGGTAGTCTATGACAAATATTTTACATTATCAAAATGCTATCAAATTACCAACATTTTTATAATGGAAATTTTGTTATGCCAATAATTACTTTTTGTTGGGGATATTTTTTTTTCAAAATGTTATTATAATCAGATAAAAACGTGTCAGATTAATCAGTACCTTAAATTAATATATCGCTAGTTCTATTAGTACAATTTAGAGTTAAAGAACCTAGTATTTAAAAATAAATTTATGACAGTAAAATATTCACCATCAGCTAATGCATTAAAATATTTTTGGGGAAATTAAGTACAGAGTACAAGTACAGTTAGTAAATATTATTTTATTGACGATTTTTTTAACATGAAGTACTGGTACAATAAACATTGACAATCTGTTAAGTGGAAAGAACAATGTTTATTTATTTATGGTAATTTATTTGGCAAAGTACCAAAAGACAGAATAGGACAAAATCACCACAAAAGCTAAAGGATAACTAAACATTTTTTTTAATTTGGTATCCTGTGGTTCCTTTAACATGATAACCCAGAACCCTATTGTAAATTTATACCGAAAAGTTTGCTTTGTTTATACAAATTAAACACAAACGTGGCATCAGAAAGGCACTTAACGGAATTTAACTAAGAGTAAATATAATTAAGCAAAAGTAATGGCAAACAATTGTGCTAATCATAACTTTAAAATTCCTTAATTTATATAAAATGTTATGTATTATGTCTCATTTTCATACTTAACAATAAAAAACAGTTCCGATATAAAACGTATGTTTTTGCAATTTACAAATGAATTAAGAATTCAATCTACTATTTTAGAATTTTGTCTTTGATCTTGAGTTCGTACAAACCTAATGTCTCAAACATTTCTTCATTATTTACTGCACTTCTGCATGGAAGTGGTTACACTTTCATACTGTGAGATGAGACAACAGCTTCTACAGGTGTGTTTCAATCAGAGTTGGCAACATAAGTTGTCAATTTTTGTCGTCATTAATAAACAAATCTGTTGTGAGCGAGATTTACATTGTAGTGACTGGTGTAAAACACTGTTGTTGACAACAAACGCAACATTCGTACTATACAACTACAACAAAAGTCGCATTTGTATCAGAGTAGCCTATAAGTTGACAACAAAAGATGACAAATTCTGTTGCAAACACAGGTGTAAACGTGCCTTGATGATATTAGCCTACAGTTAAGTTCTTTACAATAAATGAATAGGCTTGTTAGCATATCAATCGGTTTTTAGTTACTAGTAAAAATAGGAAATGTGACAATGACTTTATTCGACATCTCAAGCATTACCTAAGATTAGTTGGGCACTGTAGAATTTTACAACTTTTGCAGGCAGCGGCCTTCTCACTGAATACAATTTACAATTTATTTTACTTTATTTGCATTTCAAAAGAAATAAAACCCGATTATATTTTGAAAGTTCAGAATTTTGGACTTCTAATCAATTAGCCTAGTTTGAATTTTTTCAGCTCTAAGATTTTCACAAGGAGGAGAATATAAATTAAGCTAATCTTCTGCTTTTTTCACGATAATCTTACAATATGATATGGCATTTTTATATTATGCACATAACCTACTCCAAAACTGTCCTAATATTAATTTACTAGATTTTCCCATGTGCAGCTTGCACATTGAACCAACTGCTTTGAGTTAGTTGAACATGCAAGACACATTGACAAATAAATAAGAGATAATCACCCTTAAATTATAATTGTTATTGTTTAGAATTGATGGGTTATTTTTTGCATTTAACACTGAAGGTACTTTAACTTCAAAATGATGCTCAGTTACTGGTTTTGATTAAGGGAGATATGACCTACCGAAAAAACACCCCTTAATATATAAGGAATTAATATATAAAGATTATGATATTTATACCTATATATTGATTTCTAGATATCAAATAAAGATATTTAAAACTCCCAAATGTGATAGTATGATTTTTTGTTCTTTTTCAATGTAGGCTACTTCATAAAGACCAAAGAATGAAACCAGCAGAGCTTACGAATTACAGTGTTTGTATTATATGCTTAGAGTGGGTGTGTACTATGTTATATATTTTGATGGCTCCACAAGGTAAATGACAATGTTATAAGTATTTGTTAGTGGTGTCTGAGGATGGTATTGCTTCAAACATGTCACACAGTTATAGCAATTTGAATGTTACATTGCCATTAGTAACATATTTACTTACTTATATCAAGCAATCATGCCACCAAGCTGAAAAACGATTGAAAAGTTTATCGCAAGTGGAAGAAAAGGACAACAGCCTTTTCCCCTTGTCCCCGCTAAGTTCCTGTACTGTATAGAAGTGGGGAAGAGGAGGGGCTGCTTTTGATGCAAAGAGTCTTTTGTGACCTCATAAAATAGTTATCTCGGCCCAACAACTCTTGTAAATATCAATCTCTCAATACATGCGTAAAATTCGGAGCTTGATTAAGTAGGAAATTTTTAAATTTAGATTTTAGTCTGTTGTGTGATAAAAAGTTAAATGGTGTTAATAACTTAAGACCACTTTTTCGATACACAGTGACACTTACAAAATTGTACAAGAAGTTTCTCACTACATAGTTAAAAATGTTATTTCACCGGATGTTACGTTAAAAAAGCCTGACTTGTAAAAATATAATTTAAAAAGAAAAATAATATATTGGGCTTGATAATATATTGAGGTTTATGGAGTTTTATCAACTCAAAACTATTGAAGAACTTGATCCTCTTAAGTTAATAGTACAATAATCACATTGAGAATGGTCAACATTTAAACATGTTTGACAGATATTTGGAAATAAAAGATTATTTATTTTACAAAGCCAATGGAAAAAAACAGTTTGTATCAATACACTATATATCAAACTCAATAGAGCTCACTATCTCTAGACCTAAGCATTTTTGCTAAAAAAATACTTAAGATTTGAACTAACAAAGTTCTGCTCTCAATCACACAGATTAAATGTATTCAAAAATCTTCCACCTCAAGCAGGAGTTAGACTCATTAATAATTTACCAGAGGAATTAAAAAATTTCAGAAATTATTCATCCTTTAAGAGAAAATTAAAGGAATATCTAATTGAAAAATAAATTTTATACTATTGATTAATAATTTACCAGGGGAATTCAAATATTTAAAAAATTATTCATCCTTTAAGAGAAAATTAAAGGAATATCTAATTGAAAAATAAATTGTATACTATTGATTAATAATTTACCAGGGGAATTCAAATATTTAAAAAATTATTCATCCTTTACGAGAAAATTAAAGGAATATCTAATTGAAAAATAAATTGTATACTATTGATTAATAATTTACCAGGGGAATTCAAATATTTAAAAAATTATTCATCCTTTATGAGAAAATTAAAGGAATATCTAATTGAAAAATAAATTTTATACTATTGATTAATAATTTACCAGGGGAATTCAAATATTTAAAATATTACTCATCCTTTACGAGAAAATTAAAGGAATATCTAATTGAAAAATAAATTTTATACTATTGATGAATTTTATCATATATCATTCTAAAAATGTGTAGCATATTACAGTGGTAATTTAATACTAACTTTTTATTATTGAAAACTGGACCAACAATTTCAATGTGATTGGATGTGAATAGATTAAACTAGGTTCTGCAATATTATTTTATCACGATTTTGTGATTACTATAGTTTTTACTTCCAAATTATTTGTAACTTTAACGTTGTAACGTTGTTATTTGTAACTTTAACAACATAATATGTTGTTGTAGTGGTGATACAAATATTGCTATTATTATTATCATACATATACAACTATACAACCAGAAATTTTAAAGATTACATCAGATTTAAAACTTAATTTTAAATAAGACCAAATTCTTCAATTATCAGTATTATAATTGCAGACATTTTACTTTTATTTTCATCGCTATAAATAATAGTTTACATAAATAAATAGATAAATATTTGTTCAACAGTCAATAACCAATTTTGTGCTGGCAAAGAGAGGCCACAATGTGTCAATAGCCAGATCAATGCCTGGAAAAGACTCAGTAAGACATCGACAGTGTCGCACCTGGCACTGTTGTGTGGTAAGCACACTGTGGGACTCTCCTGTGCGAACAATTTGTCAAGAACAAACAGCTTATCGCTGACGTAACATCATGTTGATTGGAATATAAGTTAACAATAAATTAGTTTTTAGGTTTTTAGTGAATTTTTCTAATGATTTTATTACCTTAACCTGGCAGAGGTCACATGGAATTTAAAACTTGAGGCACGTGGTCTTTTTGATCAGGTTAGGTATAAAAGAAAAAAAAAGTTCAAAAATAATTTTAATCAATTTTACTGATTTACTGAAACTGTTATCTCAGATTGATATATAACATAATTAATTTTATAGTCTGGTTGTAAATTTTATGGGGAACTCAAAAGTATATTAAAAACCATTTCAAAACGAGCTCATGTAAGCTGAAAAAATCAAGTTTTATCGTAAAAAGTACAAACTTATAAAAATAGAAAAACATTTTACTTGATACAGTTTTTTGAATAGGTATATAAGTACACAGTTTAATTATACTTTAGGTCTAATTTAGCCACAACAATTATTTAAAACTAACTTCATTCCATCTTGTATGACAGAGTGTTTTAGATCATCTGTGCAGAATGTATAACAGAAAAAGTTTACTTAGGCTCTTGATTGCAATGCTCTCGCTAACTTAATCTTGTGATTTCACTGCCCCAAAAGAGTCAATTGAGAAAGTGGGGGTGTGTTTTGATAAATGTTTACAAGTAATCATAGGCTATGTCATGTTCCGCATAACTTTGAAGCCAAGTATTAGACAACGCTTTAGTGAGAACAAAACTCAATTATCATTACTGGCACCCATTTCAAAATTGAGGCTAATAATAAGAAAAAACATTTATAGCCTACTTATGAAAAACCCTGAATTTTTTATTCAACGTGTAAATATTTTTCAGATTCAAATTTCGTAATCATGATAAATTGAGCTTCAGTTTGATATTGACAAGCAATATTTGTTTTCCTGCTTAAACGGGGCCTATTACTCTATCTCAAAAATCTCCACACTCAATTATCCTTGAATTCCAGGGAGCCCCATCTATTGATATTTTTTGCTTTTTGGGAAAATAAGCATAGGGCTTACCCGTGATTTTATACTTTCTGGGCAACAGCCCAAATATTTGTTTGCTAATGTGCTTATTAATGATCCAATAAATTAATCGTTTTCAGATGATAAAATTGTACAATGGAGTAATACAAGTACAATTTGCAGCTGCAGTTTCGTATCAGTCCTACCATACTAGCGAATTAAAATATCAAACTTACTCTTAACAATACTATCGACACTGTTAATATTTTAACATAAAATATATTGGTTCACAGATGATTCCTTGTTTGTTATACACATTTATAGCCTACAAAGTATAATCTTTTACTGGCAAATTGCCATCATACAATATGCTTAAATTAATTTATCAGGTACAAATTAATGACTGACATAATTTTTATAAACTAACCTAACTCTGCAGAGTGCTGTATAACGGCAATTATAAAGATTAGTTAGTCGTTATTGGATTAATTGAAATTACCTTTCCATTTCAAGTGTTTGAACCCCCCCTTTCCTCAAACGTGTTTGTGTGCTCTAATATCAAAAATTCCGTTGGTGTTAAAATACAACAAAACAATTACTGTAAACATGTGTTCTGATACATTTATATCAAAATATCTAAACATTTCCGTTTGTCGATTAGAGTAGGTAAGTTTAATGTTTTGATTCAATAATATGGTAGGGGTCATCTAGGTAAGTGCACACCCCCCATATTGTATTTATCTGTCTTGTAAGTGGAATCTCCGGGCACGTTATCTGCGACGCATATTTCTAGCATGATTTACCCTATTGCCAAACTCTATTTTATTTGTTACTTTAGTTAGGCTAGGTCGAGTTTTTTCTACTTTTGTGGGTTCGTTAATAACTCTTGATAAAGATTAAATTAGGGGTGGAAGACCCATGGGGACATAATAATCATTTTCAGCAACATTTTGCTTAAAATAAGTACTGCCAACTCGGCTGGATATATGTTCATGACTCTATTTAAACTTTCTTACTTCAAAACACCATTTAGCTCTATATCTCAGCCCGTTACTGAGATATCAGTGTGTCGTGTTTACGCATAGCGCCCCCCCCACCCTGTTTACCCCCTTCCACAATATTATCGACTAGTACCTGGGAAAGTGACAACATATGTATTTTCGCTATCGCCAATAACTGATTTTCGCTATCAGTAATAACTTTGCGATTTTACTTTTTCGTTATCGCAAAGTAAAAATATTGCGTCATACTTTTATCAACCACCAACCCCCATGGACCTCAACCCCCGTGGATCCTAGAGTGGTGGTAACTCATTGAGGAATATATATCGCTTATTACACTTAATTTATAACTAGCTGCATTATTCATTGTTACCGGTAGTATTATTATATTTTTCACTTGTTGTACTAACTTATTACTATCTGCATTATTCATTCTTATTATTTATTATAAGTAACTTATACTATCCTGATTGTGGTTATTGTAATACAAAATTGGGTTACCGTTGGAATAAACAAATAAATAAAGGAAATCGCAGGTTACAATCCTTTGACATCATGTGGCCAACGCCCCCCTACCTCATCGGCAGCCGCGGCTTCGGCCAAACTACAAAAGAGTGGCTGAGCCCTTACTAGCTATTCTCGCTGGCCCCCCTCCAACTGTCCTGGGTTGGCCTCATTAATATTTAGTAAGCCTAGTGCTCACCTGCACTTTAATGAAACTGCACTCTACACTCTGTATTGCACTGCACTCTAATGAAGTTATGAAACTGCAGCCCTGGATTTAGGTTAGTGTAGGCCTACATGAATAAGTTATGGGCAAAAGGAAAGAATACAATTCCTTTCGGTTACTGACATCTCCCACTGGGTAAACTTCACAGTTATGAAGTCACCTTGCATAATTCCCAACTTATTGCTCCAATACAATAGTTGTTCAACTAAGTTATCAAATCGAACTATCAAGCTGTGGCTGTCAAGTTAAGAAAGGTTATCATCGATATATTGAAATGTTACTTTCAAACACACAGTACTCAGTATCAAAGATTATTTATCCAATAGCCTATCTGGAATTTGGTACCCTTTTTTATTTTGGATTGGGAGTTGTATTTGCTACCTTACTTTCACTGAATATGGACTACGGTACCCGTAACTTAGGCCTAGCCTACTTCTGATAAGTAACTAATAAATAAAATTGGAATCTGCTTTTTTCAAGGCGGTATCACTTTTACTTGCTTAACTTTTTATCTCTGGAACTGATAGGTTGTCTGAGCCTAGAACAAGAAAACTTTGTTCAAGTAGAGGTTCATCCTTGAAGTTTTCCTTTTTTTGTTTATTGACAAAATGTCTAACAGTTTAAAGCGATATCTACAAACAACACACGAAAATATAGCATTAAACAGAAAAGTTAGTCTAAACATACCTGAAATTCACATTCAACTATCTCGGTATCTTCCAACAACCGAACTGTGCACTTGTAAGTAACATTCACGTCACTTTTACTTCCGAATTTCAACATTTTTAACTCTGATATTAATTCCTGACGTTGAAATTGTTAAAGTACGTAAAACTTAAATTAGTCTTTTTCACACATTAATATAAAAACCCTAGATTAAACTTCAAAAATACCACTTACACCACCTTATTCATACTCATAACAAGCCTTTTCAGCTGCACCCGATGCTATGCTACCAAAACCAAATCCAGTTTGACGTTTTGAAGTGTACTGTTTTGGCTTTTTTTAACCTGTTAAACATGTGTCTGTCAAAGGTGTTTAAATGAAAGAATAGAATAATATAATAAAGTTTCAAATGAAGTACTGTAACTAGTGTTTTATTCTATATTATAATTGTTTGGTTACACTTAATGCATCCAAATTTGCAAGGCTGAATAGGTTTTAATATTTGTATTGAATCCATCGAGCCAATATTTATTTCTACTGTATTATCTTCTTTGTTTTTCATCTGCGCATGATGCTGTATATCTTGTAACATAATGGTGAATCCGTTGGAAGAAATAATAAAATAAATAAAGACTGGCATGAATCTGGAAAAAATTAGGTCTTTGTTACAGAAATGGCTTAATCAAACACAAAATAATGCCTGGTTATATGTCCATTAAATAATTTCCTTTCATTGTTATTTAAGATATTTCTGGCTCAAAGGTCTTAACACGAATCAATTTTACACATTATCATACGATGTTTGGCTTAGGTTAGCACATATAATCATATAAATTTGTTCATAAAAAAACTACTCTTGGAAACTCATTTATTACATTCAAGCCAATTTCAGCGATTAACCGAAAAATGGGATCGACCCGTAGTTATACAAAGTGGTTTTCAAATATAATGAAACACCGACCCAGTTAGCTCGTAAGATTAAAAGGTTTACTTCAAACATTCATGCAATTTTCTTAAAAGGTGGCCTTGTTAACACTGAGCTCTATGTTATATCTGGAGTCACTACTCTTTGACTAAATATTTTCCAAAAGCGTGCCGTCTAGTTCCAAGGTTCGTAGAGCTTTCAGACCAGGTGTGCTGAGTTGATCTGTTTAAGGTTTTCGGTACTTTGGTATTATACGGATGCCACTATTTTTGGAGGTTAATTTTTTACCGGATACAAAGGATAACTACATAATTCGAAAAAACGTACTTTTGTTGACTTACTGTAAAAATTTTACATCATTTTGATGAGTGGTCTTTGTGTTGTGCCTCCCAAAAGGCAGCGATGTCCGCTAGGATCGTGTTGAATGCGTCGCCGCCGCTAGCAGACACACCCGATCGCCTCATGTACTCCACCAAATAAACAGCGCGCTGCGGCAGTTATGTTAGGATGGGTTATCATAAAAATCCGTATGGTTTCCTCTTCATTTCGAGGTAAATCCCACACCAAAAGAACGTCACTCATTATTAAAACAAATGTAACGTAGTGCACGGCAATAAATCACTCATGACACTGACCCAGATACAGGCGGTGACAGGTGATGCGCGCGCTCCGGTCAACGACCTGACCTTGGCCTATTTGGAGGGGGTTTGGCGGCCGGAAGTATGACTCATCAGGTATTATTTGATTTGTAACGAAACAAGGAAAGTCCTACAATCATTTTTATGATAACCCATCCTAACATAACTGCCACAGCGCGCTGTATAAGGGTGGCATCCGTATAATACCAAAGTACCAGGTTTTCTACTTTACCGGAAGAGACCTCGTAAAAACAGCTGGAAAGTCACGTGATCACCAATCCAATCTGCAGTGTTGCTGGAAACACGATATTTATCTTACGAGTACCATACTTTACCATACGGGCAGGGTTGAATGTAGGTTTTGTAGGACCCTAGGCTCATCCTGTGGTGCTGGCCCTCTAAACGCCCATCACCCATGTCAACAACCTTATTTTAGTAGGCCTATGTGGTTTTAGTTTGCGCGAGCCCCTTGTGGTTAAAGGATTTTTTGAAATATTTAAAATATCTACCCTTTAAGAACTGTCTGGGTGCGAGTTTTCAAAAACAGCATGAGGAATAAAATATTAACTCAAACTAGTCTCAGTCCAGTATCGCAATAGACTCAAATGGCAAACGAGTATGGTAAAATTATCAGTTTACTTCTAAAATTTTAGAGCAAAAGCCAGTTTTATGTGTCCGAAATTAAAATTGATGGCTTACTTATTTCATAACAACTAACGACAAACATGTCAAATATAATTTAGTAACATATAACTGTTTTTATGAATCACCAAGTGTCTTGTGCCTAACGTAGTAGGCGATAGCAGAAGAAGATTAGTTTTATTTGAAAAAGCTATATTGATTTCTGGTTACCAAATAGATATATGAAACAAAACAATTATTTTATCAAAATACGATATTAAAAGTGACTGAATTAGATATATAAGTTGAAAAATATAGGTTTTATATCGCAGTTACTATGAGATTTTGGAGTGAAATGAGTTGAAAAAACCCGCGCATTCGCTTTACACTGTGTTTCTTATGAACCCCCACCAACCAGAAACAGCGTCTTCAACAACGGTTCGGCGAACAGGCGGTTTCGCATTTAAACATGGCAGCGGCTACTAGTGTTGTTGTGTTGGATAGAGGCAATAACACTACATGTACTATAAATTTACATGGTAAGTCAATATTTTTACATATATCGTACTTAAATCTATAAATAAAAATCTTTAGCTGTTGAAAATACACTAACAAATGCGGTTTAGATTGAAATATTTGCATTTGTTTTTTATAAATGAGGTTATCTTAACCACTTGTTTCTTCCCATGCTGACGACCATATAACAGTGTAGATTTCACATTTCAATTTAATTTCAGGTGCAACGGTAGTGTCATGGCGAGTGAACAACCAAGAACAATTATTTGTAAGGTAGGCAATATTTTTGTCAATATTATGTTATGTCAAACTTTCTTGTACTTTTAGGTTATACATATATGGTTACACAGTGTATATTATATTACACAGCATAGGTTAGGTTAGGCTTACTACTTGGTACTTACTTAGGGTTGCCATATGGTAGAGTGGGAAAAAGAGATTTTAGCTGGCGCCCCCTGAAAAAAGAGATTTGTTAATAACCTCTGAGGGTCCCTAATTGCCCCCCACTAAAATGTTGAATATTATGTAAAAACACTTGTTAGCTTACAAAATCAATTATAAATTAGGATCAGTTTGTTTGCTAATTTTACATACTACAGTTCTAAAATTTAGTGGGAGTGATGAAAAAGTCATTGAAGATTAAAATAAACTTTGTGAGAACATGTATTTAATATAATAATAATAATAATAATAAATAAAATAATAACTTTTCATTTGAATCGTAAATCACAAAAAACTATACAAAAGTAAGTATAGAAACCAAAATGAGTATAGTAGCCTCAAATAATACAGGCTACCTACTTTTCAGATTTATAATTTAATAAACTGCAGAAAACTCTAAATTTTCGTACTGATTTTCAGCGTTCAATAAGGAATAACGGCGAATATATATGAAAGTTAACGATATTTCCCGCCAAAGAGTAATAAATAATAGAAGTTAGAGTTACAGGAAGACAGAATTTAGCTTTGGCAATCGTTGTATGACGATAAAGTTGCAAACGCAAACACATTTTCGTTCACAGATAGGATTTCAGTACTGTACAAAAGTTGCATTATTCAATGCATTTTTCGGAAAAATTTCAAAAAGAGGAGATTTTTAATTTTTTACAGAAATTCCCCGGAGCAGTATTTTTACCCTCAAAATCCGGTAATCTCCAGGGAAATCCGGTGATATGGCAACCCTATAGCCTACTTACTTTAAACCCAGGCCTAAGTTACTTGGCCTGGGTTTATATAGTCTTTTCGCCTGTTTTAGCGAATTTCCCCTATAGGGAAGAAGCTATTACCGTAGTCGGCATGGTAAGACCTAAGCCCGGGACAATGATAACTTTTCGTTTTGAGGTCCCCAGACCTCAAAAACACCATTCGATGGAAACTGTATATATATGTGTCCGTGGGTGCGATAACTCTCGTAAAAAAGGTCCGATTTTGATGAAATTTGGTACAAACGTGTAAAGCAGCATTTATGACTTTAAGTTCGATAACCAAAGGCGAACTTTGGGCTATCCAAAGGAGTATTTTGGGGGGTTTTGTACCCCAAAAATGGGTTTTTTGAGTTTTTACATACAATTTTTGAAAAAGTAAAATTTTATTTTTTCCCATTGGAATCAGCTTAAAAAGACGAACAATTTGGTGTTTTAATCATTGCTCTACGATAATTGGTTACTTACCAATACGTAACGTTGGTACCAATTGGAATAACGTTGTCCAATGTTATTCTTATGGAGGATAAGAAAAATTGTATATCTCGCTTATTTATCAACTTATCCTGACGAAACTTGGTATATTGCTTCATTTCATTGTGGTCTATTGATATTTGCACAAAAACCCATTTATTAAGATGTATACAAAATCTTGGACCTTGACACAATGAATCGTGGATTCTAAGAAGTGGGTCAAAGAGTTTTAATTTCTTCCTAGAGTATATTTAACATAAGATACTACTTTTCTTTTCTTTTTAAAATGAGGCAATTTATTCTTCTTAAAAACAAATTGAATGATTTAAGCCTTATTGTTTTTTAAGTTCTGCATTTATAGGTTGCCTATGTATTTGAACAACCGTATCAAGCTACAGTAACAATGGGAGGCCTGGGGGGCACCGCCCTCCTCCCCCCAGTAAGGTTAATGTGTTACATTAAAACCTCTGGATTAGAGTTTAAAATATTTAGGCATTCAAAACCAATTGACTGATTTTAAAACGTATTGTTCATCAAGTTTATACTTATAGATTTTTACAGCAATATTAAGCTACAATAAAATAAATATCCTGATGGGTCCTCCAGTGGAACCAAAGTGTAAATAACTACTTTTAAACCACGTGCTCTCACTGATTGGGGACCTTTATTGCCGCCAACATATTACATTTTATCAAAATCTTCAGCTAATATTATTATGAGGGCCTAGATGATACAGCCCTCAGTGAGACTGAGGGGTGAGTAACTACTTCATATGCACTTTGTCTGACTGATAGACAGGTTTCAGGCCTCATTGTTTGTCATGTTCTGGATTTGTATATCATTGTCAAGCTGCAGTTATAATGGAGGGCCCATGTGGTATATTGTCAATTGAAACATTTTTTTTTTATTTTACGCGATCACTCAATCCTTATACGCGATATAAGAGCGTACTCCTAGTTAATGTGTTACCTTCTTTAATTATGAACATAAATTAATAGAACTTGGTATGTGGTTTTAACTAGTTGAGTTATATTGATATTTGTATAAAAGCCTATTTTTGGTGTTCCTTATTTCAGCAAACCTGCATACTCAGCCGCCATGTTATTCTTATAGAGAATAATTAAAATGTCATAAATCGTTTATTTATGAATGTATATTGATGAAACTTAGTATGTGGCTTTATGTGGTATTAAAATAAATTCATAAGCATTGGAAATTCGCTGAGTATGCAGGTTTGCTGCTACGGGGGAATTTTATTATTAGACAAAAAATACCTCCAGGACTTTTAAAATACACTATACCTTAAATTGTATTAAGGTGGAACCTCGATAAGTCGAACCTCAGGAGGAATGGCAAAAATTCGAGTTAACGAATATTTTGAAATATTGAGGTTCGGCTTATCAAGGTAATTTTCCACAGACTTCGACTTATTGAGGGTCACGGTAACACAATAGATGGATCATGGAAGGGTTCGTTCAAAATTGTATATATATAGGGATATATATATAAAAACAGCGAGCATAAAAACAGCCAAAAAATCAATATTTTCAGATTTGAATAGAAATTGGAATAATTGTATGTTTTTAACTGATTTTGAGTTTTTATAGTTTTGTATGTGGAAATTCACTTCCCTCACGTCAGCGTGCTGCGTGCGAACTCGTTATTAAAATAGATTTGAACAATTTGAAATGTCTAAAATAAGCCCGGAAATATATTGTAAACCTTCTTTAGTTAACGTAGTAGAGGACGAAATATTTCCTTTAGTGAAAATATTGTAGAGGAGGAAAGTAAACAAATAATGACTCACAGTTTCGTATTTTGGTGATGTTTTGCCCGTTTGACCACTTCCTGTCCATTTTCTTGACTTTTTTGCTCACTTCTTATCACATGCCCCAAACAAATCCCTTCCCCTTACGGAATTCAGTTCTTACCAACTTCGCATCAATTTCATTTAGCTGAACATTAATGTACTGTTGGCTATTAAAATAATTTGCAAAACTAAAAGGTTGTGTCTATTGTTTCTAAATTCTGTTATTTTTTCATATTAGGATTTAGTTTTTGTATTTGCATTTTATTAAAGATATCGTTATCGGCTTTAGAGTTCAGATAAATGTGGAGATCTTCTTTCGTGTCCATTTTTTATCCTTTCATTTTATATTCAAGAACATCCATACATTCTTCTAATTTTCCATCCTGATGGTCAGAATCAAGAAAGGTTCGGCAAACATTGATCTTTGAGTCGTACGGTTATTTGATTTAATTGCTTGAATGTGCTCTTTAAAGCGGCATGAAAAGCTTCTTCCTGTTTGCCCTTAATATTTAGGACATTCTTTACATTTAACCTTGTAAATTCCAGGTTTATCATATTTATTTTCTTGTTGGTCTTGGCGGTTATTAGGGAATTTTTGGAAAGTTTAAATGAGTTATTTCTAGTTTTGTAATTCATTTTATAGTTTGACCCTTCAAAAGTTTTTCTTATGGGTTTATTGAGTATGGAGCTATATGTATGTACCATTACGCATAAATATTCTTTGATTTGGTCATTATCGGGAACATTTTTGTTCTTCTTGAGTTGTGCCCTGTTAATTAGTTTAGCTAGTATTAAATTTTGTTTGTACCCGTTTCATTGCCAAACATATTATGGTATTTCTTTCGTTGTCAAAATCATTTTTACTCATCGGGATTGTTACTAATCTGTTTACTATTGAATGGAAACTTGCAATCTTGTGTTGCCAAGGATGGTTAGAGTTGGCTGGTTACCAATTTATTTTTTGGCCATTTACTTCTTTATTTTTTCTCAACTGATTTGGACAATCGATATGTAATTTGAAAGCTTTTATACCGCAGATTAATAGAAAAATTTAAAACTCAAATATTCTTTAGTTCTTTAGTTTTTAGCGAATTTCCCCTATAGGGAAGAATTAGCGAATTTCCCCTATAGGGAAGAAGCTATTACCGTAGTCGGCATGGTAAGACCTAGGCCCGGGACCATGATAACTTTTCGTTTTGAGGTCCCCAGACCCCAAAAACACCATTCGTTCGAAACTGTATATATATATATATCTATATATATATATATATATATATATATATATATATGTGTGTCCGTGAGCACGATAACTCTCGTAAAAATTATCCGATTTTGATGAAATTTGGTATAAACGTGTAAAGCAACATTTATGACTTTAAGTTCGAAAACCAGCCAGATCGCTCTATCCAAAGGGGTATTTTGGGGGGGTTTTGTACCCCAAAAATGGGTTTTTGAATTTTTTACTTATAATTTTGGAAATAGTCAAACTTTAGTTTTTCCCATTGGATTCAGCTTAAAAAAACACACAATTTGGTATTTTGATCATTTCTCTACGTCAATTGGTTACCGAGATATTGAAAGTGCTAAACACAGTACGTTGTCTAATGTTATTCTTATGGAGGAAAATAAAAATTTTATATCTCGCTTATTTATGAACGTATACTGACGAAACTTGGTATACGGCTTCATCTGGTTGTGGACCATTGATATTTGCTCAAAAAAACAATTTTTTACCAAAGGCTCCCGTAGCAGCAAACCTGCGTACTCAGCCCCATGTTATTCTTATGGAGAATAAGTAACGTGTTATCTGCCTTCATTATGAAAATAAATTAATGAAATTTGGTATGTGGCTTTACCTACATGAGTTATATTGATATTTGTGTGAAACCCCTTTTTTGTGTTCCTTGCTTCAGCAAACCTGCATACTCAGCCGCCATGTTATTCTTATGGAGAATAATTAAAATCTCATAAATCGTTTATTTATGAATGTATATTGATGAAACTTGGTATGTGGCTTTATGTAGTATTAATATACATATATATGCATTGGAAATTCGCTGAGTACGCAGGTTTGCTGCTACGGGGGTATTAAGAAATTTACGGTTAAAAAATTGTCCTACTTTTAAAGAAACTCTGCCTTAGTTTGAGAAAACCAGGCAACCAGGTCATGGGATTTACACCAATTTGAAGCTGAAACATTCTGATACTCCCCAAAATTGTTAGATTTATAATTTTCTCCTTTTAAGTTTGTTAAATGACACAAAATGTAAGTGTCTAAAACCATTTTGGTGGGATTTATAGTATGTTTTGTTTACAACAGCTGATTATAATCCCAACTCTGTGACTTTCATCAGACAGCTGATCAGCTGATCAAGCTTTTGATTTATTAGTAAATGTCCTATGGAAAAGTGAACGATTAGCATGACCCGCACGTTGAACCTTAAGCCCGGGACCGCCATAGAAGTTCCTTAGTAACGTGACCCCCTAAACACATTTTGAGGGGTCGCTAAATCATTATATATATACATATATATATATATATATATATATATATACATACATACTAGGCTTATCGCCGTTGGAGCTTCGCCCCCAAACCCACTTTTGGAGTTCGCTTCGCTCTCTTGCATTCCTCAGTCAGCTCAAGTTTAAATCAACTCAACCAAAGAAAAACTACACATCAATGACCTTTTTGGTAAGCACATTAACACCTACACAGGCGGTCCCATATAGGTTCAATATTGAAACATTTTACCAACCAGCTGCTTGTTCGTCTTATCGCATGAACTCCCGACTACGATGGTAGTTTCGAGGTGTATAAAAGCAAAAAATAAAGTGCTCTCTCAATCAAAGTCAATCAGATATAAATAAAAAGTTTTTAAACAATGTTAAACTGGAGTTCTACAAATACAAATGGATTTACGTGTAAAAAATAACTACAAATTAGACTTCAGTTCTCGACAAAATCGTAGTAACATATCCTAACCTAACTTCGCAGAGCGCTGTACGGTGGCTGTTCGTTGTGCAACATAATTGCAAATAAATGAATTTGTAAAAACAAAATAAGGTCAAGTTAAACAGAAATTGCAGACCTCAAAAAGTAAGATTCAAACCCGTGACCACATGATCTTGAATCATCTGACAACATATCTACTGGGCTACTGGGCAAAATTCATTCGATAGAACAAACAATCGGTTGATTACATTTTCCAATAGCGTAACAAACAATATACGTGAACCTCCCGTAGAGACGATAATGTGCTCTTTAAAAAGTGTATAAAATAATGGGTTTTTATGAAAATATCAATAGAATTCATCTAAATGAAGTCACATACCAAGTTTCATTCATATACATTCATAAATAAGGGATACCCTATATAACATTTTAATTACTCTCCATAAAAATAACATGGGGATCGAGTACCTAGGTTTGCTGCTACAAGAACCATTGGCGAACAATTTTTTTTGTGCAAACAACAATAAACCACAACCAGATGAAGCCATATACCAAGTTTCGTCAGTTTATGTTTATAAATAGGCGAGATATAAATTATTTCTTTTTCTCCATAAGAATAACATTAGACGACATACTGTGTTTAGCACTAAAATAGCTCATTAACCAATTGACGTAGAGCAAGGGTCAAAATACCTAATTGTTTGTTTATTTAAGCTGAATTCAATGGTGAAAATTAAAATTTGATTTAAATAAAAAATACATATGAAAACCCCCCCTTCGGATGGTGCGATTCGTCTGGTTTTTGAACTCGAAATGGTACTTTACACTTTTGTGCCAAATTTCATGAAGACCGACCTTTTTTTATGAGAGTTATCGTGCTTACGGACGCATATATATACTGTATATTATATATACATATATATTAATACATATATACATATATGTACATAAATATGTACATATATTCATTAATACATATATAAATATATATGTACTGTTGTATATGTTGTATATGTACTGTTTATATATATGTGTATATATATATATACATATATACAAATTTGAACGAATGGTGTTTTTGGCATCTGGGGACCTCAAAATAAAAAGTTATCATGGTCTTGGGCTTAAGTCTTACCATGCCACCTACGGTAATAGCTACAGGGGAAATTCGCTAAAAATTGATCATCATAAGAACTTACCCTTAATTTTCATTGAAAGGTTTTTGGTTTTTGGGTTGTATTTTCTTCTTGGTTCGGAACATCCCATGTTTAACTCACTTTTAAAACCATTTGTAAAAATTGTAATATATGCGCCTTGTTGTGTTTTGTATATTTAAAGTTTTAAAATATCTCTACACCCAATAAAAAGTTGCAAACCTTCTCGTGAAGTTATTTTATGACACGAAGGAGTCTGCAAATATCAGGAATCTTCTGCATGGTCTGGGTCTGGCAACAATGCCTCTATGAACTAAGTTACTCAGCGAATTTCCCACAAAAAGCCATTTACCAAGTTTCATAAAAATACATTACCGGTATCAATTTACAAATTCAATAAAATAGCAAAAGAAAAACTCATGGAGTTTTTGTGAATACTTGGGTCATTTGCATGGTCTCCTTACAGACAGACGTCACCTCAAAATTCACTTATTTGGGTTCAGGGTGATCCAAAACGAATATTTCCAACGATAACTCAAATTGAAAAATGTTGACAAAAAAGTACTTTCTCCATATTCTTTACTGTGTTATGTGGAAAGTCAAAAGGTTTTGTCACAAAAGGATAAATTAAGGTTAAACCTAATATGTTTTTTAATGACAAATATGAACAAAACACTGTGGTGGAAGGCTTAGGCTTAATTGCTAGACATTTAGACATGCTAGACATTCATTAAATTACAAAACACACAATAATAAGAACTTGGCAACAGCTGGTATCAATATTATATTATGGCATGTATTGATGGAGTAGCAATTAATATTGATGGAGTAGCAATTAATAAATGTAGGTATATAATATTATTCTTAATAGCAAAAAAATATGACACGCATGAAATTAAAATGGTCTATGATTATGCGTGCTAAGCAAACAAGGAGAAACAAAAAAGAGCACTAAATAAAAAAAAAAATAATTTGCAGAAATAGAAGAGAGAAAAACAGAATCTGTTACTGACCAATGACCATGCATATGATATATCCTATACTCTAATATTAGTAAGGTTTGCTTGTATATGTTTGCTTGCTTGCTTGCGACACTGATCTCAAAAACTGCTCCAACGATTTCCTAAAAGTGTTTGAAATAACTAATTTTTGGGATAAAAATAAGTTCTAGACAGGCCTCATCCTCAGGAAAAATCAAATAATGTAAAAAAACTAAAATGAAAAGTTAAAAAAATTAGCATTGGGCTTATGGAGTTTCAAATCAAAACAAAAGAATTGTAACAGCTGTTCATTATCAACCAGGGAACTGTCAAAGTAATACTCATGTTGTTTATGATTACTAATTAATTACCATGTGGTTTCCTGAGAGCAGAGATTAAAGGATTTGAGTGAAGATTACATACAAGGTGTACATAAAGTCCCGCACGGGTTTAATATTTTCTGAACGATAACAGATAAATCAATAAGATTTGGTACTTCAACACTACACTTAAAAATCTACTTTTTGAAGGAACTATCAGTTTTCTGTCATATCATGGGGACGTCCCGCAAGGAGTCAGAAGGAAATCTTAAATAGGAGCATAGGTCAATATGCACATCACTTTAAAGGAATTATCTAGCAGAGTTGAATGCCGCAAACCGCACTAAAAAAGGTTGATCCAGTAAAAAATGGCGGCTGTTCAAAGGTTTTATTAAAAATACCCCCGTAGCAGCAAACCTGCGTACTCAGCGAATTTCCAATGCATATATATGTATCTTAACACCACATAAAGCCACATACCAAGTTTTATCATTATACATTCATAAATAAACGATTTATGACATTTTAATTATTCTCCATAAGAATAACATGGCGGCTGAGTATGCAGGTTTGCTGAAGGAAGGAACACAAAAAATGGGGTTTTATACAAATATCAATATAACTCATTTAGGTAAGCCACATACCAAATTTCATTAATTTATTTTCATAATTAAGGGAGATAACACGTTACTTATTCTCCATAAGAATAACATGGGGCTGAGTACGCAGGTTTGCTGCTAAGGGAGCCTTTGGTAAAAAAATGTTTTTTTGAGCAAATATCAATGGTTCACAACCAGATGAAGCCGTATACCAAGTTTCGTCAGTATACGTTCATAAATAAGCGAGATATAAAATTTTTCTTTTCCTCCATAAGAATAACATTAGACAACGTACTGTGTTTAGCACTTTCAATATCTCGGTAACCAACTGACGTAGAGAAATGATCAAAATACCAAATTGTGTATTTTTTTAAGCTGAATCCAATGGTAAAAACTAAAATTTGACTATTTCCAAAATTATATATAAAAAATTCAAAAAACCCATTTTTGGGGTACAAAACCCCCCCAAAATACCCTTTCGGATAGAGAGATTTGGCTGGTTTTCGAACTTAAAGTCATAAATGTTGCTTTACACGTGTATACCAAATTTCATCAAAATCGGATAATTTTTACGAGAGTTATCGTGCTCACGGACACATATATATATATATATATATACAGTATCGAACGAATGGTGTTTTTGGGGTCTGGGGACCTCAAAACGAAAAGTTATCATGGTCCCGGGCCTAGGTCTTACCATGCCGACTACGGTAATAGCTTCTTCCCTATAGGGGAAATTCGCTAAAAGATAAGATCTTTCTAATTGTTACTGTTACCAGTTTTTCCCCGTTATCAATAGATTTGGACCAAATTTGTAACCCTTGAGGATAACTAACGTCATAATTCACTTCTGTATTGACAGGCATAATGTAGTATTTAGCTGCAGTATTCATTTTAGTTGCAGTTTTGCTTTAATGGGGTTGTGGCTACTAATAAAATGTAACCAAGTATAACCTTTGAACAGCCGCCAATTTTTACTGGATCAACCATTTTTAGTGCGGTTTGCGGCATTAAACTCTGCTAGATAAGCCCTTTAAAGTGATGTGCATATTGACCTATGCTCCTATTTAAAATTTCCTTCTGACTCCTTGCGGGACGTCCCCATGATATGACAGAAAACTGATAGTTCCTTCAAAAAGGAGATTTTTTGGTGTAGTGTTGATGTACCAAATCTTATTGATTTATCTCTTATCATTCAAAAAATATTAAACCCGTGCGGGACTTTATGTACACCTTGTATATAGAGTAGTAAAATAAATCAAAGGGACATTGAGCTATAAATCAAAACTGGAGTGACCTTACAAATGTAGAAAAGAGGCAAATGAGCTATACAAATCTGACTATTAGTAGGGGGAAGTGGGAAATATTACTCCAATTCATCTAAACAAACTGACTGGCCTTCCCCCAAGCAAAGTTCGGCCCCCCAGGTACTGTTTACTTTATCTTTGGGAGTGATATTTAAAATAAGAGGAGATCATCCTTTTATGAACGAGCATGAGTATATTCATCTGTATTTGTTAAATAGTAGTTTTGATTTAAATTTTTTCTTGATAAATGGTTTTGTAGGATAAAACCTGAAATGTATATATTAGGTCTGTTTATCATTTCATTTCATTTCATTTATTTCAGTGTCACAATACATTTGATATACAGGCAAGGTCCTGCTCAAACAGGTGACTAGCAAGTTCAGTTTATCTCTTAAAAATAGACAACGGATTTTCTTCTTTTTTACAAAATAAGAGTAATTAAAATATAATTCAAGTTTTAAAACAAATTATAGTAATATCATCCTTCAAAAACTCTTCCACAGAATAGTAGGCCCTTTTTATCAAAAATGTCTTCAATAATTTAAAAAACCTTTTTGGTTCCATCATCTTATAATAATTTTGAATTGTATTAACAAATTTCATTTCTATATAAAAAGTACTTTTTTCTAACAACTTAGTTCTGTGCAGAGGATATTGAAGAATTTTATTTTTGTTCCTCGCGTTATAATTATGTTCAAAATTATTGTTAAAATATTTGTCTCTATTCATAAAAACTTGCTGTATGAGAATGTATATGTATAGGGAAGGAACAGTTAAAATTTTCAGATTTTTCAATATTGGTTTGCAAGATTTTCTAGGTGGAGTCAAAGTCATTATCCTCAAAATATTCTTTTGTACCTTGAGGACTTTTTTATTGAGGATGCTCCTCCCCAAATTGTGATTCCATAACTAACCGGAGAATGAAAATAACCGTAATATAGTGTTAATTTAGTTTCCATGCTTATTATAGTTGTCAAACAACTCATGTTGAAACAGAGTTTAGAATTTTTGACAAAAATTTAATATGCTCAGACGATGTTATATTTTCATCAATGAATATACCTAGTACTTTTGCATGGTTTGACAGTAAATTTTCTTATTTTTAAAATCCAATTCTAAAGGTTCAATTTGTGAATGTTTGGAGGGGAAATGAATTATATTTGTTTTAAACTCATTTAGGGCCATTCTATTTGCCCTAGACCACCTGTCTAGTTCTAGTTCTAGCAGAGCTTCAGTCACTTTTATTTTGAGCGTTTTCATAGTTTCTGCTAAAATTATTGCAGTGTTCTAAATCATCAGCATAAAGTATTGTTTGAGTTTGTATGTTCAATGGCATGTCGTTGATGTACAAAATGAAGAGTGTTTAGTACTAATGTTTTGTCTACTGTTTGACATTTATATTTTTTGTTTAAGTTGCTCTCAAACCAAGTATTTTACTAATCACAATGGAAATTCTTGTATGATATTTGCACCGAATTGTCGGTTTGTTAATAAATTCTGCTCTAGATTGACTTTACCCTCAGGGCTTGTGGCTCCGGCTACCCCTTCCACGCAGCGCTAGGAAAGGGTTTGCAGGACCCCTCTTTACAGCTGCATAAACCCTTTATTAAAGATAAAGTATAATATTAAAGAAGGAAATATTATCTACAAATGAACCTTTTTACTTTATAATTATTTTTAATTGAGTTGAATTTACAATCCCTTTTAAATTTACAGAAATTAGCTTTTCAAACTACAACAACTTAAGGCAACAAATTTTTTTGAAATATTAAAAACTAGCATGAGTAGAATTAACTTTCTTCGGTCGAATCCCGTTTGTAGTATGTTGATAACATAATTATCATAGCTGCCTCTGCACCACTCCTTTTCCCTATCTTAACAATGTATTTTCACGCAACGGCGCAGATTTTTCCATACGGTAGACCGGAGCCTTAATAAGACTTCAAATCTTATCGTTGGATCCAAGCTTCTTTCTTAGCCTGTCAGTTGCCAGATTGTTAATCAATTATTTGTGTTTATTAATATAAAAAACTTCTTGATTAGCATAGTGTGTTGTTATAACTTTGGGATGTAATTAAAGACGCCTTGCAACACTTAAAAAATATATTACACGTATACCATTTGTTCTATATACATAACCAATGATTATACTATTTATATCAACTGTAAATATATTGTCAAGTGTTGTAAGATATCTTTAATTACATCCTGTATAGGAAATTACTGTTTTTGGTGTATTTGATTACCTAAACCCCTCTTGCGTTGTCTAGTGTAACACTAATTTCCTTAAGATTTCATGGATTATTCTTAGTTTTGGCATAACAAAAATAATGGACTTAAAGTAAACTTTCTGGTTTTTAAATTATATTTACAGAATTAATATTATTAAATTGCCAAAGATTTTTAGTACATTTCATCAAGATTTCAGAGAACCAAAAAAGCTTTGGGACTATTCAAAACATAATGTGTTTTACTGCAATAAGTCGGTTGGATTGTGTTATTGCAAGAAGTTGGTTTAGTTTTGGAGAGAGAGGACAAGAGAAGGTCACATTGACCTAGCCCAGTTGTGCAGTGTGAGAGAGGCGGCACGGTGGATAGAATGTCACACCACGACCAGGACCCAGGACCCAGGACCAGTCTGGGGGCCACTGTGTTCTGTCTGCGGTAACTTGGCCATCGGTTCACAAATATTTAATGGTGTGATCCACCCGTCAAATGTAATTTATTTGTATGTGAATTGAGTAATGGAAAACTTCACATTTATTTACCCAGGACCCACCCTTATTCTTTTTGTAACTCATAAAAACACCCCTGTCATGATCAGTAATCATTTATTTGCCATTGACATTTTTCATGTATTTTCATTTGTCATAAATACTAAATCAATACTACATAAGTAACTGAGATAAGTAACAGGCCAGGCATAAATAAGAAAGTTTAAGAAATCTCCGGTCATCTATGCAAAGGAGAAATCTAACAAGATTAATGAATATATGTATCAACATAACAATCATAGACCTATGCATAAGTAATTTAACTAAATGCTAACATTGTGTTTATATCAAAAATTAAACAGAATGAAAGTTAGATGTCGATAATAAAACAAATTCGCAAGCAGCACGCTGACGTCAGGGAAGAGAATTTCTGCATTAAAAACTTTAAAAAATAAAATAAAGGGTTTAACCAGAGATTTGCTGTGTAATTTTTAGCAAAATGGAAAATATTAGATATTTTGGCTGTTTTGATTCACCTGGTTCTATATCAATACATTACTGAGATGGCAATGTTGTGCATTATAACATTACAAGGAGGTACCATCAGGATCAAAAGCCAGTATGGGGGTATTTGGAGTGATAAAACTACATCAAGATATGATCAACAGCCTTTCCAATGTAAAGTCCCCATAAGACAACGTATTGTGTTTAATCTATTTACATTTTCTTTAATAACTCGGTAAATACTTGTGCTAGAATGATGAGGGAGGGCTTCAAATATCCGCTTTGTTCCGTCCTATTATTTAATGTGCATTAATTTTACATTCAGAGCTTTTCGGGCCCAAAAACTCAAATTCAAAATTTAAAATCCCAAAAGGGGGGTGGTTGAAGTTTTTTGATTGTTTTGTCCAACGAACTTGCCCAACTGATTACAGAAAGAAATGTCTCTACCGAATTTGAAGTAAATCGTTCAAAAATTACGACCACTATATTGAAAACATATATATGTACATTTTTTCTTCTGAATGTTTCTGACTCTGTTGAAGATGGTAATTGTATTCTTGGTTGATTATTTGGCATTCTCATTTTCTTCTTTAAAACTGACGATGAATTGAGTATTATTTTGAAATATAATGGTTTAAATTTAAAATTGTTTCACTTAATATAGTTTTACAGAAGATGAGAATGCCAAATAATCAACCAGGTATATATATACATATATATCATTTTGAACGACCCCCAAAATGTGTTCAGGGGGTCACATTAGGAACTTCTATGGTGGTCCTGGGCTCAAGTTTCACCGTGCGGGTCATGCTGATAGTTCACTTTTCCAAAGGAAATTCACCAACAAGAAGAATGAAAGAGGAAAAAATATATATAATGAGGTGACAAACAAATAAATTAACATTGATTGAAAAAAGTTTACAATAAGATACTCTTGCCCTCCTAGAGTAAATAAATAATTTGGAAGACTTAAAATGCCAATTTAAAGACATTCCTGGTACATAAAGCAAGTTTTAAATTTTGCAATATCCTAGTCAACCTTTCTGATACTTAAGCACGAAGTAGGCTAAAATCAGGGTCACTGTGTTCTTGCGGCGTTGAATGTATCATACAAAATACATAGCGTACTAGTGGACAACCGGAATCAACAAGTATCATACGAAAGAACCAAATACAAATAGGATATGTACCCAATAAAATGCCAATCACAATACATAATAAATGAAACGGTGGTGTACTTAAAAAGTGAACAGAGGACATTTGTAGTCTATGGTCGCAAAATACCATATGAAAACTGTTTGATGCAATATAATTAAGTACAAATTCTCACGATTCTCAAAAAATTAGTACTTGCTAGGAATTGATTACAAATGTTGGAAGGACTGATGTTGAACAAACAACAGGGTGTTTCCAAACTAATCAGAAATCCGCGTACCCGCATGCAAATAAATGAACAGGATTGGGAACAGGATCGTTGCAGAAGTCCGCAGGATACCAGTAATTAATCACGGCTACAGTAATTATGTTGTCAACACACTGAAACCGGCATTTGATAGAAGAAAGAAAACCCAACTTTGGCCATTTTTCAAAATTTCACAATAATGTTTCTGCATTAATTTATTATTGCAGTTTGGAAAAGCTCTTGTAGCGAATTTCCCCTATAGGGAAGAAGCTATTACCGTAGACATGGTAAGACTTAAGCCCAACACCATGATAACTTTTTATTTTGAGGTCCCCATATGCCAAAAACACTATTCGTACAAATTTATATATATGTATATATCTATATATATACAAAAAATATATATACATCTATATATATATATACATCTATATATATATATATATATGTGTGTGTGTGTGTGTGTGTGTGTGTGTGTGTGTGTGTGTGTGTGTGTGTGTGTCCGTTACTGCGATAACTTTTGAAAGAAGCGCTCGATTTTGATGAAATTTGGCACAAATGTGGAGAGTAACATTTATGACTTAAGTTCGAAAACCAGATCGACCGGTCTATGGGAAGAGGGTTTTATGGGGGTTTAAAATTTTCCAAAAATCAGTTTTTTGAACTTTTTACCCTAAAATTGTAAAAACACTAGATTTTGGTTATAGCCATTTTATAGAGCTTAAAAAAACAAGCAATTTAGTATTTTGAATCATTAAGCTAGGTTTAGTGGTTGTGGAGATAAGTCAAAAAATGCATCCCTAAAATTTTCCATGTTAATCTTATGGGAATACGGTTTTTATATTTTCCTCTGATAATTTAATTAAAATCTCCACATTTCTTTCCACCAATCTGTTTAGCTCTACAAAACAATCATTTTGGCGTTTTAATTGTTGTTTTACGTCCAACCGTTGCAGTGATATTCAAAGTGCTAAACACAGTACGTTGTCCAATGTTATTGTTATGGAAAATAAATAAAATGTTATATTTCGATTATTTATGTATGTATTTTGATGAAACTTGGTATGTGGCTTCAACTAGTTGTGGTATATTGATATTAGCACAATAAATGGTGTTGTTGATTTTTTCCGGTTGCAACAAACCTGCATACTCGGCCCCCATGTTATTCATGTGGAGAATAAGTACAGTTTTATATCTCCCTTAGTTATGAACCTAAATTAATAAAACTTGGTATGTAGCTTCACCTGGTTGAGTTATATTGATAAATGCAAAAGAAAAACACATTTCTTATCCTCCTTGTTGCAGCAAACCTGTGTACTCAGTTATAATGTTATTCTTATGGAGAATAAATCAAATGCTATATATCACTTATTAATTAATGTATTTTTGTGAAACTTGGTAAGTAGCTCTAGGTAGTAGTGATACTTATAAATATGCATTGGAAATTCGCTGAGTACGCAGGTTTGGTGCGACGGGGGTATTTTACATTCAAAAGGGTAAAAAACTGGTAAAAAATAAAAAATAAGATAATTTATTCCTCTTTATTATGGAGACTGACTGAAGGGTTTATTTAGTCATTTTAAAGTGAAATTTTGCAGACCATGGGAACTGTAAGAAAGTGTTGGCTACCCTTCTCTCTTGTATAGGTACCGGGCTGCAACCCCTTATGGCGCACGCACGGAAAGGGTAAATGACTAAATTATTCCCAGAGGTGGACCGGTACCGTCGCACAGAATTTGTAAAGTTTAGGGTGGCGGGAACTGGCAATCCAGACTCGGACTACATTTACCAAATTTATAGTTTACTTCAGTAAATCGGTGTTGATTGAAATCTAACGAAAACCCATTTACTCAATATTTATCACAGTTTTAGCTAATATATCTTTATCATCAATACACAAATTTAAAGTTTAATCTGGAATTGATTCGAATAAATCATGACTCTGTACAAAACTACAAATTGCGATTGCAGTAACAGAACTTAATCCAAATGGGTATAGTGAAAAGTTACCGGCACCTTTTTCGGCCTTTGTTTAATGGTTATCATAAGATAACTTAAGTGTACGGGTAGTATCAGTAGTTGGTTTAAGACTGTCGGAAGTCCGGAAAGTCCATTCTATAACTTTAGACAATTGCACGTCCTATTGAGGACATTTCGGAGGAAGGCCGCACCGAGTTCATCAATTAGGCTATAGGCCAACACGTGCGTGCAGTGCGCAGTACAACATCGGTACTGCATTTTTGGGAGTCAGTATTCCAAACTGCGATTTCTGGCTGCACCAAAAACTATTTCGAAAAAGCGGTTTTTTGTTACATACTAGGAAACCCATTTAGACTTGATTACATTTTAGAATGTAGAGCATTTTTATTTCAGTATGTTTGATCTATTTGATCTATCACGGTTTTGTTTTCTAATAGAAAATAACCTCTCGCCTCTATACGCCTTATATAATGCTAATTCAAAGCTTTACAAATTGGCATGAAAGACTCATATGAAATTACTTAGGCTATAAAACCGAAGAGATATTCACATTTGTTTCAACTCAATTTATAAAAACGTTGAGTTACACTCCTACAATAAAACATAGGCTTATTCTTAAGGTTACAGACGACACCCGTAATTATTTTTCAGAACGAAATGATTTAATCGCTGTTTTATTGGTAACGGTAGATAATCCTAATAATGTCGTTGATATTGCAATTTGTGGCGCTGTAGTTAATTGCAATGTGTATGATCGATAACAGCCAACTTTAACTAAAAGAAATGTAAAGTGTTCCATTATAGTGAAACATAGAATCTAATAAAAATGTAACTCATTCAAAGACCCAAAGAATCTCGGGTCCGAACATTTTCTGCGTTATTGGTCATCGCACCTTACGCATAAAATTCGCGGTATTCACAATTAGTTGACACATTATAGAATTTCTATACAAACTTACTAAAATAATGTCCAGGTTTGAAATGTAAAGAACTGTTTCTAGCAGTGTTCATATAAGTGATATCGCGGCGATGCCGACGTTGTTTTAACAGTAGCGGCGGCAGGTCTCGGTAGCGCAAAGCTGATGTGATGTGTTGGGGCAAAAACACCGCTTCTGATGAGAAACGTCTGCGCCCTCCCCGCCCACCACATCCCCCCTCACCCCCAACCACCCCTACTATCACCACGTAGCGCTCAACAAAACACGGGCATTAGCGTTAATTGCTTTCTCAAATTTGTTTTTCGCGGTTGCAGGTTTTGGGGTTTTACTAATTATATTTCGAAGATATCGGTTTACGAATTTTTAAGACTTGGTTTTGCTTATGGTACTGAAATATTATATGCACTAGTTTGTAAATGAGAAAGAGGAAAGCTTATTTGAATGTCGTAAAACCATTTCCAATCTCCAAAAATATAACTCGGTTCACATTAGTTATTCACAAGAAGTATTTTTTGTCAAATAATGGTCAATAATAATAGCTTTTCTGGCAATTAAGTGCATACTAATAACATAAGCCATGTCATAGTATACATTATTATACAACAGTACACCGAAAATAAAATACAAATAATTCTTAACATTTGAAATGACATCTATCTCGGTAAATAAAATAAAATAAATCGTATGTAACTCTGAAGATGGCTTCCGTAAATTTAGCTACACATTAAACTGGAGAAAATCGTTAAGATACCTCATAATATGGTTATTTGGGTTGAAATAGGCAAAAAAGTTCCTATGAACATAGGTTCTATTTCGCTTCATTTACTGTCTATCTGTTTGTTTGTGTTCTTTTTTTTTGTTTACTTAATATGTTATATCTTAGGAACATCTTAAGAAATCAACTTCTAATAAGATCCATTTTGGTGTGAAATATCAAGTTTAACTTTGTACCATTTAAAAATGGCGGTAATTTGTGTAAAGCTATATCTTTAATAATATTAAGATTTTAACTATATGATCATATAAATAACTGATAAATTGTGATTAGTATTAGTTAAAATATGATGTTTTATTCGAGATATGACAAAAAGCAAGTATAGGTATGGTACAATATATAGCTCAGTGTACTTAACTCCTGACTGAGTGTACAGGAGTTTGTTAAGTAGGCCCTACACTTTGTCCACATCAGTGTAGTGACTCTGTTGTGTCTTATATAATGCATACATCAGGATATACGGTAACATATACAGTGACATTGTATGCAACAGGATGTACTGTACAAAAGGATTTACATTGTACAGTGACAGTGTATATAACAGAATCTCCAATACAATATGCAGTATGATTGTATAATAAATCATCTCCTATACAATATACAGTGGCACTGTGTCCAACAGGATGTACTGTACATCACAGTGACTGTATATACAACAGGATCTCTTATACGCTGTAGAATTTTGCACAACATGAACAATATATACAGTGGCACTGTGTCCAACAGGATTTACTGTACTTATACAGTGACAGTATATATTGCAATTTATCCAGTGACAGTGTATACAGCATTATCTCCTATGCAATATACGTTATAATTTTGTACAACAGGATGTCCTGCACAATATTCAGTGACACTGTGCACAACAGAATGTACTGTGGCACTGTGTCCAACAGGATGTTCTGTACATTATACAGTGACAGTGTGCAGTAAGCGACGACGGCGAGGCGGCGGAGTTTGTTGCCCCGCGGTTTTTGCGCCCCCCGCTCGCTCGTTCATCACGGGCGACAAAAAGCACCGCGGCAGCCCGGCTCAGCTCGCCGCCGCAGCGACGTTTTTGCCGCTAAACGTTTTTGTGCGCGGCCGGGCCGCCCGCCCAGCAACGGCGATCAATACTCTCATTATGGTTAATTAGTCATCCCTACTGCACAAAGCATGCAGTACATGCACGGTGCACGTTGCACTGTGGACGGTGCGGCACGGCGAAATGCGCAATTGTTAACTGCGGAGGCGGAATGGATCTTCCAACGTTTTATTTTCAACGGTTGGTTAATCCTCATTCCCATGGTGTTGATAGGGTTTGGCGCCGCAACTATTATTTTGATAATTTCCTTTGAAAAATTAAGTATTTTTTAAATGCGGTAATTTCCCTGCTATCCTAATAATGTATATTATTTTCTGTACAGTGCCATTATCTGTACATACACACGTTTTATGACTTCATACTCTATACAATTTTCGATGTTTTAGTTGGAAATATTGGTGGAAACATTAAATACATAGCCTATAATTCACACAAAACAAAAAAATCAGTAAAATTTTGTGATTTTGTTCAAACGTTTTGTGAATTGTGCGTATACCATAGGCCTACCCTAGATGCTTTTTTAGAAAGACGAGAGCAATTCAAATTCACCTTTTTTAAACTGGACAAAACATAATTTGAATGTGTCAAGCTGTCCTGTAATCAAATATTCAGTATTTAGTAAACAAACCCCTCGGCTACATGCATAGTGTGTGTAAGTTTTCTGATAATGTTCATTAAATATATGTTAATTCTTAATACCGTGTGTGCTGATAAAACGACAACCATATGACTAAAGAAAAACCATAAAGAACTACAGTAGTTCAAATGTAAGCAAAGTAATAAAATAAATGTTTATCTTTTGCTAACTTTTTTACATTAGCAATAAATTAATTTAAAATAGGAAGTTATCAATTTACTTACAGTACATAGTGTTAAATAAAATGAGGATTTTGTTTGGTTTATATTGGCAATGCATATTCCTATGGTTAATAGATAGTTGTTCTCTAATGAAATCACTTTAGTTTTCATATTACTGGGGAATGTGCTTAGTGAATAAATCATCAGATAAGAAGTAGTAGTCAGTGTGAGAAAACTGGCACATATTTTCACAGATTAACCCACTAATAATCCGTATAGTCCAGGGTTTGTGGACACCTTTATACCCTCATATCCTTTCTGTCTTGTCCAAGGAGAGTGGGAGGATGATGTATAAGGTGTAGTACCAAGTCTTATACAGGGTGTTCGGAAAAATGTTCCAATAATTTAGGATGTTATTGTGCACATAAACAAAAGCAACAAATACACATTTGCTGTCAACTAAGGTCAACATTATCAGCATTAGGATCAACGTGAACATTAGTAACTGGTATTACATAAGCAAAAACGTTCCTGTAAACATATGTCCTAAAACGTATAGTTTTCCACCTATCTGTCTGTATGTGTTGTTTACATAATTTAATATAACTTTTTAACCAGTTAAGCTATCAACTTCAAACTTGATACTTGTATGATGATTGATAGGACCTAATTCGGTACCGGTATGGAATATCAAGTTTCTGCTTTGTACCAATTCAAAATGGCAGCCATTTCTATTTTTCAAAGATAAAAATATATTAACACGTTCAATGCTGACAAACATGTTTTATATGAAAATCACATAAGTTTCAATGTTAATTAGAGGACGAGAATTATCGTCCTCCGCATCCAACGTGTTAATAACCGTAATATTTAGGAAAACTATAAGAATCAAAAATGTTTTGCAATTTTTTCTAAAAGTAATGATATGAAGATTTGAACTAAATGATTTTAAATAACTGGGAAATTGTTCATTTTATAAGTTAAAACATGTTGTTTTAGTTCAGAAATGGCAATAAAGCATGTTTTAACACGTAAAAATCACAACTACTCAGTTATTTAAAATCCTAAAGTTAAAATTTGTATATCATTATTTTTATGACAAAATGACACAACCTGTTTGATTCTTACAGTTTTTTCCTAAATATTACGGTTTTATAGATATTCAGCTATGAAAAAAATGGCTGCAATTTTGAATTGGTACAAAATATAAGCTTGATACTCTGTACCAAATGAGGTCATCATACAAGTGGCAAGTTTGAAGTTGATACCTTAAGTGGTTAAAAAAGTTATGTTAAATTAGTATGTACAAAATTATAAGTTTTAGGATATATGTTCTTAGGAAATTTGTTGCTTATTTTTACGTGTACAATAACATCCTAAATTATTGGAATTTTTTTCTGGAGACCCTGTATAACCAAGTCTGCCAATAGGCTATTAGTCGTAAGTCATTTGCCTGTAACCGAGGTCTTGGGTGGTCCAGTGGACGTTGTTGAAGCAGTTTTTGACCTCTCCCGCATTATCTGCATTATCTGGATTTGCTACGGTTCTACTTTTTAACCTAAGAAAAGGCGACAATGTAAACCTACTTTTTCATATTCTGATCTGTTGAAAGTTTCATCAAAACAGTTCAGACTGCAAAATATTTGAAAAATAATATATTTTAAATTGTTATTTTTTGTTTTATAACCTGTCCTACTCAGGCTGGCAGTAACAGTTAGGATATGGAAATACCATTCCTGCCACTACATTACATGTTTATTGTGATATTTATTTAACATTTTCTTTCTGGAAGTACTTTTAATCTACATAAAAGTCCCTACATTTTTAAGAAATCGAGAGGAGTTTTAAAAAGTGTACCGATATGTTTGAAAACTAATGCATGCAATTTGAATATCAATTTTGAACTGTCTCGACAAAACTAAAATTCCATTAACTCAAACGTGTAAAAAATTCAGTGAATCTTAGATCAACATAAAAGGTTCAGTTTTAGACAATTTATGATATTAGATTCTTTATTTTGTTTTCAGTGCTTTTTTGCATAGGATTTTTATTAATTATTCCATGAGTCAAGGTACTGCATTTATAATTTGTATCCCCCCCAAACCCGAAATCAGTTGGCGGCCTATTATTGAAATGGACAACAGAAATAAGGCAATTTTCAAAATTCACTGTAAAGAAAACTTGTAAACCCATTTATTGGGGGTATAACTCTACCCCACCACGAAAAAAAATCATTTGCTCAGTCACATCATGAGTCTTCTCCCTGACAATACAAAAATGTACCTCCGTGTTCAAAGCTAAAACAAGCTTTTATTGAATTGGCATATTGGTTTGAAGTTAATGGCCTGAAACTAAATCAAGGAAAATCTCTATACTGCTCAATTCAGAGAGGGGTTTATCTGGGGTGTACTTTTTCAAGGCCAAACAATACCAAAGTGTAACAGTGCAACAGTTTTAGGAGTAGAATTAGATATCAATTTTTCCTGGACCACTTGTTAGTACTGAATGTACAGTTGACAGATTAAATTCAGCCTGCTATTAAATAATAGTCTTAAAAACACTATTGATTTAAAAGCAAGAATTATAATTTACTATGCTTACTTTTTTTCAGTAGTAAAATATGGAATTGATTGGGGCTTGGCTTTAGATGTACATAGAGTTTTTAAAATTCAAAAGAATTGTTCAAGATTAATGAATTTTGCATCTTGGAGGTCTTTTTGTTAACCTATTTTCAAAGAACTTAACTTGTTAACAGTTCCAAATTTATATGTACTAAAACCTTGTTTATTGGTATAATGCTGCAAGCTTTTCAGAGGAAAAATTTTACCAGACGTTTAATACAAGATTCAAAAACAATTGCAATACCCTGTACATTGTCTGCAACTTACTGAGAAAACATATGTACAAGGGGAAAAAAGTGTACAAAAAGTTGTCTGTTGAACTTAAAAATTGAATAAACTCTAACTCATTTAAAAGCAAACCAACAGATTTGTTAATGAAATCAAACTATTATAATGTTAAAGAGTATTTATCTGCTCTGGAATTGCAGAATTGAACATAGTTTAGTAAGGTTTGGTAAGGGTTTATTTGTAAATGTATGTATGAATTTGTTAAGGCTGTCCCACACTTTAAGGCTGAACAGGACTGAAAATTCAGCCGAACACTCTCCAAATGCTCACTGAATATTCCGTCCCGTATTCAAAAGTTTGTGTAGCTCCCACACTTCTCGCATCCGAACGTTTAGCCGAATGTTTGGGAATGTTTGGGGAATGTTTGGGAATATTTGCGAGAAGTGTGGCTCAGCCCTTAGCTTAGGTACCAATCAAAAGAATTTGTTGTAATTAATTATTTTTGTTTTGACAATTCCAGTTTTCTTTAGCAATGCTCATTTGTAAACGGATTGTAACTGTTAGGTATTTTATTCGATGAGCCAAATTTCATCAAGATCAGTACACAAATAACCATTTAACCAAGTTACACACACTTGTATAATTTTGTAGAAATCATGGGGCAATATACATATTTACCATTTTCATCCTGCAAACTAAGCTGATTCGAATGGTTACAACAGTTGATGCGTTACAAATTTATTGTGTAAAGTTCCAAAGTCCATTTGGGATATAAATCAAATGCCTCAAAATGAATATCTTTTAATAAAGTCAAAATTACAGAGGTACCTCTTACCAAATTTAGTAATTTTATCACAAAGTGCACAATCATGTTGTGTATGAACCCCAATGTAGTATTATTCTGTTTTTACTGATTTGTATAGGGGGGTTCACACCTTTCTCATTTTGCTATAGCCTCTCACTTTTGTTTCAGCAAACAAGCTTTGTTCGATGGCAAGAAGGCAATTCGAGGCGGCATCCCGTTTGTTTTCCGTAAGTAAAAATTTCTTATAAATGTTTTCTTTTTCTTTTAACTTTCCCTTCTAATGTATAAAAGCAAACATTGAATAAATAACTCTTGCTGCTGTACTTTTCATTTGCCTATCTATTTTGTTAGTCCATTTGCCATCTTTCAGAAGTCTTAAATAAACATTTTTATATATGTCAAAAAACCATAATCTTTAAACATTGTATGGTATACAGAAAATGATTTGGAAACTTTCTGCAGTTTGTGACGGTTTACACTTTTCTTGCTTTATTTCCTAAAAATCAGCAGTAGCAAGCAAGATAGTTCATGATTATCAATTTAATTTCAAGCGGCAATCTTTTGGCTGGGGTAAATTTGTAAGTGTAGTTAGAAAAAAAACTTTAATTTATATAAAAGTGTTAACACAGTGTCTTATAAGATGTATTTTTGCAAGATTTAATCTTACTTTGGAGGAAAAAAATAAGCAAAGGTACCAGTAAGGGCTGGAGGTGTGTTCGTTAGGTTGCGTTCTTGGGGAAAGGGAAACAATAGACAATATTAATTTGTCAATTGGTTATACAATAATTACAATATATTGTATTTGGTGGTTACAATAATTACAATAAACGTGGTCAATGAAAATATACGAACATAGATTTTATGCATTTACAATTTTATTATTCAAGTACAAATTAATACATAAGCATATAATTACAACTGTACCGTACATAATTATTTGAGCAACATAAACTGTAAATTTATACAAATCATACTTTAAAACATAAAAAATGTTATCACAACTCTAATTAGTTATAATACATAAAAAAATTATAATCTTAGATTTTCTGACACAAATTCTTGGATGTAAATAAATGGATGCAAAGCACTACTTTGCAAAAATCAGAACTTATTCAAATTTTTTTAATTCGCTTTTTATGGTGCAAAGAAGAGGAAGTAAACCATAACTGGTAAGGCAATAAAAATTTGACAACAACAAACCGTAAAAAAAATAAAAAAATAAACTGGAGAGTGCATGGACGGTATGGGGAAAGTGGAGGCTCATTAACAAATATTTTTTTTTTTTAATTATTACTACCAGTATTGTAAAAAAAGTGTGCATTTTGAGTCACGAGTCAGGAAAAATGAACTTTTTAGTTAGAGAAGTCATGAAAAATTAAATTTTTTTGGTCAGGGAAATCATTAACCAAATAAATGTGTTACTCATGTTTTTAAATGGACAGTTTTTTTAATAATGAATTATATTAAATACTAGCTGTTAATCCCGTGCTCTTCAACGGGGAAAAATATTCAGAGTAGAAAAAATAAGCAGTTATGTGTGCTGCATTCTGTGGTTAGGCCGTGGAACTACTACGAATCAAGATCAGCTGTTTGTATTTTCATCAACTCAAACAAAAATGAATGTCCATAAGAATATCATGGGAACCTGGAAGTCCCATGGGGCAGATCCCCGAGGATTTTTCAAAACGAAAATTGACCTATGTATTAATTTGGTATATAAGGACGATTCCCGTAAATTTCCATGCCAATCAGTTCAGTCGTTTTTGAGTGATTGAGAGGAAAAACAGGCAGACAGACAGACACACACCACCCCATTTTTATATATTTGTAAGATTAAATTTTTTAAATTGTTCTTTGTCCATAAATCTGTGTTATCATGGTCCTATTAATAGGCCATATTTGATAAATTAGATCCATACTCTAGGAGCTTATTAATAACTAGTGGCTTGAAAGGGTGATAGCCCCCAAGTAGGAACACATGTCAGTTCGTAAACAAAGTAGAAACTTAATCACATGTTTTAATGTAGACAAAGCAGACGTTTTTCAAACACCATGCTTTTCTTATGGGGCACCAGATATAGCATTCCCACGTCTCAATAGTATAAGATTTTGACTACTACCCCCATCTCTTACAATTTTATTAACAAGCTCATTTATTTATTTTTCGTTTGCTTGTAACTTTGTAGAAATAGCGCTATTTTTCCCGAGCCCCTGAGGCCAAGCCCTTTAATTTGAGACGTCTCCCATCATCCTGTGACTTGCCAAACTCCCACATTTTTTACTTAAAAATTTCGCTTACAGAATTATATATAAAGTTGTACAGTAGAACCTTAATAGCAAGACTCTCAAGGGGATTTGGGAAACATTCTTGTTATCGAGGTACTCTTCTAGTTAAGGTTTGTGTTAAGCCTATCAAGGTTGTGTGGACTAAAAGTTGGCTATCAAGGATACTGGTTTCTCTAAAACCCGTGTATAGCAAGTGCATTTTGGATGAACTCTCGTTAAAACGTTTTGTTTTAAAAATTATATTTATTATTATTGTAAAAAAAGTAATTGGACACAGATCACGAACCGGTTTGACATCAGGCGCGCGACTATCCTTTCACAGATGATTGATGGTAAGGGGAAGGGTGGTAGCGGGGTTTTGGGGAAGGGAAGGGTGGGAACAGGTTTTTCATGTTTAGATCTAAGCCCAAGGAATTGTTTCCTTCAAAACATCCGTTCTGATGAGTCACTGCCTGCGGGAACTATGCACAGGGAAAATTGAACTCGTGCTATAAAGGTTCCATTATGTAATACACCACAATACTGAGGTTAAAGTCGTGCTATAAAGTTTCGGTGTCACAAAAAGATATGCTATAAAGGGTTAGAATTGCGATATAAATTAGGAAAAAAGGCGTGCTGTTGAGGTTTGTAAAACAATAATAGTCGTACTACAGAGGTTCATTTAACATTAAGTGTGGTGGCAATCTTACAGGGATTGTGAAAATTCATGTGTTATCGAGGAAGTCTTGCTATTGAGTGTCGTTTTAGCGAGTTTCTATTGTATTTACCAAATCTATTGTAATTGTTATAAATTACCTAACAGTGGATAAACTCGTCCGTTGTTGCAGCCCAGTTTGGCCCGTGGAGCTTCGGCCCGCAGCACGGGTTCGCCCGCATCATGCGGTGGAGCCTGGAGAAGGCTCCGGAGCGGCTGACCAGCGGAGATGTCGAGGCCATCTTCTCCATCATGGACAACGAGTTCACACGCTCCATGTGGAACTACCAGTCAGTAATATAGGGCCGTCGAGAAACATTGCATAGCCATAGTCAAGTCTATTTATTTATTTATATGTACATATGGTACACAAGCTGCCAACGTACCCGGTTTCACCCCGGGAATAAAACCTTTGGTGTGTGCTGCATTCTGTGGCTAACCCGTGGAACTACTACGAATCATGATCAGCTGTTTGAGTTTTCATCAGCTCAAACCAAAGTGAATGTCTATAAGGATTATACTGGATTGGAACCTGGATTCCCCGTGGGGCGGAGCCTTACGGGAATATCTTAAAAATCCTTTTTTAGTTGTTACCTACGTTATGAAAAGAGTATATATGCCAAATTTCGTGGTTGTATATGAAGAGGTTTTGGTCTGGGGGATGATTGGTTTTTCATATTTGTAGATATAGACTAATATAGTACTAGTCTGGGGTAATATTTTCTGGGGTAATAGTTCCGGAGCTGGTCAAGTAATTTTGTGGCAGAAAAAGGCCTTGCGTATTATGGCAGGTATTCCTCAACAAGATAGCTGCAAACCTTTTTTCAAAAAGTTTCAAATCATGTCTGGGCAAAATATTTTCATCTATCAAAATATTCTGTATGTAAAAGAGAATAATGAACAATTTTCATTGAGGAACGAGGTCCATGGATATGAAACCAGAAACTGCCAAAATCTAAATATTAGCAGACCTCGTTTACAAAAATTTTCAAGTTCCCATAAATATTTGCAGATATCAATGTTTAATAAACTACCTATAAATTTTCGTAGAATGCCTTTCAATTCTTTTAAACGCAAACTTAATACTTTCCTCATTAACAATGTTTTTTATGACGTAAAGGCTTTTCTAGATTTTAGGGGTAATTTTGGTTAAGAACTGTTATTTTCTTGGATAATTATGTTTTTATTTTTATTATGATCCCTGTGTTTGTATTATTGTTTATAACAATAATTGCTATTATAAGACGATGTCCATTACACAATGTAACTTGTGTTCAAAGACAAATAAAGATATTATTATTATTATTATTATTATTATTATTATTATTATTAGTTGACCGATGCAGAATTCCGCACTGCGAACCAAATCTTGTCAGCTGATCAGATGTTCTTTTGTTTCCATTTCAGCTCCTCAGAACAAACTATTTCCTTTATTTATCTTTAATATTATTCAAATTTCCAAGAAGCGGTATATTTTTAGACCGTGGGACTATTTTTCGTCAATAGCCGAAACGATAAGCTTTAAAATCAGGGGTAAATCATGGAATTTGATAAAGGAATAAGGAAGATCTCGCGGACTGACAGAAAAACAGGCTAGAGTAATAATATATATATATATATATATATATAATACTAGCTCGTTGGTATTTCGACTATTACCTCCTACATAAAACCAATATCACCAAGATAACCTGTTCAAGTAAACATGTCATTAGCTTTTATGTAAACAACAATATCTTTCCATAAGGTTTATATGGGAACCCTTTTGGGCCTCTTGGGAGGAACCCAATTGAGTTAGGACGAAATGGATGGCTTAAAAACCTTCTCCGTGAAATTTTACATATATATACCAAGTTTCATGGTAAACGGTCCAACGGTGTCCGAGTCCATAAACTTCAAATATATATACAAACAAACAAACCAACATCATTTTTCATAAATATAGATAGATAAACGTGATTAGTATAAACATGTCTAAACATTAAAATATAAACTAAAATACAATGCCAGATGCACAGTTATTTTATACATGTAAAATATGGATTAATCATGTAAAATAATAATTCCATTATGAAATTAATGCAAAGAAATAAATCAAAAACCAAGTAATTTACAACCATTGATAAACTCAACCAAAGGCTGTTTTTCAAAGAGAGGTGGGAAGTTCTAGAGAGTAAAGAGCCCTTTATTATTTATTAAGTACTCTTTAAAAAAATGTTAAACTTCAACCCATTTCGGTTTTTATTTTTTATATTGTTTTGGTATATATTCCCATACATGTTTTTTCCCCAATATTCCGTATTAGTGTTCCAACAAGCCATTTGTCATTTCTTAGATTAAATTATCTTTTATAGTTCAAGTTGCACTAAACTTAGGTCAATTCAGATTAAAACACCTTTCATCCTACAATTGTTATTTTAAATTAAACTTTAGTCCTGCGTTCATTGGCCACAGTCTCTTGTTTTTAAAGTTACAATTTCCATGTTTCTCTATATAATTTGATATCATAAGTAATAATTTTTAAGAACCACATTTTTATGCGGAATGTAATGCCTTTTTTCTCATTTTCATCAGATCTGTCCATAAATTTTGAATTGTTAAGTGTAATTAATTAGGAATAGTTTAACTCCCCAGATCCCAAAGAGACAAAAATCCAGCTATAACTAGTTAATGCCCAAAATAATCTCTGCCGATTGTTATTAATTTTGTTTTTAAATCTATACCTATTTAACACATTTGCTGTGTTTGTTTAAAAAATCTCATATGTTTCAATGTTGAGCAATGTTCCAATCTCGGAACACCCGCAGCGAAAGTGTTAATCTTTATTCGCAGAATCTTACCTCAATTGTTGATTCGCAGATTCCGACTGACCTATAGACTGATTCTGCGAGAGAAGGAGTTGCATTTCAATATCGGCGTGTACAACCCGAGCAAAGACCTGACCTTCAGTTTCAACCTGTTGCTGCACACGTATTTCAAGGTGCCGGATGTGAGGCGCTGTCAGATCACAGGCCTGCACGGCTGCACCTTCATTGATAAGGTGTGGTAATGTTTATGATTTAAGAGGGAAGGCTTCCATTCATCCCGTAATGGAGTAGCCTGGTGTGGATGTACTTCCAGCCAATCACTAAAGGCTATTACTGTTTGATGTCACAGTCTGGTGGTTTGGAACCCAGCTTACACCCTGGCACAGAGGGGAAGGCTGCTAAGAGATTAGGCGACCCTTCACAAACACAATGGAAGCGCATTGTGTAGTAGTGAGGGTCGCCTAATCTAGTGGCCTTCCCTTCTATGCCTCTATAAATTGTAGGATCGCCTGATAGTGAAACAAAACTGAATAGATCTCTGAGATGAACAGATCTCCCTCCACTAAAAGCCATACGACAAATCAAAATTCATCCAATTGGTCGTCTCACTGTCTAGCAGATGAGAATAATCATGTCCTAATGGCTAAAGTCTAAGTAATACTCTCTTGGAGTTTTAGAATTAACAAGTAAGAAGGCTTGGTAGATATTATATGTCTAAGAATTTCCTTACAAATGATTTAGGTAGGATATTAAATTATGTCAAGGCAATAGTTCACAAATCTGAGGTAAATAAATGCTAGTGCAGAATGAGATTTTCCTGTCCGTTCACAAATGCCGCCACCTCACCCGAAAGTTTTTTCAAACCCCGTCTAGAAGGCTCAGAATGTTTTGACACAATTGAGGAGTTAGTTAACTATAAAGAGAGTCGTAATATTATTATAATATATAGAAACAATTATTTTGAATTTTTCTTTTTTAGACTAAACATTTTTTGTTAAAACTTACGAAAACAAAATTGTCATGTAAATGTTCTCGACATTAAAACAAATGTAAAGTTGTGGGTTATCTGTAGTGGATATTATTCAGATGCAGGAATACCCATAGTATTGGACAGTTATTATTGCGGAATCATTGACTATAAATATAAAAAATGTATATTCCAGACCAGAGAAAATGCCATGTACCAAGAAGGGAGGGAGGCAGTTACCATAAACGAATGGACAGACCGGATCTACCAAAATACTGCTCAGGTAGGCCAGTTGCAAATTTTTTATGAGATATAACATTTGCTTTTTACTTCAAATTACGAGGCTGTGTTGATTGGTTGAAATGCAAATTTTGTAAACCGTTACTCAAAACTGGCTAAATCTTACCATATCGTGGGTTTCTGAGATTGTTTTTAACCTTTTGTTTCACACATTTTAATTAAAAGTCCATCACTTGAGCAGTCGTCTAAAGACAGCTTTAGTCACATAGGAAATCCAGTCTATGTTTTTATTAAAACAGAATTATATAAACTTTAAAATATATTATCATCTACAAAATTTTGATTTTTCTACTAAGGTGCTTTTTGTGGACAAACTTGCGGAAACCACCAATTTACCAGTAAGGAAGACAAATTACTAGCTGTAAGAAGTGAATTACTAGATGATAGAAGTGAAGTAATGGCAGAATGCCATATTTATTGTATTTTACTTGTTGCAGGAGCATATTATAACCAATGTGGTCTCCGGGCGTAAGATGAGGATACAAAAGTACAACTTCCCAGATACTGGTAATTCTCTTATAATATATACAACCACTTCCTGTTCCGACCATAAACTAGACTGGGACGCTCATATAGAAAAGGTGTTGTCAAAGATAGCATCTGGCTTATATGTATTAAGCAAGCTAAGGCATCTATGTGACCAAAATACTTTGAAAATGATATATTTTTCTTATATTCACTCAATTATAAATTTTGTAATCTCACTTTATGGTGCAACCAATATAAAAAATCTCGACTCAATATTAAAAATACCAAACAAATTAGAACATTTTTAATTTGAAACCACAAACTTGAGTTAAAGACGGACGATCGCCAACGATTGCGACCGGCCTAAACGCGTAGTAACGGCCGCAAAAAACGATCGCATTATGTGAAATCGGCCGAAAATGACGATCGCTAACGGCCAAAACGCGCAGTAACGGCCGCAAAAGGGATTGCATCACGTGAAATCGGCCGAAAATGACGATCACATCACGTAAAATCCGCCGAATTTGGCGGTCGGACCGTGTAATTTCGGTCGTAACTAACGATTTCGTCATCTAATACTGATTATAGAAGATGTATGACCAGGTGATATTGGCCAAATGACAACCGGACCGTGTTTTATCGGCCGGAAACGAATGTCAAACCGTGTTTTGTTTGTCAATACGTAATCCAGTTTGATTGTACTGGCTAAAACTTTGTATTGCTACTCATGTTTTAGTTACAAACCATGTTTAGATTATAAAAACTAGGGTGTTATTCAAATCCCATTACTCCATTTTCAACTACCAACTGATGGCAAATACTCGCTCGAAAATAATTGGCACGATTCGACTCGATTCAATAAATTACTACTCGCACACCCCTAACTATAAGCATGCAAAATTTCAACAATATACTTCAACTATTACTGTTGATAATGGCCGTGTATTTGTTGCGAAAGTTTACCGCGAATTGAGCTCGCGGATCGTAGTTTTCAGGCTGTATGACAGACAAACATGGCGGATCTTGCCACACTTTTAATGCACGGGGTATAAACACGTGTTTTCTATTCTTTTATGTGCTCGCTGGTCTAGATTAAGCTGTTTGGTTTTAGTAAAATTTGACACCATTCAATGTATTCATGTAAATACTACTGAATAAAGAATGTTCTGGATCTGAAAAAGGATCAGGATCAAAAGTAAGTATGGGCTAGGTGGATTTAAATAAGGTGTGCTATTGTGCATCATAGCATGACGTCATCTGGAGGCGAAATCGTGTCACCAATGTATTCTGACTATCCTATGTGAAGGAGTGGGGGACATGGGCTAGTCGGAATACTTCGGTGACGCGCTTTTCTAGGAACTAGTTTGCAACAATGGGAAACTTCAGCGGTGGCTATAGCCTATCCAAAAAATCAGGTCAGGATCAGAATGTCTACCCCTCCCTCCATCCCCACCACACCGTTATCGTTGAGAGGGACATCGTCTATCTTGTATATATGTACATTGCTAGCGAATTTCCTCTAGGAAAAAAGATTTTGCTGCTCTCTGTCACAACGTTCCTGCGTTTGTTCTTGACGCTCCAACATTGAAATTTACCTAAAAGTTTCCTTGTACTGACCAAACCGAAACTCCTTAAAAAAAAGTGTAAAATAGACATTTATGTTTCAATTGGCTAATCGAAAAATATCCCCTTTACAAAAATAAAAAGTGCCACGGAGGCTCGTATTTTACAACACTCAAGTAGTTTACAGTATTTGGAATATAAAGCTTATACCGTTATTATTAAGCCTGTTTCATGCAGGCCAGGAATATAAAAGGGGTTTTACAATTAAATCAGTGTAATTTGGAGTTGTGGCAGTGGAAGCGAAACTGCAAGTTTAGTTGCGGCCGCAGTGTTGTGGATGGAGGGAGGGTAGACATTCCGATACCAACCTGGGTTTTTGGATAGGCTCTAGCCGAGATGAGTAACATTAGCTGTCACTGTAAGCCAGCTGATTAAGTAAACACTGTGACGTCACCTGGAGGCTGCGCAGAACATGCTCAAATTCGTCGTTCTGAATAGCACACCTTACTTAAATCCACCTAGAGTATGGGGGTACTGGGGATGATAAAACTACGCCAACATTTGATAAACAGCATTTTCTAATCTAAATTTCACTTAAGGCAACATACGAATTTTAGTCAGTTTATATTTTATTTTATCCCACAGTGATATGGAACCCCTGGGTGGACCAGAGCAAGGAACTGAGTGACTTTGGAGACGACGAGTTCCCCAACATGGTCTGTGTGGAGGCTGGTCACGTGTCGAGCCCCGTCGTGCTGCTGCCGGGCACCGCCTTCGAGGCCAGTCAGATCCTACAGGTAACGGCCTGAATACGTTCAGTAGGCTACCCTAAATAACAAGTTTCAAAAATGCCAGTCCATTTTTGGGGAAAGTGCAAGTGTTTGGAAATAATTCACAAAAACTAGTTTTTAATATTTTTTAAAATCCATATTAATAAAAGAATTTGTTGATTTTTGTTCAGTAATTTTTTACCTCTAAAACTATTATTTTGCTAACATGTTTTAGTATCAATGGAAAGCTCTTTCTTTCTAGATATGCCTTTTGGGGGTTCGACAAACCTCTGCCTTCAGAGCTTTGCCCCACAGGCTATAAAATTCCCAATGTTGATCTTATGGAGTTATATTTCAGTCAGCTGATTATAATGTAATTAAACTTGTATTACATCTGGCTCTAAGCCTGCTAAATTCCCGTATGGAGAACGGAACATCAGCTAGTGTGATGTTATAGAATTATTCAACATTTATCAAAAGAGATTTTGTAACCTTAAATTATTTCAAATTTTGTTTGCCTTGATCTAGGAATGTGTCGGTTGCAATTTTCTTTGATTTATAATAGAAATTGATTGTCATTTCTCAGTTCTGGGAACTTTTTACACAAATTATTATAAAAATCAGTTTTCACTAAGTCTGCTATCTTGATAAGCATGCTTAGTAAAATTCATCAATGTTGATATACTGTGGTTACAGATTCAGCCGATGTTACCTGGTGGTGTTGTCATTTCAGACCATGACGTTTCGGTATTATCTTTAGTCTGATTCCATTAATAACCAGTCCTTTAGTATATAATGCTTATAAGTTATACTAAGTTTTTGGTACCGCTCCAGCGCACTGTAAAAACATTGTACCTACACCATTTTAAATTCTCCTTATGCAGCTTCCTGCAGCAATTAGGTTATTGAGCTATTAAACCATATCAAATCAAGAACAATAATTTAAGAATCATATTATCACCCTTAACTTGTCTTATATGGACTGGTCTTATAATAGACATGTCTTATAATAAACGGGATTAGGCAAACCTTAAGTGATAATGAATTAATGGTAAAGGTCCAATTGCTTTGCTTTTGTTTAGGTTCTCGTTTCAGTTTAATCAAAGTAGCATTATGTAACTCTCAGGTGTATTGTTCCTCAGGTGATGTGAGTGGAGGGGAGTGGTGGAGTAGTGGGTGGGGGAAGGGCGGGGGGGAGTGGCCGGCCCACCCCAGGCCCGGTGGGGAGGGGAGGGGTGGAGACGTCTCCGCTGCTGCATTACCCTACGTCCTGGCACACCCTGTACATGACCACCGGCCCTGTACACCGACTGTTGGCGGACAAGAGTACAGAGAACGCAGACAACCCCCACCCTCCCTGCTCTCAGCAATCCTGCGGCATTTGCTCTCTCAACCTGTGAACAAGCCTCTTAAGCCTAGTGTTGTTTTGAGTTGGATTACACTTTATAAATTTTAAATCGCCAGTTCGCTACAGTCAAAAGGTGTATTGAATTTAAGTATGTAACTAGGAATCTTTAAAATAGTTTCTGTTTTAAAAAACAACAGTTTTACAGAGTTTTCGTTGATAGTATGTTTTTGCCTTAATTGGTTCAGAGAAAGAGATGTTACACATACAACATCAGGAGTGATAAAAATGTACTCAGCAATCATAACATGCTCAAAGCTTAAAATTCAATTACGTCAATATATTGAATGTAATCCAACTCAAAAACAGTTCTCATTTGTGTTGGTTGTTCAGAATTATTCAGTGTAATTTGGAATTTGAATGAAAATCATTTCAAACAAGCCAATTTGTCGTTTGACATGTCGATTGTAAATTTTAACTACATCACGTAGAGTTTTGGCAGTACTCTGTGTAGCTCAATTGTAAGCCAAAGTTTTAAAATTACATGATGTTGAAGCACAAATAAATTTAGGGTATCTTAATTTTGTTGATCTTGTTAAATTACTTTTTTAATTCACCGTTTTTTGTGGTGTTTACCGTATACTCATATGGCCACTTTAAATTTATTTTGAAGTTTTAATCCAAAATCTTTTAAGTTTTATTTTAGAAATGGGGGGTTTTGCTCTTTGACGTTCTCAGAGAAACGCTTCTGAATGTGGTATCAAGTTTGAGGTCCACAATGATGTTATTTATATAATAAAAATGAAATTTTCATAAGCAAAGCTCAGTAACTTGCTTTTCATTGTTTCCATAAAATCGTTATGTACTAGTTGATTATTGTTAGTAGAGAAGCCTAAGCTTTTTGACTTATGACTCAATTTGTTCCTCATGGCATTACAATTGTTAATTTTGAGATGTTTTATTATATATTTATGTTATTTCATGTCAGTACTTAAATTTTATTATATACTTTTGAATTTTGGCATTAATATTTTCTTTTACCTATTAGTTACAGGCCCGGCCCTAGTAGTTTTGCCACTCGAACCAAAATTTGGGAGCGCTGACCTGACCCTCTCTTCCCCACAAAATTCCCTCAGGAAAAATGTGTAAAACACTTTCACAAAGTTTATGCAAATACATACTTGCAATAACTGTATCCAGTATATGCCTACAGATATTAGAATAGTATTAAAGATGTACAATTAATCTGCCAAGATTACTGGCTGTAGGATATAGGCCTACATATCCTTTTAGTTCATAGTAAGATTTTAATTTTTAAGTTATGTTTTGTGTTGATAATTGTTCAGGTTATTCAGTTTTTGATCTATCTTGGTTTAAAATCATCAGAAAATTTAGCTGTCCCATAGAATATGGTAGCAGCAAGGGTTGCCTACCCCAGGGTCGGGCCTGAGTCAAAATGTTGTCTTCAACTGTTAACATGTTCGCTACCTGTGAATTAACTATTTGATTCCCCAAAGTACAGAGATATCCAAACAAGGATGTCACAGTTAAAATAGGAATTATTAGTAAACCATTTTCTATTGACTTAAACTACTAAAAATGATCATTAAAAAAAATCAATATGCATCTTAACTCGGAATACAAAATTCCATAAATAATAATTTTTAATTCTTTTGGTTGTGGTATGAGTGTGTGCGGTTCGTTATGCTGTGGTGCATACTGATAAATACTTTAAATATATCACTGTAACTTGTTATATCTCAAAAGTCACAGGTATAAGAGTAAATAACTGACATATATGTGGGATGAATTCAATTTAACGGCTCGTGTCCCCCCTTCAGCTGTGAAGGTTCAGTCTACACTGAGTGGCATTTATGTTGAATATGCCGGTAGCGAACATTTTGATATGTAATCAACAAAGGATAAAATTTATGCAAACATTTTGATTTTTTACACATTTTGGTTGATATTATTCACATAAAGCACAAGTTGTACAATGTTCATTGAAAAGTGATTTGAAACTACTTCAGTTTCACTCTCCATTTTAAGTGTCAACATATGATCAACTACACACCTTAGGAGCATGTGGGAAGTGCTAATGCTCTTGTTTTAAATATGTAAAGTTCTGTGAATGACATTGACTTAGAAACTCAAAATAAAATATTTACCATATTCTGTAGGCCTTCACCTTTAAGTCGAACCTAATCATGTTTTAACAGATCTTTTAATTAAAGCACTGCCAAACCAAATTAATTTTAACTGGGACTTCTGGGTGTTTTCCATAATTATACTAGAGAGAGGACATATTTAAAGAGGTATTTTACATCTGTTTCTCGTCAGTAAACCCAAGGTTGGCAGTAAGTCAAGAGCACTAAATAAAGCTGGTTCAAATATTTAGTGGCTGGCAAACCAATCGTTGTAATAAAGTTATTATTTTGGCAACAGTTCATCTCAGTTGTTCAGTTATAGTTGTTTGTTATTCAATTGAGACAGTTCCATTGTTTATTATTCATTCCAGTGTTGTATATAAAGTTCCGTCTTCCAATCGGTGCTTGCTTGATGCCCGTCTTTGTAGTTGACTGTGATTTTACAAGTACTAAGCAATAATCTGATAATAAGTGCTGAGTGTTTGTTTACTCTGCTAAAGTTAATTTTTATTTTGATATTCTAGGAAATTTTGTGCTTCACTTTTTAATTTCTCAATTTCCAGTTAAGTTTTTAATGTGTCTAAATGTTTTAGCACTATGAAAGACATGTTTTACATTTTACACTTATCGATAGTAATTTAATTTATGTTTTAAGTGTCACAATTTAAATGGATATTGTTAAACAATTATGAATATTTATTACGTTTTAGTTAGATAATTAGATGTTGATGATTTTTTATGTTTTGTACTCTTCAAGTTTAGGAATTTGCGAGTTCCTTTATATATTTAGGAAAATTGTAATGTACAATGTAGAAGTCCTATTCTCCCTTGGTCATAAGAATCGAAACAAATTTGTTGTGACATTTTAAATATACCATTTATATTTATGGCAGTGTACTATTTAGTGTGTAACTGATGACAAAATATATGTATGTAATTTATTGGTTCATGCAATTTTTAACTCTGCAATGTTATTATTCTTGATATTCATTTGGAGCATTATATTTTAGTATTGACCTTCATCATGTTTTATCAGTTTCTTTTAAATTTGTTAGTTTGATCCAAAATAGTCAAGACATAGATATCATTCTTAATATAATGTAATTCTTGTTTTATTGTGAAATAGTTAATAAAATTTATTCAATACTTTTCAAATGAGTTTTTTTATATTTCTGATAAACAGTGTTTAACTGTACAGTTTCATTTATTCAACAACTACTTCAGTAGCATCAGAGATGTGTCACTTATGCAATCAACCCTTTGCATTCGGGTAGGGTGTTTCAAAAATGTTCCTCTGGGGCCGTATGGCCACTGTCAGTGGAAAACGCCATTTCCTTATCAGCTGGAGTTTTTTTCTGCTGCATTATTCCCCGCAGCTCGTATGGAAAAAGGATAACAAGCTACACCCGTTCAGGGCCTGAAGACAAACCATTGGTAATAGGAGAGGTTAAAGTACCTATGTTGTAGTGTGAGATGAATGATTTCCGTTACAACATATTAAGTTACAAAACCCCCTTTTGAATGGTGTAATCTGTCTGGTTTTATAAAATGAAAAGTTATCATGGTCTTGGGCTGTTTCAAAAATGTTCCTCTGGGGCCGTATGGCCACTGTCATACAAGTGTGCAAGTATTAACTTGCTACCTATGATAATAGCTTCTTCCTTATAGGAGAAATTCAAAGTGAGGTTGACCTTTTTGTTATTTAATTTACAATGCCTACTAATGTAACCTGGGGAGTAACCCACATGGCGAAATCAGCTCAATGCGCATACACCTGAGCGATTTGTAGCTAGCCGAGGTATTTTGCGTAGCAATACGTCCCCGAGGTCAGTTACGTTTCTGACTAAACTGCCCCATTAGATATCATCGTGAGAAACGTCGGCAGGGTGTCAATACGAACGGTGTGGAGTGGCCTTAGGGTTGGGAAATGCAATAATTTGGCTTTTACTCCGTTCATTAATTTTGCACATTACCACTACATACTCAGTTGTTTCCCCTGTATTATAATGGGGTAATTCCTTAAATACAAGCTATTGTAAAGGGAAATAATAATAATTCAAAAATAAACAGAAATATTCAATATGAAATATAATTGATTTACAAATTTTTAATATATTATAACTCCTATTACATAAAAATACCCCACTAATAAATATTTTAATTCAGTAATAAACCATTCACGCATAACAAATAGTTTGAAGGTCTTGACCCAGTGCGGGTGATATTCGCAGCATCTGCGTTCACGCGTAGAGTCAACTGAATACACAACTCCTGCATCTAAAGTTCTCTGCTTACCAGACTTTGTTGTGTTCCTTAATATTGCCGCTAGCTTGTGTGTGGATGTGTTTATCAACAAACCCGCTAGATCGTACAAGGGTGTATAAAATTGTTTAATCTGACATATTGTGTGCCGATGAGAGCTTGATATTCTGCTTTCAGTTCCGTTATATGATCGTGAGTTTTGGTTCAGATATGCGCAGTAAATTAAGTTCAATTTTTGAATCTACTATATTATTCGTAAATTAGCTTATCTTTATATATTATTTCTCAAGGGTGCTTTTTTCTCGATAGGTCTTATCTCCCTTGATAATTCATAAAAACCAATAATACAGCCATTATTTTTAAGAATACCTTCACTGCTAAGTGCGAAAAATAAACAATTCAAAACCATACAAATTTAACAGGTGATTCTCATTGATTTACCTGCCAACATACTGGAGGCACTGTTTTACAGTGAGAAGTCTTGACTAACCCAAAACAGGTGTTCAAATACACAAGACGTGCATAGGCAATTCTAGTTTTTTTTAATTTTTATTTTCATAATTTGTTAAATTTATATGAAAAAATATAGCTTTGTTTTGATACCAAATATTAGTAAAGTTTAGGTCACGGTGCTTGGTGCCTGGGAAAGGCGAGAAACCACTGAAATTTCTCATAAATAAAAGTAGACATTAACAAAAATAACCAAAACAAATATTTTAAAATAAATAAGTTAACAAAAATAACCAAAACAAATATTTTACAATAAATAAGTGATTTTTGCTTTCTGTTGACAAAAGTATACTGCAACACTAACGGTGCCAAGCCAAATACAGGCGAAAAGTCATTCCAGAGCATACGCTAACCAAGCCCCAAGCACTGTGCCCCGACTGTAGTGAACAATGGCCGCGTTCAATCTTTTAAGACTACACGCCTAGCTCCTGGAGTAGTAAATAATTCCGGCATCTAGGGACTATACTGTCATGTTTTGTACAGCCCCCAATGGGTTAAAGTCTAGAATAACTAGGGATTTTTCAAATTATAACAAACCATAAAAATCAGCTGTTCTAACTAATCTAATAACTAAATTAACGTAAAAATTATTGTTTTAATGATGTTGTGAGGAATTACCCAGCAAACCTGATAAAAAATCTGGAAAAGATGTTACACTACCATTAATATTATTATTTACAGTGTGTTGGTAAATATCGTTTGTAACTAGTACCCAGTGTTATTTCAGTACTTGATCGAATTTCTGCGCTCGGGTATCGCCTCACACGGAAAACACGATTGCGTACTGGAAAAGACCACTTTCGGCACTAGTGATGAAATATACTATTGTAAACTGGTAAGAACAATTTAAGTGCTTTACCACAAGCATGATATTGCCTTTTAAATTTGAGCTTTCCATCTTCCGATATACCAATAACACAGGTTTGATTAACGTAAGAGATTTTACACCTTGTTATGAGTTTCTATCGATGAACGTGAACTGGAGGGGAGAAGAGATCACGTTCAGGAACTTTGATTCGAAAGCCACTTCCCCATGTCTGTATTCCACTTTGAAGTTGTGCAGTATCTGTAAAGATACAATTTCAAAATTAAGGGTTGAGTTTAGAATTGTGTTTATTCCACTTTGAAGTTGTGCAGTATCTGTAAAGATACAATTTCAAACTTAAAATTGAGGGTTGAGTTTAGAATTGTGTTAAGTATAAATTAGTGATCTGTAATAGTTTTACCAGTAAAACACTGCCTAGAAAAATACAAGAAACTAGTTCTACACCACAGGAATTTGAGGTTAAAGCACCTTTCAGGTTATTATTGGTACAGAGTAGTTAAAAACAAGAGGCCGGTAACCAAGTTCTTTAAGGTGGTACTACACACTGTGAAACTGTGAGTCAGGAACAGGTGAGACATACTCATCGAACCATTCTACCACGCCCGGTGGTAGCAGCTAGAATGATTCGTCAAATGGGTTTAAAAACATAACCTTAATAATGTTATAAACCTTAAAATGATTATTTTCCCGAAATGTCAGCCTTCATACTGCATTATAGCTTAAAACGTGAGAAAAGCATATTTTCTTTTACAGAGAACAGGGGTGGACTGACCCACCGGGAAAGTTCCCGGGGCGCCCTCCCTGTATTGGCACCCTGGCGCCCTCCACGAAGGGGCAGATAAAAAAATATTGGGACAAAATCTAAAACCAGTTTATTTTAACTATCATAATTTAAATAAATGTCACATTGAAATAAATCAGGTTTCATATTAAAATTAATTCATTTAAAACTTTTGTTTTTAGCAAATTTCCCCTATAAGGAAGAAGCTATTACCGTAGTCGGCATGGTAAGACCTAGGCCCTGGACCTAGGATAACTTTTCATTTTGAGGTCCCCAGACCCCAAAAACACCATTCGTTCGAAACTGTATATATATAATGTCCGTGGGTGCGATAACTCTCGTAAAAAAGGTCCGATTTTGATGAAATTTGGTACAAACGTGTAAAGCAGCATTTATGACTTATCCGAAGGGGTATTTTGGGGGGGTTTTGTATCCCAAAAATGGGTTTTTTCAGTTTTTACACATAATTTTTGAAAAAGTGGAATTTTATTTTTACCATTGGAATCAGCTTAAAAATACGCACAATTTGGTGTTTTAATCATTGCTCTATGTCAATTGGTTACTGAGATATTGAAAGTGCTAAACACAGTACGTTGTCTAATGCTATTCTTATGGAGGATAAGAAAAATTGTATATCTCGCTTATTTATCAACTTATCCTGACGAAACTTGGTGTATTGCTTCATTTCATTGTGGTCTATTGATATTTGCACAAAAACCCATTTTTTGGCCGATAGTTCCCGTAGCAGCAAACCTGCATACTCAGCCCCATGTTATTCTTATAGAGAATAAGTAACTAACGTGTTATCTCCTTTAATTATGAACATAAATTAATAGAAACTTGGTATGTGCCTTTACCTAGTTGAGTTATATTGATATTTGTATAAAAACCCATTTTTAGTATTCCTTATTTCAGCAAACCTGCATACTCAGCCGCCATGTTATTCTTTTAGAGAATAATTAAAATGTCATAAATCGTTTATTTATGAATGTATATTGATGAAACTTGGTATGTGGCTTTATGTGGTATTAAGATAATATTATATGCATTGGAAATTCGCTGAGTTTGCAGGTTTGCTGCTACGGGGGTATTTAGATCCATTGTTGTACTGGGCCATGCAGTAGAGTCGATGACTTCACTAACGTCATCTTTCGTCGAACTGCACTCACTGACACTGTGCGGGAGCATGCTTTTGCCACATCGGCATCTTCAGCTGACTGGGTACTGGTTGGGTTTTGGGGTATATATAGATGATCCAGTTTATAGTGTAATGTCTGGAGACTTCTGGGGGTAGGTAGTGGTGTACCGAATGGGGTTAGGCGCAACGTGGGGTATCAATGGGGTTCCTGGAATTCGGGACTTGTTTGTTTCGGGCGGTCGTGGCTCTATTGTTCTGGAAATCCTTCTATTCTAGATTCTTACTAAGTTTTCTCATCCATGCGCTGTGCCTAAAGTGGTATTTTTAAATGTATCCATCCAGTGCTTTAAATGTTTTTATTCAAGGACTTCTAGTTGTTGATAAATTATCTTACCGTTTTTGCTCTCCCTGTATATATGAAGGCTTTGTAAAAAAGCCCAGTTTTTTGCTTTTATTTTCTTTAATATTTCCATAGTTTTATCCATGCTTCCAAATTCGTGGTTTTCATTGAAAATGTGAAGAGCATAGTGGGATTTTGGTTCGCTGTGTTTAGCAGAATTAATGTGTTCTTTGTACCTGCTGCGAAAATTTCTACCTGTTTGGCCGATATAAGATTTGTTACAAGAAGCAAATTTTAGTTTGTCCACGCCACTGTTTGAGAATTTGTCATCTGATTCAGTTGGTATATACAGTTGGTTTTGTTTTTTAGGTTAGTAAATCGTAACGGGCATTCACCTGCCAAGTGCCATTAGCTCTTTCAGCTGACTATTGTCTGCAGTTTTAAGTTAGTTGAGCTACTGTGTCATGAAATGATAAATAAGGTGAATGAGCATGGTGGTATTGTTGGGTACTTTTATACATTTTTTAATGTTATTATTTTAAATGTATAATTTTTAAAAGGTAAGTAGGCCTAGATAATCTAAACTTCAGAACCAGTACGAATCACCTTACACTTTAATATCCTAACCTAAAGGGAAATTAATATATCAACCAGTTGGCCAGTTGGAAAATTAATATATAGGATACTCCACAAATTATGTGAAAATATTAGTGAATTAAGAAGACATTCCTTCATGTTTAAAAGCCAGGCAGTGTGTGTGTTGTGAGTCTGATATCATCTTCGTTTTAGGTTTTTGATGTTCTGTGGACCATATTTTCTGACAGTTGCCTTCTAGTGAGATATATGTTAATTAATTTAGTTGTTGGTATCACAAATTAGGGTTAAAATTTTAGAGAATCACCATGAACAAAATTTCTTGCTTTTTGCATGCTGTCCCCTTGAACTGCAGTGTATCGCCCCCCCCCCCCCAAAAAAAAACATTTCTCCCTTATACTGGCGCCCTCAGGGCCTATTCCACCGTCCTTTTCATACCGTCAGTCCACCCCTAACAGAGAACATGTCTGCAAATGCCATAGTTCTTCTTGATAAACCAATGCTATTTGAATTCGAGTGAGTGTGATAAATATTGCCCGACTTATGAGCCAGTAAGTAAGATGGTTCTTTTTTTCTTTTAAAAACCTCAACTGCCCGTCCCTATAAGCCAATAGGCCTAAGCGGTACCGTGATGGCGCATTAGTTACATGGGCAAGCCAGTGGTGACTCATGAAAAAGTATCATAGCAGTCAGCCGGGATCAAACCTACGTTTGACCAGTCTAACTTGTGAGGCCAGCGCTCTACCTCTGAGCTACTGATATATATATATATATATATATATATATATATAAATCTGGAGCTATACAAGTACGGTTGAATACATGAACGATTGTGAGGTTAATATTTGTCACCTTGACTAGAAACGTCTCCAATTCCAGCATGGCGAGTCTCCTCCCCACACAAGACCGGGCCCCGATGCCGAAGGGGGCGAAGGCGTATTGGCTGTACGACAGCCGGTCGGCGTTCAACCATCTCTGCGGTACAAACTCCAGGGGAGACTCAAAATACAACGGGTTGCGGCACATGATGTAGTTGCCAGTCACTAGCTCGGTCTACAACAGAAATCATCTTTTAAAATAATCTTACTGGTAAAAGTATTTATTTAAAGCATAAAGAAAATACCCCCGTAGCAGCAAACCTGCGTACTCAGCGAATTTCCAATGCATATAAATGTATCTTAATACTACATAAAGCCACATACCAAGTTTCATCAATATACATTCATAAATAAACGATTTATGACATTTTAATTATTCTCCATAAGAATAACATGGCAGCTGAGTATACAGGTTTGCTGAAGCAAGGAACACAAAAAATGGGGTTTTATACAAATATCAATATAACTCATGTAGGTAAAGCCACATACCAAATTTCATTAATTTATTTTCATAATGAAGGCAGATAACACGTTACTTATTCTCCATAAGAATAACATGGGGCTGAGTACGCAGGTTTGCTGCTACGGGAGCCTTTGGTAAAAAATTGTTTTTTTGAGCAAATATCAATGGTCCACAACGAGATGAAGCTGTATACCAAGTTTCGTCAGTATACGTTCATAAATAAGCGAGATATAAAATTTTTCTTTTTCTCCATAAGAATAACATTAGACAACGTACTGTGTTTAGCACTTTCAATATCTCGGTAACCAATTGACGTAGAGAAATGATCAAAATACCAAATTGTGTGTTTTTTTAAGCTGAATCCAATGGAAAAAACTAAAATTTGACTATTTCCAAAATTATATGTAAAAAATTCGAAAAACCCATTTTTGGGGTACAAAACCCCCCCAAAATACCCCTTCGGATAGAGCGATCTGGCTGGTTTTCGAACTTAAAGTCATAAATGTTGCTTTACACGTTTATACCAAATTTCATCAAAATCGGATAATTTTTACGAGAGTTATCGTGCTCACGGACACACATATATATATATATATATATATATATATATATAAAACAGTATATATGAAACTGTATATATATATATATATATATATATATATATACAGTTTCAAACGAATGGTGTTTTTGGGGTCTGGGGACCTCAAAACGAAAAGTTATCATGGTCCCGGGCCTAGGTCTTACCATGCCGACTACGGTAATAGCTTCTTCCCTATAGGGGAAATTCGCTAAAACTGGATGAGAGTTGGCAATGTTACATATCTAAATTACAAAATGCATCAGAAGGGGGTGAAGTTCAACTCCACATTTTACTGGATTTTCGAAATCTGATAGTCTTATTGTCATGCTAGTAAGTGCTAAACAATAAGTTAGTATTTTGTAGTAAAGCTGAATCTAGTGGTCCAACATTAATATTTGAATAGTTAATAAGCATCTGAAAGCTCCATTTATGTAGATTTGCCTGGTATAAAAAACTCTGGGTTTTTCGATTAATAAATTTAGCACATAATTTTAAGATTGATCATACGAAAAACATCAAACATAAAATCTGGTAAAATTTAATATAGGGTTTTGTCAAGTCCAAAAAGTTTAGTAATTTAAATCCCAATGAAAGCTTTTATTTTTTGATTAACTAAATCATCAGTTTTCTTAAAAATTGATAACATCTGTTAACTCAAGACTGTTAATCAAATAGGATTTGCAAAATGTTTTGAAACTAAAAGTGCCCATTTGTTTGTTTCTTAAACTATAACGGTTTTCTTATACTTTGTTGAAAAAATAAGGGCAACAGATGTTGTTAAAAATGCTCTAACAACCACAATTACACATGTAAAAAATGTACTTCCTTGACCTCTCAAGATAAAAACTAAACCCTTCATATAACTTCATAAATGTCACACCGAGTTCTAATAAATTCATTCGCATATAGCTTACGGAATTAGTATATATGGAGCAACCACCAAGAAAACATGAACAAAATTTTAATTCAACAGAAAAGGGCATTAGGTATCATATTTAATCTAAAAAGTAAAGATTCTGAAAAACATATTTTTCTGAATTAGATATATTAACAGTTTATGGTCTGTATATTTATGAGACGATAAAATATGTTAAAACAAATAGCTTTTTAACAGAAAATAGAAGACATGGCTACAATACACGATCTCAAAGATATGTTGAGAAACACAGACTAGAAATATTTAAAATGAAACCTTCCTATAAAGGGATTAAATTCTTTAACTGTTTGCCTAAATCTTTAAAAGATGAGAGTAACATCTGCAAGTTTCTTAAATTGTTAAAAAAATACCTAGTAAAGGAAGCTTTTTACTCATTGGACAATTTTTTAAATAATAGATAAATTAAGACAATAGATTTATAAGGCTTATGTTGTTTATGTTATCTGTAAATATTCATGACTTGTTCATTGTATATACTGTATATGCTTTTCTGAATAAAGAATTTTGATTTGATTTGAATATGAGTATGGAAGCTTGGCTGCAACTTACCCCTTTTGGGACTCTATAACCTGAGAGAACAATATCTCTCCCAGCTGTGCGCAATGTTCCTATTGCAACTGGCCATAGTCTGGAACAAAGTTAAAAGGTACTTATCGAGTGAACTTATATCTTGAGATAGTTGTCATTCGCTGTTGCCAATCCAGCGCCAATTACAAGGGCCACTCAGAATGAACCTCCATTGCTCCACTATACAAAGTGAAGACGTAATGAGGAAAACTCCAAATACTTGCAAAGAAATAGGTCGGGTTAATCAGCATCCAGCCGTGGCAGCGTAATTAACATGGAAGATTTGTGCTGCAAATGAAAACCTTGCCAAATGCAAAGTGGCTTCTGTTAACAGATCCATTCCAACCAAGCAAAATTATTAACAATTTACCCAGATCACTGCACTGTGTACAAGCCCAAAGTCACGAATAAGGTAGTTTTTAAATAACAGGTTTAATTTTCAAGTGTGGCTGAATAAACTGTTTACAATAAAATAAACTAACTTTGATAAGCTACAGAATATTGTAGAGATCGCACAATATCTCCCTGCCTGCAATGAGCAAATGGAGGTTGCTTTCTTAGTTCTGTATCTCTTTCTGGAGTTACAAATTCCTAACAAACTATATTTGTTTCTCTAGTTTGATTTTATGATTTTATACTGTTACTTAACAACATAAGTGTCTTAACAACCGCACAAGGAAAAGAAGTTAAAAGTAACCATAAATGTGTGTTTTGTTTAACGTTTTAACAGGGACGTATATCAGTGTTTTCTACCTCATACATTCCTTGATGAAAGCGTGAACAAACGGCTGACCCTGAAGTGGTTCAGAGTGGACCTTCTCCACCAACCATTCTTGGCTGTTGGGGAACTTCGACAAAGCATACAAAAGTGTTGCTGTCATCCCTGCGATCTACAAGCAGTGTTTGAAAGTGAGTGAACATATTTATATACTAAACACGCATAACAAAAAATGAACATAATGTTTATGTGAAAGATTATTGGTACAACTGTAACAATTAGGCAAAGAATATTAATGGTGAAAAAGTAATTAACGCACTTTAATTCTTACCGATAAAAAGTTTATGGGAATGATGCAATGAAATCTGTTATTGGTCCTTGACGGCGCTTTGACTGGTCTATACTAGAACAGTGGTCGACATTAGGTACAAACAAATTAAGCTGTCACAGTATTGGTACGTCTTTTGTCTATCCAGTGTGACCAACTTCCCTTCCTTGGTTCCTCCTTGTCTCTTCTGGGGGCTTGACTGCCAGTGGAGCCTGGATACCTAGTCTAGTCCGAGTCCTTGGAGGGAGTGGTGGGAAGGGCCCTTACCCGACGGTCTCCGATCTGCCGGACTGGGAGACGAACCGTCCTGGGGCCCCCCGACTCCTGAGAGGTTGGAGGTTCTGTGCAATGGCGGTCCCTGTCTGGGAGACTTGGGGGATGTCCCGAATAGAGGGTGAATCACCCAGGGTTATGGGGTTCTGTCACCCATAGAGACTGGGAGCTAGGTAAGGTTCTCTCTCCCTTTCTGGAGCGAGACAGACTGACCCCGTCCCACCACCTTTTCTATCCCTCTTTTCCCTCCTTCCGGTGGCTGCATAATATCCCAAAGGGAGATCCTAGGGAGGGCCTAGGGCCTTATCGCCTAGGGAGGGCCTAGGCGGGTATGCCCGGGCCTCCTAATCCGCCCAAAAACAAACAAACAACAAATCTGTTATTCAATTTACAAATCACAGTGTAAAAGGCTTTAAGCTTATCGTTCAGCTCCAGTGAGATATTAAAATCAAATAAAAATCTCTTTGCGGTTGGCGTCAATACAAGTAATGTTTGGGCAGGCTTGAAAGCAGACTGGTGTGTAGCTATTTGTGTTGGTGGGTGAGTCTATGTGGAGGCCTCCGTTTGGAAGAATTCCATTTGGAAGTATCGAGAACTTTAGAAAGCTTACAAACGTGGAACTTTAGAAAGCTTACAAATGTGGAACTTTAGGAAGCGTAGACCCAAACTATATGTGGAATAGTATTAGGGATGGGTTCAACAACCGGAACGGAAAGTCACACAACTTTGATTGACATTGTATTTTATTTGTGGTAATCAGACGAAAAAAATGAGCTGTCATTTGTATTTGTCCGACAATCAGTTTCGGTTTTAGCATTTTGGACTGGGAACTGGCAGGACCCTCGGCCAGAAACCGAACAATAGACCAGCCATTAAGAATGGGACAACAAATGTAGGGTGACTCGGGGACTCGGGCCACTAGCTTTGTTCACTTATCTGTTTTCCTCAAGCTTTGTTTACTTATCAGTTTTTCTCATTCTCGTACATCCATAAATAGAACTCCTGTCAATTATACTTTTGTGTTAGTTGAGATATTTTGGGACTAGAAAGGAAGTGATTAGTTGTTGGGAGGAGTCTTATTTCAACCACTTCTTTTGTTAAATGTTGATTAGCTTGTCATTCGATATGTGCACAACATTACAATGCTTATTTCCAATACGAGCACTTACTGACAATGAAAAACCGAAACTGACATTGGACCATCGGTTCTCGTTTTCGGTTTTTTTGTAAAAAACCGGTAAAACCGACAACCGACTTTAACAACCGACATATCCCTAAATATTATAGTACACCTTAAAAAGTGTAAAAAAATGGGACTTAGCTTGGCGAAGACTACGTCAGAAATTTCCAAGTAAGGGGGTACCTATGCTTAGCCCAAGAATGAAAGCCCAGATACTGAATCCTCTCCACTCACATCAAGTGGAGCGTAGCTTGAGTTGCAGCTTCAACTTGAGCTACATGGATGTCATCAGACTTATGTTCCAGCTCTCTTAATTCATGCTTAGTCCTGCATATCCATTTATAGTTGCTAAGTTGCTTAAGACATCTCAAGGCAGTCAAACTTTAGGATTTGTTTGATTGATTAGAAAATTCAGTAATCTGAATTTAGCACTTTAAACTACAGAATCGCCAGGTGTCAAAAGATGGACTGAATAGTACAAAACCCAAGTAGTCTTGAGCCGGTTTTTTGTGCCAATTGTACTTTGCTGCCTGAAAGTCTCCCACACAGGCTATTGTCCCATGATGCCTGTGACAGGATAATAAAAAGTGAAATTAAGACTCTAGGTTAGGATGATTTATGACCTTAACAATTATGAACTGGAATTTATTTTTAAAAACTCTTACTTACCAAAAACAACTTAAATTCATAAAAACTCTCTTTCTTTTCCAATGACCAGGGCTGTAAAAAGACCGGATTTTTCTCGGGCCGCAATGGGCCCAGTGCATCACAGCAGTTTGCGGCGCTGCCAATGTCTTATCATTTAATTAGAGATGGACAAGCACTTGAAAATTAAAATTTGTCATAGATGATTACATTTCTCAAATAATACTAAACTCGACTTGAAGTTTTAAAATAGTCAATGAAAGTGTCATGTTTTACTGCCGATTCACAGTAACTCACTAACGTTAAGGGTTCTCGAACCGCATAATAACGGGCATAACACCAAGAGGATTGTATAAACTGGTTCATTATCGATTAACTGTTTAATGTCGGCTGTAAGTGACACTCAAACCATATAATATTGGTGTATAACAACCGGATCACTTAGTATTAGCCGCAAATTATGGTAGAATCACATCATTTTTGCCCAAATGGCGATTTAACAGTGTAATTTTTACCTAAACGATGAAAATAGGACCACGATATCGGCCATATATGACTTTGCGAATGGACCATGGACACCTGGTCAAGGATTTCAAACAGGGGTAGATATGGCAAGGTAAAGTGATATTGCCTGGGGCTTGCCAGAGCTGTCTATGACGCTGCCAATAACCTCAGAAATTGTATCAAGTATCAATCCTAAATTCTTTGTTTGATAATAAACACTTTCTAAATTTGTGTATGAGAAAACTCAATCAGTAATGGTAGTAATATATATATGGGCTATTGCATAGTTATAAATAAAACTAAAGGAAACAAGTGTACTGAAAGTCATCTTATACATAATTTCATACTCACGATTTCAACACCAGCCAGAAACATGTCCACGGCCATTACAACTGCCACGTCTCTTCCATCTTCCCCCTCGCTTATCAACTTCTGTAGTATGCTGGAAGACCTCCTCTGCTCAGCATGCAATACATATGACTCTGAAATACTGATCCCTCAGTTCAATCTTAGTTAAGATTAAACACACCTTTGAAATCAGATTATTTATTATTAAATACATTTTTAAGAATCTTTTAAATTGCATATTATACCCAGTAGCGGTTTTAGGACCATGGGTGCCAAACTTGTCATCGTATTCATTAAAAGAATTATTACAAAATACTATCACAACGTATTATTACATTTTACTTCCACAAGCACAAATGTTTAATAATAATAATAATAATAATAATGCTTTATTGTCATTAATCAATTGAAATAGACAACGTTACAAGAAATACAAGAGACATGCACATACCATTCTTCAATAACATACAATATCACATGCAAAATACAATATTACAATATCAGAATTCAAGCTAAATATAGCATGCCATACTAACTATGCAAATCTATAATTGTGATCAAGCCAAATTTATTCATGCTATATCCATATTCCAAATTAACGCATAATGCAAATCAAGCAATTTATTCACTTCAATATGACAGGCAAGTTGCAAGTATAAGGTAGATTTTCGACAAGCTTATAAACAATATCAATAAATAGACACAGTAGTTTGTAATAAAATGTTTCCTTCCAGAACCTTACTCAAAAGTGCCAGAGTTTTTTGTAACAAGGCGATATCCCATGTGCCAGGGGCGTCTGGAATTTTTTCAACATTGTGCGTGAGAACAAATATCATTCAAAATTAAATTCCTATTCTAAAAATAGTTTGCAACAATATATTGTCTCATGTTGTAAGCCTCAATCACTTTAGTAAATTAAACTAGTTTAAATATCTGCACTGTCAAAGTGATCCTAGTATCCTTAAGGATAACTTTGATAGTACAGGTATTTAAACCAGTTTAATTAATATATTGCCCCTTGAACGATACTTTGACAGAAAAACCAAGTAACAGAATTGAAAGTTAACCCACAACAATATATCGTTAATATAATAAAGGTTTATCAACATTTGTATACTAAAATATTGTGTTTTAATGTTATTTAAGATATATTTATGGAGATTAAATACTTTTGAAAATCGTTAAATTGTGATAACATCCACACACAATCAAGGTAATAATAGTTAAATACTAGCAACGGTTGATAGCTGTAAATACTATCCAAAACACCGAATGATATTTAATAAGTTAAAAATCTCTAAACACCGAACTCTCTAAATTACACCAAACAGTATGCTAATTAATTCCGCACTGGGGGAAAAACCCAATGAAAATAAACAACGGCGGGAAGGGGAAGGGTGATTGTTTCGAGATGTTTCTATTTTTAGACGTCCGCGTCTGACCTTCCGTCTGTCTGTCCTTCCGTCGCTGAGGGTGAACAGCGGCGGGAAGGGTGATTGTTTTGAGATGTTTTTATTTTTAGACATCCACGTCCGACCGTCCTTGCAGTGTCAAGGTCATCGCTCCCCATCACGCGCCCACGGCTCATTAGCGAAATGACAGACTTTCAGATTATGTTGTGGTTACTAAATTGTTTGTATAGTATTTATTCTGATAAACAAAGTAAATTAAATACGACTCTGGAGATAATTAAGCAAAATAAATTGTTATTATTGCTCTATTTATGTTTAGAAGGGGATGAATAAAAATAATAAAAATAAACCTTACGTGACCCCAGTTAAACCGCAACCCGATTAACCCGCTCCCGGATAATCGGGAGTTGACTGTACAACAAAATGTCAGAGCAACATCAATTTCGTAAAGAAGTTTCGCAGTCATACCTTGGCAATCAGAGGGTTGAGAATGAACTCAAAGGCTAAAAATACACAATCACTGAATTCTACCTATGTAAATGATCCAGGGCTGACACCATCTTGTCAAACGCTGCTTTAGAGAGGTACTTCCACAGATACGGAGACAACATGTCCAGAGGGTAGGTGGACTCGTGGAAGTCTGCCACTGCCTTGGTGATGTCACGGGCTTCCTCACTCATTGTACTGTGTAAGCACTCGAACCTGTGACCTAGCGCGACAGCTCCTAAAACTGAAGAAAACATGCTCATGATCACATTTTGATCCTCGACATATACAGGGTCTTCAAAAAGGTCATTGGAAACTTCGGGGGCTGGTAGAACTTAATCAATTTTAACAAATATTTGATATAGACATAGGTAGACAAATTTTCCGTTTAGCCGCTAGCCGCCATTTTGTATATTTTATAGGGGTGTGCGAGTACTCGAAACTTCGAGTTTTCGGCCGAGTATTTTAATACTCGACCTCGACTCGAAGTTTTGAAAACTACTCGAAAGTTCGAGCGAGTATTTCCTGCCGATTTCCGGACGATCGCTAACAATTGCGACCGGCCAAAATGCGTAGTAACGGCCGCGTAAAGCGATCGCATCACGTAAAATCGGCCGGAAATGACGATCGCTAACGATTACGACCGGCCAAAACGCGTAGTAACGGCCGCACAAGGCGATCGCATCACGGAAAATCGGCCAAAAATGACGATCGGGCCGCCTAATTTTGGCCGTAAATGATTACGGTATACATAATATCGGCAAAAGTGGCGACCGGGCTACTTAATATCGCCCGTAACTAACGATTTCGTCATATAATATTGATTATAAGCAATGTCTGGACCAGGTGATTATAAGCAATGTCTGGCCAAATGACAACCGAATCGCGTTTTATCGGGCGGAAACGAATGTCAAACAGTGTTTTGTTTGTCAATCCCATAATCCAGTTTGATTGTACTGGCCAAAACTTGGTATTGCTGCTCATGTATTAGTTAGAAACCATGTTTAGATGAGCAAATCTAGAGTGGTGTCCAAATCCCATTACACTATTTTAAACTACCAACCGATGGCAAATACTCGCTCGAAAATACTCAAAACTCGAAAATAATTGGCACTACTCGACTCGAATAAAAAAATCACTACTCGCACACCCCTAATTTTTTACAGAAAAGTTAAAGAACTATTTACGCTAAAAAAATAAACTTTGCATGTACGTTAAATAGTTAAAGAAGCAAATAATAAAACATTATTATTAAACTCTTAAATATTTTCAAAATGACACCCGTTTTTATGTTTTAAAGTCAAATAACAAAAAAGCCATTAATTTTATAAAAATTTTACGAGAATCAAAAAAGATAATGCCCCCGTCACAGCAAACCTGTTACTCAGCAAATTTCCAATACCACATAAAGCCGCATACCAAGTTTCATAAAAATATATTCACAAATAAGCGATAAATACAATTTTAATTATTCTCCATAAGAATACATTGGGGATGAGTACGCAGGTTTGCTGCAACAAGGAACAAAAAATAATGGGTTTTTATGCAAATATCAATAGAACTCATCTAAGTAACGTCACATACCAAGTTTCATTCATATACATTTATAAATAAGCGATATATAACATTTTAATTATTCTCCATAAGAATAACATGGGGACCGAGTACCTAGGTTTGCTTCTACAGGAACCATACGTGAAAATTTGGTTCTTTGTTCAAACAAGTACCATTTTTAAACTTCAAAATTAATGATTTTATACATACGTCTTAGGTTAGGGTGGCTCTAGGCCATGATACAGAAAGAAACTATGAAAGGAAAGGGAAGCCAGAGAACTTGCCCATTGAGAAGAAGTGGGGAGAATCAACAGGAAAGCTTCACTGGCAAAAAGTCACACAATTACACACATAAACTTGATAATTTTCGGGAGAACTTGTCTCTTTCTCAATCAGTTGAAGTGTTCAAAACAAGTGTGACGTTTGCCAGTGACACAGCTTTCCTGTTGATTCTTCACACTTCTTCTCAATGGGTAAGTTCTCAGGCATCCTTTTCCTTTCATAGTTTTTCTAATTTTAAACATATTTACGATACACTACATTTGTATTCTTCACACTTCTTCTCAATGGGTAAGTTCTCAGGCATCCTTTTCCTTTCATAGTTTTTCTAATTTTAAACATATTTACGATACACTACATTTGTATTCTTCACACTTCTTCTCAATGGGTAAGTTCTCAGGCATCCTTTTCCTTTCATAGTTTTTCTAATTTTAAACATATTTACGATACACTACATTTGTATTTGTTCAGGTCAATAAACGTTTATTATTATATAACTAGCGTAACACCCGTTGAAAAATCAACGGAAATTATTATCACAATCTAACATTAACAATAAATCAACAACAATTAAATCATTTCGTTCTGAAAAAATAACCACGGGAGTCTCAATAATCTCAAGTTGAGAATTATCTTAAGGAAAAGACGTTTGTATGTTATCAAAATAAATCTTTTTTCTCAATTTGAATATATTTTCCCTAAATTCACAAATAAATAAAACTCACAATCACCGATAACTAATTAGCAATAAAAAACAAACATTTAGCTAGAACAGAAACCAACTTTTTGAAAAGATGAATTTGTGTTGCTGTACTATATGAATAAAGGTTGATGTGATTGTTTATTGTATATAAATAACTTGAAAATATACACAACAATTTATAGACTTTTGAATTTATTTGACCATAAAAAACATTACATATTGCATATAGTACATGGCCAGAAAAGCTTAGTCTATGGTGATAACTATATAAAAGCATCCTGTGACTTACCTTCTAATGCCCACTTTTTAAGTTCTTTCCTGAAATCTGCAGGGACTTCATTGCTCTCATTTCTTATCAATTTAATCCTGAAAACAAGAGAGAACAAGAGTGTAGATTATTGTGTAGTGACGTAACATATTTGAACTAAAAACCTGAAATAATCATTAGACAGTAAACTTGTCAGAAAGTGTACATAGAGGTTGTTGAGTTTTTTTTGAGAATACTGAGTTTCCCAAGCCAAGACTTCTTTATGCAATGAAAATGCAAAAGTTCAGACATAGTTTTTATCCTATTCTTCAAATTATATGTTTAATCTAATGTATAACATTCTCGTGTCACAGTGTTTGTAACAAAACTCCTCCGAAACGGCTTGACCAATTCTTATGAAATTTTGTGTGTATATTCGGTAGGTCTGCAAATAGGACGTAAACTATTTTTTTTTCGAAAGGCGAGTGAGCGAACCGAACAAGCTCATATTGAAAATGAACGAGTATTTGACATAAAACAAATTCAATAACATTAGGACATGACAACGTCTGTCGGGCCAGCTAGTAAATATATGTAAATAAAGTAAGATTACAATATCCATATCACTAAAAGGATGATAAAGTTTAATTCCTCAATAACTTAACTTTGCTTATTCAACCTAAACTATCCCCGTTGCAGAAAACCTGCATACTCAGCGAATTTATAATGCATAATATATGTCTTAATACCACATCAAGCCGGATACCAAGTTTCATGAAAATCTATTCATAAATAAGCGATAGGGGCCTATATACAATTTTAATTATTCTCCATAAGAGTAACATGGGGCTGAGTAAGTAGGTATGCTGCAACAAGGAACACAAAATAATGGGTTTTCATGTAAATATCATTATCACTCAACTAGCTGAAGCCACATACCAAGTTTCATCAGTAAACATTCATAAATTAGTGATGTATACCATTTTGATTATTCTCCATAAGAATAACATAGGGGATGGTAAGCAGGTTTGCTGCTTATAGAGCAAAAAATAGATTTTAGGCTTATTTTTTCTTTATTTCAGTCATATATTTTGTTAATCATTAGTTAGGCGGCGTAAATATGTAGCTATGCATTTGTAGTAAATCTGTAGCTAAGCATTTTTCAACTACTCGACTCAAATTTTTGATGGTTAGTGGCGTAAATCAGGGTACACGGCGGGGGTCTCGACGGCCTGGAATCGATAGAATCGGAATCAACTTTGGGCCATCGATTCTCGATTCCGATTCTAAACCTGAGAATCGGTGGAATCGAGAATCGACACTGGAATCGACTCATCCCTATTATACAGTATAATGGTTGAGTGTCAATGCCAATGTGGGACTGTCAGATGTGTGTAGTGATAGTTGGGAGTCACCCTCAAACATGTCTATGATTACCTTTGAACAAACTCGTCAGTGACTTTGGAAACCACTGGTTTGTAAACATCGATGTTACTTTGCTTCATCATCAGCTGGTTGACTCTAGTCCGAAATTTCTTCCACTGCTGGCCTTGGCTGGAAAAAAACAAACATAGATGTATAACTGCCTTTTTTAGTTAATTTTCCATAAGAATAACACAGACTGCATGGTTCGCTTATGTATGAACGTACATTGTTTTAACTTGGTATATTGGTTCAACAGTTATGGTCCATTGACACTCCAATTTGTGGTGGTTCTCATTGCAGCAAACCTGCATACTCAGCCCCAAAGGAGAATAAATCAGATGTTATGATTCGCTTATGTATCAATATATTTTAGTGAGACTTGTTAAGTGGCTTCATGTGATACTGAGGTACAGTAGAAATCCGATTATCCGAGGTCCGATTATCCGAGCCACCGGGTTAACCGAGGCAAATACAGTAGTGTATATAGCCTTGGAAATAAATCGTAAATAAATAAATAAATAATCGTAAATCGATTGAAAAATGTAGCGGCTGTGGTTGCTAGGTCGAGTATTACAAGCTACTCCTATTGGTTGTTGCTAGGACCAATGTCTTATCGGTCGACTGTGTTCGCGCTAGAGATGGGAATTATCGTTGTTTTCCGGCAACGGTTGTAACGACAACGCAGCTATCCAATAACCTGTTGCGGCAACCTGTTATTTAAATAACGATTGCCAACTCTAATAACGGGTGTAGAAACGTTATTAGAATAACAGGGAGTTCTCCGCAACGTGTTGCCGCGATAACGTTGCCACGGCCGCAACACTGTTATTCATCCTGTTATGTTAAATAACACCCATCTTTAGTTCGCAGTTCGCGCCATTGTCTCAGTCTACGTCGAACTGATTAACCGTGTGCTTCAGTCCCGTTTTCAATCAGTGTGTTGTTTCACAAATATGAGTGGTAAACGTAAAAGAGTTGTGGTTTCTTTGGAAACAAAATATAATGCAATTAAGAGATTGGATAAAGGGGAGAGTATTAAAAAGGTTTATTTAATCATAAATCACTTATTACTGTATTAATAAACCGTATTCTCCAGTTTCAATACGATTTTTGTCTAATTATAACCTATAATTTTTACCGCCGTGTTATCCGAGTTTTTGATTATCCGAGGTAGTCTCGGTCCCGTTTAGCTCGGATAATCGGACTTCTAATGTACATAAGCATTGAAAATTTGCTGAGCATGCACGTTTGTTGCAAACGGAGGCATATTTTTTTTATAAAATCAAATATTGTCTATCGAAATACAAAACTTCCTTTGACAAAGATCAATCAGCGATAAAAAAATCAATATCCAAAGCAAATGACAATTTGAACAATTTTAAGCAAAGTACTAGTTGAACCCTCAAAATGCCACTCTTTTGGCTTAGGCCACATTATACTGAAATAGATCAAAATGCCTACCTGTTGATCGACATGTTAGTTAGTCGCAGGGACAGTTGGTCGACTTTAAAAAAATAAATATTAATAATTAAATAAAGTCCTGAAACCCACTGATCGACATGTTAGTTGCTCGCATGGACATTTGGTCGACTTTTAAATAAATAAATGTAATAACAGATTGGCTTGAGAGGTTAAGTGAACTTTCAAAGATACTTGCTGGTACAAAACTTGCTCGATGTACCAGTTGCTCGCGCCCCCCACTCTTTGTCTCTAAGAGGGAGGAGAGGCGGATATACACGCGGAATTACAGGAACAGTCCACTTCCGTTCATAGCTGTAGACGTGTCCTAGTAGCGGAGTAACGTAGCGTGGAGCTGATCATCACCTCGTCACGGAGCAGAGATACCAACACTTAAAACAAAAATTTCCCATATGATAAAAATTTACCTGTTAATGTGACTGTAGTTATATGACACTAAATAAAAATAGGAACAAAATGGTTTAATACTATTTCGTTCCCATAAGATTCAATTTGATAATTGTATCAAATAACACAGTGGTATTGTAGTTCACATGTAGGTGAACTACATTTTTTGGAGTATGGTTTTAGGTTTTTATGGTTTATGAGTAGTGGGGCCACCTTGTGGATCGGGCCTCTAAGCAATTGTCTTTTAGCCTTATACTTAAATCCCGCCAGCCGTGTAATATTTTCATAAATAACGGAGAAATTGCCTATCAAAATACTCCTTAAAACGTTATTTATGAAAATAATATAAAGATTGAGCTATCAAAATGTTTGCCCTTATTCGTAGCCACGGCTGGATTTAAGCATAAGGCTACAAGACAATTGCTTCGAGGCCCGATCCACAAGGTCGCCCCACTACACATAAACCATAAAAACCTAAAACCATACTCCAAAAAATGTAGTTCACCTTGGCAGTGGACGGCAAGGGGGGCCGCACTACATGTTGAGCCTAGGGGTCTACAGACCCTATATCTGGCTCTGAACGTATCTAGGCATAAAGGGTTTCGTCAGTTAACTTTTGAAGGGTACTGGCTGCCCCTAAAGTTCAATATCTGTCTATCCTATACTCTAATATCAGTAAGGTTAGCTTGCTTACAAATCTGATTTAAAAAAAAGACTCCAGTGATGTCCTAAAATGTTGGAAATATCTAACTTTTGGGATAAAAATAAGTTGCAGGCAGGTGTCATTCTCTTGGTAAACTCGAATAATATAATAAATAAAAGTAATATGAAAAGTAAAATATGCAAATTTACCTTATGGATTTTAAAATCCAAACGAAAGAATCATAACAACTGTTTGTAATCAATCAGTGTATTTTAAATCCCATTGAATGAAGAATACATATAAAGCGGTCATGTACGAAATGAATCGAAGGGATATTGAGCTATAAAAACAACTGGAGTTACTTAAAAATGCGGAAAAGAGACAAATATAAGCTAAGCAAATTTGCTCGCCATTAGGAGGACGTGGTGTAAAATTACTCCGTTCATATGAACAAACTGTCTGACATGGATTGAGCAAAGGTCGGTCTCCCAGTGACTTGACAAATATTGTAATATGTTTATTATAATTGCAGCTGTTAGTACAATATTGTCAGGTTGTAGGTTACATGCAAGGAATATACCTAAAATCTGTCAATTTTTCTGAACGCCGCTTACAGGGCCATGAAATTTGGAGTTTTTGTTGTTGTTTTATTCATTGTGAAAACTGGAAATGGTGTTAAACGATATGAGCCTAAAAATAAAATAAACAAAAAATGGCTGTAGTGGAATTATAAAATACTTTTTCCCTTTGCCGTATGGAGGTACGAGAATCTTCTGGGTGATTTCACTTCATCGTGAGGGCTTTCACAAGACAATTAGGGGACTGGGTAAAACATTCTGTGGGGGTCCCAGAGACTCCTATTTTAATGTATTGGTAAATTTTCTGAATTTACTGAAAATCGAGGGCCCCTGTTGTCCTCCCTCGAGGCGGCCTTGTTCATCGCTTGACTGATTAAATTCTGTACGACGTTTGGTAATGTACCTCTTCCAAATATGGCCTACTGCTTTTTGGAAATCCGATTAGATTATATCCCACTAGTCATTAAAACTATCAAGTTTACCATCACGCACAAAAAAAGACAAACCCATTAAAGCACAGACTCAATAGCCTTACAATTCTTTGTTAAGTAATTCTTGAATGAACCTGAAATATCGTGAGAATATCTTAGATACTTTATCACTATAATTCAACATATAATTTAACATATGCCTTCTCCTACTGCGAGAATCTTTTTAGGCCCTGACCCTACGGGACATAATAATTCCCTCGCCAAAATCTTTTTATTGATAGTCTATCAACTTTATAAATAATGTTAATCATCATCATCATAATCTTATCAAGTGGACACACTGAGTTAAAATTTAGTAGAATGATAGATCAGACACCATAAAAAATGTGTACTAATAATGTAATACTAAAGACCGCCCAATGGTCGAAATTCGACCAAATAAATAAAACAAATTGTTTAATATCTAGTGGGTTCTGTTCTACTCACCGTCTCTCTTTCCCTCCCCCTCCCCCACCCTAACCACCAGGTATTTTTTTTTAATATGGAGTTAAAACGGATAGCAGAAGAGCATAACCATTCCAGGAATCAGTAGCCTTTTTATTTATGCCTAAAACCTATTCTCTCCCCGTCCATCATCCTCCCCCTCCTCCTCAGAAACAGGTATAATTTATTTTAATGTAGAGTTAAAATGGATAACGGAAGGGTGTTACCATTCCTTTAGTCGGATATTTTTTATTTACATAAGTCCTGAATTATATGTTCTTTCTGTTGTAAAAATAAAATTGATAAGAAAAGGGTGTTACCATTCAAGTAGTCAGTAGCCTTTTTATTTATGCCTGAAACCTCTCCACCTCATCTTCTCCCCGACGCTCATTCTCCCCCCTCACAAACAGGTTTAATTTATTTTAATGTGGATTTAAAACGGAGTCCTGAATTATCTGTTATTGCTGTTGTGGAGTGAAAACAGAAAAGATCTTATATTAGATAAGATGTTAATTGAAACGCGATTTAATATTGAAAGCGGATGTGATAACTCAAAACTATTTATATTTCTTGCAAGCAAGTCTTATTGTTCTTGGAGCTCTTTCATAAACATAATTCATTACTTTCATAACCGATCAGACGACGCTACAAAACCCAGCAGATTCGATGATATATTGAAATTTAGTTTAAAAGTGGTTATTTTTTTAAACGGTAATACTTTTAAACCACAATAGTTGTCTCCAATACCACCTTGGCCACAACCAAATTAAGGGACTTGCCCAATAGTATTAAAATATAATAGTTGTCCGGTTCCGAGCAAGTTTGTACCAACGAAATATAAATAATGTAGTGTTCTCTTCTCGTGTTAAAAAAGTAAAGCCTCACTGGAGGATATTGTTGTAAACAAATCATCTGGTCAAAGAGTAATAAAGACTAACATAACTTGTGAAGAGAGGATTTGATTGGTTCAACATATTGTTGCCATGGATACTGGAGGGTATAGAGGGTCAAAATTGCGGTCAGCATGTAGGCACAGATTTTTACCCCAGAAAAGACCTCTATAGATATACATCTCGTTGGATTATACCCAATGAAAATTTACTTCAGTTGTAAACAGTCCAAACGAAACATCTCGTAACGGACGATAACATCTGAGAATAATTTGAATAACGTCCTTCAATCAACATAAAGTTTATACTTCTTCTGCCATTGCAAAGCGCCACAGTTTCGAAAATTCAGCCATTTACAGTATTTAAGTGATGTCCTTTCTTAAAATTCTTAGACGTATTGCAAATCTACGTAAAACTACCTTTCATTTGACACCTCAATTGTTAAAATCCGTCCATATGTTATCGAGTTAAGACTGTGAAGAAAAAAAGCCCTAGTGTATTAATATATAGAAAAGCTAGGCAAAAACTAATATTTACTCTATTAACAACAACATTGGGTACCAATTGGCCGATGTGGATATCGATATACAGTGTTCGTATAGTATCCAAACGATACACTGTTCGTATAAACACCAAACGATTATTTCAGTTCGGTATCAAAACATCAATATTTTCCTCCCACCACGTCTACAAAGTCTCCACTTCAGAAGGTGCGTGTCGCTTTTTAGCTGCTAGTGTGGGCAGCAAACAGTTCAGTGGGCGCGGTCAGATTTTGAAATCACGAATAACCAATACAAATTATGCTGTATGGTGTTGTACTGCATAACAAGTTAATTGGACTAGTTCTCCAAAGTGTCAAAAGGTAGGAGCACGCGTCACCATTGGTACTGCTATATAAGCCATAACATCAGGGAAATTTTGTTACAAGGTTCAGCGAATTACTTGCCGCACCTGCGTCCTGCGTGTTCCCACGTGCAGCCAGTCTAACATTGGGTTGGTGGGGCGACTATACGCTTATGCTATAAGCTCCGCCTCGCCCCTCTTTGGAAGGCAGAGTAGGGGCGTGAGCAACTGGTACATCCAGCAAGTAGCCAATCTGTTATTACATTTATTTATTTAAAAGTCAACCAACTGTCCATGCGAGCAAATAACATGTCGATCAGTGGGTTTCAGGACTTTATTTAATTATTTTGACTTATTTTCTAAAAGCCTACCTACCCTTCATGTCGACCAACTGTCCATGCCAGCAACTAAAATGTCGATCAGTGGGTTTCAGGACTTTATTTAATTATTTATAGTTATTTTCTAAAACCCTACCAACTGTCCCTGCGAGCAACTAATATGTCGATGAACTGGTGGGCCCCCTAAAAATGCAAACACACAAAGAGGAGATGGTGAAAATCCATAACCTTTTAAAAAAAGTATCTTACTCAAGTAGATGTCCAACACGAGTATAGGGCTCAGGTTGTACGTGCTGTCGGTAGAACCTGGTGCTCTGCATTGCATCGCGGACTGGAAACTCTCCTTCAGTACGAAACACCTGAGTAACAATTCAAATGCTAAACATTTTAGGACAACAAAACGGCGAGGATCTATTAAAATAAAACTGTTTGATCGTACATGTTTGCTGAGAAAAAAGGTACCTACATAGTGTCATGAATTTAAATATGGATATTTATGTATTTTTTTATATTTATAACGATTATGCATTTACAATAGTTTTCTTTATAAGTATTCTACCTTTGCACTGAGTGCATATCAAGTCATGCCAGATGATGTAAATAATTTATAAATTAGGTCTAATTAGTACAGTGAGCTGACAATTGCCAAACCAATAAGTTATTGATAAACGAGTGCATGAAAACAGAGGAATGGAATAATACACTTGAATACTTGCTCTGATTAACCATTTCAGTGCTAAGCTTCTGCGGAAAGTAGTTGAATCTGTGATATTTTGTTCATATTTTAAATATCTTGAACACCTGAACAGTTTACATTAGGAATAATTAGGAAAACATGTGATCAGATGTGCAAACTCACAAAGAATTTACTCTTCTTGTCAGCATGGACCCTTCTTGTTCACTGTTTGCTTAAGGTCCGCCCTTCAACTCTGCCACAGACAGATGAACTCTCCACGAGTTGCATATAAAAACCACCAACTGATAGGATTTGAACCCTTGATCCAAGTGTTACCCTCGGGTGAGAGGATAACGCCTTAGACCGCACAGCCACTGATCAGACACGCAGATGTAGCGGACAGGGTGGTATCCCCCCACAGCACCAAGCCCAGACCCTAGACAAGATAAATTCAATTTGTGTCTAAAGGTAGGGCCATGGTGCTCGGTGTCTGGTTTGCGCATGCGCATTAGTGGCTTTCCCACTCGACACGTCTCAGTTCAGTCAGCTTACCACTACGCAACTTTCTCTCTAAACATTTGTTTTGATTATTTTAGTCACTGTCTACATTTATGCTGATAATGCAAATTACATGAGTATAACATATTTATTCATTGATTATATTTTGTTATTCTATAATGTTTCCTGACTACTCTTTTATTTAGTTCCGTGTTTATTTATTTGATTGAGAAATGAACGAATTTACCAAATCCAGCAAAAAGCTTAGTGGCAATGACACAAGTGATAAACGGAAAAACACGCAAGGTCATAACCAACGTAATGTTTCTTCGGGTCACTCGGGACTTGGGAGAGCGATGCGGCCAGTCATTTTACAATGTGGCCCTAAATAATCAGCTGGAATAACTCAAGTGGAAGTAAACTACCGTACCCATTTATAACCTTGTGTTTGTCTTCGCTTGCTTTTACGCGACATAACAAACGTGAACATCATTAATACAAATGACCATCAGTTTCCATCGCCATTAATATTTTGTTTAAAACGACTTTGTAAATATTTAGTTTACAACGACTTTATAAATATTTCATACAGCTGGTTTGCAAATGTAAATAAAACATACAGTATATAAACATAGCCTAGCACAAGTCAAGTCATTAATAACATTACAGTACTGCAACATTTTGACTTGACTGTACCCAACCATTGGAGGGGAATAGTAGTAGGGGTATTCACTATCTCTCTTGCACTACCTCTCCTACACACTGAGCACCGTGGACCTGTACCGGGGGGATACCACATGTCAGACGCAAACTGTAAACTATTCAAAATTCATGAATGGTTACAGCATAGAATCCATATTGCCATGCCCCTTCATATACGTTATTCTAACACACCATACACCATTTATTTTCCAAAACACTATACAACCAACACTAAAAACTTGGAGCACAAACCTCAGCCAAATCTTTGGCATTTGAAAGAAATATCAAAGGAGCTTTCCCTAGGATTCCTTCGAGTTTCACAATGTCCCCATGCCGCTTATGTAGCTCCACGTGAAGTTGAGTTGTGTCCAAATTATTCAAGTCACCTGCAAATTTCCCACTTATAAAAAATGTGTATCAAAATGTAACACAAGTTATACCTGTATGTTATACCTGTCATTCTGGAAGAATATCCAGTGAAAAACAAAACTCTGCCATGGTACTCTACTTCCCATTATCTTTTTAATTGGTAACCAAAGGTGGGAAACCCCCACAGTTCACCTATTTGCTCTAAATTCCCTATGTCTATGAACTCAGCCCCAATGGTTTAAATGAAATTAAGAATAGATAAAACCTCATAGGTATATTGCTTTATTAAAATTAATAATTTTTTAACTTGGAAAGTGGCATCTTTTGGCAGTGAGGTAGAGCCTACATATAACTGCATTGCAAACTGCATATAACACGCAGTAGCAGATTTTCTGCGAAGGGCGTGTTAATTTTTAATATGACTATTTTATCGTCCCACTTGTATTGACTAATAGGAGCACTGATTGTTTTGTCATTTTAAAATTCTTGTATTAACTTGTATGTACATTAGTCTGTAAGTAGGTTTGCCATTGAAATGTAATAAAATATTTAAAAAATGAAGACTTATTTTGGTGCTTGAATTAAGTGTATAGCTATTGTTTTCAAGATTGGTTGTACCGTAGTTAATATATATATATGATCTATATAATTGAGTCAGTATTGTTTAGCTTGTTCAAATTCAAACTAATTAATTGATAAATTAAAATCCCAAACTTGTCTGCGAATCGCTAACCAAACCCCCAATATGTCAGACCTACTTTTGTTATAGACCGTTTTTTACTAAATCACATGTTGGCCATCATTAGTGAATTTCCAATAGAAAAGTGAACTATTAGCATGACCTGCACAGTGAAACTTAAGCCTGGGAGCACCACCAGCCTAACGTGACCTCCTAAACACGTTTTGATGGGTCGCTAACAACTTCATATATAGCCTATATATATATATATATATATATATATATATATATATATATATATATATATATATATATATATATATATGTATGTGTTCAAAATCTAGCACTTGCAATTTTTGTCCGATTTACTTGAAATTTGGTAAGAACCCTCCCTTCTGTAAACAGCTGGACAAGTTCGTTGGGCAAAACAATCGGATAACTTGACATTCTAGCACAAGTATATTTACCGAGTTATTAAAGGAAATGTTAGCCTAATTGTAGGAATGATGTTAGATCAGCTGTTAGAAAAGCTCAGCTGGGCTCCACATGTTGATATGGTGACCAAAAAGATATCTAGAGTTGTATTTTTATTGCAAAGATTGTTAAATTTTGTTCCACAGAAATATGTTATATCCTCATACTTTGCATTTTTTCAGTCAGTTATAAGATACGGTTTAATTTTTTATAGTCAGTCAAGTAAAACTAAAGATATTCTTCTAATTCAAAAAAAGATTGTTAGAATATTAACAAATTCACCAAGGGATTCCCACTGTAGACCTTTATTTAGGGACTTTAATATTTTAACTGTATACAACCTATTTATTTTTGACACTACCCTATATATTTTTAAAAATATTGATAGTTTTAGATTAAGAGACAATATCCATTCTTATACAACAAGAAGTCACTTTAAAATTGATATACCTTATTGCAGGTTATCGAAAACTCAAAATAGTCATGTAGTTTTAGGCATGAAATTCTATAATAAGTTACCCAACTCAGCTTTTAATGTATCTTTTAATGTATTTAAAACCAGGTTTTATAACTGGCTGATTTTAAATCCTTTTTATTCAATTTCTGAGTTTTTAAATTTTAATAATTGTAATATTATATTTTGAAGTAGCCCATTACATTAAGGAAGGAATTGTTTTTATTATTGTCTTTGTTTGATTGGAATTTGTATTGCTGATCTGGATGATATTTGTCATATGTTTTGTATTATTTACTATGCAATTTGTAGAGATTGTTTATTATTTATGGTATTTAATTTTGACTTTGTCTAGAACCTGTATAGTGTTGATGACAATAAATATTCATTATTCATTATTCATTGAACGTTGAAACGTGAAGCCAAATTCACGAAGAACCACACCATACAGTTCGGGCCACGGTGCTTGGCGCCTGGGAAAGGTGAGAAACAACTCAAATTTCTCGTAAATTAACGCAGACAATAACGAAAATAACCAAAACCAATGTTTTAAAATTAAATAAAGTAATTTCGCTTTCTGTTGACAAAAGTATACTGTAACACTAACGGTACAAAGCCATATAGAGGCGAAAAGTCATTCCAGAGCATACGCTAACCAGGCGTCAAGCATTGTGACCCGACCTGTACCTAGGTCTATATTGTATAGGTGTAGTATGTTAGACACCTATGTCTATTTATGGTATTATTTGTGGTTTTTAAATTTTAATAATTGTAATATTACATTAACCCTAGCCGTGGCCATATGTCGTTAAACGATAGATTTTTGTGTTGCCTTAAAATGGCCACTATCGCAAAACGACAGTCCTGGTCGAAATTTTTTTAACGGTAAAAAAACATTAATAGTCAACTCAGAAGTGAACAATATTTATACCATTCGAAAGATCACATTCTGAACTTTCATTTTATTACATAAATGAACCGTTTACAAGTTGTATAACAATGTCCCGACGATTATAATTACAATGAAATTTTGGCGCTACGCCATTCCTGCAGTCGACGCTCGGAAAATGTAAAAACACGACTACTGTGGAATTACCCTGCTCGGGTAATTTTTGTCTTAGGATGTTGCGGGTGGTACCACTGCATAGCCAAAGAGTTTAGTTTCACTGTGGTATTGATTTTTAGAACGAAATATTGATTGCACAACAGTTACGATTTTATGAACACAGCTGTTTTCTGACTTTTTAACAGTTGGCCATCTGACGTTATGCGACAGATTTTAAAATACGAATTACATCCAGTGCAAGTTATAAATACTAGTCATATAATATTTCATTTTGAAGAGGAAGAAATTTAGCTTTTGACATTGGCAGCCTTGCGCATCATCATTTCCGCCTGCGCTGTGGGAGAAGAAGGAAATACGTCACTCTTCTGACATATAATGCGTCGTAGAAGTCGCCATCACATGATTCTTTCGCCGTGCTATGTGAGTTCGTGCTCGCTTGGTATCCGTGAATTATTGCTAAATCGTTTATTATTTCGGAGTGTTAGTGTTAGTGAAGTGTATGTGTGTATATAACAGTAATCTTTATGCATTTTATTATGCATAAATATTACTGAAGTGTGTGAAATAGTGTTTCTAAAAAGTTGTTTTTCTTACAATGTCTCGAATGTTCGATTGTGATAATAAACCAACAGGATAACATAATAATGGGACGGGGGTGAGTAATTATATTTATTTTTATTACTTTTACAATTGTAAGGTAGGATATATTTCATTTATTGAGTAGGCCTAATATAAAAAATAACAACTCGCTTCGCTCGCTGGGGGCTCCGCCCCCAGACCCCAGACCGGACCTACAATCACACGTTATCTCTTATATAATATGCCACTACCCTGTGTATATGTATATTTATATATTTTATTGTTTCTAAATACCTGCAGGAATAATATATAGATATAATATACTAAATGTATATATAGTATTTGGAGGAACAAATTTCTAAAAAAAGTTATATACTAAATACCGTAGAATTTTTTTTCCAAATACCCTAAAATTTCCAAAATTCATCTAATCATAAGTGATATCAATTTTTTACCTTCAACTTTATGACTTTTTTACATTTCTTATTTCATTATCTTTACAAATATATACATATTATTATTAGCATATACATATTTACATTACCTATTTACAGTACTAACTAACACTGTACAATTTTGACGTTTTGCGGTTTTCCGTATATACTTACATAATACTTACAAATAAAATTCTTTCCCCAACATATTATACATTTCTATGTAGGGCATTGAATGTCCTACTAAATGTATATATAGTATTTGGAGGAATAAATTTCAAAAAAAAGTTATATACTAAATACCGTAGAATCTTTTTTTTCCGAATACGCTAAAATTTTCAATATTCATCTAATCATAAGTGATAACAATTTTTTACCATAAACTTTGACTTTTTTACATTCCCTATTTCATTATCTTTACAAATATATACATATTATTATTAGCATATACATATTTACATTACCTTTTTACAGTACTAACTAACACTGTACAAATTTCACATTTTGCGGTTTTCCGTATATACTTACATAATACCTACAAATAAAATTTTTTCCCCAACATATTATACATTTCTATGTAGGGAATTGAATTGTCTACAAAATGTATATAATGAATTTTCCATAAAAAATCGGACAAAAAAGTTTTACCGAGGCTGCTTTTGAAATTTCAAAAATAAATTTCAATTTTTTTTTATTTTTTTTACTTCGCTGAAAAAATTATCTCTTAGATCTTTTCTATTTGACTATTACATGATGCCCCTGTTCTTTCTGAACAAAAAGAATATGTGGTTGGCTATGTTTAGTTCTCATTTCAATTTTATACGAATTTTCAAAAAAAGGTCTGCAAAATCGCCAAAATTGGTTGGCCATTCTACAGTTTTTGGCTGGCCACTGCTAGGGTTAAGGAAGGAATTGTTTTTATTATTGTCTTTGTTTGATTGGAATTTGTATTGCTGATCTGGATGATATTTGTCATATGTTTTGTATTATTTACTATGCAATTTGTAGAGATTGTTTATTATTTATGGTATTTAATTTTGACTTTGTCTATAACCTGTATAGCCTAGTGTTGATGACAATAAATATTCATTATTCATTATTCATTAATGTCTAAAACAATGTAACTGTATCGTTAAAGACGATTAATAAAAGAGGTAGCATGCTGACAAATAAACCACAAAACAATAAACAGACTAGCATTTACAGATTGTCCCAGTTTCTACATAGGGCAAACGTCAAGAACATTTAATATCTGATTTAAAGAGCACATTCCTTAACGGTCATACTGCATAAATGTAATAAGGGACAGTTCATGACTACGGTAGAAGAATATGAAATTTACAAAGCTGTAAAACAAGAACCACAAAATGTTTTGAACGATAAACTCTATTTTGCTTCAAACATTATCTATGATACAGCAATGAAAATAGTCGAGGGTAGAGGTAAACAAAAGCGAGGTCCTGATAAGGAAGATTAGGGGGTAGGGAATGAGGAAATAAAGACACCGGCAGTCAGTCTAGACTTGACATCCGTACCGCACCGTTCCTTCCGTCCATTGTTTTGGCCAAAATGAGTTTACGTGTGTTCGTGTTTGTTTATGTGATTTTTAGTGCCTTCAATGTTCTTAGTGGTTTTTAAACAACTGACATGTTCGAGAAATAAACAACTTTGATGTTTGCCTGAATCCCACTAGTGGATTGAAACCGGTGGATAAACACAGTATGCTGTCTTATGGGGACTTTATACTGGAAAAGCATGTTTTTCATATCTTGATGTAATTTTATTACCCCCAACACCCCTATACCAACTTGTTTTCCTGACTATAATTCCTCCTCGTAACCCTATAATATACAACATTGCCATCCTAATAGTGAATTTAAATATAACCAGGAGCATCAGAACAGCCAAAAATAACATTTTTCAATTTAAAAAAATGTCACCAGAGTTGGTTTAAGCCCTTTATTCGATTTTTTAAAGGTTTTAATGAGGAAATTCACTTTCCTCACATCAGCAAGCTGTGTGCAAACTTGTTTAAGTTTATCATCATCACAGCTTTGATTACTTCTATAAAATGTATTTTTCAACCAAAACAACGGTTTTTTATAGTTACAGTTTAACTTACTTTTAGATTGATATTACATTAACAGAAATCACAGGACTAACTTAATAAATTTACAGTTACAGTAATGCATTTGGCACCTACCCCAACTTATCCCGGCTGAGGTCGCACGGAATTGAAAACTTGAGGAGTCGCACATGGTCTTTTTGACCAGATTTAAAAAACCGGTAATTTTTCATCAAAAATTAAAATTTTATCATTGTAAAAATTAAAATATTGTAATCTGTATAATTTATGACATTTTTAAGGAACATTTAGAGTATCCTAAACTGAAATACCTTTGAAAAAATCAGTTTGTTTATTCATGTATGTAAATAATATATGTAAATTGATCAACCCTAAAAGACATTAAAATGTAGAATTAAAAAAAAATTAAAGAGTATGTAGGTAATGATACAAAAAATATGTAAAAGGTAGTGAAATATAAAATTAGTTATTATTTAATGATGTAAAAAATGTGGTTTAAATTGTGTAAAACCTGTTTCTGATATAGACCAAATAATTTTCAAAAGTAGGCTATATGGTAGCTAAAAAACTGCGGAAAGTGTAACACAGCGTTCTTGGAATGATGTATGTGAGCTACAGTGACGGCTGACACTGGAGACATCTACAAAATATATTTTTTTTTTATAAAAAAGTATCAAACCGGTCTTTTAGACCGCTATGCGAGCTCTCGCGGTTTAAGTTAAAACCCTTGGTCTCACACCAAGCCTGGATATGGACCTTATTTTAATGCAAAAATAATAATAACCACAAAGATCTAAAGAATGAAAGGTACTAAAGGGCATAATTCAAACCCCCGTGTTGATAATATACAAATGATTAAATTTGCATCAGGGTCTGTGAGACCAGGATTTTAGTAGGCCTATAAGTCTTAAAGAACTAATTTATAATACAAAAATGATTGTTTTATAAGTGTTTCTCTTAAATCATATTTTTTTTTAATTTGTTATATCATGCCTGTAGATTAGATCAGTTTAAATTTTCAAGAAGGGTTTCAAAAATAAATCATAGGTACCAATACGGCTAAAAATGTAAGTTAAGTACAATTACAAACCAATCACAGGAAGAAACCTCCAAATGTTACCAATCAGTGGTAAGCTTTTCGGGCCTGGAATGCTGTCAAATGGTAGGGCATTTATCCAATCAGAAGAACTGGTTGAATAATTCTGTTTCCATGGTCGGGTCTTCAAAATTAACCTACGCATAATAGAGATAAGTGCTGCCTTTTAGGATAATATATCCAACAAGTCTAAAACACAATTAGTATGTATTAAAATTAGGAAAAAATAAAATGTAGTCTATAATTCCACAATATTGTTCCTAAAATAAAAATATCAGGTGAAAATATTTGAAGTTAATTACAGTAACTGGATTTTTAACTAAGGCCTAGAAAAGAGGGGCAATACCAAATTGTATTCATTTTAAAATCTAACATTTTATTTTAGTTCTATAGGCTACGTCAATGTTTATATAGGTACTGTAGTCTTTGTATTTAATGTAACTTTCTCAATGGAAAGAGAAGATATTAATTTATTTTTAGTAAATTATCTTCATACATATTGTGAGGAAAACAACTTGCTGTTTATTTATAAATATGATAGGAGCTAATAGCCAAAATTTATATAATCTCAATCATATTAAATCAATTTATACAATCTTTTATACAGCCTTGACATATAGTTTTTAATCACACTTAGAGGCTAACCCTAATATAGCCTCATTTTCCGTTTTGAAAACACAGAGCTTACAAATCTTTTTGTACTCGGTTCTTGTTTTGTTTTAGGTGCTAGTGGCGTTTTATTAACATTTTGAAAGAGATCAGTCCAAACCCTGGGTCTTGTTAAGGTCAATTACACGGCGAGTTTAGTCGCCGGCTGGCGAGTCGGTGAGTGTGCTAGTTGACGATAACACTGAAAGCTTCCCACACGCTCACTACCCAACTAGCTGGTAAACTAGCTATAAACCACGTGTTTTGCACTAGCAACTCTGATAATAGACGGTCAATTTACTAGCAAGCTCGCTCACCAGCGAGTAGTGAGTAAAGTGGCCCGGCTTTCAACTTTTTAGTTACCTAGCAATATTTGGTTTGTGATTGAATGACACGGAGCTACTTCTTAGGACCAAGTCCAAGTTTTTATACAAAATTTGAAACTATTGAAAATCATACGCCAAGTTTTAAAATGAATTGCTTATGGAAGGAGACAATTCAAAAATGCCAATAGCTTGCCATCGCGCATCACTAGTTTCGGTATTTGTTAAAGAATATTCTTCTTACAATAAGTAGGCCTATATACAAACAGCATTGACACCAGTCAAGTAGCGAATTATTTTCATCATCACAAGTACAAGTTTACAAATCGTGCTCGCCTTGTAATCCGAGGTTCCGCAATCGATCCTCATGAAAATCGGAAAATGTTGAGAAGGTTTGAAACTGGACCAGCTGTCATCTGTCATTATTGGGGTATTAATTAATTGTGATTTCTATGAACAGGTCTACCTTAGTAACAAGACCAGGGTTTGGACTGGTCCCTATCGAATAGTTAAAAAATGCCACTGGTGTAAAAAAGGAAAACACATACCTTTTAACCCTTTGGGTCCCAAGCAATGTGTTAATTTTTAATCAGAGGTGACCCAGACCACTTTTTGTGTTGTGACACCAGATGACCCAGTTACTCTATGCGCACTATACCCCACAATCCCAAGCCATTACTCTATGCGCACTATACCCCACAATCCCAAGCCATTACTCTATGCGCACTATACCCCACAATCCCAAGCCATTTTTAAGAAAAATGGGTGCAGTTCCTTATCTGGGCTACCATATTATCGAATGAAAATATTGAAGTTTTAACAATCGATATATATATATCGAATAATTAAACTGTATTCGATTTTTAATAATCAGATGTTTTTAAACATTTTTAATTAAAATTGTTTATTTACATTTTACAATAAAGTAAATAAAAATAGAAGTAGAAAGTGATTGTGATTTTGTGAATTTTACATGTTTCTGTAAACATGTGTTTAATCCAATAGAAAAATGTGTTAGTTTTCTTCAAGACAAAGAACTAATACCTAATAATCCAAATTGTGATGTGTGTGGAGGCAAAACAAAAACACTAATACGTGGTGAAAATTCGGTTAAATTTTTATGCCAAAAAAAGGTCAATGACGAACACGATGTAAGAAAGAACGCTTTAGAAAACACTTTTTTTCGAAAATGCCAAGTTTGGATTGATTGACATTCTAACTTTAGTTTAATTTGTTGTATGAATGTTGTAAATTATGATTTTTTAATAAGAGAAACAAGCACATCAACATCTTAAACCAGCAGGAAAACTATCGCTGATTGGATGTCGTTTTGTAGAGAGGTCTGCTTTTGCTACATCGACAGAAAATTTGAAGAATAAGAGTAATCGATATATCGACTGTTAAAACTTTTGATATTTTCATTCGATAGTATGGTAGCCCAGATACGGAACTGCACCCAGTAAAATTTCAAAAATATAATAAATAAATAAATATATATATATATATATATATATATATATATATATATATATATAAAAACGATAAAAATATTTCTTAAATACAGTATATAAGTTGTAACCCTAAAAAAGAAGGTACTTTGGTATTATACGGATGCCACTATTTTTGGAGGTTAATTTTTACCGGATACAAAGGATAACTACATAATTCGAAAAAACATACTTTTATTGACTTACTGTAAAAATTTTACATCATTCTGATGAGCGGTCTTTGTGTTGTGCCTCCCAAAAGGCAGCGATGTCCGCTAGGATCGTGATGAATGCGTCGCCGCCGCTAGCAGCCACACCTGATCGCTACATGTACTCCGCCAAATATACAGCGCGCTGCGGCAGTTATGTTAGGATGGGTTATCATAAAAAGACGTACGGGATTCCTCTTCATTTCGAGGTGAATCCCACACCATAAGAACGTCACTCATTATGAAAACAAATGTAACGTAGTGCACGGCAATAAATCACTCATGACACTGACCCAGATACAGGCGGTGACAGGTGATGCGCGCGCTCCGGTCAACGATCTGACCTTGGCCTATTGGCGGCCGGAAGTATGACTCATAAGGTATCATTTGATTTGTAACAAAACAAGGAAAGTCCTACAATCATTTTTATGATAACCCATCCTAACATAACTGCCGCAGCGCGCTGTATAAGGGTGGCATCCGTATAATACCAAAGTACCCTTAAGTATTTTTTTTAATAAAAATAAAAAACACAACTTTTTCGCTGAAATTGATATATATTAAAAAAAAACACAAAAAGTCATTATAAAATATTTTATTAAATTTTTCCAACTAACTACAGAAATACTTCTACAATCACATTTCTACATGCATTTATAGGCTTATATATGTACAGTAATTAGAAATAAGGTATCATGCAAGAAATAAAAAGGAAAAATGAAGTCTCTCACCAAATTTAGACACTGAGAAGAATGTGAAAGCAGTTCACTTTATGCACATCTTTCTGATGTAATGTAATGTTTATAATGTAGGCCTATAGGCTAATTATAATTAACTGTACTTCATAAAAAGTTAAGTCCTCTCACAATAAATAAAGTAAATACAACTTCACACCAAAGGACAGAGATCTCAAGTTAGTCCTAGGTATACACTAGTTCAATTGGTAAGATAGGTAATATTGAGTCATACTAAAAACAAGTTCATGCCCATGCAAATGGAAAAGTGTTAATGAAAAGTAAGAAATAGAGTCTTAGTTTAGAGTAGTAAGAGTTTCTAACAAGAAATAAAATAAATAAAACAACAGACAGAGAAGTCAGGTTAGTCCTAGTTCAAATGTTCAGACAAAACTTCTAAATACTCAAGACCATGTCAGTGCAAATTGAAAAACGTGCTGTACACAATCCATTTTTAGCAACAATAGTTTATATAATACCTCATTTTACTTCATTTCATAGTAAAAAAAAAAACTTAATATTCACTGAACAAACTCACGGATAACAACAAACAAGGTTAGTACTTCAAATTCAAAGTTCAAAGAGAGAGAATTAGTGAATGAGGAGTGAATGTCAAAGTTTTGATGCGCACCAGCTGTACAGACCGGTCAACGCCACGTGAATTTCGTCGTTCATTCGACTCCTTGAAGCACTATATAAAAAACGTTTTGTGTGTGTTGCCGAAATAACTCGTTTAGACAATTTCATTTGCTCTTGTTTGATATATCTTTCGGCGTAATAGCTTGATAAATAATTTCGTTGTAGTATATTTACGAAACGCCGATGACATCGGCACTTGGTTTTTTCGCAAACATATATAGTGCCGATGACATCGGCACCCTGGTTTTTTAAGATAAAACTGTAATGCCGATGTGATAGGCACTTGGGACCCAAAGGGTTAACACAATTTATTAGATAGGCCTAACAAATAAAATAATCTCGTGACTGGCAGGATGTATAGTATAATCAATGCTGGCACTAAGTTGTTATTCTAAATAGGACATAATACCGTTAATACACGTATATATTTACATATTACTATCTAAAACTACTTAAAAAAATAAATGAGTATAAAACAAAAATAAAGAAAAACAATTTCGTTAATTTTAAGTGTTTTAAGAACCAATGGAACTTTACTCCAAATTTTGTTTACTCCAACACTGTTTATATTTATATAGTTTGTGTTTTGTAAACAAAAATAATATAAATAAGCTGACACATTTTGAAAACAACTGTAGGCAGCTCAACAGCAACAGGTTACTACAAAAACCATTAAAGCTACCAGGGCCGAATTAATCATAGGCTACGTAGGCGCGCGCCTAGGGATATAAGCATAGACTAACTACAGTAGTACTGTAGTCAGTCTATGATATAAGACATACCCCCGTCGCAGCAAACCTGCATACTCAGCGAATTACATCTCCAGTGGAGATGTAAATGTCTCAGTACTACATAAAGACACTTACCAAGTTTCATAAAAATATTTTCATAAATGAGCGATACATACTGTTTTAATTATTCTCCATAAGAATGACATTGGGGATGAGTACGCAGGTTTGCTGCAACAAGGAACACAAAAATGTATTTTTATGCTGCTATCAATATAACCATAGACTAACTACAGTAGTTAGCCTATGATATAACTCAACTAGGAGAAGTCATATAACAGTTTTTATTAATTTATGTTCATAATTAAGGGAGACATCCCTATAAGAATAAAATGGGGGCTGAGTACGCAGTTTTGCTGCTACGGGAGCCTTTCGGAAAACAATTTTTTTAGCAAATATCAATATCAATAGCCGTATACCAAGTTTCATCAGTATACGTTCATTAATAAGCGAGATAAAATTGTTCTTTTCCTCCATAAGAATAACATTAGACAACGTACTGTTTTTCTTCTGAATCCTTCTGTTGTTGTTGAAGATGGTGATTGTATTCTTAGTTGACTTTTAGGCACTCTCATCTTCTATAAAACTATATTAAGTAAAACAATTTTAAATTGTGTTTAGTACTTTCAATATCTCGGTAACCAATTGACGTAGATGAGTAATGATCAAAATACCAAATTGTGTGTTTTTTAAGCTGAATTCAACGGTTGGAAGTAAAATGTTCCTATTACAAATTTTGTTAGCTTGTATTTGACCATGCCTACTTTCTCAATCTCATTCTCAAAGCTGCGTTTACACTGAGTAACATTATTAATAAACAAGTTATATGTACTGTTACAAGTCATTCGAAAAAGTTACGAATTGGTGTAACATGTAACAGGATTTCGTGTTATAAATGACGACACGTTTTTTTTAAGTTTTTTTTACAGGGAGTAGTGACTCCTGTATTACATTTTAACTCATCGCGTAATGTATGCAGCACTCGCAATAGTTTTTTTAAACCATTGAGTATGCACATTTGCAAAATATATTTGTTATTGGAAATTGGTAAACCTGCAAGCTGAAGGCGCCGGCGCCGGCTCTTACTGGCAGTGTTGCCACTTTAGGGTAATTACCCTTTTTTAGGGTAATTTTACTGGTCTTAGGGTAATTTTAGGGTAATAGAGTTCTTAGGGTAATTTTAGGGTAATGGAGTTTTTTAGGGTAATTTTAGTGTAAAATCTAGAGCCCCTTTATAATTTGAATTTAGACTCTTTGACATTGTAAAATGGGTTTTCCAGGAATTCAAACATTTACATTATGTGCTGAGTTAATTAAAAGTATTATAAAAGAGATATAACTAGCATATGTACATCCTATAAGCTATTCTGTATTAGACTAATGATACATCTAATCACAAAGAACACAATGTTTTATGTGTGATGTAGGGCCAAAGACGAGTATTAAATGCTATGTGACCCTACTTTTTATGCCTTAATCATGTTTTAAAACCAATCTCGAGCATATTTTGAGCTTTCAGAGAAGAAAATCAACTCTTAGGGTAATTTTAGGGTCATTTACAAAAAGGTTAGGGTAATTTTATCACACGTTTAGGGTAAAATTCCATCGACCTGGTGGCAATACTGCTTACTGGCAACTTATTATTGGCTTTGTTTTTTCGGTTTTGGCTAAATCTGTATACGTAAGTTTTAAGTATTTTACAGGGTTGCCAAAGTGTGGGTAATTACCCACTTTGTGGGTAATTCTAAGGGCCGTGGGTAAAATGGTGGGTAATCGCTGATAGTGGGTAATTGTGGGTAATTTACTCTAACGAGCTAATCAAGTTTTATTTTGAAAAAAACTTTAATTTTATTTGGCCTTTTTGGGTCATGCTAACGATCTGAAAATTGGTTTTTGGTTTGGTGCTATACCTCTACTAAAATACTACTACTATATTGTTGGACTTCGGTTTTATTTTTTTAGTGCTATGTTTAATGCTATATTACTCTATGGACGTGAAACTTAGTTTCGGTTGAAATTACTCATTGATAAAGGCGGTTCCACATTTCTCGGGAACACGCCCGAACATTAGAGGTGTGCCAGGCAGTTACAAGCTCGCGACGCGTTGCAACGGAACGTCGCGACCGTGGAACAGGTTCCACGAGGCAGTTCCGTTGCAACGATAGCGACGCTGCGACAAGAGGGCGGCTGGAGCGCTTAGAGCCTAGAAGAGCTGTCGTCGCGGGCCGTCCCGTTGGAACTGTCACGATTTAGACAATAGACTGCGACTGGAGCACCTTCAGCATTCGTCGCGGGCCGTCCCATTGGAACTGTAACGACACTAAACTGCGATTGCGACTGGTGTAGTATGATCGTTAACTTTTCAACGAAAATTTAATACACCAGATCATCAGTGTGGTACTTAGTTGTTTTTAATTACAAATATTTTGTCGTTTATGTAAATGTTTAAAAAGTATTGATGAGTCGTTCTTATGACTAAATAAATTTTGATTGGAATTCATTTATTCACAGAAAATCTAAGTTAAAGGTAAAAAAAGCACACTAAAAATTAGTGTTTTTTCCCTGAATCCAGATTAACTTGCTATACTTTTTAACCATTGCAAAGGATTAAATATTTTGGTTCAATTGCAGCTCTTTTATGATTTAGGATAATTGTCTTTTACTGTATAACTTAATAATTCTTCGGACAGTTATAAATTATATATATGTAAATCCAAATATTTGCAATTTTTAAATTGATTTTGTTTGATTATAAATGGCTAAGGATAATAGTGAACAACCGCTTGCAAGTTTCGTAAATTATATTTTAATAATGGTACAGACAACTTTAAAAAAACCATCAAGTTGTTTGTACCTAATTAAAGTACTTATATGGTTGGCCACAAAGTAATTCAAGTTATTGCTTTTAATGTTAATACTATACAACTGTTGCTTTTCATACAAGGTAACTAACATTTAAAACCAAAGTAATGCATTTACTAACCTAATGTATACTAACCAAAATTACAACGTAACAGCATTATCAAAATATAACAATTAAGCATTATTTAAATACTGAGCGCAGCCTAAGACCGTTGTACGAGTGTGAAGCGTTGAGGGCAGTGGGAGTGGGAGGGGCCACATTTCGCGACAGGCGAAGCAGTGCCGCGCAGATTTGTCGAACATTCGGCGGCCGAACTCAGAATTAGAGATGGGAATTATCGTTGTTTTCCGGCAACGGTTGTAACGATAACGCAGCTATCCAATAACGTGTTGCGGCAACCTGTTATTTGAATAACGATTGCCAACTCGTTGCCGCTAAAAAACCGTTGTCCGTCGGCCGGCGTTGCGGCGTTCAGTTGTCAACGTTGTCGTTGTCGGTTGTTCAATAATTGTAAGTAAGGCGTTATACAGACAGGACGATATTTAAAACGTTACATTATAGTGCTAAGTTATTGCAGCATGATTCAATGCATGGTGTTGGTGTTACCTTTTACCTGATACAATATTTAAATTAATTATTTAAAAACTATTTCGATTCCGTCTGCTTAGAACCATCTCCTATTAATTACCCATAAATCAGTTGAACTATTGCTAAAGAATGAATATCAACAAATGGTCATTAGTGTAAATAATTTGTAGCATATTTTTTTAATTATAATAAAGATCCATAACATTTCAAACCAAAACTTAATTACAATATTGAGGAATTCTCAGTAGCAGCCACTGAGAATTATCGAACAAAAATTGTAATTTAAAGCCCGTTTTGAAACTTATAACAGTAATAATTATTCAGTTCGTTGCCGAAGTTATCGTTGCTCTGGTAACGTTACGGAAGCGGCATTGCACGTTGCCCCGTTGTCCGTGCGGCTTTTCTGCAACGGGTGTAGAAACGTTATTTGGATAACAGGGAGTTCTCCGCAACGTGTTGCCGCGATAACGTTGCCACGGCCGCAACACTGTTATTCATCCTGTTATGTTAAATAACGCCCATCTCTACTCAGAATGATTGGGGTATTCGCGAGAAGTGTGGGAGCTATACGAACTTTTGAATACATGTGGGAACATACGGGACGGAATGTTCAGTGAACATTTGGCAGAATATTCGGCCGAATGTTCAGTCCTGTTCGCAAGAAGTGTGGGACCGCCTTAATAATTTCCACATAGTAATCCCTAGGCCTACCAATAATTAATTGCTTTCTAAATTGATACTTAGCCTTTACAAATGATGAATAATAATATTAGTTTTAGTTTGTTTGGCCTAAATTAATTATTATTAATAATAATATTATTATTAGTTTAATACTTGCGCAAATATCAATATAAACGTTCACAATTTTGCGTATTTGTAGGTTAAACAAAGTGGTGGGTAATGGTGGGTAATTTTTCAGGGACGGTGGGTAATGGTGGGTAATTTTTTCAGGGACAGTGGGTAAAAGACCCAAACCGGATTGGCAACACTGTATTTAAATATCTAAAAATAAAAATACGTTGGGGTAGGCTCAGTAGGAGGTAAAGATAATTTGCATAGCAAACATCAGAATCAGTAACCAGAGATAGTTGAGTATCAAACATTAAGGTATCTTAAGTTCAGTGTCAAATTATTTGCTTGTGTTAAAATGCCTAAACCTAAAGATAGTGATAAAAAGAAGAGGAAACAAGAATCATCAGACAGCGACTCAGGTCCTGATGTATGTATTGTCTGTGCAAATTGCTTTAATCAACGTGCCTACTTAGTTTTTAACCTGAAAGCTTTAATCAATCTTCTCTAATCTTGATAATATAATTATTTTATTACATTGCTGTAGCTAGGCTATCTTGTGTACGGTACTAGATACTTGTGTACTAGTCCTACCTTGTGTAGGCTACAAAGGTCCCTAATATCAAGCATATACTTTTGGCCAGGTCAAAACCGGTATATATAAATAGGTTGACCGTAGAATGGGTACAAACTGGAATTCAAGCCATTGGTCCCGATTACAATAACTTACTAACCCAAAGTGCTCCCCAGGATTTTCGGGTTAATCTTAGGGTTAGGTTATGAGGGTTGGAATTATAAAGTTTGATTATTTAGTCAGATAGAAAATTGATTGTCAGAGAGTATCAAAGGTTGGTGGCATTGGTGGATCCAGGAAGGGCCAAGCCAAAACAGATGACAAGAATAGCCTACCAACCCATTGGTTGGTCTTATGGGTCCAATAAATTACTCTTCATTATGATTTTCCTTTTGTATTTCAAAGCCTAAAGGATGAATACCATAACGCAGGTCGATGACAATATAGTTACTCAAATCAATAAAAGCACAGCAGCAGTAGCGACACAATAGAGCTACTGTAATAAGAGTGACCTAGCAATAAACCCTTTTATGTTAATCCAGATGCATTTATACTCAATGCAATGTCTCCAGAACAGCAATGACTTAACATACAGAAGCAAGACAAGCAAAACTCCTCAGCATAGTGTTTAACCAAGGTGACCACATCTGTAGAATCCTAAAGCAATGGACACAGTTTACTAAGTGGAATTACCGGAGCGTGTAGCATGTGTTGGGAGTATTTCATATAAAAATGGGGATCCCCTGACGGAAGATTAATTAAATGTGACGTTGTTAGTTCTGGTCCAAAAATAAAATACCCTACAGAATTAATTTACTGATAGGCCTACTTGTCAGCTGAGTGAAATGCTTTCATCAGGGCCGGATTCAGGAGCTGTAGGCCCCTATGTGCAACCAGTGGTGCGGGCCCCTAAGGCTTGGTTTCCTATACCGCGCCGGAGAGAGAGTGTGATTGCGCTCAAGAGTGTAATATGAAGTGAGGATTGAGGATGTTCGCCACCTATCCTACGCGATTACCCAGCGCGGCTTGCCCTAGATATCTTTTATTTGATTTCAGTGTGGCACGCCAAACACCACGCTGGCGTTATTTGGGTTTAAACAGCTTATTTTGTTAGTTTCACTTATTTTTGCTATTTACTTGAGATGAGGGGAACGTTATTCACTGCAGAACAAGATGATATCCTATGTTAATATATTTGGTCCGTGGAAATCCCGTAATTATTATTTAGGCTATCTAGGCCTATAAAAAAACAACTAGAAAGATGTTTTATATGAAGAAAAGCATGCATGAAGATTGCAAGTGAGCTTGGGAAAGATAATGAAACAAAGTTTTGCAAGCCGCATGTGTACATGAGGGGAGCGTATTTTGGAACAAGTTTTTTGATTGTGTTTTAACACTTAAATAAACTGTGTTAAAACATACCTACACGGTCCTTAATATTTTTTGGGGGGAAATTGAAAACAATTTTATTTTGTTTGCTTTTCTCATGCTCCTACCTTTAATGTTTCATTTTAATTTATTTACAACGAATCAACCATCACAATCTTGGGCATATGCATATACAGGGTGTCCCGTAAGTAAGTACAAAAACTTTAGGAATAGGTTATATGGGTCAAAATAAAAATAAAATCAAGAATAATGTTTTTTCTAAAAACGCTTTGTTACCGATATATCCGCCATTTTGTATTTTTTCAATAAAAATTTATATCTCAAAAACCATTAAATATTACTTTATGAAACTTGGTATAGTGTTTAAGGTAGAAATTAAATAATTGCAAAAAAAATGTTGTTAAAAAATATTTTTCCGTTTCAAAATGGCGGCCATTTTAATTTTTCAAACTAAAATTACTGAAAAACAGCTGATTTTATGGAAAAAATACAAGAACACTTTTCTTTAGTATTTTGAATTTTCTATCAAACGACACCAAGTTCAGAAGGATCGGGCAACAAATAGCTGAGAAATAACGATTTTTAGTTGTACAGGTCAGGCGCACCCTGGCAACTTCTCCTCATTGTCTGCGACAATCAGCTAAAAATCAACTAAAAATTGTTATTTCTCAGCTATTTGTTGCCCAATCCTTCTGAACTTGGTGCCGTTTGATAGAAAATTCAAAATACTAAAGAAAAGTGTTCTTGTATTTTTTCCATAAAATCAGCTGTTGTTTAGTAATTTTAGTTTGAAAAATTAAAATGGCCGCCATTTTGAAACGGAAAAATATTTTTTTTAACAAAATTTTTTTGCAATTATTTAATTTCTACCTTAAACACTATACCAAGTTTCATAAAGTATTATTTAATAGTTTTTGAGATATAAATTGTTATTGAAAAAAATAGAAAATGGCGGATATATCGGTAACAAAGCGTTTTTAGAAAAAACATTATTCTTGATTTTCTTTTTATTTTGACCCATATAACCTATACCCAAAGTTTTTGTACTTACTTACGGGACACCCTGTATAATAACTTGTTCTTATACTAAGGTTAACAATAATCTAATTGAGAATAGAGATGCTGACTGGCCATTAAATATAAATTGACATGTTGGGATAACAAGGCTGTGCATTTACACCCCATAAGGTTAGGAGAGGTCTAGTCAGGAGTGGAAGTAGGTATTAGGGTACTGGGGATGATAGAAGTATGTCAAGATATGAAAAAACGTCACATGAGTATGTCTTTTATCATGTTTAAATAGTCTTGTTCTATATAAAATCCCCATAAGGCAACATGCTGTGTTTAGTCAATTTAAGTTTATATTTCCCTTAATAACTCGGTACCGTATATATATATATATTTCTGCTGGAATGATAGGGGATGGTTTATTTTTTTTATTTTGATGTGATATTGTTATTGTATTGTATGTATTTATTTTACATCCAGGGCATGTTTTACTGTTTTTGTTCCCAAAAACTCAAAAGTTTTGATTTCCAAAACCCTATTAACACGTTCGCTGCGGCTGCCCCGAAGCGGGTCGTTTGCAAAATGCGGCCCGCCAATCGCTGGTCAAAGTCACATTTCTAAATCTTGGCTAACCAATGGCTGTAGCGCTCGAAGGCGCTGTACTACATTACAATATAGCTGAATGTAGTTCTAAGAAGCGCCAAAAGATAGCAGCACATGATAGGTCGATAAGTCAGTACTGCCATTTCGAGGGATTTTATTAGGAAAACATGCAGTTTTCCCAGTCCCGTAGTTGCAGGAAAAGAGGTAAATTTTAGTGCCAACCTATACCACAAATTTCACATGGTTATATCTAGACTGTGAACAGCATATAGTCCGTTCTCGTCAAGTGCTGAGCTCACACTAAAGCAATGTTTGGCAGGGGAGCGTGCTACTATTATTATAGTAGGCCGCATAGCGGGGTAGTGGCGAGATACTTTAATTACAGTAGCCCGCAGCCAACGTGTTAAGGGGTTTTAGGTTTCCGATTTTATGCCCAATGAACTTGTCCAACTGATTATAAGTTAGTTTTATATAAAAAATAAATAAACATTAAGCTTAGGCCTATTAAACATTTAACCTAAGTTAGTTTAATATTATTGGTTACTGAGTTAAAAATAATAGGTTACCTATCTATGTGATGAAAAAGTTATACATGTAAGACAAGTTCATTTATGTAGGTGTACGTTATACAACTTGGACGCTGTTACACCGGTTGCAAGAACAAATATTTTTTACATTAAAATTTCTTAAGATTTTGTAAAACTATGAATTCAAATAGAGGCTATGATTTTGAGTAGGTAACACATATCTTCCAATCATTAAATAAAATTGAAAAGATTCACGGAGTTTGACAAAACAAGTTAACTTGGCATCGTAAATGATCAGGTCCAAATCATGTAAAACCCGTTACACCTAGGTTTTTTTTCATTTTATCACATTGTGGAACATTTTGTACAATGTCTAGGAATGGCAATATATGCAAATACCTAATTTTACATACTTCAACCTTCAATTCTTAATTTTTAAGGTACCTACTTTTATTTTATAAAATACATTTACTTTTAATGTGAGCACATGTAACACCCCAGGGTTGCCACCGGCCGGGAAACATTGTCTGATTTTGTCATCCAGCCACCGGGCGCTAGACCAGGCTGCTTCATCTGCTCTAAGCAACTTAGATATTTGGGGCACAGGGTCCACAACTTCAGTCATAGTCATAAGCTTCATCTCAAGTTCAGCTATCCTACTCTCCAAGGATAACTTGCATCTGATCAGTTGCAGATCATCTACTTCAGTTGTGAACTTCGCCCTCTCTTTATCAAGTTGGTGGACGAGACTCTTTGCAAACTCTTCTCTATTCCGAAGACTTTTTTCAGTGTTTCTGCAATATTAGTTAAGTCATTTAGGGATGTAGCTGTTATAGTATCACATTGAACAGATATCTATCATCTTCGGGCTATAGTTTGGAACAGGGAAAATTTCCTTTGTGAACACCATTAGTCTTGTGTCTGATTCAATTGAATGATCGAGTACACATTTTAGTTGCTCCTCAAGGGTCACATTACGTTCCCTAAGTAGCCTATTTTGTTCATCCAGTTCCGAAGATGTGGGCAGTATAAATTCTGAGTCAAAAGAAAAGTTAGCTGAAATATCTTAAGAGGAGTCAGATGTGGTATTACAAATTTGTGATGTAGATGCCTCAAAATTATTAATATCTGATGGCTGCGATGGAGATTGAATGTTTGAGACTTTTGGAGATAACAGTGACCTCATAGTGACAGGGTGAGGCCCTGAATGTTTTGTATTAGTAACAGTTATAATGGTCTTGGTGGAATCAGTTTTTATGGCTGCATTGCAATTCCTTCCAAGACAGCGCCATGATATCTCGCCACTTTTAGAGATGTAATTCTGTCTATACTTATGATTGTTATATATAATATTAGGTTTTCCATTTTTTGTTTGTTCAATTTGAAACTCCATTTATAAGTTGTGAAAAATAAAAGTTCTTGATATATATGAATTTGAATGAAAAATGATTGGTGATTAGTAAAATATGGCAGATTACGGAAAATGCCTAATCTGTAGTAACTTCGGCATTTGTATTGTACATACATATCCATGTGACATGTCAAGGCTTCATGTATAAAAATGAGCTTGCCGTCGTCCGTGCTCTGCAGCTGTCGTTTGGATTGGAAAAAAGCTTAGAGGTTCGAAATCAGCTAATCAACTTGGCAGCGTTTTCTTGCTTAGTTATATATTGCTTTGCTAATTTATGCGCTAATTTTTACTTCAGCCAGACATGAATTAATCTGTTTTAAACCTACTTAGTCCGAAATGAGCAGTTATTAAAATTATAATTTCTTAAATTCAGGAGTGTTAAAATGGCAACCTGAGATTTCCAGTCCTAGCTAACCTCTAAGTGTCTCTGGCGAACAAACTTGTAGGCTTCCAGGTAAGATAATTCCAGTAGTATTTTCACTCAAAATTAACAGCAAATAATCACGTCTTAACACATAACGTCCATCTTCTGTCCTTAACCATTGAAATAAAAGCCTATTTATTTTCAATTGATCGTGAAATAAATGGTCTTTTGCATAAGTCTAGATGCAATTTGTATAGTAGGCCTATATTAATTTATGTGTAGTAAATACAAAACATTAACATCATTTACTTAGTTTATCTTCTTGAAAAATGTGCTTGTTACACAGAGGGCCTTTCTTTTACTTAGATCAGTGAAGCTGGCCTCCGGCCTCCTCAGTGTTTAGATCAGGAAGTAATTTATTTAATGGTTATTGATAATTTAAAGGAAAAGTAACCCTCTATGAATCATATGTGACAGGCTATTTCTCAGGTACAGTTAATAATTAGAACTACAATTAATAATGTGATTAGCTTTATTTTCTTAAATACTTTTTAATGAATAGTTAAACTTCAAAATTACAAAAAAATCAATATTGCTTTTTATAAATTATTTGTTTTAACTCTAGCCAGCTGGACGAAGCAACAGCTTTTTTACATTTTTTGTAAGTAAAAATTAAATCAGTGCATGTTGTTAGCCCAAGAGTACGTCTTGTCATCCCAGTTTAGGAATTAATCATTGCACAAAGTTAAATTAGCTTTAGGCTAAAACTTAGGTAACCTCCAAACGATCACTTGAATATTAATGAAATGAACATACAATCATTCTCTTACTAAGATTTTGTCTTAAGTTTTTGACTTAGGTACCATTAATGAAATGAACATACAATCATTCTCTTACTAAGATTTTGTCTTAAGTTTTTGACTTAGGTACCATTAATGAAATGAACATACAATCATTCTCTTACTAAGATTTTGTCTTAAGTTTGTGACTTAGGTACCATTAATGATATGAACATACAATCATTCTCTTACTAAGATTTTGTCTTAAGTTTTTGACTTAGGCACCATTAATGATATGAACATACAATCATTCTCTTACTAAGATTCTGTCTTAAGTTTTTGACTTAGGCAACATTAATGATATGAACATACAATCATTCTCTTTCTAAGATTCTGTCTTAAGTTTTTGACTTAGGTACCATTAATGATATGAACATACAATCATTCTCTTACAGAGATTCTCTCTTTGTTTTCTATTAAATAACACGTACTGTACCAAAAAAAATCCTGAAAATACTTTATTTTCAGGCTTTTTAGCACTTATATTAAAATTATATAAAAAACCGTTTTACTACCGTACCTAAAATTAAATTTTGTTTATGGTATAGTTTTAATCTTTCTTTACGCCATTTCTTGTAGTGAGATGGACACACATAGCAGTTATCTCTGACTAAACTGTGTATTGCCAGGAACTTCCTCCAGAACAAGTTATAGTGGAAGCTCTCTTAACCGACCTCAGATCAACCGCCCGTCGGATTAACCGATTGTCTTCCAAGAATAAACAAACTTCCGCCGCGGCAGCCGATGTCGCAATATTGTTCCGCAAATAACTTTCAGGTTACAACAGATCGATTACATTTTTCCGTAGAAAGTTAAATTCTATCAGTTGCTCTCAATATGTTTACCATACTTCACAAGTTTGATTGTTTTTAACACTCATTGTGACTGTTTCCGGTATTATTCGATTTAACCGACCATTTTCGTTATCCGACCATGGTCCGGTCCCATAGGGGTCGGTTAAGAGGGCTTCTACTGTATTGTGATGCAATCAGTTGCAGCATCTGAGAAATGTACTATGGTACTTGCTGTGGGTTATAAAATATTACAACATTATATAAAGTCAAATCAAATCAGTCTTTATTGCTGTTAAATAAAAATTATGTATACAATGGGCAAAGTCATAGAATTGGTCCATATCAAGTTATGACAAAAACTTAATATAAACTTAAGTGTAGTTTATTTTGGTATTTTTAAGGAGGAGGGTACGGGCAAAAGAAGCAGGCTATTTTAACAATTTGTGTCTGCTATTAAAACATTAATAGAAAGTATGTATGATTTGTCAACCCAGAAGACGGTTTTTAAAGCCATTACTGTATTTGTTTAACCAAAAAAAGGTTGCCTGTGTGATGTTCCTTCAATTTATAAAATATGATTAAATGAAGCGCCAATTATTTATTTATTTATGAAATATTACTCGTAGAATGATCCCAGAGAGGTAGTAAGAAATGCCAACATCGCTGGTGATTAAAATGGAAGATACTTTTTTAAATGATTTTCACTTGGAGGAAATTTCTCGTTAGTGACCATTAAGTGATGAAAGTGTCCAGTTGTGATAGTGCACTGTAGCAAGTTGGTAGTTACACGTAGCATGTTAGTTTAAAGTCTCAAACGCTGTATTGCGTGTTAAAACTCCTTTGTCAACCTTGCTCATGAACGTATCTCATATACATGCAAGTATCATGGGGAGTTCAAATCAGCAAAACCCATTACATAATGACTATGTTTTCGATCGTAAAGAAGGCCTTTAAGAGCACGAGTTTTAGATTAAGGGGCTGATAACAATTGTTATATACTAATATGTAAACACATTAATTGAATTTTTCAACCATTAAGTTTACAATAACTATATAATATGTTTTAAACACATTAATTTAACTTTTTAACCATCTATATCTATAATACGTGAAGCCGATTTTTGTGAACAGAACTCCTTTATTTTTTAACCAATTTTGATGATTAACACGTTAAATGTGGAGGACGTGAATTCCCGCCGCACGGTACTCGCGCCATTGGCGAATGACGGGAATTCACATCCCCCTTCCCTGCCGCCAACATTGCTTTAATGTGAGCTCAGCTCTTGATGAGAAAGGACTATGCGCTGTTCGCAGTTTAGATATAGGCTAACCATGTGACATTTGTGGTGTAGGTTGGCTCTGAAATTTCCCTCAATTCCCGCATCTACGGGACTGGGAAAACTGCTAACAAAATCCCTCAAAATGGTAATACTGACTCTCTACATCGACCTATCATGTGCTGCTGTCTGTTGGCGCTTTTTAGAACTATGTTCAAACTAAATTGTAATGTAGTACAGCGCCTTCGAGCGCTACAGCCATTGGTTAGCCAAGATTTAGAAATGTGACCCCGACCAGCGATTTGCGGGCTGCATTTTGCAAACGACCCGCCTCGGGGCAGTCGCATCGAACATATTAAGGTATAAAAATATGGCCCAGATTCATAGTTGTACAAAGTGGTTTTCAGTTTCCAATACTGTTTTGCTGAAGGGCACAGGACACCCTCAAAGATCAATTTTTGTCCACAAATACTTTATGGAGAGTAGTTTGAATTCAGTTGTATTATAAACCAGGTGATGATACACTTAAATACAGGTAAACAGTAAGAACAGCTGATAACTAATAGAAACAATGAAAGTTTTTTGCTCGATTTACACCAACGGGTCCTCCACTAGTTGAGGTTATTTTTTTAATACAAATATTAGCCAAAAGGTAAAATCAATTTTCTTATAATTTGTTATTTTGGAACATTTAGAAGCCTATTAGTCCAAAAAAACTGCTCATAAAATCTCCCATATGTTAATCTTATAGGAAAAAGGTTTTTGGCTTTTCCTCAGTTCATTTTAATGTAAACTTCACATTTGCTTTTACCAATCAGTTCAGCTCTATAAAACGATCATTTTGGTGTTTAAATTGTGATTCTACGCCCAACCGTTGCAGATATATTCAAAGTACCAAACACAGTATGTTGTCCAATGTTTATCCTTAGGGAGAATCAAAAAAATTGGATATCTCGATTATTATTTATGAATGTATATTGATGAAATTTGGTATGTGGCTTCACGTAGTATTGGTATATTGATATTTGCACAAAAAATTGATTGTTTGTTAACTATCCACGTAGCAGCAAACCTGCATACTCAGCCCTAATGTTATCCTTATGGAGAATAAGTAAAGTTTTATATCTCCCTTAATTGTGAACATAAAATAATAAAACTTAGTATGTAGCTTCACCTGGTTGAGTTATATTGATAATTGCACAACAACATATTTCTTCTCTTTCTCTTGGCAGCAAGCCTACGTACTCAGCCCTAATGTTATTCTTATGGAGAATAAATAAAATTCTACAGATCACTTATTTGTTTATGTATTTTTATAAAACTTGGTAAGTGGCTTTATGTGGTAGTGAGAAACATGGGCATGCATTGGAAATTCGCTAAGTATGCAGGTTCGCTGCGACGGGGGTATTTTTTTCAGCAGCCCTGTGTTTTGTAGATACAGTCAACTTCCGCTCATCCGGGAGCGAGTTAATCGGGTTGCGGTTTAACCGGGGTCACGAAAGGTTTATTTTGATTATTTTTATTTATCGCTTTCTAAACATAAATAGAGCAATAGTAACAATTTACTTCGCTAAATTATCTCCAGAATCATATTTAATTTACTTTGTTTACCAGGATAAATACTATACAAACAATTTAGTAACCACAACATAATCGGAGAGTCTGTCTTTCGCTAATGAGCCATGGGCGCGTGATGGGGAGCAATGACCTTGACACTGCACGGACGGTCAGACGCGGACGTCTAAAAATAGAAACATCTCAAAACAATCACCCTTCCCCCTGCTGTTCACCCACAGTGATGGACGGACAGACAGACAGACGGTAGGGCGCGGATGTCTAAAAATAGAAACATCTCAAAACAATCACCCTTCCCGCTGCTGTTCACCCACAGTGATGGACGGACAGACAGACAGACGGTCGGGCGCGGATGTCTAAAAATAGAAACATCTCGAAACAATCACCCTTCCCGCCGTTGTTTACCCTCATTGGGTTTTTGCCCCATTGCAGAATTAATTAGCATACTGTTCGGTGTAGTTTAGAGAGTTCGGTGTTTAGATTCTTAACCTATTAAATATCATTCGGTGTTTTGTATAGTATTTACTGCTATCAACCATTGCTAGTATTAACTATTATTATCTTAATTGTTCATATATGTTATCACAATTTAATGATTTTCAAAAGTATTTAATCTACATAAATATATCTTAAATAACATTAAAACACAATATTGTAGTATACAAATTTTAATAAACCTTTATTATATTCGTAAAATTCAATTTATTGGATCCCTTTGTTTTATCCGTGGTTTTGGGTTACCCGTGACCCTCCAACCGGACATTACCCCGGATAATCGGGAGTTGACTGTATATGATTCAAGATTCAAAATTTCTTTATTCACAGTACACAATCATGTAGTCCATGAAGAGTGTCAAAATACAAGATTATTTCAATTGTAGTAAAATAACAATGAATTCATTATTTGTTAAGAGCAAAAGAATGTAGGTATGCATTGTCAAATTATTAATGAAACGGAAATAAAACCAGGGTTTGCTTAAGCAGTACATTTTGGTATCACATACTTAAACAATATATCAGTTCATAAATATGAAAGAATAAATATTTGTTTTAGAAAGTGGTGGTTCGAAGGTGTGCAATCTCCGTACACAAATTGTTCATATTTAACATTTAAAATGTTTTCAGGATCGGGATGGGCCAGAGAGTAAGAAGTTGAAGTTGGATAAGGATGACATTGACTCATTTCACATTGAGGGCATGAAGTACCTCAAGGTGAGGACTTTTAGAGGAAAAGTCCTGATAGACATAAGAGAGTACTACGATGCGGGCGGGGAGATCAGACCAGGGAAAAAAGGTAATTCTTCAAGTTTTGTGCAATCCCCCAGTATATATTGTTGTAATTATTGCAATGCAATTAATTTTCTTTTGGATTGCCTAAAAGATAATTATTTGGAGAGTTTTCTAAAAAGATTGGTTTATTTAAATAATTTTCTTGTTTCTAGTTTTTTACAAGTGGCTTTATGTGATTCCAGTGGTTGCAATAGGCGTATGAAAAATCACGTTAGGGCTTGCAGAAAGTTTTGCAGAAAGAATAAAAACATTCTGCCTTGGGGCTTTCGTTGTTTTGCTCATTGTTGGAAAATTTTGAATTTTATCAGTCCGTCTCGTGGTTTTAAGTATATAATGTAATGTAAGGTTTATGGGTTTTCTGTTTTGTAAATATCATATATAGTACTAATGTGTTTAAACATGATTTAGTGTACAATTTAAAGGTAAAAATTGGCTTTTTTTCCTCCCCCTGTTGTAACTCCAGAAAACTTGACATTCACCAAACTTGGTGGTGTGTAAGTCCACATTGTGAGACTCTTCCGTAGTCAAAAAATCAAAGTAACGAGAATCCGTTAAAGAGTTATTGATACATTATACAGTAAACTCAGAAGTACGGACAATTTTGGCAGACGGCTGGTCCGGATTTCGAAAAATCTGGATTTTTCGGAGGTGATCATGATTCATCAGTTCCGCCTTCATAGTGAAAATTACGACAATATGTGTTTATCTTTATGTGGTAATACAAGAGTGAGCTTTCAGAAGAAAGTTATAAACACTCTGTAATACATTAGAACCTCGTTAATCCATCACCAACGGGACCGAGTGCATGGTCGGAACAAAATAAAGGTCGGATTATCAGAGGAACATATTTATTTCTTGAAAACGTGATAAAACTGGAGTTCAAACATGTTTTATGGAGTTACAGATTTTGTCAATAATTAGAAGATGATTTAGTTTAAAAAGTTCCACTTATGTTAATTCTTTAACACTCTTATACAGTGTATGAACTGTCACAATAAAGATGATTGATTCCGATTCTGCATTGAGATCTTGCCAGTTTAATGTGCTATAAGAATAATAACAATTTAGTTTAAATCAATTCCAAATAAGTTCTTTGTAATTAAGATAACATTGTTCAAATTTTACCATATAAAATAACATTTTCAGGCATATCCTTGAGCGCTGCACAGTGGAAAAAAGTCGTATCGTTATCAGACCAAGTGGAAGGTGCATTGAAGAAAGTCTAGAAAATCACTGCCCTACCATTAAGTGTCTACTCTTATTGTTTCCTTCAACCACATTGTATTCATGTGTTATTGGTATTATAGGGACTTAATATTTTTGGTTTGTAAGGTTAAGATACTAAGTAGATAGGCCTAGGTAAGATATACAGATGAAGTGGTACATTAAAATAACTTTCAGTTTGTACTACTTTAATATATTTCATATATAAATGAACATATTATAAGAACATAGTGTGCTGTTTTATTTCAATCGGACTTTGAATCTATGATGATAAAAACCTTTAAAAAATTGTAATTCCCAATGTTCAAAATACCTCAAACTAGGTCTACTGTAATGGAAAATAAATAGTTTGTTTATCAAAAATGTATCATTAGTCAGTCCTCATGTGTTAATTTATATAATTCTATGGGGTAATTAATTAATTAAAAGTAGAAATTAAATAATAAAATGTTTCACTAACATCAGTGCTAATTTTCAACAATACTGTTGAAGATTTTGCATTTTGTTTGTTCTGGTGCGGCAGGTTCTTAAATTATGCAGGGATGGTTTGCGCATTGGAAGGCTTGGACGCACAGTCTAATTGTTTTTAATTATTTTTCATATTTAGCGGTGAATTTAATTGAAATGACGGCTCCATTATTGGTTTGGTGAAGTTTGAAGCGAGTTATTAAAGTAAGTCCCGTTATTAAATTTTGCCATTGCAGCGCAGCAGTTGGCATTCCTGCATGCTTCGTTGTGTACCTGCATCTATTGGTAAGCCAGGGACAAACCTACGGTAAAAATTAACCATGTTTAAATTTTGTTGGGAGCATTCAAAATGGTGTCGCCAATTGGCATGCAAGACAGTGAAAAATACCTCAACACTTAAGAGAAATATCAGCACTTGGATCCAATATCCGTTATATCCAAACCAACACTAATCAATCATGTTTTTTAACCAGTGTTAACGTGACAGACCAATCTTTACTTAGAAGATTTTCAACATTGTAAACACGATATTGAAAACTAATAACGTGTATTGTTTAATTTTTTTTAAACCTCAAGAGATTTAAGCACCATTCATTTATTTTTTGTCAATTAGGATCTCAGGCAGGAAAGATAAAACGCCATCATAAATTATATCCTAAATTTATTTCAAATATTACATTGTAAAATATACATTTTACAACTTATCATATTATATACATGGCTTTGATTAAGGTATGTCATATACAAAATTGTTATATAGAAAATTGTGCCAATTACTCATATAAAATACCTGGCAGCAATTCCAAGGTATGGTACCTAACAAGATTGATGGTTTCTTTCATATATTTGGATTATGAAGACAGCATTAGTCACTTTGATGAGTTTTCTTCTTGAAGGTTCCTCACGATAGCTGCGTCTAGAAAAAAATGAATTTGTAATTTTGAAAAACTTAATGCTGTCAGCGTTTCAGCAATATTTTAAGGCCTATTTTGTGTTTATTACCAATAAGTAGCAAGTACAGTAGGCTCGGAAATATCCGCCCAAGTATCTTTACTTAGAGCAGAGGAGTCACTGTCGGCACCAAGTCCAAAGCCGCTAGTCGAATAAAACATCCTCTTTGTTCATTATAGCTGTATTTTTTATTTTGATAGAGGAGACAAATAGAACAAAAATTACACAATTATAGTTACTACACAATATAGTTCATTATCTTTTAGGTTCAAAAGGTTATTGCTTTGTAAAACAAGGGTCATAATAACTATTTGTTTAGATCTCCCTATGTGCATGTATTATAAATTTGTTTAATTAATACTTTTGAATAAGCATGGCTTATCAAATGTTTGAAGTATTTCTTTGGAATACAAAAATACAGGTAAACTTTTTATATTTGTACTGACAGCTGGCCATGAGTTGTAAAAAATATGTTTGAAATAAAAAAAGTTTTCTTTAGATGAACTAGTATCACGTTGTTTTGAATCATGAACATATTTTATTAAAAACACTCAGTAAATGTCTAAGTTGTCTTGATCAACTGATATTTATAAAAATCCCAGAATAAAAAGTCTAGTCTAAAATTGAGCCTAGACTCCATATTTTTTGTCAGGTAAGACTGTCACTTTATTAATAATCTTATCTACATAGTTTATTTCCACAAACCTTTACATTAGCTAAGTGCGGCTGAGAAGAAAGACATATTTGATTTAACCCTGTACTGGCCAGTAATTCTAGCAATATATTGTGTTACACTGTCAAAAGCTTTTGAGAAGCTAAGGGAGGGAGGAGGGAGGCATCTATAACGTACAAAAAGACTCCTCAAGCCCTCAGATAACTAAATGACGATATTTTTTAGTAAAAAAAACCTTCCTTCAAGAACTTTGAAATAAATTATACTTCAGATATTTAAATTTTTTTGTTATTGTAAACACCGAAATAGAAGGCAGCTGTACAAGCTATTCGATATATATACCTTGATCTTTTTGACATTCCCATGAATCGGAATGTAATATTTCTTAACAGAATAAAATATCCTATCCTCCTCGATGTGGGAGTCAAATTACATAATAGAATCCCAAGTTAAATCAGTCACCTGCGCACTCGGAACTAGCTGTGGGCGAATGGGTCGATTGGTAACTCGGGGGCGAGCCGCAGTTCGTCATACACAGGGCTCGACCTCAACACGCACAGAGTGACGCCGGGGCGGTACGACGCAGGGATGGTGACGTGGGTCGTCGGCTGACTCCTCCCAGCATGCTCCCTGATCACGTTCACCACTTGGCCTGCAGGTGATAATACCGGTTTAAAACTCTTTCACGAGGATAGATGTTCAAATATGTTCACTGTTAATGTCTAAGCCTAAGTAAACTAAACCTGCCCTAAAAGATGAAGAGAAAATAGATTCAAAATCTATTGCTCAATAATTGTCTGTTTGTTTATAAAATGGCTGATACTTGAACAAATGATGAAGTACATGTAGCAAGTGATATAAATGGAATAAACGTCTTTTGCTAACAAAACAATTTCCTCTAAATATACTTTAAATATTTGTTTATAACTTCAAAATTACACTAAAAGACCAATCAATTATCAATTAGAGTTTCTAATGTAAAAGATGACCTATTAAACATTCACAAAGAAGTCACTAGTAGCTAAAGTGTGGCGATCAGAGAATAGCCTAACAATAGGAGTAGACCTTGATCACTGACATGAACCTCATCGAGCCTGATGATCAGTGTGACGATTGAATGCTAACTATCAGAGAGTTGTGTTCTCACCTAGAACGTTCATTCTCCTCCAGTCAGGTCTTGAGGGGTCGGCGAGTGGTAGCAAGTTGGTGTCCGGAGTCCAGCGAGATATCACGTCTTCCCTCCGCACCAACATGACGGAAGGACTGGCCAGTTGGGGCCACAACCGGCTCTCGTAGTGAACCTGCAACCAGATAAATCCGTTGGGGATGAACATGTGATACAATTGTCGGTCTACTGCACAATACAATTGGTAAAGGCCTAAACTCTAAAACCATTTTCTTGATCTTTTTTGGAGCATTAGGTGGGAACCGATGAAGATAATGGAGGGCAGGATGGCTTTCCCCATACTAGCACGGTTATTCTGTTACCTTACTTTAACATTATCTCATCATTAAATTTCTCTTGCCAAAGATTGTCAATGAACGGTGCAAGGGGTTACACTTCCTCACACCCATTCTCCAAATTGCGTAAAAAATTTGCGTAAGGAAATTTTTGTCCAGAAGCTTTTGTCAAAATTTGAAGCGTCTGATGATCCTTCATATAGGTAAACACCTGGATATTTGTATTCCTCAAATTTTTGAGTAAATGCAGCCCTAAAAATAACATGACCTACGCTTACTTTAAAGACTTCTTCCACAGGACATTCCCCTATGGAGAAACACGGCCGATAAATGTATAAAAAAATAGATAAATGTATAAAAAAAATAAATAATGTATTGATAAATGTATCAAGGAGTCAGTAGTGCAAGGATATAATTAATGTTGAGACAAAATCAATATAGAAAGGCAATGCCAACTTTTTGAAAACCCATTATTGTTTAAAAACCCTTCATCCTTTAACTGCTGTAAATGTGGATCATGGTCTGCTTTTGCAAGCAACTGCTATGTCCGTGTTATCATCTTTTGCAGTGGCCAGCATTTTGACTCACCTGCTTCAACTTCATATTGTAATGTGATATGATTTTGCAAACTACATTAATGCAATATAGTGTTGACCATTTTTTGCTGTTCTCTACTGGCATATTCTTAAAGCTTTTTATCTGCATTTTTGTGGAAACAGGGTGCGTGAATTAACTGCGGAACAAGTTTTGAAACTTGTAATTTCAAAGTTGCCAGTAAATATTTCAAGCCAATGGTTAATATAGTCCTTTGTTTAAATCCCCATACTAAACATTGTGAAACTTTGTTTTTACTAATAAGTGATGGAAACTGCCTGCAAAAATTCCTTGAATAACAGGTATATAGTGTTTACATTTATTAGTAGCTTATGAGAGATACTATGGCAGAATTTAAAAATAGTGAATAGGAATTAATAAGGCTATTTTGCTTCCTAGTACAAAAATGTTAGGCATCAACAACAATTACGTAGATGCTGATTCAAACTGTAGGCCTAATTCTGAATCGGAATCTTGACAGAAAACTATGCAGAGAAACCAGATATATAAAATAGTCAAACTTATTAGAAATCAACAATCCTCCAAATATTGGGTTTGTGTTCCCAGAATCCGGCAGTGAGGGTTCTAACTGCGGTAGTAAGAGGTTAATGGTTAATATGAAGTTGTGCCATTCAGGGATCTCCACACTACTTGGGGGATCAACAGTTGTTTTACTCAATGTGTGTCTCAAAGTACAAATTAGTCCCATTTAAACAACAAATATTACCTTTTCCACTAACAAAGCAGCTGTTTCGTCAATAGCTAAACATCTCTTCCATAAAAACTAGATATTCCTTTCGTAAGCCGCCCCCAAACTCTTGTCGAATGTTTTGTCATCGTTCAATCAGGTGGAATAACGATCAAGCTATCTGCACAATCTCGCCTACCTTCAGCCAGAGTGTGGCTTCACAAACAGCTGTTTGTAAAGAGTAATAAAGTATTGTACCTCCAGTGGGTTGGTCAGATGGATCCCTTTAGAACTGACTCCATAGACCATCTGATGATGCCAACTGTCTGGTATCTCGGCACCTGGCCTAACACCTCTCTGCAGATTCAGAGTCAATATTGGCACCGCCCCTGAAAACAAAATTGTCATCAAATATATTGGGGTGGAAAAATCAAACTCATTATAAATACAATGGGATACGAATCCCTTCAATACAATCTTAGGCTACTTTGATTTTTAGATATAAATTATAAAAGTTCCTTTTAGCTAACTGCTATTGGAATCTTTTTATTAAGAGTAAGAATATCTTTATTGTTATAACTAGCAGACTCGTTGCAACTTCGCCTGTGTAAACTATGACAGTTGTGTGCTGTATTCTGTGGTTAGCCCATAGAACTACTATGAAACAAGATCAGCTGTTTGAATTTTCTATCAGCCTTGAATGTCCATAAGGAATACTTTTACTACAGAAGCGAATAATTAGGACAATCTGCAAGGCACCATACCTAGCTCACTGTAAAGAGTTGTTCGTTGAGTCAAAAGTCCTAACCATGCTCTTCTCATTCTTGAGTCAACTCTGATGGTCAATAGAAAGCCAGAAATATTCAACAAAAATTAAAATGTGCACAACTAAAATACTAGCCAGAAGAACAATGTACATTTACCGCAAGTATCATCAAGACTTGCAAAAAGCGGCCCAAGATATCTATGTACAACAATTTTTAACAAAATTCCAAATGAAATAAGAAGTAGGGGTGTGCGAGTATTCGAGCTGAATATTGCAGTATTCGGCTCAGCTCGAGGTTTGCAAAAAAGCTCGAAGTAGGAGCTGAATATTTAAAACGCCGACTAGTGAAAATAGTCCTTTACAAAAGTAAATTAAAGCAAAAACTTTCCAGAATCAGTGTTAGAATTCTTGTTAAGTTTGCATCAATAGAGCTCCTTAACAGATATAATTCAGCAAAGCTAATGCTGGCAGTCCTTGGCGCCATATAAATAACGAAATATAAAAGTACAAATATTTTAAACTGTCGACCTGATCAACCAATGCAATGGGTCTATTTTCTCTACACTCATCAGTCACATCAAGTGGAAATCTACACAATTCTGCTTGCAGTGCAGTGTTGCCGTTGCCCAGGTGAGTTGTGCAATATTTCATGGTTAATAATAATTAATACAACAATCCTCGTACTCCAGAAAAAATACCCGAGCAAAAAATAAAATCCATGAAAACACATTTTCTAACTGCTGCAGCGGTACAGTCTTTACTGCAACTTACAATTATTTCGTACATTACACAATAATAATTTCCTGGCGTCTGGAATTACGTCTGGCAACACCGTTGATTGCGAACTGTCTTAACACGTTGAATAGCGTGACCCATGACCAGGGACAAGGTTGTTGGTGATGAACGCCAAATTAAGACGGCGATTTGGTGTGTAGCCGAAATAGTACTCTCCAAAAATTGTCAATTGACATAGAATCTAAAGTTCTTAAAGAGATAACGCGAATACAAGTACAACTGTAATTATACTGTAGTTGTTAAAGTTAACAATTATTGTCGCTTCGCTGTTGTAATACTTCACAAATCAAAATAACTAATTGCAAGATTCACAAGATCAAACAATTTTATCAACATTTTAAATGGTTACGTCATTCACGTTATAATACCGGTGCTCATATAACTTACAAGGTTATACTTGATTATATTCTATGAACGCCTAACCAAGAGCAAGACACGATCAAATTGGCGGAGTGCTTTGTTTCACTACATCTGTGCGATTAAAATCATATTGTTAACGCTGCGGGATTGTTTGAAATTGTGAATAAACGTCAGTAAAAAGCATTTAATTTTTTAATTGTAGGCTATCAAATTGTTAAATCAGTGATGGAAGAAGACTGCATTGCCGATCCTCTTCCACCAGGAACTTCTGCTTCTGAAGCAGATATAATAGGTTAAGTCTATTAGGTAATAGGTGTGGTATAACATAACTCAAGCTAAGATTATTGGATAACTTATTTCTGTGAGTACAATAAGATATAATGATAGTTTACAGTGATTATATTTATAATGTGGTTAGCTGCTGAGTATCCTGGTTTGACTAACTGATATTAAAAGGATAACCTTAAATTTACTATTTTATTTACCATCAGTTGAATGAGATAGGCTTACTGGGTTTTGGCAATTCCCCAGGCTAGGGCCTAAATGTTTGGTTACATGGAGGGTACATCTTGACATATAGTCTGTTTATTATGGCTGTTATAAAAATGGTAATAACTACATTAGGGAGTATCAGTCTTATTTAAAATTTGTAGTTCTTTGTAATGTGTACTGGTTTAAATTACCTTATCGTCAGTGATTCTATTTTCCCCGAAAGGCGACCGGTTTCAATCCACTAGTGGGATCTTCTTCACGCAAACATCAAAGTTGTTTATTTCTCAAAGATGTCAGTTGTTTAAAAACCACTAAGAACATTGAAGACACTAAAAATCACATAAACAAACACGAACACACGTAAACTAATTTTGGCCAAAACAACGGGTGGAAGGAACAGTGCGGTACAGATGTCGAGTCTAGACTGATCGCCGGTGTATTTATTTCCTCATTCCCCACCCCCTAATCTTCCTTATCAGGACTTCGCTTTGGTTTACCTCTACCCTCGACTATTTCATTGTTGTATCATAGATAATGTTTGAAGCAAAAGAGAGTTTATCGTTCTCTCTTTTATTTTGTGAGAGTTTATTTTGAGAGTTATTTTGTGGTTCTTGTTTTACAGCTTTATAAATTTCATATTCTTCTACCGTAGTCATGAACTGTCCCTTATTACATTCATGCAGTTAAGGAATGTGCTCTTTAAATCAGATATTAAATGTTCTTGACGTTTGCCCTATGTAGAAACTGGGTTAGTTTGTAAATGCCAGTCTGTTTATTGTTTTGTGGTTTATTTTTCAGCATGCTACCTAGTTTATTAGTCGTCTTAAACGATACAGTTACATTGTTTTTAGAAATTTCATTTTTAATTACATTGTTTAGTGAGACTCCATATTCTAAGGACACATATTTCTGTATATCCTTACCAGTCAATTTATTCTTGTTTTTTGTGCTATGTTTATATATGATCCGTATGTAGTTCTTTTCCGTTATGTTATTTTTTTCCTATGTTCCTACTTTATATATTGAAAGAAAACTGTTCATTACTATCAACAATTGGTCTCAATAAATGTTCCTTTTCAGTACTTTTTTCACTGTAGGCCTTTATTTACTGTAGGCCTATTGAAAGGAGGGCTAATGAGTAAAGAAGAAGTGAATGAAAGATGACCAATATTGAAAGTATAAAATTATATGTAAATGAGTAAAGAAGAAGTGAATGAAAGATGACCAATATTGAAAGTATAAAATTATATGTAAAAAGATTCGGCTCGAGTCATAAAATCACTACCAGTATATTGCATACCCCTAGAGCAAATTCCCATAAAAAAAGCTTGGCTCGAGAAAGCTCGAAGCTCGAGAACTTAGAAAAAGGCTCGGCTCGGCTCGAGTCAGAAATCACTATTCGCACACCCCTAATAAGAAGTATCGATGACTTAAACCTACTTAAGATTAAATTAAAGGAATTTTTACTCTAGAGGCCTTATTATTGTGTGGAAGAATTTTGTAATGAATAGGCCATTAAATAAAAATGAGGACCACGGCACACCAGTGCTTCTAGTGGGACACTTCCAAGTATCAAGTAAATGGTACTTTGAAACCCCGAGAATTAGTGATGAGTGAGTGAGGGCTTTGCCTTTTTAATAAGTACCAGTACAGAAGATTGCATTATTTTTTTAAATCACTTCAAACAGTGTCTTGGGTACTGAAAATCATTGCAAAATCTAGTATTATAATTATGTTCATGTTGTATTTATTTTTAGTTCTATCTGTAAATATATAATGAATGTATTGAAGGGCATTAGTTGGTGCCTCTACTTTACACAAAAATTGAGTACTGTTTATAATTCATCAGTCGTGTCGCAGTGCCTTCAACCGTCAAAAAATAATTGCAGGGATTGACAATACTGGGTGAACGACAGCTGTACTATCTCAGTGCAACAGTTGATTATTATAGAGGTCTAACCTTTCCTGATCCAGTGGGACAACCAGCTGGTGAGGGATATGTTGCGTTTCGGGTACGTTTGGAAGAACCTGGCGTACACCAGCTGTTGCGAGACCCCGGTCAACCCGCGTATCATGTCGTCGTGCGTCACGCCCGCGTAGCAGCGAGACAACAGATACTCCGTGACTGGCGCCGTCTCAGCTCGGAACCTCGTGGCGACAAACTGCTTCACAGCGCAAACAGAGAACTGGATGTTCAGGCCCAGCTGAAACAATAAGATCGGTTTCTGTATTGAAAAAATACGGCTTGGATACGAGCCTATTGTTTTAACTATAAAACTAGAGCAATAAACATTCAGATATATTTTTTAATATTATTTAGAGTGCAGACAATACGCTGTGTCCAACTAAAAAACGTGTGTTATCATTGTTGGGATTAATAAAATGTAATTTGTTCTTGGAACTTGACACTATAGTAGGGACAAAATCAGATTGACGCTTCAAGGTTAAGCTTTAACTGTGTAATATGTTCAAATAACCATGGTATTGACGATTTATAACCTGACTATTGTTTACATTGTTTATTCTGGACATAATGAGTGAAAAAGACATTCAAGAGCAAACTTAAACGTGAGGTGGGTGATCTCAAATGTTTACTTGGCTTTAGGCTAAGTTTTATTAGAGGGTTGCCACCAAAGTTACATTTCAAAATGTATGTGTAATTCCAGGTTTTCCAGGTAAAAATCTAAAAATTCCAGGTAAACTTGCGCGGCATTTTTATGTATTTATGACACCTATAACAATTTACAATATAAATAAACGTGCTATTTTAACAAAAAATTATAACTTTTTACTAAGTATTTTATTATTAAAGTTATATCTCATATTTTTTATGCTTTCTATTATTTATATTAATGAACCTGATTTTCCTCTCTATATAAAAACATTACAATATTTTAATTGATAGGAGGGGAAAATTATGTAAACAAAAACTCCCAATTATATAAAATTCCATTTCACTTTAGCAATATACTATGTATTACACCAATCCTTTTCTTGTGTGTCTATCGACGACAAAGGCATATTTTGCAATGTTCTTCATAGGGAGTGGGCCCAAACCCTGACCTTGTTACTATTTAAACTAAACATTTTCTTAGAAAGCATTATTATAGCAGCTGGATCCACTTTTAAACTTTCCAAACATTTTCAAAATTTTTCTAGGAATCAATCTGACAACAAACATCAGTTTATGAAGCGACCCCCAGCCAATTATGCTTTAACAAATTATCCAGCGACTCCAAAGACTACATATTAGAAACTGAGCTCCATATCAACGATTAACAATCTTGACCAGGCTGCAATTAATGACAAATGAGCCACTTCTATTATCCACTGTTTGTAACAACATACAAATTAATTTACTGTGCTTAATACAAAATGTCACCGACAGTCACAACTGCATTTCGTAAAGTTTCCTCAACAATAGCTCTCACACTCGCATTGCTAACGTCGTCGACCAACGAGAACGCATCACTAATGTCACCGACCATCGAGAACGCATCACTAATGTCACCGACCATCGAGAACGCATCACTAATGTCACCGACCATCGAGAACGTATCGCTAATGTCACCGACCATCGAGAACGTATCGCTAACGTCACCGACTATTGAAAACGTATCGCTAACATCGCCAATCATCGAGAACGCGTCACTAACTTCGCTTGCTATCTATAACTCGTTACGCAATCGCCAACGAAATCGTCCTGAAATTCCCGGTTCGGCCAAAAATTCCCACATAATAATCCTCACATTTTTTCCAGTCGCCAAAGTTGATGCATAATTCAGGTTTTCCCAGTCGGTGCCTGCATTAATCAGTTAGGTGTGTTAGGTAATACACTAATAAACAAACAATGCAGAGAGCAGAATAAATCATATGTTTAAATATGTCTGAATTTCATGAGCGACCTTGAAGAGTATTAATTATATCTGTACTATAATTTACAAGGTTTTTGATCAAACAACTCGGTGCCTTGATATCCGCGTAACAACAAAATTGGGGATCAATACATTTTCCAGACAGCCTAAACGTGTTAACGTGAGACTATAGTTACCAGAGTATTGACGACGGCCGTGGCCCCGCACAGCGATACTCCGATCTGGTTCACCTGCTTGTCCTTGGCCTCGTGCTCCTTCCAAATCATCGTCCCTGCGTCTCCATCATTCTGTGGATTAACAACAGATTCAATGGTTAGGATACAACTAGTCTTATTTCTAAATGCTGTCAAAACCACAGTTAAAACAAAGGGAATTCATTAAATTGATTATTACGAATAAAATAAAGGTTTATTAAAATTTGTATACTACGATATTGTGTTTTAATGTAATTTAAGACATACTTATGTAAATTAAATACTTTTGAAAATCTTAAAAATATGATGAAATCTACAAAACCAAGATAATAATATTTAATACTAGCAATGGCTGATAGCAGTAAAAACCCTCCAAAATGCCAAATGTTATTTAATAGATTAAAGTTCTCTAAACACGTTTGAAATACTCTGTGAGAGTGTTTTGGTCACAGCACGACACAAAACAGTATGCTAATTAATTCCGCACCAGGGGCAAAAACGTGTGAGGGTAAACAGCGCGGGAAGGGTGATTCTTTTGATTGGTTTCTATTTTTAGACGTTCATCCGTCGGTCTGCCCAGAGCAGGTGCACGTGGTTTGAGCAGAGTTAAGGTCATCACTCCCTAGCACGCGACTACGGCTCATTAGGGAGATGACAGACTCTCAGATTACGTTGTATTTACTAAATTGTTTGTATAGTATTTATTATGATACATAAAGTACACTTTACAATTCTGGAGATAATTTAACCAAATAAATTGTTATTATTGTACCATTTATGTTTAGAAGGGGTTAAGTAAAAATAATACCGATAAAACCTTTTGTGACCCCGGTTAAACCGCAACCCGATTAACCGCTCCCAGGTAATCGGGAGTTTACTGTAATGGATAAATAATAAGCCTATGTGTTCCTCATTGTGTGAGAATGAACAGGGCTAATAGACGAACATTCTATATATTCAAACTTTATTATACATTCTATAAATCAAACTTTAGTTATTTGTAGACAAAGACATTTTAAATAATAAAGAACAAAGTATCCAAATATTTTTAAAAAACTATTCCCGTCACAGCAAACCTGCATACTCAGTGAATTTCCAATGCATGTATATGTTTCTCACTACCACATCAAGCCACTCACCAAGTTTCATAAAAATATATGAATGAACAAGTGATTACAGCATTTTATTTATTCTCCATAAGAATAACATTGAAGGCTGAGTACGCAGGTTTGCTGCAACAAGAGCTGTTACTGAGCCTCTGTAACACATCTAAAGAGCAATCAAAGTTATTAAAGCTTTAAAGGGATAATCCTGAAGTTTGATACTTTTGTGACTGAAAAGCATAACTCACACCCCCAAGACGCAATTTATATTTAGATTCATACTGACGCAAACAGAAAAGAAAACATTAGTTTTACAAAGTGAAAAAGTGCCATAAGAAAATCAAGAGCTTCTCTTAACAATAAGACAAGCAACACACCAAGAGCTTCTCTTAACAATAAGACAAGCAACACATCAAGAGCTTCTCTTAACAATAAGACAAGCAACACATCAAGAGCTTCTCTTAACAATAAGACAAGCAACACATCAAGAGCTTCTCTTAACAATAAGACAAGCAACACATCAAGAGCTTCTCTTAACAATAAGACAAGCAACACATCAAGAGCTTCTCTTAACAATAAGACAAGCAACACATCAAGAGCTTCTCTTAACAATAAGACAAGCAACACATCAAGAGCTTCTCTTAACAATAAGACAAGCAACACATCAAGAGCTTCTCTTAACAATAAGACAAGCAACACATCAAGAGCTTCTCTTAACAATAAGACAAGCAACACATCAAGAGCTTCTCTTAACAATAAGACAAGCAACACATCAAGAGCTTCTCTTAACAATAAGACAAGCAACACATCAAGAGCTTCTCTTAACAATAAGACAAGCAACACATCAACTTACAAAGTTCTCATCGATAGATATCGGAGAGAGTTTGTTGGCGCCACAGTAACAATAGATAGGCTGTGCCAGATCCTTCACTGTTCCAGAGTCAGGCTGGCGCAGTGGAGAGCATGGGGGACTAGAGATTGGCACTGTAACAGATGTAATAGAAATTTAACTAAAATAAACATACGTTTTCGGACTGAATGTGCCAGGATAAAATCCATGGTGATGTAAACAATTTTTCTCCTGTTGTGTAAAAATTGTTTTAAAAATATAAAACTATTGGGTTAATATTCTAAACAAACCTCTTATTTATTTAACTGTTTAGTTCTATCCATATTTTTCAGAGATTAATTAATTAATTAACATATGTAGTTGTGATGTTGGCAAACATGTCCTCAGTAATAAAATAATAATCCTATACTCCTATACATCCATGGATCTCAAAACCTTATTGTTATACCTACCAAAATTTGGAAGGGGGGTTGAAACAACACCTAAAAGACAGTCAAAAGACTAGTTAAATTAAAAATCAAGTATAATCTTGATCTGGTCTAAAATGTTGTTGCAACAACTAAAAATCTGGTAAAAGTTAAACAAGGTTACAAGCCTGGTAGAGCTTAGATATATTCACTGGGCTTGTATCAATATAAAAATAAATCAAGTTGCAGAGGAGATTTTTTTGTTTTACAAACAATTCAATTATAGGCCTAATACAACTTTTAGAATATTTCATAAATGTTTGTGAAAGCATGTATACATGACATGTCGATGTCTTAAGCAAGTCTAAGAGATGGTTCACCTGATAAAGGTGACTGCTCGGAACTGCTCTGAGGAAAAGGTGTGGGGGAAGGTGTGGACAGAGGCGAGATGGGCGTAGAGTGGCTCGCCTCTGGCTGCCGAGCTTCTGGCACGGACTCACAATTTTCTTGCGGTTTTGGCAACAATGGCAAGTCCAGTGCGAATTCCTCCTCGTTTTCCAATCTCTCGCCACATTCCGAGTCCGTAGAACTGTACCTATCGTTGGACGGCCCAGGGTCAAAATCCATCTCGAGGTAATCCATATCGGGAGAAGAGTTCCTACTGTTGGCCGGAGGTCTTGAAGGTAACAAATCTAAATTGAAGAATGAACTCGGCAAATCCGCCATTTGATTTGAATCGCCTTTGTAAGTGTAGATGCAACATTCTTCGTCTTCGCTGGAACTGTTCCTATCATAATCACAGCCGACTCTTTCCCTCGGTTTGCAATGTTTTTGTGTCGCACGATCGACTTCCTGGCAGCAATCGTTCTTTTTAAGAGTTAAGTCTGCATCATTTTCATTACAACATAACTCTACTTGAGTGTTATCTGGTTTCCCAGAAGACTTTTCATTACTGCTTCTTCGTGAACATGACGGCCCGTTGTTTTCTGAAGCATTTGAAACGCTATAAGAAACTTGTTTAGCTTTAGGGTAGGCACCATTGGTAATAGTTTGAAAATCGTTACTCTGGACTGAATTGCCATTTTGATTTACAAGAGGAGTTTTATTTTCATTGTTTGGAGGACACAAGGGACTCGATGTTCCTGAAGCTTCATCTCTTGTCCCGTTCAATTTGTTGGGGTTTTGTTTACTGTCATTTTCCTTGTCATCGGCTGCATTCATGTTTACCTGTAACAAATAATAAGCTGAAGCTACTGAGCTCTAACTTTGTGTAAAGACTAAATGTGAAAAATATTCCTTAATTGGCCTCAATGAAAAGTAAATAATAGTTTAAAGTCAAAACAGTCTTGTTGGGAGGTGCTGGTATCAGCGACACTAACTTCCATGTTCTCTAGTCCTCGAGAATCCAATACATGTTCCAAATAGATGGATAGGGTCCAACCATGAAAACTCGGTACTTTGGTATTATACGGATGCCACTATTTTTGGAGGTTAAATTTTTACCGGATACAAAGGATAACTACATAATTCGAAAAAACGTACTTTTATTGACTTACTGTCCAAATTTTACATCATTCTGATGAGCGGTCTTTGTGTTGTGCCTCCCAAGAGACAGCGATGTCCGCTAGGATCGTGTTGAATGCGTCGCCGCCACTAGCAGCCACACCCGATCGCCACATTACTCCGCCAAATATACAGCGCGCTGCGGCAGTTATGTTAGGATGGGTTATCATAAAAATACGTACGGTTTCCTCTTCATTTCGAGGTAAATCCCACACCAAAAGAACGTCACTCATTATGAAAACAAATGTAACGTAGTTACGGCAATAAATCACTCATGACACTGACCCAGATACAGGTGGTGACAGGTGATGCGCGCGCTCCGGTCAACGACCTGACCTTGGCCTATTTGGAGGGGGTTTGGCGGCCTGAAGTATGACTCATAAGGTATCAATCGATTCGTAACGAAACAAGGAAAGTCCTACAATCATTTTTATGATAACCCATCCTAACATAACTGCCGCAGCGCGCTGTATAAGGGTGGCATCCGTATAATACCAAAGTACCGAAAACTCCAACAATGGAGTAGCCGAAATCACCTAGCCCTCTAAGGTGGTTTAGGGGGAGCAATACCAAAGCCAGCACAAAATTAGTAAAAACATGCAAAAGAGCACAATGTAGGGTAAATCAAAGAAATTAAATTAAAGCAGCATTTTAACTTTATTAGTGTAACTATAGGTATATAACAATTCTGGAAGTTCCTTTTAATTAGCCTTTAACTTAGATTTAACTGACCATACTTCAAACAGAGTTGTCGACTTTGAGCTCTCATAACTTTGTTAATGGGTGTTACGAACATTTCAGATTACGCCATCTTCAGGCATGTTACCGATTCAGCCGAAACAGCGTTGTTAAAACTTAAAAACATACACAACACGGTTCAAATAGAAATCATGGTACCATTCTTGAAGGTTATAAATGGTTTATATTTTCTGAAAAATGTATTAGTGTAGAAATTATAATGAAGATTAGTTTTTGTCAATAACTTCCAGTTCTCCTGAAATTTTAAATTTTTCTCCTCCGTACATAGGTAAATAGAATATTCTCCCTTTTGCTGTGAAGTTAATAGTTTGACCAACCTTAATATTATCACAATCTCATATAGGCTTAAGCAAATATTCATTCGATAGTGATATTGCATTATGATAAGTTAATCCTCCATCTGCTCACTATAGGCTATTTATCTTTACTGCCGAGGTATTTTTCACTGTGTTGCATGAGTTCTTTTGGAACATATATAAAAAATATAAACAATCAATCTACCTATCAACCATGTATTCATTTTGATCAGCAAGAAAGGGGAATCCAAAAATAAAATACTTGTACGTATATAAATAAGACATGCTTACACAATAGAGACAAACTCAAAAAACTCATATCTCAACAAATATTTTTTTCTTTAGGTGCCAAAATGGTTATAAAAGAAACACGTACTTCACAATTTCAAGAGAGCCAAAATTAACCAAATGGTAGTGAGGAAACACACTACATGTTTCCCCACCCACCCACTACTGTTTGAATGGATAGGTTTTTGTACACCACACTTGTAAATGCCGAATTCTCGGTGAAACATCTAGTGGGTTGATTCACTACAATTTAAACTGTTTACGAAAAGGTATGCACCTATTTTAGGCTAATACGATACCTATCAATAACAAAAATCGTTAACGCCATTTTGTATAGCAAATGCGTATCACTTATATTCAGTCGTTTTTCAAACTACCCTTCCCTAGAGCTGGGGTGTGCATAATGTATTTCCACCTCCAAAAAAAATAAGTTGTTGTCTCATTTGAGTTTCAGATTGTATTTATTTAGATCATATCGGCAACCTTAGGCAATTTTGGTTGGTGAGTTTGTCATGGGTGCTTAATATGTTAAGTAGCTAGGGGTTAGGTAAGGTTTATAAGACCATACCGTCTCATAAACCTTACCGGGACACAGCTACTTGATGAAGGCCTAATAAGCACCCATGTAAAACTCTTCAACCAACCACCAGAATTTTTTTTTTGCCTCATACCCCTAATTAGGTTAGGTTTATTATAGCTAAAATCTTAATATATCATTCTGTAAGCGAAATTTTTAAGTCAAAATTGTGGGAGGTTGGCAAATCAGAAGATGATGGGAGACAGCTTAAATAAAAACTCCTCCTCCTGTAGGACTTGGGGAAAAATATCCGTATTTCTAAAAAGCTACTAGCAAACGAGGACATACGTAAAACATCCCCCAAAAGAAAAGCATGGGGATTTAAAAACGTCTGCTTTGTTTACATTAACACGTTGGCTCCGGAATTGGAGTCGCCGGGAGTTCCCAGCAGACCAAACCTAATACACGAAACTCTCACCATAGACCAAGTCATTGTGACTAATTGTAACCCAGAGACCAACATTTTGTTTCCGAATTATTATATGTTTTGAAGGAGAATATATATATTTACTCATAAAAGTAGCAATAAAATATTATTTCGGCGCTATTTTAGCATTTTTATTGTGTCACGTATGTGTGACGTCGGTCTATAGTAAAATTATATATGATATTTTTTGCGATAGACCGACTGTCTCACATACGTGACGTGAGTTTTCAAACTTTGGATCACTGGGAAATAAGATAAAAAACTGATTTTAGCGAATTTCCCCTATAGGGAAGAAGCTATTACCGTAGTTGGCATGGTAAGACCTAGGCCCTGGACCATGATAACTTTTCGTTTTGAGGTCCCCAGACCCCAAAAACACCATCTGTTCAAAACTGTATATATATATATATATATATATGTGTCCGTGGGTGCGATAACTCTCGTAAAAAAGGTTCGATTTTGATAAAATTTGGTACAAACGTGTAAAGCAGCATTTATGACTTTAAGTTCGAAAACCAGACAGATCGCCCTATCTGAAGTGGTATTTTGGGCGGGTTTTGTACCCCAAAAATTGGTTTTTTGAAGTATTTACAAGCAATATTTATTGAAATCAAATTTTAGTTTTCACCATTGGATTCAGCTTTAAAAACACACAATTTGGTGTTTTGATCATTTCTCTACGTCAATTGGTTACAGAGATATTGAAAGTGCTAAACACAGTACGTTGCCCAATGTTATTCTTGTGGAGAATAAGGAAAAATTTATATCTCGCTTATTTATGAACGTATACTAACAAAACTTGGTTTACAGCTTCATCTGGTTGTGGTATATTGTTATTTGCACAAAAAAGCAATTTTTAAGGATTGTTCCCGTAGCAGCAAACCTGCTTACTAAGCCCCCATGTTATTCTTATGGAAAATAAGTCAAATGTAATGTTTCCCTTAATTATGAACATAAATTAATAAAACTTGGTATGTGGCTTCACCTAGTTGAGTTATATTGATGTTCACATAAAAACCGATTTTTTGTATGCCTTTTTGCAGCAAACCTGCGTACTCATCCTCCATGTTATTCTTATGGAGAATAATTAAAATTGTATAAATCGCTTATTTATGAATGAATACTGATCAAACTTGGTATATGGCTTCACTTAGTTGAATTATATTTATTTTTGCATAAACACCAATTGTTTGTGATCCTTGCTTCAGCAAACCTACGTACTCATCCCCAATGTTATTCTTATGGAGAATAATTAAAATCGTATATATCGCTTTTTTATGAATATATTTTTATGCAACTTAGTACGCGGCTTTATGTGGTATTAAGACACATATTATGCAATGGAAATTCGCTGAGTATGCAGGTGTGCTGCGACGGGGGTATTTTATATTTCTTTTATTGAGAACAAACTGAAATCGGTTTCAAAACAAAATTATAAAATTTGTATCAGACAATGAAATATGAAACCTATCAAATGTGAATGGCCAACTTTGAAAATCTGTAAAAAAAAATTGAGGTCGTATCCCAAGACTGAGCGACACGCATACGATAAATGTCACACATTCCTATAGACCGATATACAGGCTTCAGATCGATATAGTATACCATATGGATGTGGCAAGTCATTTAACTGAACGGTGACTGCGTCCCGTATACGTGTCGTCGGTCCACTGGATTTGGCCTGAGCGTCCCGTATACGTGTGGTCGGTCCACTGGAATCAGCCTGAGCGACACGTATATGTGACGCTGGTCTATTTCAAGGGTACATTTTTAACATTGCGTCACATATACGTGACGATCGGTAGTCAACGTCTTAACACGTGTGATTAAGAGTTTACTTTGTTTACGAACTGACCTGTGTCCCTACTTGGAACAAGGTTAGGGGCTATCACCCCTTCAAGCCACTAGCAAATTACAATTTTCCTTATTAAATCGACAAAAAAATCGTAACATTATATTTTTAAAGGGTTCTTTTTATTTACATTTACAGGGACGAGGAGATTGTGAGGTAACGATTCGATTAATCGCATACATCAGTAGTTTTCGATGCTCATCATGAGAATGAATCTCCTGTCACATGAAGAATATTGCCTTACGTTTATGGTTCCAACGAAGGTTGCGACAAGAATTTGTGCAAGTTACACCGTTACTTGCTTTAATACTGTAGTATTTTAATTGCAAGTCTACCATTACTCCCCTCTAAATTTTAGTCAAAAGCAAACATTGGAATTATCCACCTTATACTAGGGGATTTCTAAGTTTTGTTTTTCAAATAAAACAATGTTTTCAAAAATAAAACAATGTTAAAAATGAGAATCATCCAAGGCATCTGCAGGTAAAAATTTGTAATTTAAGATTATAATTCATTCCTGGCAATAGACTATTATATTCTATTTTTGCCAACAATACAAACGTTTAACCCATTCGTTTTAACTGCTGCTGGTCCGCCGACGGACTACAGGAGTTGCCGCTTTGGTGCGGCTTGGTCACCGGCAGGGCAGCGCGCCATGTCTTGTTTGTGTACTCAGTGTGGTTTAAAAAACTCCTCAGTACATGGGGAGGAAGTTGTTTAACAAATTACCAGGCGACTTAAAGAGTATAGTAAATGAAAATAGATTTAGAACTTAAAATATACAACTCAGTAGATGAATTTTAGGGGGGGTGAATGAATTTTATTTGCTAGAATTCATTATAATTATTTGGAAAATGTTGTAATAATTTACTTATTGTTAGATCAGTTTAGTATTAGAAATTTGACAATGTTATATGTTCTGTGCTGGCCTTGCTAGCTGTAAAAAAATACAACTTATAACAATAAAGATATTCTTATTCTTATTCAGTCACTCGGAGAGGAAGGCTGATCCGCTACCGCATTGTTCCTAGAGTGTGTGTGCATAGTACAGTGCCGTTCGTTCACGTTTTGCGGGTGCGGCTTGGTCGCCGGCGGGGCAGAGCGCTATTACGTGTTTATTTATATAGTATGTAAATAATGTGGTTCACGTAGGTATATAGTGTAAATAGTTCATTTTTAGTCAATAGGTTATAAAGAAAACTAAACTGTGTCATTTGCAACATCGCGGGACTGCGGTGCTGCAAAGGTGTATGATAGTTTTTGTGCTGTTTTTGGTGTGCAGTGCTTAGGGTCCGCCGGCGATTAATAAATATTTGTCTGTTTTTGGTGCGCAGTGCTTAGGGTCCTCCGGCGACCATTAAATATTTAGGCCCAATATAACACTTGAGTCTTGAATATAGATTATAACACTTATTCCCGACTTTTGAACATAAAAGGAAAGATTTTATGAAATAAAAATTTTTAGCAACTGTGTTAAATCAAATCAAACCAAAATAATTTTATTGCCAATAGACTATATAAATAGCATAGACAACAAGTCACAATTTGTTAACATTGTGTAACTGCAAAATCAATAACCAAACAGAAATAATAACTAAAAACATTTGATGCGTCTTAATATACATTTTCAGCAGCGAATGTGTTAACACATACAAAGACAGGCCTGTCTCACACACATTTTGCTGTACTGGTTGACATTTTCACAGTCCGAGAATGTTGATAGTAACTACTTTTTTCAACTGTCTTTAAAATCTATAGGAGGTACCTATGTCACAAGATGAAACTGTATATGTCTACCGAAACTTTCATTACACACCCATTACAAAAATTGTAAGCTGTTTGATGGAAAAAAATTGAATTTAGACACAGAGTAGTTCCAGAAGCTAGAAAGCATGGATTTGAATTAGGTATACTCTATGATTAGGTGAACATTATTAAATTGTATATGTCTTTAGTACAGTATTTTCCAGAGCAGTGTAAATTCCAATACTGTTAGTCTTGATTTAGAACTGTAACTTCAGAGGATATATGCAATTTATTATCAACAAAATCCTGGATTATTTGATTTTAAGAATATAGACTTGGACTATGTATGAAGCTAAATTACCTTGGACATAAAATAAAAGTAATTTATAAACCTGTTAAAATTCAAAAATAAATAAATAAATCAGGAAAACCCTTAGAAGAACTGTTATCATCATATATGATACCTAGGCCTATGCGCCACTCCCAAAGTTTGTCAACAATAACTTACCGTACAGGGTTAACTACCCAACAAAAATACGTACCATTAGTTAAAAATATAATTTGAATATGTATACACCTGACAATCAGTATGAAACAAGACAAAACGGTGTCAAGAAGAAAATATTCAGGGAATAAGTTGCCCAATTTAACAAACATAACCCTACATATTCTCCGTTATGGAATTTTGCCTATTTATTTTTTATCTTACAAGTTTGCATAGGTGAAGAGAAAAAAATCAAAACTTTAAACTACCACTATAAGTTGTGAGTGTGAAATTATTGATTATTTATTTAGAATCTGTATGCCAAATTAATGGTAATATTGTTATGATTATAATCTAAAAAATAATTAAATTATTTTTTTAAGAGAGGAGGGTAACAATAATTCAGCTCAATTATCTTGATTTATTTAACATATTTTCAAGTGTAATTTTTTCTCTCATATTAACTATCAAAGCATAATTTTTAATAAGTCCTTTTAATCTATATATATTATTCAATTGCAAAACGTTATACGTTTAAAATCCAAACCAGTGTTCATGCCGTTATTGATTGTTCTATAGAGTTTACTTTAAAAATTATAATCTGTAGAAAGCCCTATTTTGGGAAAGTTGGCCATTCAAGCAGAGGTGGTTCTAGCGGGCAGCAGAATTTTTACATTATTACTCTTGTTTAATTAAAGTATACTTATTTTGCCAAGATTATACAAAAATAAATTTTGTAAGATATCAGTGGATCACGAGTAGGTTGGCTGAACTGACCGGTCAAGTGGCCAGTGAGCTCTATATACATCGGGGGTCACACGAGGCAACGTCCTGTGACTGGTCCTCTACCTGGTGTATACAAATGACATGCCCACTATTCCAGGTGTGACTAAGTCAGTATTACGAATACGGATGGACTCCTGAATTGCAGGAGCGCGGGGGGAGCCCTTGCAACGAGGATGATGCAGTCCCAAATGGACATCTTGTCCCCTTGGCTCAATATGGCGCGTCAAAGTCAACGCGGACAGAAAACGGTGCCGTGTCAAGCCCGGCCGTGTCACCGCGACCAGTGTTAAGCGCGGACAGAACCGGTTTGTGAGGGTAATTGGAAGGCCACCTACCTTTCTTTGCTTTGTTTTATCCGATGGCCGGGGAATATTCCCATCACCTTATTCTTGGTAACATTTGGGAACCCTGGCGCCAAACGGGGTTTCGTACCACTGTGCGGGGATTTTGCCGGCCGCACGGCAACGGATGTTTCAACGCATTAGCCAAATTTTGTACAAGCTAAGGTATCTGTCGAATGTTTCACTGTATGATAGACTACTGTTATGAAACAGATCAAGAATAAGCCACAGTTATACGGTAAACATCGGTAAATCTACAGATGGTATTTATTTATTATTTTAGCGAATTTCCCCTATAGGGAAGAAGCTATTACCGTAGTTGTCATGGTAAGACCTAGGCCCTAGGCCTAGGCCTTGTTATTCTTATGGAGAATAAATCAAATGCTATATATCACTTATTAATGAATGTATTTTAATGAAACTTGTTAAGTGGCTCTAGGTAGTAGTGATACCATTGGAAATTCGCTGAGTACGCAGGTTTGCTGCGACGGGGGTATTGTATTTAACATGACATCATATTTACAATAGTGGGTTCGCCCTAATATGAGTCACCCGAGAACATAAACATAACAATTATTTTAACAGAAAAGAGTGGATAAAAATGAATTAATGTTAATCTAAATGACAATAATAACCATGATAACTTTTCGTTTTGAGGACTCTAGACCCCAAAAACACCATTCGTTTGAAACTGTATATATGTGCATGTGTGTGTCCGTGAGCACGATAACTCTCGTAAAAATTATCCGATTTTTATGAAATTTGGTATGAACGTGTAAAGCAACATTTATGACTTTAAGTTCGAAAACCAGCCATATCGCTCCATCCGAAGGGGTCTTTGGGGGGGGTTTGTACCCCAAAAATGTTTTTTTTTTTTATTTTTTACATGTAATTTTTGAAAAAGTCAATTATTGGTTTTTACCACTGGAGCTTAAAAAAACACACAATTTGGTGTTTTGATAATTCCTCTACGTCAATTGGTTACCGAGATATTGAAAGTGCTAAACACAGTACGTTGTCTAATGTTATTCTTATGGAGGAAAGGAAAAATTTTATATCTCGCTTATTTATGAACGTATACTGACGAAACTTGGTATAAGGCTTCATATATGGTTGTGGTCCATTGATATTTGGTAAACAAAATTTTTGCAAAAGGCTCCCGTAGCAGCAAACCTGCGTACTCAGCCCCATGTTATTCTTATAGAAAATAATTAAATGCTGTCTCTCTTAATTATGAACATAAATTAATAAAAACTGGTATACGACTTCACCTAGTTGAATTATATTGATATTAGCATAAAAACCCATTTTTTGTGTTCCTTGTTGCAGCAAACCTGCGTACTCAGCCCCAATGTTATTCTAATGGAGAATAATTAAAATGTTATATACCGCTTATTTGTGAATAAAGTTTTATGAAACTTCGTCAGTGGCTTTATGTAGTATTAAGACATTTATATCTCCATTGGAAATTCGCTGAGTATGAAGGTTTGCTGCAACGGGGGTATTATCATACTCAGCAACCTCACTACTACTTTAAAGTCTGACTGGACCTTCTCCTAACCTTATTCCCAGCATTCCCAGCAAATGGAAATAGGAGAGCATCAGAACAGCCAAAAAAAAAATGATTTCAGATTTTATTAAAAATTGGAATAAATGTATGCTTTTACACTGATTTTGTGTTTAAAAGCTTTTTATGTGGAAACTCACTTCCCTCACGCCAGCGTGCTGCGTGCGAACTCTTTTTTCTATTGGTGCAAGTACAATTTGCAAATTGCATTGAGTGGTAAGTATTAAAAAGTTTTATTTTTGTTTGATGCTAACAAACATAATTAAATAATACGCATTTGATTTATTATGACTAACTTTGGAATATATCATCAATTTATTTTTGAATGCATTATTGTAGTATATTCAACGAATGCATGTGTAATAATGACTGTATACCTAGGTAGATTAAGCGATTTACTATATTTTAATTTGCTGTTTGTTGGTGTTGGTATGACTGATGGTTGATGTTGGTTGAAGTCAAGTCACAGTACTGGAAATTTGCCGTAGATAAGGAATTTTATTTATTCAGTGATAAAATCTCCTATTCTGTTTATTTATATTACAGTAAGTTTTGATTTAGTTTAAGTTTTTGAACATTAAGTTCTGATTTAGCTGCAGTGTTTCCACGAGGACCGAATAGCCGGACTTGGACTGTTCTACAATAGTTCTGTGTCAACCATGGCAGCCTTACCGAGAAGAATCATCAAGGAAACTCAAAGATTGATGCAAGAACCAGTGCCCGGAATCAGTGCGGTTCCCGATGAGAGTAATGCTAGATATTTTCACGTAATCGTTACTGGTCCTGAAGATTCCCCTTTCGAAGGTGGTCTTTTCAAGTTGGAATTATTTTTGCCTGAAGATTATCCTATGTCTGCTCCTAAAGTTAGGTTTATCACAAAAATTTATCATCCCAACATAGATAGATTGGGTAGAATATGTCTTGATATTCTAAAAGACAAATGGAGCCCTGCACTTCAGATTCGAACAGTACTCTTATCTATTCAAGCTCTACTCAGCGCTCCCAATCCTGATGATCCACTTGCCAATGATGTTGCTGAACTGTGGAAGGTTAATGAAATTGAAGCCATTCGTAATGCCAAGGAATGGACTCGGAGATACGCTATGGACAATTGACTGTCAAACACGAGCATCATCTGAGGTTCGAAATATAATTTCTTTGCATCAAAAACTGTTTTCAATGATACAGACATTGATAGAATATAATTCTGCATTAAACAGATGCGTAAAGTTTAATGTACAGTTCTACAGTGTTTATATATATTAAAAGCCCAAATTTAATTACATTAAAACGATTTCATCACAGCCTTATACCTAGCTCTTTTTGAAAGTTTTGGGCTATCAACCTAGCTTGGTTAAATTAAGCTTAACTTAAATTTGTCCGCTATTTAGCTTTAGAATTTTGTTTTAAATTCTTTTTCCAAATAAACTGTCTGGTGTTTTACATACCTATTTTTAACAGCAAATTTATAGGTTAGCCCTGTCATTGTTCTTGTATCACCCACATGAATTTATAAACATATTTTTGTCACCTGTATATAGGCCTTCTTCGAGATATGGCCATTATGACTTGTAAATAATAGGTCTTTTGTATAGTGAGTAGGATTATAATTTGAAAGTTTATATATTTTTACTTAATTACATTTAACTTAAAATTTTAATGGGTCAGGGTGATAACTGCTTTCTATTAAAAAAAGAGACCTGGTAAAAATTATACAATTTCCGTACAATGTACTAAATTATTAGCTATGAGTAATTTAAGCAAGTTAGGTCTATTCATATTGCAAGACATTCAGTAAATGTCCTCGAAAAATGTTTTAGTGTTACTGAATTAGCCTATAATATCAACAAAACCTTTGTGGGTTAGCCTATTATGATTTGTTACAGTTATCCAAGATCATATTCTAGCCTATTCCAGTTATAAGTTAATTCTCCGTTTTTACTATTGAAAAGGAATTAAACCTACTCAGCTAGTATTAACTTATTATAAATTTTGATTGGTACTTTATTAAAAAAAAGTTAAAGGTGGTCTATAGGAAAACGGTTATCTTTAAAAAATTTTTGTTTTTTTGCTAGCCTTTATATGTAACTTATGGTTTAAATATAGAATTCAAATACAATTTCAGGATTTGGTTCAGATTGTAAATTGATTTTTAAAACATCATAAGTTATTGATATGGTTTTTAAAGCAAGAATATGGGACGGCTTGTGTATTAGAAATGATCTATAATTAGGGTTTTGTCAGGGAATGAGCTGATTAATTAGCCTAGTGTGCTCTAATAGTATTTCCTCACTGCTTTTCCAATAATCACAATACTATACCTTATTTCTCCATTTTAGTTCATTACAAGGTTTCAGGTTTAAACAAATATTTTGTCTTAAAGAATGAAGTATAAAACCTAGAGGATGTTTCAAAATTATTTAAGTGAGGTCAACCAATTTTGTATTTTATATTATTTTGTGAACTGTTAATTTAGTCACTGGCAACAGTGAAAATATTAATAAAAATTATAAAAAAATATGTAGAGTTCATCCTTGCAAGGAAGTATCGCTTCTTTGTCTTTCCTCTTGTGTTCTTTAAATTAATTTATTCAATTATATTACTACAGCTAAAACAAGAATGTTGTAAACATTAAGTTAAGTTACTAAACTTAACTTAGTTGCAAAAGCAGTTTCAAAAGTCTCTTACTGGGTTGCAACCTTTTGGGTTTCGGGCTATGTATCTCGTTGACGATGTAATTTTCTGTGTTACAATATAAGATTAGGACTGTTAACTTGATATATACTCCTGTAAGAAGAAGAGTTGATAGTTGAGGGTGTGGCTTACAGGGCTATCAACCAAGATCAGCCAACAGTCGACGTGCTGCATTGATGAACTGCTGGTCGGCCTAGCTCTCGAGTGTTATTTGGTACTTTGGTATTATACGGATGCCACTATTTTTGGTGGTTAAATTTTTACCGGATACAAAGGATAACTACATAATTCGAAAAAAAACGTACTTTTATTGACTTACTGTACAAATTTTACATCATTCTGATGAGCAGTCTGTTTGTTGTGCCTCCCAAAAGACAGCGATGTCCGCTAGGATCGTGTTGAATGCGTCGCCGCCGCTAGCAGCCACACCCGATCGCCACATGTACTCCGCCAAATATACAGCGCGCTGCGGCGGTTATGTTAGGATGGGTTATCATAAAAATACGTACGGTTTCCTCTTCATTTCGAGGTAAATCCCACACCAAAAGAACGTCACTCATTATGAAAACAAATGTAACGTAGTGACGGCAATAAATCACTCATGACACTGACCCAGATACAGGCGGTGACAGGTGATACGCGTGCTCCGGTCAATGACCTGACCTTGGCCTATTTGGAGGGGGTTTGGCGGCCTGAAGTATGACTCATCAGGTATCATTCGATTCGTAACGAAACAAGGAAAGTCCTACAATCATTTTTATGATAACCCATCCTAACATAACTGCCGCAGCGCGCTGTATAAGGGTGGCATCCGTATAATACCAAAGTACCTGTTATTTTGTTATGGAAAAATGGCAGCGTGAAGCCTTATTATTGGCTGGATTCCAACTGTCATCATTCCTACTCCCGATAAGTTTCTAGTAATGCCCTAAACAATGCCCCTTCACGTTAGGTAGAATTGTTTAGTGGAAAAATAGGCTAGGCTTTAGGGGAATTTAATAAAAATCGGATAAAATTAAAATGGTTATTGTAAGTAATTTGGTTACATGTGGCTTTACTAAATGTAATCCTGAACTTCGAAAGTATAAAATTGGTTTGATTATGATATTAGATAAACACTAAAAAAGCCAATTAATTTTGCTCTATCTGGCTATGAAGGTGATAAAGGAAGTGACATGCCTCCTCTTCCTTAACAGATGAATAGCCATAAAAGATGAAGAAAGCGTTGAGGTCTTGTGTAGAAAGAATCAAAACAGCCACTGTTCGTACACAGCAAATGTAGCTAAGGCCTATGGGATAATATGTCAATTTTTTAGCAGTTAAAACTACAATTGCAAAAATGAATTCTATCCCCCTTATACCGATGTTTAAACAAACCTGTGTTCAATCTATTATTATTTTTAAATATCAGTTATCAAATAGGCTTACTAAAAGGCACAATTGAAAAATACCGAAAGGTCAACAATAAAATTAATTTATTGCCTACATATGTATAGGCCTACACTGTACAGGCCTAACGAGTGCCATGGCACTGCCCTGGACCCTTGAGTCATAGGACCCCCACACTGATGGTTATTTAAAATTCTTACTAAAAGGCACAATCGAAAAATACCAAAAGGTCAATAATAAAATTAATTTATTGCCTACATATGTATAGGCCTACACTGTACAGAGGTCTAACGAGTGCCATGGCACTGCCCTGGACCCTTGAGTCATAGGACCCCCACACTGATGGTTATTTAAAATTCTTACTAAAAGGCACAATCGAAAAATACCAAAAGGTCAATAATAAAATTCATTTATTGCCTACATATGTATAGGCCTACACTGTACAGAGGTCTAACGAGTGCCATGGCACTGCCCTGGATCCTTGAGTCATAGGACCCCCACACTGATGGTTATTTAAAATTCTAACTGCAATGAAATAATCCAATGAAGTTATCTCTTATTAACTTACACAAAAGTCATGAGTTTGCATTGTCAGGCACTCTGTGTTTCCGTACAATTTAATACATAAAAAAATAAGGTATTATAAGGTTAATAAGGTAAAATATTAATAAGGTATTATCGTTATTAAAAAAAATCTACTGTGCTTGTTGTCAGTCTTATAAAATAAAATGAACTTCTAATAAGTTAATGAATTGCTGCCAAATGAAAGTATACTTTAACACGTTGGGTGCAGAGGATGTTAACGTTTTCTAATTAACATTGAAACATATGCGATTTTCATGTTTAAACATGTTTGCCAGCATTGATTGTGTTAAAAAACTGTCACCGGTCTACTGATTTACATCGTCAGTGGTGAGTCGACAGGAGAAGACCCGAATGGAGCAGCGCACCGGATACTAAACAATAACGAACACCGATAACGGCACGGAAACACAGAGTGCCTGACAATGCAAGCTCATGACTTTTGTGTAAGTTAATACGGGATAATCGCGTGAAAACTGATGATGCTAAACCGTGAAGATCTGATTTTTATTTTTACTTGCAACATCAATTTTTTTAATTTAATTCAATATCATCGGTCCGGATAAGTGTGATCCGAACTTCTGAGAGTCTGCTGTTAATGATTTGATCAATATTTTAGGCTAGAAAAAGATAAATTTTGTATTACATTTTTAGCATGATGCCTCACGCTTAACTTGTATCAGAAGTTTGAATTCAAGCATATTGCTGCATTTATAAATTTCAGCCTGCCTGATCTTTCCTAACTGCTCCTTTTTTCTGCTTATGCCATTGAATAATTTCCTATAATCCATAGTCCGCCTTATGAATACTGCCATACCGTTTTACACCTGATTGGACAAGATCATCTACGATCACGACAGCTCTTAGTAATAAGAAGAATCAATCATGACGGGTCTCATTCCTTTTTGGTCGACGGGACAGACAACGGAGTTGTAAAGTTGAGTACGACGGACTGATAAAACGGATGATAAATGTGTTTCATATTTTAAATGGTAGTAAAATGAGTTGGGGAAATATATAAAATTTAAAAATATCACGATGCCTGCAGTAGTTTTTGTACTTAAAAACACACAAATGAACAGGAATCGCCTCTGCCAATACAGATTTTGGGGCCATATAAATATCACGTTATACAATTTTTTTTGTTAAATTTGTAATAAAAATCGTGTTTTGGATTTTTGAAAGGTATTACTTTTATCTGTTACGTTTTTGCTGGGATAGTGTATTTTCTTGTCTGAATCTTCTAAAAAATGTTACATATGAAAAATGTTACATATGTTACAACAAATATTACTATTACTATTTAGAATTACTATTCTACGATTGCTGGTTGCGGGGAAAAAATAAATTTTAATTTTTCGGTAAACACAGTACGTTGTTCAATGTTATTCTTATGGGGAATACAAAAATTACTATTTCTCTATTACTTACTGATCAATATCATTAAAACTTTATATGCAGGTCAAGTTAGCATTGACAGAGGATGTTCGAAATATGTTGCCAATTAACCATTGGGGGGGGGGGGGTGACGGGGCATTTCCCCTCTTTTAACCACTGTGTGTAGCAAAGGATACTGTCGCGCCCCATAAAAGGGATTTGGGTAGAAATTGTTGAAATCATCTTATTTAAAAGATTTTCTGTACATTCAACCGTAATTTATATTCTATATTTAGTAAATAAAAAGTAATCTTTTTCATTAAAGTTAGGCTAAAAGGGAGAAAGTATGTGTCAGTTTCCTGATACCGTTTATTACTTGAAGATTTATAATAATATTATTTGAAAACTTTATAAAGTGCAGCGTTGGAGTTAATGCATGGAAGTTATTGTTACAATGACTGGGAAACCCTAGAAAAGAAAAGGAATCTTTGCATATAGGTTTTATAGGTTTTTGTTTGGAAGATATCAGATTGTGATTGTGTTAATTTTGTTTGCAAATCTAAGACAGTCGCCCTTGCAGCAAATCAATTCCAGCCAAAGCCCCACAAATGCAGTGATCCTGTTAGCTACTGCCTTTTTGCCCCTAGATATCAGTCTTAGATTCTTTAACACATTCAACCCGATGGAAAATGATAGTCAGTTTTTGAACTCCCAGAAATCCCGACGTGCGCCACCGGTGGAGCACTGCAAACTTTCTAAAACTCCGACGTGTACCACCCGTGGCGCACTGTTTCCATTTGATTTGATGTTTTGTTTGTGTGTGCTTTTTAAAGTGCATTTGGAGCTTTGCTGAGTTATTTAAACTATGTATACGTGGTTTAGGTTTATATAGACACACCGTGGCCACCGGTGGTGCACGTGTAATTTTTTTTGTCAGAATTATGTTCTTGAAAAATAATACTCCATTTGAGAACATTTTGTATACTTACTTATTTACCTTTAAACTTACCTAATGGGTTTTAAATAAATAAAATAATAAATAATTTTTATTTTTAAAATGTAAACATTTTATTTAAAATAAAAAATGTTTACATTTTTGCCAAGGCAAACTACCAAAAGTCAGAATGGCGTGAAGGATCGTCTTAGACCCGGGAAGTGCTGCTCTTATACGATTCCAATAACTAACTGGATGTAGTTCGCCGCTTGGCCATGCGCCGTGCCATCAGCAAACAGTGCGTGTACCACAAAAGACGCATAACGGCCGGCGGGGATTCTAGAATACCCACTGGCCGACGTGCGCCACCGGTGGTACACTTAAAAAATTACGTAAATTCACTCCCATAACAAAGTTTCAGTGTATGTGAGACAATATCAATAGAGATTTTGACGATACTGTTAAAATTACCAGTTAATTTAGTTTTGTCTTTTTTTGCAGATTACTGTTTGCTGTATCATATTTTTAATCATTTCAAAAATTCCGACGTGTACCACCGGTGGTACACGTCGGGCTGAACGTGTTAACCCCTTCAGATTAACTATGTCTGGAGATCCCAGTTACACCAGGATGTTAAACATATGTTTAAATAACTAGGAGTACGCTCAAATATTCGCGTAATAGGATGACCGAATTCAGAAATAGTAGATGAAAGTTAATGCTGTTAACGCAAGTTCTAACTGAAATTTTATCACAAAATATTAAATAAATAGCCCTGGGGACTCTGTAGGAAAATACCTACTTTTTTTTGGTTAATTTTAGTTCATAGGATAAATCGTTCTTAATTACATCAGAGGTGCAAATTCTTCAACAAAAAATAACACGGTAAAGTTGCCTATGCAGTGAGGTACATTGGAAATTAACTCAGTACATTGGAAGTAGCTGAAGTTTGCTATGACGGGGTTATTTAAAATCATAAACTGACAAAAGAACACAGCTGGCAGAAGTAAATACGACTGCAATCTGGCGGATAAACTATTAACTCACTCACATAGGAGAACATTACCTTTATTTATAAAAACTTGTGTTAGTTTTTGAATATAAAAATGTTAAAAACCTTTGATAAATTGAATTAAATCATGTTAAATGGAGAGTACTTTTTTTAAATCATAAAACAAATGAATAAAACAATTTTTTAGTAGTTTCTTGTAATAACGAAACAATATTGTATTAGTATCTCGTACTGTACAACCATTAATTTTTATCCAATGCTGTACCTTATGGAAATGTTACAACTTTTAAATGTTAATTAATAAAAAAAACTATTTAATGAATATGTTCCATTTTTTAACTGGAAAAAATTTGTGCAAAATCTGAAAATGATCCGTGCAACCGTTTTCACGTTATTGCATTACGAACACAAGGACACACACCCATGGAAAACGAATCATTGTCTCTACTAATGGATTCCTTCACTTTGTTCCATCATTAATTATCTGACCAAATATAATTAGATACATTGTCTACAATAATCATTAAAACTTTAAATGCCAATGGGGCCCTTAAGGGATTTTCAAAATATTGACACTATATCAATAACAGTATTTTTATTTCCATTATAGCAATATTTATTTAGGTTAAAATTTAAAAATAATTTGGAAGTCATCTACAATAATAATTACAAAATATTATTATTTATGATACTTATTAAAGTAATATTGCACAACCTAGTTTGATCTATAATCTCATATTACAACTTTTAGTAAATTTCCAGTAAATAATGTTTTATTAAATTAAAACTCTGTTGTATACATTTTCAGAAAGATTTATAAATTCATCATCTGGAATGTTGAAATTCATCAATTATAAAGTCCATTTTTAATGAGATTTTCTTTTAAAAGATAATTCTTATCATGACAAACATTTTGGTATGGTATGCGGTAGGTTTTTTTCACAATAATACCTTCAATTGTGGCACTAGGATTTTCCATTTAATTACATGCATTCAAAAATTAGCGTTTTAAATACATATTTAATATTACTGTAGTGTTTTATTTATATATCTATTAAGTCTAACGATTTGCGTTACACTGGGAAGGCTTATGGAGAGTGGGAAAAATTTGTTCATGTTGCCATGGCCAGATTTAGGCATTTTGGACCAGGTAGGCAGATTTTTAAAACAAAACATAAATAAAAACCATAAAATTAAAATACAATACATGTATAGCAATCAAAATTGAGTCAATGAAAAAGTAAGTCTGCCACTTATCTGTCAGTTGCGATGTCTGCACCAAGAACTTGCAAGAGTTACGATGTCTGCCCCAAGAATGATGGGTTTCCAATTGTTAGATGTTCTCTAATGTCAATTTTTGGTGACCATGACGCAAGTTACTTACCTAAATTCATCGTTGATTACAACTTTTGACTTGAGGGTGACTCGAGTTTTGACCTTGGTTTATCAAACACAAATCACAAACTGCAGTATCACTACAATAGGGAGCTTGCAATTGTCTTTAAATACAGTCCACAAATATGACACATTTAACACAGCTTGTAACTTTACAAGTATAACATAAAAAATCAATTATTTGTTCCGACTGTCCGTGCATTTCGAAACTTGAGTTAAATTATTCATACTAGTCGACCCTTGCAGAATTCCGCACTGCGAACCAAATCTTGTCAGCTAATCAGATGTTCTTTTGTTTACATTTTCACTCCTGTCAAAACAAACTATTCCCTTTATTTATTTATCTTTCATATTATTCAAATTTCCGAGAAGCGGTAAATTTTTATACCGCGGTTCTATTTTTCGTCAATAGTCGGCACGATAAGCTTTAAAATAAAATTTTAATTTTTCATGTTTTTTGGCGGTTTTTGGGGGATAATTACCCTTAATAATAAAAAATTAAAAAAATGAAAAAACGCCTTGAGATATTGTGGATTAGTACCTACATACCAAATTTCATAAAAATCGGACCATTGGTTAGGGCTTTAGCTCTGTCTGTACACCTCCATACAGACATCACGTAAAAATCAATTTTTTGGATTCAGGGAGCACTAAAACGAATATTTCCACTAACAACTCAAATTTGAAAATGTTAACGAAAACAATACTTTCTCCTTATACCATGTATAAGAGGGAGAAAAGTAAAAATGGGATGGTGTGTGTCTCTGTCTGTCTGCTTTTTGTTCCTCAATCACTCAAAAACTCTAAATCGATTGGCATGAAAATTTACAGGAGTTTTCCTTATATACCAAATTAATACATAGGCCTATTTTTTGTTTTGTAAAGTCCTCAGGGCTCTGCCCCAAGTTCCCAAGTTATTCTTATGGACATTCATTGTTATTTGAGCTGATGAAAATACAAACAACTTATCTTGATTCGTAGTAATTCCACGGGCTAGCCACAGAATGCAGCACACATAACTGCTTAGTTTTTCTACTCTGAATTTCTTTCCCCATTGCGAAGCATGGGATTAGCAGCTAGCTTTCAATAAAAACGTTGTCAAAATGTTGGACAAGGACACTTCTTGCATGCTGGCCATATGTAAAAAACTCAAAAAAACTCATTTTTGAGGCAAAAAACCCTCCCAAAATACCCCTTTGGATAGAGCGATCTGGCTGGTTTTCAATCTTTAAGTCATAAATGTTGCTTTACATGTTTGTACCAACGGCTCTATGATTTTAATTAAACTTTTGTCGTTTGTAGAACTTTAGTTTTCCAACAAAATTACACCACCCGCATTTCTGTAAATATTCACGTTTAGAAATTATAGGGCTTAAAACATCAAAAATTTTTTTTTACTTTTCATAAAAACATAAATATAAAAAAATATTACTATTCACCATGAAAAAGAGCTCAAAAAACTAAATAATGTAGTATTTTGAATTACTATTCTACGATTGCTGGTTGCGGAGAAAATTTAAATATTCATTATGCGGTAAACGCAGTACGTTGCCCAATGTTATTCTTATGGGGAATACAAAAATTACTATTTCTCTCTTATTTACTGATAATTTTTGTTCAAACTTTATACGCTTGTCAAGTTAGCATTTACCAACAGAGGAAATTCAAAATATATTGCCCCTTAATAACCTTGGGGGGGAATAGGGGGCATTTCCCCTCTTAAAACCATGTGTGTAGCAATGGATTCTGTAGTGCCTCCAAAACAGGGATTTTGGTGGATGTTTTTGAAAACAACTAGTTTACAAGATTTTCTGTACATTCGACCGTGCTTCATATTCTATATTTAGTAAATAAAAAGTAATTTATTCATTAAAGTTGCGCTAAAAGGGAGAAAGTATGTATCAGTTTCCTGATACCGTTTATTTATGTTTAAATGTATTATGTGCCAGTTTTTTGTATTTGTAAAATTTAACATTTTCACAATGTTTTTATTGTAAACTAGCTGTCATCGTACCCGGTTTCACCAGGGAATACAACAGTTATGTGTGCTGAATTCTGTGGTTAGCCCGTGGAACTACTACGAATCAAGATCAGCTCTTAGTTTGTTCATCAGCTCAAACAACAATGAATGTCCTTAAGGAATACATGGAAACTTAGAACTCCCGTGGGGCAAAGCCCTATAGGATTTTCAAAACAAATATAGGTCTATGTATTTTTTTGGTATATAAGGAAAATTCCTGTAAATTTTCATGCCAATCAGTTCAGTAGTTTTTGAGTGATTGAGGAACAAAAAGCAGACAGACAGACACACACCATGTCATTTTACTTTTTCCCCCTTATACATATTATGGAGAAAGTATTGTTTTCGTCCAAATTTTTGAATTTGAGTTGTTAGTTCTGGAAATATTTGTTCTGGTGCTCACTGAATCCAAAAAATTGATTTTTACATGATGTCTGTGTGTCTGTTGTCTGTCTGCATGGATGTGTACAGAGCTAGAGCCCTAACCAATGGTCCGATTTTTATGAAATGTGGTATGTAGGTACTCATCCACGATATCTCCAGGCGTTTTTTAAATTTTTTTGAAATTTTGATTTTTAAGGGTAATTATCCCCCAAAAACTCCCAACAAACATGAAAAATCAAAATTTCTCAAAAACGGCTCTAACGATTTTAATTAAACTTTAGTCGTTTGTAGAGCTTTAGTTTTCCAACAAAATGACACCACCTGTATTTCTGTAAAAATTCAGGTTTAGAAATTACAGGACTTAAAACATCAAAAATTCAGTTTTTTATTTTTCATAAAAAAACACAAAAATAAACAAATATTACTATTCACCATTAAAAAGAGCTTAAAAACTTAATAATTTGGTTTTTTGAATTACGATTCTACGATTGCTGGTTGCGGAGAAAATTTAAATTTTCATTTTGCGGTAAACGCAGTACGTTGTCCAATGTTATTGTATGGGGAATACAAAAATTACCATTTCTCTCATATTTACTGATCAATTTCATTCAAACTTGATATGCTTGTCAAGTTAGCATTGACCAACAGAGGAAATACGAAATATGTCACCCCTTAATAACCCTAAGGGAATAGGGGGCATTTCCCCTCTTAAAAACCACGTGTGTAGCAATGAATTCTTTAGTGCCTCCCAAACAGGGATTTGGGTGGATGTTTTTGAAAACAACTTATTTACAAGATTTTCTGTACTTTCGACCGTGCTTTGTATTCTGTATTTAATAAATAAAAAGTAATTTATTCATTGAAGTTGGGCTAAAAGGGAGAAAGTATGTGTCAGTTTCCTGATACCGTTTATTTATATTTTGTACTTATTTTTTATGATAAAATTTCCTTATTTTCAAGTAACATTATTTTTAGATAGAGAAAATTCAATTCAAATGTATAATAAAAGTCATATAACTGCCCTATTATTAGTTAATTAATTATAAGTATTTCATTTTACCTGTTGGCAGCACTGAAGAAACAGCTGTTGTGTTTGTAAAATAAAAACCAATTAGGATAAATTAATTCATTAGATGGCTGATTCCCAACTTGCAAACTATCTCGTTGACATAACGGGTTCAAGTACTACATGGGAACTCAGCCAATAATCACCAAACAGTAAGATACTGACATAGTATATATAGATTTTAATACTGTATTATTTCACAAAAGGAACATATCAATTTAATTAATAAAAAGTGTTACAACGGAAATGAAGATTTATAATATCAGTTGCCTAACTTACCATACTAGTAGTGTTGCATACTATCTGATGGACCACTTGATTATAGGCTATTAAAATAGCACAGTTATTCAAAATTAAATATATATGTGCAGCGCTCCTGAAATTGGCCAACCTGTGTAGGGGTTGTTGTACAATATTAGTATGGATGAGCTGTGTTTTATACATAAAGATCTTTTGATGACGTATCAATGCTGAAACTGCAGTAATCTTATGATTATTCATATGAACTGGACTGGACAGGTATTGTATAACCAGTTCAGGGGCTAAACACCAAAATGTTTAAAATAAAGTGATGTTCATGGAAACAGGATTGTATTTATTAAAAAAAATCATATAATTTCAAATGTAAACTCAAGCATTCCAAAAATACATTTTTAACGCTTGGTAATCCATCATACAACCGTCAGGACTGTCGGATTATTAAGAGTCTAGTGTTTGCAGAAAGTGGTTTTATTTGGTAGGGAATTAGAAAATCAAAAACACATAATATAAATAGAAGTATTTACTAAGTTTATTCAAAACTACCTATATACAAAGGTTTTGCATTACAGACAACATATTGTCAAATAAATAAACGTGCAATCCAAGCTTCATAATGCAGGAGAAAGCGATCATCCATTTCTGGTGCTTGATCAAAAGTGGTGTACACTTTGCATAGAGGAGTTTACTTAACGTAAGCATCCAAAAGAAATAATGAGTTCTCGAGTAAAACCCAAGGTTTTACAACACTGGGAAGTGGTCAAAATAGAATTACACTTTTTTTGCATGATAATTAAGAATTTAGAATACAAATTACATACAGAAAAAAAGTTTAAATTAAAATTAAATGTTTTGCAGCGGAGAGGTGAAGCATTTGTTTATTAATTAATTAATTTTATATATATCTAAATGAATTTATTTGTTCTATTGATGCGTATTAGAGACCAAGCAAACAATTTAATCTAGTGAGATATGTTTTAAAATAGTACATATTTTTTGTCCTCAATCTCTATTGTTTGTAGAAAAATAAAGTTCATAAATTAAATAGTAACACATGAAATATTTAAATTATGTCATAAGAAAATAGGAACCACCCTATTGACAGTTTCTGCCATTCGACAAACAATTAAACTTGTTGAAGATTGCAAGACTGTAATTCCGTAATACCTTTTCAGAAATCCAAATAATCATAAAGTTTCGGCCTGTACATAAATTTGTACTAATTTTTTAAGTGTAGGCCAACACACTTCCGAAGAGTGGTTTTAATTTTCTTATTTAAAATAACAATAGAGATAAACAAAAATTTTGTTTCAGTTCTATAACAAAATTCACGATTGCCAAGCAAATAGAAGAAAGTGGGTGCTAAATTTATAATACATATAATTTATTGATTAAAAAAAAAAAAAAAAATAGAGATAATAGTTTTAAATGAAACACTACAAACTAATGCACAATAAAGCTTGCATTGCTTTTTAATAAATAAAAAAGATATATTCACAAATATATTATAAAATTCACTTGTACTACACGTTGGTGTAATGACTTAGATTCATAAATAAAATAACAACATGTCAAAAATTAACAAAAAATATACACAAAACGCGAATCTTACAAAACGTACTTATGATATGAAGTGTTATATAAAATATCTGCTATAAATAAATAATAGTTACAATGAGCCGAGTTGACTTGCATATGGCCCCAGCATTTACATCCACATTTCCCAACATAATCGACCACAAAGCGGTAATCCGAATTTGTAACAACGTATCATTTATACACTACAACAATTGGACATCTAGCACAACATAACACTCACACACTTATAGAATAATATAGTTATATAATCTACAGGATTTACACTACAAAATGCGACTAGAAAATGTAACTTATACACAGTCTCATCCGACCCTACCGGTTTAGGCACTCGAAAACACGTCACTCTCCTACGAACCGACTGGGAACTTCAACTGGTTGTAACAACCTAGACAGTAATGACCAGAATTATACTATAAACATAACAGCCACTGCAGAGCAGTGGTTATACAGATATGTAAAGGTAGCCAGCTTAACGGTTCTTACAGATCGACCGACTTCTCAAAATAGAAGTTAAAGACGGGGGAAAGCGAGAGCAAGCTAGGTGGGAGGTAAGAGGTGAATATCGACAAGTTTCGTTACACTAAGTTTAAAATAGAATACAAGTAATGGTACGAGATCTGTGTCCTTAAGTGAACTATGCAGGAGAAACCGAACATAAGCTGAGCATGCACAAGGCTAAAATAAATATGACGAATTGAGAGGTTCTTAAAATGATAGTTTTTAGTTTAGGCTCAAAAATAAGGATTCATTGATTGATGCGCTTAACATTCAAGTGACAAATATTTAAGACAATGTTTTTTAAATGTGTATTAAAAAAAAAAAACTTGGCCCTAAACCTGGTAGATGATACCTTTCTATGCAAATACAGTGACAACGTTGCAACAATGGTAGCTACAGAGATCTTTTGCTGATCTATGGTACAATATATAATACAATGATAAACTTGGGTGCTTTGTAGATTGAACAAGCACTTAAGTGAATTCAAGCCGATGGTTATACAGATCATCTTGTACAGATTTATGTTGAATTATACATGTAGGAATTGTTCCAGCGGCAACAAAGAATTCAAGAAAAATTGTATGGTTTGTTTACTAATAAATCATTTTTTATTAAATTAGGATTAAAAAAAAACAAAAAAACACAAGGCTTGAACATTTCAGTAGAGAGAAAAAGATAAGATACAGCCAACTCACCTTATAGAGGGACTTAAAAGGTGAGTTAGCTATATACGTTACATTTTTCCCTCTACTGAAATTTGTATTAAATTAGTGCGTTTTTTAATGCAACATAGATTTCTACGTTTTTTATATTTAAAGTTCCAGGCCCAGGGCTGCTTGTATTACAACATTGTTCAAATTAACAGATCAAATATTTTCTGTAAATTTCATGATAATGTTTTAAGGTGCTTAAATTTAAGACATTCTGTCAAGTTGTAAGACATTGGATATGACTTGGCCTATTATGCTGTTTTATGTAATGATTGGCAATAAAGAAATCTGATTGTACTTGATTTTAAACTCAAGCTCCTAATATTTTATAATTTCCAAACTGTTAGTATGAAAATTTTCAAACCCCTTTGCAATTAGTGAAAACTTGCACATATTTAGGTCAGTGTTTGTTATTTACAGGAATAAAATTGTTTAAATTAAAATCTGACTAAACATATTTGTATAAGTTACTAACCAGCACATAACTTGGTGAAAGCTTTAACTGTCAGTGTTAAAACAAAATTTTTGTTTAACAATTGTAAAATCAAAATTGATTTCATGGTACCAATGAACAAGTTCTCTTCCTAAAAACATTCAAACTTCAATTTAGGAATTTAATCTTACAAATGAAACAGCTTTTAGAGTTAAAATAATCCTATAAAATCATATTAGGTTATTTAAAATATTAATATTGGCTATAAAAAGTTGTCTATGGATATGTAATTAAAATTTCTGGGTAGTTTATTTTACTAGCATAAGAGGATATATAACAAAAACAAGATAACAGTAAGGGTTGAAGAACTAACAGTGAAAGTAGACTAGAGTAATACACGTAATGCTTTAAAATATCACACATTGCTTTGAATATCCATGTAATAGTTATTTAATTACGAAACAATAAGGGTGCAGACTATATTGAAGAAAACTAGAAAATAATTCATAATTTTTTTCACACACACATGAGCTATATTTAAAAAATTAATTTAATTTCCCTCATTGTGTTTTCCGATAATTAACTCCAGAGGCGTGTTGGGCAGTGGAAGTTTGATTTGATACAAAGGTCAACAAAAATATGTATCCATTTTTATAAAACTTCAATAATTTAAATTTTTTTTTCTAAAAGTAAATTATACGCTACTTCGATACAGTGCTTACAGGCAGTAATACTCGATCACTTAAACAAGCAATCCTTACTGTTACCTTCATTAACATTTAAGCCAGGCAGAGATTTGTTTATCAATAATAAATCAACTAAGAATACATATTAAATCTAATAATATAACAAAAAGTTTGCCTGCCTGATCAAATACCAAGTAGAAGCAGCATTGTCAAATAATATTTACATCTGCGAACATACCTTTCTAGGGCTATGTTAAAAAGTGCTGAGAATAATTATTTTAGCAGATATTTAAAGAAAAAATAGAAACAAACAAAATGTTTCCAAAATTAAATGATTTCTTCCTAGGGACACAGCAGATTACATGGAAACAACATAAGCTAGAATAAAATTTTCAAGATATTATATTTATCAATTTATCCTAATTAACGACACTTGTGTGAAATTTATTAATCTATTTTTATTTATCTTTTTCTACATTATTTCATCTTTTGTATAAAATATATACGATAATTATAAGTATACAAATAAAATTTACTTCGACATGAAATAATGTAGAAGTAATATTATCCTCTACAAATTTTACCAGCGTTCTATAATTTATCAGTAGATAATTTAATAATAGAAATAAGTGTGAAATAACAAAGATGCGGTAAAACGTTGTTAACACTATTATGAAGGTCCGTTTTGAAATGTAACCAAAACTTACTTTAAATGTAGTTATTCACTAATACGTAAATTTATAAATAATACAACAAGAGTAAGAAACACGAATGATCATACTGAAACCAACAATATTCTGGCATGTGATCAAATTTTAATACTTCATAAGTGTTTTAAACATTTTAAGAGTTTTCTTTTCTCTATAAATTATTACATTATTGTTTTAAGTCTCCTATATTTGAACGACTACCTAACTTGTAATGTGTATCTATCCGACTATTAACTGCGATGGTTCCACTTTATACAAGTATTGATCTCATTAAGCGTGCATACTTATTAACATATCTACTAAATAAATAAATAAATGTACAAATATTAAAAATAGACTACCGTATTTGATACAGAATAAATAAACTAGGTTAATCACTCGGTTGTGCTTCTGCAAAGTTGGGTTCCTTGAGTTTTGTGCTGGATTTGTGCACTTTTATATATAAACTGGCGTCTCCTGCCCCGTCAGCAGTCTGAACATGGAAGTCGGCATAGTTTTCATCAGTATCTGGAAAAAATGTTTAGCCACATTACCTTTTCAAGAATTCTTTCAGATATTTAAAAAATATCCTGAACACTTCCAATCTATATTCAAGGCATAGGTGGGATTATAGGTGTTTCTAAAGAGATCTACGTACAGTAGGACCTCGCTTAACCGAGTTAATTGGGACCGAGGCCACCTTGGATACGTCAAATCTCGGATAACACGGAATGTAAGCTACAAATCGTAATTGGGGTTATAAATAGCTCAAGATATGTTTAAACCATGAAATAAAACAATGATTTGAGTTTTGTTCAGTTTATTAGTACAAGAAATATCGTAACATTGCATTTAGTTTTGAGTCTAAAGACACAACGACACGTTTGCGCTTAGCACTCATCTCTCTAATTAACACAAACACGCTAAGTTAACAGCGATAAACAAAACTGAGTAAACAAATCACTGTCATTGCACTGTCTGCTACGCACGGACTTTGCCGAACAACCCCGACAACTGACGACGTTTACTGTAGTTGAATGCAAACACAATACAGTTCAGCGCGCGTATTGCGGTTGCGGTACGTTAAGGCGCGCGCTGTCAATTGCTCGTTTATTTGAGCGTGTTACTTTCTCTTTGAAATTTATAATACTGTACACATATTAGGACCGCCTCGGCTAACCCGGAATCTCGGATAAGCGAGGCTCGGTAAACCGAGGTTCTACTGTACTCCACTCTTTCAAATTCCAGTTAAAAAAATTTTCAAAAATCTTACTCTATCCTACCAACGATTGCTTGGATATTAAAACACTATCAGAGGCTTAAGGGAAAATTTAAGAGTTGTATAGTTAAAACTGTTAACACATTGGCTACCGATAGTCCCGAATACTGGTCACTGGGGTGTTTCCAGTGTACCAAGTCTATTACACAAAACCTTCAGTACAGGCCGAAAAATTGTGACCAACTGTAACCCAGAGCCCAATTTTTTTTTCAATTGTTATATGTGTTTGAGTGTGAAACATATATATATATATATATATATATATATATAATCTTAAAAGTTGCAAAAGACTTGATTTTAGTGAACATTTTGATTTTTTCGCTGTCATGTATATGTGACGTCAGTCTATAATAAAAAGTTGTATGTAAAATATTCGCTATAGACCGACTGTCAGACATACGTGCGCCTGTCAACAACTCAGATGACTGGGGAATTGAAGAAGAAACACTGTTGTATACTGTTATAACCACACAGAACAGCTTAGGTTTTGCCAACAAACCAAATTACAACTAACTGTCAAATTACAGGGCTGCAAATTGAAGCAATAGGTTGGCCAACTTTAAAAATCTAAATAAAAAACCAAATTTCCAACCCAGAGACCAAGCGTCCCGCATAACAGACACATATTCCCATAGACCGATTTGTAAACTCTGAACCAATCTGGCTCACTGAATGGGCGTGGCAAGCCATTTACAACCAATGCAAAAACAGTGACACGCATACGCGTCATCGGTCCACTGGATTTGCCTGAGCACCCCGTATGTGGGAAGTCGGTCTGCAGTGAAAACCAGCTGCGTCCCATTATAAGTGACGCTGGTCTATTTTAAGTTTTTTTTTCACATTGCATCATGTATATGGGACAATCGGTAGCCAACGTGTTAATGTTGGCCCTTGTAGCTGTGTGACTTTCATGGTTTCCGTTACCTCCCCGACAGATGTCGCTAACAGGTTGACGATTTTCTCGTGAGGAACAGCCACAACACTCTGGTTGTTAATCTCGATGATCCGGTGCCCAACTCTGACACCTCCTCTCTCCGCGATCCCGCCCCGTAACAGACTGCATATCTAGAAACAACACCAACGTTTAGAACTCAGGTGAAACATGACCTATACTTGTAAGTGTACAAAGCAATCACAAGAAAAACAGAGTTTATATCTCAATACAACATCCTCAAAATGACATGGTCAAGTACGCCATTCCTAAAACCAAAGCTAAGATCTGAGTTCGAAGGAGATTAATTAGATTTTAAAACAATCTGCTGCTAATAATGTTGACAAGGAAGAGTGGTTCCAGATGATGAAAGGAAATTACGATACGAGCAGATGAAGAAATATTGGGGTGAGAGAAAACAGAAAAACCAAGCAAACTTTTTTTCAGGAACATTACTTCAAAAGTAAAAATAGCATAAAGAACTAAATGACATATTCTCAACCCATAAAGAAAATTAATGAGATAAAATAAAATTTAAACTAAACAAGTTATTTTTACAACCCATAAATGTGGTAAGACCTTGTTAAATTTGCAATTTGATTTTTTATGTTGTTCCTTTTATCAAAGTTTGTAATCAGTCACTGTTTTTCTAACAATATTCCAGGTAATTTGAGCCCATCTAAATTGTCTACCTATCTTGCAGAGACTATATTTCTCATATCATCCCTTTTGATATTCATTCTAGTCAAGTGCCTCTTTGAAAAAGGTATTTTTAAGAAAATTTCCAAATCATGACATCATAAACAAAATGAATATTACCTGTGAATATATATTGTTTGCAGTTAAAAATGCTAGATCGCTCATATTTCTGCCCAGGTGTGATATAACAGCTATTTATTTATATGTACAAAATACAAATTTGCTAAAAAAAAATACTTTACATCCAGAGTTGATTGTTAAAAAAGAAACAGCGTCCTTACGGAATATTAAAAAAAATAGTGCAAGGCTTCTTATCAACACGGTAATCTTAAATATATGGTTCTTAGGGAGGTATCATTTAGATGAATTTATTTTTTACGTAAATTAAAGCCTTAACAAAGACTTTGAAGGTTTAGTAAGCTGAGTGGGGGGGGACTTACCACTCCATTCTGAACACTAAAGCCCAGCTGGTATTTGGTATCTGGCCTCTTGATCTTCACCTCTACGACTGGTGCACACGGGACCACAGTGAGCTTGACAACTGTCTGTGTTTTGGAATTCTACAAAGAAAAAAACAAAATATGATTACAAGGAAAGTTTAAACAAAGCAAGAAATACCTTGTAATAACTAAGTAATGAATTCAAATTTGAGACTGGTTGAAACATAGGAGTTCTACCAATCATCCTAGGGCCTTTTAGTAATAACTAGTTGCGTTCTTCGCATGGGGATTTCTCTGTCACAAAACCCAGATATTTTGAATTTGTTACGAACTGTTCCCATAATAATCACTACTTCTATGAATAATATTGGAATTCTGGGATTCCGCAGGGATCCCCAAGAGTTTTGAAACGTGAATAGGCCATCTAGACCTAATTAATCCTTAAATTGGAAATATTTAAATTGGTAATTTAAGCTTGAAGTATTTTCAGATTCATGGATGGTCATTATATCCACTTTGACCCTTGAACTATTCTCACAAAAGGATACTAACAGATGTAAACCTATATAAAAGAAGAATTATATTAATTATAATAATTAATAAATAAATAATTTGGCCGACCATGGTCTAGCCACTATTGTAGATGTAGCTATTACACATGTAAATGTTTAACACTTTCACCTTGTAATCACTTTCCCAGCTTTCAAGCCAATTCCCTGACGTTTCCATAATGTTCTCCTCCGCCACTAGATATACAACGGCAACCACAATATCAAAAACCTAGGATCTCTAGGACCTCTCTTCCACTTAACCTCAGATAATGAACCAAAAAACATAAAAAATACAATGAAATTTTGTAAAAAGAATTAAAATAATACAATGAACATAAATGCAAAATACATGAGTAATTTTGCAAATTAAGAACGTTATATAGATTATATTTTCAAAAGATATGCTGAATTTCCCCCCACTCCGAAACAAACCTTTATGTAGGTCTGACACGTGGACAACGGCAGTCCCACCAGGCTGACGCCGTTGATGGCGATGATCTGGTCTCCGATGTTGAGTTGTCCGCAGCGCGCCGCCGCGCCGGCCGGTGCCAGGTTGGCTATGACCACGGTCGGCAGCATCGAACCCCAGCCAGACTCCACGATCACCACTCCCAGTATCTCCCCCTTGGCCTTGGGCACCACCACCTGACGACAACCATCACACTCACACACGTGCTGACTTACTCACACAAAATAGTCTGCTACAAGGTACAATAACGTTTAAAGTAAAATAAAAATTAATAATAGATAACACAATTTACACTCCTGGATAGGTACCCATGATTTAACTAATAGTATATTTCATCACTAGTGCCGAAAGTGGTCTTTTCTGGTATGCTATCGTGTGCGAGGCAATAGCCGAGCGCGGAAATTCTATCAAGTACCTTAAAAACACTTTGGGTACGAGTTATGACAGATTTTTTCAGACATTTCTACAGGTTTGCTGCATAATATTTCTCAAAACATAATGATCGATTGTGTTTAATCTAGTAATTACATTAATACGAGCAGCTGGTTTTGAATGCAAAACTGCTATCGGTAGACGTAGCAAGCTACTAGTGTCAGAATAACTAATAATGGTGCGGCAAAAATCACCAGATGGTTTTACAGCACTAGGGTGGACAGTATCACTTTCGGTACTCACAGCTGATAACGAAAATAGCTAATTTCGGAAGAGTGTGATGAAAAAAAGTAACATCTGATTTTCGGTACTCACAGCTGATAACAAAAATAGCTAATTTCGGAACAGTGTGATGAAAAAAAGTAACATCTGATTCGCTTTGGTCTCCATTTTATTTTAAACAGTAATATGATATGTCATTGGTTTAAAAAATCAGTTAGAGAAAAATCAAATACAAATTTATAGTAAAAACCTAAAGAATATTTTCCATTTACCTCTTTCTGCATTTCTTTTTTCGCAAACATCTGCAGCTCGTCGCCAAATATTTCTTGTGAGTTAAGAACTTCTTGATAGTCCATTTCCTTTACAAAACTATGATCTTCGATACCGTTTGCTTTTAAAAATTCCATATATGCGACTTGAAAGGCTTGTCCTATTGACTGGGCGATGAACTGGGCCTAAAACACATGTTGCCATATATTAGAATACAAAGACTTAAACATATTTTATAAACCATAAGTAGTAAAAATGAGTTTTCACCAATGAAAATCCTGTTAAAGAATACCAAATTCCAAAAATTACATTATACAATTCCAAAAATTACATTCTCTCTAACAATTCAATATTCCAGTTTGATTTACCTTTCAGAAGTGGTTATACTGAACAATCAGCTGATTTATAGTTTTTGTAAATCTCACATGAAAAAAATCCAAAATGATACAATGTTACACTTTACTTCAGAAACAAAAATATCTAATAAAATCTAATCATTTAAACAAGTCCAGAAAATTTTCAGAACCTTGGTGAGACAAGATAAAACATAACAAATTAATGTTATTGTCTAGAATCTTTTAGCATACTTGAATGTTGCTTCTATTTGTCTGGTATTTTATCCTACTTATTTGTTGACGGTCCAGGTGGTGTTAACAAATGTTATGTACATTTTAAGAGGTGAGAAATTAACAGGTAAAGCCAATGAGTTACTGGCAGCTAATTACAGCATGGTTACATAGTAAATATGTAAAACAAAGAAATATATCAACCAGTTAACAGGAATGCAAGAATGTAAATCAAATTCACAGGCATGAAATGAAGCTTAAGGTGATACGTTATCTTTTTCCATTTTAATGATGCTCGTCACTTAGTTAATGACTGATAGTTATTGGTCTTAAGCATTTTGTTCAAACTCGTTGGTGTCACCTGCAGGCAGTCAGTTATAGAGGTAATCTAAATAAATAAATCCAACCATTTTCTAGATAAAAAGGTGATACGTTTTCGTGTATTTAAATACCCCCGTAGCAGCAAACCTGCGTACTCAGCGAATTTCCAATGCACATACATGTATCTTAATACCACATAAAGCCACGTACCAAGTTTCATCAATATACTTTCATAAATAAACGATTTATAACATTTTTATTAATCTCCATAAGAATAATATGGCGGCTGAGTATGCAGGTTTGCTGAAGCAAGGAACACAAAAAATGGGGTTTTATACAAATATCAGTATAACTCAAGTAGGTAAAGCCACATATCAAATTTTATTAATTTATGTTTATAAATAAGGGAGATAACATGTTACTTATTCTCCATAAGAATAACACGGGGGCTGAGTATGCAGGTTTGCTGCAAAAAGGGATACAAAAAATCGGCTTTTATATGAACATCAATATAACTCAACTAGGTGAAGCCACATACCAAGTTTTATTAATTTATGTTCATAATTAAGGGAAACATTACATTTGACTTATTTTCCATAAGAATAACATGGGGGCTGAGTACGCAGGTTTGCTGCTACGGGAACTATCGGCCAAAACATGTTTTTTAATGCAAATATCAATAGACCACAACGATATGAAGCAATATACCAAGTTTCATCAGGATAAGTTAGCGAGATATACAATTTTTCTTATCCTCCATAAGAATAACATTGGACAACATACTGTGTTTAGCACTTTCAATATCTCTGTAACCATTTGACGTAGAGCAATGATCAAAACACCAAATTGTGCGTCTTTTAAAGCTGATTCCAGTAGAAAAAACTAAAATTTGACTTTAAAAAAAATTATACGTAAAAAACTCAAAAACCCATTTCCTGGGTACAAAACCCCCCCAAAATACCCCTTCGGATAGGTCGATCTGTCTAGTTTTCGAACTTATAGTCATAAATGCTGCTTTACACGTTTATACCAAATTTCATCAAAATCGGATAATTTTTACGAGAGTTATCGTGCTCACGGACACACACACACACACACACACACACACACACACACACACACACACACACACATATATATAGACAGTTTTGAACGAATGGTGTTTTTGGGGTCTGGGGACCTCAAAACGAAAAGTTATCATGGTCTCGGGCCTAGGTCTTACCATGCCGACTACGGTAGTAGCTTCTTCCCTATAGGGGAAATTCGCTAAAAACTGTAATTATGATTATTAATCTTTTTAAGCAAGTAAGTTAAAAATGCTTTTCATTATCTAGCTGGTGCTACGCTTACTTTAATTCGCTTACATTCGGTTTTCCAAATTTTCTTGACTTTCCCAGACCTTTTTTTAAATTCCCTGTCTTTCTTGAAAGTGTTAAGCAAGAAGATGAAAATGGCTAAAACGAGGCAGAAGTGCCTTCACATGGTGGTCTACGTACGAGGCAGAAGTGCCTTCACAGGGTGGTCTACGTACGAGGCAGAAGTGCCTTCACAGGGTGGTCTACGTACGAGGCAGAAGTGCCTTCACAGGGTGGTCTACGTACGAGGCAGAAGTGCCTTCACAGGGTGGTCTACGTACGAGGCAGAAGTGCCTTCACAGGGTGGTCACGTACCTCTTCGCTCTCGAAAACGTGGCAGATCATCTTGGGCGTCCGGTTGATCTTTGGTGGGTCGTCGACCTCGTGAGGTACGAACCTCCGCCGTGCCATAAGCACCACGAGGTCTCCGATGTCCGCGATGTACGAGATGGTCCGCAGCGCGTGATCCATCATGATCTCCTGCGTGGACAAACACATGGTTAGTTGATGTTAGTTGTTACTGGATTGGGAAACCCCAGATTAGCTGCTACGACCGGGAATTTCGCGCAGGTTACCGGAAGGATAGGATATAGCAGGGAGGGAAAGGGTGGGATGGGACAAACCATATTAACATTTCAGAGGGCTAACTCCCGCGCTCCTGTGACAGCTGTGATCAGGTTCAAACAGGCGGACCCGCTCTGCCCTCCAACTGGCCAACTCAACTGACAGGGTATCTACGAACAAGAGCCAGGGACCACATTCTCAGGTCTGGTACTGAACGCAGACGTTCTGTACCCAGTCGCTGCAAATGGAGGGACCAAAGGTGAAAAGGAAGCTTGTTATAACAGACAGCCAAAAGACTTACCATATGTAATGACAAATTAATTTGCTGTACCCAATGTCAGCCTCGAGTTTTAAGGTTGTCCTGGGACTTAGTGATTAGTACGAAGAGAACAAATCCCTTCACTTTCCACAACTTAAAAGAATTATAAGACCGAAGATGAAATGCAACATTTTTTGAACAAATATTATTTGGTTCTGTAGGTGATGAGTTTTTTTTTTATTCTCATATTTTCCTCAAACTTTATATCTCCTGACTGCCTCACTTTCCTGATTGTGATACCTGTATTGTAAGTGATAAACCTAAATGTAGTATAACATTGGTACTGTCTCATTTTAACGCGGTGACTGTTTACCAAGTTTAAACAAGATAATCTGTCATATTAAGTGATTGCAGAAAATCTCATATGTCGCAATGAACATGTCAAAATGAAAATAAACCTTTTTTGTAATAAATTATTCAACTTTATGAACAAATAAAATGTACCAACAAAATCAAGTTTGAAATAATCACGTACAAATTGTTTTTTATTTTTTTTCTATAATACATGTTAAAACAAAATTGTTTATTTAGTAGTTATCATATGGAAAACAAAAGCTGTGAGTTTTTTAGTGATTACACCATTATGAATATTAACAATGATTCAAGACATTCCATACAAATTTGCGGATATAATATAAATTTTTAATATTCAAGTGCCAAAATGACATAAGTGAGAAATGAGTAATTCACCTTAAGGTCTGTGTTCAAAACCATAATTTTCTCAGTAGATATGAACAAGTCGACTTCAGTGCTCGGCTGCGTTTCACCTTCTGGGGCCTGAAATAAAGAGAACTTGAACAATTTTAATATAAAATATATTTGACTTATTACTGGGTTGGCCAGCAACACTATGTACAATACATTATCATAATGTCAGAAAAACAAGTAAACATTAAAGACAATTTCAATCAGTATTTATCTATCTGTTAATATTATCTAATCAGGTTTGATGACAGGGAATATATCAGGAATCTTTCCCTGTTTTTTCATATATTCGAACTCAATATGACCAAACTTTACAACTTTTTTTAATACAAAAATAAATACTTTCTAGGATAGTTACTCTGAGAATTAGGCTCTAATCAAAAATTGTAGCCAAAGTGATTGGCTTAAATTAAACTGACTCGAGGGAAATTTTTCATTGATAGAAAAGAATAGATATGTAAATCCTAAATTAAATTTATAAACTGCAAACATACCCATCAATAATCTATATGACAGTGAAACTGTTTAGAAAAAAGTTTGTACGGTACATTTGTATGGTACGGAACTACCGAGGGTAAGGTAAATTAAATCACTTATCATCCTCTACATCACACTTAACCCACTGGCCTATCAGTATCATAGCATCCTACCCAGTACTGGAGATTCAGTTTATACCCATCATTTGTTTGTTATTTTTTATGTTAGTTGACATTTTCATTTGAGCTTGGATTTATTATTATATTAATTTATAATATTACTATCACCAGTCAGAAGGGCAGTGTTCACATGAACGTACATTGGACAGCCCGGAAGGCCCCTCTGGTTCACAGTAGTTTGCAGATTCTACAATAAGCTACTGGTAGCAACAACCAAGTAAATTTCAAGAAAAAATTAACAAGCCTTGGACAGGACCCACTACTCGATGGAAAAATACTGGTGGTGGATTTATGTTGATTGTACTACAATCCAAACTTTACTTGGAATACAAACAAGTATAACAAGTAAACACCATTCAATTTTAAACTGCATAACACGGCAACTTTTTCCCATGATCCACAGAATTATCTTCCTCTTAGTTGTTTTGTACCGAGTGTTTAAAAGGCTGGAAACGGCTGAATATTTTGTTTTTAAAAGCGTGCTAAAATGAAACTCTTGTGTTAAATTCTTCCTTAAGTTACCGCCTCAATGCTACATTTAACCTGCACATTACACCATGACAGGATGACCCGTGATGGAAGCTTAAACAAATCTAAAATATAACAACAGGTCGAGTTTTGTGTCTAATTTTAAAAGACCTTTCTTAGTAAAATTCATTGCTGAAACCTGACCTTAAATGGCAGCCGGGCGAACTTTCACTCAAACGCTATTAGAACATTGTTAAACTGAATTTTTCCAATATATTGTCCTATAGAAGGTCCAGTTTGTGGCATTGCATAATAATATGCAAGACCTTCCCAATGATGTATAACATTACCTGTGCCTACCATTAAAGTTCATTGTTGTAGCCCCTGAACTGTGCATATTACTAAAATAGGTACATACCTTGTCACAATTTAAACTGTTGACGACAAGGTATGTGCCTATTTTAGTATCTACCATACGACAATCATAACTTCCACTAATGAATGACCCCTCAGAGAAGGCTTTACCGATTACAGTAGCTACGGTTTATGTTAAACATCATAAAAAAAGTTCTTGCATAGTGTTATTTAATGCCACAAACTGGAAATCTGTAGGACAATTTAATCGGGAATAATCACATTATTAAAAATCGCTAATGGCTTAAATACAAAATTGTATAGGCTGCCACTTTTAACTTAAACTTTGTTGCCCATTTGATATTCAGGTTTGTGCCATGTGTTCTACTAAGGAAGACCTTTAAAATGTGGTCTAAATTGACCTATACTTATATTTAAGATTTTCGTAACTTCCACCACGGTACATACCCTTATTTTGGAAAATGCAGATTAAATATTTCAAAGAATCAATTACGTGAGTAAGGTTATAAACCTAGAAATTCATATTTGTAGGTTTACTTTTAAACAAAATATTTAAATTGTTTCCTGTTAATGTCAGTGGCATTTTAGTTTCAAAAGTTGGTAAAAGAGAATGGTCAAAACCTCTCGGTCACATGGGCAGCCCGGGAACTGAACCCGTGACGTCTTTCGCCGAAGTCCAAGACGCTACCATCAGACTAGCGAGGAGCTAAGCACTTTTTTACACTCTGTACTCCTTGTCACACTTATCAAATTTTTCCAAATTCGTACACTTTACTTCCTTAAACTATTATAATGATAAGTTAATCAATGTGCTTACTAATAAAAAACTCTGTCAACTAAGATAGACTGTAGGGCCATTCCATGCCAAATCATCCAGGGGCTGACACCCATGGTGTCAGATTTTAATAAAAATTTGTATATATTAAGTGTGTACAAAAATAAGAAAAAATGCAAAGTTTCGCCAAATTCCATTAAGTAGTTTCAGAATTATAGTCGTTTAAAGTTTTAGAAAAATGTAATTTCCGATGGCAGTATGAGCGGGAAATCAGCTTGTATGTTTCCACGTTTTTCTAAATAATATTTATATTTATGTAGCTAGAGGCTTCAAACTTTATGAATTTGTCCTAAATTTAATGGAGAATCAGATTATACTATAAGTGTTGGCATTATAACTTTTCATCATTGTTTAAAAAATCGTAAAACACAAAAATTATAGTTTTTTTCAAATTGTGACGTTTATGTAAAAAACAATCTTTGGCTAAAATCTCTCTCCAGATACCCTAATACAACCATATATCACTGAAAAGAGCATAACATTTCCTTTTAAATGGTGAAATAATATTTGTGGGTTTACGTGTTCTAAAAGTTTTATTACAATGTAAAGTTAATAAATAAATTTTTGAATAGCGGAAAAGGTATTTTCATTGACAAAGACAGAGTTTGTGGTAAGGATGTTAGAAAGTCAATAATATCTTATAAAATATAGGACTATGGAGCTAAAATCATATGTAATACAATTTGCATGGCATATTTTGTAATAACATAAGGCTTACTGTTGGATATAACACATTTACAACAAATAATTTTGTACAGTATGATGTCATTTTGAATTTAAATGTATACCCTTGTTAGCCTACGTATTACTGGAGAGCTGCATGTCAGTCTCAAAAGGTGAAATAATATTTGCAAGTTGTAGCATGACAAGAGTTTTAATACAATATAAAAATATGAAATGATTTGATGAAGTTTTGGTCTTAATGGATTTCGCTGAGAATTATAATTTTGTTCTTCAAAATTAAGTACAGTCATACCACTGGAGCCATTTAAGTTGTTCAGTTCATCCTGTAGTAATATATTCTAAAAATGGAGATGGTACCTTAAAACATCATTGTGGTACTAGAAACATCATAGTGTTTCATTTCTGATGACCTAAGACACGATGTACCATTTGTCTTCTCTGTCCAAGAAAAAACGATTGATTTAATTAAGCTGACATTTCCATCAGTTGGCAGAGTGGAATACATTACTGATGGGTGCAGTGCACAGTATAAAAATTTCAATACCATGATGAATTTGTCATGAAAAAATGTTCAACTTAAAGGAAGTCATGGAAAATCTTCATGGAAGTTATGGAAGGTCTTTTCATGCAACAAGTCATGGAAAAACTGTATGTGACGGAATCGGGGGCAAGACAAAAGAACTAATACAGAGAAACCTCCAAAGTTCAAAAGCAAGTGAACGGATTGTAAATGCTTTGCAAATGTTCACACTTTGTCATAATCTGTTTTCAAAAATAAAATTTTTCTTTTTGAGTGAAGAAGATATTGAAAATATCAGAATAACCCAAAGTAGTCGTTTTGAATCTGGGCAAAGCATAACTGGAACAAGAAGTTTTAATTTTTTTCCAGCCTGCATCGTCAGAAGAAATCATAGCAAAAAGAGTGAGCTCAGGCTCTGTTATCTGTTTAACACTTTCGCTGCTGCAAACATGTTTAAACATGAAACTTGCATAAGTTTCTATGTTAAGAAAAAAAAAAACTATCAGTGCCCACAGCAGCCAACATGTTTAACCCATCAGGACCAGTGATTGAACCTAACATCCGTTCCTTTGTTGCCTGGGTTTATGAAAGCAACTGGTGGATTGGAATGGTTCAGCAAATTAATGAGGAAGAAGGGGATTATAATATCCTCTTTATGCAATCCTCATGGTACAGCTGAAAACCTTTATTGGCCTCAAAAAGAAGAAAACTGTCCCGTACCACCACCTCATCTCCTTTGTAAAGTAAAACCTCCAGTGGTAACGTCACAATTGGATTGAACTTGTAAGATTGATTCTGACTCTCAAAAATAAATTAACACAGCCTGGGACAACTTTAAAATATCACTAAAGACGGTCATCAGTTTTAAGTTTCAGTGATTGTGTTTACTTGCATTTCAAGTTACTTTCTAACCAAGCAAAGACCTTTAAAAACTATTTAACAATTTTTAACTTTTAACACAATTTGAAGATATACTATCATTTTGTACAACAGAAGAATTTTCCCACGAAAATCTGGATAAGAAGTAAGTAAACCATTGCAGTAACTAAATGAAATGTAAATATTGTATATTTTGTGTAGGTATCATAAATTCATGAGGTTGTTTAATGTAAGCTAAATCAGTACACCCTCAGTATTGAGGTAAAAAAGGAGCACTTAAGCCATGTCATTTCATATTTTTATATTGTATTAAAACTCTTGTAATGCTACAACTTGCAAATATTATTTCACCTTTTGAGACTGACATGCAGCTCTCCAGTAATACGTAGGCTAACAAGGGTATACATTTAAATTCAAAATGACATCATACTGTACAAAATTATTTGTTGTAAATGTGTTATATCCAACAGTAAGCCTTATGTTATTACAAAATATGCCATGCAAATTGTATTACATATGATTTTAGCTCCATAGTCCTATATTTTATAAGATATTATTGACTTTCTAACATCCTTACCACAAACTCTGTCTTTGTCAATGAAAATACCTTTTCCGCTATTCAAATATTTATTTATTAACTTTACATTGTAATAAAACTTTTAGAACACGTAAACCCACAAATATTATTTCACCATTTAAAAGGAAATGTTATGCTCTTTTCAGTGATATATGGTTGTATTAGGGTATCTGGAGAGAGATTTTAGCCAAAGATTGTTTTTTACATAAACGTCACAATTTGAAAAAACCTATAATTTTTGTGTTATACGATTTTTTAAACAATGATGAAAAGTTATAATGCCAACACTTATAGTATAATCTGATTCTCCATCAAATTTAGGACAAATTCATAAAGTTTGAAGCCTCTAGCTACATAAATATAAATGTTATTTAGAAAAACGTGGAAACATACAAGCTGATTTCCCGCTCATACTGCCATTGGAAATTACATTTTTCTAAAACTTTAAACGACTATAATTCTGAAACTACTTAATGGAATTTGGTGAAACTTTGCATTTTTTCTTATTTTTGTACACACTTAATGTATACAAAATTTCATAAAAATCTGAGAACTTGGGTGTCAAATTGTAATTTGGCTGGATGATTTGACATGGAATGGCCCTGTAATTAATCAGGTAATTAAATATTCTGAGGTTTTAAATCAGACAGCGTAATGTTTAGGTGTTTGATGTTCAAAGTGTTAGTTTAACCACCAGTAAAAACAAATAACCCACAAACTAAATACAACTTGAGTGTTGCTGCTCCAAACCTACCAAGCTTAAAAATAAGAGGAAGGATGAAAATTGAAAAATAAACTTAGACCAATGGGTTGAGATAGTTATTAATCAAAATCTCACATCTTCTTACAAGTTTGATGTATGAATACACTTTGCAGGATCAATAACATGGAAATCTATCAAGAAAAATATAATATTTGTTAATACCTAATTAAAACTTACCAACGCCTACAGGACCAAAGCAGCAAAAACAATGAGGGAAACAATATTTAATTAATATATTCAGACTTCTACATTACATAAGGGACAGCAAACGATTAAAAATTTAAGGGGTGTGTACAAACTGCACTAAGGTAATAATACCATTATGAGGTTAAATAGCTCTAATCCATATCAAATATTCTAAGCAGAACTGGTGATGGGATGGCTTAAAAGATCTGCTTTAGGTAAAAAATAACTAAACTACCTAACACTAGTTCTGCACAACACAGCAACGGTTATTTACGATTCCCATTAAGTTCTTCAAATCTACTTTTTACAACCATTAAAGGAAGTCATAAAAATATTCATCTGATCATATGGCACACTGTACGTCATTTGAAAAGCCTTAATTAGTAAAGCACATTGCTGTAATATGATCTCAAAAACACATTTTTGTTATATAAATGCTACACAAGCTGGGCTAGGATAACTCAACACAAATTTGACCGGCTGCCATTTTACACTTCAGTGCCAGTTTTAAGGTGGGGTTTAGTAATGTGTTTAAATAATGAAGACCCTTAACATGACTAAAAGTTGACCTTTGCTCACACTTAAAATTTCCATAACTCCGTCTGTGGAATGTAATCTAATATATAAAAATTAATGTTTATTCGGCTGTCCGTTCGTATTTTATGCGCTGCCATACCGTTCATCGGATTGCTTTGAAATTTTGCATAGTAACACAGGCTAACCCTGGGAAGGTTATAGGCTATTAACCAAAGTCGTAGGACATTAAGGGCTGTGCCCCACTGGACTTCAAAGTTTCAACGTTAATCTTATGGAAGACAAATTTCTTTTGATTTTATCAGATGATATCTATAACTTAAAATATTATAAACAGCTGTTTATCATTATGGAAATAAAAACCCTACTTGAATGGCAACTCTCATAATGGAAATGAAAAAACTACTTGAATGGCAACTCAAACTCCTTTTATTGATAGGCGAGTGAGCGAAGCGAACGAGCCCATATTGAAAATGAACGAGTATTTGACATAAAACAAATTCAATGCCTCTTCTGCGGCAGCAACGCGCCGGGTACCAGATAGTTTGTTATAAAAAATGTACTAAAAATTAGTGAACAAATATTGGGTTTAGTTTATATGAATTCCTTCCTATAAAAAAATGAAGCTATTATGGGACTTCAAAACACACTGAAAACCTTGACAAGCTATACAAAATGCATGTAAAACGTAAAAGTAATAAATATTATTTAATTTTTAAAATATAATCCGTCATAGGCAGTAAATGAGGAAAATATACTAAGATGATGGTGTAACACTTATTCTAGATACTGTTTCTATGACTTAAATTGTTAATACAAATTCTAGTACAACCTTGAGGTAACCATACAATTAAGATATTTAAGAGAATTCATATTCTGAATAAAAAAAATTCAGATCTGCACAATCCCTAACAATTTCCTTGACTTGACCTGGAAATTTATGGACTTTGACTATTTATAGGCCTTATGGGTTATGGATTATGAAACTTTAACAATTTATTTTGCTGGATCCAAAATAAACAATTATAGCTTTTAGTGGAGAGTTCTATAGTCACCTCGGAAACCTTTCCACTTTGTTTTCTTGGTAGGTGAAACTACAGCCTTCCGAACCACTAGAACGCGGCATTAAAACAAAGCGAACAACAACCATTGGTGTTTGGCGAGGATAGAACCTGAAACCTCGCAGACCGCCGCCTGCAAGAGAACGGCTGACAACAGCCAAGTGCAACTTATGGAGGGTGCCGCAACACAGAACCGCACCTTTATTTTCATGACAGCCTCTTCGACCATGGTTTTCTTGAGCCGGCGTTTAGCCGTGGACCGCTCCTCCTCGTCCACTGCCACTGAGCCGAGGAAGCGGAGGCGAAAGAGCGAGCCGGGCCCGAGCCGCGCGTTAGCCGAGCCGCCCACGTCCGCCTCCAGATCCGACAACTCGGTGGAGTCTGAGTCCGAGGGGTTCAGAGCCGCTAGCTCGCAGCCCGCGTGGTGAGTCCCCACCTGTACACAACTGCCTTCCAACCACCACCACGCAACACTTTCTACCTCCTTACTTTACATTTACAAAAATGAGATTTTCCATTACTGTACTTTACATAAAAAAATAAAATATAACTGGACTTTTGAGCAGTATTTTTAAAATACACGTTACAAAGTTTGTTTTTGGTAAATAATATGTTTTTAATCGAGTTCAATCTTGGATGCGAACCCTGCACACTAACTGGATTTCGTTTAACCAAAAAATAATATTACAATAATAATTACGTCTTAAATAGTGATTTAGTGATTTGGCATTTTGAATTCCTAATTGTTCCCACATTTAGTTGTTTAAATATTTAGTAACAATAGGCCTACTCTTATTTAGAGTGGGTAAAGCTATGTAAAGCCAAGTATTTCTTTTGTGTGTAAATTGTTGCATAAGAAGATTTTACTTATAAATTCTTGAAGTTTCTATTTATTCAAGATAAGTTTAGTCAGTCAACACTCTAAAAGGATATTTAACTTTTTGGCTCTCTTTGGTGTGAATTGATTTTTCAAATACATGCTACTTTTAATAACTTCCATTAAGAATTTCTATTTCAAAACTGGAAAAGTTATGGTTTAATATATTTCAATATTATCTTTTATAAAACTTAAATGGTAAAGTTAAAACCCTATTGTAAATAGCTATTATACAAACAATTAGGGCCTAATAACAATTTTTTCAGATTTGTTGTTTTTTGCACCCTATATAAAAAATAGCGATACATTTTTTAAAACTCAAATTTTAGATTTGTCAGAAAACTTACTTTACAATGTATCTACTTACTGATAAAATCTTAACTGATTAGCATAAAACGCTTATATATGAACTTATTATATATGCCTTTCATACAATGGCAATATACCACTTTCTCCTCAACTAAGAAATTGTGGCCAATATTTTTGAAAATTAAAGTATTTATTAAAGTCAGATGATACATTTTTTAATTAAATTAAATTGTATCTACATTTTCCCCTCCCTAAAATCAAATTCATGTATCAATTATTATTTCAATCTTATCAAAATGTTAAAGTTAATGATACATTCATATTTTTTGAAATAAACAAAATTTAACAAGTTATAACTTAAAAGTTACAATGATAATACATATTTATTATAGCTACTTTGGTGTTTTGATTCAAGGCAATAATTTATAAATAATAATAATTTTATAATTTAATAATTTACTTTTCAAAACTAAGAGTTTTTAAAGAGAAAATACATTTATTACAGATATTGCTAATATAAGAAAATTGTTATATATTTTATGTTTTATTTTTAGAAATATGATTTTATTTCCATATACATATAATAGTTTACAAAACCTAAGTTACAAATCAAATATTAAAATGGTTTAAATTATATGCAAAGTTCATATACAACACATGGTGGAAGCATGCATATAAATTATTATTTATTTTTTTACTTTTTTTGGAATATAATAAAAAATGATTTAAAATAAATGTATATTACTGAATTTAATGTGGTTGATGTATTTCAGGCTAGTTTAACTACACCCGATAAAAAACACTGAATTGATCAACTTATTAAAATTTTACACTAAACCCAGGATGGATTTATCAATTTATTGGCTCCAAAGAGGTTTCTTCACTTAATATCCACTTAGTTGCAAAGTAGTTATGCCGGAATTAAGAATGACAAAAACACAAAAATGACAGAAACATAAAGAGAAAACAAGAGACAGAGACAGTGACAGTGACATTGTGCAGTGCGTAATTAAATAAGTGTGCGGCACATAACACTCACAGTGCATGGGGATCAGTGAGTAGAACTTAGGAGTAAAAAACAGATCTATGTCAAGAAAACATTTCAGGAAGCAAAGAAACGGGGACAGTTCATATAAAGCAAAAACAAATTCGGTATATCCTATTTCTGAGTTTGAAGAAAAACCCACAATATAATATTTTACTAAATTAGATATACAATTTTTCTTTGTCAATACTTTAACACAGACCAAACGAATGGTAAGACAATGACAATTTATTCCTGTGACTTATCGGCCGTGTATTTACAAACCTAAAAAGCTACTCAGAAAGCTCCAAGGTGGTCTGTGCGTGGTTGGAATCACAGTTGGATGCTGACAGTGACACACACAGTGACACACACAACATCCATATATACAGGTGGGCATCTCTCTAACTCTAGACACTCCATCCTAGATCCTAACTCTGGGCATCTCTCTAACTCTAGACACTCCATCCTAGATCCTAACTCTGGGCATCTCTCTAACTCTAGACACTGATCCTAGATCCTAACTCTATTTATAGTCTGGAGGCCTACACACAAGTCCACTGACTCGAATAAAACTGCTTTTGATTCGTATTTGTATCGTGTTAAGAGTGAGAAAAAGATTTCCTGAGTATAAAGGACCTACTAAAAACATATTTTCTTATAGAATCCATTCAAACCACAACCTTTGTATAGAATCTTAAACTTAATAAACACTCAAAATGTCTAAAAGCACATTTATGACACACAATAAGAGTGCTAACAGTAAATCCAAACTTCCTTCAAATATTCAAAGTAAAGGTAATTGAAATAAAATAATTTCAAATAAAAGAGTAAACATGATTCCCGCGAAAGCAACCAACATTAAAAACAACCGCTGTTTATTCCGTATAGGGATTTTATGATTATACTTAATAATTCTGAATTGGTCAAACAGTTTATGTTAACGACAAAGCTTCCTTTTAAGTAGGGGTGTGCAAGTACTCGAAACGTCGAGCTTTCGGCCGAGTATTTTAATACTCAGACTCGACTCGAAGTTTTGAAAAATACTCAAAAGTTCGAGCGAGTATTTCCCACCGATTGCTAACGATTGCAACCGGCCAAAACGGCTGCAAAAGTCGATCACATCACTTAAAATCGGCCGAAAATGACGATTGGACCGCCTAATTTTGGCCATAAATGATAACGGTATACATAATATCAGCAAAAGTGGCGACCGGGCCACTTAATATCGGCCGTAACTAACGATTTCGTCATCTAATATTGATTATAAGCAATGTCTGGACCAGGTGATATTGGCCAAATGACAACCAGACTGTGTTTTATTGGGTGGACCCCAAATATCAAACCGTGTTTTATTTGTCAATACATAATCCAGTTTAATTGTACTGGGCAAAACTTGGTATTGCTACTCATGTATTAGTTAGAAACCATGATTAGATTATCAAATCTAGGGTGGTATCCAAATCCCATTGCACTATTTTAAACTACCAACTGATGGCAAATACTCGCTCGAAAATACTCAAAACTCGAAAATAATTGGCACTACTCGACTCGACTCGAATAAAAAAATCACTACTCGCACACCCCTACTTTTAAGGCAATTTTCCTGTATTTGAAAGTGATTTAACTCAACTAAATTTATACCTTTATTTTATTCGGTACCTATCACTTTTTTTTTAATGTCTGCAGTGTAAAAACAATTTACTTAAATGAAATGATACATGTTGCATCAAGTTTTTATTGTATGCTAATTTTTTTGATCAGTCGAAGCATTTTGAGGGGTAGGAACTATTTGTTCTTTTACTTGAATGGTAAAATATTTCAAAACCGTTGGTTAGTACCCTCGGCCAAAAAGGTTGGGAACCACTGGTTTTAAACATCACTAAAACATTACAACATTACAAGTACAAAACGACTCTCAATAATTAATTGCACAAACAACACCAAAATGATATGGTTAAATATTCTGCACCACAAGGTATTTTGTAAGTGTATGTTTCATCGACACAGGAAAATGAAATACTATTGAAAGAAGAACAACATCTTTATTTCTTCTAGAAAATCAGATCTGTAGAAGAAGTTGGCAAGAACGCTACAGTCAGACTGTCAAGACTGTTTGATTACCAAAATTGATCAAAATACCGGCACAAGGGATCTTCTTAATTATCCAGTTATAATAAAAACTTTAGCAGAAAATAACTTATAAAAAAAGTACATTATTAATAGTAAAAATGAATAGTGAGAGTAAAGTTAACGCTGCAACACAAGCCATCCAAACATAAATAATTTGAAAAATATTGAGTGAAAGATTAAACCGTCACCATTATAAGTAATTTCTAAATAATATGGTTTAGTAACATTTACATACTGGTAGATCCAATTTTTATACTTAAACAGAAACAGTTAAAACAAACTTTGTGCTTCAGTAATCGGTGACTCTGAGGTCATATCAATGAGCAGGTTAAAATAACTCCTAAAGGCACACTCACAGATATGTTTACATACTTATTCATTGGCCTTTAATTTAAAATTTTTGAATGAGACTCATATAAAATAGGAATGCTAGATTAATATCCCAAACCACCCAGAACTTAATATGCTAAACTAACCCAGAACCAAAAACCTTAGTGGTTTATTGGATAAACAATAAATAAAAAATTAAAAAATTCTAACATACCAAATCCAATTTTCTATTTCATACCAGCGCTGATGTTATATATAAGTATGTGGCATTATATACCAAAACACATATGTCAACTACCTCCTAAGAAAAATTAAAAAACCACATAGTTATGAAACCACATATTTTGGTCTCATAAAAAATAAGAATCAAAATTCATGTTGAGGCCTCTGGACTAAATTCAAGGCAAAAATAGGTTATCCTACCTCCATCAACAGTCCAATTGTGTCAAAAGAATAATGCTGACATCTTGCGTTATCAAACTTAAGACATCAAATTAAAAACGGGCACAACACAGAATCACGAACAACGGTACAAATACCAACATTTACGATAGCTCTAGTGCTGATATGCTTTGTTGCACGCGCAACATTACCAAAACTTTCAGTTTATCAAGAAAACTTCTTGTACTAGTGCCAGGTCCGTTGATAGAACTATTAAAAATGTTTTATTTGTAACGTTTGTGTTTCTGTTTTCAATTTAATATTTGGACGATTAAATGTTTATGCAATTAAGATCTGAATCTGTATCTTTATCAGCAGGACCAGTGTCAGTTGGTATGAAGTCGCTATCAGTTAATTTTGTATTTGTTTTGTTCAAATATTTATTCATGTTTCTGTGTTTTGCTTATTTATAATTTAATGTTTTAACAAATTTCATGCTTTAATAATGTGCTTGTAATGAAATATGTCAGCATAATTTGTTTGACACAACTGAACAATTTACGGAGGTAAAATAACCTATTTTTGTCTTGAACATTTATTTGCTTATTATGTCGATTTTATAAGAACAATATTTTATGAACTAAACCAATAAGGTTTCTACAATTCTACACAATATTTTTTTAAACACATTAAAGGGAAGAATATTTTCCATACATAAACCATATTAAAACCTGAATAATTTTATTATTTTTATAATAAGGCAACAAAAATCAGTTAAAAACCACCTGAAATTTTACAACTAAATCCAGACAAACTATGAAAGTGAAACATAACAAAGATCCATATCATAATATATGTGACAAATAAACAAACATAAGAAAACACCACTGATGAATAACTATGTAAAGGGATCATGCAAGAAGTAAATTTATAATTACAGTATAAAATATGTTTTGCAAAGTAACAGAAATTGTGTAGAAGTGCAAAAACAGAGCAAAAATAAATATTAAGAAAACAGAAAATTTATAATTACACAGTGCAAGCAACGTTACGTCTATGTTAAAACAAAAACAAAAATACTGAAAAAGAAGGGAAGTTGAGCTATATTCGCTGAACATTAGGGGATTGCTGTTTGTTCATATGTGAAATTTAAATCACTAATCTACAGAAACTCAAAATATTAAAATATGATTGATTTCACATCAAAATTCACTCTAACAAATCTCGTATTTATGTTACACCACAGTTCTGGTTGTAACCAGAAGAATTAATGCAAGTTCAATAGCAGATGGTGGTTGGAAATCATGTCACACAGCATTAATCTTTTATAAATCGTAAAAAAAACAAAGGAAAGGATTCAATGAAATACAGTAGTTTTATAATTAAACATTCCAGTAGGCAGAAAGTTTGTTTTTTGTGATACTTGGCACAGTCAACGTTCACAGCTTTGCAGTAAAACTCTATTAAAAACTGTTGATAAAGGGACAATGCAACTTAAGATTACATATGTATGAATTCAGTAACAGTAATTTCATTTGTGCGACACAATATTTAATGGTAGACCGTGAATAAAACAAGTTTTAAATCAACTTGATTAAATTTATTAGTTTTATGAAATTGCAAATTTAAAGTTTAGTGAAAACCTGTATGTGTATGGCAGCCTTTACGGCCTTTTATGTTATCACTTGTAAATGTATTTTATTACGATTTATGTTTAGATTTTCAAAAAGAAAAATATTTCCATACGGAAACTCTATTCTGGCACACTTTGACACAATCACTGTGGGCGTGCAAAATAGATGTTGGATCTTTGGAATCTTGCACAAGGATTATGATTAAACTTTGAAAATAGGGGTTTTGGGGCCACAGAAATCAATTATCAAAATCTTTAACCCCAGGAAAAATAAAACCTTGCTAGAGAGCTCATTTGAAAACTTAAAGTTTAATATTTGGCTTATGCAGTTTCAAATCACAACTGATTAAAACCAGAGAACTTTCAAATAACACTCAGGTGACAAACAATATGTGATTTTTCCCAAGCAAAGCTCAGCCCCAAGGATTTAAGTCTTAGGGCCGCTTCCCCAAGTACAGTTTAACTTAATCTTTGGTTTAAACTTAAGTTTATGAGAAATTCCACTTTCCCAATGGGTTAAGGGTAGTTTGAACCTGGTTTATGTTAAACCAATAGAGAGGACACTGTTTAGTTATTTTATTCTATGATAACATAACCTTAAATCCTGTATAATAAACATTTGTTTTTAGTTTAACTAGAGGTTAAACAAACAAAATTATTTGAAAAACATTGTCAACTTGATATTTTGTGGATTAAACTAAACTGGCTGGATCACATTTTTGGGAAACGAATCGTACCTAAATCTCAAGTTCAAAATTATCTCAGGTTTAGTTTAAACTTGAGTTGGGAAAGCGGCCCTTAGAGATGAATTACTAGCTATATTTAAAACTAGGTTTATCGCCGTTGGAGGCTTCGCCCCCAAACCCCCTTTTGGAGTTCGCTTCGCTCTCTTGCATTCCTCAGTCAACTCAAGTTTAAATCAAACTCAACTATTGAAGTTCATTAACCAAAGAAAAACTACACAACAATGACCTTTGGTGAGCACATTAACATCTACCATATCGGTTCAAAGTCAATCAGATATATATAAAATGTTGTGGTACAATGTTAAATTGAGTTCTACAAATGAATTTATGTGTAAATAATAACAACAAATTATACTTCAGTTCACGACAAAATTATAATAACCTAACCTATCCTAACTCCGCAGAGCGCTATACGGTGGCTGTTCGTTGTGCAACATAATTACAAATAAATGAATTTGTAAAAACAAAATGAAGTCAAATTTAACAGAAATTGCAGACCTCAAAAAGTAAGCATCAACAGTAGGATTCAGACCCGTGACCACATGATCTTGAATCATCTGACAACATATCCACTGGACTACTGGGCAAAATTCATTCGATAGAACAAACAATCGGTTGATTACATTTTCCAATAGCGTAACAAACGATATTCGCGAACCTCCCGTAGAGACGATAATGTGCTCACCTTGTTTTGTAACAGCTGATTTATAAAACACATGTGAGCAAATTAGTATCACCTACACGGGCGGTTTATTTAAATCAGCTGATACAAACATGTGATATTAGCCAAAGATAGGTAGTGAGCTTTCCAAAACTTTACACATTTAAATGGGCCAAAATACTCAAAATTACTCCTTCTCCGATGAATAGCGGCTAAACGGATGATCGGTTCTTAAATCTGACGAAAAATCGTTAGTTAGATATACAATTTTCTACAACTTTTTAACATTTTTTGCCATCTCTTACCGTTTCCGTACAAAACATGCTCAAGGTAGAAAAAGTGGAATTTTCCCTGCCCCAAAAATGCCTCAAAAATGTTATGCTTTGGAAATTTTTCTGGCAGTTTCTCGCCAAGTGCTAACATATGATGTAAAAGTCTTCATATGTGTTTTGGAGTATTCATATGATGTTGAAGGGGGTTAGATTACGGGAAGTGCCTCATAGTTTGTCAGTGAATGAGTGAACCCGTCTAGCTTTATATAAGTAGACAAAAACTTGGTAATTAATAGTTAATTAAATTAAGGATTAAGCTGTGTCAAAACAGTAGAATTTGATAACATCGGAGTGATCAAGACAGAATGAAAAACTAAACAAAGGTATGTTGTGCAAGGTCTCAAATCTAAAATAATAATTATTAAAAATAACATATAGGCTAAAGCAAATGTACAAAGCCTAAGTAAGAAAACCACAATTGTTGAAATTTTCCTATTCAGGATGTATACGAATTCTGGTTTATATTGCAGTAAGGAAACTTAAGGAAATCACCAATATTACAATTAAAGGTCACAAGATGTAGTATATAACTTTAAAATATTATTCTCTTAGTTACTAATATTTTTTTCGCTGCGGCTAAAAAACTCTATACAAAGGGGGCAGATAAAATAGTCTTAATGAACATAAATTCCTTGAGATTTTTATATTTAACAGAAATGTACAAAGTGCTTGCAACAACATATAAAGTAATAAACAAATCAAACAGTGGTTAAGTTTAAATACCAGCAAATGAACATGCTTCGCTAAACTTGCTACAAACATCATTTTAATATAACTAATTTATAATTAACGTAAAAAGTCGTAGATAGTACATGTAAAATGGTTCAAAGAGTCACAGGTCAACCTTACATATCTAAAAATGTTTTGAAATGATATTGCGATGATTGTTAACTAGACGAAATAAATGAAAAATTAATATCTAGTTTAGTAAAAACGCATTGCTCTAAATCTATAATCAGATGAAGAATACTGACAAATAATAATTTGATGCAATCACTGTTTGTTGTGTTTTTAACATAATTTGTTCATACTTGTTTTATGTTGGATTCAATTATATGGAGTACAGTTGTATACTCCAGTCATATTACTTTCTTTGTAGTATAAAAACAACCCTGCCTATCCACATTGTTCCAATTCACACCAAACTTGGATAAAGTTTTACAGGGATTCTATAAAAAAGCAGGATTGAATTCCTTGCCAAGATTATGACTTGATTACTCATTGCCGAGATTATGACTTGACTACTCATTGCCAAGATTATGACTTGACTACTCATTGCCAAGATTATTACTCGACTACTCATTGCCAAGATTATGACTTGACTACTCATTGCCAAGATTATTACTCGACTACTCATTGCCAAGATTATGACTTGACTACTCATTGCCAAGATTATGACTTGACTACTCATTGCCAGACAGCTTGTACACCTTTCCACTATACATGGAGAACTGAGCCTCCACTATCTCCAGGAGTGGAGGGGTGCAACATTTACTAAAATACAGGGAGAGTTTTAAATGTTCCCCTCTAATTAATAAAAATAAAAATAAAAAATGGTAAAATGTTGACTACTAACTGCCGATTGTTGTTGTGTACTAAGTACCTTATTTTGGCAGCCATTTCTGATCTGCCATACTAAATATATGGACGTTTAAACATCTTTAACATTTAAAACACCTGTTGGACGGTCAATTTTAAAAATTATCTATATTTTGGGAAAAAGATAATTAAAACTAAATAGTGGGATTGTGTTTACTGTGAAAATTTATTTTAAAATGATAGGTCAAAACATCACTTTACATCCAAAAAAATCTCATCCCAAAATGACAGATCCTCGATGGCAGCCAAAATTTGTTACATTTTAACATCACAATGTACTTACCACTCAACATTGATTTGCTGTAGTTCAGAGTAGGTATTTAAATATAGTCAAAATTAGGGGCAGGGGTACATCTAAAACTGTAACAAACTACCTTACTTTTGTAATCTTCCCGACTTAAATTAAACCTTAATTTGTCCTTAGTTTTGAGATATCAAAAATTGTCAGCTCCTTTAAGAAATGACCCTGACAGAAATATAAATCTTTCCTGGTTTTTAACTCCCTTATTCTCTGGACATTCTGTTCAACTTAACGAAATTTGATGTGTAATAAAAATTACAAAATGGCTCTCCCACAGCTCAAATCATTGACTATGGGCCACCTCGACTGGAATATTTACACGTCTCCAACACTAATGACTACTTGACCATGCTGGAATGTTTCAATCGTTTCCTGACCTTGATCCTCGAGACGGCTTCCTCGGCCTGCATCATCCTTGTGCTCTTGGTGGGCTGCCCCTCACACACCAGTTGCGTTGACCCGAGGTACCTCGCCCGGAACAGTACCCCCTCTATCAGCACTGTTGGTTCGTGAATCATACCTGGCAGGAAAACATCGGGTCAGTTCAGAAAAATGGAAAACGCTCCAAAAGTGAATATTATTGTTCCAAAGGGGTCTATACTTGGACCAGTATTGTTTACTTTGTATATTAACGATTTGTCAAATTTTATGCCATGCAAAACACGGTTCTCTATGCAGATAACACATCGTTTATTGTGTCTGCTGATGGTTTTTAGACTTCAATCCAAGGAATCAACAATATGATCGAGACTGGAAATCTATGGTTAGAGTAATTTTCTTGAAATTAACAAGGACAAAACCGAGAAAATTTGTTTTAGTTTACGTAATGTGTGAATGGAAAATTCAGCCTCAGTCAAACTGCTTGGGAAGTAGGCCTACATATTGATCATGTGACTTCACAATTATCAAGGGTTTGTTTTTTACTGAGAAAACTTAAAACATGTGTAACGAGACATACACTTCATCTAATTTATCATAGTTTATTTCATACCCATTTATTATTTGGAAATATACTATGGGGAAATAGTTCAGGAGCCCGTCTATTGTAATTATGTATTACTGAATGACAATAAAGAATTATTATTATTGTGTATGAAATAGGATGAATTTTCCCCCATTTTTACATTGTCTGAGAATGTTTTCCCTGAAAAAGGTGTTTTTGCGCCATAAAAACTGATTTAACAAAAATTAAGTTTTGATTTTTGCACAGTAGTTTTTTGAATTTAAGATTAAATAAACATGTTCCCCTGACTTACATAAAATATTAAGCATTTTCCCTGTCTTTTGGTATTTTTCCAACTTTTCCCCGACTTCCCTGACCTTTTTCAAATTCTCTGACTCTCCCTGACTTTCAACAAAGTGTGAACCATGAATAGGATGAATTTATTCCCGATTTGTACAGTGTTTCAGAATGTTCTCCCTGAAAACATGTTCTGCAAAAGAAAATCATTATAGAAACACACTGAGAGAGCAGTATGAAACACCCAGTTAACAATAAATTTGTCATCCTTTGCGTTAAAATGAAAATCCACAATAGACAGCTAAAATAAAATATTTTAAAGTAAATGCTTAGATTATATTAAATTATAATTTTAAAATAAAACTTGAAATAGCAATGGGAACTGGGGAATAGTCCGATCGATTCAGCATCTACCTATATCAGATGTCTTTTAAATAAACCTATATATAATATATAATTAAATTCTAAACTCAACCGTTAATATCTACTGCTGCTCTAGTATTTTCAAATCTGTGCTTTTATTATTGAAACGTAAGTAAAAGTTCTAAAACCTTCTTAAAGGTAGTTAACTTAAAGTGAGATCAAACTTTTTTAACTCACCAACAATATCAAATTGAAATCCAACGTAAGCATGGTATAGGAGACAAAAGATCATATTACTAATTATAACATAATTATTTAATAATATAATAATCTGCATTACTTTTGTAATATACAAGGTAATAGAAAAATAATAAATTAATTACAACTGGTAAGCAAAATAAAGGATTATTTCAATGATAAGCCTATTACTACTTGGAGAGTGTGCTGCTACCTTGACAAGTTCAGCTGTAAAACTACAAGTAGGACCTCTAAGAGAGTTTTGCGTTTTGAGTTTTTGTTAACGTTAATGCCACAAACCGTGCTTTTCTAACCCAAATAGTCAAATAGTAAAAAAAAACCAGAAACAATTATGTGTCATTCTTAATTAACACACACTGTGTAAGAACAAAAAATCCTGCTTCACAGTATGAAATGCTAAAATTAAAAATAACAATTACAAATTCATAGGTAGAGCACTAAAAACAACCAACTTGAATTGTAACTGCAAACTGAATATTAAATTCAATAAGCAACAAAAAATTTTGTATTTACTAAGAATATTGTTACAGTTTAAACTATTATGGTTCTTATCCGAGATTTATAAAATGTTACCTTCTTTATTTCTGCCTTTCTTCTTCCCACCTTCCTTTTCCTGAAATAATAAGCCTCGGTAATTAAGAGAAAACAATGTAACATAAAGCCATCGCTCTTAAAAAAAATAGTGAAGAAAACTAAGAACCAGAACGAACACATCACACAGGTATCATCTAGAGGTGGCATGCCTCCTGTAACACGTGGCAACTTTGCACTGGCAAAACTGCTCGAAAAGTGACAAATCTCCTCACTAGGATTTTCAAGAACTAAATAACACGTTAACGTGAGCTTCCTCGAGTTAAATGTGTGCTCAAAAAACAACTGAAGGACAACAGGTACATTAAGTATTGCACTTAAATAATAAAGTATAATTTTTAAAAGTTATTTTGTACCAATGCTTTTTGAAAGTAATTTTAAACTTTAGGCAGTTGCTTTGTTACATTCCGGTGGCATTTTTTGAAAATGAGTTCGCACGTAGCACGCTGGCGTGAGGGAAGTGAATTTCCACAAAGAAACTTTTAAAACTCAAAACCAGTATAAAAGCATAATTTTATTGAAATCTGAAAACATTGATTTTTTGGCTGTTCTGATGCTCCTGGTTTCATTCACCTGCAATGCTAAGGATACAATTTTGCGCATTATAAGGTTAAGAGAAGGTCCAATCAGGCTTGAAAGTAGGCGCGAGGTTGCTGGGGATGATACAAATACACCAACAAATGAATAACATGCTTTTCTAATGTAAAAACTCCACAAGACTGTGTTTAGCCGATATACATTTTCTTTAATAACTCGGTAAATATTTATGCTAGAATGACGAGAGGGCTTAAAAATTTTGCTTCACTAATTCCCATCTTAATCTAAGCATTAATTTTACGTCGGGGCTTTTCTGACCCTTTTTGGGTCCAAAAACTCAAAATTTGAAAGAATAATCCCTAAAAAAGGGGGTTAGAGTTTTCCCGATTGTTTTCCCAACGAACTTGTCCAACTGATTATAGAAAGGAACACCCCTACCAAATTTGAAGTAAATCGGACAAAAAATGTGACCGCCAGAGTGCATACATATATATATAAAATTTTGAATGACCCCCAAAACGTGTTCAGGGGGTCACGTTAGGAACTTCTATGGTGGTCCTGGGCTTCAGTCTCATCGTGCGGGTCATGCTAATAGTTCACTTTCCATAGGAAGTTCACTATAAAATCAGTTTACTTTGGAATAAAACTATTAAGACATTCCCCGCAACCCTTCTTACAGCCTGCAGCCAGCCGTGACACTAACCCATGAGGACTGCCACCTGTAGATAAAACACTCCTGCGGTACTAAAATACCGCAGTTCATGGGCAAAATAGGTTCAAATTCATATTTAACATTTTGAGATCTTTAAACATCTCTTTTCTTAGGCTAAGCAAAATAAACAAATAAAACTTAAATTAGACCTGTTGTCCATTATCTATTAAAAGAATGGAATATTTAATTATTGATAAGCAAAAACATAAACCATTTTTCACTACATATACTACATATATCTTAATCTACAATATTAATATATTTTCCAAAAATATGTAAAAAAAAAATATAATATTCATCTTTAGTATAGACAATCAACAAAGACTTGTTTTCCACTTCAAAATATCCTATATGGAAAAAATTACAAACTTTTTATATATAAAAAGGAAAAACATTAAATCACAGCATCGTCAAAATATCCCAACCAATGTTAGGGCTTGTATTCAATCCCAAAAATTTAAATAATGGAATTTAATTTATCAAGCATATTATTTCTGAAAATCCAAAAGTAAACTCAATTTTAAAAGTATAAACCCATAAATAGAAACCCTTTTTAGACCACTAAACACTAAAATTAGAACACTAAAACACACACTTTTAGTGTTTTTCTAAACACACTTTTTAGAACACTAAAATTAAACTTATTAAAGTTTTAATTTCATTACCTGAAGTTTTATACTTTAAAGAAAAAATCATTAATACAATTAATTACAGTTAAAATATGGGTATTAGTTTAATATTGGGTACTTGTGTTCCAAAGGAAAATTACTACCAATAAAATATTAACTAAGAATAGTTCCTAATTTAAAGTAATTGTGATTTAATGCTAATCTGTATAGGTATAGTTAGGTTACAAAACATATTTGTGCATCACAATACATCGTACACAAAGCAAAGCAAGTCTTCAAGTTACTTAATTTTACAATTCACAATTTTTGGGGGTAACACAAACTATGTAAGCGGTTTCAGACATTCTTCAGACAACGCACAAATTTATCATTAGTTAAACAATCTATATCACAGTATCTACATTTCAAGCATCTAAGGGTGTAATTTATTAGTTCAACCTTTCGTCGTGTCCAAAACGAAGACATGCAGAATCTTTTTATCTAGAACAAACGGTAACATTTCTTCTTTATAACAAATAATTTACTTATGAAGCAATTTTTTCCGTAGAATTCCAAATTCTCTTTTTAAATAAAAAAATTAGATTGTATAAGTAATTAGGAATGGGAAAATTGTTTTTACAATTAATATTTACTTTTAAAAATGGTTCAGCTATTGGCTAAAAATTCTATATAGCCTAATATTTACAGGATAACACTGTAAGAAGTTATTAACATAAGTTAAAAAAGTCAAAATAAAAAAAAATTGTAAATATCAAATAAAAAGTTTATAAAAAAGGATGAAATATACAAAAATTACTTTAAGTCATAATCTAGAGAAAAATAATAGTAATAGTAATCCTGAAAATTATGAACTTAAATGAGAGTCTTTTATAAAACAATTCAAAGCTATAACAGGGCAACTCCAAGTGTACTTTGGCATTTTTACTTTCTCCCCCTATACATAGTATATGGAGAAAGTATTGTTTTCGTCAAAATTTTCGAATTTGAGTTGTTAGTGGAAATATTTGTTTTGGTGCTCCCTGAACCCAAAAAAATAGTTTTTACGTGATGTCTGTCTGTGTGTGTGTGTGGATGTGTACAGAGCTAGAGCCCTAACCAATGGGCCGATTTTTATGAAATTTGGTATGTAGGTACTAATCCACGATATCTCCAGGCGTTTTTTAATTTTTTGAATTTTTATTTTTAAAGGTAATTATCCCCCAAAAACCGCCAAAAATCATGAAAAATCAAAATTTCTCAAAAACTGCTCTAACGATTTTGATTAAACTTTGGCCGTTTATAGAATTTTAGTTTTCCAACAAAATGACACCACCCGCATGTCTGTAAAAATGCGGGTTCAGAAATTACAGGACTTAAAACATAAAAAAATCAGTTTTTTGGATTTTTCATAAAAAAAAACATAAACATACAAAAATATTACTATTAACCATTAAAAAGAGCTCAAAAAACTAAATAATTTAGTATTTTGAATTACTATTCTACGATTGCTGGTTGCGGAGAAAACTGGAATTTTAATTTTACGGTAAAGGCAGTATGTTGTCCAATGTTATTCTTATGGGGAATACAAAAATTACTATTTCTCTCTTATTTACTGATAAATTTCATTCAAACTTGATATGCTTGTCAAGTTAGCATTGGCCAACAGAGGAAATTCGAAATATGTTGCCCCTTAATAACCCTGGGGGGGAATAGGGGGCATTTCCCCTCTTAAAACCACGAGTGTAGCAATGGATTTTGTAGTGCCTCCAAAGCAGGAATTTGGGTGGATGTTTTTTAAAACAACTTGTTTACAAGATTTTCTGTACATTCGACCGTGCTTTGTATTCTATATTTAGTAAATAAAAAGTAATTTATTCATTAAAGTTGGGCTAAAAGGGAGAAAGTATGTGTCAGTTACCTGATTCCGTTTATTTCATTATAAATTATACAAAAACACTTATGAACAGAAATGTTCACAGATGAACATATTTTTGTATCTAGTCAAGACATTTTATTTAGGTTACCAAAGGTCCCACAGCAAAAATGAAACCAGATTGTATTGGAATTTTAATGTTAATAATCAAAAATATTAGTTTACATGAGGTACTGTTATTTTTTCAAAGCCTAGCAATTTTTCCTGGAGTTAGTTTCTTATAATTTTTAGAGTGGTAATATAAGAAAGGACGGCTTGAATAAAGGAAAACAATTTTATATCGACTAGAAAAATTGTTCTGGTTATAATTCACCAAATTTACACGTTAGGTAATAAGTATGAGAAGTCGATTTTCGCCTTAGTAAAAAGTAAGGAGTAAAAACTCCTTAGTTTAATTAGTTTGCCATGATATTGCACTAACTGGAGAAATAAATCATATATTATTAGTTTTTATGCAATTAGCTTTTATTGCTATTACAAAGATAACTGCTATGCCTTAATGCGCAAGAAAAAAAGAAAAATCAAAAACAAAAATCAAACAATTCCCTAGATCCAATCCATAAGGTACGAATGAACACCCAAGTTTTGGGAGACAAAGAGACGCCTCGTGTAAGCAGAAGTGGACATTCGATAAGGAAATTATGCTACCCATAATAAAAAGCTAATACGTAAAACCGACTGCAGTGAATCGCTGTATAATACTGGTCCAAGCCTATGAAATTATAATGGGTAAACTGCAGCAAAACCCCTAACAAAATTCAAAATTTTGAATGTTTAAAGGCGATTCAACGTGAATATGTATTTTGAGAACCACCTATAAATGTTCTTTGGCATCGCATAAAAATGTCTTGGGAATGTTTTATAATGACCAATAATGCTCTAAAATCATGCAAATATCCGAAAAAATAAATGCAGTACGATAGTTAAATTTACAAGTAATTTATTAATAGGACTATCAAGAAACACTAGTTTATTCTTTCCTACACAACTTGAAAGTTTCAAGGTCCTGATTATATCAAGTCGATGTCGAACTTGTAAATGGAAATAAAATATTACAATGTTTTCATTAATCTGGGAAAATTATAAAAAATCAAATAGTTACTTGACTCTCAAATTCTTCATGATTAGCTGATGTATCACTGCCCCTGGTTAAAGGTACAGCAGACTCTCAGAAATTCGGAAATTCGGCCTCATCCGGACTTTGGGTAGTTCAGACCGATGATCTTGAATTTTTTTATTTGTTGTTGCAAAAAACACAAAACTTTATGTGTTAGCGCCTTCAGTTTTCACGTGACTAGCCCGTGGTTACACAAATGTAAAGTATAATACAGTACAGTAGCCCACTGTAATTTGTTATGGAGTGTTTATAAGCATCTTTCAGAAGCTCACTCTTGTATTACCAATATTAAAAATCAAAATCATATAATTGTATAACATATCGTCTTAATTGTTTGCCATAGATGCGGAATTGATGACTCATGCCCACCTCTAAATCCAGCTTGGCCGTCCGCAACATTAGTCCGGATTGCTGAGGGTCTACTGTAATAGAATTTTGGACCTTGAAACTTTCAAGTTTCCAAGCATACGGCATTGTAAAAAAAAAACACGATGCATATATACAACAAACAATAATATCGTGCCAGCCTCCTCCGCCAAGCACAATACCCCTTCTCCTTACAAACATACACATAACATGCACATCTCCAGCTGACAAGCCATAGTGGGGAGCGCTCAGCAACGTTACAAGCCAATGCCCACACCTTCTTAGTCTTAGCGTTGCCATTAGTGGTGGTTTCCGTGGTGGGGGAGGTGGTGGCAGGGGGAGTAGAGGGGAGGGCGGGGCTGGTGGTGGGGGGCGCTTCGCTCTCGTTGGCTACAGAGGAGGCGGACTGGGAGGGGGAGGGGGCGGGGGAGGGGGGTAGCTTGCTGCTGCCCGAGGATCCCGTGGTGGGGGCCCGTGTCCGCGCCTTCCTCCAGCCCTACAACAGCACAACATGCTCCACACCAAGGGAAGATACGTGAGACCCTCTGAACCAACACCAGTACTACTAAACATTACACAGGGGTACTTCAGTAGTAAATGTCCACTGGAGTAGGAAACTCACACAAGGAAGGTAGTTTGTTTCCTTGCTCGCAGGGTGGGTGAAGAGTAACAAGGCATTACAAAACTGTTGTAAATTCTATAATTATGATCATTATTTATTTTAAAAAACCACGTACATATGCTTTGCTACATAAGAAAACACAGGAAGAGTCAAATCTCAACCGCTCTGGGATACAATGTACACTCTTCTGAGAGACCCTCTGTTCAGGGTTTGGACTTGTACCCTCCTCCTCGGTGAACCAAGTACTCGGAATTGCAACACTACTGCCGACTTCAAGCAGTAATATTACAGAATTTATAACAGTTTTTGGATACCTAGTTGCTTTAAAAACTATATTAACAGCGAAGATTTTACATCCTACAAACAAGTGAATTTAAATTTTGAATGATTAAATACTAAAACCAGTCAATGTCAATTAAGCCTTATTACACTATAAACAACATTATAAAAAACTTGTAGTAATTTACAAGACATCTATGTTTAGTGTAAGCGTACTTTAATTTAAATAAATATCATTTACAAATGACTTAATATTTAAGAAATGCCTGTTGGCACTCAATCTTGTTTAAAATTAGGTTTATAACAATAAATCGAGAATGTAAACAATTTTGTTATAATACGTATGGTAATATTATACTTTTCGCTCACAGGCTAGGGAATTTTACTCAGCATGTGAGATTTACTTAAAATAAGTTAATCAGAAAGCCAATCAGTATGGATAGACATACCAAAATTTAAGACAGAGCAATCATTGGTGTAGAAGGCGCCCCTTAAGTAAAAAAAAAACAACATTCTGAGGGATTTAATGGGGAAAAGTATTGAGAAAACCAAACATGCAACATGAACCAAACAGAGTAAAAATAAACTAATAAAAACTCATGGACAGAATACAATTATATTTGATGACAAACAACTAAATAAAATACGAGGAGATGGTTTTGTCAACATTAAAAAAGAGTAAAAACATTGAAAAAAAATTAAATGATGACTTTTTTTGGTTAAATTCAAATTCAAAATAATAGTCAAAATTAAGAAATAAAACGTTAAAGTATGTTAATAAATATTGTTTATACTTAACAAGTTTAAAAGTCCAGACGGCAAGTGATATAGAATTAGGCATCGATTACACACTTCAACTTGGACACGGAAGCTTTATTACTGTGTCCAGTTTCCCTCACTGTATTGTAAGGAAAGGAAACTTTGTACTGAACAGCTACAAATGGGAGCTTATGGTTGTTTTATATTTCTCCCTTACAGTTTTAGAAACTGTGGGCAATAAAATTTGAAAACACCTACTAAAATTGTAAATATTTGTTAACCTTAAGCGAACAAAACCTGACGTTGCATTAAAATTATTTGCTGTTTATGTATTTACTTTTATCCCAATCAAACTAACAAGGGCTTTTATTGGACTTTCCTCCAATTACTCTTCCTCATATATTTTACAATATTACTCGGAAAAATAAAACAATCGTCAATGAAGCATTTTACCTCTGCAAGCGCACAGTAGCTTATCTGCCAAGTGAATTTGTTCAATTGGTCTGAGAAGGAATGTACCATACTCTCTGTATTAGTCAGTCAGGAAACTAAATCATATAAGACTAGATTAGAATTGCCTTCACTGGCAAAAGTGAAAAATATCAATGAATGTGTATTAAATTCCAGCGACCAAAGAATGACATAGACTGGCAATTGCGTGCTGGGTTTGAAGCCGGGCAGCCTCTGAGTGGTGGGGATGAATCCACGTGAATCGTCCATTATCGAGTGTTGCCGTCGCTGGACCTGTCCCGGTGATGTCTTTAATTCAAGATTATCCGTATACCAACAGATTTAATTTAATTCTTATTATTTACCTCATTAACCCCAGTGAATAACATTTGTTCAATAACTTATTGCCTTTCTCACATGAATAACATTTCTCATACGGAATATACGAGTTTGAAGTTTGATTGAGATTATTCTTAACTTTGAGGCTGCCTGCAGGATTAACTACGCATTTAGAGAAAAAATATAAAGAATACAAATTTGTTTATCAACAAAAAAATAAAACAAATTACGTAAACATTTTTATATGCCTTTCACTGACAAAGTAGTTACAAAAGAACTAAATTTAAAATAAAAGTTTTAGGAAAGTTGAATATGTTTACTGTATGAAGGCAAGCATACTTCCTCTAATAACAACTTAGTCATTGCTTAAAAATTTTTAAGATTTTAAAATGTCTAAATATCACACTTTGATCCCTAATAAACGTAATAATTTGTTTTTCTTTAATTTTTTATTCAACAATATATAATACAATAGTATTATGTTTATATTATATTTCCATAATAAAACAGTAATTTACAGTAGGTCAATATATTCTGATAGTGTTTTTTAGGTCTAATTAAAAGTTGTTATTATAAATTTTCCAGTTTCAACAGACTAATAGAGTTTTTGGGAAACGTTTGAAACAAGATCAGTAACAAGATATTTATTATTACATTTGGTTAGTACAAATGACAAAACTGAAAACCAATAAAAACATTTAGGCGAAGAAACTTTGTAACACAAAAATAAAATGAAATATTTTAGCAATTTTACGTTGTGATGGGTAAGTAGTAGTTGGTTTTTCAGTGTCTCTTCACAGAACTGACTCAATAAACGTGTCATTTAACATCATCAGTGACCCTGAATATGAATTATACTCTCAGTTCAACTAGGGCACATCCAAGCATCCATGACACTATCAATAATGCTGATCAAACCTCAACAATTCCAACCATATGTTGGTTTCATACATTCACACCGAAATAACATAAATAAATTTTAAATACTGAACAAAGAATATCCATGCACAAATAAGAAAATTAAATTCACATCTAGGAAAGTTTTAAAGTAATACCAGTAATATTGTTTAAGTCGAATTATGAAAATAAACCGTACACATAGCAAAACAATCGTAAAAACAGAAAATCCACCGACAACAAACTAAAAAATTATACAGAAAACGAAGAGAATTAAAATTACACACAAGATAAAACTAAAGATATAAATAAACCGAGTGTTTTTACATTGTGCCCATAGATGTGCGAGTGTTTTAACTTATCTAGCTGCAGATACGACTTACTGGCGAGCATGGCTTGATACAATAGACTGCGAGAGTGCGATCGTATTGTGGTATTGTGGCGACGGCTGCTCACAGTGTAAACAGCTGACAGAGAGGGGCCATGTCACCACTACAGCTGTGACTCGCATTATCAATTGGTTCTACTCCGGCGGTTAGCTCGTGCCTAACTTTCACCTGCCTGGCTGGTGGGCAATTAAATGTATGCTATCTGCCTTCATGGTTGATAGTGTTAATTGGTAGTGATCGGCGTTCGGTTTATTCTTGAATGTACTTAACCCATTGGCTTACCTGAAATTTGCCACCTGACAAACCGTTCAGTTTCCTAAGAAAAATTACATAAATGTAGACTTTTACTAAAACTGTCACTATAGCAACAATTATTGCTCAATTTACTTAATTTTTGCACTAATCTTTAGAGAAATAAATTATCTACAAGAAGAAAATAATTTTGACAGCATTTATGTATGGTAAATATTATATATATATAGTTTATAAAAAACATTAATTTTAAAAGGGGTTCATGTAAAAAAACAAAAAAAAATGTTTCAGCCCAACAATTATTATGGACATGTAGGTTATTTATTTTTTTAAATAAAAATAAAAATGTTAGTGATACATTTATATTTGACCTAGATATAACATATTTTCCAAAATATTTTTCCGAAATTTGGCTAAGTTTCCCCAAGTATGGGCATATGCATAAAAAATACATACAAAAAAAAATGAAAACAAATTAAAACAACAAATAAAAAGGTTTTTTAAATTTAAAAAAAATAAAATAAAAAAGTGCTATCCCGAGTGCATGTCTGGGCTACTTTCGGCGGCCACAAGTATACTCGAGGTTGTGAGCCAATGGGTTAATGTTTTTCACTGAGTCATTCGGTTTTGCACGAATGAATTATAAACGTTAGAAATGGAATAGTTTTTAATCATGTTCAAAATGTGACTGATTTTTCCACATGTGAATTACACGTAATTTACCACTGAATGCACATGTTGCAACTTCAAAATAGTAAATCTCTTACAGACAAAAAACAAAAACAAATTATAGGAAAAAATAAAAACTTGACAAATTAAATTGACAAAAGTTATCGATGGTGAAAAATAATCCATCCTTTTTTAAATAAATGCCATTACTATCCAATGACTATAGCAAAGAACAGTTAACTAAGATCACAGATGCTTTGTTATCAAGGATTGACTGAAGTACGGTATGCCTGTCTGTCTGGGGTCTTGATTAAGCTTAGTAAAAAGATTTTAGTTAATGTAGGGAGGAAATAGTTACATATTTACCTTTGTAATGCAATTTGGGTTACTACCACAAATCAAAATAGTAAATTTCCTTAAAATACCCTAATTTATAATTAAAGTGACACAATAGATATTTATCTATAAATATTCCCATTATTGAACACAAAATTCATTGGTATAGAATTTGTAATGTTACATGGCACATTTATAAAAAGTTTCAATTTAAAACAGAAATAACATGTTTTATCTTTCACTTTAATCCATGTCATAACTCAAAAAGAACACAAAACTTGAATGGAAGTTGTGTGTTTATTTGATAAACAACTTCTCTACTCCAGCAGACTGAAATATTGGCCATATTTCATGTCATGATATCAACGACAGGTACAGTAGTTGTGTTTACAATTGGTAAAACAATTGTTTAAACCACAGTAGAACTCATGTGTCGCAAGATTCACTCCACCTCAATTACTCTTTCCTAGTTACAGTATAGACTATGAATCTAAAACATGGCATCTTTATAAATATCAATAATAATACTAATAAGTATTAAATATCAATAATTTGATATTTACGGAAAAAATTTAAATACATCAAATGTACATTTTCTGTAACTATTTCCATTTTGATATCAATGAATTTACTTTGTAACCGTAACCAGTTTGTTTATAATGGTAAAAAGAAAGCTTAACCAATTCCCAAAACTACTTGAACTGGCAAAATTTAGATTTGATTAGGCAAATGTAAAATACTATACGTCGGTGGTTCCTAAACTTGTCTAGCTGGGAACCCCCATAAGTTGTGAAAGCATAATCGAGGCCCTCGTTATAGTACAAATTATACTAAACAAGTGTAGTAAAAATAATTTGCAATCTTTAGGCGCAATTTTAATTTTTTTATTAGGATTTAAAATTAATATTCTGATTCCAATGATGATTCATAGTACATCCTAAACATGATTTTCTATAAAGTAATTTGTTCATTTTATTTTCTAGTTAGTTACATTACTTGAGCACATTTCAAGCTAAACTATGCACAAGATGTATAATCAAGATGTTATTGAACTCTCTTAGAAAAAATTGCAAGTCGACAAAATTAAAAAAAGGTATACACAAGCGTAGGGCCTATCTCATTCCATTTTCTATTGCATTTTTTAATTAATAAATGGCACTTGCGTTATAACTGTGGCTAATTTGGTAGTATTGAGTTAATTCGATATTTCCAGCTTTTACCTTATCCAAAATGGCAGCCATTACAATTTTTTAAATCCAAATATCTTTAAAGCGAGAAATTAAAATCATCTTTAAATTCACAAAATTTAGAAATTCAGGCCAAAAAATATAGAATAAAGATTTTAAAGACTACTCAACTCATAGCTGGGTAATTCTAATTTAAAAAAATAAAGACGCAGTAATTTCTGGAAACTTATACACAATTTGTTTGATTTTCCTCCTAAACATTGCAATTATCTGATGCAGACAGGAAAGACGGCCAAATGTTTATATTACATTTTTTATTTATTATAACCTATGGAGGAACAATTTCCTAAATTTTGTGAACGGATTTCAATAACATCCTGTACGTAACAAATTACAGAAACCTAATGGAAGTTCCAGTCTTGTCATCAGGTATTTATGGTATAAAAGTTCACCAATCTTTATATATTATTTCTCAAGAGTGTTTTTGGTTGGTAGGCCATCTCCCTTTTTATCAAAATCAATAATTCAACCATCATTTTGAAGACTACCTTCACTGCTAACGTGAAAAATAAACAAACAAACAAAAACCATAAATACCCCCGTCGCAGCAAACCTGCGTACTCAGCAAATTTCCAATGCATAATATATGTCTTAAAACCATATAAAGCCGCATACCAAGTTTCATAAAAATATATTCATATATAAGCGATATATACAATTTTAATTATTCTCCATAAGAATAGCATTGGTGATGAGTACATAGGTTTGCTGAAACAAGGAACACAAACAATGGGTTTTTATGGAAATATAAATATAATTTAACTAGGTGAAGCCACATACCAAGTTTAATCAATATTCAATCATAAGTAAGCACTATATAACATTTTAATTATTCTCTATAAGAATAACATGGGAGCTGAGTAAGCAGGTTTGCTGCAACAAGGAACTAAAAAATGGGTTTTTATACAAATATCAATATAAATCAACAAGGTGAAGCCACATACCAAGTTTTATTAATTTATGTTCATAATTAAGGGAGTCATTAAATTTTACTTATTCGCCACAAGAATAACATGGGGGCTGAGTACGCAGGTTCGCTGCTACGGGGATAATCAACAAAAAACTAATTGTTTGTGCAAATATCAATATACCAGTACTACGTGACCCTACGTGCCAAGTTTCATCAATATACATTCATTAATAATGGAGATATCAAATTTTATTTATTCTCCATAAGGATAACATTGGACAACGTACTGTGTTTAGCACTTTGAATATCTCTGCAACGGTTGGACGTAGAATCACAATTTAAACACCAAAATGATTTTTTTGTAGAGCTGAGTTGAGTGGCAAAAGCAAATGTGAAGTTTACATTAAAATTAACTTAGGAAAAGCCAAAAACCTTTTTCCCATAAGATTAACATAGGAGATTTTATGAGCAGGTTTTTTGGATTTTCTCCGCAACCACTTAACCTAGCTTAATAATTCAAAATACCATATTATTTGGTTTTTTAAGCTCTATAACATGGTCTAAATCAAAATTAAGTGTTTTAAAAATTTTAGGGTAAAAAAGGCAAAAAACTGATTTTTGGAAAATTTAAAACCCCCATAAACCCCCCTTCCCATAGCCCGATTTTTCTGGTTTTCGAACTTAAAGTCATAAATGTCACTTTACACATTTGAGCCAAATTTCATCGAAATCGGACGTTTTTTACTCAAGTTATCGCATTCACGGACACATATATAGATATATATATACATATATATAAATTTGAACGAATAGTGTTTTAGTCATCTGGGGACCTGAAAAAAAAATTTTGTCATGGTCTCGGGCTTAAGTCTTACCATGAGACCTACGGTAATAGCTTCTTCCCTATAGGGGAAATTCGCTAAAATGATAATTTAATGGGTGATTCTCACTTGTTTATTTGTCAACTTATTGGAGGCACCGTCTCACAGCTCACAGCTACAAGTTCATGGGTAGTTCTGATCATTTTGAATTGTAGTCTACTTTTTCTTTATTTGTTATTTATTTTATTTATTTATTTCTTAGCTATAAGTACTCTATGTTTGTCTTTTCTTTCTTTCTTATGTGCTTTTAGCGAATTTCCCCTATAGGGAAGAAGCTATTACCGTAGGTCTCATCAGTGGCGGATTTAGGGGGGGGGCTATAGGGGCTGTAGCCCAGGGCGGCAAGTTTTTAGGGGCGGCAAATTTACAGAAAATTAATAAGTTGTTTAGAAAATAAATGTTGAAACGGGGAACATTTTGACAAAAACTGATTAAAATGACGGTGTGCCGCCCTTTTAAATGTAAAGGTACTTAGACTAAAACTACTGAGACTAATGTATGTAATGGAATGTAACCCTCACACTGCAGTTCCTCAAAGCAGTCATAATCCGTTTGTCATTCATCCGTACTAGCGACAACACGATTACGCTACAGAGAAAGGGCGGCAAGCCACGAACTACATCAGGCACTGCGCCACTATGACTACGTCCAACCATATATTAAACATACTTCTTGTGGTATTCTTAATCTATGGTTCAACTCACGGACTTCCAAGTTTACCTATACATTCGCATAGCATTACAATTATTTGTTACACAATATCAATAATGACCAAGGCGCACGGATGAGACATATTGCAACAATCGAATTTGAGACGACAATAACAACATTTATACTACAATGATATTGTCGTTTCATTTTCAAACTCAAGTTGACAAAGAAAGTTATTTCAGCCGTCTTCAGTGTTGCCACCAGGTAGATGAAATTTTACCCTAAACGTGTGGTGAAATTACCCTAAATTACCCTAAACCTTTTGTAAATTACCCTAAAATTACACTAAGAGTTGATTTTCTTCTATAAACGCTTAAAATACACTCGAGATTGGTTTTAAAACATGATTAAGGCATACAAAGTAAGGTAGCATAGCATTTATTACTCGTCTTTGGTACTATATTACACATAAAACGAAATATGTATTAAAAAATTCAAATAAATAATCTGTTGTAATATTTTTATTCAGTGCTATCTATATTTAATGTGCTGGTATCACTGATAATAGAAACTTGCTGATAAATGTCATTAAAAGTTGTCGGGACTGGGAGTACTTAGTTCTTTGTTGTTTTATAAATTTATTTCAGTTGTACAAATGTGTTAATGTTATTTTTTATAATAAGGTTTGTCATCTTATTACTATTTGATTAGATCAATAGGTTTCATTGCAATACAACACTACATCACACAAATTTACACATGTTATGCCTTGTTGTAATGTTTGTATGTGCGCTCACGTGGCTCACCGATGGGCTCACTATGGGGATTTCACAGGTATAAAATACAATTTAGCTCCTTCATACAAATATGTGTAAAAATGGACACAATCTTCAGTCAAAATAATTTCTACAACAGCGCTGTAAATCTAACAACCTATATTTAACCAAATTAACCCGATATGTTTTTACTGTTTAGGGTATTCTATATTATTATATTATGCCCAATTTTGGACACATAACATAATGTGCCTCAATTTTATCTGTTCGAAAATTAAACTTTGTGTCCTTTGTGATTACAAGCATCTCTAGTCTAATACTCAATAGGATATACGATGTACATGCAAGTTATATGTATTTTATAGTACTTTTAATTTACCCAGCACTTTATGTAAATGTTTTAATTCCTGAAAAAACATTTTACATTGCCAAAACATCTAAATTTAAATTATAAGGGTCTCTAGATTTTACCCTAAAATTACCCTAAAAACTCCATTACCATAAAATTACCCTAAGACCAGTAAAATTACCCTAAAAAGAGTCATTACTGTAAAAGTGGCAACACTGGCCGTCTTATACTTACCACCAAAGGCTACCACACATAATCGTTCATTCTGTAGGATATTTTTTTAAACAAAACATCTGACCAAAGACAAATAAAGAATAACATAATTTGTAAGGAAAGGATTTGATTGGTTGTTGCCATGGGAGCATAGTTGACAGAGGGTCAAAATGGTGGTCAGCATGTAGGCTGCAGTGTTTTACTCCAGGCGAGACCTCTATATATATTTTTTGGGTGGGACGGTGTCAAAATCTCCCATTTCATTAATTGAAAAACCGTGATAATTGAAGTCTTTAATATCGTGCCGCATTTTAGGCAAATCATGATGGTAAACTTAACTTTATAATCTTAAGACATATATTGCAATGTCACATAAACATGACTATACATTCATTTTCATTTAGTTTTATAACTTCTTAATAATCCTTCTATAATTTGTTTCTTAAATGTTAATTGTGTAAAATAGGCTATACCTGAATACTTACTTTTCCTCAAAGGACCATTTAATTTTTAATAGGCCCATATCACCACCCCTCAGATCTGCCACTATCTCAAATAATACAATTTATAAATTTTAATCACCTACTCAAACATAATTTATTAGATTTAGTCATTTAATCAAATACCTAGATATAACACTAATGTAAAAGGTTGTCTCAGATAAATAATTTTATATATAATAATTTTCAAAATTGATCTCTATTAAAATTTTATTCCAAAAACCAAAGTGCAGTGTACAACAGTGAAAAGCTTCAAGAACATGTGGTCAGCATTGTTGAAGATCCATCACCAAGCCCAGAGACCTCTTCCTCCTTCTTCTGAATCCAACCATGGCAGTGAAAGCACCCCAGTAAGAGCATTGCTCATTATTTTCTCCCCTTCCCAATAAAAATCAGTATATTAGGTACCAAAAACCTAATTTTTAATAGGCCACTAGTGCTAAGTAGATTATTCATCCCTTTTTTGCCACCTCAAGCTAAAATTTATTACTGAGTGAAGAATAATATAATAGTATCCAGTTGGTAAGAACTTTCCATAAACTTCCGGCCTTATAATTAAGAATTTCAAAGAAGAACTAAATTTATTGGACAACTTTTTTTAAAACCATTCCATCAAGATCAAATTTTAATATCATTATAAAAATCAATTTCAATAGAAGCAAGCTATTTATCATAGTAAGTCAAGAGTAATTTCCAAAGAACAATTTCTGTGTCTGGCCTAGATTACTAGACAATGAATCAAGTGGACTTTTTAACCTAAATTAACTTCTTTCAGAGATCCATATTGGTAAAGTTTTATTCAGCACAAATCTTAAATAATTGGTATTCATTTTCATGTATTTTATTTTATCAAATGTTCGATAATCTTTGAGCCAGCTCGATCAACCACCCCTGAGATTTAAGAGAAGCTCATAGCCGCCATTTTAATTATATTCATTTTTTAACATTTTAAATTTCCCACCTGCCTGTACTTCATTGTTAGCCCCCAAAACTCGTATCATCTGTTTTTATGTAATTTTGAAATAAATATTGTTTGTGAGACAAACACCTTAACGTCTAGTAATTAATTATTCTTTAATAATAGAAATAGAAAAAGAAAGGGTATATTACAAATTGGCGTCCCAACGTAGTGGCATCAAAGGATATCGAACAGATTATGAGACAATCTTAGGCTAGTTATAAGAACAGTAACTTTAAGATAACCCCAAGTTATAAATAAGTCAAACCTGTTACTTTATTAAAGACACGTTATTTATTGAACACACATAATAGCACTATACACAGCCAAAACAACAAATAACATGGGTGACAAGGACAATTTGCGCTCTAACCCTCGGCCGAGCGTTAAAGTTCGCGAATCACAGAACGCAAGGGAAAATAACTCTGATGATCCAGACTTTGACAACGACACAGTTCCAACAAATACTACTACAGTCCCGACTCAACACACCCCGACAGTAACAAACACCACTGAACCCGAAATTTTACCAAACGACACAGACGGAGAACAAACAAGTGACATTGTAAACAAAGAACAAGACGCCGCGGTCGACACGGACGCCATGTTGACGTTGGGCGAGCCCATCCAGTCCAGTAGCTCAAGCGAAGCAGACGATCCTCACCTGTGCACATCACTTGTTGCGCAATCGCTAGCCACCGTCGTCATGACAACCAACGACACTTTCAGGAATGCCAACCTAACAACAGTTGAACCAGCTGTTCCCCCAGAATCAGTCAGCTCAATCGTTTCACCGCCTTCTACATCCGATACAATGCCTTTTGCATCAGCTCATAACGACGTATTTAATCAGCTGTTAATTGCGATTCAAAATACTAATGCCGCCGTAAATGAGATTAAACTACAAAACGTTGCTTTAAAAAACGAATTAGAAATCGAGATAAAAAATGAAATCAAAAATGAAATAGAATCCCAACATTCTGCTTTGAAAAATCAAATTGAGTCCCAAAACGACATTTTAAGATCCGAGAATAAATCCCAGAATAACGAATTGAAATCTGAAATCCAAAATTGTTAATCCCATTTGGAAAGTCAGATTACATAAATAAAAAATGCACAAGATGATATCCGAACCGAAATTGGCTAAATCACGGAAACACAACAACGGCACACTACCGAAATAAACCAAATTCGTACAGACTTGGAATCCGAACTAAATGCTCGTGAGACTGTTATCCGAGAAAATTTAATACAAGACCTTGAAAACCAAACCGCCCGACTAAAAAGTATTATCAGTAGCACAAACAACCAAACGCTAAATACTATCAATAGCCAAATAAGAGACCAAAATGTGAATCTGACGACTCAAATTCAAAAGTTCAAACTCGAACAGAGATTTGAAATCAATGCAATCTCGAAACAAAACACTGAGTACCTAGAAAATACAATAATCCCTTTGATAGAGACAAACCGAGAACAAATAGAAAGTCAAAGCACAACAATTTCTAACATTAAAGATACAATCAACGAGCAGAACTCAAAAATTGAACATCTTCAAAATTCCACAAGGCCAAACACATACAATCTGCCACAACAAATACATGTTACATGCAGCGGCAATGTAAATTCCACACTTGAGATGACCCTACCGAAATTCCATGGTCGCGCACATAACCCGAAAGAGTTTCTCGAGAAATTGCACCGCTACTACAAGCGAAGCTTGGCGCGCAATCAAAATCTAGCGAATGAAAATGAGCATCTAATTGAACTAATTGAGTCAAGTTTGGAACAACATGCTTCAAGGTGGTTTAATCTCATCAAAAACGACGTAAAAACATGGAGCGATTTTGAAATTGTTTTCCTGAATAAATATTTCAGTAAGGACGTACAGAGGGGAATACGCCAGAAACTTGAAACAGAGAAATATCGCCCTAATGGAAACCTGTCCCGAGCTGAATACTTTGTAGAGCGTGTGTTAACACTACAATCCCTAACACCACCCCTCACAGAAGATGAGATTATTGTATGTTTGTGTGAGCATTTTGACGATTTAATCCAAGATGCTAGACGAGTGCAAAATATTAACACCTTGCAAGACTTTGAATCCCTGCTACAGAGAGAGGACATTAAGGACTCCCACAGACGCTCACGACAAGCAAGACCCGTAAATTCTCAACAGTCAAATGGTAACAATTCGCCCAATCGAAACAACGATAGGAGGGGATACCAAAATGACCAGCGGGGAAGACAAGATCACCGAGCATACCAACCACCATTCATTAACAATAACCGGCAAGACAACCACAGGAACGAGCCACGACCGAACCAGCGAAATCACAACTATCAGGGAAACTACCCTCACCAATACCCCAGACCACAAAGTCCATATGGAGAAGGAGAACAAAGAGGCTACCAGCAATACCATTCTAGGGATAACGGCCGGAAATACCCTACCCCAGAACAAGGCAAATTGTGTGCTACCATGACAATTAGCAGCCCCAATCAATCCCCTAACCCAAATGGCCCAGCTTTAAACAAGTAAGCACTGATGACACAAACGGCCTGCACTACATAAACTACCCTTTTCCCCCAGTTAATGTATCTTCAGTGCTTTCAAACAACCTCGGATTAATCAGGCCGAATGATAATGATAACAATACTCCAAATAATACAACCCAAAGCAACAATTTTACTCTCAGCAACATATTCTGTAATCGAGAATTCCTATTAGAAGACGAAATAGAATCAACTCCAGCTGAAAACCAACAAGTTTTAAATTGTCCCGAAATTAAAATTGAAATAAATAAATTGACACTACACGCACTAATCGACACGGGATCAAACATTACCTGTATGTCAGAGCAGTGGTACAAAGATAACCAACAAAACTTTGGAAAACACGAAATACTACCTGTAACAAATACCTTCATAAAGACCGCTACAAACGGGAAATCACGACGTGCTTCACACATAATACTAGCTCCGATTAAAATTAGTAACCAAACAACATACATACAGATATTATTGGTACCTAATTTAATAAGACCACTTATATTTGGGATGGACACAATCAGACAACTGAATATGAAAATTAACTTCAATGACGGAACACTCATAATGAATATAAATGACCTCGAAATAACGATGAAGTTTGGCAAAGCTAAAACTGATGGAATTTTGTGTTACATATATAATGACAATCGCCACAGGCCATATAAAAATATACAAAATGATATAAATAATGATTATGAATACACAAGTCATGACGATAATAACAATTTAACAGCTGAAACCATACGAGAATCGCTACAAAATAACAACACCCTCAATAACACACAAAAACAACAGCTTACTAATCTATTAATGAAATACAGCCAAACATTTTCTAATAATCCCGGCCTTTGTAACTGCTATGAACACGTGTTGAAAGTCGAAAAATTCCTATTGAAGAATATGTTACTCCGCTCAACCCTACTGAAGAATACATCACCCCACTTAATCCCCATTGAAGATATCATTTCCCTTTTCTTCCCCAGTGTTTAAAGTGCAGAGACCACAGTGCCACCGTGTAAATAAACTAATTTTATATAAATAAATGTTATAAACTATTCAATTTTAAAATAGGAGTGAATTTAGAACAGCAAGAGGGTTAGAGGGGATAGACTTTAAATAAACAGCGATCAGTGAATAGATAAACACCAATAAACTATATTATCAGTGATCACACCCATCCTTTTCCCCTACAACCAAACTTCCATGTTCCATACCCACATTTCTTTGTTAATCCCTTGTTTGCTATTTTCCCAAATGTTTTAAGTTATGTTTTATGTTTCCCCATTGATCCTATGTATGTCTCCTTAGTACTTTTATGTTAAGTTGTAAAAAAAAAAAATATTTCATCCAACTCCACCACCATATGTTAAGTACCATCCTAACTTTAAGTATCACCTCTCATATTAATGTATCGCCATGTCCATCCGCCATTTGACCGAAATCATGAATGTTCGTCTCATAAATGTCAATCTCATTACATGATTTCTGAGGGGATATTGCAATGTCACATAAACATGACTATACATTCATTTTCATTTAGTTTTATAACTTCTTAATAATCCTTCTATAATTTGTTTCTTAAATGTTAATTGTGTAAAATAGGCTATACCTGAATACTTACTTTTCCTCAAAGGACCATTTAATTTTTAATAGGCCCATATCACCACCCCTCAGATCTGCCACTATCTCAAATAATACAATTTATAAATTTTAATCACCTACTCAAACATAATTTATTAGATTTAGTCATTTAATCAAATACCTAGATATAACACTAATGTAAAAGGTTGTCTCAGATAAATAATTTTATATATAATAATTTTCAAAATTGATCTCTATTAAAATTTTATTCCAAAAACCAAAGTGCAGTGTACAACAGTGAAAAGCTTCAAGAACATGTGGTCAGCATTGTTGAAGATCCATCACCAAGCCCAGAGACCTCTTCCTCCCTCTTCTTAAAATATCAAGCTTAAAAAAGAGAGAGCTAAGCAGGCTAGCTAAGCAGTCTAATAATAAGGAATTTATTAATTATGTCAAAAAGTATAAAAAGATTTTCAGAAATGTCTGTAATATGTCAAAGAAAATGTGTAATTCTAATTTTATTAAGGATTCAGAAAACAGGAGCAAGGCTGCTTGGTATGTTGTTAAATCTGAACTAGGCTGTAAGAAACCTAACACTGATTTTCCTGATGTTATATTAGATAATAAGCCTATTAAAAATGCCATAGACATTGCTGAGTTTTTCAACAACAAATTTACAGAAACGGCTAAAGATATCGGGGCTCTTCCTTGTGAGCATGAAGCACTAAAATTAGCTCAGAGTGACCATGAATTGCAATTTTTTAAGTTTAATTTCTGTACTGTCACGACAGATGATGTTATCAAAGTTATAAAATCCTTAAAAAATAAGAAATCTGCTGGATGGGATGAAATACCGCTCGATATAATGAAACAAGTAGTGTATTTTATAGCTGAACCTTTATCAGTTTTAGTCAGTCAATCATTCAAAAATTGTTCTTTTCCTAAAAACTTAAAATTTGCAGAAGTAAAACCTCTTTTTAAGAAGGGACAGAAACAGAATCCAGATAATTACCGTCCAGTTTCGGTGCTCCCATCATTTTCTAAGGTATTTGAAAAATTAGCATTTTACCAAATTTCAAAATATTTAGAAACAAACGTAATTTTGACTAGTGACCAATTTGGTTTTAGGAGAGGCCACAGTACAATAGGGGCAATCACTACTTTTATAGATAGTGTGTCATGGGGCTTGAATGGGTCGCAGAGCACAATGGGTGTGTTTTGTGACCTGTCCAAGGCTTTTGATTGTGTTGACCATGACATTCTTTTAAAGAAGCTTGGCATGTATAATTTTTCAAATAAAGCAATTCTGTGGGTACAATCTTATTTGGAAAATCGATATCAAAGAACCATAATTTTCAAAAATAACACGAAAACTAGATCTCAATGGGGAAATGTTAAAGTAGGTGTTCCACAAGGCTCTATTTTGGGACCTCTTCTCTTTTTATTGTTCATAAATGATTTGCCAAAGAATGTCTCACCCAAAGTGATATTGTACGCAGATGACACAACTGCAGTTATAAGAGCCAATTCCCACGATGAATTGGAGACAAAGCTGAATCAAGCTTTTAAGGAATTGGCGTATTGGTTTGAGGTTAATGGCCTGATACTAAATCAAGGGAAAACTCAACTGGTCAATTTCCGTACTGCTCAATCCAGAGAGGGTTTTAATAGGAATATAATTTTTCAAGGCCAAACAATACCAATGTGTAGCAGTGCAACATTTTTAGGAGTACAATTAGATATACATTTTTCCTGGGCCACTTGTATTGAAGGTATGGTTAACAGATTAAATTCAGCATGCTACCAGATGATAGTCCTAAGAAACACTATTGACTTAAAAACAAGGATTATGATTTACTATGCTTACTTTTTTTCAATAGTGCAGTATGGAATTGAACTTTGGGGTTTAGCTTCAGATGCAGATAAAGTTTTTAAAATTCAAAAGAAATGTTTAAGATTAATGACTTTTGCATCTTGGAGGTCTTCCTGTAAGCCTATTTTCAAAGAACTAAAAATTTTAACACTTCCAAATTTATATATATTAAAGATTTTATTAATGGTAAAATCAAACTTTGCAACATTTTCAGAGGAAAATGTTGACCACAGATATAATACAAGATTTAAAAACAATTTTCAATATCCCATACATCATCTGAAACTTATTGAGAAAACACCTATGTATATGGGGAAACGAATTTACAATAAGTTGCCCGTTAAATATAAAAACTTAATAAAAACTAACTCGTTTAAAAAGGAACTAATAGATTTTTTGTTGGAAAAGAACTATTATAATGTTAATGAGTATTTATCTGATCCTGATTTTAAAAATTGTACATAGTTTAGTAAGGGTTTATTTGTAAGCTTACAGTATGTCTGATTTTGTTAGTGTAAGTACCAATTATAAGTAGTTATTATGATAAATTATTATTGTTTTGACAATGTCACCAGTTTTTTTAGCAATGCTAATTTGTAAACGTATTGTGACAATAAAATATTTGATTTGATTTGATTTGATCTGAATCCAACCATGGCAGTGAAAGCACCCCAGTAAGAGCATTGCTCATTATTTTCTCCCCTTCCCAATAAAAATCAGTATATTAGGTACCAAAAACCTAATTTTTAATAGGCCACTAGTGCTCAGTAGATTATTCATCCCTTTTTGCCACCTCAAGCTAAAATTTATTACTGAGTGAAGAATAATATAATAGTATCCAGTTGGTAAGAACTTTCCATAAACTTTCGGCCTTATAATTAAGAATTTCAAAGAAGAACTAAATTTATTGGACAACTTTTTTTAAAACCATTCCATCAAGATCAAATTTTAATATCATTATAAAAATCAATTTCAATAGAAGCAAGCTATTTATCATAGTAAGTCAAGAGTAATTTCCAAAGAACAATTTCTGTGTCTGGCCTAGATTACTAGACAATGAATCAAGTGGACCTTTTAACCTAAATTAACTTCTTTCAGAGATCCATATTGGTAAAGTTTTATTCAGCACAAATCTTAAATAATTGGTATTCATTTTCATGTATTTTATTTTATCAAATGTTCGATAATCTTTGAGCCAGCTCGATCAACCACCCCTGAGATTTAAGAGAAGCTCATAGCCGCCATTTTAATTATATTCATTTTTTAACATTTTAAATTTCCCACCTGCCTGTACTTCATTGTTAGCCCCCAAAACTCGTATCATCTGTTTTTATGTAATTTTGAAATAAATATTGTTTGTGAGACAAACACCTTAACGTCTAGTAATTAATTATTCTTTAATAATAGAAATAGAAAAAGAAAGGGTATATTACAATTTTATACGTAATTTTATTGTTTATCTTAAAGCAAAGTTATGATTTGAGTTAAATTAAAACACCCTTTTATTATAGCTTTGGAAATAGTGTTGAAAACAAGCCGCCTTGTACGTCGAATGACACCGTCCCACCAACAAGTTGACACCTCAACAGGACAAAATACCAAATATGACGGCACGCTTTATGAAGGTTATTTGTCAGAGACTAGTGACTCCTGTAGTATTATCTTTTAATTCATTGGATCTACAACATCATGGAGGTGAAACTAGAAGAAGTGTTTGAAAATGTGTAGAGTTTTATGAAGATTAGGCCAACATCAATTAATTTTATATTTTGATCGTCTAAAACATATAAACAATTCTTTGTATAAAAGTATAAATTAAAAAATGACTGAAAAACTGTATCTAAAAGCGCTAATTCAGGATTAAAATAGTCCGAATTTTGAGGCTAATGGTCCGAACGCTACATTGTCATCATATCTTATTTATAGGATATTTATTATAATTTTCAGTAGTCAATGCGTTGGTGTAAAAATTAATGTTTTTTTAAGTATAAGAAGGGATTTTTAGGACTTTGTTGAAGGATTTTCTTGTTATTAAAAGTAGCACTAGCACTGCTTTACTGCTTTTAACACCAACATTTGTCTCTAGGGCTGATTGTCATTGGAGTAGGTTATATTGAATATTAAACTGTGTTAATGTGAATCATGTCAATTATACATTATTTTACTGGATTTTTCAACTAGGAAATAAAAGAAATTTCTTAAACTTATTCATTCAGTTAATTCGTAACTTCTTTAGATACTATCACAAAATAACCAACCAAGATATATATAACATGTGGATAAACCTGGGCGGCGAAAAGGACAAAGATTATATAGCGGGGGGGGGGGGGAGGGCGGCAAATTTCCTAATAGCCCTTAGGCGGCAATTGCTTAAATCCGCCACTGGGTCTCATAGTAAGACTTAAGCCCAAGACCATGATAATTTTTTGTTTTGAGGTCCCCAGATGACAAAAACACTATTCGTTCAAATTTATATATATGTATATATATATCTATATATATATATATATATATGTGTCCGTGAATGCGATAACTTGAGTAAAAAACATCCAATTTTGATGAAATTTGGCTCAAATGTGTAAAATGACATTCATGACTTTAAGTTCGAAAACCAGAAAAATCGGACCATGGGAAGGGGGGTTTATGGGGGTTTAAATTTTTCAAAAATCAGTTTTTTGCATTTTTCACCCTAAAATTTTTGAACAACTTAATTTTGGTTTTGACCATGTTATAGAGCTTAAAAAAACAAATAATATAGTATTTTGAATTATTAACCTAGGAAGTGGTTGCGGAGAAAATCCAAAAAAACCTGCTCATAAAATCGCCCATGTTAATCTTATGGGAAAAAGGTTTTTGGCTTTTCCTCAGTTTATTTTAATGTAAACTTCACATTTGCTTTCACCAATCTGTTCAGTTCCACAAAACGATCATTTTGGTGTTTAAATTGTGATTCTGCGCCCAACCGTTGCTGAGATATTCAAAGTGCTAAACACAGTACGTTGTCCAATGTTATCCTTATGGAGAATAAATAAAATTTGATATCTCGATTATTTATGAATGTATGTTGATGAAACTTGGTATGTGGCTTCACGTAGTACTGGTATATTGATATTTGCACAAAAAATTGATTTTTTGTTGATTATTCCCATAGCAGCAAACCTGCATACACAGCCCCCATGTTATTCTTATGGAGAATAAGTAAAATGTAATGACTCCCTTAATTATGAACATAAATTAATAAAACTTGGTATGTAGCTTCACATGGTTGAGTTATATTGATAATTGCATAAAAACCCATTTTTTTTTGTTCCTCGTTGCAGCAAACCTGCTTACTTGTCTCCCATGTTATTCTTATGAAAAATAATTAAAATGTTATATAGTGCTTACTTATGATTGAATATTGATTAAACTTGGTATGTGGCTTCACCTAGTTAAATTATATTTATATTTGCATAAAAACCAATTGTTTGTGTTCCTTGTTTCAGCAAACCTACGTACTCATTACCAATGTTATTCTTATGGATAATAATTAAAATCGCTTATGTGAATATATTTTTATGAAACTTGGTATGCGGCTTTATGTGGTATTAAGACAAATATTTTTCATTTGAAATTCGCTGAGGACGCAGGTTTGCTGCGACGGGGGTATTTATACTTTTACCTACTAGGCTAAGCTTTAAATAATGTGATAGGCTAAGCTTAAAATTAAATTTACTGTTGTACATGACTGTAAATATGTTTAGTATAATAATATAATTTATGATAATTTAAATGCTTATAAAAGCTTTATAGCAATAACGACTTTTCATTTTCATTACTCTCTCTTATGTTTATTGTTCAAGATGGTTCATATATTCACTACGGAATGAAGGGCAACTAACTGTTTTATTTCTGGCAGTATACATTTGAGATTTAGAAAGTTTTCTGCCTAGAACCTTTTTATTCAAACTGCTGGGAGATGAGTTTGTTTAGGCTGATGTGCGAGGCCTGTTTTTAAAGTAACTACCTTTTTTAATACCGCCTTTATAAAGCTTCGGTTGGCATTCCTGTATGCTGCGCTGTGTACCTGCATCTGTTGGCAAGCCTAGGACGCAAATACGGCAAAAATCGACTGGATTTTCATTTGTCTGTGAGCATTTAAAATAGCCCTGACAATTGAGGTCCCCGCCAACTGTGAAGTCGCGCTGTGATTCAGTTTCTAAGTGTTAACGGTGTGAAAGCGGCTGTAATTCATTGGAATATTAGTGAAGTGTATGGAAAAAACAAAATAAGCAATAGAATGGCACACAAGTGAGTTAGAACATTTCAAGATGGCCACATGAATGTTCATGATGAGAAACAAAGTGGGCGACCCTCTGTCATTACTAAAGGTTTGGTGCATAAAGTTGATCAAAACGTGAGAGAGAACAGACGGTTTACTATTTCGTCACTATCTTTTGAGTTTACTTAAGTGTTATCAAGTGTTTTTTATGTAATTGTTACCGAACGACTAAATTATTGAAAGTTGTGCTCACGCTTCAAAAATGTTGACTGAGGTGCACGAAACCAAGCGTTTGGGAAGTGCGTTGACTTCTCTAGGGCGGTACAAGGAGAAAAATTATTATTTTTTAAGCCAATTTTTCACTGGTGTCGAATCGCTTCTTGACGCTAGAGGTGTCGAACACTATTCTATACACTTCGCTAATCCCCTGATGGATTTCAGCCGCGTTCACATCATTAACACTTAGAGATTAAATCACAGCACGACTTCACAGTCGGCGGGGACCTCAATCGTCAGCGCCATTGTAAATGCTCACAAACAAATGAAAATCCGGTCAATTTTTGCCGTTATTGCATTCCAGGCTTGCCAACAACGGCATTGCATTCCAGGCTCCGTTCACAACGGAGTGGCAGGAATGCCAACCGCAGCTCTACAACGGCGGTATTCAAAAACGGTACTTACTTCAAAAACATGCCTTGTACTTTTGCATTTTAAGAATTGCATGCTGAGCACTCAGACTGATTTAAAAATAAAAACTTAATTGATATACATCAAAAATATAAGCAATGTAGATATCACCTTAACAAGCATGACAAAAAATATCGACCTTAAATAATTAATATAAGATATTAGCAATTGATTTTGATACAACTCCATTTTCATTCTCCTTCATCTTCAATCATAAACGCTTTGTTCATTACAATAAAGAGTCTACCCCCTAAACCAGCCTGACTGGTAGGTTCAATTTTATCAAAAACACCATTTCATATAATAATAGAAATAACAAAAATTGCTATTTTAGTTAAAAGAAGACATTTTAGATTGTCCTCCAAATGCAGTAACTACTTAAAACAAAACAAATTAGTTACATTAATAATATTTCAAATTTAAAGTTATAAAAATATATAATAACTTGATATAGTCTGAAAATTTACAGGCTTTGAAAAAAATATCATAAATAAATGCATTTTTGCATTAATTATAACTGAAACTTGCTTTAAAGGTGATCTTTACAACTCTCTAGTAAAATGCCATTAAAAAAATATTGATTCTGCATTAGTTTATTTAAAATGTACGTAAAGGCATTATGATAAAAGGCTTACTGATAAAAATGAAAACACAAAAAATACAAAACAAACAGCCACTCATGCTTTCAAACACATCCAAACCACCCAATCGCATATCACTCACATAAACACTTTTCCCTTTTTTTGCTCGAGATGAGTCTAAATTTTCCTAAAACAGAAAACATTGTAAAAACTGACTGTATGGGTCCAAACTAATTTGTTGTTTTTTTTTTAGATTTTATTTCAATCAAAGTATGATAGATAAATCTTGCAAAACATGTTTGCACCTACTACTGAATAATTCTAATCTGGAACTGATTTCATTCTTATATCAGAACCTTTTAAAGTTTGATTAAGCATAAATTACTTCTGAAGTAAAATTACTTAATGTAATTAAATTAAAGTAATTACTTTGAATGTAAAAGGTAAATTTAAAAATTAATCGTAACCAATAACTGTTTAAAAATACATATCCCATTACTACATGTAAAACGAGTTAAAATTAGTCTGTTTGGTTAGCTTGAACAAAAACCACAACACTGACACAAAAGGATTCTTCTGGGGCCTTTTAACTTGAAATACCAAGTTAATTCCCTTTTCATTAGTGTGCGGGTAATGATTTTGTAAATCAAGTTGAGCCGAGTTTTCCCAATACTATCCATTGAGAAATAGCTTATTGGGATACGGCAACCACTCCAGAAATTCAATAGTTCTATTATAAGTAGAAACAACGTAACCAATCTTCAGGGCCGTACACAGGGGGGGCAGGGAGGGACAACTGGCTTGGGTCCGGACGGCCCGTGAAAGCTGAGTACGGCCCTGCCAATCTTTTGTTATTCCATAACAAATATTATGAGTAGCAATATAATATCAATTTTTGGCCAATATTATTCACACTGATTAAAGTTTTCAGCCGACAAAAAGTGTGGTTTGATCGTCACTTTCAGCCGATAAAACGCAGCTTGTTTTCCATATAGAAAATACCACTTGGTCCAGTTGTCATTTGCGTTTGGTTTTTTGCAGTTAAATTGTTGTTTAGGGCTGCTACTGCAAGGTTAGATCCCCTTTCGCAGCCAATGTTACACAGTCCAGTTGTCATTTACAGTCGATATTACGTGATTCAGCTGTTATTTACGATAGATTTGTGTTTCATGTCCGTCATTTTTGGACGACTTTACCCCCAGTTGACTTCTACTACCAATCCTATGCAATGTAGCAGTTTGCAATCGTTTGCCATGCTCAGGGATCGGCAGGAATTACTTGCTCGGTAATAACAGTAAATATTGAAACTTCAGCTTGATTATTAAAATACTCTCTCAAAACTTGAATTTTTGAATATTCACACACCCCTAGTTTTCACATATGTCAGAAGACAAGTCTAGTAAGACAAATAATGAAATACTTACTACAAATGTTTGAACAAAGTTAACATTAATTGGACATTTATTTAAAATATCAATACAAGTGTTTATATAATAAACTTTTTCAATATAATTATTATCAAACATAAATATATTTTATATCTCATATATTTTAATGGGGGTTTATATGTTCAATTTGTTTGTAGAAGGAAAGATAAACAATGAAATAAAATAATTGAAGGTATGAAAAATGAAAAGGTTGAATTTAGTGAAGTCAAAGACTCTATAACTAAAATATACGTAGAGACACGCCAGATTAAAATATTGTATCTTCTCTATGCCAAATAAAGCAAATTTTGTAATACATATACTCACTGTAATAAATCTAATAAAAGTACCTATACTTTCAGTAGCTACAGTATACTCTCCGAAATCCGGACTTCTGTGGCGGAAGGCCAGTCCAAATTTAAAAAAATTTGGATTTCTCGGAGGTGGGCATGTATCATCTTTTCCGCCTTTATAGTAACAATTATGACAATATGCATTTACGTGTATGTGCTAAGTGTCACTTGTCTACTGACTTACATCGCCAGTGATGAGTCATTGACAGGAGAAGAACTGAACGGAGCAACGAGCCGGATACGTAAACAATAACAAACAGTGATAACGGCACGGTTGGATTATGCTAGGGATCGGACCATCCGAGGTCTTGGTAGTGCACCTGACGATGCAAACTACATGACATTTGTGCAATTCGGTATAATGGTGTGTAAACTGAAGATGCTAAACCGTGAAATTCCGTTTTTAACTTGCAACAAAAAAATTTAAAAAAATTCAAGATAACCGGTTTGGAAAGCTGGGAGTTCGGATAAGTATGATCCGGATTTCTGAGTGTCTACTGTATATCATAAATAATGAAATTGCAGACAAATTTACTGATTCATTGTTTTAAACTAAACTCAATATATTAGTTGGATCCTAAATTCGCAGTTTATAAATGTCTTGACATGTATGGCAAGTGAGGGGGTGGGGTGTGCGGGAAAAATGACCCCCTCCAACGTTTATGCACAGCTAACCACAGAGCTATAACTGAGTTATCTTAACAGTGTCCTGTGTGAAAAAATCTAGTGCATGTAGGAGGAGGAAGAGACAAACCCCCCACCTTGTGCTCGAGCCATGAGAGCGGGGAAGAAAATGTTACCTCCTCCCCTGGCTCAGGCAACCGTTGGTGTGGAACCTTGACAGTGTGCAAATATGTTATTAGAATTAAATTATTTAAACTCTCTCACACCATTTCTCTTTCTGATGATTCAGATTATACGAATGTTATTTCAATGACAGTTGCAAAGTATCAGATACAGAAACACTCTCCTACGGAACTACAAAACAAACGTGATGATGAATATTTAACAGCTGTGATGAAACTGTGATAATAAAAACATTCTTTAGCTAGTGTAAAATATGCAAGGGCAGTGATTGGTGAACTTTCCCTTCAAGTAACGTCGGACCGGAAGAGGTACACCTTTAACACCTTTAATCTATTGAAATTATATTTCTAAAGTAACAAATTTTAAATATAAGGCTTTTTAGTATGTAAACTATTCAGTCTGAAAATAATGAGGAACATGAACTGTTGGTTATGTTATTTATATTCATGATATATATTCTGATCCCATTAAAATTTTAATCTTGTCATATATTGGATTTAAATTCACTATAAACTTTTAATTAACTATTAACAAACTATCACCATAGGCATGATTATGTATGACACAAAAAATGTCAGCAAACAAAAATGCCTTGACACCAACGGAAGCAGCTTGACAGCTGACAACTGGAGGGAGTGCAGAATTAAACACGTCGAGAACTATCGCAGTGACGACTCCACTCAGTCCTAAAGGTTTGGAGGGGGAATTAGTGGTGTTCACGCCCCCTCCAACTGTACCTACAGACCACGCCCTCTGACCAAGGTTGCTCCCTCCCCGTCAGTGATGCCAACAAATATTAGCAACAGAATAAATATATTCATAAAATATGATAATTTCAAACCACGAGTCTTGCCGTTCTTTGTACTTTTTTAATATAATTTGATACCGGAAATTAATTACATCCTCGGAAGTGTACATTTAAATTGTTTTGACTTGTAAATTGTAAAGCGTGGATTAAATAGAAGCTACATATTTAATAGAAAGCAAACCGACCTTGGAGTGGTAGGCTATATCCGATGTTTTACCTGGGACACATTATCTATCAAAGTAAACAATTACGGTTTTATACTGGAGTATAAACTTACACAGCATGCTGCTGTGGCAGGAAGGTTAGGTTAGGTTATTTTAATTGCCAAACAAAAAACGATAGTGTCCAAGGGTCTCATAATTTTATGCTCAACACTGGAAGTTGGCAGAACTGCTATTATGTACGGAGTGGGAACGAGGACGCGCTTGCTGGTGTGGTTCTCGCAGCTGCGGGGTGGGGAGCTGAGACAATTCTCCCGCCAAACATTTTTACTGAGCGTAGTCGTCGGTGGGACAGTTCCTTACTGACTCCTTACAGTTCCTTATCGTCTCCACCTGGACCAGTAGAACATCCTTATTGCATTTAAACATGTGAAGCTGTGTGATGGACTTCATCGCTGATTATTCCCTCACGACACTCTCAGAGACGTGTGAACGACATCTCAGACCGATTGCATACCTTATCATCGTAGAAGCCGTGGTCATCGGTGCGTTGCTGGCCCAGCAACCGGTCCGTCTCGAGATCTGTGTCCGGTTCATCTGCAACCGGCAGCGTCACTGTCACAACCACAACCGGATGTTACGACACGACAACCAAGGCTGGGGCATGCGAGCTACATACAGTACTCACCAACTCCTTTGTTTCGCTAGACGATTGAAAAAACAAGTGTTTCTCCCACACAATATTTGTACTCGGAAATTTCTGTTTACTGTGAAAAATTCACACAGTCGAGTTCTTAATACACAAATTTGTTATTGGTAGTTATTGTTGTTTTCTTTGTCCTTTGTAATTAAATCTTGCCAACAGTTTTCAGAAATATCTACATTTGTAATTTCTACAGTTTATGGAATTTTCTATCCCGAAATTGTAAATTAGTAAATTTAAGCTAGGTTAAACAAAACCACTTTTAAAGATATTTAATATTGAAGCACTTTTTACAAACTAATTTAAGGAGGTAACTTTGTTGAAAGAAGTTGAAGTTGCATAAAAATTAAACTGACAATACTTTTAAATCCTACAACTTCTGGCTAAATTTTGTTATAGTAAGTTCAGGTTGGTAAAAATGTGCTATAAAATTAAGGCCTTTGAGATGATGCATGGCATGCCTTATTATCTAAATGTTAAGACATTTATTAAGGAACGACCGAAGAGGAAGTCTTCAACCTTACTAGTGTCTGATAAACCAAGCCGTACATAAATTAAAAGATTTTAAGTAGCACTAAACAAATATGGAAAACCAAGAACAAAAGAATGACGAGCTGGTCAACATATGAATTATCATTACGATTTACTTGCAAAACAAATAGTTGTGGTTGGTGTAATTGCAAAAGTTGTAGTGATGTAAAAGTAACTTTCAGTTGCAATATATAATTAATATTAATAAATACGTAATTAATATTGCAACTAACTACACATCTTGTTATGCTAACAACAGAAATAAATACAAAACTACAATTGCCGGATACCAAAAACCCTCCAAGAAGATTAATTTTTAAATTATGCGTATCAATAAGATATACGACATTCAGACGAAATTACAGAAATTATTTTAACCCTGTTCATAGGAAACACATGTTATAAAAAAACATTGAAAATAAACAACTGCACACACAATGTACATAAAGTGTTAATCAGTCATAGCATTTACATATTTTTGTTTGACGAAGAAAGCAACACTTGTAATTAAAAGCAAATAATTCGGCATGACACACTGCTCTTGAAGAGGAAAAGCAAAACAAACCACCGACCAAAATTTAAAATAATTACCTTCATCCCCACTGTGCTCACTCGCTGCACTCGTTCCTTTTTTCCTGAAAAAGTCAACATTACTTAGTCCATAATAATTATTATGAAACGTTGTGAAATGTATTTGTTAGTTTTTACTACACAGAACTTACAAATCAACAATTTTGTGACTACAGGAAATTCTCTCTTTTATAAAATTATTTTGTCCTAGCAACCAGAAAGGAGTGAATGTACTTATACAGACTTTAATGGAAAAAGCCTGCTTTACATAAAAATAGCCTATTCTTTACCTAATTATGGTTTTATATCGTGGAATAAAACTAGGACAAAAATTTTAAACTATATATAATTCTGTAAGTGACATTTTTAAGCAAAAATTTTGGGAGTTTGGTAAATTGCAGGATGATGGGAGACGGCTCAAATTAGAGATATGCGAGTACAGGTTTTTTAAGTTGAGTCGAGTAAATGGCAAAAGATTTGAATCTCGAGTTTGAGTCGAGTATAAAAATAAAAAACACATAGGTCGAGTTGAATTGGATAAAAACTGTGTATAGGGTTCCATTTATAAATGTTGTTATTAAAATATACTTTTCTAGTCACTATGACCTGAAAATAACAACAGTAAGTAAAATAAATAGATTCCTGCTTCATTGGAAAAAGCTAAGTATATTTATCTGAAAATAAATCATATCAAAGTAATTGCATGCAATTTTGCAATGAAGATAAAATACTTTCAATCTTTTGGTATTAAGGTTGTTTTAGCCTATAAGGTATTAATTAACAGTTTCATTAAAAAATAATCTCAGTTTTTTATTTTTTATTTCCTCCTTTTTATTTATCATATGTTTTGTTTACTATGTTTAGGCCTACGCTACATCTATTTTCTTTCTACGAATGGAGAAAATAAAATTACATTCAGGCCTATAAGTTAAAATCAACTTTATTTTAATATTTAAAAGGCCTATTACATGGTAAAACATTAGCCTACTTACTTACTACATAAAATGTATTTACCAACATCTTAGCATTAATTTTAACCCTAATAGTCCTAATAAGAACAATCAGTAACAACATGAAGATATGTTTGAATGTGTCTGGCAAATCAATTGATGACATTGAAGCCATGTCTTAAATAGAGTTTTAAAATATAACAAATTATTACAAAAATCATGAATGAAACTTAAACAAGGCCAAAACAAATCATTTGTCTTTAAAAACAGCTCAATGCCAAAGGACAGTTGAGCCTAAAATTAATGGATTGACTCAATTTAAATTATTATGGAACAAAAAACAAGCACCAACTTCTTATGCTTAGCTATTAGATTTCATTACAGATATGTTTTTAATATTTTACTTTAAAAAATGCAAGGTTAGGTTAACCTAAAAGTAGACTATACAGTCAGTGTTCATAAAACTCAATCTGAAGGTTCTGGTAAATCCTCCATTTTGGTGTAAAGAGTAACACAAATTTATAAGCCACAACTTACTTATTTATTAATAAAACACTAAAATCCACATTACAACTCTTAACACCTCAAATGCGTTCAAACTCAATTTGAATTTACAGACAACCCGCGGCCGCGGACGACCCTTGGTATCGCGGGTAAACGGCGGGAGTAAACTTGCTCGAAACTTTCGAGTTTCAGTGCCGAACTTGGAATTTCGAATACTCGCACATCTCTAGCTCAAATTAAAGGTCTTGATCCCAGGGACTCGGGAAAAATAGCAGTATTTCCAAAAAAATACATTCAATCAAGAAATAACGTAAAACCCCCTCTCATAAGAAAAGCATGGGGATTTAAAAACGTCTGTTTTATTTACATTAAAACATGTGATTAAAAGTATACTTAGTTTACGAAATGGCATGTGTTGATTCAGATGAGGCAGAGTATTGGAGCAAAGTTAGGGGCTTTGGCCCCTTCAAGCCATTAGTTTAAAACTATATTTCTATATATTACTAGTTACTTGTCGCGGCCTCACCTACGTAAATAAAAAAAATTAAATATGAACAAAAATCGAAAACGACGCCCATTGCCATATGGCCAACTGGATGAATAACAAAGTAAATTAAGTAGCCTAGGAGCAGAGCTGGATAAACTGCTTGTGGGTTGGTGAACAAGTCATGAAGTCAAAGGGGTGCCCTTCAAATGATCGCTACATCCTGTTAAAATTCTTGAAACCCTGCAAGTTCCTAACCTTATAATGAATAAAATTGCCATCCTAATATTGCATTTAAATAGAACCAGTGCATCAGGACAGCCAAAAAATACAATTTTTAAATTTTTTCAAAATGGTACCAGTGTTTGTTTAAACCCGTGATTTGATTTTTTTAGTTTTTAATGTGGAAATTCGCTTCCCTCACAACAGCGTGCTGTGTGCAAACTCGTTTAATTTAAACATGTATTAATGGTATTGTTCTTAGTGGGAGACTGACCTGGGTACCCAGATCGGGCTCTTGTCGGGCTGGGTGGGCGAGGTGTGGGGCAGCGTCTTGGTCCTCTGTAGCGTCAGGCGGATGTCCTTGAGAGCCGCCTCCACCGAGGGGGGGTCGGCACTGAGCCTGCGGTGGGGCTGCGGGGCGGGCGGGGGCGGCGTTCTCTCACCTGACAAGGGCACATACATTGATAAAAAAACGTTTTTAAAATAACAAATTGAATTAAATATTTGTTCCCACTTAATTATTAGAATATAGTCGAGATTTAATGTAGGGATGTAAAAACACCCTGAAAATTTAGTTTTGATATCTGCTATACAAGCTAGAAAAATTCTGTAGTTAGGCCTATATATTGTGCCTGACACTGCTTACATTCTAATTGGTAAATTAGATTCTCTGTACTGCAGGTATGGTGTCCTTTGATTTGGTATTGGGTTTTGTGAAAATTACTAGTGAATGTGTTGGTAGGAGGATTCATGTTACAGGTTTTGCATTTGGTTTCTTCACAAGGGTATGAGCCGGGTGGTAGTTTATCTGGTTTTGTTACAGTGGGGTCTGGAAGTTTGGGATGAACTAATAGGTTTTTCAGGTTGGGTGGTTGTCTGTATACTACTGATGGTGGTTTCTTCAAAAGGCCTTTGGTTTGGCTGGAGCAGTCCAAGATTTTTTAGCTGGTTTTCAATAGGCTGTTAAGTTTATGTAGGCCAGGATGAAAGGTGGTGATGAGGTTGGTCGATTCAGAGCAGTTTTGGAATTTAGTAGGTTGAGTTTTGGGGTTCTGAGCTGCAGTAATCTGGGATTTCACCAGCTGAGGAGGATAGCCTCTGTTTTCAAAAGCCACTTGGATTTTGTTGTTGTATTCCTGTAAATCTTTTTGGTCCGATATGATGCGTTTACCTCTCAGGGTCAAGCTGTATGGAAGGGAGCGTTTGGTGTTATTGGGGTGACAGCTATTGAAGTGAAGATATTGTTGATGGTTCGTTGGTTTGATGTTGACTGAAGTGTTTATTTTATTTTTCCTTCTGAAAGTCTGAGTGAGACATCCAGGAAGTCTATGGTGTGTTCCGAGTAGTTCCATGTGAATTTTAGAGGGTTGAATTGGTTGAGGTTATGTAAAAAGGTTTCAAGGCTATCTTTTCCATGGGTTCAGATGATAAATATATCATCAATATATTTTAGCCAGCAAAGGGGCTTCTGGTCTTGTGTCTTGAGAAAAGATTCTTCAAGTTTGCCCATGTATATGTTAGCGTACGATGGCGCCATTTTCGTCCCAATTGCTGTGCCCTTGATCTGGAGATAGTACTTGTCTAAAAACTGGAAATAATTCTTCTCTAGTATAAATCTTATTAGGGAAATGATACAAGATGTTGTGGGTAATGACCCTTTGGTCCTTTGTTTGTTGAGCGCGTCTTCAGTTGCTGTTAGGCCATGAATATGGGGAATGTTTGTATATCGTGAGGTGACATCTACTGTGGCTAAAATGGTGTGTTTGGGTAGAGGTTGTTGTATTTGGGAAACCTTCAATAAGAAGTCACTAGTATCCTTTATGTAGGATGGTAGGTTCTGTACTATTGGTTGGAGGAACGAGTCAACGTAGGCTGAAGTTCTGTCAGTTAGGGAGTGCAGCCGGCTACGATTTTATACTTCATTCTATTCTCTTCTGATGAAGTCCCCAGGAGGGACGAAATATCAAGTATTTTTTTTGTGTTTTTTTATGTGTCTCCTGTGCTACACCTGTTTTATCCTCTTCAGGTAAGCTAGCTGTCTATCCTTTTCCCAACTTACCAAATTCTCACAGCCTAGAGCTTTTCCAAATGAACCTAATACAAATTTTTGCAATAAATTAACATCTGTAAAGTAAATTAATAAAAGCATTATAAGTAATAAAGCTGCTGGGTTACTTATGACTAGTCATCTATAGTAGAGTTCTTCTTAGATGGCGCACCATAACGTTACTAGGACTTACTCAGAGGATCCAGGCATTCCAAGTCGATGTCGGCTGGGTCTATGACCGCAGGGGAACTCTTTTTTACATCAGTCTTCTCTTCGGCACCGTTCATTTTACCATTTACATTCACAGCCTCTCTTCGATTACTTCTCTCTACTATTTCTCTCTCTATCTCGGTTATTTGTCTCTTCATTAACAGCACCTGAAAAATTGAAGATATCAAACTTTACAAAAAGGATTCTTAGTTATTAATCAGAATATAATGTAAAGTAATCAAGGTAAACCGATAATTTATTTTGTTCAGTTTAACTACATCCACTTAGAAAGGCTACATAAAAGACATACTTCCTTCAAACTCATACAGTAGACTCTCTAGTCTGGCCACACTGGGACCAAACCCTTAGCCGGACTACAAAACGGCTGATCGAACTAGAAGAATTCTACAAATTAAATGTAGAATATCGCTCTGTAGTTATATACCTGTACATAAAAATCAATTATTATTTAAGATGGTTTACACATTTAAGAAAGGTTATTTATCCAAAAATTACAGTTGTTAAAACTGGACTTAGACCGTTGTTATACCCTCTTAAATGAGTTGGGCCATTTCACCCTTATCCAGATGCTATACAATATTACGTCTATCTAGCACTGTAACAATCGTATGTTTATATTTTTCGCTCATTTTCAAAAAAATTGTTGGCTCAGTATATTCAAAAGTTTAATAGAAATACCAAAAACAACAATTTATCAAAATATAAATTACAAGTAAGACAAACAGTAAAATGTATTAAAAATCAAATAAGTTCACAATCAGAGATAAATGTTCGGTATACATGAAACAAAAACATTCGGCAACTGACCTGAATTTAAACAAACAGGCTGACTACTGTAAATTTATGCTGCTTTCAAATCTCAATTAAATGGTTGAGTTCAAGGAAAGTAAACAAACCCCTCCCCTCACTACAGCAGGATGAGTCACTTGTCAGTCGTGGTCAGGCGTCCAACCAGAATACGCGACCGGCTAAATTGGGAAAACCCCTCCTGAAGTCGCACAACATTTGTGTGGTTGCACAAAATATCGGTGTAGCGAGAGACTGAGTTATGTGTGTGTCGTCCGTGTCTATGTGAGGAAAAATTCTAACAATGTTGGAAATCCAGCTGAAAATTAGACATTTGTCTTTGCATGATCTAAAAATACATCAAAACAAAAAATACATCTACTGCATATCCTTTGGACTTTAAAAACTGAACTTTCTTCAAATGCTGCCCCAATACAACAGGCACTAGAGCCAATAATTACTAGGGGGAACAAATAAAATAAATTTTGCCATTGATTGAATAAAGCAGTTATTTTTAAACTATTTTACACAATTTAACAAAATAAATTAAGTAGTTCTAGAGTGGGTGAAGCCTCTTCCCACAATATCGCCGGTGCTTACAGTGGGGTTGTTATTGTCGGTGTCGCTGGTGTGCCCCGAGGAGAGGCCGTCCTCCAGCACGGGCATGGAGGAGTAGAGCAGCGGTGTGCGGGGGGCAGGGGGCGGGGGCTCGGTGGCCAGCAGGGACGACGCCTCACTGTCGCAGTTGCTGTCGCAGTCCGTCGTCTCGGGCGAGAGGGTGAAGTTGCGCGAGTGGCCGACTGTCTGGCCCACCTCCGTCTCCAGGTCTTCTGTCGACCCACACGACGACTGCAACACACACCACCGATAATGAGACAACTTCGGGACTAAACAAACCTGTTCAAAATAATAAAATAAAAACGAAACACCTGTCGACATGAACCACTACTACGAAAATAAATACTTAGGTAAGCCAATGAGCTCTATGTATAATCTGGAGTCACTACTCTTGGTTTAGAAAGCGTGCCGTTGTGAAAACCAATTTTTCCTCCGTTATGTTGGCAGTAATTCTGGTGGGACTCTGTCAAAATCTATCAAATTCAATGTAAAAACGATGATATTTAAAGGCTTTAAATAATAATTTACTGTCACATTTTAAGTGAAACTTGAGGTTAATATTAACTTTATAATCTTGAGACAAATTTAAGACGACTTTATCCCTGACCCTTTTCAAATTGACTTTCCACAAAGTGTGAAGTTTTGCTTTAGTGTCTGTTTGAAACTCAGTTTCAATTTCCTACAACTGAGTTTCTGCGACAACGTTGCTATGTATAAGATATGTTGACAGCCGAGTACACTACTGACCTGCATGGCTATCAGGTCGCTGATGTTGGTGTCATCCCCAGTCTTGTGAGCAGGAGTCTCACTGTTCACGTCCTCCTGTGACGTGGTGGACTTGGCCAGCCTCAGACCCACGTAAGCGTTCCCTTCGCCAGACCCCGATTGTCTTCTCAACTCGTAGTCTAGATCCTGGAAATTTGAAATAACAGGTTTTTTAATGGCATTCTGGTTGTTCTCAAAGCTTAAAACTACATCCATTGATTCAGCCATGTGTGGTTAGATTTTAGGGGTGTGCGAGTACTCAAAACTTCGAGTTTTCGGCCGAGTATTTTAATACTCAAACTCGACTCGAAGTTTTGAAAACTACTCGAAAGTTCAAGCGAGTATTTCCGGACGATTGCGACCGGCCAAAACGCGTAGTAACGGCCGCAAAAGGCGATCGCATCACGAAAAATCGGCCGAAAATGACGATCGGACCGCATAATTTCAGCCGTAACTAAGGATTTTGTCATTTAATATTGATATTAATTATAAGTGATGTCTGGACCAGGTGAAATTGGCCAAATGACATCTGGGCCCTGTTTCATTGGCCGGAAACCAATGTCAAACCGTGTTTTGTTTGTCAATACGTAATCCAGTTTTATTGTACTGGCCAAAACATTGTATTGCTACTCATGTATTAGTTAGAAACCATGTTATAATGATGAAATCTAGGGTGGTATCCAAATCCCATTACACTATTTTAAACTACCAACTGATGGCAAATACTCGCTCGAAAATACTCGAAACTCAAAAATAATTGGCACTACTTGACTCAACTCGACTCGATTAAAAAAATCACTACTCGCACACCCCTATTAGATTTAAATATGAGTGGCAAAAAGTGTAGCCTATCCTAATCTTACTGATATGAGCAGCTCAACAACAAGGGTCACATGCAACCGACTTGTAAAAGTAGCTTGTTCTCACTTGTCCTTCAGCCTATGTAAGAATGCTCTTGATAAATATGTGAACATGATGTACTTGGAACTAATTATTGGAAATCAATTTAAATTTTAAACTGTGAAATGAAATCATAAAAATTCTAATAATAATAAATTTGTATTGACAGCTTCCATGGTTGGGTGGGGACCCTGATTTTGTATATTGGTGACCCACTTCCTTGTTAACAAGTGAGTTAGTCTAGCCTTTGGGAGATTTGCATAGCCATTTATTTAGATTGCACAGCATCATTTAGATGATACACAAGAATCCCGCTAATCCGAACTTATGGGGACTGAGCCCTGATTGGATTACCCGGAAATCAAATGTTTGAACTGTGATAATCCACTTAAATATGAGTAAAGGTGCATTGTACAGTTCTATAATTCATCTAAACTACAATGAGAATGGAATAGTTCACAAAATGATGCATGTTTGCATAGTACATTCAAGTACACTGAAATGAATTGGTTGATTTTTGATGCCCTATAGTCACTATATTTTCGCAATGTAGCCTTCAAGTATTGTTATTAGGGGTGTGTGAGTAGTGATTTTTTGAATCGAGTCGAGCCGAGTCGAGTAGTGCGAATTATTTTCGAGCGAGTATTTGCCATCAGTTGGTAGTTTAAAATAGAGTAATGGGATTTGAATACCACTCTAGACTTGGTAATCTAAACATGGTTTCTAACTAATACATGAATAGCAATACAAAGTTTTAGCTAGTACAATCAAACTGGATTGACAAACTAAACGGGGTTTGACATTCGTTTCCGGCCGATAAATCACTGTCCGGTTGTCATTTAGCCATTATCACCTGGTCCATACACCTCCTATAATCAATATTAGATGACAAAATCGTTATTTACGGCCGATATTAAGGGGCTCAGTCACCATCTTTGCCGATTTTATGTTTTCCGTCGTCATTTATGGCCAAAATTGCGTGGTCCGATCTAATTTTTGGCTGATTTTACGTGGTGCGATTGCCTTTTGCGGCCGTTACTTCGCGTTTTGGCCGGTCGCAATCGTTAGCGATCGTCATTAGCGGCCGATTTCACGTGATGCAATCGCCTTTTGCGGCCGTTACTACGGGTTTTGGCCAGTCGCATCGTTAGCGATCGTCATTTTCAGCCGATTTCACGGGAGGCGATCGCTTTTTGCGGCCTTTACTACACGTTTTGGCCGGTCGCAATCATTAGCAATCGTCCAGAAATCAGCGGGAAATGCTCGCTCGAACTTTCGAGTATTTTTCAAAACTTCCGAGTCCAGTTCAAGTATTAAAATACTCAGCCGAAAACTCGAAGTTTCGAGTACTCGAACACCCCTCATTGTTATATTTAAGAGTAAAACATTCAAACAAATCTTGCTTTACAAAATATTGCAGTAGTGTACACTGTTTCAAAATGTTAATAAGACATTGTTTATGTAATTTTTGAACATTACTTTTGTTCATTTTATTATTTAACTTACACATTAAATTGTTTTTAAGTCTGAAAATTGTGAACGGATTAGCAGGGTACTAGTGTAGCTTGCTAATATTTTCCATGTATGGCACTCTCTTTTGTATACAGCTTGATTATTTAAACAATTTATATTGATTTTAAAGCAAACTTCTTGAGAGACATTGCATTTGTATAATGTGAAATTCAAAATGACCAGATAATCTGTCAGTTTAAGCATTCCCACCACCATTACCTGAAAAGGCTGTGGACTGACTTGCTTGTTATCGCCTGGCTTGAAGAACTCCTCTAGGACTTTTCTCGTCTCGGAGAACTCGTAAAGATAGTCGAAGGTGTTGTGAGGGTTGGGGGCGGCATGGGGGGGAGTGGGGGTCTGGGGGGGCCCGGTCCCCTCGTTGGGGGGCCCTGGGGTGCCGGGGGTTTCGCCTTCCTCTGCCATTCCAGGCACCACTCTCTGCAACAATGAGTTTAACAAAATGTTACAAACTAAAATAGAAAGCTCAAATATTGTAAAAATAACAAAACTTCAACAGTACATGTTTTTAAATTGTAATTTAAAATAGGCCCTAGTACAAATACTTTTAAAACAAATAAAGATATTTAATAAACTTAGCTTAAAAGCATGTGCACATCACCATCTTCACATTTGAAAAAATGTATGTAAATTCAATATCCAACCAAGATGGTATCTCAAATTTGTATTTCATAAAAATCATAATCACAATCGTAAAAATATACCAATATAAACCCATTTATTTAAGTAAAAGATAAGAGATCATGTTAAGATATTTTCTTGTCTGTTGATGATGTATGTATAAAATTAATACACTCGGCAATAATTGGTGGCAGTCGGGGATCGACATCCTGAGTAACCAACTGACCTGAGGGAAGCCCGGGCGGGGCAGGTAGACGGAGGGGGAGGCCAGTAGGCTGTGGGCACTCGGCAGTACGGGGTTGTCTGTCTGGCGGGGGCCGTAGCGGCGGGGGGAGCCCTCGTACTCAGCGATGGGCAGCCCCCCGATGACCCTCGGCACCTTGCCCCCGCCACCGCCCCCACAGTCCCGGTCCCGCTCTGGCGACAGCGACTCTCCGTCCGACACTGAGTTGGACACCTGCAACCCAACAAGTTGGCAGCTGTTAGTAATAATTTATTATTGATTTATTTGGACTTTACCTATCGCTTCCAGTGTTTAAAACTACACTACGTTTTGGGAGGTAAGGAAACTCCTTCCATTATCAAGTGAATATCAAGTTCTTACCCCTAACTAACCTCCACTACCGCTAGTCACTAGTCGAGTGCGTGGTCCGGTAGTGAGTGGACACGAGAGTGAAGTTTCCCTATTTTACTGTCAGCTTGTAGGCAACGATGCAGAACAGGTAATGTATTGTCAGTTTTCCATTTGTTGGCGTATATAAATGTTGTGTTAGTGTATTGCATTTGAATTTTTGTATCTGTATTTCTTAGTTTTGTGTTTGTGTAAATTAAAATGTAAAAGAAAAAAATGAAGAAAATCCAAATAACTTTAGGTTAGTTAGGTGCAAGAACTTGACATTTAGATGTAAATAGGGTTCACTTCATAACCTCCCGAAACGTAGTGTACTTTTAAACACTCCCTGACTTTTCCCTGACTTTCCCTGACCAACTTTCGAAATACATCTTAGCATTTTTACTTTAAACACAACCCAGAGACCAAGCGTCCCGCAGACGTGTCACATATCCCCACAGACCGATATGTAATGTCTAAACCAATCCGGTGCACTGAATGGGCGTGGCAAGCCATTAACCAACAAGAGTAAAAGTGACATGCATACGTGTCATCGGGCCGCTGGATTCAGCCCGAGCACCCCATATACAAAACGCCAGTTTATTTTAAGGGTTTTATTTGTAAATTGTGTCACGTAAATGGGACAGTCAGTAGCCAACGTGTTAAGTAGAGCATTAGCAACATTTTTACTGCTGTGAGTTAAACATCGACAACTGAATTACTCTAACCACTTTGACCACGTACCTTGAAGAAGTGCGCCGGGGGGTGTTGGGAGTGGTAGCCAGGGGGGCTGGGGGTGCTGCCCCCCGAAGACATTGCCCTCTGGTCACTGCCCAGGGTGGGAAGTCTCAAGCCCTTCCAGTTGTCATCTATGTCGTCAAACACCACCGCCCCTCCAGCTAACAGAAAAAACAAGTACCTCAAGTGAACCAAACATATTTTGTATTCTATAGTAACGAAATCTTGGACATCAAGAAGTTTAAGAAATGTTTGTTAAGATAGCTCCATAACAATATCCATACTTCGTTTTTGAAACTCTTGGCGATAGATTTGGATTTATTATTGATTTATTTGGACTTAACCTATCGCTTCTAGTCAAACATATTTTGTATTCTATAGTAACGAAATCTTGGACATCAAGAAGTTTAAGAAATGTTTGTTAAGATAGCTCCATAACAATATCCATACTTCGTTTTTGAAACTCTTGGCGATAGATTTGGATTTATTATTGATTTATTTGGACTTAACCTATTGCTTCTAGTGTAGTGTAAACTACACTACGTTTCGTAAAGTTTCGGTAAAGTCCAAATAAATCAATAATAGATATCCATATATCTAATTCCGAAAGCCCAAATTTGACAATGAAAATGTGAGCAAACGGGAGGTCGTAGAAAGCTGGGAGAGGTCTCATTTTAAAGGTCTGGGTATACAATTTCGGAGGAAATTATTCATTTTTCTTGATTAAGCACCGAAAATTTGTCATGGAATAAAATAATTCCTATTTAAATAGCATGGTAATCTAGGTATAACTCAGTTTATATCTTATACTGTAAAATACCCCCATCACAGCAAACCTGTGTACTCAGCGAACTTCTAATGCATAATATATGTCTTAATACCACATAAAGCCGCATACCAAGTTTCATAAAAATATATTCTCATATAAACGATATATACAGTTTTAATGTGAAATTTTTATTCGATTCACTGGTAAGGGCTACTATTATATTAAAAATTAATAAAATAAAAACTGAGTACCCTTGTTTATGATTTTTATATTTAAACCAACATGTTTCGGCATCTAAGGCCATTTTCAAGGTTGATAAATTTCACATAGTTTGGTTTAAGTTATACAATAAAAGAAATAATAGTAAAATGTAAACAAATAAAATCAGAGTAAAATTAAATTAAATTAAAAACATATGTTTATTTATACCATGATTATTTATACATATGTTTTTAATTTAATTTAATTTTACTCTGATTTTATTTGTTTACATTTTACTATTATTTCTTTTATTGTATAACTTAAACCAAACTATGTGAAATTTATCAACCTTGAAAATGGCCTTAGATGCCGAAACATGTTGGTTTAAATATAAAAATCATAAACAAGGGTACTCAGTTTTTATTTTATTAATTTTTAATACAGTTTTAATTATTCTCCTTAAGAATAAAATTGGTGATGAGTAAGTAGGTTTGCTGAAACAAGGAACACAAACAATTTGTTTTTATGCAAATATAAATAGAATTTAACTAGGCGAAGCCACATACCAAGTTCCATCAATATTCTAATATTTTAATTATTCTCCATAATAAGAACATGGGGGCTGAGTAAGCAGGTTTGCTGCAACAAGGAACAAAAAATGGGTTTCTATGCAAATATCAATATAACTCAACAAGGTGAAGCTACATACCCAGTTGTATTAATTTAAGTTAATAATTAAGGGAGTCATTACATTTTACTTATTCTCCATAAGAATAACATGGGGGCTGTGTATGCAGGTTTGCTGCTATGGGAATAATCAACAAAAAATCAATTTTTTGTGCAAATATCAATATACCAGTACTACGTGAAGCCACATACCAAGTTTCATCAACATACATTCATAAATAATCGAGATATCAAATTTTATTTACTCTCCATAAGGATAACATTGGACAACATACTGTGTTTAGCACTTTGAATATCTCTGCAACGGCTGGGTGTAGAATCACAGTTTAAACACCAAAATGATTAATTTGTGGAGCTGAACTGATTGGTAAACGCAAATGTGAAGTTTACATTAAAACTAACTAAAGAAAAGCCAAAAACCTTTTTCCCATAAGATTAACATGGGAGATTTTATGAGTAGGTTTTTTGGATTTTCTCCGCAACCACTTAACCTAGGTTAGTAATTGAAAATACTATGTTATTTGTTTTTTAAGCTCTATAACATGGTCAAAACCAAAATTATGTTTTTTAAAAATTGTAGGGAGAAAAATGCAAAACTGATTTTTGGAAAATTTAAAATCCCCATAAACCCCTCTTCCCATCGTCCGATTATTCTGGTTTTCGAACAAAAAGTCTGTCACGTTACACATTTGAGCCAAATGCCATCAAAATCGGACGTTTATTACTCAAGTTATCGCATTCACGGACACACACACACACACACACACACACACACACACATATATATATATAAATTTGAACGAATAGTGTTTTTGGCATCTGGGGACCTCAAAACAAAAAGTTATCATGGTCTCGGACCTAAGTCTTACCATGAGACCTACGGTAATAGCTTCTTCCCTATGGGGGAAATTCGCTAAAAGCAGCTGAGTTTATTTAAGTTGGAAGAATCATAACCACATCTGAATGTATTAAATCTTTGAGTGAAGATAAGAACAAATTACTAGAATATACAGGAGCAATTACCCCGACGAGCCACTAGTATTATCTACTAATATATATAGGTTAATTAATTATTTAAAACTCAATTTCAATGATAAAGGTATAAAATGTTATCTTTTTCATAGATGTGGGTGTATAAATGTTTTAAAACTGTTGATATTTTTGTTTTGCAGGGCAGGGGCCACTATCAAATTTCGGTTTACTGTCCATAAGATTAACATAAGAAATGGTTTTCGTTGAGTTGCAACTGTTGAGACAGTAACAAATATATATTAACAGTACACTTCCCAAGAATATAAGACACCAACACTGTCTTAAGGCATTTTAATGCAAATATGAAAGAAAAATAAATGACTGAATTCTCTACATTGACCATGACTCATAAGTTTAAAACCTTAAGTTTATTTTAAAAATAAAATAAAACTGCAGGTTACAGCTGATAGAAATTGTTCTGTATCTAGTGTCCTACCTTTAAGAGATGGCGGTGTTCTTTGGTGGCGCACGGAGCGAACTTCAGTAGAAAAAACAGTCTCTGTAACTTCCCTAGCGGACGGACTGCGCTTGGGCTCCCCGGTCCTGGGAAGACACAGTGGTTACAACAAACTACTCCTGACATTGCAAACCAATATACTGTTGATGGCCCAAAAAATACATACACTTATAAAGTAATAACTGACTGAGGCTTTATCTATATTATTAAACATATTTATGAATTTTTGACCCCTAAAACTATTATTTTGTAAACATGTTTGGTATCAATTAAAAGCTCTTTCTCTCTAGTTGTGTCTTTTGGGGGTTTGAAAAACCTCAACCTTCAGAGCTTTGCCCCATAGGCAATCAAAGATCGGATATTAATCTTATAGATTTATATTTAATTTAATTAGTAAGCTGATAATAATGTAAATAAACATTCATCACGTCTGGCTCTAAGCCTTATAAATTCCCGTGCGGAGAATGGGACATCAGCTAGTGTATATAAAACAAAAACGATACAAATGTAAACATATGTGTTCAGATCGTCTCTCTTCATAATGAAACATATACTTCAAAAGTTCAGTGATCCTTTTAGGTTTTGTTAAGTGACCAATGGCAAGTAATCTTTACATAATTGCTCGAGCAGCATGATAAGTGTTGTTACAAGTAACCAGGACAAATAAACTATATCTAACAACACTATAAATTAATTTACCTTTATACTGTACTTACATACAAGACAGTAAATATACAAAATATATGGTACAAGGCGATTTCAACCAGTTACACTGGAACATCAGGTCCAATCAGACAATAGACAATAATTCTTTATTCATGTTTTTGTTTGTACATTGGTACAGTGAATAGTGTCGTTTCTCTAATACCTAAATCTAATACAAAAAAAAACCCATTCTATACATTATCTAACAGTCATTTAACAGAGTCAAACATGAAGTTCCTCGAGTGAATACGGTATTATATTAATCAAATATTCTTTCAATTTAGTTTTAAACTTCATATAATCTTCTTCACTTTTTATATTTTTTGGGAGTTTTTCAAACAGTTTTTTCCCTGCATATGTTGTTTTTTTCTTGAACAGCTCCAAACGGTGACGCTCAGAAGCAAAATTGTTTTTATTTCTCGTATTATATTTATGATGAACAAGGCTAAACTGAGACTCATTTGACTTATTATATTTAGTAAACATAATTGTTTCTAATGCGTAGAGACCATAAACAGTTAGGAAATTTAACTCTTTAAAATACTTTTTTACAGACTCGTCAAAATTAAGCTTTAAAATAGCTCTGATGGCCTTTTTCTGCACAGTTAAAATATCTTTTAAATTTTCTTTTTTTGTAGCGCCATACAGACAGATTCCATATGCAATATGGGATTGTATGTGAGAATAGTATATAAGTTTTAAACTGTCAAGACTACATAAAGAAGACATTTTTCTAATTGCAAATAAACCGGAATTTATTCTACCTAAAACAGAAACCACATGGTTGTCCCATGACAGGTTGCTGTCAACCATCAGACCTAAAAACTTCATTTGGTCTATTATTTCAATATTTTTGTTGTCAATTTCAATAATTGGATTTACAATTTGCTTACATTGTTTTGTCCTAAAATTTATAAATTTAGTTTTCTCAGAGTTTAATTTTAAGTTGTGATATTGTCTTGTATGTTTGAACAGTAATATATTTTGTAGTCTTATCAGATGTAGTTTATTTATCCTGCTTACTTAGAATAAGAGAACTTGCAGGGACAGGAAGGGGGGCGGGGGGCAGGAGAGCCATCCCCATATGATAGGAAGGAGCCCTCCCCCTCTATAATCTCAACTGGAGAGAGCCCTAAAGGTTCGTCTCCACCATGCCTCTGATTCTGCGCAATATTGCATGCAAAGTTGCGTGCAAAGTTGCACTCTTGCTTCTTGCAACATGTGTCTTGTGGCTTGCCCCTTGCGTTTGCCTCTGTTTTTCGACTATCCATGTGCCAATTGCAGTCTGCTTCAGAATTCCGCCAGAGCGACAAGTGCATGCTTTAGCCATTATAATTTTATGTCAGAATAAAGAAGGAAAAGATCCTGATTCTTGGATCAGTAATTACTCGGAATCAAGATCAGTAGGTGGTGAAACATTACATCTCTGCGTTTCGCACAATTTTTATGGTCGGTGTAGGTTGCTCGCCACAACAACAGTTTTTTCTGATAGTCATTGATAAAGTCTATTGTTATCAGAACTCCACACCATAATGAATAAACTTGTCAAATTAATTACTTTTTGAACACAGATGGATACAGTATTAACTAGTACGAGAGATAATGTGTAACTGGTGTTAACAGAAAGACCAAACCTGAAGGAATACATATGAAAGTATAATCCCAGAGATCCGCTTTCACCTGTTAGTGAGACTTTGTTCTGTGATATAAGGCCAATGGGTTAATGTGGCAAACTGTATGATATAATTGAAATGTTTCCTGCTAAACAGTCTAAACTGTAACATTGCTTTCACCTGTTAGTGAGGCTTTGTTCTGTGATATAAGGCCAATGGGTTAATGTGGCAAACTGTATGATATAATTGAAATGTTTCCTGCTAAACAGTCTAAACTGTAACATTGCTTTCACCTGTTAGTGAGGCTTTGTTCTGTGAGACAAGGCCAATGGGTTAATGTGGCAAACTGTATGATATAATTGAAATGTTTCCTGCTAAACAGTCTAAACTGTAACATTGCTTTCACCTGTTAGTGAGGCTTTGTTCTGTGATATAAGGCCAATGGGTTAATGTGGCAAACTGTATGATATAATTGAAATGTTTTCTGCTAAACAGTCTAAACTGTAACATTGCTTTCACCTGTTAGTGAGGCTTTGTTCTGTGAGACAAGGCCAATGGGTTAATGCGGCAAACTGTATGATATAATTGAAATGTTTCCTGCTAAACAGTCTAAACTGTAACATTGATTTCACCTATTAGTGAGGCTTTGTTCTGCGATACAAGGCCAATGGGTTAATGTGGCAAACTGTATGATATAATTGAAATGTTTCCTGCTAAACAGTCTAAACTGTAACATTGCTTTCACCTATTAGTGAGGCTTTGTTCTGTGAGACAAGGCCAATGGGTTAATGTGGCAAACTGTATGATATAATTGAAATGTTTTCTGCTAAACAGTCTAAACTGTAACATTGCTTTCACCTGTTAGTGAGGCTTTGTTCTGTGATATAAGGCCAATGGGTTAATGTGGCAAACTGTATGATATAATTGAAATGTTTCCTGCTAAACAGTTTAAACTGTAACATTGCTTTCACCTGTTAGTGAGGCTTTGTTCTGTGAGACAAGGCCAATGGGTTAATGTGGCAAACTGTATGATATAATTGAAATGTTTCCTGCTAAACAGTCTAAACTGTAACATTGCTTTCACCTGTTAGTGAGGCTTTGTTCTGTGATATAAGGCCAATGGGTTAATGTGGCAAACTGTATGATATAATTGAAATGTTTCCTGCTAAACAGTCTAAACTGTAACATTGCTTTCACCTGTTAGTGAGGCTTTGTTCTGTGAGACAAGGCCAATGGGTTAATGTGGCAAACTGTATGATATAATTGAAATGTTTCCTGCTAAACAGTCTAAACTGTAACATTGCTTTCACCTGTTAGTGAGGCTTTGTTCTGTGAGACAAGGCCAATGGGTTAATGTGGCAAACTGTATGATATAATTGAAATGTTTCCTGCTAAACAGTCTAAACTGTAACATTGCTTTCACCTGTTAGTGAGGCTTTGTTCTGTGAGACAAGGCCAATGGGTTAATGTGGCAAACTGTATGATATAATTGAAATGTTTCCTGCTAAACAGTCTAAACTGTAACATTGCTTTCACCTATTAGTGAGGCTTTGTTCTGTGATACAAGGCCAATGGGTTAATGTGGCAAACTGTATGATATAATTGAAATGTTTCCTGCTAAACAGTCTAAACTGTAACATTGCTTTCACCTGTTAGTGAGGCTTTGTTCTGTGAGACAAGGCCAATGGGTTAATGTGGCAAACTGTATGATATAATTGAAATGTTTCCTGCTAAACAGTCTAAACTGTAACATTGCTTTCACCTATTAGTGAGGCTTTGTTCTGTGATACAAGGCCAATGGGTTAATGTGGCAAACTGTATGATATAATTGAAATGTTTCCTGCTAAACAGTCTAAACTGTAACATTGCTTTCACCTGTTAGTGAGGCTTTGTTCTGTGAGACAAGGCCAATGGGTTAATGTGGCAAACTGTATGATATAATTGAAATGTTTCCTGCTAAACAGTCTAAACTGTAACATTGCTTTCACCTATTAGTGAGGCTTTGTTCTGTGAGACAAGGCCAATGGGTTAATGTGGCAAACTGTATGATATAATTGAAATGTTTCCTGCTAAACAGTCTAAACTGTAACATTGCTTTCACCTATTAGTGAGGCTTTGTTCTGTGAGACAAGGCCAATGGGTTAATGTGGCAAACTGTATGATATAATTGAAATGTTTCCTGCTAAACAGTTTAAACTGTAACATTGCTTTCACCTGTTAGTGAGGCTTTGTTTTGTGAGACAAGGCCAATGGGTTAATGTGGCAAACTGTATGATATAATTGAAATGTTTCCTGCTAAACAGTCTAAACTGTAACATTGCTTTCACCTGTTAGTGAGGCTTTGTTCTGTGATATAAGGCCAATGGGTTAATGTGGCAAACTGTATGATATAATTGAAATGTTTCCTGCTAAACAGTCTAAACTGTAACATTGCTTTCACCTGTTAGTGAGGCTTTGTTCTGTGAGACAAGGCCAATGGGTTAATGTAGCAAACTGTATGATATAATTGAAATGTTTCCTGCTAAACAGTCTAAACTGTAACATTGCTTTCACCTGTTAGTGAGGTTTTGTTCTGTGAGACAAGGCCAATGGGTTAATGTGGCAAACTGTATGATATAATTGAAATGTTTCCTGCTAAACAGTCTAAACTGTAACATTGCTTTCACCTGTTAGTGAGGCTTTGTTCTGTGAGACAAGGCCAATGGGTTAATGTGGCAAACTGTATGATATAATTGAAATGTTTCCTGCTAAACAGTCTAAACTGTAACATTGCTTTCACCTATTAGTGAGGCTTTGTTCTGTGATACAAGGCCAATGGGTTAACACCTAAAACGAAACATCGGTCAAATTGACCGATGGGTAATTTTGCGCTGTAATAGTGGCTAAACTGCTTGGCCTTGAGGGCTGCCGCTCCCCCTACCTTCCTCCCCCACCCTTCTCTTACCTCCAAGGCCATTTTCACTCAGTTTGCCCGACGGCTTTGTATTGAGCAGACGCTTTGTGTAAAAGCGGTCGGTCAGATTTACCGCGTGTTTCGCTTACCGGCTGCCACTCATCGGTCAAATATACCGTGTGTTTCGCTAACAGGTTGAAGTGAAATGTGTTGTGTTTTGCTGTTTTTGTAAGAAACTAAAACGTCTCGTGATACAAAATGGCTAGCGGTGGTCCTAGCCGTGGTATAAGACTTAGTGACCCAGATTTTAGTGATCAGATACGAAGGTTGATGGTAGACGACAGTGAAGATGATAGTGTCTTCAGTGAGGTTGATGATTCGGATGCCGATCCGGACTATGTTTTGTCTGATGATGAAGGCCAGCAAATTTCCAGTTTATCAGAAGATGAAGATGATGCTGATTTGCTCAATCTTGAGAACAATGCAGGGAATATAATAAATACAGTTGCTGAAGGTGTTGATCTTCCTGAGTATTTTTGTGAACGTCTGACGAAGAAAGAAATTGGACCACCGAACGCATGGAAAAGCAAACCACGTGCAACAAACGTAAGAACGCCTGCCAGAAATATAATTACAACTAGATTACCAGCAATGAGAGCACCAGCAAGGGCCTTAGGCAACAATCCCTATATGCGTGAAGTTTGGAGTCTTTTATTTGACGATGAAATAATTTCAAGTATAGTTAGAAACACTAACATAAAGTTGGCCAGTGTTAGGCTACATCTGTCAGCAAATACAAATAAAAGCAATTACCGGGATACCAATGTGGAAGAGGTGAATGCCCTGATTGGCCTATTATTACTATCATCAATTCTAAAGTCAAATGACGAGAAAATGAAATTCCTATTCACGAAAGACGAGTACAGCCGCCCCATATTTCGCGCATCCATGTCTGCAAAGCGCTACGAAATACTAATTGGGTCCTTACGATTTGATGACGCACAGACACGTGTACAAAGGAAGCAGGATGATAAAGCTGCTGCAATTTCAGAAATATTTTATAAAGTTATTTCTAACAGCCAGGCAGCCTATAGCCCATCTGAGTTTGTAACGGTCGACGAAATGCTTGTTCCGTTTCGAGGGCGTTGTGGATTTCGTGTCTACATGCCTAAAAAGCCTAAAAAATATGGCATAAAGGTGATGTGTTTGACAGACTCAAAGACCTCTTACCTCGTAAATGCATACATTTACACTGGAAAGAACAGTGACGGAATGGGATTGACAGAAAAGGAAAAAGAGATGCCAGTAGCAGTACAGTGTCTTACAAGACTGTGCAAGGTTATCGAAGGCAGCAAACGCAATGTGACAGCCGACAATTGGTTCACTTCTTTGGATGGAGTGGAGCAGCTTGGAAAGATGAAGCTCACCTACGTAGGTACCATCAGGAAAGACAAGCGAGCAGTCCCACATGAGTTCCAGGCAAACAAAGATCGACCCGTTGTCTCAACATTGTACGGGTTTAGAGGTGAAATGGTACTTCTGTCCTTTGTTTCAAAGAAGAATAGGTCAGTTTGCCTCATTTCAACATTTCACGATAAAATCGAAACAAATCAAGAAAAGAAGAAGCCAAAGATTATTTGTTTCTATAACAAAAACAAGGCAGGAGTGGACATCTTGGACATGAAATGTGCCGTATTTTCGTCCAGCCGAAAAACTAGGCGGTAGCCATGTTTTATCGGCTGATCAATATTGCAAGTTGCAATAGTTTCATCGTCTATATGAGCTATTCTGGCACAGCGATGATGAGTCGTTTCGAATTCATCAAGATGTTGGCCCACGATTTGATTGTGCCCCATCTGCGTAGAAGAATTGAAGATGTTCCAAATCTTCCACGTGACCTGACAACGGAAATCGGAAAGATCTTACGAAGTCCTCCAGCAGCTCCCGGTGCCCTTAGTGATCTGATGGACAAAAGGAAAACCTGTGGTAAATGCCCTCCCGGAAGTGACCGTAAGACACAGCACAAATGCTTCAGATGCAGCACCCCGATTTGCGGTCGATGCCAAATCAGGTCATGTTTCAACTGTGCTACTGACAACGAGTAAACGTGAAGCGGGACAAGGTGATACATATAATGTCTATTTGGACTAATATGATGATGAGGTATGCTTTTTTTTCATTATAATCTTGTTACAAACTTGTTGTAATAATTTGTATGTAATATAGCAACCATATAACATTTCTATATACCAAACTTGTTTATATTATTACATTTTTAGATTTTACATGTAAAGTGTATAGTATTTTTTTTTTATTAATTTTGTCTAGTTTTTGTCAAATAAAATACGATTTGTCATAAAATGTTGTAAAACATCATTGTAATGCCGGTGTATGCCTAGTAATACATAATTCCAATTATAAACACCCAAAATAACGATTAAATACTGTAACGGTCAAATTGACCGTATGTTTCTCTTAGCGTTTTAAAAATCATGTTTCGTTATAGGTGTTAATGTGGCAAACTGTATGATATAATTGAAATGTTTCCTGCTAAACAGTCTAAACTGTAACATTGCTTTCACCTATTAGTGAGGCTTTGTTCTGTGAGACAAGGCCAATGGGTTAATGTGGCAAACTGTATGATATAATTGAAATGTTTCCTGCTAAACAGTCTAAACTGTAACATTGCTTTCACCTATTAGTGAGGCTTTGTTCTGTGATACAAGGCCAATGGGTTAATGTGGCAAACTGTATGATATAATTTAAATGTTTCCTGCCAAACAGTCTAAACTGTAACATTGCTTTCACCTGTTAGTGAGGCTTTGTTCTGTGAGACAAGGCCAATGGGTTAATGTGGCAAACTGTATGATATAATTGAAATGTTTCCTGCTAAACAGTCTAAACTGTAACATTGCTTTCACCTATTAGTGAGGCTTTGTTCTGTGAGACAAGGCCAATGGGTTAATGTTGCAAACTGTATGATATAATTGAAATGTTTCCTGCTAAACAGTCTAAACTGTAACATTGCTTTCACCTATTAGTGAGGCTTTGTTCTGTGAGACAAGGCCAATGGGTTAATGTGGCAAACTGTATGATATAATTGAAATGTTTCCTGCTAAACAGTCTAAACTGTAACATTGCTTTCACCTATTAGTGAGGCTTTGTTCTGTGATACAAGGCCAATGGGTTAATGTGGCAAACTGTATGATATAATTGAAATGTTTCCTGCTAAACAGTCTAAACTGTAACATTGCTTTCACCTGTTAGTGAGGCTTTGTTCTGTGATACAAGGCCAATGGGTTAATGTGGCAAACTGTATGATATAATTGAAATGTTTCCTGCTAAACAGTCTAAACTGTAACATTGCTTTCACCTATTAGTGAGGCTTTGTTCTGTGATACAAGGCCAATGGGTTAATGTGGCAAACTGCATGATATAATTGAAATGTTTCTTGCTAAACAGTCTAAACTGTAACATTTCTTTCACCTATTAGTGAGGCTTTGTTCTGTGATACAAAGCCAATGGGTTAATGTGGCAAACTGTATGATATAATTGAAATGTTTCCTGCTAAACAGTCTAAACTGTAACATTGCTTTCACCTGTTAGTGAGGCTTTGTTCTGTGAGACAAGGCCAATGGGTTAATGTGGCAAACTGTATGATATAATTGAAATGTTTCCTGCTAAACAGTCTAAACTGTAACATTGATTTCACCTATTAGTGAGGCTTTGTTCTGCGATACAAGGCCAATGGGTTAATGTGGCAAACTGTATGATATAATTGAAATGTTTCCTGCTAAACAGTCTAAACTGTAACATTGCTTTCACCTATTAGTGAGGCTTTGTTCTGTGAGACAAGGCCAATGGGTTAATGTGGCAAACTGTATGATATAATTGAAATGTTTCCTGCTAAACAGTCTAAACTGTAACATTGCTTTCACCTGTTAGTGAGGCTTTGTTCTGTGATATAAGGCCAATGGGTTAATGTGGCAAACTGTATGATATAATTGAAATGTTTCCTGCTAAACAGTTTAAACTGTAACATTGCTTTCACCTGTTAGTGAGGCTTTGTTCTGTGAGACAAGGCCAATGGGTTAATGTGGCAAACTGTATGATATAATTGAAATGTTTCCTGCTAAACAGTCTAAACTGTAACATTGCTTTCACCTGTTAGTGAGGCTTTGTTCTGTGATATAAGGCCAATGGGTTAATGTGGCAAACTGTATGATATAATTGAAATGTTTCCTGCTAAACAGTCTAAACTGTAACATTGCTTTCACCTGTTAGTGAGGCTTTGTTCTGTGAGACAAGGCCAATGGGTTAATGTGGCAAACTGTATGATATAATTGAAATGTTTCCTGCTAAACAGTCTAAACTGTAACATTGCTTTCACCTGTTAGTGAGGCTTTGTTCTGTGAGACAAGGCCAATGGGTTAATGTGGCAAACTGTATGATATAATTGAAATGTTTCCTGCTAAACAGTCTAAACTGTAACATTGCTTTCACCTGTTAGTGAGGCTTTGTTCTGTGAGACAAGGCCAATGGGTTAATGTGGCAAACTGTATGATATAATTGAAATGTTTCCTGCTAAACAGTCTAAACTGTAACATTGCTTTCACCTATTAGTGAGGCTTTGTTCTGTGATACAAGGCCAATGGGTTAATGTGGCAAACTGTATGATATAATTGAAATGTTTCCTGCTAAACAGTCTAAACTGTAACATTGCTTTCACCTATTAGTGAGGCTTTGTTCTGTGAGACAAGGCCAATGGGTTAATGTGGCAAACTGTATGATATAATTGAAATGTTTCCTGCTAAACAGTCTAAACTGTAACATTGCTTTCACCTATTAGTGAGGCTTTGTTCTGTGATACAAGGCCAATGGGTTAATGTGGCAAACTGTATGATATAATTGAAATGTTTCCTGCTAAACAGTCTAAACTGTAACATTGCTTTCACCTGTTAGTGAGGCTTTGTTCTGTGAGACAAGGCCAATGGGTTAATGTGGCAAACTGTATGATATAATTGAAATGTTTCCTGCTAAACAGTCTAAACTGTAACATTGCTTTCACCTATTAGTGAGGCTTTGTTCTGTGAGACAAGGCCAATGGGTTAATGTGGCAAACTGTATGATATAATTGAAATGTTTCCTGCTAAACAGTCTAAACTGTAACATTGCTTTCACCTATTAGTGAGGCTTTGTTCTGTGAGACAAGGCCAATGGGTTAATGTGGCAAACTGTATGATATAATTGAAATGTTTCCTGCTAAACAGTTTAAACTGTAACATTGCTTTCACCTGTTAGTGAGGCTTTGTTCTGTGAGACAAGGCCAATGGGTTAATGTGGCAAACTGTATGATATAATTGAAATGTTTCCTGCTAAACAGTCTAAACTGTAACATTGCTTTCACCTGTTAGTGAGGCTTTGTTCTGTGATATAAGGCCAATGGGTTAATGTGGCAAACTGTATGATATAATTGAAATGTTTCCTGCTAAACAGTCTAAACTGTAACATTGCTTTCACCTGTTAGTGAGGATTTGTTCTGTGAGACAAGGCCAATGGGTTAATGTAGCAAACTGTATGATATAATTGAAATGTTTCCTGCTAAACAGTCTAAACTGTAACATTGCTTTCACCTGTTAGTGAGGTTTTGTTCTGTGAGACAAGGCCAATGGGTTAATGTGGCAAACTGTATGATATAATTGAAATGTTTCCTGCTAAACAGTCTAAACTGTAACATTGCTTTCACCTGTTAGTGAGGCTTTGTTCTGTGAGACAAGGCCAATGGGTTAATGTGGCAAACTGTATGATATAATTGAAATGTTTCCTGCTAAACAGTCTAAACTGTAACATTGCTTTCACCTATTAGTGAGGCTTTGTTCTGTGATACAAGGCCAATGGGTTAACACCTAAAACGAAACATCGGTCAAATTGACCGATGGGTAATTTTGCGCTGTAATAGTGGCTAAACTGCTTGGCCTTGAGGGCTGCCGCTCCCCCTACCTTCCTCCCCCACCCTTCTCTTACCTCCAAGGCCATTTTCACTCAGTTTGCCCGACGGCTTTGTATTGAGCAGACGCTTTGTGTAAAAGCGGTCGGTCAGATTTACCGCGTGTTTCGCTTACCGGCTGCCACTCATCGGTCAAATATACCGTGTGTTTCGCTAACAGGTTGAAGTGAAATGTGTTGTGTTTTGCTGTTTTTGTAAGAAACTAAAACGTCTCGTGATACAAAATGGCTAGCGGTGGTCCTAGCCGTGGTATAAGACTTAGTGACCCAGATTTTAGTGATCAGATACGAAGGTTGATGGTAGACGACAGTGAAGATGATAGTGTCTTCAGTGAGGTTGATGATTCGGATGCCGATCCGGACTATGTTTTGTCTGATGATGAAGGCCAGCAAATTTCCAGTTTATCAGAAGATGAAGATGATGCTGATTTGCTCAATCTTGAGAACAATGCAGGGAATATAATAAATACAGTTGCTGAAGGTGTTGATCTTCCTGAGTATTTTTGTGAACGTCTGACGAAGAAAGAAATTGGACCACCGAACGCATGGAAAAGCAAACCACGTGCAACAAACGTAAGAACGCCTGCCAGAAATATAATTACAACTAGATTACCAGCAATGAGAGCACCAGCAAGGGCCTTAGGCAACAATCCCTATATGCGTGAAGTTTGGAGTCTTTTATTTGACGATGAAATAATTTCAAGTATAGTTAGAAACACTAACATAAAGTTGGCCAGTGTTAGGCTACATCTGTCAGCAAATACAAATAAAAGCAATTACCAGGATACCAATGTGGAAGAGGTGAATGCCCTGATTGGCCTATTATTACTATCATCAATTCTAAAGTCAAATGACGAGAAAATGAAATTCCTATTCACGAAAGACGAGTACAGCCGCCCCATATTTCGCGCATCCATGTCTGCAAAGCGCTACGAAATACTAATTGGGTCCTTACGATTTGATGACGCACAGACACGTGTACAAAGGAAGCAGGATGATAAAGCTGCTGCAATTTCAGAAATATTTTATAAAGTTATTTCTAACAGCCAGGCAGCCTATAGCCCATCTGAGTTTGTAACGGTCGACGAAATGCTTGTTCCGTTTCGAGGGCGTTGTGGATTTCGTGTCTACATGCCTAAAAAGCCTAAAAAATATGGCATAAAGGTGATGTGTTTGACAGACTCAAAGACCTCTTACCTCGTACATGCATACATTTACACTGGAAAGAACAGTGACGGAATGGGATTGACAGAAAAGGAAAAAGAGATGCCAGTAGCAGTACAGTGTCTTACAAGACTGTGCAAGGTTATCGAAGGCAGCAAACGCAATGTGACAGCCGACAATTGGTTCACTTCTTTGGATGGAGTGGAGCAGCTTGGAAAGATGAAGCTCACCTACGTAGGTACCATCAGGAAAGACAAGCGAGCAGTCCCACATGAGTTCCAGGCAAACAAAGATCGACCCGTTGTCTCAACATTGTACGGGTTTAGAGGTGAAATGGTACTTCTGTCCTTTGTTTCAAAGAAGAATAGGTCAGTTTGCCTCATTTCAACATTTCACGATAAAATCGAAACAAATCAAGAAAAGAAGAAGCCAAAGATTATTTGTTTCTATAACAAAAACAAGGCAGGAGTGGACATCTTGGACATGAAATGTGCCGTATTTTCGTCCAGCCGAAAAACTAGGCGGTAGCCATGTTTTATCGGCTGATCAATATTGCAAGTTGCAATAGTTTCATCGTCTATATGAGCTATTCTGGCACAGCGATGATGAGTCGTTTCGAATTCATCAAGATGTTGGCCCACGATTTGATTGTGCCCCATCTGCGTAGAAGAATTGAAGATGTTCCAAATCTTCCACGTGACCTGACAACGGAAATCGGAAAGATCTTACGAAGTCCTCCAGCAGCTCCCGGTGCCCTTAGTGATCTGATGGACAAAAGGAAAACCTGTGGTAAATGCCCTCCCGGAAGTGACCGTAAGACACAGCACAAATGCTTCAGATGCAGCACCCCGATTTGCGGTCGATGCCAAATCAGGTCATGTTTCAACTGTGCTACTGACAACGAGTAAACGTGAAGCGGGACAAGGTGATACATATAATGTCTATTTGGACTAATATGATGATGAGGTATGCTTTTTTTTCATTATAATCTTGTTACAAACTTGTTGTAATAATTTGTATGTAATATAGCAACCATATAACATTTCTATATACCAAACTTGTTTATATTATTACATTTTTAGATTTTACATGTAAAGTGTATAGTATTTTTTTTTTATTAATTTTGTCTAGTTTTTGTCAAATAAAATACGATTTGTCATAAAATGTTGTAAAACATCATTGTAATGCCGGTGTATGCCTAGTAATACATAATTCCAATTATAAACACCCAAAATAACGATTAAATACTGTAACGGTCAAATTGACCGTATGTTTCTCTTAGCGTTTTAAAAATCATGTTTCGTTATAGGTGTTAATGTGGCAAACTGTATGATATAATTGAAATGTTTCCTGCTAAACAGTCTAAACTGTAACATTGCTTTCACCTATTAGTGAGGCTTTGTTCTGTGAGACAAGGCCAATGGGTTAATGTGGCAAACTGTATGATATAATTGAAATGTTTCCTGCTAAACAGTCTAAACTGTAACATTGCTTTCACCTATTAGTGAGGCTTTGTTCTGTGATACAAGGCCAATGGGTTAATGTGGCAAACTGTATGATATAATTTAAATGTTTCCTGCCAAACAGTCTAAACTGTAACATTGCTTTCACCTGTTAGTGAGGCTTTGTTCTGTGAGACAAGGCCAATGGGTTAATGTGGCAAACTGTATGATATAATTGAAATGTTTCCTGCTAAACAGTCTAAACTGTAACATTGCTTTCACCTATTAGTGAGGCTTTGTTCTGTGAGACAAGGCCAATGGGTTAATGTTGCAAACTGTATGATATAATTGAAATGTTTCCTGCTAAACAGTCTAAACTGTAACATTGCTTTCACCTATTAGTGAGGCTTTGTTCTGTGAGACAAGGCCAATGGGTTAATGTGGCAAACTGTATGATATAATTGAAATGTTTCCTGCTAAACAGTCTAAACTGTAACATTGCTTTCACCTATTAGTGAGGCTTTGTTCTGTGATACAAGGCCAATGGGTTAATGTGGCAAACTGTATGATATAATTGAAATGTTTCCTGCTAAACAGTCTAAACTGTAACATTGCTTTCACCTGTTAGTGAGGCTTTGTTCTGTGATACAAGGCCAATGGGTTAATGTGGCAAACTGTATGATATAATTGAAATGTTTCCTGCTAAACAGTCCAAACTGTAACATTGCTTTCACCTATTAGTGAGGCTTTGTTCTGTGATACAAAGCCAATGGGTTAATGTGGCAAACTGTATGATATAATTGAAATGTTTCCTGCTAAACAGTCTAAACTGTAACATTGCTTTCACCTATTAGTGAGGCTTTGTTCTGTGATACAAGGCCAATGGGTTAATGTGGCAAACTGCATGATATAATTGAAATGTTTCTTGCTAAACAGTCTAAACTGTAACATTTCTTTCACCTATTAGTGAGGCTTTGTTCTGTGATACAAAGCCAATGGGTTAATGTGGCAAACTGTATGATATAATTGAAATGTTTCCTGCTAAACAGTCTAAACTGTAACATTGCTTTCACCTATTAGTGAGGCTTTGTTCTGTGATACAAGGCCAATGGGTTAATGTGGCAAACTGTATGATATAATTGAAATGTTTCCTGCTTAACACTCTAAACTGTAACATTGCTTTCAGCTGTTTTAGACCAGTGTGGGTATTTAAAGACAGTAACGGCATTAGTCACATGGACAATCCATTGGTTACAGCTCGTGAAAGGGTACCTTAGCAGTTTGCAAGGACAAGCTTGACTAGTCAGACTTACAAGGCCCGCGCTCTATCTCTGAGCTGCTGTGCCCAGCACTTGTAAGGGTACCTTAGCAGTTTGCAAGGACAAGCTTGACTAGTCAGACTTACAAGGCCCGCGCTCTATCTCTGAGCTGCTGTGCCCAGCACTTGTAATGGTACCTTAGTAGTTTGCAAGGACAAGCTTGACTAGTCAGAGTTACAAGGCCCGCGCTCTATCTCTGAGCTGCTGTGCCCAGCACTTGTAAGGGTACCTTAGCAGTTTGCAAGGACAAGCTTGACTAGTCAGACTTACAAGGCCCGCACTCTATCTCTGAACTGCTGTGCCCAGTACTTGTATTACATAAAACTTTTACTGATTTTTTCAGTATTTTAAACAACCTTAAAGAAACTCTGGCAAATAAAAGGTACTAAAAACTTCAGAGAACTTGTTATCCTCTTAAAAAATTCAAAATATCAAGATACCTCGTCCTGAGCTCCCAAACTCCTCCCGGATGAGCCGGGGACTTGCTCTTGCACCTGTTGGCGGCCATCTTGTCCTCTGACCGGGACTTCCGCAAAGCTTTCGTCCGACTCTGGCAGAAAACTTCCCTTCCACCGGCTATCTCGATTATTCTGAAACACCACAAAGTCAGGGCAGGGTGACAGGACATTTTATAACCTCTCACAACATAGCATTTTCTATAACATCTTTTCCAACTGTTTCATCTCCTTCTCTACTATAGCACCTCCTCCCACACTGTACCACACCTATCCCACTATAACAATTCCCCTACTATAGCACATTCTCTCATGATACCACCTACTAAAAGATGGTTAGTCAAGTGTGGTTACTATTTTAGTCATTGGTTGCTTTTTCTGAGGCCTTAATCGTTAAACTAACGATAATTCATGATCCTACAGGTTATTACAGATACTGAATCATACACTGATTGTCTTAGTCTTAAAACCCTCAGTAAGATAATAAACCCTCAGTCTTATAACCCTGCCTGTTTGTTATATCAGACTGACGAATGATGGCTGCAGCTGGGGCGTGATGTCAATATCAAACTAGAAATGTTTTATTTTACGATTTATGCTTGGTTGTTGTTTAGAAAATAATTTATTTTAGAAAATATTTTTTTTGTTTGACAATTGTGCATCAACAACATCTTTGGCGATAAACCATTATCATTATATCTGGCTGAGACTCTCATGCAACATGAATATGGATACCGTTAGCTGACTTAATATTTACTTTTATGAGGCACCATTTAACCTTTGATATGTCTGGGTTATGACCAAAAAATGTTCCATATGCCAGAAAAAAACTACAAAAGTACAAGAAATTTCCAAAAAATATGATATATGTCAAACTTTAATTGTTTCAGCTGAAGTGATTTAAACTCCAATTAAAATGAACTGTATTACAGCTGATGTATATTTGTAAACATATCTAACCATCTGCAATAAAAGCTTTCCAGAAATTATAAATATGTTTCTTCATAATATAGGAAACGAGTGCAAGCTTTTTACTCTATAAAATAACTGCACTTTTAGTTTTTATGGCAATTACAAAATATACAAAAAAGCCAATCAAAATAGCTACCAAAATAGATGTTATTACAACTAGATACAAACAAATCAAAATATAGTACATTTTAATTGACAGAAATTCATTATTTTGTTAACACCGCTGTCACAGTCATGGAAAGGGTGGATGAGGTGAGATATAAAATCTGTTATAACTTTGAAAGAGAGTAAAGGGCAAACTTTCCACTTGCCAATGTGTGTCAAGAGACTTTCCATGAGCAATATCTCCCTCTTCAACTAGAATAGAATAGAATAGAATATTTTTATTTTCTCATGATACATAACAAAAATACATAGTTGTAACTTTATTTTTAATTACGCAGCTTGTTTGTAACTTAAATAAATAATAAATGTCTATTTTACTTGTCAGGCTGACATAAAAATAAAAATAAAATAATGAGAAAACAATAGGGCCTCTTAAGGCAATGCCTGTTATGAGGTTCCATCACTTAAATTAAAATAACATAAAGTAAAGTAAGCGAACAGAAATGATCGAAATATAATAAACACAATTGTCTCAGACAATCTATGTGTATACAAAAATAAAAAATAAATACAAAATTAAATATTTTACGTGCCTTATTTTCTCACATAAACACTGAAATTAAGCATGGGCTCAATGCATAAAAACTAATTACAGAAAATAAATAAAACTGTATTTGTAGATTCATATAGTCTATCATATAAATTATACATGTATTATAATATTCTAAGGTTTACTCTTTCAAACCGCGCACCGCACTTGTGCCACCAGGCGGCTCATGGCCCTCCCCGGAGGCTTGCCTCCGGAGTTGGGACTCCCCAGGTGCCGTCAAAGCTCACTGCATGCAATGCATAGTCCCTGTGTGGCATAGTCCTCCAAAGTGCGCCCTTATAAATTTACTTAGCTATAATATCAAAAATAAAACTATTGCTGAATTTGAAATAAAAAATCAATATCCTCTAGTTGAAATAACCATTTCCTTAATCTACTTAAAAAAATTTGAATATTAAATGCAATCTTTACATTTTCAGGAAGTTTGTTAAATAGCTTCGGAGCTATAAAATTGAAAGTTTTTGTAAAAAATGTATTGGTTGGCTTGGGAATAAAAAACTGGTTAGCTTTTCTTAATTTTTTTCTATACTCATTCTCATTTTGAGGCATATTTCCACTTTTATTGTAGAAAAGTTTCAGAACTTTATAAACATAAATAACTGACATAAGGGAATATTTTATAAGGTTATTTTGGCAAAACCAAAATTGTTTATAATCAATTCAGAGAAAAAATTTCATTCGTATCTTTATAAATAAACCCAAAATTTTCCACAGTAATAATGACACACTGTTTTAAATCTTGCTCAAATTTACACTTCTGTTTATTGGTTTTCCTTAATGTTTCTTACTCAAGGCTTCAACATTTAAAAACTATAAAATATTGAAACTCTAACAAATCATTTGAGCAAGAATTCAGGGAATGACAATGTTTATCAACTGAACAAATGGAAACCAGCGACTTGTTTAATAACGTTTACCACAAAGGGTATTGGAGAGACAAGTTAAATTTTAACTCCTACTTTTTTATGGGTTTTGATACAGCAGAAAAGTGTTATTTAATCAAAATCACTAATACCACAGAATTCATTCCTTATTTTAATTCAAAGCTTTATCTTCAACTTACCATGTGGTTTAATTATTACTCTTATGACCACCAATGTCAGTATGATTTTCATCACAACATAAATTTCAACTTATTGATAATGTACAAGAAGAATGAAACGTTTTGAATTAACCAGTAGGAAACTGGATGTCACCTAGGTCCTCTTATCTTATATTATATTCTTTGTTCATTATTCCACATTAAACAAAACTTAGATGCATTTATTATTAGAGAAAATATTCACAACACGAGGTAAAATGAGACTTGATATACCACAGCATAGATTAACCAAAGCGCATAAATCGCAAATGGTAAACTGTATACATTTTTTTTAATAAGTTACCGATATCAGCTAGATCTGCACCTTTAAGTATTTTTAAAACACGTTTGTATAGTTGGTTGTTAGAAAATCCATTTCACTGTCAATGCATTTTTAAACTCTGTCATTACTGTAGATTTGACTTAGATTCATTGTTTTACTATAAAAATGTTTGGATTGTTTGTTTTGTATTATTTTATAATGCCTTTGATGTATATATATATATACAAATACTATGTCTGAATGTGATTAGCTTTAACTTTGACGAAACCTATTTCATGTGACAGTATGATCAATGGTTAATAAAGATTTCTGATTCCTGATCAAACCTTCAATTTAAGCTTCCCATTCTAAAATTTTGACAACGATATCCAGCCACACTTTGGCGGGGAGGCGAGTGGACTGCCGCACACAGTCACGGTGGGGATGGAGCTGTGCTTGGTGCGGATGTCCCTCGTATTTACAGACTTGTACAGTGTAAGTGAAGATATATATTGACATTGTGGCTGGTGTTACCTCGAGTCCCTCAGCTTGTAGGTGGCTGGCTTGTTGGACGACCCGGACAGCTGCAGCACCACCTTGTTGTTGTCGGTGGAGTTGAACGAAGACGCCATAGGCCCCGAGGTCTCCTCCTCCTCCTCCTCCTCATTGCTGTCCTCGGGTGACGTGTCCTGGCTGCACGACTCTTCCCCCTCGCCTGCGCCTTCCCCCTCCACTCCACACTCACTCCTGCAACATGGGCAACAGTTAGTACGGTATGCGTGTTGAGTACTGAGGCTGCGGCCCTGAGATCACCTTTCTGCAATACTGTTCCCTCGGGTGACATGTCCTAGCTGTCCGACTCTTCCCCCTCCACTCCACACTCACTCCTGCAACATGGGGAAACAGTTAGTACGGTATGCGTGTTGAGTACTGAGGCTGCGGCCCTGAGATCACCTTTCTGCAATGCTGTTCTCTCGGGTGACAAGTCATAGCTGTCCGACTCTTCCCCCTCCACTCCACACTCAGTCCTGCAACATGGGCAACAGTTAGTACGGTATGCGTGTTGAGTACTGAGGCTGCGGCCCTGAGATCACCTTTCTGCAATGCTGTTCCCTCGGGTGACAAGTCCTGGCTGTCCGACTCTTCCCCCTCCACTCCACACTCACTCCTGCAACATGGGCAACAGTTAGTACGGTATGCGTGTTGAGTACTGAGGCTGCGGCCCTGAGATCACCTTTCTGCAATGCTGTTCCCTCGGGTGACAAGTCCTAGCTGTCCGACTCTTCCCCCTCCACTCCACACTCACTCCTGCAACATGGGCAACAGTTAGTACGGTATGCGTGTTGAGTACTGAGGCTGCGGCCCTGAGATCACCTTTCTGCAATGCTGTTCCCTCGGGTGACAAGTCCTGGCTGTCCGACTCTTCCCCCTCCACTCCACACTCACTCCTGCAACATGGGCAACAGTTAGTACGGTATGCGTGTTGAGTACTGAGGCTGCGGCCCTGAGATCACCTTTCTGCAATACTGTTCCCTCGGGTGACATGTCCTGGCTGTCCGACTCTTCCCCCTCCACTCCACACTCACTCCTGCAACATGGGCAACAGTTAGTACGGTATGCGTGTTGAGTACTGAGGCTGCGGCCCTGAGATCACCTTTCTGCAATGCTGTTCCCTCGGGTGACAAGTCCTAGCTGTCCGACTCTTTCCCTTCCACTCCAAACTTATTCCTACAACATGTGGTAAATAGTCTCCACGGTTTTAAGTAAGGCCTTGAGGTCACCTTTTAGAGGGCAAACTCCCTTGGCCCTTCTCACACATCTGATTAGCTGTTTTGCTAAATTTTATCCATCCTCAACGACCACTGAAAAGTTAGTCAAATGAACAGGAATTAAAATAATGCAATCATCGGAGATTCAACTGATTCAATCACAAGCTAAATAGTATCACATATATAGTATCACATGCTCCTAAATAGGAAACTGCCACAGGAATTTTGAAGATCAATATATATAAAGAACACTTAAACAATTTTTATTAGAACTCCGTTGTCCGTCATTGGATAAACCTGTGAATGAACATGTGGATTCTGTTGAATTTAACTAAGATCCTAATAACTAATCTTAATTCAATCTAACCTTGGGACTCTTTTTGTAAAATAACATTCACGCTTAGTACTAACAAATAAATCTTTTAATGTTTAATACGTTGACTGCTGCATGCCCTACTCTGAGCACTCTAAGCCATATCAAAAGCAGAGCACCCGGATTCGTCCTCAGTTTAGACATGTGTTCCTCATTGATTTAAAAACATCTGACAGCAGCAGAAATTGCTGGGTTGGATTTTGTTGATGCGATGGTGCTGTACCTTTGGAGCTCTATGGAAATTATGATCTCAAACTGCAATAAGCAGTACGGTTTTCTTTAAGCTTAGTTTGCCATTTGCTGCACCTGGTGGCAGCCCATTTTGGCATTCAGAACTGAACATGTCAGTAACATTAGGGCTCAACTATACAAAAATTAAAAGATTATACAAAAGAAGCGATAAACAAACATTTTTTGATTTAAAAATAAAAGCTAATGAAAATATTAATATAAACCTCTAAATCAAAGCATCAAACGTACCGTATAGTAAAATATATGTCCAATGATGTTTATTGAATGGTAACTGATGAGAAACTGTCAAATCGTCACTCATTCTGAGACCTTACATAGGCATCCACCGTTTTGATGACGTAACTTAGATATATTTTTGATTATATAGTGAGGAATTTATATTAAGAGAATTAGGAACTTCTTGTCGAATTTCTTAAACAGTAAACTTGTTGAAAGGATAAACAAATTGTTTCTGTAAACCAACAGGGGCGGATCCCACATCCTCATCTAATATAATTTAAAACAAAGTGACTTTGCCAATGTGAAAAATGTTTGCATTAGTATTGATATTTACAGAAAAAATACCCTAAGTTGTTGAAGACATAATGTAAATACTATTTTTAATATATACTGCATTTCAGGTTAGGACAGGTAAAGAGTAACACCCTACTGAGAAAAAGCTAAAATGTAGTAAAACACCTCATCGTCTCAATATAAAAGTATTCAATAACTGGGTAATGAATTACAAAGACATTCACAATTATCCTTCCATAGTTATAAACTGACTAATATTATCAAAACTAAAACAGAAAAATTCTGCTACAAAGTTGTTGAAGTAGTCTGGATCACATGGAGTGTTAAACTTGCGCGGAACTGTATTACAAGCTCGAGTGATTCCTTACGGCCACTTTAATGAGCACGGTCACAGTAACGGAGCTACGCCGCGCCACAGCCACTTCTCAATCTAATCTGACTCCATTTCTTTGCAACTACCGTACCGCTGTTATTACACTCGCTGAAACTTATTTTAAAATATCCCGATGCTGAAATACACAAGACTTTGCACAATATTTACTTTTTCTTTCCCCGTGTTGGTGAGTTTTTACTGAATTTCAACTTAATCTAAAAAATAACTAGTGACACTTTATGGACAAAGTGAATTGTCTAACTCACTAAAACAATATCAGATGTAAAACTTACTATTCATAATTGGTAACACATTCAAGAGAAGAATTTGAAAATAAACAGATAAAAATGAGTAAAATGGAATAATACCATTTATTTCATAAATCAAGAGGTTTGATCAACAACTTTACTTAAGGTAGGCGAATTATCTAGTTATAATCAGAGATTCTGTTCAGGTTTTCATGGTGGTCACACACCCTTATTGCGTAAGAAGAGCAAGTATTGTAAACAAACAAGCTAGGCTGTCAATAACTTTCATATACGGGAATATTTAAGGCAAGTGGAGCTGAGCCATAGGATTTTCCAAACGGGAGGAGGCCTGTCTGGTTAATAACCAGTGTATTGCCAGATTTCAGCTCAACAGTCCCAGACTTTGTTAAATTAACATGGGAATTTTTAGGGCTAGAGGACAGATCTCTAGAAAAACGGTTTAGGCCCACATCTGATTTTCAGTTATTACCGTTCTTTCAATCAAATGTCTTCTCAATCAGTGCAGTAGTGCGTGATAGATCGACAAACACACACAAACATTCACCTCTATAATCTAACACAATGGTTGCTGAATTATATTGGGCTTCAATTGCAATTCTCCAGGGGCGCATGTGTTTCATATCATGCCATTTGTACGGTTAGTATTCCGTTGTAAACGAATAAAACAGATGCGTCTTTCATTCTACGGTAAAAACTCATCAGCTGACTAATTGTTCATTACAACAAAACAGCGTGCACTCTGTGGTTGAAAGATTTAATGACTCGCCACCCCTGTTAACACTAGATATTCCACGGGCTATGGTACAGAGCTCTGATTATGCACGATGATTTAAAATTATCGAAAAGTTACTCATACCTCCACATGACAATGTGAAAAAGGTTTAATCAAATTCAGTTTTGTGGTGAAACGCAAACAAAATCTGACCCTTGAGGAGTAACAGTAAATTTTTTAAACCCAATTTAAATTTCTCTTATGCTGAAACACAAGCGAGATACCATTACAAAGGTTAGTTACTGTAATCTGACAAAACTTAGAAAGGGTGGCTTTTCTACATCAAAACTTATTGAACACTAAAAATATATTTGGAAAAACGTTATCGGAAAACACCATTGCCCCAAGAGAAACACGTTGAAACAATCACATTATTCAAAACAGGTTTTTAAATCAGCTGGCATAATTTGAACGATTTGTACACAATTGTTTATATGTGCATGTCACCAATCAACCTACAACAATAAATAACAACTGAGCCCAGCTTGCACAATCAAATGAATGAAAACAAGTCCACATGTAATTACTTCCAGTGTCTAGGGTGTTTAGTTTGTATCCACTGAAAGGTAACCAAACTGACTGGGGGTTTAAGCTTTGCTCTGCAGAAACAATAGTCAGTGCAGCTTTTGTTTAATATCCTCCTCACAAGCTCGTTGCTGAAAATATTGTCCTCACAAACCAAATTTAAATTTTGCTACGAAACTCTCACTAATTGGCTTAACTGTAACAAAGTCTGATGCTTGGTACAATACAACATAGGCTATTTACCCAAATCAATTAACGATTGAATTGTGGACAATATGAATGTGAAGATATTTGATTTGACCGAACCAACCCAAATATTTTGGTAAAAATATATTAGGAATAAAAAAAATTGAGACTATCAACGTTTAATACAAGAAATGAGAGGAAAAGCAACAAATGAGTTATACAAGTTACTTAAAACATGTGTGAAAGACCTGCAAGGGGGAGGCAGCATTCAGCCGGTCAATCAATCAATACTATAAAGTACACTGTGAACGGAGTCAATTACAATAAATTATTATACTCTACATAGATAACTTATAAATTTATTCTTTGCAAGAGTAGGATTTGAAGAATAAAGAATTTCATTCAAGTAAGATTTCATTAAAGAATCACCTGCTAAAATAAAAATATGTTCAACAGTTTTTCAGAGTTTAACAAATCAACTAAGTACGGCATATCCAAATTAACTTAAGACATACTGTATCTACAGAAGTATAGCAGTCAATAAAAAGACGGGCCGATAAAATAACTAAATAAAAAAAGATATTGTTGTCTGGTTTTCCAATGACATTTTTCCAGTCAATTTATTCCAGAATAAAAATTTGTTATATTTAAAAACATTTCCTTCGTACAGATTACTTTTAACAAGCAATAAAAAGTTATATCATCGTCATTAAAAGCTTGTTATCTAAAAATAAGAATGTAAAATTGTAATTGAAAACTAAACAGAAAACAAATTTCTTAATGAGGATTAACCAACTTTCACCTGCCTTGCAGCAGTTGGGGAACTACTTGTTGAAAATCAAACAAGCTCGCTGTGCAAATGTTTTGTCCAAGTTTTTTTTTTATAACCCTACAGTTTTTTTATATATCACTTATGCCCAATAATTTAAGTTAAATAAAAGTATTTCAGTAGTGATGAAGGAAATAGATAACATTAAGTGGGAGTTAAGAAGGGCAAATTCCTTTACAGTAATTTTCTTAACAACGAAAATAGACAAAATCTTTTAACCCTTTCAGTGCTATGGACCGATAAATTGGCTTTTGAATCTGTTATCAATAAACACTGTTAAGGCTTCATAAGCAATTGTACCGTAAGGCGCTCAGTCTGCAGTCTGAGTCTGACATGTGGTGAAACCTGGTAGACACGAACTGAACTACCTCGTCCAACGCCTAGGCTCTAATACTACCTGGTCCACTACAGCTGCTAGTCTGATCAGTGGCTGTGCGGTCTAAGGCGTTACCTTCCCGGCCGGGGGTAACACTTGGATCGAGGGTTCGAATCCCGTCACAGTCGGTGGTTTTTATGTGCAACTCATGGAGAGTTCACCTGTCTGTGGCAGAGTTGAAGGGGAGGGCGGACCTTAAGCAAACGGTGGACGGCTCGGGTCCAAGCTGACGGGATGGGTGGATTCTTTGTGAGTTGCACATCTGATCAGGTGTTTTGTTACTTTTTACCTATCCTTTACTGTGTGTGTCCAGCGGAAGCACGTTTTTATTAATTTTGACTGTTCAGGTGTTAGACATTTAAAAAATTAATAAAACATCACAGATTCAACTACTCCTTTCAGAAGCTTAGCACTGAAAGGGTTACCAAAACCCAAAAATAAAAATTAATATGCATGTGTAGTTTCTAATGCAAATAAGGGGAACAAATATATTTTGAACAATTTATATATTATTATATCTAGACAACTTCTCATGAACAGTCAGTTTTCCAAAATTCAATGTCACAATTATAATGTTGGTGACTAAATCACAAATATTTGTATTTCATAAAATTGGGCCGATAAATCAATCATGTGTGAAAAAAAGTTTCATCGATAAGTGGGGCGTGGACTTACAAACAGACAGATAAATAGCGGGGTGGCGCGGGTGGTGCGAGAGGGGGAGGGAGGGGGTTTGTTGCTCGGCACAGATAATGAAGACCTCAATGTTGGCTACAAAGAGCAGTACAACCTGCATGCATTCCTGTCTTGAGATATTTGATACATGGCGTTACAGTTTTTGTTATTTTGTTGTCATTGCAGATGTCATTTTTTACCGTTTTGATAGGGAACAGAACAAGCCCTGGTCTTGCTATCTAACTCAACCTTTTGACAGAATGTATCATTAAATAATAGCCTCACAAATGGCAAAGGGGTCCAAAATCAAATCCAAACAAAATTTTAAGAGTTGCTCAGTATTGAACTGGTGAACCTCAGATAACGAGGTGGACGCTCTAACCACTACGCTACCCAGCCAATGTGAGTTAAGAAAACAAAACAGTGTTCAACTTCAGCTTTATTTCTCCAAAGTAATGTGAGCAACAAGTTTTACAACTGCATGGGGATTCATATATCTTCATAAAATAACATCCATCTTCACCTTTGGTTTATGGCTTGTGTCCTCTTGATTTATACACAAAAAAACTGAAAAATGTACATTTAAATCGCAAGAGTATTTAGGATTGAAAACATTTTGGTATTTATTCCAACAGTGAAAAATATATCTTATTTACCCACTTGAATGCAATCAGCAGTAAATATCTGAATTTTAGCCGGAAAAACCCGTATTTATAAAAAAATCCTCAGTAAAACTAATCAAACGCTATGATATATACTTTTTTACATTTGTAAAAATATAGTTTTTTCCTAAACCAAAACTTTACACCATTGAATTCAGCAACAAAAAATTGGATTTATAATTATTGCTCCATGTCAATCGGTTACTAAGATATTGAAAGTGCTAAACACAGTACATTGCCGTATAGGTTTGTACTTGTACTAATATCATAACATATTAAAATAAAACATTTCTTACTAGAACAAAACTTTATTCTTAAGTCCAAAACAAAGATATAAACAAAGTACCTAATAATTATTTTAGTAACCTATGAAATATCATATAATTTGACAACCATATGACTGGTTTATTTTATGTACAGATGCTTGAGTACTGTTTGGAAACTTAGAGAACCGTGTTATACTTAGATATATTGAAAATATAAATCGTAAACAGACATGCTGATATGTAAACTATTCTTTCAAAAGGCAAACTTACATTGAATTAAGTCTTAAGATTCTTTGAAGTAAGTCATTAAAAAATTGACATGCATGATATGTAGATATGAAAACTCATTGTGAAGTAATATTATTGTTACATTAATACTGCATTAAAAGCTAACAAACTCAGACCTAACCAATTTACTAAAAAGTTCCTTGTTAGACGTTGGATTAATATCCCTTCCTTCCATGCCTTTTTGTTCCTTGTAGATATGATAAATAACTCATTAATGTTCAAAAACACAGATCGTTAAGCCACTCTTGTGAAGTGGTTGGAATACTCTTTTAAACAAGAGAAATAAAATAAACCCCTGCTACACTAAAAAACAATACTAAAAACAATCTGTTAACATTTTTTTAAAGATTTATTTTCTCATAAGCGTTGTCATATAAAATATATTGTTTTAAAAATTACCCTTAATTAAAATTCACTGTACAGTTCTTATAATGTTTTTTTAATAATCTTGTATTTTTTCACCTCTATAATAAATAATTTTCTGATATTATATTAAATTTTGACTACATTTTTGGATTCATTAACTGAGTGGTAGAGAAGACAAGACCCAACTTTTCCACAAAAAATGAAGCGATTTTGATACAATTAACTTAAACTAAAGCTGGTTACTTCATTCAAATTTAGTTATGCAGATGCTCATTGTAGATTCAAGATCTGAATTGGAAATCAGAGAAGAAAAACATTATGTATAGGTGCATATTGGTTGGCTTGACTTAATACAGTCTTTTTTTTAAATACCATAGGTTGATAACATAGGAATGCCTTAGGTAAACAAACAACCTATATTTACCAATAATTATTTTCCTCATTATTTGTGGAATAAATATAGTAACATGAAGTTTTATTGAAATGAAGTTTGTTACATAATTGAATAACAAATATTTGCAGTATCTAAAAAACTGTAACGGTTATTTAAAAACACAATATTTAAGAAAAAATTAAAAATAGTGAAAAATATATAAAAAATACTGTTGATGGCCTATGGTCCGTTTTTTCCAACAGATAATTATATTTGTTAGTAGAAACTGTTCTCATAAAAAAAACGTGTTACATGATATGAAAACATTATCTAAGTTAAGTTCTAAAGTATAATGTTATCTTGAATAAAATCATTAGCGAATACATCTCTCTAAAACAACTTGAACAAGGATTCAGTGGAGAGCAAGTTGTTTGTTGGACAGCAAGTTATTCTCAAACTTCTGGAAAGCAGAGCAAACTCAGTTGATTCTCATTAAGTGACTTATTTAAACCTTATTTTTCATTGGGAACCTACATTAGTTTTTTGTTTTAAGAAAAAACAAATCATATAAAAAATTCACAAAAGATTGAAATAATAGTTTTTGAGGGGACATTTAACAAACAAAACAATAATGTTATTTTAAATCCAACACCATCCAATCCATCACCATGACCAACCATGAATTAAAAACAAAATTATCTCGATAGATTTTACAACATTTGTTTATACATTTAATAAAATAACAGAGATAAAACTACCCAAGATAATGAAATAGATGGTTTATTATTTTCACTGAGTAGGTATTTCACAAACATTCTGTTTCCTATAAATCAGAGTTTGCAATCTGCAAAACAAACATTTACATTCAGAACAACTGTTGCATTGCATTCAGGTATACTAAGGAAATTCAAACAGCACATCTGTTTGGGATTGCGAGCACACATGGGCAACGTATGTCATTCAATCGTATAACACAGAATACATTTCGATAAACGTATTTGTTAATGGAGAATATTATTGGGGGCAGAAAGGCTGTTCTTAAAGTTTACACACCATGATAAAGACAAGAACAAATATTGACTTTCAAAACTTAAATATATATACCACCATAAATGAATTGTTATAGTAAACTTAAAGCGGTAAAATCCCTAAACAGGCTTTGCCTCAGGGACCCTATTTTACTTCCCGTACTTAATATTTAATACAATGTACTTGGCTAAATGTAATTACTGTAAATGTAAACTGTGGGATCAGAGGAAATTAATAATTTACTAATTTATCTTGTTTGTGTTAAACTCTGAATGATTTTATTTAAATGCACCAAAGTCCTTTTAGGCCATGGAAGCAGCTAGTAGCTCCGCGATGTTGAGAATTCACGACAACACATTGGCTAGAATAGCCAAATTTAGTATTTTGCATCTTTTAGACAGGCACACAATTTTCTTGCTAACAGACTCCAATGCAACCTGAGATTCGCCAGATCGATCCTGAGCAAGAAATCACACTTTGGGAAGTACAAAATGTGCAACTAGCAGATCCAGCTGCTATTGGTTATTATTGGGCTATTTATTAATCAGAATCAGACTTATCTTTATTTGTTTAGAGTGCAAAGTAGTACATTTAAATAGTGTGGCATTACTGAACTGTATACAGACTTACTAAATGATACTTGTTGACATCAATACAATTTTGTTCGAGGAAGAGTTTTTTTTTTAATTAGCTTTGAATTTATTAGTATAACTAATATTTTTTGTTTCAATGTCAAGTGATTAAAATATCTAAATACAGCACAAATTATGAGGAATTTGTTCATAAAGTGACAAGTTATGTTTGACAAACTCTGGTTGAATTTTCATTTGTGTAACCACCACAATATATTGTATTTGTCTGATGTGGCTTTGCCCTGTCTTTGGTAGTTTATCAAAACTTACCTCTAATTTTAACATTACACGGATAGTTTTCTTTTGCAAAATGAATACAGTATTAAAAAAACCTAAAAAATTTAAGGGTTTTCTCTTATTTGTGATGGAAAATATCCACATTAATTTCTTAAATAACATATTTATTTTGTATTTTTTAAGGGATTTAGGTAGATTGAAAATAACAAACTGTTTTTATTTGGATTATAGAGAAGGGTGACTAGTGAGATACTCTACAGTTTTTGTAAGATGTCAACAATTAAGATCTTTCTGTGTTGTTAATACTTTTTGTGCTTATTTTAAACATAGATGTATCAGTATCTGCATATAAACCATTTTTTGAGGAGGATTCAATTAAAGAGGACAAACCAGGGAAAAATACCAAAAACAACAAAGGTATTTGGAACCTTGGGGTGAACCAACATTTACTAAGCTGAGGGAAGAGGATTTATATTTGATTTAAATCAATGAGATGTCTAATTTCCGAATATGGTTTTCTTTCAGTGAGGTCTGATTGGGACAAATAAGAAGCTCTATTTTTAGTCACTATACTTCAAAAGTCATTCGATATACTATTTTAAAAGCTTTAGAATCCATATACATATATGTATATACACCAATCACACGTTTTCTTAACAACAGAACAGTTTTAGATTTCACAACGTCAAAATTAGAATTTTGGAATTACAAAGTTGAAATAATTGGACGTCGTGGTCAGAAAGTTCCTTAACAAAGCCAGTTATTTTTACTTTAGAAATGTTCTTTAATGAAATTGCTTAACTAATTATCTATTCCACTTTATTTAGTTTGGAGATTCGTTAGTGAAATTTATCAATGCTGTCATTTTACAGCAAAAAATAAAATTAATTAAACTGTTTTTGTTTGTTTTAGACATTACCAAGGTATGTTTATATTAACAGTGAATTACACTAGTACTACACCTTTTATTAAGTACCTCTCTAGTAATATATACAAAATTTCTAAAAATGGAGCATCAGAAATCTTGGGGCTAGTAAATACCATCTGTGCAATTTAAAATTTTCCTCAATTTACCTCTGCTAATGATCCTGATTAAAGAATCAGTTGGTCTTAGCCAGTTACAAGACTATTAACTCATAATTATATAATATTTTCTTTAAAATAATTATATATTTTATTTAAAATAATTAGATAGTATATTCTTTAATATAATTATATAGGTACAACATTTTCTTTAAAATAATTATATAATATTTTCTTTAAAGTACACATGAGTGTGTGTATCAGTTCATAGTATTAAATCACATTTTCCATAGCAATATTGATCCTAGTTTCATCTTGTCCATTTATACCACTTTTGGAATTACCAATTACCCAGGTTAACCAACAAATGGGTAAGTAGAAAAGAATCAATTTAAAACATCAGATATTTAAAAAAATATAACTTTAAAGTTAAAATCCATGATGATTATTTGTTAGCAGTTTGAAATGTCTAAGACACAAGTATTGATTGCCCACTGCCCAAACAGACAGAGGGTAGACATGCGGGCTTGGCCACACTGTGACCAGTCCCGAGTAGGGGCCTTCATTATCCGGCAAGCAGCATCCCCTACCCCCCTCCCTCTCTCCCTCCCCACCCCTCCCGAACTCTTCACACCCACAATTTATCCGTCTGTTTGTACGTTCACGCCCCACTTATCGCTGGGGATTCTTTTGTTCCACGATTGATTAATTTACCGCCTCGATTGTGTAAAACTGGCACGCAGTCCAATTAAAGGCAATAAGAGGGGATCGATTTATTATTTATGATTTTTTTTAAAAGCTTTTTACCAATTTGCATGAAACATTATGTTTATATGATGGCTTTTGGTATACTTCAGTTTAAATAGTTTTTTTATCATACTCTGGGTGATGTGAAATTTTCTTAATTTTATTTTTTGACATAAAACAATTTTCTTTTTGCATTTTTTACATTGGAAGAAGTTTGTAAAAAGTTTTTTAATTGCTACTAACTTATTACTCTCAAAATGTATATATATATAATTTAACTTAACCCTTATTCTTTACAAATTGTCTTTAACAATGTTAACTAGGTTAACTACTTACAACTGAGGTACAGAACCAATGACTCCTTGAGAGCTACTAACTGAACCTCGCTCGGCTAGTGAAAGGGTACGGAGTCAAAGTCGGAAAATTCAGTAACCAAACTTCTATTGAACAGAATTAAAATTAACAAAATGGACCCTCGTTAACAAACAGAATCTCTAGAAACTTAATATGAGCACTAAGCAGCAACAAAATATAAAGAGTTAAATGAATCACATGATTTAATGAATTAAAGATTCCCAGACTCATTGGAGTAAGGTTTCTTTGTTTAATCAAATATGGAATTCTCATAATTAATGGATAAGTTACATAAAGTGTTATTCCTAAAAGAGGAATTGCAGAGGGTATAAATTGAACTTAAGATGTTGATAAAAACTAATAAGACCAAATTAATTTATAGCAAACATGGATGATAAGTGATAAAAGAGCAGGCTTACTTTGGACTATAATTACAAATTGAAAATCAAATAATCTTACTTTAAATTTTAAGTAGGTGTATATCCAATGGAAATAGCAGCACAAACACTTCACTGAATTCGGAAAATTTTGCCACAGGCCATATTCACAAACACTGACATACTTCACTTTTGTACACTTCACAAGGATCGGACTTCCTCCCTCGGGACGATTTATTCCACGTCAATTCTAACTCCGGACTCCCCGTCGTTCCTCTCCGCCGAAAAGTTCCCTCTGCCTCTCTCCCACTATTTTTTTAATTGCTAACCAATCAAGTAGAAATTCGTCACGTGTAGGGGCGTTACCAATCTTTTTATTGGTCGAGATCGGCAACGTGAGTTCCTATCATGTGTTGGTGGCTTTGCTGAGTAAATAGCATTTTGGTCAGTAACCTGCTAGGCGTCTGCAAAGAATTTGTTGGTTCAGGGTGTACTTTGGGTTGTTTGTAGTTGTTTGTTCTAATACCAGAAGGTGGTTTTCTGTGTTTGGGTGTCGTATTACTTTTGGGTTCAATGTAACTGTGGAATGTTCTGGAGGATTCGTAACTAAAGGTTACAACAATTACTGTAAATGGTAGAACATCATTTAACATTTTAATTATGGTCTTAAACAGTTTCAAACACACAAGACTAATAAATAGAATAGAAATTGCAACTTGTGTCCATCAGTATCCCCACATCTATATATACTAGGATGGTCTACCGTTACACTTTAGACGCATAAATGAGCGAAGCAACAGTCACAACGTTAAAGCGCAAACAAAGAAGATCCACGGGGAAGAACGCTTCATTTAGTAAACAAACTTAAAATAAAACTTAAACAAAACAGTGACAGTTTTAAACAGCTGTTTATTTAATTTAAATGAAGTCAGTTAAAAACATGTGACATAAACCCAATAAAATATTTCTTTCATTATAATTACATGTGAACTTAAGAACTAGTGCGGCGTAACCTAGGAGGAATTTTGCAAATCTCTCTAAAGAAAAACCTTGTCCTTGGTATCGCCAAGCTACTGGCCAAATTTCATATCAATCGGTAAAGCCACTCCGATACCACCACTGTGATACAGTGACAAAGAAGTGAAAAAGTGAGGGAAAGAGAGCTTCACTCAATAAAATTAGAGTTTTGTCTGTAAATTGGTCGGAATTAGGAAATTTTTGCATATTTTCATGTTTTACACCCTAGGGAAGCCAAAACAAGTCTTATCTCAAATTCTGTCTGTCGGTAAAGCTCAAGGACGGGCTTTTGTTCGCGTTTCACAAGAAAACGGGTGCTCTGACTTTGACGAAACTTTGTTTCGTTTTTTTTTTGGCAACCGCTCAAAAACGTGATTTTGTGCGGTTTTGGTCATGTTTTGTTCGCTTTTCACCGGCAAACGGGTGCACTGATTTTGATGAAACTTTTTTCTATGTTCTATATGTGCGTTAGAAGGTTTTAGGCTATTTGGATTTTTGAAATCACCTTCGGACACTGCCCCAAGGGGTTTTAAAGATCCTATGCTATTCTTAAGGACAAAGCATTTATTTATATTAAACCAAAAAAACCAGATGATGACTTCAGAATAATTATTCTATAAACAGATATTGTAGTTCTTATTTGAAACGTTGAGTGAAGATTGGTAAACTCATGCACTCACTGACATAGTGAGTGCATGAAACGAAAATGTCTATGAAGATGAAATTTTGCATGGTGGTTCCCCTTATGCTGTAGATGTACAATAAGAATATGTTTAAAAAAGTCCTATAGGGCTCGTCTCCAATTTACTTTGATGTCAATATTATGAGTATTAGTATTTACTGGACCACTGTAAGTTGAAATTCGCCCCCCAGAATTTAAAAATTCAATCTTTTAACAATCTTGCACATACTACTGGACTGATGGATCTCAAATTCGGTAGGAATACAGTTGATGGCTCAATGCAGACATATATACCTACCCCAGATACAAATATATTCAAGGACTCAGGCCCACTGGCCTTTAATAAAAGTGTGTTAATCATCACACACCAACTACTCAACCAGTAGAGCTGAAATTTTATACCTTAAAGGAAATAAGAAAAAAACATTAGGGGGAGGTCACGGTGTTGTTCTCTAGAGATTTCACACAGACCCTTTGTCGTGCATGAGACATGGGTGGACGAGATCTACGCCTCTCTAAAATATATTTTATGTAGCCGATCACTGAGCGTCTGAACTTAACAGTAAATATGAAAATGTATTTTGGAGAAGATTAAGGGGTTGAGCAGTTTTCCTATGCCCTTTTAAAAGTTGAGATTGGGACATTTCAAAACAAATGTAGTCTCATAAACAGATATCCTTCACTCGGCACAATTGATGAATCACAGGATTTACTAATTAACAGTTTGTTTTTACCGAGGTTCATAAACAGTTTAATCTGGAAAGTGCCTGGCTCTGTGATTGAGCCAACCTCAAGTCCTCACGCAGGTCTCTTCCAAAGCGAGGAACGAACATATACATTTATTAACATCGTTCTTTTAACCATGGCCACTGTTGAGAACAGTTACATATATATTGATTTACATTTATTTAAATAAAATCAAGTACCTAGTAATATGTTTTTAAAACATGCTTTTTTGAATTTTAAATTGTTTATTTACAGTTATAATAAAAACAGGACCTGGCAAAAATGGTGATTTTAAAAGTGGTTTGTTAATGTTGTAAAAGTTTAATGTTTTTTTAAAATTACTATTAATTTACTGGAATATAATAATTAAATTTATCAATGTATTTAAAGTTTTAAATTAAACAGGGTTAATAGTTTTTAGTACTTGAGTTCTTTTATTTCTAAAAGCGAATCCAAAGTGTTACGTGTACCGATTTGGAGTCGCAGAAACCATGCCGTTCACTATTCGCCAGAGTTCCTCGACTTAGCAACAGTATCCGAACTATCTGCCAGAATATTTTTGTAACTTTTATTTAATTGTCCATTAAACATGTAAAATAATTTCAATATTGTAAAATTATGTGGGTTGTTATTTTCCTTAGTTAATCTACTATCATACAACCCGCATGAAGGACGGGTACACAGCTAGTTTTTACTAATTAATTACACTTTTAAATATAATTACAACACAAGAAATAACCATCTGTATCAATATCCAGCACACCGATTGACTAAATTTGAAATAAGCCCTTTGTAAATGGGCCTCAAAACTTATAATAAAATCCCACAGACCCTTAAACGACTATCTGTTGGAAAATTCTCCAAACAAATTAAGTATATTTTACTCGAAAAGCTGTACTATAGCACAGATGAATTTTTAAATTACAATCTTCGGTTATCTTTTTTTAATATTGATTTACATATGTATATATACATTTTAGTTGTGAGTATAGTTTATATTTCTCTTGACAATGCACCTGTTTGCTTTACAAATTGTAATATGAAACGATAAGTGCAATAAAGAATATAATTTCATTTTATTTTATTTAAATCATATAATTCTTAAATTAACCAAGTAAAATACAAAGAATATATTATACCCAACAAAGAATTAAGAGTTAATAATTAGGGCTAGTAATATTATTATTTAATAAACATTATCAACAAAGTGCTAATGTATATTTTAAGTATTTTAATTTTAATCAACTTACATGTATACCTTTAGGTCATCTTCAGAGTCAATATTGACTGTCATATATATCGACTTTGAAGATGACTTTAAAGTACAAAACATGTAAGTTGTTTTAAATTAAAACCATGCACCACGACTGCATTATTTTAATTTTGGTTATTTTACATATCAAAAGGGTATGTTGTTAATAATGTTTACTAAAATAATATCCAATAATATATAGGCACTTAGATCCACCGTCAATCATAAAACACAGTACGGAAGCTGAAGTGAAGTGTAGTTTTAAACACTAGAAGCGATAGGTAAAGTCCAAATAAGTCAATAATAAAATGAATGTAAGAGTCCCATGTTGTAAGTACAATATTATTTGAAGAATTACTGTGATTTAGAATAACACTGGTGTTATTTTATCAAGGAGACTTTATCATGAAATTGTGTCGGTCAGTCTTTCATTTCACATCATTGATTGGAATGTTGCGTTACTATTCAGCTATTAGTTTGCATTCCAAACAGGTTTCAACAGCTGTTATTGGGGATGACTGTAATTAAACACACTGTTCTAGTTCAATACACAATCAAACCTTGACTACCTCAATTGAATCTGAATTTCCAAATCAAGCTCCCGATAGTAAACAGTCTGGGTTTTCCAATATGTTGTGGGTTGCTATTTATGACTGTAGGTTCAGCAAAGAATAAGTGATTAGAAGCAACTCAATTTTTTTTAACTGAACCGTTTTTATATATATTTAGAAAATAATTTCTTTATTAACATGATACGTGTTGTAACAACTAAAAGGATGAATAAAATAGTCTTACAACACTATAAAGTAAGTACAGTATGTCTTGTATGTAAGTACAGTATAACTGTAAATATACTTTATAGTGTTGTAAGACGTATTTTATTTATCCTGTATATTTTTAGCGAATTTCCCCTATAGGGAAGAAGCTATTACCGTAGGTCTCATGGTAAGACTTTAGTCCAAGACTATGATAACTTTTTGTTTGGAGGTCCCCATATGTCAAAAACACCATTCGTTCACATTTATATATATATGTGTGTGTCCGCAAGCACAATAACTCTCTTAAAAAAGGTCCGATCTTAATAAAATTTGGTACAAATGTGTAAAGCACCATTTATTAGAACGAGTTCGAAAACCAGATGAATCACACCATCCAAAAGGGAATTTTGGCAGGGTTTTGTACCCCCAAAATGGGGTTTTTGGGGTTTTCACATATCACATATAAATAAAATTGTAATTAATACCATTCAATTCAGCTTAAAATAACAAACAATTTGGTATTTTAATCATTAAGCTATATCAATTAGTTACTGAGATATTGAAAGTGCTAAACACAGTACGTTGTCTAATGCTATTCTTATGGAGAAAAATAAATTTTATATCTCGCTTATTTATGGATATAAACTGACGAAACTTGGTATATGGCTTCATCTGGTTGTGGTTTGTTGTTGTTTGCACAAAAAAACAAATTTTCAGTTATGGTTCCCGTAGCAGCAAACCTAGGTACTCGGTCCCCATGTTTTGGACTTAAGACTTTTGGAGAATAATTAAAATGTTATATATCGCTTATTTATAAATGTATATGAATGAAACTTGGTATGTGACTTAACTTAGATCAGTTCTATTGATATTTGCATAAAACCCCATTTTTTGTGTTCCTTGTTGCAGCAAACCTGCGTACTCATCCCTAATGTTATTCTTATGGAGAATAATTAAAATTGTATTTATCGCTTATTTGTGAATATATTTTTTTGGAATTTGGTATGCGACTTTATGTGGTATTAAGACATTGGAAATTCGCTGAGTACGCAGGTTTGCTGCGACGGGGGATATATTATTTTATTTTAAAATATTATTGCATGTCAAAGGAAAATTATTCTATCATCGAAACAAAAATTCCAACAACCAATATCTGACACAGTAGGAGAAATGTTTCATTCATACTAAAAAAGCTGTTTATGTAACACAGCTATATTCCTTTATTCATCAGCAGTATTGACAAAGACTGTCTTCCTTGATAACTGAGCGTACATAATATAAGGAAAGGAACTAGCAAGAATAGAAAAGGTGGGACACGATAAAGCAGCCAATTAACCTTTTAAAGAGCAAATTCCCGCGATTCCTGTGATGGCTGCTCATCAGCCCTCAAACAGGCTGCCTCCGCCCTACCCTCCTCCTAGGCTACTGACTAGCTATCTTGTTCATCAGCTGTGGATCATCGTTGTAGGGAACACAATCCATCCTATGCTGGCTAAACACATGGAGGAACAAAGGTGACTGGGAAGCTTGTTCGTCACATGACTACCCACTTGCATGTCATTTTCATTCGCTGAGCCCAATGTCAACCTCCAAGCTAGTATGGACTGGTCTTAAAGTCGTCCTATAACGGATATGACAAAAGATTTTGCATTGGATAGTAACTTTAAAATAAAATTTCATAGCCTAACAAACACTCTGCTTCGCTCAATATCAAGCAAGGTGTCATCTGACCTGTCAGGTTCCATCATGAGGGAGTCATGGTTGTCCAGAGTCACCGTGGGGTTGAGGTTGATGTCTCTAGGCCGACACTTGGGGAACAGTTTAGTGATCTGCTCTGAACTCCCGAGGTTGTCCAGCTTCAGGCTCACACTGGTCATGGCTGGCCTCGGTCCTGCAACAACATGCGAATGTCACAAACTGCAATACCAGCATGTCGAGAAAACATTTTCTCACCGCGGAAAACAGTAGCAAAAATTGTTGAACACAAATTAAAATGAAGAGGGATTAGAATTCAGGAGAAGAGTGTGATCCGTCCTTCCTCTTCAAGTTCCTTAATCACCACATTAACAGCCCGTGCCTACTTGAGAAGGTAAAATTGTGCATTCCCACCACCAGCAGCACCAGACAGCAGCACTTGTTTGAACTTGATCACGCTGGTAGCAACTACCTTCAACGAAGCTCCCCACCCCATCCCTAGACTGCTGAGACTTGGGAACAGCATGTGCAACAGTCAGGTGATTTCTTGCTGACAGCCTGGGAGATATTAAGCGCTCTGTGGTGGACTACTGATTGATCGAACATTCCCTTGGGCAACATGGACATTTTATTAATATTGTTGTTAACTTACACCATTTATATTGTTTATTTGAGTCTATATTTGTAATTATTATTTTGTCGTACTATTTTCTGTTTTTTGTTGGACATTTGATTATTTCGAACACTAGAGTCATGTTCTGTTAGTCATTGTTTTTTTGTTATTTCTAATTTGTTTTCTATTTTTACATCATTGTCTTTCATTGGCAATCTAATATGTGCTAATAATGTAAATTGGTATATGTAATTGGTGCAAATAATATCAAATGAATCACTGTTTATGAAGCTATCCTAATTATTGGAAACTTTACAATGTTGATTGCAGGCTCACAGCCGAATTTTAACCTACTTAGAATCATCAGAATGAAAATGTTGCCTACCTGCCTGAGATGAAAATGGAAATAGGAAGGATCAATCAGGCTACAACCCTCGGACAACAATGATAAACATGAGACTGTGAGCCTTGTAAACATTACAACAATTAGGAGTCCTTCATATTAGCCATCAAAGGTGTAGCTGTAATAAAATAAATATTTATGGGTGGCAAAATTATGATTTTACTGTCTTTTTGTTTGTCAATACGCCTTTCAGATTTTGACACTTTTTTCAACCACGCCAATAAGGATTAAAAATCAGTGAGCAATTAATTGGAAGTGAACCTGAACATTATTTGAAAAAATAACAAAACCAATATACATTAATACATTTTTTTAAAATTGGCTTGACAGATTATTTGTATAGCTTTGAATTTCAATACAGTCAAAAGAAATGGTATAAAACAAATTGCAATCTACCGTGCATGCCAAGGATTCCAAAAATATTAACAAATTAGCAAGTTTATAGGATGACTGATTAAACTTTTGTTTTTTAAGGTGTAATATGTACAGAAGAGGCTTGATTGCCAGAATACTGACTTGGTGAATGTTCATTGACACCACCCACCAAGAAACTACCAATCAAACGTAATGGTGTTCAATAGTTCTGCTCGATAAAAACCTTGAATTAAAAAATAATAAAAAATCACTTCGTCTAATTAAAAAAAGTAAGCAAGGATTATGTTCCTCTTACTTCCTTCTTAAGGGGTGCACAAACCTGAGCGGTACGGCGCAGCGGTAGCGGTGCGATATTAGCACGGTGATATAGTACCATGGAAGTAAACGGGAGCGTTCACACTGGAGCGGTGGAGGAATACCGCCTGTGCCACCGCACCGCCAAGATGCGGCATGTTCCATTTCATTAACCGGCGGTGACAGCGGTGCGATGAGCCTGGCTTCAAAACATTCCCCTTATACATAATAATATTTTTATTTGTTATTTTATATCCTTCAAATATGTAAGGCTTACAATTTTAGATATTTTTTACAGCTTTTGTATACAATTCCAAAAACGGTGTAAAAATCAGTATTATTTATATATATATATATCTAGATAATTCGTATAAGATACAATATTTTGTAGGGTTTATATACAATTGTATGTAAGGAATTGAGATTCTTCGAAAATGTTTAAAATAATAAATTGTTCATACAAACTTTTTTGATTAATATGCAGATTTTTTTTACTTTTGAATTTCCATTTTGAAATGATTTAATCTTTTCTTTTGTAATCTTGCATTGAAACTTTTCTCTTTCAAACATTGTTTTTTTATTTGTTGTCTTCACATTCCTTTGTTCTTTCCAAACAAAACTAATATAATTACTTCATAACTGTAGTTTATCCAATTTTTCCAAAAGTAATCTGCAAAATCGCTGAATTCACCCTGCCACCGATCAATTCACCATTGACCACTAAACCACTGAGGGTTCAATCACTAATTAGCTTAAGTAGATTGTCAAATCATGACATTGTCATTCTGGAAATAGTTTCTCGTATTGTCTCATTTTAGCATCAATATATAGTTGGTATTCACCAAGCTCTAACTGCCGTTTGTTGATGTCATGCACCTTGTCCATACTTTTGCGATCTTATTCTTCAGCTTCCAGCAAACCATTAATCTTCATCGTCGTCTGAAGAATACATATTTCAACGATATAACTAACAATACACCGCATTTGTCTACTGCACAGTGCACACTCATAAATGAGAAACGACTGCAGACTGCTGCCACCGCTGCGGTGCAGAACCGCTCTAGTGTGAACCCCCAGCGACATCGCCGAGGCGGTGATGGTTGATTGGGGGAGATAAAAATCGCACCACTACCGCCACTGCTCCAGTTTGTGCACCCTGAATGGCTAACAAGTTGCCGCTATCTCTGTCTACAGTATTTCAACTCATTCTTCCCATAAGTGGATAAACACAATTTTAAATTTATTTTTACTATCTTAATAAATAAAAATAATACTCAATACACTAATGATATGTGGCCATTTTCAAAGCTACACTTATGCAAATTTTAAAGATAACACAAAATTAATACTAATACACTGTAAAACAACTTTGTCCATATTCAAACTTATAATTTTAATTCTATAACCCATATATACTGTATATCATGAATAAATCAATAATTACAGTAGGTTAGTAAGCTAATTAAAAACAGTTCTAATACATCATATTAATATATAATACCCCCGTCGCAGCAAACCTGCGTACTCAGCGAATTTCCAATGCATAATATATGTCTTAATACCACATAAAGCCGCATACCAAGTTTCATAAAAATATATTCACATATAAGCGGTTTTTAATTATTCTTCATAAGAATAACATTGGTAATGAGTACGTAGGTTTGCTGAAATAAGGAACACAAACAATTGGTTTTTATGCAAATATAAATAGAATGTAACTAGGCGAAGCCACATACCAAGTTTCATCAATATTCAATCATAAATAATCGCTATGTAACATTTTAGTGATTCTCCATAAGAATAACATGGGGGCTGAGTAAGCAGGTTTGCTGCAACAAGGAACAGAAAACGGTTTTCCCATAAGATTAACATGGGAGATTTTATGAGTAGGTTTTTTGGATCTTCTCCGCAACCACTTAACCTAGGTTAATAATTCAAAATACCATATTATTTGTTTTTTTAAGCTCTATAACATGGTCGAAACCAAAATTAAGATTTTTAAAAATTTTAGGGTGAAAAATGCAAAAAACTGATTTTGGAAAATTTAAAAACCCCATAAACCCCCCTTCCCATGGTTCGATTTTTCTGGTTTTCGAACTTAAAGTCATGAATGTCATTTTACACATTTGAGCCAAATTTCATCGAAATCGGACGTTTTTTACTCAAGTTATCGCATTCATGGACACACACACACATATATATATATATATATATATACATATATATAAATTTGAAAGAATAGTGTTTTTGGCATCTGGGGACCTCAAAACAAAAAGTTATCATCGTCTCGGGCTTAAGTCTTACCATGAGACCTACGGTAATAGCTTCTTCCCTATAGGGGAAATTCGCTAAAAATGGGATGGTGTGTGTCAGTCTGCTTTTTCGTTCCTAAATCTCTCATGGACATTCACTTTTGTTTGAGCTGTAGAAAAGACAAACAGCTGATCTTGATTCGTAGTAGTTCCACGGGCTAACCACAGAATGCAGCACACATAACTGCTTAGTTTTTCTACTCTGAATTTCTTTCCCCATTGCGAAGCACGGGATTAGCAGCTAGTTATTTATAAAACATTAATGGACTTTTGTTAACAAGTCCAGAAGTCTAAGAGAATTAATTATTAATTGAGTTTAACTTAATGAACATCAGGTGTCATAAGTTTGTGGTCCGACAACAAATTTGGAAAGTGTTTTGCATTTGAAGAAATTTGCACATTTCTTACTACTCAAATGTAGATTTAACTTTGTTAAAGTTATAATAAATATGCTCACCTATTAATGTAAGTGGTTAAACTCCAAGGTTAGGATTATTTTTACAAATTTAATATTTTTAAAATAGTATAAAATGTCATCAAGGTTTAAGTATTTTAACTTATCTGGTTGTTGAAAAGTATTAGCATTATTTATTCATCCTATGGAATGGTTCCAATACACTCCATTTCAATAAATTATCTAAGATTATACATATCTATACATTATATAAGATTTGTGTTTGAGAATGCAAATTGTTAACCTTTTGAGCGCCATATGATAGGATATCGTTGCACATCTTTCCCAAAAATTTTGCCAGTTAGGGTTTGCAATGTGGTGTAACGCAATGTGTTCATAAGTAAGTATATGACCCATCAACTCCTGGTGCAGCATTTGTCCATTGTTTTTTCTTTTTGTGTTTTAGCCAAATTTATTTTTAACTAACCGTTTCGATGTGTCTCATGTGTGTTTTAAGTGTACAAATCAAATCAAATAGTCCTTTATTGCAAATGTTTGTTAACAAGACAACATCCATGAAGATGGACACTTTTTTCAAGTTCAGATTTGAAGATCACATCGGATCATTTGACGGAACAGTATTTCAAAGCTTTTATTTTGAAAACTGGTTACTTCAGTATTGATTCACGTACTTTATATACAAATATTTCATGGGGTACTTGTTTGGATGCAGAGTCTTCTTGTAGCAAAAGAAACATGTAAGAATTTTTATATACAGGGAAATAGTGTTAATCACAAGTCCTACTTTGCTAATTACAATATAACAACCTTGCATTTTCATTTTCCAACATTTAATTTATGTAAGAGAAAATATAAGAAGTTTTGTAAGTTTTCATGCAACATAACTACCAAACAAGACAGGTGCAAGAGTAACCCACCATAAGATTAGAAAAATAGGATAAGAGCCAAAATTAATTGCAACCTAAATTCTGTAACAAACTTCTCACCATTTTAGTGTTTTATCCTGGAAATGAATTTTAAAGTGGAAGGTACTATTAGTTAGTTTGGTCGAAAACATGGTACTCCTTTTATACTTTAAGTATTGAAATTTAATGTATAAAATGTTGTACAGCCAATAGTATTGTATATGAGTTTCTGAAAAAAAAACTACAATAAACATATATTTTGATTCCGATTCTTGGATTAGCAGTGCAGACTTGTGTGGTAAGGGGGGAAGGCGGTGGGCGAGTGTTTAGTATAATGAGAGACAGTCAGAGTGGGGGGAGGGGTGAGACCAGTGGGTGGGAGGGGTGGGGGGGACTTATCAAGCAGCAACAGGCCTCTAGGTGTCACAGTTGGGGCTGATGGCAAGCTCTTCTCCTCCATATTGTTCGCATTCACCCTGATTCAGATAGCTGCCCTGTACCGTTACGTTCCACACAATTTAAAAACAGATAAATAATTACTTTAAAAAGAGCATAATCATCAGAACGATAAGGTATAGAATTTTAGAGCGTGTATTTATGTATGCCTTATAAGATTAGTATGTAAACAAATGTTTACAAAGAGAAACTCTGCATGTAATAGATCTCACTCGCAGTGACACTGGTGTGGTTGATTTTGCAACTGGTCCTGTTCAAAATTAGACACTTGATTATATGTGTAAATAAATCAAAATCAATAGCCTTGTACCATCTTTTAGCGAATTTCCCCTATAGGGAAGAAGCTATTACTGTAGTCGGCATGGTAAGACCTAGGCCCGGGAGCATGATAACTTTTCATTTTGAGGTCCCCAGACCCCAAAAACACCATTCGTTCAAAACTGTGTCTGTGAGCACGATAACTCTCGTAAATCGTAAATCGTATTGTCCAATTTTGATGAAATTTGGTACACAGGTGTAAAGCAACATTTATGACTTGAAGTTCGAAAACCAGACGGATTGATCTATCCGAAGGGGTATTTTGAGGGGGTTTTGTACCCCAAAAATGGGTTTTTTGAGATTTTTACATATAATCTATGAAAAGACAAATTTTATTTTTCCCCATTGGATTCAGCTTAAAAAAATACACAATTTGGTGTTTTGATCATTGCTCTACGTCAACTGGTTGCGGAGGTATTAAAATTGCTAAACACAGTACGTTGTCCAAGTTATTCTTACGGAGAATAAGAATTATTTTATATCTCGCTTATTTATGAACGTATACTGACCAAACTTCGTATATGGCTTCATCTGGTTGTGGTCTATTGCCTTTAGCACAAAACAAATGTTTACCGATGGTTCCCGTAGCAGCAAACCTACGTACTCAGCCGCCATGTTATTTTATGGAGAATAATTCAAATGTAATAAATCGTTTATTTATGATTGTATATTGATGAAAATTGGTATGTGGCTTTATGTGGTATTAAAGATACATAGATATATTGGATATTCGCTTAGTACGCAGGTTTGCTGCTACGGGGGTATTATGTATATTTACTATCTTGTGTTTCAGTACAGCGTTAGTGTAAATACATAGTTTTAAATGTTTTAAGACCATTTTTTTTATTACATCCCGTTTGTTTAAAAATGTCTTTGTGGCAAAACAGGTATATTTTTTTGGGTAATCACCTCGTAATTGCCTGATCCTAATTACGATAAAAAAGAGTAGGTATCGTAACTTTTATAGTATACAAGTTAAGAGAACGTTTATAAGGATACTATTGTACTTAAGATTTAAGTTTACTTTCAGTTAAGGATCTAGAGAGATGCTCAGCGATTCTTCAAAATCGACACAAGGGAAAATCACACATTACATTGTAACATTATCAGGATGAAGTAGGCGGATATCTCAAAACCATTTTTAAACGTTCTAAATATCAAAATCGAGGAGACTCACAAATCCTGAAATGTGGGAAGGACTGAAAAAACTTTGCTTAATAAATCAAGATTTGTTTAGTTTGACACGACAGGAAGTGGATATAAAACGGCCAAAAATAGTGTGACTTGCTATGTGTTACCTGTGGCACAAGAAACCGTACTCAATCAACACAGTGTACAATTTAAAGCAGGGGTTTTAGCGAATTTCCCCTATAGGGAAGAAGCTATTACCGTAGGTCTCATGGTAAGACTTAAGCCCGAGACCATGATAACTTTTCATTTTGAGGTCCCCAGGTGCCAAAAACACCATTCGTTCAAATTTTTATATATGTATATATATATATATTTATATATATATATATATTTATATATATATATATATATGTGTCCGTAAGCACGATAACTCTCGTAAAAAAGGTCCGATCTTAATGAAATTTGGTACAAATGTGTAAAGTACCATTTATTTGAACAAGTTCGAAAACCAGATGAATCGCACCATCCGAAGGGGGGTTTTTGGGGGGTTTGGTACCCCAAAAATGTGTTTTTTGGGGTTTTCACATGTAATTTTAATTTAAATCAAATTTTAATTTATACCATTGAATTCAGCTTAAAAAAACAAACAATTTGGTATTTTGATAATTGCTCTACGTCAATTGGTTACCGAGATATTGAAAGTGCTAAACACAGTACGTTGTCTAATGTTATTCTTATGGAGAAAAAGAAAAAATATATATCTCGCTTATTTATGAACATAAACTGGCAAAATTTGGTATATGGCTTGATATGGTTATGGTTTATTGTTGTTTGCACAAAAAAACAATTTTTCGCCTATGGTTCCTGTAGCAGCAAACCTAGGTACTTGGTCCCCATGTTATTCTTATGGAAAATACTTAAAATGTTATATATCGCTTATTTATGAATGTATATGGATGAAACTTGGTATGTGACTTCACTAAGATGAGTTCTATTGATATTTGCATAAAAACCCATTATTTTGCATGCCTTGTTGCAGCAAACCTGCGTACTCATCCCCAATGTTATTCTTATGGAGAATAATTAATATTTTAAATATCGCTTGTTTGTGAATACATTTCTTATGAATCCTGTTAAGTGTTATGTTTATATATTCATTGAAAATTCGCTGAGTATGCAGGTTTGCTGCGACGGGTGTATTTTTGAAGTAAACTATTCAACCTTAACCGAGATGGAGATGACACATTATTTAACAGATTGTGTTATATCCATTGACACTTAGTGAGCTCATGAGATAGCACAGATAGTAATTTAATCAAAATCACACCGATAATTTTATTTATTATTTATATTAATAACATCTCAAAATTAATGTTAAATGGCATACCATTTTTATTTGCTGAAGACACTTTAATTTTCGAAAGTGGTTCAAACTAAGAAGAAGTTCGTACATCGGCGATGAATGATCTGATGACACTCAAAAAGTAATTTGACCAGAATGTACCACTACACGTCGAAGACAAAATTCATGCCGATATCCTTAAGGGATACTACAGAATTACCATTTGTAAAACTGTACTATCTACTCTTGCGGCAACGCTTTGAGTACTGGCTGTCCATGTGGTAGTATTGAAAAAGTGAATTCTTACAAATATCTTGGAGTTGTGTTTGACCATCAAATTTTTGACTTTAAAATTGCGGAAATTTGTTTTTGCGTTTAGACAGTTAGAGAAGTTTTAGATGAAAACGAGGTACAGTTAGCATACTATGCCTATATTCAATCATTACTCTCCTTTGGAATAATAATATGGGGCAGTTAGTTTTCTACTGTTCTTCAACCTCTTTAATCTCAAAAAACTAATTATTAAGGTTTGATTTAATAAAGGCATGTGATAATACTATTTTATGATGTTTCCTTGCTCAGTGTAAGACAGTTATTTATAAAGAACCTGTTGATTGAAATATAATAAACCTACTGAAATGTAATGTCGGATTCACAATGTGATCATGTTTTTGATTCTCCTTCAACTGCTATATTTAAAAAGCGGATCACTGCATGGTTATTGCAATTAGGGATATCGAGGTCCGAGTTGATTATCAGCAGAGTACAGGCGGACCTGATCCTACTATCTCTTATCTTGCCCTCCCCTCCCCCCGCCCCACAGTCCTCAAGCTCTCATACAAATAGAGTACTCCTGCTTCAACTTCATCCGTCACAGTTTCAAATAAAACGTTGTTTTTTTATTGTTTTTCCTCACTTCAACTCTGTGTATCGACGAACTCTTTTTCCTCTTTTTACTAAGTTTTAATAGTAGTTCATCTTTAAAGATCAAAATAATTTCATCAACATTTAATTTAACCTTAGGTTGACATCATATAACGGCCTGAGCCTATGCACAAGCAATCTGCCCAGTAGGCTTATTTCCCTGGTTATTTTTATATAATTGTTCACACTAGCTGATATATGTTAATATATTGTATCTTAATATTAGTATTATATTAGTTAAGTAAGTTAACATGAATTTTTTGAACAATTTGTGATTATGTATTTTCTTGGAAATAAATGATTTTGAATTTGAATTAATAAACTGCACTTCTAATACGGCAGGACTGCGTAGGCAGTCTGCGTAGACCGTAGGGTCCTCATAGGGCAAATGGGTTTAAAATTAATTTTGAAAATGAACAAACTTTCCTCTTGAATTTTTAATCATATTCAGAAAAATTAAAGTATTAAAGTTTCTTTAAAATACGCAACATTCATGTTTATTCATGGGAAAGACAAACCTTCCTGAAGATGAAAGGACAGTTCATAAATATTCTTTCTATATAACATGAAAATATAATTTAGACACTTAAACATGCATGAGTAAAGTTTGAGCCAAGCCTCCCCTCTACCAACTGCATGAGGTTTATAGTTAATATAACAAATTGCCCATGCACAGCTTGCACATTGAAACACCTGATTGGAGTTAGTTGAACGTGTCACTGTAAGATGGTGCCACCAGTACGTTGACAAATAAATAAGTAAGAATCACCCATTAAATTGTCGCTCTTATTGTTTTTGATTGTTTGTTATTTTTTTGCATTTAGCGGTAAAGGTAAATTTCAAAGTGATGACTTAATTATTGGTTTTGATGAAATATCAAGGGAGATATGGTCTACCGACAAAAAATACTCTTGAGAAATAATACATAAAGATATTTACTACAAACAGCAGTGACAAATGTATACTCCTTTACTGAAGGCTCTTATGTTGAAAGGATCATTAAAAATGTATGAAGTACATTTTGTATTATGAAAGGAATTTAATATTCAACCACTTGCAACTGAACTCGTAAGCAGTTCTGAGGCCTGACAACTTTCCTCCATTAAATGTTTCTGGTAGTTTGAATATCTAAAGTGGTCCGGATTGATACCAGTTCAATCCTCTCTGGGGGCAGAGCTGAATACTCGCTATAAATAAGTTACTGTCATATTTAATTGTATTTTTTATTAATTCATATTGACACATTTACTCTTTGTAGGCCAATTAATATTTAATTTGATAGATAAAACAGTCCCACAAACAGGCGTTATTTAAATTTCACAGTAATTGCTATTAGCCTAAATTACAATGCTCTAACATATAACAGCATATATTTTAAGGTGAAGATTATTAAATGATGAAAGGTGTGGAGAACGTTTAACACCGTTAACAATAAGAAGGGGGCTGACTTATTTTAACATTGGCCATTAACAGTGAATGATCAATATCAACTGACAGATGTCAAGTTGTTGTGTATTTTATTCTAATAAATTAACATTGCAGGTGTGTGTTTTCACTATACACTAAATTACAAACATTCCTGGCAATTTTTGTACCCTTGCAAAGACACTGGCATTTTTTATATGACCCAAAAAAAAAACTCTGCAAATCAAACTATTAAACAAAAGGGGAAGAGGGCGCCCACATCTGAGAAAGCAGGATAGAGTGGAAAATGACTTATCGACCATGAATGTAATGTAGAGGAAGAAAGTCATTACAAGAGGAAGAACACTACAAAAGCTCAAGCCGACAGTCAGTCTTGGCGGATAGTAAGGTGCTTATAATCACAATAAATGATATATAGCAAAATACATAGAAAAAGTTTTATCGTTAAGCGAATTTACATTCTAATTATAATGTAGATGCCTAAAATTGGGCCATTGAGAGATTCCAAGAAAACTAATTTAAGCAATTAAAAGCTTTTCAAGCATTTTGCAAGACCCAGTCTGCTCATGTAACGTTAATTATTAGATCTGATTATGTGACATTGAGCTTACGTCACCACTCCACCGAGGGTTGGTTACAAAGCCTTCCCTCCAGTGGTGATTGTGGCAATTGCCCAAGCCTCCGTCTCTATTCAACAAACGTGTTTATTGAGACAGCACTACTGGGTTCATATTGAGTGAGGCATTAATTTCATTCTGATTACAAGAATATCTTGATGTTTGTAACTGCAGCTTTGAAACAACGAGTCTGTATTGCATAAGAAAATAATTAAGTTGACAAGCAGTATGACTGAAGTGCCTCACTCATAGATTCCACAGTGTTTAGACCCTGAGATCCTCAACAATAGCCTAATTGTTTATATCTGAAACCGTTGATAAATCCGCAAACCTGGAGTTGAGCATTCTTTTTTGTTAAATTTAAATAAATTAACTACTACTCCTAGTAGGTATTTAAACTAAATTGTTATATGTTGTGCTTTGGTTCTATAATATGTGTAATAGTAAGTTTTTATATACAGAGTTTTTCCAAAATATTTATGTAACATCCAGATAACCAAATGTCTACATATCATAACCAATTTAATCCCAAATGAATTCTGATAATTACAAATTCTGTTGTTCTATTCAAATAGTGATAGCCAAAAAACAAACTGTAATTAATTCAACGTTTTCTAGATCATATTTACTACACACATTAATATATATTAAAAACTATTAGCCCCATTCATAACGTTAGTAGTAAAAAACGACTGAGATAGTAGAAAATAAGGTAATAGTAAGTAAGGTTTAATGTTTAATGGAAGTGTCATATACAAAATAAAATAAACCACCAGATAAATGTTAATGAATAAATTGATTAACAAGGATTAGAATAATCCCCTCTAATTTACACAGGCCTTGTAATAGTACTCTAATCCTGGCCATTATATCAGAATGGGGTGGGGGAGCGGTAACTGTCTTCTGTGAAGTAGCGAAAGCGAGCACAGGCAACATCTGAGGAGGAAGATTGTTTAGCGAAAGAAATAAGAAAGGAATATATACAAATAAATTAGTCTGTAGCACCAAATGTTGTAACTTGGTCAGTTTACATCTACTTTACTATTACAGGGAGTAAACGTTACTGCCAATTGACAAATCCTAACTAACGTTTTACATACATTTTAAACTTTACTCCATACAAATATGAAAAAAATATTATCCTAAATATACCGCCGAATGCAACCAATCATTTTTTCTAATAAAGTAGAAGACTGATTTTATTATTTTGCAAGTGTAACTTTAAATTGGAATACAAATTTGTAAACAAAATATAACTAGGCTTAGAGACTCGCTTATTTTGTAATGTACGTTTATTTTGTAAGAATTAGTAACTGTTAACTCATTTCAGTTTGTCTTCATGTGTTCCATTTTAACAACCATCCTGTGAACACTAGTACTCAAAGTACTAGTTGATTACCATTCTGCGTTTTTGTATAAATCAATTCAGTATTAAACTAATACTTTAACAGCTTCAGTTTTACACTTGGAAATATTTTATTGCCAATCATCCAATTTTATGGATGGTTCATTAGATTTTTTAAGAAACAAATTATATTTTATTAGGTTAAGCCAATCTATTTACTGTCTTTGATATAAATAATTTACTTCAACTAACACAATTTATAATTTGATGTAGAATGTTAATAGTGCTGATTAAATAAGATTAGCAAGGGAAAGCTATCTGCAACGTAGGGTCACCTGCATAAAATACAAGTGACAAGATACACACGGCCAGACAAGTCAGTAACTGGCTTAGCCATTATGCTGCCCTCTGTCTCCATTACACCTGTTATCCTTTACAACGAAGCATCCTCCCTCAGGGATAATCTGGTGTGTTAACTAACTCGACACTTAATTTTTCATACAATTTTCTCCTAGATCTACCGAGTCTGACGACAACACTGAATTTCATGTTGGGTTTCAAAAGTTAGATTCAGATTATGTATCTTCCAGTCAGTGTCAAACTGAAATAGTGGCAAAATTGATTGCATTAGGGCTAACTGATGAAATAGAAAATAAGCAAACATTAATGTATTTCCATATTATAGGAATTCAAAATAATGTGTTAAAACTGAGAGTAATTTGAATCAAACTCCTCCTAAAATGCAAGTTAGACTACCTATATTCAAGATTTTTATTTGTCTATAAGGCATACAAAATGTGACGCATGAGACTTTGTCAAGAACTTAATGCTTATATAAATAAAACTAACATTCAAAAACTCACATAATATAATAAACAGTGTGCATATAGTCAAAGTAGAATAGTCAATAATGTAGGTTAAACATGTTTAAATTACAACTATAAACTATCAGAATAAATAACAACACAAGCAATAAATAATATAAAATCTAAAATATCCACAACAATTAACCTAATAAATTGCTGATATCAAATAATTTTATCAACAACAAGTTTAACTTCTTACGGGTCCATTATTAACAGTGACTAGACAAGGATAATAAAATAAATCAACATTAGTAACAATTGTTTAAAATAAATATTTAAAATAACGACTGCATGAAAATAAACAAATAAAAACAATGAAACCAACCAGAACTGCAATTATTTTAATAATATTTCTAAATCATTTTTGTTCCATTCTAGAAACTCATTGACTGAGTAAAAAGCTTTTTCTTTCAACCACTTTTCCATAATTATCTTAAACTTTCTAATCTCAATATTCAGAGCACTTTCAGGCAGCATGTTGACAATTTTTATCTCCATGCAGATTATGTTTTTATTAGTCTTTTCAAGACTTATTTGTTTTACCTATAATTTGTAATTGTGCCTTGTACTGTAGTCATTAAAATCAGATCGATGACTATACTGGTGCAGGTTATCTTTTATGTTTGAAAATTTGTTAAGTTTTCTTAACAATCATTGCAAATCACTTGAAGCAGCTTGCTCGCTTGATAACAGTTTAGCTAATGCTCTGCAAAAAGGAATGGTGAATTGACCCAAGTTTTGCCAAACAAGTGAGTTTGTAAGTACAATAACAAGTTTACACCTCTTATGACACAGCTACCACCCCGCAATATTCATCTGTTAACCAATTCACAAGACAGATATACCTTCTTATACTGTAACAATAAGGATTACGTAATCTATCGCTGTCCACAATTTACTGCTTTACCCATTGCACAACACAAGGAATTCATTTTAACCAAACAAGCATGTTTTAACTGTTCGCCCCATGGACATTCTTCCAAGTCATGTAACTCAAAAAAATTTTGCAAAATACGTTCCAAACGCCATCACACAATGCTTCATGACTCATCGCATACGTTTTCAGCTGCACTGCCCACTTTGAAACCCAGTGTAGTACATTACACAGGACAGACTTCCTCATTCCTCAATTCTCAAACCACTTCCGCTTTTGTACCCATGTTCTACTCTTGTAGGTACTTTAACATCTACCACCCTTCTTGGTACTGCTGCTATCCAGATTAGGGATTCAAATGGAATCTTCCACACCATCACACCATACCACCTGGCTCACAAGTAACTTTCATTACAGATGAGTGTGCCAATAAATTATCTTTACCTCGTAAAAGCAATGAAACTTCAATTATAGGAATATCTCAGCCCACTATAAAGGCCTCTAATGAATCAATAGATTGCTGTATTAAAATAATATTTCCTATAAAACCTAAATATTTCATACCACATCATGAAGTATTCAAAATGTCACAAGAAGGAAAAAATAACCACTATTCTACCTGGTCCAGATAGTATTCCCCGAGTAGCAAAACTGTGGACAAGTCAAGAAGAATTCATCCGTCCAATTGTGAAGTTATGCCCTTTGTCTGTAAATGATGTTTAAAATCAATGATAAGTAACAAGAAACTATAAGAAATACTTTTAAGTTTTTGGCGGGCGGTATGTTTGGTGCAGTTGTCACCTGATACTAATCCACATGACTGTTTTCTTTATTATTTCCAATCATGTGAGCTTTTATTTATTTTTTATGTTTCTTTTCCATTAAAAACCGAATTTGTTACTTATAAGTTTGTTCTTTCAATATTTCTTAAATTAATTCACCTACAACGCATCACCGCGTCAAAAAGTTAGTATTGACATTGATTTTGTATACAGAATAGATATTTTGAAGCCTGGAAAACAGATCAGCTGGTCCACTGGTCAGCCAACTGTATCAGCTACTGGCCGAAACGAAAATAACAATCCCGTTCTTCAGTTTAAAAACATCCCGTTTTATCCCGTTAAATGACCTTAAAAAATCCCTTTTATCCCGCTTTTAATCTCAGAACATTATTATGGTTCCCGCTCACAGCATCAAATAGTTTTCTACTTATTTTTACAAGCTGTACTCTTCTAATTCTGTGTTTATTTTCTTTAAATACAACTTCAGGATATTATACTAAACGTTATTAATTGTGATGATGGTTTTTGAAACTAATTATTGGTTGAAAGAAATATATAACTAATGTAATATATAAAGTTTTAGTACATCAAAATAATTAACACCATCTAACTTAAGCCCATGTTTTAATGTAAACAAAAACGTTTTTAAATTCCCATACTTTTTATAGAGGATGTTTTATGTTATTTCTCGTTTTATAGTAACATTTTAGAAATACTGCTATTTTTCCCAAGTCTATGGGGTCAAGACCATTAATTTGAGCCCTCTCCCATTATCCTGCGATTTGCCAAACTCCCACAATTTTGACTTAAAAATTTTGCTTACAAAATTATATATAAAGATGGTAAAGGTTCATATTTGTGAAAGTAGAATGGTATGTTGATAAAGTCAAATTTCTTTAAAATCGATTACAACAGAACCACTCAGCTTGAGTGTAAGAAAATTCAAAAAGTAATTATAAAGAGTAACTTCAACAATTAAATTATCTTCACATAATGATAAGTTCTAACGGTGGTTAGGATGGGTGGATGTTTCCTAATCCTCTGAAATGTGTATTTTTTCTAATAGTAAAATATTCAGTTTCAGAAAAGGTCAGTTACAAAAGAAGAAATTAATATATGGTTATTGCTAATTGACTGGCTCAATGATAACCAATGACCCACTGGGTGGTTTGTATTGAGTTGCACTGAAATCTCATTACCTCAAATTCAGGACGGTGCGATAAATTTGTCGAGCTGATGAATAGCACTGGAGGGACCTAGCCATTGAACACCTTGTCCACATCAGTTAACAATGTTGTCGCAATTGCTTTTTTCGGTTACGGAAACATCATTTTGGTAAAAGGAAACAAAAAGAAAACAAGCAAACGATGGTTTAACATTGTTACCTCCGGTTTCATTGACCCAACTAATAAAATAACGAGATCGCACGTAGCACGCTGACGTGAGGGAAGTGAATTTCCGCATTAAAACCTTAAAAAGATCAAATAAATGGTTTAAACCAACACTGGTTACATTTTTTGCAAATTGAAAATTTTTAATATTTGGCTGTTTTGATGCTCCTGGTTATATTTAAATTCACTAGTAGGATGCCAATGTTGTACATTATAAAGTTAGAAGGAGATATTGTCGGGATAACAAGTTGGTATAGGGGTATGGGGGTGATAAATCTATATTAAGATATGAAAAACAGCCTTTTCCAGTGTAAAATCCCCATAAGACAACGTACTGTATTTTGACAATTAAAATTTTCTTTAATAACTCGGTAAGTGTTTGTGCTAAAATGATGAGGGAGGGCTTAATATCCTAGGCTTTTTACATACAATAAGTTAATGTGCAATAAGTGTACGTTTGAGGCTTTTCTGACCATTTTTGGACCCAAAAACTCAAAATTTGTAAACTTAAAATCCACAAAAAGGGGGTTGGAGTTTTCCGATTGTTTTGCCCAACGAACTTGTCTAACTGATTATAAAAAGGAATGTCTCTACCAAATTTGAAGTAAATTGGACAAAAATTGTGACCGCTAGAGTGTAAATATATATATATATATATATATATATATATATAGTTTTTAGAGACTCCACAAAACGTGTCCAGGGGGCCACGTTAGGAACTTCTATGGTGGTCCCGGGCTTAAGTCTCACCGTGCGGGTCATGCTAATAGTTCACTTTTCCACAGGAAATTCACTAATAACCTAACAAAAACTTTCGTAAAAATAGCTCACTGAAACCACTAAGTTTCAAAACAAGAAAACATTGTTTTATTATTACTTATTTTATGAACAGATATATTGATACAGTACAAACTCAACAGTTTATAAACTAACATATATCTTATATTCAGTATTTTTTTAGTGAAGCAATATTCACAATACATCTAATTTGAATGAGAAACATTTGCTTTCTGCACACCCATTTTCTTTTATTTGTAGAACAATTAACACTAAAAACTATAAATGAGTACCATTTAAAGTTTTTACAACAAAAATGCAGTTCTGAATCGTTCCAGTTCGCAATCAAGTATTCCAGTTTCAATAAGCTGCACAATTTTATCTTGTATTTTTATAAAGTACAGACAATAACCATCGACTATACACACTACGTGTGTAATGATATAACCAAGCATTTTACTATTTACTCCCAAAACCTTAAAAACTTTGTTTAAAGCAACACTGTTGTTCTTTTTATCACAAAATTTGAATAGTACAAATTTGTTACCACTAATGAACGAATGGTGGACGCCATTGAATGGTTTGTCACCCGAGAATGTTTGATAAGATTTTAATGCAACAGCTTATGCAAAGTTGGCCAAGTTCCGCCCGAGTGACAACGCAGGTGTGGCAAGTTGCAAGACCATCTCCCGCCATCACATGCAGGCCGCAGACCAACTTTCCTCTACCGACCGCATCCTCCCAAACTTCCAACACTTAATGGCCCTTTCATAACTACATTAGTTGACTTTATTTTGTAATAATGCTTCATGTGGAATCGTTCGAAGGTGAATGTCAAATATGTCATTAAAGGTGGTAGACAGTAAAGCATTCTTGTTTGACTGGTATAAAGAATGATAATCCTTTCAATAAATGTTGGTTTGGATTATCAGTATTTAAATTATTAAATTGTTATTATGAAATTTAAACTTTTGCCTGTATTTTTTACAATAACAATTCACAGGCTCACTTGGATAAAATTTATATGTGCTTGCATTCTAGCGGTCACATTTTTGGTCCGATTTACTTCAAATTTCGTAGGGACGTTCCTTTCTGTAGTCAGTTAGACAAGTTCGTTGGGCAAAACAACTATAAAACTCTAAACCCCTTTTTTGGGGATTAATCTTTCAAATTTTGAGTTTTTGGGGTCAAAAAGGGTCAGAAAAGCCCCGGATGTAAAATTAATGCACCGCATGTAAAAAGATGGGAATTAGTGAGGCGAAAGTTTTAAGCCTTCTCTCGTCATTCTAGCATAAGTATTTACCGAGTTATTAAAGAAAATGTGTTTTGAGTAAACACAGTACGTTATCTTGTGGGGGTTTTACATTAGAAAAGCCTGTTATTCCTTTGTTAGAGTACTTTTATCATCCCCAGCAACTCACGCCTACTTTCAAGCCTGTCTGGGCCTTCTCCTAACATTATAATGCGCAAAATTGTATTCCCAGCTTTGCAGGTAAATGAAACCAGGAGCATCAGAACAGCCAAAAAATAAATGTTTTCAGATTTCAATACAAATTGGAATAAATGTATGTTTTTACACTGATTTTAAGTTTTAAAAGTTTGTTATGTGGAAATTCACTTCCCTCACGTCAGCGTGCTGCGTGCGAACTCCTTTTACTTTATATCAACTACATTAAAGTAAACTTGAAAAACCAGAAATATTATTGCATGTAATTTGATTGAAAGTGATAAAATTATGTCTTGACAACCTGTACTGATTTCATACTAACAATCTGGGAAGGAGCTAGACAGATTTTAGATTATGTGGCATAGCACTGGTATTTTCCTCAAATATTTCACAGGTAATCACTAAAAAGTGTGTCAAACGTTAAAATACAATTTCAAAAAAAGTTAAGAAAATAATGATTTATTAATGCTTTAACTCAGTTTTAAACTTGAGCTGGATAGAAGAAAGCAGAAAACTGAGTGGCTACTTTTTAAATTTAAACGTTTTGTTTATATTTTGCTCAATCTTAAATAGTACAACACATCATGTAATATAGCTACAGGGCTCAGATTAATTAATTTTGTTCCGATCTTAGTACTAATGAAGTATGAAGAAAAAATTTTGAATTTTAACTTAAGACAAAATTATTAATTATTGCACTAATAAATTTGTAATGAAAACTGGTTCATTTAACTGATAACATTATCATCCACAATGTATAAATTAAGTTTCTTAAATTAGTTTAGACTCTTTCGTCACTAAATTGACATTTAAACTCAGTTTAGCGGTGTCGGCCCTGCGGTTGATTCTAGTTACAGCTAGTTAATGACAGATGCAAATGCGAGTTAGCCAGAAGGAAACAGTGGGGTGAATTCAATCACTGTGGTCAGTACGGCCGCTTGACCCTTGTTTCCGCCATCGAATGACTATCGACTGGCAATTTCCTATGGCCCAGAATCACTCGCACATTCTAGTGTCATGACTAGTTTCGACATGTACTAAATTACTATGAGGACAAACTATGAATTACTATATGAAGACAAACATTCAGTAATGTTAAATCTTAAACAGAAAATGTCTGTATTCTATTTTGTGAAGGATCGATACTGGATCCAGCTGCCATTGGTCATTGGGCTATTAGTAAATGATCCTGGTTAAAGAATCAGTCGGTCTTAGTCAGTGGCTACACAAGGCATCTCACCCATTCTACACTCATTCATTCATATTCACCTTAAAATACACCCTAGTTGTGTCGGTGTCTTAGACAATGATTTAATGATTTGAAACAGAAATTATGCCATAATACACAACTAAAACAACTAAATTATGCCCCATTGATAAAACAACTCTCCTAAAAAAATTACCATCATACTTCTGCTTAAAAATTTACAATAATTTCCCCGAACCACATTAAAAATAAATCCTGATTCCAAAAGTTTTAAAAAGCCCGCTACTGATTTCAGGCCTGTTTCTACAGAGACTCTGAGTGTCTTGTCTGCAATTGTCAGGCTGGCTAATCGCAAGGATTTGTTATGGGCAGTTTCTTCGCCTGGTAGCTAGTTTTACTTCCAGGTCTATTCTTTCTTACTTGTCTATTGTCTATTGTCGACTGTCATTACAGTACAGTTTGTACTAATTTAATTTTGTCTTACCTGATTATTTAATTTTGTCTTACCTGATTATTTAATTTTCTCTTATCTTATTACATATTTCTGAATAGTTTTAGAGTTCCTTAACCCGGGAACACTCGATTATAACATTGATATCATGATAAAGTATCAATATATTATTTTCTTCTGAGCAAAGTTTAGCCCCCAGGCACTTTAGTATAATACTCTCAGCAAATCGACTTTGCTACCACTGCGCCTCCAACCGTTGTGATAAGGTAAAGATGTCCCAGAGTTGCTTAAGCTCTTCCTGTGTAGTTACTTGGTGTTAACACTTGGGTGGACTTAGCAAGAACATCCTTCTACTGCTCCAAGTTTGAAAAGCTATAGCAACTACATGTGTAGCTATGAAGCTTATTCTTGTTTTAGCGAATTTACTCTATAGGGAAGAAGCTATTACCGTAGTCGGCATGGTAAGACCTAGGCCCGGGACCGAGATAACTTTTCGCTTTGAGGTCCCCATTACCAAAAACACCATCCGTTCACAACTATATATGTGTGTGTGTGTGTGTGTGTGTGTGTGTGTGTGTCCGTGGGTGCAATAACTCTCGTAAAAATGGTCCGATTTTGATGAAATATGGTACAAACGTGTAAAGCAACATCTATGACTTTAAGTTTGAAAAACAGCCAGATCGCTCTATCCAAAGGGGTATTTTGGCGGGGTTTTGTACCCAAAATATGGGTTTTTTGAGTTTTTTACATGTAATACTTCAGTTAATCAAATTTTAGCTTTCACCATTGCATTCAGCTAAAAAACTAAACTATTTGGTGTTTTGATCATTGATCTACGTCAATTGGTTACATAGATATTGAAAGTGCTAAACACAGTAGGTTGTCCAATGCTTCTCTTATAGACAATAAGACAAATTGTATATCTCGCTTATTTATCAGTTTATCCTGATGAAACTTGGTATATCATGTCGTTGTGGTCTATTGCTATTTGCATAAAAAACTATATTTTACCGATAGTTCCTGTAGCAGCAAACCTACGTACTCAGCCCCTATGTTATTTTTATGGAGAGTAAGTAAAACGTTATCTCCATTAATTATGAACATAAATTAATAAAACTTGGTATGTGGTTTTACCCAATAGGATTATATTGATATTTGTATAAAAACCCTTTTTTTATGTTCCTTGTTTCAGAAAACCTGCATACTCAGCCGCCATGTTATTCTTACAGAGAATAATTAAAATTTCATAACTAGTTTATTTATGAATGTATAGTGATGAAACTGGGTATGTGCCTTTATGTAGTATTGAGATACATACATATGTATTGTAAATTCGCTGAGTACGCTGGTTTGCTGCTACGGGGGTATTTGATTTTCACACAGGACAGGTTTTTTTATTTATTGCAGTGTCTTTTGAAGTTACACCCTTGTGAAACTGACTAAGGAATACTTATTTAATCACTGCATAAATTATGTTTTTAACGGTAATGTGTGCGATCTCATTTATATTCATGTATATATCATAATATAATCCTAGGTACTAAGAAAAAAATAACGAATGAATGGTTCTGGAACATAGAAAATACACCTTTTCTAACTAAGGAGTTTAAGATTAGTTTGTGTTTATTTATTTGACAGCAAATAGTACTCTCATAGCAAACAGAGTGTACAGTATTTATTCGTACACAAGCGCACGGCGTCCATTTACTTGATATACGAGCTGTAGATATGCAGTCTGAAACGGAGGGGAGTGGAAAAATGAATTTGGGATGGAAGCGGGAGTGAAGGCAGGCAATCAGCCAAAAATGCGGCTCTCAGTGGCTGAAGCGGGGCACACCACATCCGCGGACGGCACCACGGGATATTGTCTGCTCTACAGCGATTCTATCAAATCACCATCGAAACTATATAAAAACATGTTCCAACGATGGGTAATTGTATAAAGGGTTTAACTTAATGACACAGTGAATAACATTCTAGCAACATGTTTCAATCTTAATGGAAGATTAAATAATTATCAGACCTAACAAAAATACATATTTTTGAAACTCATAATAGCGATGGATTTTAATTTATTTCTTGATTTATTTGGACTTTACCTATCGCTTCTAGTGTTTAAAACTACACTACACTATGCATAACAGGTAATGTATAATCAGTTTTCCATTTGTTCATGTATGTAAATGATGTGTTAGTGTATTGTATTTTATTTTTTACATCCCGTAAGTAATAACAACACGTAATATGCTAATAAAAAAGTTGTTTTATTTTTTGTATAGGATTTGTTATTTTCGTGTTAGTGAAATTAAAATGTAAAAGAAAAAAATTAAGAAAATCAAAAAAAATGTAGGTTAGTTAGGTGTAAGAACTTGATATTTAGATGTAAGTAGGGTTCACTTGATAACGGGAGGAGTTTCCTTACCTCCCGAAATGTAGTGTAGTTTTAAACACTAGAAGCGATAGGTAAAGTCCAAATAAATCAAGAAATAAACATAAATACATAAATAACACGATCAAATAATGTTTACACAGCACATTATTTGGAGGGAGGGAGAGCCCTAATCAGTTTTACTTAGTGAGATTCATTCTTAATTTTAAGTTCTATAAAATATAATGTGATACATAATAATAAAAGTATTTACATTCTTAATTTTTGTTTACATGGGTGGGAGCGGGTTGAAATTACAACAAAATGTTACGTAATGTGTATTAACATACAAACTAAATAGTTGATTCAATTTTTAAACTTAAGTAAGCCATTGTTATAATTACTAATAATAACGCTTTTGGCTGTTTCATTCTTACTTCTGTATTTTATTCTAACCTAAACGTTTCGATGCCACTTTGGACATCTTCATCGGTAGGAAGATGTCTTCATATCTGGAAGATATCTTCATCGGTAGGAAGATGTCCAAAGTGGCATCGAAATGTTTAGGTGAGATTAAAAAACAGAAGTAAGAATGAAACTGCCAAAAGCGTTATTATTAGTAAATAGTTGATTTTGGTGTACTTATTAATAATTTGTTTTATCGATTAGCGAACTCCGCTATTGTAAAGAATATTTTTTTACTTGGTAACAAATACAAGATCTTAAATACGTGCCTTTTTGGGTCATTGGGCATTCCAGGTTAAAATTGTAATTTTAAATAAATAATTTCACTTAATCAGCAATTTAGCTGAACAAATTTGCAAAAGTGTTTCCCTGTAGGTTTTGAGTCTCATCACGGAAAATCATTAACTTTGTTGTTTAAAACATCACTGCCTTTCTCAAAAATTGATTTTGATGGGGATCTAATATTTAAATCATTTAGGTCAACCGCAGAAGTTGTGTTTGACAAGGAGAACTGGAAATATAACCACACCAGTTGTACCAGACAAAGTTCAACATACATATGCAAAAGACTCTGCAAATCTGTCATTAGACATGGACCAACTTATGACAGCTGCTACGCCTCAAACTCGACGCAAGAGCTTGAAACTCTCTTGGCTGCCTCCAACTGATAACTTTCCTATTGCATTCATTACGATGCATCATTGCGAATGCGGTTTGTTTTGCTTTTCATTGCAGTTTTCTTTCGCGTTGTATTATTTTACCAGCATGAAAAAATATGATTTATTATTTAGTAAATTCATTAAGGACACTGTTAATGAGCGTGGATAGAGTCAACATATTTAGTAATATATAAAAAAATGGCCTTAGTTAACTTCCAATATAACATACCTTCTAAATAAACCTTGAGAATTTTCAAATTTGTTTTAACCTTGCTTTACCTGACCACACTGGCCTCAGGCCTGCAGCAAAGTAAGAGGTGAGCTGTTGCAGTAACACAGTTGCACATTTACTTGTCCAGACTAAGATTCAGACTGTCGATGGGTCCAATGCTGTGACTTTTGAGTCCATTATGCCAACAACTTACCATGATACGCCTAATTAAAAATATAAAACCATTTACTACAGAAAATTAAAAATAAATTATATTACTGTGTCTATTTTGTTACATAAATTCATCTACAGTTTCATGTTTGTAATTATTTTACAAATTTAAAAGCATTTTTTTCATAGTTTTATCAGGTTTTAAAAGTAAATAAAAATACACAAAATTAAAAAGACAAAAATGTTTAAAAATATATTATTTTACAACTGAATGATGTGGATGCACCCCATATGTTTGTGCTGAGCCTACAAGTGTTAACACAATGTAACTGCGAGGGAACGCACCGCTTAAACAACTGATGCAAGTGTGAAATAATACAATACAATAATACAAGTGTGTGAGAATAATTCAAAATGTCATAAATCATTTATTTATAAATATATATTGATGAAACTTGGAATGTGGCTTTAATGGTATTAACATACATATATATGCATTGGAAATTCTCTGAGTACGCAGGTTTGCTGCAAGGGGGGTATTTTTTATTTCTATACTAACAAGATCTTTGCAGGACGGTAATGCAAGTCTTCCAACGGGCGGGAACGAAGCATCTACACCACCTCCCTCCAGGCCTATTCATCAACTTGCCAAATTTATCGCCCCATCCTGAATTTGAGGTAATGAGATTTCAGTGAGGATCGATACAAACCTCCCAGTAGGTTTATTTAATTAATTTAGTGAAACAAATTCAAGAGGACTCCATTTGCTAATTCAAAGTCCCAAAACATAATTAACTTGGATGGAAAGACACCCATATCGTACTCTCACCCGTAAATTGTTGAAAAAATAGTTCATTCGCCCAAACAATGTAACATTGGCATGTCAATACGAAAATACTGTTTTATAAATTATGATTCACAATATACCAACTTGATTTTTGTCTACTGCCCCGTTTCTGGTAACATAAACCAACCAATATGCAGTGAAACAATAGAATTAAATACTCAGTGATACTAAACTAAATGTTACATCCCAATTGCCTTCCTAATTTAATAAATGAGGAAGAGTTTTATTTGTATAACTTAATCTAGAGTTCAACCGGACTGATTTTAATAAGCAACAGTCATTATTTTTAACCTTTGGTAGTGTTGAGTGTAAAATAATCAGGATTTTTTTTATATTTGTATTATATATGTGTTTTATATAAGAAACACATGGGAAATTTGATAGCAAATTTCTGTTGTAAAAAAGGCGGAGATTATTTTTATAACTAAATCTAGAGTAACCACTAAATGCATGGATTTGCAAATTATTATAAACCTTAGACATTCATTTATGAGATATGCGTGAAAAAACCTCTATATTTTGTGATGTGATGTGTATTGATAATTTTGATGATACATTTTAATTTATTGTTATGGAGGATAAATAAAACGTTATATCTCCCTAATTTTGCGATATATTTTGATGAAAATAGTATGCTGGTTTACGTGTTGCTGAAGTATTTGTAACAGAAATTCGCTCGGTACGTAGGTTCGCTGCAATGGGAGCATTTAGTTATGAACAAATGCACTTTGCAGATTTTATATACTTTTTGTCAGCTTCCTCATTGTTTTTTAGTTAGGCTATAGCTAAAAATCAAATCAACCTGGCAAATTTTCAACATTAGCAAATCACAAGGTCTTTACAACAAAGGAAACAAAGACCTTGGGGGAAGTGTAAAGGGTTCCTTCGTATTTAACTAACTTTCATGTTCCATCTGACTGATTTTAGCGAATTTCCCCTATAGGGAAGAAGTTATTACCGTAGTCGGCATGGTAAGACCTAGGCCCAGGATCATGATAACTTTTCGTTTTGAGGTCCCCAGACCCCAAAAACACCGTTCGTTCGAAACTGTATATATATATATATATATATATATGTGTGTGTCTGTAGACACGATAACTCTCGTAAAATTGATTCGATTTTGATGAAATTTGGTATAAACGTGTAAAGCAACATTTATGACTAAAGTTTGAAAACCAGCCAGATCGCTCTATCCAAAGGGGTATTTTGGGGGGGTTTTGGATCCCAAAAATGGTTTTTTTGAATTTTCTACACATAATTTTTGAAATGGTCAAATATTAGTTTTCACCATTGGATTCAGCTTAAAAAAACACACAATTTGGTATTTTGATCATTCCTCTACCTCAATTGGTTACTGGTATACTGAAAGTGCTAAACACAGTACGTTGTCTAATGTTATTCTTATGGAGGAAAAGAAAAATGTTATATCTCGCTTATTTATGAACGTATATTGACGAAACTTGGTATAAGGCTTCATATGGTTGAGCCGTGACTACTTTCCACCGACGAATGTCACGTCTCATTTAGTGTTTTATTATAGTACTGATTGTTATGTCTGTGGTCTGACGTCCCCATTTGCACGGCTGTGCGCCTCGTGCACGGAATCCTTGGGCGTTGACTCGTGAACCCCGAGGCCAATTTCCGTTGCACAACGTGGTGGCGCTTCATAGATCGTGCGGCTGTCAAACTGCGAACATCAGTAGTATTTTTTTGTGACTAAGTTTTGTGTTTAGTAATTTTTGTGTTATGCCTTTGTTTATTGTCGTCACTATGATGTTCGGCTAAACGAGCCGCTACAGCCTGATGGGGTCCCGGAGGAGCGCGACCACCTCAACAGCATGAGCGTCGGCGGAGAGGGATTTCTCCAACTTGGCTGCCGTCATCGAATTCTGGCCCCCCTCTCCGCCCTGTTTCGTCGCCCCTCCGGTGGGCCGCCTTGACCCGCCCAGAACCGCCTTCCGCAAGTCACAATAGAACTGTTTTTTGTTATATGTGTATATTTATTTATTGTTGAATCGTGTTAAAGCTGTTGCCACCATGGACTGATTATATATATTACTGTTATTTAGTTTTAGGCACAGTTTTTTTGTTGGTAAATTATTGGTAACTTATTTAAAGGGGGCCCCTACCAAACAATTTCTTTTGATCAATAAAAAGTTAATTTAAATTTTAATGGTAATATCTGTTTGTGCTAATTGTTTCTTGTTATTTATTGATTTGTTGAGTTATTTATTTAAATGTTAATTTATTTATCTACTATTGATTAGTTTATATATTTTTAAATTGATAATGTTAACAGATTTAACTTAACGCAAAATAAAAAAAAAACAGTAATTAATTGTAAATTTTTTTTGAAAAGGTTGTTAAAATTTAATTTTTGAATAGACTGTGATTTAACTTATCTAAACTTTAAGGCTGTAATTTTTTTTGAAATCTTTTTATTGAAATAAACACACCATTATTTAAATATATATAAAAAAAGGACCTGTAAGCTAGAAGGCAGGTGGGAACGATTGTAGTTTTCTGAAGCTATTTGAAGTCACATGTATTTTTTTTGGCGTTTTGTTTATTACAGTTTGTGCCTCTCAAATGGTGCGTTTTAATGAATTTTTCCTCCACGGTCTTCCTATTATATTTAGGTAGGGCTGTGAGCCGCCCCTCGCCCCGCGTCCATGGGAGCACGCTTCCAATTCTGGTTCGCTTGGGTGCGGGTGCGGGGGCGTGGCTCATGGTTGTGGTTTATTGATATTTGCTCAAAAAAACAATTTTTTGCCAAAGGCTCCCGTAGCATCAAACCTGCGTACAGCCTCCCCATGTTATTCTTATGGAGAATAATTAAATGCTATGTCTCCCTTAATTATGAACATAAATGATTAACAACTGGTATACGACTTCACCTTACTGAGATATATTGATATTAGCATAAAAACACGGTTTTTGTGTTCCTTGTTGCAGCAAACCTGCGTACACAGCCCCAATGTTATTCTTATAGAGAATAATTACAATTGTATATACCGCTTATTTGTACTGCTATATTTTTATGGAACTTGGTAAGTGGCTTTATGTAGTCTTAAAACATTTATATCTCCATTGGAAATTTGCTGAGTATGCAGGTTTGCTGCGACGGGGGTATTAATATTTAACAAGTCACTGTAGATATTTAACTGTACAGTTCGCCAAATTATGAGGAAAAATATAAAATGTTCACCCTTTCAGAGAAAGGAAAAACAAATATAAAATGTTGTTCTTTACTAATTTGTCTACAGACCGTTGTATTTTTAAAACTAAAATAAACATTTCAGTGCAACACTTCACTCTGACCATTAGGGTAAACTTGCAAATCCGTTTAGCCTGCTGGAATGAAGCTTATCTGCACATTGGTTCATAGAGACACATAAAGAGACTAACATCTAGTATGGCCAAACCGGGGTATTATCCCTCGGGGAGTATGATGCCCCGTCACAAAAGGTTAACAGCCATAATGTAGACAAAGTGCAGCGTAATGGCTAAACCTGTTACCAACTTGTCCCAACAAATTGTATCACAACTCTATGTAGGCGCTTCCAACATCGATCAAACCATCTGTATGTGGCATCTATTCTAGAAGCCACATTGACAACAAACGATGAACACCATTGTATAACTCTTTATTTTAGAAAAATTAAAAACATATTATTAGTAAAAGGGAAAACAATTCGGCAAGATTTACATGTTACACAGAATAAACAAACGTCCATAACTATAATACATACACTAATGCAAATTTTGATAATTTCTGAACTGATTTTTACAATTTAAAATAAAAAAAAAGGTCTCGAACTGTAGTTGTACATAGTAGTTTTCAATTTTCAGTATTAAAATATCACTATTTTAAAGAACACATGCTGCCCTGTTTGTTTTGCACTTTTAAAACAACATTAAGATTAATTTTAAATCAATTTTATTCCAAACCAGCAACAGAACTTTATGCAATAAAAGAATTTTAAAAACTTAATTAACACTTTTGTTGCGTTTGACATGATTAAACATGAAAAATTCACATGTTTCAATGCTGAGCAATGTTCCGATTCCGGGACACCCGCAGCGAATGCATTAATGGCAACACAAGATGTTATGGGGTCCGTTTCACAACATCAAGGTACAGAACGGAAAGGTCCTAATTAAAATAATGTGTGGTTTCAGAACGTAAAGGTACATAACATCAAGTCTCAGTTATTTAAATTGTCTCAGTTAAATGTAAAATGAGACTGTTTCCAAAACCTACAGTTTCAAAGCGTAAAGGTATTAATAAATCAATTTAAAAACGGAGGTGTTTCAAAACGTAAATGTACAAAACGTCAAGGTAGTGTTTTATATGACGGTAAACGCTGACTGTGATTTCACTCCAAACCAAATCTGGACCCACTCCTTTCAAACTGCTTCTAAAAACATCAGTTTCACATCGTCAAGTTACAGAATGTAAAGTACGGGCAACCTCAAAACCGTTCTCGGCTGCTGTGACTCTCAGTTGCTGGCTGTATCACGCTGAATCATGGATCAGACTGTACTTGACGTTCTAAAACTTTACGTTGTGTACTCCGCATCATAACTAAAACATGGCTTACGGATCGACTGGTTTCAACAATATTTTTGCCTCCAAGGGGACTGAAAGCGAGCGAGTTACTGACCTGGACGTTGTGAAACTTTACGTTTTGAAACTAGTGGTTTTACATCCAATGAATTAATAGAACCTTTACGTTTGTACCTTGACTTTCTGAAACAGCTAAATAAAAACATTGTAAAGTAGAACCTTGACGATTTGAAACATCAAAATCAATAAATTTAAATAAAAGAGGTCCTTGACGTTCTGTACCAGGAGGTTATGAAATGTTCCCATGTTATGGCAATAGCAAGGGTAGGTGAGATAAGGTCTTATGATAGTTAAATATCTTAATACAAATTTCTTGCAAATGTTTTCCAGAACCACCTCGTTCCCACACTCCCTCCCCTTCCTTGCACTTTCCACAATCCCCTTCTTGTGGCATCTTAAGCTACGTTTCCCCTGTCCCATCCTGCATAATGGCTAGGATTAGTACATCATCAGTAGGCTTTTGGGATTCAAGGAATCTTTTGTTTCACTTCCAGAAATTAATCAATTAATAATCAAGTCTTACTTTAAAAAGTTCCTTCATATATAGTAACAATATGAAAGAAACACCGATTTACATCGTAAAATGGAGTCAAACTTATCTTAAAAGAAGTGTTGGATTAGAATGGTTTCCATCTAGTTACTTTGTGCTAAGTGGTTGAATGTGTGGTTGGTTGTGTGTGTGTGTGTGTGTGGTTGAGTGTTTGATTAAGAATGAGCTGGAGGCCCTTTCTTCTTCAATGGAACTGTTTTTACCATGAACTCGGGTGTTAAAAACCAGCTCCTAACTTGGAAAGAGTTTCATGGAGTATGAGTTGCAGGTTCTTCCTTCTTCAATGTAACTGTTTCGACCATATACTCAGTGTCGTAAAACACCTCCTCGCTTGGAGACTTTTTCTCTCTATACATTGTAAAGTGCTTTAAGAATTTTCCAACCCAATGTTTTTACCTGTATTTGTTGATTTATTATATTTTATTCTTATTATTATTTGTGGAGATTATTGATGAAATAGTTTTACACTATAGAAACCATGTCAACAAATTATTTTTTATGATAAAGTAAGAATACTGTAAATTTACTTACATATGTGCTACCTTTAGCAATTTTTGTTTCTTTAAGAAGCATTACAGAAGAACTTACCTGTAAATAAAACATCGGGATTAGTAACTTAGCACATTCTCTAGGGTAAAAATTATTAACTCTACAGATAAGAAATTCAGAAATAAAATCAATGGTGTCAAATTTTCCAGCAGCATTTTATATAAAAAGGAATCTGGTTAGTATGTATGCTATTTAATTTGTTTAATTACGTCCAATTTAATACTTTCAACAGGATTCCTACAGGTGCAGCGCTGCACTCAACTGCTAAAGACTAAATCAGCGTCCATCCATCTACATCAACTCAAGTGTTTTATCTTGTCAAAATTGCAATTAAAACCAAGTAAATAGTAAATACCAGTTATTTGAAAACAAAAGCCCCTTTTTTATTCCAACAAAGCGGCAGAACCCTGAAGACTGCCTTATTCCGCATTCTAAGAGGGCACTTAACTCATTATTTGCAGCAGAATAACAGAGCTTCGTTCTGCAACTCACAGCGGGGGAGCGCAATAGACAAGTGGGGAGAAACTGAGGTCTTATTGTGGTTTTGTCTCTGCTGCCTTGTAATTAAACAGGTACGACTCTGAATAATCATCCCTCATCACAACTCCACGGATGTTTTCATATACAGTCTCCTTTTCTGTAACAAATTTCCACAGGTGGGTAGTGTATTTTTTAGGGAACATTATGCTTTCTGGGCAATAAGGACGCAGTAAAACGAGATAACGTTCCGCAAATTTTCATTGGGTTATCCAGGATTTAAAAGTATTTTTCTTAGAATAATCATATCCTTGTAGGTGAGAAGAGTTATTGTTTCATCGTTTATCATCATGAAAATGGCTAAATCTACCTTGCAGACGATTCAAAAACCAACCTTTTAAGGTCTTACGATTATTTTTTTAATATCATGTGATTTGGACCTACCAGATTGTTATTGTTAGGCTTTAGGATTGTTATTCGTGTATTTTTTACGTACTTAAAAAACTTGTTTTTCTGAGTTTTTTTCCAGCTATGGGAAGTATTCTGTTAAGGAACATTATACTTAGTTAGGGAGAGCAGAATAAATTGTTGTAGCATTGCACGAGCATTCAAAAATTGATCGGGAATGGTTAAAAAAACCTATTATACTGTATAATATAATTGATAACTTTTAGCGAATTTCCCCTATAGGGAAGAAGCTACTACCGTAGGTGGCATGGTAAGACTTAAGCCCGAGACTATGATAACTTTTCGTTTTGAGGTCCCCAGATGCCAAAAACACTATTCGTTCAAATTTATATATATTTATATATATATATATATATATATATATATATATATATATGTGTCCGTTACCGCGATAACTTTTGAAAGAAACACCCGATTTTGATGAAATTTGGCACAAATGTGGAGAGTAGCATTTATGACTTTAAGTTCGAAAACCAGATCGATCGCACTATGGGAAGGGGGTTTTATGGGGGTTTACAATTTTCCAAAAATAGTTTTTTTTCAAATTTGACCCCAAAATGTTAAAAACACTCAATTTTGGTTATAGCCATTTTATAGAGCTTAAATCTTATGGGAAAAAGGTTTTTAGATTTTTCTCAGATAGTTTTACTAAAAACTTCACATTTCTGTTAATTAATGTGTTTAGCTCAACAAAACAAACATTTTGGTGTTTTAATCGTTGTTCTACGTCCAACCGTTGCAGAGATATTCAAAGTGCTAAACACAGTACGTTGTCCAATGTTATCCTTATGGGGAATAAATAAAATTCTACATCTCGATTATTTATGAATGTATATTGATGAAACTTGGTATGTGGCTTCAAATAGTTGTGATGTATTGGTATTTGCACAAAAAAGGGTTTTTGTTTATTTTCCCCGTTGCAGCAAACCTACATACTCGGCCCCCATGTTATTCATATGGAGAATAAGTAAAGTTTTATATCACCCTTAGTTTTGAACATAAATGAATAAAACTTGGTATATAGCATCACCTGGTTGAGCTTCACCTAATATTGATATTAGCACAAAAAACAAGTTTTTTGTTGATAGTCCCCGTAGCAGCAAACCTGCACACTCGGCCCCCATGTTATTCATATGGAGAATAAGTAAAGTTGTATATCTCCCTTAATTAAGAACCTACATTAAGAGAACTTGGTATGTAGCTTCACCTGGTTCAGTTGTATTGATAATTGCAAAAAAATTACATTACTTATCTTCCTCGTTGCAGCAAACCGTCCTCAACCCTAATGTTATTCTTATGGAGAATAAATAAAATGCTATATATCACTTATTTATGGATGTATTTTTGTGAAACTTGGTAAATAGCTCTATGTAGTAGTGAGTCACATATATATGCATTGGAAATTCGCTGAGTACGCAGGTTTGCTGCGACGGGGGTATTTTATTTTAGCGAATTTCCCCTATAGGGAAGAAGCTATTACCGTAGGTCTCATGGTAAGACAAGCCCCAGACCATGATAACTTTTTGTTTTGAGGTCCCAGATGCCAAAAACACTATTCGTTCACATTTATATATATGTATATATATATGTGTCCGTGAATGCGATAACTTGAGTAAAAAACGTCCGATTTCGATTAAATTTGGCTCAAATGTGTAAAATGAGATTTATGACTTTAAGTTCAAAAACCAGAAAAATCGGACCATGGGAAAGGGGGTTTTTAAATTTTCCAAAAATCAGTTTTTTGCATTTTTTACCCTAAAATTTTTAAAAAACTTAATTTTGGTTTTAACCATGTTATAGAGCTTAAAAAAACAAATAATATAGTATTTTGAATTATTAACCTAGGTTAAGTGGTTGCGGAGAAAATCCAAAAAAACCTGCTCATAAAATCTCCCATGTTAATCTTATGGGAAAAAGGTTTTTGGCTTTTCCTCAGTTTATTTTAATGTAAACTTCACATTTGCTTTTACCAATATGTTCAGTTCCACAAAACAATCATTTTCGTGTTTAAATTTTGATTCTACGCCCAACCGTTGCAGAGATATTCAAAGTGCTAAACAGTACGTTTTCCGATGTTATCCTTATGGGGAATAAACAGAATTTGATATCTCGATTATTTATGAATGTATGTTGATGAAACTTGGTATGTGGCTTCACGTAGTACTGGTAAATTGATATTTGCACAAAAAATTGAGTTTTTGGTGATTATTCCCTTAGCAGCAAACCTGCGTACTCAGCCCCCATGTTATTCTTATGGAGAATAAGTCAAATGTATTGGCTCCCTTAATTATGAACATAAATTAATAGAACTTGGTATATAGCGTCACTCGGTTGAGTTATATTGATAATTACGTAAAAGCCCACTTTTTTGTTCCTTGTTGCAGCAACCCTGCTTACTCAGCCCCCATGTTATTCTTATGGAGAATCACTAAAATGTTATATAGCGCTTATTTATGATTGAATATTGATGAAACTTGGTATGTGGCTTCGCCTAGTTAAATTATATTTATATTTGCATAAAAAACAATTGTTTGTAAACCTATGTACTCGTTACCAATGTTATTCTTATAGAGAATAATTAAAATCGCGTATATGTGAATATATTTTTATGAAACTTGGTATGCGGCTTTATGTGGTAATAAGACATATATTATGCATTGGAAATTCGCTGAGTATGCAGGTTTGCTGCGACGGGGGTATTTTTATTTAATTTTAAACTCCTATGAGTGTTCAACTGGGGTGTTTAGAGAGGTAATTACAGAGTATTTTGAAGAAGAATGTACTACATTAAAGTAACAATGTATGTTTGGTTGTGTTTCTTATATCTTTAACAACTAATAATTCATGTTTTAATCTAATCCAGGAATCTAAATAAAATATGGAAATTACACTTTTAAACGAATATTTGGTGTAATTACCTGGGGAAGATTTAAACTTTTAAATCTGCCCCGCCTGAAATATTCAAGCACCCAGAAACATTTAATGGAGGAAAGTTGTAAGGAAGAGGAATTCTAAACCAGTTCAATTAGCAGTCATTAAATATTAATTATGGAAAATTATTTTAAATGCGTTATCTGTTACTATAAAATTTAAGGTAAATTGTCTATCTCTAACATTGTGTACACTTTTATAAAATGTAATAAAAAATTTGTTTATTTTGGTATAATCATCGAGTTCTATTAGATTCTGTTTGTTTATGTTGTTCATGTTGTTGTTATATTGATGTTAAATTCAAGAGCAAGATTCCATAATTATTACACAACATCATGGCCTTTTACAGTATTCTTGTTCAGTGCATGCTTAAACCTTTGTACAGTAGAGTCTCACAAACTCGACTCCCGATAACTCGACACTCTGGGAAACTCGACACCTCATTTACTATGCAGTACATGTATTACAAGACTATATATTTTGGAAACGAGGACAATTAGTTATTAATTCTCAATTTTCAAATATTTATCTAATTTTTATATTTTTCTTAAGTTTGTAATACAGTATCATTATACATTTATACAATAATGTGTTTAAGTAAAATATAATACAGTATACAATTTACAGCTAAATAATGTGTTTTCCTCCCCTCCCAATGTAATTCTGGATAACTCGACATTCCACAAACTCGACAGGGTCTTAGTCCACATTGTGTCGAGTTTGTGAGACTCCACTGTATATGGTTTTTTAACATTTAAAACAAACTTGTATCATGCTTCACGAATTGAGTCAAATTAGTCTACCAATTGGTGCTACAGAAACGACTCGACAAAGCAGTTGAACGTTTCACAAGCCTATACACAGTATTATGTTTCCATTACAGTTTGTTGATCTCAAATCAACTACAAACCAATATGTGACCAACATGTGGTGGTTGGGGACTCTGTTAAAACTTTGCTCATGAATGTTACAGTGTCTAAATTAATCTCAAGCCGTTGATCAAAAGAAAACTAATAAAGTGCTTTAATAAAAAGATAGCTAAAATAAGTTTAGTGTATATTCCAAGAAATAAAATTATTTACACTTGTCTTTAGGCCTTAATATGGTGTTTTATTTGGCAGATTATCACTAATGCATTTCTTCACTAATGTTTTTACACTACCTACTTTTGAATGATCAATCTTCAATTCAATTCATCATCTTTATTCAAAAAAATTGCTCCACAAACATACAGACATATTTTTGTCAAAAAGTATGATGTACATTTTATACCATTAACTAAAATTATGAATCCTAACAAAAATTCAAAACCAAACTGAAAAACTTGAAGTATAATATGTAAAAACATATATTTCACCTGGTCATACGTTATAAATAGTAGTAATTCGTATCCACACTTAGTAAACATATTTTATGACACAGTTACATCCAAACAAAAGGCTCATCCAGAGAATATATTAGTATGCTTATGAGGTATGCCTTTAAATATTTCTTAAATTTTGTTCATTATTAAACATGACTTAAAACAGTTTGTTTTACAAAACACGATGCAAAACTAATTGTTTCCAGAATATAAATATGGCGAACGGTTAAAATATTTAGTTCATAAAACAAAGGCTTCATTGAATCTTTTCACTTTATATTCGACACTATTTTTATAGCTCTTTCAAGCTTTACAATTCTGTCCAAAATTACATTTTTAGTTGATCAATAAACATATATCCAATAGTAAAAGTGTTGTTGAACGAAGGAGAAATAAATGTGTTTTAAAGTCTCCAGGCTGAGTTTTTTAGCCATTTTCCTGAAAACAACAACCTAGTTGTCATTTTGTCTAGAACTGATTCTATGTGCAAGTCCCAAATTAAATTTGGTCAATCGTTGAACCAAGACATTTTTAGTGGTTCGCAAAGTTTATCATTAACACAGATATTTGGTTCAACATTAGAGCATGATTGTTTTCCTTAACATGCAATTAAACTGGTTTTATTCAGATTAAGCAACCAATTTCCACTGTTGAAGAAGACATTCAATATAATTTAAAGAGTTATTTGGAGATTTTTCAATTATTTGTTCACTAGAACCAGAGGCGATCAAATTAGTGCCATGAACAATGCAGTATCTATGTGAAGTACAACATGAATTATGTATGTGACGTGGACGTGAGGAATGAGAATGGTGAGTCAGAAGCTGATGTCAGCGAGCATAGCAGAGCTTGGCTGAGCTGTCCACACCTCCCTGTGGTAGAACTGCAGCAGACCAGCCTAGCAGAAACATTGCTGCGACTGTTGATACGAGAGCGTGTATAAATCATGCGACTGTCGATACGAGAGCGTGTATAAATCATGTGACTGTCAATACGAGAGCATGTATAAATCATGCGACTGTCAATACGAGAGCATGTATAAATCATGTGACTGTCGATACGAGAGCGTGTATAAATCATGCGACTGTCGATACGAGAGCGTGTATAAATCATGCGACTGTCGATACGAGAGCGTGTATAAATCATGCGACTGTCGATACGAGAGCATGTATAAATCATGCGACTGTCGATACGAGAGCGTGTATAAATCATGCGACTGTCGATACGAGAGCGTGTATAAATCATGCGACTGTCGATACGAGAGTGTGTATAAATCATGCGACTGTTGATATGAGAGCGTGTATAAATCATGCGACTGTCGATACGAGAGCGTGTATAAATCATGCGACTGTCGATACGAGAGCATGTATAAATCATGCGACTGTCGATACGAGAGCGTGTATAAATCATGCGACTGTCGATACGAGAGCGTGTATAAATCATGCGACTGTCGATACGAGAGCGTGTATAAATCATGCGACTGTCGATACGAGAGCGTGTATAAATCATGCGACTGTCGATACGAGAGTGTGTATAAATCATGCGACTGTTGATATGAGAGCGTGTATAAATCATGCGACTGTCGATACGAGAGCGTGTATAAATCATGCGACTGTTGATACGAGAGCATGTATAAATCATTAAGAAACATAATTGCAACTGTTAGTCGTGTAACAAAAATATCAAGATTGCGTTTCAATCTCTCAGAAACATAACTGCAACTGTTAGTCGTGTAACAAAAATATCAAGATTGCGTTTCAATCTCTCAGAAACATAATTGCAACTGTTAGCCGTGTTACAAAAATATCAAGATTGCGTTTCAATCTCTCAGAAACATAATTGCAACTGTTAGTCGTGTAACAAAAATATCAAGATTGCGTTTCAATCTCTCAGAAACATAGTTGCAACTGTTAGCCATGTTACAAAAATAACTACCGTAGATCCCTCTCAATCATTCAGAAACGTAATTGCAACTGTTAGCTATATTACGAAAATATCAAGCTTTTGTCTCTCAATCTCCTAGAAGCATTATTGTAGCTGTTGGCTGTGTTGTCCTATACTCTAATAAGAGTAAGGTTTGCTAGCATGCAAATCTGAGTGCAAAAACGGCTCTTACAATTTCCCTCAAAAGTTGTAATTAACTAGTTTCTGGGTTAAAAATAAATTCTAGACAGGTCTCACCCCCGGAAAAATCTAATTATGTAAAACACTAATTTAAAAAACTAACATTGGTTTTATGGAATACCAAATCAAACAAAATAATCACAACAGCTGTTTATAATAAACTAGCTGTTCCTACAGGCTTCGCCCTGCAAATAATTTATAAAAACTATGACAGTTGTGTGTGCTACATTCTGTGGTTAGCTCATGGAACTACTACGAATCAAGATCAGCTGTTTGTATTTTCATTAGCTCAAACAAAATTGAATGTCCATAAGGAATACCCTACATGGGAACTTTGTCAGGATCTCTGGTGGAGCCCTAAGGTAAGATCAGGATGAAAACCACTTAGTTTTCCTATTTTATGCCTAAAGAATCAGTGTACAAAATTTCAGCTCTCTACCTAAATGGGAAGGTGGAGAATTACTGATGAGTGAGTGAGTCAGTCAGTGAGTCAGCCAGGGCTTTGCCTTTTATAGATTTAGATTAGAGATCTGTCAAAGTGGTTTCCTGAGAAAAGGTACTAAAACCATTGAATGAATATTAATTATAGACTGACCATATTACAAATAAATCAAATGTGCATACTACCTAATCTAATGAAAATACTACCTGAAAGGACAATGAGCTAGAATAACAACTGGAGTTACCTTAAACATGCAGAAAAAAGGCAAATGTGCTAAGCAAATCTGCTTGTCAGTAAACCTAAAAAACTATCTGACCTTCCCCGAGCAAAGCTCGGCCCCCAAGATGTTTCAATATTTCAAAAACATAATTGCAAATGTTGGGCAAGTTACAAAATTAAAAAAATTCCCTCTCAACCCATGAGAAACATTATTGCAACAGTTTGTTATGTTAAAAATGCCACCATCGCAACAAACCTGCACTTTTAGTGAATTTCCAATAAACATATATTTTTGTTAGCAATGGTTATTGTTAGTTCATCCCCTTACACGAAAAAGAGTGTACAGTACTCCTAGTTACCAAATTGATTGGTGCTACTATTTTTTTTAAGCTTAGAGCTGGGAATAGGAATAGCTGATAGAGTACTTCCTGGTAATCGGTTTCAAGCTGTCGTCGTGTATTGGTTATCGGTAACCGAGCTATTCGGTTTGTAACAGAATTGTTCTGAACTCAACAAACTCAAATATAAATATAGTGTGTGAATGAGCAGCAAAAAATGTCTGCACTATTTAAAAAGCTAAACATTTTCAAGTTGAGTTTCAAAATAGTCTTTATTCAGTCATATACAAAGTATACTACATAAACAAACTAGGAAAACAAGTTTGGTAATCAAGTAAGCCTACCGATTTTGACAATCGTGCTTTGGGCACTCCGGATGGCGTAATTGATTTGTAAAATAATTTAATGCTTGATTTAGTATTAAAAATAAGTTTATGTTGGCACCATTGTTCCTACTAAGTCTGTCTGATTGGTTATTCCCAATGTTCACTTGAGCGGCCTTGGAGCTAAGTTATGACTTCAGGAACGTTTAGAAATTACAACAAAAATAATCAAAAACGAGAGTGTTGTTTATCAATCATAAGTTCAGAACATTGATTTAACTTCCTCTGTGTTATTTTTCGCTCATGTTTTGGTGCTCGAGGAAACTATTAACACACTGTCTATCATGCTTAAAGATAAACTAAACTAAATATCTAAACTTGATCCTTTTAAATCAAGATTTTACCTTCCATTTGAGGAGAAACCAATGCATCCGTTGATTGAGATACTAAATTTTCAGGATTTTGAAAATCAAGCACTGCAACCAAGAATTGTATTTAACCATCTTGTTTTTTCATTAAGTTTTCTAAAAATATGCCGTCATAAATGTATTAATTAATCATAGTACCTGGGGGGCCGAGCTTTGCTCGGGAGAAGGCTGGTCAGTCAGTTTAGATGACTTGGAGTAATATTTCACCACTTCCCCCTACTGATAATCAGATTTGTATAACTCATTTGCCTCTTTTCTAAATTTTTAAGGTCCCTCCAGTTGTTATTTATAGCTCAATGTCCCTTTGATTTATTTTACTATTCTGTATATGTAATCTTCACTCAAATCTTTTAATCTCTGTTTTCAGGAAATCACATGTTATTAATCATTAAAAACTTGATTATTACTTTGACAGTTCCCTGGTTTATCCCTGGCTTATGGCCCAATGTTAATTTTGTTAACTTTTCATTTTAGTTTTTTTACATTATTTGATTTTTCCTGGGGATGAGGCCTGTTTAGAACTTATTTTTATCCCAGAAATTAGTTATTTCAAACATTTGAAGGAAATCGTTGGAGCCGTTTTTGAGATCCATGTCGCAAGCAAGCAAGCAACCAAACCTTACTCATATTAGAGTATAGGATGATACCTGGGGGCCGAGCTTTGCTCGGGGTAAGGACAGTCAGTTTGCTTAGATGACTTGGAGTAATATTTCACCACTTCCTCCTACTGATAATCAGATTTGTATAACTCATTTGCCTCTTTTCTAAATTTTTAAGGTCCCTCCAGTTGTTATTTATAGCTCAATGTCCCTTTGATTTATTTTACTACTCTATATGTAATCTTCACTCAAATATTTTAATCTCTGCTCTCAAGAAACCACATGTTAATTAATAATCATAAACAACATGAGTATTACTTTGACTATTCCCTGGTTGATTATGAACAGCTGTTACAATTCCTTTGTTTTGATTTTAAAATCCATAAGCCCAATGTTAATTTTTTAAACTTTTCATTTTAGTTTTTTTTACATTATTTGATTTGTCCTGGAGACGAGGCCTGTCTAGAACTTATTTTTATCCAAGAAATTAGTTATTTCGAACATTTGAAGGAAATCGTTGAAGCGGTTTTTGAGATCAGTGTCGCAAGCAAGCAAGCAGGCAAGCAAGCAAATATACAAGCAAAACTTACTCATATTAGAGTATAGGATTAGAACCCATTGTGAAACCAATAATCAAACTAGTCAATAGTGACCCTGAATAGGCCGAGAAAGGGAGAAATACAGTAAAAGAAGAATATATAATCAACCGAATCACTGTTCAGGTAGTTCAAGAAAGGAAGCATGAAAGAAGAGCGAAAGAATCGGATAACGAAAGACGGATATAAACATGGCCTATGGACAGGGTACAGAATCAAAATTTAGTACAAACAACTACAAATTCAATCCAAATTATGAAGATTCTTTGGAATGCATGAGTTTTGACCACAGCTAATGGGAGACTAATAGCCTACTTCATTCGTTTTGTACCCCTCTCTTAACTATATTACCTCTTAACTCTGTGCTTATCTACTATTTGTTCTGTATTTCTACCCTTACCTCAGTGGTTACAATGTGGTTACAATCTTCTTTTATCTACCTATCTAGAGATTATTTTCCCCATCGATCTAGAGATAGTAAGCACTAACAGTTAAGAGAGGGGGATGAAAACCAAAGAATGAAGTAATTGCCCATCAGCCGTGGACAATACTCATGCGCCCCAGCTTCCCAAGCATCTCCACAATTTGGAGTGAATTTTTAGTTGTTTGTGAGTGAATTTTGATTCTGTACCCTGTCCAACGGCCATACTTACATCTCTGTTTCATAATCCTCGGTTATTTAACTCTTGTTTAATATCTTTCTCGCTTCCTTTCTTGAACTACATGAACAGTGATACAGTCAAATCAAAGTCAATTGACGGTTGATTATGTATTCTTCTCTTTCGGTGGTAGTCTTCTTTTACTCTCTCTCTCTCTTTCTCAGCCATTGGATTTGGTCTCTCTTCGCTAGTTTGATTATTTATTTCATAATGAGTTCTAATATGGTTAAGTAATACATTTCAGATGATAAATTTGTAGGAAACTTAATAATTACAAAACAAGATCGTTAAATAAAAACCTTGGTTGCAACGCTTAATTTTCAAAAACTAGGCTATATTCTTGGTTTCCAAGGTTATAGAAATCAAAATCAACAATGATTCATATTACTTGTGACCGTTTCAATATCTTATAATATATAAAAATATTTATTAAAATCTTGAAATACAATTTTAATTCCCCAAAAACACTAAATCTGTTATTTCAAATGCTAATCTTGAATTACATGTAATCAAACGGGAAAACATCCGTGCCAAATTTGAACATGTTAATGTGACAAAACCATAAAAAATTGCAATTACAATTTTGTTTGGGTTTGTACATATGTGAAAACGTAAAAATATTAAATTTGTGAAAATATTAATAAAGTCCCTCAGGAATTTTGCCACGTTGTCCTTAAAACCGTCAAAATGTATCTATGGCAGACGATGGTTTAATTTGGTCAGGTGATTATATATTCGTATGTATGTTAGGTGTAAAAGTTCATCAGTTTCTCTACAAAGTGCAGCAGAGACAAATGTTTTTTTTTCTCTAAGAACAATACAAATATAATAAATCCTTCCGGTGGGATCATCAAGCCTAGTTTTTTTTTATTTTTTATTTAAGAATGGTTTAGTTAGTTTTACTCTGTGGGTTACATACATAAAGATTGACTGCTTTTTGTGTGTACATATTTAGCATTTTGAGAATTATTATTGAATTGCACGTTCATTCAATTTGCATAACAAATTGGACCACAGCATTGGTGTGGCCTCTAATTGTGAACACTCCCAGTTAATAGAGCACTCTGCAATAATAGCACTGCACATTAAGCATTAAGGGACAACAAAACTATCCTACACTCTAATATGAGTAAGGTTTGCTTGCTTGCTTGCGACACTGATCTCAAAAACGGCTCCAACGATTTCCTTCAAATGTTCTAAATAACTAATTTCTGGGATAAAAATAAGTTCTATACAGGCCTCATCCCCAGGAAAATCAAATAATGTAAAAAATCTAAAATGAAAAGTTAACAAAATTAACATTGGGTTTATCGAAACAAAAGAATTGTAACAGCTGTTCATAATCAACCAGGGAACTGTCAAAGTAATACTCATGTTGTTTATGATTATTAACATGTGGTTTCCTGAGATCAGAGATTAAAAGATTTGAGTGAAGATTACATATATAGAGTAGTAAAATAAATCAAAGGGACAGTGAGCTATAAATAACAACTGGAGTGACCTTAAAAATGTAGAGAAGAGGCAAATGAGTTATAAAAATCTGATTGTCAGTAGGGGGAAGTGGTGAAATATACTCCAAGTCATCAAAACAAACTGTCTCGCCTTCCCCCGAGCAAAGCTCGGTCCCCATCAGGTACTTATTTTGTAATTTGACTAAAGTTCACAAAAAATTAATTTGAGTTCTTGAATTAAGTTCCACCGTGCAGGTCAAGTGCATATTTTCAAAAAGAAATCCACTTAATGCATTTCTTAAATGTTATAGGAGATGCAGTCGAGAGCAAATGGAAAAGTAGGTTAAAAGTTATTTGTCACAGGTAAATTAGACCCAAATGCTGCAGTTGTATTGACTGTGCCTGCTACGTTCCATTCCTGGCTCTCTGTGATCTAGAGAAACATGCATGACTTTCCTTACTCTACTTTTAAATAATGAATACCATACTTCCCATATTTAGGGTTCCTAGAGGACAGATATGGCTGAATAAAATAAATTGTATTTTACATAGCCTACATAAATTGATTTGGATAGAAAATAAATTGTAAATAAATAATCTGGAATTTTGAGTGTGTTATTCAACAGTGAATAAAAGTTTGTTTAAGACTTTTAAAACGGTTACAATGTAAAACTTCCCTGTTGTGAGTTTACTTCTGGATGAGGATGTGCTAACAATTTAAAATACCCCTGTCGCTGCAAATCAGCAATCTCAATGAATTTCCAATGCAAATATGTGTGCCTCACTACCACTTAGTCACGTATCAAGTTTCATAAAAATGCATTCGTAAATAGACCGTTCCATATAAAAATGTTAAGAATTGCCACCAGCGTATCTATACTAAAAAAAAACAAAAAAACTGTGTAGCAGTCTTCAAACTAAATTATGTTACATACATCACTGTAACCCAATTATTTTTCAACTCCATAACTCTGAGAAATAAATCTTGAAATATTACAATTAAACAATGCCCTGAATTAATTGGCTGTTTCCGGTGGAAACGACAGAAAGGACATAAATTAAACTGAAACCACCAGAAAAGTGTTTAGAACATCTGAATTACAAGATCTGTTACAAGACTGATAACCACGAGACTCAAGCCTTCAACAACGGCCGCAAAACCCTCGCTGAAGATTACTTTCCTGATACGAGTCTCCGGACATGTTACGTTATATTACGTTTCCACCTGTGCCCCCCCCCCGCCCACAACCCACTCAACTTATCCGGAACATTTATCGTTTAGCCTCCCATGTTTTATCTACATTTATCTATGCTCTACCAAAAATATTATTATGACAGAAGAGAGACCCTTGTTGATATGCTTTTCTCAGAAATGTGGTATATATAACATAACTGAAAATTAGAAAGAAATAACTAGACATAATTTACAAAACCTGGATAAGTCAATTTATGTTTTGAATATTAACTCAGACCTTTGTGGTGCGATAAACAAATATATGAGTATTGAAGTATTGATTGAGTGTTATTCTGATAAATAAGTGAGTAGTGGTTAAAATTTACAAAATTACGTAAATTAGTAGGATCAAATTCAAAAATTAAATTTATATATTACGTTTTTGAATTAAAAAAATAATAAAATGACATCATATTACCAAACTGAAATCCCATTAGGTGCAAGAAAATTGAAAGTAAAATGTTACCCCACGAATAAGGAGGGGTAGTTTAACTAGCCACTACCCTTACCTCAGTGGTTACAATGTGGTTACAATCTTCTTTTATCTACCTATCTAGAGATTATTTTCCCCATCGATCTAGAGATAGTAAGCACTAACAGTTAAGAGAGGGGGATGAAAACCAAAGAATGAAGTAATTGCCCATCAGCCGTGGACAATACTCATGCGCCCCAGCTTCCCAAGCATCTCCACAATTTGGAGTGAATTTTTAGTTGTTTGTGAGTGAATTTTGATTCTGTACCCTGTCCAACGGCCATACTTACATCTCTGTTTCATAATCCTCGGTTATTTAACTCTTGTTTAATATCTTTCTCGCTTCCTTTCTTGAACTACATGAACAGTGATACAGTCAAATCAAAGTCAATTGACGGTTGATTATGTATTCTTCTCTTTCGGTGGTAGTCTTCTTTTACTCTCTCTCTCTCTTTCTCAGCCATTGGATTTGGTCTCTCTTCGCTAGTTTGATTATTTATTTCATAATGAGTTCTAATATGGTTAAGTAATACATTTCAGATGATAAATTTGTAGGAAACTTAATAATTACAAAACAAGATCGTTAAATAAAAACCTTGGTTGCAACGCTTAATTTTCAAAAACTAGGCTATATTCTTGGTTTCCAAGGTTATAGAAATCAAAATCAACAATGATTCATATTACTTGTGACCGTTTCAATATCTTATAATATATAAAAATATTTATTAAAATCTTGAAATACAATTTTAATTCCCCAAAAACACTAAATCTGTTATTTCAAATGCTAATCTTGAATTACATGTAATCAAACGGGAAAACATCCGTGCCAAATTTGAACATGTTAATGTGACAAAACCATAAAAAATTGCAATTACAATTTTGTTTGGGTTTGTACATATGTGAAAACGTAAAAATATTAAATTTGTGAAAATATTAATAAAGTCCCTCAGGAATTTTGCCACGTTGTCCTTAAAACCGTCAAAATGTATCTATGGCAGACGATGGTTTAATTTGGTCAGGTGATTATATATTCGTATGTATGTTAGGTGTAAAAGTTCATCAGTTTCTCTACAAAGTGCAGCAGAGACAAATGTTTTTTTTTCTCTAAGAACAATACAAATATAATAAATCCTTCCGGTGGGATCATCAAGCCTAGTTTTTTTTTATTTTTTATTTAAGAATGGTTTAGTTAGTTTTACTCTGTGGGTTACATATATAAAGATTGACTGCTTTTTGTGTGTACATATTTAGCATTTTGAGAATTATTATTGAATTGCACGTTCATTCAATTTGCATAACAAATTGGACCACAGCATTGGTGTGGCCTCTAATTGTGAACACTCCCAGTTAATAGAGCACTCTGCAATAATAGCACTGCACATTAAGCATTAAGGGACAACAAAACTATCCTACACTCTAATATGAGTAAGGTTTGCTTGCTTGCTTGCGACACTGATCTCAAAAACGGCTCCAACGATTTCCTTCAAATGTTCTAAATAACTAATTTCTGGGATAAAAATAAGTTCTATACAGGCCTCATCCCCAGGAAAATCAAATAATGTAAAAAATCTAAAATGAAAAGTTAACAAAATTAACATTGGGTTTATCGAAACAAAAGAATTGTAACAGCTGTTCATAATCAACCAGGGAACTGTCAAAGTAATACTCATGTTGTTTATGATTATTAACATGTGGTTTCCTGAGATCAGAGATTAAAAGATTTGAGTGAAGATTACATATATAGAGTAGTAAAATAAATCAAAGGGACAGTGAGCTATAAATAACAACTGGAGTGACCTTAAAAATGTAGAGAAGAGGCAAATGAGTTATAAAAATCTGATTGTCAGTAGGGGGAAGTGGTGAAATATACTCCAAGTCATCAAAACAAACTGTCTCGCCTTCCCCCGAGCAAAGCTCGGTCCCCATCAGGTACTTATTTTGTAATTTGACTAAAGTTCACAAAAAATTAATTTGAGTTCTTGAATTAAGTTCCACCGTGCAGGTCAAGTGCATATTTTCAAAAAGAAATCCACTTAATGCATTTCTTAAATGTTATAGGAGATGCAGTCGAGAGCAAATGGAAAAGTAGGTTAAAAGTTATTTGTCACAGGTAAATTAGACCCAAATGCTGCAGTTGTATTGACTGTGCCTGCTACGTTCCATTCCTGGCTCTCTGTGATCTAGAGAAACATGCATGACTTTCCTTACTCTACTTTTAAATAATGAATACCATACTTCCCATATTTAGGGTTCCTAGAGGACAGATATGGCTGAATAAAATAAATTGTATTTTACATAGCCTACATAAATTGATTTGGATAGAAAATAAATTGTAAATAAATAATCTGGAATTTTGAGTGTGTTATTCAACAGTGAATAAAAGTTTGTTTAAGACTTTTAAAACGGTTACAATGTAAAACTTCCCTGTTGTGAGTTTACTTCTGGATGAGGATGTGCTAACAATTTAAAATACCCCTGTCGCTGCAAATCAGCAATCTCAATGAATTTCCAATGCAAATATGTGTGCCTCACTACCACTTAGTCACGTATCAAGTTTCATAAAAATGCATTCGTAAATAGACCGTTCCATATAAAAATGTTAAGAATTGCCACCAGCGTATCTATACTAAAAAAAAACAAAAAAACTGTGTAGCAGTCTTCAAACTAAATTATGTTACATACATCACTGTAACCCAATTATTTTTCAACTCCATAACTCTGAGAAATAAATCTTGAAATATTACAATTAAACAATGCCCTGAATTAATTGGCTGTTTCCGGTGGAAACGACAGAAAGGACATAAATTAAACTGAAACCACCAGAAAAGTGTTTAGAACATCTGAATTACAAGATCTGTTACAAGACTGATAACCACGAGACTCAAGCCTTCAACAACGGCCGCAAAACCCTCGCTGAAGATTACTTTCCTGATACGAGTCTCCGGACATGTTACGTTATATTACGTTTCCACCTGTGCCCCCCCCCCCCGCCCACAACCCACTCAACTTATCCGGAACATTTATCGTTTAGCCTCCCATGTTTTATCTACATTTATCTATGCTCTACCAAAAATATTATTATGACAGAAGAGAGACCCTTGTTGATATGCTTTTCTCAGAAATGTGGTATATATAACATAACTGAAAATTAGAAAGAAATAACTAGACATAATTTACAAAACCTGGATAAGTCAATTTATGTTTTGAATATTAACTCAGACCTTTGTGGTGCGATAAACAAATATATGAGTATTGAAGTATTGATTGAGTGTTATTCTGATAAATAAGTGAGTAGTGGTTAAAATTTACAAAATTACGTAAATTAGTAGGATCAAATTCAAAAATTAAATTTATATATTACGTTTTTGAATTAAAAAAATAATAAAATGACATCATATTACCAAACTGAAATCCCATTAGGTGCAAGAAAATTGAAAGTAAAATGTTACCCCACGAATAAGGAGGGGTAGTTTAACTAGCCACTACCCTTACCTCAGTGGTTACAATGTGGTTACAATCTTCTTTTATCTACCTATCTAGAGATTATTTTCCCCATCGATCTAGAGATAGTAAGCACTAACAGTTAAGAGAGGGGGATGAAAACCAAAGAATGAAGTAATTGCCCATCAGCCGTGGACAATACTCATGCGCCCCAGCTTCCCAAGCATCTCCACAATTTGGAGTGAATTTTTAGTTGTTTGTGAGTGAATTTTGATTCTGTACCCTGTCCAACGGCCATACTTACATCTCTGTTTCATAATCCTCGGTTATTTAACTCTTGTTTAATATCTTTCTCGCTTCCTTTCTTGAACTACATGAACAGTGATACAGTCAAATCAAAGTCAATTGACGGTTGATTATGTATTCTTCTCTTTCGGTGGTAGTCTTCTTTTACTCTCTCTCTCTCTTTCTCAGCCATTGGATTTGGTCTCTCTTCGCTAGTTTGATTATTTATTTCATAATGAGTTCTAATATGGTTAAGTAATACATTTCAGATGATAAATTTGTAGGAAACTTAATAATTACAAAACAAGATCGTTAAATAAAAACCTTGGTTGCAACGCTTAATTTTCAAAAACTAGGCTATATTCTTGGTTTCCAAGGTTATAGAAATCAAAATCAACAATGATTCATATTACTTGTGACCGTTTCAATATCTTATAATATATAAAAATATTTATTAAAATCTTGAAATACAATTTTAATTCCCCAAAAACACTAAATCTGTTATTTCAAATGCTAATCTTGAATTACATGTAATCAAACGGGAAAACATCCGTGCCAAATTTGAACATGTTAATGTGACAAAACCATAAAAAATTGCAATTACAATTTTGTTTGGGTTTGTACATATGTGAAAACGTAAAAATATTAAATTTGTGAAAATATTAATAAAGTCCCTCAGGAATTTTGCCACGTTGTCCTTAAAACCGTCAAAATGTATCTATGGCAGACGATGGTTTAATTTGGTCAGGTGATTATATATTCGTATGTATGTTAGGTGTAAAAGTTCATCAGTTTCTCTACAAAGTGCAGCAGAGACAAATGTTTTTTTTTCTCTAAGAACAATACAAATATAATAAATCCTTCCGGTGGGATCATCAAGCCTAGTTTTTTTTTATTTTTTATTTAAGAATGGTTTAGTTAGTTTTACTCTGTGGGTTACATATATAAAGATTGACTGCTTTTTGTGTGTACATATTTAGCATTTTGAGAATTATTATTGAATTGCACGTTCATTCAATTTGCATAACAAATTGGACCACAGCATTGGTGTGGCCTCTAATTGTGAACACTCCCAGTTAATAGAGCACTCTGCAATAATAGCACTGCACATTAAGCATTAAGGGACAACAAAACTATCCTACACTCTAATATGAGTAAGGTTTGCTTGCTTGCTTGCGACACTGATCTCAAAAACGGCTCCAACGATTTCCTTCAAATGTTCTAAATAACTAATTTCTGGGATAAAAATAAGTTCTATACAGGCCTCATCCCCAGGAAAATCAAATAATGTAAAAAATCTAAAATGAAAAGTTAACAAAATTAACATTGGGTTTATCGAAACAAAAGAATTGTAACAGCTGTTCATAATCAACCAGGGAACTGTCAAAGTAATACTCATGTTGTTTATGATTATTAACATGTGGTTTCCTGAGATCAGAGATTAAAAGATTTGAGTGAAGATTACATATATAGAGTAGTAAAATAAATCAAAGGGACAGTGAGCTATAAATAACAACTGGAGTGACCTTAAAAATGTAGAGAAGAGGCAAATGAGTTATACAAATCTGATTGTCAGTAGGGGGAAGTGGTGAAATATACTCCAAGTCATCAAAACAAACTGTCTCGCCTTCCCCCGAGCAAAGCTCGGTCCCCATCAGGTACTTATTTTGTAATTTGACTAAAGTTCACAAAAAATTAATTTGAGTTCTTGAATTAAGTTCCACCGTGCAGGTCAAGTGCATATTTTCAAAAAGAAATCCACTTAATGCATTTCTTAAATGTTATAGGAGATGCAGTCGAGAGCAAATGGAAAAGTAGGTTAAAAGTTATTTGTCACAGGTAAATTAGACCCAAATGCTGCAGTTGTATTGACTGTGCCTGCTACGTTCCATTCCTGGCTCTCTGTGATCTAGAGAAACATGCATGACTTTCCTTACTCTACTTTTAAATAATGAATACCATACTTCCCATATTTAGGGTTCCTAGAGGACAGATATGGCTGAATAAAATAAATTGTATTTTACATAGCCTACATAAATTGATTTGGATAGAAAATAAATTGTAAATAAATAATCTGGAATTTTGAGTGTGTTATTCAACAGTGAATAAAAGTTTGTTTAAGACTTTTAAAACGGTTACAATGTAAAACTTCCCTGTTGTGAGTTTACTTCTGGATGAGGATGTGCTAACAATTTAAAATACCCCTGTCGCTGCAAATCAGCAATCTCAATGAATTTCCAATGCAAATATGTGTGCCTCACTACCACTTAGTCACGTATCAAGTTTCATAAAAATGCATTCGTAAATAGACCGTTCCATATAAAAATGTTAAGAATTGCCACCAGCGTATCTATACTAAAAAAAAACAAAAAAACTGTGTAGCAGTCTTCAAACTAAATTATGTTACATACATCACTGTAACCCAATTATTTTTCAACTCCATAACTCTGAGAAATAAATCTTGAAATATTACAATTAAACAATGCCCTGAATTAATTGGCTGTTTCCGGTGGAAACGACAGAAAGGACATAAATTAAACTGAAACCACCAGAAAAGTGTTTAGAACATCTGAATTACAAGATCTGTTACAAGACTGATAACCACGAGACTCAAGCCTTCAACAACGGCCGCAAAACCCTCGCTGAAGATTACTTTCCTGATACGAGTCTCCGGACATGTTACGTTATATTACGTTTCCACCTGTGCCCCCCCCCCGCCCACAACCCACTCAACTTATCCGGAACATTTATCGTTTAGCCTCCCATGTTTTATCTACATTTATCTATGCTCTACCAAAAATATTATTATGACAGAAGAGAGACCCTTGTTGATATGCTTTTCTCAGAAATGTGGTATATATAACATAACTGAAAATTAGAAAGAAATAACTAGACATAATTTACAAAACCTGGATAAGTCAATTTATGTTTTGAATATTAACTCAGACCTTTGTGGTGCGATAAACAAATATATGAGTATTGAAGTATTGATTGAGTGTTATTCTGATAAATAAGTGAGTAGTGGTTAAAATTTACAAAATTACGTAAATTAGTAGGATCAAATTCAAAAATTAAATTTATATATTACGTTTTTGAATTAAAAAAATAATAAAATGACATCATATTACCAAACTGAAATCCCATTAGGTGCAAGAAAATTGAAAGTAAAATGTTACCCCACGAATAAGGAGGGGTAGTTTAACTAGCCACTACCCAAGCCTCAAATTGTCCTTTATTTAATTAAGTTTACTGCTGCTACTCCTGTAGGTAACTGATTCTCCAGTTACGATTCTCAAATTTATATTTTTATCAGCAAATTTAAAATAAATACATTCAGTCTGATGCATCACATAGGTTTAAAAAAAAATAAATAATAAATCTTGGTCATATAGTCTAGTCAATCCGTTGTAAAAATTGCCCATACGTAGACAAAAATGGCGTCCAAGGAATTTTGTCCCAAATATTTGTTTTTTGAGTCACTGAATCCGAATCTGAAGTTGTCCAACAAATATTTCCTGAGCGTTCCGAAATATTCGCAAAAAATAGCGAAATTTTGGTACTATTTTCATTTTTCACTTTATAACTCGAAAACGATGCATTTTAGCGACTTTTACCTTGTATTTAAAATTAAAGAAGACAAAATTTCAAATTCAAAATTCACTATTCACATTTTAAATTAGAACAAAAAATACTGCCGCTAGAGCGCGTTGAAATTCAGTGATTATTTCCAACTTTCCTAGAATTCAAGTCTTTGGTCTGGATTTTGGATATTATTCAACAAATAGCCACCCTGTTTTACCCCATCACTATCCCGCCCCCTTCTACCCATCACTAATCCCCTCCCTTTCAACTTACCCTAACCCTCCCTTCCCCTCAAATCCCACTTGGAAGGCTAAGGGATGGAATGTACTAGTCAAACACACCCAGCTGTCTTCCCAGCTAGCCATTTTCAGGACACCTTCTCACGAGTCAACTTTCTACTCATGTTAGAGGCAGGGGAGTCATTCTTAGCAGCCTTTCATGGGGAAACCACTAACACACCCCTGGATGACCTGCCTCCAAAAATGGAATCCCTGCCTCCAACAACTAACGCAGCACATATGCAACTCCTGAGGGTCTGCCTTCAGGTCCAGATATGGCTTGGCCATCAGCCTCAGCTTGAACGGTTTGGCTGGAGAACAACTGCCGATGGGTTTCAGTCCATTCGGTCCACCCAGCTTGCAGCCCCCGAAAACTTATTATATGCTCCAGCTGCGGTATTTTTTGTTTGAATTTCAAATGTGAACAGTGCATTTTGAAGTAAATTTTGCCTACTTTCATTTTGTATACAAGCTGCTAAAATGCATCGATTTCGAGTTTCAAGTGGAAACTGAAAATAGTGCTAAAATGTTGCTACTTTTTGTGAATATCTCGGAACGCTCAGGAAATATTTGTTGGACAACTTCAGATTCGGATTCAGCGACTCAAAAAACAAAAATTTTGGACAAAATTCAACGGACACCATTTCTGTCCACGCTGGATACGGATTGACAGTATTAATACTAAATATCTATATTTAAATGCTAATTTAGGAAAGGTGTCATTATGACAAAAATTTAACATATTGCATATTAGAATCCCTAAATGAGTCAAAATTTATAAAATGTCATAATTTCTCTCAGGGCTTTGCCCTAATGGCCTTAAAAGTTTAAATGCTTATCTTTAGTAGATCTTTGGTTTATCTTTAGTCATTTCAGTCACCAGTTTCTCTAAAAAATAAAGTGGGTACAAACAAAAATGTTTTTCACTCTCCATAAATCTTTTTAATGAAACTTGGATCGTCAGGCCTAGTTAGATTAAATATCACCAACACAACTGTAAAACGTATTAAGAAGTTTTAAGAAGAACAATTTCCTAAAATGAAATATTATCAAACGTGGATAGGCGTTAATTACTGTCAAAGTATTTTAACCAACCAGCAGTTTTAAAGTGTTTTAACCCAGTTAACAGTTTTAATAAACTGATAAATTTTATTAGGTTACTATAATGAAATAAAATCAGTTTTTACGAAGTCAGCATTTTTGTTATCATATAAAACACTTACGTACATTTTGATATAATCTTTTGCTTTGTTATTTTTTGGTTAATCTCAATAATTGTAACAATTACCAGTTGATCTGATTATTATACGATAAGCCTGAAATGGAAAGTTGTATGCTATTGTTAAGTCAGGGTTAAATGTTTAAAAATTGACATAATTTTAGTTTTTGAACTTATAGATAACTATTTTGGTTTACTTTTTAGTGAATTTCCTTAGGAAAAGTTAACTATTAGTATGAACCGCACGGTGAGACTTAAGCCCGGGACCAGCATAGAAGTTCCTAACGTGACCCCCTGAATACGTTTTGAGGGGTCTCTAAAAACTTGACTTGATATATATGTGTTACAATTACTCTAGCAGTTGTAACTTTTGTCCGACTTACTTCAAGTTTGGTAGAGACATTCCTTTTTATAATCAGTTGGACAAGTTCGTTGCAAAACTATCGGAAAACTCTAACCGCCTCTTTTGGGGATTTTAAGTTTACAAATTTTGAGTTTTTGGGCCTAAAAAGGGTCAGAAAAGCCCCAAATGTACACTTATTACACATTAACTTCTTGTACGTAAAAAACAATGAAATTAAGGCCTCCTTCATCATTATAGCACAAGTGCTTACCGAGTTATTAAATAAAATGTTAATTGTCAAAATACTGTACGTTGTCTTATGGGGATTTTACACTGGAAAAGGCTGTTTTTCATGTCTTAATATCGTTTTATCACCCCCATACCCCTATACCAACTTGTTATCCCGACAATACCTCCTTCTAACTTTATAATGTACAACATTGGCATCCTATTATAGAGTTCAAATATAACCAGGAGCATCAAAACAGCCAAAAAATAAATTTTTTCAATTTTCAATTAATGTTACCAGTGTTGGTTTAAACCCTTTATTAGTGAATTTCCTTTGGAAAGTGAACTATTAGCATGACCCGCACGGTGAAACTTAAGCCCGGGACCACCATAGAAGTTCCTAACGTGACCCCCTGAACACGTTTTGGGGGGTCGTTCAAAATTTTATATATATATATATCTATGTGTGTTTGCACTCTAGCGGTCACATTTTTTGTCCGATTTCCTTCAAATTTGGTAGGGACGTTCCTTTCTGTAATCAGTTGGACAAGTTCGTTGGGCAAAACAATCGGAAAACTCTAAACCCCTTTTTGGGGGAATTAATCTTTCAAATTTCGAGTTTTTGGGCCCAAAAAGGGTCATAAAAGCCCCAGATGTAAAACCAATGCATGTAAAAAGATGGGAATTAGTGAGGCAAAAGTTTTAAGCCCTCTCTCGTTATTCCAGCATAAATATTTACCGAGTTATTAAAGAAAATGTGTATCCGACTAAACACAGTACGTTGTCTTATGGGGGTTTTACACTAGAAAAGCCGGTTATTCCTTTGTTAGAGTACTTTTACCATCACCAGCAAACTCACGCCTACTTTCAAGCTTGTCTGGACCTTCTCCTAACCTTATAATGCGCAAAATTGTATTCCCAGCTATGCAAGTAAATGAAACCAGGAGTATCAGAACAGCCAAAAAATCAGTGTTTTCAGATTTCAATAAAAATTGGACAAATGTATGTTTTTACATTGATTTTTAAAAGTTTTTATATGGAAATTCACTTCCCTCACGTCAGCGTACTGCGTGCGATCTTGTTGTAGATATATGATCAACACTGTTTTCAAATGTGCGTCACAAATGATTCTTCTTTTTTTATTCTGAAAGAGTCAAAAGCCGATTTTTGCCGTCCCAGGTCAGTAAGTTGGTTTGGTAAGCCTAATTCAACTTTCCACTGCAGCCTCCGAAATGTCACCTGGAATCCTTTTACATGCTGATGAAGATCTTACAAGCAAAGTCTGGATTTACTATTGGAAAATAATACTGTTAAGGTAAATCCCTAGTAATAAAAAACATCCCCGTCTCAGCAAACCTGCGTACTCAGCGAATTTCCAATGCATAAATATGCCTCGCTACTATATAGAGCCACTTACCAAGTTTTATAAAAATTCATTCATAAATAAGTGATATGTAGCATTTTATTTATTCTCTATAAAAATAACATTAGGGTTGAGTACGCAGGTTTGCAGCAATGGGGGAGATAAGAAATGTGTTTTTTTGCAATTATCAGTATAACTCAATCAGGTGAAGCTAAGTACCAAGTGAAGCTAAGTTTTATTCATTTAGGTTCATAACTAAAGGAGACATACAACTTTACTTATTCTCCATATGAATAAAATTGGAGCCGAGTATGCAGGCTACTTGAGGAAAATCAACAACAAACATTTTTTTGTGTGCAAATATCAAATTTTATTTATTCTCCATCAGGATAACATTGGACAACGTACTGTGTTTACCACTTTGAATATCTTTGCAACGGTTGGACGTAGAAGAACAATTAAAATACCAAAATGATAGGGCTAAACTTATTGGTAAACAGGAATGTGAAGTTTTTAGTAAAATTATCTAAGGAAAGGCTAAAACCTTTTTCCTATAAGATTTGATTAACATGAGAAATTTTATGAACACTTTTTTACACTAGGTTAATGATTCAAAATACTAAATTATTTGTTTTTTTTAAGCTCTATAAAATGGCTATAACCAAAATTGAGTGTTTTAAAAATTGTAGGATAAAAAATTAAAAACGTGATTTTTGGAAAATTTAAAACCCCCATAAAACCCCCTTCCCATAGTCCGATCAATCTGGTTTTTGAACTTAAACTCATACATGTTATGCTTCACATTTGTGCCAAATTCCATCAAAATAGGGCATTTTTCAAAAATTATCAAAAATTATTATTATATATATATATATATATATATATATATATATATATATATATATATATATATATATTGTAATTCAAATTTATGTATAGGGCTACTAATAGGATTATTCTAATAAACATGTTAAAACAAAGCACCTTTTTTATATAATTTTAATTGACAACATGTTTCGGCTCTAAGGCCATTATCAAAGTCCAGAAACTTTGATAATGAATGGCCTTTGAGCCAAAACATGTCGTCAATTAAAATTATATACAAAATTATGAAAAAGGGTGCTTTGCTTTAACATGTTTATTAGAATTATATATATGTGTATATACTTTTATATAAATTTGAACGAATAGTGTTCTTGGCATCTGGGGACCTCAAAATGAAAAGTTATCATGGTCTCGGGCTTAAGTCTTACCATGAGACCTACGGTAATAGCTTCTTCCCTATAAGGGAAATTCGCTAAAACATTCTAAGTATATGTTTTGTCTTTAAAAATAAATGTTTAGGGTTTTCGCGTTTCAACCTGCTTTTCCCATAAGACCAACGTCAACTTTCAAAGCCCGTTCCTCCTCAACAGATTATCTGATAAAGTTGATTAAAGAGCATAAAAATAACTAGCGATTTCAGTGAGCAAAATGCTGGATCACAAATTATAATCGATCAACAGAAATCTGCAATATTCAATATTTATGATTTTCTGATGGGGGAACTATTGATGATATCAAAATTTAGCTCACTGAAATCGCTAGCTATATGTTATATGTTCAGACATCTGTCTGTCTGATGTTCCGGGTAAAAGCAAAAACTACTGAACTGACTAGGCTGAAACTTTACACAAAGGTAGATCTTGAACCCATGCAACACATTGCACTATTCACTTCCTTAAAATCCCCTCGGGCTACGCCCCGTGAACGTCCTAAGTTTCAATGTTTACATTTCAGAAGAAAGCAAACATTCAGAAACTGCAATGCGAACAGCTGCTTGGAGGCAACGATGCAGAACAGGTAATGTAATGTCAGTTTTCGATTTGTTCGTGTATATAAATGTTGTGTTAGTGTATTGCATTTGAATTTTTGTATATGTATTTGTTTTTTGTGTTAGTGTAATTAAAATGTAAAAGAAAAAGATTAAGAAAAAGCCAACAAAATTTAGGTTAGTTAGGTGTAAGAACTCGAGATTTAGATGTAAGTAGGGTTCACTTGATAACGGGAGGAGTTTCTTACCTCCCGAAACATAGTGTAGTTTTAAACCACTAGAAGCGATAGGTAAAGTCCAAATAATCAAAAAATAAATAACAGTTGTTTCAAGCTAACTAAAATGCAAATTGCATTGACTATAGAACGGGTGCAGAAAACCCCTGTGCGAAGAACGGGCACATAAGCTAGTTAACTATAAATCATCGATTTCATATAATCCGTTGAGGAGGGACGGACTTTAAAAGTCAACATTGGTCTTATGGGAGAAGCAGGTGGACGCAAAGGACTGGTGGCTCCTCTTAAGGCAGTATTTTACTATTGCCGAACAGTAGTAATTACTGTTGGATATTGCATCAGAACTATTCTGATCCTGGCAATTGACAGGTATTACTCACCGATTAGCTCAGCTGACAGCTCAGACTACAAAAAGGAGCTCATTGGTACGGCAATACTCAACATTTCTATCTGCGAGTCCGTGACTATTATTTATCAGTTTATAGAGCCTGTACGGAAGCCCCACCACTAACTGATGCCTAAAACAAATCATCACAGTGGTCCTGACAGGTGTTGGCACTGCCCCAGTGAACCACCAAGCACGATTTGAGAGCTCCTGACGCAACATAACTTTGTTATACGAAGTTTATTTTTTTAAATTAGCTAAACAGATTGAAGCCTAAGATTTCAAAATTGGTAAGTAGTCCATTCTTTAAACAAAAATTATATAGTGAAACATGATTTAAGAATAAAACAGTGGTACACAAAAGGCAAACATTGAATAAATTATTTACACTGAATTGACAGTTGAAATTTGACAGGCTATTAGATGGAGCCCTAATAATAATATCTGAAAAATCTACATGGCATATCAACATAAATTTACATTACAATGAGAACAGAGTTTTATAAAATTAAGTGAAACTAATCTTTTAAAAAAAGGTAACACTACTTTTTTGTTACTCTCAGTTCCAGAGAATTTTTTTTTTCATTTATAGGTTGAGGATTTAATAGCTTTTAAGACTTTTCGCACATTCAGTGGCGAGGAAACATCTTTTAGCTCGAAGTAAAACTTAAAAATGAAACTTTTTTTGGATTGAAACTAGAGGAGATTTCACCATGACACAATAAAATCATATGGCAGTAAATCCAGACAATTCTTTCAGAGTTCTTTAAAAACCAAGCAAGGTACTCAGCTATAAACTGATACAACCATATGCCAAAGCAATTTAAAAGAATTACTGATGTTAAAATATTTAAGAAGTTCAAGACATGGCTCGGCGAGAAATTATTTGATCGTGTCCTTGAATATATTAATTAATAAGAAAATATCAATAAATTAAAAGAACTCAATAACAAAGACAAATTATGATAGTAATAAATTTAGTGATTATTTAAGGCAATGGTATAGTGGCTAAAATATTCCAATTGAAGAAAGAGTAGATAGCATGAAGACATACAGAAAAATACCCCCGTCGCAGCAAACCTCCATACTCAGCAAATTTACAATAGATATATAACATAACACATTAAGCCACTTAACAGGATTTATAAGAAATATATTCACAAACATGTGATTTTTAAAATATGAATTATTCTCTATAAGAATAACATTGGGGATGAGTACACAGGTTTGCTGTAACAAGGAACACAAAATAATGGGTTTTTATGCAAATACCAACAGAACTCATATAAGTGAAGTCACATACCAAGTTGTATCCATATACATTCATAAATAAGTGATATATAACATTTTAATCATTTTCTATAAGAATAACATGGGGACCGAGTACCTAGGATTGCGGCTACGGGAACCATAGGCGAAAAATCTTTTTGTGCAAACAACATTAAACCACAACCAGAAGAAGCCATATGCCAAAATTCATCAGTTTACGTTCATAGATAAGCGAGATATAAATTTTTTCCTTTTCTCCATAAGAATAACATTAGACAACGTACTGTGTTTAGCACTTTCAATATCTCAGTAACAAATTGATGTAGAGCAATGGTCAAAATTCCAAATTGTTTGTTTTTTAATGCTGAATTAAATGATGAATATTAGGATTTTATCTGAATAAAAATTACATGTGAAACCCCAAAAAACCAATTTTGGGCTACAAAACCCCCAAAAAACCCCCTTTGGATCGTGTGATTCGTCTAGTTTTCGAACTCGTTCAAATAAATGGTACTTTACACATTTGTGCCAAATTTCATTAAGATCGGGCCTTTGTTACGAGAGTTATTGTGCTTACGGACACATATATATATATATATATATATGTTACACATATATATATGTGTGTCCATAAGCACGATGACTCTCGTAACAAAGGTCCGATCTTAATGAAATTTGGCACAAATGTGTAAAGTACCATTTATTTGAACGAGTTCGAAAACTAGACGAATCACACGATCCAAAGGGGGGTAATACACGTCGGAATTTTTGAAATGATTAAAAATACGATACAGCAAACAGTTATCTTAACAAAAGGACGGAGCATTATTTTTCAAGAACATAATTCTGAAAAAAATTATACGTGTGCCACCAGTCGCCACGGTGTGTCAATATAAACCTAAACCACGAATACATAGTTTAAATAACCCAGCAAAGCTCCAAATACACTTTCAAAAGGCATAAAATCAAATGGAAACAGTGCGCCATGGTTGGTACACGTCGGAGTTTTAGGAAGTTTGCTGTGCGCCACCAGTGGCACACGTCGGGATTTTTGGGAAGTTCAAAAACTGATTATCATTTTCCATTGTGCTGAACGTGTTAAGCATTTGACACTACTTTTTAACCTAAGTACACTCATGATAAAAGATATTAAGATTTTGTCTATGCCAGGAATGCTCGTGATTAATGCAGTAGTTTAATCACAAACAGTCACAATGTTAATGTGGTTGTTAACTGCAATCATCAGTGTGCAACTGCCGTATCAGATCTCCTCTACTGTAATACTCCGCTTCGCTACAACCCTCGTACTCATATTTTTCTTGGCGTTTAAACAAGAAATGTTTACCTTAAAAACCTTTGGTAAATTGAATATATTGCCATTAAATAGACATAGCCTACTTAATTCGTTTTTAACTTGAAACTACAAATTGTATCATTTGTAAGCAGTTCCTTTTTAATTTGATAGTTACAATTGTTTTCTACTTCTTATTTACTGGGGGAAATTTGGTATCCAACATTATCTTAGAGAAATTTTAAAATAAATAAAAACTGTTGAATTTTATTTTTTAACCGGTTGTAAACAGTGAACTGGGGAACATTTGTGTAAAATTTGAAAACGATCCATGCAGCCATTTTCATGTAATTGCATTCCAGACATACCTACCAACAAACACACCGACGGACAACTAACTAATCATTGTCTTCGCTATTAACCCTAACCGTGGCCAACCGACCAATTTGGTCAGATTTTTATGCCGCCTAGAGTGGCCACCGAGCCCATTGGTCGGATATGACTGAAAATGTTGTAACGTTAAAAAACCAATAATAATAAACTCCAAAGTGATCAATATATATATATATATATATCATTCGAAAGATCACATTCTGAACTTTCATTTTTTTATATAATTGAACCGTGTAGTAGCTGTATAACAATGTTACGACGATTATAAATCGAATGAATTTTTGGCGCAACGCAATTGCTGCAGCCGACACTCTGACAAAGGCAAAACACGATATTTTTGAAATTACCCAGCTCAAGTAATTTTTCTCGCAGGAAGATGCGGTTGGTACCAATGCACAGCTAAAGAGTAGCGCTTTATGTTGGTATTGATTTTATTGTAATCAGATCAATACATTTTGCAAACAAGATTATTTAATTAAGGATAAATTTATAAACAATAACATTGGTAAATGATTCTAGAAACATCTGATTAAATTAAACACATGAATAAAACATATAGTATTCAGGGATATAACAGTCCTCCCTTCTTATCTCACTGTACTGGTAGTGTAGTAAAACATATCAGTGTTAACAGCATAGTTTTCCTGGTTTTCTTTTTCTTCTAGTTGACCTTCTTAAAGGCAGCGAATCCGGTAGTTCAGGCGGAGCTACTGCCGGAGCTACTGGTGCCAGAGCTACTGGTGCCGGAGCTACTGGTGCCGGAGCTACTGGCGCCGGAGCTACTGGTGCTGGAGCTACTGGTGCATCCGCTTCTCCTCTCTGGATGTCATCATTTTCGCTATTCTCTACGGTTTGTTGCTCTAATATTGGACTGGGGATGTCCTCTTCCCCTCGATCTTGTCTCGGGCCAGTAGAATTCGGCCATCCCAGTAGTCTCGGTTCTACCCCTGTGGATTCCGTACTGGCACTAACTTGGGTAGAACGTATATGATTTACATGGCGTCTCTCTATCTTCCCATTGGATTCTATCCAGTAGTGTAAATGTCCATCCGTTTCAACAATCGTTCCATATTTCCACCTTTCGAACTTGTTGTTGAAGTTTCTAAATTGAACCCAGTCTCCAACTCTAAACTTCCGCTTTGGATGTTTTGTCTGGTGCTCATTAGAGGTTGTTTCTCTCAGGATGTCAAGTTTTGTCCTAATTCTTCTTCCGATAAGTAGCTCTGATGAACTTAAACCAGTACCATTGTGTGGTGTTCTTCGGTACTGTAGGAGCAGTCTGCAAAGCTTAAGGTGAATATCTCCAGCTTCTGACGACATGGCTTTGAGGCCTTTCTTGACAACCTGGATGTAACGTTCCACTTGGCCGTTGGATGATGGGTGATACGGAGCAGTTCTCTTATGAGTGATACCATTCAGTTTGAGGAAAGTCTGAAATTCGTGGGATGTAAAAGCGGTTCCATTGTCTGTCACAACTTGTCCATGGTAGTCCAAACCTGGAGAACATGTTTCTCAATTCTTTTATGGTCCTCTGACTTGTTACTGTGTTTACTGGCTCTACTTCTACCCATTTTGAATATGCGTCGACAACTATAAGGAAGTAGAAGTTTTTAAATGGACCCGCGTAATCGACATGGATCCGTTGCCATGGTGTTGTAGGGTAGTCCCATGGATGAATTGTCTTTGATGGGTTGTTCTGGTTCTCACCACAAGGAAGACAACTTCGAACTCGTTGTTCGATGTCATGGTTGATCGTTGGCCACCAGCAGTAGCTGCGTGCCAAGGCCTTCATTTTTGTCATACCAATATGTGCGGAATGTAGCTCGTCCAGGATTGTTTTCTGAAATTTCTTTGGTATGGCGACCCTCTCGCCTCTAAAAACACAGCCGTCTTGTATGGAATAAAGTGATGCATCTGTCTTGTTGAGCTGTTTTCCTCTGGTGATAGTAGCAATAATATCAGATAGTTCCAAGTCGTCCTTGGTGGCTTCTGCTATCTCTCTTCTAGTTACTGGCATAACCTCCAGCTGATTTATGTGGAATAGTGAAGTCTCATCAGGGTAATTTTCTTCAGGATTGTCCTTTGGAAATCGGGAGAGAAAATCAGCGTTGGCATGGAGTTTAGTGTTCCTGTAAACTATTTTGTAATTGAACCCTGACAAATATATGGCATACCTGAGCATTCGGGAAGCTGATACAGTAGGAAGAGCTTTAGATGGATTGAATATCGATGTCAACGGTTGGTGGTCTGTAACTAATGTAAATGGCCGTCCGTAACAGTACAGGAAAAATTTGTGGAGTCCCCAATACAAGCCAGTTGCTTCCTTCTCTATCTGGCTGTAATTTGCCTCACTTTTAGAAAGTGATCTGGATGCAAAACTAATTGGTCTCTCAGATCCGTCAGGCATTTTGTGTGAGAGCACAGCTCCAAGACCAACAGGGGAGGCGTCTGTGCTCAGTATCAAAGGCAATTTTGGATCAAATGGAACTAACACCTGTTCACTGGTGATATGAAGTTTAACTTTGTTGAAGGCGTCTTCACAATGCCATGACCATTTGAATTTGTTGTTCTTCTGAAGGAGTTGATAGAGAGGTTGAAGAATGCTTGCCAAGTCTGGTATAAACTTATTGTAATAGTTTGCGAGTCCCAAGAATGTCCTTAGTTCTGCTACGTTGTTTGGTCGTTTGGCTTCCTCGATTGCTTTTGTTTTATCACTATCCTTGTGCAAACCGTTTTCGTCAATGACATGTCCCAAATATTTTATAGATTTTTCAAAGAACTTGCATTTCTCCTTGTTAAGTCGGATTCCATAGCTTCTCAGGCGTTCCAACACAGCTCTAAGTCGATTTAGTGTTTCTGGAAAAGAGCTACCTTGAACTTTGACATCATCGTAAAAACAAGAAACCCCTTCGAGTCCCTGCAATGCTTGATCCATTTGTTTCTGCCAGATTGCGGGTGCAGTCTTGATTCCAAACATTAACCTATTGACTTTAAAAATTCCCAAATGTGTGTTGATAGCTTGCATCCTGGAGCTCTCTTCATTCATGACGACATGTAGGTAAGCTTGTCGGACATCTAACGTACAAAAGAACTTCCCTCCTGACATACTTGCGAAGATGTCTTCTATCCTAGGTACTGGGTAATGTTCATCTTGGAGGACAGGATTGAGTGTTGCTTTATAATCTGCACAAAGCCTTATTGACCCATTAGGTTTTACTATAGGTACGATAGGAGTTGCCCAACTTGCGTGTGAAACCTTTTCGATGATCTTCTCAGCCTCTAATCTTCTCAGTTCATCTTCAACTCTTTGCATAAGAGCATATGGCACAGGTCTTGCACGTTTGAAAACAGGTTTAGTATTGTCTTTCAGTTGTAGTGCGCATTAAAAATTAGGAATTGTGCCTACCTTTGAATCAAAAACGTCAGAGAATTCTTGAAGAAGTATGTCCAAAGACTGAGTTTTGTTTGGCTGGGCCGCCCGCAGAGATCTGATATCTGCCCATGAAATTTTGAGTTTTCTAATCCATTCCCTGCCCATAATAGAATCAACTTCCTGAGCAAGGACGTACAGATCTCCTCTCACTGTTGTGTAGCCATGCTTAATTTTTACTTGGCAAACGCCTAGTGGTTTGATTACTTCATTCGTATATGTATGCAGTTTGAGATTAGTCGGTTTGAGAATCTTGTGAGGAAATAACTTTTGAAAGGTGCCTAGTGACATTGTAGTGACTGCTGCACCGGTATCTAACTCTAAATCTATACGTTTGTCATCTATAGTCACGTCTACCATCATTTTGTCGTTGCGGCTTCCCTTGTACTGCCGCATGCAGAATATGTCTTCATCATCGGATCTTCTAGAATATGTTGAAGTTGAAGCTAAAGTCTGATCGAACTGTTTTTGGTCTCTGCGAGTATTAACTGAATTTGGATTTGAAAGACATACCTTAGCTATATGACCGACTTTCCTGCAATGTTGACAGGTTCGGTTCTTCGCCTCACATTCAGTAGACCTGTGTGATGAGCTTCCACATCTAAAACAGCGACCTCACAACTTTTTAAGCTTGTCTTTAAATATAAGATCTGGGAATTTATTTGTTAAATTCACCTTATTAACCCCTGGAACCGATACTGGTAACCTCAGGTTTTGCATTTGTCGACTTTCCAGCTTTGCTGCTTCTGTTGCAATGGCAATTTTAACTGTCTCATCAAATGTCATAACTGCTCCTTGCTGTAAAATTCTTTCACGAATGTCGTTATCGCTAACTCCTCTTACAAGTTGAGATCGCAGGTGAACATCCATAGTAGACGAGTTGCAGGCAGTACATACAAAGTTGTATGCATTCGCTATTTGCCTCAGACTAGAAACATACTGTCCAATGGACTCACCGTCTTCTTGAAGTCGAAGCACAAAGCGGTGTTGTTCTGCCATTTCACTAGCTTTTGGACAAAGGTGTCCCATAAGCAAGGCTATAAGTTCTTCATAACTCTTTTCATTGGGTTTCTGGGGTGCTGTCAGTGCAGTCAATGTCTGAAACACTCTAGGGCTTAAGCAGTTTAGGAGTATCTGAATTCTACGTATATCCGTTTCGTCGTCATCTCCTGTAATATTTCGTAGATTAAAGAAGTTTTCTAATCTTGATATGTAATTATCAAATGCTTCTTCATTTTCGTCGTATGGTTGAAGTTGAAAACCGAGACCATCGTATCGGCTGGCAGACTGCGTTGCTTGTTGAGGTGGTTGAAGTTGCCGTAGAGCCGCTACTAATGTAGTGATTAGATCTTCAGCCATATTTAGAAGGTTTTAGATATAAAATAGTAAATATTACAAGGTTTCAAAAAAATATTACGGATTTTTTTTAAACATCCTCGTCGCCATTTATTGTAATCAGATCAATACATTTTGCAAACAAGATTATTTAATTAAGGATAAATTTATAAACAATAACATTGGTAAATGATTCTAGAAACATCTGATTAAATTAAACACATGAATAAAACATATAGTATTCAGGGATATAACAGATTTTTAGAATGAAATATTGATTGGACAGGTTATATGATTTTATGAAAACAGGTGTTTTTTTTTTTTTTTTTTTTTTTTTGTGGAATGGCCAATCCGACCAAATTGGTCGCATCAGAAAATCGCATTTATATGCAGTGTATGTTATAGTTACTAGTCAAATAATATGTTATTTTGAAGAGGAAGAAATGTAGAGTAATTCAGTTTTGCCGTCGGCAGCACTGTTTGCCCTTGGCTTCATCACTAAGGAATTGTTTCATTACGTCACATTCTTGCCTAATCGGCAACTGCGCAGCTGTTTACGAAGTCTAAGTCAGTTTGTTTGGCTCGCTCCAAACTGTATTGTATTTGCTATCACTGTAAACAGCAGATTTCAGGCTTTATTCCTATATCTGTCTCGATGTGTTGTGTTTTTGTTGACAATATGACATGACAACTGAAATATGCAATGTCCAGTCAGTCCCAGTCCAAAATGGCATGCTATTTTATTGTTTGACGCTGTCGGTTGTGAAAGAGTGTTTTAGTTATTTATTTAGCCGAATTTACGCAAAAATGGATTGTAGTGACATTCGGGGTGCTCTTGAAGAAAGTATTAGTGACATTGATGATGATTTAGAGGGTGATATAGGCAGTGATATTGAGGTGACCGACTTTCCTGAAGTGTTATAGGCGCCGCAGGCTAATTGGATTATTTATCTGGTAGGCCTAGTGGTGAGTTATTTATTTATATGTATATTTCTATGTGTTCTATGTATAACATGTTATATATTTCTACGTAGGGAATTTAATGTACTACAACATGTTTATCTTGATTTTGGGGTAAAACATTTGGCAAAAAAGTTATATACTAGATGCTGTGAAAACTTTTTTCCAAATATGCATAAATAGCAAAACATTCTTTTATTTACATTTATTTATAAGTGATAAAAATTGTGTATCAACTTTATGACTTTTTTGGATTCCTTACTTCATTAGCTTTACAAATATGTATATATCATTATTAGTATATACATACATTACATGACTTATTTACAACACAAACTAACACTGTACAGTTTACACAAATCTCGGGTTTCCGTTTATTATTATGTTACGCCCCTAAAACTTACAAAAAAATTATTTCCACAACATGTTTTATACTTCTATGTAAGGAATTAGATTGTTTATCAAATGTATATAATGCATTTTCCATAACAAATCTGTAGAACAAATTTTATTGAGGCTGTTTTTGAAATTTCTAAAAATAAAATCTATTTTTTTATTTTGTTTCACTTTACCGAAAAATTTTTTTCATAGATCTTTTTTATTTTAGTAATTCTAGATTCTCCTGTTCTTTCTGATCAGAATGAATATGAGGTTGGCTAGGTTTATTTCTACGGTTGAATTTATACGGATTTTCAAAAAAAAGTCTGCGAAATCTCCAAATCTGCTTGGCCATTTTTCCCACTTCAACGTTAGGCCACTGCTAGGGTTAAACACAAATTCTCTTACTTCATTCGCTCATAAAATACTACCTGTAATATAGCCATCCTCAAGGAAACCTCCACACAAACTTACCTGAAAATAAAAAAATATAATTAGTAAAACAAAAAACACAAACTATATTCAAAAGGTTTAAAAATTTGTTTACCTTTTTTATATTTGAATACTTTCTACTCCTCTATCCCCAATTTATTTATAAGCAGCCAAATGCACACCTCTGAGACATAAATACAAAACTCAGCTACGGAGGAAGGTAAAGTGACTAATATGAGTTTTTAACCGCCCGCGCGAGTGAGGCAGTCGTAAGATTGATATCCACGAGGCAGCGATCACCCGACAACGGCCGCACAACCTCTCTCTGAAGATTACTTTTCTGATACCAGTCTCCGGACATGTTATGTTACATTACGTTTCCACCTGTGCCCCTCCCCCCCACCCTCTGCCTTGTGCCAACATGAATGCTTTCCGCTTTTCCTAGCACTCTCCGTGATATTTCGTCCATCCCAATATATGTAAGTGGTAAGCAATATCGCTTTTAGTACAAATTGAAAGAGTTTTCATGGATTTATAATTCATTAATGTAACTGACAGGTATTTCCGATTTAATATTAGTTTATTTACCTGTGATTCATCTTTAATTTTAAACTTGAAAATCTATAATTGGCTCAATAAGTTTACTTTGTTAGATAAAATATAATTCTGGCAGTAAGGTTTAGCGTTCACGTAAAGACAGTTAACAAGCAAAATCTGAAAATGTTATAAGGCTCATCACAACAAGTTTGCAGATTGAGTTTTCTCAGTGAATGCCAACGATTATTTTATTCCTATTTATATTCAAATCATTTATTTAACTTTAAAAGTAAGTTCGTTAAAGGGTTAATTCTTTAATTAACATCCTGACTAAACTGCTCTTTATGCTAAATAAAGTAATAATTCTTTACTTGGTACTTAAGCGATAAATACACAATTTTAAACATAATTATCGCTTTGATTGCTATCAAAACATTTAAATTATTTGAATAAAAAGTTTGATTAGCTCATTTAAGTTAGAATGAATCTGTTATGGGATTTCATTCAAAAAGTCCAAAACCAAAATTTGTCATTACAACAAATTAAAATTGAAAATCACTGTAGCCACAAGATACAATTTGCTGATAAAGCCACTTTATGTTTCTTAACTGTCCTTTATAAATCTTAAATAACTAAAAAATAACAAAGAAAAGTAACAGCAATTGAATTATTATTATTCAGCATGAAAATAAAATTAAAGACTCTTCAAGAAGAAAATTAAATGTCCCTTGGATCACTTAAATTTATTGAAATATAAAGTTTTGATTAAGCTAGCTCAATTAGGTTAGAATGACACTTCTATATAGTTTTATTCAAAAAGACCAAAACCTTTAAATTACTACAAATTAAAATTGAAAATCACTGTTACCAGATGGATAGTGACACGTTGTATGTTTCTTTAAAAATATTATATAACTAAATACCACCGTCACAGCAAACCTGCGTACTCAGCGAATTTTCAATGTCTTTATATGTGTCTCACTACTACATAGAGCCACTTACCAAGTTTCACAAAAATACATTCATAAATAAGTGATATATAGCATTTTATTTATTCTCTTTAAGAATAACATTAGGGCTGAGTACGCAGGTTTGCTGCAATGAGGATGATACAAAATGTGTATTTTTGCAATTATCAATATAACTCAACCAGTAAAAGCTATATACCAAGTTTTATTCATTTACGTTCAAAACTAAGGGAGATATAAAACTTTACTTATTCTCCATATGAATAACATGGGGGCCGAGTATGCAGGTTTGCTGCAACGGGGAAAATAAACAAAAACCCTTTTTTGTGCAAATATCAATATACCAAAACTAGTTGAAGCCACATACCAAGTTTCATCAATATACATTCATAAATAATCGAGATATCAAATTTTATTTATACTCCTCCATTAGGATAACATTGGACAACGTACTGTGTTTAGCACTTTGAACATCTCTGCAACGGTTGGACGTAGAACAACAATTAAAACACCAAAATGATTTTTTTGTGGAGCTAAACTGATTGGTAGAAAGAAATGTGAAGTTTTTAGTAAAATTATCTGAGGAAAATCCAAAAACCTTTTTCCCACAAGATTAACATAGGAAATTTTATGGACACCTTTTTTTACTTTTCTCTACAACCACTTAACCTAGGTTAATTCAAAATAAAAAATTATTTATTTTTTTAAGCTCTTTAAAATTGCTATAACCAAAAGTAAGTGTTTTTAAAATTTAAGAGGAAAAAATTCAAAAAACTGATTTTTGGAAAATTCAACTTCCATAAACTCCTTTCCCATAGTCCGATCGTTCTGGTTTCGAAAGTCATAAATGTTACTCTACACATTTGTGCCAAATTTCATCAAAATCGGGCGCTTCTTTCAAAAGTTATCGCGGTAACAGACACATATATATATCGAATTGTGTTTTTGGCATCTGGGGACCTCAAAACAAAAAGTTATCATGGTCTCGGGCTTAAGTCTTACCATGCCACCTACGGTAATAGCTTCTTCCCTATAGGGGAAATTTGCTAAAATTACAATGAAAAGTAACAATACTCAAATTATCAAGCATTAAAATCAAATTAAGCACTCTTTAACAAGAAAATAAACCATCCTGTAAAGTAGCAAGAACCAGAGTATTCATGTGTAACGCAAGTTTTCAAATAAAGCAGAAAATTAAGCCCAAATGTATCCAAAAAAGTCTTTGATATTATTTATAAGTACGGCTTACTCAAGACTAAGTACAGAAGTAATCACGAATTATTTAATTCATCTCTTTTCCCGCGAGCTACTTTTATAAAAACCACTTTGAATGTTACATCAAAGGTAAATGACAATAATAATAATAATGCTTTTATGAGAAAATAAAAAACATCTGCATGACTGGTGGGACTTCCAATTTGCTTCGGTGTACAAAGAGTATAAAATCAAAGGCTTGCTGATGTGTCTGATCTGTATAATGAGTCACATCCTGCATTCTGAGGTCTCGCTGAATCCATCGAAATATCTGAACTCGAAACCACCCCTCCCCCTCCCCCTCCATGTCCTCTCCTGCTCTCGTCGGAGCTGTGAATAATGAAGCAGCATTTTATAAAATGTTTAACCACGCTCGGTGTGCATATGCATGTGGTATCAGAGTTTAAATAGACAGCCTTTTCATTTAATTAGAAATGTTTATTTATTTGCAGGTTTAACAATTAATTTTCATGGATTAGTTGGAGAGGGAGATTTCTGCTTCTAACTAAACAACTGTCATAACTAAATAAATTAGTCAAGAGTAAAAGAACAAACGCTAATATTCCTCGTGTGAAGTCAGATACTGCATTAGCTAGTTACTGTAGATACGGGCAGATGTGCAAAGCAAATTGGCTCTCATTAACAGGAATCTGACAATCAATATTAATTTGCCCTCTTTCAGCAGGATGGGACAGAATACAAAGGAGTTAATTGTAAAACTGTCCTGAGAATCAAGTATATTTTTCAGAAAACAAACTCACAGCTCTATGTTTTGGATGCTATGGAGTGTAAACAGAAGAAAGCAGGTGTCAGGTTTTAAAACTATTTATTAAGATTTCTTTTAGAATATTTCTAAAGTAAACAAATTGTCCTTTAGTAATTTATTCGTTAGAATATAAATTAAATGTACGTCTTAATAAAACTAAAGTGATAATTTTGAACAAAAAGGGCTATCAAGGGCAAAGTTTGCTTATGAAAAATATGAGATAATAAAGAAGCCATGCGAGTAAATGTTTCCACGTTGAACCACTAAGTAAGACTTTTAGTCATTCCAGCCAATTAGATCATAAAAAGAAGAGACAACTTGTGTCAGTAGAAGAACTCTGTAGGGGGCCTTTTAGAGGTTAAACTGTGAGATCTGGAGGCAGAGACAAACATTGCTAGTGTAAAGCACCCAGGGGGTAGGTCCACGTCCACATGGTTTAGGAAAACTGTTGAATGTGCATGATACCTCTGGCTCAAAGTTCTCTCATTGTACAACTTAGTTTGTACAAAGGCAATACACAATATAATCAGTAGTTAATCAACATGAAGAAATAACAACTGCTGTACAACCTAGTTTCTTTTTCTATTTCCAAGGTACCATTTTGAATGACCAACTATTTTACTGAGTTTTTTTTATTGAGAACCCTTGCTATTTATTACATAAGAAAACTGTTCTCCTAATTAAAATTCCATAATGATCAGTTCAAAATAAATCAATTTAATAGTTTTAAATATTCGTCCACCACAAAGTAACGTGGTAAGAAATTGGAAACTCTTTTGCAATGTAGACTCAGTAGGGTGTTTTGTATTTTCGTATAAAATTTTTTCTCGGCTACTTATTATACTCCTTTTTATGTAGGTAAAAAATATTTAAATAACAGTTGTTGTATCATTTACAATTTATTTTCAGTTTAAATTTAACGGTGGATAAATGTTGAGGGCTTACAGACTCAACAACACTGTTTAGTCTGTGTTTACTTTAAAAATTAATAAGAGAGAGGAGAAAAGTTCCAAATGTTGAATTCAAATGTAAGTAAATCAAGATTAGTTTGCTAGATTTAGATTTATTATTTATCAGGTCTTTAAAAAGCGTTAGACGGGTCTTTCCTATAGCAAACATGTAAGACATGCTGATACATATACTTAGTTTATTAATTTACAGGTATAAAATACCTGTGACTTAAAATTAAGAAAGTTTTAAAAAATAATTCAGATTAAGACAAGTAACAACATTATTTTTCAAAGCAGACTCGTTATCAGTTGACTACAAGATCGAGGCATTACAATTACTCAATTTACATAGATTTCACCTTCAACATTTTTAAAAACTAACACTAAAATCAAAGGTTATAATTAGTATATTAACCAAAAGGAAATTTCAGTTGAGATAATTGATGGAAATAGCAAGAGTTTAGTGGGATAATAAGAAAGACAAGATACTAAAAGAACACAATAATAATCACCATTTATTCCAACATCAACATAAACATAAACACAAACACATGATAATATGACACTTCATATTTAACACATGATTTATAGACATACAAGTAGCAAGCTATATGAAAGTCAAATATTATCTTCAACATCCTCCCAACTTGCATATTCCTTGCTCTTGAATGCATTTAACAAGTTTGTCTTTGTCCAGTGCTTTGGTTAAAGAATCTGCAACCATACTTGCTGTTGGAGTGTAGCGAAACTTGATCTTTTCACCCTGCACTTTTTCTCTTATAAAATGATGGCGCACATCAATGTGTTTAGTTCGTGGTTGGTATGCGCCATTTAGTGCGAGATTTTTAGCACCCTGATTGTCCACGAATATTGAAATTGGATCTGAATGTGGAGTGATCTCGCTCGCCAACCCCTTCAGCCACAGAGCTTCTTGGGTTGCCGCAGACATTGCCATATACTCAGCCTCGGTGGTTGACAGTGCCACTGTGGGCTGTTTTTTTGTACACCATGATATAGCACCATTACACTTGACAAAAATGTAGCCTGTCATAGACCTTCTATCATCTGCATCACTTGCCCAGTCCGAGTCGCTGTAACCAATGATGTCAGCAGACTTTTTACCATCAAAGGTTAGAACTTTGTCCAATGTCCCCTTCATGTACCTGAGTATGCGTTTGACTGCTCCCCAGTGTGCTGCACCTGGATTATTGTTAAATCTGCTCACACAGCTGACAGCAAAACAAATATCTGGTCGCGACACTTGGGCGGCAAACAACAGACTGCCTACTGCTTCCTGGTATGGTACATTTTCCATCTTTTCAGCCTCTTCTTTGTTCCTTGGTGACTGATTCTTGGAAAGCTTCTCATTCGGAGACATTGGAGTAGATACGGGGTTGCATTCGTCCATGTTAAATCGTTTCAGAACCTTTTCGATGTAAGATCGCTGACTGATTTGCAACTTCTTGTTTGTCCTGTCTCTTGTTATCTGGAATCCCAGAGCAAATTTAGCTTCTCCCATATCTTTCATCTTGAAGTCTCTCATCAGCTGCTGTTTGAGGATTTCTTTCAGATGTTTATCATTATGAAAAATCAACAGATCATCTACCCAGACTGCAATGATCAAAATCCTCCCATTTTTCATCATGTGATAAACACAGGAATCAAAGTTTGATTGTCTCAACCCTATTTTTGTGAGACATGCATGTAATTTGTGGTTCCAAACACGGCTGGCTTGTTTGAGACCATAAATACTTTTCCGTAGTCTGCACACTTTGTTCGGTTCATGATGGGATCCTTCTGGTTGATTCATGTATATTTCTTCAGAGAGATCACCTTGAAGAAATGCAGATACAGCATCCATTTGGTCTATATCTAGATCTTTTTCAGCAGCCAAAGCTAATAGATATCGTACAGAGCTGTAACGCACCACTGGCGAATATATCTCGTCAAAGTCTACTCCTTTTCGCTGTGCACAACCTTTTACTACTAGTCTAGCTTTGTGACGAACAATGTTTCCTTCTGCATATTTCTTGGTTTTGAACACCCATTTTGAGTTTAATGGTTTCTTTCCAGGCGGAAGATTTACAAGTTCCCAACTATGGTTTTCCATCTGTGATGAAAGCTCTTCATTCATTGCTTGAAGCCAGAGTTCCCTGTCAGGTCTTTCCATTGCTTCCTTAACAGTCAAAGGATCAGTGGGTTCACCACTGTCAGCATAGTATGTTACGAAATCCTTCAGAGCATTAGGAGGTTTACGTTCCCTCTGAGGTCGGCCACAGGATACTTGAGGACTCAGCTCCATGGAGGAAGATTCATCCTGCTCGACATCATCAGTGTCAGCGGAATCATACTCAAATTCCTCGTTTTCAGAAGATACAAGGTTGGGCTCTGCGTCAAGGTACGGTTCTGCTGGTTCTTCTGCTGCAAGGTTCAGTTTTGGATCATCCGGAGGAATGTAAAATAAGCAGTCCTCTTGATCTTTGTCCTTTTTCAACATGAAACTACCTTTTTCATTCTCAGAAAAAATCACATCTCTGGAAATGAACACAATCTTTGTCCTAGGCTCATAAAGACGGTAGCCTTTTTTAGTCGAACAGTATCCTACTAAGATACATGATTTTGACCTGGCATCCAGCTTTTTACATTTCTCGGCTGGAACATGAGCATAAGCTTTACAACCGAACGTCTTTAGGTGAGAAAGAGTCGGTTTACGGCCTGACCACAATTCTTCAGGGGTCAGAGGAACGATCTTACTGGGTGAGCGATTAAGCAAATAAGCAACTACGTTAACTGCTTCAGCCCAGAACGTTTTTGGTAGCTCAGACTCCAGCAACAAACATCGGGCGCGATCCAAAAGAGAGCGATTTAGTCGCTCAGCTTTCCCGTTTTGCTGTGGCGTGTAGCTACAGCTTGTTTGATGCACAATACCTGCAATGTTGCATATTTCAGAAAACTTTGTGTTACAATATTCCCCACCTCCGTCTGTCCTCAGTATTTTGATCCTTTTTCCCGTTTGATTTTCTACCAGATTTTTAAAGGTTTTGAAGGTCTCCAACACTTGATCCTTCGTCTTTAAGAAATAAACAAATGTTTTGTGGCTAAAATCATCTAAGAAAGTCAAAATATATCTAGAACCGGCTAGACAGTTTACTTCCATTGGTCCAACTAAGTCGGAGTGCACTAATTCCAGTAGTTCACTGCTTCTACTATCGCTTAGCTGGAAAGGTAAACGGTGGCTTTTACCAAGCAGACATGTTTCACAAGGAGTATCAGGCACCTTGTCTGAAAGATTAATACCATGTACCAATCCATTGGATAATTTCTTCAGACAATCAAAGTTAAGATGAGCCATACGTCTGTGCCAGAGAATGTGATCATTGCACCTGACTGTCATAGCTGTGCCATCGGGAGATGAAACATCTAATTTAAACAAATTGTTAACCAGAGAAGCTGTAGCAATAACTTCATTGTTGCTATTGTAAACTCGAGCTCCTTTGTTATCAAATATTACAGTGTGTCCTTTAGTGACAATCTGACTGACAGACAATAGATTTACATTTAACTGAGGTACGTAGTAAACATTACTTACATGGACATCTGATGAAGTACCAGAAACATTTACAGAAAGGTCAATGTCGCCAATTGTGTCGGTTACCATATTGTTATTGTTAGCCGTGGTAATATTCAAAACCGGAGACTTCCTTTTATTGTCAAGTACACCACTGTCCACACATAAATGAGCACTAGCTCCCGAGTCTAAATACCAGTCTTTACTTACATTTGTTTGCACTGAAAAAGCAGCAAAGAGGGAAGTATTCAACTTAGACTTGCTTATGTTCTTGTTGTCGTCATTGTTGTTGTTCTTACGGTGTTTGTTACAATCGCGCGATATGTGTCCATAACCATTACACTGAAAACAGCGAGGACCTTTATAGCTCTTATTGTCTTGAAGTTTCTTTGAACTAGAGAGTTTCTTCTCACTTGAATGATAGTTCTCGTTGCTGTTCTTAGAACACGGTCTTTGATTTTGCCCACGACCATAACCATACATCGCCATGCATTTGGAAGGTTCATTTTCCACTGATACATCTTGAAGTAGTTTAGTTTTGATTGAATCAGCTGTAATCTTGACACCAGAACTCTCAATTCCCATAATCATCGGTTGGAATTTATCTGGGAGTCCGGCTAGAAGAATGGTACCTATCCACTCATCATCAACCTTCAGGCCAATATTTGTGAGCTTGAATGCGGTTGTCACTATTCTGTTGACATAGTCTTCAATTGAATTACAGGTCTCCAATTTCGTGGTTATCAGTAAACGCAACAAACCAACTCGACGAGTTAAGCCTCTATCTGAAAAAGCTCGTTCCAAGTTGTCCCACGCTTCTTTTGCAGTTTCTGCTGATTGAACATGTACATAATTTACAGAATCAACAAGTAAAATTATCTTTGATTTACATTTGGTAATCTTCTTTCTGTCTTCTTCAGTTCCCAGAATACAGTCCCAGAGTTCACAGTCTTCCAGATAAGCCTGAACGGCGACTTTCCATGTATCATAGTTCTCACGGCCTTTCAACTTCTCTATTGAAGGTTGTTGGAACATGATATAAGTCGAGACTTATAAAAGATAACTTGGACAAATAATAAAATACTAAAAATAGCCTTCTGGGCCCATAACCTGATGGAAATAGCAAGAGTTTAGTGGGATAATAAGAAAGACAAGATACTAAAAGAACACAATAATAATCACCATTTATTCCAACATCAACATAAACATAAACACAAACACATGATAATATGACACTTCATATTTAACACATGATTTATAGACATACAAGTAGCAAGCTATATGAAAGTCAAATATTATCTTCAACAATAATAACCACTACTATTTTTAAAATGAAATATTATCAGAATGATAATAACATTTCAATTTTATCTGAGCCAACGGATGATAAAATTTACCTTCAAATAGACTTTTCCGTTGAAAAACTTTTAAGATTATTTAGGTTATTATTCCATTATATTTATTGTAAAAAAAGGACTGAGGCTTATTTAGAGCAGAACACTGAATCAATTACAAAGTATCAACCCCCTCATCATTGTCTATTTTCTTTGAATATCAGATTTGAGCTATTTTTGAAAGGGCAGAAAAATAAGTTTTAGTTATTTTAGTACATGAAAACAGCAATGTAGACTGATATGACACCATTCGTTGTACGTCTTACAGGATAAAAATATTCAAAACTGAATCTGAAGTAAAAAATGCTGCCAACTAGAACAAACTGTATTAAAGCATGCAAGAGAACAATCAAACTGTCATTGGTGTGGAGTTAAGCAAGTGTTTATGAACGCTGCCTTGTTAAGTCAACTGGAGAGAACTCGCAAATCTGCCATTGTTTGCAATGACTACTTTGAAATTTCTGACGTTCATTATACATTCCCCGTTATAATATTAGTCACATTGAATCTTATCATTCCTTCTCATAAACTTTGTTCTATATTTTGCAAACAAAATGTGAGAAAATAAATGGATATTCAAAACGTTTCCTGATACAGAGCTTGAAACCTCTCTTCACCGAAAAATTGAGTTAATGCTATTAATTTAATAATCATAATACAATATAGTGCTGATGTTATGCATGTTAATTTGTCAATTAATTCTTCACATCTACCTTGCACTTAAATCAGCTACATCATTAGCTAGCTGCAAATTATCATTTACTTGTTTATGTTGTATATAAATTACATACCTAAGAATGATTATTTTTACCAATATGATTATAGGCCTAAACATTTTATAGACATAGAAAAATCCCAGAAAAACAACTGATTACTTAACAGGGAATAGTGGTTTAGTTAATGAGGGCATAGTAGGGAGCTGCGACAAGCATAGAATCAACAGTAAATGTTATTATCTGTGGTTGCACTGATAATGCGGCTCAGCATGCAACCTAGTATCAGCAGCATTGTTATATTACTATCAGCATTATTGTATTCCCTCATACAAACGTAAGAGCTCGATTTAGGCTAAATTAAAATTCATTGTTGTAGCCCCTGAACTGTGCGTATTAGACTGAAATAGGTACATACCTTGTCGTCAACAATTTGTCTACAATTTTTTTTTAAATTTGAACTGTAGACGACAAGGTAGGCCTATGTATCTATTTTAGTCTTAAGCTAAATGTTATAAGTCTAAAAAACTGTTATTGTTTGGTCTTGCATATTTCAAGCAATTTTCTAAATCTATTTTTTTAAGTTTCCTCAGCTTCTGGGGCAGGAAAAAAATACAATCATATGTCTGACCTATTTGAGAAAAAAATTATAACTAAGATAACGCAAATCCTAAAAACTGTATCCTCTCGGTAACAATTTTTACTAAACTGAAAAAACTATAATGATTTCACTTGTAACATCCTCATCATATACAATTTATAATTTACAAGTATACAATTTGTATGTTCTAAAAAGACAGTTTATTAGTAAAAAAATTCTTAACATTTAAAATAATTGTTTACTGAGTACTTAATTAATAGTTTTTTTACTAAACAATTAAAAATATCTTCAGTTATCACTTGAAGAGATTGCATAATCAATGCCTGAAGAGTATAAAGGCATAATAAAATCAAAACTGGAACTTAAGCAAAAGTTTGTGAACAAAATTTCAAAGAAGTAAAAAAGATCATCATATTAAGATTTGCCGGTTCAATAACTAAGACTAACTACGAACTTCGAAGGAAAACCACTTTCTGTTCTGAATAATTTCAGAATTTTGGTTCCACTTTGATGGTTTAACTAAAATAAACTTCACTTGCTTCCAAAAGTAATCCTAGTTTTGGTTTTTACATTCCTAAATAAACAGAGTAAAATTGATTTTATTGGTGCAATATGTACTCGATATTATTTATGATGATCTCTTATAAACTATCAATATAAAACTAGAAATAAACCTATATTTCTGGTATTTAAATTAAACGGATTAGTTTTAAAACCCCAATTAATCAATTGGTACAACAGGTTTTTCAGTTAGGGGGAAAACATACAAACGTCTCCATTCAGTTATGAATAGTTTCAAAAAATGTCCTAATGTATTATGAATAATGAATATTATAACAACTATAACTAAACTAATTTCTGTTCTGATAATTGGTAACCAGAAATGCAATATATAAAAGTCATCTAGCTGTATGGTCCTTATCGTTTTTATACAAAAATGGTAATTATATCATTAGATAAAAGACAATACAACATGAAGTAGGCTACTTATAGTTTTTATCATTCAAATATTAGAAAAAAATCATCAACTGCACTACAATTTTCTTTGAATGTTGGTTCAGCTAAACTGTAATTACTTTGTTAGAGTCTAAATAAGAAGTAACTAACAATATTCACCACAACTTTATTCATAAACATTCATATTTGCCTTGAAATACACCCTAGTTGCATCGGAGATACCGTACATTAAGATATTATTAAAAAGTGTTTTGAATGAAAACAGAACATCTTTTTGAATCAGCCCATAATGTTATGATTTTAGTTTCAAGTATTTTTTATTGGCTAAAGCTCATCTGATTATATATAAATATTTTACAAAAAGTTTTGTCAGTTTTTATTTTTATTGCCGGGTATCCAAGATGGCCACCAAAATTTTTTACGTTAGATTGTTAATTTATACATTATCTAAACATCAGTAGTTTGCGAAACTTCCTTCAAAACATTTATAATGTTATTTGTGACGTCAAAACAAACAAAATGAGTTTTGCTATGATTTATTGTGTGAAAAATCGTGGTGGCCATTTCCACCTGCTATGACTATAACAGCCAATTTTTCGACAGCTTTCTAAGCCTTACTGAAATCATGTAAATTTATGTCATTAACGCAAAATTACACGAACCTAATTTCATGACAAATGGACTTACACTAATAGTAAAACTTAACAGAGAACTTTAATACAGGAGTAATAACTCAGTTTGAAGCCCCTCGGATGAAACTGAGAAATTGTTGAGGGAGCTTTGTTGGAAATGAATGAGTAATTTATCTCTTCAAATTCCCCTAGTTACTTTGAATTATCTAGTCTAAGGGATGTATTCTTCAACGTAGAAATGTGGGGTTTATCTCAAATCAATAATAACATTCATTCTACGTTTTATTAAAATGATTACAAAAATGCCACTAACAAATTGAAGACCCGATATTTAAATTACTCAAACTATATGAATGATTTAATCAATCAACTGCGCTGATAGGAAGTTTACTTTATTAGTTTTCTTTAGCTCTCTTGAGCAGCTATCATTAAAACATTTTTGGTGGGAAAACTGTGAACAATACCTTCACACACAAAATTGCCCGATATGTATTTAATTTGAAAATATGTATCACTCCTGCAAACAAGCATCTCATTGAAAAACGTCCTGTGGATATTATACTTTATTAGGTTTAAATGTTGTCATTTTTAAGTACCATTAGCATCACCTCAAAATAAATCTAAATCACATACTTATTTGGTACATTATAATTGACCCAACAAATCTTTTAGTAAACTTATAAAGTTGCTGTGCTAATGCAGATAATGTGCTTCAAATCCTTCTTCCCCATATTTTCAATTTAATATTTGTATTTTACGAAATAATATACACGATATTACATTAAATACCTTTTGAAAGTTTGTTACTGTATCTTATGACATATCTAACATGCTATACAGCCCAATGTGTAACTGACTCACTCACTCATTCACGTATACAAATTCTAGATCAAGCTAGAAATGTGAAATTTAGCATGCACTTATGTTGTACCTCGAAACCCCCGGAAAAATTGCCAAAAGTTTTGGTTTTCAATTTTAAAACCTCTAATTTGTTGAGTTTCAAATCAAAACAAAAGCATAAAAAAACAAATCATAACACAACAAAATCAAAACAAATCATAACAGCTGCAAACAAATATCCAGTAAACTGTCAATGTAACTCTCACATGATAGAGTATGAACAAATGTTAAGAACCTTTGAATAAACATAACATTTAGAGTGTATATGTCCCAAATGAATCAAATTAGTATACTATATAAAAATACTTGAAGGGACATTGAGTTAAAATTACAACTGGAGCGACCCCAAGTGGAGGTCTGGGAGCGGAGCCCTTAGCGGACGAAGCGAGTCTTAATGTATAATTGTTTAAGAAAAAATTTGTAAACTTGTGTCTTTATGCTAGTTTTTGAAGCTATTATACGACCTAGAAGGCTAAAACTCGGGACATTCATAGACAATTAGATAGGGAAGAACCAACAAAGCCCAATGATTTGGTTTTGCCCTTAGTTCCTAATTAAAATACCCTTAAAGTATGCAAAACAACGTAAAATCTGTAAAATGAACTAATAATCAGCTTTAAATATTTATAATATTTTTGCAATACGATTAGGTATGAAATATTAACATTAGTATTGATTTATAATTCAGTAAAGAGTACATCCAATAAAACTTGCACAGTAGATCATAGACTAAAGCCTCTAGTTTAACTAATCAGCATAGTGATACTCTACAACAACCGCTTCACCTCATACTAAGCATAGTACTTAAATATACATTTTCAGTTTAAGTAGACTGTGAGACTTAACAAGTCACGTAACAATGTGTTGCAGCCAAGTTGCATGTTAGCATCGAGTCAAACGACTGGTAATTTATTTCAGCAGTTCTGTATCTTGCATACTGAGGGTGGCAGCGAGTTACAATGCATTCAAATACACTTTCAGAACCTGTTCATAGTCAATAATATAAAGGGGCTATTTAACAAACAAATTGTAGTAACTCATGGTTTCAACATAACTTTTGCAGTAAGTAGGCCTCATATTGCTACAAGTTTTAACAGAACCTACTCAAAAATTTTCAAAATTGTTCAAAATAAATGAACTAGCACTTAATAACAGTTGATTTAGTCGTTTAATAAAATTTGATAAGAACCATGACACATTGTCCCAAAAAATAATGTTTCTAATCTCAAAATTAATTTGATTGGAGTCAAATGATGTGACATACTTATATTCCTAGGGAAAAATTCCAGAGAATAATTCCGACAGACAGTTTATTTTTGTAATATTACATACGTAATATGCCTAAAGGTATTAATTTCTCATATTAGTCTGTCAAACACGGCTAGAGAGAATAACCACTCGTTTTTTAGTGTTCGCAAAAGCCACAGAATTGTCGGCTTTGTTCTGCAACTGGATGTTGCCGCTGGAATTGAGTGGTACTTTACCCAAAACGTGTAATGTTCGGCAGAATAAAAAGAAAATTGTATTTCCATACTATAGGCATATTGTTAATGTAAGTGATACATTAAAAATACCCCCGTTGCAGCAAACCTGCATACTCAGCGAATTTCCAATGAATATATAACATAACACATTAAGCCACTTAACAGAATTCATAAGAAATATATTCACAAACAAGCGATATTTAAAATATTAATTATTCTCCATAAGAACAACACTGGGGATGAGTACGCAGGTTTGCTGCAACAAGGAACACAAAATAATGGGTTTTTATGCAAATATCAATAGAACTCATCTAAGTGAAGTCACATACCAAGTTTCATCCATATACATTTATAAATAAGCGATATATAACATTTTAATTATTTTCCATAAGAATAACATGGGGACCGAGTACCTAGGTTTGCTGCAACGGGAACCATAGGCGAAAAATGTTTTTTTTGTGCAAACAACAATAAACCACAACCAGATGAAGTCATATACCAAATTTTGTCAGTTTATGTTCATAAATAATCAAGATATACAATTTTTCTTTTTCTCCATAAGAATAACATTAGACAACGTACTGTGTTTAGCACTTTCAATATCTCGGTAACCAATTGACGTAGAGCAATGATCAAAATACCAAATTGTTTGTATTTTTAAGCTGAATTCAATGGTGAATATTAAAATTTGATTTAAATAAAAATTACATGTGAAAACCCAAAAAACCCCATTTTTGGGGTTCAAAACCCCCAAAAAAAACCCTTTGGATCGTGCGATTCGTCTGCTTTTCGAACTCGTTCAAATAAATGGTACTTTACACATTTGCGCCAAATTTCATTAAGATCGGACCTTTTTACGAGAGTTATTGTGCTTACAGACACACACACACACACACACACACACATATATATATATATATATATATATATATATATATATATATATACATACAATTTTAACGAATGGTGTTTTTGACATCTGGGGACCTCAAAATGAAAAGTTATCATGGTCTCGGGCTTAAGTCTTACCATGAGACTTAAGGTAATAGCTTCTTCCCTATTGGGGAAATTCGCTAATAACTTTTAAAATAGGTATCAAACCTGTGAGGGAAATAAACAAGTTATTTTGTAACAATTAAAATACGGTAAAGATACATTCAACGATCAGATCGGAACAATTAAAATCTGATGAAAAATTTAATTAATATTTTTTCATAGTATGTAAAACAAATATTTATTAATTTGTAAAGTATAAATTACTCCTCAAATCTGAACAAATAATTTTCAGAAGGAAGACACAACTTTTGTGAAACCTACCCTGTACTAATCCCTATAGTGTATAGATTTATTAACACTTTAGTTTGGATAAAACTTGAACATTAAACTTTATAAAAATAAAAAAATAATTAACACAGAAATAGGGACTATTAATTTACTTTGTAGTTATAGAGCAGTTACAATTTTGTATAATTGAATAAATAATTGCAATTTAACTTTATTCAAAGAAGAAGAATCTTTGGCCTACATTAAAGGCATAAAAATCATAAACGAACTAGCAAATTCAATTTTCCACAAACAACAATTCATATATTTTATAGTAAATCTACTAGTAAGATTATTTATTGTGTTGGGTAGAGTTGCATGTTGGGCAGAAGTGAAGCATTGATTCCTTCAGGGTCAATATGTCTGCAAGGCAAACTGGCTTCCACCATGACAGAACTATGTTTATTCTAGCCTTCCCCTGAATTTTAGTAATTTTAAGTATTTCATATAACAAAGTACTTGGGGAGAGTATAACCTTTTTGTTTATGGGGTCAAGGTAAACAATTATTAAGCAAATTTTGTAACTCATAGAGTTCTTAATCTTTAAAATGTATTACCATAATACCCCCCGTCGCAGCAAACCTGCGTACTCAGCGAATTTCCAATGCATTGATATGTTTCTCACTAGTACATAAAGCCACTCACCAATTTTGACAAAAATACATTCATAAATAAGTGATTTATTACATTTTATTTATTCCCCATAAGAATAACATTAGGACTGAGTACGCAGGTTTGCTGCAACGAGGAAGATAAGAAATGAGTTTTTATGCAATTATCAATATAACTGAACCAGGTGAAGCTACTTACCATGTTTTATTAATTTATGTTCATAATTAAGGGAGATATAAAACTTTACTTATTCTCCATAAGAATAACATTAGGGCTGAGTATGCAGGTTAGCTGCTACGGGGACAATCAACAAAACATTTATTTTTTGTGCAATTATCAATATACCAGTACAACATGAAGCCACATACCAAATTTCATCAATATACATTCATAAATAATCAAGATATCAAATTTTATTTATTCTCCATAAGGATAACATTGGACAACATACTGTGTTTAGCACTTTGAATATCTCTGCAACGGTTTGACGTAGAATCACAATTTAAACACCAAAATGATTGTTTTGTGGAGCTGAAGTGATTGGTAAAAGAAAATGTGAAGTTTAAAGTAAAATTAACTGAGGAAAAGCCAAAAACCTTTTTCCCATAAGATTAACATGGGAGATTTTATGAGCATGTTTTTTTGGATTTTTTCCGCAACCACTTAACCTAGGTTAATAATTCAAAATACCATATTATTTGTTTTTTTAAGCTCTATAACATGGTCTAAACCAAAATTAAGTGTTTTAAAAATTTTAGAGTAAAAAATGCAAAAAACTGATTTTTGGAAAATTTAAAACCCCCATAAACCCCCCTTCCCATGGTCCGATTTTTCTGGTTTTCGAACTTAAAGTCATAAATGTCAGTTTACACATTTGAGCCAAATTTCATCGAAATCAGACGTTTTTTACTCAAGTTATCGCATTCACGGACACATATATAGATATGATCCAGACTATGTATGGGTTATACATATATATAAATTTGAACGAATAGTGTTTTGGACATCTGGGGACATCAAAACAAAAAGTTATCATGGTCTCGGGCTTAAGTCTTACCATGAGACCTACGGTAATAGCTTCTTCCCTATAGGGGAAATTCGCTAAAACGGGGTGAACAGAAACAAAACTTCAAGGAAAAAATCAAAATTGTACAACTTGGTTTTATATTGACCCTATATAAGGGCATTATTTTTCCCCATTATAAACATATCCTGTCTACCTGGGAAAAGTTATTTCAGCATGTTGGTATCACTGCTTTTGATTGTTTTATAATGTATCATGTGTCTTCAAATTTTTGCTGAAAAACATTCTCTCCAAAACGTTCAACATATCATAGAAGAAGGCAAGACCAGAAAACTGAGGTAGCTTTTATTGGTTTAGCATTACATTTAATAACAGTTTTATAGCTACAAAGTTGAAAACTGTTTCTATTCACCACGTTTTATGGTACATCACACAAGTTCTGGTACTTTTTCACCCACTCAATCTTTCCATTTTTGCCACTTAGCTGATCAAGCTTATATGTGTAAACAAGTTCTCACACAGCACGCTGACATGAGGGAAGTGAATTTCCACATACAAAACTTTTAAAACTCAAAACCAGTGTAAAAAAATACATTTTATTGAAATCTGAAAACATTGATTTTTTGGCTGTTCTGATGCTCCTGGTTTCATTTACCTCCAATGATAGGAATATAATTTTGCGCATTATAAGGTTAGGAGAAGGTCCAGTCAGGCTTGAAAGTAGGTGCGAGGTTGCTGGGGATGATACAAACACACCAACAAATGAATAACATTCTTTTATAATGTAAAAACCCCATAAGACAAGTACTGTGTTTAACCGATATACATTTTCTTTAATAACTCGGTAAATATTTAAGCTAGAATGACGAGAGAGGGCTTAGAACTTTCGTTTCACTAACTCCCATCTTAATATAAGCATTAATTTTAGGTCCGGGGCTTTTCTGACCCTTTTTGGGCCCAAAAACTCAAAATTTGAAAGAATAATCCCTAAAAAAGGGGGTTAGAGTTTTCCGATTGTTTTGCCCAACGAACTTGTCCAACTGATTATAGAAAGGAACATCCCTACCAAATTTGAAGTAAATCAGACAAAAAATGTGACCGCTAGAGTGCATACACATATATATAGAATTTTGAACGACCCCCAAAACGTGTTCAGGGGGTCACGTTAGGAACTTCTATGGTGGTCCCGTGCTTAAGTTTCACCGTAAGGGTCATGCTAATAGTTCACTTTTCCATAGGAAATTCACTAATAAGTGTGCGATGTTCTTATGAATGTGCACTGCGTGAAGTATATTTTAATATGGTTCAGAAAAAATCATCGTGATTCACATCAAAGTTCAAGACGATTTGATCGTTTTTTTTATGATTTCGTGAAAAACACATGGACATTTCGTAAACACTACTTATCAATCAATTTACATTCTGAGCCCACTGATTACAAACTATGTCATCTTTTACTTAAGAATTTTAGTGTTTTAGTGCATAGAAATAACAAATATGTATTATTTAAATATCACATTTCAACAACAAACTAATAAGCTAAAAGTTATTTATTTATTTAACATAAATTATTCCTTTTTTACTTCACTGGAGAAAATATTTTTAAATATTTAGAGTGTAACAACATAAAACGTTTGGTTTTGAACGATAATAATAACTAAACCAATGTAAACAATTATTGTCGAAGTTGATTTAGCAACATCCTAATAACTTTACAAGTAACGTTACTAACTAAAAAAATGAAGTTTTCAACCACTCAGCATTCAGTTTTCCCACCGAGTGTCAACAACAAAAGCCAGCGAGTCGGAGAGTTTCAAATAAAATGAATCTGATACAGCGGTTGCATGCTGATGAACACATTTAGAACAAATTAACAGTGCCACCACACGTGATAACGTCTCCGCGCTAAACGCTCACTGGGATACCGAATCTGTGAAATTCCTGGACTACAATTTGCAATTGCGGCATCACACTGTGTTACTAAAAATAATACATATTTTCAGTCTGAGGGAATGGAATTCGGAGACATGTTTTAATGAAATACAATGCTGCTTTGTTTCCTGATATTTGTAATGTGTCAACAACTGTACAGTGAATTTCGTTGGTAGTTGGTAGTTATGATGCATAATTTTATTCTGTGGTAAATTATGGGATATATTTTTCATCAAATGACTAGTCTCACTCCAATGAAAAAAAAACGTTCTCTAAGCCACGTAAAAAACAAATAAATGTGGTAGATTCAAGATGGTATAATGTTCTTTAAATTGTGTTTTATATTAGCCCTGAGCATGGTTTGGTTTTTATCTATAATTTAATTCTATATTATAACACATTTTATAACCAAACCCCAACTTACAGTGAACACATTATGATTAGCATATATATCCCTTTAAAGTTCCATGACTTCAAACTTTTTCATTTCTAATTAATGATGTAGTTTAAACTTGGAGTTAAAATAATCATTTAAACCTTAGTTTATGTTATACTAAGCAAAGAGTATAACAATTAACTTCACAACATGTGGGCTAAATTTGTTAATATTTTATTAATTATTAATAATTGGTAAAACTCAGTTTGAACTAAAAAAACATCTTTTAGCAAATTTAGCAATGCTCCTCTGCTCTTCTGATGGTTTCCTCTGTAGTCTCAACTAATAATTTTACAGGATAAATATACTACGCCTCACAACACTATAAAGTATATTTACACTTATACTGTTTGGAGACCGATTTCAACCAATTACACCGGTCATCATCAGGCCAAATCACAGAATGCCGGTTGTTTGTTTTTTGTTTGTTGTTTGTACATTATAAGTGTAAATACACTTTGTGGTGTTGTGAGACGTAGTTTATTTATCCTATTTCGCTGTAACAACACACAGAAATAATGCTACTAAAGAAATCATTTATAATTTTACAAATATTTTCAGATCGTTTCAGAAATTACGAATCCCCGACTTTTCCAGGATTACATTCTCATACTTTCATCTTTGCAATATATAAATCTGCTCAGTACACTAGCTACAAGAGTAAACGAGATGTAGGTCGAAGTCAAGGCAACAAGCACGTCCAACAGTTTCCCACTTCTTGTACCAAGTTATCCCCCCGGGTGCAATGCTGTGGTAACGTTTTTCCAAACTCTTCTGACCCCGTCTTAACCTCTGAATAGGCTCCAGTTAAGATCCTTTGGCAGACAACATCACCTTGGTTTGGTACTACGAAAAAGTTATACATACGATTCCCGGTTTGGAACAATTTACTTTTAAATATTTTACAGAACTCTTTTTCCACCCTACAAAAGTTCAAGTACATACGAACATAAGTTATCATATTATAAGAACACGATCCGTAGGTATATATAGTATATGTATACAAACTAACTAATTCCACTATAAATCTGTCATGCCAGAGTTCATATTGTTATTATATTTTTCAAAATGTTAGATGTAATCCAAATCAGAATCAAAAATTTGATGTATTCTTGCTTTATATCTCAACCACATATTTCACCGACATACTGGCTGAAGATCAGTTTAGATGTAAACCCGGAATACAACATTGTCATATCATCAGTAATGATCAACAAAATATAGTAGAATAATAGAGTTTAAACCGACCCTAAAACTACTAGATTGTAAAGTGGTATCTTAATGTGGAAAGTAGGCTAATGCCTATCATAGTGACAGGTAAATAAACAGATTACTCAATTCATCAACATTCAAAGTAATCCTCAAGAACATATAACAAAGATTAATTTTGTCATTACTAAAATAGAGTAAGTACACTACAAAATTACATATCTTTATATATAATTCTGTAAGCGAAATATTTTTAAGTTAAAACTGTGGGAGTTGGTTAAATCACAGGATGATGGGAGACGGCCCAAATTAAAGGTCTTGATCCCAGGGACTCGGAAGGAATAACTGCAGATCTAAAAAGTCACCAGAAAACGAGAAATAATGTAAAATATTCCCCATAAGAAAAGCATAGTGATTTAAAAACGTCTGCTTTGTTTACATTAAACCATGTGATTACGAGTCTAATTTGTTTACGCACTGACGTGTGTTGAAATCAAAATGAGACAGAGTATTGGAGCAAGGTTAGGGGCTATGGCCCCTTCAAGCCACTAGTTATTGCCGTAGTTATGGCCGTACAGTTTTACAATTGTACACAAGGATAAAAGGTTGAACACAAAATAATTGATTGATAAAGCTAAACGGGCTTTGCCACTGTGAATCCCTTGCATCGGTCAATTGTACATACAGAGCCACAACAATGTTTGAGTGTTTATCTTTATTTCAAAAGCCGATAACAGCCACTGATGGGGTTTATCTGTGACTGTTGATGTTTCTCTGTGGAATCAAAGCTGCTGCTCATTTGTAAACTTTCCTAATTGACTGTCAATATTTGGTACCTGGCCAAGAGTACAGAGGTGGTAATCACAAACTACAGTCGTACAAAGTTTTCCAACAGTTGCAGCTTGTTTTTATGTTTCATTACAATATACTGAACCTATTCGTTGATAAGTACTCGTTATATCTCACAACTAAATGCTACATCTATTTGTTTTTTGGCAAACTATATGGGGTATAGATTTTAGCGAATTTCCCCTATAGGGAAGAAGCTATTACTGTAGTCGGCATGGTAAGACCTAGGCCCGGGACCATGATAACTTTTCGTTTTGAGGTCCCCATACCCAAAAACGCCATTCGTTCGAAACTGTATATATATATACATATATATATATATACATATATATATATATATATATGTGTGTGTGTGTGTGTCTGTGAGCACGATAACTCTCGCAAAAACAATCCGATTTTGATGAAACTTGGTATAAACGTGTAAAGCAACATTTATGACTTTAAGTTCAAAAACCAGCCAGATCGCTCTATCCGAAGGGGTATTTTGGGGATGTTTTGTACACCAAAAATTTTTTTAAATTTATTACATATAATTTTTGAAATAGTCAAATTTTAGTTTTTATCATTGGATTCAGCTTTTAAAAACACAAAATTTGGTATTTTGATCATTCCTCTACGTTAATTAGTTTCCGAGATATTGAAAGTGCTAAACACAGTACATTGTCTGATGTTATTCTTATGGAGTAAAAGAACATTTATATATCTCGCTTATTTATGAACGTATACTGACGATACTTGGGATACAGCTTCATTTCGTTGTGGTCTATTGATATTTGCTCAAAAATGTTTTTTTGCCAATGGCTCCCGTAGCAACAAACCAGCCTACTCAGCCCCCATGTTATTCTTATGGAGAATAATTAAATGTTCTGTCTCCCTTAATTATGGACATAAATGAATAAAAACTGGTATACGACTTCACCTAGTTGAGTTATATTGATATTAGCATAAAAAACCATTTTTTTGTGTTCCTTGTTGCAGCAAACCTGCGTACTCAGCCCCAATGTTATTCTTATGGATAATAATTATATATCGCTTATTTGTAAATATATTTTTATGAAACTTGGTAAGTGGCTTAATGTAGTATTAAGAAATTTATATCTCCATTGGAAATTCACTGAGTATGCAGGTTTGCTGCGACGGGGGTATTTTATTGAACCACCCTGCTGCCACTAAAAATAAAATCAAATGGGCAGAATTGAAGACTGTTTGGAATAATAAATGTTGAACCTCTGCACTCAATCAAAAATAACTGAGAGAAAGGATTGCCTCAATTACAATTTTGTTACATTAAATGTCAATTTAGATTTGTTTGTGAATTATGTAAATTTTCTGTAGTTTAGAAACTGTAAGGCACTGGTTTTATTGTATTTTGTATAATTGTTACCAATAGTTAAAAAAAATTAATTTTCATTTATTATGCAAAGTGTGATTTTGATTTGATTTGATTTGACATTGCAGAAGAATTAGGATTCAAATATTTCAACTTTCACTATACTAACGACTAAAAGTGTGTATTTTTATGAACCCTTACAAATGTTTAGGATTTTCATTGTTTTGTGAACTTCAATTAAATTTCTAATTTTCAAAGTCATAAGAACTTTGAAATATTTAAAAAAAACATGGAAATAACTAATTCAGCACAATTTAACCTTAGAATAAATTACTTAAGTGATATATTTTAGAGTAGTGTTAAGATAGCCCAAAATATTTTTGCTAATTAATTTTACAATCGCTGCAAAGTCACTTTGTACTTGAAAACCGTTTCCAAGCTGGTTCAGAAATGATATAAGAGTTGGTTAAGAGTAAAACTAGGCCTAACAATACACTCCATATAACCATGATTATACAACCTACAGAATGATTAATCACTTATATAACTATACTCACAAAACACAACAAAAATCATTGTGTACAGTGTGTATGGGATTGTTCATACATTTATATACAAATTTAATTTTACAAATCCACATTAATTACTAATAAACTTTTTCCAATTTATTTTATTTTAATTATAAATTAAAATCCTGCAGTGAATGATAAATAAATGCCACATTTCTTTACCTTCCTACCAAACTGGCAGCTTTATTTTTTTAATTAATAGCTAAAGGTAATGAAGGCAATTTGTATACAAATTGAATAACACTAGCTCCCAACAAAAGCTGCCTTAACAATATCTTGTCGCATCTGAGTATTTTGAAAAGCCAGCTTATTACCCCAGCATTAAGCTCTTCAATGTGCTTCCTCTCTTTCGTTTTAAAGATGAATTCCATCTGCAGCTGAAAGCTCCTTTTGTGTTTGGAAAATTATTTACGGTTATTATTCATATTACATACTTGCTAATTAGCTTATAACTTTGTAATTTGCTATCTCCCGATTTGTTAAACCCTTTATAAAACTGGATACAAAACGGAAAAAAGTGGTGATAAATATTTTAAGGGAGGAAACTAAAATATTAAAAAAAAAGAATTTTAAAACTGCAGAACCCCCAAAAGAATATTCGTATTTGGTACCTCAATAGTTTTCCCAGTAGTTTTATTTTTCAACTATTTTAAATCACAAATCTAAGAAACCGTAATTTGTAAACAAAAATTTGTTCTAACATTGTTTTTAAGGGTAATAGCAAGTTATAAACTCCTTCGCGTAATATAATACTTAATAAAGGTGTAAAAAATAAAAATAAAATTACAACTTTTACCTTTAACTCATTATTAAAAATTATGAAGTTTGTACGCTCACTTAGTGAAAAATAACTTACTAAAGCAAATCTGAAACCATGTCATACAAAGCATTATAGAAATTCATCCCAGCGGCAGTAAATTAAAATTCCTTATAGATACCTATAAATATTCAATTGTCTTGTTTCTGTTTGAAATTGTATCAACTGTGTCAAGTTTGTCTGAAGCAAATAGTGAAATTTTCGATACTGGCTGGTAGGCCTATATCCTGAAATGTAAAAAAATAGTTACCTGTAAACATTGTAAAAGTGTTTTGAAATGAGAATAAACTAGTGGCTTGAAGGGCCCATAGCCTCTACCTTGCTCTAATACTCTGCCTCACCTGATTTTTTTACTATTTACAAGCTGAGGGAAATAAAACAATATTAGAGATATTTCCATAAAAAAATCATTGTATCTTTGAAGTCCAATGGGGCGTAGCCCACGTATTTTTGACATTTCTGATATTTTTCCCACCGTCCTTGGCCCTCAAGCTTTTATATGAATCATCATAACCTAACTTAACTTCTTCCTAGCTCGAGATATTTCGTGGGGACCGATTCGCTTACGGAATTAAATATATAGATTAGAAGAAACACATATCTGTTCGTAAACAAAGTAGGCACTTCATCACATGTTTTAATGTAAATAAAGCACACATTTTTAAATCCCCATGCTTTTCTTATGGGGGATATTTTAAAACGTTATTTCTCGTTTGCTGACAACTTTTTGGAAACACTGCTATTTTTCCCAAGTCCCTGTGATTAAGACCTTTAGTTTAACCCTTTGAGTGCTAAGCTTCTGAAAGAAGTAGTTGAATCCGTGATGTTTTGTTGTTTTTTAAATATATTGAACGCCTGAACAGCTAAAATTAATAAAAACATGCTTCCGCTGGACACACACAGTAAAGGATAGGTAAAATGTAGCAAACCACCTGATCAGATGTGCAACTCACAAAGAATCCACCCATCCCGTCAGCTTGGTCCCGAGCCGTCCACCGTTTGCTTAAGGTCCGCCCTCCCCTTCAACTCTGCCACAGACAGGTGAACTCTCGATGAGTGTCACATAAAAACCACCGACTGTGAAGGGATTCGAACCCTCGATCCAAGTGTTACCCCCGGCCGGGAAGGTAACGCTTAGACCGCACAGCCACTGGTCAGGCTAGCAGCTGCAGTGGATCAGTTGGTATTATAGAGACTAGGCGCTGGACGAGGTAGTTCAGTTTGTGTCTACCAGGTTTCACCACATGTCAGACTCAGACTGCAGACTGAGCGCCTAACGGTACAATCGCTTATGAGGCCGTAACAGTGTTTATTGATAACAGATTCAAAAGACAATATATCGGTCCATAGCACTGAAAGGGTTAAGCTGTCTCTCACCGTCCTACAATTTGTTAAACTCACACAATTTTGACAGAATGTAAAAATTTTATCTTACAAAATTATATATAAAGGTAAAACTAAATACTGTAAACACAATATTTTCTTTATTTGATATATTTATAACTAAAAGCAATATCTACAAATGTTTATAAAACAGTTTTTACAATACAATAATTTGCAACTTTATTTAAATTTAATATTTTACTTACATATTCTTAAATGAAACAAGTAATAATTTTGTTTAATCCCAACTGTAAATTAAGTGCCTATGAAGGCTATTTTATGATTATTAATTATGACAGTGCCGTTTGGGATGGGACACTCTTGAATAGATTGGAAATGTTCTACAAAAACATAGGTACCGTATAACCTGAGACAATTTTAAAAACATTTGTCCAAAAATCAAAGAGGCTTGGATCTTACCTTTCCATGTTGTGTCTTGAAATTGCTTTAATAGTATCAAACATTGTTTCAAAACAAAAGGCATGTTTTCACCACTGTTATAAGATAGGATAGGTGTCTTCAAGCAATCTCTTTCGCATTTTCCTTTGTTATGATGTCAAAAATCGTAAGTCAGATAAAGAAACATACAAACAGTATTGGTTCACAAAAGTCTTTCCATATGAAAACTGCAGTGAATCCCTGAAATGAGCTGGCGGATCTTAATAATTTTCAAAAGGTCAAATGGCCAATGTTTATCTAATAATAACTTAGGCCTATACCACCTTTGATCAGTAATAGGCAATGCTGTAGGCAGGGATAAGAAATGGAAGGTAAGTATGTTTTTATGAAGTTTTTGTATAGGCCTATTTATATTTAAAATGTTTCTTATAGAAAATTCAATGAGGGAACAGGTTTTCTACAAAATGGTTAATAGTGGATATCGTGTAAAGAAGAAATTATTAGGTTGCATAGTGAGACCTAGGTCTGAGGCTTTAATTTTGTTTTTGAGACCATTCGATGCTGATAATACTAATATTTTTAAATAATAGCCTAATCATTTTTTTTCAACTAGTTGGATCTGCTACTCAAATTCAAGAACGTTCTAAAAAGGTTTCTCCTCAAATTTCTAAAGTCACATTAACTCTCATTAGGTAGGAGGTGACTTGATGCTTGTAAAAAAAGAGTTAAAGGAAAAGTCATCCCCCTCAACTGTTTACATACATTGTTTATTGAAGAAGCCAACAAAGAAACTATCAATAAAACCTGCCTGAGTGTGTCAAGGCGTGTCAGATGATGTAAATAAATAAACGAGTTTGCACGCAGCATGCTGACATGAGGGAAGTGAATTTCTATATAAAAAACTACAAAAACTCAAAATCAGTTAGAAACATACAATTATTCCAATTTTTATTCAAATCTGAAAATACTGATTTTTTGGCTGTTCTGATACTCCTGGTTCTATTTACCTGCAATGCCGGGAATACAATTTTGCACATTACAAGGTTAGGAGAAGGTCCAGTTAGGCTTTAAAGTAGGCGTGAGGTTGTTGGGGATGATAAAAGTACACCAAAAAATAATTAACAGGCTTTTCTAATGTAAAACTCCCACAAGACAACGTACTGTGTTTGGTCAATACACCTTTCCTTTAATAACTCGGTAAATATATATGCTAGAATGACGAGAGAGGGCTTAAAACTTTCGCTTCATTAATTCCCATCTTTTTACATGCATTAATTTGACATGCGGGGCTTTTCTGACCCTTTTTGGGCCCAAAAACTCGAAATTTGAAAGATTAATCCCCAAAACAGGGGTTTAGAGTTTTCCGATTGTTTTGCCCAACGAACTTGTCCAACTGATTATAGAAAGGAACGTCACTACCAAATTTGAAGTATATCGGACAAAAAATGCGACCGCTAGAGTGCCTGCACACATATATATATATATGTATAACATTTTGAACGAACCCCCAAAACGTGTTCAGGGGGTCACGTTAGGAACTTCTATGGTGGTCCCGGGCTTAAGTTTCACCGTGCGGGTCATGCTAATCCATGCACTTTCCATAGGAAATTCACTAATAAACATAATTAAATAATGGTGGTTAACGATCAGCTGTGATAAGAGTAACAACAAATCGAATCATATTGTCCAATGGTACAAGTAAGGAAGGATTGTGGTGGGGAAACTCTCCCCTCTCCGGTTTATAGCCGGCCATCAAATAATCTCTGTGCACTCCGTATTTTGCATACAAAGTTTTAAATTCAATAGTAATTTAATTTTTTTCATGTCTAAAACGGTGTTTTGTTACCATATATTAAAATCTGTTAAATATACAATTCAATGGGTTTAAATTCTTTCATAATAATACCAAGTTGGCTTCAACTGGCTAAGATTTGAATAAAAAATCTTGTACAGTAATGTAAAAATTAGAAAAATGTTAGATAAAGTTGTAAACATTTAATGATTGCTAAAATGAAAAATCCTACGTTACAGTAATCGATTAATCCCAGTGGGCTTGCTGCGGCCAGGGATGGAAATATTTCTTTATGGTTAGCAAGTATAGTTTTAGCATTAAAGATGCGACGTTCAAAAGTGGCGAGTCGCATGTTTAACACAAGTGAAGCATTGATTCCTTCAGGGTCAATAAGGCTGCATGGCCAACTGCTTTACACCATGACAGAACTTGTTTGAACAGTGTAAACTTTCTATCAAAATTAACCTTTCTGATTGATCATTCAAATAGTCGTTTGGATGTGAGATATCAAGTAGGAAGTAAAACATAATTTTAAACTCTGTGATTCTTTTTGGTCTGGAATTTAATTATTTGGTCAAATACAAACATGTCTACAAGGCTGGAGGTTTCAAACACATATTGAAAATCTGCATTTGCATGTTAAAGTTGATATTTAACACAATCTAGCAAAGCAACCAAAATTACTAATCCAAGAGTTTATTAACTTATATTTTTTCTTGGCTGAACTATCACTGGCTATTCAAAAATAAAACCACTTTAATTATTATATACGTAACTCCGCCTCTGATTATTTTGTTTAACATATTATGCAACTCTTTTAGTATTCAAGATGAAAGGACTGTTTGTTTATCGGTGTCACATTTTAAACAGTGTAAACAAGATATTGGGATTGATAACAATAAAGAATTTGTAATATCCGCAAGAGTCCTAAACCATATTTGTAACTAATCTTTACAAAAAGTAATAGAAGAAAACCAAATTTCATTGAGAATTGAGAATAATGTTTAATTATCTGAAAATTGGGATTCAACCAAAATTTTTGGATAATACGCACAATAATATCAGGGGTTGTACACTAAATGGTAAATATTACAAACATTCTGAACAAACAAATGGCAGATTAATGGCATTAAATTACAACCATAAATATGTATAGGCTATTTATATTTAAAAGTATAACAATTAGGTATTTATTTAGTTTTCTGAGCTAGTCTTCTGTCTTTGTACCTGAGTAGTAAGGCAAGCCAGGGGAGGTAAATTAATTAGTCTGTCTCCTGATAACTTAACAGCTAGCTCAATCATAAGCACTTAACCGACTCACACGTATTAAAGTTCTATGGAAACCTCTGCAATTTCATGAAGACTACTGCCTGCTCAATAACTAATTTCTACATCAATCTCCAAGTCTTCCTCAACTCTGTGTGTCTGATGAGTCACAAACATGGAATGGTTGTCACTGGATACCTTTGGGGAGCAATAAACACGATGAACCAAATTTCCCTTTAGCAAAGTTTATTTTTGTTTCAAACCCTGCCTAAAACATTTTAAGGGTTCTATTTTGTATGTCGCTAAAACCTTTAAAAAATATTCTTGACTAAATTTTTTTAGGTATTTATTAGTTGTAAAACGCTTTATTTGCAATAATATGCAGACCACTTAAAAAACTCAATAGTTCCTTTACTCAGTCAACTTTTTAGTATCCTTCAAATTGTAATTCTATAAGAAATTTATTTTAGAAACCTGTAAACATTTGGTTGGTTGCAGTATGGTGAGAGGGCCCAAGGAAATTTGGGAACTGTTCCTTCTTGAACCTTTGCATGCAGACAAGTAGTAAGAACAATACATTCTGTGAAGAAAATCATAACAATTATAAATCAACTATGTTACATTTTTTACGATTGATGCATTTTATTGTGCATTTCTAGCGTTTCTAAGCCTTTTTTACATTAGAAAAATGTGTTAAAAAGCAGGCAATGGTAGTAGGTACTCACAACACTAATTTTTAATTTTCAATTTTAATGAACGAGAGATTTAAATTTGACGCACTGCTTCAAGATAAAACTTGGAAAGAAGTTTTGGAGAACTACCGGTTTATTATTATTCAGTTCGCCAAAACAGTTATCATGTAATAATTAATGAGTTTTGGAAGATCGTTAATGCTTTGGATGAGAGACAATTGATGGTTTAAATATCCTCTATAGAAAGTTTATCCAATGGTTTCATTTTCAATTTTTGATACATATTTGATAGTAAACGATCAGGGTTTAGTTAAATGCTAGCTATTTAACATTGTTCAAAACATAATACAAACTAATAAGTGCCATCATATGCAGGAATTAAATTTTTGAATGCTCTTCCAAGCCACTTAAAAAACGAGAGCAATTTCACTATTTTTAAGAGAAAACTAAAAGATTACCTGGTGATGAGACCATTATACCGCTTTGATGAATTTTTAAATTAAAATCCAAGATGGGTTTGCTTAGTTGTAGGAAGTATTTACTAAGACAACTATGTTCTTCTTGACACCATTCAAATGTACCATGTACTTTAAATGAATAAAGTTTTTATTGATTGATTGATTGTTGATTGATTGATTGATTGAGTGTTTAAAGGACAAATCTGACCTAAATAACCAAATAATTCACTAAATTTATTTTAATAAATTAGAATAGTACTCTAAAAAATGTAAAATGTTTATTAATTATGCTTTTATCAGTACATCTAATAGCATGAATAAAAGTGAATATGCTCATTACATAAAATCAAATTGTGTAGCCTATATGTAACAAAAATCAACCTTCTATAACGATATTATACTACCTTTTTTCCTCAATTACAGATTATGTAACATCATTTTGCCTTTTATTAACTAGGCTTCACAAATTTCCAAAGAACTATTGTATAAACCAGTTTTTTTTACATTATTTAACAACTTGAAAACTGAAAAATACCCTCTTAGTCTGACAGTTTTAACACACTTTTGAACTATCACTAAAAATCCCGAGCTTTAAAGTTTTAACTATTTCATCAATCATTATTATCATGGTGGAAATATATTAAATTATAAACTGTGAACACATTTTTACAATGTATTCCAAAGACAGCATATGGAAGTATTAACCAAAACGTGGATAAAACTAAAGGAGGATACATATGAATTATTCATAGCCACAATGAGAACAGAGGGAGGGGTGTGGTTGGCGGGGAGGGGAGGATGGGGGAAGGGGGGATGAGCCAGGTTTGAACATCACGTTGAGTCAGCATCATTGAAGCTTGACGCACAGTAATGGCCTAACAACCCACAGAATCACTCATTATGAGGCATCGGACAAATTTAACCACAATTTAGTTCTATCCTCATATTTATTAGTAAAGTCCATAACCCTATAAAAAATTCATTCATAATACAATCATATACTATGTAATGTTACGTAGATTGAGATCCTATCTATAAGTATGATAACTCTAACTCAAAAGTAAATTTCAAACTTAAAATTACAGCGATTTAGTTTGATGGACCATCAGACTGTATTGAAATGACAATGTGTTATGTGAGTATGTGTTAGATTAAGTGTTCATTTTCTTTGGTATCAAAAGTGTAGCTTGTTGTAGAGTTGGGAGCTGGTGATCGGAGGGTGAAAGGGGAGTTAAAGAATCAAAGTTTTACCAAAACAAAACTGGGGGAAAATGTTGATATGTTTACTTTATAAAAAAAGGATTAAAGAAAATTTTAATTTAAAATTCTGTTTCAGAGAGCTAAAATCTATATTTAAAACAAATTTAAATGCATGTAATCTAATGGGAACTCTACAGTACCAAATGTGAAGTTGGTGTCGTGAAAAATACCCCCGTCACAGCAAACCTGCGTACTCAGCGAATTTCATATGCATAAATATATTTCTTACTACCACATAAAGACACTTACCAAGTTTCATAAAAATACATAAATAAATAAGTGATAAATAGCGTTTTATTTATTCTTCATAAGAACAACATTAGGGCTGAGAACGCAGGTTTGCTGCAACAAGGAAGATAAACTTTTTTTTGCAATTATCAATATAACTTAACCAGGTGAAGCTACATACCAAGTTTTAATAATTTATGTTCAAAATTAAGGGAGATATAAACCTTTACGTATTCTCCACAAGAATAACATTAGGGATGAGTATGCAGGTTTGCTGCTAAGAGGATAATCAACAAAAAATAATTTTGTTGTGCAAATATCAATATACCAGTACTAGGTGAAGCCACATACCAAGTTTCATCAATACATGTTTATAAATAATCGAGATATCAAATTTTAAATATTCTCCATAAGGATAACATAAGGACAACGTACTGAGTTTAGCACTTTGAATATCTCGGCAACGGTTAGACGTAGAATCACAATTTAAACACCCAAATGATTGTTTTGTTGTGCTAAACTGATTGGTAAAATCAAATGTGAAGTTTACAGTAAAATTAATTTAGGAAAAGCCAAAAACCATTTTCCCATAAGATTAACATGGGAGATTTTATGAACATGTTTTTTGGATTTTCTCCGCAACCACTTAACCTAGGTTAATGATTCAAAATACTAAAACAAAAATTGCAGGGTAAAAAGTGTTTTTGGCATCTGGAGACCTCAAAACAAAAAGTTATCATGGTCTCGGGCTTAAGTCTGACCATGAGACCTACAGTAATAGCTTCTTCCCTGTAGGGGAAATTCGCTAAAACCTACTATGTAGCATATCGAGATGTCAGTTATGCTTTTTACATGTGAAAAAATTCATAAAATATTGGAAAACCTTTCAGGACTTGACACAAATGGTCTATAACGATTCAATGTTTACCTAACTGAGATGAGCATTTTATTTGGCCGAATGATAAATTTAAACATATATTTATTAGCAGTCAAGGTGCACTAGTTCTTACCACAAAATGAAGCAAACCATGAAAAACATAGGCAAATGGGCAGTAATTTTCCCAATTTGGCCAGAACCATCTGATACAGTAACTTCAAACCCCTTAAATATGGTTTCTTGAATAAGCTTAAACAGCTCGACAACTTACATAGTCTAAAGACTGAGGAGGGTATTGCAATGTTTCAAAATGTCTGTAATGCAAATAAAAACCATACAAGTAACGTCTTCCCATTATTTTACTGTAGTATTATTACTCTAGTATTTTTATAGCAATTTTCTCTTTTAAAAAAACATAGCTATACAAAATAAGAAGAAATTATTGAGAGATGTTTCTATGAACATTGCACGTCTGACGTCCAAGTAAAATATTTGTGATGAAAAGTGAGAGTAACTCGAATAAAAAGAACAAATACATTCACATTCAACAAACGTGCCGTCAATTCTTTGTCGTATCAGAGTATTTTGAAAAGCCAGTTGTAGCTTGTTACTAATGTACTCGGTGTACTGAGCTCTTCAATGCACTTCCTCCCTTACCAGAAAGGAATACCAACTTCGGCAACTTCGGCTGAAAGAATTTCTTTTACGTAACCGAGTCACTGTCACAATTTACCTCCACACTGACTAATTAGCCGCTTTTTTGGTTATTCATGTTGTTCACATCCGTTATACTTATATCCGTTATTCTTATAGCACAACAAGCTCTGACAATGTATATGTTTATGGCATTTTGTATTGGTCTTTTTCCAGTTATTTAAAATTCAACTCTGTTTAATTTTCCTGTTAATTTTTGTTGATTAGCATTAAAAATTTAACATATCATAAAAAAACTCTACTTTTTGTCATTAACTGATTTGTTATATTTAATCATTCTATCTTTCATATTAAGTATAATTGACAACCTACCTTGAGAATATATAGTTTTTTATAGTGTAACCTTCCTTATCAAATGGAAGATAGTCTCTGATAACTAGAATGCTCAGAAACTGAATAATAATTAATAAACTATCTCATCAGTGATTTTTATCAGCGTTCTATGTTAAAAATTCTGGAACATATACGATGGGAGGAGCCTGGCCCCTGCCGCACCTCCCTTGAGACACGTTGGAGAACAACATTGCAAGAGGGGGCGAAGGGAAGTTTGTACGAGGCCAACTTTGTGAGACGCTAAAACTTTATTATTTTAAAACGGCTAAAACCATTACTGCTACTTTTCAATCTCATTACCCTTTATATACAAATATGCCTCACAATCCCAGCTATACCGGGAGGTTTCATGGAGAGTGTCAAACATTTAGCTGTATTCTAGGATAAACTAATCAACTTTTATAGCTAGTTAACATGTCTAAATTGTCAGGTAAAATTTTAAACTTTTAGAGGCCAATGGAACAAGGCACATAGAAGTTGCATAATACTTTCTAAATGTTGATAAGTACTTTCTAGAATCATAACATACATAGTAATATGATTTATGACATGTTTTTGTCAAGATGTACACCTTTAAATTTGGTACCGGTACTACAGATTTCCCATTTGATTACATGCATTCCAAAATTAGCATATTCAATGTAGATAAACGATGGGAAAAATTAAGAATTGTTACTATAGTTGTTTTTCAATAGCTCTTAGTACTACTAACAATTAACAAGATTTTGCTTATTACGGAACTTAAACTAGCAACAGTACACATCCACTTGAACTGTTTAACCCATTGAGGTAGTAATTTTATTCTATTTGCAGTAGCCTATAAGGGGAATTGATTGGTGCTGCACTCTAGTAGCAAAATATGTAACTAATGACCGCGGGCGTCTACGGTTCTATCTGCTAGGGGCGCGGACTGACTGAAAAACCTTAATATCGCCACAAGGCCTTTGGTCATGTTAGCTGAGTTGGCTACGTCGTGGAAACACCTCGGCCAGGTGGTGATACGATGTTCGTGGGTTCGATTCCCACACACGACCAAAACTGACCAGTTGTGCAACTCTCAATGAGTTAACCGGTCTGTGGCAACGTTGGTGGGAGGGCCCAAGTAAAACAAACGGTGGCAAGCTTGCTTGGAAGTTGATGGGATCGGTTAATTCTTTGGGACTTGCACATGGTCAACACTGATTTTGCTAATTTTTACTTATGTCTACTGTGTGTGTGCCAATGTGACTCTCTAAACTGAAAGAAAACAATATTTTAATTAAAATACACCATTAATCCATTTAAAAACACAAATTTTATACTACAATTTACAGGTTAATAAAATTACAAGTAAGGAACGAGACCAGCTCGTATGTCTATGCCAATGGGTTAAAAATAGGTTATTTCATCAAAAAATTATTTTTGGTAAGCCGTAAAGGTGCAAATCGGAACGTTTGAATCCCTGGACGAGATAAGTCCTTAAACTCGCAAAGTCCTTAATCTGGGGATTAAATTTCCAAGATTTCCGTTATAATAAGCCTAGGCATTGTTATAATACGTCTAGGTTTAGTTAATTCGCCTTTACAGTGCATCACATACTACATGCTAATTTCTACAACCATCTTTCTTTAATTTATAGCGTTTTCATTAAAAAGTCATTATTTTATCATTTATATTCATTTTAGAAAAGTAAGGTTCATTAGGGACAAAAACCCAACGGGAGTTTGCTTTCAACATTAATGGCACTCGGACAAGATTCATGTAACATAAAACTGTTGCAGCCATTCACTGAAAGATAAACACTTTGATTACGTGCTTGGCCCCTGCTGAGGATATTAAAGCAAACATTTTAACAAATAAGCTACACTAACTGAATGCAATAACAACAACTCATACTCCTTCCTTTACATTCTGTTAAGTAAAGGTTATTTAGGATAGCTCCATGTTTCAGTGTTATTTAACAAATCATCAAGACAATAGTTATACTTTAAACTATCAATGAAGACGAATATATCATAAACTTGGCACTAGTGACTCAGGGTACAATATAGATGTACTTAAGAAATATCTATGTATGGTTTTCCTATTCCCTTTTCCTTCAGTATGAAATGTCTTTTCAAATCTCAGTTTCTTAAGACATTTATGTCAAAACTAATTGTTTTTATACAAAAGGCTTTGTGGAAGGAGGTAACCACTGTAGCACTGAGATAGTTTTCTTTGCCCCGAGACCTATCCATTTCTTTTCTTGGGACATGGTCTCACTCTATGTGGGTGACTAGTAATCGGGTCATGGCTAACATTGAAACATATAAAGATTTTCACATTCAAACAGGTTCAACGCAGCGAAAGTGTTAAGGTGGATTATTAACCACCGACCTGCAATATTATCACAGCTGATAGCAGTTGGTGATTGGAGTCACACCTTTTAGTTAAAAAATAATAAATACCCCCGTCGCAGCCAACCTGCATACTCAGCGAATTTCCAATGAATACATAACATAACACATTAAAACACTTAACAGGATTCATAAGAAATATATTCGTCAACAAGCGATATTTGAAATATTAATTATTCTCCATAAGAATAACATTGGGGATTAGTAGGCAGGTTTGCTGCAACAAGGAACACAAATGGGTTTTTATGCAAATATCAATAGAACACATTTTAGTGAAGTCACATATCGAGTTTCATCCATATTCATTCATAAATAAGCGATATATAACATTTTAATTATTTTCTATAAGAATAACAAGGGGACCAAGAACCTAGGTTTGCTGCTACGGGAACTATAAGCAAAAAATTTTTTTGTGCAAACAACAATAAACCACAACCAGATGAAGCCATATACCAAATTACGTCAGTTAATGTTCATGTTAATGTTACGTTGTTAATGTGTATAAGCGAGAAATACATTTTTTTTCTCCATAAGAATAACATTAGACAACATTCTGTGTTTAGCACTTTCAATATCTCAGTAACCAATTGATGTAGAGCAATGATCAAAATACCAAATTGTTTGTGTTTTAATGCTGAATTCAATAGTAAAAATTAAAATTTTATAAAAAAATTACACGTGGAAACCCCAAAAACCCCATTTTTGGGATGCAAAACCCCCCTTTTGGATGGTATGATTCGTCTGGTTTTCGAACTCGTTCAAATAAATGGTACTTTACACATTTGCACAAAATTTTATTATGATCGGACCTTTTTTATGAGAGTTATCGTGCTTACAGAGACACACACTTAAATATATACAAATTCGAACGAATGGTATTTTTGGCATCAGAGGACCTCAAAATGAAAAGTTATCATGGTCTTGGGCTTAAGTCTTACCATGAGACCTACGGTAATAGCTTCTTCCCTATAGGGGAAATTTGCTAAAACCTAAGATTTATTTGAGGAATAATAGCTAACGTTAAAAAACCTGGTATTCTGGTACCGTTCCAGAATGCTCATTTTTAATTAAGTGTTACATAACCTCTCATTGCCCTTATATTATAATCTTTATACAAATAAAATATTTTACATTCAAATTTCATGTGAATTTAAAAAAAAACAACAGAAAGCCAATATTTTTGCACTTTATTGTTTATTTAGTGTATCATTGAAATAAAATAATTCAGTAAATACAATCCATCTGCTGGGATAATGAACTGGAGGAAAGTTATTAATACATTTTTAACAAGAGTGATTGCTTAAATAATATTGTGTATTACTTAAATAATAATTTGAATCTGATTAAATAATATTCGAGCACAATGTTTTCAACAGATGGGAATCAAACAAACTTCATGGAAAATATCAGAATACACAATCCAGTCCAAATATGAACAGAAGCTTGTCCCACAAATCGATGAGTTCAATTATTAAATAAGTTAAAGGCATCCGCGAGCTTTAAAAGAATGTTTAATTTGCACTAACAGTCTGGTGGCGGGAATCCAATATCCGAGGGTGGTTGTCACTTTTTGTTCTTTTTGCTGCAACCATTTATAATGCTGTTTGAAAATAACTCTGTTGGGAGGTTTTATTAGTATCAGTTGTAAATTACTAATCTGCAATATTAGTGCTTACACAGTCTCATTGTGATGTACATAGACACTGTAAATGAGTTCAACTCTTAACTTAAATTTACATTTTAATTTTTTAAATGGTAAAAAGCATTTTAGGACTCAATACGAAATGTTTTAACTTACGTCACATTGCTGGGGACCACATGGAGTTCAAACCCTCCTTAGTAAACTGCCACTGAAAAATTACACAATTATTTAAAATATATTTTGTTCAGGATTTTTATTGGTAAAAATATAATATCTACAGTTGGTTGTTGAGTACGCTACCTTTTTACATAACATATAAAAGATAAATATGGACAAACAATGTGAGTTAAGTCATATATTTACAGGCCATGCAAACACTTGGTGTTCCATTTTCTAATCAAAGCTACAGGCAGGGCCGTACTCGGGGGGGGGGGGGCGCCGGCGGGCTGGTGTCTAAAAAAAGTTCACCAACTTGGATCCAGACGGCAACCAAGGGCCCACCCCACCAGGCCTACCCAGGGGCCCGTGAAAGCTGAGTAAGGCCCTGGCTACAGGGACAGACTTACTTATATCGTTTGTTGGATATGTATTATGCAGGTCCTATACGAAGATCAATTTTTTACCTGTGGACTAACAAACAATTAATGTAATACCACAGGAAACTATAATAACACCCCCCGTCACAGCAAATCTGCGTACTCAGCGAATTCCAAATGCATATATATATCTTGATACCACATTAAGTCGCTTACCAATAAAAATATATTCACAAATGAGCGATATATACAATTTTAATTATTCCCCATAAGAATAACAATGGGGATGAGTACGTAGGTTTGCTGAAACAAACAATTGTTTTCAAACAAATACAAATAGAAATCAACTAGGTGAAGCCACACACCAAACTTCATCAACATTCATTCATAAATAAGCGATATATAACATTTTAGTTAATCTCCATAAGAATAACTTGGGGGCTGAGTTCGCAGGTTTGCTGCTACAGGAATAATCAATAAAAATTGATTTTTTGTGCAAAAAAATAGACCACAACCAGATGAAGCCATATACCAAGTTTTGTTAGTTCATAAATAAGCGAGATATAGAATTTTTCTTATTTTCCATAAGAATAACATAGGACAATGTACTATGTTTAGCACTTTCAATATCTCTGTAACCAATTGGCATAGAAAAATAATCAAAACACCAATTTGTGTGTTTTTAAAGCTGAATCCAAAGATGAAAACTAAAATTTGACTTTTTAAAATATTACATGTAATAACCCTGCCCAAATACCCCTTCGAATGGGTCGATCTGTCTGGTTTTCAAATTAAAGTCACAAATGTTGCTTTACACGTTTGTACCAAATTTCATCAAAATCGGACCCTTTTTACGAGAGGTATCGCACCCACGGACACATTTATATATAAATATAAACAGTTTCGAAAGAATGGTGTTTTTAGGGTCTGGGGACCTCAAGACAAAAAGTTATCATGGTCCCGGGCCTAGGTCTTACTGTTCAAACTTGTCGCCATATCGGAAACATCTAGAACACACAACTGCGTACAGGAGGACCTGATAATAATGCAGTCACGTGACCCGCCTCGCTCATAAAACTGACTGACCGCGGCTACTCGTTCTCTTAGCTCGGAACAATTCGGCGTAACAGCATCTAAAACCCTTTTTCTAAATTAATACCGCGTTTCTTTGCCAATTCTAAAAGTTCGTCGATTTGTTAACGGGGTGCATCCCATACGTTCTCTATTTCGCGAATTATTTTAAAGAAAAGGCCGAAATTCGCGGTACAATCTCGCATTCGTATAAATTAATTTATCAAACCTTTTCAAAATTACACGTGCTAAGAGCAGGTTTTAACACTGCCATTCTTGTCGTTTTTTGGGGATTAAACAACTGGTATTATTAGTATTTTGTGCATTAATAGTGTTACAGTGTATTTATATTGTGTGCGTATTGTGTATGTAATTTTCTACAATGGTCATGTAAGTAATATTCATTTGTTTTACATACTTGGTAATATTTCACCAAAGCAGATGTCATAATTGGTACTGATCAATGTTTATTAATTGTTAAGTTTGAATTCATTTATCATTGTTAATTTATTTGATGTAATTTCATATTCACAGATCATTTAACGCAACTCTATTTATTGTAATCCAACTTGAAAACGTAATTGCTGTACAAGAATTAATTTATATTTAAGCAAGAATACTTTTGAAAAATATTTAAATTTAATAACATTGTCTCAAATCTAAAATAATTGTGAGAGCTGGAAATTGAGTAGAATCCAAAATTCTAGGAAATTTAGTACTTATATAACAGAGTGTTACTGTTTGGTTGATTTCAAAAAAAGAGTATAAAATTAATTAATTTGCAGTTCAGAGCTCAAATCAGGATTTACAACAGATCTTAATAAGTTAATCATGAATCATTCGAATGTGTAATTTTATTTGGTGGTAAAATGATATAGGAGGATAGAGTGTGTCGGAGGTCAGGAGGTTTAGTTAGGAGGACTAGAATATTATTATTTATTCCCGACCACTCGCTTGTTTTTACAAACCACCATTTGATTAACTAGGATTTCCTGATTACCACAAATTGATACTTTCACTTGAGAACTGCTTTTGATTATTTAAAATACAAAATTCCAAAAAAAATATTAAAACTAAAAAGGCCAGAAATCGACCAAAGCCATAACCTCTAAGGTGATCCATTTCAGATTAATTAAAAATACTCTTTTCCGGCTCTGATTTAGGCATGTATATGTTGTAATGTTTTTTCTTAGATTTAAATAAAATAGTTTCTTGTAATCAGGTTTTTCATTCAAGCAACCCACAACTAAATCAGAGATCCACGAGTGTTTTTGGGCCCAGCAACACTCGCTCTGCATTACTGCAATTGACAGATTAATGAAATAGAAATAAATTGAGTTTTCATTCTTGTAACATAACAAGTAGCTTCATTCATATTCTTGTTTTTCATTCTTGTACCAGCACAAGTGGTAAGCAGAGCATAACATTACTATACCGACTACGATAATAGCTTCTTCTCTATAGGGGAAATTTGTTAAACCAACATCAGACTTGCAGACTTGTACAATTGACATCAGTTACAGCATTAATTAGGCTGGACAACATTGTTAAACAGATATGTCCCTCCATAAAATACATTGCAGCAAAATATTAAGCAAATGTAAACTCTATAATAAGTTTTATAAAAATAAAAAAGAGTAATTTGAGTAGATTCAAACACCAAGAAAATGTAAATATAATGCATCTTTAGAGAATCATCCCATTAATAATTAAATCTACATTATTAATACGCTTCATGCAAACTTTGTAAACAATAAGGCTTTTTAGTTTTAAGTTTTACCCCCACATATTACATACTAAAACGTGTGTCTAGGTGTGCAGATGTGCACACTGGCTTTAGATTTTCGATTTAGGCCCTAAGGCACTTTCATGTCCCCAGGTTATTCATATGGAGGAGACAATTGTTTGGTTAATGTCACATGTGGTTTTTTCTTAATTAAATTAAATAAACACAACTGTTACAAGGATTATATCTAAAACTAGCTGTCATCGTTCCCGGTTTCACCCGGGAATGCGATAGTTGTGTGTGCTGCATTCTGTGGTTGACCCGTGGAACTACTACGAATCATTTTCAGCTGATAGAATTTTCAACAGCTCAAACCAAAGTGAATGTTCATAACAATGTCACAGGGTTGGAATTTGAAGCCCCTTGAGCATAGCCCTATGGGAATTTCTTAAAATCCATTCTTAGTAGGTGCCTATGCTATAAGTGGAGTCTACATGCAAAATATCGTGCTTCTAGGTGCAATGGTTTGGCCTGGGCGATGATCGGAATTTCGTATTATAGATATAGACTACAGGCTGTCATTGTTTTGTTTACTATTTAACTATTTACTAATCTCGCTTCTCAAAACGGGAAGGGCAAGCTGCGCATAGGAAATTCAATTCTGTTTAAAACAAGAAACTAACTTTACAATTTTTTTTCAGAACTACCCTAAATATCTGGATAACATACAAATTATTAACTAAATACATCTCCTCTAAAATTTATATCTACAATACAATATGGAAATTTTTTAAAGAAAAAAAAACTATTTTGGCAACTGAAGACTCAAAAGAATTGTCTTGATCTGTAGTTTTGCATTGGTTTTAAATTTGATATACCTTTATTCTGAAGAGGGCCGGCTGCCCTTAAAGTTTGTTTTGTGCCCATAAGAAAAAAATAGAGCTCATTTAATTACATTGCATTATAAAACAGCCGTGTATGCAATAAAACAGTTATGATCATAAACATATTGTGATCTTAATTTAAATTCACAAGGTACTGAAATGGCCACACAATCTATGCACTCTCTTTCAACAAGTTACGAGAGCAACAACTTCAAAACAACAACGATAAAGCGACAGGTCTTTTATAGTTGGCGAAATATATTTATTTTAAAATTTATTTATATTTACTAACCATTTAACTTTTGTTTATTAATATTTATAGCATCTTGTTACTGTGAACTATTAACAATTGTTTTACAGTGAACCACTCTAAGACGTGTGGCAAGCCACTAAACTCCTCCTTTACTCTTTAGGATTCTAACATTAAATTAACACGTTAAATCAGGCAATATTATTGGCACTTCACTTCAAACATCAAGAAGTTATGACCTGTGTTATAACTAAACCAAACTATCCTAAACTATTTCACTGGTTATCTAGGATATTGGAGAGGCTTGTATTCCATGTTATAATTAATGAAGCCCTAATTGCCATGGTTCTCCCCACTTATCTTCATACAAAAATCAATCTCACATAATTATTATAGGCTCTATATAAATAAATACTCAATTCCATCGCAAAAAAAGTAAAAGAATATATACATTGGTGTTAAAAATAGCAATTGTGATTTCATGAGGTGAAACTAAAATGTGTAGTTAAAAAAACTTGAAAAAACACAAGTCCAAAAAGGCATGGTGTTTTAAGTACCCAACATAGAATAAATGTTTCTACTCTACCTGCAATAACTCTTTTATAAATAGGGACCAAAGCATGTGCTAATGGCGTTTTAACAGCAGGAACCACAGTTTCGGCGTACCTGGTGTTAAAAGCATTATGAGACTCAGGGGAAGTATTATTTACGTGAAATGTAAAGGCTTGGTTACACCACTCTGTGACGCTGTTCACTTTATAAGTTGCATATTCCAACAATAATTTACCAATTCCCTGCCCTCACTTTTACCTTCTACTGTTTCGTTTTGTCATCATTTTCTAATTTCTGGTGATTGTTCATTTTGTTCTGGTGATTTCACAGGCGCTTAATTGAAAATACAGGTGGAAAAATTTGAGTTTTTTTTGTTTGAACCCAAAAAGTTCAGGGAACACCAATGCCCGATATTTATAAATTTGATTTGTAAGTACAAACGAGTTTGCACGCAGCACACTGACGTGAGGGAAGTGAATTTCCACATACTAAACATTTAAAACTCAAAATCAGTGTAAAAACATACATTTACACCAATTTTTATTGAAATCTGAAAACATTGATTTTTTTAGTTGTTCTGATGCTCCTGGTTTCATTTACCTGCAATGCTGGGAATCAATTTTGCGCATTATAAGGTCCAGTCAGGCTTGAAAGTAGGCGTGAGGTTGCTGAGGATGATAAAAGTACACCAAAATATGAATAACAGGCTTTTATAATGTAAAATCCCTATAACTGTGTACTGCGTTTCGTCGATGCACATTTTCTTTAATAGCTCGGTAAATATTTATGCTAGAATGACGAGAGAGGGCTTAACAGTTTCGTCTCACTAATTCCCATCTTTTTACATCCATTAATTGTACATCTAGAGCTTTTCTGATCCTTTTTGGGCCCGAAAACTCAAAATTTGAAAGACTAATCCCTAAAAAAGGGGTTTAGAGTTTTCCGATTGTTTTGCCCAACGAACTTGTCCAACTGATTATAGAAAGGAACGACCCTACCAAATTTGAAGTAAATCGAACAAAAAATGTGTCCGCTAGGACAAAAAATCACTTTAAAAACACACATATATATATATAATTTTGAACGACTCCCCAAAACGTGTTCAGGGGGTCACATTAGGAACTTCTATGGTGGTCCCGGGCTTCAGTTTCACCGTGCGGGTTATGCTAATAGTTCACTTTCCATAGGAAATTCACTAAAAATGGTGTGTTGTTTAACATAGAACTGTCTATACAATTAGAAGAAACGCCAGTTTACTATTACCGTAATAATAATAATAACAAGTAGATCCTTCTGTTCAATCTCAAGCAAATGCTCTTTTCCCTGTTCTGAATGACGGCAATAAAAATCCTCACAACCTATTCCGCATATTGCGTAGTCATTTTATTAACATAAATGTCATAATATCTGTTCTTATTGTTGAGATGTGTTTTGCTGATGTATGAACGGCTGTTAGTTATACCAATTAATCGATTAATATTTTTCAATAATATTTGTATAAAAGCTTTGAAGGCATGTGGGGAGGAGTTCTTCTAAAGATGGATTAAATCATAAGATTTTTCATCAAATCTGAGCCTTGAACCATTTAAATTAACACAAACACATTAAGCTTAAAAGTCGGATCAGTATTTCCTTGGATATTATCCTTGTGAAAACCTGATTATGTATTAAATACTAATATTATATAACAATTAAATGTAATAAAACTGGTTGTACGGCCTATTTAATACTATTTCACTTATCTTTGAGTAAAACCTCTTGCAGGGCTTTTTCCACATTACCGAATACCCCTGTCACTGCAGGTATCTGTTAAAACTAGATTATTTGATCTCCCACAATCCTTTTGACGGAACGTTTGACTGATGAATCATTAGCAATCCTAACTGACAAAACCATTGTCATACACGATTAGTAACAGGCCACAGGACCTGTGTTTAATGAGGCAAACGCCAGAAATTGCCACAATGTTTGGACAGGTCTGTGTGGTGAGGAGGACAGGTGGTACTGCAAAGCTTGTCCAGATACTTCCACACAAGGGGACAACAAACACGGAATTATCACTATCAAAGGCACAGGCTGTCGGATCCTAAACACCAGATCTTTATTTCTTTCTCCTATTGTAACAGATCCCACCGTATAAAAGTTGTAATATATGTTCATTATCCGCAGCTAACCCCACCGACATAATCATATTATTACAACAAACACGTTGAGATTTAATAGAAGAGTTTTATCAGATTATTAATTTAAATTATTTGAACGAGAAGTGCATTTAGAAATATTACGATTGGGTAGTGAGTCTTTTTTAACAAATAAAAAAGGTCACGGTATTTTGTATTGCATACAAAGTCAGCAGGCTTTAAAACTTTTACTCTTTAAGTGAATTGTTCTTTCAGGGACAAGCGAGCCAATGTGTAATGCAACAATGATAATTTATAGCTGGTAATGAAACTTGGTATGGCTTCTTGTAGTAGTCAGGTACAAATAAACCCATTAAAAATTCGCTTAATAAGTAGGTTTGCTGCGACGGGGATGTTTTTAAATAAAAGAGTTCATAAAGAAACTCCGAGATCAATGTACAATGATGTAACCACACAAATAATCAGGTAATCTAAAAACGTTATGTCTACAAATATATTTCAACATTTTTAAAAATGAATTTTTTCATGCATGACCATTCACAATTCCATCCTCAGAAAGGCAAACATGTTTTCCTATCAAAATGTCAATAAATTTCCTATGCCTAGTGTCCTATATCATTTTACATTTACATTTCACAAATGCTTTGCTGCTTTTCAACTAAGCGCCTGTGCAATCACCAGAACACTTTAGAAGAACAGTTTTCAAACAGGTGAGGAGCAATGGCTGAACTCGTAGCAAATGAGACATGAAAGAGAAATGGACAATAGCAGGGTGAGAGAGAGAAATTGTTTAACTTTTCAACCTTGATAAATATTCTTCTTTATTGAGTATTATTCTTTATTGTGATATTCATGTGTGACACGGCTATCTTCAACCAATATAAACTACGTATTTCACACGCTAACCCCGAAAGTCTCCTGGTTTTTAGCTATAGTAAGCTAACAAAAATATATTTGTCTCAAATTGTTGCCAATAATAACAAATCTATTTTGACCCTCCTAAATAATTTGAAACCTATTTCCCTTACTTTTCTTGACTTCCCAGGCAGAATTCCTGGTTGATATGGGAAATTTGTTATTTTTATATTAGGATATTCCCTCAAACATAATAATAAACCAATATCATATACTAGCTGATTACCCGTCCTTCGTATAGGTTGTATATAAATGGTAGATATTAAAGAAAATAACAACCCACATAATTTTACAAAATTAAAATTACATTTTACACGTTCAATGTACAATTAAATAAAAGTTAATGAAATATACTGGCAGACAGTTCGGGTACTGTTATTAAGTCGAGGAACTCTGTCGGGTAATGAACGGCGTATGGTTTTTGCGACTCCAAATCGGTACACGTAACACTTTGGATTCGCTTTTAGAAATGACTATATAAAGGCGCGTTGCTGCCGCAGAAGAGGCATTGTATTTGTTTTATATAAAATTATGAGAGTTGGGCGAGTCAGACCACCCGTCCAGCATGTATAACGGGAGAACGGTTTGGTCTAAAGTCATCAAACAAAATTCATCCCCACTAAAACGCATATAGGCTATCTGATAAAGATATTTTTATCAAAATCTATGTAAAGGATATTTTAAAACTGAAGGTCACGGGTTCGAATCTCAAAATTTTCTTATGTAAACATAGAGAAAATTGTACATCATTTTAAACATCTCATTAAAAGAAACATTTTGGAGGGAACAGAATTAATTTATCTTTATCCGTTTCAAAATGGCGTCCATTTTTGTGTAAAATATTGACATTTATGGAATACCCTGTATTTTCTAAACCACTAATCGTATCCTTTTCCCCGACTGAAATTTCTTACTCGTGATGAACTCAGCTTTACTTTAGTATACTACATGAAAGGTTTTTTTTTAGAAAACCCATATTTCAAAATAATTTTTATTTTGAAAATGCCTAAGCCTACATTCCCAAAATTCAAAAATGTCTAATGGTAGGTTATGTCAAAAGCATACCATTGAAAAGGTTTTGTACATCCTAGTAACTTTTAAACTTTCACCAACCTTGTGTCTCTTTTCGTTTTTCTGCAATCAGCAAAAAACATTATTTTCGCATATGAAACACATGTTAATTGTACATAACACATTAAACGAATGTGGCCACAGAATACATGCAAGTGTTTTGTAAATTAACATACATTTCTTATAGGAAAATAATTTATTTTGCTCACTTAAATACCAATAAATGTTTCTTGTACTTTTGGCTCTGTTTCTAACAACTATATTTTAGATCGTCTTTGATATATATATATATATATATATATATATATATAGTATATATATTGTATATATATATACTGTATATATATATATTATATGATATTTATTATATTATGATCTATATATTATTATATATATTATGTATATATATATACCGACCACTTAAATACCTATAATTTATTTTTTTCTTTGGCTCTGTTTCTAACAACTATATTTTTGACCGTCTTTGACACATAGCTGCTGACCATAGTCATAGTCATAGTCAAATCTCTTTATTCATTTTTATGTACATGTGGTACAATAAATAGCATCAATAATACTTAACTAATATAGGATTTACTTATATAGGGGATGTATAGGTCCTATACAAGCCCAATACAATGTTTTAAATGTGTAAAAAAGGAACAATGTTTGCAATTACACTGTTATAAAGTACACTGTTCAAATTTGTTACATAAAAAATAAAATATACTCTTTCAATTTTCAATTAACAGATGATTTAAAAACATAATAAAAGTGTTTTACAATAAAAGGTATCAGGAAACTGACACATACTTTCTCCCTTTTAGCCAGACTTTAATGAAAAAAAGATTTTTTATTTACTAAATATAGAATATGAAGTACAGATAAATGAACTGAAAATTGTCTAAAATAGTTGTTTTCAGAAATATTCACCAAAATCCCTTTTTTGGAGCACTATAGATTCCGTTGCCAAACAAAGAGATTTTGAGAGGGGAAATGCCCCCTTGTCCCCCCCAGGGTTAAATGGCAACATATTTCGAACATTCTCTATTGGTCAATGCTAACTTGACCTGCATATCAAATTTTAATGAAATTGATCAGTAAATAAGAGAGAAATAGTAATTTATGTATTCCCCATAAGAATAACATTGGACAACGTACTGCGTTTACCGCTTTAGCAATCGTAGAATAGTAATTCAAAATACTAATTTATTTATTTTTTTGAGCTCTTTTCAATGGTGAATAGTAATCTTTTGCAGCACTTATGATTTTTTATGAAAAATCCAAAAAACTGAATTTTGGATGTTTTAAGTCCTGTAACTTCTGAACCCGAATTTTTCCAGAAATTCGGGTGATGTCATTTTGTTGGAAACCTAAAGCTCTACAAACCACTAAAGTTTAATCAAAATCGTTAAAGCCGTTTTTGAGAAATTTTGATTTTTCATGTTTTTTGGGGGTTTTTGGGGGATTTTTGCCCTTAAAAATCAAAAATTCAAAAAAATGAAAAAAACGCCTGGAGATATCGTGGATTAGTACCTACATACCAAATTTCATAAAAATCGGTCCATTGGTTAGGGCTCTAGCTCTGTACACATCCACACAGACACACACACACACACACACACACACACGGACACACACACACACACACACACAGACAGACATCACGTAAAAACCACTTTTTTGGGTTCAGGGAGCACCAAAACGAATATTTCCACTAACAACTCAAATTCTAAAATTTTGACGAAAACAATACTTTCTCCATATACTATGTATAAAAGGGGAGAAAGTAAAAATTAACAACTAAAAAATTAAAGGTTTTCAGAGAGAAGTGGGAAGTTCTTCTAATGAGTAGAGAGCTTTGTTTATCAAACATGCTTTTAACACCCTATTAAATTTCAAACGTTTTTCTGTTTTTATATTCTTTGGAATATATTTTAAAATTTTGTTCCCTATATAAGAAGGTTTCTTTTCAAAAAACTTTAACCTGTGTTCCTGAGTGAGCTCATATCTCTCCCTCTGGTGTTACATGGATGTCTTGGCGCCTGAAAATTTACATCTAACTCTATTTTTTTAGCAACTAAAATGGTGTCATAGATATATTGACCATACACTGTAAAGATTTTTAATTCTTTACTACTTAAATACCTATAAATGTTTCTTGTACTTTGGCTCTATTTCTAACAACTATATTTTAAACCGCCTTCTATATATATATATATATATATATATATACACACTGACCACTTAAATACCTATAAATGTTTCTTGTACTTTGGCTTTGTTTCTAACAACTAAATTTTGGATCGTCTTTTGGTATGTAAATTACCTATACATTTAAAAACCTATAAATGTAAATTTAACGATGTTTGCTGTGGAGGGATTAGAATGTTGTTTCAGAAGAGCAGACCACCACTTGCATTTTGGATGGTGTCACAAGAGTGGGTGATCCGAGAGAATGATAAGAGGGAATGACAAAAGAAAATCAAATTTGCAAGTATTTTAACATTTGTTACAAACAAATATAATTTAGTTACTTAAAAAAAACTTATTAAAAAATACCATAAATTGAGTAAATTTTGACCAAAAGTTTATTATTTAATATATTAAAAAATACCCTAAATTGAGTATATTTTGACCAAAAGTTTGTTATTTAATATGACCCGAAGTGTAAATCTCAGATTGGCATTTTGATATAATCATTTGCAGGAACATACATGGTAATACAAAACGATATTTATCTTTAAATAATACTCGCAATATGACAATCATAATATGACACAAACACTAATGGTTTTATTGTTTTGTTCGCCACTTTTACTAACAATATTCTGCAAAACAATACGTATTTTAACTGAATAAATGTTTATAGATCAACTCTGAGTGGCATGATATATCACAACAAAAATTCTGAATGGCTATTTTAACACCGAACGGAGGTTAAAAGTGCCATTGCCTCAGAGCACCGTCGAATGGAGAGCATGTTTGAGTGAATGTAATCAAGATTAATGGTTTAGTACAACTGAGGTTCTCACTTAAGAGGCGGCAGCGGCTCAACAAAGAACTATTCCTCCTCCCCAGCTGTTCATCAACTCACCTATAACTTTACCAACTGCATCGAGAAAATTGGATGTAGTCAAGCGTAACTAGTCTGGAACGAAAACTGACCCACCTTTTAACAAATAAGAAATTTGTTTTTAAGTCAAAGGACATACCTTATGAAATTGTTACCGTAAGTAAAAGAGTAACATTAGGAGGAATATTTGTATAGACTCATCCAAGCAGGATGTGTGACTTTTAACGACGTTCTCAACCAGAAGAAGTGCTCAACAAGCTCGAAACAGCTGTAGTTATTTCAAACGAAAAAGAATAATTTGTCACACGGTAAAATAAACCTTATTGATTCATGATCCAGAGGCTAGCCCATTATAAAATTATATCATTCATGTGCTTTATCCCCAAGTAATAAAATAGGGTTGGTATTGGATGGTAAAGAGGAAATTCCAGGAAAGTTAATGGAACGCTGCGTTTAATCTCAGGTGTCTATTGGTCGAGCTCACGCTAAAGACAGTTGAGACAGTGTTGAAAATATATATCATGCTAACATACACTCTCACATTGCATATGGTTTAAGTGTTTATGGAAGCACAAGTAATAATAATTTAAATAGAATTTTATTACTACAAAAAAGAGGAATTAGAGTTATGATGAAGCTTAAATATGATGATCATGTTAGAGATTATTTTAGGAGTTTGGTAATATTCACCGTTTATGACCAGTATGTATTTGATTGTGTAATATACTTAAAACAATCCACACAAAATTACATTGCGCTCTGAAATTCATTCTTACAACACAAGGAATAAAAATTATATTGAAATTCAGAAACACAAACTATCTCTATCAACAGTAAGCCTTACAAACATAGGAGCCAAATTTTTTAAACTATTACCACTAGAAATTAAATAAACGGTATCAGGAAACTGACACATACTTTCTCCCTTTTAGCCCAACTTTAATGAATAAATTACTTTTTATTTACTAGATATAGAATACAAAGCACGGTCGAATGTACAGAAAATCTTGTAAACAAGTTGTTTTAAAAAACATCCACCCAAATCCCTGCTTTGGAGGCACTACAGAATCCATTGCTGCACTCGTGCTTTTAAGAGGGGAAATGCCCCCTATTCCCCCCCAGGGTTATTAAGGGGCAACATATTTCGAATTTCCTCTGTTGGTCAATACTAACGTGACAAGCAAATCAAGTTTGAATGAAATTGATCAGTAAATAAGAGAGAAATAGTAATTTTTTTATTCCCCATAAGAATAACATGGGTACAACGTACTGCGTTTACCGCAAAATGAAAATTTCAATTTTCTCCGAAACCAGCAATCGTAGAATAGTAATTCAAAATACTAAATTATTTAGTTTTTTGAGCTCTTTTTAATGGTGAATAGTAATATTTTTTTATATTTATGTCTTTTTATTAAAAATAAAAAAACAGAATTTTTTATGTTTTAAGTCCTGTAATTTCTGAACCCGAATTTTTACAGGAATGCGGGTGGTGCCATTTTGTTGGAAAACTAAAGTTCTACAAACGACTAAAGTTTAATCAAAATCGTTAGAGCCGTTTTTGAGATATTTGGATTTTTCATGTTTTTTGGAGGTTTTGGGGGGAAAATTACCCTTAAAAATCAAAAATTCAAAAAAATGAAAAAACGCCTGGAGATATCGTGGATTAGTACCTACATGCCAAATTTCATAAAAATCGGCCGATTGGTTAAGGCTCTAGCTCTGTACACATCCACACAGACAGACACACACACACACACACACACACACACACACACACACACACACACACACAGACACAGACACAGACACAGACACAGACACAGACACAGACACAGACACAGACACAGACACAGACACAGACACACACACACACACACACACACACACACACACACACACACACACACACACACACGGACACACACACGGACACACACACAGACAGACATCACGTAAAAACCACTTTTTTGGGTTCAGGGAGCACCAAAACGAATATTTCCACTAACAACTCAAATTCGAAAATTTTTACGAAAACAATACTTTCTCCATATACTATGTATAAGGGGAGAAAGTCAAATGAAACCAATCAAGTAAAATTTAAGACCCGATTGAAAACTTTTCTAATAGATAATCCACATTACTCCTTAACTGAATTTTCCTCTGCTGGGCTGTGAATGTGCAATTATTGTAGTTCAAATTGATTATAATCATATATTTTTCTCTGTATTAGAGGTTTAGACTATAAGCTGACTATAATAAGAAAATTATGTCACAATTTATGTACAGGTTTTGTACTCTCAAATAAAGAATTTTTTGATGTGATTTGATTTGATATGAGAGGGAGGAGTTAAGAAAAGTGCAACCTTTTTCAATATTCTTGTTACCACACTGAATACAATTTTATTTTGTTTATAAGGCTTCCTACACTTAAAGAAATTTGTAAAGAACCCAACATAAAATCAGGTATGTATAAGTTTGTTTTAAAATCATTAAAACTAAATAATAAGTAAATCGAATTAAACCTCTCTAGTCTGAAAATAAAAGTAAGGCGGTTAATTCGCTCTTTACCAGCAAAAGAGTAGTGATTTAAAATTTTCTTTACATACTGCAAAATACGCTGAAAAAATCAGATAACTACTACATTTATACAGTTTTATAAAAATAAGGTTAATTTTAGAAAATAGAACTTTAACTTAACTGTGACCATTTTACACCTATGGACTGACTGTAGAGGACAATATTTAATATTTAAGACAAACAGATCAATACTGGGAACTATTAATTTTACATGAACACTTTTTTTGCAAAACTTTGCTACCATCTGGATACAACGGACAGAAAGCATAAAGAAAAATGTGTTTTTTTCTAATTTTTTACTTGAAACAATTATGATAAACATTCTTTTAATGCTGTATATTCTTGGTTGAAGTAATGCAAACGACATTTAGATGAAACGTGTCAGCCGAAAGAGTTTAGACAAAAATAAACCTGTCCAACTTTTCTTGCCCTGAAACTAGGGAACGTGACTGGAGAGATAAATTGACTGAAATTATTTATATGAAGAGAGGACAAATTATTTTACATTGTAATTTGTAGAACTATAATATTTGTTAAATCATATATTAATATAACCATAATTTTAATGTAATTTCTTAAATAGTATGTAATTTTCCCAGTAGATTCATAAACAAATTCTAAGATTTGTTTTAGAATGCCAAGCTTAGACAAACTGAAAATGTATCTTTATTGAAATATGAACTGATTAAAACTGAATTTGACGTTAATGGCACAATCATATGATTAAGCGTGGATTATGGTTTGACGATCTGTCACACTTGGTTATGGAAACATGTTAACCACTAATGACGTTAGATCATGACGTACACACCTGGATTTCACTATCAGGGATTGCCAAGTTATATTCAATACTTTGATGTAAAATCAATTAATTATAAATATTGATATACTTTTTTTCACTTTTAGTTTTCTTGATTCAAGTTCTTTCGCAGGCTTAGTAATTTTACACTTATTTAGAATATAAAGATAGGTCTAACCAGTAAGTATAATTAGGAGTTTTGTACTCACTTTTAACTAGATAGTAAACTTAATGCTGCCACAAAACATTCTTACAAGTATTTATTTAAATCATCAAAATAACGTAAACAAAGTTTCTCTGAAACGATTTAACCGAAGCGGCATTCCAAAAAGGTAGGGAAAATTAAAGGTGGGATGATGCGAAGACAACATTGTCATGAGAGAAGAGAGTTAAACCTCAAGCCGCTTAACAGAGGCGGTGCTCGTGTACAGAGCCATTCATCTTGATTACGTTCGCTCAAGAAGAATGCTCTCCATATATGACAGCGGCCATTGTACTCCCTAAAAATGCTTTTCAGATTACCGACCCACTCCACGAATAGCTTTCACACTGTGACTTGTGAAAACTAACTTTGTTTTATTTTCCACCATTCTGAATATAGGCGAGCATTGTCAGTGCAGAATTTAGTTAATTTGAACGATGAAAAATCAAAACGCAATAAGTTTAACGAACAATAACATGAAGTTTGGCAAACGTGTAACAACTGTGAACACAAGAAGTGTAATTAACTCACACATCCTAGAGAAAACTTATTTTTTATGTTGGATAATTAACTTAATCACAGAGCCTATAAACCCACAAGTTAGTCAGTGTGGGTTACCACTTACAACACACAAGTTAGTCAGTGTGGGTTACCACTTACAACACACAAGTTAGTCAGTGTGGGTTACCACTTACAACACACAAGTTATTTGCAATAGTTCTTTGTTCATTATTGCACACTAAACAAAACTTAGATGCATTTATTATTAGAGAAAATATTCACAACCACAACACAAGAGGTAAAATGAGACTTGATATCCCACAGCATAGATTAACCAAAACGGGTGAATCGCACAAGGTAAACTGTGTACATTTTTGAATAAGTTACCTATATCAGCTAGAACTGCACCTTTAAGTATTTTTAAAACAAGTTTGTATATTTGGTTGTTAGAAAATCAATTTTACTGTCTTAATGAATTTTTAAACTCTGACGTTACTGTAGATTTTACTTAGATTCATTGTTCTACTATAAAAATGTTTGTATTGTTTGTTTTTTATTATTTTATAATGTCTTTGATGTATATGTATACATACACTATGCCTGAATGTGATTAGCTTTAAATTTTACGAAACCTATTTCATGTGACACTATGATCAATGGTTAATAAAGATTTCTGATTTCTGATTCTGATTCTGGTTAATGAGAGACCCTTATAAAACACACGCACATAACATTGACTAAAAACTCCCACCGCAGCAAATCTGAGTACACAGGGAATTTCCAATGCATATGTATTTGTCACAGTATCAGACTTTTTTTAATAATAATTATTGCACATGATTCTAGCACATATATTTACCGCGTTCTTAAAGATAATGTACATTGTCGTCTAAACGCAGTATGTTGGCCTTATGGGGATTTACATTGGAAAAAGCTGTTTTTCAAATCTTCACATAGTTTTATCATCACACTTTCCTCAAACATACAACCTGACTGAACCTTCTCATAACCTTAGAATGTTAGAATGCATAACATTGATATCCAAAATTGCCGATAATTAGAACCAGAAACATCAGAACAGCAAAAAAAATAACTATTTCTCAATTTAAAAAAAGTTGGCATAAGTGTTTGTGTGAACACCTTTTATAATTTTTAAAAGTTTTTAATATGGATATTCGCTCCCCTCACGTCAGCAAGCTGCTGCAAACTCGCTAAGCTAAGTTTCATACTAAGCCACACTGATGCGGAATGTCTGCCCCAGGAGCAGAGTTCTTTCCTCATTTATCTCGCCAGTCATATCCATCCACCTCCTGGGGGAAAAGTTGGACAGGTATATTTCTGTCTAAACTCTTGCTGCTGACAAGTTTCAGCTAAATGTCTTTTGCAATACTTCGCCGGGAAATATACGCAGCACTTGTGTTAGTCTTACTAAGTTTGATATGACTACAGTTAAATTCTTTGCTGTCTGGGAAATAAATTATTTTTTTACGTAATTTAACTGTGCGAAACAGTGACATAAAAAGGTTATCCAAAAATAAAACTAAATATATTTCCATTCCTTGTAAATAGTACACACGAGCTATGATTTTGAAATACAAACAACCAAACTTCATTTAATAGAATTGGACTTGTTATACTTACTTTAATGTGGCGTTTGTATTTGTTTAGTATGTAATCCAAATACGGGCAGGATAAAAGTAACGTAACCGCTCAAACCGTGTCTAACAATAATAACGATCCCCCCCCACAAAAATCTGCTTTATATATATGGCAAAATATCTATAAATAAAAAGTTTTACTACTGTACCTCAGAAAAACCTCCACAGCGTCATCTCACCCCCCCTCCCCCTTTGTTTATTCTATTGGAGCCCCACACTTTGCGATAAAAAAAAAAAAAAACAGTTTCCTCCAAACATTCCCAATAAACATGTGCGTTAAGTTCAAATTGTTACTGAAGGATATTTAGTTAAAAAAAAGCATGCTAGCCTATTCCTTAGATGAATTCTTTACTTGATAGACTACATAGACTTTAAGACTGTATACGATAGACTATTATGACTGACGATATTTGATGTACATATATGCAAAATGTAAATACAAAATTTTGGATTTGATTTGATGTGAGCTGCATTGCCGATTGGCTCGGTTTGCCCCACAAAGCATGACCAACCCAAGGGTTATATGTTTGATCAGGCCGAGCCTATCTGTGGTGCCTTTGATGCAATCACTACGTGTGATAATATGCTTACACAATACAGCTTTGGGGAAATGTACTACTCATTTAGACTAGACATCATCTAACAACATATCAAGCTTAATTGTTGTTTCACTGCCTTAAAAAAATCTGTTGAAATATCCAATGGTTTGGTTTTTTTAAGTAAACCATTCTTCCAGAACGCAAGGAATTATGGGTTATGATAGATATTATTTCCAACAAACTGAAAACACCGATAAAAAGTAACCGTTCTCATTGTGATTTGGTTTTGTAAGTTCTGATTATCGTAATTTAGTTTTCACCAAACTAACTTAACTTAGACCTCGGGATGCAGTAGACCTCGGTTTATATGGAATAATGTGGCGGATTATTGATCGGGATAGCGAAAACTCTGGCTAATCTAAAGCTACTATAACATCGCATAAATAACGATCAGGACACTAGTGCCGGCAATATTGATGCTGCAAATTGTCGGAAAGACTGTAAAACAGAATAGACATGCGAATTTCGGTCAACGTCATGCGAAATGAACAGTCAACAGTAACAAAAGGCGCGAAATGCCGATCGCTTGCGCATGCGCTACCGGTGTGACTGATGGTGGCTCATTCTATAATGCAGTTTCTATACTTCATGCTTACATTAACGTATTGTGGTTGCGTCTGAGACTTAAAAGGCTCCAACACGGGAAAAAATCATATTTTTACTATAATTTTTTTTGTGACAATCTTGTCTGGTTAATCTGGGATCCGGATGACTTGGGTTCAGGTAATCCGAGGTTTACTGTATTATGATTAGGCCTATATTAACATCATTCAACTCATTCGTAATTGGAAGTTTTGTTGAATGTTTTGTTCAAATGATATTTTCACTGTTATCAGTTTTGAAAATGTGTCATTGGCAATAATCATTATAATAAGTTAGACCGGAGTGGTGCAGAATAATCTAAAATTCGTGTGACAGGCCTCATAAGTTTTTCGTAAGAAAAAATCCAATGATAGGGGAGTTGATACCATTATGAAACTGGTATTAACTTGAATTCATAAACAATTTATGTGTAGGCCCTACCATGTATTTCAACTGCAGGCTAATGGGTAGAATAAGTCGATTCATCGTAAGATAATTCAGATCCTAGTGTGGTCTAGGTCACCTTATGTATGTGAAGACTGCCAAATTCACGGGAACTATTGGAAATTATTCGATAACGCCCTCTTTCTCAACCAATAACAACATTTTGCATTTTTACAATTTAGTTTTAAGTTTGTTGTAAATATGCTCAATCAGAGTTAAGGAACATTTATTGGATTATTGTTTCAATATTGCCTGGATTTATGTATTAGGTTAATGAATTACAGGTTTTAACCGAATAATAAATTAAGAATCATAATAAACAAACTTAAACAAACAAAAATTAAATTCACCACTGTTTTCTCTTTCCAACTTGTAACGTTTGCCCCTTAGATTCTAGATTAAACCCTTATCAAAACACACACCTAATTTTACTCTCCTAATTTTACAGTCCTCATTACTCCCCCTAATTTTTACTCCCATTACCTTTTTACACTCAATTTCAACTTGATTACCTTTAGCCGTCTGATTACAGAAAAAATAACCAAGAGACTTAATCTGGTAACTGATTTCTAAGCAATTATCAAATCAACAGGTTTTTATTAAGTCTGAAATGAAGAAAAATATGAGATGTTACTTAAAACCGTGATAAATTTGTAACTCAACTCACAATAAGATTACTTTCTTATCGGTTTTCAATGTTTGGTTTATCTCAAAATCAAGTTTTCCATTTCCTCATGTTAAACAGTGTTTAATATCTGCACAGGTAGTTGAGATCAGGTCACAAGATAACCTTTTCAAAACCAAGCAACTATTTAATAACACCTTCTCATATTTTTAGAATATTGTGAAACGACTTAAGTACAGATTTTGTTGTAGTACTCTTGAATAAATAATTGTTTATTGTGATTTGTTCTTATTGTGATTTTTGAGATGTCAATGCATTTTCTGCGCCTGATGCCATACTCCAAATAATAATTCTATTTTGAGAACTGACTGAGCATAAACATAGTATTCAGTTTAACTAACATCTAACGACACTGACTTTACCAATATACATAATGAATAAATACCATGTATAATTTATAAAAAATTGACAGTAACCTGCTCAGCCATATAATACACTACAACCAAGCCAAGATTATTCAACACTAGTCAATCTCAGGTCGTCACCAGTCAATCTTTTATTACGCGGTATTTACGTAAATATTGGCTTGAGTTGTATTGAAAAACAGTTGTATTGAAAAACAGTTGTATTGTACTGAAAACCGCTTTAAGTAAAAAGACGTTTCTATTCTATTCTATTATATTCTAATCTCCAGTGTTGTAGTCACAGGAAACATGGTGAGAATCATCACGAGATGGGCACTAATTGCAGCGTACCACACGAGGAGGCCTACACAAGTATAAGTGGGAGGGTGTGCTTACTACAAGTTGCTGTAAGTGGAAACGTCAGAGACACATTTCTGTTCATGACTACACCAAATAACAACACAATAGCCAGACACAATATCCACAATAGTGGAAATAAATGGTAAAACTTCCAAATCAAAACTAGTTTCAGCAGGGGTTCCACAGGGGTCAGTCCTGGGTCCATTTCTCTTCTTAGTGTATATTAATGATCTAGATTATAATATTCAGTCAACATGTATTCTTTATGCTGATGACACAAGTTTATTAAGCTCTCACAGAGATTTGGAAATAGTCAAATTCCATCTAGAAGAATCACTAATCTGTGCTAAAAAATGGTTATTTGAAAATAACCTCTCGGTCAATGACACCAAGACAAAAACAATATATTTTTCTTTGAATAATCAAACAGGTAAATTTTGTAATATACATAACGTAAAATTGCTCGGAATTCATTTAGATAATAAAATGTCATGAGAAGTCCACATTCAGAATCTTTGCAAAAAGTTATCCAGAATTTTATACTTGCTTAGAAAATTAAAAACATGTGTAACTCGTTCTGTTCTTCTTACTTCTTATTATACATTTTTCATTCTCTACTTTCATACAGTGTCCATCTGTGGTGAGGAGCTTCATCATCATCCATCGCATTTATATGGAAAAAAAGCTGTAAGAGTAATTAATAATCTAAATTATCTTCAAAGTTGCAGGGCAAGTTTTAAAGAATTGAAAATTATGACATTACCTTCTCTTTTTATACACACAAACTTACTATACGTAAAAGAACATGAAAACTGTTTTCAAGACAGAACGGCAGTTCATCACCACAATACCACAAATAAGCATTGTTTAAATTTACCACAGGTAAGACTTAGCTAAACAATTAAAAGCCATTATTTTCATCAAATACATTTTTTTTATAAACTTCCAGATCCCGTGAGAGCCTTAAATTTAATAAAATTCAAAAGGGCTTTTAAAGATATTTTACATGATAATGTATTTTACTTCAGTAAAGAATTTATGAATTTATATTTCTCCAATTTTAAGTTAAGTTAAATGTTTGGCAGCCATCTTAGAGTTTCATACCATACAGTATATTGATTTGTTATATTTTATTTACTGAGATAAATGTGTTATTTTAATTTTAGGATGTATCTGTATTTTCTTTTCTGTATACTATTGTACGATAATATAATACTGTATACTATGACATGGCCTATTGTATAATTGTATACTCAATAAATGACTATTACTGACTATTATTGACGGATAAAAAACGGGGACAGCTCACTTACTCTACAGATCATTGGCACAACGGACCTATTTAATAATATTTAATTTAATATGAGGTCCATTTACACTACAGCTCGTTGATACTATGACCCTCCGTTATATTTAATTTTAAAAAAGAAGGTCCATTTACTCTACAGATCGTTGATACAACGGCCCCTTATATTATTATTATATTTTTAAAGAGGGTCATAGAGCCAATGAACCCATTTAATATAAGCAAAACGGTCCAAAGCGTCTACAGGCTCGTTGCGACAACGGACCTTCATCGATATATTTTTATAATTTTATAAAATAAGACCGTTGACACAACGAGCCATTTCATGTGAACTAAATTTAAACTGAAATGAACGGTTCGTTTACTCTACAGATCATCGTTCTACACTGCGCGGTAATAGTATCTGTCAAACTGAAGGCGCTTTGCCTTGTGACGCTTGCGCTTAGCGTTGCCCTTTGCCGATTTATTACGAAAGTCAAATGACAAATGTGTATGATCGGTAAATTTCCAGTATCCATGTATATAATACGTTAAGCCGTTTTTTGTAAACACAACTTCTCCCTTATTTCTTGGCCAATTTTAATGATTGAAGTGTCAAAACAATTCGTCTCAGTTCGTTGTTTTGCAATAAGGTTATTAATTTTCGATATTTTTAATCTCAAGGGCACGGGCTGACCTCATAGTTAGTTTTTTGCCCATAATAATAACATGGGGAATAATTTGATTTGAATTGTAGCTGTTCACACATTATGGACAGGCAATAACAGATGTTACACATAATGAATGTATTTATCTATATAAATAAAATACATTTTTTCTACATCGCTTTGAGCAGTGAAATATTGTATGCAGCGGAGATATTTAAATTTTGTTCACCTGTCTGTTCGTTTATGAAACAGATTTGTTCAGTGTTTCTAAAAAAAATACTGAACCTAATTAAATAAAATATGTTGCCCATTTTCGTGTGGGGCAGGAAACGTCTAGGCTTCTGCAAATCATTACGTAGGTCATTAGGGTTATGCCCATTGGTCCGTCACTACCCCATAGAAGAGTTTATGGGTACAGATTACTCAACATTTCACCGTACAATGCACCATGTTTGTTCTAATGAGCATTTAGTCAGATCGTTTATCTTTTACCACAGAATGGAAAAAACACGTGATTTACTAACTACTTCACAACGGTGTACTAAACAATATAAAATCAAGGCGCGGCAACTAAACATTGGGTTGGGAGCACATAAGACCTTGCAACATAGTATTTAAAGCTTAATTTATCTAGATAGTCATTGTGATTATAATGCTGAATTTGTTATGTGTTTTTTAAGCCCATCATGCACAAACTACATGAGTTATTGAGTAAATATTTGGAAGAAGATAGGTCCATCACAAAAACAGTTAAGGGCTTATTTCAATTCCAATGAGACTCGTTCCTATTAATGACCTTCAAAATTTCCATGTTAATCATATATTTACTAGACCAATTGAACAAATAATTGGTAGAAACTCAGCAGGCAAAGTTAGGGGATATGTTCCCTAAAATCGGGGTTTTGTGTAAGTGGATATCACTATATATATTTCAAAATAATTAAAACTTTGACCAGTCCAACGGGCTGATCTACTGGGCCTATTTTAATCATTAATTTTTTATTGATAGCTTATTATGTCTAGATCACTTATACAAACTAATATATCTTCATTGGGCTTTGCCCCAGTGGCTCTTAAAGCCCCACTTAAAGCGATAGGTAAAGTTAAAATAAACCATTAACTGTTTTAACGTTCTCAGCTTCCATTTTAAAAGTTGTTAAAAAGTCAGTAAAAAATTACTATTATGTAGCGTTACAGTATTTATGATTTCATTCAATTGAAACAGTAAATGATGTTGTTTAGCGGAGTAAATTAATTTAAAATGTTCTATTTTGCAAAATAAATAAATTTGTGAATGCTAAATTTATAGTCAAATTAGTTTAAACATATATTTGATTTTAACATTTTAAATAACAGTAGCGTAAATTAGTTTCTCTTTGATGGCATTTTTTTTATTTTATAAGATATAAGAAGTTATCTAATTTTTAAACGGTATCGGAACTAATAAGTCCACATTTAGTTTTCTAATTTTTACTGTACCATAGTTAAATACAGGATAACTTACGGACTATTTATTAAGTTACTTATTTGGATTACGTAAAATTTCACGATGTGTTATAAAGTAATTGTAAATAAAATACTTATTTGTGGTTAAAAAAAATATATTACATTTATAAAAAGGCTAATTAGTAAAATCGTATCTCATGCTCTGTTTATACACAGATACAGCCTGAGATAACTGAACACGTAACGAGTTTAATTTAGCAGCCTATAACAACTTCGGCTGTACGATGTGTTCTGCCGCGCCGTGTCATACTTTTGTTCAACAGATTATGTTATTTGTAGATCCGTTTTGTAGATACCTTAAAAACAAATGCATACACAACCTTTGCATTTATATTTATCTCTTTAAATACATCCTCATAATTAAACAAATAACAGATATTCCCTCCTGCAAATCACATATAATATTTGGTAGAATCTACTATCCCGCCATAATCTGAATAGTATAAGATAATAAATAATAATAAAATCATCACGAAATACCGATGTTTGTTTGGATTCCAGAGGGTTTAATAATATGATTATAATATTATTTAATTAAACTTCCAAAATAAATCTGAGATTATTTGAAAATTACGCTAATAAGATAAACCTAATAAGATTACCTGATAAACTGTTAAATTACTTTATCTGTCCCTATTTATTCAGCTGGTTTACCTTATGTTTAGCTTATCTACAGTAATGAAATAAATCAGCTATTTATATGAACAGATTTACTTTATTGTGACTTTACATGTGTATTCGGTTTTGATTAACTGATTCAAGGGAATCACAAACTGATGTTACAAATTTGCTAGATTTAAATTAAATAAATTTTTCAGTAGGTGATTTAAATATAATAATGGTGGCCTAGTTAGTTTTGGTTTACACAAAGGTATATATTTTAATCTCAAGGTCTTGGTTGACCGAGCTGACAAGCTCTAAAAATCTCTGAGTAATATATAATAAAATACTAGGAAATTAACTAAAATTAAATTAAAAACCAATAAAAATAATTTTCAAATTGAATAAATATCCAATTAAAGATCTCTAGTTAGTTAATTAATGTCACTGTTGTAGTACTCCACAAGCTCTAAATTAAAGATGGTGAATAATAGACACAACCTCTAAGGCTGTGATTTAAATTTCTTATTTATCATAGAATTTGTTATTTATTACTTCTTGTTGTCTATAAAAGTTATAGTCTAAAGTTAAAGTCAAAGTTTATAAATAAATAATTTATTAAATCTTGAGGTAACGTTTGCTAATGAAATTCTGAGGTTTGTCTTTTGGCCTAAAATACAGCAAGATCTCACCAAGTCTACTTGTGATAATTTAATCACTAGATAATGTTATTTTTATGGACATTCACTTTATTATAAGCTCTTATGGTTTGAGCTTATTATAATTAAAACAGCTGATCATGATTCGTAGTAGTTCCATGGGTAACCACATAATGCAGCGCACACCACACAATGTTTATTCCCAGGCGAAACCGGGTATGGTGACAGCTAGTATAAATATTTATGTATTCAATGCTAATAGTGGGATAGGTCCATTATTCCTTTAGTTTTCTCATCAATATTATTAAAACTTCTAACCATATTTTCATCAAATTTCATCAAATAAAGCATACTCTGTGAAATCAAACAACATTTTCAGATAAAAGAACTAAATCGGAATTTTAGACTTTAAATGTTTAACCAAAATATAGTTTACTGAATTATATCAATTGCATTAACTTGTATCTTCACATTTTTATTCATTATAAACATAACATAACTCCTCCTATATACGTTTTGTCAGATTTTTTTGTGTCTTTAATCATGGTTTTTTTATACTGATACACAAATCGAACTTTAGGAAGGATAGTCACTACTGTAATTTTTTCCAAAAACTGTTGATTCTGCTCACACAAAACTACAACAACTGCATAAATTTCAAATCAAACTACAATTCCAGCTGTAAACCACTAGAATGCCGTTCTGCTGTCATATTTTTTGAGACCTAGGATTTATCAAAGGAAAATCATCTACTTCTGGTTCCATTATCAAAACTCTATTCTGTCCTTGGGCTAAGGGCCATTTTTTGACACAACCCTGGCCTCTTTACGTTGAATAGTTTGCTCTGAATACAGGGTTACACTTCGCCACTACACGCTATTATTTTATAAGATACATGGTTACTTAATACTAGTATCCCGTCACGGCTTCGCTCGCGATCACTGTACAATGGTATGTTTGAGAAAATCGTTACATTTTTTAAAGCACCTGGGGGACCGAGCTTTGCTCGAAAAGCCAGTTAGTTTTTAAAAAATGCCTAGAGACTTATATTCACGGTTCCACTCCAAGGCTAGCGTATTTGCTTTGCTTATTTCCTCGATTACTTGGGCATGCCTGTTTTATGTTCAATCTTTAGTTTGAATGGTTCTCACAATTTATACATAACCTAATCATGTACATTTAAAGTTATGTACGCATAGGCAATAATGACAATTCTCAAGAAAATCACATGATACTTTACCAGGTGAGTGTTATTTTTACAATTGAATGGTTGCTTTTGAACAGCTGTTAGTTTTTTTTTATTTTAGCGAATTTCCCCTATAGGGAAGAAGCTATTACCGTAGGTGGCATGGTAAGACTTAAGCCCGAGACCATGATAACTTTTCGTTTTGAGGTCCCCAGATGCCAAAAACACTATTCGTTCAAACTTATATATATATATATATATATATATATATATATATATATATATATATATATATATATATATATATATACACACACACACATATATATATATATATATATATATAGCTTTTAGCTCAAAGACAAAATGCACGATTGTCAGCGGGATATACGCATCCAGCAATAATGCGCGATTGAACTCTCCGTTCATTTTTGCCGTGAGCGTTGCGACAGTTTATACAGACCGTATAAACTGTAGAGACGCACACAGACAAAATGCATTCTCCAAATCAGTTGTGCCAACCTTTGCCGTTTTCCACTGTGATAAGAGCAAACAGAAGTATTGCACGATTTTAAAGACTAGAATGACTACGGTATATGGTTTTGATTTGGTTCACTCAAAAACTTCTGATTATATTCAGTTATTGTTTAGCGATTTACATGTTATTGTTATCTTCTTAGATTATCTTACTGATCATTTTGAAACAAACATTACAACACTTCCTCCGTTGTTATATTCACAAATAATTTTTCATCGCTTTTAACTTGCTAATGTTATTGTTTAATTGTACAACTTAATAGATGAGCATTCACTTTGAAATAGGTAAATAATTAAAATTCATAGTTGTAGCCCCTGAACTGTGCGTAATAGACTAAATAGGTACTATCTTGTCGTCAACAGTTCAAATTGTAGTGTATTTGTCCACTACATGTTTCACCGTAAATACGGCATTTTCAAGTGGTATATACAAGAACGAATTATCCAAATAGGATATGTCAAAATTTAAAAAAATCCACAGTCACAAACACAATCACAAACACATTTACGAATAAATACCGGTAGGCCTACCACACGCATATCTTCAATCACGCCACGGCACTGGTGAGAAGCAGACTCCACTGGTGAGAGTGGTTGTATATACCACTTGAAAATGCCGTATTTACGGTGAAACATGTAGTGGACAAAAACACTACAATTTGAACTGTGATTATTAATTTCGGAAATCATGATTCAAACCAGCTGCTCGGCATATTGAATTCAACATTAGAGATAAATTGCAGTGCAGTACTGTTGCCAAATAAAATTTAAAATCTCAGTTTTACGCTAAATCGCTTACAGTAACTAAAATACAAACTTTATATACCATAAAAGTCAATGTTGTGTTCCATACTGTCTGCAAATGTGTACCCAAAGACTCAAACCGTAGGTGTGTTGTCTGCTTGTTTACACAAACAGCCTAGCCCAAATTGTGGTGGTGCGTTCAAATGCAGTGAAAGAATCACCAAGCACGTTAAACAAAACAATACAAAATTAAAAATATAAAAAAACTTTGATTTTGCGATTTACAAATATTTTACGGTTTGATGTATTATACTGTACTATTCTAAATTTTTGAGCCAAGGAATAACCTTTGACACAAACATGGCCGTTGTACGTTCAGCAAGTTCCATTGTTGAAGTGGTTTAGGTTTACACTACCCGCTCTAAAGCCTGCCCCACATTACTCGCGAATACGCCCCTTAATGCTGCAATAAGGGTAATAACCATTATTGGTATTATTGTGTAAAATGTATTTGAAATTGATTACATATAATTGTAGTGTTTTTCAAGCAGTATAATAATACAAATTATTTTGTAATAAATTACTTTTAAGATAAGATTGTTATGGTATGCCTATTTATTTGTACACAAAATTAATCGTTTGTGAAACAACTGTTATGTTAGCGAAATAGGAAATACCCTATATATGTAAATCTTAATCGTAATGATGTAATTAATTTACGTATCTGAAGCAAAGAAGGAAACGTTATACACTAACATTACGCAATACATCAAGGGAATAAATTTTTAACTGCAAAAAAGTTATTTATGATGAACTAGAAATAGCTTTATATAAAATAAACTAATATAATCCCATTCAATGTCTTGGTAATCTGCTATCTGAGCTGTTACCAGTGTACTAAAGCTGGAGAAACACTTTCTAGGGGCGTGCAGGGGCGTGCGGGACTTATTTAGTCTCTCAGCTGGCATCCTGATTGGCATATAATACGCGTTGCCTGCAGTACCAACTTCACGCGGTTACAGTGCCCCGTTTTCTGAACGGTCGGTTTTAATCATTAACATTCCTTACTCTTACCTATGGTTTTAAACTACCTAGTACACTAATTTATGTATATCGAGAAATGTGTTGTTGACTGCTGTTCGTCTATGTAATTATAATATAAATAATTAACTAGGCCCTAGGTAACTTTATCAGGGTCTCTGGCGGATCCCTAAGGTCAGATCAGGATAACAACCATTTAGTTTTCATATTGTATGCCTAAAGAATCAGTGTGCACAATTTAAACTCTCTAGGTAGATGGAAAGTAGGAGAATTCGTGATGAGTGTGTGAGTGAGTGAGTGAGGGACTGAGTGAGTGAGTGAGTGATGGTTTTGCCTTTTATAGATATAGATATTAGGCTTATAGAGTTTCAACTCAAAACAAAAGAATCATAACAGCTAAGATGAAATAACGAGTGAACTGAAAAATAAACAGACATGCTAAGTTGTAACAACCTATTTCATAGTGAGTAGAACCATCGAATGAAGATTACATATATACTGGACGTGTTACAAATATTTTGTAGAAGATAAGTTAAGGATTCTGTATGATTGCCTTTTTTATACTACGATGAAACCTGACGACGTGCGTATGAAAACAACTTAAAAGAATTATAAAACTTTGATTAAGCCAAAACTGAAACTCACTAAGCCATAAAACTTTATCATTCTATGCGAAAGGTAGGCGATCTGGTAAGACCAGAACTATACAAGTTTAACCATACGTCCACGTTTACACTTTATACATCTCCGTTATAAAATCAGTAACAGAAAAAAGTGTAAAGGGTGGTAACGTAAGTACCCAAAATGCTAGATTATTTTGTAATTGCCTCCTATTATACTTACTTACGTCATGGACACTCTACGCTTTGTGGGGTTCATTCAGAATGTGTCATCTCCCTCAACACCCAGTAGGATTAGATATAGAATAATATATAACATATAATCATGATATTAAAATAAACTATTGTTTATGTTTGTTTGTTGGTGTTTTTTGTAAGAATCTAAGAGAATCCCTCGACTTTTTTATAACTAACGTAAATACAAGTCTAAGTAGAAGATAATTTTGAAGCCAGAATTCAAATTAAGGGTTCTAATATTTTAGAAACACTCGATGTTAGTTTAAAAATTGTCTAGCTGCTTATTCTTACATTTTAAGTGTATTTTAAAGAAGTACTTTCAGATTATAAGGAGTAAACAGCTGTGAAAGATTCAACCAATGAAATGAAGATGAGTTTTAATGATTCCCTAAAAATAGGATTCAGAGGTTAACATCACGCTTTAATAATCCCATTCGATAATTATTTTAATAATCAAGCACAACAATTTGACTCCTTTTTTAAGGGTATTTGCATCGTAGGAGAAATTCACGCATACCGTTATAAACGTTTTGTCGTGTAGATTTGCACCCTTTGTCCCTCATTAGTTATATCGGCCCTCAGGACTATATCCCACAGGCCTTAAAAGTTTCAATGTTTTAAGCCTGTCCGCACACTTGACTTACGCACTTTTCCGTGCACTAGACGCATGCATCAGCGCATGAAGCAACAACGCTTAAGAGGTATGCTCTATTGAATTAATTTTTAAGTTAAATGTTTGTGATATATAAGCAGTATGACAAAAAAAGTTGTTTATCACATGGAGCAAACGTGTGTTTTTAGTATTTAACAGTTTTCCGAGCGATTGCGCACCAAAAACAACCACATTTGCTCCTTGTGATTAAAACTACTATTTTATGGTTATTTTAAAGAGTATGTTATATAAACTCAAATTTTTAATGTATAACAAAACTGTAGACTAAATTCACATAATAATATAATATCAATTTTGTTCTCTGTTTGTATTCAAAACAGCAGAGTAACAAACTCATAAAATGTATATACATATCATATAAAATGTATATTCGATGTGGTAAATAAAGTAGTCTAAGTTGTACCAGTTCTGCAAGAAATCTCCCACAGATACGCCCAGTCACAAAACGTGGAAAGAATCAGTTACTTAAAACAAGCAAATTTATGTAACCGCTCGTTGTAAAACCAAACTTCAAATTACAAAAATAATGTTTTATTTTAAATGGAACCAAAGGTCCATCGGATTGATACAATCATACGTATTATCAAAACTAATATATACAAAGAAAACGATTACTGTATTGAGAAAGGTAAATTGGCCAAAAGAACTTTGCATTTACATATTTTAAAACACATTTAGGAGTCTTTTAAGTTAAAATGGCCAACCGGTTAAGACCGTGTCAATATCAGGAATGGAAAAACCGGGCCAATAATTTTTGTCTTCCATACGGAATACCCAACTAGGGACTACAGTCACGCCAAATTCCTCGATTATCATTTCCGAGGACAATTATCAATTCAATTATCAATTTCCGTAATACATAGGCTAATTTTAAATTTAAAATTATGTACTGTGGCATTAAAGCTCCTTATGATTCTACTACTTGTAGGACAGTACCTATTATTATTGTCATGTTCATACACACATGTAGTCAAACATTAAAAACGTACAGGTTGAATTCGATTACTTCCTGGACGAAATACGCCTAGGCAATACCTTAAGCTTCTACGTCTTCAAAATAAACGTCTATTAAAACACGGCGTTTTACTGTGGTAAGTTAGTTGTTTTATACAGCAGTTCCGTTGAATATATTTACTTGGTTCAATTTACTCCATTTTACTTACCTTATATTTTTGTCTTAGTTCTCACTTTAAAGGTTCACCTTTTAATAATGGTTAGAATTTGTCAAAGCTTCTGAATTATAATATTAAATATAGTATAATAGTGCTATCAAATTAACTTCTAGCATTAGCATTGTTTTACGGCAATATATTTTGTACTGCATTAAAAATAGTTGACTTTTATTTGTTAAAAGGAATTTTTATAAATATATGCGTATGGTTTTTAGTAATAATATGAGCAAATTAATTTCGTCCGTCGCGTCGTGTCGGCCGCGTTATCAGTGCGAATGGATGAGCGCCTTCCGTTTAAAGATACTTTTTGCGCACCATGTAGAACGATGATCTGTAGTGTAAATGAACCTACTCTTTATATTTTCACTATAAAATATATGAAATGGCTCGTTGTGCCAACGGCCCTAAAGTTGAAATAACAAATATGTTAAACTAAACGGTTCGTTGTATCAACGACCTAATTTCATATTTATTTAAAATATTACATTTTAAGGCCGTTGACTCAACGATCTGTAGTGTAAATGGACCTTGAATTATTATTTTATTATTTAGATAGGGTCATAGTGCCAACGAGCTGTAGAGCAAATGAACCTTTATTTTTGTTTAGTTATTTTAGAAGGGTCATTGTGTCAACGATCTGTAGAGTAAATGAACCCATGATATATTTTATTAAATATTTAGGAGGGTCGTTGTGTCAACGATCTGTAGCGTAAATGAACCCTAACCTAAAAAACATGTGTTTGTGTGAGTTGTGTTGTAAGGTAGAACAAATCATGTTCATTAGCATAATTAACAAGTCCTTTGATCCAGAGTCATTTTACTTGAAGATGACAGATAATTGTTAATAATATTTTTTCGTCATACTACGCGGGAACATATGACTTTCAATACTAAAATGCAGCTGGAAACTTGCTGTTTTCATTTAAAATAACATATGTTCCTTTGATGTCTTTTCCGATCACTAAAATTAGCTACATGTTAATCTCATGGTGAAAGCCTATTTTTGCCGGACAGTTCTTTTCCGATCAGTTTAGAAGTTACAAATGCGACGCAACAGCTGACTTTCATTGTTGTCAAATCATTGGCCAAAGTTAACCTCTCATTGATGTTACACGTGTGAAGCATATTATGGCATTGTGTTTTTGTAATTATATGACTTTTTTGTAGTATGACGAAAAGTATCGTTCAATACTCGTTCGAAAAGCTCTCTGCCAGTGCTTGATCTAAATTCCGTGCTCGACTTCGTCTCACACGTAAACGCGATCTCGCACTGGCAAAGAGCGCTTTTCCGGACTAGTAACGAAATATACTATAACACCCACTCAGAGCTCTCCATAACAGCAATGATAATTATGGTTTAACATTAAATAACATGAGTCAATTGTATTTCAGCTAACCCACTTGTGATACCCAGAAATTTAAGTGAAACAGAAAAGGAGTGAACATGTATTCCTGATTTTAAGTCTTTCTTGACATGTTTATTTACCAAGGTTAAAAACTATTATGGCACAAAGTAAATATGAGATATTTTACAAAAACAATCCATTTGTTTAATTCTGTATAGTTTTTCTTACCACCATCTCCAGTTAAAAAATACCCTAAAGAGAGTCCAAAACAGCCATAGACAAGTTAAAACGTAGGCCAAAGTTTATCTTTTTTTTAAACACAACTTACGAGGTTAAAAATATGTTCTAAAGCAAAACCCTGTTAGTTAAGTATAAATCCTCTAAATAATTGAGACATTTATAAAAGCCATAACGAACTACAATGCATATAAATAAATGTGTTACCATAAAAAATGTGAAGAAACCTAAGCAATTTTAATTGGAAGAAATAGAACGATTGTTGTAAATTGGACGATGGAAATATGAATTGAAATAAAAGAATCAAAACACAAATAAAAACTGATTTCTAATAACTACAACTATATTAAAGGCCACTCTTAAGCCTTTAAGTTTTGACAAGATGGCATCTTTGTTTCTCAAGAAGGCTGTTGAGACCACACGGATACAATAGTGGTTGTGTCGACGGACCTTTGTTAACTGGAGGTAAGATTTATTGAAGTGCCACAAAGACTGAATGAAGATAAGATTATTGATTTCTCCACAACAATAGGCACAGCCGGTGATAAATATCCAGTTTAACCCTACATGTGTAACTTAGCTACCTTAAAGGTTTAAACACCCACCAACACCGTTTTATTGGCCGATAAATCTGTCAGACTGTGTAAATTATGTAGGAGATTGTTTACTTAGGTGAGCAATTGATTTTGAAAATGTACTGTTGTGTGTTTAGTGACAGAACCAAGGGTGTCTGCCGGTAATTTATTTACCTTTATACTTGACTGGTACTTGCGGTTATATTACTGCTATAATGTCTTGGTTATTGCCCTTTGACAATGATTTGACATGTCAGTTATTAAGTTCCGGCTCTAAAATATTTTTGTTACCATAACATTCCAAGAAGCCTGTGAAAAGTAGAACGAATGTTGATTGGCACAACAGATCAGTCCTCTGAGCTATAGTTATCTTGTTTTAGTATGGCAGATGATTTTTATAATTCTTTTATAATTTTATGACATTTATCATCTGTTTCTGTAGATGAGCCCATTGTAACATTATATGATAGTAAAATAAGGTTACTTTACATCCATCAATTCAAATGGACGAAGGCAGTTTCGGAAGTAAAAATACTTCCATCATCAGGTACAATTCATTAACTAAAGTTCACATTTAGTCTGGCCTTTTACAACAAATGCAAACTTTTGTTAATGAATTCTGCCTGATGAAGGAAGTATTTTGCCTTCCAAAACTGTGGTCTTCCATTTGAATTGTTTAAAGCTGAAGATGGAGGTAAACTAACCTTATTTTATTGTTTATCAGCTTTGGAGGCTATTCAACCATGAATAAGTTATGTGTTAATACAGATTTTGATTTTAATTTGATCGTTAACAATATTATAACACCTACTCTGGGCTCTAGGGGACAACAAAGATTCGTCAACATCTTGAAGCAGTTTTCTGTGGCCACGGCAGATAGACCGATAAGGGTAAAGTAAAATATTTATTTTAAAAAGATAAAACATGAAATGAATAATGGCTGTAGATTACAACAGCAGAAACATTTATTGTGGGTAAAACAAAGTGAAAAATGTTGTCCTTTGCTTAACTCTCCTGGCTATTACCATTTCTCTTTCATGTCTCATTTGGCTTGAGCCTGGCCCATTGCTCCACATAGTGTGTTCCGCTCAAGAGATACTGCAACGTTCATCAGTCTGGAGTAACTCCTAACTCGATTGCATTCCTTCACTTAACTTTCCCAAGTACAATTTATTCTTAATCACTAGAATATCTATACATAACTTATAATCTTGAATTTTTTGGTTATTTTGATGTTTTATAAATTAGAGAAATCAAAATAGGTATTACAAAATTTCTGTCTATGTCTATTCAGTTTTTGGGTCAGATTTTGTCTTTTTTTCAAGGGGAAACGGTTTTACTGTAATTGATCAAATATTTTTTTCGATTGTCACGTGGAGGTGTAAGAAACATTTTAGGCTATTTCAAATCATTATACCCACCACGGCTCTCTGCCCCAAAGTCTGCATCACATCTTCAATATTTATCTTATGGGGATTACTTAAACTTATTAAATAATTTTTTTATTAGCATGTTACGTGTTGTTACAACTAAACAGGATAAATAAAATACGTCTTACAACACTAAGTATATTTACACTTATACTGTACTTACATACAATACGGTAAAATATACACAAAAGATGGTACAAGGCGATCGATTTCAAGGATTGGGCCTGATGTTGACCGGTGTAACTGGTTGAAATCGATCGCCTTGTGTATATTTTACCATCTTGTATGTAAATACAGTACAAGTGTAAATAAACTTATAGTGTTGTAAGACGTATTTTATTTATCCTGTTAAACTTATTACCACACTAAAAGTGGGCGAAATATTTTTTCTCCAATCTGACTTTATGACTGCAAGATCCCCATGAGGATAATAGGTCACCAGATAGTGTAGGTGTTGATGTTTATTACATTAGTGTAGGTTTTAGTAGTGTAGGTAGTTCAGTAGGTTACAATTTTCAGTTGTTAAATACAAACCAATAGGTTGAAATGTTTCAAGATATATTATGGATTTTTTACCAATAAAAGAGTAAAGGAAAAGGGGCCAAATGAGGGGTTTATGACTCGGGATAGTTAACGGAGTGTTTTTTCCTTGCAGAGAAAAGTATAATGTATTCAACATTTGATCTGTTTATATAAAATGTTTGCGTAGCATTAATGTTACATCTAAGGGGAATGTACAATAGTCAATTGAAGAATAATGGTTAAGGGAGGAGCGGGGGGGGATGATATGATCGTGTGAGAGCGGTGCGTTTGACACATGACTGTTTGTTCTGTTCCATATGGGGGTATGTGGGACCACAACTGCGTTCTGCTGGTGTCCCTTAACAGCGAAGAACACATATCTACAAACTATCTGTTGAGATTACTGCATTACATTTATTTTGTTTAATATTTAATGATTGACTTCCTAAATCTACTGCTTTAACTATTAAACACATTCATTATGTTGAGACCAAAAGTGAGTTTTTTAGTAAAACTACTAAAATCAAACTGAAATAAAAACAGTTTTAAAAAGGCCAAACTAGACGACCAATCAGAACAATAAGTTCTGTTCAATGAGTCGGTTTCAATGTCGCTATTGTTTATAGGAGTGAATGCTAAAATTCAAACTGCATAATTGGTGGGGGGAGGTTCAAAGGATTGAAAATATAGTTTATAGTTCTTATTCGCCTCCCTTGTAAGTTATCCTTGAATTGGAGACATTGTGGAATGAACCTTAGTATTTAATAGGTAGGCAGGTATTTTGCGGGACCGAGGCCCAAGATATTGATTTTATGCTAGCTTCATATTTAAAATAAAGAGGTCAATGTGCAGATTTGCATAAATCCCTTAAGTATTTAAATCCGTCCTCAGGCTCCGCCCACATTCCTTAAAGCTTCCATATAAATGTTATGGAAGAGTAGTAATCAATTAAATTGTATTTTTAATAGCAAACATTAATAAATCACAATAACAAAACAGCCAAAAAAATGTTACAATCAATAACTATTAGGGGCCATACACATATTACGTAACTCAGACATTTCAACCCTAAGACCTGGTGCACTCCCATATCTGTTAATAATGGTATAAATCTTTTAAAATTAAAAAATACACAAATTGATATCTAAATCAAGGCTACAGTTAGTTATAATTACATACTTCCATCACACTATTTTAATAACAGTAAACCTAAAAATAAATACATAACGTATTTTGAATAATTTTATTGATTATCAGCTTTGTTTTGTGTTGTTTTAGAGGGTAAAATCATGAGATGATACAGTATTGCGCAGTGCCACCCATAGCTTGTTTCGTTGTTTGTCGCACTGAAAAATTGTATGTATTTTTGCTATGAAAAAGTTATTAATAAAGGTTATTAAAAGAAAAACATTAAACGTGTAATGATTTATTTAACATTATTTACTACATTAAAATAAACTTTTCTTTAGTTAAAAAATAGTTCATAAAAATTATTTTAAAACTGAACTTACTGAAAATAAATTACAATAGAATTTACAAACAGCCAATGAATAAGCAAAGTTAATACTCCTGTAGGTAGATAAAATCAATTTTACCTTAAAAGTGAACTTGTATGACTAAAGGTGACTAAGAGTGTAATTAAAGGTAATTTTGTATAGTAAATCTAATAATATCTACTTCCAAAATAAACTTTGACGTTACGGTTAACACACGGCAACCATGCAAGGTGGTGATTCTCTCGCGTATGTGTGTGGTATGTCGCAATTAGTGTTTGCGATTTGTTACAGCGGCACAGAATGTTTCATTACAGTTTGCTCTGAGCAGTGAAATGCTGTGAAAGGTAGTCTGGACGTTACAAACGACATTAGGTCTGGATATTTCTATAGTTCATTCCATATTATATCCATAAAAATATCTTTTTAATTTATTTTTGTACATAAAATATTTTTTTACCAAACATTTATGCGGTTAACCGAAACGACAATTTGAATCGGATAATTATTCTAATAATCAGTATATGGAAAGAAGGCTCCCCACAATTGCTGTACAGAAAAAATTACTTAATAATAAACTATTTATTAAACAACGCTGAAAGTGACTATTGTGCATCTTTGCCAAATTAACCTTCAAATATCAATGAAGGTTTCTTTACATTGATTACATAACTAAACAAACGGGATATCAGAAACAGTCCCACCCCCTTAACAAGCTAACAGGGGTTTACTGTACTGAAATAACAAAATTATCTTTGTTATGTATAAAGTACTTGCTTAACGTTCGTAGGCCTTCTTGTTTCTATTTAAAGTAAAACTGACTTACAAAAATATTTTGTTCACACGGTTTAAGTCTGTTATATTTAAACAATTTTTCATGGGAATAAATATTTTATTCATTTTGAAAATGCCTCCTGAACTGTTGTTTAGAAAAAAAAATTATAAATATTTTACTAGCTGATGTCCCGTTCTACGCACGGGTAGGGTATTATTTTGATTATATAGGCTATAGGGAGTGTATGTATGTATATGAATGTATGTATGTATATTGTGGGATGACAATAAATGATTCTTGATTCTCGATCTAGTAGGCCAGGTTTGTTAAAAGTTGATTTACATTATAATCAGCTGACTAACTAAATAAAATATAACACCATAAGATTAACATTCCAACTTTGGCAGCTTATGGTGCGAAGCTCTAAAATTAAAGGTTTTTCAAACCCACAAAAGGCACATCTAGAGAGTAAGAGCTTTTCATTGATACCAAACATGTATTTAAAACAATAGTTTTAGGGGTCGAAAATCTCTGAACAAAAATCAAGAAATTCTTTTACCTTAGCAATCAAAATGAAGTATAAAATCGGTTTCCAATCTAATATGAACCACAGTTTAATAATTCCAACTAAAATTGTTTAGATAACTAATCACAAACCAACCTAGGCCAATTGACAATTTTAAACCTACAGTAACACTAAAACATACATCACCATGTAAGAAACCGACATACACTATTGAGTGTTTTAAGACAATTATGAATGAATTACAAGTGTAGAATGAATGACTAAGAATGACTGATTCTTTTGCCAGGATCATTAAATAATTATGCTCATGGGCAATAGCAGCGGGATCTAGTTTCAAACAGTTCCTATCTTGGTCAGGATTGGGTCAGTCTGGAGACCTACATTAAAAGTCAAACACTCTAACCACGATACTTTCCATGATAAAATGTACCTAATATAGAAGCAGTTGTCACTTGCAATAAAATTAAACCACCAACCAAAAGAATTCAATTCAAATTAACTTGATTCATTAAATTTTTGTCAATCATGCCTACATGTGTGAAATCATACAAGTATAGAATGGTATCAATTGCACATCAGAAATAGAATAAATGAACACTGTACATGTACAGTAACTAAAACTCCATGCTTGAATGATGCTATTAAAGCAGAATGATAATTGGCAGTACCGGGAAGTTTTAGCCTCCTGACCGATTTTAATTTCATTCAGACTGTTCGATTGATGGAACTTTTCAAACTGTTGTTCTGGTAATGCTCTGCTGTTGTCTAAGTCAAAAGTCTATGACCAATATTATCAACTCCTTAGACAAGATGCCGTACAAATTGAAATACATTAAAAATACTAACCTGACCAACACTACCGAATCTTTGTTTAGTTTTACCATCTGATTTCCTTAACCCTAACTGACAAACAACTACAGCTGATAATTTTATAAATGATATCCTTCCATAAGATTTGCACTGAAACTTACAGGACCAGGGGGGTGGAGCCCTAAGCTTGGATGTAAGCTATGTTCATGCAAAATTTTAGCTTAATCGGTCCAGTAGTTTATGCGTGATGGAACTCCAAATATCTATACATACATCCAAACTTTCACATTTATAATATTAGTAGGATTTAACATCTTTGTTTTATAGAAAAATATCACAACCTGTTAAACTTTATCAACATTCATTCTTTAACCTACCGAAAGAAATTTAAATATAAATTACTAACACATTTTTAATTCCTGCAAAACTTGCAGTATTTTTATATGATTTACATTATTCTCACAAAATAACCATGAGAATATATTTTACTTTGTATATATTTGACTTTGTATCAAAACAGGAAACAGGTTTTTTTTTAAACTGTCAAACCGTAAAAACTGGATTGCTAAGTCACAGCTAGAAATTATACAAGCTTCATATAAACACAACAACAATACTGGAATGGTATCATTATAATAGGTTTTATAATTATTTTTAAAATTAGTATTCTGGATCTCAACTATATTAAATATTTCAACAATAATTATTACAGAACTCCCTAGACAAATCCGTATCACGAACACCTTAAGGAGTTACAATATGGTTAAGATAATTGAACGATATTTTATAGTTGGAATATTTTTCATTAGTGAAAAATGTTTACCCTGTCCCTCCCTCCCATTTCTCTTTCGCGTCTCATTTGGTAAAATCTCGGACTATTTCACCACACCTGCGATACAAACCGTCCGTGGAAAATTCTTGTTCCAATCAATTTCTTATGTGTTTCTTTACCATATTTCAACTCTCTTCTAATTTAATTTCGCCAATCAGCTTTTTGTGTTTAGTTAATTATTGTGAGAACCATTTCTTTTACACAATTGAAGTATTTTCAGTTTCATTTTGTGCCTTTCAATGCAAGTGGCCCTTTTTACATTTTTTTTTTATCTATGTATTTAATTTTGTAAGCGAATCGGTCCCCACAAAATATCTCGAGCTAGGAAGAAGTTAAGTTAGGTTGTGACAATTTATTTTAAAGCTTGAGGGCCAAGGATGGTGGGAAAAATATCAGAAATGTCAAAAATTACATGGGCTACGCCCCACTGGACTTCAAAGATCCAATGATTTTCTTATGGAAATATCACTACAGTGTTTTTATTAATAAGCAAAATGAACTAATGATCAGCTAAGATTATCCATTTACACAAAAACCATATGTTAGGGGATATAGCCACTGTGAGCCACTAAGGTTCTTTGAATTAGATGAATAGTACCTGGGGGCCGAGCTTTGCTCGGGGGAAGGCCAGTAAGTTTGTTTAGATGACTTGGAGCATATTTCACAACTTCCCCCTACTGATAATCAGATTTGTATAACTCATTTGCCTCTTTGCTACATTTTTAAGGTCACTCCAGTTGTTATTTATAGCTCAATGTCCCTTTGATTTATTTTGCTACTCTATATATATAATCTTCACTCAAATATTTAAAACTGCTCTCAGGAAACCACATGTTAATTTCCATAAACAACATGAGTATTACTTTGACAGTTCCCTGGTTGATTATAAACAGCTGTTACAATTGTTTTCTTTTGATTTGAAACTTCATAAGCCCAATAATAATTTTGTTAACTTTTCATTTTAGTTTTTTTACATTATTTGATTTTTCCTGGGGATGAGGCCTGTCTAGAACTTATTTTTGACCCAGAAATTAGTTATTTCGAACATTTGAAGGAAATCGTTGGAGCCGTTTTTGAGATCAGTGTCGCAAGCAAGCAAACATACAAGCAAACCTTACTGATATTAGAGTATAGGATTACTTTGAAATTGAAAACAAGTACCTCATCAGAATAAAGTAATATTTAATTTGAGGCAATTAGAAGAGTAACCCCAACATACAGGCATATGAATATTTTAATTACCTCCTTCTGGCATCTGGGAACTTTTAACAACTATCTACTGTTAAGGGCTAAGTGACAGTATAATAATAATAATAATTATTATTATTATTATTAATTTAAAAACAAAAACATTAAAACATGAATAACAATTTGTATTAATTTTTATTTAACAATTTTTTTAATTAATAGAAGTAGTTTACTACTGCGAAAGCAATAGTATATTTGTAATAGCTTAAGCATTAACGTAAATATTAAGAGTTAAATTAAATTCATTTAACGTCAAAACAGGAATTTTAACAATTTTAAACCTAATTTTCTTTACCTACTTCAAGTCTATGTCATAAGTAATGGTTATTCGTTAGTATTATATCAATTACCATTCTACAACTCTTTTGAATTTGTTAATAAGTCTTAATGAACAAATGTAGTTGACTAAACACTCACTGCCTTAATCAGTATGGTACAGATCCTCATGATTATTTAATATAACAACATAATTAATTAACCCGGTAGTTTATTCGGAATCTAACTTAAATAATAACAAACATTGTTTATCTAAAGACCTTACAACCCATGTAAATATTTCCAACCAGGCTCCATTGGGGGGGGGAGTAATGAAAGGCACAGATTAAGTTTTGGGTAATGTAAGGACAACAAAATCAGAATAAGTGGAGAATGTTTATCCGCTTGCATGAGACAGCTTGGCTATACAGAACATTTATCTAGATTGCATTCGCTTGCTCTCTACATGCGAGAGTGAATATTACAAGTATCTTTATCCAAATTTTCTGTCAGTTTATATGTTTTATTCTAATTTATTCATCAATGCAGCTGATCCACATATATTTTCTGCTTTTACGTGCTCTTCACAATTTTCAGTTAGAGTGAAAGTTTTGTTACTTTAATCTTTTTACACAAAGTATTTATTCATTCGCGTGTTGCTACGCCCAAGTAGTATTGACAAATCTCCACTAATAATATTTACATTACGGCTCGCTCCCTAAATAGTCAGCTGTTTACAATATTTTAATTAGTCATCTGTGAAAATCATAACAAATCTTTTCTCCATAAGAATAGCATGGTAACTTTAAAGTCCAGTGGGGCATAGCCTTAAGGTCCTAGGACTTTGATTAGTGGCTATAAACATTCCTCAGGAAGAACAACATCATTAGACTGAGTACAGGTATACATTTTCTGCAACCGGGACTATACAAATTTGGTTTATGTGCTAATATCTTTAGACCACAAACCCTTAAGCTAAAAAAAAACAAGTTTTATCTTAACATATAAAATCCAAATACCACTGACTGACTCACTCATCACAAAATCTTAAAAACCACAGAACGGATTGCAATGAAATTTGGAACATAACTTCCTCTTAAGTCTTAGGTTTACTAAGAAAGGGTTTTAAGTAAGTTAATTAAGTTTATTCATAAATAAGCGGGATAAAAAATTGAGCAACTTAATACTCATAAGATTAACGTGGGCAATTTCTAAATAGTTTTTGTTATTTTCCACAACCACTTGAATAAAATATAGGTTAATCATTCAAAATACTAAATGATTCATTTTTTAAGTCCTATGAAATATTTAAAAACAAAATTGTACAATTTTAAAATTGCAGGGTTAAAATACTAAAAACAGATATTTTAGGTATGTGTAATCCTCACAACCCCCTTCCCATGGTTTAAACATCCTGGTTAGCGAACCCATGAAAGGTGATGCAATCCTCCAACTTTATGCTAAATTTCATTGAAATTGGACGTTTCTATAAAAGTTATCGTGTTAACAGACACATACTGGTACATAAATATACATCAAGCGTAGTTTTGAATGAATAATAATTTTTTTAGCACCTGGGGGCTTCAAAACAAAAAGTTATGGTTTCTGACATGTCTTCCTACTCCAACTTAATAGGGAAATATCAAACAAACAATAAACAACAATGCTGTCGTTTCAGTATTTTTAATTGGTAAGGACTGCAATTCTAAACGAGTTCGCACGCAGCACGCTGACGTGAGGGAAGTGAATTTCCACTTAAAAACTTTTAAAACTCAAAATCAGTGTAAAAACATACATTTATTTCAATTTTTATTAAAATCTGAAAACAGTGATTTTTTGGCTGTTCTGATGCTCCTAGTTTCATTTACCTGCAAAGCTGGGAATACAATTGTGCGCATTATAATGTTAGGAGAAGGTCCATACAGGCTTGAAATTAGGCGTGAGGTTGCAGGGGATGATAAAAGGACTCTAACAAAGGAATAACAGGCTTTTCTAGTGTAAAACCCCCATAAGACAACGTACTGTGTTTAGTCGAAACACATTTTCTTTAATAACTCGGTAAATATGTATGCTAGAATGACAAGAGAGGGCTTAAAACTTTCCCCTCACTAATCCCCATCTTTTAACATGCATTAATTGTACATACGAGGCTTTTCTGAGCCTTTTTGGGCCCCAAAACTCGAAATTTGAAAGATTATTCCCAAAAAAAGGGGTTTAAAGTTGTCCGATTGTTTTGCCCAACGAAATTGTCTAACTGATTACAGAAAGGAACGTCCCTACCAAATTCGAAGTAAATCGGACATCTGTGTATGTATGTATATATGTATTCAAAATTTTATATATATATAGACATATATATACATATATATTTATATATGTATATATATATGTCTATATATATATACAATTTTGAACGACCCCCCAAAACGTGTTCAGGGGGTCACGTTAGGAACTTCTACGGTGGTCCCGGGCTTAAGTTTTACCGTGCGGGTCATGCTAATAGTTCACTTTCCAAAGGAAATTCACTAATAAAACATGGATGAAAACCAGTGATAACATTTATCTGTTAAACCTTAGCATCCCAGGATATCCAATCATGTTTTAAAGGTCCCCATGAGCACTATAAAATAGTCTTTATCGATCATTCAAAAACCTCAAAGATCATCAAGATTTTAAACATTGATGAAAAAGAACCACAATGAGATATGTAGATTACAATATCGATGCCTCTGCGGATATAGGCTATACAGATCAGTGGCCCAAGGTTCACTCCCTCCTACATAATGTGGTTGTTTCTTAGAAAGGTTTAAACAACTACTGTACCTCCGTTTTATTGGCCACTAAATCTGTCTACTTGAGTAAATTATGTCAGAGGCTTCCCAACCACCTCAGTCAGGTCTCATTCCGTAAAGTGGGGCCACTGTTGATATATTTTTCTCACCGTTCTCCAACCGATATTTCCACAAAAAGTTTCAGTAAAATTCTTTTATCCTTTATAATTTGTACCTCAAGCACCTTCTCTACGATTTTTACAGTACCGAACCTAATATGTCATTTTTGACATGAACCCTGTTTAGCTATTTATTTAGATACAGTAATAAAAATAAAATATAGCTGATAATAAAATTTGTCAGCCTAAAATTATCTTCAAATTAGCTCAATGTTGTAAATTTGATCTGATATATTTTGGTTTCTTTGAAAACCTACAAAATACTTAAAACGGTGTAACGCAGTTAACTCATATATATTTTTTTAGAATATTTTACTTGGATCAAAATAGCAGATAGATTTGAACATTATCTATCCCCCCACTTACCACAAAGAGTGTCAATTAAAAAGTATTGAAAACCTTTTTCACGGTTTTGGCCATTTTAGCGAATTTCCCCAACAGGGAAGAAGCTATTAACGTAGCAAATTTGTATATATATATATATGTACATATATATATTAATAAACATTCACAATATAGGGATGCTATTATTATACCCTAAATATTAGAAAATAAAAATTCAACTGAGCACGCTTTTTAAAATCTTTTAATGAAGCTACATGTTTTGGCACTTTTAAGGCCATTTTTAAGCTAAACTTAACCTAACATATTTTATTAATTTTTTTATTTGTAAAGATGATAAGATCAAAACATGCTAAATTATGTCTAAAAATATCATATGATTTTGAATTTGAGTATAGATTTTTGAGTACTCAGTTGAATATTTATTTTCTAATATTTATTATATATATATATATATATATGTGCCCATAAGCACGATAACTCTCGTAAATAAAGGTCTGATCTTAATGAAATTTGGTACAAATGTGTAAAGTACCATTTATTTGAACAAGTTCGAAAACCAGACGAATCGCACCATCCGAAGGAAGGTTTTGGGGGGGTTTTGTACCCCAAAAATGGTTTTTTGAGGTTTTCACAGGTAATTTTTATTTTAATCAAATATTAATTTTTACCATTGAATTCAGCTTAAAAATAAACGGTATCAGGAAACTGACACATACTTTCTCCCTTTTAGCCCAACTTTAATGAATAAATTACTTTTTATTTACTAAATATAGAATACAAAGCACGGTCGAATGTACAGAAAATCTTGTAAACAAGTTGTTTTAAAAAACATCCACCCAAATCTCTGCTTTGGAGGCACTACAGAATCCATTGCTACATTCGTGGTTTTAAGAGGGAAAATGCCCCCTATTCCCCCCCCAGGGTTATTAAGGGGCAACATATTTCGAATTAACTCTGTTGGTCAATGCTAAATTGACAAGCATATCAAGTTTGAATGAAATTGATCAGTAAATAAGAGAGAAATAGTAATAGTGTTTTTGTATTCCCCATAAGAATAACATTGGACAACGTACTGCGTTTACCGCTAAATGAAAATTTCAATTTTCTCTGAAACCAGCAATCGTAGAATAGTAATTCAAAATACAAATTTATTTAGTTTTTTGAGCTCTTTTTAATGGTGAATAGTAATATTTTTTTTATTTATGTCTTTTTATGAAAAATCCAAAAAACTGAGTTTTGGATGTTTTAAGTCCTGTAATTTCTGAACCCGAATTTTTACAGTAATGCGGGTGGTGTCATTTTGTTGGAAAACTAAAGTTCTACAAACGACTAAAGTTTAATCAAAATCGTTAGAGCCGTTTTTGAGGAATTTTGATTTTTCATGTTTTAGGCGGTTTTTGGGGGATAATTACCATTAAAAATCAAAAATTCAAAAAATGAAAAAAACGCCTGGAGATATCGTGGATTAGTACCTACATACCAAATTTCATCAAAATCGGCCCATTGGTTAGGGCTCTAGCTCTGTACACATCCACACAGACACACACACGCACGCACGCACGCACGCACGCACGCACGCACGCACGCACGCACGCACGCACGCACGCACGCACACACACACACACACACACACACACACACACACACACACACACACACACACACACACACAGACAGACATCGCGCAAAAACCAATTTTTTGGGTTCAGGGAGCTCCAAAACGAATATTTCCACTAACAACTCGAATTCGAAAATTTTGACGAAAACAATACTTTCTCCATATACTATGTATAGGGGGAGAAAGTAAAACAAACAATTTGGTATTTTGATCATTACTCTACGTCAATTGGTTACTGAGATTTTGCAAGTGCTAAACACGTCTAATGTTATTCTTATAAAGAAAAAGACAAATGTTATATCTCGCTTATTTATGAACATAAACTGACAATATATGGCTTCATCTGGTTGTGATTTATTGTTGTTTGCACAAAAACAATTTTTTCGCATATAGTTCCCATAGCAGCAAACCTAAGTACTCGGTCCTCATGTTATTCTTATGGAGAATAATTAAAATGCTATATATCGCTTATTTATGAATGTATATGGATGAAACTTGGTGTATGACTTCACTGAGATAAGCTCTATTGATATTTGCATAAAAACCCATTATTTAGTGTTCCTCGTTGCAGAAAACCTGCATATCATCCCCCCCCATGATATTCTTATGGAGAATAATCAAAATGGTATATATCGCTAATTTATGAATGTTTACTGATGAAACTTGGTATGTGGCTTCACCTAGTTGAGTTATAATGATATTTACACGAAAACCCACATTTTGTATTCCTTGTTGCAGCATACCTGCTTACTCAGCCCCCATGTAGAGTAATTGTATATATCTAATTGTATATGTGAATCTAGTTTAATGAAAATTGGTATATTTGGTATTCGCTGAGTTTGCAGGTTTCCTGCGACGGGGGTATTTATATTTCATTCGGCAACAATGGAGTTTCTAAATACACTTTTCTATTGAACTTTTACATGGGAGTAACATTTAAAAAGTAAAAGAATCACTACTAGTTGATCAGGAACGCAACCCAATAAAGAATTCACCAATCCTTCAGCTCAGAAGTGTACCGTACGTTATTTGTTTAGGTCAGCCAATTTCTTCAATTTTACAACAGATAAACGGTATCAGAAAACTGACACATACCTTTTCCTTTTTTGCCTATATTAAAAATAAATCCTACTAACATTATAAATGTGAAAGTTTGTAAGTTTGTATGATTGTTTCTTTGTTTAGATATTTGTGGCTCAATCACGCTCTAACCACTGGACTGATTGAGCTGAAATTTTGCAGAGAGGTACTTGATAGTCCTGAGTAACATATAGGCATATTACAGTTGCGAAAATCCTATAGGGCTTGCTATGTTATTTGTGTGTAACACTTAAAAGTACTCTGAGACCCCTTTTATAAAGGGTTATTCATAACTTACATGCATTTTATATGGAGAAATGATGATTTTTGTTGATTGCTAAAAAACAAAAAGAGATTCAAGATTAGTGTAAATCAGAAAGTTGCTAGGATTTCCAAGACCTTTGAAATTATATAATTTTTGACATACGTTACAATTTGACTTTTGGGCATATAAACATTTTCAAAAATATTACGGTATGTTTTGTATTTTTGAATTTTGTTTTAAATACTGTTACGTAGCATATCAGTGTAACGCTGAGTGTAATATGAGTAATAATTTTAAATCAGAACAAAGCTATGTCTTGTGATTTAGCAGAACAGGGTAGGTATTCCATATCAAAAATTACTAACAGGGTAGGTCAGTAGTTTTCAAAAAAATTTCCGCCATTTTGAAACGGATAAAAATAAATGAGTTCTGATTTACTTAAAATATTAGTCAGTTGCAGAGCTTTAAAATAGTATGCAATTTGACATATTTTTATTTTCGAAAATTCCGAGACTCGAACTAGTGACCCTCGTTTTTTTTAACTACCTGTATTTGTAACAAACTACAAATATTTGTATGTTATTCCTTGGGGTCGATTTAATGGGAAATAATTTTATTTCATCCTTCTAGCTCAATTGGTTCATCTGAAATCGGTTTGAGACACCTGAGGTGAGACACCCTGTATGTTTACTGACTTCTATGTACGTACAGAGTAAGTTTACTGGCTTCTATGTACGTACAGAGTAAGAGTAAGTATATTTTGAGGTGTTGTGAGAAGTTTTTTATTTACATCCCGTAATTATAACAACACGTACCATGCTACTAAAACAGTTGTGTATTACGAGGACAGAGACCAGATTTTGAACGCTTTTCATAAAAATCTGCGCTAAGGAATTCGATCAAACATTTATAATCATGTGAAGCTGGGAAAATATTTCAAGCAATTTCACACCATTTAATGTCAGGTCCATCCCATAGATTGTGAGTTCCAATGTTAATCAAATGGAAATAGGCTAATTGATTTATCCTATTACTACAGAGAGCACAACTATTCTATTATCTGATTATGGTTCACAACTAAATTCCCATACGAACAACAGGCCGTCAGCTAGTTTAATTCATATTTTTTCTAAAATGTATAAACTTTTTTTAAAGATGATGGTGATCTTTAGTTAGTAAATGAAGGTTATTTCTAGTAAACGTTCAAAAAGCTAGTTTAGCATTCTTTCCGCGAGTTCTAAACCACTAATTAGAAAACTCAAAATAAATGTGACTCTAGCTCAGTCATTGAAAAGCTCTCACTGTGAAATTGTCAGATAATTCTGAACAAACCAAAATATGTAATTGGTAGATGAGTACGTTAAATTTGTAAACTGTCCTAGAGAACATACTACAACATAAAGTTGGAAGAAGGTTGTCTCAGCAGTGTAGTAGTAGTCAATATGTAGTCATGGACCCCGGAACATATCATGTTTATAGCCAATAAGCTGCACCAAACCTATTCCAGATGTGCTCCCTTGTTTTTACACACTCAAATCTAACTTTATGAGCACACATAACTAGAGAAAAACGTTTATTTACATGAACAATTATGTAAAATATTTAGAGCATATTATAGATAAAGATTGTTCACTTTAAAATCTAACAATGTAAAAGAAGCTAAAATGCACATATTTGTTTTATTCAAGCGTTTTTTGTATATGTATAGAGTGGAAATTAATAGCTTTATATACAAGCTAAAACTTGTTTTAATCATTTTATTTTTATGTCTTGTAAACAATTAAGGTGCATTTTAGCGAATTTCCCCTATAGGAAAGAAGCTATTACCGTAGGTCTCATGGTAAGACTTAAGCCAGAGACCATGTTAACTTTTGTTATGAGGTCCCCAGATGCCAAAAACACCATTCGTTCAAATTTTTATACATGTATATATGTGTCAGTAAGCACGATAACTATCATAAAAAAGGTCCGATCTTAATGAAATATGGTAAAAATGTGTAAAGTACCATTTATTTGAACGAGTTCGAAAACTAGACGAATCGTACCACATGGAGGGGGGTTGGGGGGGGTTTATACCCCAAAAATGTTTGTTTTTTTTGGGGGGGGGTTTCACATTTGATTTTAATTTAAATCAAATTTTAAATTATACCATTAAATTCAGCTTAAAAAACAAACCATTTGGTATTTTTATCATTGCTCTACGTCAATTGGTTACTGAGATATTGCAAGTGCTAAACACAGTACGTTGTCTAGTGCTAATCTTATGGAGAAAAATAGCAATTTCATATCTCGCTTATTTATGAATATAAACTGACGAAACTAGGTATATGGTTGTGATTTGTTGTTGTTTGCACAAAAAAAACAAAATATTCCCACATGGTTGGTTCCCTTAGCAGCAAACCTAGGTACTCGGTCCCCATGTTTTTCTTATAGAGAATAATTAAAATGTTATATATCGCTTATTTATAAATGTATATGAATGAAACTTGGTATGTAACATTACTTAGGTGAGTTCTATTGATATTTGCATAAAAACCCATTATTTTGTGATCCTTGTTGCAGCAAACCTGCATACTCATCCCCAATGTTATTCTTATGGAGAATAATTAAAATTGTATTTATCGCTTATTTGTGAATATATTTTTATGAAACTTGGTATGCGGCTTTATGTGGTATTAAGACATTGGAAATTCGCTGAGTACGCAGGTTTGCTGCGATGGGGGTATTTAATAATTACTTATGTGTTCACTTTAACAAGCGTAACCAAAAAGTATCAAAGTAACACATAAGAACTAGCCTATAACTATAGTAAGTATAATTTTTTTATCTATTTTTTTAAGTTTAGTACAATTAATTAAATAATAAACCCATGCTCTACTTTTTACCAACTTGCCATTTAAAGAGTATTGCTGGTGGCTTTTACAGAATGACAAGACAGTGGTGGACTTTAAACCCCTCTTTTGACATATTTATAGTAAGCCTGTGGCAGTCTGGATAGTCATAATTTAAGATTTGGGCAAAATTTAAGACGTACTGCATCATGCCTGGAAGAACATTTGGGAAGCATTTTCGTTTATTGAACGACAATGAAGAAAAATGTTTTCCAAAAGTGAACGTTTTAAAATCTTTCTGGAATATATTTGTATACAAAATCATATATTTTATAAAGAAATAAGCAATACATATAATACAATATATAAAAATAAAATTATCTTTAAGATTTAAAAAAGTTTGTTGAGTTTTAAAATGTTAATATTTAATAGGGCTAGCAGCCCTAATAAACCAGAATTAAACTGATAAGTAAATTTTATTTACAAAATTATACAAAAATAGCCTAAATGAAACCTTCTTGCCTGCTTCAAGATGCTGATCACACAAAGAATGTTTATTATTTTCATTTTTGGTCGCCTAATTTATTTTATTGAGCTTTTTATGACAAAGATTTAAATGAGCTTCAGATCAAAATAGAATAAATTGTAGATTTGATTTCTCTTCATCCGATTATATCCAATAATTTATACCGTACTTCTTTAATGTTGTAGTTTTCTATATAAAACTTTAGAGTAGGCAAAAAATGGCCTCTAATTGATGAACGAAGTGAATCACTAGATTGATGAAAAAAGTTCATTGGCCGTGTAAACTAGGAATACGCTCAAATATTCACGTAATGGGAAATGGGATGACCGAACTCAGAAATGGTAGATAAAAGTTACTGCTGTTACGTAAGTTGTAACCGAAATTTGATCACAAAGTAGTCCTGGGAACTCTGTAGGAAAATATCTACTTTTCTTTTAGTTAATTTTAGGTTATATGATAAATCATTCTTTATTATATTATATTAGAGGTACAAGTTCTTTAACAATATATAACACAGTAAGTTGCCTATGTAGTGAGGTGCATTGGAAATTGCTGAGTACGCAGGTTTGTTATGACGGGGTATTTAATTATCATAAACTGACAAAAGAACACAGCTGGCAGAAGGAAATATGAAATAAATGGCTGCTGCAATCTAGCGGATAATTATTAACTTAGGCCCTACTTACATTACTCACATTATAGGAGAATGTTATCTTTGTTTATTAAAACTGGTATTAGTTTGTTAAATCTAAAAATTTAAAAACCCTTTAATAAATTTAATAAACTCATGTTAAGCAGACAGTACTTTATTTATTTAATCATAAGAAACATGTATAGGACCTTTTTTTAGTAGTGTCCTGTAATTACTAAACAATATTGTATTAGTATCACATACTTTACAAGCAGTAATTCTTATCCAATGCTTTACCTTACTAGAAATTTTAAACTTATAGAAATACAGAACTTGGAGTACTACAATCTTGAATTGGCCAGTCTTGCCAAGCAGATTTAGAATAGTTTCTCACCCCCTTATTCTTAGGATGGGGAGCTGTACACTACAAACAGAGACACCATTTGGACTACATGAGGTAAGAATAAGTCAACCAGTCGGATCAATAACTTCTGAAGTAATTATTTCCACTTTTGTCTCAGCGGGGGGCTGCACCCCCAATCCCCCCCACCTCCTTTGCTATTATTTTATCATAGTATAAGCAAATACAAACCCATTGTTAATACCCCCGTCGCAGCAAACCTGCGTACTCAGAGAATTTCCAATGGATATATAAATGTCTTAGTACTATATAAAGCCACTTACCAAGTTTCATAAAAATACATTCACAAATAAGCGATATATACAATTTTAATTATTCTCCATAAGAATAACATGGGGACTGAGTACGCAGGTTTGCTGCAACAAAGAACACAAAAAATGGGCTTTTATGCTAATATCAATATAACTCAACTAGTTGAAGTTGTATACCAGTTTATATTCATTTATGTTCATAATTAAGGGAGACAGCATTCACTTATTCTCTATAAGAATAACATGGGGGCTGAGTACGCAGGTTTGCTGCTACGGGAGTGTATGGCAAATTTTTTTTAGCAAATATCAATAGACCACAACCAGATGAAGCCGTATACCAAGTTTCGTCATTATACGTTCATAAATAAGCGAGATATAAAATTTTTCTTTTCTCCATAAGAGTAGACTTGGAGTAGTTTATTTTTATTGTGAACAAATAAATCGATGGCAGACTTACTAAATGACCATGCATGCAAACTAGCTTTATTACATGTAATGCACCAAAATAAGACCCCACTGTCACCTATTTTCATAACATTAGACTTAGTTTTGTAATCTACCGGTCAGTGAAACAGTCCAGAAACAGTTTAATTATATTTGTTTGCAATTTCTGTGGTGAATATTCATTTTTATAAACAATCAAGATGTCCAAAAACTCTGTAATCCCAATAGTCAACATTGGAAGACAGATTTAATTGAATAGATTTTTTTTAATTCTATGAGTTTAAAAAAGTATATTTCTGTATTTTTAACCAGATTTTTGAACAGGAAATAAACAATAGTAATTGGCAAATCTTCTCTCGGGTAATATAGTTCAAACTCGTCAAAATCCATCGGGTTCCAAAAATATAGTCATTGGCCGAGTCATAAAAAAGCGTGAATAGGCCTAATGGCCATAATAGCTAGGACCTGTGATGAAATAAACGTCATCACTTAATCTAATTTGCTAGGTACACATAATGGTTTTAATAAGGTAAATTGCTCCCCTGGTTAGGTGTAAACATGGAAATTTAAATTTTCTTCACAACCATTAGCCGAATAGCATACTAATCTTTATATATAATTCTATAAGCGAAATGTTTAAGTCAAAATTGTGGGGGTTTTGCAAATCGCAGGATGATGGGAGACAGCTGAAACTGAAGGTCCTGATCCCAGGGACTAGGGCAAAATAGCACTATTTCTAAGAAGGATAAAAGTTTACTTTGACTGCCCCAGTTCTAATCTTTTCCATACTTCTGTTACGTATTGTTTATGTCCTAAATATGAATAAACACGCAATATTAAAGTCCGCACACCCTCTTTCAGTAATTCATAGCAGAAGTATTAAAAATATTAGGGCTGGGGCAGTCAAAGTAAACTTTTACCCTAAAAAGTTACCAGCAAACAAAAAATAACGTAAAACATCCCCCTTAAGAAAATCATAGGGATTTAAAACGTTAGCATTGTTTACATTAAAACATGTGATTACTACGTTGCTTACCATACGAACTGACATGTGTTCCTACAGTATTTACATCATGGTTCCTACTTACATTGTTTTATTTTCCTCAGTAGTAAAGATTTTAAAAATCAGATCAGGCAGCGTATTAGAGCAAGGTAAGGGGCTACAATCTAATAAACAAACAAACAAACTCACAAACTTTCAGCTTTATAATATTAGTATGATTAGCAACATATTTCAGTAGGCACGTTAACGTATGCTTGTGAACCTTTGTAAAGCTCCTTAGCTTTAAAATACATAAACAGGATAAATAAAATAGTCTTACAACACTAAAAAGTATATTTACACTTACACTGTACTTACATACAAGACGGTAAAATATACACAAAAGATGGAACAAGGCGATCAATTTCAACCAGTTATACACCGGTCATCATCAGGCCCAATCAGAGAATGACAGAAACAAGATGGTGAACAGCTTACTATTGGCTACCGGATACTATTGTGTCTGTCATTCTCTGATTGGGCCTGAAGATGACCGGTGCAACTGGTTGAAATCGATCGTCTTGTACAATCTTTTGTGTATATTTTACCGTCTTGTATGTAAGTACAATATAATTAGAATTGGAAGTATAAGTATGAATATACTTTATAGTGTTGTAAGATGTATTTTATTTATCCTGCTTAGTTGTAACAACACGTATCATGCTAATAAAGAAATTATTTAAAATATATATCAATACAAATTTTCTCTAGCATTTTTAAATACAAGTAAACTGTTGAAATCATTAGTCTTTGTACTCGTACATTCACACATTTGTGATATTTCTCTGTCAATATTTCTCTGTAGATTACAATATACACAAATTATAATTATTTACATATGTTGCATGGTCTAGATATCTGTTGACCTATTGTAAAAGTGTTTGGCTAAAAAAGGTGTATGTTAACAAAGCTAAATACGTAAAATGTCTATTTAAATATATAATTTAAAATTCAACCTTCGTTCATCCTCTTAAGGGAAGAATGAGCGACGAGCGTACTACACCTAGTATTCTCTATGTTGCCACTGCCCGATCAGCCTCGAATTAACCATAAACTTAGCCTACATAAAATTTCACGTTACCGTAGTCAAATTGAAAAGACAATGATGATTACTAATATAGAATATTAAAAAGTGTGTTTTTAATGGTAAAAACACACATTTTTATAATTTTTCATTTTAATTAAATATCAAAAAAATAAAATATCATTTGACCATGGTTTCTCCACGTCCCAAAACCTTCTGGATAAAACTATGGAAAAGGCTTGACACTTATGGAGATTAAAAGGCTGATCAGAAATAATAGTGTTCTATAGGAGAATGCACTGGTATCCCAACTAATCTGATTCAAACAAATTAAATTAAAAGTTAAAGTTTAAATTTGTTTTTTATTTTTACTTTATTGAAAACCAAAATGTATTGAAGACGACACATTTATAAATGCCATTGCAATACCACAAAATTTGCTAAATCCGGAGAAGTGATCGTTGGGAGATGAAGCTAAAAAAACAATTCCAAAGGCATAACAGAAAAATCTCTGAAATAAATATTGATTTCGCCATCTTTTACTCCAGTCCATCAGAAGTGCAACACCTAAGACATACCATAGTTAAAGTTACCGGTAATTGAAGTGAAATGTTCTCTGTATGTTTGACGGGAAACGGCGTATTATTTGTTGCAAGCAGTCTGGCAAGTTAGGTGTTTTAAGGAATCGTCCGTACCTTAATTAGGTTACAAATCGTTCACGCAATTAATAGTACAACATCCGATAAATCGTTCCAATAAAAGCATTAAAAGATTACTCATTCTGCGTTCATGCTAAACTCATCGTATGTTAGTCAGTGAAGTGCCAGTAAAGTAGCTTAAAACAAGGTTATATGTGAAATTTACAAGTCGCTCAAGCACAAGTTGTTCATGCCAACGATCGGATATTGCATGAACGAAGTGTATTTTATACTCTAGCGGTCACATTTGTTGTCTGATATAGGTACTTCAAATTTCGTAACGACATTCCTTTCTATAATCAGTTTGACAAGTTCATTGGGCATAACAATCGGAAAACTCTAAACCATTTTTTGGGATATTAATTTCAAATCTTAAGGTTTTTTCCAGAAAAGGCCAGAAGAGCCCCGAACGTAAAATTAATGCATATATTACATTATAGGACGTAAAAGGCAGAACATTTTAAGCCCTCCCTCATCATTCTATCTAGAACAAATACTTACAGAGTTATTAAATAAAATGTAAATTGATTGACTGAACACAGTAGCCTGTACGTTGTCTTATGGGGATTTTACATTGGAAAAGGCTGTTTTTCATACCTTGACGTAGTTTAATCTCCCCTAATACCCCCATACCAACTGTTGATTCTGATGGGACCTTCTCCTAACCTTTTAATGTACAACATTGCCATCTCAGTATTGCATTTAAGAGTCTTCATCACCGGAAGTTGCCGGACGCCATTTTAGTGTTTTGTTCCATAAGGCCAATGTTAACTTTGTGCCTCCGTTACTCCTCACCTGATCGTCACAAACAATTAATTTTGGTGTCAAATTAAAAGTTTTGTCGTCCTCTAGGGAAATACAATACTCGTATTTTGATTTTGTTACAAATTAATGAGAACATGTACAATGTTTCAGTTCAAAATTAAACTATTTACTATGAAACTATGATACCCAAATTAAGGAATTCGACATTGTATTTCCCTAGAGGACGACGAAACCTTTAATTTGACACCAAAATGAATTGTATGTGACGATCAGGTGAGGAGTAATGGAGGCACAAAGTTAACATTGGCCTTATGGAACAAAACTCCAAGATGGCGTCTAGCAACTTCCGGTGATGAAGACTCTTAAATAGAACCAGTTGCATCAAAACAGCAAAAAAATCAAATGTATTTCACTTTCAGAAAAATATCACCGGTGTTTGTTTGAACCCGTTATTTAATTTGTTTTAATTTGTTAAGCGGAAATATTCTTGATGGATGTCAATATTATGCCATGAGTTACAAATCGTTGACGCAGAAAACACGTCGTTCACGCTTATATATTAGGCCTGTCATATTTTGTTTATGAATCAGTTAAAAGATTTAATTTCATTGTCCATGACATTACATACTTGATCCACATCTCTGGTGGTAGTTTTAAATAATTCATCAAATTTTAGCGTAAAGAAAGCAGAATATTTGCGAGTGACTGAAGGATATTTCTTTAAAGTCTTCATAATCAAGTACATATATTTCTCTATTAAAACGAATAATTCAATTAAGTTTATCTGTTATTGTATTAGCGTAAATAAATGATTGCGAGTGCACTAATATATATTTTGAAGTTTATGTTTATGACAACAGTGTTTTCAGCATTCTGTACTGGCGTGAATGACTTGTATTTTTGAGTGACCTGAAAGAACAACCAATAAGTTTTTTATAGCAAAAACAATATATTTGGCGTTGCTGCTTTTGCACATTGTTCCTGAGTTAATTTGTCATTGGTTAAGATAAAATTTAACAACTTTGTAAAATGTTAATAATTTTATTTGTACATGTCCTGCATATTGTCCCATTTTGTGAAAAACAAACCTTACACAACCCGTGGCATAGATCCCTTAGGTTGGGTCACTATTTTCGAGTACTGTTATTTCCCGCGAACCCTTACAAATGCAAAAATCTGCGTGTCACCAAAAATAAAAATGGCTGCCATCGGAGTTAGGGATAATATAAAAACATTAACCCTCTAAGTGTCAATCGACTGATTTCAGTCGACTATTTTTGACGCTCGAGTGTCAATCAACTGATTTCAGTCGACTTTGCAGACATCCAGTTTAGCGTGTATATCTCGTTGACGATCGGTCGTTTCGAACCATCCGTTATACCAAAGTGATCGGCAACATCTGGGCTTCATGACAACTAATAATGTTCGCCCTTTTGCGAACTAATAATTTTGCAGCCGTTTTTAATCAGCTGTTTAGTTATGTTTTCAATAGGAATGCTGTAATGTGAGGTTAAGTTGTTGTGTATTATATATATATATATCTATATATATACATATATAATATATACATATGTATATATGTATATTTTCTTTTTCCTTATTAAATTTTGAACAAAATGTATATCTTGGATTTTTGATTATGGCTGTCTAAATATATTCTACGGGTCTCGTAACATAAAAAATAATTTTTTTTTTTTGGGTTGTTTAGATTTGAACCCAAGCCGGACTGTTATACCATACATTTAGGCCAACAAATTTTATTTTAAAAGATAGCCCATTTTCTGCTCTCTAAGAAAATGTATACTTGTTTACCAATATATCAACATTTTATTTTTTTATAGCATTTTATATAAAATTCTGCAAAAGTTAAAAAAATGGCGTGACATTTCAGGTTTTTTGATGTGACACCTAGAGGGTTAAAAAATATATAGTTGAACTCTATAATGATGTAGGAATCCACAAACTAAAATTAATTTCTTTATAAAATGGTCAAGCAACCATTTATTTTTGTTCTGGATCGCTCAACATTTACAGATCTTGGTCCTCTCAGCCAAAATAAATTATTTAAACTATCATCTTCAGTTCTATTCCGAACCCCCTAGGACATGAAAATCGTGATTTTGCTTCTACATGCAAAAAACCAACATGCACCAGCAATTCTGATTTTACCTGCTCATGTTTTTATCATGAATTCTAGCCTATTTTATGAGATTATTTTTACATCCCAAAAGTATTTTATAAATTATAATGTTTTATCAGCGATTAAAACCCTATAACATAAGACAATTATAAAGTTTTACAACACTTTTACAACTATTACTCAGGGCTATTAACTTTTAAGTTGAATCAAATATATAAGTTATGTTTCTTGCGCAAAAGGTGCAACTACTCGTTTTTCTGATTGCATTTGATGTCGTAGACCGAGCCTTTTCTTCTCGTGTGCTTTGAAGGCGGCTGTAACAGATGCAGCGGTAAATGTTTACCGCTTTTATTGTAGCCACCCGCGTCGCTCGATGTATCGCTCGCCGCTCGTATTGTACCCAAGGCCTAAAGTAAATACCTTATGTAGGCTAGTTTCACTTATTAGTTGTATTTAGATATATTAATACCTAATAGTTTCATATGGTGATAAATCCAGGCTTATTTAATGTTAGGCCTATGATTTAGGATAGCTTAAACTTATTTACTCAAATGCAATATTAGGCCTTGGCCTATTAGATCATAATCTTAGAAATAACAGTTACCAATAGTGATTTTATTTTTTTAATGGTTCAATCAAATTGTAATGTCTAAGTGGAGTTCATAATGATTTATAGTCATGACTGGTAAACTGATTGCCTATGTGCCCTGCAGTATACAGAATGTGATTGTAAGCCTAAGTCTATTACAAGGACATTTGAAATGTGAATGTATGTTATTATTTGGTTAATAGCCTGCCTACATTATACTGTAATTTAACAGGATAGGGCATATAATCTTGTTTTTAACAGGTACACAAGTCTATATACAGTAAGCCTGAAATGACTCAAAAATCAACTTAAATAGGCCTACCATGAAATGTATTTATTTAATGGATCAATGACAGTAATCCACAATTTAAAACTAAAGAGGCTTGAGATATTTTAAAATCAAACGACCAACTGACTAAGACATAGGTCCTACCTAAGCCTACCACCAAATCAAAATATGTCAACTTCATCTGCACAGTGTATGGAAGTATAATCACTAAAATATACATTTAATACAATGAAATAGCTATGCACTCACCTTAATATATCCAAATAATTAAGGGAAAGGTAGACTCTCTATAGAATTTAAACAAATAACGGTACAACAACCCGGTCCATCAAGCATGACTCAAAAGACTGTTTTTCATCGATCCATGTTCTCGCACATAGAACGAATCCTAAAATTCAGAATTAAAAAAGTTATGGAAAGCTACTGTGTGATACTAGACCTTTTGAATATTAATTCGAAATATATCACTATCCGATACGTATTCTACTGATCGCATAATTCCATAATTCACTTAATGATTACAAAACACTAAACGCTTTTACGACGACAAACTATCACTTTCCCGACTGCAAACTTCAACCAGCTGCTTGACGCTTGAACTGAATCCTAACAACTGCAAAATGTCAAACATGGACACTTTCGACTTCTCTCATTTCGCTTCTGGTAAATTAAAACCAGATAACAATTAAAAATAGACATATTATGTAAATACTCCTGTTTACGGTAGTAAAACGATGTGACATAAAAATTATTTTGTGAAAGTTTTCTTGATCAGCTTAATCTTATAATTTAAATTTTACACTTATATTGTAAATCCGAAATTCGAGTAATAAAGGGGGGGCATCGAATTTATTAACGTGTTTATGTAGGGTTGCTAAAAGCCCTCCTAAAATAAATAATAATAAATCGGGTTGGATGTAAATCGGTAGCCTTCGGATTTTACCACTTCCTACAGATTCAGTTGCCCTCTTAAGTAAGAAAGTAGTAAGTACAAGTTTTCCCTAACCTTCTTCAAAGAAACTATACATTTCAGGATTCGGGGACATAAGTTACAACCAGGGCCAGAATTATGAGCTCGATGCCCCTCTACTTGCATGCAGTGATGCGGACCCTTACCGTCCAGGTCGGTGACCTTTTTGCTTGATTGATCTTTTTGTACATTTTTATGTATGGTGCAGGCCCCTGGATGCGCGCCTAATGTGGCCTCAGATTAAATCCGGCCCTGCATACACCAAAACTTAGAGATTAGAATAACTCTTTCAAGCACTGAACATATATTTATAAGATTTGGTTCGCAGTGCGGAATTCTGCAAGAGTCGACTAGTAGAACATTCTAACTGGGTAGCTTGAATGTTAGCAACGGGATACACTATTTTCGTGATGTAAATTTACGTCATGCACAATTATAAATGATTTAAGTTACCTAAATACAAAATGTATTTTCAAACTGTTTAGAGTTTATACGCGTTAAGACGGAACTTACACAATATTTAATAGGCACCAATTTTCTTTTATATTTGTTAATTGTATAATTACTGACTATAATCTGTGGTTATATATATATATGGAAAGTCTTTAAAAAATGATTAAACGTCTTTGGTTGAAAGTTTTCGGACGTGGCGACAGTGAGAAACTGTGGTTCCACGAGTGCTTACAAAACACATGTTGGAAGTCGTCTAAATCGCCTAGTCAAAAAGGTTGTCTGTTGTCTTGTTGTCGAAGAGTAGCTTGTGGTTAATGTTTAACAGGGGAGATTTATGAAAACTTTTAAGTATTAAACCTAATTTTGTTTGTGAACACACATTTATCTGAATATATGTTATTTGAACTTTAATAAAAGGTAAGTAAAAAAATCTACATTTTTTCTTAAAAATCTTAGTTATTGTTTAATTCCTTAGTAGAGTAGCTACTCTTTTCTTATAAATAAAGCTCCCATAGCATAATTGATTTGTTAATAGTATCACATCTTTTGCAACTTCACAAATTTTACCCTAGCCATAGGCCTATGCTTTATTTTAAACTAAGTATGTCCGTCTATTGTTACAAACTGACACCAACTGAAAAGTAAGGGCTTAGGAATTAGGATATGAAGATCCGGAATCCGTGACTTTAAAATGTATGTATTAGTACCTAACTTAAATACAGAACATTTAGACGTCCCGGGAGACTTTTCCGGGACTCCGGGTATGATCGTGAAAAAACGGGACAGTCCCGTTTACACGGGACGTTTGGTCACCCTACCCTAGAACCAAAGACATTATTATCTGCCTAAATGCTACAACAATATAGTAGGGCCTGAATAAAAAAGGGTAACAAACCACCCGTTCTACGACACTTTTAGGTCTAAGGAGTTAACTTATGAAAAATATATAAAAGTATTGGCCTAGATAAGTTAAGCTACAAAAAAAATTCCAATTTCAAGGGGAATTAGATTATTAATAGGCTATGTATAAGTGAAGGAAATATTTGGGTGCAGTACAATATGCGTCCACCAACTATTCGGATGTGATAGGGTTTGTAGGTCTTTGGCATTCAGTATACTGGTAACTAATAGAATCTATCTCTACTATTATAAAAATGAAGTGGTGCCTGTCCATCTGTCTAACTTATTATTCCATCAAACCAAAACCACAGGACCAATTCTGTTGAAATTTTGCACAAATATGGTATTTTTACACACAGGAGTGTCGTAGGCCTATTGCTGTTTAGAAAGGTCCTCAGGGCTCTGCCCCACTGGACTCAAGTCCCCATGTTATTCATATGGAGGAAAGTTTTATTTGGTTTATTTCACATGTGTGTTTTATTAATTCAATTCATTTTAATAATCAGCTGATATAAGGATTATATCTAACTACAGACAATTATGGTTTTGTTTGCTATTTTTCTACTATGAATTTTTACCCCGTTGCGAAGTACGGGCATAGCAGCTAGTTATTAAATATAACGAAGACAGCTAATAGGCGAAAGAATATAAATAGTTTTCGTTTTGCATTATTTTATTCTAGCGCTAAATGTGACTGTTTTATTTGAAAATAAACTTAGGCCTAAGTCCTGACAGAGGTGTTTCTTTGTTAGGACCTGTGCAAAATTCCACTAGACTCAAAAGCTTAAAGAGTTACTCAAATAAGTTACAGTAAAAACTGTAAAATCCGCTTAACTGGATCTCTCTAAACCGAAACCTGGGTTATCCGGAACAGTCTACAAGAAATGGATAATTAATAATGGAGAGGATAAGACTGGCGTATGACTCAAGGCGCCCAGAGAGTATGTACTAAAGAATCAGTGTTTCAACTTAACCTTGAACTCACACACATGCATTTGGTACAACACAGTTTCTGTTGTGGTTACATAATGTTATTGTCAAAGTTATAAGTTTGTCCATTGCATATTCGGAGAGTTATTTCCACGATATCTACGAAGAGAAAACATGCAGTAGTGAACATTAGTGATTAGATGTATCTTATGCAACTCCAAGATGTTTGCGTATTTTTTTTAAATCGTCCTTGAAATACCACAAGTTAAAATGAGCTATCCGGAACGGTCCCACCCCCATATTATTTTGGTTAAGCGGAGTTTTACTGTGACAAAATAAGGTGTGGCAGTAAGGAAAGAAGAAAATCTGTTGGACCGTTGATATTATCTGCTGTAGAGTGAGTTTAACATTTTTGTAGGCTATATTTATTTGTATTTCAACGCCAGTCAAATTTTTGTTAAGAGTGTATTACAAACCCCTCAAATTTGTGTGGACATCCCAGGATTCGAACCCGTGAATACTTGAACTGAAGTCCACAACGCTAACCGAAAGGCTAGCAAGACGCTCATTTTACTTCTGCTTCATGGTCTGCAAAATTCCTATTACGTTTTCTAAATAATGAGCTGCTGTAAGTAAATTAAACCATTCTAATTCCTGAAAATCATTTGGGATGGTATAATTGATTGGGACAGCGACGTGCCTTATTTATTTGTTGTTTTGTTTGTTGAAGAGTTAGGGTATTGAAGTACCATTATGTTTTTTACTGTTCAAGCTTTGATCTGCCAAAGGCAAACCAAAATAATATTCTTACAATCTTAAATGTTTAGCTTTTAAACAATTCTTGTAAACTGCAATGGACTATTCTAGCTCTAAGAAATGTGTCTCTAAAATGTGCCCTTTAATTTTGTTTTTAGATGAATCTTGCCGCAGCTCTGTTCATTGTGTTGGGTTTGGCGTGGAGAGTGTCTTGCTCGGACCAACCTGCAGATGCAGCCACTGGCGCTCGCCTTCTTATTTCTAAGCAGATTTTAAATAAGTACTTAGTAGAAGATATGGACATAGTAGTTAAGGTGAGTTAATTAACGTAACTTGTTTTAAGCAATTTGAAATAAGTTTGTACTTAGTAGTAGAAGATAATCGTATAGGCCTAGTAGTTAAGTTAATCAACATGCCACTGGCAGTTTTGTTGAAGAAGAGCTTAAGGAGGCAACATAAATTGAATTAGGGCTAGGCCTATCATAATTGTAGTGTAGAAAATCAAGCCACTTACCAAGTTTCATAAAAATTCATAAATAAAGAAGTGATATATAAGGTTTGCTGCTACAAGGATAATCAACAAAAAATCAATTTTTTGTTCAAATATCAATACACCAGTACTAGATGAAGCCACATACCAAGTTTCATCAATATACTGTACGTTCATAAATAATCAAGATATCAAATTTTAAATATTCTCCATAAGGATAACATTGGACAATGTACTGTGTTTAGCACTTTGAATATCTCGGCAACGGTTGGACTTAGAATCACAATTTAAACACCAAAATGATTGTTTTGTAGAGCTAAACTGATTGGTAACAAAATTGTGAAGTTTACAGAAAACTGTATTGAGAAAAAGCTAAAAACCATTTTACCATAAGATTAACATGGGAGATTTTATGAACAGGTTTTTTGGATTTTCTCCGCAACCACTTAACCTAGGTTAATGATTCAAAATTTACTATATTATTTGTTTTTTAAGCTCTATAAAATGGTCAAAACAAAAATTGTGTTTTAAAAATTTCAGGGTAAAATGTGCAAAAAGTAATTTTTGGAAAATTTTTAAACCCCGTAAATTTCCCTTCCCATCTTATGATTTTTATGGTTTTCGAACTTAAAGTCATGAATGTCACTTAACACATTTGAGCCGAATTTCAACGAAATCAGACTTCTTTTACTCAAGTTATCGCATTCACAGACACATATATAGATATATATATATATATATATAGAAATATATATATCGATAGATACATATATATAAATTTGAACGAATAGGGTTTTTGGTATCTGGGGACCTCAAAACAAAACGTTATCATGGTCTCGGGCTTAAGACCAAGCTACGGTAATAGCTTCTTTCCCATAGGGGAAATTCGCTAAAAGGTTCAAATTAGTTCCATTCAACTATTACAGTTATAGGCTAAGTCTTAAAGCTAAACATACAAATAGTCGGGCAGTCCTCTTGACTCGCCGATGCGAGTCCATGCTCAAACAAGTACAGAGGAAAAAACCAAGAAGCACATATAAAAAAAGAAAGAAGTAATAATAATTTAGAATATGTGCGGTAATAGTTGTGAATTACTGCTCCATTTGAGCACATTTTAGTTTTTGCTTCATGTATAATTTGGGCTATTAAACGTACTGATTTATTTCATGCTGCTACATTTTCTTGTTTGTTCACAGTATACTCTGTACAACATCGGGACTAGTGCCGCGCTCAACGTGGTTCTGAGCGACTCGAGTTTCCACCCTGAAGCGTTCACTGTGGTCGGAGGCCAGCTCAACGCTAAGCTCGACAGGATCGCACCTGCTACCAACGTGTCACACGTCGTGGTGATCAGGCCCACCAAGTATGGCTACTACAACTTCACCGCAGCCGAAGTCAACTACAGAACTTCAGACGACACCAACCTAGTCAGTAGCCCATCTCTTTGGATAATAATTATTGTAATAGCTGCAGGTCGTAAAAATAACCGTTTTTTTTTTGTTTTGTAAATTTAGTATATACAGTTGTTTTCTTAGTGTAAATTTCATTACTTAATTTGAGAAGTCAGTATTTTATGCTATCTACGGGACTGGATTCAGAGTAGAACGAAATACTGTCATTGATGCTCCTTCGCTGGGGCTCTATTGGCAGCACTGGGGCTACTGTCTACCTTTCAGGTGTCAAAAAGTAGGTCTAAATTTCTTTATAGGCACAAAATAATAATGTTTGTTTTATCATGAAATATTTCATGTAGCTTGAAGAATATCTATTCCATCTGTCTTGCCTTTTTAGTGGGCAAAACTACATTGTGAGATTATTTCTTAAAAGTGGATTTATAAGTTAAATAATCTGTTTAAATGTTTTAAGGTGGAGCAGTCCCTACCTAATGTTGTAAATATAACAAACACATTATAAAATATGTTAACTCTTTGTAAATTGAAACAAATTGTTGTCATTTGTAAATACACGAAACCGGTACAGTAGAATTAAATGTACAAGTGCAGCTCCACTCCAATTAATTGTAGGGCGGGTCGGGTTCTATCAGCAACACTATTTAGGGGGTTATTTATGATTTGATTTTAATTAACGCACTAAAGTAAATCTGTTTTTACCTCAAGGATTTATAATTCAAACAAATTTAATATATGTTTGTTGAATGTTTTCTATCCAGGTCCAGGTGGCAGTGACTAGTGAGCCTGGTGAAGGAGTTATCATCGCTTTTAAGGACTATGACAAGAAATTCTCTCCTCATTTGGTAAGCTTTACACAATATCCCTTCGTATTTTGTAAGGTTCCTTATGCAATCCAAGTAACCTTGAAAATACAATTAATCTTATTAAGTAGATTTATTATAATTTGTATAGTAACTCTTGACCTTTAAATGTTTCTGTATGTTAAACTATATTAGGAACTTTTGAGGAAACTGCAAGTCTAACACATATCGACCACAAACAGGTCATGGGATAATAAAATTTTTCCTTAATGGGCATAATCCTTAATTTTAGGTTTAAAACATGTGTTAACATTTTAAAATTGATAAATACTACTCCTACCACATACACGCCACATACTACGTGCTATTCAACTTTATTTGAAAACATAGCTTGCAAAGCTCATAGCCCCAGCTAGTGAAAATAATGTTAACCCATGTGTACTTCGACAAGTCCTTCTCGCTGCTGCCGCCGAGCGCCCGTCTCGTGTCGTGTTAGTTACTAATTTCTCGACATATAGCAGCACGATACGGACTAATCTTTGTTGCCAACTTCTAGAATAAGTTATGAATATATTAATTTAGTTTTTCGGGTTGGCAACACTTCTGTTTTGTATTAATAACTTGTGTTTTCGTCTAAAACTGTGTCGCAGTAAACAGTGTGACAGTCATGGCGGGTGAATGTTTATAAAACAGCTAAATTGATCACATATTGACCAAGAAGGGTTTTTATTAAGCGATACTAGTGTAGGCTACAATGAATTCAAAGAAAATTAGGTAGTTCAAGACTTCAGTAGAACCAAGTAGAACTTGAGTTATAAAGATTTACCATAAGTAAAAACTGCCCCAGCAGTGAAAATAATAGGGTTTCTGGAGCACATAAGTCCTCTGTTATAGGTAGGCGAATGGGATAAGAGATATGGAAACATTCCTTCTAAATCTAACTTCAATACAGATTTCAAAATGTGGAAAACTAATTGTATAAATCATAAATAAATTTTATTATAATTAATAAAATGGACTGAAACGTTTTAAACTAACTACCGGTACCGTATTTCAAGATAAAAAACAGATAAAGGTTGATTGAGAAATAGAGTTAATTTTCATCTCTGTAATCTTCCTGGTCGATGTAAAGGGGGCCGTCACTCAGATCAGAGTCAATGACTTCCTGCAGATTTTCATTTTTTCACAAAATGTTTGAATTGGTACTTATGTATGACACATTTATTCCAGTCTTCTTTTGACAAGTTTGCTACATTTTCAAAATGAATAGAATATAATTGATTTTAAATATAGTATTTTTCTGTGTTACCTCTCCTTCCACTTGTTTCCAAATCAATCATTTTACTCTTTTGTATTGTATTGACAGTGATGTAGGCGAACATCTTCGTTTCTCATTTGCAATGTGAGATGTCCAGTTTTTATAATAGCGGACAATAAAGTTGACAGTTGGGCTGTAGCCAATAGCATGGTTTTACGCTGTCTCGATTGCCATTTTGCCATAGAAAAATATCACCCAAATGTTATTCTGATCCGCTGGTGTGTAGTTTTGGCAATGCAGCACGTCTACTATTGGCTGATCTTGGTTGATAGCCTTGCAAACCACGCCTGCAACTGGCAACTTAATCATGTGCCGTTATAACGCTGGTCAATATTGTGTTTGTTATCGTACGATTGTGAGGGGTTCAGTGTGGATTGAGCTGTGGTCTTTATCCGAGGACCACTTAATAACGTTCTTTGTTTTTGTGTTGAGTATTTTATCAATTAGCCCATTGCTATAAGTTAATACAACATTCCACTAAGCCTAGTGTTCTTAATAAGTTGATGAACCACTCTTTGACAATTTTATAATTCAATCGATAGCCCGGAGTAAATATAAAAACCAGGAGACCAAATCTATAATGTCAAATATGTTTGCAATCTTTTTTTATCTAGTAAGATGTATACAGTGGGGCGACGTCTTATTTGTTGTCTGACAGTGAATACTTATCTAGACAGTTATTGACGTGTCATTGATTACTGTTTGCCATTCCAGCTGGACTGGGGAGCGTTTGCCGTCATGACGTTGCCGTCTCTAGCCATCCCCTTCCTGCTTTGGTGGTCCAGCAAGACCAAGTACGAGCAAATCAGCAAACACAAGAAAGACAAATCGTCTAAAGACTGAATATCTTTTATAAAGGTATTTCATGAAACCATTAATTTATTTCACTCATCATGTCAAATAAAGTTTTTTTACGGTTGAATAGTTTTTTATTTGTTAACTTACCCATTTTCTATAAATAGTTGAATGAAAATAGTCGTGTTTACTAATCAGTGTTTAGTATAAAACTAATAATATTAACAATGGAGAGTGAAACTTATTTTGCATGTACAGTGGCGGATTTAAGCAATTGCCGCCCAAGGGCTATTAGGAAATTTGCCGCCCTCCCCCCCACTGTAATCTTTTTCCTTTTCACCGCCCAGGTTTACCCACATGCTATATATATCTTGTTTGGTTATTTTGAGATAGTATCTAAAGAAGTTACGAATTAACTGAATGAATAAGTTTAAGAAATTTCTGTTATTTCCTAGTTGAAAAAAACAGTAAAATAATGAAATGTCTTGATTCACATTAACACAGTTTAATATTCAATATAGCCTACTCAATGACAATCAGCACTAGAGCCAAATGTTCGTGTTAAAAGCAGTGAAGCAGTGCTAGTGCTATTTTTAATAACAAGAAAATCCTTCAACAAAGGCCTAAAAATCCCTTCTTACACTTCATAAAAACATTAATTTTTACACCAACGCATTGACTGCTGAAAATTATAATAAATAACCTATAAATAAGATATGATGACACTGTAGCCTTAAAATTCGTAATTAGGACCATTAGTCTCAAAATTCTGATTATTTTAATCCTGAATTTGCGCTTTTCAATACAGTTTTTCAGTCATTTTGTAATTCATACTTTTATTCAAAGAATTGTTGATATGTTTTAGACGATCAAAATATAAAATTAATCGATGTAGGTTCATAAAACTCTACACATTTTCAAACGCTTCTTCTAGTTTCACCTCCATAATGTTGTAGATCTAATGAATTAAAATGTAATACCATAGATTAAACAAACTCCTTAATGGCATTACTTACTTGTGGTATTCTTAATCTATGATAATACCAACAGGAGTTACTACTCTCTGACAAATAACCTTCATAAAGCGTGCCGTCATGTTTGTTATTTTGTCCTGTTGTAGTGTCAACTTGTTGGTGGGACAGTGTCATTCGATGTACAAGGCGGATTGATTTCAACACCATTTCCAAAGCTATATTAAAAGGATGTTTTCATTTAACTCAAGTCATAACTTTGCTTCGAGATAAACAATAAAATTACATGTAAAATATGTCTTAAGATTATAAAGTTAAGTTTAACATCATGATTCACCTAAAATGCGACAAGATATTAATTTAAAGACTTCAAATATCACAGTTTTTCATTTAATTAAATGGGTGATTTTGACACCGTCCCACCCAAAAAATATATAAAGAGGTTTCGCCTAGAGTAAAAACTGCAGCCTACATGCTGACCACCATTTTGACCCTCTGTCAACTATGCTCCCATGGCAACAACCAATAAAATCCTCTATTCACAAATTATATTTTTGGTCAGATGTTTTGTTGAAAAAAATATCCTCTAGAATGAACGATTATGTGTGGTAGCCTTTGATGGTAAGTATAAGAAGGTGGAATAACTTTCTTTGTTACCTTGAGTTTGAAAATGAAACGACAATATCATTGAAGTATACATTTTGTTATTGTCATCTCAAATTCGATTGTTGCAACATTTCTCATCCGTGTGCCTTGGTCATTATTGATATTGTGTAACAAATAATTGTAATGCTATGCGAATGTATGGGTAAACTTGGAAGTCCGTGAGTTGGACCATAGATTAAGAATACCACAAGGAGTATGTTTAATCTATGGTTGGACGTAGTCACAGTGGCGCAGTGCCTGATGTAGTTCGTGGCTTGCCGCCCTTTCTCTGTAGCGTAATCGTCTTGTCGCTATAGTACGGATGAATGACAAATGCATTATGACTGCTTTGAGGAACTGCAGTGTGAGGGACTGCAAGCGTTATACATTAGTCTCTGGTTACTACCTTTAACTTTAAAAGGGCGGCACATCGTCATTGTCGTCCGTTTTCGTCAAAATGTTCCTCGTTTCAACATTTCTTTTGTAAACAACTTATTAATTTTCTGTAAATTTGCCGCCCCTAAAAACTTGCCGCCCTGGGCTACAGCCCCTATAGCCCCCCCCCCTAAATCCGCCACTGTGCATGTAAAGTTTGCAAATTCAAAGTTTTCAGGAAAAAAGACAAGGTATGAATATTTTATGGAGGGAAAAAGATGGGACACAGTTAACACACAACTGAGGGGTTGACGAGTATTGACAGAAGACATGCTGTACACACAAAAAACGGTATCAGGAAACTGACACATACTTACTCCCTTTTAGCCCAACTTTAATGAATAAATTACTTTTTATTTACTAAATATAGAATACAAAGCAAGGTCGAGTGTACAGAAAATCTTGTAAACAAGTTGTTTTCAAAAATATCCAACTAAATCCCTGTTTAGGAGGAACTACAGAATCCGTCGCTATACACACGTGGTTTTAAGAGGGGAAATGCCCCCTATTCCCCCCTCAGGGTTATTAAGGGGCAACATATTTCAAATTTCCTCTGTTGGTCAATGCTAACTTGACAAGCATATCAAGTTTGAACGAAATTGATCAATAAATAAGAGAGAAATAGTAATTTTTTTATTCCCCATAAGAATAATATTGGACAACGTACTGCGTTTACCGCAAAATGAAAATTTAAATTTTCTCCGCAACCAGTAATCGTAAAATAGTAATTCTAGATACTAAATTATTAAGTTTTTTGAGCTCTTTTTAATGGTGGATAGTAATATTTTTTATATTTATGTTTTTTTAATGAAAAATAAAAAACTGAATTTTTGATATTTTAAGTCTTGTAACTTCTGACTGTGTTTAGCACTTTGAATATCAATGCAACGGTTGGACGTAAAACAAAAATTAAAACACCAAAATGATTGTTTTGTAGAGTTAAACTGATTGGTAGTAAGAAATGTGGAGTTTTGTTAAACTGATGGGTAGTAAGAAATGTGGAGTTTTTAGTGAAATTATCTGAGAAAAATCTAAAAACTGTATTCCATAACACGGGAAATTTTATGGACACATTTTTTTACTTTTCTCCACAACCACTAAACCTAGCTTAATGGTTCAAAGTACTAAATTGTTTGTTTTTTAAGCTCTATAAAATGGCTATAACCAAAATCTAGTGTTTTTTTTATTTTAGGGTAAAAAGTTAAAAAAACTGATTTTTGGAAAATTTTAAACCCCCATAAAACCCCCTTCCCACAGACCGATCGATCTGGTTTTCGAAATTAAAGTCATAAATGTTATTCTCCACATTTGTGCCAAATTTCATCAAAATCAGGCGCTTCTTTCAAAGTTATCGCGGTAATGGACACGTATATATATACATATATATAAATTTGAACGAATAGTGTTTTTGGCATCTGGGGACCTCAAAACAAAAAGTTATCATGGTCTCGGGCTTAAGTCTTACCATGCCACATACGGTAATAGCTTCTTCCCTATAGGGGTGTTGATGCGGGACTAATTTATGTCTTAAACTTGCGAGATGATGAGACGGGAGTTACAATTAACAATAAAACTTTTATTTGTATATGAAATGAAATTATATCAAAACAAACTAGCGAATTGAACTTAGAGATATCAAGGGGGTAGGTAAATCTAGCGTGGGTTTGTCATGAGTGTTCTTCGTAGGAGTGTAAAAGTCTATTGTTCAACATAGTTTTGAATGTTTACAAAATCTTGTAATATAAAATGCAATGTCATCTGGTTCCTGTCTTTATCAAACAAATAACGTACAAAATATACAATTATATATAACAAAATATTGAATTATTTAAGAGTTATAATGGTAAACTTGATATATACAGAACATACCCCCGCCCATGAACCACTGTGGGGTTCACTAAGTAATAAAATCATTAGTTAAAGGTACATTTAAAACTGAACAAAAAAATATTAATAAAGTGAGAAAACAAAATAAGTAAATTGAGAGAGCAAAATAAACAAGTTGGGAGAAAGTTCATTGTTTAGGTATGGGGATACTTTTGTAATGGGACGAATCATTTTTCCTGATCGTGTTTTTATTTCAATAGCTCTTACTAAGCTGTCTTTGCCGGGGAATGTTTTCACTACCCTATCCATTTTCCACTTCAGAGGAGGTAAGTCTGGATCATGAATAAGGACGAGTTCGCCAATATTTATGTTAGTCTGGGGGTTAAGCCATTTAGATCTTTGATGGAGAGTATACAGGTATTCCCTGTTCCATCTTTTCCATACATTTTGTGTAAGGGATTCAGTTGCCATCTATTCAAACGATTACTTGGAATATCCTTCCAATCAGCTTCCGGAATTGCGACTAGCGGAGCACCTATGATGAAATGACCAGGTGTCAAGCAGTTCACATCTGAAGGGTCGTTTAACATCGGCATTAGGGGACGAGAATTTAAGATAGCTTCTATGCGAGTAGTCAAAGTTATAAATTCCTCTAGGATTAATATTTGATTCCCTACCACTCTGGTGAGATGGTGTTTGACGCTTTTAACCGCTCGCTCCCATAATCCACCTTGATGGGGAGCCGCTGGTGGTATGAAGTGGAAGCGGATGTTATGTTGCGTAGCAAAATTGTCCAATTCCTTTTTTACCTCAGTTTGTTTTAAGAACTGTTTCATTACCTTCCTTAAAGAATGCAAAGCACCAGTGTGCTACCACAATCAGAATATATGTTAGCACATAAGCCACGTCGTGAAACAAACCGGGTGAGTGCAGCAATGTATGCTTCGGTAGGAGGATCGTTACCACTGGTTACCATGGATAGCTTTTGTGGCAAAACAAATGAAAATACACAAATACACTTTCATAACTTGAATTTTTCTCAGTGAGTGGGTTTTTACCAGAAATGGTCCAGCATAGTATGTTCCACAGTTAAAGAAGGGTCGCACGGCCTGTAACCTTGCTGCAGGAAGATCTCCCATCTTCTGTTGAACCGACCTTGGTTTAGTGTGAAAACATTTTATGCACTTGAATATTCACTGTCTTATAATATTTCTTGAGGAAATTATCCAAAACATTTGAGAAATGATGGATTGGAGAAAGACTGGGCCAGCATGCAAATGTTTTAAGTGAAAATGATCGACTATCAAGTTTGTAATGTGACACTTTGCAAGAAGTATGGGGTGTTTGGCAGCATAAGGTTGGTTGCTGTGGCGAGTACGACCTCCAACCCTTATGAGACCATCTTCATCGATAAAGGGAGAGAGGCGTTGTAAACGCAATGAACAAGGTTTGCCTGATTTTAAAAGCGGTATATCTTGTTGAAAGAGAGATTGCTGTGTTACTTTACAAATTACATTTGTAGCTTTATTTAGTTCTGATGATGTTATAGGTCCATTTTCTTTAAGTTTTCTCCTACATCCATTAATGAAACGCAATATGTAGCACATAACTCTTTGAAGTTTAGTCCATGACGAAAACTTAGCAAGAAAATCAGGCTCTATAGTAGTTGTTAAAACATGGAGGGGTTCCGATTGTAGTTCAGGCAAATCTGTTTCTTTCAGAGGGTGATGTTGTGGTACAGGCCATAAATTAGACGTCAGAGAAGCCATTCCACCATAAACTGTTGTCTTTCAAGGATAACGGGATATTGCTCTGCTAGCAATATCGGCTGGATTACAATGAGTCGAGACATGTTTCCAAATGTGAGTGGGTGTCAATTCCTGGATTTCTGTGACCCGATTGGCAACATAAACTTTTAAGCGGTATGGTACAGTTTGTATCCATGAAAGAACTACAGATGAGTCACACCACGCATGAATTTCATTGACTGGGTAGTTCTGTGAGAGTAGAGTGTTACAATTGTTTAGAATTTTGGACAAAAGTTGAGCTCCACAAAGCTCAAGTCTGGGAATAGAAATTTTCTTGAGTGGAGCGACCCGTGCTTTAGCAATCAACAGGTGAACATTTATTTCCCCAAGAGAATTTACACATTTTAAATAAACACAAGCACCATAGCCTGTTTCCGAACCATCACAAAATCCATGTAAACTGATATGAACAGCATCAGCTAGGGAAACATACCGTGGTAAGCTAAGTTCGCTTAGAAGTGGAAGTTGTTTAATGAACTTCTGCCATTTTACACTTAGACCTGGGGAACATTTGCATCCCATAACAAACCTAATACCCACAAAACTTGTATAAGAGCTTTTACCCAGAGGGTGACTGGAGTCTACCATCCACTAGGATAAAATATTCTGCTAACTGTTCCGAGAATACCTCGCTTAGTGGGGGGAGTGTCATGGAATATTTAATTGATACGAGAAACTGTCAGAGGTTGGCGACCATTTAATACCTAACACTTTAAAATAGGGTTGATCAGAAGAGTTAAAGTACAGAAGAGTTTCTTTATGAGTGTCTGGAAGCGTTTCCATGAGTTCAGGACAGTTGCTAGTCCACTTCCTAAGTTCGAAACCTCCTTTCAAGAGAAGTTGTTCTACCTCATATTTTAAGACCAATGCCTGTTATGTGTTGTTTGCACCTAAAATTAGGTCATCTACATATACATGTTTATTTAATGCTTCATCGGCTAGTGGGTAGTTCTTGCCTTCGTCTACCGTGAGCTGGCGGAGAGTCCTTAGAGCTAGATAGGGTGAACAGCTGAATCCGAAAACGAGTTCGCACGCAGCACGCTGACGTAAGGGAAGTGAATTTCCACATGAAAAACTATAAAAACTCAAAATCAGTTAAAAACATACAATTATTCCAATTTTTATTCAAATCTGAAAATACTGTCATCTTACTGTATGTACTGTCATCACTTAAAAGTACACCAAAAAATGATTAACAGGCTTTTCTAATGTAAAACCCCCATAAGACAACGTACTGTGTTTGGTCAATACACATTTCCTTTAATAACTCGGTAAATATATATGCTAGAATGACGAGAGAGGGCTTAAAAGTTTCGCCACACTAATTCCCATATTTTAACAGTCATTAATTTCACATCAGGGGCTTTTCTGACCCTTTTTGGGACCAAAAACTCGAAATTTGAAAGATTAATCCCCCAAAAAAGGGGTTTATAGTTTTCCGATTGTTTTGCCCAACGAACTTGTCCAACTGATTATAGAAAGGAACGTCCCTACCAAATTTGAAGTAAATCGGACAAAAAATGTGACCGCTAGAGTGCCTGCACATATATATATAATTTTGAACAAACCCCCAAAACGTGTTCAGGGGGTCACGTTAGGAACTTCTATGGTGGTCCTGGGCTTAAGTTTCACCGTGCGGGTCATGCTAATAGTTCACTTTCCATAGGAAATTCACTAACAAAAGTTGTTAAGCGATAAACTGGGAGGAAGTGATTTTCACAGATTTCTTCTTCTGGTGAGACATGGTGTTTTTGTCGGGGTTCCTCTAGAGTCCAAAATTTCTGCAGCAAATTATGTAAGTCGATATCTTGGGTACTCAGCAAAGAAACTATACCATTGTAGTAATGGTCTGGGTTATATGGAGCTACAGAAGAAAGAGTTGGGGCAGAGCCTATGATAAGGTATCCAAAAACAGAATTCATGGCGGCAGGGAGGTCTTTATTTACTATGATTCGGTCTCCTGTGACTACTTTAGAGAATAGATCAACACCTATAAGCATATCTACCTTACTAGGGACATGAAATGTTGGATCAGCCAGGACAACATTTTTAAAGTAGTCTTTTATGTTAGCTGGCACTTCTGAGTGTGAAAGATCGGATGCAATTTTGTCCAATATTACAACTGTGTGGTCGTTAGCGACGTTTTCCCCGCTAAGTGATGAGATATCCACCTTTGACAAACCTTTAGACTTAACTTCCACTGAGGATAATCCATCTATTTTAGAATTACTGGAGAAGGTTCGCTTCAGCATAAGCAGATTAGCAACATTTTCTGTTAAGCAGCTTATCATGGATGCGGAATCAATTACAGCTCGGGCTATTACTGTGTTACCATTCGGGGTTTTCAAGTGCACTAAAGCAGTGGCTAGGTAAGATAGTAGTGCGAGGATTTGAGGAAACAGCTATAAAGGGAATATCGTGGTGATCAGGATCTACCAAAGTGTTACTTGTTTGGGGGCTCTGAACATTGGTTTTAAACTTTGAGTTGAGCTTATCATGGCTACTGGATTGGTGCAACAGTGAATGATGTTTCCCTTTGCAATGAAAACATGTATGATTTGACTTACAGTCTTTAACAGAGTGGGAAATTCCGAAACAGTTCAAACAGAGGTGGCTTTTCCTCACAAAACTCTACCTATCCTGGACAGATTTTTAAAATCCGTGCAGTGATAAATGTTGTGGCCACCTTTACTACAAAATATGCATTAGGCTCTCTGATCACGAGAGGATAACAATACTGTACGATTTTGGTTCGAAGAGAACTTATGTAGGGCTGTCTGAGTGGGTTTGGGGTTAGGCCTACTATTAGCATGGGTGTGACTTACATTACTTTGGCTAACTTTGTGAAACTGAGAGTTTGAAAAGTTTGCTGCTTCTAAACAGACACATTCATTCTCTAGAAATATTATTACTTCATCTACAGTGGGAATATTTTGAGAGTTTAGTCGAGAACTTTTAAACTTTTTGCGCATGTCTGGCTGTAACTTCCTTAATAACATGGAGCAAAATATTGTCTTTGGCAATATCATGATTTAATGCAAGGAGAGCTTGGGCATTTTCATTATATTGAGATATAAATGATCTAATGTTCTTAAGAGAAATGTTAGGCATGTGGGGAAAGTCCATTATGTTATTGAAATGGATGCTGATAATTTTCCTACTATTTTGGTACCTTCTTTGTAAAAGATCCCAGGCAACATCATAGTTTTCAGTAGTAATGGGCAAATTCTTAACTAAGTTAAAGGGTTCACGTTCACCTTGCAGTGTAGATAGTAGGTATTGAAAGCGTTCAACTTTTGAAATATTTTCATTTTCATGTACTGAGACTTGAAATAGGTTAGCATATGACAACCATTGTTCTGGCGAACCACTGAAGGTTTTGAGGGAGAGAGGAGGTAGTTTTAAAGAATGATTATCTTTACTTGTTGAAGGGGTACTTTCTAATGAGCTACTGGATTGTAGGCCTACTTGTCCATTGGATTGTGTGTCACCTCAGTATTTGTTTAAGCTAGGCCTAATTTAGGTTTTGAGATCTTGCGCTAAATGCTTAATTAATGTTTGTATGCCTACATACAAATCAGAGATAGTGTCCTGTAACTCAAAAAGGTTGTCTTCATCATAACCTTCGGGTAGGGTTTCACTTTGGAAAAGCTTATCAAGGGACTGTTCAAATTCTGTGTACTTTTTCTGGGTTTCAGAACTTAACAATTCTAACATATTTATTTGCTAAGGGGATAGTGTTACTATCAGATACAGAATCTAATGCTTCTATATTAGTTTTGATTTTACCTAAACGGTTTGAGATTTGACTTAAATTGCCTAAACGTTGCAAACTTCATGATTTATAGGTTTGAGAATAGGGTACACAAAAATAGGCTAGTGAATAACTAAAAGACATTCCCTACTTACAGTAGTTCCATACAAGTTTAACAAACTTTCATAGACATTACTTTCGTGTTTTGTTGAATATTTTAACAGTACTAAAAATAGAGTTGTAGTGATTGAGGTTATGTTTACTATTTAGACTGGTGTGAGATGTGAAACGTTTGCATAAATTCCCAGGTTACTTTTTTTTAAACGTAACAGATGGCATGGTTACAATAGCGCTGCTATCAACAGCAATCCTGTGAATTACATAAACATATGTTTGTTACTATTTTAAATTATTAAACAATAATATTAAATTCTTTAGAATAATAAATAAGTAAACAATTAAAATGTCTTTTTGGGTTTCAAACAATTTTGATGTCTTCAAACTCCCAATGTATATTAGTGAAAAACTGAGTCCATTTTACCTCATGTGTGGAGGTAGACTGTAACCAAAGAGCTTCATTGTTGACCTGTGACCGGAGGACCATGTTGATGCAGGACTAATTTATGTCCTAAACTTGCCAAATGATGACACAGGAGTTACAATTAACAATACAACTTTTATTTGTACATGAAATGAAATTATATCAAAACAAACTAGCGAATTAAACTTAAGAGATATCAAGGGGGTAAATCTACCTTTTCATGAGTGTTCTTCCTGGGAGTGTAAAAGTCTATTGTGAACATATTTTTGAATGTTTACAAAATCTTGCAATGCCATCTGGTTCCTGTCTTTATCAAACAAATAACGTACTATAACAAAATATTGAATTATTTAAGAGTATACCATTTCTCCAAGGCAAATTAAAATACCCCGTCGCAGCAAACCTGCATAATCAGTGAATTTTCAATGAATATATAACATATTAAAACACAACCAGATTCATAAGAAATATATTCACAAACAAGCAATATTTAAAATATTAATTATTCTCCATTCTCCATAAGAATAACATTGGGGATGAGTAGCAGGTTATGCAAATATCAATAGAACTCATCTTAGTGAAGTCACATACCAAGTTTCATTCATATACATTCATAAATAAGCGATATATAACATTTTAATTATTTTCCATAAGAATAACATGGGGACCAAGAACCTAGGTTTGCTGCAACGAGAACCATAGGCGAAAAATTGTTTTTTCGTACAAACAACAATAAACCACAACCAGATGAAGCCATATACCAAATTTTGTCTGTTTATGTTCATAAATAAGCAAGCTATACGATTTTTCTTTTTCTCCATAAGAATAACATTGGATAACGTACTGTGTTTAGCACTTTCAATATCTCAGTAACCAATTTACGTAGAGTAATGATCAAAATACCAAAATTTTTTTAAGCTGAATTCAATGGTAACAAAGTTTGATTTCAATACAAATTGCATGTGAAAACCCCAAAAAAAAACATTTTTGGGGTACAAAACCCCCCTTCGGATGGTGCGATTCGTCTGGTTTTCGAACTCGTTCAAATAAATTTACTCATTTGTATCAAATTTCATTAAGATCGGACCTTTTTTACGAGAGTTATCGTGCTTACACTTTTCCCCTCCGGGGAAGCATGCTGGGAACAAGCGGTTTTAGGACTTATGAAACAATTTTAGATTAATAAATTTTAAAACTGTAAGATATCATAGCTTATATTTTGTAGGGGAATTTATTAGCTCATAAGAAATAGTAATTATGTTAATAGCTTATAATTCATTATGGGCTATAATACGAATTCAACATTATAGGCTATAAGATTATGAGCTACAAGACCTCATGCATCTCTATGAGTTATGCAAAATTAAAGTTGTGATAACAAATTGTACAGCATAAAAAACAGTTTGAAAAAGTATTGGTGTTAAGGGTGCGCCGTACCTCCCTCCCGCACGCTCAAGTAAGGGGTTTGCATCTCCCTCATTGTAGGCTAAATTGTTAACCAATTAAAAATAATTTGATGTTATTTAATTCAATAAATGTTCATCTAGAGATCATACGATTTAAAAATCGTGATTTTAATTCAAAATAAGTGGTAGGCCATTAGTAATGTTCTCAAATTAAGCGTTTTTCTAAAGATTCCTAACGTATGGAGAAAAATTATTTCGGAGAAAAGGAACCGTATGATCCCTAGATTGGAATCTGAAAAGTGTGAAACTGCAAATAGTTTGGTAGAAATCTGTAAAATAACAGTGCGATCGAGGAGAACAAAATGGTCTTCAAGCGTAAATATGCATGGCCCTGCTTGTTGGCGGCGCCGGCGCGGCGCTAAACAACAATGAATTCAATCTGGGTAGGGCGCACCCTTAACAGTGTCCAGGGGTATTGTGCAAATAAGAGTACAAACTACCACCTCCATAGTAAAAATCTTCCCTGCGGGAAGTTTGCTAAAATTGTGTGTATTACTGTTACAAGAGTATTTGGCAACTGCAATTGGATAACACAACAAATATTTAGCGCTGGTATTTAATGATAGAAACCACAAACAAATCCACGAGTTGCCATGTTTTTTCTTATTTCCACATTCTTATTCTTAAACAATCTTCTCACAAACAAGCAATATTATAACCTGTGTCCTTAATCAGAAACTTTAAGGTTAAAATGGGAAAATAAAACACATTTGTACATATTCACAATTAAATTGTATGAAAAATAAAACCATCAGTTACGATACATTTTACATAAATAAGACGATTTAAAACACCTAATCGCACAACATTGCTCAACAAAAATTTATTTTACAGAAAAATAAATATAAAATCCTAACAACACAAATAATTTATTGAAAGAAGAGTATTCATTATCCTTAATTAGGTTAAATATTTTTTTCAAATATTACACGTTAAAGAGCTTGATGATTTCAAAAATACAATGCAAACTATACTGAATATACAAACTGACTGAAATAACAATGCCTTTTTATTGAATGATTTGAGATTTTGAGTACAACACTAACCAAACAACCATTATTTTTACTAAGAAGCAACTATCATTATTTTAATGATGTAATTTATTAAATTTTATCTCAAGAAGGAATAAAACCAAGCATAGAGTTACTTATCACTTTGTAATGCCCACAAAAAAATACAAGTGAAAATAGGATGAAATATGGTATGGTAGCGTGTTTTGGTTCCCATAGGTTGGAATAGAGAAAATACAACTTCAATGAATTCTGGACAAACACATTTAAGTACTAACCACTTTTTATATTTAAAAACAAACAAATAACATCTCTTTTTACTAACCATACCTAGAATCAGTACCACAGACTAATATAAATAAAATAAGAAATAAGAAAGACAGTCACAAAACTTATAAGTGTCGCCCGGAGCCTTCCAGCAATGTTTGCTGGGCGAAGAAACCACTGAAAAAGACTAGCGATCCATACAGTTGGCGGCCAAACTGACATAAAGACACTAGCGGTCATGGTGGTAAGCAGCGAAAAAAGGCCCTTCATAAAAGAGGTCCTTCAGGGGACAACTTGGATAGCTTAGTTGTATCGTGATCAGTAGAAAAAGCCATTTATTCCCTCGAGGAATTCTTTTCCACCACCCCCTAGACTTTGTTATAGTTTGCTTTCTCAAAACATATTTTGTTTTCTCCTTGTTTAATATTTCAATATATGTAAAAGCAAGTGCTTTCCCTTTTCTTTAGGATAATAGTTTAGTTTGTAGTATTAGTGACGCCATTCAATGTGCATGAATATGTACTTAATGAATAAAGATTATTTTGATTTGATTTGATTTAGACTATTAGGACAAAACCCATCAAACGGGCAATAATTTACTAAAAAAAAAAAAGAGTAGAAGAGGGACCATTTGCAAATGTAGCATTTTGGTAAACCAAAGCTTCAGTTAAACCAAATTCAGTAGAGCATTGATTAGCCAAATGTCAAATAACCGAAAGCCAAAATTAGTTTTGACCTTGCCTATGGAAGCAGCTAACAGCGATGTCGCAGTGGTGGCACGACCACTGAACTTATGTTATTTCTGGAGTTAGTACTCTTTGACTAAATATTTACCAAAAGCGTGCCGTGTAGTGAAGCTTTTTCCTCTGTTGTGTTGTCACCTTGGTGTTAGCTGGACCAATAAAACTTTATTGGGTGGACGTTGTCAAAATTCAAAGTCGCCGACTGGTTGCCTGCTGTAGTGTTTACTGTCAACAGTTAACATTGACATTGGATTTGTATTTACTATTGGACTCTTCATTAGTTATTAATGTAACCATCCAAGTGCACGTTTTTCAATACTATTCACCAATGACCCTAAACCTAGAAACAATACTATTTTCGTGTTACCTAAATCATTACAGTGGAAACTCGCTACGGCGACCCTCGATAAGACGAAAACCTCGATAATGAGTCAGATTTTATAATTCCCGTGAATCTCCTATAACGCTCAATGTTATAAATACCTCTATAACACGACTCCTTTACAAATAAATACCTCGATAGCACGACTTTTTGTCATTTCATATTACTAATAAATAAACCTCTATAGCGCGTCTTTTCAAATAACTGAACCTCTATAGCACGATTCCCACTTCAATAACACCCTTCTTTGGGTAAGTGAACCTTTATTTCATGACTCTAACCTCAATAAAGCGCCGTTTTGTGTTACGGAACCTTTATAGCACAACTCAAACTTTCTCACGCATAGTTAGTTCCCACGGTTAGAACGGATGTTTTGAAGTAAAAAACAACGTCTTGGGCTCAGGTCTCAACAGGAAAACCCCTTCCGTCCTTTCCTTATCTATCACGGGTCAGATCAGTATTTCTCAGTAGGTTAAGGTACTGTATTTTGAGCTTATTAACTCTATACTTTAGTGAACTGAATCGGTTGATTATTTTCTTACTGCCGTAAGTTCTGCATTGTATTTTATTGAGTAAGAAAACTCATCACAGCAGTAGGCCTATGAACATTTTACGGTAACATGAATTTTGTAAAATGAATATTACAGCCTAATTATAAACTTGGCCTATTTTTTCAATCAATTTTAATACTTGTTTTAATTACTGTAATTGTATTGTTATATGACAATAATAAAGAAGTTTGTTTTACTTGTACGTGTGTTCTTTTATTTATGTCTGATTTATACAGTAATTTTCTACTTAAAACACAACTTATTAGAAATGTTTCATAAAAAATGTGCTTGGTATAGCAAAAAGTCTGTGACCTCGATAGCACGTCTTGTTGTGAAAACCACCTTGATAGCACGACCCTCAATTAAAAGTGCACCTCGATAAGAAGACTATTTTAGAGATCCCCTTGAGAGTCGTGTTATCGAGGTTCTACTGAACTTACCTTCAAGATAATTAGTTACTTTTTATTTAAACAAATTCTTAAGGTTTCAAAGTTAATTTTAACACCAGGTTTCGACTTGTAATGTACTTTAAAACAATGATAATGGTTTAAAAATCACTAAATTGATTTAAACAGGGAATAAAATGACTATACCACCAAAACATCAAAAACTCCCACAATGCATCAGCAAACATATTGGCCAGCATAACGACCGAAAAACACAGCGGCACGCTTTTCAGTCACAGAGTGGTGACTCCAGATATAACATAGAGCTCAGTGGGCACGGCCAGGGCTGGTGCCGCCGCAATACTGATTTGACCTTGGCAGATAGTTGTCCCACAAAAAAAGTGGGATACAAAATTTTATTTATTTACAATACGATGAAAGTAAAGTTTTTTTTCTATTGCATATAAATTTTTGTATTGGCATGCAGCAGGCATATTTACGATGATCAGTATAGAAAAAATACATTACTTGCATCATATTGCTCTTATTTGTACTATTGTGGGATTTCATAAGGTAATTTTTTTATTGGAGCAACGCGATTGTCCCAAACACCCTTGTTCCTAATTATAATCAACTCTCTACTGTAGTAAACAAAAATAGCTATCCTAATGCAATAGTACAAAATAAAATAATTATGTGGACATACAAGGTGAAAAGTAACATAATTGAGTCAGACTTGGGGTTTGTGGTATTTCCATTTGTATTACGCTTCAGCTCTGCCAAGGCAACTGTCCCGACAGCAAAGTCAGAATAATCAACGAGTAGTAAATAATGATAATAATTGTGCGATACAGGCAGGTTTATAAACAATGCTGGCACTGAGATTTAAAAATAACTCTATTCCTAACCTACTCAATTGCCGAACGATATAATTAATATACAAAATTATAGCTGTGTACACTCACATCGACAACAGATTTACAAAATATGATCTTAATAGAAAACTAAAATTAAGACGTGTGTCATCGGTCGCAAACATCCTCTATATACTAGGAATTACACTAAAACAGCAACTAATAAAGTATCAAAAACTTGCGGATTAAGTCATTCACTGGTATTGCGAACAACCGGACGATCACAACTTGCGCAAACACACACACCGTCGTCGTGTTGATATGAGAAAAATGTCCTTAGCTTACGTTATTATGAGGTTTGATGAAAACTGAGCATCATTTTCTTCAAGGGTTCACATACTGAGCATTTTCAAGATAAACATACAAAAGCAGTGACTTGTCAAAATCAAAACTGATTGCTGTTTAACTATTTATCACCCTGTAAAACAAGTTGATACATCTTGCAAAAGCATAACATTCTAATAAAATTGTTCGTTAAAATTACAACAAAGATCAATTGCAGGGATACGCCCACCACTCAAAAATCAATGACATAAAAATTAAAAAATAAACTGCCACCTATTAATCACATAACGTGTGCCAAAACTTATTGTGTTTTAAGTTTTCCAATCGTAGATGAATTGATATTTTTACTTTAAAATATTACAACATTTTCTTTAAACACAGACTTCTATGTAACGCGTTCTGTGTTACCTAGCCGGGCGAACCTCGAAAGAAAACAACGCTCCTCTTAAAAACCTCGGTCATGTACGGCGTGCGATTTCAACAACACTGCAACATTCAAAGTGAGGAAGAGTCAAAACTGTACAGGTGCTAATGTGGCGGAATTCACTCGAAGGAAGTGTTGAACATGTTGAGATCTTCGAAGGAGGTGGCGGCTCCCTGGTCCAGCATCTGCATCATCATATCGCTGAGCTCGCCCGGAGGCCCCGCCCCCGTGGGCCCCCCGCCTCCCCCGCCGCTGGACCCGGGCCCCGCCTCCGCTGACTGGTTGGGCCCCTGCCACGACCACATGCCTGCGAACAGACAAATTGAGGTTGAACAGTGATTAATCTAGGTGACTACCTTAAATAGGGGATTAAGATACTGAACCACAAGTTTTCAAAATACCATAAATAAGATATCCAAACGATCTTATTTGGTTTGTGAATAAACCAAATAAGTAATTTAGGATATTTAAGTCAGTAGATTTAGTCTCTACTAAAGGAAATTTCATGATTTTTGTACATATGGATGACCTAATTTTTGTGATAACTAAAAGTTTACAAAACCACAGTTTAGTGTTTTCTTTTTGTTGTATCGTGACATTTTCTGTTCGACTGGCTAGTAGCGTATGGTTAGAAAGCTTGCCCCTTAGTATGAGGGTTGTCAAATTGACCCTGAACAAAATCTAAAAATGTCATTAAGGTCATCAATATTGTCACCAATACTGGAGCTAGCTGCCATATTTGTCATTAGGCTATTAATTACCGATGCATTCTCAGAACAGGTTGACAACAATTCAATTCAATCCAATTAATTTATTTCAATGCTACAAAACAGATAGACAAGACCAGGGTTAGGCCTGTTCCCTAATAAAAATGTTACAAAATGCCAACAAGTAAGTTTAATAATACTCAAGTCAATTTTCATCTGAGCTGTGAGTCTAGTACAGCGGCAGTAGAGTAGAATGGTGGGGGAAGCAGCTGCCTCCCCTTCCACTTCTGTCTGCCCTCTACTTCTCCTCACAAGATCCTGACAACCTGTACCTATATGAACCCACAGAATCTTGCCGAGGAACATTGATACCCCTTGGCACTTTTCAGATGGAATCCGTAGCACTGACTTTTCACTGCGAGAATTCCCCGACTTTAAACCGATATTGTGCGGTACCTACCGGGTGTGGGGGCGGCGTGGTAGGATGCGGGGGCGGCCCCGCGAGCCCCGCCGCTCAGCTGAGTGTAGGTGGGGCCGGTGGGGCTCTGCGACGGACTCAGCTGGTTGTACTGATAACCCTCTGTCACCGGCTGCTGCTAAACACACAACACACATCAGTCACAACTGGTGTCAATGCTTTTAGAAGCACAAGAACAGAGACACATGTCTGATAATTATTTCTAAATGAGAGAACTTACTTATTTATTAATAAAATGCTAAAATCCATATCACAACTCTTTAACACCTCAAATGCTTTCACACTCAATTTGAATTTACAGACCGCGCGGCCGCGGACGACCCTTGGTAGCGCGGGTAACCGGTGGGAGTAAACTCGCTCGAAACTTTCGAGTTTCAGTGCCGAACTCGAAATTTAGAGTACTCGCACATCTCTATAAATCCATGTTCTAAAAGCATGGAAGTGGTAATTTAAAAGGGGGTTTCCCAAATGTATTTTACATGCCAGTGCATTACCGAACGCTAATCGTACATTAAATTAGAGACTGTTAATTTCATCTTGTTGTGTTACCCTGTAGTAGGCAAGGAGGCACAAGCTGTCAGAAAGACCAGGGCATTACCTTTCAGTGTTATACAGTTTATACTGTGACCTAGCGTCACACAGAATTGGGTAAACTAACTCTCCTCAGTATGTAAGTGAGGAAAAGAGAAATTTCCCTTCAGAATAATCTTACCAGTTGACTATTGAGGTCATTTTGCAAAAGCAAAAATCTGTAGTGCTAGTCACAGATACGAATCCAAACACCTCATTCTGTAGCTTAATGAAAGCTAAGTAAGAGCTTTAATTTATTCACTTCACACAGAGTTGAGTGTGTGCTGATTAAATCAAGTAAAACTAGCCATTTTTTATTTTCTAAGAATTTTCACAACATGTTGCTTATAGCGCATTATAATTGATTTATATTTCAAATTAGTTAAAACTGGATGGCTGGAGAATGAAGACGATTTTTAGTATACATATTCAGATTATGCTTACAGTCACCAATACAAATCTAACAAAGTAACCATGCAAATGTCACTGTCTTCAGAAATTTAAAATTGCAGCAACTCAAGTTTTTCTTCCATTTAATACCATACATCAAATACAGTGAAAAATATTGCGGAGGCTGCAGTGCAACATTAGAGGCAAAATTAACTATCCAAGTTGCTCTGGTTATTTTATATTGCCATTTGTTGTAGACTATCAATAGTGGTGAAATTAGTCTAAACACAAGTTTTAAGAGACAAATTCTGACTGAGTGATTTTTTTATAGTAATAAATAAATTTCTACAAATTATAAACAAAACTTGTATTAACACGTTCGCTGCGCAGTACGGGTATACCCGTAGTTGCGGTTGTTCCCCCGGAGCGCGCTACGGGTATGCCCGTACAGTTGCTATGCAAACGTTACAGGCTTCAGTGTGCACCAGTGTGGCGCGAGGGGTAAACAATTTGTTGCCAGCGTGTAGCTTAGAATGTGAGCTTTATTTTGGTGTAGGTTGGTAGTAAATTTCCCCCAATATCCCGGCCGTCACGGGACTTCCCCGCAGTAGTTTTTGTCCGACTTATTCCCCGTACATGGCAACCCTGATTGTCTACTGCTATCTGGATTGTTTTGCTACCTGGTGGTGTTTTGTAGAACTACGTCCAGTGGTGTTGTAACGCAGTACTGCACCGCACAGTGTTTATTGTCATTCGTTAGCCGGGAATTAAAAATGTGACCGCGCCTACCAGAACAGTTGCCGCATGGCGGGAACACGCCCATAGGCCTGCCCCGCAGCGAACGTGTTAAATCTGTTAGTAATTTTCTATCGGATTTAGAGGAAAAATATTTCACAAAAAAGTTAAACTGTCATTGGTTTGCCTGCGCTCAATTAGCCTGTAGCAGAAACTGAAACCCAAGAATACACACTCCTTAGCGACCACATTGCCGTGTCAGTTGTAAACATAGAAGTCTCGGGGTCGTACAAAATATTGAAATGAAACTTAGACCCGTCGTGATACCTGTCTGAGGGCGGTCCAGGCGGAGGAGTGCTGGGTGGTGGGGGGAGTCTTGGATATGCGGCTCAGCACGGAGCCCTGGCCCGGGGAGTTGTAGCTGATAGGGGAGGCGGTGGCCTCGTAGCTGCTGTACACGGCTTGGTTGCTGCCCGGTCGGCCGCTCTGGTTGCCTGCGACAGTCATCACAACGTCAACACAGTCCACAGCAAGCCTGACTTACCCACAATGCACCTTGCTTGCTTCACAATATTTTATAATTAATTTAATGATAATACTAGCTACACACGGGTATCTATCAATCAGGCATAGAGCCAGATTTGTTAAAAGTTTATCCTATACATTTATGAAAGAAAAATGGTGTCTGTCAATTGGTGTGTTCCGTTTTAAGGTAAAAACTACTGAACCAATCGAGAACATTTGAAAATTTGAATCAAGGTAGATAATTAATCTGGGCTACATTTAGGCCTACTCCCATCCTCGCAATCCTAGGGCTCCGCCCCAGAGGCCCTTAAAGTTACAATGTTATTCTTATGGGCAATAGATTTAATGGATCAGATAATTACTTAAACAGATGTAGTTGCAGCAGGAATTTTAATCAGATGTGCAAAGCACGGGCATCAGCTAGTTTACATTATAATCAGTTGACTATGTAAATAATATAAAACGTCATAAGATTAACATTGGAACTCGAAGGCCTATTGGTCAAAGCTCTAAAGGTGGAGGCTTTTCAAACCCCCAAAAGGCACATCTAGAGAGTAAGAGCTTTTCAGTGGTACCAAAAATGTACACAAAATTATAGTTTTCGGGGTCGGAAATCGCCAAACAAAAATCAATAATTATGCTAATAATGTATATTTCTGTCTGCTGTTGTAAACCTATTTGCATCTCTTGAATTTTAAAATATTGTTTACTCTATCGGAGGATATTTAGGTGACGGAAACATTTAAGCCGTTAGTTCAAGTCATTCAGCAGTAACTATAACGTTAGTGCTATTACCATTTGATATCTGTTATCATTTTATTGTTAGCCTATATGAATAGTTTTTACAAACTTATTATTGTTGACAATTTAAAATTGTTACTCAGTTTATAATTTCAATATATTAAACTTTGGATTAATACTTAAGATTCTTATTTAATATTACAGTACAGTAACATGATGATGATAGTACTACATGTACCAACTACGAATTTGAGTGACAGAAAATAACTTATTATGATTAGACCTAATGAACAATTTCAGTTTGAAAACAGGCAAATAAATTGACAAAGCATCTACCTGTAAATGTATCTTACATATTTTGTAAGTTTTGTGCTAATAAAATATTGACATTGTGCTTTTTCTTTTACCAGTACAGTACATCTTTGATTAACCGTCACTCTCTGTTATCCATCGTAAAAAATGTATAATTTGCAAATTTTAAAAGCGTTGGAATTTGCAACAGTGGCGCCCCACTGGAAATTGAGAGAAACCCGTCACAGTATGGCACGCACAGCAGTCATCAAGTTAAACATTGACCATATGCTTGCTCTCGAGAACATTCTGCCTGATCTTCGACTGACTCACCGTGTATGTGTTGAGGGATATGCGAGTACACATCCCTGCGCTGCAGACTGTAGTCTATCCCGGGCTGGTACGGGATCTGTTCTGTCTCACCCGCAGTGTCCCCTGTGGAGTGAAGTGACCTGCAATAGGAGAAACTTCTGTCAATAATAAATTCAATTTCAGGTTGGCCAGGAATATCATAAGTTTTTCCGATTTTTAATTCCCTTCCCTTGTAAACATCCAACTTTCATAATTCCCCCATCCCCTCTTGAAATACAGTAGACATCCTCTTAACCGTCCTCGTTTCAACAGCCCTCTTTCCACGAAATTACTAACATCCGCAGCTGTGGCTGAAGTCCCAACATTGTACCATCAAAATCCAGATCTCATCAAGTCAATAATATGTTTCCGTAGTTAATCAAGCATGGCATCTTTGTACCTATTTTCAAGCGTTGAATAAATTTGATCATTTTCAGTGGTTAATATAACAATACAAAGGTGTTAAGCAAAAGTAGAAGACAAATCAGCTTAAAGATATGATGCTCCACTTATGCCTTAACGAGTCTTTCCAAAGTGGACTTCAGCCTGAGGCGGGGGGTTTTAGTGGGTGCAAGTCCCACACACCAAGAAATGATTCGCTACTTCCTTGACGGTGCTTTAATAGCATTTATCCTGGGGGGGGATATAAAGGTGTTATTTGTTTTAAGCACCCTTTTAGTTATCCGACCCACGGTTCGGTTCCTTGGAGAGGAGGTTAAGGTCTACTGAATCAAAAAAATTGTAAAACAAGTAACTGGAACTTGAGCTGATCACTAAGTAATCAGTGTTTAAGAAGTCATATACATACTACAAAATGGACTTTTTGCCACTTCAATCCCCTTCCTACCCCATATAATGCACCGTAAGGCTTGAGCATCCCCCATCTTGTGTTACGTGACATCATAGTAAACATACACTTAAATCTTTAAAACTAATCTATATTTATAAAAAAGGATGTTGGATTGTTTGTTGGTGATATGTTTGAAGTTTATGGACTCGGATACCGTTGGATCGTTTGCCATGAAACTTCATATATATGTAAAATTTCACGGAGAAGGTTTTTAAACCATCCCTTTCGTCCTATTTTTATGTTATGTGTTGTTGAAGGGACGGATTCAGAGATTCAAAGATTCAAAGATCCTCACACGTCAACCGAAGCTTATTGTGTGTCCCTAGTACGTTAGTTGGGCAAACCAATGCCCGTATTTCGTCCTAACTCAAGTGGGTTCCTCCCAAGAGGCCCAAAAGGGTTCCCATATAAACCTTATGGAAACATATTGTTGTTTACATAAAAAGCTAATGACATGTTTACTTGAACAGGTGATCTTGGTGGTATTGGTTTTAGTTGGTAATAGTCAAAGGCATGACGTCTGCCGGGTAACAGCTAGTAGTACATATAATTTGATGTGTGATTTTCAAGGATTTAAATTAAATACTATTATTAATTAAAGATAATAAAGAAAATACTAAAAACGGGCAGATATTAAAATAACTCAATTTTTACAGGCGAGGCACTCCGTAAAGTGCATCGCCCAGGGACCACTCACTTGGCAGTCGTGTTGGTGCAGACGATGTACTCTATCTCGTCGTGGTACGGGTTGAGGAAGGCGAAGGCCGACGTCCTCAGCCACACCCACTCTCGACTCTTGGCTCGGAACCGGTACATCACAGACATCACTTGCCCCTTCAGCTTCAACACTGCAACACGAGAGGGGTTATACACACGTACAAGGTCGTGGTATGGGAGAGATCTCGTAAAATGGGACTGCTTCCAAGGCCTTTATGGAATTGTTCCCAAATGAGGGATTTTAAATCAAAGTTTTTGTGATTATTTTTATGTCTTTACAATAACTAATTACTAATGTTTTTTAAACTAAACCAGTGTGATCAAAATTCATACTTCAACAAAAGAATCAACAAGTGGAAGGATGGAAATACCTCCCGACTTTTTACATAAAATAAGCTCAATGTTAAAGTAGGTAGGTGTTAAGCTTGTAATAAATTTATCATCATTACGTACTATTGGTATGGAATAGTGTATATCGGGTTTCAATACACAAGCTTTATACGGGATCCACTCTAATATGTAACCTGACTGGTATAAACTGCTTACTGTGACATTAGCACAGCTCAGGGAGCTAGTCAATCATGTTAGCTATTAGCGAATTTCCCCTATAGGGAAGAAGCTATTACTGTAGGTCTCATGGTAAGACTTAAGCCCGAGACCATGATAACTTTTCATTTTGAGGTCCCCAGATGCCAAAAACACCATTCACTCAAATTTATATATATATGTGTCCGTAAGCAAGATAACTCTCGTAAAAAAGTTTCGATATTGATGAAATTTGGTACAAATGTGTTTAGTACCATTTAGTTGAACGAGTTCAAAAACCAGAGGAATCACACAATCCGAAGGTGGGTTTTCGGGGTTTCCACATGTAATTTTTATTTAAATCAAATTTTAATTTTTACCACTGAATTCAGCATAAATAAACAAACAATTTGGTATTTTGATCATGACTCTACGTCAATTGGTTACTGAGATATTGAAAGTGCTAAACACAGTAACTTACGTTGTCTAATGTTATTCTTATGGAGAAAAAGAAAAATTGTATATCTCGCTTATTTATGAAAATAAACTGACAAAATTTGGTATATGGCTTCATATGGTTGTGGTTTATTGTTGTTTGAAAAACAGATTTCGCCTATGGTTCCCGTAGCAGCAAACCTAGGTACTTGGTCCCCATGTTATTCTTATAGAAAATAATTAAAATGTAATATATCGCTTATTTAAGAATGTATATGGATGAAACTTGGTATTGACTTCACTAAGATGAGTTCTATTGATATTTGCATAAAAAACCATTATTTTGTGTTCCTTGTTGCATCAAACCTGCATACTCATCCCCAATGTTATTCTTATAGAGAATAATTAATATTTTAAAAATCGCTTGTTTGTGAATATATTTCTTATGAATCCTGTTAAGTGTTTTAATGTGTTATGATATATATTCATTGGAAATTCGCTGAGTATGCAGGTTTGCTGCGACGGGGGTATTTTTAGCTTGTTTTGGCTCATGAACTACTTTTCCAAAATGTCGTGAACATTGCAGTCACCCAGTATACTGGTTGTAGATATTCTTTATGTTTGTGACCAAGCAGAATGTGTATACAAAATCTAATGTGGCTAAACAAAATTCCTAATTTATTTTTGTTGAAACAGGTCCATTTCATGTCAAGGTCCTATTTAAAATAATGTGTGGTTTCAGAACGTAAAGGTACATAACGTCAATTCTCAGTTACTTAAATGTAAAATACAAAGACTTCCAGTTTCAAAGTGTAAAGGTTTTATAAAACAATTTAAAAGCGGAGATGTTTCAAAACGTAATTGTACAAAACGTCAAGGTAGTATTTGTTATAACCGTAAACGCTGAATGTGATTTCACTCCAAACCAAATCTGGATCCAATCCTTTCAAACTGCTTGTAAATAAAAATGATTCACAACGTCAAGGTACAGAACGTAAAGTAGAGGCAACTTTTTTGCCTCCAAGTGGACTGAAAACGAGTGAGTTACTGACCTGGACGTTTTGAAACTAGTGGTATTTATACATCCTTTACGTTTTGTACCTTGACTTTCTGAAACAGCTAAATTAAAAATATAAAAAATAAGAACCTTGACGATTTGAAACAGCCGAATTCTAAGTTTAAATAAAAAAGGACCTTGACATTCTGTACCTGGAGGTTATGAAACGTTCCCGTTGAAACTTACATATGTCATGTGGTATTATAAGATATCCTCCATTTAAAATTTTACAAACAATTATATAAATTAGGAAGAACAACTGCATAATCTAAAAGGCAATGTATACCAAATATTATTTATTTAATTAAAAATGACTTAGTATTTGAAAAAAAAATTGCAACTCTGAGCATCCTTTAACCCTTTGAGTGCCACGCAACGATATATCGTTGTGCACGGAACATCCGAAAAATACTTCACAACGATATATCGTCGTCGGTGGTCTTACCGAAAAATACATTGCAACGATATATCGTTGTTATGGAAAATATTTCTTACGTCATTACTTTTTATTATTTCTTCACATAACTAACACTAAAATAAAGAAGATCGTACGTGCTACAAAAGCATATTATTTATATTTTATTTATTATAGTACATCGTATTGTAAAACAACGACGAATTAGCGCCACGATCGAGAAGACCGTGGCGTCTGCTACTGCGTTAGCAATATGCAACCATCTGTTACTTATCGTTGTTCCCGCTTTTCGTGAGTTTGAGGTTACTAAAGTTATTATTATTGCAAAGTTTACCAGTGTAGTAATGTTTTATTACAAACGATGACTGAACGTAATGAACGTAGTAAATCACCGATAAGTGAAAACACGATTTTCGACCATCTAAGACAAGCTGGACTCAATATTGACAGTGAAGAAAGTGGTGACTCAAATGTTGACTCTACCGATAGTGTTTCAAGTGAAGTGGATGATACTGACGAAGACCCGTCCTTCAATCCAGATCTCCCTGGGACATCTTTTGGAGGTACAGGAAGAGGTAGAGGTAGGCTTGAGTTATTACTTTCCTCCAGAACTACAACTCGGCATGATAGTTCTTCATCAGATTATGAAGAGAGTGTTGATTCACCACAACAAACTAGGTCTATGCCAGTAGTTTCAGTGACAGATTTTTATTGTAATGACGATCCTGATAGGCCTGATTCACCAATTGAAAATGAGACTGGTAATGATAACGCTGATAATATACCCGCTAGACGTGGAGGTCGTAGGCCTTTAGGACGGGGTCCCAGGACAAGGGGTGGCAGAGGTAGGGGGGGTAGGCAAAGAGCCCGAGTTCAAGTACAAAATGAGCCAGAATCAAGTGATTGGGACGAGGTCAATGACGAAAATGACCAGCCATTTCAACATCAGTTCCGTTTTCAGGAGCTTTCAGGCCCCAAACACTGCCCCCCTCAAAACAGCAAGCCTTTAGAATATTTCAAATTATTCTTTACTGCTACCTTGTTGACAACTTTTGTTACAGAAACAAACCGCTATGCTCATAAATTTATTCGGGAAAATCAATTCAGTCCAGCCAGTCGTTTGCATAGCTGGATAAATGTAACAATACAAGAGATGAAGGCATTCATTGCCATAATATTGAATATGGGAATTATTCGAAAACCGAGCATTCATAGCTACTGGGAAACAAGTTTCACCCAAGAGACTCCTTGGTTTAGAAAAATAATGACCAGAAACAGATTCCAACTTATTTTAAAATTTTTTCATTTAGTTGACACTGAAAAAATACCTGTTCGAGGACAACCTGGCTACGACCCCTGTGCCCGTTTTCAACCTATCATTGAACACGCCAACAGGCTATTCCGTCTTTATTATTACCCCACTGAAGCTTTGTCCGTGGATGAGTCTTTAGTCGGGACGAAGAAGAGAGTGGATTTGACTCAGTACATACCTAAGAAAAAGCACCATAAGTGGGGTATCAAATTATGGGTTCTCACAGACTCCCTAACAAGGTACTGTTTAGCATTTTATTGTTATAAAGGGGCGAAGAGGAACGAGGAAGATAATGCAAGAGTTACAGAGACAGGATTGGCCACGACAGTAGTTTTAAAATTACTTGAAATGGGAAATTATTTCAATAAGGGACATCACATGTACTTAGACAATTTTTTTACAACAATTTCATTAGCTCGAACGTTGTATGAAAAACTAACTTTTACAACTGGAACTTTGAGGATTGACCGAAAGGGGATTCCCAGGCAATTGTTGGGCAAGTATAAGGTTGGTAAACAAACTTACGTGAGGAAAGGGCCCGTTTTAATTATGGCACATAGAGAAAAGAAAACAAACACTAAGCAATTTTTGATTTTATCGACTAATTGTAAAGCCGGAAATGTACGTTATACAAAAAGAAGAGGTGGTAGAGTAATAATAAAAAGAAAGTCCGGAATAGCTCATCAATACAACATGGGGATGGGTGGCATCGACTCAACTGACCAGATGCTGTATGTGTACCTTGATGAAAGGCGCACCATGAAACACGCCAAGAAAGTTATATTCAATGTTTTTGCCCGAATGGTGTTAAATTCGTATATCTTGTACAAAATGAACACTACAGAAAATAGACTATCAAGAGTCAAGTATATTATTTCAATCATAGAAGAATTATCAAGAGAATGGTTGGTTTCAAAATGTGAGTGGATGGCGTTGGACAATGATAACGGCGGCGGTGATGGTCCACGACCTGCCTTAGGTCTTAGAAAACTTCCAGGGAAACAGGAAAAGCTTTGTAGAGCTTGTTCTGGTGAAAACCATCCAGAAGGAAAGAAAAGAAGGTCCCGCACAATATGTGTAAGGTGTGAAACCGGTGTTCATGCTGAGTGTTTAGTGAAACATGTTTGCCTCTAAAACTAGAGAAAAAGTTGTAAATAGTGTTTAGAGTAAGGAATCCTTCATAAAGACTAAAACTAGGCTTGAATATATTTCTACTATTGTTTTATTTTATTTAGAACAGTTTCAGGGACTTAAATTTATATAAGAGGCAAAATGCTAACTAGGTACTTGTTTGGCGATTTTTATTTTTAGACTTTTATATGAACTCATCCACTTGCAACCCAAATAGGATAACATTTCCAGGATATGTTCAGGTAAACATATACTTCATATAATAGGCCTATTTAGTCTGATTTATGAAATAATAATGTAATCAAACTTAAATCCTTGAATAAAGTTAGACTACTGTCTTGTGTACAAATATGGCGTTTTTGTTTTTTTTTACATTTATGGGAATAACTCGTCCGCCTCCGGTCCAAATTTGATGAAATTTTCAGGAAATATTTAGGGAAACATGTGTTCTATAAATCTAGTAGTTATTTGGTGAAAACCTTATATTTGAACTATGTTTATTTACCTGAAAAATTAAAAAAAAAAAAAAAAAAAATTTCCACATGTATATATGTATTAAAATTTTTTATTTTTTATTTTTTAGATATTATATATGTGCATAATATTATAGCTAAACTTAAAACCTACAAAACAAAAAAAGTTTCATAAAAATATCTTACCAAATAAAAAAGTTATTGATTTTTTTGCAAACCCTTGCAAAATGTTGATTTTGTGCCTGGCACTTTTGGGATATACCCTGTCAAAAACTCTGGCACTCTAGGGATATGACGACCGAAAAACTCTGGCACTCAAAGGGTTAACGTAACTAGTTCAACAAGAACCAATATGGCTACAAACAAGTAGGACATAATTAATCTCAATTTTATTTTTACTTTAGTAGCATTATTTGGTAATATGTATCAACACCCCACTATATCGTGAAAACTTGATGACATTGAACTACAAACAACTTCCCCCAAACTGGCTCCTCCGACATAATACTTGTTTGATTGGCAAACAACCTCTTACCCTGTTCGAAGCTCTCTTTCATGTGGGTCTGATCTTCCGGATGGAAGAACTCAAAACAGGACTTGCCGAGTAACTCGGGCGGAGTGTAGCCTAACAGCGCGATCACTCGCTGGTCCACAAACGTGAACTTTCCATCCATCGAGTGACGCGATATGAACTCTGCAACAAACGTAGGCAAATGTCAATACATTTTAATTTCATCGGCCACAAACGGTTTGGAAATATTTTCGATTGAGCTGACAGATAGGGTAACGGTTGATGTCTAGTCTAAATGCTTCAGTTTTTTGGAGGTTTTAGTTAAAAACTGAAGAATGTTTTGAAATAACAACTGACTAGATATATTGTGTACCATGTTTGTTTAGTGGTTAAAAAAATATAATCATCATCCAATTTACCCAGATTTTTCTTGTTGTGATTTTTATTTTTTTAATAGGTTGGCATCCTTTTTTTGCCTGTCCACGATTGTATGTGACGGGCACATATAGAGAGATGCATAGTCATACATCCAGCATAGTCTGTGCATAAAACATATCCAGCAAAGCAAGGGGTGAGCCATTATAGTACGAGAACTGGTAAATTTTACATGCTAGGACTGGGACTCGAACCCACGACAGGGGTAGTGTCATGGTTCCGGAAGCCGTAGCCTTGACCATTACGCCAATGACCTCAGGTAAAACACCCTAAGATGGCAAATGTGGTTTTGAGTAGTGTGATGTACAGATCTCGTCGATGTACGGTCTCTAGGAGCGTAGCTTATTAATTACTTTACACTAGAGTGGGTTTCCTCAGAATGAGACAAAAGCTTGCTAGGTTTGAATAACAGGGCAATTTATTCCTTTCTATTAGATTACCATATGATCAATGATATGACAATGCTGTTTAAATAGAATCCTCACTTTTCTCTCTCTGGTGTAGTACAATATTTTAAATAGCAAAGTAAGTCACAATTGAATCAATCAGCCCTAGTAGCATCCTGGAGGCAGTACGGTCCAGGAATCTTTCCCCCTTAATAATTTAGAAACTTGCCCTTATTATAATACTAATAATATTACAAAATAAATGTGAAAGTTTGTAAGTTTGTATATTTGTTTAGACATTTGTTGCTCAATCCCGCTCTAATCGCTGAGCAGAAATTTGGCAGAGAGGTACTTGATTGTTCTGAGTAACATATACACACATTAAAGTTGTGAAAATCCTATAAGGCTTTACCCCAAGGGGATTCAAAGTTTCCATGTATTCCTTATTCCTTATGAACAATAATTTTTGTTTGAGCTGATGAAAATACAAACAGCTGTTCTTGATTCGTAGTAGTTCCACGGGCTAACCACAGAATACACCACAGCCAACTGACATAGTTTTTATAAATCATTTGCGGGGCAAAACCTACAGGTAACATCTGATTTTACATAATTCCAGAACACCAAATTTTAATATGCAATCTACCCCTTCTCAAACGCACCCACACAACGAATCTACTATTACAACTCAAAACCCCAAATGAACTTAGTCACCCTAACGTGACAGGGCTCAACCCTACACAGTAACTGATACGACTACTCACCAACCCGGACTCTCCTGGGCCCAGTGCCCCAATGATTTAGATGCAAACAAGATACACCGCCTCCTACTGAGTGTCAAAGCACTCAGTGTACGCTTCCTACGTGGCAAGGTCTCCCTTGCCTCAACCACGGTTCAGAGACCTAACCGTTCGCTGTTGCAGCCTCCCCCACTCACCGGCATTGCTGTTGGCCCCGGTGAGGTCGCTGGTGTTGGGTGTGGAGGTGACCTGCAGCCGTCCGATGGCCACGAGACAGCAGTGCGTCCCGTCCTCCTCCTGCCGCTCCATCTGGACCCCTGCTGACATGCGGACGGTGCGAGTTAGTCACCTGTGCTGCTGCTGTATAACTTTATTCTATTTTATAACTTTCTTAGTACTTAAATTTCTTGACTCTGTAACTATTCTCCAGGAATATGTGAATAAGGAGTTTTGAAGGGGAGGGCGAGTACTGGAGATTTCGAGTACCTGTCGAGTATTTTCTAAAACTCGAAGGCCGAGCGAGTATTAGAGATTGCTCAAAAATTCGAGTCAGGTAGTTTATTACCCCCGCCGTTTACCCACGTTTACGCCGCTAACCAATATTTAACAAAATAAGTGACTGAAATAAAGAAAAATAAGTCTAACATTTATTTTTAGCTCACATGAAAGGAGACAATGACAGGTGGGTTATTTATGGATACCTGTGAGTTAAGATAAGTAAGAGAGGGGATTGATAAGCACAGGGGATATTTGGGTCAGGGTCAAAAAATCACTTTCTTGTTCAAAAGTTCTGGTTTTGATGAACTAACCCAAAATTGTTGTAGGGATATATATTTGTAATACTTATCTTTTGTTTGTTATGGTTGTTGAAAACAATGTGTATATATATATATATTTTTTTTTTTTTTCATTTTAACCATTATTCATTCATGGTAAAATTAAGGTTAAAATAAAATAAATAATAACATTACTAATTCAATAAAATGTTATGTTTATAATTAAAGTTTGATATGTAAAAAATTCTTTTCAATAACAAAAATTTAAATGTGTTTTTTTACTTTTTAAAGAACTACTCGACTTGACTCGATACTTGAGTAGTTTTTTAGTACATTATATAATTTAGAATTAACGACCGGACCACGTCATATCAGCTGTAAATGATATCGGAAAACATAATATTGGCCAAAAATTTTTGACCATGTCACTTGATATCGTCTGTAATTGAAGTCATGAAACTTAATATCAGCCAGAGATGATGACTGGGTTACCTAAAATCGTCCGTAAATGACGATGGAAAACACAACCATCCCCAAATATCAGCTGTAAATAGTGATTTTGTCACGTAATATTGATTATAAGTGATGTTCAAACAAAGTGATTTTACCAAATGACCACCAGACTGTGTTTTATAGAGCAAAAAAGATGGTAAAACCAATTTTTGTTTGACAATACACAATAAATGTGTATTGCTAACTTATATATTATTTAGAAACCATGTTTAGACTACAAAATGTGGAGCGGTATCCAAATCCCTTTATTTGAAATTACTAACAATAATATATTAGTGATAGCAAATACTCGCTCGAAAGTATTTGAAACTCGAGAATAATTGGCACTCCTCGTCTCGACTCGAACCACACATCCCTATATACTTTACACATTTACTGCAAAACCAATCTTTCGTCAAGTGCAGTAACATTCTTATAAAAAAAAAAAAAAAAAAAAAAAACGTGTTTGGAGTTTCAGAACACAGTCCCATAGAGTTTGACAACAGCAACACATACACAACAAAATCCGACCCAGCCAGTGCTGCCTCTGGCTGATGTTACCAAAACTATAACAAGCAAGTGTAAAAGGATAAGACCTGGAGAAGTGTCAGAATCAGAATCAGCGTGAGAAAATGTGAAGAAATTAAATTTCGTACAATGGCATGTGGATTTGAATGTGGTTGACAGCTTCAATGGTTTATCTAATAAATAAATAAATAAATAAAAACTACACATAATTTAATTTTACTCTACATCGCAGTTTTAATTATTAATGTCACCTGTTATGTATTCTTACATCTTTGAAAACTGGTAATGCAGGGTTATTGACAAATATTACCGGGATTTTGATTGATACTTAAAAACTCTTCCAGATATTTTAATGGTTTTTGGTTTCATGTGTAGTGGAAATTTCAGAATTGTTTACAATTCAGTAAGTTTTAGTGCAAGCTCTGTTTGTTGCTCTTCAGATATTTTAATGGTTTTTGGTTTCATGTGTAGTGGAAATTTCAGAATTGTTTACAATTCAGTAAGTTTTAGTGCAAGCTCTGTTTGTTGCTCTTCAAACTTCAAATCTGTAGTCACTCGCCACGTTATGTATCATCTGGAGTAACAATATACATGGTAGCATTGCAAACATGGATTTTGGGAATCATTGGAAATGCTCGCAAGTCTTTCCATTGCATTCCCAATTTTTCCCAAAACTTGATTTGGTACGTTTTTGAGATGTAGTTCTGTTGCCTGCTTTCGGAATATTATCGCGCTCCGCTATGGGGAGACCCTATTTCCTATTTTATTTCAACATCAGTTTTGATTTTTTGGTCACCCAGAAGTTTATATCCTCAAATTTTCATAATAATGTAAATAATAAGCTTTAAAAATAAGCTCATCACAAAGCAACAGCTTTCTCTCAAGCTATAAAGACCTACTTTGCATTCTTAAATAGAAAAACAACTATTATTTATTTAAGTTGTGTGTGAGAAATGTGTACGACCCAGCCACAGAACAGCAGAACAGAACAGGTGACAAGCTTACAACTCTCGGCAGCAGTCCTGCACAAGGCCTGTGGGACAACAGAATAGAAATACCAAACTACGATAACAATAATATCAAATCACGATAATTCAATATTATTATCACTATTTTTGTCAAAGTGTATAATTGGATACTGTAACATGTTTTGAATGGTTAAAAAATCCAGAATTAGTCCCAACATTTTAAAAGTGGGAAGTTTGTAGACAATGAAAATCAGAGTTATTCCATCATGGTTCACACTTGCATTTGGTAAATGACTTCCCTGACTTTCCCAAACCAAAAATTGCCCTGACTTGCGAATCGGAATGCACACTTTTTTACAATAGGTAATAATTTTAAAAGAATATATTTTATCGGCTTCCATCTTCCCCACAGCCGTCCAAGCTCGTCTGTTTATTTATTTTTATTTTAATGTTTACAGTTTGTTGTTGCCCAATACATTTATTGCCTTACTAGTTATGGTTCACTTCTTCTTTGCATCATAAAAACCGATTTTATCATTACATTTTTACTCATTAAATTAATTTGTCTACATCTCGTAAAACTTGGAAAGTAATGTTTATGGTATTATTTTAGCATCAAGGAAAATGTAAACCTTATAGTGTAAAAATGGGATTCAATAACAAATATTTACTTTGCTTTAGTTAAAAAATGTAGGTTTGCTTTAATTTGTTGTAAATATGTATTAGATGTAAGAAAAGACACTTGACACTATCCAATGTATACTCTGTGTACTTCCTATGAATGAAGAATTTTGAATTGAATTGATTTAGCACAACTCTAAAAGTTTTGATTTTTTCCCAGTAGTTCCTGAATTGTATAAAATACTGAAATATGATACATTTTCCCTGACTCTTGGTGTTTTTCCAACTTTCTCCCTGACTTTCCAGAAAGTGTGATCCATGATGATATAAAGTACCAAATTAAACTGTATCACAGGCCCTGTACAGAACCGCAGCCCGACTTTCTAGAGGCACACGAAGGAGGTGTGACTTACCAGAGAGCGCGTGGTTGTCGAACTGACCTGTGGGTGGCCAGTTCTTGATGTAGCCGGTGCAGTGGACGACCGCGTAGTTGTGGCCCTCGCGCGACGGCCCCAGACTGTTGCGCTGCTTCAGCCGGTTGAGGTGACCCGTCGCCATGCTGTCCGGCCCCAGGTTGCCAACCTGCGCACGACACCAGTTACCACTTGGCTATAGTACCAGGGTGTCTAACATTTAATTTTGGAACTCCAGTATATTTCAGTTATACTGGAACTCCAGTATTACGCAGAAACATTATATTTAAAAAGGAAGGGAATATTTTAATGTTATTGCGGTAATATTTTACTACGGTTCAAAAGAAGACGATTAAGTAATTATTTTGTAAACAGGCGATATAATTAATAATATAATATAATTAATCGCAGCATCCGAAGGGGGTTTTTGTACCCCAAAAATGGGTTTTTTGGTGTATTCACATGTAATTATTATTTTAATCAAATTTTCTTTACCAACATTGCATTCGGCTTAAAAAAACAAACAATTTTTGAATCTTGATCATTGCTCTACGTCAGGTGTTACTGAGATACTGAAAGTGCTAAACACACGTACGTTGTCCTATTTTATTGTTATGGAAAAAAATACAAATTTATATCTCGCTTATTTAAGAACATAAACTGACGACACTTGGTATATGGCTTCATCTGGTTGTGGTTTATTGTTTTTTGCACAAAAACAAATTTTTCGCGTAGCAACAAACCTAGGTAATCAGTTTCCATGTTATTCTTATGGAGAATAATTAAAATGTTATATATCGCTTATTTATGAATGTTAATGGATGAAACTTGGTATGTGACTTCACTTAGCTGAGTTCTATTGATATTTGCATAAAAACCTATAGGTATCTTGTGTTCCTTGTTGCAGCAAACCTGCGTAATCTTCCCCAATGTTATTCTTATAGAGAATAATCAATGTTTAAGTACCGGTATCGCTTGTTTGTATGTATTTCTTATGAATCCTGGTAAGTGGCTTAATGTGTAAATATTCATTGGAAATTCTCTGAGTATGCAGGTTTGCTGCGGCGGGGGTATTTAAATACAACTACAACTGAGGGTTACTATTGTAAATCTTGGAATATTCAAATATAAACATATATGTCATGTTGTACATTATTTTTAAACCCTGTAATGAACACATATTTTGTAGAAATAGAACTAATTTATTGTAACCGTTTTTAAAATGGCGGGTAATATTATAAAAATAGTTTACGTGTACAAAATGACTTGTAATTTGTTAACCACTGTACGTATATTTTTCCAATTTACATTTCTGACATGTACTACTTTAAACTCAGCTTTACTTGTATTTGTCATATGACAGTAGAGCACAACATTACATAACAAAAAATTTTTTTCAAGCTTACAAGCCAAAACAAAACAAGTCAACCTCACCAAGCGCTGTAAAAATCGTGTTTACTAAACCTTGCCACTTGCTTACTGCAGGTAGTGTGTAAGATTAATTTAAGATGCTAAGGTAAAAGTATTTTTTTGAAATATTCTTTGATCCAGGACTTATACGTATAGGCTCGCCTTGCGAGCCAGTTGGTTTGAGGTACAGATAGCCCAATTTCAGTTAAATCCATGCATTTTTCTCAGTATGTTATTACTGTAAACAAAACAAAAACAACTTCAATATCACCTCTGATGAAATTGATCTTTAAACGTGTACTTGTCAAGTAAGCAGACAATTGGATATAAACAAAGACACATATGAGACAGCAAAATATTGTTATTTTTTAAATCAATAATAATTTATCCTAATATTAAGCTTTAATTTTGGCATTTCTTTGAATAATACTTGCAAAATTCTATGTATTTTTAACATTTACAAGACCTAAACAACATCAGGCTAATTGAAGAAATTTCCAAACACTTGCCTATGCTTTCTCAAGAAGCGCAAAAATGAATTAGGGATTTAGTAATATTTTCTGTATGTAGAAATCATAAAGAACATTTACAATCCTTAAAATTTAGTACCGCCCATTTCCATTTTGATTAAATGTATACATGTTAAAATTAGTGTCACATAACGTATACTGCTTTATCTTAAATATAACTGTCAAATAAGAAGTAAGGAGCTAAATATATATACCTTAATTCGGCAGATGAAGCCCCTTCGTGACCCCATGCACAATCTCATTGATGCTGTAAAATAAACATATTATTAAAAATCAGAATTCACAGTCATTTAGACAGTAAATATCTAAAGTGGTATACAGCTGGGTTGGATAGCAATTGCAATTTGGTTCTACCTTCTCTGCAAAGTCATTATGGTAATGTTTTGTAGATGTGGTCTTGTCTTTTGTAAATATACATTTCCTATAACATAAGGAGGGGTTGTGTTAAACCCTTGGCTCTTTAGTCTGACTTTCCTACTTAAATTTCAGATGGAATGGATAGTTAGTAAACCTTCCTAACTCTTTTACAAGCAGACCCTGAATCCTTGAAAAATGTTGATAAAAATAATCAATTTCATAAGAATAACTTCCCAGAAATTTCAGTAATATTGATCTAAAAAGTATTTAACCCTTTGAGTGCTAAGCTTCTGAAAGGAGTAGTTGAATCCGTGATGTTTTGTTGATTTTTTTAATATATTGAACACCTGAACAGTTAAAATTAATAAAAACGTGCTTCCGCTGGACACACACAGTAAAGGATAGGTAAAAAGTAGCAAAACACCTGATCAGATGTGCAACTCACAAAGAATCCACCCATCCCGTCAGCTTGGACCCGAGCCGCCCACCGTTTGCTTAAGGTCCGTCCTCCCCTTCAACTCTGCCACAGACAGGTGAACTCTCCATGAGTTGCACATAAAACCCACCGACTGTGACGGGATTCGAACCCTCGATCCAAGTGTTACCCCCGGCCGGGAAGGTAACGCCTTAGACCGCACAGCCACTGGTCAGGCTAGCAGCTGCAGTGGATCAGTTGGTATTATAGATACTAGGCGCTGGACGAGGTAGTTCAAGTCGTGTCTACCAGGTTTCACCACATGTCAGACTCAGACTGCAGACTGAGCGCCTAGCGGTACAATCGCTTATGAAGCAGTAACAGTGTTTATTGATAACAGATTCAAAAGACGATATATCGGACCATAGCACTGAAAGGGTTAAATAATTTTAAGTAATTAACGACAAATTAAGTATTTTAGAGGGTTTCCAGTCTTCATAGGAAACTGGAGTACTGAAAGAATCCTGCTTTAATCCTAAAGAGAGGTTAATACAGCGGAGGTTCACAAATTGAACTCAATATGAACTAAAATGTTTTGAGTTAGTGGAATTTTGAGTCTTCCAAAGCTTGTTTAGTAAGGAATGAAAAATTATAAGCCAAGACAGGGTTTTAATTTTATTTATCATATATATTATTTAATATATAAATACATAGACAAAAACAATAACATTTAACTGGTACTAAATTATGATAAATTTTCCATTGTATTACAATAAGTTCACTTATCTCATTCGTAGAAGGGTAATACATGTAAAAGGTAGTCCAAACAAAGGTACTCATATATTGAATTGTACTAATTTGTTACTAAAAATACTATAATTTTAGTAAATGATATGTTCTACATGTGATTCTTTATTATGTAAGATCATGCACAAAACTGTACTCAAAAATATGTCTCAAGGTTAACCCTTCACGTTTTCCTCAGGTCTTGTAGACGTTGCAGCACTGGCCTAAAACATTTATCCTTGCGGATTCGCCACAAAAATGTGTCAGCCAAAGTGACAGATCAAGGCTTCTTGGAGGGTATAACAATTGAGTTAGCTGAACGAGACGTTAATCTCTGAGGAATCAGCTCCACAACAAGTTCTTGTTTCGCCATCCCAAATGTGTTTAAAACATCACACGTCAATGAACAATGAGTAAGGTTTTTGAACGTGATCAAACGCTTATAACGTGTAATAAAAAATTATGTAGAACACGTATTTTTTCTTGAAAGTATTTTTTTTTTTAAAAGCTAATTATAATTACCTATCTATATACCTACAAGTTCCTATTTTTGGACCACCCAGCCTAAAAGTAATCAAGAGAGCGCTCCAGTCCTCAGCTTCGACCGGCTCCTCCCAAAAGACCTTGTTAACTTTCAAATTCCGTCCTTCCTCAACAGGTTATCTGAGATCGTTGATTATGATTCATTTTATAGAACAAAAATACCTAGCGATTTCAGTGAGTAGATTTTCATAAATAAGCCTATCACAAACACAATTTTTTTTAAAATTCCAAAATGATTTTGTGATTTTTGTTACGTGTTAACTATTTATGATCAATATTCTGCTCACTGAAATCGCAAAGTATTATTTTACTCTTTAAAGTAAGCCACAAAGCAACGATATCAGATAATACGTTGAGGAGAGAACTTTCAAAGTTAACGTTGGCATTATGGGGGAAGCAGGTAGCAACGCAAAGTTTGGGGACTGGAGCGCCCTCTTCCGGGATGTCGAGTGCAGTATGCCATACTCACACTGGTGCCCCTCCTTCTTGACAGTGCCGGTCTTGAGGTCCAGTATGCGGCCGGAGTTCTGCGGCTCCTGGGTGCTCAGCTGCTCCCGCACCTTCTCAACATCCTCGGGGTGGAGGTGCTCGAAGATGCTCGACCCGAACCAGTCGCTCTGCAACATAAACCATCAATTAGGTTACCGTGGGTCATTTTGTTATAGACGTATATACAGGGTGAGTCAGACCACCTGTCCAGCATATGTAACGAGAGAAAGGTTTGGTTTTGGTCTAGTCATAAAACAAATTTATTTTCCCAATAAATCGCATATGGGCAATCTATTAAAAATATTTTAATTACAATTTATGTACAGAGTGCTCCAAAACTGAAGGTCACAGGTTCGAATCTCAAAATTTTCTTATATGACAATAGGGCAAATTGTACATAACTTTAAAGGTCTCGTCACAAGAACCATTTTGGCGAAAACGTAATTCACTTATCTTTTTCCCGTTTCAAATTTCTTGCTCGTGATAAACTCAGCTTTACTCTGGTATGCTACATGACAGGCGTTTAAAAAATCATTTGTCCGATTTACTTAAAATTTGGTAGGGATATTCCTGTCTATAATCAGATGGACAAGTTTGTTAGGCAAAACAATCAGAAAACTCTAATCCCCTTTGTTGGGATTTTAATTTTTAAAAGTTTTGAGTTGTGTAGCCTAAAAAGGGTCAGGAAAGCCCTGGATGTAAAATTAATGAATGTAAAAAGATGTTGAATAATGAGACAAACGTTTTAAGCTCTCTCTCTCTCATCAATATAGAACAATTTGTTTCCAAGTTATTAAAGAAAATGTATATTGACTAAACACAGTACGTTGCCTTATGTTTACATTAGAAAAGGCTTTTATCATTGACTATATATAGTGAATGATTTTATTCATATGTCGGTGCAGTTTTATCATCCCCAGTATCCCCATTTCTGCTTTCACAACTTTTAATCCTGACTGGCCCATCTCCTAAAATTATAATGCACAACATTGTTTTCCAATCATTGTAGATAAATAGAACCAGGAGCATCAGAACAGCCAAAAAATTAAATGTTTTCAGATTTCCATAAAAATTGGTAAAAGTCTACAGTATGTTTTAACACAGTTTTTTGGTTTTTAAAAGTTTTTTATGTGGAAATTCACTTCCTCACATTAGCGTGCTGTGTGGAAACTTGCTTTCTATGTAAGGGGTTGCTATAAATTACACAATTATTTTCTTCCGTCTGTTTTCTGAACCCACTCATATAACCATCCTACCATATAATCATTGTGCTGTTATACTTCATCATTCGGGCAACGTCTCTAACTCGCTTGAGAAAAGATGTCGTCTTCAGATGACAAATGACAAAACCTTGAATTTTGATCTTGATTTTATTTCCAAAACATTACAACCATATGTGATTAACTTTTTTATTACAACGATTTTACCGAATTCCTATTTGAAAACAATATAAAACCAGACTCAACATGATGATGACATCATGATCACATACTATAAGGAATACTATAAGGAATTGCTGACGTCAAGGTGTGTTAACCTGTTTATATTGATAAAACAATTCCGGAAGGCTTCAACATGAATAACATTTAGTAGCTATGAAAATACTTGTAAGATATCAAACGAAAAACGTAGGTCGCATGTGACGTGAGGGAGTAGCTGTCAGTAGGATAACAACAGCTTCACAACAGTACATTAGTTCATACAACTTATAGCTAATCACAAATGTTCAAGTCAATCAATATGGGGATAGGATAAATTATTTTATACTTTTTAGTTTGTTTTAAAAAGGTCGTATCTTAAAATGTTTTTTTTTATTTAATCAATTATTTATTATATAAATCCTTTGACAAAGCCTATTGTACTTAAATACTGTTTTTTTATATTGTATTGTGTATTGTATTGGAAGTTCTTGATTCTTGACTCTAGCGTAGTTTTAAGTTATTATTTTGATATCATTAGGATATAAAAATGATTCCACTTTATTCAATTACATCTCATTGTTTTGTTTGTTTGTTTTTGGCTAGGAATGTCTCCCTTTGGGATATTATGCAGCCAACAGAAAAAGGGAAAAGAAGAACAGGAAAGGTTGTAGGACGGGATCAGTCTGCCTCGCTCCAGAAAGGGAGAGAAGACCTTACCTAGCTCCCGGGCTCTATGGGTGACAGAATCCCAGGACGATTCACCCTCTAACCCGACATCCCCCTAGTCCACCAGACAGGGACCTCCATCGCACAGAGCCTCCAATCTCTCAGGGGTCGGGTGGCCCCAGGACGGTTCATCCCCCAGCCCGGCCGCCGTCAGGTAAGGGCCCTTCCTCCCAGGCTGCAAGGATGATCCGCCACTCCCTCCAAGGACTTGGACTAGACTGGGTTTCCAGGCTGGGAGTCAAGCCCCCAGAAGAGGCAAGGGGCCAAGGAAGGGAAGTTGGCCACACTGGATAGCCGAAAGACTTACCAATACTGTGACACCTTCATTTTGTTGTACCCAATGTCAACCTCTGTACTAGTATAGACCAGAACAACTTTATTCTGAGAATAGTAATTTTTCCATGCATTGTACAGTATTGGAGACCCATTACTTATCATTATGATTTGTATTGTAAAGGAATAAAAAAGTTTCTTCACTTAGCTTGATACTTATTTTCTACTCAATCTAAAAGCATCATGGCCCAAAGCCAGTTTCATTATAAAGACAAATCCAACGCACCTGTGAGTGGTTGAGGACAGGACTGACACTATCGGAGACATAGATTACGCGGCCAGTGTCGCAAGTGACTACGAACAGGAAGCCATCAGCGGCCTCCAGTATCAGGTGCTTCAGCTCCTGGTCTGTGAGGAACGAGGGTTTGTACGTCCCGTCGGTGCTGGTGTTGCCTGTACCTAGGACAAAACGACACCTTAGATGATGTACCACAACAAGACACCATCAGCGGCCTCCAGTATCAGGTGCTTCAGCTCCTGGTCTGTGAGGAACGAGGGTTTGTACGTCCCGTCGGTGCTGGTGTTGCCTGTACCTAGGACAAACACGACACCTTAGATGATGTACCACAACAAGACACCATCAGCGGCCTACAGTATCAGGTGCTTCAGCTCCTGGTCTGTGAGGAACGAGGGTTTGTACGTCCCGTCGGTGCTGGTGTTGCCTGTACCTGGGACAAACACGACATCTTAGATGATGTACCACAACAAGACACCATCAGCGGCCTCCAGTATCAGGTGCTTCAGCTCCTGGTCTGTGAGGAACGAGGGTTTGTACGTCCCGTCGGTGCTGGTGTTGCCTGTACCTAGGACAAACACGACACCTCAGATGATGTACCACAACAAGACACCATCAGCGGCCTCCAGTATCAGGTGCTTCAGCTCCTGGTCTGTGAGAAACGAGGGTTTGTACGTCCCGTCGGTGCTGGTGTTGCCTGTACCTAGGACAAACACGACACCTCAGATGGTGTACCACAACAAGACACCATCAACAGCTTCTAGAGTAAAATATGCTTTAACTTGATTGGGGGAGTGTTAACATGTTCTTAATGCTTGTAACTACACTAATTAAAAATATACCACATTTTAGCCATGTGTCACAGACTGAAACACCATAAGGGCAGGTCTTGTGTCAAGCCCACCCCCAAAACCATTCAGGAAAGATTCATCACAGAGCCTTAATTGGACAATACATATTTTTGAAGCAAAAAATAGGAACAAGTGTCTGACAAATATTTCCAGAAAGGTGCCAATGAGGTTGTGTAATGTGATAGTAAAGCTGTGTTCTACAAATATGGAAGTGGTAATTTAATAAAGAGTTTACCAATGGCATTTTACATGTTGGTGCACTAAGGAATACTAAATTTTCGTTACTAAAGTAAAACATGTGTCCAGGGAGGTGTTCATTTATTTTTGCTGTGTGTCCCTTTAGTTCCGGCAAGGAGGCACAAACTGTCAAAAAGACCAAGGCATTGTTTTTTTATAACTACTCTATACTTTTTAGCGAATTTCTCCTAAAGGGAAGAAGCTATTACCGTGGTCGGCATGGTAAGACCCACGCCCGGGACCATGATAACTTTTCGTTTTGAGGTCCCCAGACCCCAAAAATACCATTCGTTTGAAACTGTATATATATACGTGGGTGCGCTAACTCTCGTAAAAAAGGTTCGATTTTGATGAAATTTGGTACAAAAGTGTAAAGCAACATTTACGACTTTAAGTTCGAAAACCAGACAGATCGGCCCATCCGAAATGGTATTTTGGGGTGGTTTTGAACCCCGAAATTAGGGTTTTTAAAATTTATACATGTAATATTTTAAAAAGTCACATTGCAGTTGTCACCAATGGATTCAGCTTTAAAAAACACACAATTTGGTGTTTTGATTATTTCTCTATGTCAATTGGTTACAAAACAATTTAAAGACAATACATGTAGTTTGAAATGGAAAATTTACACAAATAAGAGAAAAGCTGATAAATGTTACATTATTGATCCTACTATACGATTTTAAACCAATGTCAATCAAACCTCAGAAATACATAAAGAAAACTAAATATTAAAAGTTTGAATATTACAATGAAAAGTATAACATCAAAAACGTTGAGATTATTGGTGTTCCAATTGGTGCAAGAGGAACAATTCGAAGTTTTGTTCAAGAAATGTAGAAAAGTTTTGAATTTAGATATCAACATTTTGACATTAGTTGCTCAGATTACAGTGGAAAACTTGAATTAGTATGCTACAAAAATCATTTATACAACCAAATTTAAATAACAACATTTGTTTACAAGTAGTATTCTTTGTCTTAAAGTAATTCACATTGGTGAAAATATGTTAATTTTGAAATAAATTAGGCTATCTGTATATGTGGAAGTGACGCGAAAAGCACATCCGCACAGCTGATAACACCCGTGATAACGACTTTGGCAGTTAGTTACTGACTGGGGCGCGATCACGTCTTAATGGCTCAACTTGATAATACCCCATGATTAGCCGTGAGCCAGGAGATAAGGATAAGTTTTGGTAATGTATGGATCAGGTTCATAAATGGTAATTCCAATTGGAGCTAAGTTTAGAGGTGGATGTGTGCTGTAAGACAATGCCATGCTGAACGGTTAGATAGATGTCGCTTGAATGTTGTTGAGAACTGTCCAATTGTTTGAACAAAATTATTTTTTAACAATACTCAACATTAGTTCGATGAAGTTTGTATTTTCTTGACCCGCTTCTTTAAAGTTACTGTACTTTGGATTTGGTTTAAAATTGTAATTTGGGAAGAAAACATTCTACGCTTCTCTGAAGAGACCGAATCAGGTAGAATCACAGAACACGTTCGCATCCCTCCGTTAAAACTCTTTCAGAGGGTTCAATGCATAGTTGAGGTTAATAGTTTCAAATTCTGTGGTTAAAAGAGTATTTCATTTTTTCAAAGGATTTTTTTTACTGACTGCCAACAAACAACAAAAATACAAAATGTATTGCAACAGAATATTTTATATTTATGACAAATGTTAAACTATTATGTAAAAAACACCATTAATTTATATTTCACCTACAAACTGAGGTTATCTATACAAATAATGCAATACAACTTTTTTACATTATAATAATATTTTTTATTATAAAAATAGGCAGAGTACTTTCAAGTTATAATAGAAAAAACTTTAATTTGACAATTATAATGTATTTTTTCCGTTTCACCCGGCTACTATAAACAATTCTTCCAAAATGCATTAGTTTCTCCCTTTGACAAAACGGTCCCACTTACAGTCTTACAGCCACCAAAGCTCACTGAGAAATCCTCACAGAATTCAGTCACAGTTAATTAAAAACGCAATAATTTTTAACAACCCGACGAAGCGTCCATCGCATTTTTACAGCCCGCGGGACGTAGATTGCGTTTACGGCCGCGCCTAAATTACATTTCAACTTAAAATGTAATTTGTATACGTCAACGTCGAGGCGGTGAGGGTAATGAGGGGGTGGGGGTTGAGGCAGAGGGTTGAACCGTGGGAGGGGGTTGTTTTTAATTTGCCCGACAATAAACTCGCCTCTCGTTTTCTCGATTGCAAGACTCGCTCGCGAAATAATAATTGGAAAATAAAAAGCGCGCGACGTTAGTTGGAGAGGTCGAAGGTCGCAGACAATGGAAGGGGACGTGACTAATTACAGAGCCGCAACTAGCGCGAGGCCCGGGGCTGCGGCAGATGCGACCGCTGCACCCTGGCACCCTGCACTCGCGGCTCTTGCGGGAAACGCAACGGTTGGGCTTGAAAAACAACTTTGAGGTCGGCGTTGCTCTTCAGAACGAAGGTCTGTAGAGAGGCATACTTCGTTCTCCACGTCTGTTCAGTGCAGACGGTGTTCTAGGTAACCCAATGAGCTCTAATCAGGAGTCACTGCTCTTGGTTTAAAAACGTGCCGTTATGAAAGCCAATTTTTGCTCAATTGTTGCCAGTACTTCTGGTTGGACGGTATCTAAAATTACAACTGGTTAAAAAATAACAACGCGATATTGGACCGTGATCTGATAACAATTCAATTAATCACTTGAAAACAACACAATAAGCCGTCGTTGTAGTCGTATGTTGCCGTACCCAGGGCCAGGTTATAGGGCTCTGCACCGTACCACCACAATAGAACAAAATACCATATAGGCGGCCATCTTGACGGCACGCTTTGAAGGTTTGTGAAAATAGTGACTCAATTATTACATTTTATCTCATTGGGGAGAAGTAGAAAAATGGCAGAGACGATAAATAAGGCTGAGGAAAAACCAACGACAACCAGCTGGTGTGACTTTTGCACAAAACATATCTTATCTGAAGGAACCCCCCTCGGCTCCTTTTGTATTAACCTCTAAAATATATTTCTCTATTTAACTATTACGTTTCCCATGAAAACCTGTAAAAATTTTAAGTGAAATTTACATACTTTTTAAAACTCGTTAATGTTTATAACTGCAAAACTAAACCATGTGAGAAAACTGACACTCATTAATCACTTAAAATGTGTTCCCTTGCACATAAACCCTACAACAATGCCCTGCAGCGGGCGAGGGGGGGCGTGTGGTTAGTTAAGTTGACCGCACGGCCGTGAGTGCGACAGGTGCGGTCATGATCCCTTACCGCAGCTTTCTAAACACCATAGAATTCTATTGCACTACTACGTACTACGCTGTAATACTATTATTACGTACTATGCCATACACTTTCTGGTTTTACACAAGATTTCTCAATCTATTGTAACTATACACATTTTGAATATATGTACAAGAAAACGTATTAAAGAGTAAATGGGAAAGCTCGTAATGGTTAAAAGTTTGGCTTATTTTAATTTCGGTTATTTTAACAATATACTCTTTGAACATTTATGAAATTCTGAGGTGTGAATACAATATTACAAAACAAAAACACTGGAAATAAAACGTAATTTCACTACTCACACAGTGTAGGTTTAAAGGCGGAATATCACAGGGAATATTTGTAATAAATACAAACTATTTTCCTTAACAAAACAAAAAATAATATTTAGTCGAACGCCACTCAAACTAGGGAACGGAGAAGAAAAACTACTTAGGAAATAAATACAATTTTTATAAAATCCCTCTACAAGAAATACCCCCGTCGCAGCAAACCTGCAAACTAAGCGAATTTCCAATGAATATATATATATATATATATATATATATATGTGTTCTCACTACCACATAAATCCATTTACCAAGTTTCATAAAAATACATTAATAAATAAGTGAAATATAGCAATTTATTAATTCTCCATAAGAATAACTTTAGGGCTGAGTATGCAGGTTACAAAAAAATATAAGAAATGTGTTTTGATGCAATTATCAATAGAACCATAGATTAAGCATACTCCTTAGGAGTATGCTTAATCTATGATAGAACTCAACCAAGAGAAGCTAAGAACCAAGTTGTAATCATTTATGTTCATAATAAGGGAGAATAAAACTTTACATATTGTCCATAAGAATAACATTAGGACTGAGTATGCAGGTTTGCTGCTATGGGGACAATCAACAAAAAATAATTTGTTTGTGCAAATACCACAATACCAATACTAGTTGAAGGGGCAAATACCAAGTTTCGTCAATATACATTCATAAATAATCGAGATTTCAAATGTTATTTATTCTCCATAAGGATAACATTGGACAACGTACTGAGTTTAGCACTTTGAATATCACTGCAACGGTTGGACGTAGAATAACAATTTAAACACCAAAATGATCGTTTTGTGGAGCTAAACTGATTGATAAAAGCAAATGAGAAGTTTACATTAAAATTAATTGAGGAAAATCAAAAAACCTTTTTCCCATTAGCTTAACATGGGAGATTTTATGAGCAGGTTTTTTTTGGATTTTCCCCGCACCACTTAACCTAGGTTAATAATTTAAAATACTATATTTTTCGTTTTTTTAAGCTCTATACCATGGTCCAAACCAAAAATAAGTTTTTTAAAGATTTTAGGGTGAAAAATGCAAAAAACTGATTTTTGGAAAATTTAAAACACCAATAAGCCTCCCTTTTCCCATAGTCCGATTTTTCTGGTTTTCGAACTTAAAGTCATAAATGTCACTTTACACATTTGAGCCAAATTTCATCGAAATTGGACGTTTTTTACTCAAGTTATCGCATTCACGGACACATATTATATGGATATATATATACATGTAAATAAATTTGAACGAATAGTGTTTTTGTCATCTGGGGACCTTAAAACAAAAAGTTATCATGGTCTCGGGCTTAAGTCTTACCATGAGACCTACGGAAATAGCTTCTTCCCCATAGGGGAAATTAGCTAAAAATGTTTCAATTTAATTGTTACGCAGCTTACCGGGTTCACAATTTGTACACACTACTGGTGTACGGATCTTTTATATCAATGAATTGAAAACCAGGAATATTTCAATTTCAACGCGGCAGTCCCTCTGCGGGTGACCACGTTTGATGCGAGGCACACAGTCGGCCCGAGGGACCAAATTCAATCCGACACCTCCAACCGCACAATCACAGACACAAGACACCCGCCACTTTGCTCTCCCACAATCTCTCTCACTGTCTCTCCCTAGGCTCCTTGTTTCATCTTTGATGTTCAACCCCTCCCCTTCAAAAGGAATTGGGAATTTCGAGGCGTCTTTGGAAATCTGGCCAATAGGAGAATTGATTAAGTAGTCTAGAAGAAATTGTTGACATATTTTCGAATAAATACGCAAACAATTCAAAAATATGAAAAACTGAACACTATATTTTTGAATAAAACTGTAAATATAACAGAGCGACAATTTAATACGAACTTCTTTACTATTGAAAATTGAACCAAAAATTGTAATATGATTGGATGAGAATAGGTTAAACTATAAGGCTTGCAATATTATTTTGTTATGATTTTGTAATTACTGTAGTTCAATTCAAAATTATATGTCAACAAAACACACACATAACATTGTTATTGTTATTAGCTTTAAAATAAGCCCTAGTTGCGTCAGCGTCTTACACGGTGATTGTGAGTGATTAAAACACATTGTGATTGAAACACAACAGAGTTTACATCCGTCACCAAAACTCTACCTTGACACGGAGACTTTCCAGCCTCACGTCGAAGAGAGTCGCAACTAAACCAAAGCGATAAAACAAGTTAAGTACTCCAAGATCGGACTCGTGGGGCGCGTCGTCCCTTTACGACCCCGGGCGGCTCCTGTAGGGCCAAACGTGTCGACCGCTGGTGAATGATTGATACGGCGACGACGCGATTCCGTGGCAGAGGACGGAGGAGGACCGGTGGCGACTACGGCAACACAACCGACAGTGCAATTCAGTTGCGAGTACAGATCTCAGAAATCAGATCTTTATAGTCATTCGACTTTTACAAGCATTGACAAACGTCATTTACAAAAAAATGTGACATAGAAAATATAACGAATTCATAGCACAATGTTCAATTAAAAACAATAATTACTTCTTGTCAATAAAATACTCAGACACACTGTAGTATTCCTTAGCCTCCTCCTAAACTTGCCCACATCAGTTACTGCCATGAGATCGGATGGGAGGGAATTGTATAATTTAATATCTGCATACAAAGTATGGTTTTTGAAAAAGGTAGTGTTGTGACGGGGAATTGCCAGGGATCCAGCATTACGAAAATGAAACCTAGAAATGTAGCCCATCTGAAAAAAGTGTTTGTTTTTAACCAAAAGTGAAAGTTTCAAAAATATAAATACACAGGGAAAAGTCAGTAAGTTATTTTCAGAAAAACACCTCTGCACGATCCAAGCCTTGCCATTCCAAAAATCAGTCGTATTGCTTTCTTTTGTAACCGAAACAGTTTCTTTGTACGAGTTGATTCGGCACCCAAATTGGAATGCCATACCTGATGTGTGGATACAACAAGAAAAATAAGCAGTTAGAAGAACCCTAGTATCAGTGAACCGAGCAAGTCTTCGAAGAGTAAATATACCACTATTCATCCTACCGGAGACCTTGTTAATGTGTTTGAAATAATCAAGTCGATAATCTATGGCAAGTCCTAAAAAATCATTTTTTCGCGTGCTTCTATTTCAAAATCTCCTACAATAACATTTGAACCAAACATTATTAAGGTACATCGATTACTTTGTCCACCCGATCACCTTACCCACTAAAAATCCCGATTAATAAGTGATTTGTCCATGTTACGGCTACTTCATATCGACTACTCCAACAAGCTAATTTAAGATCTTATGTCACTTTCAGAAACAATTAGAAGATCATATTTAACGGTATATAGCTTTACGGTTTATATTTTATAATTTTGTTGTATGATTAAACAGCACTGACACTTGATTTCGAGGGTACTGAGCGATGGTCTTGGTACTATGTTGGTCGATTTGCCTTCATCATAATAGCTGATGTCTCCGCACGGGCATCCAGCAGGAATAGAGCCAAATGATTTAAAAGCTTATTTGCATTATACTCAGCAGACTAAATAAGTAAAATACAACTCCATACGATTATCATTGGAATTTTGAAAGCTTAAGGGGCGAAACTCTAAAGGTGGAGGTTTTTCAAAACCCAAAAAGGCACATCTAGAGAGTAAGAGGTATTCATTAATGTACACTAAATAATAGTTTTAGAGGTTGAAAATCACCGAAAAAATCAAGAAATTCTAATAGTATAGAATGTAGCCAAATGACACAAACAGTAGCTGAATTTCACCACTTCACCAGTGTGTAATGGTTTGTTTATGAACTGCTAATGTGAGAAATAAAGGCGAGCGGTCAATCCACTGTAGAATGAAATCCAGCTTGTTAACGTTAGAGAATTTGAAACACACGCACAAATATCAAAGTTAAACATTGCTAGGAAAAACAGAATATTCACTAGCAATATAAGAAGTCCAGTATCCACCCTTAACGTCTATTAAATATTTCCCCAAAGGCGGATTCCCCCTCACTCGCGACGACCACACCGCTCGTTGTTCGGTGCGGAGTTCTGATTGATAAGCGCAGTCACCCCGGCCGTGCCCCAACCCAAAACACTGCAATGTTGTTGCGCGCCAATCACGCTACACCACGCTAAACTGCGCGAGACAATGTGTTGCGCGACTAACAAGCCGATCGGGACATCAGTAAGCGAGGCTGAACAGTAGCGAGGGATCTTCGAGCAGTTGGAATGACGATAAGCCAAAAGCGACTTACCTCAGATTTGGGACTCTTTACTCTCTTGAAGACACCGAGTGCATGGCATCACGTTTTTGGCACAACTAATTTTTCAGTTCAATAATCGACTGCTCTTATAAAAAACGATTTGTGTTTAGCGCACTTCCTTGTCATACATCAGCACTTCAACACCATTTACTTGGAAAACCGAATGCTACCTCGGATTCGACAACTAACAAATTCAATGTAGGACAAAATCGATTTTTGAGCCGAACGTTCTTTAATGTCAAACGGGAAATTCTGAATTATCAATAGTTCTGTTCTTCGGTTGTAATCAGTATTTTGATCTGTATTTTTCAACACACTGTATGGAAAACAGCTGTTTTTAACATCAGCTGCGACTGCAGAAAATAACGTTTTCATCACACTGTACGGAAAAGAGCTGTTTTCAACATCAGCTGCGAGTGCAGAAAATAACGTTTTCCCGTTCTAGAGTGGGAAAATCAGCTGTTGATTTTCCACACTAGTATTTAGTTATGATTCCTGACCGAAGTAGCGCTAGTAGCGCTTAGAGTATATTTATCATAAATCAGCTGTTCTCAATAACTTAATCAGCTGTGTAAACAGTATCACTGTTTTCATTGTACTGCGGTACTCAATTGATCACCTACAAATTATTCCTTAAACTTATATTATTTAATTCATTATTATTATTAATTAACCACAGTGTGATGAAAAATATCGTTCATAACTCGAGTAGAAAGTGTTATTCCGAGTTTACTCGGCTCGGCTAAAGCCTCGCGCGTAACCTCGATCTCGGCCCGGAAACAGCCACGTTCCACTCTTGTTATGAAATATACTATTTCATGTTTTCAATATGGTTTCTGTGTGGCTTTTGGGGACAGTAACCCTTCAAAATCAAACGTTTGAAAAAACAGTCTGTCAAGGAATTGTAAACAGGATTAGAACTGAAATCAGAAGTCGGGCCATTGGTTTGGTCTCTAGGTACCTGTACACGTCCAGACAAACAAACAAACCTCACCTCACCTCTAAAACAATATGTTGGGGTTCGTGAAGCTATTTTTATAAAAGGTAAGAGAGCTCGCTTGACGTTTTCAAATGTGCTGCCGACTTGACACAACTGCAGAAAATCAAAGGTCGCCAGGCTCTCCCTGACTTGAAGGTTTGGTGGTTGACAATTTGACCTGAAGGAATAACTGAGGGGGCAACACGCTCTGGAAGTAGCCCTTCACCTACATTAAATTTGAGCATTTTGAAAACGTGCATCTAGGCAACAATTACTCCAGTGGACATTCTAGGGTTAAGACTTTTTAGCGAATTTCCCCAATAGGGAAGAAGCTATTACCGTAGGTCTCATGGTAAGACTTAAGCCCGAGACCATGATAACTTTTTGTTTTGAGGTCCCCAGATGTCCAAAACACTATTCGTTCAAATTTATATATATATCTATATATATATATATATATATATATATATATATATGTGTGTGTGTCCGTGAATGCGATAACTTGAGTAAAAAACGTCCGATTTCGATGAAATTTGGCTCAAATGTGTAAACTGACATTTATGACTAAGTTCGAAAACCAGAAAAATCGGACTATGGGAAGGGGGGTTTATGGGGGTTTTAAATTTTCCAAAAATCAGTTTTTTGCATTTTTTTTACCCTAAAATTTTTAAAACACTTAATTTAGGTTTAGACCATGTTATAGAGCTTAAAAAAACAAATAATATGGTATTTTGAATTATTAACCTAGGTTAAGTGGTTGCGGAAAAAATCCAAAAAACATGCTCATAAAATCTCCCATGTTAATCTTATGGGAAAAAGGTTTTTGGCTTTTCCTCAGTTAATTTTACTTTAAACTTCACATTTTCTTTTACCAATCACTTCAGCTCCACAAAACAATCATTTAGGTGTTTAAATTGTGATTCTACGTCAAACCGTTGCAGAGATATTCAAAGTGCTAAACACAGTACGTTGTCCAATGTTATCCTTATGGAGAATAAATAAAATTTGATATCTTGATTATTTATGAATGTATATTGATGAAATTTGGTATGTGGCTTCATGTTGTACTGGTATATTGATAATTGCACAAAAAATAAATGTTTTGTTGACTGTCCCCGTAGCAGCTAACCTGCATACTCAGCCCTAATGTTATTCTTATGGAGAATAAGTAAAGTTTTATATCTCCCTTAATTATGAACATAAATTAATAAAACATGGTAAGTAGCTTCACCTGGTTCAGTTATATTGATAATTGCATAAAAACTCATTTCTTATCTTCCTCGTTGCAGCAAACCTGCGTACTCAGTCCTAATGCTATTCTTATGGGGAATAAATAAAATGTAATAAATCACTTATTTATGAATGTATTTTTGTCAAACTTGGTGAGTGGCTTTATGTACTAGTGAGAAACATATCAATGCATTGGAAATTCGCTGAGTACGCAGGTTTGCTGCGACGGGGGTATTTTAAAGTCTTACAAGCCCGTTGGCACCAAAATTGTCTTTTCGCGTATACGGTAACACATTAACTACACGGTCAACATAAATTCTAGAAAATTGTGAATAATGTAAATCAAAACCCGTGAAATCGTGGGCACTTATACTCACAGCGCTTTTGAGCCTATTTTCCTTGATACAATGCGGTAACATGGAAAGAGTGAGTTGATATGCAAATTAATGTTAATCCCACAATTATATGCGAATGCTAAAACCACCAGGTGGTGTTTATACCGGAGTTAAATTTATAAAATCCATTTGCATTTTGAATCGTGTAATCTGATGAAGTAAATTGCTACGAAGTAAATTTGTCGAGCGTGGTTAGTAGTTTTGCTGATGTGATTTAATTCTCTATATCGATTTGCCACACAAATTTGATGTGCCATCCGGCACTAAATTACTAGTCGGCAGTGTTGTAAGTTACGGTCGTATAAAGAAACGGAATCATTTCACGAAGTAGGAGACTTAGGCGTACTAATAGTTGGGCTATTTTTTTTAGCGAATTTCCCCTATGGGGAAGAAGCTATTACCGTAGTCGGCATTGTAATTAAGACCTAGGCCCGGGATCATGATAACTTTTCGTTTTGAGGTCCCCAGAAGCCAAAAACACCATTCGTTAAAAACTGTATATATATATATATATATATATATATATATATATATATATATATGTCCGTGGCTGCGATAACTCTCACAAAAATGGTCCGATTTTAATGAAATTTGGTACAAACATGTAAATCAACATTTATGACTAAGTTCGAGAACCAGCCAGATCGCTCTATCCAAAGGGGTATTTGGGGGTGGGGAGGTTTGTACCCCAAAAATGGGGTTTTGAGTTTTTTAAATGTAATATTTCAGTAAATCAAATTTTACTTTTCACCATTGGATGCGGCTTAAAAATACGAACAATTTGATGTTTTTATCATTTCTCTACGTCAATTGGTTACAGAGACATTGAAAGTGCTGAGCACATTACGTTGTCCAATGTTATTCTTATGGAGGATAAGAAAAATTGTATATCTTGCTTATTTATCAACTTATCCTGACAAAACTTGGTAAACTGCTTTATATTGTTGTGGTCTATTGATATTTGCACAAAACACAATTTTTTTGCCGATAGTTCCCGTAGCAGCAAACCTGCGTACTCTGCCCCCATGTTATTCTTATGAGAATAAGAAAAATTTTATCTCCCTTAATTATGAACATAAATTAATAAGACTTGGTATGTAGCTTTACCTAGTTGATTTATATTCTGATATTGATATTGGTATAAAAACCCATTATTGTGTTTCTTGTTTCAGCAAACCTGCATACTCAGCCGCCATGTTATTCTTATGGAGAAAAATCAAAAATGTGATAAATAGTTTATTTATGAATGTATATTGATGAAACTTGGTATGTGGCTTTATGTGGCATTAAGATACATGTATATGCATTGGAAATTAGCTGAGTACGCAGGTCTGCTGCTACGTTTTTTTAATCCTATTTGAGGATCTTAAGGCAAACAATACTATCACGACAGCAAAAGACACATTATAGTAGGCTAGTAAACACTTGCCAATGAATGTTCGTTAGGGGCGTTCGTGTCGGGAGGAGCAAAGGTCATATCGCCAAAAATGCATTCAATGACGACAGTTAATACAAATATCCTTACACAAACTAAACATAAACCCCTTGTCCCTTACAGTATTCACAGTTTCCAAATTACAACACTAAGACAACATTCACACTGACCAAAATTGCGAAAATGATGTACAACAGTTGCGTGGTAAACAATCCTGGAAGTGGTCCTCGGTCTCGCCTCAGCATCCGCCGTGTACTAGTGTGTTGTCTCGTTTGTGCGTTTGATTTGTTGTGTTGACTTGTGTGTTTACTGTAGTTTTATTTTGTTTTGACTGCTTATACAGTTTTCTAAATATTATCTAGATATTTTTGTCTAATACATAAACCCCCCACAAATTCAATTAATTAACAATAACAAGGGGCGTTACAGTTACCTGCGTCTACCTGTGTCTCCCATAAAAACAAGGTATACATTAACTTTCAAATTCCGTCCCTCCTCAAGAGATTATCCAAAAAATTATCGATTTATGGCTTATTTTAGCCAAAATATACTTTCAGTGAGAGGAATTATGATACCAAAAATACTAATATATTTTGATTTTACAATTTTACTGAATGATTTTTACTAGCGATCGGAAAAAACCCAGAGGTCGAATTCGACTAAAAAAATAATAATTCAAAGTGAACCCAAAGCGGCTCATACTAACAAGGTGTTTTCGTGAATGTTTCACCACATCCTGCGTGAGCAGTTAAACAAAGACATTTGAACCAGTGCCATTATGCTGAACTTCACGAATAACCTCTGCTGTTTACAATCAATCAGTGAACTGTCAAAGTAATAATACTGTAGTACTGTATAAGTAAATAACTTGTCGTTTCCTGAGAACTGTGACTAAAACCATTGAGTGAAGATTACATATACAGATTAAAGAGGCAAATGAGCTATACAAATTTGCTAATCAGTTGGGGGAAGTGGTGGAATATTACTCCAAGTAGAATAAACAAACTGAATGACCATCTCCGAGCAAAGCTCGGCCCAAGATACTATAAGTGTACAGTAACATGTTGTTTACTGAGAGCAGTGACTAAAAACATTGTGTGAGGATTAAAAATATAGAGTGGTCATATATAAAATTAATCAAAGGATCACTGAGCTATAAATAACCACTGGAGTGACCTTAAACGTGCATCAGTAGGGGGAAGTGGTGAAATATTACTCCAAGTCCTATGAACAAACTGTCCGACCTTCCCGAGCAAAGCTCGGTCCTCAAGTATAAAAAATGTTAAAAACTAATATGAAAAAATAAAAAATAACATTATGGGTGTAAGTGGTGAAATATGTTTCAAAGAAGTCGTAAAATCAAACTGTATGACCTTCCCCGAGCAAAGCTCGGCCCCAGGTACATTGTACTATGCTACTAGTCTGACTCACCCCTGAGCGCCTTCATGTGCGCCACGGCCATGCGCAGGATCGTGAGCTTGTCCGGCTTCCTCGCCAGCGCGCTGCACGTGGGCACCATGTCCGACAGCTCCGTGATGTAGGCCGTCATCTTGTTGCGCCGTCGCCGCTCGATCTCGCAGTGGTTCTCCCTACTGTTGTTTCAAACAGACAAGAACCTCCAGGTAGTTATAAGGCGACAACAACTGGACAGCTTATGAGCTAAGGTGGGCAGCAGGGTTGGGAACAAATTAACTTAGAATATGCGGCTATAAAACTAGCAGTTTGGATGAGGTTTAGATAACAAGAGAAAAAGAAACTAACCGAGTTATATTCACATTTTAAGGGAAGTTTATTTGAGGGTTACTTCCATCCCATTAGCTGAATTATTATGCAATTCTTTATTAACGAAGGAACCTGTTCAAAATTGTGCTACAATCTAGTTTAATAAAGTTTAACTCATCACTTGTCAACAGAATTAGAAGTCTTAAACATCCCATTCCTGTATTAACTAACTCAGCTCTGCCAAGGAATGTTCCTTAAAACTCACTCAATAAATACATTTTTGTAAATAAATATATGTTCTTGCCGCGCGGGCAATTCGGGCATACGGCATTGAAAAATAAAACCCATGTATTAAACTGTGACACAAATACTGTTCTTCTTTTACTTAGTAACATTTTTAATCAGATCGAGCTCCAAAACACAACTATAATGATTTTCGGGTAAAAAAATACATACTAAACTATTTGATCTCATTCGTTACGGGAATATAGTAATAATCAAAATGTAGTTACATTATTTAATCCACAAGCTCATCCAAACTGCTAATACTAAAGCAAATACATAAGTGTTTATAATCAAACCGCAAACGAGAACGTAAACACACTCTATCAATTAAAAAATAAACTCATCTCACAATCCCTGTGTAAAGGTACAAATATAGTAAACATATACACAAAAACAAAGGTACATTATACAGTGATCATTCAACAGGATTAAATAGGGATGTCTGATCGTGCTCTTCACGCAAATCCAAATATCCAACCTCACGCGGGTTTTACACACAACGTTGTTTTTATAACAACCCGTCCCCCACGTTACTTTAACACGGAGTTGAAATTTCGGAAACTTCATCAGCGGTTTAACATTTTCCTCCTATATTTTAAGAAGCAAAAAATGAAAGTATTTTAAGTCCACATAAATTTCAGCTGTCGTTCTAGCATGCATTGGGAACGAAACACGAGAATCGGTGGTTCGGAAATATTTTATCAAATAACAACGGCCGCCAAAGATGTGTGGTAGGATTGAACTGTTGTGTTTGAGTTTCCGGACTTGTTTGTGCGTGAGAATCGATTAGCGAGCCGCAATAAACTGTCGCCGTGAGTGGAGGCGAGACGACCACGGATACAGACATACACTGGCTAACTGGCCTACAGTGTTGTGATATGAGAGCAGTGTGAGTGCCTACCGGGGGACGTGGTGCAGAAGAGTATTGTGGCCGACATCGACAACTGGTCCATCACTAAGATATATCTCTCGCAACAATAACTAACGCGACTCCATACACTGCAATAACAACCTGATAACCGCATGCTTTAACAATCGCTGACTCTTACGCGGTTTGGACTTCATTGGGATATTAAAAGGTCAAATCAAAACTCACAGTCATGGAGTTAGAAAATCCAGCTGCTCGATTCGAGCAGATATTGTGCTGTTAGTTTAACATTGTGATGTCATTCCAGAATTTAGTTCCAAGAGCTAATCTAGCGTCTGTGCTGTATTTTTTTACCTCCAACAGCTGTCAAATGCTCATTTTCAATGACTACGGTTCTTCCATAAGATTGAAATTGCAAATTTGAAGGACTGTGGGGCGTAGCCCTGAGGGCCGATGTCAATTCTAATGATTTTCTAAACACAACTTACGAGACCTTTCAATAGATACTAATCATAAAAATCGGTCCAGTTGTTCCTCAAGAGTGGCAACAAATATGCTTGTGTATTGAGTATTCGGACATGTTCACGTTACTTGCAAAAGCAAACTATGATATTTTATCCGATTTATTGTCTTTTATCTGTGACAAAACATATTGCTATTCACTTCAGCGATTTAATCTGCGAGTGCGACTTTTAAGTGGTCTGTTTTTGTTAAATGCATCGTTCCAATTAAGACGGGGCAGTTATTCTATAAAACATATTTAGGTCGGCATTAGAAACGGACTACCTTAGCAGGGGTTCCTCACCCTCTTTAGCTTTGTACAAGTATTTGATTGGAAATAAAAATTTCGTTTCAACTTAAACTTAACAAGTTTATTCAATAGGCCTACACCCTCTCTCTTATTTCTTGACATTAGGGAGCCAAGATTTAGAAATTAAGCTGGCAGAGGCTCACTTTATAGGAAGGAAAGATTTTTCCGAATTGTCAAAATCCTAATGTCCGAAACTTTTTTTTATTTATTATAAGCTAGTCTTATTTGTAGCGTATCTATCATTAACTACGTATCTTATTCTGAAAAAATAACTACCACTGTTTTATCACACGGTTTCAACACAGTTTTGCTTACAGTTTGCCTTGTAAATGCCAAAAACAAAATGGGAGACAGCTTTTGGTCACTTTCTCCATATTCGAACGAAAGTGCGGTTTCCTCGGTTTACTTAAACGGTCTGATGTGGATTTTTCATGGATTATTTTAAGAAAAAATATGCTTTGCTTAAGTATCAACACAGTTTACGTCTCTCTATACTCTAAGGGCTCTAGAGTATCCTCTATAGGGACTCTATACTCTATTCGAACTTGGGTGAAATAATTCAGAAATAACGCCACCTTCCCATTAAGGCCTACTGCTTAGTCGCACGTCAATATTTCTGGTACAATAAATAACTGTGTTTTCACTACCGAGGTTAACCATTACAAATATTTACACAACAGCAAGGTCCGCCGACGACATATAAATCAACAAAAGCCAAGATTTAATAACATGGACAATACGACAGCTAAGTTAGCTTATCTTACCCAAAACAAGGCACGAATCAGGGATCGCCAATTATAAACATTTCTCAGTTATTAAATTATTCCGAGTTGTCCACAGCTCATAGCAGGATTTTCTAATCAACATTTTTAATTATGGTAGTTTTGACTTTAAGCTTATGCTCGTTTTGACTTTTCTTGAAGCTTTCATAGCTTCTGAAGATGAAATAACCGCGTTTTCCCTAAAACACACGCTAAAAAATAAACTTCACATAAATTATAATATAAACAAAAACTCTATGCCTCAGTTATAAATAGAATTGCAAAATATCAACTATTATTAACTCACTGACTTGTTTGATCCTTCCCAGTGAGAAATCGTTTTAGAATCTTGCAACGATGTCAAAAATATTTACCACATAACAGAGCCTAATTCTATTATGAGCTCGCAGATAGATAGATACTTCCCGAATCAAACTAATATCCGTGACAACCTCTAATTTTCCTAGAAATAGATGTTAAATCACCATACAGCGACGAGCAAAAGGATAAAACACAATTCCTCAAAATCGAACCAGAGGAGGAATTTTAAGTTATACATTAACGAAATAGGTAACAAATCAAATAAAAGCCGGAAGTTGTAATCCACTACGATTACTTATAATAAGGTGATATCCAGGGCCTAGCACACGCTTACGTCAGGTCGAGGCCGCGTCACACCGCCTCATGTAATGTGTTACGTCACAGAAATACGGGGAACTCTGCTGATACTATCTGCTATGAATATTGCATATATGTTTTAATTACAAGGTAGCTTTCATTTCTCGAAAATCGACAAACGTGTTTGTCGGGTGTTTATAAAGAAATACAAAACGACATTGTGATCACGCCCTCGCCAAAAGCGAATATGGGCAAGAGTAGGTTGTTCACTAGGGTCACAGAGAACAAAGAATTATTCTTTCTTCTGCGCTAGGATTTTATTTCTACTAGCTAAATAAACATAACGTAAGAAGACGAGTAAGCAAAAAAAATTCTGAATACAAGAGAAATTGGATAACATCATTAACCAGTCTATTGTATAAATTAATCATGCTACGATTTATGTAAGACAATGTTAACAAGGTTTTACGGTTTTTGTTTATGACACCCATCCGCAAGTGAAGCTAAGTGGAATGTTGTGTTCTGTTATGAACTGTTCACAAACTACGAGTTTAACTTTTAATTTTAACACACAAATTGTCAGTGGGATAGCAGGCAAATTTACATTCGTCATCTGCCAGTCACAAATCGACTCTTTACGACGTGAGTGTTCCTTTGTAAACTCAATGGATCTTTTTGAACACATGTTATGATTCTTTTCTTATGAAACTACATTTATAAGATAAATGTTAAAGTTTTATGGTTTTCAGTTTTGAAGTAAGTTTTTCAGCAAAATTGGATTTTTTCCTGGGATTAGGGAATTTACCAATGGATTTTTAACAACCAAAATCCTAATTTGAAAAGGTGTAGCAAAATCTTTCTGCGGTATTCCGAGATTCATTTTGCTCTAAATTAATAGCAATCGCTCGTATTAGAGTATAAGAAAATACGTGTATGATTCACGTGTTCTCAATGAATAAACAGGAATGATACAGACTATAACTTCCTGAAATGCATTCGCCAAATCACGTAAGAAAAATCTGTGAAGAAGACAATTTTCCAACTTAAAGCAAATTTGCCAAAAGAAATATCAAGTTTGAAGCGATGCTAACAAGTCTGCAAAAGCGGTACACTGCATTTGTGTCGTTCGCGGAAGACGGACGAAGAAAGTGGCAGCAAAACGAGTGCAAATGAACACATCTCGACACTGACAACTGCCAGCAAACGGCAAAGCTGTAGAAAGTGACAAGGAAAACGAGCAGCAAGTGATCGAGCAAACAAACCAATAACGGACGTGGACGAACCAAAAATAGAAGCAGAGAACATAGAAAACGAACAGTGCAGATTGTGAAAACAGAAAACGATCACGAGAACTTACTAGGAGACCGGGCGCTCGTTAAGCGAAGGGGCAGGGGGTGCGGGGGTGAGCCGGCCAGCTTGGGACAACCTGGAAAACCGAGCAATGATCAGAGCCGGGGAGTTGTGGGTCCAGGTAGATGACAACTGGCTACAGGGCGCCGTCTCACGAGGAGTGTGGAAGGTAGTTGGACCTAATCCGATTACGATATTCCCTTATTAACACAAAATACAAAAATATATTTTCTTTTCCCAAATGCTGTAGGGAAATAAAAGAAACAACGCAGCAGTAATAGGCAAGCACAAAACTGTCCCTCCTTTTTTCTCAGCGTGTGTGCATCGTAGAAGAAATTCGTGCATACCGTTAGAAAGGTATTGTTGCGAAGATGTGCAGAAAACCCGTATAATTCACATCGGCTCGCAGGGCTACGCCCCACAGGCCTCCAAAGTTTCTATTAATCTTATGGGAGAACAGTAATCAAATTTAACTGTACATTTAACTGCTAATATAATAACAAATGCTAGAACAACAGCAAGAATAGATGGTTCAGCACTAATGAAAATAAAATAAAATATTACTGACTACTGGAATGATAACACCTCTCTATTATTCGTTTGCACTCCACATCAGAGAAATTAAACCTTTGTGTGAGGGAGAGAGGGAGAGAGAGAAAGAGAGGTTATGCCTAAAGTTCAGCATAAGGACACTGGTTCAAATGCATTTTATTTAACTGCTGACGCAGGATGCGGTAAATATTCCCGCAAACAGTCATTATGTATGTGCCGTTTTGGATTTACGTAGAATTATTTTTAGTAGAATTTCGACCTCTAAGCGAACGCTAGTTATGTTTAAAACGCAATTTTTGGAACACACGTAATGAATTTGGAAATTCTTACATGCGTGTCCTACATGCGTACTAAGAAAGTGTTAGAAAATCTATCAAGGCATCGTCCCATTGGCCTGAAGTGTTTTGATATTTACCTTTAAGAGATGAGGATTTAATTTGATTAGATGATTCCCAAGGACATCTTAAGAAATAGATGTTAAGTTTACTTAAATAAATCAACTCCATAAGATTAACAATGGAAATGTGACAGCCTATACTGGGCGGAGCCCTGAAAGTGGATTATTTCAAAAGACACATTTAGAAAGTTAAAGCTTTTGATTAATACACAGCAGGTGCACAAAATAACAATTTTCAGAAGCTGAAACTCGCCAAACAAAAATAAAGAAGTTCAATAAATCATCACAGAATGCACCACAAATGATTTTCGCTCTCCAAGTTTTCTCGGTGTGGCTGGGATTGTCAAGCGCTGTAAATTTCAAAAGTTACAGTGGAAAATGGAATATAACAATGGTTGCAGACTTTCAAGCTGCGTTTCACAAATAACACGAGATTTGCACATGCAAAACAACGTCTTCCTCCGTTTGCTCCGTTAGACTAAAAATAAATTTTGTATTTGGCCCATACTTAGACCCGACACAAGGTTTACCCAAATCATTTTTGTATTATGACTAAAAAAGTGTCAAGCAATTTAAATTTGGGACAAACTTAATCTATCCAATACAATGAGTCAGCGTATTTATTTCTGTAGACATTGAATCATTTTAACAAATTGAGGACAACCACAAGATGCATTGCCATTATAAGACTGGTAAGTAAATCAATCTATACATATTGGGAAATTTTACACTTTTAAATAAACAGTTTTTAATAAAGATTGTGTAAAATCGTTCAATATGTAACAACTGCATTAATATAATAAAAATAAATAAACAAGTTATTAATGTCACGACACGGAATATCAAGCAAGGATTAGTAATATTAAGTTGCAAAAAAGTAGCAAACCAATTTATTTTTGTTGGCGGTAATAAGATTAATTCATCACATTAAACACCTATCAACTATGCCTCCAGCTACCAATTAGGCGTGACGACTGCGTTATGATAGCGTGGCCGCCACCGGTTGACGATAACGTGTTACCGATATAAAATACAACAACAGATTTAGTTTATTTCGACAAAGTACAACTATGTTAGGTATATGCCACTTATTGGTCATAGTATGTTATATGGAGGCGAATTTATATACAAACGCAGCAGTTAATACAAATATTTGGCCGCTTAAATTACCATAAATTCAATTATTTTATATTATAATTTTTTTGACTCCGTACTATCGTGCACCTTGTGTTCATCGCATAATGTAACTACATACTTATATTAAGAGTATTGAGCCTATTATTACATTTCTCTGAGTGGGCCTGATGGTGACCGATGTGACTGGTTGAAATCGATCGCCTTGTCTCATATTTTTTTTAAATTTACCGTCGTGTATGTAATTACAGAATAGGTGTAAATATGTTTTGTAGTGTTGTGAGACGTAGTTTATTTTATCCTACTAAGAGGAAGCAAAAATGTGTACATTGTTCAAAAATAAGCTATATTTGAGCTTTGTATTGTATTATACAATGTATTAATGTAAATTTGACTAGAGTTGTTTTGGAAAATAGTTGTATTATACTGAAAACCGCCTTAAATAAAAAGAGGTTTCTATTCTATTATATTCTACTCTATTCTTCAACATCTTTTGGAAATTATAAACAAAAACGATTAGTTGGCAAATGCGTTATTTGTAAAAACTTGTCGTTCTTTTTCGCTAGTTTCCGCTTTAAAGAAAACAAATTGCCGATCAAATTTAAAGTGAAGATTGTTACAATCGCCTATTCTTGTGACTGTCGCATATCAAACATTCCTATAATGACTACAGTTGTGTAATGAGCCAAACACTTCAGTTACATCTGTTGTTCTAATGTTTCCAATAATTAGTGTCGGTTTAAGTGTACAGTGACAGAGAGATAACAGGGTGCAGTTTACGAGGTCGTAACTGCAAGTGGCTCAATGGCTCGTAAACACCGTCTTATCCCGCGGAGCGATTAGCCGCCTCCCGACACGCTGTGAACACACCCGACTGTGTGGACACTACTCCAACCACGCTCTGCTACCACTTGGATTGGCGAGAGTCGATTAATTCGGTAAACCAGTAATCGTACCAGTACACTATCGCCGAATGATCGGAACGCGTCGGCAACGAATCTTGCACCAAATCAACGGAATGTGCACAACGAACTAACCGAGTAAACGTTACCATGCGATACCATGCTCGCCCATTCGCTTCCGCTCGTCTCCTTTGATTCGTGCCAAAAAACCGTCAAAAAACGGAGCACAGGCAAACACGAGTTATGGCGAGGCGAACTATCCAGAACTGCAATACTGCATACACTAGCACACCGAGAACACTATCGCGCTCACCTTAGTTCGCCTATGTTGGGCCCCATAGTGTACTGGTAGAATAAATCACTACTCCACCCACGCTCTGCTACCATTTGAAGCGGCGACAGTCGATCAATATAATTTAAACTGATTAATCAATTCGCTAATCAGTAAACGGGGAGATAATGCTGTTTGTAACTGTTGTGAAGAAAAACACCAGAACGAAATTTACGATTTTTGTAGAAATAGTTTCTAATAGTACGTTTGCAGATTTTAGAATAACTATCGTTAATGTAACGTTGTATAGAATAATTGTACACATTTGTTTGCAAAATTAAGCTTCAACTACTACAACTCAAAATTGTCTTTCCTTAAAAAAAGGATCATCAAAATCGGTCGAGAGGTTAACTCAGAATTTTCGGATAAAAACCACCAGTTTATTTTAATACGTAGGATAAATGAATGCAACACATGCTCCTGCAGTTGCGTTGTATTTTGTTAATGTCCCATCCGTTTCAATATAAGATTATTGATTGTTTTTCTTCGATATAAATAACATCGACGCTTTGAAGGCCTGTGGGCAGAGTCCTGGAGACGGATTAGTTATAAGACACTTGGCAAATCTTTATTACGGCCTCTTTAAATGAAAACATCAAGCATAACAATCGGTTCGTTAGTTCTTTAGATCTCGAGTTTACAAAAACCTGCTTTGTATAGAATCCATCTATAGAAAGCTAATCAAGCTACGCTCACTCACTGCGCTCACTCGCCTATCGAACAAAAGTTTGAGTTGCCATTCAAGTAGTTTTTTATTTCCATTACGAGAGTTGTCATTCAAGTAGGTTTTTTATTTCCATAATGAACATATATTTATGCCTTTCAAGTATGTTTAGATATACTTCTAATAGAAAACTATGATAGTGTAATTATTTAAATGCTTTGTTTGGACAAATACACTGTTTACAAAAACAGCTGGTTTATCAAAACATTATCTGTATATTAATTAAAAGCAGAAAATGATAAACACGTGCACACATAAGGAATAACATGTAAACTTTAAAAACCAAAGGGGCAGAGCCCTTCATATTTTCCGGGGTAAAAAGTATCCTATGTGTTAATAAACTATATCCGTATGCAAAATTTCATTTAAATCCGTTCAGCCGTTCTTGAGTCATATATAACATTTGTAACTAACACCATTTTGTTTTATATCTTATGTTTTGTTTTATATATTTAGATTAGTGGATGTTCATATTTCTTTGAGAAGAGTTTTAAAATACAAATTTAACATCGTTGAAGTAATGCTAGGATATCGTTAAGCACCTCTTAAATATGTAAATATGCACTTTTTTTAGTGCAGGAAAAACTCTTTGACTGTTTACTCTCGATGGCACTTTTATGTTTGCAAACAAAGCGCTTAATTACTTTTTCTTCCTAAAAACGTTTTTTAACAAATAGATTTCAGTTGATTCGTATAACTTTATACATTGACATACACAATATGTAAATAAATAATAAACAAATGTGGTAATACGCTTGCACATTGGTCAACTGTTTTTAATTAACGCATGAAAAACTAGAAAATAACTACCGCCGGATATTTCCAATTTCCATAGAAATCGCAAAGTTTATATATATTTAATTAAAATGAAATTAGCTATTAGCATAACTGTCATTCAAAGTTATCTTGTCGAGTATATTATTACAATTCATCAGGAAACGAAAAGAGGAGTACATTAATTTTGCTTTGTTAGGATACCAGCACTTTCGATGGATTGATCTTTAAGGAACGTCTGTGAATTCGGGATTTTATTTTGAGGGTGGTTGGAGGAAGGTTGGAGGCCGGATCAAGAGAGGTTAAAGGTAAGGAAGCTTGGAGGAGCGTTCGTGAATTCCGCCCTGTATTTGAATCATATACTCTAATATGAGTAAGGTTTGCTGGTATGTCTGCTTGCCTGCTTGCTTGCGACACTGATCTCAAAAACGGCTCCAACGATTTCCTTCAAATGTTCGAAATAACTCATTTCTGAGATAAAAATAAGTTCTAGACAGGCCTCATCCCCAGAAAAAATCAAATAATGTAAAAAAAACTAAAATGAAAAGTTAAAAAAATTAACATTAGGAGTAGGGGGCAAAACTGTCAAATTAATACTCATGTTGTTTATGATTATTAATTAACATGTGGTTTCCTGAGAGCAGAGATTAAAAGATTTGAGTGAAGATTACATATATAGAGTAGTAAAATAAACCAAAGGTACATTGAGCTATAAATAACAATTGGAGGGACCTTAAAAATGTAGTAAAGAGGCAAATGAGTTATACAAATATGATTATCAGTAGGAGGAAGATGGTGAAATATTACTCCGAGTCATCTAAACAAACTGACTGGCCTTCCCCCGAGCAAAGCTCGCCCCCTCCAGGTACTAAACATTAAACAAGAAGTTAGGGGCTATAGTCCCAACAAGCCACTTGGACTAAGATAATTTTGTAAGAGAAATTTTGTTAGTCGAAAGTTCAGCATATTGCAGGTCGGTAAGCGAGGTTCAGCTTGTTCTCTACTATACAAAAAATCACCCTTACGCCCTGAAATCAATCATTCCTTTTCCCAGCCGCCCAAACATCAGCCATTTAAACGGAACCGCAGCGGCAGTGTCGGTGTTGACAACCGAACCGGCGACCGAATTAATAGACGAGTGTCGTGAGAGCCATTATACTTGCAAATGCGATTGAGCTAGGACTGGCGTCTCCCGCACCTCCACTCCTCCACACGGGCTGCGCTCGACTATGAACCACACGGTGACTACCTTACAACAAGAAACCTATAGTTTCGACGCCCTGGTATTAACAAACCATTAGTAGCCTGTCGCGTCTTCGCTCGCGATCACAACGTAATATTACACTGACATTTCCGTATAAATATTGTGTTACCGTTCCAAAGCCACATGGCCTGCTGATTAACTGTGTTTACTCTATCCAGCTGCTTGTTTAAAACTTATAGTTATTTCCCGATGTTAAGCTTATGGAAAAAACTCAACTATAAGGGGCCCCAGGGCCTCACTCACAAATTATTTCTCTATAAAAAAAGTTTCCTGCACAACTTCACGTTAGGCTCTTTCCAATGACACCAAAGACATGAAAATCGGTTCAGTAGTTTAGGAGGAGTGATTGTCACAAAAAACCTGCTCGCCTATTAAATAAATATAGATTACAACGGATCGGGTGTCTACTACATCCGCTGCGCATAATTCCCTGACTTTTTCAGATATCCAGTGATTAGAGCGAAAAATTCCAGGTATTTATTTAATCAAAATCTAAGTTAAAATAAAGACTTTAACTTCGATTTTAAACAAAATGATTTAACCTGAAATACATTTTACCGCAAGATTAATTGAATTGTTGTGATCTTAATTTTATTTACCATTGCAAACTCCATTTAAAATACGGTAGAGCATACTTTAAATCTCAAAGCTCGAAAAATCAGTGTGTTGAAACTTTTAAAAATGTCCAAACTTTACCATTTTCTCGAGGTTATCTGACTTTTCCAGGTTTTGAAAACTCCTCGACTCCTCCACGGTTTCCAGCAATTGTAAACACTTCGCGGTTGTTGGAAATTCGGATCTCATCTCAGGATTAAACTTTGTGGAGTTTTACGCAAAACATCAGTTGAATGCCTAATGACAGGATTTAATTAATTATACAAACATATCAAATTTATTAATTCTATGCTCTTCTCCCAATTCTTACATTCTGTGAGTGTTACAAATAAGTACAATATTCGTTCTTTTCCGAGATTTTAGATCGCTATGCCCACCCTGTCAAATGATTATAGGTAAACCCCAAGCTTTTGCGTTTTGGATAGCTTTCGTTTTAAAAAGTGACTTAGGAAACACATAGGACACATAACTTCTTGAAAGGTTGGTCCTATAAACCCAAGTATAAATTGTTAGACCAATGTTTGGTTGCCTACTCGTCAGAAAACCATACGATTTTTAAAAATTTCCTACACAAACGTCTTTGAGAAATTAGAATTTCAATTGCAATTTCAAAACTATGTAAAATCGATTCCCTTTTGATTACCACTGTAAACTCTCAAAAACTTTGTCTACCTTTAAACACAAAGTAGAAGTGATTAAGCTGTAAAAAGTACAATTTTCGACAGTATCTTAGATAATTAGATGACAAACAATCACCAATGTTATCGTGCATCCCACGGTTTACGGGAGAAAGTTGCACGAAGAGCAGTACGCCCACGAGACACCGAGGAAGTGGTATAACCATAGATTAAGCATACTCCTAAGGAATATGCTTAATCTATGGTATAACACAATATGGAGAACCAAACATTTACTATTTTCGTATTGTTTTATGTGTATGTCTAGACATTAAGGAAATATGGATCAACCTCCTTTGCTAACCTACTTCTTAAGTCTCTACAGTATAAGGTTTTTTGTGTTGTCAGCTAGGTTTTTATTTCATGACCGATTTTAACGTTTGAGGTATCAAAATAAATGGATTATCCTCAAGACGATTCTAAAGCAAGGACATCCGGGCTACACCTCACTGGCCCTCGAAGTTTCCACTTTATTCGTATGGAAGAAATGTTATTTATTCGTGTTACACGTGTTTTATCTTAATTAATTTAATTCAAAATAGCTGTTATGAGGAATTATCAATATAAAGTCAAACCGTACCAGGGACCTTTGAGAAAACCACAAGTCTCACACCCGGCCATACACTATATACTTGAATGAAAGGTCTCGGTGAGAACATTTGAGGATTTGTTTAATTACAACTTCCTAAGGTCATATATTAAAGTGATTTAAGTTAAAACGCACTAACAAATCGCACTAACAAATCCCGCTGCTTGAGCATTTTTTATTTTTACTTGGGAATATCTTGCTCATTTACCTGAGGCGGTAGGTTAGTATAAATTGAGATGCCATTCCAGAAGTGTTCTTAAAACAGGTAATACTGCTCCTGTACTGTTTGTTAGTATCAACAGCTGCTGTTAAATGATCAATTAAATTTATTTATATTCTTCCATACCATTAACATCTTTGGAAGCCCATGGGGTAGAGCCCTGAAGGCGGAAGTCTTCGCCCTCCAAAAGGCACATCTAGATATTAAGGGTTTTAAAATAGCGCATGTACCTTGACTTTTTACACAGTTAGTTTCACCGGTAGCCTGGTCACAAAAATCACCCTATTTTTTAATATGATGATGATTATGATGATGATTTTTAAATATTGGAATTCCATCAGCTGTGTGATTTGATTTAAATATAAAACTGATATCAGGTGAACAAGCGAAGCTGTTGGCAAAAGCTAGTATATCCAATGGCAAATTCATTGGTATACATTGGCATTTATTGGTATTCATTGGTGTAGTCATTGGAATATCTAAATTGCAGACTGTCTCTGTTTGGTTTGAATTGCAGTTTCCGAGTCTGGTCCCCGTTGCGGGACACCGGCTACTCCCCGACTGCCCTCGCTCCTCCAGGCTCCCCGGCCGCGGACCCCCAGCTCCATGCTCATCCCACTTTCCCCCTTCACCCGGGTCTTCTGCGGCCATAAACAATCGGATGTGAGGTTATGGCGGTCGTGACGCGAGGCGGTCGACCGCGGCCGTTCCCACGATCCGCTCTCGTTCTGCTGAGGTCACCCCCGCCACCTCCGTGTGTACGTCTGCGCCTCTCTCCTCTCCTCTCCGGCTCGCGGTTGCATCTGCTAAACCTCCTAACGAGCCTTCGCTAATCCGCTCGCTCGCACCGCCCCGACGGCCAACGGTACAGCTGAGATTTCCAATTATAACGACGGAAAATCTGGTGTGACAAAATCGCGATGCGACTTTTCCGGATTTATTTCTTAAGACAACTAACACCGATCCTAAGCCTTTAACTGTGTTACTATGACAATGCTCCATATCTATCGGTTTATAATTATTTAGCCCCTACTCTTAAAGGTTTCAAATCAGCTAATGCCACGATAACATTTGTATTTAAGTACCTATTAGCATTTATTTAACGATTTTCCTTAAGCGATAAAGAGTTCTTAACCGATCGCTATACCTTCCCTTGTTTGGCAATATTCCCCAGTATAATCAGATGAAACTTTACATGCGATTGCAAAAATCGCAGTGTTTCACAAATAGACTGTTATGAAATACACTCACACCTTTTACCAATACAACACAACTTTAAAACAGAAGTGACGTGTAGTGAACAATTAACATCCTCGCGCCCCTCTACACGGGCCTGTAGTGTGTTCTGATTTACTTCATAAACGAAAGCGCTCTCCGAAGGAAGGTTGCGTTGGTGAAAAATCCAAACTACATATTTTTAAAAACGAAATTTCTTTCACGGATTTTGTTATTATTAAAGACGCCGATACCTGCGGTATACATTACTCTGGCGGAGGGAAAAGAAACGATTTATCTGCTTCAACGGAGAGCGGCGCGTCTGTGTTGCCGCCTGATAACCGCGTGTATTCTATTAGCCCGCGGCGATAACTCGCGATGCCGAGAGGCGCTGGCTAAATAAACCAACGAGACACCACTTTCTGGCGAGGAGAAAATTTAAAACCGAGTTTTAGTTAGATTAATACTACTTTTCTAACTGACAGTTCCTGGAGGGCCGAGCTTTGCTCGGAGAAGGCCAGTCAATTTGTTTAGATAACTTGGAGTAATTTTTCACCACGTCCTACTACTGTCGAGCAGATTAGTTCATTTGCCTCTTTTCTGCATGTTTAAGGTCACTCCAGTTGTTATTGTGCTTAATTTTCCCTTAATAAATTTTGGAAATGACATGACCACACTGTGTGTAATATTAATTCAATGGTTTTAGTCACTGCTCTCAGGATACTACATGTTAATACTTACACTACACTACATAAGTATTACTTTGACAGTTCACTGGTTAATTATAAACAGCTGTTATGATTTGAAACTCGATATGCCCAATGTTAATTTTGTCAACTTTTCACATTAACATTATTCGATTTTTCCTGGGGATGAGACCAGTCAAGAACTTATTTTTAACCAAGAAAATAGTTTTAAAGGGAATCGTTAGAGCCGTTTTTGAGATCAGAGTTGCAATCAATCAAGCAAGCAAGCATACAAGCAACCAAACAAACCTTACTCATATTAGAGTATAGGATTTATACATGTCTCATTCGAAAACTACTACGTTAAAGTGAAACTACGAACAAGACGGTCAAGCCTCCATTGAATATCATAGTGGTTTTATGTGCTTCATAAAATCCCCTTAACAATCTGAGCAATTTCTCGCCAAAAAATCTGAAACTCACGAACTTGGTAGGAATGTAGAACCATTTTTATCGGTTTTACGATTTTAAGTGTTGATTGCGTTTTAACCATCACGTCAACACGACAAGGACGAGCCCCATGTGATTACCATTACGGATAACAATTGCATCCAACTGAAATATTACATATTAAACCTGTACAAACAATATTAAACTAACCAGCCGACCCCGGTCTCCCTCCCCAGAGAAGCTCAGTTAACGACACGGCTATTATCAATTTCAGAAACACCCAATTACGAACATCTCGAGGCCTAGCAAAGTTCTCCGTTGCGCAATCACAAGAACGTCGCAATCGCGTTCAAAAATGAGGCAACGAGGGCGAACAGCGTCTAATAACTAGAATCACACGCGGAGGAGCGCTGCGGCGCTGTTATGGAAAATTGGACCCATTATCGGGCGGCTATTGGTCGCCCCCCTCCCCCCGTGGTTATGGTATTGTTATGACTGGTCACCGGGAACGCGTTCTGTTTAACTGGCCATTTTATTGTCATTGCGAGGGAAACGCGAAATTCTTCATACGAGGAAACCCGTATCTTTAGAATGCATTGGTAAACATGCGATAAGTCAACTTACGAACATCGGTTTGTAAAATTGATCTTATATGGGGGCATAATGGAGAAATTGCGCGTTCGATAGCCTATAAGACAAAGTAGTTTCAGTTTAATAATAATATTATATAATAACAATACCCCCCGTCGCAGCAAACCTGCGTACTCAGCGAATTTCCAATGCATTGGTATGTTTCTCACTAGTACATAAAGCCACTCACCAAGTTTGACAAAAATACATTCATAAATAAGTGATTTATTACATTTTATTTATTCCCCATAAGAATAACATTAGGATTGAGTACGCAGGTTTGCTGCAACGAGGAAGATAAGAAATGAGTTTTTATGCAATTATCAATATAACTGAACCAGGTGAAGCTACTTACCATGTTTTATTAATTTATGTTCATAATTAAGGGAGATATAAAACTTTACTTATTATTCTCCATAAGAATAACATTAGGGCTGAGTATGCAGGTTAGCTGCTACGGGGACAATCAACAAAACATTTATTTTTTGTGCAATTATCAATATACCAGTACAACATGAAGCCACATACCAAATGTCATCAATATACATTCATAAATAATCTAGATATCAAATTTTATTTATTCTCCATAAGGATAACATTGGACAACGTACTGTGTTTAGCACTTTGAATATCTCTGCAACGGTTTGACGTAGAATCACAATTTAAACACCAAAATGATTGTTTTGTGGAGCTGAAGTGATTGGTAAACGAAAATGTGAAGTTTAAAGTAAAATTAACTGAGGAAAAGCCAAAAACCTTTTTCCCATAAGATTAACATGGGAGATTTTATGAGCAGGTTTTTTTGATTTTTTCCGCAACCACTTAACCTAGGTTAATAATTCAAAATACCATATTATTTGTTTTTTTAAGCTCTATAACATGGTCTAAACCTAAATTAAGTGTTTTAAAAATTTTAGGGTAAAAAATGCAAAAAACTGATTTTTGGAAAATTTAAAACCCCCATAAACCCCCCTTCCCATAGTCCGATTTTTTTGGTTTTCGAACTTAAAGTCATAAATGTCAGTTTACACATTTGAGCCAAATTTCATCGAAATCGGACGTTTTTTACTCAAGTTATCGCATTCACGGACACATATATAGATATATTATATATATATATATATATATATATATATATACATATATATAAATTTGAACGAATAGTGTTTTGGACATCTGGTGACCTCAAAACAAAAAGTTATCATGGTCTCGGGCTTAAGTCTTACCATGAGACCTACGGTAATAGCTTCTTCCCTATAGGGGAAATTCGCTAAAAATATTTTACAACAATAAGTATTGACTCGCCTTCAAGCTCAGGTTGCTTAAAGGCTAGCTTACCACCTCTTGTTGTTTACTGTTTATAACCTCCCCCTTCGACTTCTCAATTTGATATTTTCATCAAAAATAGGTGCACTCGTTACGTCTATTATCCTGTTCGTTCTTAACGCACATTGAATTGGAACGTATACAAAAACGTGAATAACCATGTTACAACTGTAAACTAGGTAATAACTAACAGGTTATAAACCACTACTGGAACTGGAACTTATAAACTGTGTCAACACGTTACATGCTGTAGTGAACACCATAATCTCACTCTCTCAGCAACATATTGTGTTGGCTATCCAGTTGTTTATCTTATATGCATGTATATATTTACATTCTGTTTGTTCCATTTGTTCTGTTTATGTTCCACTATTTTTCAGGCGTTTCGAACCCAAACTCACCAATAGAAAAACTACTCATGTTAATCTTATGTATACGCGATAAACTGACTATGAGGTCGTATGATTTAATTTAATTTAAGTCTTAGACAATGATTTAATGATTTAGTGATTATTTAATATGGGGCCATCTCGTTAGTTAAATAATTTTGAAATTTGGACGCAGTTAACTTTTTTATCTTACCTCTATTAAGCAACAACATACACGGACCAAGTCTGAATCGGTACACATTGTACTGGAAACACTCGTTTAAAATCCCCGCCGCGCCTTAAATATGTGCATTTTTAAAAACATTATAGTTTTTCTCAAACGATCCCATACAATAAACGTGCTCAACCCGCCTCCTCAACCCGCCTCGAAACATTTTCGACTGGGATTTAATTAATTTATTATTTTTTACAGTAGGCTGTAACAACGCAGTTTAGCAGTGCGGGCTTTACAAATTTAATAACAAAAGTGGAGTTTGCATTTGAAGCATTAATGAGCTTAAGCGTATATTTACAAGCATTTTGTGTTTGAAGAGTTTAAGTTAAGCGTTGGGTTTGGAAGCACAAGAAATGACGTTCACGTCTTAACCCCCATTGTCCACCCTAATAAATTTTTGTTCGATATATACTAAAAGAAAAAAAATCCAATATTATGTCGAGGTGCTATGGGGTATAAAGAATAAGAAAATCTATCCTGATACTTTAAATCATTACTATTTTCCGAGATAGATATGTTCAAAAGTTAGCGAATTTTTGTACAAACGTTCATCACGTTCGCTAAAAGGTTGTCCGAATGTAATATACAGCATACAGAGATACCTGTAGCGATATACGACCAGGGATACAACCAGTTAAAGTAGATACATACCTTCTACCATTGGTTTCAAGCTCCGATTGAATAGAACACCTGCAAGTGGAATTTAACGCTCAATACTAGGCAACACCTCAGTTTATACAAATATACATTGACATATATTTGATAATAATAATAATAATTTATTCTGGTGTTTTATGAAATGGTCGATAAGGAATTAAACTAATTGCTAATTATTGATGGCGAATTCTTCACTGAGATATTATATATTGTCCTAAACTCTCTCTCTCTCTCTCTCTCTCTCTCTCTCTCTCTCTCTCTCTCTCTCTCTCTGAATATAGCCGGCCTAGTGATATATACTCCAAATTTTGACCTTCATTTAAGATGTGATTTTACCCTGTAAATTGGTATTTTGGATACTAATAACCCACATTTTTAACAGAAGAAGAGCCACAGGCATTATTTAAACCCTTTTGTTAAGACCGTGAAAGTTCACTAAGCGGAAAATACATAAATTACAAAACAATCGATTATGCATTATGTACAAATTAAACGAATATGTGACGGTCAAGTGCCGAAACATGCCAGTGCAATATAAAACAACAATTATTTATTACAGGGTACTTTGTTGAAACATGGTTATACAATAAATAGATACAGTATAATATTTCCAGATATAGGAAAAACAAACGTATCCGTACAACCCTCTTGCGTTATCTACCCTTAAATTAAGAACCACAGTTTAAACAAAATGTTTGTGCATATTACGTGCAATAATTAAATTAAATTTACATTTATATAAGATTTCAGAAAAGCATGGACTTTTGAACCGCCAGATATGTTAAAAATATAACATGTTGTATATGTTGCGAAAAAAGAAAAAGAAAACATTGTTGAGTAGGCCTACATGTTTCAAACTAAGTACACTAGAATGTCACTTAGGCTAATACTAAAGAACCAGTGAGGCTCTGTTTCTGTCAAACTCTTTGAAAAAGAAATCGAATTATTTTGGAAATAGTCCTTGCGATAAACGATTTTCTGGCATTAGATCTAAACGTTATTAATATACGATTTTCTATGGAACAGTTTGTCACAGCCAAACCCGTTAAAATATAGAAATTAAACACAACGAAGCTTGGTTAGAAGCGTTTTAAACTTTGAATGAGTTAAAAAATCAAAAGAATTCAACTGAATAATGATGAGAAAAAATCATAACAACAAGTAGAAATCGTTCAAGAAACAAAGATTCAGTTGAAAAAATCAAAAATACAATAATTATAAACCGTAGTAAACGCAAAGGAATTAATGTTATATGAAATAATCAAAATGCGGGAAAGAACGGCGGACACAGCTGTTATGAAAACCACGGCCATTACAAGGGCCATCTCCTGTTATTGTCATTGGCCTTGTGTTATTCCCCGATATTGCAAGGGTCCGCCCGCCCAGACCGCCGACAATGGTGTAGCAAGTGCGAGATTACTGTGCTAGTTAGTTGGGGACAGGGGAAATAGGTAATTATAACAAACTCACAGTCTAGTATAACTTATGTAATACACGGTCGAATGATAAAATAATATAAATAACAGTGTTTTTATTTTGATAATCGTTACCTTAAGCCGCGTTTACACCGGAGTTACCAACAAATACTCGGTGTAAACAAATTCAACATAATAGGGATACATAACATTTACCCTTCAGATGTTAACTTTTAACTGCGAACTACATAGGTCCTCTCCATATGGTTCAGTACCCTAAGTTCCAACCGACAACTATTCCTACAGTTCTCTCCCACGCCCCACCCCTACTACTCCAACTACTCCCAGAGCGGTCCGGCCACCAGACACCAGACACCAGCCCGGCACAGTATACACCCGCCTCTCGCGTGTTTCTAATTATCGCCCAGCCTCCACGTAAACGCCGTATTTTCACTTCGGTTTTTGTTTATTTCGCGGCGACCGCACCGCCGAGGTGCCCCCCCCCTCCCCCCGTGCTACTCCCCCGTCTCATTTTCGCCTGTTCACGTTTTCTTTTCTTCTCCACCAGGAGACCGCTCACTTTAATCACGGGACGGGAGATTACCCCGCGGTAATTACACCGTTCTGGCGCGGAATCACCAAAACTGTCCGCCGGTTTCAGTTTTACACTGCCGTAATTGTAGTCGTCGCTGCGTCCACCGGTACCGACTCCGACTCCGTCCCAGTGGTTTGTGCGAGGAGGAATGAATATACGATGCCCACCACTTGAACATTCGGACATCAATCGGTGTTCACAAAACAATATTACAAGCGAAAATATAATCAACGTCGGCGTCGGTACTGTCCTGTATTACTTGTTTAGGAATTTAAAATAATAATAATAAGGAATTTAGTAACTTATAATCGTTAAAAATATTACAAACCTTACTACAAAGCGATTTAATAAATTCATATCGGTATTACTATCGGTTGAAGAGTGAACTATTAATTACTGTGTTTTTTAAATAACTCATACTGGTACAAAAAGACAAAATTAATTTAAAAAACTACTAAAGCATTAAAAATTAATTACAATTTGACTTTAAAAGACAAATAACAAATTTAATGATCCAAATATAAATTTGTTTTACCATATCCCGAATAATGTTTAAGACACTATTCGGATATTTAACATTTCTGTACTGTACACTACGGACAAATTACAGTTCCGACGTTAAACTTGCAACTACACTACCTTCTGTTTCTTGTCCAATTACTTGAGCACGTAGACGAGGGCCATTCGACGGGACTCAGATGTCCTATATCGGCGGGAACCGCACGTCGGGCAGTTACAATAAGGTCCGGCGGCGGCGGCGGCGGGGGCTGCAGTTACCACAACCGGACCCCGGGGCCACACACTGGCTACGTGGCTACGTGGCTACGTGGCTCGTCAAACTTGCAACCCTTCCGCGGTGCGACCGATATGTCGTCGGCCTGGTTGAATTACTGATGGAGGATGGAGGGCACACCTGCAACTTAATCAGGGAGGGGGGCAACGCTTCTTACGAAGGATAGAGAGGACGTACACTATTCAACAATTCATTGAGTGGCATGAGACGTGGTGTACGTTTCTCATGGAAAATAAACACCCTTCTACTGAAGGCAATTGAAGAATTCTGCGTATTTGTAAGAAAATAAATGTAATGAATGCATGGAAGAATTATTTGTAAGGAAAATGTAAGGGTAAAATTTATTAATGAGCATTTCTACTTTGACTCTGGTGGGACTTACCACAAATTGTTTTCGGAACTTCCGGTAGCCAATATTATACAAGCTCTAACGACATTTTCATTCAACCGTCATTCTTTGCTTGGGCCTAATAATAATGTCCCGTGTATGACCATCAGGTTGAAATCGATGCCTTATAATGTGTATATGTTTACCGTATTTAATGTGAGTATAGAATAAGTATATATTTTGTAGTTTTGTGAGACGTTATTTATTGTATCTTGTTTAACTTACAATTCGTCAAACACATATAACCTGTTTGAAAATAATAATGCTTAAATGTTCTCGTAAAAACAATAATTTACCAATAATTTTCTTGTCTATAAGAGGAAACCCAAAACAGTAAATGTTAAAAGAATATACTATCGAAGGGTGTTTGGTCAAAAAATAAATTTCAGATTTTTATGTATGAATGTGTTTGTTACAATGTACTAAACACGAAAATGAGGTTTAAAAAATTTTTAAAAAATTCAGGGGTATATTACAAGGGGCTAAAGGGGCGATTTTTGGGTGTTTTGTTACCAATAAGCAAAGCAACTCGTTGATATTTTTTAAAATAAAAATACATTTTTTGCTTTCTGATTGCTTCCTTTATGCGTTAAAATAAAATAATAAAAATCTGAAAAACAATTTTAAATTTTTTTTGTTTTACACCTTATTTTAAAATTAAGATTTAAAAAATAAAAAACGAGTTTTGTTTTAATAGATGTGGGTTTTATCTGATATTGTATAGGCGTTTTTAAATCTTTTCTATGTATAACAGTTCTGCTTCCTTATTGGTAAAAGTAGCACCATGTAGGGTCGGCACGCTGCACTGCAAGTGTAGTGGTGATCACCTACAGTGCCCGCACGCGTCGAGGGGCGAGGTGCGTCGCCGCTCAAGGTCATACCGTACTACGCGCGCTTTCTGTGTTACTCTCTCTCTCTCTTTCTGTCTCTCTCCTCTGCACTCCCACCACTTCTTCAGTTTCGCGCGTAAAATTCCGGTAAAACGGATTCTGCGGCCCTGCGGCAAATTGACAGATTCACCTGTTTTCGTTTTGAGGTCCCCAGACCCCAAAAACACCATTCGTTCGAAACTGTATATATATATATATATATATATATATATATATATATATATATATATATATATGGTGTGTGTGTGTGTGTGTGTGTGTGTGTGTGTGTGAGCAAGATAACTCTCGTAAAAATAATCCGATTTTGATGAAATTTGGTATAAAAGTGTAAAGTAACATTTATGACTTTAAGTTTGAAAACCAGCCAGATCGCTCTATCCGAAGGGGTATTTGGGGGGGGGTTTTGTACCCCAAAAATGGGTTTTTAGAATTTTTTACATATAATTTTGGAAAGAGTCAAATTTTAGTTTTTACCATTAGATTCAGCTTAAAAAACACACGATTTGGTATTTTGATCATTCCTCTACGTCAATCAGTTACCGAGATATTGAAAGTGCTGAACACAGTACGTTGTCTAATGTTATTCTTATGGAAAATTATAAAAAAATTATATCTCGCTTCTTTATGAACGTATACTGACGAAACTTGGTATACGGCTTTATCTGGTTGTGGTCTATTGATATTAGCTCAAAAAAAATTTCTTGCTAAAGGTTCCCATAGCAGCAAACCTGCGGACTCAGCCCCCATGTTATTCTTATTGAGAAAGATTTAAATGCTATGTCTCCCTTAAATATGAACATAAATTAATTAAACCTTAGACATGACTTCACCTAGTTGAGTTATATTGATATTTGCCTAAACACCCATTTTTTCGTTCCTTGTTGCAGCAAACCTGCGTACTCATCCCCCATGTTATTCTTATGGAGATTAATCGAAATGGGATATTTTGCTTATTTATGAATGTATATTGATGAAACTAGGTATGTGGCTTCACCTAGTTGAGATTTATTGATGTTTGCTTACAAACCAATTGTTTATGTTCCTAGTTTCAGCAAACCTACCTACTTATCCCCAATGTTATTCTTATGGAAAATAATTACAAATGTATATTTGTGAATATATTTTTATTAAATTTGGTATGCGGCTTTATGTGGTATTAAGACATATATTATGCATTGGAAATTTGCTGAGTAAGCAGGTTTGCTGTGACGGGGGCATTTGATATTAATTAAATGTAACCTCAGTAATATACCTCTGGGATTGAGTTTCTTATGCCTTCAGACGGTCTCGGTGGCGCGGTTTTCGCTCATTTAGAGCGCGGTCCATTTATAATTAAAGAAAAATTATAGGTTCAAGAAATATTACGTTTTTAAATTTTTAAATATTGGTGTAGTTTCAATTTTATTATTGAACGTTATTTTACATTTATGTTAGCCGCTTTATAACCTCCTTATTTATTATAAAAGGGGGCTGTTACGTTTAAAATCGGGACTAGAAAAAGTAATAAAGCGTAAACTTTTTTAATTTTTAGGGTAGAAAGAAACTTCCAGCGGCAAAGTTGTAGCAAATTAGTTGATCTACATGTTTTACTTCAAACATTTTTCAGTCAGACGTTCGGTTTGTTCAAAAATGTCTTTCAAACAAACGCAACAGTAGGTGCTACGCTTGTACACAGTCGCACTGCGTAGCTCTGTATGTTCGTCATTCAAACTAAACAAGAACTGTGACAGCAATGTATTTATTTACACCTTACACGAATCTCGCCACTCGCACACTACGAGCACCGCGTGTCCGCGTTTTTCAGTTTTCAGAGTATTATGGTATTACTGCAACCGTAGCAATAAATGCCTTGTAAGAAATATAGGCATACAAGAAATAGAAAATCAGTTGCCAGTAAAACATTGTTGTGTGAAACAAGTTATAGAATACCTGTCATGTAACTAAAGATCCAGCTTCTTCTGAAGATGTATATAACTGATATAACTAAGTGATAGGAAAGTGTAAATTTACGATTTACTTCATATTTCGAGAAGACATTCCTTTCTATAATCAGTTGGACAAGTTCATTTTGCAAAGCAATCAGAAAGACCCTAACTTCCTTTTTTTGGAGGATATAAAAATTATGAATGTTGTGTTTTTGGCTCCCAAAACCGGTAAAAAGAGATCGGGATGTAAAATTAATGCATATTACATTATATGACATAAAAAGCCAGAAAATGTAGGCCTAAACACTCTCCCATAACTTTGGCACAAATATTTATAGCCAGATAAGGTATTCAGCTGAAGTGTAAATTCTGATATTTAATTTAATACATAATTCTAATAATTTAATATTTTAATTTAAAATTTTCTAAATTTTAAATATTCTAATTTAAAATTTTTTATATTTTTTGTAAATAAATAAAGAGAACCATAAAATCCAATTATTTTCCAAGCAGTGTATATTTTTTATTTGAGTGTATATGTTTTATAAATCAGTAAATAGTAAAAAGAGGCGTTCATTGGTGATAGTACGGGGTCGAATCGCCGATTGTATTCGTAAAATATACGTTCCGGTAGTCGTTCGGGCCTATAAAACGGAATCCGGCTTCATTTTTCGCTGGGAAAATGTGGTCCGATTGCCGTTTTTGAGCAAATAAGTACATTTCCGGCATAAAATACGGTGTGTACTCAATTTTTGGCCGATAAAAAAGTTTGCGGTCGTATTTATGACTCATGTATATAGTCAATGGTAATATGCTGTAAAATTAATTTAGCTACCTTCGTGCCCTGCTCCCTGCTCGATCCGATGTCTTGTTCGGGCAAAAGTCCGATAGTGAAAACTATTGCGGTTTTCTTTGGCCGATTAACTAAGTTTAGGCGTACTTGTCGTTTTTGGTTTAAAAGTTACGGCGACCATGAATTGCGGCGACCACGATTTTGGTCCATGAATTCAAGACAGTCGTCTTTTTAGGCCGATAACACAAGTGTTGGTCAATAAAGCGCGTTCGGCTATTCTTTACAGCCGATCAAATTATTATTGATATGGAATGTTTATCAAATTTCCGGGGAGGACTCCCGGACCCCCCACCCCTGAGGGGTATTCTATACCCCCCCCCCCCAAAAAAAACGGGTATTTCCCCCACCCAATGTGACTCCCTGGATCCGCCCCTGATCGTGCCTGAATTTTACTTTGTAACAATAAATAACAAATTCTTCTTTAGCTTTAACAACAAACGGATACTAAACTCCAACAATAGCGGTAAAAAATACATCTAACAAAGGTTAGTATGTTGGTGATTATCGTAAAATATTCCACAATTGTATATTTATGGAAAAAGATTTTATGGAATAGTTCCGGGACACCCTATACATTTATTTAATACAGTATTTGTAGAAATTAATAAGATAAATGTATTATGATTAAATATATTTGCAAAATTGTAATTCATAAAATTAAAAACCATTTTAGCGAATTTCCCCTATAGGGAGGAAGCTATTACCGTAGGTCTCATGGTAAGACTTAAGCCCGAGACCATAATAACTTTTTGTTTTGATATACCCAGATGTCAAAAACACTATTCGTTCAAATTTATATATATATATATATATATATATATATATATATATATGTGTGTGTGTGTGTGTGTCCGTTAAGACGATAACTTGAGTAAAAAACGTCCGATTTCGATGAAATTTGTAAAAGTGACAAAAGTTCGAAAACCAGAAAAATTGGACCATGGGAAGGAGGGTTTATGGGGGTTTTAAATTTTCCAAAAATCAGTTTTTTACACTTTTCACCCTAAAATTTTTAAAACACTCAATTTTGGTTTTGAGCATTTTATAGAGCTTAAAAAAATAATAAAGTATTTTGAATTATTAACCTAAGTTAAGTGGTTGCGGAGAAAATCCAAAAAACGTGCTCATAAAATCTCCCATGTTAATCTTATGGGAAAAAGCTTTTTGGCTTTTCCTCAGTTCATTTTAACGTAAACTTCACATTTGCTTTTACAAATCGATTCAGCTCTACAAAACAATCATTTTGGTGTTTAAATTGTGATTCTGCGTCCAACCGTTGCAGAGATATTCAAAGTGCTAAACACAGTACGTTGTCCAATGTTATTCTTATGGAGAATAAATAAAATTTGATATCTCGATTATTTATGAATGTATATTGATGAAACTTGGTATGTGACTTCTCGTAGTACTGGTATATTGATATTTGCACAAACAATTGATTTTTTGTTGATTATCCCAGGAGCAGCAAACCTGCATACTCAGCCCTAATGTTATTCTTATGGAGAATAAAAAAATGCTATAGATCACTTATTTATTTATATTTTTATGAAACTTGGTAAGTGGCTTTATGTGGTAGTGAAACACATATGCATGCATTGGAAATTCGCTGAGTACGCAGGTTTGCTGCGACGGGGGTATTATATTTATAATAAATGTTTATTATAATAAATAATGTTATTTGTTTTTAATACAGTAAAGCTAGGATAATTCGAAACTCTATAATTAAAATTCAATTTGTTTTATAGTTCGAATTTTATTACTGCGGTACTTTGAGATTCGAACGATCCGAGTTCCACTGTATTTAAATGTGCTCACAACCTTGTCAAACATTTTTTATGATAAAATCTGTACAGGCTACAAGAAATGTACTCATCAAAACTATAAAGCGAACGCTCAAAATAAAAATATATTTAAGATTAGTTGTCGGCGACATTGAAAGGCACATCAGTGGAAAATAGTAAGCAACCCAACCCTACTACTGTTTACTACTGAACCAGTCGAGCCGCGGGCCGGGGCCGGGGCTGTGTACCGTGTGCCTCGGACCGACGAAGAAGCAAGTAGACGGAAAGACAGTGCTGCGTGGGGGAGGGGGAGAAATGAGGAGAACGCGCTCCTCTCTCCCCCCAGCCAGATCACACACACTCACAGCACTGCCCGAGTTGTCTTCCTAGCGGCGCGCGGTGGCGACTTGTAGAACTACTGCTCCTCACCGCCAGACTAGCCTAGCGGCCAAACACCCTTAAGATACAGTTCGGGCCACGGTGCGTAGCGTCCGGGAAAGGCGAGAAACTACTCAAATTTCTCGTAAATAAAAATACCCCCGTCGCAGCAAACCTGCGTACTCAGCGAATTTCCAATGAATATATATGTTTCTCACTACCACATAAAGGCACTTACCAAGTTTTATAAAAATAAATTAATAACTAAATGATCTATAGCATTTTATTTATTCTCCATAAGAATAACATAGGACTGAGTATGCAGGTTTGCTGCAACAAGGAACACAAAATATGTGTTTTTATGCAATTATCAATTTAACTCAACCAGGTGAAGCTACATACTAAGTTTTATTAATTTATGTTAATAATTAAGGGAGATATCAAACTTTACTTATTCTCCATAAGAATAACATTAGGGCTGAGTATGCAGGTTAGCTGCTACGGGGACAACCAACAAAATATTTGTTTTTTGTTCAAATATCAATATACCAGTACAACATGAAGCCACATACCAAGTTTCATCAATATACATTCATAAATAATCGAGATATCAAATTTTATTTATTCTCCATAAGGATAACATTGGACAACGTACTGTGTTTAGTACTTTGAATATCTCTGCAACGGTTGGACGTAGAATCACAATTTAAACACCAAAATGATTGTTTTGTGGAGCTGAAGTGATTGGTAAAAGCAAATGTGAAGTTTAAAGTAAAACTAACTGAGGAAAAGCCAAAAACCTTTTTCCCATAAGATTAACATGGGAGATTTTATGAGCATGTTTTTTTTGATTTTTTCCGCAACCACTTAACCTAGGTTAATAATTCAAAATACCATATTATTTGTTTTTTTAAGCTCTATAACATGGTCAAAACCAAAATTAACTGTTTCAAAACTTTTAGGGTGAAAAGTGCAAAAAACTGATTTTTGAAAATTTAAAACCCCCATAAACCCCCCTTCCCATAGTCCGATTTTTCTGGTTTTCGAACTTAAAGTCATAAATGTCACTTTACACATTTGAGCCAAATTTCATCAAAATCGGACGTTTTTTACTCAAGTTATCGCATTCACGGACACATATATAGATATCTATATATATATACATATATATAAATTTGAACAAATAGTGTTTTAGTCATCTTGGGACCTTAAAAAAAAATTTGTCATGGTCTCGGGCTTAAGTCTTACCATGAGACCTACGGTAATAGCTTCTTCCCTATAGGGGAAATTCGCTAAAAGACAATAACGAAAAACCAAAACAAATGTTTTACAATTATATGCATGTTTTTTAATTTCTGTTAACAAAATTATACTGTAACACTAACGGTGCTAAGCCAAATAGAGGCGAAAAGTCATTCCAGAGCATTTGATACAACCAGATGCCAAGCACTGCGCCCCGAACCGTACTATTTAAAATGAAGGAATACATTTCTATATAAATTTGTTACTTTGTTCGATGATCAATAACTTTGAAGAAAATAATTTCAGAATGTATATCCATAAAACAAAAAACATGCAAACAAACAAATAAAGAGCACGTAGTTTTAATATTTAAAATCTGGTTTTATTTAAACAATCCATGACAAAATAAAGACCAAAACAAATAAATTAAATAAATATAAAAATTGGTTAATAAGCAAGGATTAGTAAAATCACACAGTTTCGAAGCTAATTAATGAAAGCTAATTCTATCACGTTCTCTTATCCTGTGTGTTCTTTGACACACCGCCAAAGTGTACGGTGTGTGCAAAAAAATATATTTTAAACGCATCCAAAAATAGTCAAAACAGAATTATTTAAATGCAATCGTACAATCTCACTTGAACTGGTAACAGCAAACCGAGCTGTGTAAATCGTAATTGCAGCGGTTCATCGAAACATAACTATGACGAATGAGTAGACGGAAAACAAAGAGCGATACAGAAAGCAAAGAAGAAAGGATTGGTCAGCGAAACCGCGATAAGCAATGAGTCACCGCAGCGCAACAATTGGCGTTGACAGCGCCTGCGGATAAGCCGAACTGAGCCGCGCGGGTATATATATATATACACACACCGGTGTCCCAAAGAACGACAAGGCCTGAACAAATTTGTTGTGAGTTTAAAAATAAACATACAATAAAACTACAGGGTGGTTACAAGGCAATACCATTGGCCATAAATACTGAAGGAGACATCCCATCCATATGGCCCAGATGACCCACTTTTAGTGTATGCTAGAATTTATACTTGAAGTAGTTTGATTGGGTCACCGACAGATTGTGCTGCTGTCAACTTTTCATTTTAGTTATTTACGTTAACTTTTAAAGTATCCACACCCCAGAAAGCAAGTGATAACCAACTTAGGTTTGCTTCCTGATACACCAACTGTTGTATTATCCCCTCCTTGAGAGGATAAGTAAAAGTTGACAGCAGTACACTCTGTTGGTGATTGGAGTAAACTACGACCTCTTTCAATCCTGGCATACACAAAACTAGGGACACATTTTACAATGGCAATGAGAAGTCTACTTCAGTATTTATGGTCAATGGCAATACTTTCTCGACTGTTTGATCCATTTAAAAGATACGTTACGGGAGACGTCCAGTGGAGGAAGTCTCAACGCTATAAAATGCAAGCATAGGACAATCTGTACCTCTTTTAAAAAGTATTTCTTAATATAACGCAATGCCGCAAAACCCGATCTCAAACGGACTTGTCGGAAATGGCAGCTATAAATGAAACGAGTTCGAACGCAGCACGCTGACGTGTGGGAAGTGAATTTCCACTTAAAAAAACTATAACAACTCAAAATCAGTTAAAAATATACAATTATTCCAATTTTTATTCAAATCTGAAAATATTGATTTTTGGCTGTTCTGATGCTTCTGGTTCTATTTACCTGCAATGCTGGGAAAACAATTTTGCGCATTATAAGGTTAGGCGAAGGTCCAGTCAGGCTTTAAAGTAGGTGTGAGGTTGCTGGGGATGATAAAAGTACTCCAACAAAGGAATAACAGGCTTTTCTAGAGTAAAATCCCCATAAGACAACGTACTGTGTTTAGTCGATACACATTTTCTTTAATAACTCGGTAAATATGTATGATAGAATGACGAGAGAGGGCTTAAAACTTTCGCCTCACTAATTCCCATCTTTTTACATGCATTGATTTTACATCTGGGGCTTTTATGACCCTTTTTGGGCCCAAAAACCCAAAATTTGAAAGATTAATCCCCAAAAAAGGGGTTTAGAGTTTTCCGATTGTTTTGCCCAACGAACTTGTCCAACTGATTACAGAAAGGAATGTCCCTACCAAATTTTAAGTAAATCGGACAAAAAATGTGACCGCTAGAGTGCAAACACATATCATATATATATATATATATATATATATATATATATATATATATATATATATAACATTTTGAACGACCCCCCAAAACGTGTTCAGGGGATCACGTTAGGAACTTCTATGGTGGTCCCGGGCTTAAGTTTCACCGTGCGGGTCATGCTAATAGTTCACTTTCCAAAGGAAATTCACTAATAAAAGCAAAGCGGGATCAGATTGAGGGTTTGCATCAAACAATGAGAAAATGTTTCCCGACGTTCCACTACGAGGAAGAAGGTTTATTCCATGCCATTCCTTTTAGTACCGTATGTTTACTTACTTGAAAAGCGTAAAACACTTTTACAAAATTAGTACAAAATCGCACCTCAAATCTGGAGAAACTCTGGAGGGCCGTAATGATACTCTTGGAAGAGGTTTCGTATTGTTCCGATCAATACACTCGCCTCATTAGGGTGTACATATTCGCAAGATGGAGATGAAGAACACACAAGTTAAATAATAAACTTATATTTAAAATCCAATATTTCGTTATAAAACAACTGACAAGTTATACTTTCAAGCAAAGTCAGGGATTATAGCTAGTATTTTACATGCAACGGGAACCTAGAATATGAAACAATTACGTTGTAAAATTATAGATATCATCACAAACAACCCAGATTGCTTGAACAGATCTCTTGAGCTAGATTAATTAAGGATCCACAAATTGGAACCGCCACTTTCTATGGTAAACTAACCGTGAACACCGACCAGGAAACTAATATCATACGGTACGTGAACGTTTCTCAAAGTGATATTACGACCAGTTCTTCATTATAAAGATTACGAATTCAGAATAAATAAATGCGAGTCAACCGATAAAAAGCTGATTCAGAAAAAACTCAACACGAACATGAAGTTTTTAACACATTCTTTCTTCTCACAGACTTTACTTATTCTACATACATGGTATTTGCTTTGTTGGGGAAAGAAACCCCATAAAAACGTTCGTAAATTTATTAATTTGATGACATTGGATATTGTTTAGTGTCGTCAGTAGACGGTAACACCGAAGGCCCATGTTTAATGTGTTAAGTTTGAAATATATTGATAAACATAACAAATACATTTAAATACATTGAAATATAATTGAAATATATTGAGTTTTCATTCTTGTAACATAACAAATGGAGGTACGTTTAAATATATTAATTAAAAGAATATATTTATATGCCTAAAACAAAACAGATTAGTCTGTGCTTCTGGTTAGGAAAACTAAGAAAATTAGGCGTAGGCGTATGTCACGAGTTTCTCTCTCATGAAACTTTGTTCAGTAAAGATGTGTCATAACAACACGGCTGATAGAACTCCACGATGGAGAAAACATGAGAAATACTAAGTCTGCGAGAAGAAAGTGTTAAAACCTACATGTTCGTGTTGGGGTTTTGCCCAGATCGAATTTTAATCGGTTGAAGAAGATTACACAGTAGGTTAAACTGTTTTGATTTTAAATTTGAATACATATATACTTTCATTCAATATGTACAGTACGTTGCACGAGTGAAAACCCAAGCCGTCGATAAACCCAATGTTAAAATTAACACTAGTCTTATGGACGGCCTGATTCTTCACTCGTGCATAATATTTAAAGGTATCTAGTGAACTCCATTAAACACGATTCCTCTATATTAGTCTACAAATTACACTAAAGAATAACAAATGCCTACAATTTAATGAATGTACGGAAGTTTTCTGTGTTTTCCTCCAACAATATTACAATTTTTTCCGAAATAAAGCAAATACCTCGTTCAGAGTTTTTTCCATCTCGGGTCGGGACCCCACATTGCGCCATCGTGAGTATGTGAAACGTCGACTTACAATTAATTACAGTCCATTACGTATAACGTATGACGGGCCAGCTTACCTTGCAAAGCGCTCCTTGTCCTGTAACCCGTCCTCCTCCATTCGAGGGTATTTACTGCCACTAGGGTCGTCCTCATCTGATCTGAAACACGGAAACGTCCAAATAAATACCAAAACTTAAAACGGATTACATAGAAAATAACAGTTGTAACTTTCTAAATAATTCGCATTGTGTTTAACCATTGCGTATAGACTATTTCAATGGTTTAACCTTTTTAAAAAATTGCTAATTTTTGCAACATTTACGTAAATATAATGTCGTTTGCCTCTTATGCCTTGTCCACACTTGCCTCTTATGCCTTGACAGTTGTTTAGTGTTTTAATAAACATTGTGATGTGTGGCAAGCAGTAATTGCAGTTTTTCCTAGAACTAAATTTGTTCTCAGAACTCCAAAACAAAATTGTACAGACTTTTAACAATTGTTGTTCTGTTTTATTCTCAACAAACACGTTTGCTCAGTGTGGACAAGGCTTTACGTGTCTTTTCCAAGGGTCCTTTTAATGGTTTTAGCTTAAAAGAACAGTAAATGCTAAATATTTAAACAATAAGGTTAAAATAAATAGCGAATGTCTTTTACTAACGAGTACTTTTACAGTACTCTTCCCGAGGGAATTCTAGGCTTTAAACAAGGTCTGGTTAATATTGCGAGTACTACACGGTACTAAATTACCTTAAATTTATCCCTGCATTTACTTTTATTTTACAAACTTCAAACATACTAACTCAAAGCAAAACCCAAACTCAATTATTTTCTGACGCACCAAGGAAAGGTACAAGAAAGACAGCGAGGTTCGCAGTGAGGGTAACCCCTGCACTCCCTCCGTGCTACTAGCACCAGCACCTCTTGCAACTCACTAACCACATCGACAGTGCGACTACGTGTATCGGATTACCGAGATCCGATGACCACGGCCAGTCAATGGGCCAGGTGTGTTCTGTGTTCTGTGTAGGACCAGTGCAGCCTACCATTATTGCGTTATTGGGCACCACCGCCGGCCTGGGAAGGGGCAACGCCCGATTGGTTCGACCATTAGGGACGGTCCTGCCTTCTTCAGGGGACCCGGGATGCTCAGCTCACTTCTTTCCTTGGTGGAGTTACGGTACAAATTTGTACTCAGGAGCGGCATCGGACCATTCGATTTTTTAAATTAAAACCCAAGGTACATCAGTTGGTAACTCATTTAACATTTTAACAATATAACTCACCTGCTTACCAAATTTATAAATCATTTTAGACAATATTAAATTAAATATTTAGCCCGAGAATCCTTCAGGAATTGGACTTTTGCTTCAATTTATTGACATGGCAGTCTATTTCCTATAATATGGATTTAAATGCACGACAACGTTAGCAGTCGTTATTACATAGATCCACTGATTGCCACGGGAGGGCTACACGGTCCTTTTTCATCTAGAGAAAAAATAAATTCTCCGGTTGTAGAGTGCATTGAGCATGTAGTTCAAATAACACTAACAAAATGGAAGAATGAAGAGAATCCTATTTCTTAGGGTAACATGTATTGGGGATGGAAGAGCGACCGCATTCAGGATAACAGTATGAATGTCTTATTATAATAACTTGATTTATGGTTGCTGTGACACATTTTTCCGTAATGTCCCGTGGTGAGTGAATGCTCCAGGTTTTCTTCTTTAAAAATCCAAAGAAAACCTAACGAACTAATTCCCGCACAAACACTCCGCTAATGAACACATCAGCGCTATTTACCTTGCGTAATTAATCACAACTTTAAGTCCCCTACGTGTTATACGTGACCTCCCCCATTTACCGATAGGCTTCGAAAAGGAGCGCAAAACCGTCTCGTTACGACCTGGCGCATGGCGCCCGGCCGGGTCCGGGTAAGATGTTTAATTACCCTCCTTTAATTAATAAAGAGACGCACCACGGGCACTCCGGAGGATGGGGAGGGAGGGGGAGGGGGAGAGAGAGAGAGGGAGGGTGTCTGGGGAGCGCGATAAATCTCAGCAGTCGCGGAGTCCTGTGCAGAGCCATTGTTCATAACCTCCAGACAGCCGGAGTTATTGCTATGCACACACGCTCACACACAGGCACTCGCGCACTCGCGCACTGGCGACGGCGACAGCGAGAACGCTCGTCTCTGGCCGAGCATGCACCGGGGCGACCGGGAAACATCGCGGCAACTAGCTAGAAACGTTTTGATAACCCCGCTCGCTCTAAGGAAGCTTGAATTTATCATTAAATAAACGGTATCAGTAAACTGACACATAGGCTACTTTCTCCCTTTTAACCCATTTTAATGAATAAATTATTATTTATTTACTATATATAGACTATAAAGTACGGTAGAATGTACAGGAAATCTTCTAAAAAAACTGTTTTCCGAAATGTCCGCCCAAATCCCATTCTTGGAGACACTACAGAATCCTCTGCTACATACAGTGGTTTTAAGAGGGGAAATGCCCTATCTCCCCCCCAGGGTTAGAAGGCAACGTAGTTCAAATATCCTTTGTTGGTCAATGCTAACTTGACCTGAATATCAGTTTTTAACGAAATTGATCAGTAAATACGAGATAAATGGCAATTGTTGTACTTCCCATAAGAAGAATATTGGACAACGTACTGGGTTTACCGGTAAATGAAATCGTTCTCCGCAACCAGTAACCGTAGAATAATTCAAAGTACTGAATTATCTAGTTTTTTAAGCTCTTTTTAATGATGATAAGTAATCTTTTTTAACATTTTTTGTTTGTTATAAAAAACAAAAAAACTGAATTTTTGATGTCATAAGTCCTACATTCTAAGTCTGAATGAATTTCTGAACACGAATTTTTTCATAAATGCGAGTGGTGTCATTTTGTTGGAAACCTAAAGCTCTACAACTACTCAAGTTTAATCAAAATCGTTAGAGCCGTTTTTGAGAAATTTGGATTTGTTATGTTTTTTAGCGGTTTTGGGGGGATAATTACCCTTAAAAATAAAAAATTCAAAAAAATGAAAAAAAGACCTGGAGATATCGTGGATTAGTACATACATACCAAATTTCATTAAAATCGGTCCACTGGTGTCGTCTCTAGCTCTGTACACATCCGTACCGATAGACAAATAGACAGACAGACTCACATACAACACGTAAAAACACTTTTTTGGATTCAGGGAGCACCAAAACGAATATTTCCACTAACAACTCATATTCAAAAATTTTGACGAAAACCATACTTTCTGCATATACTATGTATAAGGGGGAGAAAGTAAAATATATATACTAGCCGCTTACTAACTCGAAGGAGAACAATTACTTGGTTGTATGGTAAACTAGCTTCAGTTCCCGGCCCATTCGCTTAGCTCTTCGCCTTTCAGCGGTTTTACCAGATCAGTTGTGTTCTCCATTCTGTGGCAAATGTGTCGAACTATCTCGAAGAATAACACCTGTTTTAAAGTGATAATCTAATCCAATAACATTCTAAGATTAGCATTGGAACTCAAAACGAGTGTGGTCGGGAAAAGGTTTACGTTTGCTTTGAGTACAGATCTATTCGCAGTACTTGGCGCCTGGTTTGAAGTGATAATCTAATCCAATAACATTCTAAGATTAGCATGGGAACTCAAAACGAGTGTGGTCGGGAAAAGGTTTACGTTTGCTTTGAGTACAGATCTATTCGCAGTACTTGGCGCCTGGTTTGAAGTGATAATCTAATCCAATAACATTCTAAGATTAGCATGGAAACTCAAAACGAGTGTGGTCGGGAAAAGGTTTACGTTTGCTTTGAGTACAGATCTATTCGCAGTACTTGGCGCCTGGTTTGAAGTGATAATCTAATCCAATAACATTCTAAGATTAGCATGGGAACTCAAAACGAGTGTGGTCGGGAAAAGGTTTACGTTTGCTTTGAGTACAGATCTATTCACAGTACTTGGTGCCTGGTTTGAAGTGATAATCTAATCCAATAACATTCTAAGATTAGCATGGGAACTCAAAACGAGTGTGGTCGGGAAAAGGTTTACGTTTGCTTTGAGTACAGATCTATTCGCAGTACTTGGCGCCTGGTTTGAAGTGATAATCTAATCCAATAACATTCTAAGATTAGCATTGGAACTCAAAACGAGTGTGGTCGGGAAAAGGTTTACGTTTGCTTTGAGTACAGATCTATTCACAGTACTTGGCGCCTGGTTTGAAGTGATAATCTAATCCAATAACATTCTAAGATTAGCATTGGAACTCAAAACGAGTGTGGTCGGGAAAAGGTTTACGTTTGCTTTGAGTACAGATCTATTCACAGTACTTGGCGCCTGGTTTGAAGTGATAATCTAATCCAATAACATTCTAAGATTAGCATTGGAACTCAAAACGAGTGTGGTCGGGAAAAGGTTTACGTTTGCTTTGAGTACAGATCTATTCGCAGTACTTGGCGCCTGGTTTGCTCATGCGCATTAATGACTTCCCCCTTCACTAATGATTCTAAGATTAGCATGGGAACTCAAAACGAGTGTGGTCGGGAAAAGGTTTACGTTTGCTTTGAGTACAGATCTATTCGCAGTACTTGGCGCCTGGTTTGCTCATGCGCATTAATGACTCCCCCCTTCACTAATGATTTTAAGATTAGCATTGGAACTCAAAACGAGTGTGGTCGGGAAAAGGTTTACGTTTGCTTTGAGTACAGATCTATTCGCAGTACTTGGCGCCTGGTTTGAAGTGATAATCTAATCCAATAACATTCTAAGATTAGCATGGGAACTCAAAACGAGTGTGGTCGGGAAAAGGTTTACGTTTGCTTTGAGTACAGATCTATTCACAGTACTTGGCGTCTGGTTTGAAGTGATAATCTAATCCAATAACATTCTAAGATTAGCATGGGAACTCAAAACGAGTGTGGTCGGGAAAAGGTTTACGTTTGCTTTGAGTACAGATCTATTCACAGTACTTGGCGCCTGGTTGGAAGTGATAATCTAATCCAATAACATTCTAAGATTAGCATTGGAACTCAAAACGAGTGTGGTCGGGAAAAGGTTTACGTTTGCTTTGAGTACAGATCTATTCACAGTACTTGGCGCCTGGTTTGAAGTGATAATCTAATCCAATAACATTCTAAGATTAGCATGGGAACTCAAAACGAGTGTGGCCGGGAAAAGGTTTACGTTTGCTTTGAGTACAGATCTATTCGCAGTACTTGGCGCCTGGTTTGAAGTGATAATCTAATCCAATAACATTCTAAGATTAGCATTGGAACTCAAAACGAGTGTGGCCGGGAAAAGGTTTACGTTTGCTTTGAGTACAGATCTATTCGCAGTACTTGGCGCCTGGTTTGAAGTGATAATCTAATCCAATAACATTCTAAGATTAGCATTGGAACTCAAAACGAGTGTGGTCGGGAAAAGGTTTACGTTTGCTTTGAGTACAGATCTATTCACAGTACTTGGCGCCTGGTTTGAAGTGATAATCTAATCCAATAACATTCTAAGATTAGCATTGGAACTCAAAACGAGTGTGGTCGGGAAAAGGTTTACGTTTGCTTTGAGTACAGATCTATTCGCAGTACTTGGCGCCTGGTTTGAAGTGATAATCTAATCCAATAACATTCTAAGATTAGCATTGGAACTCAAAACGAGTGTGGCCGGGAAAAGGTTTACGTTTGCTTTGAGTACAGATCTATTCGCAGTACTTGGCGCCTGGTTTGAAGTGATAATCTAATCCAATAACATTCTAAGATTAGCATGGGAACTCAAAACGAGTGTGGCCGGGAAAAGGTTTACGTTTGCTTTGAGTACAGATCTATTCGCAGTACTTGGCGCCTGGTTTGAAGTGATAATCTAATCCAATAACATTCTAAGATTAGCATTGGAACTCAAAACGAGTGTGGCCGGGAAAAGGTTTACGTTTGCTTTGAGTACAGATCTATTCACAGTACTTGGCGCCTGGTTTGAAGTGATAATCTAATCCAATAACATTCTAAGATTAGCATGGGAACTCAAAACGAGTGTGGTCGGGAAAAGGTTTACGTTTGCTTTGAGTACAGATCTATTCGCAGTACTTGGCGCCTGGTTTGCTCATGCGCATTAATGACTTTCCCCTTCACTAACGATTTTAATAGGACAGTCAGATTATCAATCGGGATTTATATATCAGAACATCATTTTGATGGACATTATTTAAAAATTGGTCAATGTTCTTTTGAACACCAGAAGACAGTAACTGAGTGATACACGTATAAATTGAGCCTTGCTCATAATCACTGCGCTCTTTAATTTAATGAAGTGTTAAGCCCCAAAATACAAAGCTATACGTTACATACATACTTTACGCGGTATTTTATTAAGTATCATGCCTCCATGAGACTCGGTAGGTAGTAAAACACGGCTCCGTTCAGGCAGTTCGCGATCAGCTATTTTGATAAGTACTCAATTATAAATGTCGCGTCAATTCGGAATTCGGATTATTGAAGTTTGTACAAAATTCAGACACACTTTGTTAGTCACGTGTGTAGTATTAGATATTCATTAGGTATTTCAACTTTAATTTTTACTGCATGATGGAAACGACATTAGGATAAAAATCCCGAACGCCCTGCAAAATCCCGAACTTGTATCAAGATCACAGTGTGAATCTATTTAGAATGTGTAAACTTCAAAATATTCGCCTTAAGAGTGCGCTCTAGTTACGAAAAAAAATGCGTTTCTGCCTATTTCCTCCAGAAGATTGGACATCACAAAAATAACAATCGATCATTAAACTTTCAAACTTTCAAAATATTCAACATTACACATTTGTTATACATTAACTATTTGTATCGAAATCCCGCTCACTGAGATCGCTAGGTATAGGCCTATTTATGTTCCATAAAATGAGCCGTAAACCAAAATGTTGGATAATCCATTGAGAAAGTTCACATTAGTCTCAAGGGTGACAGGTGACTGGAACCTCCTCTCGTCTTGGGTCACAATGTTCCCTCTCAGAGTTCAAGTTGTGGAACTTCCGATAATCCAATGAAGTAGGCGCGCGGTGCGCACGACATCGCCGGGGAAACTTTTCCTAGTTTTTCCAGAACGGAGTACTACGCTGTGGCGGCGGCGGCGGCGGCAAGAGAAGTCGCCACACGACATAGCCGCTCACGACCCCCAGGTGATTTACCGGCACGCCTACGCTATCACAATCCCTCAGTGCACACGGGCATGCCGCGCGCTCCCGACATTACGGCTGCGTACATCAATGGACGACTAGTGGATACCCCTCTGAACCAATTCACTGATGTACTGGCGTACCTGATATTAAGTCTACACTGCTGCCCGACACCTGTGTCGCGTGTGGATACCACACAACATTTCTGGCGCGGGATGTTGTACGAGCAATTATTTAAACCTCGTCGTGAATATCGCCAGTGATAAAAACTCGTATTACAGTTTATCCAAACTTGACAAAGTTAAATAATACTAACTAATGAAGACGCTTTCCATTTGGACCGTAATCGGTATAGAATCCGTAAAACGGTGATCAAGTGATCAGGGGTAGGAAGACTAAAATTGCGTTGTACGCAATAAAGGTATTTTCAGTGGGCACGGGTCACATAAACGTAGACTATGCTGCACATTTCAACTTACTGTAAATAAACAGAAACGAACAAAATATCAATACGAATACAATTCTGACTCGTCACACTACAAATAAATCGCATCATAAAACACGATCGATAAATATCAAAATACAGATAATATTTGGTCTTTATAAAAATGCAAACGAATATCCTTCGGTTACTATAAACTACACAGTACACACGTATATCCATAACCTATAAACTACTGTATAATCTACATTGGTGATAAAATGTTAATCTATTGTTCAATATTGACAAAAATCCCACAGTGATGCTGTATGTTAAATTCCTTTATGATATAAAATATGTTGAAGACATAAAAGCCACTCTTTTTTTAAATAACTCTGCATGATGTTTAAAATTAACAAAGTAAGATAATAACCACTAACATAAATTATAGGTCTATACTTTGTATACAAAGTACATTATTATAAACTAACGGAAATATTCCCGAAACATAATACGTTTTAAATGATTTTAACACAGGTAAAAACAGCGACTTAAAACATTTTTTCCCTTTTATTTCGTAATCGAATTGAACCAAAGAGTATTAAATAAATTGAATTCATAAATGTAAAAATTATACCATAAATTGCATTATGTCTGTAGTATAAATTATATTTCAAACCAAAAACTCGATCAGATGGATCATCAAGATAAAAACATAAATATACAATCCGTGTCGCCGGTACTGATCGCAAAACCCGACCGACAAAGCGCGATTATCAATATGCTTGTCGCAATTAGATAATCCGAACCCCCAAACACGCCATATTCGGATGGCAATTAATCTGTGAACTCCGCCGCGTTTCTTGGACGGCAAAGAACGCCGGAGTTCCTGGAAAGTCCATTGTCGCAGTGCCGGGGCCGCCGTGTTCGGAGAATCCCTCATTGTCACTTACTAATTGTTAATTGAAACTGAGAAAAACACTGCTATATTTCTCGTGTTATTACGCTGCCCGGCGCGGCGCTCAACAGTAACGAGCGACCGGCAGCTGTGCGGGTCGGGTGATTATGAAAAGGAGAATAATCCGTCAAGTCAAAATGTTTTGCCTTTTCCGCGGCAGAGTCATTTTGGGCGATATAATGCAATTCAGAGGAGAGGAAACAATTACAATGTAACCACGCAATTTGTAAATACCCGAATTACTGTACGTAGAAACAAACGAGAACAGTTGAAACTATCTTAATGACTTAGGACTATGGAATGGTTTTCATCACACGCACAGTAAACCAGTGGTGCACAGTGGTGTGTCTAAAGCCCAGTAAACTCTTTCACGTGTTATCAGCAACTTCGACAGGCATGTTAGCTGTGTTAACATAAAATGCCTATTCCCAACAGTATACTTAAATACGGATTATTTAAGTTAATTTTAGCATGTATGTCCTAAAAACCTTTGAGGGATAAGAATCGCATAATATTCTACATTGTTATACTATAGTTTTATTTAACTGAAAGGTACTTATTTGCTTAATCATAAATTACTATATCCATACCAATACAGACAAAAAGGAAATGTTTTCAGGATGTGTGTTTATTTGCACGTAACAAAAAGTATATCTATATCTCTCTCTCTCTCTCTCTCTATATATATATATATATATATATATATATATATATATATACCTTTGTGATGTAAAATATGTTTAAGACATAAAAGCCACTCTTTTTTTTAAATAACCCTGCATGATATTTAAAATTAACAAAGTAAGATAATAACCACTAACATAAATTATAGGTTTATACTTTGTATACAAAGTACATTATTATAAACTAACGGAAATATTCCCGAAACATAATACGTTTCGTATGTTTCCCATTATATTACCTAAAATAAAACGACTGAACCCTTTTTCAGCTCTAAAACAAACGGACGACCGCGGTTTCGGAAGTCGACACGCTTCCATATTCAGGTAGAATTCACAAGCTCTAGCTGAAGACGGACGCGTTTTGACCTCCAAAACCGCGGCTGTCCGTTTGGATTGTTTTAAAGCTGAAGACGGAAGTTCGAATACTTTACTTTGCATAGTTTATCAGCTTTTGATGGTACTCAACCCTAACTATAGTTATTGCTGGACGCTGGAAAGTGTGTCGTATGCGTTTTAGGTCTACATCATAAGCTTCCGAAACGCCCGTCGTCAACGTTCTTTCCATATACATTTACATAAATTCTATGACCCCCCCCCCACCTACAATATGTATATTAGAACAATGTTTACACTGTGTATGACGCACTGACTAATTATACAAACAAATATAATTGGCTAATCAGGCAAAGCGGAAATTATATCTATAAATACGAAATTCCGATCAACTCCTAGGCCAAACCATTGCACCTAGAAACACGAAATTTTGCATGGAGTCTCCTCTTATATATATATATATATATATATATATATATATATATATATATATATATATATATATATAGCATAGGCACCCACTAAGAGGAGATTTTAAGAAATTCCCATGGGGCTATGCCCCACGGGGACTCAAAGTTCCAACCCTGTGTTATTCTTATGGACATTCACTTTGGTTTGAGCTGATGAAAATTCTATCAGCTAATTATGATTCGTAGTAGTTCCACGGGTCAACCACACAGAATGCAGCACACACAACTATCCCGAGTGACACCGGGAAGGATGGCAGCTAGTCACAAATAAATAATAATGCAATGCCGTAAAACTGCACCAACAAATTAGACTGTTATACACACTGACGCTGCAATATGCCACATGCGTCTCCACAAGCATTTCAGCGTTGCCCAAAGCAACAAGAAGCCCCCAGCTGAGAGAACTCACTAGTCTCTCGCCGTGTTCACGTACACCGGGACAACAAACAAGTGCTTATCGCCGCAGTTAATCCGATGGGAGCAACAGGCGCGGACCGTATGACAATCACGTAGCGCTCCTCACAACGGCCAACGGACCGCTCCAACTCCTCCTACTTGGTCAAACTATTCCGAAAATGACCGCGACCAGGCGCAATTGATTAATTAGCCCGTTCTTGCCGGTGCATTGTTTTGCGCGGACAAAACCAGCTAAACTACCAGTAATGGGGCTGTTTAGCGAGAATAGCCACCGCACTGCTTTAGACTCGACCAATTTATTCGAACAATGGGAGAGAAATGTGAACAATACGCGATCTTGCGGGCAACTGCCTCTCAATTGTCGTGTGTTTACGAGACAATTTCTTCGACATGAACCGGAATCTTATATCGTGCAATGCGACTAAAAGAACGACTAAACAAACAAAACCAAACAATCTTCCCAATAATTGAACATATTATTTATTATATTTATTATTTATTGTAGATGATAACAGGAAGTAGTTATAAACTTATTTTTAGTTCTTTGTAAAATCCCGATCCTTTTATTCTACCTTATCCTACAAAATATTAGGACGTGTCGAATAAACTGCTTATACAGTACTGTGCTAGATGCTATCGTATACCCGTTTCACCCAAGAAGCGGGTACTATGGGATTTTCTTCAAATCCTTTTTCAGTGGTTACCTACGTTATGGAAAGTATATATGTGCCAAATTTCGTGGTTGTATGTGTAGAGGTTTGGCCTGGGGGATGATCGGGTTTTCGTATTAGATAAAGAAGATTCAAGCTTTATTAGCGTCCAAGATTAACTAATGATTTTTAAAGGTACCATGAACACTATAAAGCAGTTTTTATAAACCTTGTATAAAGCTCAAAGATCATCAAGATTTTTAAAATGTATGAAAAATAACCACAATGGCATTTTCAGAGTTTAATATTGATGCATCTTCGGATGGAACTCGTACATAATGTGGGGGGCTGGGCCGATTACACATCAAATAGATGGTACATCGACCCTTGGATAAAATAAATGGAATAACATAAACGATCGATGGACCATCAGTCGTTTAGGAAATGTAATTTAATAAAAATATAAACGGGTCTATGGGCCATCGATAAAATATATTTCGCTCTGATGGACCAACGACCCTCTATCCATAAAATAACATATTATAAAGACATAGGGTCGATTACACATCAAACAGATGGATGGTACATCGACACATAAACCAAAGTTATTTATAATGAAGTTATAACGGGTCGATGTGCCATCTATTTGATGTGTAATCGACCCTACACTTTATATTATTAGATTTTTAAATGCATGGTTCGATTACACATCATATAGATGGTACATCGACCCCAAAATAAAACATAATATTAAAGATTTAACGGGTCGATGGGCTATCTGTTTGATGTGTAATCGACCCTTTAATTATTTTTTAAATATAATATTAATATTTATAATTTTGGGGCTGATGGTACATCGAGCCTTATTTTATTTAATTAGAGAAATATATAAACTGGGTCGATGGTCCATCGACCCCTTTTATAAACAAAACTAAATTTTTATAAATGGTTCGATGGGCCATAGACCCTTCCTCAGATATTTAAATTTCTTTCAATACTGTATATCAGAGGGTCGATGGACCATCTATATGATGTGTAATCGAGCTTCCCTCTAATATGGCTGGTTCTTAAAAAGGTTTCATCAATTACCTCCGTGTTTTGGATTCTGTATTTATGGCTTATATTTACGGAAATTCCGTTTTATTAAATATCGGTATTATTTTAAACGTGTATACGAGCATATCTTAAACAAGTTGAACTAATAAGTTGAATAATAGGGACTTCAGAACAGTTGTCAGGTGACATATATAATGATACGTATCCAACATATGTGTAGAAAGACGTGTTTAAGATGTGGTTCGTTCGGTTTTGTAATGTTAGTTTAATCATTTCACACTCTTAGGTACGTACAAGGATACACCTCATTCAAGTAAGAACAAACAGCAATAGAACAATTAAGGGGCTCAGGAAGAAAATTGCGAAGATAAATTCCCACCTGCAATAAACAGCTCCTCTCACACTGTACAAGGATTCCCAGCAACAGCAGAGCCGGAGCCGGGTCACCGATTGTATTTAAATGTAGCAGACATCCCCGTCACGACCTAGGCGCATCCAACCACTTTACTCTATTTACCCGACCATCAGATAACAGAAAGGCAGGCAGAGGCGCGTTAATCAATGTGGGAACGTGGGTTTGCACGGCTAACCAACCAACCAACCAACCGACCGACTAATCAACCGGGATGGTACGCCTAACCAACTTTCCTCAAGTAGTGGCTGCAGTTTCCTATACTATGATATATGATAAGTGCTACACCCGAAACCGCCAGTCATTTTCTTCTTAATATAGTAAACATGCTAGAAATATTTTAATGTAAGAAACAATTACACAATTTTCAAATTACACATGTACGCTTTCCTCTAGTTACTTCAGACTCCACTGGGAAGTCATGCGTGATACTTAAAAAAGTCGAACAAAAGTAACGTATTTTTTTCTAAATAAATTAAAATTTAAAGCCATAACTGTAGATGTCAATTCACAAAATAAAAATGATTGTAGAATATAAAAATCCCTCAGATGTTTAAGATCACAAGTGGCTTATAAGCTTTATAAAATATTTGTAAGCTCTTAATTTACTTTTTATGACAGAAATGTAATGTAGAAACAACTAGGTTCAGAAATGTCGTTGACGCATTTTTACTTATCTGTTATGAATCTGCAATTCATTACAAAACAGCACTACATTTGCCTCCACAAGAGGCACCATGTTATGGCTATTATTTGACACTTGTGATGTTTAATACTCAATGAAAGCTTGTAAAAAATGCCAAAAGCTAATGTAGTATTTACCTCCATTAATTATTAGTGAATAATTATTAGTGAATTTCCAATGGAAAGTAAACTATTAGCATGACCCGCACGGTGAAACTTAAGCCCGGGACCACCATAGAAGATCCTAACGTGACCCCCTGAACAAGTTTTGGGGGGTCGTTCAAAATTATATATATATATATGGGGGGTCGTTCAAAATTATATATATATACATATGTAAATGTGTATGCACTCTAGCGGTCGCATCTTTTGGCCGATTTACTTCAAATTTGGTAGGCACGTTCCTTTCTATAATCAGTTGTACAAGTTCGTTGGGGAAAAACAATCGGAAAACTTTAAACCCCTTTTTGGGATTATTCTTTAAAATATAGAGTTTTTGGGCCCAAAAAGGGTCAGAAAAGCTCCGGACGTACAATTAATGCATGCATTAAGATGGGAATTAGTAAAGTGACAGTTATAAGCCCTCTCTCGTCATTCTAGCATAAATATTTACCGAGTTATTAAAGAAAATGTATATCGGCTAAACACAGTACGTGGTCTTATGGGATTTTTACATTAGAAAGCATGTTTTTCATTTGTTGGTGTATTTGTTTCATCCCCAGCAACCTCGCGCCTACTTTTAAGCCTGACTAGACCTTCTCCTAACCTTATAATGCGCAACATTGTATTCCTAACATTGCAGGTAAAATAAACCAAGAGCATCAAAACAGCCAAAAAATCAATGTTTTCAGATGCCAATAAAATTGACATAAATGTATGTTTTTACATTGGGTTTGAGTTTTAAAAGTTTTGTATGTGGAAATTCACTTCCCTCACGTCAGCGTGCTGCGTGCGAACTCGTTATAATTATACGTTGAGTTAATAAAGTTATAGACAATTATTTAAAATAGGTACAATATGTGTGTAAATAATCCCGCAAAAGGCGTCTTAAAACCACCCGAACGACACCAGTTAAGACAAATACTCCATTAAAGACAACACGAATTACCCCTGTTCCTTAAGACATTAGAGCAATGACTTATCGCTAGGACCCCACGTGTGCTCATTAGGCCATACGCTGCTTTGTAACTTTGCAACTTGAGGCATTAACCCCTCCACCGTACATCGTGCCTCCAACGACGCATTACATCTGGATCTGATTATCTCAACATGAATATCCGAGCATTAGGGCACCGAACTCATTACAGGTACAAAGGCACTGGCACTAAATAACTGTATAACTATCCCTTCGCGAAATCGCCCGTCAAAAGAGAAAGTATAGTAGTGATCAAAGAGAAATCAGCTCGCAGTGCAAATAAGTGGGGATGAAAAATACGTTAGCCTGACTAAAAGAAATTGACTGACTCTACTAAATCAAAAATAAACTCCCCGCTGATCATTCCAAATTACAAACAATTGACATACTGTTTATACAAAAGACTAATTATATTTTATTTCTTTAAACATGTTTTTAAGAAGGCAGATATATGGGCAAGCTGAAAAATTATAAATATAAATCATATTTCATGTAAAACACTACTATCAAATACAGTAAGTTATCTCTTTGCCGATTTTTGCCAAGTTTTTTTCTTAACTGTCGATTCGCATTCTAAATATATTTCAAATTAAACTATGGAAACTACAATTTTCAATGACTAATTTGTTGAAATCTTCCAAAAGTTATGTTCGTACCTTGTTCGAAAAATGGACCTAGATAAAAGAACATGCACAGTATAATGAAAATGACTAAGCCACTGTTCTATTAATTCAAAATATTTCCTACAGATACACCGCAGCAACAGGTTCTGTATACGAACGTAAATGTATATAGTCGCAACTTCGTAGAGTGATGTGAAGATAAATAGCCCTGTCGCACCAACCCTGCGTACTCAGAGAATTTCCACTGCACAATATATGTCTTAATATAATGTATGTATGTATAAATTCACTTCCCTCACGTCAGCGTGTTGCGTGCGAACTCGTTTTTCTATGATCTCAGTAACCAATTAATGTAGAGAAATGATCAAAACACCAAATTTAGTTGTTTTTTTTTAAGCTGAATCCAATGATGGAAACAAATATTTGACTTTTTAAAATATTACATGTAAAAACTTTAAAAACCATTTTTGGGGTGCAACCCCCCCCAAAAATACCACTTTTGATGGGTCGATCTGTCTGGTTTTCGAACTTAAAGTCACAAACGTTTGCTTTAGACGTTTGTACCAAATTTTATCAAAATCGGACCTTTTTTACGAGAGTTATCGCAATCACGGACATATATATATATATATATATATATATTACAGTTTCGAACGAATAGTGTGTTTGGGGTCTGGGGACCTCAAAACGAAAAGTTATAATGGTCCCGGGCCTTGGTCTTACCATGCCGACTACGGTAATAGCTTTTTCCCTTTAGGGGAAATTCGCTAAAATGCGATTTGAGATGAAGTATGGTCTCCATGTCACTGATGTCGAATTCTTCTTGAGGCGTATACAATTGTTGATAGTTTTTTATCAAGAACCCTGCATGCGGTTGCCAGTTTAAGTGGTTGTCCACTGTTTCTCTTGGAATCTACAACTGCTAAGTTGATTTCTTGGTCTCGTAATACAATGGTAATACTAATTTTTCTGTTCTATTCGATGGTTGAAATTAATAAAAACTGTTTTGCGTTGATTTTAAGATTAATGTCCTGACAGATTTCTGTTGCATTGTTCAATGTATCTTTCATTGCATTATTTCATTTTGACTTTTTTTGTTTAAAATTGTAATCAGCGTCGCGTAGTTAGGACGTTTTACGCCCCACTTCCCGCGACAACACTGTCGCTGACGCGGCTCCAGGATCGTGCAGGTCGCGCGGATCTCCCGGCATACATTACAATACAGGACTGGGCTGTAATTAATTCATCGACTAGGCCTCTCGGCTCACGCGAGCGCCCAGCACGCACCTCCCCTCCCCGGGTATCGCTGCGGCCGATTACCATAACTAAGAGTGGAAAATTGCCGAAATCCTCGATAATAACATAACCGCGTCTCCCGCCCGGCCTATTACCTCAAAATTGGGATCAAACGTTAATGTGTGGTGAAAAAACACGAATTATTTATATGGAGCACGAGAGGGGAAAACATACGATGGTCTCCAATGCTTGTGTGAGTACAAACAACTAATTATAAATTAATTTTGTGAGTTATGTATTTAAGGCGATACATAATTTGAAAGGAAGAAGTTGCAGGTCGTTAATAGCTGGACTCTTAAGGTACTAGAGATACAACTTAACAGTAAGGTGTAATATAAACACATTTCATGAGTGACAAATCTCTAATCATTTCTATATAATAGTACCTGGGGGCCGAGCTTTGCTCGGGGAAAGGCCAGTCAGTTTGTTTCGACGACTTGGAGTAATATTTCACCACTTCCCCCTACTGATAAACAGATTTGTGTAACTCATTTGCCTCTTTTCTACATTTTTTAGGTGACTCCAGTTTTTATTTATAGCTCAATATCCCATTGATTTATTTTACTACTCTATATATGTAATCTTCACTCAAATCTTTTAATCTCTGCTCTCACGAAACCACATGTTAATAATCATAAACATCATGAGTATAACTTTGACAGTTCCCTGGTTGATTATGAACAGCTGTTACAAATCTTTTGTTTTGATTTTAAACTCCATAAGCCCAATGTTAATTTTTTTAACTTTTCATTTTAGTTTTTTTACATTATTTGATTTTTCCTGGGGATGAGGCCTGTCTAGAACTTATTTTTATCCTAGAAATTAGTTATTTCTAACATTTGAAGGAAATCGTTGGAGCCGTATTTGAGATCAGTGTCGCAAGCAAGCAAGCAAACCTTACTCATATTAGAGTATAGGATAGGATTACAAAGAAGAGTCAAAAGAAAATTACCAGAATCACCAACTTAAAATTCTTGAGTTAAATAAGACGCGTTCTACAAAATACTTGAGGTTTTAAGCAGGTATGCGCTAAATTTCTTTTACACGAAATATTAAGTAAATCGAATGTATTTACAAGTTTCACAATTAAGCTTATTGAATGTATAACGATGCAAAGCAGCACAACACTAACTTCGCAAAAATTTTATCGTGTAATTTTTACATTGATTTCAAAACAAAAAGCTTAGCATGCGGGTTTCTTACGAATTATTGCAAACAAAATTTTCGTCACATTTTAAACCTAAAAATACCAACGGTTTTGGTGGCGTTTTCAGTATTAAACCGTTGGCTCATCGCTGGCGTGCTTGGGGTAGTATGTGGGCGATATACGAGCCGTAAAAGTGTGAAAGACACGTACATGATAGAAGTAACAGTCCGCTTCCCTTGCTGATATTGGGTCCCGCGCGGACCAACTGTCACTTAAGGCGCGACAAATGGAACAATTAGTTTAAACTGTTCAGCATCGCACCTCATGTAGCAAAATTTCAATATCATAAATATATCTACACTATTTTAGGACTACTGGTCGCACTCAATGTATTATTCTTATGCTTACTATATTTTGATTGTAGTTAGTTAAATGGAGCAGAGGGTCAATAACACAAGTTTTCCCTCCAACAGTAGATGGATTGAAGGACTAAATTTTCCTCATGCAGGAATTACTAGAGCTCAATACTTCTTTCAAAGGAAATATACCTTTACCAAGATCACAGAAGCAAACACTATTATAATCATAATTAGTTCATCAATGGTTCTAATGTGATTTTAATGGCTACGGTTTGTTAATTATTTTACAGTAATATTATAAGTTTTCAAGATATTGTGGAATTTTTCCTAAGTGTCAACTGTCTAAAGTAAAATTATTAAAGTTAATATCTTCACCCAAATTGTTCTTTTTTTAATATATGTGAGGGAAGTTTGTTTAACTAGCACATTAGCATTTAAAAACATAAAGAGATCAACTTTAACTTTTTGAGTAATTTATTATCATCAGTACTTTTTTGTTCAAGCTCATGTTGATTTATAGTTACTATGATTATATGGAGGTTTATAAGTAATTTAATTTTATTACATATATGAAAATATGTTTCATTACAGTAAAAGAAGACCAGCTGCAAGTCCTAAACCATTAAAAGCTTAAAAAACTCTACAAATAAGCATTTTGTAAATTCCCGTAAATTCCCTGTTTTTGCACAAATTTCCGAGGCAAGGAAATATTCCCATTTTATAAGTTCCTTCCCACTGGGAAAATTCCCGGCCCACATCACTAATCTCAACCTCTCTTAATCAACACTTCAAGCATACAATCGGTTTAGTAGTTCCTTAGGTCTAGCATTAATACAATACCCCCGCCGCAGCAAACCTGCATACTCAGCAAATTTTGAGCATAAATTAGCAGAATATATACACATTACCACTTACCAGGATTCATAAGAAAAATATTCACAAACAAGTGATACCAGTACTTAAAATATAAATTATTCTCTATAAGAATAACATTGAGGATGAGTACGCAGTTTTGCTGCAACAAGGAACACAACATAATGGGTTTTATGCAAAAATCAATAGAACTTATCGAAGTGAAGTCACGTACCAAGTTTCATCCATATACATTTTTCTCCATAACAATAACATTGGACAACGTACTGTATTTAGCACTTTCAATATCTCAATATCTCCATAACAATATCCCCTTCGGATGGTGCGATTCGTCTGGTTTTTGAACTCGTTCAAATAAATGGTACTCATTAGTGCCAAAATTCATTAAGATCAGACCTTTTTTACGAGAGTTATCGTGCTTACGGACACACACACATATATATTACACACAAACATATACATACATAAAAATGTGAACGAATTGTGTTTTTGGCATCTGGGGACCTTAAAATGAAAACTTATCATGGTCGTGGGCTTAAGTCTTACCACCTGCGGTAATAGCTTCTTCCCTACAGGGGAAATTCGCTAAAACCGACTTGTGCTTAACATCTAAGATAAAATTGCAACTCTAAAAAACGCATTTACATATATTTTGTGGATATTAAAATAGCAACACGATATCAGCAAAAAAAACTTGTAGCATTCTTTGACTAACAGGCTATTATTACAAATTAAGATTATTTAATTAGCTACATAAAAGAAATAACCGCATCGTTCGGAACCAATAACAGTGCAGCATCAGCATTCATCGCTACTTCAACAGCATTCAATATTCAATACTCCTGCAGCTTGAGCTGACGGCAGCAGGCCTATTATTGTAACAGCGAAATAAATGCAGCGGGGAAAATGAGGGGAAGTAGGGGCCGAGCTTTGGCGGGAAGGCCATTCAGTGTGTTCGGATGACTTGGAGTAATATTTCACCACTCCCCCTACTGATTATCGGATTTGTGTAGCCTATTTGCCTCTATTCTGCATTTTAAGGTCACTCCAGTTGTTATTTATAGCTTTAAACTTAATTTCTTCCTAGATCGAGATAATTCGTGGGGACCGATTCGCTTACGGAATTAAATATATAGATATCGTCATGTACGACGCAAATTTTAACAATAATTTTAAAATACCCCCGTCGCAGCAAACCTGCGTACTCAGCGAATTTCCATTGCATAAAACATGTCTTAATTCCTCATAAAGCCGCATACCAAGTTCCATAAAATATATTCACAAATAAGCTATATCTAACATTGGTGATTAACAGTTCTTATTTATCCCTTTGATTTTGGATATGACATGACAATTATAATGTAATCTTCATTCAACGGTTTTAGTCACTGTTCTCAGGAAACCACATGTTAATAATATTAATTAACAACATGAGATTCTGACAGTTCACTGATGTATTATAAACAGCTGTTATGATTCTTTTGTTTTTATTTGAAACTCCATAAGCCCAATGTTATTTTTTTTAGTTTTAAATTTAGTTTTTTCACATTATTCGATTTTTTCTGGGGATTACCTGTCTAGTATTTATTTTTAATCTAGAAATTAGTTAATTACAACTTTTGAAGGATATCGTTGGAGCCTTTTTTTGAGATCAGAGTTGCAGTCAATCAAGCAAGCTCGCACGCAAGCAAGCAAAACCGTACTTATATAGGTTTGGGAAAGTAAATGCTCATTGTGGGAAATCAGATGTTGACTTTCGACCGCACAATATCAGCAATGTACACATAACCCAATAAGTAGGGACATCCCATGTTATTTTATTTTTGTTTTGCCCCCCCCCCCCCAAAGTTCAGAGGAGAATATAGCGCTGACTGTCCCTGCTAATTCACCTTGGTCCCGTCGCGAGCGCTTCTGGTTACAATTAAACGTCAAAATGAGTATGTAAACAAACGCACAAATAACAGATTCCTGTCAATATATTTCAGCCAGCTGTTAGAATGTTAACAATTAACTTTATCGTAAACACTGAAATCCGGTCGGAATAGTCAAATATACGATTGTGACTATCTGTGTTTGGGGGCGGCGTTTTCACTAGAAATCGTTTTCCATAAGCGTGTCCCTACTTATAGGGTTATGTATACATTATATCAGACAGCGTACAGATTAAAGATGTTCAAGAAGTCAAACAACAGCTAAGCGAGTCTAAGCAACATACGGTTTAAGTGCAACTCGCCCCCTAGTACGGAGGTCGCGGGGCTGACCTCGCGGCGTGTTGTGGTCACCGCATCAGCGTTATACAAGGCTAAAGACTCACAACACCGCAGCTGCGGCCGCCAGCGTTAACAATATGCCTGTCCTACCAGGAAAGCTACGTAATAAATTGACCGACCGCGTTCTGTCCGACATAATATTTTGATTGGTAAGCATTTCCAACCACCACGACACCCACTCAAAAGAAAATACTGAGTGGAGCGGTTTGTAAGGTAACAAAAGAAATAGTTTAACTAACTCTTAAAGATACAACATTTAAAATAGTAATAACAATAATGAGGAAACGTTGCGATTGCGTAATACAACGCAATACAATCATAGCTACAATAGAGTTTATGCTCAAAACACGCTTCGTTTTTAAACGTTGAATTAAAGACTTTCGGAATCATGATTTCATACATCATTAAGTGGTAGGTAGGTAGATGGGTAGGTGGGTGGGTGGGTGGGTGGGTGGGTGGGTGTGTGGGTGTGTGGGTGTGTGGGTAGGTGGGTAGGTGGGTAGGTGGGTGGGTGGGTGGGTGGGTGGGTGGGTGGGTGGGTGGGTAGGTAGGTAGGTGGGTGGGTGGGTAGGTAGGTAGGTAGGTAGGTAGGTAGGTAGGTAGGTAGGTAGGTAGGTAGGTAGGTAGGTAGGTAGGTAGGTAGGTAGGTAAGTAGGTAGGTAGGTAGGTCTTATGTTTCTACCTGCTTCTCCCATAGGGCCAATGTTGATTTTCAAAGCCCATTCCTCCTCGATGGACTATCCGAGATCGATGACTTACGCATCAATTCCCGAAGTTCCTTTTGTTTTTATGGGCAAACAAAATTTCAGTGAATAGGATTTTGATACAACAAATAGAAGTAAATATTGAATATTTTGCAATCTTACTGAACGATGATTATTGGTAAAGTTGAACATTGTTCATTGAAACCTCTAGGTATGTACTCTCTTTAAAATGACCCATACGTCATCAATAACTAATAATCCGTTGAAAAGGGAAGGGCTTTTAAAGATAACATTGTCCTTATGGGGGAGCCAGGTAGACACGTAGAATGTTTCGTGCCTGGAGCCCGCTCTTAATTGAAATCTTAATTTAGAAGTCAGTTTCTAACTTTTCTCTAGTCCTAAAAGGTTTCTAGCATTGTAACTGACAGTACCTGGGGGCCGAGCTTTGCTCGGGGGAAGGCCAGTCAGGTTGTTTTTTTAGATGACTTGGAGTACTATTTCACCACTTTCCCAACTGATTATCGGATTTTTATAACTCATTTGCCTCTTTTCAACATTTGTAATGTCACTACAGTTATTATTTATAGCTCAATGTCCCAGTGATTTATTTTAATACTCTATATGTAATCTTCACTCAAATCTTTTAATCACTGCTCTCAGGAAAGCACATGTTAATAATCATAAACAACATAAGAATTACTTTGACAGTTCATTGATTGATGATAAACAGCTGCTACAATTCTTTTGTTATGATTTTTAACTCCATAAGCCCAATGTTAATTTTTTAACTTTTCAATTTAGTTTTTTTTAACATTATTTGATTTTTACTGGGGATGAGACCTGTCTACAACATATTTTTATACCAGAACTTATTTATTTCCAAAATTTGAAGGAAATCCTCGTAGCCGTTTTCGAGATAATGGTGCAACCAACCAACCAATCAAGCAAACATTGCTCATATAAGAGTATAGGATGACCGAGACCCTTCCCCCCCAAATAACGCAGCGTGACGTCGCCCTGTAGTAACTGCGTCATGTCGCCCACGTGTATCGCTCCCGGTATACAAGAGCTCTCAGTCCGCGCCACGCACCCGAGCGTTGGTGTTGACACCGCCACACTTTGCTGCAACACTTCGCTTTCTTTATCTTTCATTTACCGAAACCTATTATTGTCTTCACATCAGAGCGGCACTTCGATAGGTAGCCTCTTCAGTGAACAGTGGTATACTCTACAAAGAGAGATAATATGGCAATGCTCTTATCGCGGTTAATTGTGAATTGCGAACACACAGATATATAAGAAACAAGTGTTTTAACCTTAAAAATGTGATAAAATTGCAGTTGCGTTTTCCAAACAAAAAATAGCGATGGATTTGTTATTAATTATTAGGTTTACCTGTGCTGTAGTTATCGCTTCTAGGGTTTAGAACTACACTATGTAAGCGAGGATAACGTTGTATTTAATACATATGATTGGGGGAAAGATGTAGGCTAGGTGTAATTTATTAATGTTTTGGTGTAAGTAGGGTTCAATTCATAACGAGATAATTGTTTTCTTACCTCCCGAAACGTAGAGTAATTTCAAACACTACAAACGATATTTTAAGTCCAAATAAATCTAAAAATTGTTTATTAATAACGTTCTACAAAATGACAACTCACTTATTTCCGCTAAAGAACGAACTTTCATATAGCAAGTAACTAAATCCAAAATTCAGAAACATTTACTACCATTTCAGAAGTTTTAAATTTCCCTACAATATGAAATATTCCTGTTTCTGGCATAAGCTTTCTTCTATTGGTCGCGGAAGCCCTGTTAACTCAACCCAAACAGAGGAGAAATAGAACATAAATGATTCGAGCTGTTTTGATATGAACTGCTTCAAATTCCTTAAAACTACTTGCTTTATCAATGTTTAAACTTAATTACTAAGAACATATTTTTTTAATGTAACAATACTGTAGAATCTAACAGGATATATTTTGACAATTTCCGGTATTTCAGAGCCTAATAAATATATTTAATAATTTAATCCAGTCGAAGAAAACAGAGGACTTTCGTAACACTTATTTTATCCGACATAGCAACACTAACAGGGTTTCTATGTGTTTCCGAAAGCTGAAAGGAGTTTCATAATTGGTTATCCAAATAGGCCAGGAAAACAAATAATAAGCAGACAACAGAGGAAAACATGTTGGGAAACATCCCCGGACGACAGTGAGCGAAGACGGCGCGGCGCGGCGGGTGAGGACGTTTCACGACGCGCGACGCAACGAGCCGAACGATACGATACGATGATAACATCTACTAAATAAAATATATCAGGCACCCTACAATTTAAACTTGTAACATACACAGCAACAAATCTGGAAATTCCAGGTTATCGACACGTAATCAAGAGGTCTTAACTTCCTCGATAGAATCGTGAATTGTTAAATCCCCTTTAATCTACGAAACGCTGGACTTAAAATCAACTAAACACACACAACCTATTCCAGCGCTGATCTTTTAATCAAGCGCACCCAAAACAAAATCTACTTTCAGACTTATATTTTCTATTTATAACAACTAGTAGAATGTATTAAACATCTTTAAGTGTGTTTAAACCTGTATTCAAAATCAATGGTTTAAACTCATCCTTTTCCCTTATATTTGTGCCTTTAAGGAAAATTGTATAACAAACTAATGTTTTTCCCCCAATTAGCTCACTAAGACCTTTCATTCAAGTGTAGGGTTGATGGGTGTCAGACTTATGGTTTTCTCAAACGTTCCTGGGAAAATGAGGATTTATATATACAGGGCTGTAACTTACAGGGGCTGTAACTTACAGGGGCTTACAGGGGGTTTTGTGTAAGTGGATAATCACAGGTGATCATTAGTTCATTTTGCTTATTAATAAAAACACTGTAGTGATGTTTCCATAAGAAATCATTGGATCTTTGAAGTCCAGTGGGGCGTAGCAGACGTAATTTTTAACATTTCTGATATTTTACCCACCGTCCTTGGCCCACAAGCTTTAAACGTAATTTCTTCCTAGATGGAGATATTTCGTGGGGACCGTTTCGCTTACGGAATTAAATATATAGATATCGTTAGGAACTACGCAAATTTTAACAATAATATTAAAATCCGTCGCAGCAAACCTGCGTACTCAGCGAATTTCTATTGCATAAAACATGTCTTTAATTCCTCATAAAGCCGCATAGCAAGTTCCATAAAATATATTCACAAAAAAGCTATATATAATATTTTAATTATTCTCCTTAAGAATAACATTGGGGAAGAGTACGTAGGTTTGCTGAAACAGGAAACAGAAAAATTTGTTTACATGAAAATATCCATATTTGATGAGCCACGAATAATTTTATGAAAATATCAATATAGCTCAACTTAGGTGAAGCCACATACCAAGTTTTATCAATATACATTTATAAATAAACGATATATATCATTATGATTATTCTCTATAAAAATAACATGGGGGATGAGTACGCAGGTTTGCTGCAACAAGGAACAACAAATGGGTTTTTATGCAATTATCAATATAACTCAACAAGGTGAAGTCACTTACCAAGTTTTATTAATTTATGTTCGTAGTTAAGGGAGACATCACATTTTACTTTTTCTCCAAAAGAATAACATGGAGGCTGAGTATGCAGGTTTGCTGCTACCGGAATCAAAGGTAATAAACGGTATCAGGAAACTGACACATACTTTCTCCCTTTTAGCCCAACTTTAATGAATAAATTACTTTTTATTTACTAAATATAGAATACAAAGCACGGTCGAATGTACAGAAAATCTTGTAAACAAGTTGTTTAAAAAAACATCCACCCAAATCCCTGCTTTGGAGGCACTACAGAATCCATTGCTACACTCGTGGTTTTAAGAGGGGAAATGCCCCCTATTCCCCCCCAGGGTTATTAAGGGCAACATATTTCGAATTTCCTCTGTTGGTCAATGCTAACTTGACAAGCATATCAAGTTTGAATGAAATTGACCAGTAAATAAGAGAGAAATAGTATTTTTTTTATGCCCCATAAGAATAACACTGGACAACGTACTGCGTTTACCGCAAAATGAAAATTTCAATTTTCTCCGAAACCAGTAGAATAGTAATTCAAAATACTAAATTATTTAGTTTTTTGAGCTCTTTTTAATGGTGAATAGTAATATTTGTTTACATTTATGTCTTTTTATGAAAAATAAAAAAAAACTTAATTTTGGGTGTTTTAAGTCCTGTAATTTCTGAACCCGAATTTTTACAGGAATGTGGGTGGTGCCATTTTGTTGGAAAACTATAGTTCTACAAACGACTAAAGTTTAATGAAAATTGTTAGCCTTTTTTGAGAAATTTTGATTTGTCATGTTTTTTGGCGGTTTTTGGGGGATAATTACCCTTTTTTGGGTTCAGGGAGCACCAAAACGAATATTTCCACTAACAACTCAAATTCGAAAATTTTTACGAAAACAATACTTTCTCCATATACTATGTATAAGGGGAGAAAGTAAAAATTGATTTTTGTACGAAAAACAATAGACCACAAACAGATGACGCCGTATACCAAGCCTATTAAGTTTCGTTAGTATACGTTAATAAATAAGCGAGATATAAAATTTGTCTTATCCTCTATAAGAATAACATTGGACAACGTACTGTGTTTAGGACTTTTAATATCTCTGTAACCAATTGACGTATAGAAGAATTATCAAAAAACCAAATTGTGTGTTTTTTAAAGCTGAATCAAAAGCTGAAAACTAAAATTTGACTTTTTAATATATTACTTGTAACAACTTCAAAGAACCCATTTTTGGGGTAACCCCCCCCCCCAAAAAAAACAAAAAAAACACTTTGGATGGGTCGATCTGTCTGATTTTCGAACTTAGTCATAAATGTTGCTTTATACGTTTGTACCAAATTTAATCGAAATCGGACATTTTTTACGAGAGTTATCGCACCCACGAACACACACATACATATATATATATATATATATATATATATATATATATATATACAGTTTCGAACGAATGGTGTTTTTGGGGTCTGGGGACCTCAAAACGAAAATTTATCATGGTCCCGGGCCTAGGTCTTACCATGCCGACTACGGTAATAGCTTCTTCTCTATAGCTTCTTCGCTAATAAAAAGTTCCCTGTCCTTTTCACTCCTGTTCCAATAGGTGGCTTCCCCAGGGGTTTCAGGACGAATAAACACCGTACTAGTTTCAGAATTTCGTTTAGTAAGAAATCGCTAGTTTCGTAATAGCCAAAATATATATTTTCTTTATTATATTTGCAACGTTAAAGGTACATTCTATTTTTTTAGGCTGCGTGGATGACTTAAAAAGAAAACTATCCACCACATCGAGTGCATTGGAACACTTTGCAATCATGGCGGACCCATTAGATAGATTTACGAGTGAAATTCTGTTCTCTCAAAATGGGCTCGCATTCCGAACAAATTATGAAAAGAAGCGGTTCTGTGCATTAGGCCGACTGAAATGACATGCACCGGGCAATCGAGGCTCGGACCACACAGGGTAAAGTATAGGGGAGCGAGGGAGCCATTAGGGCAATAAGACAACTGGCTCACAACTGGCGGTGGAATACTGCTTTGCCGTGGTAACGCAGTGAGAACCAAAGGGGGTCCGGCAAAGAAAGGAGTAGGGCGTAGGGCCTACACCTACGATGTCAATACAAACTGTCGATAAATAATTCCTAAGGAAATATTCGCTAGGGACACTATGACACCACGTTTGATAGCAGATCTGATAAATGTGATGGCAGATACGCATTACGTTTGCGCGACGGTACAACAGCGGGCTATGGAAGTTTTAAGAGTGTTGTTTTTCGTGCTTATTTTGCTAACTAGTGACACTGAACCTATAATAACAGTAAACTATTATGCAAGATCACAATAATGGGAATCCCCACATACTCCAAAATAAGAATAAGCTTAATTTAATGCATAAGCAATATTTTAAGTATTAAGATCTGTATATCCAGTCTAAGAGAAACTGCACATCAGTAAACTTAACCGGCTTTATCATAGTTTCTTACGAGAAATTTCTCCTACAGAGCAAGATTTGGTAATGGTGTAAAATATCGAAGATCATAGTAACCGCATGAACTTAAGAGTGATTTAACTGAACAACAATGAATAATATGTAAAAAAGCGAGTACTAGACAAGTACAGTTTAATTAAAATGTATTTTGTTAAAGTCAGCGAAGAAGGGACTATTTTACACCCTTAGGATGGATTTGTGCAGGTTAAGGTAACACTCTTGTACAATTCATAGCGGGGGTAGAGCTGTGGAGAATGGCGTCGAGGGTGATTCAGATATGATAATAGCTCAAAGTAAAACAATTGTTTGATTCAAATCGCAACTACCCAACGCCGCCATTTTCTGGCACACGGGGCTCCTATACAATGCTTTACACCAACAATAGTCGGTGCAGCTATGGACTAAAGACAAATCTTCAGAGTCTCCAATAGTGAAACATTGTTGACAACAGTACACCACCCAGGTGGCGCGGTCACAGCTGATTGGGTGAGTGCTAGCAAACATACCACCCAAATGTCCCGGGTTCAACTCCCGGTGAAATCCATCTCTCGGTCAGCCTCGGCAGGCGACAGCGTAAGTACTACTTATCAGAGTCAGAGGCACTAGTGGTACCTGACCTTGACCAGAAGGTACGACTTGTATCCCTACCACCCAGGACGGTGGAGGGCCACGGCGGACCAGCGACTAGCGGTTCCGCGGCAATCAGAGCAGCCGCGACGGACGATACATTCCTGAGAAGCGCGGCTTATTCAGCACCGTCGTGACTGGGGGTTGTTGACCGCGCATTGTACTCACGACGTTCGTCTCCGTCCTGAGGGCTACAGTACCGCAGTACTGACTAGTGGCTGCTCGCGATTCTTTAAAAGAAGTTTTTAACAAGGGTCATTAACTAGACTATTAAGTCCCGTGGAAAAATCTGTAACTTTCGCGAAATTCCTGGCTGACAAATATATTAGCAATTTTCTTCTTCTTATATATCTACCTACAGCTGTTACCCGCAGGCTTCGCCCCGCAAATGATTTATAAAAACCATGGCAGTTGTGTGTTGTGTGCTGCATTCTGAGGTTAGCCCGACACTTAAACTACTACGAATCAAGATTAGCTGCTGATGTCCATAATGAGTAGATGGGGAGGTCTAGCGGAGCCCTAAGGTCAGATCAGGATAAAACCCCATTTGGTTATCCTATTTATACATAAAGAATCAGTGTACACAATTTAAACTCTCTAGGTAAATGGGAAGTAGGAGAATTCGTGATGAATGAGTGAGTGAGTGAGTAAGTCAGTGAGTGGGTGAGGGCTTTTCTTTTTTTGGTATAGATAATATCTATTTATAAAAACTGATCACCTCCCAGGCCAACCCTTTACACCTACAACCACGAAATTTGGCACGTATACTCTTTCTATAACGAAGGTAACCACAAAGAAAGGATTTTAAGAAATTCCCATAAGGCCCTTTCCCTCGGGGAGTTAAAAGTTCCAATCCAGTGTTATTGTTATGGACATTCACTTTGGTTTGAGCTGATTCGTAGTTGTTCCGCGGGTTAACCACAGAATGCAGCACACACCGGAGGTTCAATCCCGAGCACGATGGCAGCTATTTCTAAATATTTTGAAGGAGAGTGGTATTCTGTGATATCCGATCAAGTGATAGTTTTGGAGATTGTGACAATTCACCTTAATAAAACACTAGCTAAAACAATATAGAAACATGCTACGTATTTTTGTGCTCCGATTGTCATTTTCTCAGCTGTAAAATCAACCAATGAATTCCCATGTAAGAACGAGTCCATAGTTAAATAAATTTCCGAACCATTTTTCAGAATTTGCAAAGTCAGGTAGGCAACAGCGATAATAGGTGAGAGAACAGGTGGAGGTGGTGGTGGTGGAGTCGGCAGGACGATTGACATTGATGCATGGTCTCATTGATGCAGGTTTTGTCCGCTAACAGCCGTGCTTACGCCGGGTCACGTTGGGCCCCATGCTGTTCCTAAGTCCCCACATCCCCCCCGCACCTCGCACGCTGTTCCTACATCCCCCACACGCCTCCGCCCACAACACCGTTATCATCAGGATTACACCCCGCCAAGGCGATTTGCCGCACTATTGTGGCCTTTATTCGTTTCCAGAAGAGTAATGGGGTATGCGAGGGTTATTTTTGGAGCCGCGCGGTTGGTTTTATTGGTTTGAACTTGTAGTAGTGGAAATGGAAAACTTACCACTTAAGAGGCGGATAAAGTGCGAAGGTTTCTTGCATACCTAATCTGTATGGCCGTATTTTAAATTACGGTATCTAAATTGTATTTTACTGATAGGTAGAATATTCAATAATTTATTAGGACCAATTCAAGGTGTTACAGAGAAAACCTGTTTTAAGATGTGGCTTGAAAAGTTGGAACAACTGCATGAATTGCGAATGAATTTCAAACTGAAAACTTACTACGAAAATTACGTAAAACTTGGACGGATGGAAAAAAATTTTGACTTCATCATATTTGAAAATATTTGTTATTTGGGTCAAAGGGCTCTTAATAAGAATATAAATAAAGGGGCACTGCATTGGCGTTTTTAAAGTAAAATTGCACACATTTTAAAAATAAATGTACTTGGTTTGCACATTCTTTTCATCAGTAAAACACATTAGACGGTGCCAAAAATAAAAATACATTATTATACGAAATATTTTAAGAACTATCGTTATTATAGACATCGATGGATTTTATATTTTTCTACAAGCCCCGTCACTGAACGATCTGACCTTGCCTCCGCCCAATCATGAACATCACGAGGCCGGAGTTGTGACGTCAACACGCAGACGACGGGGATGCGACTAATGGATCTGACGACCTGACTAACATCCTGCTAACGTAAATCTAACTATTAATCCACATAATCCACTTATCGTAACGGACTTATTAGTGAATTTCCTTTGGAAAGTGAACTAACTATTAGCATGACCCGCACGGTGGAACTTAAGCACGGGACCACCACAGAAGTTCCTAACGTGACCCCCAGAACACGTTTTGGGGGGTCTTCAAAATTGTATATAAATATATATATACATGTATATATATATATATATATATATATATATATATATATATATATGTGTATGCACTCTAGCGGTCACATTTTTTATTCGATTAACTTCAAATTTGGTAGGGACGTTCCTTTCGGTAATCAGTTGGACAAGTTCGTTGGGCAAAACAATCGGAAAACGCTAACCCCTTTTTTGGGGATTAATCTTTCAAATTTAGAGTTTTTGGGCCCAAAAAGGGCAGAAAAGCCCCGGATGTAAAATTAATGCGTGTAAAAAGATCGGAATTAGTGAAGCAAAAGTTTTAAGCCCTCTCTCGTCATTCTAGCATATATATTTACCGAGTTATTAAAGAAAATTTGTTTCGACTAAACACAGCACGTTGTCTTATGGGGGTTTTACTCTAGAAAAGCCTGTTATTCCTTTGTTAGAGTACTTTTATCATCCCAAGAAACTCACGCCTACTTTCAAGCCTGCCTGGACCTTCTCCTAGCATTATTATGTGCAAAATTGTATTCCCAGCTTTGCAGGTAAATGAAACTAGGAGCATCAGAACAGCCAAAAAATCAATGTTTTCAGATTTCAATAAAAATTTGTATAAATGTATGTTTTACACAGATTTTGGGTTTTAACAGTTTTTTGTGGAAATTCACTTCCTTCACGTCAGCGTGCTGCGTGCGAATCGTTTTTTAACCTAAACAGCCCCAAATTTATGTAATGTTTTGTTCTAATAAAATATGGGGCGAGTTTAAAGCCCGGGTTCCGGTAGAGCCAAGTTAGGCAATACAAATAGAAATAAGTATATAAAGTTCGTTCGAAAGCCAAAAATTGTAAATATATCTTTCGCGGATCTCTAAAATCATAGGCAGAGGCGCAATAGTAAGCTTCAATAGTAGTAATGCTTTAGTCCGTGAATGTATTGGCTGGTTTTAAGGTAAACATTTCTTTAACATAAAACTATGTAAATAAACTACATAGAATACGAGAATACGAACAATCAATTTCTTCCTTTCCATCTTGCTACCAATTTAGCTTTAACCCGCGACCTTGAGTGTGCTTTAAAGTCTTTACAACTACTTCAAGCTAAGTCAAGCTAAGGGAACCCACCCATGCTCCCTGTCTTTCGCCATTATATAGACAGAGGAAACTATCTTTGCTCGTCCCCCTTTCCTAAATGTCTGAGAGGAAATAGCTAAATACAGGGGTTCGTCTCGCCTCGGTTATAGGTCATTATAGTTGTAAATACATTAAACAAATTCATGCTACTGGAAGTGAAAAGTTTACAAAATGTTGGGAGGAATATGGAAATTAAGTATAGTAATTCCCAGGCCACGAGGCGATACTGCGGCGAGCTATTTGTGAGTTATCAATGCGGTGATAACCTTCGACGAGCCGAATCATCCGTCCTTGTTTGTGGCTTGTTATTGAAAGCCGTCATTGCACGCTCCAATAATACTGCAGTATTCTAGACATTTTAAAACAATCCGACAATACTACTGACGGGTATAGTTGACACCATTTGACAACAGATATTTTCTTTCATCTATCTTTATCAGGAGACCGCAAAATAAACATTTTATTGTAAGATGCAAATAAACATAAATTACTTGACCGAATACAGCCACTGACTATTAATACTGATCTTAACAATTAATAGAAAATTAATTTTTGCAGATTAATCTAAATAATCTAAATTTGTTTAGATTTAATTGGCTATAATAATAATTTTTGGTATTCATACCAAAAATTATTATTTTTATTTCTAGCTGGTATCCCGTTTTACGCTCGGGAATCTAGCAGACCCGAGCCACATGTTTTGAAAAGTTAATATTGATCAGCTGCCTACCTAACTAAAATATAACTCCATAAGATTGACATTAGAACTTTGAAGGCCTGTGGAGCGAAGCCCTGAACGTGGATGTTTTTCAACCCCCCAAAAGGCACATCTCGAGGGTAAGAGCTTTCGATTGATACTAAATATGTATTTAAAATAATATTTTTAAGGTTCGAAAATCGCCGAAAAAATTATGAAATCAGGGAATTGTTATCAGAGTTTAATAGTTTATGTGAAGAATGGGTAATGCAGCTTGCACTGAGAGAATAGATAGCAAATGCAAATTATTTTATCAACGGCAATCAAGGAATCGAAAGCTTATATAACGCGAAACCCATTAATCTACAGTTGCGTGCAAGTTCAGTAAATCCAATATTGTCATAAATAAACGGTATCAGGAAACTGACACATACTTTCTCCCTTTTAGCCCAACTTTAATGAATAAATTACTTTTTATTTACTAAATACAAAATACAAAGCACGGTCGAATGTACAGAAAATCTTGTAAACAAGTTGTTTTCAAAAACATCCACCCAAATCCCTGTTTGGACGCATTACAGAATCCATTGCTACACACGTGGTTTTAAGAGGGGAAATGCCCTCTATTCCCCCCCTTCCGGGTTATTAAGGAACAACATATTCCGAATTTCCTCTGTTGGTCAATCCTACCTTGACAAGCATATCAAGTTTGAACGAAATTGATCAGTAAATAAGAGAGAAATAGTAATTTTTGTATTCCCCATAAGGATAACACAGGACAACGTACTGCGTTTACCGCAAAATGAAAATTTAAATTTTCTCCGCAACCAGCAATCGTAGAAAGGTAATTCAAAATACTAAATTATTTATTTTGTTGAGCTCATTTTAATGGTGAGTAGTAATATTTTATATATTTATGATTTTTTATGAAAAATCCAAAAATCTGAATATCCGATGTTTTAAGTCCTGTAATTTCTGAACCCGAATTTTTACAGAAATGCAGGTGGTGTCATTTTATTGGAAAACTAAAGATCCACAAACGACTAAAGTTTAATTAAAATCGTTAGCCTTTTTTGAGAAATTTTGATTTGTCATGTTTTTCGGCGGTTTTGGGGGGATAATTACCCTTAAAAATAAAAAATTCCAAAAAATGAAAAAACGCCTGGAGATATCGTGGATTAGTACCTACATACCAAATTTCATAAAAATCGGACCATTGGTTAGGGCTCTAGCTCTGTATACATCCATACAGACAGACAGACAGACGTCACGTAAAAATCACGTTTTTGGATTCAGGGAGCATCAAAACGAATATTTCCACCAACAACTCAAATTCGAAAATTTTGTCGAAAACAATACTTTCTCCATATACTTACTATGTATAAGGGGAGAAAGTAAAAAGCTATACATTATATCAATAAACTGTTACAACCAGACGTCTGCTTCTCTGAGAATGCTAACATGTGACCAGCAAATGCATGTGTTCGTGCAGCATGTGGCACTTGGCACTTGAGTCTAACAGCGGACGACACATATCAGGAAAATACTACTTCTGTAATTCTCAGCTGGGTTTTTGTCAGGCCGGAGAGCTGTAAAATACTATTAAAAATTGCGTAGAATAATAAAATCCAAGTTAGGCATCGCACCGCGACCGCGACCAGCGAGCCAAGTAGCGCGACCGACGGTGGCAAGACAGAACAATAACTCCGTTCCACATAGTTACGGTGAAAGCTTCACAATTTTACCGTTTTCCACTGTTTTCTACGACGTCGCATCACTTTACTTACAAACCCTCCCTCATACAATATGTATACGTGTTCGGCCTTAAACCCAACCGGTGGAACTATAAATTATTAATACGTATTTAACGAGCTTCGTCTCGTCAATGTGGACACCCGTGGCTTACCACTGGTTTAGGACTACAAATGCGGATCTCTTTTGAAAACAGTATCTGAGGGGCCGAGCTTTCCTCGGGGGAAGGCCAGTCAATTTGTTTAGATGACTTGGAGTAATATTTCACCACTTCCCCCTACTGATACTGTAATCAGATTTGTATAACTCATTTGCCTCTTTTCTACATTTTTTAAGTTCACTCCAGTTGTTATTTATAGCTCAATGTCCCTTTGATTTATTTTACTACTCTATTTATGTAATCTTAACTCAAATCTTTTAATCTCTGCTCTCAGGAAACCACATGTTATAATCATATACAACATGAGTATTACTTTGGCAGTTCCCTGGTTGATTATGAACAGCTGTTACAATTCTTTTCTTTTGATTCGAGACTTCATAAGCCCAATGTTAATTTTTTTAACTTTTCATTTTAGTTTCTTACATTATTTGATTTTTCCTGGGGAAGAGGCCTGTCTAGAACTTATTTTTATCCCAGAAATTAGTTATTTCGAACATTTTAAGGAAATCGTTGGAGCCGTTTTTGAGACTCGTGTCGCAAGCAAGCAAACAAACATACAAGCAAACTTTACTCATATTAGAGTATACGATTAGGCTACATGGGACAAACACCGAATAACTAACGTACGGCAAACAACACTACGAAACGATATTGCTAGCTTACGCAGAACGAAGTGAAGTCATAATTGGAAATCGATAGATTTTTTTGATCTCTCAAGCTTAATATACAGTACTATAATAAAGGTCAACGACGCGAACTTTGACTGAAGATGTTGACGAACTTTGCCATTCTCAACACCAACAAGAATTATAAGTAAGAAATTTTTAAGTTTTGTTTAAGTTTAAAGAACGACTAATGGCGACTTTAGTTATGAACATTTCTGTCCAAGTCACTTCGGCATGAATGATCTCTGGATACGAGCCAGCAGGCGAAGTGTGTGTGGACATATTTTACAGAAATGAATATAGAAAAATTAGTAAACAACTTGTGAACAAGTCATTTTGCTTTAATTTGTAATGAGCTTTAATTATTTTTACCAGCATTCAATCACGGCTTTCATTGCCGTTTCGGTATCTTAAAATGTTATAAAAACTCTAAACGATATAAAAGTTGTGGTTAGCAGAAATTAGTAAAAACAATAATTAACGTTATTCCAACCCATGATCATAACAGCGGTTTTGCAGCTGTACAGTGTTCCAGTTTCATTGGATGGGAATGCAATAATTTAGAAAACATAAGAAGTACGACGAACTGGTAACTATTATTGTTGACATTCCCTACGCATTACACATACATATGCCTAGTTACATTTAAAAACTCCTTATATTCTTTTGAACATTTCATAAATCCGATATTACATCAAAGAAAAGATTACTGACGTATTACAATGATATTACTGCAAGACAATGTTCATAATTTCCGTGTCATTTGGTTGCAGTCTACAATGAAGAGAAAAATAGTGGAACCAATAAACAACACCAGCAGGTTCATTCACCTGCAGTTACAGCTTCGACTGCGAGCGATATACAGTAGTACTCATAATGACTATAGTCTACATTCTCAAAAATATTACTTAGCAATGGATGGTCATAATACCGTGTGTCCCAAAAGTCCCCTCCTATAATTTTTTAACAACTGCATATAACAAGATTATATTGCGAAAAAGTCTTAGTGACCCAAAAAGGAAAATTTTTGATAAGGGAAAAATGTCAACCCCCTCTCCCAAAATTAGGGGTTTTGGGGGGTAATTCAACAAATTTAAATAGTAACCCCCCTTGAGTGATGCCTCATTTTAAAGGGCGTAATAAAAGAAGAATGGCGCAAGTTAGGGATTTCTACATCTGCTCTACCAAACACAGCGTTTGATTGAATTTCAAATTTATAACGTCAATTTTGCATTATTTTTGCATAGTAATCATTTAAATTTCCCAAGAACATTTTGAAATTATATGATTTTTCGATGGTCACTTTTAAGTAACCAAGCCGTAAAAAATGTGCCCCTATCACCCAAAATAGGGTTTTTTGGGGCTAAGTAAAAAATGTTAAATGGCAACCCTTACTGAGTGATACCTCTAGTTAAAAACAGAAGATGAATGGTGCAAACAGAGGTCTCTATGATGATCCTATAAATAATGGCAGCTTATTAAATATCAAATTTTACAATGTAAAATGTTAAAGCATTTCAATTTTCACTTTACTTAACTGTGCAATTATTACTCATAGATTGAATTTATTATTTTTAAATCTTTCCTAATAAATCTGTAATTAGTCTTTTTAACTAAACCAGAAAGATCAGGTTAATCTTAAAGGGATAATCATCCTTACGGTCTAAAGTTAACGTACCCCTGATGATTACTTTTACCTGGGAAAACCAGTTTTTACCACAGTCTCCCGTAAATTATTATCCTACTGGGGGGGTTGCTGTTCTGATGTTCCTGGTTATATTTAAATTGACTATTAGGATGGCAATGTTGTACATTATAGGATTAGGAGGAAGTATAGTCAGGATAACAAGTTGGTATTGGGTAGGGGTATTGGGGGTGATAAACTACATCAAGATATGAAAAACATGCTTTTCCTGTGTAAAATCCCCATAAGACAACGTACTGTGTTTAGACAATTAACATTTTCTTTAATAACTTGTTACATGCTTGTGCTAGAATAATGATGAAGGGCTTAAAATGTTTGGCATTTTACGTACAATAATTTAATATGCAATAATGTTACATTCGGAGCTTTTCTGACCCTTTTTGGGCCCAAAAACTCAAAATTTGAAAAATTAAAATCCCAAAAAAAGGGGGTTGGAGCTGTCCTATTGTTTTGCCCAACGAACTTGTCCAACTGTTTTTAGAAGGAAGGTTCCTACCAAATTTCAAGTAAATCGGACAAAAATTGCGGCCGCTTGAGTGCGAACATATATTTATATAAATAAATAAATAAATAAATATATATATATATATATATATATATATATATATATATATATATTTATCACTCATCACTAATTCTCCACCTTCCCAAGTAGGTAGAGAGCTGAAATTTTGTTCACTGTTTCTGTAGGCATAAAATAGGAAAACTAAATGGTTTTCGTCCTGATCTGACCTTAGGGCTCCGCCAGAGATCCCGACAAAGTTTCCAAGTATTTCTTATGGACATTCATTATTGTTTGAGCTAATGAAAATACAAACAGCTGATCTTGATTCGTGGTAGTTCCACGGGCTAACCACAGAATTCAGCACAGACAACTGTCACAGTTTTTATAAATTATTTGCGGGGCGAAGTCTACGGGAACAGCTAGTATATATATATGAATATAAGTTTTTAGCGACACCCCAAAACGTGTTCAGGAGGTCACTTTAGGAACTTCTATGGTGGTCCCGAGCTTGTTTCACCGTGCGGGTCATGCTGATAGTTCACTTTTCCATAGGAAATTCACTAAAAAATCCAAACTATTTAAAGACTGATAAGTAGGTATAATCCGATGGAAAGGAATCTGGTGATTATGGTAAGTGGGGTGCGATTGCCGCTTCAAGGCCCTGTTACACAATGGTACGGCGGAGCAGTGCTGCGCGGCGCGGGGATCCAGCGTCAAAGGTTAGCTGGCTGGGATAGCATCACCGAGCGAGGCACCAGATTAATGTGGTACACCAGCTGATGGCATGACGTGATATGGGGGTTCAATATCAAACGAACTTTTAATTGAGAATCGATTAAACTGAAACAATGCTAGCTTTGCAAGTCGAAATAAGCAGCGATTTCGATAGCACAGTAGTTGCTGTAAACTTGTATGTGATGACGGTGGTTTTCAAGAAGTAGTAAACTAAGTGGTGAACAGTTGTAACTGTAAATCAACGTTGTATTGTTTTTATTTCACGACTGTAATTTTGATACGTAGAGTCAATTTTGAACTTTGACGCCAAATTATTTAGAAACAATTTGTTGGTGCTGTAGTTTCTTAAAACATGTATTGCATCAAATGACGCTCGCAGCAATAGAACTATAAAACAAATCACCAGAAATAGTTTCGGTGGTTAATTGTTTTATTACAATTCATCGCACCAATTACCTACCTTTTATTAAACTTATCCTGAAATTCAATGCATTCTTTGTGGTAAAATTCTAACATTCCCTGCAGCTAAAAACTACTAATCCAGCCCTTAATGCAATAAACAGAACCTCACTAATTCGAACCTCGATAATTCGAAAACCTCTGTAATTAGTCACTTTTGTCTGTTTCCTTCAGAAAACCTATAATATCTGAAAAATAATATATCGATAATTCAAAGTATTTTAACACATAATGTAGCCTCTAAAACTAGAATATTTTGCTGCAATTCGAAACGTTCCCTCTAAAATTCAAAGCCGACCTCTACAGTACGAACTTTTATACCACAAGTCTCTGAAATTCGAATTAGCGCAAAAAACAAGTCTGTTGAAATATGAACTGATGCGTATACTCAGTTTCCTCTATTTCTGAATTCATTGTCGTTTGTTTTCTTTGCCTTCATAATTCGAATTTCATCGACATTAACCTCTTCAATTCGCACACTCGATATTTCAAACTTCCTTTAGTTCGAAATAAATTGGCTGTCCCCAGAATTTATAATGTGATAAGGTTCTAATATTCTAGATGTAATATCCAAAGGTGCACGGAAGCTAACAACTGTTCATCCCATCCCCCCCATCGCGACGAGTGTTTTCCTCGTTTCACCCACTCCATATCGCAATACTGGAAGCCCGCTCGAGCGGAGGCAGCTATCGACCCAGCTCCACCGTATTTTCCCAGAAGTGTCATGTCAAAGTCAGAGCGCGGGGCGCCGCTTGCACGCATCCCCTCATTGTTTTGGCCCCGGGACTCATTACGGGAGTTTTCAATAACCCTCCCCCCGCACCGCGACGGCCGCTCGTCGAGGGATGATCATGATCTGGTTGACTAGGGCCATCAACCCCCGCTGGTCCGCTCTGTATCTGTCCCGTCAGCCAGGGATGATTCTTACGAGCGACTGAGTGAGCTTTACGTGATTCCGTTCTGACGACCGTCTAATGAGCGATTGTCATCCGATTATGGTCGAATTCTTCTTTCGGTTGAAGGAACCTGGGCTGAAGATTAAACACGTTCCGTGTTGTAATACCAAGATTGTTAAAACCCACCAAACATTCTATGCGATTACGTAGTGCGAACGCCGAGTAGCGTGAGCGCCACGTGGTGTGAGCGCCGAGCAGACTACCAGACAATAATGTGACACCTGACAGCGCTTAACGAACCGGATAAATCAAGTCTACACTAATGCATGTCAAGTTATGAATGTCGTGGCAAATCTGCGCACTTTTGAAAAGCAATTTTTAACTTAGTTTCAAAAAGCGTTCTTATGTTAAGGACTCTAGTATGAACAAAGTTTATGATCAAACTGTTCACCCTCTCTATCTATGTTTAAGAAGCTTGCAGTTGAATTTTGTTGACTTTGTAGCAGCCACTTTTATATTTCTATATTGAAACAAGTCTTAACTGGCATAATGTTAATTTATGATTAAGACTACCGGTATACTGAATGAAGAAAGTTTATACTTTATAACAATAACTAGCTGTTACCCGGCAGACATGTCAAAGTCATGTCTTTGACTATTACCAACTAAAACCAATATCACCAAGATCACCTGTTCAAGTAAATATTTCATTAGCTTTTATGTAAACAACAATATCTTTTCATAAGGTTTATATGGGAACCCTTTTGGGCCTCTTGGGAGGAACCCAATTGAGTTAGGACGAATGGATGGCTTAAAAACCTTATCCGTGAAATTTTACATATATATACCAAGTTTCATGGCAAACGGTCCAACGGTGTCCGAGTCCATAAACTTCAAATATATATACAAACAAACAAACCATCTTCCTTTTTTATAAATTATAATAAGATTAATATAATCTTAATCCAATCTATATTGCTGGAATTATTGAGTTTGATGTTACAAATCAAAAGTAGTAACACACAAGAAGGCCTGAAGGCTTTTTTATTTTAATTCATTAATTTTCAACTGCCAAACGAGCGATTTTTTTATTTTGTCTCCATTAACTACAACAAACTCCCCACGCATTAAACTTTCATTTCCCTTCCGGGTTTCTGCGAAATTCATCGCGATTAAGATTTTCACTCCGAATTACAACATTTATAGTTAAAGGAGTTTGTAAGGATGGGGGGTGGGGTATATTTGCTTTTGTTGACCGAGAATTCCCGCCTGCCAAATACCGCTGGTAGCGTCGGCACCTCATGTCAGGCCGAAGAAAATGTAACTGGTTAAAACTACCTTTATTTGATGTTAGATTTTTTTCAAATTTCTAAAGACAACTTGCACCTATACAAATACATATGTCGAAAACAATATTTTTATTTGTAATGCCGGCGTAAAATAGTGTAATTTGACCAATTATTCTATCGCCAATTCTTCATACTACTATAGGGTTGGTGGTTATCCCTCGTCACTTATTATGACTCCCTAAGCATTAAGCAGACCCTTACAAGGTGTAAGATATAAGCCCGGCGCTCGGAATACGAAACATTCTGTGCAAATCAAGACAAAGCCGACAAAATTATTAATCGTGAATATTCTACTTCTAAAATAAAATATAAAAAAACATAGATTAAAACTGTCTTAATTCGTGTTTAAAAAATATATAATAAATATAAACTCACCGGAATAAGATAACAAATATTTGAAAAATGTGCTATAAACGTCTTTAACTGACTATTTAAATAACGTTTATTGGAAATTTCTAACCCTGTGTTTTACGTTTCCACGAGGTTATGAAATAGAATGTTTGGTCGCCACGCGGCCGCTCCGCCAGTCACTTTCTTTCGATGATCGGACTACACAGCGTTTAATCGAGTTGATTTCAAATTTGCTGTGAATATAATTTACTGTAATTATTACCTAAATACATGAAAATAATCAACTGAACTTATTTATCGTTAAAAAATTTAGGCTTTTAAAATTATTGTAAAAACAACCCCAAAAACATAATGTTTGTAAAATAACTGTAACATGGAAGGCTTGTTTGATTCCCGTTTGATTTCCTTTCGAATAATACAACCATTGGCAATATATACTGAAGTATCTATAAATACAACTATCAAACCTAACGGGCAATGGATAATAGCATCAATCATCGTGCAGTAATGAAAATACATTTTACGCATAATTTAATACACACTTTCGCAATAATATTATTGTTATCCTTTGTCCGGAAATGTTGCCACTATCATCAGGGCCTGTAGACGACCTACACAGGAGTTGTTTCCACTTGGTGGCCAGTACGCCAAGTAACCGCATGCAGTCACACAACGCGTCAGGCAACAAGCACAACCTTAGAAATGCTTAGAACAATTCAACCCTAAACCCCCTCAGCGTCAACGGCCTGACAGCGGATTCCCAGCAGAGTGGCCGGCAAGGTGTTCGCGGAACCGTCGTTAAGTCGGCGACAAAAGCGACAACGAACACTCCTATGGTGGCGGACTGTAAACTGGGTATTCCCATCACAAGCCCTACCTAGCTAGACCCTGCCCTTGTGCAGATCGCAGGCCACGGCCCGCCCGCACACGATTGGAACGAGTGTGCCGTCCGCCTAAAATATGATATATTAAATACCTGATTTCAAACGGAAAGACAGGCCAAAATCAATTTCATATTAATGCCACTTGTTTAATTTTTGTGGCAAGTTTCATTAGGTAATCAAAACATACATTTTTTAATACGAGCGTTTTCAAAAAACGATGGATGTTTCCTCATCACAGATGATAAGTTTTCGCAGAACTTACCGTACCAAGAAAAAAATATAATCATGTGGAGGTGATTATTTTTCTTTTAAATAAAAAAGGTGTTGAGTCCGAGACAAATTTGTTCAGGCAACAAATGAATCTCACAATTAAAACTGTGACAGACACGATGAAGTAAATCTAAGGAGGAATATTACAAATATTTTTTAAGATTACACTGATATTAAATACAGTGTCAAATTAGTAAGATTATTTCTGGTTTCACGTTTTAAAGTGGACCTTCTGGTTTTACCTGCGACGTTTCGTATCCCCTCCATTTGAATCCCGGCTAAAACGAAAACCGGCCAAAACTGTAAAGCTTAAAGCATGCGGTTAAAACGACAAACATTCTGGGGCTGCAACCTGGGGAGGGTCAGTAAGTAATGTCAACAAAAATCTGGTGGCCAAAACGACAAACGTTCCGTCGAAGGGGGTTTTAGATATCTAAACGGCGCCCGACGACAAACAAGACAAAGAAGACTACCATTCTCCTCTCCACTCTTAACTCAATAGATAAACGAAGCGTTGATGTTTTAGCGAATATCCTATCCTATACACTATTACCGTACACTAATATCCTACACGCTATTACCGTAGGTATAGCATGGTAAGACCTAAGACTAAATAAGTACAAAGGTGTTAACATTCATTTTACATAATATTTGAGCGGATATTCGCTGAGTAAGACTGTTTGCTGCTAGGACATGGACGCGCGTATTACCTGCTGCTAGGGAGGACATGGACGCGCCGATGAGATGCGCGTCCATTTCCCCCTAAACTGACCTGAGCACGAGCATCCTATGAAACATTAATTTAGTGGGTTGAGATATAATACAGTCCCTTGTCAATTCCTCGTCAAATTGAACGCGGAAGGCGGACTTTGCAGCGCTTGGGATGGGGCGCTGCCAATTCCGCCCTCGGCAAATTCCTAAGCAGAGGGCATGACAGTTTTATGGTCTGCGCGACTCTGTCCGTTTACCGTTTGCTGCGACGGGGGTATTTTTATGTTACAAATATCTATGGTTTAGGTGGAATACGTCATAATGTAATATTAACCGTTATTAACCGTAATAATTTATATAACGAAAAATTGGAAAATATCGGTGTTTTTCACAACTTCACGATTATTACAAAATATCTGTTAAACGTATCTGCTTTAAACTTTAATGGCGTATATATTTACAAAAATGTCTGTCAAGTTTCATGATTTTATTTTTTTACACCGATATTTTGCACTTTTCGTTATATAAATTATAACAAATTATATAAAACTTCGAAACTCCGTAACATAAAACTTGACAATATTTTCTTTAATTTTATAGGTCTCTCGTCGATGGTCGCCAGATTTCTGTTAAGATTACTTACTGACCGAAGTTGCAGCCCCAGAATGTTTGTCGTGTTGGCCGCTGTTTTGGCCGGCCACCCCTCCTTTATCCGTATGACTATAAGCCCCATGCTGTGACCCTGTTTATAAGCTTTATACATTTTTAAATTATAAATAAACTGAATAAATTCAACCAAAATATTCGTTTTAGTTCAGTTCCGTTTAAAAGAATAAAAATAATCGTTTACAATAATTATAGGATAAATGATAATCAGTTTATTGCAAATTGATAGATTTTTTGTCTTCGTCATCTACATTTGGTTGAAGTGATCACGTAGATGCCGTATTAATTTGATGCCATTATTCTCGTTAAAAACTTATTTTTAACATATATGTATTACGGGACATTGTATATCTAATAACCGTTTATAAAATAATAATCTTAATATATAACAATTAATCCCTATTTCCCTTTGTAATTCCATAACTTGAGAATATGAGTGTACAGAATTGAATATTTTTTATTTTGTTGTGTTCGTTAATGTCAGGACAAGGTTTTTATAAAAGAGCATTTTTAATCTAACCTAAGGGCTCTGTCCCACTCACTGGCCTTCAAAGTTCCCATTGATTTGATCAATGTTCGGTTAGTAACACCAAACATCTGTAAACATACTTGAAAGGCATACACTTATGTTCATTATGGAAATAATAAAAAAAACTGCTTGAATGGAAACTCTGATGATGGAAATAAAAAACAACTTGAGTGGCAACTCAAACTCTTTTTCCGATAGGCGAGTGAGCGTAGCGAACGAACTCATCCGGGGAGCAAGTGAGCGAAGCGAAGGAGCACATCTTGAAAATGAACGAGTAGTTGACACAAAACAAATTCAATGCCATTAGGACAGGACGTCTGTCGGGCCAGCTAGTAACGTGATAAAAACTAAATCCTCCATGAATTATTCCACGAAACTTCACTCAAGTAAAACTACGTTTTCTTCAAAATGTTACGTTTAAAATAACTGACAAAACACAGTATACTTCCCAGTAAAGATGCACAGTGTTCATTGTTTACATACCTGAAACAAACAAAATTCACATTAGAAAATCATCATACATTTAAGAAACAAATATAAACAACACTGGTCATTGTTTTGTTATACAGTATTAGATGCCGTTGCATTAACCGTACAAGTATTATTACATATAAGAGTGCATTTAAAAAATACAAGGAAAACCTTCACAAAACAAAAACAGAAAATAAAAATAATCTTGGAAAACTATTTTTCACTAGAAGTAGACTGTTGTCCAATGAATACAAAAAAAAACTTATAAGGTTTATATTCTAGTTTTGAATGACGTTTTTCCTTTAGGTGAGGTAATATATATATATGTGTGTTTTAAGGTTTATAATCATTGGTTATAGTCCCCCACTTTTCCAGGTTTTAAAAATTCCCTAACTATTACAAGTTTTCCAGGATTTCTAGGTATGGTATACACACCCTGTGAAATCTTCTTTTTGGCTAATTTTCCCTACAGAATTAGCTACTACCGAACTCAGTAATGTCAAAGCCTAGGCTCAGGACCAATATATGTTTTTGTTTTAAGTCCCAAAATGCCAAATAAACCATTCGTTCAAATTTGTAAATCCGTGTATATTACGTAATGTAGTACAAACGTGTGATGCAACATTTATGATTACGTTCGAAAACAGAGAAATCGCATAATTTGTACCCCAAAAATATTTTTTTGATGTTTTTACTACGAAATTGTAAAATATGGTATTTTAATTTCCTCCATTTCATTCAGTTAAATTAAAATCAACAAAAAATGCACAACTAAGATTCATTGTTCTTTAATCTACACAAAATTGTAACCGACATTATTATAAGAATTAATATAAACACGTTATACTATCCAATGATATATTCTTAAAAGTATAAGTAAAATCTAAAAATCGCTTATTTATGAACAATATTAGTGCAACTCGGTTTGTGCCTTCATTTTTGTTTCTAGTGTATTGAAATTTGCATAAAAATCCGATTTTGGTTAGTCCAATTTGCAGCAACCTGAATACCCAGCCGTAATGTTATTGTTGTGAAAATTAAGTAAATTTGTAATCCTCGCTTTAATTTAATAACATATTTTGTCAATACTTAGTGTTAGTCTTCCATTCCTGTTGCAGCGAACTTGCGTATTCAGCCTTCATGTTATTCATATCGAAAATATAAATATTTTTTTACCTCGATTACTTATAAATATATTCTATTGGGAATTTTCTGAGTCCGCAAGTTTGCTGCGGTGGCGGTATTGTTTTCTATTTAATTCTCCACATATATAATACTGATTCGAATATTAAACTGGAGTAATCGGTCTCATCAAGAGTACAACACAGAGGTATGACGTACGGCCAACATATCGGCCGCACTAATTGCACCGCCCCCACCGCAGCGCCACATCACGTCCGGCCTATCTGTCGTCATGTTACACCAGGTGACCGCGTGACGTCACGTGACGCTCGTAACGCACGTGACGCACCCGTCACGTCGCTGCTAATCCATCACTCGACGGTCCGGCCACATCGATGTTAAATATCTGCAACGTGTTACTGCGGAAACGACACTGTTACTTGCCAGGTGGACGGATTTATGATTTTCTACCACGGACGGATGGAAAACTGAATCAGTCAAGTTACAGATAGTAAAGTTGTGCATTCAGACCGTAAAGTCAAAATTGTATTACCTTTCAACTATACACGTTCAGTAATATTTTCATACAAAAAGTGCAATTTAATGTTTCAATTGTGTACATAAAAATTGTCATTAAACACTATAAGCACAATTTAGATGTCGCGGCGTCTCTGCAATATCCGTTGAGAACATACAAGGACCATGAGTCTAGTATCTCGCTGATTCCTAAACTTCAAAAAGGTAAGTAACGGATATGTATGAAAGTCGAGAAGTTTGAAATAATGACAAATATGATAAACCTTGTATGATGAGAAATTAAGGGTGAGAAGCGCGTCGTGTCGTTTATTAACTCAACGTTTTAAAATTAATAAACAATGCCCAACAAATCTGTAACCTTCTTGACTAACTGCTTTTCCAACCCTTAAAAAAGTGTTTAGGGTTTAAGTTTAAAAAAAATTCAAACTACAAACAGACAATCGGCACACGCCAAGGTCTATATGTTTGATTTTATTTTATAGACCACACATGCACCAAAACGTTTTATTGTCAAATGTCTCAATTCCCCAGTCCTCAGGTTAAAGCGCTGAAAATCAGCTATACCAGGTTAGAAGACGAATTTCCTCAGTCCCCGTTTCCAGCTGTACACCACCGTCACCGTCACCCGAGTACGTGATCCCACCTCCGCCGGATTGAGCCGTGCGCTGCAACAGGATGGCTGCAGTTCAAACAATTATTTGCTAATTGGGATCAGCCCGAGCCGCTGTCTCCGCTGGCCGGCACGTCCCGGGCATTTATTGGCCAGACACGCATATTGTGATGTGTGCCGAGGTGGGGGCGATCACGTAACGACCGCACATTTCAATGTCTAAATATTGACGAATACGAACATATTGTCGAGTACGTGGAACTCGTTCTGTTTTCCTTGTTACAGTATAAAGTATTATTTACGAATAAAAAACTACAAAGTTACAGGTAGAGGCATACAAATCTACTGAGATAAAAGAGAGGAAAGGTGAATCACTCAACGTTTTTGATATTTTACTATCTGAAATTTTATTCTCAAAATAATTCTCGATGAATTGTTTTCCTTGCACGGAGTGACGATAAATGTGGGAAGATATAAACGTTCTTCAATTAATTTATTCAATGATTACATGTAAAAATTAACTGGCAAACAGTGATCACGTTATAACACAATATTAACCAAACACAGTACAGAAGCAAGAACAGCTGTTTCAAGCTAACTTCTGGAATGACATCACAATATAAACCAACAGAATCGTATGTGAGCGGGGTAATTCAAAAAGAGAAATATTAGATCGGGTTCAAGGAACTGGAATCGCTGGTCGAATCTAAAGAAATAAGTCCACGACATTTCCTCTTTTAATCACCGATAAATTACTAAAAATTCGGAGGGACTTGTTAAACATTTTTTCAGACAAGTTATAGCACTTAGTAAATGGTTACAGGTATTACAGGTTATTACAGGTAAATTGTCAAAATAAACTATCTTCTAAGATGTTTTATTTACTTTTTTTACTTGAATGCAGTTATATACACAACCGAGATTTCGCAGATGGAGTATTATCATCCGCCAACACCCACGCGGCACCAATCCGGAAGGAAGCTACATTGTCACTGTACCTGGGCGACGTCCCCGCCACACATAGGGGCGGTCGTGGGAACGTCCCAGGGCCCGTGCCGCGTCCCACCCCCGGCGGACACGGAAACGTACACTCGGAAGTGATCGCATCTCTATCAGAAACTGTACAAACTTCCGGCTCTCGTCGAGTAATTGGGGGATTCCTGTCATCAACAACGTTCGGCAACCCTTCGGTAGGCTAGGTGAAATATACAATTGCTGCGGTCTACCGTACAGAAAAATCTGCGCCGCCGCATAAAAATAAATTGTTAAAGATAGAGAAAAGGAGCGGTACGGAGGTCCGCAGAAACCCTGTTCGCGGCTATGATAACTATGTTATCAACATACTAACAACGGGACTTGATAGAAGAAGTTTATTCTACTCATGCCCTTTTTTCAGAATTTGAAAATATTGTCAGTCTTAAGGTGTTGTAGTTTGAAAAAGATAATTTTTGTACATTTAAAAGGGTTTGTACATGCAACTCAGATAAATTTAAATTCCCCGTCGCAGCAAACCTGCGTACGCAGCGAATTTCCAATGCAAAATACATGTCTCAATACCACATAAAGCCGCATACAAAGATTCATAAAAATATAGAAAAACATGGGGGATGAGTACGCAGGTTTGCTGCAACAAGGCACACAGAAAATGGGGTTTTATGCAAATATCAATAGAACTCAACTAGGTGAACCAACATACCAAGTTTTATTGATTTATGTTCATAATTAAGGGATACATTACATTTGACTTATTCTACATAAGAATAACATGGGGGCTAAGGAAGCACGTTTTTTTCTGCTGCGGGAATTATCGGTAAAACTTGCGTTTTTTTGTGCAAATAACAATAGACCACAACCAAATGAAGCCGTATACCAGGTTTCGTTAGTATACGTTCATAAATAAGCAAGCTATAATTTTTTTCTTATTCTCCGTAAGACTAGCATTGGACAACGTACTGTGTTTAGCACTTTCAATATCTCTGTAACCGATTGACATAGAGAAATGATCAAAATGCCAAATTGTGTGTTTTTTAAACTGAATTCAATGGTAAAAATTAATACCCCCGTAGCAGCAAACCTGCATACTCAGCGAATTTCCAATGCATATTAATTTATCTTAATACCACATAAAGCCACATACCAAGTTTCATCAATATACATTCATAAATAAACGATTTGTGACATTTTAATTATTCTCCATAAGAATAACATGGCGGCTGAGTATGCAGGTTTGCTGGAGGAAGGAAAACAAAAAATGGGGTTTTATACAAATATCAATATAACTCATTTAGGTAAAGCCACAAACCAAATTTCATTAATTTATTTTCATAATTAAGGGAGATAACACGTTACTTATTCTCCATAAGAATAACATGGGGCTGAGTACGCAGGTTTGCTGCTACGGGAGCCTTTGGAAAAAAATTGTTTTTTTGAGCAAATATCAATGGTCCACAACCAGATGAACCCGTATACCAAGTTTTGTCAGTATACGTTCATAAATAAGCGAGATATAAAATTTTTCTTTTCCTCCATAAGAATAACATTAGACAACGTACTGTGTTTAGCACTTTCAATATCTCGGTAACCAATTGACGTAGAGAAATGATCAAAATACCAAATTGTGTGTTTTTTAAGCTGAATCCAATGGTGAAAACTAAAATTGGACTATTTCCAAAATTATATGTGAAAAATTCAAAAAACCCATTTTTGGGGTACAAAACCCCCCCCAAAATACCCCTTCGGATAAAGCGATCTGGCTGGTTTTCGAACTTAAAGTCATAAATGTTGCTTTACACGTTTATACCAAATTTCATCAAAATCGGATAATTTTTACGAGAGTTATCGTGCTCACGGACACATATATATATACAGTTTCAAACGAATGGCGTTTTTGGGGTCTGGGGACCTCAAAACGAAAAGTTATCATGGTCCCGGGCCGAGGACTTAACATGCCGACTACGGTAATAGCTTCTTCCCTATAGGGGAAATTCGCTAAAAGTGAAAAAGCACATATGCAGATACTATTTTCTTCTTTAATATTATACTTTAACTCTAATTAAAGGGTTCTTATGTATCAGTTGTAAAGAGGAATCCTGCAAACCCTTTCCTAGCGCTGCGCGAAAGGGGTAGACCGTAGCCTTAACAACGAAACTTCATCTAAATAATAAAAAAATGTTACGATTATTACATTTAGTGATAGAAAATGTCCACAATAATCTCTTAAATAACATTACAAACTCGTTCTAACCTCACTGGCTTAAAAAATAATTCTTATGCGAAAAGTCCGTAAGAAACACAAATCCGGTAACAAGAAAAGGACAAACCTTGGTAAAGGGAGTTGTTAACGCTGGTTAACCATAAATTCACACTTGAGCGTTACAACTCTGTGCACAGCAGCAGTTTACCAGCTGTTTCTGTAGCGGCCTCAGTTCATAACATGTCGTTAACAGCGTAGCAAAACTAACAATAACACCGATTGTTAAATTTAATGTTTACGCGTTCACAGTTGTTATCATCCTATAAATTGGCTGTGGTCAATGTATTACGTAATCCAATGAAACAGACATAAAACGACAAGTACAATTTATTTATTTATAAGTAATTCTGTTCAGATAAAAGAGACTGTCCAAAAGCACGGTTTAGAGTGGACGAACTGAAAGAATCAACTAACTTGAGACGCATACTTGATGTAATATAATTCAACAAACAAATTTATTCGTGAAGTAGTAAAGTATGTGGAATACACGAATGCAAAAAGGTAGGCTACCATCTAAAACAAATTGGACGTTATTTTCACTGCGTAAATTATTTCAAGGGAAAGTGATTCTAGCAATAATTACAACGACTTACAAAGTGACTCGTTGCCAATTCTTCCCCGTCAACGGGCGAGGAGAAAGGGTCGTCAAACGAAATGATTTCCTCCCCTTGTGGCAAATTGTAATCAATGTATATCAATAATGTGGCACCAGACAGCGGTGATTCTCCTGATTAAGCCCGCGACGTGTCTAGAGTAGGCTGCCTTTAGGAGGGTCGTCCGTGTTTGTGGCAGATACAATAAGTTAAAACAATATATGTAACTTTTCTTAAGACTATTTCTATAAATACTAAATTATAGTTCCCCCCCCCTACACGGCTATGATTTTTAGTTATTTGTCGACTTTTTCATGAGTTTAAATTTGCATTACGTAAATTTCTGAGTGAAATGTAAAAAGTCAACCATGCAAATCCATTGTTCCTAAATCGACACAGTGTTACTTCATAAAATGTCTGTTTGAGAGACCCAGGTTATAAGTATTAGGATTTAAAATAAACGGTATCAGTAAACTGACACATACTTTCTCCCTTTTAGCCCAACTTTAATGAATAAATTACTTTTTATTTACTAAATATATAGAATACAAAGCATGTTCGAATTTCATAAAATCTTGTAAACAAGTTGTTTACAAAAACATCCAACGTACAGCGTTTACCTCAAATAATGAAAATTTAATTTTCTCCGCAACCAGCAATCGTAGAACAGCAATTCAAAATATTTAGTTTTTTTACGTCTTTTTAATGGTGAATAGTATTTTTTTTAAATTAATGGTTTTTATGAAAAATAAAAAAACTGAATTTTTTATGTTTTAAGTCCTGTAATTCCTGAACCCGTATTTTTACAGAAATACGGGTGGTGTCATTTTGTTGGAAAACGAAAGCTCTACAAACGACTAAAGTTTAATTAAAATCTTTAGAGCCGTTTTTGAGAAATTTTTACTTTTAGCAAATTTCCCCTATAGGGAAGAAGCTATTACCGTAGGTCTCATGGTAAGACTTAAGCCCGAGACCATGATAAATTTTCATTTTGAGGTCCCCAGATGTCAAAAACACCATTCGTTCAAATTTTTATATATATGTGTGTGTGTGTGTCCGTAAGCACGATAACTCTCGTAAAAAAAGGTCCGATCTTAAAGAAATTTGGTACAAATGTGTAAAGTACCATTTATTTGAACGAGTTCGAAAACCAGATGAATCGCACCACCCGAAGGAGGGTTTTGTACCCCAAAAATGTGTTTTTTGGGGTTTTCACATGTAATTTTAATTTAAGTCAAATTTTAATTTATACCATTGAATTTAGCTTAAAAAAACAAACAATTTGGTATTTTGATCATTGTTCTACGTCAATTGGTTACCGAGATATTGAAAGTGCTAAACACAGTACGTTGTCAATATTATTCTTATGGAGAAAAGGAAAAATTTTATATCTCGCTTATTTATGAACATAAAATGGCGAAATTTGGTATATTGCTTGATCTGGTTGTGGTTTATTATTGTTTGCCCAAAAAATACAATTTTTCGCCTATGGTTCCTGTAGCAGCAAACCTAGGTACTTGGTCGCCATGTTATTCTTATGAAAAATACTTAAAATGTTATATATCACTTATTTTTGGATGTATATGGATGAAACTTGGTATGTGACTTCACTAAGATGAGTTCTATTGATATTTGCATAAAAACCCATTATTTTGTGTGCCTTGTTGCAGCAAACCTGCGTACTCATTCACTTGCCCGAAAAATACAATTTTTCGCCTATGGTTCCTGTAGCAGCAAACCTAGGTACTTGGTCCCCATGTTATTCTTATGGAAAATACTTAAAATGTTATATATCACTTATTTTTGGATGTATATGGATGAAACTTGGTATGTGACTTCACTAAGATGAGTTCTATTGATATTTGCATAAAAACCCATTATTTTGTGTGCCTTGTTGCAGCAAACCTGCGTACTCATTCACAATGTTATTCTTATAGAGAATAATTAATATTTTAAATATCGCTTGTTTGTGAATACATTTCTTATGAATCCTGTTAAGTGTTTTAATGTATTATGTTATATATTCATTGGAAATTCGCTGAGAATGAAGGTTTTCTGCGACGGGGGTAGGCCTATTTATGTTTTTTGGCGGTTTTGGGGGGATAATTACCCTTAAAAATCAAAAATTCCAAAAAATGAAAAAAAAACACCTGGAGATATCGTGGATTAGAACATACATAACAAACTTCATCAATATCGGTCCACTGGTGTCGTCTCTAGCTCTGTACACATCCATACAGACAGACAGACAGACACACAGACATCACGTAAAAATAACTTTTTTGGATTCAGGGAGCACCAAACGAATATTGCCACTATAAGCTCAAATTCGAAAATTTGGATGAAAAAAACACTTTCTCCATATACTATGGTATAAGCGGAGAAAGTAAAAATGTAAGTTAGTTGGGAAGTTATAATTCTGCAGTTTAAAACTTTCACTGATATTTATTATTGTTTCTGCCAGGTTGTCAACTGGGGGTTTCAGCAATACAACAGCCTTAGGGCTAGAGTTCTCTGATAATTCACCTAATTTCAATTTTGAAATTAAATAAAATCGCACAGCTGCTTGACTTTAAACACTTTTAACGTATTCATACAGTTTTGGTCAAGAATTTTATTTCAAAAATGGAGTATCAAGATTAAGAATATGGAGCATTCAAATATGAAAGCTTGCGGTTTTCTCAGTGTTGTGGTACGGTTTATCGTTATATAATATAGAGGCCAAAACGCTTAAAATGTTACACACTTTACTTATCACTGTTACTTGGAAGTACATGTATTTTCCGAACAATCAAACAAAAGTTCGCAGTTTACAAAACTTATATACTAACTGAATTGTTTGGTAAAATTAAATTATCTAAGAACAAAATTGTTTTACTATGATGACAAACTTCTTCCCCCGTCGCAGCAAACCTGCGGACTCAGCGAATTTCCAATGCATGTATATGTTCCTCCTACAACATAAAAGCCACTCACCAAGTTTATTAAAAATACGCGAATAAATAAGTGATATAGCATTCTGTTTATTCCTCATGAGAATAACATTTAAAGCTGAAGACGCAGGATTGCTGCAACAAGGAACACAAAATATGCGTTTTTATACAATTATCAATATAACTTAACCAGTCGAACTTGCATACCAAGTTTTATAAATTTATGTTCATAATTAAGGGAGACATTGTATTTGACTTATTCTCATTAAGAATAATAACATGGGGGGTGAGGTCAGTATGTATGCTTGCGAATGTGGCGAAAATCGGGAAAAAATACTTTTTGTGTGAAAATATCAATAAACCAATACTAGATGAAGCCACACGCCAAGTTTCATCAACATACATTCATAATAATAATCAAATAAATAATCGAGATATCAAATTTTGGACAACGTAGCCTACTGTGTTTAGCACGTTCAATATCTCTGCAACGGTTGGATGTAGAATCACAATTTAAACGCCAAAATGATTGTTTTGTAGAGCTGAACTGATTGATAAAAGCAAATGTGAGGTTTACCCTAAATTAACTGAGGACAGGCTAAAAACCTTTTCCCATAAGATTAACATGGGAGATTTTATGAGCATGTTTTTTGGATTTTCTCCCCAAGCACTTAACCTAGGTTAATTATTCAAAATACTATATTATTTGTTTTTTAAGCTCTATAAAATAGTTGAAACCAAAATTAAGTGTTTTACAAATTGTAAGGTAAAAATAAAAAAACTGATTTTTGTAAAATTGTAAACCCCCATGAACCTCCCTTCCCATGGTCCGATTTTTCTGGTTTTCCAACTTAAGTCACGAATATCGCTTTACACGTTTGAGCCAAATTTCATCGAAATCAGACGTTTTTTACTCAAGTTATCGTGTTAACGGGCACACATTTATGTATATAAATTTGAACGAATAGTGATTTTGGCATCTGGGGACCTCAAAACAAAAAGCTATCATGGTCTCGGGCTTAACTGTTACTATGCCACCTAAGCTAATAACTTCTTCTATTTTATGAGGCTAAAACCAAAAGCCTCATAAAATAGTCGGCATACTTTATAGGCATAGAAATTGTAGTGATCCTGCCAACCAACACATACGTTCGCGGTGTGCAACACTTGTATAGGTACTCCCATAAATTGTCAACCATGCAGATCCCTGTTCTTGCCTTTTTTTTAGGTTTACGAAATTTATTGTCTCTTCCGTTTTCTTACGATATCCAACCATAGGGCACATTTCTTATCCCACCCTCCCCGGCCGTGACGCGTGGCGCATCGACGACGCCACATCGCCGCGGCGGACACTGGACGGAAGTCGGGCGCCCATAAACTTGGTCCTCGCGGGCCGGATCGCGCATATCAATACACGAGACAATACCCGCGACCGGACGCGACCGCCGCCTTGCGATGACGATCACGTAGTATTTAAATTCCTCGCGGATAGAATCAAGATGGCGGCCACCACCTGTGAGTGGGGGAAGGGGCGGGGCTAGACAAAACACTTAACAAGTACCTGTCACTGTAGACACAACCGACCGGTTAACGATGCGGACAAGTCAATCGGCCAACAGCGGCCGGGATGTGGTGGTTGGGGTGGTGAAACTGGACGCGGATTGGAAGTATCAAAGTAGCACTGCCAGTGAATATCGGGTTGGATGCAGTAATATCTTGCATAGCACGTCTAATAGAGACCTTACACTTGACCCATGCCTTCTGCACTTCTTTTGTTCTATAATTCTGTGCAAAAACCAAAAGACAAACAACAGGCCTCACGATCGCAGATATTTTGATAAAATTGAAAATCTCTAGTTCTCTTAAGGCTCCGGTTTACCCCTTCCTAGCGCTAGGAAAGGGGTTTGCTGGATCCCTCATTACAGCTGCAACAAAAACCCTTTAATTAAAGCAGAATTTTAAAGAGTGAAATATGATCTAAAAATGTTCTTTTTTACTTGTTTAAAATGTGTTTATTTGAGTTACAAGCCCTTTTAAATGTACAAAAATGAGCTTTTTCAAACTACAACCACTTAAGACAGAAACATTGTTTTTAAATTCTAAAAAGGAGCATGGGTAGAATTAGTTTCCTTCCATCAAATCCCGTTTAGTGTATGTTGATAACATAATAATCTCAGACGCAAACAAAGACCCAGCGGACCTCCGCAACGCTCCTTTCCCCTATCTTAACATTGCAATTCACGCGGCGGTGTAGATTTTTTCGTAGGGTAGACCCGGAGCCTTAACCTATTAATCTCATACTGAAAACTGATAGATTTCAATAATGACAATTAAATACTTAAGATTAAAACCTGAAAAGTAATTAATTACACGGCAAAACCACTAGATTTTTCCCGCACCTACATTTTATTAACATGCAACAATGCTGTGCATAATTTTACATGACACCTAACATAACAAGGTAAACGTTTTTCCCACGTTCGCGCAGGCTTGTTAAGCAGGTGTTACACCTACGCCAGCGTTATCGCTGCACTATCTGCGGAATGTGGAATGTGCAAGCGGAGCGAAGCAGGGCTGGGAACAACGAGTAATTAAAGGGCGACTCGACTCACGCACGCGCGTAGGCTGCTGCACACTTCCTCGTTTTGGTTAGTGTATGAGAAAATTATCAAATGTCAATAGTTCAAGCAATTTATCACTACAGTTCTACGATGCCAATCATCGGGTTATTGTCAAGCACTAAAAGAAACACAAAGTAGTTTTATATTTTGTCTCGCCTATACAGTGGTTAACCCGTATATGCAGCGTTTTTAAAAAAGAATGGTGTAGTTCTGACATAAAACACCAATAAAAGTTTAACAAAGAATTTATTCTATTGAAATGATAAAAATAATTAGTTTAATATAGATGGATGAGACTAGTAAATTAAATACCGTATGCCCACCATTTGTGTCTCTGCAGAAATTTAAACGATGGTATAATTCAACCCACGTCGCAACATGAACCTTGTTACTACTGTCTCAATTATAGCCAATTCTTTTTCTTAAAACGAGCCACATTTTGAATGTGTTGTGAGTAGACCTAAACTAAGTTTTTTTTCATAACCCCACAATAAAGTCACATTAAGTCAAGTCTGGGCCCCTATGAGGACATGATATGTGTGACCAACTATACCTATCCACCATGGTAGGAACTTGTATTTAAGGCGTCCCGAACGAAGTCCTTTTAAGAGTCTTCATCACCGGAAGTTGCTAGACGCCATCTTGGGGTTTTGTTCCATAAGGCCAATGTTAACTTTGTGCCTCCATTACATCTTACCTGATCGTCACAAACAATTCATTTTGGTGTCAAATTATAGGTTTCGTCGTCCTCTAGGGAAATACAATAGTCGAATTTGGATTTTTTCAAATTAATGAGAAGATGTACAATGTTTCAGTTCAAAATTAAACTATTTATTATGAATCTATGACACCGAAATTAAGAGATTCTACATTGTATTTCCCTAGAGGACGACGAAACCTTTAATTTGACACCAAAATAAATTGTTTGTGACGATCAGGTGAGGTGTCATGGAGGCACAAATTTAACATTGGCCTTATGGAACAAAACTCCAAGATGGCGTATAACAACTTCCGGTGATGAAGACTCTTAATGTCCTTGTAAACTCTCTGTCGTTCAATATCGGCCATGAATTGGTCAGTCAAATGAATTTTTTTTAATATTGCACAATGCGTTATTAAGTGGACAGATTAAAAGATCTGGTTTTTGGTCAGGTCAATTTTGTTGGTTTTAAGTCATTTAAGAGTCTTCATCACCGGAAGTTGCCGGACGTCATCTTGGTGTGTTTTGTTTCATAAGGCCAATGTTAATTTTGTGCCTCCGTTACTCCTCACCTGATCGTCACCATTTTTGATAAACGATAGGTCGTAAAGGTTTCGTCGTCCTCTAGGGAATTACAATAGTCGAATTTGGATTTTGTTAAGAATTAATGAACAGGTTTCAGTTCAAAATTTAACTATTTATTAGACTATGAAACTATGATACCCAAATTAAGAAATCGACATTCTATTTCCCTAGAGGACGACGAAACCTTCGATACCAAAATTTATTGCATGTGACTATCAGGTGAGGAGTAATGGAGGCACAAAGTTAACATTGGCCTTATGGAACAAAACTCCAAGATGGCGTCCAGCAACTTTCGGTGATGAAGACTCTTAACATTGTAGAATACTATTAGATTATTTTTGTTGTAAATAGCTTTGTGGAAACAGTTTTATGGACTCGACTTGTTTTGAAAATCATGTGTATGGTTCATGAAAAACTCTCTCACATATAAAAGACCATTGTATTTATTTATTTGTAATGGGGGAAGCGCTCGACCTAGTTGAAATAAACTGTAACCCCACGTCTTCTAGCTCGGCAATCTGGGAAAAACAATAATTATCAAGCATATCTCGGGGAAACATTACCATTAATACATTACAGTTATATCACTTGATCTTCAGTCAGTCCACACAATACGCAAGTATATATTTGACAAGTATCGGGTCTTTTCAACGATTTTATGAGGATGTTGTGGGCCGCTAATTGTTGTACGTAGTATCTATTAACGGATCCATTGATAGATAGTTTGATTTAAGATAAAATTAGCAAACTCTACATGTTTATCCTTATCATTACGCATGATTTCCTGCAAAATTTGAATTGTTTAAACATGCAAATTGACGCTTTTGTGTAAAACCTTATGCAGTGTTTTACTGACATTTAAAACTTTAGACTCCCACGTGGGAGAGATTTCTGGAGACTTCTAAGGTCCACATAACCATAACAATTGCCTATGTTATGAACTGATTCTTGTGATAGCGACGGTCTGCGGAACATCTATGTTTTTGACCGACCCAGTTTATATCCCTAGAGTCGATCGCTTACTCTTAACGTTGAATGTTATTTTATTAAAAAGTTCTCATAAATGATGCCCGTTATACTAAAACCACTGACAGTAATTCATTGAACAACAGTGAACACTCAGCTTTCTCTTGATCTGAAAATATGACTTGAAACCGTATAAAATATATCCTAAAAAATAAAAATAAAATATTGGAATGTGACATATCAGAGTAAAGCTGAGTTTATTATAATAAATCAGTTTGAATTGAAAAAGGAGCCTATCATATATAGGCTTATATATTATATAAGGAGCCTTTAAAAAATACATATACAGGGTATTCTGTAAATGAATATAATTTCTAAAAAATGGCTGCCATTTGTACCTGAATGGTTCCGTGAAACGAATGGAATAGACGAGTTGTATTTTTGCCTGTTTTAGGGATTTGAATGATGTACAACAAAAATGACGTATGTTTATTTGATAATTCATAAAATCGCACAAAGCGACCCAATTTATTGGACCTATGTACTTTACAAAAGTTAAAAATATGTTTAGGTAATTCCTCGGGGTCAATTTTGAGGGAAATGATTGATTTTCTTCCATCTAAGTAAACTATTTCGCCTCCAATCTGTGTGACAAACCTTACGTGAGACACCCTGTTTGAATAAACGATGTGGGCACAAATTGGAAAAGTAATAAAAAAGGTTCTACAAATTACAAAATGTCTTGCAAATATAAAAATCAATACAATAAAGGTAATGCTACCAATTTGGTTGAGTGGTTAAAAAACGTAACAAAAAATGCCCAAACATAAAAAGCATGTCTTAAAAACTATCTAAGCTAATCAACAGTCGCATCCTCATTTCTTACGACTACAAAATAAAAATTAATAATTTTCACTTCGAGACCGCCAATAGTACAAAACAGGAACGGTACCTGTCCATCGTCAGGCCAGTGGTCCCAGCGACCATGTCGAATACGCGGGTAAAAAATGTGTGTCATAATGATATGAAGAGCGTTGCGAATAGCGTAACTGTAGTCGGAACAAATCGTCCACCTCGCCGCCGCGCGGTCGCCTGCCCCTCCCCTCGGAGGCCCGGGGTCTGATGTTATCCAGGACCAAGACGTATTTGGTAGTACCTACCTCTCTTCCTGCCCAACTAGGGGGACCGAATCGTCACCACGTAATGAGGGATGTCTGGACAATGGTGGGAGAAGGAGTTACGAATAGAGGTTGTGCACCGCGACAGAGAAATCGCGTGGCTCGATAAATATTAAACATGGTGATCAAATTTCCGAAATTTTCATTTGAAAGGACCACTTTTTTCTTCCGTCAAGTCTTTTGACTTGACCTGAAGAAAGCGGATAATAATGTTTACAGTGTATTCGTAAATGCGCCTCTTATGTTTTTAATTGAGTTTAGAGTGTGTTGCCACCTTAATTAGGCTAAAGTTCGTCAACCGGAGTCCTGATATATTTGTTTACATGTCCACGCGTTGATACATTTTACTGGTTGACAGAGGCCTCTCAAGAAACAGTAACTGCCCATCCAATACCCTAGCTGAGTTTAAAAAAATAAAATAGTCTTCTCTATGCAGTGGTAAATATCATAAACAACAATTAAAACAGTATACACATCGGTAAACCAATCGAATGCATTTGTAATTTATAATATTTGGTAAACACAAAATGTAACGTGCTTTCTCTTCACAGAGAGTCGTAACCATTTCAGCCCGAAGAGTACCAGCAGATATTGTCAGGGAAGATGTAACATAATCTTACGATTCAAGTTTTTGCAAAATCGGTTTACTGATAGTTTAATTTATATAAAATAAGGTCGTTGAAATAGTAGGCCTACCTATATCCTGAACACATTTTAAAACTGTAATTATATTTCTTAAAACCTCTTTAAAAACCTTTTGAGATCCGGCATTCAGGAAAGGATGAAAACACGCCCGGAAGACCGTAAAAAATTAATACCGAACTCATGCTAAGGGGCGTACAAAAATAAATTTTTGTGTTGCTTCCTTTTTTTTAATGGAAGAAGTATCGAGCTGTCGGTCTAAGTAAAAGGTGAGGAAAAATATGACGTACAGATGGCTTTGTAACCACCAGAACAATGTAAATGCAAGTCTAGCCTGGCCGATACTGTTACGTGAACGATGCCTATTCAAGAACTTAGTGAGAAGCACGAACACTGGCATTACAAACGATTGCATAATACCAAATAGCAAATCTATAATCAAAGACTACGGTACTAAGTATTTGCATCGAGTTGTACATAGCTGTTATCAAAAAACTTACTTAGTATCTCAGAAAATACTTTGCATTCTTATAATTGAGTTTGTTTTTTATATAAAACAAGACGATTTTCGAAGTTTACTATTTCTTTTTTTGTTTGCATCATCGTATTTAGTATTACAGTATTAAGAATGCAGTAGAAAGTAAAATGCAATTGTACTGAACCAAACTTATCACTTTTGAAGTAGCCTAATCCTGTAATGAAAAATTCCTAAGCTAAAGAACCAGATACATAGAGAAAGCAACTGAAATAAGTTATTTATTGTTTAACTTACGTTTCAGCACATAGCCCTCCGCAGAAAATAAAACAAATCGTTAGTTAGCTTTGATTTTATACACAGCTACAACATTTATTAAATTTAACGTTAGAAATGTAATCATTATTAATTAATGTGTTTAATGACTGCATTTGAAAGGTTTGGTTAAAACCAATATAATTTAAAGTATTAAATACCCCCCTCGGAGCAAACCTGCATACTCAGCGAATTTTCAATGTCTTAATGCCACATAAAGCCACATACCAAGTTTCATAAAAATATTTTCACAAATAAAATAAGCGATAAATACAATTTTAATTATTCTTCATATGAATAACATTGGGGATGAGTAGGCAGGTTTGCTGCAACAAGGAACACAAACTAATGGGTTTTCATGCAAATATCAATAGAACTCATCTAAGTAAAGTCACATACCAAGTTTCATTCATATACATTTATAGATAAGCGATATATAACATTTTAATTATTCTCCATAAGAATAACATGGGGACCGAGTACCTAGGGTTGCTGCTACAACAACAAGCCACAACCAGATGAAGCCATATACCAAGTTTCGTCAGTTTATATTCATAAATAAGCGAGATATACATTTTTTATTTTTCTCCATAAGAATAGCATTAGACAACGTACTGTGTTTAGCACTTACAATATCTCAATAACCAATTGACGTAGAGCAATGATCAAAATACCGAATTGATTGTTTTTTAAGCTGAATTCAACGGTATAAATTAAAATTTTATTTAAACTACGATTTAAATAAAAATTACACGTGAAAACACCAACAAACCCATTTTTGGGGTACAAACCACCCCCCCCCCAAAAAAAAACCCGTTTGGATGGTGTGATTCGTCTGGTTTTCGAACTCGTTCAAATAAGTTAAATGGTATTTACAAATTTGCCCCAAATTTGATAAAGATCGGACCTTTTTTACGAGAGTTATCGTGCTTACGGACACACACACACACACACACACACATGTTTATACATACATAAAAATTTGAACGAATGGTGTTTTTGGCATCTGGGGACCACAAAACAAAAAGTTATCATAGTTTCGGGCTTAAGTCTTACCATGAGACATACGGTAATAGCTTCTTCCCTATAGGGGAAATTCACTAAAACGTGTAGTTTAAATAAATCGTACTTTTGAGACAATTATACAGCACAACTGTTAACCTGTACCCTATTCGAATTAAACGACACTCATATTTCAATTAGCAGTTCTCTCGATTTTAACCGGAGTTATTAACAGGTTTTTCCAGTTGAACAAACTACCAAATCGAAAGTTAAATGATTTGTTGATTGAACTTAAAGGGGAATCCCGGGTATTCGATTGGAAAATGCAAATCGCCAACAACAAGCCGGTATCTTCTACAACGGATAACCTTCTCCAGCAGAAATCAACTTTTCCTTATTTACTAGAGCTGTTTTAGCGGACAAAATAAGTTGAGCTAAGTCGTGGCATTCAACTGAAGTCAAGGGCGGTACATTTTTGAGATTATATAACTTTTCAAAATTATAATGTTTAAATGGTGACAGGATTTGTAAAATTATTACCTTATCATTCCTTTTACTCCGCTCAAATAAACCTTTCAAATTTTCCGGTTATCTTAAATTAAAAAATATCTCAGTAAAACAAAATTGGTTATCAACTGTCCATTTCAACCGTATTTGTAGAATTAGCAAATAGGCTCATTTGATTTGATTTGCACACATTATAATTACTAGTTTCGTTTTCGAATTTAAAATAACGACCATCTACTTTATTTTTCAAACTCATAATTAATGGCAATATAGGTACCATGAAAACAATCTTGATTAAAAATTGACAACAAGAGAAAATACGATGTCTTATATTTTTTTACAAGCCAGCTATATTTGAAGGATAATGTGTACGTATCAAAGGACCATCGTAAAGCAAAAGCAGTATCGCTCAACAGAGGGCGAATAATCATGAAAAACTAACTAAATATGTACTAAATGTACTGAAAGCGAGTTTTTTTTTAAATCTAAAACATCCATACTACTGTGTATTGAAATTGTTAAATTACAAATTATACTACTGCAATTTAGTTTTTAAAATATAATGGTCTCAAGAAGATATATGCACCGATATATAAGCCAACCCATCGCAGGATCTTTTGAGAAACCCATACGTCTGACCCCCGAACAATCGGAGGAATAGTGTCTTTGATACAACCTCTCCCAAAGAATATAATTAAATGAAAGTGTCACACCATTGAATATACGAGTATATACTTGAAGTATTTACTTGTTAGTGTATACTCGATAGTCACACGTTTTAAATATTGCAATTTTATCAGCTGTGTGATTTGCTTTGACTATACTGTTAAAATCAATTGAACTAAGGACCTTGTTGGGAAAAGCTACTGACTAGGAATGCGGTCTCTGGCCCGCCGTCGTCGTGTTTGAGCGGAGCGAAGTTAAGATGTTCACATAAGTAAATCATGCCACGGAGAAGTATACAGTAATATTACATTTAAAATAAACTATAGATCTACAGAGAATCTATACTTATTTAATTAGGCGAGCAGGATTTTTGTGACAATCACTCCTCCTAAACTAATGAACCGATTTTAATGTGTTTGGTGTCATTGAAAAGAGCCTAACGTTAAATTGTGCAGGAAACTTGTTTTAAAGAGAAATAATTTTAGAGTGAGGCCCTGGGGCCCCTTAAAGTTGACTTTTTCCCATAAGATTAAAATTATCTTTTAAGATTAACTATAAGTTTTAAGCAATCAGCTGGATAGAGTAAGCACAGTCAATCAGCAGGCCATGTTGGCTTTGGAACGGTAACACAATATTTATAAATGCTGATCGCGAGTGAAGCCGTGAGAGGTTTACTAGTTAAAAATAAATTACTTATCTGTGATAGTGATTAATGAAAATACACCTTTAAAGTTTTTGAAAAATGTATTTGTTGAAAACATAAACAAAACCGTATGATCGTCTATCACGTTGGCGCTATTCTATTATATCTGATTCTTCAGTGCATTTTCAGTGGGTATTTATATTGACCGGTTTTATACCAAAACAAGCGGTATACAGGGTTTTAAATCGGTATAGTTTAGACCCTTCCCACTGTTTGTCCTAATAACCGTGCAAAGTTTGGCTGCGGTGTGTTCACCTGTTTTTGCGAGATGCAATTTCAAAGTTTGTACAAGACCCGATGTCAGCGAGCTCCGCTCAACAATACCACCAGTGAATTAAATCTACTTCATTTGTTAAAAATATCTAAGAATAAACATTGGGTTTATCTTAAATTAGTCTACTAAAGTGTTGTACTTTCGATATAAGTTTGAAGGTAAAACTGTTCCACGAATTTAGTTTGATATAGGCCCTACCATACGGCATAAGTGTCATGTATACCTAAATGTTAAAATATGTTAACTAACAAAGTAAAATATAAAAATCCTCATCCTACAAACTATGTTATTGATAATTATGGAACACTCTTCGTAGACATTCTTTAAAGAAATACAAATAATACAAAAACTCTGAATAAGTACAAGTTCTCGCCCGCATTCTAGGCACCAATGAACGAATAAATCAAAGGAGAATTAATTGTATTATTACCATCTGAAATTTTCATCTATGGACGATGCATGTCCTTAAACTAAATTCATGGTTTACATTTGTATTTGGTTAATGACTTGCCTGAACGAAACAAATAATTTTATCGGACTCTGGACTCGCGGAACGCGCATTTTACTTATACTGTATTATTTAAATATATTTATACATTTATTGGCCTCCATGTTTCCCATAGCCGGCCAACGCTTTCTTGTTTATTTATGTATTTTAATGGCTACAGTTTGTCGTTATCCAATACATTTTTTGCCTTACGAGTTATATGGTTCACTTCCTCCTCGTCGCACCTTAGAAACTGAGTTAGCGAAACTCTAATAAGTTTTGATTTTTACCCAGAATCGCTTTGCGTTTACGATTAAATTTAAAACTTTCCCTTGTATAAATATCTAGCATTTTCCCCCGACTTAGGAACTTTTCCAACTTTTTCCTTGACCCTTTTCCTTGACGTGTGAACCATGGAATTGCTGATCCATTTGGTATAGTCATTAATTAATTGGAATAAATAGGCATACTTATATTTTTTAAACTAGTTTTCCCAAAATCTTAGCTTATTCGCCTGATTTCACATTTATAGTCTAAACAAAACAAAAGCTGACTAAATTTCAATATAAAAAATATTTTTAAAAGTTTATAACACCTCCATTAAATTTAGTAAAGGCGTCAACCCCCACCTATAGACAATTTATGGCTTAAGGGGGGATTTATACAACAAAAAACTAACATTTCCCCTGATTTTCTCACCGATACCTTTCATTCAGAGTCAGATTTTGTTCCCAAAAGTACCTGTTACGGTTTGCCTTTATACAGATATTCTTATAGAATAAACATCCCATTCCATTTCACGGTATCATTTCCGATTTACCTGCGCCGCTTGGTGTGGGGCGAGAGGGGCGGCATGTTCGGAGGCGGTACTGCCCCCAGGCTGGGGGCGGCGAGCTGATGATGGGGCGGCAGGTAGGTGGGAGGGGCGCCGGGGTAGTGCGCCCCCACCCCCGCACTGGCCGCGTAAGTATACATTATGTCAATCACTCAAACTAAAACACACACTGACAACACTGGCGAAATCGACATATTATCACAGATATGAACGAAACTTTGAATAAAAATATTCCAACAATCTATCACAAGTAAGAAAGCATCGTTAAATCTATTATAATTACAAATAACAAATATTTGACTCGTAAAAATTCTTACGATACTGCGAAAGACAAAACGTTTAAAATTGCCAGGCACAATTTTAATACATAGTTACGTCACGACATCGGAGAGCACGATGTTACAACCGCCCTCGTGAAAGCTACGCTTCGCGGCAACTGGCGCGGCGCGCTAGGAAGAGGAACAGGCGACCGGTGGTGGGGGTGGGGACGGCCCACATCAGGTGTGCCAACTACCAACATCCTTAAACCGAAATTTACCAACATCCTTAAACCGAAATTTACCTTGTTTTCTTCATACAAAACTATTTTTTCTATGAAACGAAACTGTGAACGTTTTTGAAACCAGTTTAAATGTTACAACTGATTGTATGTGTGATGCTTGGCTACTTGATTTGTAATTTTAAATCCAGATTCTTTGTACAAAAATTATCCGCCCCCTAAATATCTTCCTTTGCATTTTTATTAAAAACAATTTCAGCAAATTACTACTCTTATTCAACATAAAATTCCAGATATGAATAGTTTAAACATTCAAATATTTTTTTCTTTTTGAGATTTCTTCAAAAAATAAAAGTTGTACTCAAGGAACAAGTTAATTGTTTTGCGTTTCAAACGAGCACTTAGTTACCAGGCTTCCTCTTCGTGGACCGTAGATATTATTATCTCATATCACTCTCTATATAACTTGCTCTACATTTTTATTCTAAATAATTTTAGCAATTACTGTGCTACTCTTATTCAGCAATCAAAAATCCCGTTGAAAAATTAGTCACCATTAGGAATAAGTTCATGTTTAACAAAACATCACAGCGACTTGGAGTATTTGAGTTTTGAATTCGACCGCTTTCATCTGGTATTTACTTTAAATTTCTTATACTATCTTTAATTGGGAAACAAAAGCTATTCGTAAAATAAAGATGGTGTCATTTATGTAACGTTATGATGGGGGGTTATTAAACAAATGTTACTTCACGCATTTCACGAATATATTGAAAACGGGACCACCAGAATGTTTACAAAGTAAGGTCTAACTGTAATTCCCAAGCTTTTTATCAAACTGAGAGCAGAAGGCGTCAAGAAACTGTTCGTCGTTTTTAGTATATCTACCGGTCTCCCAAGCTAAAACTCCCGGTAATTTCCACATTTCCAATAGCCAATTTAAAAGAAAATACCCCCTGTCGCAGCAAACCTGCATACTCAGCGAATTTCAAATGGTACTTCACTAAGTCATGAAGCCACTTACCAACTTTAATCAAAGCATATTAATAAATATGGAGATATGATATTTTATTTATTCCCCTTAAGAAAAACATTAGGACTGAGTTTGCAGGGTTTGCTGCATCAAGGACCACAAAACCTGGTTTTTATGCAAATACCAATACTAATGGATCACCTCCACATGAAGCAACATACCAAGTTTTATCAATTTATGTTCATAAACAAACAAGATATCACATTTTTATTATTCTGCATAAGACTAACATTATAGCTGCTGAGTACGCAGGTTTGCTGCCATGGGGACCACAAAAAATTAGTTTTGTTTGCAAATAGCATTAAAACCCAACCATATAAAACCCATACCAAGTTTCATTAATACATGTTCATTAATAAGCGAGATATACAATTTTATTTATTCTCCAAAAGACTAACATTGGACAACGTACTGTGTTTAGCACACTCAATATCTCGGTAACCAATTAACGTAGAGCAATCATCAAAATAACAAATTGTTTGTTATTTAATGGTGTAAACCAAAATTTGGGATTAAAAATAATTATACGTGAAAAGTTAAAAAATATTTTGGGGTACAAAACCCCCCTTAAAGTAGAGCGACCTGTCTGGTTCTCGAACTCGTGAAAATAGATGCTGCCTTACACGTTTATATCAAATTTCATCAAGATCGGACCAATATATATGAACTTGGACGAATGGTGTTTTTGGCATCTGGGAGCCTCAAATCGAAAAGTTATCATGGTCCCGGGCCTAGGTCTTGCCATGCCACCTATGGTAATAGCTTCTTCCCTATAGGAGAAATTCGCTAATTCTCTACAGGGAATTTTTTGCTAAAACATGAAAAGCGATTGTATAATACTCAAGATTAAAAACTAAATAATATATTACACTACCAAGACGGGTTTAAATTAAACTAACTGGCATAATGCGGCTGCAATAGGCTACGATGTCTAATTCAACAGACACAACAAGCTTTCAAAGTAAAACCAGAATATATTCATATAAAGAAATTAAATAGTTCGATCGCCACGAATTCATATGTACGGTACTCTACAGTTCGGGTCACAGTGCTTGGCATCTAGTTAGCGTATGCTCTGGAAAGACTTTTCGCCTCTATTTGGCTTAGTACCATTAATATTACACTCTATTTTTGTCAACAGAAAGAAAAAATCCCTTATAAGTGAATTTCCTATGGAAAAGTGAACTATTAGTATGACCCGCACGGTGAAACTTAAGCCCGGGACCACCATGGAAGTTCCTAACTTGACCCCCTATACACGTTTTGAGGGGTCGCTAACAACTTTATATATATGTGTTCGCACTCTAGCGGTCGTAATTTTTGTCTGATTTACTTTAAATTTGGTAGGAACCTTCCCTTCTGTAAACAGTTGGACAAGTTCGTTGGGCAAAACAATCGGACAACTCTAACCCCCTTATTTGGGGATTTTAAGTTTTCTAATTTTGAGTTTTTAAGCCCAAAAAGGGTCAGAAAAGCCCATTACGTAATTTTTTGCATATTAACTTATTGAACGTAAAAAGCCAAAAATATTAAGCCCTCCCTCATCATTCTAGCACAAGCATGTAACGAGTTATTAAAAAAATGTGAATTGTCGAAACACAGTACGTTGTCACAAGGGGATTTTACACTGGAAAAGGCTTTTTCATATCTTGATGTAGTTTTACCACCCCCAATACCCCAATACCAAATTGTTATCCTGACTGTACCTCCTCCTAACCTTATAATGTGCACCATTGCATCCTAATAGTGAATTTAAATATAACCAGGAGCATCAGAACAGCCAAAATTAACAGTTTTCAATTTTAAAAAAATGTCACCAGTGTTAGTTTAAGGTTGTTCGTTCAAAAAATAAATTTCAGATTTTTATGTATGAATGTGTTTGTTACAATGTACTAAACACGAGAATGAGGTTCAAAAATTTTTTAAAAAATTCAGGGGTATGTTACAAGTGACTAAAGGGGGGATTTTTGGGTGTTTTGTTACCAATAAGCAAAGCAACCCGTTGATATTTTTTAAAATAAAAATACATTTTTTGCTTTCTGATTGCTTCCTTTATGCGTTAAAATAAAAATAATAAAAATCTGAAAAACAATTTTTAATTTTTTTTGTTTTACACCTTATTTTAAAATTAAGATTTAAACAATAAAAAACGAGTTTTGTTTTAATAGATTAGGGTTTTATCTGATATTGTATAGGCGTTTTTAAATCTTTTCTATGTATAACAGTTCTGCTTCCTTATTGGTAAAAGTAGCACCATGTAGGGTCGGCACGCTGCACTGCAAGTGTAGTGGTGATCACCTACAGTGCCCGCACGCGTCGAGGGGCGAGGTGCGTCGCCGCTCAAGGTCATACCGTACTCCGCGCGCTTTCTGTGTTTCTCTCTCTCTTTCTGTCTCTCTCCTCTGCACTCCCACCACTTCTTCAGTTTCGCGCGTAAAATTCCGGCAAAACGGATTCTGCGGCCCTGCGGCAAATTGACAGATTCACCTGTTTTAGCGAATTTCCCCTCTAGGGAAGAAGCTATTACCGTAGTCGGCATGGTAAGACCTAGGCCCGGGACGATGATAACTTTTCGTTTTGAGGTCCCCAGACCCCAAAAATACCATTCGTTCGAAACTGTATATATATGTGTGTGTGTGTGTGTGTGTGTGTGTGTGTGTGTGTGTGTGTGTGTGTGTCCGTGAGCACGATAACTCTCGTAAAAATAATCCGATTTTGATGAAATTTGGTATAAACGTGTAAAGTAACATTTATGACTTTAAGTTCGAAAACCAGCCAGATCGCTCTATCCGAAGGGGTATTTTGGAGGGGTTTTGTACCCCAAAAATGGGTTTTTAGAATTTTTACATATAATTTTGGAAATAGTCAAATTTTAGTTTTCCCATTGGATTCAGCTTAAAAAACACACAATTTGGTATTTTGATAATTTCTCTACGTCAATTGGTTACCGAGATATTGAAAGTGCTAAACACAGTACGTTGCCTAATGTTATTCTTATGGAGAAAAATAAAAATTTTATATCTCGCTTATTTATGAACGTATTCTGACGAAAATTGGTATACGACTTCATCTGGTTGTGGACCATTGATATTTGTTAAAAAAAGTTTTTACCAATGGCTCCTGTAGCAGCAAACCTGCGTACTCAGCCGCCATGTTCTTCTTATGGAGAATAATTAAAATGTCATAAATCGTTTATTTATGAATGTATATTGATGAAACTTGGTATGTGGCTTTATGTGGTATTAAGATATATATATATGCATTGGAAATTCGCTGAGTATGCAGGTTTGCTGCTACGGGGATATTCAGTTTTGTTGTCGATTGACTGTTGTGTGTTTTCCTAATTAAGGCGTTTTATATTGTCGGTGGTAATAGTATAGCATTTGTAATGACCAGAAGGCCTCGTCCGCGAAAGCGTTGTAAACGCTCCAGAGCTAGGAGACTAGTAATAAAAAAAGAAGCTTGAAGAAAAATAGAACGAATGACAAGTTCAGACAAACAGTGCCACAGACTACACAGAAGATTCAAGTGAAGTTACATTCCAACAGGCTGCTTGAAGAACAAAGGTAAATTGCTAGTTACATTTTTAAAGTTTAAAGTATTGTTTTAACGAATTTCCCCTATAGGGAAGAAGCTATTACCGTAGTCGGCATGGTAAGACCTAGGCCCGGGACCATGATAACTTTTTGTTTTGAGGTCCCCAGACCCCAAAAAAACCATTCGTTCGAAACTGTACATATATATATATATATATATATATATATATATATATATATATATATATATATACATATATATATATTGTATTATATATGTGACCTTGGGTGCGATAACTCTCATAAAAAAGGTCCGATTTTCATTAAATTTGGTATAAACGTGTAAAGCAACATTTATGACTTTAAGTTTGAAAACCAGCCATATCCCTTTATCCAAAGGGGTATTTTGGGGGGGTTTTGTACCCCAAAAATGGGTTTTTTGAACTTTTAACATATCATTTTTTTTAAGTTAAATTTTAATGTTTACCATTAGATTCAGCTTAAAAAAACACACAATTTGATATTTTGATCATTCCTCTACGTCAATCAGTTACCGAGATATTGAAAGTACTAAACACAGTACGTTGTCTAATGTTATTCTTATGGAAAATTATAAAAAAAATTATATCTCGCTTCTTTATGAACGTATACTGACGAAACTTGGTATACGGCTTTATCTGGTTGTGTGGTCTATTGATATTAGCTCAAAAAAAATTTCTTGCTAAAGGTTCCCATAGCAGCAAACCTGCGGACTCAGCCCCCATGTTAATCTTAGAAAGATTTAAATGCTATGTCTCCCTTAAATATGAACATAAATTAATTAAACCTTAGACATGACTTCACCTAGTTGAGTTATATTGATATTTGCCTAAACACCCATTTTTTCGTTCCTTGTTGCAGCAAACCTGCGTACTCATCTCCCATGTTATTCTTATGGAGATTAATCGAAATGGGATATATTGCTTATTTATGAATGTATATTGATGAAACTAGGTATGTGGCTTCACCTAGTTGAGATATATTGATGTTTGATTAAAAACCAATTGTTTATGTTCCTAGTTTCAGCAAACTTACGTACTTATCCCCAATGTTATTCTTATGGAAAATAATTAAAATTGTATATTTGTGAATATATTTTTATGAAATTTGGTATGCGGCTTTATGTGGTATTAAGACATATATTATGCATTGGAAATTTGCTGAGTACGCAGGTTTGTTGTGACGGGGGCATTTGATATTAATTAAATGTAACCTCAGTAATATACCTCTGGGATTGAGTTTCTTATGCCTTCAGACGGTCTCGGTGGCGCGGTTTTCGCTCATTTAGAGCGCGGTCCATTTATAATTAAAGAAAAATTATAGGTTCAAGAAAATATTACGTTTTTAAAATTTTAAATATCGGTTTAGTTTCAATTTTATTATTGAACGTTATTTTACATTTATGTTAGCCCTTTATAACCCTTTATAACCTTATTTGCTCGCGATTTGTGGACAAACCAAACATCTGACTGAAAAATGTTTGGAATAAAATATGTAGATCAACTAATGTTCTACAACTTTGCCGCTGGAAGTTTCTTTCTACCCTAAAAATAAAAAAAGTTTACGCTTTACTACTTTTTCTTGTCCCGATTAAAAAAATCGAAGTATTTGTTATTGTATAAATTCCGAACATTTACCAAACTGGAAGATATTTATACTGTTAGTTGCAACATATTACGCAGATTACAAATATATAAAATTTGTCCTATTTAAATAATCCTAGTACTGTGCAGAAGCTTGTAATTGAAAGCGCGTCCAATGCTAAAAATTGCTCGGCGGCCCTCTATACGCCTATGTGGTGGGGGAAACGGACCGAAAATCACTCACCTACGGCTACTCGGCGAGCGATCCATATGGTTTATATATCGATGGTTGGTTGGCCTTACTGTAAATTGCTGTTTGGGTATAAACTGATGCGGTTATTTTTGGCCGATAAACTACTTTCACTTGTCGTTTTCGGTCTAAAAATTACGGCGACCATGGAATGCGGTCAAATTGCCAAGGTCAAAATGTCAAGCATTTTTCGTATCAACGGTTTTTATTTACTTTAAAATTAGATTCAACAAAAAATTTAAACAATTGTAAACAACACAAATCTGATTATACTAGTATTTAACAAATTGTATACCATAAATGTTTATAACAAGTTTAATATAAAATTAAATCATCAGTATTATTTGTAAGAATATTCTTATTTATTCTAACTAATAATATTTGTATATAAAACGATTAGTCAAAAAACTTTTTACATTTGGAAATTATTTAGATGAGAATCACATAAATAAGTTTGTATAGCAAACTCTTTATTTATTTATTAAAGTAGTTCACACATACCGTTTATCAATCATTATGTTTGGTGTTGGTAATACAATTGGTAACAATGAAAGGGCTTTATAATAATAGCACCAATATTAGTAACCGTTAGTAAAATATTTAAATCAAAGGCGAAAAGCTTGCAATGAGCGAGTCAGCCCAGCCCAGCCCCAGCCGGCCGCCCGGCCAACGCAAGGTAAGGCCCGGTGCACATCAGCGGTTTGCGGCGGCGGCGCCGCTGCGGCGTGCGGCGTGCGGCGACGAGAAAGGTAGTGCACATCAGCGGCGGCGGCGGCGGCGCGGCAGCGGCGACTATATAGTATTAGCATTGATTATACATAAGATCAATGGTAATCAATGGTATTAATCAATATTTTACTCTATAACAACAACTTTGGTAACAAAATAAATAATAAACAACAATTTTAAGAAATTGATAGGTTTTCCAACTCGATATTTATTTGTTTCTTAAAATATAATCGTACGAATCTAAAGTAAATACTGTACTTAATTGAATATTCAATCAATGCTATTATTAGTTTACAATACTATTTATGAATGATTGTAAACTTTGTTTTTGTTGTTATGGTATAAGGTATTTATTTATTGCTGGCATGTTTAATACAAACTAGAGACCGCCCAATGGTCGAAATTCGACCAAATATATTTTGAATAAAAAGTCGACGAATACATATGAAATCAAGTTATCTAGTATCTAGTGGGTATCTAGTGGGCTCATCTTTACCTCCCCTTCCCCCATCCTCAGTTCCAGATTTTTTTTAACGTGGAGTTAAAACGGATAGCAGAAGGCGTAAGATCAGTGGCCTTTTTATTTATGACTGAAAAATCTCCACATTATCATCTCCCCGCCCCTCTTACCACCCTCACAAACAGGTTTTTTATGTAGAGTTAAAACGGAGAAGGAGTTAAGAGAAGGGTGTTACCATTCCAGCAGTCAGTAAAATTTGTACTTAAGAATCATCTGTTCTTCCTGATGTGCTACTTATTTATTTAAATAACGCAGCTTTTTATTAAATGAAAAACAACAAAAAGCAGAACGCAAGTTCCCATAAGGATAACATGTAAACTTTTAAAGCCAAAAACACACCCAAACACAACATTATTTTCATTTCGACATATCCCCTAATAGTACTAAAAAAGTGTGCCAAGTTTCATAATCTTACGATGCCGCACATCCGAGAAATCGGTACCACAAAAAGTCTTTAACCTATTATTATATAGATTAACTTAAAATATACTATAACATGTGTTTTATGTTTTATCTAATGATAAATTTTGTATCTGCAATAATACATGGCTAGACCAGTCGGCCCACGGGTTATTTCCGGATAGCGTCACTTCCTCCCAGTACAATAGATAGACTACACCGGATGTAAAATTCTAGTTTATGCCCATCAGAATAAAATAATTTAAATAAGTAAGATCAAGAAAAGTTCTTTAATTCTACAAAAATATTAATAATGTAAAACTAACGGTATGTAATATGCATGCAAACTACGCTTGTGTTTTCTCTCAAAAAGCTTTAGCTACAGAGATAATTATGCAATGCAATATAAGAACTGAATGAGCATGCGAGAAAATAAAGAGAATTTGAATTATTATTATTGAATGGATTATTTTATAAATTCCATAACACAATTTAGTTTTGTACGATATTACATAGTTAAAGTTAGTTTAAGAATATTATTATAGTTTAATAAACCAGTTGTTATGTAAAAATAACGGGGCTCCCGAATTTTACTAATAAAAACATCTGAGAAGAAGACGTTTTCAATCACTACTGGAGTGGTCCGAAGCCTGCGGCGAACTCGCCGCCGCCGCTAGTGTGCACTGCTCCATTTGATTCTATGCCCCGATAGACCTTGCGGCGAGGCTGCGGCAGGACAAAACTGCGGCCAAGATTTCGCCGTCGCCGCGCCGCCGCCGCAAACCGTTGGTGTGCACTGCTCGGCAATTCTCCATTTGCTCCCATGTATCTAAGAACGCGCCGCTGCCGCGCCGCCGCCGCAAACCGCTGGTGTGCACCGGGCCTAAAAGGTATGCCTCGATGACAAACACGGTGAGAGGGGGAGAGAGAGAGAGAAGGAGCAGAAGGAGCCAGTGCCTCTCTCCCTACCCCCAGCCAACCCACACAAGCACACTCATGCCCGCATCAGCCGAATTGACGTCCTAGCGGTGTGCGCGGCAATATGCGGAACTACTGCTCCTCGCCGCCAGACTAGCCTGGCGGATGCACAACCTTAAACCCTTTATTTAATTTTTAAAGGTTTTAATGCGGAAATTCACTTCCCTAACGTCAGCGTGCTGCGTGCGAACTCTTTTAGTTTTAAAACATTTGTTTTCGTGGTTTTCGTTTATGTCTACTTTTATTTACGATAAATTTCAGTAGTTTCTCACCCTTCCCAGGTGCCAAGCACCGAGACCCGATCCGTACATCAGTTATACGTAATTTAGAATAATTCGTTAATTAACTATTTTAATAACTTGTTAATTAATTTCACTAACTAATCCTATACCAGCGTTTTTACATGTAAAACTAGATCAAACGGGTAATTTGATCAATAGCCAGCATAAAAACATATTCTAAAAACATATTTTCAACATTACAAATTATAATACATTGTTAATAATTACCCTTTAAAACGTTACTAACAAAACTATTCATTTTGAACTAGCAATATAAATAAATGGCTTCTAGATGTTCACATTTGAAATGAAGAACTGTTCCTGTACACCATCTACTAATGTTCTCTATGGTTTGTTTACAATATCCTCCAGGGAGGCTTCACCTTTTCACCCCAGACTCTATATAGACGTTGGTTTTCAACAGTTCGTTGCGGCGGTTCTGCTATATACTACTAGGTCAAGTCGCTCGGTGACTCATCTGTCAAAGCTGATGTACACCTCAGTGCGCCCGGGGCGTGAGGCGCGGGTAAACAAGAGTCGGATGTGACTTATCTCACCGCCCGTTTAACACTTGCGCCGTCTACGGCTATCTTTATGTGGCCGTGCCTGGAGGAGAGGCCGTTCGCAGCCGATAAACCGCTTGTAATTGCGACCGGAAGTGCGGCGACGACAACGTAAAACCACTCATATAGGTCCATCGAAAAGGAAGTCTTGTTATTCGATATTATTCGCGGTGTAGTAAACAATATGAACGCCACATCGAGTAAATTTGCAATAATTGTAAAAATATGAGAGGGTAAGAAAAATCATTCCAGTACAACGACGCTATCTTATAAGTGAATTTCCTATGGAACAGTGAGCTATTAGCATGGTGAAACTTAAGCCCGGGACCACCATAGAAGTTCCTAACGTGACCCCCTGAACACGTTTTGGGGAGTCGTTCAAAATTATATATATATGTGAGTGAGTGTGTATGCACTCTGGTGGCTGCTTTTTTGTCCGATTTACTTCAAATTTGGTAGGGATGTTCCTTTCTATAATCAGTTGGACAAGTTCGTTGGGCAAAACACCCCCTTTAGTGGGGATTATTCTTTCAATTTCGAGTTTATGGGCCTAAAAAGGGGTAGAAAAGCCCCGGACGTAAAATTAATGCTTATATTAAGATGGCAAGTAGTGAAGCGAAAGTTTTAAGCCCTCTCTCGTCATTCTAGCATAAATATTTACCTAGTTATTAAAATAAAATGTATATCAGCTAAACACAGTACGTTGTCTTATGGGGTTTTTACATTAGAAAAGAATGTTATTCATTTGTTTGGTGTATTTGCATCATCCCCAGCAACTTCGAGCCAACTTTTAAGCCTGACTGGACCTTCTCCTAACCTTATAACGCGCAAAATTGTATTCCTAGCATTGCAGGTAAATGAAACCAGGAGCATCAGAACAGCCAAAAAAATCAATGTTTTCAGATTTTAATAAAATTGGAATAAATGTATGTCTTTATACTGGTTTTGAGTTTTAAAAGTTTTGAATGTGGAAACTCACTTCCCTCACGTCAGCGTGCTGCGTGCGAACTCGTTTTATAATCGCACAACCGTACAGAACAGCATATTTAAAATAGGTTAAGTGAATTAATCTTTCCATCCTACTGCTGTTTCGGGTGGGTTATACAAAAGAATGAAGTATATTGTAACGAAAACCCTTTAGGAACTCTATTGATATTTATAGTGTCACTAATGTAAGTCTCACAGAAACTAAGTTGACTAAATCAGATGACTAAAATTATCGACAACATTGAAACAGTTGACATCACGGAAACCAGAGTACAAAACGGTTATAAAACGCAAGAGAGGCAAAGGAGCGAAGAAATCCGGGAACGAAGAATAACCTCAGCTAATAATGATCAAAAGTTTCGCTAATGCCTTCACATAAACTGTGCCGTAAACCAAAGAATACAGAGTCTTATAAGAAGAACAGGTCTCGTGTTAAAAATTCTATCGCTTATTTGAAGTTGGCGCGCTGGAAATCCGTCGTTTTGCGCCCCGCCGCTGTGAAGCGCCTCTAGCACCGCAGACCGGTACCGAAAACACGAGGTGTTGCCGTGGCCTAGGTACCTTCGCTCTTGTAGTAGGGCGGGGTTGGTTGTAGCGGTGGCCGGGGAGAGCAGTGGCTGGGTAGACAGCCGCGCTGCCTCGTGGCCGAGCGCAAAACTAGCACGGCAAGTTTCAAATACTAACAGACTCTGGCCCATAAGACGTGTTCTTCTTATAAGACTCTTTATTCATTGCGTGAACCCAGCAGCATCTTGAGAACCCTGCGAACGGCGGAAATAGTTTTTTGAAGAGACAAAGAACGGGGGCTTCCAAAGAGTACTTTTTTAACCTACGTTTCCAAAATATGTTTCTTCAACAATATGAGCAGCAAATTCAACTGATTTGTGGTGGGCTACGAACGCTTTTGAACGTTTTCGTTCTCTATTCGACGAAAATCGTACGTCGGCACGCCCCAACATAAGCATATTTTTGAAAGCCTTAAAACTGGTTAAGGCCGAGACTCATGGCAGACGAAACCGTGTCACAAAAAAAGTGTTTCAACAACTCCGGGCGAAAACCTTTAGCGGTAGGTATTTTTAATACCAAGGACTGTTCTACTTTTACAAACTCCGTAGCGTCTATACGTCAATACTATAAATGCTTAAAGAATGCCCAGAATGTGTATAACGCGGTTCTGACAAATGCATATAACAGGCGTGTTTAATTTTGTTATGCTCTATATCTTGATCAATATATGACAAGAATACGCATTAACAATGTATTATTGTCACCTGAAGACGGGGTCACATTCATGATCCCAAAACATTGTGATCTCTCGTCTCTTGTTTTTTTCTTTAACCAGGGATGGGAAATTTCCGCAATAATTTCTTACACAGTATAAATATTTATCCGGATAAAAACGTCTTTTCAGTAGATCTTTCTGTTTACAAAAATAATAAATGCGATATGAGTTTTTAAAACTTTAAATTACACATTTTTCATATTCTGTTACATTAAACCGCGGTCGACGGTAACGAGCGGTTGTCTGAGAGCGCCTCGTACATCAAGCCCGGCCAACCGACGGCTAATGGCAGTTGTTTTTACAAGTGGCGTAATTGGTCTGCATCTCGTTATTAAATTAGGATTAACCACACGTTTAATATAACAGCTGATTAATTCTTCCTGTACAAGGCCAATTAAGACGGTCGTATGTAGAACGCGACCAGCAGACATCCACGGCTTAGTAAGAGGGGTCGTTTACAGGCCTGGCTTCTGAGTGATTGATTATTTATTTGTGGAATTGATATTTTTCTACTAAATTATATATTTTAGTGTAAGATTTACCCTGATTTTATTTGAATTGGTCCTGTTGAGGCAGTGCATAGGTATACAGATCATTTAGCTCGCTATCAGTCATAGGGGCCATACACATATTACGTAACGCACTTAAGGGGGAGGGGGTATGACGTAGCGTTATGTGGGGAGGGGGGTGGTTGGGATAAACGTTACGTAACTCACACAAATTAACCCTAGGAGCTGGCGTACTCCCCCGTATCTATTGATACCTTTATAAATATTACAAAATTAAAAAATAATCAAATTGATATATAAATCAAGGTTACAGTTACAGTAGTTATAAAAAATACTTCCGTCATACTATTTTAATAACAGTTAAACTAAAAATAAATACATAACGTGTTTTGAGTAAGTTCTGTATTGCTTGACGCCTGTGTTTTGTGTTGTTTTAGAGTGTTAAAATCATGACTTGATACAGTATTGCGCAACAACTTTTTTATTAGCATATTACGTGTTGTTATTACTTACGGGATGTAATAAAAGACGTCTTACAACACTTAAGATATATTTACACTTATACTGATTCACATACAGACGGTAAACATATATAAAAGATGGTACTAGGCTATCGATTTCGACCAGTCACACCAGTCATCATCAGACCAATGAGAGAACTGACGAAGTTCTTTTATATATGTTTACCGTCTGTATGTGAATCAGTATAAGTGTAAATATATCTTAAGTGTTGTAAGACGTCTTTTATTACATCCCGTAAGTATTGCGCAATAAAAATGTTCCTTACCAAAATCAGCCTTATCAGATGTAATACTTGTGCCAAGATTTTGAAGTTAATATCTTCAGATGCTCCTACGATATAACGTATTAAATGAAAAACACATCCAGACAAATAGACGCAAAGCTAAGCGAATTTGTTACTTACTTGTTGTAGTATGAATCATATACTAAAGTGGGTAACTTGTGCAGAAAACCCAACTTCACCCGGGGGTACAACAGTCGTTAACATTTGAACTCTTTCAAATAATGAACATTATCAAACAAAACGAATGTTTATACGAGTATAACATTGTAACTAGACGACCCGTGAGGCGGAGCCCGGGAGGAAATTTGTACAACTGTTTCTGAGGGAGGAAGGAACATACGTGCCAAATATCAACTCAATAGGACTTTTAGATACTCATAGAGGTTTAGTGATGAGTAAGTGAGAGATATTTGGATTATATATTGTAAGTGGTTCATATCAAAGCACTCTTCTTACTTTTGTCATTTGTGGCCTGACAAAATTATGTTTTAACTTATAAAAATCACAACTCATTTATTTATGGTCCTATAGTTAATATCCTCATATCATTACTTTTAGGACAAAATGAAACAACTTCTTTGATTCTAACAGGTTTCCTAAATTTTACGGTTTTTAAGATATTTAGCTTTTAAAAAAATGGCCGCCATATTAAAATAGTACAAAGTAGAAACTTGATATTCCATACCAAAATTGATCTTATTAGATGTAATATATGTACCAAGCTTAAGTCGATATCATCAGATGTCCCCCAGATACAGACTAACGTATCAAGTAAAAAACTCATACAAAAAGATAGGCAGAAAACTAAGCGTTTTAGGACATGCCTTTATACGAACGTTTTTCTTTATTTTTGTACGAGGGATCATATCCCAAAATCCTGAAAGGTGTTTTTTAACACACTGTATGTAGATCACAGACTATTTTACTCTATATGAAGAAAATTAACAACTTTTCCTCAAGTATCTCAACAACACAACAAAGTACAGAGGGATCGCAAATGTGGCTTCTACACTGTACAGCATCTACTCACTCAAAGACCAAAGCACAATGTTTGATAAAGGGTAAACAAAAATAATGCGGGACAGGTGGCGAGAGGCGGGACCAGCTGTTCCCCTAAATCTCTCCACTCTACGAGGGGACTAATGCGCTCGACTTGTTACACTACGTGTTCACACCGTGCTGCTCATTCGTCAGCGCTCGCTGACGTATTATCAACAGCCAACTACCAACTACCAACTATCCAGGGTGTATCATTGTTTCCAATGTAACTACCAAGTTTACAGGCCAGGACGACTTCGGATTAACAACGCGAAAACTTGTGAATAGTATAGTAAACTGTCAAAGTAATACTCATGTAGTTTAAGTAAACACATGTGGTTTCCCTCACAGTAACTAAAACCATTGAATGAAGAATACATACAGTGTGGTCATGTCATAAGCAAAATGAATCAAAGGGACATTTAGCTATAAATAACAACTGGAGTAACCTTAAACATGCATAAAAAAGGCAAATGAGCTAAGAAAATCTGCTTATCAGTAGGGGGACGGACGTGGTGAAAAACTATTCCAAGTCATCTCAATATTTGACTGATCTCTCCCGAGCAAAGTTCGGTCCCCCGGTACTTTAAATAAATCTCTCAATTTATGGTCACAGAATGGGTGGAAAATTAAAATCAGCACGGAGCAGCACACTCCATGTAGGGCACCTCCATGTTTCATTTAGGGCGCCCCTTACACCCGTTTCTTCTTCTAATACTCTCAGCCCCCAAACAGGCGATTTGGTATGAGACAGTTTTCTTTTCAGTGACCAAACTTTATTCACACTTGGTATGGCATACTACCTCCAATGAATACAATGCAATTCTGCAAATTTGGAGGCAAATCATAAAGCGTTGAATACAAAAATAAAAAACAACAATAAAATTGTAACAAATTATCAGGTTATACGCGCTGGAGAGCACTAACCAACTGATAAACTAGGAACAAAATTAACAAAATAATATAGCCTGGGATGGAAAAAACGTCGAAATTTTGTTTATGTAGGTGTATTAGTCGTTTAAGAACAAAAACCCCTCTTTGTCTGTCAAATATGTTGTCACGGAATATGCGAAAAGTTGAATCAGTGTTTCAAGGCAAGAACTTGACAGGATTTTTTATTTAAAACAGGTACTTTATCGTGTACATTCGTTAAAGCATTATTTAACGACAGCATATACATGACACGGATAACCTTCTGACAGCAACACTTTAAGTTATTACTGTCGAAACATAAGCATGATTTACTTCATGATCTAAGAATACATGAAATTAGTGTAAAAGTTTTTTGGATAAATTTATTGATTATATATTAAAATGATATTCACAAAAACAGATGTAATCGAATAGGCTTGATAATCTATACCCAACCGGATTTGAAATTGAACAACAAATTTAAAACTTTGAATTTAAATATTAATATTAGCAGGAATTTTAAAATTCCAATTCTTCTCTCAATGTTTAGGCTTGCCAATAAACGTAACTTGGTAGCCCCCGATTGGTTCCACCGATGACGCTTTTAACCACCGAGCAACAAAAATAAAGAATAAACACTTTTTTATAAACTTCCCCTCCAATGGGTGATATTTAAAGAAGGTAGAGAGGAAGTTGGTATTTAAGGCAGGGGGGAGGGGGCACCTGGCACATCCCTCGTGATAAATGGTGAACGTATGAGCGGTGGGGGGGGTGAGGAGGGGGAGGGGTAGATTTGCTTTACGAGTTACCAGCAAAGGAACCATCAATATCCATTTTGGCTCTCGAATAAGTTTGGATATCAGCATTACCTTGGGACAAAGACCATTATAGCTTTTAATATAACAAATTTTAATACGAGTTTTTATTAACACTATTTATAACATTGTACATTAGTTGAAATCGAATGAAACTCAAAAACGACTGAAACACGTACAAATTACTTAGTTTACAAGCCTTAACTCTTTATTGAGGCAGGCATTTTTTCAAACATACACCTCACAGAAAACATTTGAAATAGTGTAAACAGTGACTTAATTTAAAGTAGATCGGGTAAAATATAAGTAGGAGAGAAAGTAAGCAACAAGTCTGGGGGGGAACAACTGAAGATCTTCAATGTTACAGAGATATTGTATTGACAAATAATTATCTAACTAACCCTATCTATACATATCTATACGAGGGTCTATAGCAAAAGAACAAGAAGTTCCTGCATTTCCCTGACTTTTCCAATCTACAAAAAGTTTTCCTGCTCAAGACATTTAATAATTAATTGATTCTTAGTAGGAATTCTGACTTTTTATTGCACTAGCAAGAACTACAATCTTTCTTTCCTCTGTGAATTGAAGAAGCGGACTTTAATGACGCATTCAGATTGGATATTTGGACCTAATCGTCCTTAGTGCGTAAGGATGTTTTAAAACTATATTTTTTTAAAATTCTAAAACGATTTGCCATACCTTTTCTGACGACTTTCATAGAACTCGAAGAATCATCTATTCCCCTAGCCTTTTACTAGTCGCTCACCGAATTTTAGAGAGATTTCGACGATCCCACCCAGCAGAACCACAGAAAGGGTTTTAGGGGCCTTTAGCAGATATTCTGCAAGACATTCCCCCCCCCCCCGAGTTGGAGTCCTCCACCCGCCCCCCTTCACGGCGGCCCCGCCACCCGGATGCTACGCCAGAGAGAGGGGCTATCGTCATCGTACGTCGTACCCTCTACGGTCGCACTCTACGTTACGGGCCGGCCGCAGCGCCTCGCAACTTTCACATTAGGCCACGGTATAATTACTATTTTGAACAAGGTCGCCGCTCGAGTTCACCAAACTGGTTTATAGGCGAATAATTACAGGTTTGGTCGGCCACGTTCGGGATATATGCCGCGGTCCCGGGCACGCTGGCGAAGCGAAGCGAAACTACCGAGTATCAAGTAGTCGCGAGTATCGAGTAGCCGCGAGTATCGATACCCTGACTATCGAATATCAGTGTATATCAGGAATAGGTAGACCCGTCAACAAATCATGAAGCGGTAAAGTGGAAACTTTGAAGGTAAAACGAAGTTTTATAAACCTTTTTTTACTCGCAAGCATAAAATTCTTCAACAAAAATGTCAATACCGTATTATTGTAAAAAATAATGTTTTATTGAGCCAACTGGAAAACAATCGCATTGACATAAAACGATCAAACACATTATTCCATATCGATATAATACCAAACAAAACCATCACTCAACACGTTGGATTCTGTTAAAATTATTTAACATGGAAAAAGTGGTGGGCTTATATATGGTCTGTGGTTGAGACTCAAAATGGAAACTTGTGCGACTGTGTGTTAAATTATCAGGCGATAATCTCCATAAGATTAAAACCGGAGCAGAGAATCCATATGGGGCAGAATCCTGAAAGCAAATCGTACTAAAATACAAAAGTAAACATCTACAGCTGACACGCAAACCTAACACATTTCTAAACTCAGCTTCCGTACCTCACCGTCCGTCCGCCCGGTTTTTGGCCAAAAATGAATTAAGTTGGCGTGTTTTCAATGTTTTCATGTTGTTTATCCCAATAGGGAATTTAAACCGGTCGCCTTTCGAGGAAAATACAAAAGCGTGTATTTCCTCATGTATTTACATGAGGCTAGACAGGGGTCTTAATTTTGTCATACAGTTATCGTCGTATCACTTGACGATAAGGTAATTTAAACCAGTACATATATATGATCAGTTATTCGGAGGCTAAACTCATACAAAAATAACACATTTATTTTTGAACAAAAAATCATCTTAATAAAAAAATAAGGCACTTTTTATGACGAGCTACCGGCGAACTATTAGGTTAAAATCAAGGTTGATGTGTTATTTGAAACCCCTTAGCGTCTAGACGTGCCTTTTGGGGGTTCGGAAGACGTCAACATTCAGGATTCTGCCCCCTCTGAGTTTCAAATCTCCAATGTTAATCTTACGGAAGAACAGAGGATAATATTGGCTCGAATTCGAGCAGCTGCATTTGCTAGTACATTTAAATACAAATTGAGCTAGCCAAAAGAACCTGCTGAGCCCTACAAAGCAATCTAGTTTCCTGGAGTCCTACAATACTTATCTTCGATATATCGCTTTCCATGATTAGATACATCGCTCGTTCCGGTTCGATACATCGCTCGCTCCGGATCGATACATCGCCCGCTACGGTTCGATACACTGCTCGACGCCACATTCCAGCGCGGCAATCGCGTTCGCACGCGGTTGTTAAGATGCCTCGCGTTGTTTAATTATAGTTAGAAAAATTCCCTCAGTGTTTTGCCGGTGCAGTAAGTACAAATCTTGTCCACGCGAATGGAAAAAGAACCAAACAACAGAACCTGTTACTGATCGCGAGAACTATTTCGAATGATTGGATACGATGTTTGCAATTTATAAAAACATATAATTACGTCGGAACGTGAGGGTATAATATTTAGTTCCCTCTATGTTTTAACAGATACAAGGCAAGTTTTATCCAGATTAGCTGTTCTGTACTTATTAATATAATCCGAATACATCTTACCTGCAACAGACCTATTCACGCAGCGTAGCGTTCTATGAACGTTGATTTAGATTTATACCTAAGACTAAATATCTCGTGAATTCAAAATCTATAACCCACAAATAATTTTAACTTGTGTTTATCTAAATGAAACATATTACATCGTTTTCCAGCGTTATATGATAACCTATATACATCCTTAAAGCTTAAAATGCATGTAGGCCTAAAAAAACTTATCCGTTTATCCACAAGGAAAATGATCTTTTATATGAACAATCGGTTTGTTTTTTGAAGTTTACAAAATCTATAAATCTGTTACCGGTAGCACTTTTTAAATTATTGGTGAAGGCAATTCTACTTAAAGGTCGTCGTGTTGTCATATAATCCACTTTATCGGCCTGATTATAAATAGAACCAAACCCAGCGTCATTTAAATCGTCAACGAGTTTGACAACTGTATCAATTAATTAATCAGTGAGGTAAAACGTAACTCATCGTATAATTGAATCTTCATCACTAGTTTGTTTACAACCAATCACACTTGCATACTAATGTGGTTACCAGACATCCTCGTTTTCCGCAGGCAGTCCGCTTTTTCAATCTTGTCAGCGGAAATGTTTGCGGCTACAATATGTCCGCTGTTTTCCGTAATTATAGTAACAGCAACGATATTAAAGTGTCAAAAAATATCATCAGTAACAATAATTACAGTTATGATTGTTAAGTTGTAAAACACTTCAACATTATCCGACAAGAGTTACAACTTTCAAAGAGTTTTGTGAGTGTGTAGGGATCGAGTACAACAAACCATTGTTGTCACACAGCAGAACTAGATTTTTGAGCATGCGTCTGCTGACTTTCATGACTACATTAAGGAGGACGACTTTTTAAACAAGTGCATTTCAGGTGAGAAATATGAGAAAACGGCTGACGCACAATCAAATGCTGGACAACTTCGGGACCCAGTTGCGGCTAGACCAAGCTCTTCTTGCCAATAAAAGGTACTAAGATACCATTTCTAACCAACTCAATACCATTTCCCATTCTGTCTATGATATTGTTTGCTTGGCATTTGTTTATATTGCTAGTTTACCAATAAATACAACAAATTTAACTAACAACTAACAAAAAATCAAGATTACGTAAAAAATCAAGATTATTAATTATTTAAATGACAGGTAAAATGGAGTCTTATTCTATATTGTTAGACTACAGTTAAATAAAATGAACCATCGTACCATGTGACCATTGTTACCATGTGTGTAAAAATACTTAGGTAGTAAAGTATTAATAAAGCTCTTTAATTTGAGGACTGGTCAAGACTTTCTTTATTTTACCGAATGTGTCCTCTGTTTCCTTTACTTGTCCTCCCAATTTTGGAGAAAAAGTGCTCAGACACATAGAACTAATATGGTAAGCCTAAACACTAGTAAAACACGCCAATAAGACCATGTTAGATGAAACTTCCCCAGAGTAACTCGCAACTGACACGTGACACAACCCTTCCACCCAAAGACAAACACTTCCCAAGTTAATTATTCACACCATAACCGTCTCCAAGCGACATAACATTTCTCGACTCGATGTCAAATTCCGAATTCCCGTCGCGCGTTGTCTCAGGTAGCAGCGCGGCGTGACGCCTCGCCTAGGGGTAGACAAACTGCGCCAGATAAGGGGTGATAAGGCGCGAAGGGCGTTGATAAGCGCGGCGCGCCCGCTCTTGTTGATGCGCGCTTTTTCTCCTGAATAACAATGTCAGTGACGAGATCCTAATCTGGTTAGGGATGACAATCTTGACGCCTGTTGTCATTACCGCGGTGTTCGGGGCGAGGCCGCGTGTGTTTTGAATGCCGAGGGGCGGTTTACCCCCCTCCCCCCGCCACCGCTGCACACGGGCTGATATACATGACAAAAGACGTGTTTGTCACAACCTCAAGGTGCGATGCTTGTTGGTTCTTGATGTAGGGTTGTTACAAGTTCAAACTCAAACTTGCCGCCATATCAGAAACATCTAGAAGGCACTACCGCGTACAGGAGTAACTGACAACAATGCAGTCACGTGACCCGCCTCGCTCATAAAACTGGACGACGGCGGCTTCTCGTTCTCTTAGCCCGGAACTATTCGGTGTAACATCATCAAAAACCTTTTTCTAAATTCAATACCGCGTTTATTTGCCAATTCCAAAAGTTCGTCGATTTGTTAACGGGGTGCACCCCATACGTTTTCTATTTCGCGAATTGTTTTAAAGAAAAGGCCGAAATTCGCGGTACAATCACATTCGTATTATTTAATTAATAAAACTTTTTTCTAAATTACACGTGCTAAGAGCAGGTTTTAACACTGCCATTCTTGTCGTTTTACGGGGAATAAATTAAACAACTGGTATTATTAATATTAAGTGCATAGTAGTGTTACAGTGTATTAATATTGTGAGCGTTTTGTGTATGTAATTTTCTACAATGTTCATGTGAGTAATATTTATTAGTTTTACATACTTGGTCATATTTCATAGGGCACATGTCATAACTGGTACTGGTCAAAGTTTAATAATTGTTAAGTTTAAATTCATTTATCTTTGTTAATTATTTGATGTAATATCGTATTCACAAATTATTTATAGCAACTCTCTATTTGTCATAATTTAACTTAAAGATATTTTTCCCTGTACAAGAATTAATTTGTATTAAGCAAGAAAACTTTTGGAAAATATTTAAACTCAAATCAATTGTCTCTAAGCTAAAATAATTGTAAGAGCTGGAAATTAAGTATAATACAAAATTCTAGGAAATTTAGTATTCATAGAACAGAGTGTTACTGTTTGGTTGATTTCAAAAAAAAAAGAGTAAAATTAATTAAGCAGCAGTTCAGAGCTCAGATCAGGAACCACTTCATATTATAAATAAGTTAATCATGAATCATATGAATGCATAATTTAAATTGGTGGTAAAAAGATATAGGAGGATAGAGTGTGTCGGAGGTCAGGAGGCTTAGTTAGGAGGACTAATACATTATTATTTATTCCCGACCACTCGCTTGTTTTAATAAACCGCCATTTGATTAACTAGGAATTCCTGATTACCACATTTTGATACTTAACTTGAGAACTGCTTTTGATTATTTTAAATACAAAATACAAAAAAATATTAAAACTAAAAAGGCCAGAAATCGACCAAAGCCATAACCTCTAAGGTGATCTATATTACATTAATTTAAAATACTATTTTCCGGCTCTAATTTAATTATGTATTTGTTGTAATGTCTTTGCTCAGATTTGAATAAAATAGTTTCTTGCAATCAGATTCTTCTTTCAAGCAACCCACAACTAAATCAGAGATCCACGAGTGTTTTTGGGCCCAGCAACACTCGCTCTGCATTACTGTAATTGACAAATTAAATTTAAATGTGAATATATAATATATAATAGAGATTAATTCAAGAGCATGTAACAAGTGGTAGCAGGCAGACACTGATTTGTGGGTTGCAATTGTGGCGAAATATGACCAATTAATTATTATTGATATTTTTGTTATATTACTGTGAAAATTATTCATATTTTGTTAGATTTAGATATTGATTAAAAAAATGTTTTATGGACGTCAATATGTCACAACAGCAAGAGATAGGGCGGCAAGGGTTCAATCACGTTATCTAGGAGTTCAAGGTTCGGATAGATCCGCTCCAGTTGTGATACAGGTAGAGCAGGCCCCTCAGGCGAACAATAATTTAGATTTACCGCATTCCCATTCAGGTGCGCATGTCAGCTTGGAAAATAGGTTACGTGATGCAAAATTATTGCCCGAGAATTTTGAACCACGGGTAGACTCCACACATGTTCGATACACGCCAAGACAGGATTGCGCAACCGACACTTTTTGCACGCGTGACCAAACAGGTCAGGATTTTAGCACGCTCTCAACGACTGATCGCACCGTTGTAATCGAATTAGTTCGGAAACTACAACCTTGTTCAGGGGAGAATGAGTCACATCTTATTCAGTTTTTGAAACAAGTAAACACGATTTTTCAGATTGTTCGGGTTGGTCACAATGAAGTAATTAAATTAATTTTGCCTCAGACGCAAGCACATCTTTTTGAAATTTGGTCACATGGGTTAGAATTGAATCTTACATGGGATAATTTACACTTTTCAATCTTGACAGCCTTTTTTCCAGGATTACAGTTAGAGCGAGTAGTAAACAAGTTTGTTAAAAGATTACAATGGCCCCAAGAAACCTTTGTAGCATTTATCAATGATGTTACTTCCTCAGCCGTAGCACTCCAGTGCAATTTTCCAGACGAATATTTAATTGATGTAATTCTCTCGAATATTAATCCACGCATGCGCAATAGTTTTTCATTTTGTGAGAAACCCAAGACAATTTGGGAATTAAAACATTTAGCGAATGCAGTAAATGCGTCAGTCCAGGCGGACAATCATTATTTCAGTACCTTTCCCCCACTTCAACAAGCAACTGTACCTAACCCCATCACTCACCGATTTTTTGAACAAAAATCACAGGTTAAATGTTTTACATGTGGGAAGCAGGGGCACATCGCACGATTTTGTAGGCAGGGAAATGCACGAGGCAATTTAATGAGGAGGTAATTAAATTGTCACAAACGAACACCTCCATTTCTGTAGTTCCATTAGATTTTTCCTTGAGATTACCGACAGTAAAGTTTTTTATTCCATACAATACATCACAGAAAGCACTTATAGATACTGGTTCAACAAGTTGTTTAATAGATAATAAATTTTTTCAAAGCATTAAATCATCACCGAGTATTAAGGAAGTTATTAAAACTAAGATGTTGATTAAATCTATTAATCAGCAAAGCACCATGGTTAGGAAATTAGTTAAGCTTCATTTCAAAATAGGCAATTTTTCATGGACATTTGATTTTTTTATAGTTAATTCACTTCCGTTTCCCATCATTTTAGGTGTAAATTTTATGCAGAAATCCCAAATGAATTTAGACTTTTCTAGTAACACTATTAACTTTAAATTCAATAATGACAGTAAGATCCAAATGAGTGACATTTTTGTGAAGCAACAGCAGCCTGATAGTAATTTTTTATTAGAACTTTCCGACGCAAATAAAATTCATTCACAGGAAACAGAGGAATTTTTACAGAGAATATTGCAAGAATACGCCTCGGTCATAACAGAGAGGATAGGGCAGGCCCGCGTCTCTCCTTATCACATCAGCTGTTTGGTAGATAAGCCTATATGCTCCCCACACTACCCCGTCCCTCCAGATAAGATGAATGCTATGAGAAATATTACTGATGAGTTGCTCAGAAATAATGTAATTAGGAAGTCAACTAGTATGCACTGTGCTCCAGCCTTTTTAGTCGCAAAAGCGGACAAAAATAAATTCAGATTAGTTTGCAATTACAGGAAGATAAATGAATATATTTCATATGACGCTCACCCCCTACCTACTTTAAATTCAGCCTTTGAGTTTTTGAGTAAAGCCAAGTATTTCACATCATTAGATATGAATAATGCCTTCTTTCAAATCCCATTAGATTCACAATCAAGACAGTATACAGCATTTTGCACTCCGTATGGTTTATTCGAATTTAACACAGTACCACAGGGCCTGAAAATCGGATCCCAAGCACTTACTAGAGTTATGGATGAAATTTTGGGCGATTTTAAATTTAAGTTTGTCTTCAATTTTTTGGATGATTGTTTAATTTATAGCGACAATTGGGAAGATCACAAGCAACACATTTTACAGGTTTTAGATAAGTTTAAGGAATACAATGTCACAATAAATCCGGAAAAAATTAGGATAGGCCATACCTCCATAAAATATTTAGGGCACATCATTTCGAACAGAACACTTTCACTGGACCCCGATAGAATTGAACCAATTTTGAAATATCCCAGACCCCGTAATTTAAAACAACTTCAGCGATTTTTAGGATGTGTAAACTTTTATTCACGCTTTATTAAGGATTTTTCCAAGATAGCCTTGCCACTAAATAACTTAAGGAAGAAGAACGTTAAATTTCAGTGGACAGCCACACACCAGAAAGCCTTTGATGAATTAAAAAATTCCCTTGTTTCGTCAACTCAACTAACATTGCCAGATTTTAATGGAAATTTTGTTGTCACCTGTGACGCATGTGACAATGCGATTTCAGCAGTTCTACAAATGAAAGAGGGAGATAATCTTTTACCGGTTCATTTTGCATCCAGAACATTAAGTGAAACAGAACGTAAATACCCAATGCATAAGAAGGAATTTTTAGCATGTTTATATGGAGTTGAGAAATTTAGGCCATATTTAAACAAGAAGTTTACACTACAAACCGATAATTCTGCCGTGATGTACATTTTGAAAAATAAGGGTAAACATACAGCTCAATTTGATAGGTGGGTGTTACGTCTTTCAGAGTTTGATTTTGAAATAGAAAATATTAGGGGTAAATTAAATGTAGTCGCAGATGCTTTATGTAGAGTCTTCAAGGATGATACGGATAATACCGTTAAAATCATCGAGGATTCTACATGTTGCACTCTGCAATGTTTTCCAGAACTATTTACCTCAATTAGGGAGAAACAGGCACAAGACCCGAGTTTAAGTTTAATTATTTCAGATTTGAGAAATAAAATTCCAGTCAAGAACCACTCATTACGCAATAATATTTTGTATTTTGGTAAACAGGGCAGAAAAAGCAAAATAGTAGTTCCAGAGTCCATGCACACTTTTATTGTTAAATATTTTCATGAGAATCCTATGTTTGCACATGCGGGCATAGCCAAAACTATGAATCACATTCAGAAGCAATTTATTTGGAAAGGCATGACACAATTTATTAGGAATTTTGTTAGGTCATGTGAACAATGTCAACTCTCAAAACCGGCGCAAAACCAGAAAATCGGTCAATTAAGTTCTCATATACCGACAAATTGTAACGAGCAATGGTTTTGTGATTTTGTTGGTCCGCTACAACGAACACAACGAGGAAATGAATCAATCTTTGTTTTGGTAGACAATTTTTCGAAATTCTGCTTTTTATACCCAGTTAGAAAACAGACATCAGATTCCGCAATAAATATTTTACGAAATAACATTTTTGCACAGCATGGTATTCCACAGCGCCTAATTACAGATAATGCCTCCGTCTTCACATCGCAGAATTTTTTTTCATTTCTTTTTGGTTTAGGAATTAAGCATGTAACAACTTCAACATATAGACCTCAATCAAATGTTGCTGAGCGAGTTAATAGAAACCTAGTTACTGCATTGAGAATTTTTCATAATCAGAATCATAAGTCATGGGACATTTATTTACCATATTTAATGCTTGCTTTTAATTCCGCAAAACATGAAGCAACAAAGTTCACCCCCGCAAGCGTTTTCTTAGGTAGAGAACTTACACACCCATTGCAATTTCTTTGGAATTTAGAGACAGGACATAATAACAAACCGAGTTTAGACAATGTTTTTCAGAATCTCACAAAGGCGCACAATAGAACGAAGTTACGGTATGACAGGAATCGAACTCCATCTAATTTTGTTGTTGGTGATAAGGTTGTTTTGTATAGGCATTCCCTCAGTAATAAAGATAAGAAAATAACAGCAAAACTTTGTCACAAATGGAGGGGACCTTATACTGTAACTAAACTCACTTCACCGGTTAATGTTGAAATAACTTTGGACAATGATCAGACACAAAAGCAGATAGTTAATGTTGATCAAATAAAGAAATTTTTTCCTCCAGTCTGAAATATATATATATATATACCTTTTTCTCTCTTTACTTCAGAATAAATTGTTGTGACTTATTGATTTAATTTTTTTTAAGATCTATTTCCTTTTTGTAAATCCATATGACAGGTTTTCTTGTGTGGGAGACTCCCATCTACACAGAGCAGTGAAACAGTGGAAACTAGCCGCCGCCAAACACATCACCATACCAGGGGCGACTACGAGACACATCGTCACCGAGGTGCGAAAACACGCTGCCGAACTACAACCAACCTGTGTTCTGCTCATTGGCACCAACGATGTCGGAAGTCACACCTCTCTCTCTGTCTCCAAACGAAACACAGTCTCACATTTTTATTTTGGATTTAGATACAATTTTCACTGGTCACAACATGAACTATTTAATTGAACATTTCTATTATAATGGTAGGACAGATGGAATTCAGTTAAACAGAAAAGCCTTCATCATAATCATGGACAGTATTCAGGATAAAATTACATGTGTAGTGCAGTGCAACAAACTGGAACCTTGTGTAGCTCTGAACAGTTTAGTTTCACCAAGTGTTAGGGATGAGTCTATGACCGAAGTGGAACTTACAGGGAATGTAGCCGTAAGAGTCCACCATCTCTCTCACTAATGATACTATATTGTTATGTTTATCTTTATAAGTATTGTTTCTGTTAACTTTAGTAATTTTTAATTTTTGTGTAAAATTGTTTTCTCTCTCTTTATCCCAAGTTAGGTTAGACAAAAATTAAAAATTCTTTTGGAGGGGGGGAAAATTGTTACAAGTTCAAACTCAAACTTGCCGCCATATCAGAAACATCTAGAAGGCACTACCGCGTACAGGAGTAACTGACAACAATGCAGTCACGTGACCCGCCTCGCTCATAAAACTGGACGACGGCGGCTTCTCGTTCTCTTAGCCCGGAACTATTCGGTGTAACATCATCAAAAACCTTTTTCTAAATTCAATACCGCGTTTATTTGCCAATTCCAAAAGTTCGTCGATTTGTTAACGGGGTGCACCCCATACGTTTTCTATTTCGCGAATTGTTTTAAAGAAAAGGCCGAAATTCGCGGTACAATCACATTCGTATTATTTAATTAATAAAACTTTTTTCTAAATTACACGTGCTAAGAGCAGGTTTTAACACTGCCATTCTTGTCGTTTTACGGGGAATAAATTAAACAACTGGTATTATTAATATTAAGTGCATAGTAGTGTTACAGTGTATTAATATTGTGAGCGTTTTGTGTATGTAATTTTCTACAATGTTCATGTGAGTAATATTTATTAGTTTTACATACTTGGTCATATTTCATAGGGCACATGTCATAACTGGTACTGGTCAAAGTTTAATAATTGTTAAGTTTAAATTCATTTATCTTTGTTAATTATTTGATGTAATATCGTATTCACAAATTATTTATAGCAACTCTCTATTTGTCATAATTTAACTTAAAGATATTTTTCCCTGTACAAGAATTAATTTGTATTAAGCAAGAAAACTTTTGGAAAATATTTAAACTCAAATCAATTGTCTCTAAGCTAAAATAATTGTAAGAGCTGGAAATTACGTATAATACAAAATTCTAGGAAATTTAGTATTCATAGAACAGAGTGTTACTGTTTGGTTGATTTCAAAAAAAAAAGAGTAAAATTAATTAAGCAGCAGTTCAGAGCTCAGATCAGGAACCACTTCATATTATAAATAAGTTAATCATGAATCATATGAATGCATAATTTAAATTGGTGGTAAAAAGATATAGGAGGATAGAGTGTGTCGGAGGTCAGGAGGCTTAGTTAGGAGGACTAATACATTATTATTTATTCCCGACCACTCGCTTGTTTTAATAAACCGCCATTTGATTAACTAGGAATTCCTGATTACCACATTTTGATACTTAACTTGAGAACTGCTTTTGATTATTTTAAATACAAAATACAAAAAAATATTAAAACTAAAAAGGCCAGAAATCGACCAAAGCCATAACCTCTAAGGTGATCTATATTACATTAATTTAAAATACTATTTTCCGGCTCTAATTTAATTATGTATTTGTTGTAATGTCTTTGCTCAGATTTGAATAAAATAGTTTCTTGCAATCAGATTCTTCTTTCAAGCAACCCACAACTAAATCAGAGATCCACGAGTGTTTTTGGGCCCAGCAACACTCGCTCTGCATTACTGTAATTGACAAATTAAATTTAAATGTGAATATATAATATATAATAGAGATTAATTCAAGAGCATGTAACAGGGTTGGTTGAACGCCTTGTGTAAACAGTACACGAAATTATACATGTTAATTCACACCAAGTTTAGATATATTTTTTACCGTGACGGTCACCTTGACAAAGTATATTTTTATATTTTTTTAGGGTTCATAGGTGTAGCAGTTATTAGTATAAAAACTTCAGTGGGATATTCAATTACCTTTTAAAATAAAAAATTCCATTTATTTTTAGGGAAAGTTCAATTAGTACATGAAGTACTCCTGTTCGTCAAATATAATATGCTACTGTACTTTCAAAATATGCTTTTGTGCAAACAGTTGCTATCTGAACACCTAATATTAAATAGTACACAAGTAATAGTAAATAATGAACAATATCTAACAAAAATGCTTAATATCCTCTATAATAACAATTTATACTTAATAATCTAATGTTAATTTCAGCATGACAAACGCAATGATGGACACATTTTCTCACGACAAATTAGAAATTCCATCAAACATTTTTGACTACTGTGTTCACTGCAAGAATGACAATGATTGCCAACCGAATCAAAACTTATCTCGTTATAATGTTCACGTAGGAACCGACGAAAAGTTCAAAGTAGGCTAACTTTTGAGAAATGTGACAAATTCATCCATATCAACATCATTGGATTCCTGGAAAAATGTGTTTTGATTATTATCAAAATCTGTGTTCGAGTCGACTTACTTCCATGAATTTGTATTTTATGGTAAAGCCGTTTTTAGGGAATTACGTCTATTTAAATTTACAATATAAACAAAATGTTTGGAGTTAGTCTAGAATTGTATTGTTGCATACAAAATAACTATTGCATACTACTACTAGCCTAAATTCCGTCAACATCGGGCAAGTGGTGTGGTCTCCCAGGGCATTATCCTGACAAACAGACACATCGTCAGACACAGACACGTCTACTCATAAACCACTTTTTGGTTTGTTGTTGTTGTTGTTGTTGTTGTTATTGGCGGATTAGTAAACCCCAGCATAGCTGCTAGTCACCTCTTCCACAAGCGGGAATATTGCGAAGGTTACCGGAAAGATAGGTTATAGCAGGAAAGGAAAGGGTGGGAAGGGACGGCAGCCAAATCGACCCCTCAGAGGGCCAATTTCCGTGCCCCTGTGACAGCTGGGATGAGGCTCTCAACAGGGGACCCTCATTTTGCCCTCCAACAGGTCAACTCAACTGACAGGGTATCCATGTACAACAGCCAGGGGCCATTCATTCACAGGTTGGCAGGAGGGACCAAACCCGGAGACTCTGTCCCTAGCCGCTGCAAATGGAGGGACCAAAGGTGAAATGGAAGTTAGTCATAATGGACAGCCAAAAGACTTACCATATGTAATGACAACTTCATTTGCTGTACCCAATTTCAGCCTTAAAACTGGTATTGACCAGTCTTAAGGTAGTCCTGGGACTTTTTGGTTTTTAAAAAGGATATGTCCACAAAAATCGTAAATCCGTGCAGAAGGGAAATAAAATAGCCCACCCAAAAATCCTATAGCCTATACCGTACACGGTCGAATAAACGCTAGGTTCTCAGTGACTACTGACTACAAAACCGATATACAAGTTCTATTTGTCAAATTAAAGGGGGTACCATAATGCGTAGATTTGCCGATTTTCTCAGAATCCACGTTCGTTAGGGCGTAATCTGTTCTTAGGGCTACGGGCTACGCCCACAGCCCTTCAAAAGTTTCAATATTAATCTTACGGAACAGTAATCATTGAAATTGAGCTTTCTCAGCTATTGAAGGTAACAAAACACAGTACAGAATCAACATCAGCTGTTTTAAGCTAACTCCTGGACTGACATCACATTTTAAACTGCTCGAATTCGAACAGCTGGATTTGCTAGTACATTTAGAACGACTATAACTGGCAACCTCTCTCCAGAACGGGAAAACCTTAATTTTTGCGGACGAAGTAGCGGCTTTATGAGGGGTATTTTGACCGCAATTCGTGCAGCCGACAGCCACAACCGTACAGACAGACGGACGGACGGACGGACGTATGACATTGAGCCGCTAACGGTACCCAGATTGCGACAGCTTAGTAATAATTACCCCGGTAAGGCATGCGGCACCCGGCACAGAGCACGGACGTCAGTCGACAGTAATATCACCCAGAGTCACCCGAATGAGGGCCTACCACAGGGCGTTTAACATGTTGTACGGTACTCGTGTTATTTATGAAAGATAACTCAACAGTCTCAAATCTCTTAGGTAAACACTAATCTCATCTCGTGAAACTACAATATTTTTTGAACTGACAGTTCCCTACGGTTTATCGCGAATCCTTCAATACAAATCCTATATTCATTCCCAACAAAAAACATTTAAATTATAATTAATTACAAACAAAATCGGAAATAGTCCCCACATAAGTTGAATATCCAGTGCGTGGGGAGTTCTTCAAATTCAGAACTGTGTAAACAGATTGGCAGTGGGACACCTATACATGATTCATGATAAAACCAATCTGAATATGTTGTCAAATGAATGTAAATTAATTATTAATTACTGATTAATAATGCATACCTACAAACTCGGATTACCTATGGGGTTATAGAGACATGAATAGTGATACTGGACAATATTTTCTCTTCAAAAAGGGTTTTACAAACACTTTTCAAAATTCATAAAATAAATTAATGTTGGCAGAGGCCAAAAACCAAAGTAGAAACTTTCAACACAAATTTTTAACTCTAACAATTAATTATGTACGCATATTAATTATAGGGCGTATCCAAACTCTTGGGTCCAGCTTTTTCGATTTGTTCCTCAAGAGTAAAGACAAACATTAAACAGTATAAAAACATATGAACTGTATACAAACTGCTAAACTGGTAGATTTGTTTTTGTCGGTGAGTTTGTGACTTGAAAACACATTTCTTTATAACAAAAGGTTTTACAGTATTTGGAATAAAAATGTATCTTAAAGGCCTACATAAAACATGTTTGTAACATTTAGTTTTATTTAACCTAAGCCGTATCAAGATGGCAGTCAATATCAAACTTTAATGTTAAATTTCATTAAAAACGTTATAACGGAAATTCATTTTTGAAACTAAGGAATTTAAATTCAAATACAAAGACTCCTCGTTTGCTGTGATCACACAAAAAATACCTAAGCTATCAATTTCTTATTTAAATATTATAAACCTGTGGCAATATTTTCATTTATAAAGGGGTTTACAAAATGTTAACAACAAACTAAATTATGTAATTTTTTACAGTAACAAATTAATTCAAATTCCGGGTTAACTGATTAGTTGCATGGCATGGAACTTTAATTAATCAAGACTTAACTATAGCACAATAATTGACTAGTAAGTTCCTAAAAAGCGGTTAGTTAAAACGCTTAAATAATAACTCAAAAACCACTTGTAAAAAACTCAAAAGTGCTGTTTGTTTCACAGTTTAATTATTTTTTATTAGTATTTATGAAAATTATTCGAGAAATGGTACAGTTAAAACATTATTTGTACTGTGCATTGACACAGAAACACTATGTACTGGCTTAACCAACAAGGGATCACAATAGATTATGTCCTAGTTATAATCTCAGCCTGATAGTTATGGTATAGGGCACTATTGGAAAGATCCAAACGCACACCCAGACATGCTACAAAAAAAACACTTTTGAAAGTTGTTATAACAAATTATAAGATTCTTCAACAATGTGGCAGTGAAGTGTACCAAAAAAATGTGAGGCATTTTGCAGTTCTGGTTCCATTAAAAACTTGGCTAACATTAAAATTACCCACGCCTTTTTCAACCTCGCAATGTATTAACCTCAACGTTTAGCCTCGGTATCTTTACAATATACCATCAGGTAACAACATTGGAACTACGAAGGGCAATGGGACAGAGTGCTAAGGGAAATTCAGTGTTTTTTCAGACTTAAAAGATACGTGTACTATAAGGAGAATCTTTAACACAGAACTTCAAGCTCCTACCTCACCAGAAAGTGACAGATAAAGCAATACATTCATGTCTAAAACATCCCTTACTAGATATACAAATTTTAAAAAATCTTAGTACACAAAAAAGTCTGCTAAAAATTCTTATCAATTTATCCTTTTCAAATCCTTTTCAAATTTATCTTCAATTTGCAACATTATTTAAGTTGAAAACGGACCTGGAAAAATTATTCATTATTCTTTCTTACAATTTTAGGACCATTTTAAATCTAAAAAGCTACGTACGGTATCCACAGAGTTATTTTGACAATAAATGGTTGAAATGACTTCTGCAAAGATTGCTGTTTTCTATTTACAAAGTATCCACTTTTCCTTGTATGGAATTCATATTTATATAGGAATGAACTATTTGTTGACATCATCAATTGTTGTTTGATGATGAAACACCTTCAGCAGACAGTTTTACATTTATTTCTCTCAGGGTTATGCGTTAATACAAAAAATAATTAAATATTTTAGATTACTACATCAATATTATTTTTAAATTCTTTCTTGGGTTACAAAATAAAACTTTATACTGCAAACCTTGCTGGACTAAAATTATTAAACAGAACCAGGAGCTGAACATTCCTCACAGAGAGTCAGTCCATAGGTCTAAGTCGGCTTTTTGAATTAATAGTCAGTATTAATAACTTCCAATAAGGAACCCCCATAAATTATGTCATTAGTGTTTGTCAATTTTCAGACCCAGTCCCTATAATCATCCTGTCGCCATAACTGGATGGCCCCCTTACTTAAAAAGAATTATGGTACATACTTTGTGTCTTTTTATGTAATAAACGGTATCAGGAAACTGACACATACTTTCTCCCTTTTAACCAACGTTAATGAATAAATTACTTTTTATTTACTAAATACAGAATACAAAGCACGGTCGAATATACAGAAAATCTGGTAAACAAGTTGTTTTGAAAAATATCCACCCAAATCCCTGTTTAGGAGGCACTACAGAATCCATCGCTACACACGTAGTTTTAAGAGGGGAAATGCCCCCTATTCCCCCTCAGGGTTATTAAGGGGAAACATATATCGAATTTCCTCTGTTGGTCAATGCTAACTTGACAAGCATATCAAGTTTGAACGAAATTGATCAATAAATAATAGAGAAATAGTAGTTTTTGTATTCCCCATAAGAATAACATTGGACAACATACTGCGTTTGCCGCAAAATGAAAATTTAAATTTTCACCGCAACCTGTTATCGTAGAATAATAATTCAAAATACTAAATTATTTAGTTTTTAAGTTCTATTTAATGGTGAATAGTAATATGTTTTATATTTTTTATGAAAATAAAAAATCTGAATTTTTTATATTTTAAGTCTTGCAATTTCTGATCCCGAATTTTTACAGAAATGCGGGAGGTGTCATTTTGTTGGAAAACTAAAGTTCTACAAACGACTAAAGTTTAATCCAAATCGTTAAAGCCGTTTTTGAGAAATCTTGATTTTTCATGTTTTTGGCGGTTTTTGGGGGATAATTACCCTTAAAAATCAAAAATTTGAAAAATAAATAACTGGAGATATTGTGAATTAGTACCTACTTACCAAATGAAAATTTTGATGAAAACAATACTTTCTCCACATACTACATATAAGGGGGAGAAAATACCCCCGTAGCAGCAAACCTGCGTACTTAGCGAATTTCCAATGCATATATATTTATCTTAATGCCACATAGAGCTACATACCAAGTTTCATCAATATACATTCATAAATAAACAATTTATGACATTTTAATTATTCTCCATAAGAATAACATGGCGGCTGAGTACGCAGGTTTGCTGAAGCAAGGAACCCAAAAAAATGGGGTTTTATGCTAATATCAATATAACTCAACTAGGTGAAGTCACTTACCAAATTTCATTAATTTATTTTCATAATTAAGGGAGATAACACGTTACTTATTCTCCATAAGAATAACATGGGGCTGAGTACGCAGGTTTGCTGCTACGGGAGCCTTTGTCAAAAAATTGTTTTTTTGAGGAAATATCAATGGTCCACAACCAGATAAAGCCGTATACCAAGTTTCGTCAGTATATGTTCATAAATAAGCGAGATATAAAATTTTTATTTTCCTCCATAAGAATAACATTAGACAACGTACTGTGTTTAGCACTTTCAATATCTCGGTAACCAATTGACGTAGAGAAATGATCAAAATACCAAATTGTGTGTTTTTTTAAGCTGAATCCAATGGGAAGAAATAAAATTTGACTATTTCCAAAATTATATGTAAAAAATTCAAAAAACCCATTTTTGGGGTACAAAACCCCCCCAAAATACCCCTTCGGATAGAGCGATCTGGCTGGTTTTCGAACTTAAAGTCATAAATGTTGCTTTACACGTTTATACAAATTTCATCGAAATCGGATAAATTTTACGAGAGTTATCGTGCTCACGGACACACATATATATATATATATATATATATATATATATATATATATATATATATACAGTTTCGAACGAATGGTGTTTTTGGGGTCTGGGGACCTCAAAACGAAAAGTTATCATGGTCCCGGGCCTAGGTCTTACCATGCCGACTACGGTAATAGCTTCTTCCCTATAGGGGAAATTCGCTAATAAAAAGGATTAAAAATATGTTCACGTTATTCCTTGGGTTTCAATTACGTTATCGTCTAATTATCAAAAGAAAGTGACTGGCGGAGCGGCGACTGAACATTCTATTTCATAACCTCGTAGAAACGTGAAACATATTATTAGAAATTTCCAATAAACAGTATTTAAGTAGTCAGTTAAAAACGTTTATAGCACAGTTTTCAAATATTTTGTATCTTATTGAGATGAGTTTACATTGATAGTTACGTTTTAAAAAACACAAATTACAATTATTTAAAAAATGTGCTATATACGTGATTAACTGTCTTTTTAAATAACGTTTATTAGAAATTTCTAATAAAGTGTTTTACTTTTCCACGAGGTAATGAAATAAAATGTTCGGTCCGCGCCGCCGCTCTGCCAGTCACTTTCTTTCGATAATCGGATTATAAGTGAGCAAATGTTTGTTTCATCCTTGTACGTCAAGCCTTTCACCTGTAATCTGTTTATGACAACTAAGGTGACTTACCCTCAATTTGTTTTCTTAATCAAGGCTATCATTTAAGTCTCTCTTTGGCATTCGTATTCACAATTGATCAGTAAATAAATTTAATTTAAAATCTGTGTTTGCAACAAATAAAATAACAATTGAAATATAGGTTTATGTACCTTCAGACAACCATTCAATTACCAGTAGATCATGGCTACATGTTTCGGAACTCTTGTCCCATCATCAGGGTTTTCAAAAATGTCTTTCTTTTATAGCAGTTTAAAAATATTTGTCAAAAATTACAATTGAAATTAAATATTATACACAAAACATAAGCACATTTAAACATGAAATACTTGTTCTGTTGAAAGCCATTTTTGTAAACCCTGATGATGGAACAAGAGTTCCGAAACATGTAGGCATGATCTACTGGAAATTGAACTGTTGACTGAAGGTACATAAACCTGTATTTCAATTGTCATTTAACAGTTCTGGAGGCATTCAACAATGAATAAAATAAAACAACTGGTAATTTATAAATTGAAAAACATTTCAATTAAACTGGGGATGTAAAGAGGCCAGCACTTAATACTACTGATAATAATAAGATGATTTATTTAAATATGTACAAGTACATATTTATATTTGTAGGCTTCAGATTAGTTAACGTTTATACCAGGAGATTTGCATAGCATCGTCTAAAGTTCTTATTCCGCATACAAAAATATACTATTGGAAAGATTGCGAAAGAAGTTTATTGGGCTTTATTTGCAGAAATGAATCAATTGTATTTTAAGATTGTACAGAGAACAATGTATTGTAAAAGATTCAAGAAGGCAATAGTTTCATCGGATGTTCTTGGCGTTCATTAGTTAAGCACAACAAATGTCATCATTTAAAACTCCTTAAATCCATGGCAACATACTCGCCAAAGGGCAATAGGTTTTCTAAAAAGAGTGAAGCTTTTGATATTGTTTAGTTTAAACGATAACCCTGTGGCGCTTTTCCATTAGGCTCTACGAAACCTCCATTTGATGTCGTGTTAATATCCTTGAATTCAGAAATTTCTGTTTCGTTCAACTTTGGACACTCATTTTGACATTTATTTTCCTTCTCTTTTTTACTGCACTTTTCACTTTCTTTGTCACATATCTTGCCCATATCACCAACAAAGTCAAAAGTATTGGCATCCTCGTCCACTTCTTTCTGGAGAGGACTCTCAACTGGACTAAACTGTCCCAGCAATACCGGCATACTTTTCCTGTGTGAGAGTGTCTGCGAGCTGATCTCAATGCGACAGCTGATCCGTATACATGACAAGACTCAACTCGCAAGGTGAGACTCTCGGAGAGCTCCTGCTACTCTCGGACATTGTCGGCGAGCTTTCTCTCGGCGCCGTTTACTCGATGCACATTACTAGCACAGACTCTCTGAGAGGAAACAACTCTCACATATATCCTAGGCTTTATAGAGAAAAATAAAAATGTAATGTCTCCCTTGACTATGAATATAAATTAATAGAGCCATTAACATCGGTATAAAGTTTCAACTGGTTGGGATTTATTGATATTTTCATAAAATCCATTTTGTTGTTATCTTTGTTGTTGCAGCAAACCTGTCTACTGAGCCCTTCTTGGGTAAAATAAATACAATTTTATATATTCCAGTTATTTAGTGAATGTATTTTAATGTTTATAAAACTTGGTAAATGGCTTTATGTGGTAATGAGACACATGGTATATGCATTGGAAATTCGCTGAGGATGCAGGTTGCAACGGGAATACTTTATACATTTAGGGTCTCTCAACCATATTATAGATCAACTACTTATCACGTTGATTGCGGTTGGCCACTCAACAACCCGAGCCCCTCCCAAACTGGCGAGATACACGTCGGCATGGAACCGTGCTTCCTCCCATTCCCAATTCATTGCTTTATGGCAGCACTGCAGGAAGGACCTGTTTATTTATGTCAGCGTGTACTAAGGATACGAGCTTTATTGTGGTGAAGTTGGTAGTACAACGTTTCCCCGCAATGCCCTGACCGTCGAAGGACTTCCCTGCCACAGTAATTTTTGTACCAAATTTGAAAAAAAGCTGGCAATCCTGGTTGACTGTCATGCCAGTCCTGAATGCCAGTCACTGACTATAAATACCGAAGTATAAATAGTCAATGCTACTGGTAACTAGATTGTGCTACCTATTGACGATTTTTAGAACTGCGTCCAGTAGTGAGTAACAAGTAGCGTACTGGTATTTAGTTTACTCGAGTAAAACGTACTCGACACCGCAACAACTCGAATCAGTACTTTCAAAGTACTGATCTCGGACTCGAGAGAAGGCAAACTCAGGTATTCAGTCGCAGTCAACCTCTGACCTCTGAGTTGACTCTGACCTCTGAATTTCAAATATTATAATATAACCTTACGCGGGTAAAGTTAGTTGGGTTTCTTAACTCTTCCGGAGTCAAGTTTGTTTTTGGCTCTGTTAATACTACATATTATTACTATTATTGTTATAAATGAACGGCAATACAAATTAAATGGTTAAAATAATAAATAGTCACAGTATGTCTGCAATGCCCACGTTTACTCAGGAGAACCAACTCTAGGCGATTGGTTGGAGACTGACAAAAACCAGAACTGCTGACTTGTGGTGGCAGTTTTTAAAACCATATCTGCAGTAACAGACTAAAGACTAATGAACATTCAGCGTGGTCAACTCATTGTGGCAATTCTGAAAACGATTTCTCGTGAACTTGACTCAATCTATTGCAGATTCACCAATTTAGTGGTGATTACAAAAACCATTTCCAGAATACTCGGCATCAACACAATATCAGAGATCAGAATCACTTAAAAAAAAATTAGTAAACTAACAACCGAGTCCAGTAGGCCTACTCGAGTAATGTAGGATGAGAATTGAGTCGACTTGATAAGCTGTCTGACTCGGTCGATACGTAACAAGTAAAGTACTCAACTTGTCGTACCACTCATGTACAGTTTTGTTATAATACAGTACAGGACTGTACCGTCTAACTCTCATTCGTCAGCTGGGAATTAAAAACATGCCAGCACCTAAGTTATTGAATCGGAAGGCATCGTTGCTGCACAAGGGGAACAACTAGACCTTGCACCGGCGCAGTCAACGTGTTAACCCTGAATGATGAAACAAAATTATTCCCTACTAAATTGACGTCGAAGGAGCAAAGAATAACATCAAAATTTGTGAAAGGTCTTAAAAATTAAAGTAAATTTCATAAAACCTTCTGGTCAAGGTCTATTGTCAAAGTTTTCAAGTCACACCAGTGCCCCTGACGTGACCCATCGACTACTCAAGTAGCCGGGACCAACCCAGTGTCCCTTCCGAAGCACGGTCTGGCAGTCTGAGTTTCAAAAGTCAGATGTATTTCATTAGGAATTGAACCTGGGTCTTTTGGGTTTTTTTTTAATACTAGCAACTTTCTATTTTACAATAATCTCTTTTTGTTTCAGCAAAAAACATCATTTTCCATATGAAATTCATGTTAATTTACCTATATAAAACATTAAAGGAACGTGAAAAAAGAATGTATGGAATTGTTGTAAACAAATTACACACATTTCATACAGCAAATGGCCTATAAATCACATTTTGCTTGCAGACATTTTTTTTATATTTTTACATAAAGTTGCAGAAAGAATTAAAATTTCCTGGTTTGGGGATACACACACAATAAGGTTAAGGAAAAGTTATAAAAAAACCTCATCATAACTGAACTCACAAAGAATTCATCCTTATCCCGTCAGGTTAGATTCAAGTTTGTGTCTGGCCCACCCTTCCTTCAAATCTGCTGCAGACATGAGTTGCAAATAAAAATCCCAGTCGACAGGGTTGGGATTCGAACCCTGGGTCCAATCGAGCCAGGAGGATGACACCTTCGACCACTCAACCACTAACCAGCCTATCAGCTGGATCGGACCAGGTGTTACTTCAGCCTATGCACTGATCAAGTTAGTTCAGTTGTTTGCTAGGTTGCACTATATGTCAGTCGCAGACCACAGACAGTAATCATAATGGTAGGATTGCTTTTCCAGTAATTTACAGTGTTATTCAGATATATGCCTACGCTAATCAGCAATTGGCAATTAATGTGTGTAATAGGACCTTGAGATTGATTAGTGGTACTCTTGAGACTTGGTTTCCAAGACAGCGGAATTATTTTGCGGGTCAAAGCGACTTCGTGCAGCAGTACCTAATCAGTAAACTAGGACAACACGCCTAATTTTTGTAATTTTGTATGAATTTTCTATGGAATAGTGAGCCATGACGTTGTCTTGTGGGAATTTTACATGGCAAAAACTGTTTTAGCGAATTTCCCCTATAGGGAAGAAGTTATTACCGTAGTCGGCATGGTAAGACCTAGGCCCGGGACCACGATAACTTTTTGTTTTGAGGTCCCCAGACCCCAAAAACACCATTCGTTCTAAACTGTATATATATATATATCTATATATATATATATGTGTCCGTGAGCACGATAACTCTCGTAAAAATTATCCGATTTTGATGTAATTTGGTATGAACGTGTAAAGCAACATTTATGACTTAAGTTCGAAAACCAGCCAGATCGCTCTATCCGAAGGGGTATTTTGGGGAGGTTTTGTACCCCAAAAATGGGTTTTTCGAATTTTTTACATATAATTTTGGAAATAGTCAAATTTTATTTTTTCCCATTGGATTCAGCTTAAAAAAACACACAATTTGGTATTTTGATCATTTCTCTACGTCAATTGGTTACCGAGATATTGAAAGTGCTAAACACAGTACGTTGTCTAATGTTATTCTTATGGAGAAAAATAAAAATTTGTTATCTCGCTTATTTATGAACCTATACTGACGAAACTTGGTATATACGGCTTCATCTGGTTGTGGACCAATGATATTTGCTCAAAAACACACTTTTTTACCCAAGGCTCCCGTAGCAGCAAACCTGCGTACTCAGCCCCATGTTATTCTTATGGAGAATAAGTAACGTGTTATATGCCTTCATTATGAAAATAAATTAATGAAATTTGGTATGTGGCTTTACCTACATGAGTTATATTGATATTTGTATAAAACCCCATTTTTTGTGTTCCTTGCTTCAGCCAACCTGCATACTCAGCTGCCATGTTATTCTTATGGAGAATAATTAAAATGTCATAAATCGTTTATTTATGAATGTATATTGATGAAACTTGGTATGTGGCTTTATGTGGTATTAAGATACATATATATACATTGGAAATTCGCTGAGTACGCAGGTTTGCTGCTACGGGGGTATTTCATATCTTGACGTACTTCTATCATCCCCAGTACACCAATAATACCTACTTCCACTCTCGACTACAGACCTTATCCTAAAACTTATAGGGTGTAATGCACAACATTGTAAATAAATAGAACCAGGAGCATCAGAAAAAGAATAATTGTTTTCAATTTCCCAAAAGATTGGAATAAGTGTATGCTTTAATACAGTGTATTTGATTTTCTAAAATTTACTACGCCGAAATTCACTCCCCTTACATCAGCATACTATGTGTGAACTTATTTCACTATCTTTCCTAAGCTCAGTTGCAATTACATCCACGCTTTATTCTTCATAAACATCTTTGTAGTTCTTTTTTTTTAAACAAATCAAAAATACAGTAGAACTTCGATAGTTCGACACTCGATAGTTCGACAGTCTGTATACTTCGACACGGCCCGTAACGACATGACATAACTGTAGCGGCGACCGATAGTGTCCTTGACGGGTTCGCCGGTCAGTGTTGGGAGCCCGCTTAATGTTTTCGCGAACGTGCGCTGCCGCCTTTTTTATAAATAACTCATATTTCCTACCACCTATCGTCCTATCTACCCCGTCCTATCAACACCCTTCCCAGTAAGTAGGTCAAGTCAGTTCGCTCGAGACGCTGCGGGAGTTAAACACGTTTTTGATTCTTTCGTGATACGCTATTGTTTTTCTGCTCATAATAATTCCTGTGTTAAAAAGTTCCATATACTCCCTATAGATCGACATTTTGATAGTTCGTCACCCCTTTAGTCCACAAAGTGTCAAACTATCGAGGTTCTACTGTAACTGGATTTTCACGGACCAAATATATTAATCTATTAACATATCATCTTATTCTGCAGTGAACAACTTTCACACTATCTCAACTAAATAGAAAAATTAAATTTTAAGTAAAACTCAAAACTAGGACGTTTAAACCAAAAATAACATCAGCGTGGTGCTTGGCGTACCGCGCTGAAATCAAATTAAAGATATCTTGGGCGTGGTGCCCCGGGTAATCGCGTCAGACAGAAAGCGCAATGTCCGCGCCCGCGTCGACTAGGAAACCATACCCATTGCCCACTTCACTTTAGAATCTAGCGCAATGACATAATTACGGTCTCTGCCTGGCGCAATCCATCCGGCGCAGATTAAGAAACCAAGGCTTTAGGGCAACATATCTGCCTTAGCTCACAGTGCTAGGTAATGCTGTCCCTCCCCTCCAAGGACACTAACCTACTAGCCTAAGAAGAGAGTATGACAAGTTTTTGTCTGATCCTGCCAACCAGTTATTGCAAATCTTCCGCCACCGGTCGATTGGTTAAAATAAAGGCAGCCACTATTACGGCCAGTGTCTAGCTCCCTGCCAATGATCAAAAGCACATAAATGGGGCGTTTCACACTAAGCGACACAACACCTGCACGACAACGACACGGTGCCGACACCGACATGACAAATCGTTAAGGCATTTCACACTTATCGTCACGGCAACGACACGACTGTTAGTCAGTGGAGAACTCACCTCAGTTTTTCAGTAGTGTATGATAGCTGATTACAACAGGAGGCTGTATTTATTATATCTACGACATAAGAGTGTTTATATAGTTTGATGCATAAGAGGCGCAGTCGGTATAGACAAGTTTGGATTGACCCAATAATAAAAGTTTGCTATTTGAATGGCTTGTATTACACCTACATTATTTGATAAGCTAAAGTCAGTGTCACATCATTGCAAGCTTCAACGCCAAGTACCTTCCGCTCCCCTCTACTCCCTTGCCTTGTGATGTTGCCGTTTAGAGTATTCCTGCTATCTGTATTAAAATAGTTGTTTACGGGATTTGCTTCTCAAATGTAAGCAAACAAATTGGTAACATGGGCGTAAAAGCCAAGCTTACAATGTTATGACACTGACATAGTGTCAAACCCAAATACATTTCTCATATGAGTTATGAATATTTTATTCGTATGATTAAAGAAACCTTTGGCTATAATACATTTCTCATATGAGTTATGAATATTTTTTTCGTATGAGCAAAGAGACCTTTAGCTATACTGTATATTATAAACTTGAGCACTACAAACACAATTAAACGCGACGACACATCAACGGCACCGGCGGGAGCGATGCTGCCCATGACAAGTCAATGCCGGCAACGGCACAGCATCGTCTTGTCGGTGTGTGTGTAAACAGTTCCATTGGTTAGCATTGAATCTTAACCCCCACGACACGGGGAAGGCACTGTGTCGTTGTCGTGTCGCCCAGTGTGAAAACGCACAGGGTTTTAACGATATGGCGTGTAGTACAGTCTATGTAAGGTTTACTTCACTTCTAGAGATAGGAAATACTGTTACTTTGCAGTAATAGTCAGGAACGTTCCTTAGCTTTTCGGTAATAGGTGAAATAATACTATTATTTTTGTCACCTATTACTTCCTTGTCCAGTATGTTTCAGCCAGTCGTTCTAAGTTCTAACGCAGGGTTATTTTGTTCGTTCCCCTTTATTCTATTGACCAGTAGTTCCTCAGGCCTGGGGTTATTTTTACGTTATTTATTAATTAATGTTATCTTCTCGACGTATTCCCTACATAAATGCATACAAGCCGCTTTTGCACCTTGCATCGCTGGATTATTGTTTCATTATCTTTTCGTCATGGGCACGAAAATAGAATACCATTATTAACTAAAAGACAGTTAATAATGTGTTTAGCATGATGTTATCTTTTCTGCAACATATTGTTATTTATTCTAAATTGATCCCTTAATAAATAAGTAATATTAATTTAATAAAACCGGGGTGGTTTACACCGTAACTACAGTGATTTATTATTTATTATAACTAAATAGCCTTCTATATAAAAAAAAAACTCAACTTCACAACGGGATGGTTATTTCACTCGCTCGTTCAAACGGTTTAAAGATGACATTACAAAAATAATAGGGTATTCTCAGTAACCTATTACCAAGGTAATAGGCGACACTTCAGTAAGTATTATTTATAATAACGCCCACCACTTATCAATTCCACTAAGTAATAAGCATAGCAGTAGCATAAAAATACTGTATGTTTCACTCAGTAACATGTATACTGGAAATTCGCTATTAATAAAGAATAAGAAGCAAATAACAGGGACCCACTTACCCTATCGAGCCAGCTCGACGTTTCTGGATGACCTTGCTCGGGTCAGTGCCTAAAAAACAAAAAAATAGCCTAATAGAAATAAACCTTCAAAATTGATGTTTAATAGCAGAATAAGTCAGTAGGTCAAAAAGTAGCAAAACAGCTTTGTCTGAACAGTAATTAAATGTGCAACTCGTAAAGAATCTACACAGCCATAAATCAATTTGCCAAGGATGTTTTGTTTTTAGAAATGAAAAAATGAACCAGTTTTATAAGTAAAAACAATGTTCTCCTTAACTTTCAGAACTTAATTAATACACTCCCCTTCCTGCTAGAGTGCAGCATCAAATTATTTTCTGTTTACTTTTGAGCTTTTGGTTTCAGTTTTAGCTCATTTTTTCTAAGTTTCAAGGCTTAGCCTATTTATTTCCTCAAGACTGAAAGAAGCCAATAACAGTTGCAACATTTCATAGATTTGATATATTTAAGTTTACCATATAATAAATAAACCCCACATTAATGTATAATAGGCCTATCTAGGTAATAAGAAGGCTCACTAATTCATTCATGTAAACTGCTTCAAATTATTTAATTTTATTTATTTTTCAAAATTGATCTCATTCCAAATTTAATTTGATATAGTACAAGTGTTTAAAACAAGTGACAGTGTCTACAAGAACTTCAGGAACATATGGCAGTGACTAACATTATTGAGAACCAGGTGGTACAATTTAAAAAGAGGAGAGTTTCCAAAAGTATAATGGCCAAGTGTTAGCTTTTTGTGGGTATCTACCCAAAATTAACATTTTTCCCTATAAAAAGTGTAGTGGAATACACCATCCACTCTTTTATTATGTAAGAAGAGTCACTGGCAAAGTTTTATCCCATTTTGCAAGGCCAAGAAGAAATGCCAGTGATGAACAATATAAAACTATGGTGAGACCCTTCCAACTTACCTTGTAGATTGCAGCAACATATAATTGATGTCCAATTTTCAAGTCTAACATCATTTCTAGCATTTTGGAATACTTTAAAGTAAACTAAACACATCAACCTCAAGATTAATTCTCTGGACTTATATTTTTTTATTAATTAATTTTTCAACAGACTAAAGTTTCAAGGCTTAGCCTATTTATTTCCTCAAGACTGAAAGAAGCCAATAACAGTGTATTACAAACTTTTGATTTCTGAGATCCTCATTGACAAATACTTACAATGTGTCAAAATTCATATCATAACTAAACATTCAATTAAAATAAAAGATATTTTACTAAGACAAGAACAGACAGTCATTCTTGCCGCACGAGTTCCCCCCCTGCAGATCCTATAAACATTGTGTAAACCCTGAGCACTTCATGTATCAAATAATAATTATCTTATAGTAAAGTCAATCCTCTATATTTATGTGCCATAATTTGTGAATCCCTATTTTGTAACCTGAAATGTCAACTCCATTAATAAATCCATTCATTGTATTGTAAACCAGTTTTATTATTTGTAATAAAAACAGTCATTAATTATTGTCATGATCACGAAATGGAAGAATTAATTAAGCCAAAAACAGCTGTTAGGTTATCTATGTAGCGAAACCTGGAACTGAAATAAAATACAGTAAAATAGGAAAGTCAAAGTAAAAAGGTAAACAAATAAATATCTCTCTATCTATCTATTGTTTATACATATGTTCACACTTATATTAAGCAAACAAGGTGTGTGTTTTGCAATTGGCGCTTCCAACGTAAGGCTTGAATGAGTGTCTGTTCTTAAATTTGAAGCAGTTAATTTAAGTAGGCATATTTGTTTAGAATAAGGAAAAATCAAGTAGGCTACTAAGAATTATTGTAAAGATAAGATTTATTCCCATACTCCATTTCCCCCCACTACAATTGACAAACTTTATAGTGAAGTAAGATTATGCCCAAACATTATAACTTAAGACCTAATATCAACCCACCCCGTCGTTTAATCGAGTCACCAACAACAACAACTATGAGTTCCCCAAGTAACGAATCTACGGAATCACAGACGTCCGAAACACTTACTGCTTCTGACATTACGACATTACACGAAGAACACAATACTACAATAAACATTCCCATACAATTTAACTTCAACGACGACACAAACACGCCATTCCTTGGTTTCGACTTGAGTAATGACGCAGACGACGTAAACAGTACAGACGCTTTACACGATAGTCCTGCCACGAACGCCATGACACCTGGCACAACCGGTGAAACCCCCACTCCCGCGGTTTCCATGACGACCACCGTTTCCCTGGCAACCACCCCTCCCCACCTCTCTATGTCATCACTACAGTCCCAGAATATACCGCTTGCGACTACACTAAACCCACTCAGCTCGCAGTCGACAACTAATATAAATCCCGCTGACATGTTGTCCCAAATCAGTATTATGTTTCAACAATTAGACATTAAGCTAAGCACAGTCCAAACTGAAATAGACACTAAACTAAACGCAGTCCAAACCAAAATAGACACTAAACTAAACGCCGTTGACGATAAACTAAACGCCGCTGATGCTAAACTAAACGCTGCTGACGCTAAACTTGACACGAAATTTAATGCTGTTCATGCTGAATTACATAATCTAGGCCGCGCTCAAGTTAAATTTCAAGACGAAATAAACCAAATCCGACAAAGACAGAGTGAACAATCCATTAGAATCGAAGGAATTGAAACCAAATTATCCGCTGAGATCACCAAACAAACGTCTGATTTAAAAGAACATTTCGAAATCGAATTTGAACGACAAAGAAACGAGACTAACAATCTAATCTATTCTACTAACAATCAAATCCGTACCGAACTAATCACTAAAATGAACGAAGACGTAGGTGACGTAAACAATCAGATCAGAGAACTTAAAGATGAAACATTACAACGAATAGACGACACCATTGACCGTCACACCAAAACCACTCAAGACGTGTTTTTACCACTAATTCAACAAAATCAAATCAAAATCGAGCAGACCAAAAACGAATTTAGCCAACTAAACGAAATTGTAAACACGGAAATTAAACTCCTGAAAAACGAAATCGTACAGAAGTCAACTATCGTCCCTTCAACCATAAATGTTGTTTGCGGAAACAATGGCAATACTGTCGACCAAACCATACCCAAATTTTATGGACGCGCATACAATCCTCAAGAATACTTGATTAAATTAAAAAAATACTACGAACGGAATAGTCACAGAAACAATTGTACTGATCTGAGAGAAAAACTGATTGACACAATCGAAGCCAGCTTCGAAGGTCATGCGTCGCGTTGGTTCTCTTTGATAAAAGACGATATCAAAGATTGGAATGAGTTTGAAAATGCATTTTTGGCTAAGTTTTGGAATCGTTCAGTTCAGAGAGGAATACGACAAAAATTGGAGGTAGAAAAATTCCGGACGAATGGTAAACTGTCACGCTCCGAATACTTCATAGAACGTGTCATCACACTGAGATCTTTAACACCACCATTAAGCGACGATGAAATTGTATCCTGTCTCGCTGAACACTTCAGTGAAATAGTACAAGACGCAAGAAGAGTCCAAAACGCTAATACTATTCATGAATTCGAGTCACTACTACAAAGAGAGGACCTAAAGGACGCACAGAAGAGAGACAGACACAACTATTCAGCACATAACAACCGACCGACTTCACCCCAAAATCAACGTCAACCGAATTACCAAAACAATCAGAACGACAAGAGACCAAATAACAACAACAACTTCCAATACAACAACGGACATCAACATGGTAACCAGTACCGAAACTACAACATAAACCCACACTCCTACCAGCCTAGAGATAACCGTGCACAGTATCACCCCTACAACAACGGTTACAGAAACAACAACAACTACAACAACAACAACAGTCACTACTATCGACCTCAACAACATGACAGGAATCCCCCGAACAACAACAACATACACAACTACCATTTCCCATCCCCACGACCAGGAACATCAAGTAATGAGAGAAAATATCCGTCACGTGAACAGCATAATGTCTGTACGACAATCCTAGAGAGGACTGACCCCAATCAAAAACCCCCATCACCCAACCCCACTGATACAGCGCTACCTTTAAATGGGTAAGCACTGAAGTAATCGAAGGCTGTCTTACGGATTTGTCACTCCCCTCCCGTTTGATGATGTCTTCAGTGCCCACACAACATATCGGACATAACAGGCCTAATAATACTAATGATACTAATATTATATATAATCCCATAAATAACGAGTATACTGTAAGTACGATCTGCTGCGACAGAGAATTTTTAATGAGAGAAGAATCTGATGTAAATAATAAATCCACTGATAAACAAAATTTTAACTGTCCAGAACTTAAAGTAAAAATTAACGATATATATGTAAATGCGTTAATTGATACCGGCTCTAACATCACGTGCATGTCAGAAAAATGGTTTGAAGAGAATAAACATAAGTTTAATAAATTTGAAGAACTGCCCGTAACCAATACATTCATTAAGACTGCAACAGGTGAACGATCGAAACGTATAGCGAAAATAATATTATTACCCATACAGATAGAGAAGCAACAAACTAATGTACAAGTTTTATTGGTTCCCAACCTAGTTAGACCATTCATTATAGGGATTGATTTGTTAAGTTACTGGGAGATGGAAATAAACTTTGAACATGAAACGATTATGTTGAAAATAAACAATAATGTTATCAATTTGAAGTTTGGAGAAGCGTATATTGAAGGTATATCATGTTACATCGTAAGAGATGAAAGCCACAGGCAAAATAATATTAACAATAATACTCATATAAATAATCATACTAATCAGTCTAATTATGATACCAATAATCCTGCAACTTATAGTATCTCTTATAATATCGTTCAGCAATCACTAAATAACAATGAATTATTAAACCATCAACAACAGGAGCAGTTAACCGATTTGTTAAAGTTACCAGAATGTATTCTCTGATGGTCCCGGAACACGTAACAGCATAAATTCAGACTATACTACATTAATGCATTGAAAAAGTATATTAGCAGACCTGTGAACACCTGAATACTTCATCATCGTGAACCTCACCAATTCCCTTCCCTTTGTTATGTTATAAATAGTTATGTTAGCATATAATATTCATTATGTTGTCATTTCAAAGTGTTATGTAATTTCCCCTATCAAGTGTTTTCCCCATTTAATGTATGTGTTTTCCCACTGTGTTTATATAACCCTTTACAAGTGTCTCCCTATTGCATGTGTCTCCCTCCCCTTCTTTCCTCCCCAAGACTCCCAAGTGACAAACCCGTTAGGATATGGACCAGAATAACAGTTTCTTCCCCCCCCTTGAATAAACAATTATTATAATATTTCTTCCAGTGAGTTAGTTTAAAAAAAAAAAAAAAAAAATGTATTAATGTTAAGGAATAATAATGTCAAGTGGATATTCTCCCTACCAACCCCACTATGGACAGAGAAACCCATGAACATTTCACCCCTTTTGTAACTTATGTCATAATATTCCATATTTGTGTTTAATGTTTAATTGATGTTATTTAATCCCAACTGTCATTCATCCAACGTTATAAATTTGTTATGTGTTAACCTTCATGTATTTTCAATGTTATCCAATTGTTATGTGTGTTCATGTTATCATAAATATTCATATTATATGTACCATCAAATCCATTCATGTTGTTTCGAAATCTCAGCTTCATTTCATTCACTTCGACTTCTGCGGGGATCATTGCAACATTTCATAGATTTGATATATTTAAGTTTACCATATAATAAATAAACCCCACATTAATGTATAATAGGCCTATCTAGGTAATAAGAAGGCTCACTAATTCATTCATGTAAACTGCTTCAAATTATTTAATTTTATTTATTTTTCAAAATTGATCTCATTCCAAATTTAATTTGATATAGTACAAGTGTTTAAAACAAGTGACAGTGTCTACAAGAACTTCAGGAACATATGGCAGTGACTAACATTATTGAGAACCAGGTGGTACAATTTAAAAAGAGGAGAGTTTCCAAAAGTATAATGGCCAAGTGTTAGCTTTTTGTGGGTATCTACCCAAAATTAACATTTTTCCCTATAAAAAGTGTAGTGGAATACACCATCCACTCTTTTATTATGTAAGAAGAGTCACTGGCAAAGTTTTATCCCATTTTGCAAGGCCAAGAAGAAATGCCAGTGATGAACAATATAAAACTATGGTGAGACCCTTCCAACTTACCTTGTAGATTGCAGCAACATATAATTGATGTCCAATTTTCAAGTCTAACATCATTTCTAGCATTTTGGAATACTTTAAAGTAAACTAAACACATCAACCTCAAGATTAATTCTCTGGACTTATATTTTTTTATTAATTAATTTTTCAACAGACTAAAGTTTCAAGGCTTAGCCTATTTATTTCCTCAAGACTGAAAGAAGCCAATAACAGTGTATTACAAACTTTTGATTTCTGAGATCCTCATTGGCAAATACTTACAATGTGTCAAAATTCATATCATAACTAAACATTCAATTAAAATAAAAGATATTTTACTAAGACAAGAACAGACAGTCATTCTTGCCGCACGAGTTCCCCCCCCTGCAGATCCTATAAACATTGTGTAAACCCTGAGCACTTCATGTATCAAATAATAATTATCTTATAGTAAAGTCAATCCTCTATATTTATGTGCCATAATTTGTGAATCCCTATTTTGTAACCTGAAATGTCAACTCCATTAATAAATCCATTCATTGTATTGTAAACCAGTTTTATTATTTGTAATAAAAACAGTCATTAATTATTGTCATGATCACGAAATGGAAGAATTAATTAAGCCAAAAACAGCTGTTAGGTTATCTATGTAGCGAAACCTGGAACTGAAATAAAATACAGTAAAATAGGAAAGTCAAAGTAAAAAGGTAAACAAATAAATATCTCTCTATCTATCTATTGTTTATACATATGTTCACACTTATATTAAGCAAACAAGGTGTGTGTTTTGCAATTGGCGCTTCCAACGTAAGGCTTGAATGAGTGTCTGTTCTTAAATTTGAAGCAGTTAATTTAAGTAGGCATATTTGTTTAGAATAAGGAAAAATCAAGTAGGCTACTAAGAATTATTGTAAAGATAAGATTTATTCCCATACTCCATTTCCCCCCACTACAATTGACAAACTTTATAGTGAAGTAAGATTATGCCCAAACATTATAACTTAAGACCTAATATCAACCCACCCCGTCGTTTAATCGAGTCACCAACAACAACAACTATGAGTTCCCCAAGTAACGAATCTACGGAATCACAGACGTCCGAAACACTTACTGCTTCTGACATTACGACATTACACGAAGAACACAATACTACAATAAACATTCCCACACAATTTAACTTCAACGACGACACAAACACGCCATTCCTTGGTTTCGACTTGAGTAATGACGCAGACGACGTAAACAGTACAGACGCTTTACACGATAGTCCTGCCACGAACGCCATGACACCTGGCACAACCGGTGAAACCCCCACTCCCGCGGTTTCCATGACGACCACCGTTTCCCTGGCAACCACCCCTCCCCACCTCTCTATGTCATCACTACAGTCCCAGAATATACCGCTTGCGACTACACTAAACCCACTCAGCTCGCAGTCGACAACTAATATAAATCCCGCTGACATGTTGTCCCAAATCAGTATTATGTTTCAACAATTAGACATTAAGCTAAGCACAGTCCAAACTGAAATAGACACTAAACTAAACGCAGTCCAAACCAAAATAGACACTAAACTAAACGCCGTTGACGATAAACTAAACGCCGCTGATGCTAAACTAAACGCTGCTGACGCTAAACTTGACACGAAATTTAATGCTGTTCATGCTGAATTACATAATCTAGGCCGCGCTCAAGTTAAATTTCAATACGAAATAAACCAAATCCGACAAAGACAGAGTGAACAATCCATTAGAATCGAAGGAATTGAAACCAAATTATCCGCTGAGATCACCAAACAAACGTCTGATTTAAAAGAACATTTCGAAATCGAATTTGAACGACAAAGAAACGAGACTAACAATCTAATCTATTCTACTAACAATCAAATCCGTACCGAACTAATCACTAAAATGAACGAAGACGTAGGTGACGTAAACAATCAGATCAGAGAACTTAAAGATGAAACATTACAACGAATAGACGACACCATTGACCGTCACACCAAAACCACTCAAGACGTGTTTTTACCACTAATTCAACAAAATCAAATCAAAATCGAGCAGACCAAAAACGAATTTAGCCAACTAAACGAAATTGTAAACACGGAAATTAAACTCCTGAAAAACGAAATCGTACAGAAGTCAACTATCGTCCCTTCAACCATAAATGTTGTTTGCGGAAACAATGGCAATACTGTCGACCAAACCATACCCAAATTTTATGGACGCGCATACAATCCTCAAGAATACTTGATTAAATTAAAAAAATACTACGAACGGAATAGTCACAGAAACAATTGTACTGATCTGAGAGAAAAACTGATTGACACAATCGAAGCCAGCTTCGAAGGTCATGCGTCGCGTTGGTTCTCTTTGATAAAAGACGATATCAAAGATTGGAATGAGTTTGAAAATGCATTTTTGGCTAAGTTTTGGAATCGTTCAGTTCAGAGAGGAATACGACAAAAATTGGAGGTAGAAAAATTCCGGACGAATGGTAAACTGTCACGCTCCGAATACTTCATAGAACGTGTCATCACACTGAGATCTTTAACACCACCATTAAGCGACGATGAAATTGTATCCTGTCTCGCTGAACACTTCAGTGAAATAGTACAAGACGCAAGAAGAGTCCAAAACGCTAATACTATTCATGAATTCGAGTCACTACTACAAAGAGAGGACCTAAAGGACGCACAGAAGAGAGACAGACACAACTATTCAGCACATAACAACCGACCGACTTCACCCCAAAATCAACGTCAACCGAATTACCAAAACAATCAGAACGACAAGAGACCAAATAACAACAACAACTTCCAATACAACAACGGACATCAACATGGTAACCAGTACCGAAACTACAACATAAACCCACACTCCTACCAGCCTAGAGATAACCGTGCACAGTATCACCCCTACAACAACGGTTACAGAAACAACAACAACTACAACAACAACAACAGTCACTACTATCGACCTCAACAACATGACAGGAATCCCCCGAACAACAACAACATACACAACTACCATTTCCCATCCCCACGACCAGGAACATCAAGTAATGAGAGAAAATATCCGTCACGTGAACAGCATAATGTCTGTACGACAATCCTAGAGAGGACTGACCCCAATCAAAAACCCCCATCACCCAACCCCACTGATACAGCGCTACCTTTAAATGGGTAAGCACTGAAGTAATCGAAGGCTGTCTTACGGATTTGTCACTCCCCTCCCGTTTGATGATGTCTTCAGTGCCCACACAACATATCGGACATAACAGGCCTAATAATACTAATGATACTAATATTATATATAATCCCATAAATAACGAGTATACTGTAAGTACGATCTGCTGCGACAGAGAATTTTTAATGAGAGAAGAATCTGATGTAAATAATAAATCCACTGATAAACAAAATTTTAACTGTCCAGAACTTAAAGTAAAAATTAACGATATATATGTAAATGCGTTAATTGATACCGGCTCTAACATCACGTGCATGTCAGAAAAATGGTTTGAAGAGAATAAACATAAGTTTAATAAATTTGAAGAACTGCCCGTAACCAATACATTCATTAAGACTGCAACAGGTGAACGATCGAAACGTATAGCGAAAATAATATTATTACCCATACAGATAGAGAAGCAACAAACTAATGTACAAGTTTTATTGGTTCCCAACCTAGTTAGACCATTCATTATAGGGATTGATTTGTTAAGTTACTGGGAGATGGAAATAAACTTTGAACATGAAACGATTATGTTGAAAATAAACAATAATGTTATCAATTTGAAGTTTGGAGAAGCGTATATTGAAGGTATATCATGTTACATCGTAAGAGATGAAAGCCACAGGCAAAATAATATTAACAATAATACTCATATAAATAATCATACTAATCAGTCTAATTATGATACCAATAATCCTGCAACTTATAGTATCTCTTATAATATCGTTCAGCAATCACTAAATAACAATGAATTATTAAACCATCAACAACAGGAGCAGTTAACCGATTTGTTAAAGTTACCAGAATGTATTCTCTGATGGTCCCGGAACACGTAACAGCATAAATTCAGACTATACTACATTAATGCATTGAAAAAGTATATTAGCAGACCTGTGAACACCTGAATACATCATCATCGTGAACCTCACCAATTCCCTTCCCTTTGTTATGTTATAAATAGTTATGTTAGCATATAATATTCATTATGTTGTCATTTCAAAGTGTTATGTAATTTCCCCTATCAAGTGTTTTCCCCATTTAATGTATGTGTTTTCCCACTGTGTTTATATAACCCTTTACAAGTGTCTCCCTATTGCATGTGTCTCCCTCCCCTTCTTTCCTCCCCAAGACTCCCAAGTGACAAACCCGTTAGGATATGGACCAGAATAACAGTTTCTTCCCCCCCCTTGAATAAACAATTATTATAATATTTCTTCCAGTGAGTTAGTTTAAAAAAAAAAAAAAAAAAATGTATTAATGTTAAGGAATAATAATGTCAAGTGGATATTCTCCCTACCAACCCCACTATGGACAGAGAAACCCATGAACATTTCACCCCTTTTGTAACTTATGTCATAATATTCCATATTTGTGTTTAATGTTTAATTGATGTTATTTAATCCCAACTGTCATTCATCCAACGTTATAAATTTGTTATGTGTTAACCTTCATGTATTTTCAATGTTATCCAATTGTTATGTGTGTTCATGTTATCATAAATATTCATATTATATGTACCATCAAATCCATTCATGTTGTTTCGAAATCTCAGCTTCATTTCATTCACTTCGACTTCTGCGGGGATCATTGCAACATTTCATAGATTTGATATATTTAAGTTTACCATATAATAAATAAACCCCACATTAATGTATAATAGGCCTATCTAGGTAATAAGAAGGCTCACTAATTCATTCATGTAAACTGCTTCAAATTATTTAATTTTATTTATTTTTCAAAATTGATCTCATTCCAAATTTAATTTGATATAGTACAAGTGTTTAAAACAAGTGACAGTGTCTACAAGAACTTCAGGAACATATGGCAGTGACTAACATTATTGAGAACCAGGTGGTACAATTTAAAAAGAGGAGAGTTTCCAAAAGTATAATGGCCAAGTGTTAGCTTTTTGTGGGTATCTACCCAAAATTAACATTTTTCCCTATAAAAAGTGTAGTGGAATACACCATCCACTCTTTTATTATGTAAGAAGAGTCACTGGCAAAGTTTTATCCCATTTTGCAAGGCCAAGAAGAAATGCCAGTGATGAACAATATAAAACTATGGTGAGACCCTTCCAACTTACCTTGTAGATTGCAGCAACATATAATTGATGTCCAATTTTCAAGTCTAACATCATTTCTAGCATTTTGGAATACTTTAAAGTAAACTAAACACATCAACCTCAAGATTAATTCTCTGGACTTATATTTTTTTATTAATTAATTTTTCAACAGACTAAAGTTTCAAGGCTTAGCCTATTTATTTCCTCAAGACTGAAAGAAGCCAATAACAGTGTATTACAAACTTTTGATTTCTGAGATCCTCATTGGCAAATACTTACAATGTGTCAAAATTCATATCATAACTAAACATTCAATTAAAATAAAAGATATTTTACTAAGACAAGAACAGACAGTCATTCTTGCCGCACGAGTTCCCCCCCCTGCAGATCCTATAAACATTGTGTAAACCCTGAGCACTTCATGTATCAAATAATAATTATCTTATAGTAAAGTCAATCCTCTATATTTATGTGCCATAATTTGTGAATCCCTATTTTGTAACCTGAAATGTCAACTCCATTAATAAATCCATTCATTGTATTGTAAACCAGTTTTATTATTTGTAATAAAAACAGTCATTAATTATTGTCATGATCACGAAATGGAAGAATTAATTAAGCCAAAAACAGCTGTTAGGTTATCTATGTAGCGAAACCTGGAACTGAAATAAAATACAGTAAAATAGGAAAGTCAAAGTAAAAAGGTAAACAAATAAATATCTCTCTATCTATCTATTGTTTATACATATGTTCACACTTATATTAAGCAAACAAGGTGTGTGTTTTGCAATTGGCGCTTCCAACGTAAGGCTTGAATGAGTGTCTGTTCTTAAATTTGAAGCAGTTAATTTAAGTAGGCATATTTGTTTAGAATAAGGAAAAATCAAGTAGGCTACTAAGAATTATTGTAAAGATAAGATTTATTCCCATACTCCATTTCCCCCCACTACAATTGACAAACTTTATAGTGAAGTAAGATTATGCCCAAACATTATAACTTAAGACCTAATATCAACCCACCCCGTCGTTTAATCGAGTCACCAACAACAACAACTATGAGTTCCCCAAGTAACGAATCTACGGAATCACAGACGTCCGAAACACTTACTGCTTCTGACATTACGACATTACACGAAGAACACAATACTACAATAAACATTCCCACACAATTTAACTTCAACGACGACACAAACACGCCATTCCTTGGTTTCGACTTGAGTAATGACGCAGACGACGTAAACAGTACAGACGCTTTACACGATAGTCCTGCCACGAACGCCATGACACCTGGCACAACCGGTGAAACCCCCACTCCCGCGGTTTCCATGACGACCACCGTTTCCCTGGCAACCACCCCTCCCCACCTCTCTATGTCATCACTACAGTCCCAGAATATACCGCTTGCGACTACACTAAACCCACTCAGCTCGCAGTCGACAACTAATATAAATCCCGCTGACATGTTGTCCCAAATCAGTATTATGTTTCAACAATTAGACATTAAGCTAAGCACAGTCCAAACTGAAATAGACACTAAACTAAACGCAGTCCAAACCAAAATAGACACTAAACTAAACGCCGTTGACGATAAACTAAACGCCGCTGATGCTAAACTAAACGCTGCTGACGCTAAACTTGACACGAAATTTAATGCTGTTCATGCTGAATTACATAATCTAGGCCGCGCTCAAGTTAAATTTCAAGACGAAATAAACCAAATCCGACAAAGACAGAGTGAACAATCCATTAGAATCGAAGGAATTGAAACCAAATTATCCGCTGAGATCACCAAACAAACGTCTGATTTAAAAGAACATTTCGAAATCGAATTTGAACGACAAAGAAACGAGACTAACAATCAAATCCGTACCGAACTAATCACTAAAATGAACGAAGACGTAGGTGACGTAAACAATCAGATCAGAGAACTTAAAGATGAAACATTACAACGAATAGACGACACCATTGACCGTCACACCAAAACCACTCAAGACGTGTTTTTACCACTAATTCAACAAAATCAAATCAAAATCGAGCAGACCAAAAACGAATTTAGCCAACTAAACGAAATTGTAAACACGGAAATTAAACTCCTGAAAAACGAAATCGTACAGAAGTCAACTATCGTCCCTTCAACCATAAATGTTGTTTGCGGAAACAATGGCAATACTGTCGACCAAACCATACCCAAATTTTATGGACGCGCATACAATCCTCAAGAATACTTGATTAAATTAAAAAAATACTACGAACGGAATAGTCACAGAAACAATTGTACTGATCTGAGAGAAAAACTGATTGACACAATCGAAGCCAGCTTCGAAGGTCATGCGTCGCGTTGGTTCTCTTTGATAAAAGACGATATCAAAGATTGGAATGAGTTTGAAAATGCATTTTTGGCTAAGTTTTGGAATCGTTCAGTTCAGAGAGGAATACGACAAAAATTGGAGGTAGAAAAATTCCGGACGAATGGTAAACTGTCACGCTCCGAATACTTCATAGAACGTGTCATCACACTGAGATCTTTAACACCACCATTAAGCGACGATGAAATTGTATCCTGTCTCGCTGAACACTTCAGTGAAATAGTACAAGACGCAAGAAGAGTCCAAAACGCTAATACTATTCATGAATTCGAGTCACTACTACAAAGAGAGGACCTAAAGGACGCACAGAAGAGAGACAGACACAACTATTCAGCACATAACAACCGACCGACTTCACCCCAAAATCAACGTCAACCGAATTACCAAAACAATCAGAACGACAAGAGACCAAATAACAACAACAACTTCCAATACAACAACGGACATCAACATGGTAACCAGTACCGAAACTACAACATAAACCCACACTCCTACCAGCCTAGAGATAACCGTGCACAGTATCACCCCTACAACAACGGTTACAGAAACAACAACAACTACAACAACAACAACAGTCACTACTATCGACCTCAACAACATGACAGGAATCCCCCGAACAACAACAACATACACAACTACCATTTCCCATCCCCACGACCAGGAACATCAAGTAATGAGAGAAAATATCCGTCACGTGAACAGCATAATGTCTGTACGACAATCCTAGAGAGGACTGACCCCAATCAAAAACCCCCATCACCCAACCCCACTGATACAGCGCTACCTTTAAATGGGTAAGCACTGAAGTAATCGAAGGCTGTCTTACGGATTTGTCACTCCCCTCCCGTTTGATGATGTCTTCAGTGCCCACACAACATATCGGACATAACAGGCCTAATAATACTAATGATACTAATATTATATATAATCCCATAAATAACGAGTATACTGTAAGTACGATCTGCTGCGACAGAGAATTTTTAATGAGAGAAGAATCTGATGTAAATAATAAATCCACTGATAAACAAAATTTTAACTGTCCAGAACTTAAAGTAAAAATTAACGATATATATGTAAATGCGTTAATTGATACCGGCTCTAACATCACGTGCATGTCAGAAAAATGGTTTGAAGAGAATAAACATAAGTTTAATAAATTTGAAGAACTGCCCGTAACCAATACATTCATTAAGACTGCAACAGGTGAACGATCGAAACGTATAGCGAAAATAATATTATTACCCATACAGATAGAGAAGCAACAAACTAATGTACAAGTTTTATTGGTTCCCAACCTAGTTAGACCATTCATTATAGGGATTGATTTGTTAAGTTACTGGGAGATGGAAATAAACTTTGAACATGAAACGATTATGTTGAAAATAAACAATAATGTTATCAATTTGAAGTTTGGAGAAGCGTATATTGAAGGTATATCATGTTACATCGTAAGAGATGAAAGCCACAGGCAAAATAATATTAACAATAATACTCATATAAATAATCATACTAATCAGTCTAATTATGATACCAATAATCCTGCAACTTATAGTATCTCTTATAATATCGTTCAGCAATCACTAAATAACAATGAATTATTAAACCATCAACAACAGGAGCAGTTAACCGATTTGTTAAAGTTACCAGAATGTATTCTCTGATGGTCCCGGAACACGTAACAGCATAAATTCAGACTATACTACATTAATGCATTGAAAAAGTATATTAGCAGACCTGTGAACACCTGAATACATCATCATCGTGAACCTCACCAATTCCCTTCCCTTTGTTATGTTATAAATAGTTATGTTAGCATATAATATTCATTATGTTGTCATTTCAAAGTGTTATGTAATTTCCCCTATCAAGTGTTTTCCCCATTTAATGTATGTGTTTTCCCACTGTGTTTATATAACCCTTTACAAGTGTCTCCCTATTGCATGTGTCTCCCTCCCCTTCTTTCCTCCCCAAGACTCCCAAGTGACAAACCCGTTAGGATATGGACCAGAATAACAGTTTCTTCCCCCCCCTTGAATAAACAATTATTATAATATTTCTTCCAGTGAGTTAGTTTAAAAAAAAAAAAAAAAAAAAAAAATGTATTAATGTTAAGGAATAATAATGTCAAGTGGATATTCTCCCTACCAACCCCACTATGGACAGAGAAACCCATGAACATTTCACCCCTTTTGTAACTTATGTCATAATATTCCATATTTGTGTTTAATGTTTAATTGATGTTATTTAATCCCAACTGTCATTCATCCAACGTTATAAATTTGTTATGTGTTAACCTTCATGTATTTTCAATGTTATCCAATTGTTATGTGTGTTCATGTTATCATAAATATTCATATTATATGTACCATCAAATCCATTCATGTTGTTTCGAAATCTCAGCTTCATTTCATTCACTTCGACTTCTGCGGGGATCATTGCAACATTTCATAGATTTGATATATTTAAGTTTACCATATAATAAATAAACCCCACATTAATGTATAATAGGCCTATCTAGGTAATAAGAAGGCTCACTAATTCATTCATGTAAACTGCTTCAAATTATTTAATTTTATTTATTTTTCAAAATTGATCTCATTCCAAATTTAATTTGATATAGTACAAGTGTTTAAAACAAGTGACAGTGTCTACAAGAACTTCAGGAACATATGGCAGTGACTAACATTATTGAGAACCAGGTGGTACAATTTAAAAAGAGGAGAGTTTCCAAAAGTATAATGGCCAAGTGTTAGCTTTTTGTGGGTATCTACCCAAAATTAACATTTTTCCCTATAAAAAGTGTAGTGGAATACACCATCCACTCTTTTATTATGTAAGAAGAGTCACTGGCAAAGTTTTATCCCATTTTGCAAGGCCAAGAAGAAATGCCAGTGATGAACAATATAAAACTATGGTGAGACCCTTCCAACTTACCTTGTAGATTGCAGCAACATATAATTGATGTCCAATTTTCAAGTCTAACATCATTTCTAGCATTTTGGAATACTTTAAAGTAAACTAAACACATCAACCTCAAGATTAATTCTCTGGACTTATATTTTTTTATTAATTAATTTTTCAACAGACTAAAGTTTCAAGGCTTAGCCTATTTATTTCCTCAAGACTGAAAGAAGCCAATAACAGTGTATTACAAACTTTTGATTTCTGAGATCCTCATTGGCAAATACTTACAATGTGTCAAAATTCATATCATAACTAAACATTCAATTAAAATAAAAGATATTTTACTAAGACAAGAACAGACAGTCATTCTTGCCGCACGAGTTCCCCCCCCCTGCAGATCCTATAAACATTGTGTAAACCCTGAGCACTTCATGTATCAAATAATAATTATCTTATAGTAAAGTCAATCCTCTATATTTATGTGCCATAATTTGTGAATCCCTATTTTGTAACCTGAAATGTCAACTCCATTAATAAATCCATTCATTGTATTGTAAACCAGTTTTATTATTTGTAATAAAAACAGTCATTAATTATTGTCATGATCACGAAATGGAAGAATTAATTAAGCCAAAAACAGCTGTTAGGTTATCTATGTAGCGAAACCTGGAACTGAAATAAAATACAGTAAAATAGGAAAGTCAAAGTAAAAAGGTAAACAAATAAATATCTCTCTATCTATCTATTGTTTATACATATGTTCACACTTATATTAAGCAAACAAGGTGTGTGTTTTGCAATTGGCGCTTCCAACGTAAGGCTTGAATGAGTGTCTGTTCTTAAATTTGAAGCAGTTAATTTAAGTAGGCATATTTGTTTAGAATAAGGAAAAATCAAGTAGGCTACTAAGAATTATTGTAAAGATAAGATTTATTCCCATACTCCATTTCCCCCCACTACAATTGACAAACTTTATAGTGAAGTAAGATTATGCCCAAACATTATAACTTAAGACCTAATATCAACCCACCCCGTCGTTTAATCGAGTCACCAACAACAACAACTATGAGTTCCCCAAGTAACGAATCTACGGAATCACAGACGTCCGAAACACTTACTGCTTCTGACATTACGACATTACACGAAGAACACAATACTACAATAAACATTCCCACACAATTTAACTTCAACGACGACACAAACACGCCATTCCTTGGTTTCGACTTGAGTAATGACGCAGACGACGTAAACAGTACAGACGCTTTACACGATAGTCCTGCCACGAACGCCATGACACCTGGCACAACCGGTGAAACCCCCACTCCCGCGGTTTCCATGACGACCACCGTTTCCCTGGCAACCACCCCTCCCCACCTCTCTATGTCATCACTACAGTCCCAGAATATACCGCTTGCGACTACACTAAACCCACTCAGCTCGCAGTCGACAACTAATATAAATCCCGCTGACATGTTGTCCCAAATCAGTATTATGTTTCAACAATTAGACATTAAGCTAAGCACAGTCCAAACTGAAATAGACACTAAACTAAACGCAGTCCAAACCAAAATAGACACTAAACTAAACGCCGTTGACGATAAACTAAACGCCGCTGATGCTAAACTAAACGCTGCTGACGCTAAACTTGACACGAAATTTAATGCTGTTCATGCTGAATTACATAATCTAGGCCGCGCTCAAGTTAAATTTCAAGACGAAATAAACCAAATCCGACAAAGACAGAGTGAACAATCCATTAGAATCGAAGGAATTGAAACCAAATTATCCGCTGAGATCACCAAACAAACGTCTGATTTAAAAGAACATTTCGAAATCGAATTTGAACGACAAAGAAACGAGACTAACAATCTAATCTATTCTACTAACAATCAAATCCGTACCGAACTAATCACTAAAATGAACGAAGACGTAGGTGACGTAAACAATCAGATCAGAGAACTTAAAGATGAAACATTACAACGAATAGACGACACCATTGACCGTCACACCAAAACCACTCAAGACGTGTTTTTACCACTAATTCAACAAAATCAAATCAAAATCGAGCAGACCAAAAACGAATTTAGCCAACTAAACGAAATTGTAAACACGGAAATTAAACTCCTGAAAAACGAAATCGTACAGAAGTCAACTATCGTCCCTTCAACCATAAATGTTGTTTGCGGAAACAATGGCAATACTGTCGACCAAACCATACCCAAATTTTATGGACGCGCATACAATCCTCAAAAATACTTGATTAAATTAAAAAAATACTACGAACGGAATAGTCACAGAAACAATTGTACTGATCTGAGAGAAAAACTGATTGACACAATCGAAGCCAGCTTCGAAGGTCATGCGTCGCGTTGGTTCTCTTTGATAAAAGACGATATCAAAGATTGGAATGAGTTTGAAAATGCATTTTTGGCTAAGTTTTGGAATCGTTCAGTTCAGAGAGGAATACGACAAAAATTGGAGGTAGAAAAATTCCGGACGAATGGTAAACTGTCACGCTCCGAATACTTCATAGAACGTGTCATCACACTGAGATCTTTAACACCACCATTAAGCGACGATGAAATTGTATCCTGTCTCGCTGAACACTTCAGTGAAATAGTACAAGACGCAAGAAGAGTCCAAAACGCTAATACTATTCATGAATTCGAGTCACTACTACAAAGAGAGGACCTAAAGGACGCACAGAAGAGAGACAGACACAACTATTCAGCACATAACAACCGACCGACTTCACCCCAAAATCAACGTCAACCGAATTACCAAAACAATCAGAACGACAAGAGACCAAATAACAACAACAACTTCCAATACAACAACGGACATCAACATGGTAACCAGTACCGAAACTACAACATAAACCCACACTCCTACCAGCCTAGAGATAACCGTGCACAGTATCACCCCTACAACAACGGTTACAGAAACAACAACAACTACAACAACAACAACAGTCACTACTATCGACCTCAACAACATGACAGGAATCCCCCGAACAACAACAACATACACAACTACCATTTCCCATCCCCACGACCAGGAACATCAAGTAATGAGAGAAAATATCCGTCACGTGAACAGCATAATGTCTGTACGACAATCCTAGAGAGGACTGACCCCAATCAAAAACCCCCATCACCCAACCCCACTGATACAGCGCTACCTTTAAATGGGTAAGCACTGAAGTAATCGAAGGCTGTCTTACGGATTTGTCACTCCCCTCCCGTTTGATGATGTCTTCAGTGCCCACACAACATATCGGACATAACAGGCCTAATAATACTAATGATACTAATATTATATATAATCCCATAAATAACGAGTATACTGTAAGTACGATCTGCTGCGACAGAGAATTTTTAATGAGAGAAGAATCTGATGTAAATAATAAATCCACTGATAAACAAAATTTTAACTGTCCAGAACTTAAAGTAAAAATTAACGATATATATGTAAATGCGTTAATTGATACCGGCTCTAACATCACGTGCATGTCAGAAAAATGGTTTGAAGAGAATAAACATAAGTTTAATAAATTTGAAGAACTGCCCGTAACCAATACATTCATTAAGACTGCAACAGGTGAACGATCGAAACGTATAGCGAAAATAATATTATTACCCATACAGATAGAGAAGCAACAAACTAATGTACAAGTTTTATTGGTTCCCAACCTAGTTAGACCATTCATTATAGGGATTGATTTGTTAAGTTACTGGGAGATGGAAATAAACTTTGAACATGAAACGATTATGTTGAAAATAAACAATAATGTTATCAATTTGAAGTTTGGAGAAGCGTATATTGAAGGTATATCATGTTACATCGTAAGAGATGAAAGCCACAGGCAAAATAATATTAACAATAATACTCATATAAATAATCATACTAATCAGTCTAATTATGATACCAATAATCCTGCAACTTATAGTATCTCTTATAATATCGTTCAGCAATCACTAAATAACAATGAATTATTAAACCATCAACAACAGGAGCAGTTAACCGATTTGTTAAAGTTACCAGAATGTATTCTCTGATGGTCCCGGAACACGTAACAGCATAAATTCAGACTATACTACATTAATGCATTGAAAAAGTATATTAGCAGACCTGTGAACACCTGAATACATCATCATCGTGAACCTCACCAATTCCCTTCCCTTTGTTATGTTATAAATAGTTATGTTAGCATATAATATTCATTATGTTGTCATTTCAAAGTGTTATGTAATTTCCCCTATCAAGTGTTTTCCCCATTTAATGTATGTGTTTTCCCACTGTGTTTATATAACCCTTTACAAGTGTCTCCCTATTGCATGTGTCTCCCTCCCCTTCTTTCCTCCCCAAGACTCCCAAGTGACAAACCCGTTAGGATATGGACCAGAATAACAGTTTCTTCCCCCCCCTTGAATAAACAATTATTATAATATTTCTTCCAGTGAGTTAGTTTAAAAAAAAAAAAAAAAAATGTATTAATGTTAAGGAATAATAATGTCAAGTGGATATTCTCCCTACCAACCCCACTATGGGCAGAGAAACCCATGAACATTTCACCCCTTTTGTAACTTATGTCATAATATTCCATATTTGTGTTTAATGTTTAATTGATGTTATTTAATCCCAACTGTCATTCATCCAACGTTATAAATTTGTTATGTGTTAACCTTCATGTATTTTCAATGTTATCCAATTGTTATGTGTGTTCATGTTATCATAAATATTCATATTATATGTACCATCAAATCCATTCATGTTGTTTCGAAATCTCAGCTTCATTTCATTCACTTCGACTTCTGCGGGGATCATTGCAACATTTCATAGATTTGATATATTTAAGTTTACCATATAATAAATAAACCCCACATTAATGTATAATAGGCCTATCTAGGTAATAAGAAGGCTCACTAATTCATTCATGTAAACTGCTTCAAATTATTTAATTTTATTTATTTTTCAAAATTGATCTCATTCCAAATTTAATTTGATATAGTACAAGTGTTTAAAACAAGTGACAGTGTCTACAAGAACTTCAGGAACATATGGCAGTGACTAACATTATTGAGAACCAGGTGGTACAATTTAAAAAGAGGAGAGTTTCCAAAAGTATAATGGCCAAGTGTTAGCTTTTTGTGGGTATCTACCCAAAATTAACATTTTTCCCTATAAAAAGTGTAGTGGAATACACCATCCACTCTTTTATTATGTAAGAAGAGTCACTGGCAAAGTTTTATCCCATTTTGCAAGGCCAAGAAGAAATGCCAGTGATGAACAATATAAAACTATGGTGAGACCCTTCCAACTTACCTTGTAGATTGCAGCAACATATAATTGATGTCCAATTTTCAAGTCTAACATCATTTCTAGCATTTTGGAATACTTTAAAGTAAACTAAACACATCAACCTCAAGATTAATTCTCTGGACTTATATTTTTTTATTAATTAATTTTTCAACAGACTAAAGTTTCAAGGCTTAGCCTATTTATTTCCTCAAGACTGAAAGAAGCCAATAACAGTGTATTACAAACTTTTGATTTCTGAGATCCTCATTGGCAAATACTTACAATGTGTCAAAATTCATATCATAACTAAACATTCAATTAAAATAAAAGATATTTTACTAAGACAAGAACAGACAGTCATTCTTGCCGCACGAGTTCCCCCCCCCTGCAGATCCTATAAACATTGTGTAAACCCTGAGCACTTCATGTATCAAATAATAATTATCTTATAGTAAAGTCAATCCTCTATATTTATGTGCCATAATTTGTGAATCCCTATTTTGTAACCTGAAATGTCAACTCCATTAATAAATCCATTCATTGTATTGTAAACCAGTTTTATTATTTGTAATAAAAACAGTCATTAATTATTGTCATGATCACGAAATGGAAGAATTAATTAAGCCAAAAACAGCTGTTAGGTTATCTATGTAGCGAAACCTGGAACTGAAATAAAATACAGTAAAATAGGAAAGTCAAAGTAAAAAGGTAAACAAATAAATATCTCTCTATCTATCTATTGTTTATACATATGTTCACACTTATATTAAGCAAACAAGGTGTGTGTTTTGCATACGTTCTAATAATACGTACCGTCGGACTACAGACAGAAATTGCTAACTTTAAGGTTATAGGATCGTATTGTGATAGTTGTGTTAGAAATTAACTAATGTAATAGGTAAGTTAATTATAGGTTAACAAGGTATTTCCCAAGGCCAAGACCACATAGAGGGTCATTATTGCTTGCTGGCCTATCGTCGTGAAATTCAGTACAAGAGACCACAGTTTCGATTATGGAGTAGCCCAAACTGAGAACTAAGCTAGCCTAACAAAATTAAACTAGCTGTCCTGTTGCTCGAATCCAAGCAAGGTTGTACCCGGCAAAAGGATACTTCAGTTGTAAACAAAACATATCGAAATATCTGATATTAAAATGTATGATAACATCTGAGAATAATGCGGATGAAGTACTTTCAAACAACATGGTGTAGACTTCCGCCGTCGGAAAGCGCCAGGGCCATTCCATGCCAAATCATCCAGGGGCTGACACCCATGGTCTCAGATTTTAATACAAATTTGTATATATCAAGTGACAATAAAAATAAGAAAAAATGCAAAGTTTCACCAAATTCCATTAAGTAGTTTCAGAATTATAGTCGTTTAAAGTTTTACGAAAATGTAATTTCCGAGGGCAGTATGAGCGGTAAATCAGCTTGTACGTTTCCACGTTTTTCTAAATAACATTTATATTTATGTAGCTAGAGGCTTCAAACTTTATGAATTTGTCCTAAATTTAATGGAGAAGCAGATTATACTATAAGTGTTGGCATTATAACTTTTCATCAATGTTCAAAAATTCATAAAAAACAAAAATTATGGTTTTTTTTCAAATTGTGACGGTTATGTAAAAAACAATCTTTGGCTAAAATCTCTCTCCAGATACCCTAATACAACCATATATCACTGAAAAGAGCATAAAATTTCCTTTCAAATGGTGAAATAATATTTGTGGGTTTCTATGTTCTAAAAGTTTTATTACAATGTAAAGTTAATAAATAAATTTTTGAATAGCGGAAAAGGTATTTTCATTGACAAAGACAGTGTTTGTGGTAAGGATGTTAGAAAGTCAATAACATCTTCTAAAATAAAGGACTGTGGAGCTAAAATTATAGATAATATACTTGCATTGTATTTTTGCACTTTATGGTAGACGTATTCTTGGCTGCAACCCACTTAACGCGTTGGCTGCTGCAGACCCCGACGATTTTTTTTCTCAACATAGAAACTTATGCAAATTTCATGTTTAAACATGTTTGCAGCAGCAGAAGTGTTAAAACAAATAATTTTAAACAGTGTGATAACCCTTAATTACGGGTGACCCGGAATCACAACATGGCTCAACATTGAAATATATATAAAATTTTCATCTTTAAACTTGTTAAACAATGTTGACTTGTAGGTTTTAGGTTTATTTAATATGGAAGTAGTTTGCTTTATTCACATTAAGAAAGGGAAGGAATATTTGTTATATTTGTTGGCTCTAAGGGATTAATGTTTATTGAATTAAAATATCAAAATATACCCAATTGAAAGCAATAGTTCATAAAACTGCATTATTTTCAAACATTTAGTTTATTTGCTAGCTATGAAAGTAAAATGTTCTAAAATGTATTTTTAGTTATAAAGCAAAAACATATAACTATATATATTAAGCATTTTTAAGAAACAGTTTGAAGTTTGATTCAGTCAAGTGAAACAAAATTCTGCAGGGACACACTTTTATGTGTGTGTTTTCCTCCTGTCTGGACAGGGCATAACAACTCTCAACATGAGTCCCCTTCCATCTCCAGATTCTCTTGCTGTCTGTTCAATATACAGCTTGCTTTTGTCTAGTTAACATCCTGTGTGTTGTATCCCCATTAATGGCTTTTGATATTTTAAGTGTGTGGTAGTGTATTTATAATGTGTAATATGTAGGCCTTTTTAAAATCATAAACAAAGTGTGTGATGTGAAGTGGTGTAAGTAATATACCTGATTATTGTTCTGTTTTTTCTTAACTATGGAAGTTATGGCGTGCAGTAGTGAGTATAGACCTAGTTTCATATGTACTGTGGGTATTTTTTTTAAACTCTTGCTGCAAAAATACATCATTAACAAAGAATAGGGATATTTATGTGATTTCTGATCAATTGTCAGAGCAAGAAATAGAAGTGTTGTCTTGGCGGACAAATAATCAGTACAGTGAAAAAGACACAATTTGTTCCCACCATTTGTGTTACTTTGTAAAATATTTTGAAAGAAACCAAAAAGCCTGCTGTGATCCATTTCAAAGACACTCTATTCCCTTAACAAAGATAAACAATCTGAGGGTAATTACATTGCAAAAGGCAAAGGATATTAAGGAAAATAAAAACATTACTTTAGTCCCAGGTAAGTTGCTGTGCACTAACTGTAGAAAATCATTATTGGAGGCAAAATCTGAACAGGATAATGAAGAAATGATTGTAAGTTGTCAGAGTGATGAAGAGACTGAAGAAGAATTAAAAAATGCAAACAGAGCAGTTGAAAAAGACAAACTAAATGAGGCTCTTTTAGGATTAGATATAACACCACTGAAGCTTAAATCATTATCTACACACTCTAAGAAAAAATATGTTCAAAAAAAGTTGAAACAGGCAAAAACTCAGGTTAAAAAAAAATTATCATTTGTCGTACAAGTAAATGATTCCCAGAGTGAATCCTCAAGCGAATCAGAATTTGCAATAGAGGGAAATGAATTGAAGAGTAAATCTGAGGATCTTGATAATTTAGTTGATCTCATGAGGGACAAATTGAAGACAAACTTATCCAGGCGAGAGAAAATACAAATATTAACAATTGCTCCGAAGTCTTGGTCACGCAGGAAAGTTGCGGAGGAATTTAATGTAACAGAGTACTTGGTACGAAAAGCTAGAGCTCTAACAAATGAAAAAGGTATTTTGGCTTTACCAGAACCTAAACAAGGTAGAAAAATCCCCCAAGAGACATTAGATATAGTGCAAAATTTTTATCAAGATGATGAATTCTCTTATATAATGCCAGGTGCTAAAGATCGCATTAGCATAGAAAAAAATGTGTACATGCAGAAAAGACTTATTCTATCTAACTTGGATGAATTGTTTGTTGCTTTCAAGGAAAGATTTCCCCACCTGAAAATAGGGTTTTCCAAATTTTGTTCGTTAAGACCAAAATGGTGTGTGCTGGCTGGTTCACCAGGCACCCATTGTGTATGTGTGTGCTTATACCACCAAAATGTAGAGCTCTTGGCTAATGCCATGAACCAATATGACAAGGAATTTGTACATAACATGACAGACAAATTGGTATGTAACAGGCAGAATAGAGATTGCATGCTTCGGCGTTGTGATCAATGCCCTAAAACACCTGAGTCACTTAAACTTTATTTGGAAGAGGTTTTGGAAGACTTTGATGATGAAGAGGAAATAAAATTTTCACAGTGGATTAGTGATGGCCGAATGAGATTACAATCTATGCTTCTGCATCGCCAAGAATTTATTGATTTTACCATCCGTAAAATTGAATCCCTAATCCCTCACTCCTTTATTACCAAATCACAAAATGCATACATAAAGCAGAGAAAAGAAAACCTAGGATTTGATGAAGTTTTGGTCTTAATGGATTTCGCTGAGAACTATAATTTTATTCTTCAAAATGAAGTACAGTCATACCACTGGAGCCATTTAAGTTGTTCACTTCATCCTGTAGTAATATATTCTAAAAATGGAGATGGTACCTTACTAGAAACATCATTGTGTTTCATTTCTGATGACCTAAAACACGATGTACCATTTGTCTACTCTGTCCAAGAAAAAACAATTGATTTCATTAAGTTGACATTTCCATCAGTTGGAAGAGTGGAATACATTACCGATGGGTGCAGTGCACAATATAAAAATTTCAAAACCATGATGAATTTGTGTTGTCATGAAAAAGATTTTCAACTTAAAGGAAGTTGGTCTTTTCATGCAACAAGTCATGGAAAAACTGTATGTGACGGAATCGGAGGTACAGTAAAAAGAACTATTACAAAGAGAAACCTCCAAAGTTCAAAAGAAAGTGAACAGATTGTAAATGCTTGGCAAATGTTCAAATTTTGTAATAATCTATTTTCAAAAATAAAATTTTTCTTTTTGAGTGAAGAAGATATTGAAAATATAAGAATAAACCAAAGTAGTCGTTTTGAATCTGGGCAAAGCATAACTGGAACAAGAAGTTTTCATTTTTTCCAACCTGCATCATCAGAAGAAATCACAGCAAAAAGAGTGAGCTCAGACTCTGATATCTGTTTAAGAAAAAACATGTTTAACCCATCAGGGCCAATGATTGAACCTAACCTCCATTCTTTTGTTGCCTGTGTTTATGAAAGCAACTGGTGGATTGGAATGGTTCAGCAAATTAATGAGGAAGAAGGGGATTATGATATCCTCTTTATGCATCCTCATGGTCCGGCTGAAAACTTTTATTGGCCTCAAAAAGAAGACAACTGTCCTGTACCACCACCTCATCTCCTTTGTAAAGTAAAACCTCCAGTGGCAACGTCACAATTGGGTTGAACTTATAAAATTGATTCTGACTCTCGAAAAGAAATCAACAAAGCCTGGAACAACTTTAAAATGTCACTATAGACGGTCATCAGTTTTAAGTTTCAGTGATTGTTTACTTACATTTTAAGTTACTTCCGAACCAAGACAAGACTTTTTAAAACTTTATAACAATTTTTAACGTTTAACAAATTGTGAAGATAAAAGAATAATGTGTGAGTATAACAGAAGAATTTTCCCAGAAAAATCTGTATAAGAAGTAAGTAAACCAGTACAGTAACTAAAAACTATCAATATTAAATGTAAATATTGTATATTTCGTGTAGGTAGGTATCATAAATTCGGAAGGTTGTTTAATGTAAGCTAAATCAGTACACCCTCAGCATTGGGGTAAAAAAGGAGCACTTAAGCCAGGTAATTTCATATTTGTATATTGTATTAAAACTCTTGTAATGCTACAACTTGCAAATATTATTTCACCATTTGAGACTGACATGCATGCTCTCCAGTAATACATAGGCTAACAAGGGTATACATTTAATTTCAAAATGACATCATGACATAATTTCAAAATGACTGTACACAATTATGAGTTGTAATTGTGTTATATCCAACAGTGAGCCTTATATAATTACAAAATATGCCATGAAAATTGTATTCCATATGATTTTAGCTCCATAGTCCTATATTTTAGAAAATATTATTGACTTTCTAACATCCTTACCACAAACTCCGTCTTTGTCAATGAAAATACCTTTTCCGCTATTCAAAAATTTATTTATTAACTTTACATTGTAATAAAACTTTTAGAACACATAAACCCACAAATATTACTTCACCATTTAAAAGGAAATTTTATGCTCTTTTCAGTGATATATGGTTGTATTGGGTATCTGGAGAGAGATTTTAGCCAAAGATTGTTTTTTACATAACCGTCACAATTTAAAAAAAACAATAATTTTTGTTTTTTATGATTTTTTAAACAATGATGAAAGTTATAATGCCAACACTTATAGTATAATCTGCTTCTCCATTAAATTTAGGACAAATTCATAAAGTTTGAAGCCTCTAGCTACATAAATATAAATGTTATTTAGAAAAACGTGGAAACGTACAAGCTGATTTACCGCTCATACTGCCCTCAGAAATTACATTTTCCTAAAACTTTAAACGACTATAATTCTGAAACTACTTAATGGAATTTGGTGAAACTTTGCATTTTTTCTTATTTTTGTACACACTTAATGTATACCAAATTTCATGAAAATCTGAGAACTTGGGTGTCAAATTGTAATTTGGCTGGATGATTTGACATGGAATGGCCCGCCACTGTCCCGAAAATTCAGCCCTTTATTGAATTTAAGTGATGCCCTTTCTTAAAATTCTGAGTTGTACTGGCAAATCTACATAAAAATACCTTTAATTTGACACCTCAAACGTTAAAATCCATCCAGCCGTTACTGAGATGTGACTATGAAGAAAAAACCCCTAGAATGTATTAATATATGGGATGATTACCAATCACTTTAACTAATTTTGGTGCACACTGTCTTTTTAACAGTAAACCAATATAAGCTTAGTAAAAAAAAATAACAGTTGTATAAAATGGCTGATTTTGGTTTTCAATGAGCTAGGTTAATTTTTGTTTAAACAGCTGTTTTCGAAATCATTTAAGTCTACAAGTGATTGCCCAAAGGTAGAAATTCAACCAACAATATTTCAGTAGGGACGGACCATAAGCGGTCCATATGAAGCCTGTTTGCAAGAATGTTTTCCACATCCTGCATGAGCAGTTTAACGACAAACATTTGAACCAGTGTCATTATGCTGAATTTCATGAATACCAGTAACTAAATCAATTAAGTTAAATCTCATGAATCCTGTTGCTCTCTCTTATCCCCTCTCCCCCTCCCTCCCACCCGCGCTCCCTTTGTCTCTCCTGCATTGCCATTCCAGTAGTCAGTGGTATTTTATTTACATTATGCCTGAAACATCTGTTCTAGCTGTTTTGCTAGCATCTGTTATGTCAACAGCTGTCAAATAGACGGTTCAATCTTACATCTTAGATAGTACTGATCTTCCATCAGGTTAACACTGAAACTTTGAAAGCCTGAGCAGGGTAGCCCTGAAGACCGATGTAAATTATAAGGGGTTTCTGCTCATTTAAACACGACAATAAGTTACTACCTTTCTAACAGTTGGCGTGATTTTTTCCTACGATACACACACGCTGAAAAAAGGGGGAGACATTTTTGTGCTCGCCTATTAATATGAAGATGTTACCTATTATTTTAGTTTCATGCATGTAGGCCTACAAAGAATTGACACCTAAAAGATAGGCCTGAATTAGGGGACTCTGTAATGATGGAATGACGAGTACTATAGAAATAGGCAAGGTTGGTTATGTAGTTGTGTTTACAGCTTCATACCATGCTATTTTATGACAGAGGATGTCTAGGAAGTAGAAAGACAAAAATATTACAATACTTGGGCCAAAAACGGCTAGCTACTGAATGAGTCAAGTTAATCCGGAGATCGCCAACAATCACCATGGCTTTCAGATAGGCTACAAACAAGTCAACCATTTTCTGCCTTTAGGCCTAAGTTAAGTTGTGTGTGAAGGTTGGTACGACTTTCTTGTTATCTGTTTGAACTTAATTTTAATTTAACTATTTGTTTTGACTGTGAATGTATATATTATTTGTATGGTACCAGTAGGCATATTTATGTACCTATATTAGGAAAGACCAGGCCTAGGCCTATTTGAAAATGGGCTTTACTGCCAGAACTAGCCTGTACATGGAAACATAGCCTATATATTACAATGTTGGAAAGGCCTATAGTATCTTTCATGATACTTATTTGTCATTTTTACAACAATAAAAACATATTAGTACTTTTCATATTCTAGGCACTAGGAACTAAGTTAGCCTTAACTCTGCTGTTGTTTGTGTTGACAGGAGTGGTTTATTGAGGGATTGAGGTGTTTTATGACCTTTTTGAACTTTCTCTCACACCAATATCCACTTACATCAGTGTAACATAAAATAGCATTTTCTATATTTTAGGATCTAATACATTGTGTTCTATTCTTCGTTGCGTACAGATGGATCTCTTAATATTATACGATTAATCTAGTTCAATGGAGATGAATAATTTTGGCGTAGGAAATGCAACAATCTCTTACCAGGAACAGAATGAGTTAATGCTGACATGAGTAAATGAATTCATTCGTTAGTTCGATCACTGTCCAAGCACTAAAACGTATTAAACTAATATCACTTTAAAATATAATTTAAAATTAACATTATAAAAACTTCAATTCCTAAAAAGAATGGCAACCATTTTTCAATTCTGTTTATAATCCGATCAAAACGTCTCCAAATCACTACTTTTACGCCCTCTATTGACTCATCAACCAAACACCGCCTCCATTTTATTGACGCTGGCGCATTCTCTTATTTCTAAAGGGAACCGTTTTATGTAAACATCTGTGTTTGAGAATCTTCGACTTTTTTCAATGAATAATTCAATCAGCTGATGTAGTTGGACGTTGGTGGACGACAGAAACCAAAATTGCCTAACCTAATAAGTCTTACACGTGTACTTATTTGGAATTTGTGATTTATCTCAGTAACTTACTTATTCATATTAATGTGGAGGCCTTATTTTAAATTATGGCAGGTATACCCGAATTAATATTAGAAAAAGTTAATGAACTAGACTGTGTTGATACTTTAGCTCTGAGTAGTATTTTAAATGAAGACCATCAGAAGATAATTGGAGCTGTAAAAAGTATTCAGTGTTTAGGGGATATAATTGATGCAGAACCTACTTCTACAAAGTTATGGGAGTTAACTGATGAAGGTAAGGAAGTTAGCTTAAATGGAAGCCATGAAGCTCTTATTTTTAACGCTGTGCCTGAAGAAGGCATTGCTCAGGCAGAATTGATGTCATCTGTCCCGAATGCCAAGGTAGGGTTTAGTAAAGCAATGTCGAAAGGTTGGATTGTATTGGACAAGAGCAGCGGAAAAGTATCGAGAAAAGTTCAAGAAATAACTGATGAAGTTAAGGATCATTTAAATACAATCTTAAAGAATGAAAATGATGAAATACCTAATAGTGTGAAGCTAGATTATAAAAAACGTAAATTGCTTCAAGAAGTAACAGTTAAAAGCTTTAAAATCAAGAAAGGGAGCCAGTTTAGTCTAACTTTATCCAAACCTGAAACCGATTTAACCCCGGAAATGATCGCTACTGGAGCTTGGAAAACGAAATCATTCAAACCTTATAACCTCAATGCTCTTGGTGTTCCTCCAAGTTGTGGATATTTACATCCTTTGTTAAAAGTCCGGACTGAGTTTCGTCAGATATTTTTTGAAATGGGGTTCACAGAAATGCCTACAAACAATTTTGTGGAAAGTTCATTCTGGAATTTTGATGCTCTCTTTCAACCTCAGCAACATCCTGCTCGAGATGCTCACGATACATTTTTTCTTCTGGATCCAAAAAAGTCTGAAAGATTTCCTCAAGATTACTTAGAGCGTGTTAAAGCTGTTCATAGTAAAGGAGGCTATGGTTCTCAAGGATACAGATATGAATGGAGTATAGAAGAAGCTCAAAAAAATCTCCTTCGCACTCACACCACTGCTGTTAGTGCCCGGATGTTGTACAAACTTGCTCAAGAAGAAAGTTTCAAACCTGTAAAATATTTCAGTATCGATCGGGTTTTCAGGAATGAAACGTTAGATGCAACACATCTTGCAGAATTTCATCAAGTTGAAGGTCTGGTTGCAGACTATAACTTAACGTTGGGCGATCTGATCGGAATTCTCTATGAATTCTTCAAGAAACTTGGGATCACCAAACTTAATTTTAAACCTGCATACAATCCGTATACTGAGCCGAGTATGGAGATATTCTGCTACCATGAAGGACTTAAAAAGTGGATTGAAGTTGGAAACTCTGGAATGTTCCGGCCTGAAATGTTGTTACCTATGGGACTCCCTGAAAAAGTAAATGTAATTGCTTGGGGACTTTCACTTGAACGACCAACTATGATTAAATATGGGTATAATAACATCCGAGATTTAGTGGGACCTAAAGTGGACCTACAAATGGTACAGGAAAATGGAATTTGCCGATTAGATAAGTAAAAATCTTTCTAGTTGACATTGATCTTGCATATAGTTAATGTGCCTAACACATCCTGAGAAAGTCAATTGTTACAATTGTTTAAGTTAATCCCTTATGCCTAGATGTAACGGTAATACAGATTTTAAAATACCTATATTTTAAGAAATTTGAAATTAAATTGCACACTGAGTCATCACTTTAAATTATAAAACAATGCCCTTGTTTGGTCAAAAATATGTTAACTTACTATAAATAATGATTAATGTAGACACTTAAACATCACCCATTTGCATCCTATGTTTATTCAATTTCAGCAATTTAAAAATAAAAATGAAATTTAATTCTTTCATAAAACAATTAAATTTAATTAAAGAACAAAACAACATATGTTCATTGAAGAACATTAGATAACATGATATTGTAAAATTGATTTTTATACAACTTTTGACAAAAACATTGTGTTAATTCTATTAAATTCTATTGCATTTTAAAAGTGCCTGGTGCCTGGTAGGCTTATTGGATTGTTTACATTCAAAGTATTACAATTTTGTTTAGTCCTGATCTGAAAATTTAGGCTTTTAGGTAATTATTTAGGGCCTATCTGTTATTCCGTGCCTCTTTTTAGCATCCTATATCACAATGTTGATTTTTTGTCATAATGTTTTAACTGTTTACTCAACAATATACAAGTTACATATATTATTTTATTAGCTTGTTTTACAGAATTATTCAGAACGTATCCTCCTGTTGATAATTTACTATATTGGATGGGCCTTAAAACGGTTGTCTATATAAGTAATACCAGTTAAACATCACTTTGTTTGGTTGGGATGCCTCTTACCTTTACTGTAGTACTTTGTTACAAATTATTCTGATGTGACTACGGAGGTATTATTTCATCAGTGTGTTGTGAACTTTTAAAATGTTAGATTTTTGTCATGTGACTTTCAAGTCACATCAACTTTTATTGGGAACAAAGATTGGCTATTTCTGACAAAATTTAATCATTGGCAAAGTAGACTGTTGTAGCGAACATCATGTTGTTAATTTGTCCACAGTTTCCTTCTCTTGTCTGATATTTGATACTTTCAATGAAGACCTATTGTTTTATTTTTTCCCCCATTGTGTGTTCTCATTTCTGAATAACAGCTTCTGTTTATTGAATATTTTTTATGTGCTCAGATGTTACATACATATATATACCACAGTAGTCCTACTGTGCTTTTACATTTTACATAAAATATAGTAGGCTCATTGCTTTTCTTTCAATTCTTCTTTTGTTAAATATAGGTATAAAAAATCTGTGTGTACCGGTATGTCAAGTATCTCAACTTCTGGCATTCAAAAAACTTAAATATCTTATTTTAGCAGTATAGCCTTCATAATTTTCTCTCAGAAAATTATTATTTTATCAGAGAAAATATTTACAGGTGATTTATGTAAATTGACTTTGTAAGTACAGGTAGCTATGCTATTTATTTTAGATACACTATAGTGTTTTTATTTATGTCTTAACGAATTTTTTATGTAAATAAATTGCAAAAATGGCCATCTAGTGACTATAAGACTTTTTCATTTTAACCTATCGCCTTTTTTTATTTCAATGTCAACGGCATTTTTGTTACTGAGCACACAAACGCTTTTAGGGAAAGCGGTCCAAACCCCTCCAATTTTGTTAGCAGTGCGTTGATTGTCGATCACCATTTATAAAGCCTAAGAAATGGGGAGCTGGTATGTCAGGCAGGAACAGATCCCTGGCAGCTTTATGATACAAAAACCTGTCTTTTATGGTGCTGGAGCAGTTAACTTTTCAAGAACTCTTCCTGTCTTGTCCAACATGTAAGGAGGCCTTTCATCATTTTAGCGCTCTAGGAGCAATGTTCAAGAAAAAGTTTTTCGTTAACTTTAACTCATTAAAATGTCTAACCTAAAGATAAAAAGGCAAAATCAAATTGTAAGCAATTTTATAAATAAAATAATAATGTTAACAAATTACAAATATACTAAAACATAACACATTACTTAAGGTTTTCTATAAAACTTAAGAAAATATTTAACAAACAAAATCTAATATTTAACGCCTCCAGGTGTTATGTGTCGCTATAGCGACAGAAAACACATCCGCTGGGGTGTTTACTGTCGCTGCATCGACAGTCATACAGCGTTTACGTAATAGGCTCTGGGGTGCATTGAATCTTAATGAACCGGATCAAAATTGGTATCGCCGTTTACGGCAGATTATAAGCTTTCTCCCGATGTCTGTCTGCAGACGTTTTTTACGTTCGTGCCAATGGTACTTTAGCAGACAGCTGAAAAGTGAAGTTTTGTTGTTTGTCGCTAACCTCACTTCGGGAATGGTGTTGTGTTGAGATGTTTTTCGTTGGTTTTTATTTGTAAAAATGGGCAGTAGTGACATACGTGGGGCTTTAGAAGAAAATTTTAGTGATGATGAAGGGTTGGTTGATGATCCTGGAGAAGTAGGCGGTAGTGATATCGAGGTAAATTATCCTTCCGAGTGTAACGTCGCCAAGGCGATTTTGCTCTTTTGCTACAGCGCGCAACAACAGTTTTTCATCTGTGACTTTTTATGTGCTGCTTTAGCTGATTATTTTTTTATATATTTAGTATCTTTATAAAATTTATAACAAATTGGCTATTTTTAAAATTGTATATTCTAGAACCGTTTATAATTTTATAGAGCACAAACTTGAATTTTTTATATTTTTTGTTTGTTTTTAACATCACATAATTTTCCTTATAGCTTTTTTAAGATGTTATATATATAATATTGAAGCCCATGATTTTCTAAACAAGAAAACTATACAATGATGCATTTTGGAGTGTTTTTGAGTTTTTTATATTTATTCGAATAAAACGCTGCAAAATCACAAAAAATAGGCAAACATCAATACCATTATTAAGATCATCAGGCAAATTAAAGACACTTGGAGGGTTTAAAGTTACAAACTGTATCAATATTTAAAAACATTTGGTGAAACCATGATAAAGAAATCAGGCTTTTAGTGGCATGTCAAACAGGTATTGAAAATTAAATTGGTATAAAGCCCTGAAGTAAACTTTATTATATGATTGTTGATGACAAAATTTCTCAACAGATTAATGTACTGAGCTATAGATATCAATGGCGTAAAAATATCGAGCCCAAAATATTGATTAAAATCCATCAAAGAGAAAAACGGTAATATAAAGCGCTAAAATACATTTTTGGTTTCTGAAAGCAAACATTTCATTTTGCTATTGTAATTGATAAACATTTAAAAGATTAAGCTATAGAGTAAACTGATTAAATTATGAGTCTTAATTGTGTATAGATATACAGCAAAACTTTAAACTACATCATATCACAGTCAAATCAACCTTAACAGGTGGGTCTTCCAGCAGACAGGAAGGAAAATGCAAGGGGCCGGATGTATGAGAGGGAAGGGGAGGAGTTGAATGGGAGAGCAGGAGTGAAGGAGATGTTATTTTGAACTGTAGATTATCGTGCTCTTGCAGACATCATCTTGATCTAGTCAGCTAGATTATATTTTAATATATACAATTTAATTCAAAACCAAAATATTATGACATTTTAGATCTGAATTTCCAATTTGGGTTTAACGGTAAAACTACAGAAATAAAATCTAATAACCCAACAATCTGTAACACACTAATATATAACATGATCCACATTTGAACACTACACTGGCCAGGTAATATGAAATATTGTATTGTTTAAATAGATTTATTCAAAAACCTTGCATTAAAGATGTTGAAAAATATATTTTTCAAATTTCTGCTAATTTAAGAGGGTATTTTTGTTAATATCTTATAACTTAAGCTTATCAGTTTATTATAGTGGAAAACAATAACATATTAGACTTATCTTGGGTATTAAAAATTGTATTACCATTTATTTTACATATTTACAAAAAAGTATCATCCTTGGTATGTTATAATTTTAGTTTTGATGCAGTTAATCCGAGTTTATCCTTCTTCTTAGTAAACGGTGAGGAAGTTTTACTTTTGATCTGACTCTTAACCTCATCTTGCAGTTTGTTGAAGAAAGAAGTAGAACTTTTAACGGCCTTTTCTTTGCTTTCTTCCATCTAAAACATAAATTTGTTTATTGCTTACATTACATACATGATCTAGACATAATTACCATTAATGGAAATAAAGTACCTAAACTTTAAATATACTTTATTTTTAAGAATGACACCGAGTGCCCCAAAGAGAAGTACATCACTTTTTTTGGTATATCGTAGCTACGTTTCAATCACAAGGTGAATAAAACTAGCTTAGTTAGAAAAGGCTTATTCTTAAGTTGTTATTGAATAAATATTTGACATGTTTACCTCGATCCGATTTCTAACCACTTCAAGTGTGTTCTCATTGAACCTGTACACCTTTTTTATCTGTTTCCTTAGCACCAAGAAGAGCAGTAGAGGGTTAAAGACCTCCTCTTTTAGATATTCCTCACCAAAAAAAATCACTTTTAGTAAAATGAGGCTACTTAGACCAACACACAATTGGGGTATTACTATCCCTGCAATCTGTGAAAGAATTAACCATTTTCTGTCTAAGTAGTTTACCACTGCCTTGATTGTTGACATTGTTGAGAAAAATTGACTGTTGGAAGTAAAATTTGAGAGTATACACAAACCTGGTTTTTCAAAACCTTACCTCAAAAATGGAACTTAAAACAATTGGTCAGCGGGACCGACTAAGATTAAATGTATGTGAATTGCAAACCTTTTTCATCCCATTCCGGACGGCAAAAGATCCTGACATTCATAACTGTTTAATACAGAACTTAAAGATGCAGTGTCTGTGTTTCCAGCCACCAAGACTTGTGATTATGACGACAAAGACAACACAAACGCTGCATCGTTTGCTTGCAATATGGGTCGAAACCAATAATCTTAACCCTGTAAATACACTCATCTTGCAGTAAATACACTCTCTAAATATATTATTATGTCTCTATCTATACCCTTTCTTACTTAAACTCATAAACAATAAATAAATAAATCTCTGTATTTCTATTATTTTGCTCCGGCAACTGTCTGCTCAATATAACCTAACTGCTGATTGACTACAATATGTTACAAACTCGTATCGTCGTTACCTCTAAATGAATCAAACACAATCTACAAAGATAGACCTAACTTTATTGCGTTAAAATACAAAATGATAATCTTGAAATGTGAAAAATGGATTTACAATAAATGTTTACAAAGAGGGGGAGATGTTTTATTACTTGGAGTTATTTGATTATCTCTATGATAGTCTCTAGGCTCAAGGTCACAAGATTCTTCTCAGGCAAGGGGTGATCGTGCTGGCGTCGAATATATTCTTATGATTGATATCATTAATTATACTCATATGCTACTAATATACTGCAAGATAATTTTGTTAAAATCTGAAATTTGGTAAAATATTAAAGGTTTTCTCAATAACAGTTGGAAGGTAAGTAATGTTCACTTCAAAATGCTATGCAGTCCTCCAGCAATGCTGCTTTACAACGCGATTTTTAGGCTACTGTTGATTGATTTTAAAACTGTTCAAATGAATTTAAATCTTGAAAATAGTCCTTCGATATGTAATTTAGAAGATTAAAAAGGTTCTCTGTATTAATTGTTCAAAGTCTGGTAGATTGATATTTTCATACAATTAAGTGATTAATTAAAGTTCACATGTGGCTACACAGGGAGAATACGGGTTGGTCTCACCAACCTATTTTATTTTCACCACAGGCTTATATTTCTTCACGGCCGTAACAAAAGGGTAAAAATAATGCCTGCGGCTCTTCTAATAAAAATTTGGGTTTTTGGTACCCAAAATACTAATTTATGGGATAAAATCACATTTTAAAAATAGATAAAATTGTAGGGGCAGCTATCACTAGGCCGGCTATTTTCAGAGAGAGAGTCTGGTGCATTGTTACAATAATTCACATCTGGCATGGCATACTTAATCATACTTTAGCTCTTGTAGCTCACTTCACTGGTTGCACTACATTAACTGTTATGGAGCTTAATTTGGATTTTTTTTTAAACTTGATGGTTTGGAATAAATTAATGTAAGGTTTTGAAGCAATTTTGTTACATTATGAATTATCCTAAAATTATTTACCAGGCTAATTAACATTTTTATATGATGATTTACACAATATGATAGGTCTATCTAAACTGTTTCTGATGGGGAAATATGATGTAATTTTCCTACCTAAACTTTAATATAACTTGTAACACAGACAAATATATTTTAAATTAAAAAAAGGGAAATTAGCATGGAAATTATCAGGGTATAAAAATGAGATGTTGCAACCCATAGAATGTTGTCCAAATTTGTACCTTGGTAATATTAGCAGAGGAATCCAACAACTGCTTCACTGCCTTGAGTTTCGTGTATTTATTGCCAAGGCCGGGATTTATTTTAGCGACATCGCTGGTCACTCGAGCCTTCTCCCTCGCCCTTTGCCTCTGTTTTGTCTTCTTCAACCTTCTCGCCCTCTTCTTATCCGTCTCTGTTCGTTCTTCCTTGCTCATCGGCTCACGTCTAAGTTTTTCTGTGAAAAAATGGAAAAATGCATGGATACTAAAATAGAAAGCTATTCTACATATTCTAAATAGAAAGCCATCTACTTGTAAATAGAAAGCACAATACTGCATAAACAAAGACCAGACTGGTCAAAAGTGGTTTGAATAAAGGTTGTGTAGGAGTTAATTTAACTGAACTCCATCAAGATTTCTATTCATACATTTTAGTACTGTACTACCATAATTAGCTAATATTGGAATAACAACTTGCCAAAAAAAAGTTGTAATATTTGTTGTCCTTGGAAAAATAAAAAAAATTCTGCTTGACAAGGAAAAAAATAAGTGACCAGCTGTGCTTTTAAGAATAGGCCAGTCTAAAAATGAGAGTGGAAAGGGTTAAAGTAACTGTAAGTAATATAGAAGCAACTTTACAATGCCTAAATTACATTTACATGATCGCCGTGAATATTCGTCATACGCTTGTAAGTTTCAAATTGAGCTGCGTATATATACGTCCAACGCTCGCACATGAATGTCGTTGTTAGCGTATATTGTCCAAAGATTGGGAAGGGTTAATATATGAGTATGACAAAAATATAGTTCACCACTAGGACCAAAAGTGGCTTTTCGATTTGTTAGTGTATATTGTCCAACGATTGGGAAGGGTTAATACTGTTTTCAGCGAGACAAAAAATATAGTTTACCACTAGGACCAAAAGTGGCTTTTCGATTTGTTAGTGTATATTGTCCAATGATTGGGAAGGGTTAATACTGTTTTCAGCGAGACAAAAAATATAGTTCACCACTAGGACCAAAAGTGGCTTTTCGATTTGTTAGTGTATATTGTCCAACGGTTGGGAAGGGTTAATACTGTTTTCAGCGAGACAAAAAATATAGTTCACCACTAGGACCAAAAGTGGCTTTTCGATTTGTTAGTGTATATTGTCCAACGATTGGGAAGGGTTAATACTGTTTTCAGCGAGACAAAAAATATAGTTCACCACTAGGACCAAAAGTGGCTTTTCGATTTGTTAGTGTATATTGTCCAACGATTGGGAAGGGTTAATACTGTTTTCAGTGAGACAAAAAATATAGTTCACCACTAGGACCAAAAGTGGCTTTTCGATACGAGCTCAAGTTTAACCACTCACTGCCTTTGACCTCCTCCGGGGCCAGCAGTGCCGAGTCTGCCACGGTGACAGGCGCCACCTCCTCCATGGTGATGGCTGACACGTTGGTGACCACCTTCAGCTCCGGCGCCACCTGCAACAGGAGCAAGTGATGAGGTTATACACACATTAACATTAGCAATTAGAAATAACTGAAAAAATACAAACTAGTTTATTCATAAGATTGTGGAAATAATGACAATATTTGAGAAACAAAAAACAATAACATTTATTTCAAACATACGATAAAATAAAACATCAAATAATTAACTACTAAAGACATTGACACCAACATTGTAATTAAAGACTACTCGGTAAGGAAGCTAGTACATTATTTTCAAGAATGTTTTGAATAAACACAATCATACTGGGAACATTGATTCTTGTTTCTATTTTTAACAAGTTATGATCTTTTTACAGGAAAAAAGTGACTTAATTTGCATTTTTATGAAATACTGTTTTAATTTTATTTTGTTAGTTATGGTAGATGACTTGTGCTGCCACGAATAAGGATTCGATTAATTGATTAAAACCAATTCTTGCTACAGAGCATGCAATTCTCAACCAACCTTTGAGTTTTCACCCCTTATCTTATTAATACCTTCGCCACCAATATCTTAAAAAAGTGCTGTCACTTCAGACCACTGTCAAACAAGGGTGATACCAAGCACTTTACCAGAGGCCAGCAATGGACCCCCATGAATTGTGGCAAGCCAGATGGATCAGACAGCTCCGTGGGATGGCCTGATGGATCCAAGAGGACGGTGTGTTGTACGAGTGAAAAACCAGGCTGTCCATAAGCCCAATGTTAAAATTAACGCTAGTCTTATAAACGTCTTATTAACAGATTGTTCAGTTCTGAGCTCATATGTCGGACAGGTTGAGGAGGATAATCACTTTGTTTCGGGCGACTTGCAGTCCCTATCATACCTTCCCCATCCAAACAGGCCCCTTCTTTCAAGTGGCTGATCAATATCCCAAAGGGAGATGTGTCTATATGGCTAAAGCTGAAGCCTCCTAAGGCCTTAAAATAACATTCATAGTATAACAACAGTACTCACCGGTCTCGGAGTATAGTGGTAGTTAGACAGAGCATCAAGCTTGTTGAACAGAGTGTGAAGCATTGACCTCACTTCCACGTGCAGTGCAGGCTCTGTCTCTTGCTTCTCAACATCGTCTGTCGTGGCCGCATCTCGCTGCTTGATAAACTCCTATGATAAGAAAACAAAAGCGTTTGTGAAAATTAGCTTCAATTCAGCAAATAGCAAGTCCTATCTCGAAAACCGCTTTGCCTCCGGATGAATTATTTCTGTAAAGTAAAGATGTTGCATGATTCTTGGCATACTTTGATGGAAATTTGCAAAAATGTCCAATCCCAATCTAGAATCAGGGAGCATCTAAAATTCTGGGGAAATTTGAACCAGCAAATTATTAACAGTGTAACAGGGCACAGGATTTAGTTTAGAATCATCTGAACCTCTTCCTCCACATCAGGAACAATAATTCTAGTGCCTGGTACCGCGTGAGCTGACTACATCCAAGCCTACTGAGCAAGTCAACACACCTGTTCGTAGACCTCAGCCAAGGAGAGTTTGCTCTTCTCTTGGTCCAGAGCCAGTTTCTTCTTGAACTCCGACGGTGTCTCCACAGGCTTCACCTTCCTCTCAACATCGTCCCAGGCTTTGTCCTTTATCCTCTGCATGATGATGTCTTCCAACCTCATTGTTACTTCTTCCGTCATCAACGGAGCTGAAAGGGGGAAAATTAACATTTTTAAATACACTAGTCAACGGAAAGTGCAGCCTACTGAATACAGTCATTCATCTTGTTTTCCCAGATTTTGCTCTAAAGTTCATAAAAGCTAATAAATAGCTAGTTTAAATGAATACAGACATTGTTCCCAAAATTCTTTATGTGAGTGTCCCCTGAGAGCAAATCATTTACCTCAAAACATTTAATACTGCTAATGCTACAATAAAAACAACAGCTAAAGAATAAATCAAAACTAAAAAAAATTCTTAAATGAATTTATTTGACTTGAAAAAAATTCAGCTAGGCTAACAGGCTATCACACTTTTTTATAAACTTCGGATGATATTTTACCTAGGGTTCTTTGTCTTACCTGGTCTTACTGAAAGATCAAAATCAACAGCTTCTTCTAAAAGTGAGTTTTGAGGCCTTGCTGTAGCAGTAATTTCTCCTTTCAATTGCCAAGGTTTTTCTGTTAAAGCTTCTTCTTCCAATTTTTCGATAACCTTCCCAAGACGTTCCTGCCTTTGTTCAAAAGATGATTTGATCTTGTCATCTTTCTTGTTGCCTTTTGTCAAGTCGGCTTTCTTCTTTGCAGATTCCTCATCACTCTCAGAGCTATCTTCGTCATCACTGCCCAATAAAGAAAATCTGAAACCATACCAACAGTTGATTAAAACAAAGGTCACAATCTTTGTAAATGATCATGAACTGTGTGTACTGTTTCTCTGATAATTTAAATGTATAAATACTTAATTCACAATGCAGAAATAGGAAAGACTAGGGGCTTGAAGGGGCCCAAGCCCCTAACCTTGCTCTAATACTCTGCCTCATGTGATTTATTTACTATTTACATGCTGAGGAAAATATAGTCAATGATGAAACTACGTAAGTTGGAACACATGACAAATCATAAAAATACCCCCGTCGCAGCAAACCTGCATAATCAGCGAATTTCGAATGAACATATAACATAATACATTAAAACACTTCACAGGATTCGTAAGAAATGTATTCACAGACAAGCGATATTTAAAATATTAATTAATCTCCATAAGAATAACATTGGGGATGAGTACGCAGGTTTGCTGCAACAAGGCACACAAAATAATGGGTTTTTATGCAAATACCAATAGATCTCATGTATGTGAAGTCACATACCAAGTTTCATCCATATACATTCATAAATAAGCGATATATAACATTTTAAGTATTTTCCATAAGAATAACATGGGGACCGAGTACCTAGGTTTGCTGCTACAGGAACCATAGGCGAAAAATAGTTTTTTTGTACAAACAACAATAAACCACAACCATATGAAGCCATATACCAAATTTCGTCAGTTTATGTTCATAAATATGCGAGATATACAATTTTTCTTTTTCTCCATAAGAATAACATTAGACAACGTACTGTGTTTAGCACTTTCAATATCTCGGTAACCAATTGATGTAAGGCAAAGATAAAAATACCAAATTGTTTGTTTTTTTAAGCTCAACCTAATGGTATAAATTAAAATTTGATTTAAATTTAAATTACCTGTGAAAACCCCGAAAAACACATTTTTGGGGTACAAAACCCCCCCAAAAACCCCCCTTCGGATGGTGCGATTCATCTGGTTTTCGAACTCGTTCAAATAAATGGTACTTTACATATTTGTACCAAATTTCATTAAGATCGGACCTTTTTTACGAGAGTTATCGTGCTTACGGACACATATATATATATATATAAATATATATATATATATACATATATAAAAATTTGAACAAATGGTGTTTTTGGCATCTGGGGACCTCAAAATGAAAAGTTATCATGGTCTCGGGCTTAAGTCTTACCATGAGACCTACGGTAATAGCTTCTTCCCTATAGGGGAAATTCGCTAAAAGAAGAAACTAATCACATGTTTGAATGTAAACAGGAAGGAGACGTTTTTAAATCCCCATGCTTTCCTTATGGGGGATGTTTTACGTTATTTCTCGTTTGTTGGCTACTTTTAGTGAATTTCCCCTATAGGGAAGAAGCTATTACCGTAAGTGGCATGGTAAGACTTAAGGGTCAATGTCACAAAATAGGCTAATTTATGTCCAAACAAGAAAAAATGGAAAATAAATATTTATTTCAAATATGGTTGTTGTTTTATTTACCACAGTCCTCATCCATTTCCCTGAATTCTAGTATTTCATCCCTCACTTCATTCTTTAATCAATAAAATAATCAATGTTTTCTTAAAAATACAAATCGGTCACTGTCCAAGAACGCCGATCTCAATATGAATCAGCAATAAATAATGCACGAAGAAGGAGAAAACGTCGTACAAGCAGACAAAACAGACGATCAGCAACTATTTATTACGGCTTGAGACAGACCATCAGGAGAAAGATATTAAATATCGTTATTTTGGCTATTCTTTACTCGTCCCAGAACCAAAGGGGTCAAAGACCACCAAAACTATGATCGACGGTACTATGGAAACAACGAAACATTTTGGCGCGCAAACGGTCTACGAGACAGTGATTGAAGTTACTTTGTGTTGGCAGATCTAAGATTATTTTCAACTCATCAAATATCAACTTTAAACCATCTATTACAGGTAATTATCTCATAGTATATTTATTACAAAACAAAGCGGTCACGCTAAATACAAACATACCTATTGAAATATTTTAAAGAACTGATAGAGACGTAATGAAAGTTTTAGCGGCTTGAACCTAACCTCAAAGTAGGAGACGTGTCTCTCTGAGTATCGTGGCTAAACTGAAATATGTTTCAATTTTACAAACCGGTCACGCACAAATCGGTCCCATGACCGCGGTGGTATTTCGTGACCGGTTTGTTATTCACAAATCGGTCACGTGACTGCGGTGGTATATCGTGACCGCTTTGTTTTTTTTTACTCGTATTTGCTTTTAAAACAAGTATTTTTATAGGAACATATAACATGTTACCCTGTTTTAACATAGAAAGTATATAATTACTCGTTTCTGTTAATACACGATTGAGTTAAAACAATTATTGATATAAATAAACTATATTATTTTACTCATCCAGTTACAGGAAAAGTACTAGTTTTACTTTATTTATTTCCGCTGTCGCAATAAGAAAAAAATATAATTACTAATTATTTATGGTAATAAGGTTATTTAAAATTAAAAAACAAGTAGTCTGAATGAAATTGGAGTTTGTTTCATTTTTTTTCAGGATTGCAACATGGCTCCAGCTTCCAAGAAATCAGCGGAAGAAAAATATGAGCGCCAAAAAGAATTAGCCCGGGAAAGGCAGAGAAGAAGAAGAGCTAAACTAAACGAAGATCAATTGGAGAATAAAAGAAAATATGACAGAGACCGCCGAGAGAAGATGAAACGAGAAGGAAAACTAAAAACTGTTGCAGACATGGCTGAAAGGGAACATCGAAGAATGAAGAAGTACTGGAGAGAGCGGAACAGAATACGCAGTTTAAAAAAGAAATCAGTTGAAGAAGCAATTGCTAACACTCCCCCGCCGAGTCCAGCTGGGATTGCTCCACCCCAAGAGTCATCACAAAAAAAAAAGAGGTCGAAAAATTGTAAGAAGAGACAGGGCAAAAGCCTACAGAACTATTAAAAAGCAAGAAGAGAAAATCAAATTACTAGAAAGGAATTTAGAGAAGTACAGGAAGAGACTCGAAAGAGAGAAGAAAAAATCGAAACCTACTGGATCTCCCTCCCCGAAAAAACAAGTACGCGAATTAGTAGGTAGAAGCAAAGTATCTGCTAACATTAGAAAACAACTTTTTCTGGGCTTTGTCTTACAAAAGCAGCTGAGTAAGCAAAAGCAAGACGTATCTGGATCCACTAAAAAATCTCAGCTAGTATGTAAGGTCCTAGGAAATAAGATCATTAAGAAATATAGAGTACAAAAGTATTTCAGTCACCTAGTGCCCTACAAAATTAATAAGCTCTTAACTGAGTCTCAGAACTTCGAACATAGTCGAAGGAAGAAAAAAAGCGTCCTGTCGTGCCTCAAAAGACAACTAACCACATTCTTTGAGAATGACTGTGTCAGCAGAATGTGTCCAGGAAAGAAGGACGTAGTGAAAAGAGGTGGCATAAAAATGCAAAGAAGAATTCTTCTTGAGCCTCTTCACGTTTTGCATGATCAGTTCAAAAAACAATTTGGCTGTAAAATTTCACTGTCTTCCTTTTGTCGTGGGAGGCCGTTTTGGGTCACATTGCCAAAAAAATCAGACAGAGAAACCTGTGCCTGCATTAAACATTCCAACATGAGTCTGATAGTTAGCGCTCTGAAGCAGGCCAGAGTAATCAGTGAAAATTCACCAAGTGAGGTGATAAAAGCTAGTGTTTGCTCTAAGGACAGTGAAGCTTGTTTGATGAGCAGGTGCCCAGTATGTAAGGGTAAATCAGTCATCTTCACTTTAGAGAAAGACTTCAAAGTGAAGTACTTCCAATGGAAGAAAATAAAAGAAAAGAGAGTAATAAAAAATAAAGTTAAGTTTGTACAGAAAATGATCAAAGAAAAGAAAACAGAGGATGTCCTTAAGGTGATTTCAGTGTTTGTAGATATGTTACCTCCGTTTAAAAAACACGTGTTCTATATGAAACATCAAGGAAAAGAACTTGAATCCAAGATAAAAAACATTTCCAAGGGTGAATTGGCTTTCCGGTTGGATTTTTCAGAGAACTACGTCTGCAAATACGCTAGCGAAATCCAGTCCGTTCACTTTGGCGCATCAAAAAAACAGCTATCTTTAAATAATGGAGTTGCGTACTTCAAAGACGACGACAATGAAGTTAAAAGTGAATGTTTTGCATCTGTTTCCGACCACCTGGACCACCGTGTGGAGTCACATGAAACCGATTTTGAATCAGTTTTCTCAGCGGTTTCCAGGGGCGAACACGATACATTTTTTCTCAGATGGCCCTTCAAACCAATACCGGAACAGATTTAATCTCAAGCTTTTCCAAACAATTGTTCCCCAGTATTTCCCAAACTTGACCACGATGACGTGGAACTACACGGAAACTGGCCATGGTAAAGGGCCCATGGACGGCGTAGGAGGCACCCTAGAAAGACAGGCCGACTGGAAAGTCCTTTATCGCACTGATATCACTAATGCCAATGAGTTTGTTGAAGCTCTAAAGGGAACAAACGTTCATTTGTTAGAAATAGCCCCACAAGATATTGAAAGAATGAAAAAGGTGGTAGCTGCTATGAACATCCAAGCAGTTGATGGCATAATGCAGGTGCATCAAGTCACCTACAGTCAGGGCATTATGTATGCCCGTTCACTATCCTGCTTTGAGTGTCCGCCATCACAACATTGTGATCATTTCACGCTATTTGAAGTGTTCCCCGATGACTGCATTGAAGACTTAGACGAGGAAATCATCTCTGCTGCAAATCGTAGTAGGTTAACAGTGGATGACATTTTCTCAGACTCTGAAGAGGAAACCAACTTAGAGAAATCTTCAGTGTCAGATTCCGAAGAATCATCCAGTGAGAAGACACCCCTAAAGAACATGCTTAGTTCTGGGTCGTACGTACTCGTTCGTTACAAAAAAGAATAAAAAAAAAACGAAACACGCGATTTTGTTGGAGTGTGCCAAAGTGACGTTGTGAACGAAGAAGTTGAAATAATGTTTATGAAAGAATGTTCGAAAGAAAGGTCATTACTCGTAGTCAATGAAAGCGATGTTGCCACAGTTTCAGTTGAACAAATTGTATCATTATTGCCGACCCCCACCATATCGTTAAAAGGAAACAGAGTGTTTTACAAATTTAAACTGCCGGAAAATTAATTAGTAAAGCCACCCACAGTCCAAGTCAAGTTTTATTCTTTGAACAAAGACCGATTTAGTGATTTTGGATTTTAAAACTTGAAACAATCTGTCTGAAGTTAACGATAAAGATTGTTTATTTGTCTTTGTATCTTTATATATCTAATATAATAAGTATATTTAAGTATACAATATTTTATTACGTTTGTATGTACACCAGTTATATTCAAGCATACTTTTAGTTTTAAAACGTGAAGTCTTTTTTACTTTAAATGTTTTTTAGAAGTATGTTTACTTTCGACGTTTTTAAGCCTTTTTTAGTCTTAAGAATGAAGTGTTTTTTAGTAGTTGTAATTTATTTTTACAATTTATAATAAAATAAGGCTTATTTTACTTAATGTTTGTGTTTTATTCATAAAAAAAACATTAAAATAATGCGTCAAAATAAAAATGGCCACGGCCGCAACTCACCGGTCACGCTGGCTACCCGCCGGTCACGCTGGCTACCCGCCGGTCACGGCTGGTACTAGCCGGTCACGCTCATAATTTTGGTATTATACATGATAATTTACACAGTAAAAATTTACTCTATGGCTTAAAGAGTGATATTTAACCTCTTTTATCCAAGGCATAAGGTATTAAAACCATCATAATTATTTTACTCTTTTTACAGTATATATAATCCTCTTACATTGTGAATGCCTTTGATCATTTCAGGGAATTAGGGAAAAAAACACAACTTACGACTAAATTCTTTATTAAAAACATGTTGAACTAACTAAAACAATGTTTACCAGGTGAAATGCTGTTATTAGATATAATTTTACTCTAACCTATAACGAGTATTAAACACTTTAATTAGTGTGACCGATTTGTACTTCATATTGGCTTGAGTGAGTTAAAAGTTCAATAAATCTGATATATTTGGCAAATTTAACTCTGCTGTATATATGGTTAAGTTCTTAACATAATTGTTTATCATAATATCAATTTATTGCTTAAAATTAATACCTTTTAATTTGTTTCTGTTTCCATTAGCATATTAGCCTGTTTTGTGACATTGACCCTTAAGCCAGAGACCACTTTTGATAACTTTTTGTTTTGAGGTCCCCAGATGCCAAAAACACTATTCGTTCAAATTTAGATATATGTGTCCGTTACCGCGATAACTTTTGAAAGAAACGCCCGATTTTGATGAAATTTGGCAAAAATGTGTAGAGAAACATTTATGACTAAATTCGTAACCCAGATCGATCGGATTATGTGAAGAAGATTTTATGGGGGTTTTAAATTTTTCAAAAATCAGTTTTAAAAATTTTCCCCCTAAAATTTTAAAAATAATTAATTTTTTTGTAACATTTTAAAGAGATTAAGAACACAAATATTTTTTTTATCTCAAATCATTAACCTAGGTTAAGTGGTTGTAGAGAAAAGTAAAAAAACATGTCCATCAAATTTCCCATGTTAATCTTATGGGAAAAAGGTTTTTGGATTTTCCTCGGATAATTTTAATAAAAACTTCTCATTTATTTTTGCCAATCAGTTTAGCCCTGCAAAACAATCAGTTTGGTGTTTTAATTGTTGTTCTACGTCCAACCGTTGCAGAGATATTCAAAGTGCTAAACACAGTACGTTGTCCAATGTTATCCTTATGGAGGATAAATAAAATTTGATATCTCGATTATTTATAAATGTATATTGATGAAACTTGGTATGTGGCTTCAACTAGTTGTGGTATATTGATATTGCACAAAAAAAGGTTTCTTGTCGATTTTCCCCGTCGCAGCAAACCTGCATACTCGGCCCCCACATTATTCATATGGAGAATAAGTAAACTTGCATATCTCTCTTAGTTATGAACCTAAATTAACAAAACTTGGTATGTAGCTTTACCTGTTTGAGTTATATTAATAATTGCAAAAAAAAACATTTCTTATCTTCCTCGTTGCATCAAACCTGCGTACTCAGCCCTAATGTTATTCTTATGGAGACTAAATAAAATGCTATATATCACTTATTTATGAATGTATTTTGTGAGACTTGGTAAGTGGCTCTATTTAGTAGTGAGACACATATATATGCATTGGAAATTCACTGAGTACGCAGGTTTGCTGCGACGGGGGTATTTAGAAATACTGCTATTTTTCCCGAGTTCCTGGGGTCAAAACTTTAGTTTGAGCTGGCTCCCATCATCCTGCAATTTGCCAAACTCCCACAATTTTGACTTACAAATTCTGCTTACTAAAGATGCTTAACTCCATAGTTGCTTGGTTGCCTAATTTTACTGATACAATAACTACATAATATACTGTAGACATTTCTAGGGGTGTTTTATTCTGTTATAATTATTTTAAGGGAAATGTCTACTTTCCATGATTTGTTTTGAGTAACAACTACAAAGAAAAAAATAAGAGTTGAACCGGCCAAAGTCTTATCTCAGCTACGCGTAAGAATATTTCCAGTACCGTAGGCCTAAAGTAAATAATTTCAAATTAAATTATTGTAAATGTTTCACCAAATTGGACAAATATTTATGTTTAAATATAAAATTTATGTTTAAACTTAACAAATTACTTGGAAATTGCATTTGTATTAGATAATTTTATTAAATCTACTACCCTAAACATATTTTATAAGGACTAATTTCTCATTCTTTAGAATATAAATGACTCACCTTACTTTTTTCTTACTTCCATCTTTATTTGATTTTTCTTCCTCCTCCAACTCCATTTCTTCCTCTCCTGATTCCATGTTTTCATCATCTTCCATTTCTTCTTCTTCTTCATGATCTGTAGAACCTTTGCCTTCATTGTCTGGGTTTTCAAAAAAGTCAGAATACTTATAGTCTACTGGCCCATCATCCTGAAAAGTATATAACAAATGTGAGTAAAATAGTCATAGAAGATGTACTTTTTACATTCAGGGACAAAGCAAATCCTGCAGAACAATTGGCCACTTGTTTCATGAAAGGGATTTTGCACTGACCATTCGTAAACTATTTATTTTGTGTAACTTTTTTTAATTATATAATAGATACATTTTAGGAAAGGTTGATTGTTTCAGGAAATATCTCAAACACAAACTTTTGTAGGTTTTTAAGCTCTGAAATTTCTAACCCTGAATCTCCCAGTGTAAGGAGGATGGTGTCATTTCATTTTGTTAGAGAGCTGGGGAACTAAGAAACACAAAATTAATTTTAACCCCCCCCCCTCCCCCCGCTGCTCACTATGTCTCTGTAATGCAGAGGTATTCCTCACTACATGCCTTGCATGAGTTTTTTTTTAATCTTTAAAAATTTAAACAATGATTCTATCTATATCAACCATACTTTCATTGATCAGCAAAAAAAAGAGAATCTAAAAAACTATAACTTGTTAATCAATACATAAGACACGCTTACACAACAGAGACAAACTCAAAAACTCATATTTAAAAAAAAAATAGTTACGAGCCATAGTGGTTCCAAAATATACAAGTAATTTACAATTTCAAGATGAGCTAAATGATTCACAGATTGCAAAAATATATGCTTTGTTAGGGTTAAAAAACATATTTTCACGAAAAAACAGCATAAACCTCGAAAGCGACACTGTGATTGGCGCCAACAATGGAAAGAAAATTTCATAATCGGTTACAAAAACCGCAAAAAAAACACAGAGAAATTACTTCCAATACATCATTTGATTATAAATTCCATGTAGAATCATATGGCGCTGATTCGAGTAGGGGTCTGTCGATGTATCGCATCGTGAAGAAAAGGTTCATGATCGCGACTTTAGCAGTATACACGTAGCGTACCGTAGTTGGATCGTGATCGCAAATTTGAGCAGATGGAGGATTAATCAAAATGTTAATAATTCTGGGATATTTGGATTTTTCTGCCTTTTGGTAGTTTTGGGGGTTAACAATCCTATTAATAATTTAACTTTTTTTAAATAGGAACCAAGCAAATATACATTCATACCAAATTTCATAAAAATCAGCACAGTGGTGTTGGTTCCTAGGACAGACACTATCTCAAAAAACAATTTGTATCAAATAATCTGAAATATCTATTATAAAAGGTTGAGACATTGAGAATTTTTTTGAAATACAGAACACATCATATAATCCTTCCCTCAATAGTTTAAACAAGTTTAGTTCAACAGAGATTGTTTACACGTCACAGCGAAGTGTAAATTACAACTACGAAGTAAAGGAAATAATTGCTAACATGACCATCGTTAAACCACGTTAAACACGTGCAAATTGGTTGAAACTTACAATATTGTTAAAAAGATCAACAGCGTCTTTGTCCATTGGTGGCTTATCTTGACTTTTCTCTTCATTCTGTAGGAACAGTTCCAGCTCAGCAAGTTTAAAAAACTGATCATCAACGATTGAAGGTTTCAGCTTTCCTGGAAAATAAAATTTCTTTAACAAAACAGACAGGTGCATGAATTAGAGCTTAGACTGATTTGTACTTTTTAACTTAACAAAATGAAAAGTTGTGAAAATAAAAACTAATCTTTGTCACATTAGTATATTCATTTTACTAAGGCTTTATTGCAGTTTTAATATTTTTTCCGCCAAGAGTGACCATAGAGCAATATAAGAGGAGCAGTACAGGCAAGAAGAACTCTTATAACCATATCACGTTATATACTATACAAGTTATCAGTCGTTTTATAGATTAATGAGGCCCTAATTCAATTAGTTGTGTGTTAATATATTATGATATTTTTTGTTTAGCCTCCGGATTACTGAGAAATACTAAAAGTGTTTTAAATACCTGCTTTAAATTAATCCAAGTGGTTGCAGTAGCGTGCTAAGTGTGCTACTGCAACCGCTTGGATTAATTGAAAGCAGGTACGGTATTTAAACCATTTTTAGAATATATTGTGGTTTTATTTTTATTAAATACTACCTATTCTATCTTGTCAAACAATCATAGTTTCTAGTTCAATAATTTAAAGTTTCTAATGTGTGCTATTCAATATTCAAATATAAAATCATAAAAAATAGGAGGACTATAGGATTCATGTTTGCTAACAGTCTGCATCCACAAATTGTTACTTACATTAAAATTAAACTTTAGCTAAAGAGTTTGCTTACTATTCTTCTGGTTACCTCCATCTCAATTATGGTAACCTAGATATAACTGTTTCAACTGTAGATGCTGAATATATTAAGAACTGGCTGCATTTCTAAAACACTCAACCCCCAACAATCAGTGCTCGAGTCTAGCCCATATTTACCTTTGCAAATTCAATCAAAATTAGGAGCTAGTTCGAATGATAAACTTCGAACTTGCATAAAGAAATTAAAATTCAATGATATGTTTACCGTAGCAAAACATATTTCCAAGAATGTGTGGTAAAGAGAATGGACAATCTTAGATTGTTCAATTTGGTTGAGTATACACTTTTATTGCAATGACCCAGACAAAATTCTAACCAACAATCTTTAGTGTTGTGTTATGACTGTGCTAAGATTACAAGAATGAATAGGCTAAAACAATTAACTAATAAACTCACTTACCTTTCTTATTACTATTTCCTGTAGATATTTCCGAGTTATCCTCTTCCTCAAATTCACTTCCTATATCATCTTCTTCATCTTCTTCATTATCTTCATCAAAGTCATCATCACCTTTGGGGTTGCCATTTTCAATTTCGAGTTCAGTATCACCAGAGAGTGTTTGTATGTTTTCTTTGATTTTATTACATTTTAACTTTAAAGGAAATTTTAATTGATCTTTTTTAACAGCGAGGTGAGAAACATTTTCAATGGTATCATCAGCAGCATTGTTGTTCTGCAATTCAAGTTCCTGCCAAATTTGCTCATCATCGAACTTTTCAATTATAAGTTTTGGCAAAGCATTTTTACTTCTGGATTCCTCTTTACTCTTTGTGTAGTCATATATTTCCTTTATCAACACCTTGACCTCTTCAGAAAGATTTTCTTGGATACTGAAAGCATTAAGATTTTTGATAATATAGTCCTACACTAACCAAACAGTAACAGTTTAAATCAACCCATATTAAAAAAGTTGGATTGATTATAAAGAGACCACTAGTGGTTATAAATTATCTTCTGCCACATGTAGCAATGTTATTCGCAGGCATATGTAGAAATTGTTGTCAGTTCAGCTTTGTAGCCTCGTATGCACAGACGTGAGACTCTGCTATATTTTTATTATGGAATGGAGTTGGAAGGATTAAGTGGCAGTGTGTGGGATCAACTAGCATTGTGGGAAGCTACTTCGCCTTATTATAAAATCTGCAATAAGAAATATGACGCAAAGTACGAGTATTGCGTTACAGATACAAACGGACAAAGCAGAAGAAGTAGAAAGGAAACTGACCTGTTTGATAACGCAGTATCACAGCTTTTACAAGAATAAAAACAGCTCAACATCTAGGCTATTCTCCACGATACTTCTGATATTATATGCTGTTTAAACGTAAAATAGGCACCAAAATCAAAGACTACAACTTTGAACCTTTCTATACGTAGCCTAACATTTTACAAACATTTGCGAACTAAAAATGTTATATAACAATGTTAAACATCAGGTTTTTCTATTAAAGTTAGTGTAAATATAGCTTTTAAAACATGTTCACTGTGGGCCACTTGCCAGGTTCTTAAATTTTCCTTGATTCATACTTTTCTGATAGACTGACTTTCCTCAGAAAAGGCGTGTTATTTTTTATGTGGTCGTGAAATATAACATAATTTGCTTGAATATAAAGAAGATCTCTTATAACTGACATGAGATACCATAATCTTCCTCTTTCAGCCGTCCAAACAGACCCTATCATTAAAAAAATACGCTCATTTAATTTATTTACGGTTTACACCAATGATCCATACAAGTACAAGATTGTAGAAATACGGATAGTAGATGTGAAAATCCTTAGGCTAGTGGTACAACTTTGGCAAATATAACAAAAGTAACAAAAAATTATTCATATATATGGTAGCCTAACGTAAGAACAACATCTAAATGAAAAACAATGCAACAATGATAGAGTCCAAAAACTTACCAACACACAATAATTTAAGCATAAAAAATTAGCAACAACACGATGGTATGAGAACTGATATCTGAATATATAAGAAACAATGCTACAATAAAATATGCAATTTGCAATTAGATAGTGAATTTTGAAACGATAACAAGTTACAAAAGAAGCATAAACCACCTCAACGAATAAATAACAACAAGTAACTTAATTGATAACGAACAGGGTAATGGAACAATTGACTTAAGAGTTTGATACCGTCTTCAGGTGGTGGCCACTATCACGAAAGAAGTTGTGGAGAGGAGATACCAAACTACCAAGCTTGTGAAGTCTAGGGAGGGTGCTATGAAGTTCATACCAAGTGGAGCACACACGCATGCTGAATAAATGCGAAGATCGAGTTCGGCACAGGATTCTAAAGTCCAATAGCATGAGCAGTTCGGGACAGTCTACTTCCCCAATGAGAATCCTTTGCAGGAATATCAAATCCAGTAGTTGTCGTCTCTTCAACAGTGGGTCAAGCCCCATGATCCTCTCCATCTCGTCAAGTGGAACAGATTGGTAATCAAATCCCAACCTCACACCAACAACCCGCAAGAATCTGTCATGAATCTTCTGAAGACATTGGATATGTCCGAGCTGGTAGGGTGACCACACAACACTCTCAAACTCTAAAAACCGACCTCGCAAGTGCAGTGTATCTTCATCACTTTCATACTTAGACCATTGACTATACACCTGTACTAGACTGAAAATCTAATGGGCCCTTCTGATAACAAAAGAGGCGGGATTCTCCATGTAGTTCTGACAGAACTGGATAGAAATCGCCACCACTGTACACAATGACAGACGTAACTCAGACAGCGGAGAATATGTGTCACTCTGTAACATGAACAGGATTTTATATCTTCAAAAAAAAGCTATAAAAGAACTTCAATCAAAAATAAAATCAATTAGGTCTGTAATAAGTTTAAAAAATCTTTAAAATTGTTTTTGATTGAGGCTGCTTTGTATAATTTCAATAAATTTTGGTCTAGGACAGATTTCTGATTAAAATTTTATTATTATTTTGTTTTAAACTTTTGTTGTTTTCCTAGTTTTAAGTATTTTGTACATGACACCATTTATGTATACACTGTATATGACTAAATAGACTATTTTTAATTTGAATTTGAATTTATCTCAATAGGCCTATTAAACGCAAACGCTCAGCTGAAGCCAAAGTACCAGGCAGACATGGCAAATTCTACTATTTTGTAAATATTCACCAAGGAGACATTGCTTCTAGAAAATTATTCAAATAGGTTACTTGAGGCAGAACAGCATTCATGCGCAGTGTAAGGGTGTGATGACTAACAATATCACGTGGACACAGTGGATGCGTGGTCAAACTCCCGTTGACATGGTAATGTGAAGTACGCACCACTCTGCCTGCACCTCGCTGCCCCGCCCATTCGAGCTACTGCTGTTGTATCAGAGATCTTCTGATAACTAGACAAAGTTAAATCTTGACGTTTGCCAGCACCCACACCCAAGTACGCGACCGTGGTTTTGCGGGTAAAAAAAGGAGGCAGGGTGTAAGGGCAGTCACGTCATTGAGTCAGTGCAGCCAACTGTCAGGCTCATCAGAGTAAAATTATCACTCCCAATAACTTTTAATCCTTAGTTCCACAACTATAGTGTGCATGCAGACCGTTTAGAAAAATGACCTCTGGTAGGCAACAAACACATTTAACCAGATACAAATTGCATAACTGCACTATTTTTATACAGTATATAACAAACATTTCTGTGCTTGGGGGGGGGGCGATGGCCCCCTCAGATGAAACTGCCATGCACATCATTATATTTTAACGTGAAGCACTTGGAGCAAATAGAAGTCTCTTTGGAACCTCCTTAATTCTTAAAATTTTCAATCTACTACTTGAACTGATTAGAGGCTCAAGTTTGGGTAGAAAAGACTAGGGTAATGGAGCAGCACAAAAAGCCAAAAAGCTGACATGGCAGGCCCGGACACCCAATTATCAGGAGCAGGGCTTCAGCTCAACCCCCCCCCCCACCTTAAATCTAGTCTGATCTGTGTGTGTATTGATTAAAATAAATATTGCCATGGACATTAAAACAGAACAAAATAGGAGTAATAATATTATACTTTTTATGTCCTTACCTAAGAAAATCATAAGGCTTCTTAGAAACTTTTGAAAACTGCTCTAGGAATCCAACCAAGTTACCTTCCATCGAAAATCAATTCTTTCCTTGCAACAATAATTAACAGCCTATTTTTATAAAATAACCACGTTTTCAAAATCCTAACCTAACAAAATCCATTCAAAACAAATGTACCAACAAATTACGATCCTCTTATTCTCTTGTAAACAGCCAACAGCGATAAGGCCAAGGCGAACGAATCGTGAAGTCCATGGAGTACGAATAATTAAGTAAAAAGCTAATGATATAACATAGAGTAAAATATAGGCTGTTAATTAATTACAAGTAAATGCGGCCATCATCCGTGCAAGGCGAGACTTGCTATGGTAATAAATAGGAATACGACGGATATTCGATGCAAAGTCACTAGAATCACAAAGTTCTCAAGTTAGTCAGGGAGTCCATCTGGTAAAAGGCTTACTGTCATCCCTAAAATCCAGGAAAATTGGAAAGTCCACAAGCCACCACCTTCTCATTCAAGGGCTGATACAGAAAATAATTTTAGCCCAGTCATGTTTTGAGCGCTCTATAAAAAGGGACCTAGCCTCATATAACCTCCGGCCTTGGAATGCTCAACTGCTTCTCAGTGATTCCACTGAGTGGTAAATAAAATCTCATCGATTAACAAATACCACATCACCCCACGATCTGCCAAGAAATTTGCCAAGTTTTATTTGAGTTTCTAAAATAATTTGGACTTAATATTAGACAATCTATAATCAGGTATAACTGTTAAATTTTCTTGAATCCTTCACTATAAAAATAATAATACTAAATAGATTATATTGCAGATTCCTAAGGAAATGTATATTTACCATGCTTTTGTTGGATCAGTTGGATCACACTTTCTCACAACATTATTTACACAAATAAACACAAATTAATAAACTATTGATCTCTGAGTTTTCAGCTCCTTACTAATTTTTCAAAGTATAAATAGAACAGTTTTCACTCGCTGGTGGTACCATAGGCTATAACTACAGTGCTGTAGTTAGCCCTAAGGTGGTACTTTTCACGTTGAGATTTGAGAGAGAGAAGTTACTTGAAGTCTTGTGGCAGCACTGGGGCATAAATTTGAAAAAATGTGCCATTTTTATGGTAATTACCCTTTATTAGGGTAATTTTACTGGTGTTAGGGTAATTTTATGGTAAAATCTAGAGCCCCTTTATAATTTAAATTTAAATGTTTTGACAATGTAAAATGGGTTTTCCAAGAATTAAAACATTTACATTAAGTGCTGGGTAAATTAAAAGTATTATAAAAGAGATATAACTAGCATGTAGGCTACATCCTATATCCTATAATTCAGTATTAGACTAAAGATGCATGCAATCACATTTCGAACAGATAAAATTGAGGTACATTATGTTATGTGTCCAAAAAGCAAAAACATAATAATATAGAAAACCTTAAAGAGTACAAATATATCGGGTTAATTTGGTTAAATATAGGTTGTTAGATTTACAGCGTTGTTGTATAAAATATGTTTACTGAAGATTGTCTATATTTTTACACATATTTGTATGAAGGAACTAAATTGTGTTTTATGCCTGTGAAATCGCCATGGTGAGCCAAGGAGACGATGGAAGTCGATCCGAGCGGAACTCGATCCGCACTCCTAACCGGTGGAAATGCGTCCGGGCGGAACTCCGTCCGGGCGGAATCCGGTCCGAGGTTTGACATGTTTTAGCCAATAGCGGAGCAGTGGCCCGCCCCTCTCACGCCATTGGACCCTTACCCTGCCGCCGCCATTGCTCTCCCCTCTCCTTGTCGTTAACAGTATTGCCAATATGCTCAAGTTGAACTGTCGTACAGTCACAACTATACGAACATACGATTGGTTTTAATGATGTAAAGTAAACTCGAGAGTTTATTCTAGTTTATATGCAGTTTAACGGGCAAACGGGATGTACATTTTGTTTCATACGTATAGTCGCATTTTGTTTCGTAGGCGAATAGTAGTTTTATCATAGACTAACTGTTTTATTCATTGCTCTTTATTTTTGTAGATTTGTCAATGTGTTAAACCTCTAAACGGATGCTTCAATATGATAGATAGCACATTAAAAAAACTGTGTTGAAACTATTAGACTATAAATTAAAATTCTTTATTGAGCATGTTGACAAAATTACACTAAACAACTTTTTTATTAGCATATTACGTGTTGTTATTACTTACGGGATGTAATAAAAGACGTCTTACAACACTTAAAATATATTTACACTTATACTGATTCACATACAGACGGTAAACATATATAAAGGATGGTACTAGACTATCGATTTCGACCAGTCAAACCAGTCAAAATCAGGCCAATGAGAGAGAACTAAAAACGTAAAAAATAAAACATAAAATATACTACATTAAACATTGCTACATAAAATGGTGTGGTACATTTTTAGCAGTAAATCGTTCTAAGCTAAGAAATCTTTTACACTATTAGTAGGCCTTGTCAATGAGAAAACATTTAAATTCGGAAACTAACTATAGAAACTATGATTAAATACAACACATTTATCTGTCTAACGTTTATTCTCATTATGTAATGTCATTTTAGAAAATAAACAACTCCTTATGCTTTTTTATGTTTTTTCCTTGAAAATTCATTGTCAACATATTTTTTAATATAAATCTAAATACATAAAACAAAGAGTTAGTTAATCAAAACTGCTGTTATAAAGGATTATATATCCAAACTTACTTAAAAGTTATAAACATATGTTCATTATATAAATAACAAATCTACTTGAATAGTAACTCAAACTTTATTTTCGATGCCAAAGTTAGCTCTATATAAAAACAGGCGAGTCATCATAACGAACGAGCTCATCATCATATCTTACATCTCCGTTGTTTGTCCCGTCGACCAAGGAGGCGAGTGAGCAAAGCGAACGAGCTCATTTTGAAAATGAACTAGCATTTGACATAAAACAAATTCAATGACATTTAGGACAGGACAACGTCTGTCGGGCCACCTAGTTTATTAATATATGTATATCTATTTAATGCGACGACGGCAACTAGGGCGAATTTTAAGGCGAATATGAATTAATTACGAGTGTAGGATGGGTGAGATGCCTTGTAAGTTCCTTGTAAGCCACTTTTTACACAAAAACGTGTTAAATATTGATTATAACAAAATGTAAAATTTTTGTATCAAACGTTTTACAGCAAAAATAACCGACGGATTTAAAATTTTGTATAATAGGTGGAGGCAAAGTTCATAAATATTACGAGGGATTAGTCATGACTTTCATGTAAAATAGATAAGAATAAAATATGGAAAAATCAACAGTTTTATTTTAAGAATATTATAGGCAGGACATTAGCTCAAAATTTTGGCTCAGTGTATAGCCCGGCCATGTTTCATCCAAAAATCACGTCTACTGAGGACGGTCCTAGGAAATAATCGAACCTAATTATAATATGTATTATATGAACCTAATAATTATGTTTATTCCTATATAGTGCCGCGGGTGGTGGAACCGATAATAGTCATTAAACTATCGTTATGCTATATTCTCCTTAAAATACGCCTCAGTTGCGTCGTCGTCTTACAGATATATTATTATAGGTATTTTTTACAGATATATATACAACTAGTTATTTTTGTTTAATCTACAACATTTTCTGAAATATTTCAACTTGTAAAATATGCGCTGAACTGATTGTAAAGAAAACTCGTTTTCTTACGCACAAAAGAATTACGCACTACGAATGTAAAAATCATTCATTTAAATAACTAAATAAAATTATCGTCAGCATTAGATAAACATTAAAGCTATAAAAGAGAATGGGGATAAAACCTAGTTTATTTTTGAATTAGAGAGCTTTAATACATTTAGGAATCATAACGTATTGATATGTCATAATTTACTGAGACGGGGTTTTGTCAAGATAGCACCTTTACATTTGGTTGAGCGGGCTTTCTAAAAGCGGGCTTTAGTTACGAATACTGCAAAATCAGCGTTATAAATTAATAATACTAATTTGTGCCCGTCGAAATTCTAAATGTAACATTTTTCTTATCCTCCATAACAATAACATTGGACAATGTACTGTGTTTAGCACTTTAAATATCTCTGTGACCAATTTACGAAGGGCAGTGATCAAAACACAATATTATTTTGTATTTGTTTAAGCTAAATCCTATAGTAAAAACTACATATATATTTGTTTAAGAATATATGAAAAAATTAATTTGCGGAGTTAATTTGTCCCCCCCAAACAAAAAATATACCCCCGTTGCAGCAAACCTGCGTACTCAGCGTTTGTCATAATACTGCATAAAACCGATTACCAAGTTTCATAAAAATATATTCACAAAACAGCGATATGTAACATTTTAGGCTGAGTACGCAGGTTTGCTGCTCCGGGAATCATCGGTAAACATTTTTGTGTGCAAATAACAATAGACCACAACCAGATGAAGCCATATACCAAGTTTCGTCAATGTATAAACTAAGAGTACGCTCAAATTTCCCCGTAATTAGATAGGCGAACTCAGAAATTGTAGATAAAAGTTACTGCTGCTAACGTGTGAGGCTCAATCAAAATTTCGTCGCAAAATATCAAAATACCCCCGTCACAGCAAACCTGCATACTCAGCGAATTTCCAATGCATAAAATATGTCTTAATACCACATAAAGCCGCATACCAAGTTTCATAAAAATATATTCACACATAAGCGATGTTAATTATTCTCCATAAGAATAACATTGGTAATGAGTACGTAGGTTTGCTGAAACAAGGAAAACAAACAATTGGTTTTTATGCAAATATAAATAGAATTTAACTAGGAGAAGCCACATACCAAGTTCCATCAATATTCAATCATAAATAAGCGCTTTATAACATTCTGGTTATTCTCCATAAGAATAACAAGGGGGCTGAGAAAGCAGGTTTGCTGTAACAAGGAACAAAAAAATGGGTTTTTATATAATTATCAATATAACTCAACCAAGTATTTACATATAACTACATACCAAGATTTATTCATTTATGTTCACAATTAAGGGAGTCATTACAGTTTACTTATTCTCCATAAGAATACCATGGGGGCTGAGTAAGCAGGTTTGCTGCTACGGGAATAATCAATAAAAAATAAATTTTGTGTGCAAATATCAATATACCAGTACTACGTGAAGCCACGTACCAAATTTCATCAACATACATTCATAAATAATCGAGATATCAAATTGTATTTATTCTCCATAAGGATAACATTGGACAACGTACTGTGTTTAGCACTTTGAATATCTCTGCAACGGTTGGGCGTAGAATCACAATTTAAACACCAAAATGATTGTTCTGTGGAAATGAACAGATTGGTAAAAGCAAATGTGAAGTTTACATTAAAATAAACTGAGGAAAAGTCAAAAACATTTTTCCCATAAGATTAACATGGGAGATTTTGAGTTTGTTTTTTGGATTTTCTCCGCAACCACTTAACCTAGGTTAATAATTCAAAATACTATATTATTTGTTTTTTAAGCTCTATAACATGGTCGAAACCAAAATTAAGTTCTTTAAACATTTTTGGGTGATAAATACAAAAAACTGGTTTTTGAAAAATTTAAAACCCCCATAAACCCCCCTTCCCATGGTCCGATTTTTCTGGTTTTCGACCTTAAAGTCATTAATGTCATTTTACACGCTTGAGCCAAATTTCATCAAAATCGGACTTTTTGTACTCAAGTTATCGTGTTAACGGACACATATATATATAAATTTGAACGAATAGTGTTTTTGGCATCTGGGGACCTCAAAACAAAAAGTTATCATGTTCTCGGGCTTAAGTCTTACCATGAGAACTACGGTAATAGCTTCTTCCCTATAGGGGAAATTCGCTAAAAATAGTCTTGATCCAGTGGACTCTAATGGAAAATATAAATTTGTTGTTGTTCATTTTCAGTTTTAGGATAAATATCGTTTCTTTATCACAACCTTAAATTCTGAATGATTACTATACAAACTATATTATGACATACAGCTAGAATGAGACTAGAAATTGGGACTCTATTGTTCCAACATTTTCACTAAATTCATGAGAGAATTTTAGAGTACTTTAAACTTGCATCAAACATATTAAACTACATTTATTCTAAATCCAGAAATAAGAAAACCCATTCATTAAATCACCCCTTAGATACCATAAATATCTCATTAAAAAATATTTTACCGTTTTTAGCTTTTCATGCGGACATACAGGTCCTCAAAAGCGAACAGCACTGAACTTTCTAAATCAATGATAGGCCATTCAATAAATTGTTAATCACTCTTATTTACGAATATAGTCTGTTGAACAATATTAATTTCGAATCTCACATTATATCAAAGGTGCGAATGTTTCAAGAAAACTAACGTAGTAAGTTGCCTAATATATAGTTCCTTGGTGGAAGTTTCATTGCAACCGGGGTTTTTAATATCATTGACTGACAAAATAAAACAACTGTAAAATAAAATAGTTCCATGCTGCAATCTAGTGGAAAAAACTATTATCTTCCTCGCACTTTACTAACAGTAATCTTGTCCATTGCTTTACCTTATGGATATTTTACAACTTTTAAATGTTATTTATTAAAGAACTGTTAAACGAATGTGATCTAGTTTTGAACTGGTAGCGCAAAGTGTACTGGAAAACATTTTTGTAACATCTGAAAAAACCCGTGAAACAGTTTTCACGTTATTGCATTACGAACACACACACACACACACACACACACACATACCCGGTCCGCTATATTTGTGAGGCCCTGGTCGCAGACTCAATTGTGGGGTCTTTCAAAGTACAATCGGATTCTTATATAGTTAGTAGTCCCATTGTTAATGGCAACATCAGTTTTCCTAAACACACCAACAGTTTCACACAACTACTGTATAAACCCCACTTATGGGGCCATATCGTGTGTAAGGCACCATAATTGAGTATATTTCACACACAGCTAATTATGGGGCCTTAAACCCCCATATAGAGGCGTCTGCATACACACGTCACGTTTTTTTGAAAATTCCTTAAATAATTATCAATTAATTGTAATTACGTTACATGTGTGTATCGATAGTAATGGTGCTCACGTTGGCTACGGCTGATCCAGCTGTGTAAGTTTTTCTATATTTACGGGGCCAGGTGTGTGAGTTTGACGGTATTCGGGGGTGTGGGCGGTGAGAGAGAGGGGGCATAGCTGGCGTCTAATTAGTTTGATTTGTTTTGTGTTTTGTTTTTTAGGTTATGTTTAAAAATTTTGAAGTTTCCAAAAATATTGAGTTTTGTGTTTGGTGACATTAAGTAAAAATACAAAATTTTATGTGTTTCCTTGACTCAAATTAAATGATAGTGATTCTTATTAGAATCTTTATTGCCATGAAACATTACATTAATGTATAGACATTGTCAGGTACAGTCTTAAATGCTATTAGTGTAAATAGCATTTACAAATAAATAAACATATGCTATACAAATATAGTTGTATGCAAATAATTTAAAATATATTTTTAAATATTACATTATCCACCACAATGTCTGACAGTATCAGATTATGAGTAGAGTGAGAACTTATTTGTTCCCAATTATTAGGTTTTTGGAAAGCTCCTCCAGAGAAGGCGAAGCGAATAACTTATTTAGTAGTCTGTCTTTTGACAACCATTTGATTTTCTACACTATCTCAATTGCAGCAGAGGCATGCCGGTTAGGTACAGTTTGGGGAGGTCGTCAACTGTTTTAAATCTAAGTTAGTCCAAATACAGTTGTAAAAAGTTGTCATGGAAAAGAATGGTGCTTGTTAACGACTATATAGAAACTTCAATATCATACGCCTACTTCAAAATGAAGGTATGTACATGTAATGTATTTAGTCTTTATTTACCATAGTCAAATTCAATTTCTGATAACTTATAACTATATATATCTAACCGCATTAGACTAGTTTATTATTTTGCTTCAACTTACAACCGAGCACCATAAAACAATTAGGACTGCCAATAATGCCTTGAATCTGAAAATGAGGTTTCCTTTGCGGCAAATCTTGAAATCCCCTAAATAAATCTAAATTCTGATTATTGTAGGCTAGTTGAGGGGAGAACATATTACCACAGCTAAGCTGTAAAATTGTATTTTTATCATTTTATAAATATATTTATGATTATATTCACAAAGCCCAACTATATCCTTTTCCTTGGCTAAGGCTAGCAAGGGGAGATTGACTGCTTTCATACCTGCGTACAGGTCAACGGGCCGAAGGTAAAAGGGTTATAGATTTTATGTTTAAATAAGTTATGTTGAAAGCCACACAAGTAGACCTATACTTATACTAATAGATAAGTTTAAAGTGCGTGTCCATTTCAGAAGCAGCCATGAAACAGTAAACATCAACTGATTACACCAACATTCTTCAAGGCTCAACACTTCTCATTTTTCACATGAGGGGCTTGCTCGAGAAAAGGTAATACCAAGGAAAAGGTTTCCTGATTTTGGACTTTTAGTAGATGAAGTAATAAATTTATCGTTGAACTTTTTCCAAATTTATCATACCAATTTCTAAATCTTTAACTTTGCACGAGAACCCGGCTAGATTTAACCTTGCTCTCAAATAGGTTAAGTTCCCGTTGTAATTTAATAAAAATGACTACATGTAAGCTAAAAGTTTTCAGTGGGTGTTTTGCTAATTTTGTCGAAGGAAATCTCTGGTAGAACCTGTTGGAACACAAGTGACAACATGTTTGTAAAACTAGGCCTAGGAAGGAGAGGCCTTGAGTTAAGTCGATGATTTAAGCAATAATGTTGAGAAGCTATAATGTCATTCTATTTTGTGATCAGTCAGCTAAGTATCTGTAAGTTATATGTCGTAAAATTTTGGTATTCAATTGTTTAATTTTATTGTATAGTGTTATAACTTGTGATTAAAGCTACACCATGTTAAAGTTGACTGCACATAAGTTTAGTAGCCTAAAGTTAGCTCACGGACTGAATTTCATTTCAGCGAGGCCAAAAACTCATTTTATTACTGTTTGTTATTGTTCAAAATGAAGATGAATTCCATGAGGAGGATATCGGTACATTTAATTAGTATGAGTTTTAGGTTATGCGAGCTGGATCTAAGTAGATATAGATGTGGTAATTATATGTGTTTAGTATTGTTAACTGCTAGTCTAAGAATTTATTTTGTGCGCTTGTCACAGTAATTATTTATTTATTACAGAACAGTGATGACAGTTAGTAGGCTAGTTTGGACGATTGACTGTAAACGGCCAGTAGGACTTATCACTTGAGCCTATGAAAATTAAATTGAAGGACACATGAAGTGCTTGATAGTGTGCACTGCAATGAGTGAGGCATTAAGCTATTCCTACCCATTAAGCATTAGGCATTAAGCTAGTGAGGCATATACCTATTCTTGTTTAATTCATTAGAACTGTCAGTACAGGTGGAAACCTGCTTTCAAAAATTAAGGTTAAGTTAAGCTAGGGTAGGGAACAGCCACCTGACTGTCCCGTAGAGAGAGACTGTTGCTTTTGTAACCTGTTAAAAGTTAACTAGCCTAGTAGGCATATTCACATATTTATAAAAATGCAAATTCTGAAAAGAGAACTTTGAAAATAACTTGAAATTTTGAAAAAAATTGTAAAACTTGTGTTAGTAACTGTCACAATGTTACAGTTAGTGTTGTGTGTGTAAAATGTGTGTAGGCTTAATTAATTATTGGTCATTTTGGTACTATTCATGAGGTCCTATGTAGGGAAATGTATGGGAGCAGTTGCTGGACTTGGTGTTAAATACAGACCACTCGACCTCAGTTGCTGGACGCTCACCTAGGGGGCTGATGCATACCGCCCAACTGTTTTCACCCATCGGAGATTCTGTCCGCCCCATGGACCTCAAACCAAAGGTACATACATACCAATAGTATTAGGGAGTAGCGCTATAAGTAGTGGCGCTACACAGTAGCGAGCTACTTTTGTACTAGTGTCAGCTGTAGCTCCGCTACCTTAGGAAAGATGCAGCATTAGCTGTAGTGCCCATTTTTACCATTGGAATCAGCTTAAAAAGACGCACAATTTGGTGTTTTGATCATTGCTCTTCGTCAAATGGTTACAGAGATATTGAAAGTGCTAAACGCAGTATGTTTTCCAATGTTATTCTTATGGAGAATAAGAAAAATTGTATATCTCGCTTATTTATCAACTTATCTTGATGAAACTTGGTATATTGCTTCATATCGTTGTAGTCTATTGATATTTGTACCAAAAAACTTTTTTTGCCGATAGTTCCCGTAGCAGCAAACCTGCGTACTCATCCCCCATGTTATTCTTATGGAGAATAAGTAACGTGTTATCTCCATTAATTATGAACATAAATTAATAAAATTTGGTATGTGGCTTTACCTAGTTGAGTTACATTGATATTTGTATAAACCCATTTTTTTGTTCCTTGCTTCAGCAAACCTGCATACTCAGCCGCCATGTTATTCTTATGGAGAATAATTGAAATGTCATAAATCGTTTATTTATGAATGTATATTGATGGAACTTGCTTTATGTACGTGGCTTTATGTGGGTATTAAGATACATATATATGCATTGGAAATTTGCTGAATACGCAGGTTTGCTGCTACGGAGGTATTTTATCTTTTATATTCAATTTTGTCAATCCATTACCACCAGGTGCTTTAAATTCAAGTATCGTAATCTTAACATAACCTCCATCTCAACTGGCCCTGATCCTGATCTTTTGCAAAGTAAAAACCTTCAATAAAATAACATTTAGATGTAGGCTACTATACTACACGTAAATCATACGTCACAGGATTCTGTTTTTATTTTGGTAACTATATCATGCCAAATAAGAGATAAATTGACGATGACGTTAATGTTGATAAAGAAGTCCTATAAAACCTATAACTTACAATAAACGCTATCATGACCGGCCACTAAAAATATGTTCAAATTAATGAAGACAAATAAAAAAGGTAGTTTTGTAGTATTGTAACAAGTAGGATATGCTTGAATTGTTACCTATTTCTAGAAATTCAACATATAAAATGAAGCTATTGAGGTTAGTTCTTTTACAATTGTTACCTAGGCAAAGGCTATTTATTTATGTTATAACTGGAACAATAATTTATTTTTTCTAAAAATATATTTTAACAATTGAAATAAAACGAAAGTAGACCAGTTTGTCCACTCTAAGACGTGACCCCAGCCACCTATTACAATATTCAAATAACTTTTACAGGAAACAACTGTTTTTATTTATGAAAATATTTATTACTTATGGTGCCTTTATTTTGTTACAGATTTGAGTGATGAACATCATTGTCAGTGTTCCGGCCATTTGAGGAATGCTGGTATTGATCTTAAATTATAACCCATCATCTATCCTATGTAATTAGTCTTATTTTTCTTAAATATACACACAACTGACTTGTATGCTCCTTTATTATATCCCCAGAAAGGACTTTCAAAACAAGTAATGAACGGTACTTTCACCATGAGGCAAAAAATAACTCAAACTTTTGTATAAACTATGGAATGTTAAGAGATTTATAGGTTGGTAGTTTTCCCACCAAGTAAACCAAACACAGTTTTTACCATTACTTTTTGCATTACAAAATTTAAATTTAAAATCCAATAAAATGTGCACTAGAGCTTATATTGGAAAAAGGACAACTTCAATTAAGGAGAGAAGAAGTCAATGTTTGTGAGACAAGAAAGAAGCTAATCATTTTTTCCCAGCTCCAAGGGAATATACTACTTATGTACATCTCAGCTGCAATGAAAATATCCAACTACTATAAATAATGATGGAAATATATTTATATTTGATTTTGCCACTTTTGATACACCACAGATAAGAAAGTAAAATGTAGTTTCAGTGTAATTCTATCATTCTAATAACAGGAAAATAAAGAGTACTAGAATATATTGGTATACAACATTATAGTTTTATTTTATAAGAAACCGTGATCTATATACAGTACCATTTGTTTCACATCATAGTTCAATTTAACAGTTAAAATTGGTATTACTCTAAAACAAATTAAAACATAGATGTAATGGAAATAAAAAAAGATAAAAACTTCAAATAGGCTTGTACTGGACTACCTCAACACCTTATAATAAGTATTATTTCCAAAATAACTACAAATAATGTTGAGCATGACAAAGCTATCTCACCAGTAGTCATTGTTTTCATTGTTGATAAGTGATTAGCATAGTCATAAGTGATATGAACTTATTTTTATGGATTAAAATTGCTTGTGAATTGTAAATATAAAAATTAACTTCATAAACATCATTGGTTGTGTTAAAATTAAATAAAATATGTATTACAAATACAAGTGACATTATAACAGTTACAGTAATGAACCTTGTTTGTTTCAGAAAATTTGATTTAATTTAAATATATGAAGTTCAGTTAGGGTATTTTTTGTTGTCTCTTCGACAAAGACACTATATAATTGTGTACACAATCTTTAATGTTTCTCCAAGTTTTATTAATATGTCCGTGTGTTTGAAGAAACTCACAGCACTCGTCTTTATTGGGTACAATTCCCCCCTTTATGTTTTTTCTGAACACTTGCAGAATTTCTGTTTTTACTGTAGCTTCCAACCGTGGTCGCTTTTTCAATCCTTTTTCTTTGGTTGCTGGAAAAACAAAGAAAACCAATCATAATATAATAAAGAAAACCAATGTTAATTAGTATTTTGTTATTAGTAATACTCCATCAGCTTAAATCGTTGGGCCAACGTTGGAAAATGGTCGGTGGAAATGGTAGGCCAACGGTGGGGATGTCGCGAGGCGCGAGGTTGGCCCATGGATTAACCAACCATTATCCAACAATGCCAACCAATAGCCAACAAAATGCCAACAGATTCTAATATTTTTATTTTTATTTTAAAATTCACGATTTATCTAATTGAATTGTTTAGTAAAGCAATTATAGAAATGTTGTAAAAGGAATTTAGTTGCCAAAATATCAAGTCACGGTCAGGTCTCGAACTACAACCTTTGAGTTACTGAACACTCGCCTTAACCCCCTCGGCCAATCTGATTTAAGAGAATTAAAGGATGTTCTGAGATATAGAAATTACCAATAGTCTGTACCTGCACGACTTGAACTAGCCTATATACTATTATGTTTTATTCTTCTAAGATTGGATGGTACTCGTTTTATTCTTCTACGTGAATCTACTTTTGCAAAAATCACTGTAATATAAGTAGGAACAAATTAATTTGATTTATGTGTCTATGAAATATAAAAAACTATGAGAAAATTAATATATATTTAATATAATTATAATAATAAAAATATAATGTTAATTTATACCCCATCACCACAAATCGTTCGGCCAACGTAGGAAAATGGTAGGCCAACGGTTTGCGCGAGGTTGGCCCATTGATGGATTAACCAACTATAATCCAACAATGCCAACCTATACCCAACAAAATGCCAACAGTTTATATATTTTATTTTAATGCTTATTTTAATTTTAAAAAGCATGATTTCTCAAATTTTAATTGCTTGGTAAACCAATAATATATATTAATATATAATTAATAATAATATAATGGTAGGATTTGCCAACAATAGCGTTTGATGGCCCAAAGTCGGCCATGACTGGATTTGCCAACGATTGGTTCGTTGGCTCAACCGCATTAATGCCAACCGACCATTTCCCTACCATATCCTACAATGCCAATGATGGTCCAACGTTGGCCTAAAAATGTGTGCTGCTGGGTACATGTTTTTATTAAACGAATAGTATATCAGAACATGTTATTAATAAATCATTATATGTTTTACTTCAGGGCTGTTGCTCATTTTTATTAAATCACTTAAATTACACACAATAAATAATTTATATGTAGATATGTCATTATAAGAAATATAGTTTAAATTAAAATGTTTATAACACAAGCATCTTGCTTTGTAAACCTGTCTGATAGGTCTAGAAAAAGCCGGAGGTATGTAAAACAAATTATTTTTTGCAATAATTCTGTGAAGTTGGCACCAGCAAAAGTAAACTACACAATTTACTAATATCCGTGATAAATCAGTATACCTTATTACAGTAATTTGTAAGAGCTGTGATTTGATCAGTAAAATCAGTAGTACGTTAGCAATATTAAGAACTCATGTTTAAAAATACGCAACTGCTAATTTTACAAAGCATGTCTCACAAGTACAGTGATGCAGGCCGGATATAATAAATGTAATCAATCAGAAAGGGGCCATACACATTTTACGTAGGCCTTTTCTCATCATTTTAATCCCCCCCCCAAAATAAATCGTCAAACTTGTAATAACAATTTTAATAACTTTTTACAACAAAAAATTGATACATATAAACAATACCGTTACTAATAATATAATTTACAACATAATCCCAGCTAAATAATAGGATACATTTTTTAACTGACATTAAAAAAGGTAATTTTAAAAGATCTCAAAACTAAATTCGTCAAAAAAATAAACACTCCCCAAAACCCCCCTTTGGATAGAGTGATTCGTCTGGTTTTCGAACTCGTTCAAATAAATGGTGCTTTACACATTTGTACCAAATTTCATTAAGATCGGACTTTTTTTATGAGAGTTGTCATGCTTACGGACACACACATATATATATATACATATAAATATATATATACAAATATAAATATTTGAACGAATGGTGTTTTTGGCATCTGGGGACCTCAAAATGAAAAGTTATCATGGTCTCAGGCTTAAGTCTTACCATGAGACCTACGGTAATAGCTTCTTCCCTATAGGAGAAATTCGCTAAAACAGTTAAATTTTTTAAGATGTATAAAATTATCAATAGATACCGGAGTGCGTCAGATCTTAGGGTTAAAATGTGTAACGTTGATCGAAACCCCCCTCCCCCACATAACACTAGGCCATACCCCCTCCCCCCTTAACTGCGTTACATAATTTGTATATGGTCATTAAGGTAACTGTAAATCTACTGTAGTGTACCTATTTACTGTCCTTTTCACATTATGCTGGCATCAAGTTAAAAATTGTCAGGCAATTTGGAAAAAATATGTTATGGTTATTAATGGAAACCCCAACTACTGCAAGCATGTTGTAGGCATGGTAATGTATTTGGTAGTTTACCTCTACCAGTAGGTCTCTGTGGACTTGTTTGTTCTATAAATTCATTCAGAAAATCATCACCATCAGTGGGTAATGGTGGTTGTTCTTCCTCTCCCTCGCTTACTTCTTCAAATACTGGAGGCATATCTAGAACATAACATTGATCTTAAATATTAGGCCTATTGTTATGTTTTTAAGGAATTTTTAATGCTGTAAACATTTTAAATTATTACAACCTTGGTCAGTGTCCCGTAGTGAGCACAGGGATCTAGCATACATATAGGGCCAGATAATTATTTGTAAATAATTTAATATTATAATGAGCTGACTACATGCATTTATCCACATAAAATCCAAATACCACTTACTCACTCATCACAAGATCTCCATAACTATAAAATTTTCATTTTTGAAATTTTGTATGGACGTTCCTCTTTGCTCATAGGTGCTCGATAACAAGAAATTTTGCAAAATTCCTTCAGGGTTCCGCCACAGAGGCCTGAAATTAGCCTGAGTGTATTTATAAGAAGAAATGTGTATTTTTTGCTAAGGGCTATTATTTCATTCTTTCCTATTAGAACATCAAAACTTATCTATTTTATTTTCAGTTAAAAATAATGAATTGGTAATTTTTATGTTACATACAGTACAACCCCTCGGTTTTACCGATCCTTGGCCAATTCTTGGAAGCCAATATCAAAATGTATTTGCCACGGCTTGGTCGCCGCGACTCGACTCACGGTACACCTGTTTCCATTGTACTGTGTACCCAACTCAGTTGAGCTAGCAACCTCTAGACATTGGCTGATCTACAACCAATAGATGGTTGGTTATTACAGTAGGCTAATTGTTTTTTTCGTCAAGTGTTGTGTTGCAGTGTCATTTTATGTAGGCTACTGCACTGTGTAAAAATAAGTGTGTCAAAACAAAACAACTATTAAAAATATTAAAAAAAAAAGAGTTGCTTCTTAGAACTTTATTCATTAGCTATATAAGGTTAATTGGGTTTTAATTGTATCGTTTTCTCAAAAGGTTGGTTTATCCGGCCTAATCGTTACCCGGCCAAGGCTCAGTCCCGAGGTGGCCGGATATGAGGGGTTCTACTGTACTAAAATTAGAGCCACCCTAAATTGCCTCTCTATACAAATTGTCAACTCTAATTTTGACATATTAAACATAATAACACAGGGGATTTTTACTAATATAACATCCTCCAAATAAGCTGTGGTTGCTAAGCAACCAGCTGTTGTTTTGTCTGAAATTGATTTAATTGTCTCTTTTATAGTTTATTGTAGATTAAACGTTTTGTGAAATCGGGCCTTAGAAACGTTCTGAAACAAAACATTAGGAAACTGTTGCGTACTTAAAATTTTAGAAGAAATTGATAATAAAACTTACCAATTAATGGTTGAAAACTTACCATTAAGTGCAATTTCATCCAGTGGCTTGTTTTTGAAATCAGCAGCTCGACCTTCATCAACAACCATTAGAAGTCGACTGACTTTGGTCAGCTCCACTGCACTTTCTTGCAATCTGTAATAGTCCCGATGAATCCTGATGTCATGACCTAAATGTCTGGCTATCCAGTCACTTTCGTTTTCGCTTAGGTCGAAAATCTGTATGACCGTAGCCATGTATTTCCTAAGCCGAGTACTAGTTATTCTGTCTGGTTGTTCTAGTTTTGCGTTTTCACATAATTGTCTTAAAACTTTGTCCCCTCTTACATGGTTTTCGGTGTGTTTACTTGGGAATAAGTACTTATTCTCTTTTGAGACAGACTGCACTTGGTCTCTATACTCTTTTAAAGTTGAAATTGCTTCTTGGCAGTCAGGAGTTATTATTACTGCTACTTTTCTTTCCCTTTTGCCAATGACATTTACAAGTTTTAGAGTTTTGCTGAGATGCAGTTCTACTGGGGTAAAGGTTTTTGTTAGTTCTTGAGTATTACCTCCCATCCAGTCAACGTCACTGTAGTATTCTTTCAGGCGCATTTTGGCTGCTTCTCCAGATCGCCTTTTATTAAATATCATTACTCTCGCCAAAGTAACATCTTTTAACTGATGCCAAGTGTCTTCATTGAATTCTTTTTTTATGTTATTACTTAGAGTTGATATTCGGGCCTTCATATAACAGCTAAGTTTCATGAGGTCGGATGTTAAGGGCAGTAGTTCCTCTGTATTAAATTTCCTTCTGTTGAGGGTGGACAAGGCAGTACTGGATATTTTTTGTGACCATTCCCAACTCATAAGATGGAGAAAACCCTGAAGGGCTGAATCCTTCATCATATCTCTTGCTCTCAGTGCCCTCCCCCTTTCTAAATTGGCACACTTCCGTAAATTATGGCCTAATTTTAACGCAAGGGAGGGTGCACTTTCAAGAGTTGGTCTTTCTGTTTCATTAGTTGTTTCATTGCAAAGATTTCGCACACTCTCCACCAAAATGTCAAAGTTTTCTGGAAGAAGGCAATCACTCAGCGATGATTTATCGAGCTTGCTTGTTTTTCTAAATTCTATCAATAAACGAGCCAGTTGTCTCATGGTTTGGCGAACCAACTCATAGTTAGTGACTTTATATTTCTCCCACTGAAATACACCAAATCTAAGTATGAGTTCATCTTTCTTACAAATATAAGGAATTTCATTACCTTTTAGTTTGTTAATAACGTTTGTTACGAAATCATTAGGTATACTATTATTACTTATGTGCAATAAAGCGTTGCTTTCAGATAATGCAAGTTTTCTATCAAGACTTACTTTTTTCATATGGCAAGAATGTTTGATGTGGTGCCATATATGTTTTTTTAATAAAAATCCTAAACAGTTGGGACATGGCCCAAAATCTTTAAAAGACACAAATTTTCCTTCGTTTTCGGTTGGTCTTCTAATTAAAATGAGTTCTCCATTATTTGTAGAAAGGACCTCGGTATTGTGGTAATAATCCCCTACTCGCCTCAGAGCTGCAAACGCATCTCTCCTCTGTTGGCTATTTTTAGGCATTGCCATAATTTTTGCCACATCCATTTCTTCCTTGTGGACTATTTGAAGGTGTTTAGACATTTTGTTAACTATTTTGTGGCAAAAATAGCAACAATGTCTTTCATCATATTTTCTAGAGGTACCCTCTTTTCTGGTAAGCCTTATGTTGATTTTGCCATCATCACTTTCTAGGTGAGATATTTTTCCCTTTTTACCTTTTTTTTGTCTTGAAAATGACGGACTTCTTGATGTACAGGCTTGTTGTTGTACTTCCTCTGATAACATTTCAGTTGTGTCACTTGAAGATGAAGATTCTATTCTAATTCTTTTACGCTTTTTCTTTTTAGTTTGCAACGTATCTTGCATGAACGAGTCTGAATCGTCATCCTTATGTTCGTGTTCGTTTGCACTATTAGGGGTGATATTATATTCTAATTCATATGTTTGGGGGTTAGGGTCCTCTGCTGAATTGACACTAGTATGTTTGACATGATTTTCTATTTCATTGTTTGGGGGGTTATGAACCTCTGTTGAAATTGTTGCTGTTATATCATTATCATACCCAAAAACACAAAGTGTTGACGGGTTGCCAAGTCCTAAAATTATATGATATCAAAATGTATTCCAAGTCAAAGATAGAACCTTTGATCTGACATTGTTTATCATCACAAATTACTTAAATATGTTGCAATAACAATGCTCGAAAGATTGTTGGTTATTTTCTATCTGTTCTTGGCCAGCAGATAATATTTTTTTTATATTCAATCACAATTGTTAACTATACTTTATTTAGATTTTTAAATTTCAAAATAAAGATTTTGCATCAGTGAATCTGCTGGCCAAGAACAGATAGAAAATAACCAACAATCTTTCGAGCATTGTTATTGCAACATATTTAAGTAATTTTTGATGATAAACAATGTCAGATCAAAGGTTCTATCTTTGACTTGGAATACATTTTGATATCATATAATTTTAGGACTTGGCAACCCGTCAACACTTTGTGTTTTTGGGTATGATATCATTTGTTTTTTATATAATTGTTTATTAAAAATTGTTATAAATGAGATTTCAAGTTGAAATAAAATAAAATATATATCAAGGATAAAGTATTATAATATATTGAACATTAATTAAGATTAATTTACCTTAATTTTACCTAGATAGTTTTTAGAATTTACTGACAGTTATTTAAACATTATAATATACATTTTTTCGCACCATATGGTAGCTTGACGTTCACTTTCTCATCACCTGCATCTATCCACTTATTTTTGTTTTGAATGTAAGCTATGTAATGCCCTGATGCTGAACTGTTTCCTAAATGGAACACCGCATTTTTTTATTTGTATAGAACTCCATTAATTTTGATTTTTGAAATTTGTAGACTGGGTATTATTAGACTTGAAATCTTGTTATCATGTGTTTGCCAAAGTTGTAGTTAAAAAATTAAAAAGTTACTTGTAACTGAGATGGATGTTTTTGATTAGTACTTGGGGGCCGAGCTTTGCTCGGGGAAGGCCAGTCAGATTGTTTAGATGACTTGGAATAATATTTAACCACTATCCCCTACTGATAATCGGATTTTTTTAACTCATTTGCCTCTTTTCTACATTTTTTTTAGATACCTCAAGTTGTTATTTATAGCTCAATGTCCCTTTGTTTTATTTTAATACTCTATATATGTAATCTTCACTCAACAGTTTTAATCACTGCTCTCAGGAAACTACATGTTAATAATCATAAACAACGTGAGTATTACTTTGACAGTTCATTAATTGATTATAAACAGCTGTTACAATTCTTTTGTTTTGATGTTAAACTCCATGAGCCCAATGATAATTTTTTAAATTTCAATTTTTGTTTAGTGAATTTATCCTATAGGGAAGAAAGCTATTACCATAGGTGGCATGGTAAGACCTAAGCCCAAGACCATGGTAACTTTTCATTTATAGGTCCCCAGATTCCAAAAACACCATTCGGTAAAATTTGTATGTGTGTGTGTGTGTGTGTGTGTGCGCGCGCGTGCGCGCGTGCGTGCGTGCGTGCGTGCGTGCGTGCGTGCGTGTGTCCGTAAGCACGATAACTCGTAAAAAAGGTCTGATCTTAATGAAATTTGGCACAAATGTGTAAAGTACCATTTATTTGAATAAGTTCGAAATCCAGACGAATCCACCATCCGAAGGGGGGGGGGGTTTGGGGTTTTCACATTTAATTTTCATTTTAATCGAATTTTTAATTTTACTATTGAATCCAGCTTAAAAAACATATAATTTGGTGCTTTGATTATTTCTCTACGTCAATTGGTTGCCGAAATATTGTGTCCAATGTTAATCTTATGGAGCATAAGCAAAATGTTATACAGTATATCGCTTATTAATGAGCATATATTAATGAAACTCGGTATGTGGCTTCATATGGTTGGGATTTATTGATATTTGCATACAAAACCCTTTTTTTTTGTCCCCATGGCAGCAAACTTGCGTACTCAACAGCTATAATGTTATTCTTAAGGAGAATAAGAAACATGTGACATCTTGCTTGTTTATGAACATAAATTGGTAAAACTTGGTATGTTGCTTCATCTAGTGGTGATCCATTGGTATTTGCATAAAAACCAGATTTTCTTGGTCCTTGATGCAGCAAACCTGCATACTCAGCCCTAATTTTTTCTACGGAGAATAAATACAATGTCATATCTCGCTTATTTATGAATACGCTTTGATGAAAGTTGGTAAGTGGCTTCATGACTTAGTGAAGTACCATTTTAATTTAGCTTAGTATGCAGGTTTGCTGCAACGGGTGTATTTTTACATTATTTGATTTTTCCTGGAGATGAGACCTGTCTAGAACTTATTTTTATCCCAGAAATTAGTTATTTCCAACTTTTGAAGGAAATCGTTGGTGCCATTATTGAGATCAGTGTCGCAAGCAAACACGGACGCACGCACGCAAACCTTACTCATATCAGAGTATAGGATAGTGATAATTTTCACGAGTTGTGCATATCGAGTCAGCGAGAGGGAACCAGGCGATAAATTGACTGTGGAGTAGTTAATCGAAATTGGCTTTTCTTTTAAGATTTTTAAGATGATTAGGATGAAAATTTGGAATATAAATTTACTGTCGTAGCTGGTTGTGCTGTGGTTGCAGTTTGAACATTTGTGGTTAATTTCATTGAGTGCCTGAATTGAAATTCCAGGGGTTGATGATTCGAAATAAGGAAATTTAAAAATCCCGCACATTCTTGTTGTTCAATTGTAATAAATGGTGGTCCCAGTTGATTTGTAATATCTATAGAATTTAAAATCTGGTAATTTCTTCGGTAGGATATTACAATTTTTTTTAGTGGAGCATTGGTTTCGTAATTGTTTGTTAACGTCACGATTGGTGGGCAGTTGAAAATACATTGTAAAACAAAAATTTGCATAGCATGACACGCCATAAACCTTTTTGAAACCGAGATTTCCCAGTTCGTCTATATTGTTAGTAATGTCTTGAATGGCTCCTAATTTAGTATTATGAATTTGCCAGATTTGACCAGGGATTTTTTCTTGAGATTTTATTCCAATATGTAATTGTTTTAATTCTGGTCGGTACTCACTCCTTAGCCTATTATTTTCGGATATAGCTTATGCTTGCGCCTTAACATTTTGAGGGTCAAAGTTTAGAATTAATAGACCAGAGAGTGAAGTCACGCGAGATAAAGGCTACATATTTTGGCCACATGAAAATACTGCATAACCAGCATCAACAATACAACTGTTAAGCGTTAATCCCTGACTTTTGTGAATTGTAATTGATATTATACTACTGCATTAGGAAACTGCTTTCGGAAAACGAATGCTCCATGAATTACTTCAAATTTTGTGGACGATCTTTGAATTTCAATATCCCTTTCTTTAAAAGTTATAATAATGTTTTCGATTGCATCGCGTGCATCTTTAGTAAAGTCTTTTACAACACCCACTGAACTATTAATAACAAGACCCTGACTTATTTATTAAAAACTAAGCCAATTTTGGTGACAAGTCTATTCAGGCGAAACTATTATGTATTATACTATCGTCTGTGTGTTATTTTAAAACCCTTAACGACTAGATGTGACTTTTGTGGTTTTTGAAAACGTCCTCCTTCAGGTCTTAGCCTCCTAAGCTCTCAAAGTTACAATGTTAAAATTATGGCAAAATTAAAATAAATTTAAATTGAACATATAACAGCTGTTAATACTGACAAAACACAGTAAAGAATCAAGAACACCGTTTTAAAGCTAACCTCTAGAACAGACTTTTAAATTATTGCAAATGTGCTTATTGAGTAATTTTATTTAGTGAGAATATGCTCGTTCATTTTGAAGATGAGCTCGTTCGATTGGCTCACTCGCCTCCAGGTTGAGCTCGTTTGCTACACTCACTCGCCTATTTATATATATATATATATAAAACCAGAAATATACATATATGTATATATATATATATATATATATAACCAGAATATAAATATAACTAACTTCGGCATTGACAAAAGAACTTGAGATGCCATTCAAGTAGATTTTGTATTTCCATAATGAACATATGGTTATACCTTTTAAGTATGTTTAGATATAATCTATATAACAGCTGTTTGGTGTAACTAACTTATATAACTAAATAACATACTAACCCGACTTTGTTTTTAGATTTCATATTATGTTTATTGCATATTATGTTATGTTCGATGTATTATAGTATGTATAGCTTAAACGAATTAAAATATTTTCTTTACCTCTATACCCTTTTGTTCGGTTAAATTCACTCAATGATTTAATTTTAATTTACAAGCCAGCTGATCAGATTTGTTTTCGAACACATGCTATACTTGGATTTTTGTTTACGTAGTAAATGTAAACAAAGCAGACATCAAATTCAGTAACAATTTTGAAAGTGGAATTTAATATCATTTGTTTTAAAATATTGCGTTTGCAAACTTACAATTTAGTGTCAAAAGTGTAATATGTGAGTAAAAACAGAAGTCTGTGCGAAATTTCGTTCAAGTTTGATGAGAAATAAAGTTCTTAAGCTTAATGAACAAAATGAAGTGGACAATTTGTGAAAAGGGCCAAAACTACAAGATTTAGGCTACTTTTATACGTTAATTTCTCGCTTCTCAGACCTTTCTTAAACCAACTGTTGTGATTTTTCGTGTTTAGTGAAAGGGTTTAGCATATAAATGCACTGCCAGATTCACTTAAGGCTGTAATACGCTAATTTGAGAAGTGAAAAATCGTCTCATTCTGCTTCGTGTTAGTATAGCACGGGTCGTGTGGTGGACTTGGCGACGTGACACGACCGTGCCACTAGATCATTATCAACTTCATTTGTTGGCTTACATTTCTTCCCTTTTATTTCCCCCTTGCATAGCTGTACAAGATTTATTATCCTTTTTTTCTCAGTTTCATTTAAAACATATTTGTTATTAGATATTTTACTTAAAATTATTTCATCAATAATGCTGTTTGTGAAGATTGTGTCTTGATTGTTTAGTTTGATGTAAGTGTTACTTGAGGTTTCATCCAGCCACTGAATTTTAAACTTGCGGGTGGATTTGTAGGGAATATCTTGTTTTGCCTGGCATATATAAAATGACCCTGAAAAAATGTATGAGTGTTATGCGGTTACTAATAAAATAATATTTAATTTTAATTAGCTAAAACATAAAATATTAATTTGCTAATATCTTGAGAACGAATAATGATTTTCAAAAATTGGATTGTGGCATTTTATTCACAGTAGAAATGTACTTCTATATGATGGGTCACAACCCGGCCTTTATATTTGAAAATAAATAGTAGAATCCAATATGGCGGATGCAAGATGTCAGAAGTCAAAATGAAGTATAAGTTGGTCAAAAATGATCGGCGGTGTTCCGAAGTTGATATCTTAAGAAATGTAGAAAAAATTAGGGAGGGGGGCCTCATTTAAAACTCACCCTGTTTATGTTTGCGCTATCTACAGGGTGAGTCAGACCACCCGCCCAGCATGTATAACGAGAGAACAGTTTGGTCTAAAGTCATCAAACAAATTTCTCCCCCACTAAAATGCATATGGCCTACCTATAAAAAATATTTTCATCAAAATCTATGTACAGGATGTTCCAAAACTGAAGGTCATGTGTTCGAATCTCAAAATGTTCTTATGTAAACATAGGGAATACTATACATAATTTCATGATAATTTTTAAAGGTCTCGTTAAAATAAACATTTTGGCGAAAACAGAATTCACTTACCTGTATTCGTTTCAAAATGGCAGCTATTTTTGTGTTAAATATTGACATTTACGGAACACCCTGTATTTTTTAAACCACTACTTGTATCTTTTTCCGACTTAAATTTCTTACTCGTGATAAACTCAGCCTTACTGTGGTATGCTACATGACAGGCTTTTTTGAGAAAATCTGTATTTCAAAAAATATTTATTTTCAAAATACCTATATGCCCAAAATTAAAAATATCCCCGTTGCAGCAAACCTGCGTACTCAGCGAATTTACAATGCATATATATGTGACTCATTACTATATAGAGCTATTTACCAAGTTTCACAAAAATACATCCATAAATAAGTGATATATAGCATTTTATTTATTCTCCATAAGAATAACATTAGGGTTGAGGACGCAGGTTTGCTGCAACGAGGAAGATAAGTAATGTGTTTTTTTTTTTGCAATTATCAATACAACTGGACCAGGTGAAGCTACATACCAAGTTCTCTTAATGTAGGTTCATAATTAAGGGAGATATACAACTTTACTTAATCTCCATATGAATAACATGGGGGCCGAGTATGCAGGTTTGCTGCTACAGGGGCTATCGACAAAAAACCTTTTTTGTTCTAATATCAATATACCACAACTAGTTGAAGCCACATACCAAGTTTCATCAATATACATTCATAAATAATCAAAATATAACATTTTATTTATTCTCCTTAAGGATAACATTGGACAACGTACTGTGTTTAGCACTTTGAATATCACTGCAAAAAGCTGCAATGTCATAAAAATCCGACGCTTCTTTCAAAAGTTATCGCGGTAATGGACACATATATATATATAGATATACATATATATAAATTTGAACGAATAGTGTTTTTGGCGTCTTTTGGCTTAAGTCTTATCATGCCACCTACGGTAATAGCTTCTTCCCTATAGGGGAAATTCGCTAAAAGTCAAATGGTAGCGTATGTCAAAAAGAATACCACTGAAAAGGTCTTGTAAATCCTAGCAACTTTCTAATTTACACCAACCTTGTATCTTTTAGCGAATTTCCCCTATAGGGAAGAAGCTATTACCGTAGGTCTCATCGTAAGACTTAAGCCCGAGACCATGATAACTTTTTGTTTTTAGGTCCCCAGATGCCAAAAACACTATCCGTTCAAATTTATATATATGTGTCCGTTACCGCGATAACTTGAGTAAAAAACGTCCGATTTCGATGAAATTTGGCTCAAATGTGTAAAGTGACATTCATGACTTTAAGTTCGAAAACCAGAAATATCGGACCACGGGAAGGGGGGTTTATGGGGGTTTTAAATTTTCTAAAAATCAGTTTTTTGCATTTTTCATATTAATCTTATGAGAAAAAGGTTTTTGGCTTTTCCTCAGTTCATTTCTATGTAAACTTCACATTTGCTTTTACCAATCAGTTTAGCTCTACAAAACAATCGTTTTGGTGTTTAAATTGTGATTCTACGTCCAACCGTTGTCGTTATATTCAATGTGCTTAACACAGTAAGTTGTCCAATGTTATCCTTATGGAGAATATTTAAAATTTGATATCTCGATTATTTATGAACATATATTGATGAAACTTCATAGGTGGCTTCACCTAGTACTGGTATTAAAAACTTTTTTTTTGTTCTAATATCAATATACCACAACTAGTTGAAGCCACATACCAAGTTTCATCAATATACATATAATCTCTTTGTAATCTCTGTGATTATTATGGTTTATGAATCATAAACCATAATAATATTTCCACAAAAAATTGATTTTTTGTTGATTATCCTCTTAGCTGCAAACCTGCATTCTCATCCCTAATGTTATTCTTATGGAGAATACGGAAAGCTTTATATCTCCCTTAATTATGAACATAAATCATTAAAACTTGGTATATAGCTTCAACTGGTTGAGTTATATTGATAATTGCAAAAAACCCGCATTTTTATCTTCCTCGTTGCAGCAAACCTGCGTTCTCAGCCCTAATGTTATTCTTATGGAGAATAAATAAAATGCTATATATCACTTATTTATTTAAGTATTTTTATGAAACTTGGTAAGTGGCTTTATGTGGTAGTAAGAAATATATTCATTCATAGGAAATTTACTGAGTACGCAGGTCTGCTGCGACAGGGGTATTTACTAATTATAGGCATATACTTATAAAATCTAGCATCTGGTGTTACCCTTTTATCATTGAAATTTATTAATTCCATAACATTCCCATATTACCTTATAATAATAATACAAATTTTCATGTAATTTACCAAAGGCGTTTTCATGTGAAAAGTGGAAAACGATTTACATTTTAGTGTAACTTGGCCACTTTGACGGACTGCGGGGCAAAGCCTTAAAAGTTGCTTGGGTGTTTTATTAAGTTGCGAAGATTCTTCACACTACTTTACTCGGAAACACAACAACATTTGATAAAATTCAGTAGAGCCATTTTCACTGATACTGTAATTATATACAATACAATAAGTATATATAAGATGTTATGATGGATTTAAATAGTAGCGTTATATATATTAATATTCTTCCTTATATAATGGGGCACTTATTTAACCAAACTGACATGCATTTAAGTAGTATGTCCATCTCCACTTGATTGAATCGTTGAATGTAGATAAAATTTTATAATAGGTTACAAATAATTTTTAAGTACAACATTATTTCACAATTTATTATAGAACATACCTTCTGGATTTAGCAGAGCTAGATAATGACCTTCTTTATACATTTTTAAAATATATGGACATTCTTCCTGCAAAGAGAGGACATTGTTAGTACTCGCATTGGACAATACGGGTGGAAATATGTTTTTAATTGAAATTCCACTATCTTCAGACTGAATTATTATAGATTAAGAAGGGATGAAAGATGAAAACTGTGAGTTAATTCCTGATCTCCCTCCACTAAAAACATACAATAGTAATAGAAGAGGTAAGAATACAAAAAGTGGTATGTATTACTAGAATGTTAGGACAGAGGGACCATGATCTTTGTCGCGTCGTACAATGCCGGAGTAAAAGAAAACTTGTTTGATCCTTACCGATAAGCGAAGAGACTGATTTATTTGAGAAATTATATGATTTATGTTTTGAGGCTAATTTAATTTCAAACCATAATAAATACAAATATTTGCACTATTGCCGGCATATATATCAATGAACTACCTTACTCCTCGCTGGTACATATAATTGAAGAGCAAGGGTCAAGGCATAGTGAAATAAGTTAATGCCCAAACAAAATATTTAATTCAGGGTGAATCTCTGTTATTCACCACTAAACTGTCTAGGACAATTAATTGATTTCATAAGTACGGGGGATAAACTTTCTGTAATAAAAACAAGTAAAATCATTATGTCTGTCCTAAATCCCCCATTACACTATATATGGCAATACAATTTATATACGTACATAAATAACCTGGAAAATGTTTAAAAATCTTGGTAAAGCTATATAAAGCCTTTCAACTATAGACTATAAATTTGCATTACTTATGATAAACAAACCTATCCTACACATCAACTAATTAATTAACAATAAAAAAATTACATTGTGAATAAAATAAACCAAGAATAAACAAGGATTTAACTATGGTAAATCCATCGATTAGGTACATCACTCTAATTGGTTTGAAGACAATTTTTACGGCAGGAAAATCTCGAAAACCCTGGAAAATTTGAAAACCAGACACTTTACAATGCCGCAGCATTGCATGAGTATTGAGGAACGTATTGAAAAGCGATATGCAGAATAAAAATCCGGTAATCTCCGGGGAAGACCGGTGATATGCAACCCTATCCTGATCAATAGATTTAGTTTGAGAAACACCATTCATAAAAAATATATCATAATTTTGCACTTACCTATTGTCGAGGTTTTTAAATGTTAACTGGAAAAAAACACTTCTGAGGTGAAAACTATAACGAGCAAACTAATATAGAAGCGCACTCAAAATGTAAACTTCAACTTCGAATAACTGGTATGGTACACAGGTTGACGTTGACGACGACTGATGTCTTGACTTGAGTCTTGAGTCCAGGTTCCTGCATCCTGTGATGTGACATGGTGGGGGACCGGAAACGAATACATTCTCGTGGGAAAGAGTATTAATAGGAAGTTTCGTCCCGTATGACATTTTTTTATTAAGTTTGGTCATGTCGTATTCTTATTACCGTATCTCTTATCCTCTAATAAACTCTCATATAAATTATTGTCGATTTTAATTATGTAACAAAGGTATATTTACTGCAATATACAAAAATAAAACATTATATGAAGTTATGTCAACCTAATATTGTTATACAGTATTATCATTTGAAAATATTATAGATTTATGCGCAAAAATTACAGCATGATTAAAAAATATAAGGAGCTTACGTTGTTTTCAATATGTGTAGAAATAAGTAGCAATGACTACATAAACTACAATAGAATTAAATTAAACCACAATTGTAGTTTATGTAGTCATTGATATTACTTTTTTTGTAATCAGATTAACAGTACATAATTTGCTTGTGAGTGTCTAAAAAGACGTAATCGTGCACGTTAGAATTGGATTTTACGTAAACGAAAATGTTCTATTATTATTACTGATATATAGTAGTAAGTAGTATATTAATCATAATTTAATTTCTTCGGAAAAGTACGGCAATTGAACACGCGGTCAATACTAAGCTAGGCGTTATTATATTAATAGCTGTTCATGAAATTTAAACCAATACACATAGTTTACACTATACTTTTTAAACGTATTTACCGTAGAGCCTAATAATAAATACTAGCTGGTGACCCGTTCTCCGCACGGGGATTTAGCAGGCATAGTGCCAAATATTTTAAAAATGTACCGTATTTACATTTCAATCACTCAATAAAATATAACTCCATCAGATTATCATTGGAAATTTCAAAGCCTATGGGGCGAAACGCTGAAAGTGGAGGTTTTTTTAACACTCCAAAATGCACATCTAAAGACTAAGAGCTTTTAATTTATACCAAACATGTTTACAAAATAATAGTTTTAGACGTCAAAAACCACTGAACAAAAATCAACAAATTCATTAAATAATATTGATAATGTAATAAATCAATACAACCTCAAAATTTGCTATCTATTTTTGGTAATGTGTCTTTGTAAAAATAAATCTGGAGTAAATTTCATTAAAACAATATGAAAGTTTAAAATACATTGTCCTAGAGACTGTTGTATTTGTTTAAAACGGGCTTTGCTGCTAGTCTGATAATAAAACGGATGACAACAATAATGTACGGTACTTTCAATTAACACGTAATTTAGACCTACGCCGTCGGATAGCGCCACTGTTCCGAAAATTCAGCCCTTTACTGTGTTTAAATGATGCCCTTTCTTAAAATTCTGAGACCTATTGGCAAATCTACGTAAAAATACATTTAATTTGGCACCTAAAACGTGAAAATCCGTCCAGCCGATATTGAGTTATGACTGTGAAGAAAAAACTCTAGCGTATTAATATAATATAGATGATTAAGAATAACGTAATAAATTAATTTTTATTAATTTAGTATCAAATAATTTTCCGTGTGACTTGTCACTTTTAACGAGACGAGAAAAGTGGGCCCTATTACATTTGATATGTTGTCCCGGCGTTTTAATACTTTGCAGTTTATAGTAGGACGTGAGTGTAAGCCTCCTACTGACGTGGAATTTCCCAGAGTGGCATTGCTATGCAGACGAATATGAAAGAAGGTATCGCCAGCCGCCCTTCAAAGACAATGACACGGTTTCTTAACGAATTGAGTACCCCCCTGCCCCGGTCAACATGGAGGGTAGAGGGTGGTGTTACACAACCGGTGGTTACGAGTGTACCCCCCCCCCCTCAGGCCATGACCAGTTCACAGTTTTCATTGATAAGAGAGGTAAACAAGTCACTTCGATGGCTGGTTCTCCTGCCTATCTCCTTCCATGCCTACCCTTCCGCCGCCACCGAGTTTGTTATGATCTATATAATTATACAATTCGAGGTTTTGTCTGTCTGATTGTCTGTGTGTGACGCTCGAGGAACCTACTTTGTCGGCCTTTCACAAGGTAATGGTTTTCTGAATTGTGTCCAACGGGAAAGCGGTACGGTAATTTTCTAAAGTAAGTAACATCGAATGTTACTTGGGGGACCAAGCTTTTCTCGAATAGCCAGTTAGTTTTTTTTTTTTTTTAATTGCATAGACTACTTGGGGCCGCATACACATATTACGTAACGCATTTTTTCGTAATTTCAGCCCTCTCCCTCCCCCATTTAACGCATCATAACACTTGGCGATAACTCTCCCAATGTGTTACGTTACTCAATCGAAGTAGGCTTTAAAACAGCTTAAATCTTTTAAACATCGTTTTATTAGCAGTTTTAATCATGGATTTCAATTAAATCATTAAACTTTAAATTACTTTCTTTTAACAACATTTGTTAATAACTTATTTCAAAGCAAATACTAATAATATATACAGAACAACAAAATAAATTATCTCAGCTAAACCGTAAAATATTTAATTTGTAACTAATACAAATACAATACAACTTAGAAAACTAAGTATGTGGTTGGCATTGCGCAATACTGTATCAAGTCATGATTTTACACTCTAAAACAACACAAAACGTAGGTATAAAGCAAAAAAAACTTACTAAAAACATGTTATGTATTTATTTTTAGTTTAACTGTTATTAAAATAGTATGACGGAAATATTTGTAATATCACTAATTGTAACTTTGATTTAGATATAAAATATGATTATTTTTTAATTTTAAAAGATGTATACCACCATCAATAGATACGGGAGTGCGCCAGCTATTTGCACTATTATGTGTGAGTTACATAACCTTTATCCTCCCCCATATAACGCAGCATAATGCTATGCCATACCCCCTTCCACCTTAACTGCGTTACGTAATATGGGCATGGCCCCTTATATTCACGGTTTCTCTCCAGGGCGAGCATAATTGCTTTGCTTATCCGTTTTATATTCAATCTTCAGTTTGGATGGTTCTCATAATGTATACATTACCTAATGATGTATTTTTAAAGTTATGTATATATTGATTCTAATCACTATTCTAACTTCTAGCAAAAAGTACTTTACCAAGTGAGTGTTATTAGTGAATTTCTTATAAAAAGTGAATAACTATTAGCAGAACCCCCACGGTCAAACTTAAGCCCGAAACCACCGTAGAAGTTCCTGACGTGACCCCCTGAACGTAAACGAGATCGCATGCAGCACGCTGACGTGAGGGAAGTGAATTTCCATATAACAACTTTTAAAACTCAAAATCAATGTAAAAACGTGCATTTGTCAAATTTTTATTGAAATCTGAAAACACTGATTTTTTGGCTGTTCTGATGCTCCTGGTTTCATTTACCCATCATTTACCTGCAAAACTGGGAATACAATTTTGGGCATTATAAGGTTAAGAGAAGGTCCAGACAGGCTTGAAAGTAGACGTGAGGTTGCTGGGGATGGTAAAAGTACTCTAACAAGGGAAAAACGGGCTTTTCTAGTGTAAAACCCCCATAAGACAACGTACTGTGTTTGGTCGATACACATTTTCTTTAATAACTCGGTAAATATTTATCTAGAGTGACGATAGAGGGCTTAAAACTTTCGCCTCTCTAATTTCCATCTTTTCCATGCTTTGATCTTACATCTGGGGCTTTTCTGACCCTTTTTGGGCCCAAAAACTCGAAATTTGAAAGATTAATCCCCCAAAAAAGGGGTTTAAAGTTTTCCGAATGTTTTGCCCAACGAACTTGTCCAACTGATTACAGAAAGGAACGTCCCTACCAAATTTGAAGTAAATCGGACAAAAAATGCGATCACTAGAGTGCAAACACATATATCCCTTATATATATATAACATTTTGAACGACCCCCCAAAACGTGTTCAGGGGGTCACGTTAGGAACTTCTATGGTGGTCCCGGGCTTAAGTTTCACCGTGCGGGTCATGCTAATATAGTTCACTTTCCAAAGGAAATTCACTAATAAAGGGTTTAAACCAACACTGGTTACATTTTTTTGAAAATTGAAAAATGTTATTTTTGGCTGTTCTGATGCTCCTAGTTATATTTAAAATCACTAATAGGATGCTAATGCTGTACATTATAAAGTTAGAAGGAGGTGTAGTCGGGATAACAAGTTGGTATAGGGGTATGGGGGGTGATAAAACGATATTAAGATATGAAAAACACCCTTTTCGAGTGTAACATCCCCATAACACAACGTACAGTATTTTGAAAATTAACATTTTCTTTAATACCTCGGAAACTACTTGTGCTAGAATAATAAGAGAGGGCTTAAAATCTTTAGCTTTTTATGTAAAATAAGTTAATGTGCAATAAGTGTACGTTGGGGGCTTTTCTGACCCTTTTTGGGCCCAACAACTCAAAATTTGAAAACTTAAAATCCCAAAAAAGGGGTTAGGGTTTTCCGAATGTTTTTCCCAACGAATATGTCCAACTCATTATAAAAAGGAATGTCTCTACCAAATTTGAAGTAAATTGGACAAAAATTGCGACCGCTAGAGTGCGAACACACATACACACATGTATATAGTTTTTAGAGACCCCTCAAAACGTATTCAGGGGGTCACATTAGGAACTTCTATAGTGGTTCCGGGCTTAAGTCTTACCGTGCGGGTCATGCTAATAGTTCACTTTTCCATAGGAAATTCACTAAATATTATATATATTAAGATACATGTATTTTTGCACTCTAGCGGTCGCATTTTTTGTCCGATTTACTTAAAATTTGGTAGGGACTTCCTTTCTAGAATCAGTTGGACAAGTTCTAAGCCCTCTCTCGTCTTTCTAGCATAAATATTTACCAAGTTATTAAAGAAAATGTGTATCGACTAAACACAGTACGTTGTCTTATGGGGGTTTTACACGAGAAAAGCCTGTTATTCCTTTGTTAGAGTACTTTTATCATCCCCAGCAACCTCACGCCTACTTTCAAGCCTGTCTGGACCTTCTCCTAACCTTATATTGGGCAAAATTGTATTCACAGCTTTGCAAGTAAATGAAACCAGGAGTATCAGAGCAGCCAAAAAATCACTGTTTTCAGATTTAAAAAAATGGACAAATGTATGTTTTTACACTGATTTTGAGTTTTACAAGTTTTTATGTGGAAATTCACTTCCCTCACGTCAGCGTGCTGCGTGCGATCTCGTTTCTACATTTGAATGGTTGCTTTTGAACATCTGTTATGATTCTTTTGCTTGTATTTACAAATCTTATTCATAACCCCAATGTTAGTTTTTTTTTTCAAATATATTTCTACACAATACTACAATTTTCCATTGTTGAGGCCAATTATTGGATTAACCAATAATTTCGATAGTTCCAACATTTGGAAAGCCCTAAAGTAAAGCACTTTTGGAGCAGGAGAAGGCAAAGGTTTCATTTTGATGTATTAACTATCCCCCTAGCAAATGTACTGTATGCTCAATCGGTCCAGTTAATTACTAACGTCAGTGATGATACAATTTTAAAAGCCGACGGAGCTCATAAGTCCCAAAGGACATACGGGATGGAAAGACTAGGCTTGATTTACAGTTCATTGCTTGCTGATTTTCTATCAAATATTTGCTCAATCGGTCTAGTAAGTATATAATCAACATGGAAATGTTGAAGGTCGTTTAGGGCCGAGCCTCATTGGAACGGGAATAAGCCCATAACTGTTGTTTTGGGATGGACACATCTTCTTCCAAATATATGTTCAATAAGACCTTAGTTTGTTGGACTTATTAATGTTGGACTTAAAAACACAAAAATATTAGTATTATAATCACAATGATTACCTAGATAAACTGAGCTTTAAATACCACGTTGTAATGGCTTATGTGTTTTGTACCCAATGATTCATTGCCGTACAGTTATTTAATATTCTCAGGTATACTCTTGTAATTTAGTAAAGCAGACGTGTTTCCTTCTTTCTGTGATAACATATAATTGTCTGACTAAATGCTCATTAGAACAAATATGGTGCATTTTGTAGTGAAAGGTTGAGTAACCCTTAAGATCGACTTTGTAGCAGTGCCGAACATAGGGGCATAAACCTAACGACGTACTGTACTATGACTTTAAACAGCCAAAAGGTCCCCTCCTTCACAAGAAAATGGGCAAAAAATGTTATTTAATTCAGTACAGTTTTGTTTTTTGAAACGCGTTTGCAGCCACAGACTGCGTTGTGTGGATTTTCAACAGACAGACGGATAAACAAATGTTAAGCACAATTTTAATATATACGTTGCATACAACATTTCACTCTTCAAAGCGACGTAGTAAAAGATTTGTTTTATTTATATAGATGTTAAATATATTCCTTACCTGTAACATATGGTATCCTATACTCTAATATGAGTAAGGTTGGCATGTATGTTTGCTTGCGACACTGATCTCAAAAATGGCTCCAACGATTTCCTTCAAATGTTCGAAATAACTGATTTCTGGGATAAAAATAAGTTCTAGACAGGCCTCATCCCCAGGAAAAATCAAATAATGTAAAAAAACTAAAATGAAAAGTTAAAAAAATTAACATTGGGCTTATGGAGTTTCAAATCAAAACAAAAGAATTTTAACAGCTCTTCATAATCAACCAGGTAACTGTCAAAATAATACTCATGCTTTTTATTATTATTAACTTGTGGTTTCCTGAGAGCAGAGATTAAAAGATTTGAGTGAAGATTACATATACAGAGTAGTAAAATAAATCAAAAGGACATTGAACTATAAATAACAACTGGAGGGACCTTAAAAATGCAAACTGACTGGCCTTCCCCCGAGTAAAGCTCGGCCCCCGAGGTACTTGCTAATAACTTGTCCATAACGTATTGACAGCCGCAATTCAAATCAAATTATTCCCCGTGTTAATCTTATGGGCAACAAGTTAACTTTAAGGGCTGCCCGTGCCCATCAGATTTAAAAAATCCAACAATGAACACCTTTATGCACAACTACGAATATGTTGGTACCTCAATCGATAAAATCAGTTAAAATCGGTCACAAATAACGGACAAGTTCTTTTAACAAAAATCGGCTCACCGTATTAATTAATAAGATACTTTATTAGTATGGTTAATTAACCTTAATAGGGATTCGGGTTTCCGGGATCTCGGGATGTCGTAGTCCCGGTCAATTTTGGGTACCTGATAATCCCTGATAATACCTGATAGACCCGGGATTAACGAGATTGCAAAAAGGTCCTTATTTTCCATGGTGTTGTATGATTTGTATGTTTAACGACTTCAAAAATCGTCTTTACGAACATATTTCAAACCTTAGGAACTAATGTAGAGTTAAAATCATTGAGGCTTTTTTCTTAACATAATTATTTATTTGGGCTAACATGTCAAGATTATCTAAGGAATAAATATCAATGGAACCGAAAGAGATCTAATATTTCCAAGAACTGGAGGCGCGTGAGGTAGGTCAACAACGGTACTGCCAAAATCACATGTGGCAAAACAATATTTGCTAGCTGCAAAACTATGGTTTAAAATTGCGTTAAGTGTCCCGGATTGGGCGAGTTTGCTAGACTCTACTGTAGTTAATTTTAAATTTGAATACAAATTATGTTAGCTTTGTGTATATGTCTTGAGGACATATTGCATATGTCATTGTAGACCTAAATAATAAAATAAAAAACATAATTTTAAGGTTTGGGGGCGGCCGCCCCTATAACACCCCTTGAATCTGCGCCTGATCTTATTGCTGGTTTTATTCAAACTCTCAACACCAATCACAACGCCCTGAAGTTGTCACAGAACGATAGAGGTAAAACAACTTTCTCGATATGGAATGGAGGGGAGCGGAAGTTTTGTTATCTGATGCAATAATTTAATATTTAGGTATAATGAAGGTGCAACATGGAGAATACTCAGCTTTCTTCCCCAATAATGCCTTTCAACAAGCAAACTGCCCTAGAGGCACTACTGTATATAAAGTCATATGTAGCTTTGTTTGTTTCTCCATGAGAATAACATAGAAAACATATTTTTGGATTTTATCCATAACCAGTTGAGCTATGTTGATAATTCATAATACTAATTTATGTTAGCTCTTTCAAATGGTTTTTGTTTATATTGTTGTATTTTTGTATAAATTGGAGTCAAAAATGCCAAAAACCCATTTTTAGCGAATTTCCCCTATAGGGAAGTTAGCGAATTTCCCCTATAGGGAAGTTAGCGAATTTCCCCTATAGGGAAGAAGCTATTACCGTAGTCGGCATGGTAAGACCTAGGCCCGGGACCATGATAACTTTTCGTTTTGAGGTCCCCAGACCCCAAAAACACCATTCGTTCGATACTGTATATATATATATATATATATATATATATATATATATATATATATATATATATATATATATATGTGTCCGTGAGCACGATAACTCTCGTAAAAATGATCCGATTTTGACGAAATTTGGTATAAACATGTAAAGCAGCATTTATGACTTTAAGTTCGAAAACCAGACAGATCGACCTACCCGAAGGGGTATTTTGGGGGGGTTTTGTACCCCAAAAATGGGTTTTTTGAATTTTTTACATATAATTTTTGAAAAAGTTAAATTTTAGTTTTGACCATTCGATTCAGCTTAAAAAAACACACAATTTGGTATTTTGATCATTCCTCTACGTCAATTGGTTACCGAGATATTGAAAGTGCTAAACACAGTACGTTGTCTAATGTTATTCTTATGGAGGAAAAGAAAATTTTTTTATCTCGCTTATTTATGAACGTATACTGACAAAACTTGGTATACAGCTTCATCTCATTGAGGTCTATTGATATTTGCTCCAAAAATTGTTTTTGCATAATTCTCCCGTAGCAGCAAACCTGCTTACTCAGCCCCCATGTTATTCTTATGGATAATAATTAAATGCTGTCTCCCTTAATTATGAACATAAATGAATAAAAACTGGTATACGACTTCACCTAGTTGAGTTATATTGATATTAGCATAAAAACCCATTTTTTATGTTCCTTGTTGCAGCAAACCTGCGTACTCAGCCCCAATGTTATTCTTATGGAGAATAATTAAAATTGTATATATCGCTTATTTGTGAATACATTTTTATGAAACTTGGTAAGTGGCTTTATGTAGTATCAAGACATTTATATCTCCATTGGAAATTCGCTGAGTATGCAGGTTTGCTGCGACGGGGGTATTTATGTTTCACACCCCCATGCCCCAATAATCCCCCAATAACCCACCGGTACCCCCATACCCCCCTCCCCCGAAGCTGCCGTTAATGGAATATAATTAGTTAAATTTATCAAGTACATGGAATATAGTATATATATTATAGTATAATATAGTATATAGCCCAAACTACTAAGTGTTATAGACTGTTGACGTAACAGTACAAACTAACATTACTGACAAGAAAAATATTTAAAGTTAAGATATTAAATGAACCTCTGAGCGAGCGAGGGCTACCCTCCAGAAAAATTATCTGAGAATAAGAAAAGAACCGGAAGCCGACTTCCGGGACAAGGCCAGTGTCGCGAGCTAGTCGTAGTTCCCCAGTCCGCCGCCGCCGGCCGAAATTCTAGGAGCGCCACTGTACAGTCAGAACACACGGCCCCACAACTAAAACGCGCATAGTACCCAATACAGGGGCCGTCCAACAAATGAGCACCAAAAACTTGGACTTAGAAAAATCTCTCAGAAATTGACTAAAAGAACTACGGGGCCGTGTGTAAGGCCCCGTAATTTGTGGCAGCCCCCGAGTACGGCCAAATGCACACACATGGCCTCGCAAATATAAGGGAACATGAACACACACACACACACACACACACACACACACACACACACACACAAGTAGTAATGCCGCGCGCTTTGGCCGTAACATGGGGTCTTATGGAGAATAGAATAACACGGGCTCTTATGGGGGAATAGAATAACATGGACTCTTACGGAGAATAGATTAACATGGGCTCTTATGAGGAATGGAATTAGGGTGTAATTGCCTCCCTCTGTGGCTCTTTTGCTACCCTCTATGGTTGATTATTTATCTTTTGCATCTCTCTATGGTTAATTATCTACAATTTTGGTAATTATTTAACCCACGTGTCCTTCTGTTGTTAATCATCTAGCCTTCTGTGGTAATAATTTGACCCTCGTGTCATTCTGTTGTTAATCATCTAGCCCCCTGTACATCTAACCTCCACATCCCTTACCCCCTTCTGCGTATCTAACTACAACTCCTTTTCTCTTAGCGTACTGTAGCTGGCGGGTGTAACATTTTAAGTAACCTGATTGGCTGGTATGTTGATTCGCGTCCTTCTGTTGTTAATCATCTAGCCTTCAGTGGTAATTATTTCACCCCTGTGTCCTTCTGTTGTTAATCATCTAACCTTCTGTGGTAATTATCTGACCCACGTGTCCTTCTGCTGTTAATCATCTAGCCTTCTGTACATCTAACCACAACATCCTCAACATAGTCTCTGCCAGCAAATTCGTTGTTACCTGTGGGCTCTGTGATTGAAAGAGACGTGGCCCCCACCACAATACCTGCTATCTTGCCGCGCGCTTTCTCTCTCTCTTTGCTCCCTGCTCCCGTTGCGATCGGACGTGTTTCTCCGTTCGTTGCGTTTTGCAAAGATTAAACTTGAGCGTTTGCTTCCCATAGCGGCTTCACTTTTCCTAACCTCACTTTTTCTAACCTCACTTTTAATTTGTTTTATTCTGTGTAACATAACCTCACTTTTATTATAGTAATCTTGCGTGTCGTGTGATTTTAGCGTTATCTGACTTGCTAGTGTACAATAACATCAGTTTCTTGTTTGTTCTGGCTAAAGTAGTGTTGTGTTGACTAACATAACCTCACACCCAGTAACCTCAGTTTCTTGTGTCAAGAGTTGTGTCGTACTTGTATTTGTTGACTGACATAACCTTACATCTGTAACCTTTGAGAGTTACCATAACCTCACCTCCTTGTTCTTTTATACAGTAACTTCACCATTTTTGTTTTACTTGGTAGTGTTGTGTTTGTATGTGTTGACTAACATAACAGTAACCTTTGAGAGTCACAAAAGCCTTATTTTCTTGTAAGAGTAGTTTTGTGTGTTGTATTTAATTGTTTGATTTGGCTAGATTAGTGTTTGTATGTGCTGACTAACATGCCGGTAACAGTAATCCCACTTCCTTGTGTCAAGAGTTGTGTCGTACTTGTATGTGTTGACTGACATAACCTTACATCTGTAACCTTTGAGAGTTACCATAACCTCACCTCCTTGTTCTTTTATACAGTAACTTCACCATTTTTGTTTTACTTGGTAGTGTTGTGTTTGTATGTGTTGACTAACATAACCTCAATCTCAACCATTTTCTTACCATAACCTAATATAACATAACCTCACTTTTAATTTGTATTTTACATAACCTCACATTGTATTATAGTAATCTTGCGTGTCCTGTGATTTTTAGCATTATCTGACTTGCTAAAGTAACCTACTTTTTCTAACCTCGCCCATTACACTCCAACCTTACTGTATTATATTAATTTTACGTGCATGTTGTACTTCATTTTATTTTTGTGTTGTATGCGTGTTTATTGTCTTGGCTAGAGTAATGTTGTGTTTATATTTAATTGTTTGATTTGGTAGTTTACAGTAAAGAAAGTAATATAACCTCACTTCCTCGTGGCTAAAGTAGTGTTGTGTTGACTAACATAACCTCCAGTAACCTGATTTTTGCCCTGGTTCTTTTGTACAGTAAATTCACCTCAACAACCTCACACTCTATTCTTGTTCTTTAATTTAGTTTTGGTTAGAGTAGTGTTTGATACCTTCATTAGAGTTAACTTTCGGTAACCTGTAGTTCTGGTTTGACTTTCGTAGTTTGTGTGTTAGTGTTTTTCTGACATGCGTAGTAATGCAGAGGTACTGTGCTCTTTTGTAGATCCTCTGTACCTGTTATTTTAGAGAACCTGATCGGTGACTTTAAAGTATCAGTTCCAAGTGTTACAGTTACATCATCTATATTGTTCATTTAATATCGATGAAGACTGCCACAAAGTAACAGTTCCAAAAGTAACCGTTCCAATAAAGTAACAGGTCTTACACTACCCATTCCCATTCCCACAGTTTTCAAGGTAACAGTTCCAAAAGTATCAGTTTCATTAGATCAAACAGTGAAAAAGTAACAGGTCCACTCTCTATATATATATCTCTTACAACAAGCTCTAGTTCTTCAGTCTGATTCCAGTCGTGACGCTGATCAGACGTGTTTTGTGCTGCTCTTGCGTAAGTGTTCTCTTGCACAGATTATTATTGATTCTGCGTAATTCAGTTGTATCCGTGTGATTTTGACTCTGTTCGGGGTACTTGCTCTTTTAAGCGTTAGCACAGTTTAGCTTGTGTTCAGTATTTAATTCTCTGTTGAATGATGGACGTTTCTAAAAAGGACCCTCAAAACCCCGTAGATTTAATTAGTAAAGATGAAACCTATGCTAGACACTTTAGGCTTTACGGGACTAACACTGTTTTCAAATTCACTAATCCTCCCAAGGGTATCTCTGAGTTTGATTGGATTCGTAAAGGTTTTAATCAAATTGTAGAGACATCCAAAGCCAACGTTGCACCTACCGACTATCTCGGGTTTAAATTACAGTCTATAAATTTAAAGAGTGCTGAACCGGGCTACATATCTTTGAGACCGGTCTCTGAAGTTAGCGGTGATGTTCTCTGGGATATTTTTGGGGGCATAATTCAAAGTAACTCTGAATCAATTACTAGCAGTGACACGTTTAGAGTTGATGTTACGAGGATTAACGTCCCCGTAGGTAAAGGAAGGGCAAGACCCGACTTTTACAATACCTTTGATGAAGAATCTAAAGCTAGGAAGGGTATTATAGTAATTAATAATAAAGACAATTTATGTTTGGCTAGAGCGTTGGTAGTAGGCAAAGCACTTGCAAAAAATGATCCTCAGTACAAAGCTATTCGCCAGGACATGGGGAAAAGACAAACATTCAGAGCTAATAAACTCATAGCAAAAGCCCGTGTAGAAATGCCGGAGGAGGGTGCAGGAATCCCTGAGCTTGAAAAATTCCAGTCCCATCTTAAAAAATACAAAATCACAGTTTACAACTTTGACAGAAAAGGCCGGGATGTTTACTTTGAGGGAGGTAATGAGAACGCTAAGTTAAAAATTAACCTTCTCTTTCACAACGGTCATTACAATGTAATTAGAAACTTAACTGCCGCATTTGTTTGTAATTTCTTTTGTGAAGCCTGTCATATTCCCTATAGCAACAGACATGAGCATCGATGCTCTAACAGATGCACCTCATGCCATACCATCTCCCCGCCCTGTAAACTAGAACACGGTGGCATCACATGCCGTTTTTGCAACCGTTTCTTCAAAAATGAGCGGTGTTTAGTAGCCCATCAAGGGCAAATTTGTAAAACTGTAAAACTCTGCCGTGACTGTAAGAAAATGATTTATCCAAAAAGACGTAAGACAGCTCATGTATGCGGAGAAGTTTTCTGTAAACCCTGCGAAGCGTTCAAAGACCCGGCACATCAGTGTTTCATGAGAGTAGATAGGAGAACACCGAAAGACCGTGACTTTTTGTTTATTTTCTTTGACTTGGAAACAAGGCAACTCCCTTCTGACCCTGATAAAAAAGTACATCAAGTAAACTTGTGTGTATCACAACAGTACTGCTTTAAATGTATTAATGGGGGTGAGTGTGAAACTTGCTCGGAACGGCAAAGAGTATTTGAAAAAGAACCGGTAAAACACTTCATGGACTATATCATGGGAATTCGAAAAAAATTTAAAGATATCTGTGTAATTGCTCACAACGGGCAGGGTTTTGACTTCCAATTCATACTACAGTATATTATGGAAGAAACTAAATTTACACCAAAAATAACTCCTCGGGGAACTAAAGCTATATTGATTGAAGTAGCCAACGTAAGGTTTGTGGACTCTCTTAGCTATTTCCCCATGGCTCTCGCTGCACTCCCTAAAGATTTTGATCTACCTCCCGAGAAAAAGAAGGGCTACTTTCCCCACCTCTTCAACACCTTGGCGAACCAAAATTATGTAGGCCCTATGCCCGACAAAAAGTATTATTGTCCGGAATCAATGTTTGAGAAACCACACAAAGCCTTTGAAGAATGGTATGACGAACGAGTCGCTGAAGACTACGTGTTTGATTTTAAGAAGGAAATCTTGGAGTACTGTATTTCAGACGTGGAGATTTTAGCTCAGGCATGTATTAAATTTAGAGCCTTACTTCTTCAAGAGTGTAACGCAGATCCTTTTCTCGAGGCTATCACAATCGCCAGTGCATGTAACTTGGCCTTCCGCCGTAACTTCTTAAAAGAAAATACTATTGGACTAATACCAAAATCAGGGTACCGACTTGCAGACAATCAGTCAGCCGTTGCTTTACAATGGTTAACGTGGGAAGAGGAGAAACGTGGAGTAAAGATTCAACATGCGGGTCGGGGCAGAGAAGTTAAAATTAATGGACTAAAAGTTGACGGGTTTGATGGGGAACGAATTTATGAGTTTCACTGGTGTTACTGGCACGGTTGCCCAAAATGTTATCAATACAGCAGAGAAGAACCTCTGCCGGATGATCCCTCAGACAGTTTGCATCTCCGTTACGAGAGAACCAAATCCAAAATGGCAAAATTTAATAGCTATGAAGTTGTAGAGATGTGGGAGTGTGAGTTTAGAGCTTTGAAAAAGGACAAAAAACTAAATCACTTGAACAAACTGTCCATTCTAAACACACTTCCGCTTAATCCTAGGGATTCCTTCTTTGGAGGCAGAACGGGTAATACTAAAACGTATTGTAAATGTGAAGAGGGAGAAACAATCCAATACGTTGATGTCTGTTCCCTTTATCCGTTTGTGAATAAATATTGTAAGTATCCCGTTGGTCATCCTACTGTTTACGTTGGAAATGACTGCCGAGAGAGAGGCCTTGAAGTAGAGGGCTTGTTGAAATGTAAGATTCTACCTCCTTACAACCTGTATCATCCTGTACTCCCCGCTAAAATGAATAATAAATTGATGTTTGTTTTGTGTAGAACTTGCGGTGAGACTTTAAACCAAGGGGAATGTTTTCATGATAGTGAGGAAAGGGCAATGGTAGGAACATGGACTATGGATGAAATTAGAAAAGCTGTAGAAAAAGGCTATGTGATCTTGGACATGTACGAGTTGTGGGAGTATGAAGTCGCCACATACGAGAAAGATGGACTTTTTACAGACTTTATTAATAAATTCTTGAAAGTAAAGCAGGAAGCCTCAGGGTATCCCGCATGGTGTAAAACAGAGGAAGATAAAGACAAGTATGTTTCTGATTTCTTTGAGCGTGAGGGTATTCAAATGGAGAAAGACAAAATTGCTAAAAATGGAGGACTCAGGTCAGTAGCTAAATTAATGTTAAATTCATTCTGGGGCAAGTTTGGTCAACGAGAAAACATGACAAAAACTGAAATCGTGAGGGACTCTAAAGAATTATTCAATTCGTTAACTCAACCAGGAAAGGAAGTAAAGTTTGTTGAAGTAATTAACCAAGAGGTTTTATTAGTTAATTGGCAGAATGTTGATGATGCCGGTGAGGCTCTAAAGACTGTAAATGTTGTTATTGCGGCCTACACCACTGCTCATGCCAGACTTAAACTGTATGAACACTTAGATGCCCTTGGAGGACAGGTCTTGTATTATGACACGGACTCGTGTATTTATTTATACAGGGGAGGTTTGTATAGAGTCCCTACGGGAGATTACCTCGGGGAAATGACAGACGAATTGGCAAGTGAGTACGGGCCCGGCTCTTATATCTTAGAGTTTGTTTCTGGGGGACCAAAGACCTACGCATACCTTGTCTGGTCAACCAAAAAGCAAAAGCTAGAAACTGTATGTAAAATCAAGGGCCTCACCCTCAATATGAAGACTTCCGAAACATTAAATTTCGAACAGTTAAAAAAGATGGTCCTTAGTGAAGCTGCTGAAATACTAGAAATTGAAGAGAGTAGAATCAGGAGAACAAAGAGACGAGAAGTCGTTACAGTAAGTGAAATTAAAAATTTTAAAATTACAGGACCCAAGAGAAAATTTAATGATGATCACGACACCTTGCCTTTCGGCTTTAAAAAACAAAGAGTTGCTTAAAATAGCTGTCACTCACACGGGTACTGAGTGCATATACCTCTAAACATCAGCTCTATTACCTCATTCTGCTCTGAGACGGGGTACTGAACAGACGTGCCTGTGCTGTTACTGTTTGTCTTTCCTTGTAGAATGTCTGTTGAATATATTACACCCGCTATTCAAGCGGTGTTTTTAAAGTTTATATCTAAAAGAAAGTTGAATGAAAATTCTAAATTTCGCATTACATCCTCAGAGTATGAGTTCTTTCTTACTGGGCCAATAGACGTATTAGAATGGCCTTTGATGTTCTCGGAGTACATAGTAGATAAAATAACGGAGAAATCCTCATCAAACACCTACATCGGAGTATTAATAAAGCATGGCGATGTTTCGGGAAATATACCATTCTTTCCTATAGGGAATTTAACACCGTCAGTTTTTGATGATCACTTTGAACAAATATTTTGTAACGTTGAGAAACTATCTGGTGTTTTACGTCTTGAAGTAACACTTGTCTCAATTCCATGTTGCTACCTTCGATAAAGGGAGTACCTTTCCCTACGGAGCAGCGTTACTCTTGTATATACCACTTGTCACTAGTACAGTTACATCATTCTGCTCCAAGTCGTGGTACTGATCAGACGTTCTTTTGCGCTCCTATTGCCTGTACTATTGAGTAAATTGTGACATGGCTGCTAAATTCTATACATTCAATAACAAGCCGGTATTGGTTCTGTTTGATAGTGAAGGAAAGCCATGGTTTAAAGCTAAAGACGTAGCTACTGCTCTAAAGCATGTTAATGGCTGGAGTGCAGTTCGTAAACATGTAGATGACAGTGATAAATTAACTGTTAGTAGTTTTACTGACGCCCAAAAACAGGGCGTTGGACCGATTGAGAAAACAACGGTTTTTATAAACGAAGCCGGATTATGTTCTTTGATGTTAAGATCAAATACTCCTGAAGCAAGACTGTTGGTAAGAAGTCTGTTGCCGGAGAAGTTTTACCTTACTTACACAAATATGAAAGATGAAAGTTCACTTTAAATGTAATTTTTTCTTTAAAATCACAAGTCCCACTGTATGTATGTGTGTGTGTGTGTGTGTGAATGAAGGTCCCTGGCGCGGGTGACGAAAAGCCCCGTAAACCTGTATGAAGGTCACTGGCGTGGGTGACGAAAAGCCCCGTAAACCTGAATGTGATGAAGGGTTTAGTAGATTGAGACGCCTGGCTAACACCCAGGCTACTCCTTCGAACGGTCTATGTATGAATGAGGGGTCTTACAGACCTCGGGTGAATGAAGGACTTTGTAAATTGAGTAGTCTAGACTACTCCTTCGAACGGTCCGTACGGTGGAGACTTGTAAAAAAAAATATAAAAATAAAATTCTCTGTCTATTTTCTAGGCTAAAATGAACGGACATAGTCTTAGTAAAGAGCCTAGAAACTGAGGACACAAAAATATTCATCGGAGGTAGCATTTTGTTATGGAGTGGCTACCACAGTGAGAGGCGATGGTTGGGGCCTCTCACCCCAGAGGTTTAGGGCTCCTGGCGATGCTCTGGGTAACCAAAAAGAACGCGCCGACGCTCCTACGGCCTAGCCTAACGGCTTACCGTGGTGTGGAAACGTGAGCGTTCAAAATTATTTCACCGGGGTTAGAAGTGGTTGGCCGGGAAATTTAAGAAGTTTTGGTCAAGTTAAATATAGTTCCTGACCAAGTACTTTCAGCGGAGGCAAGAGTAAATGACCGAGAAATTTAAAACACTACGGTCAAATTAATTGTAGCCCCCGTTAAAGTAACTTCACCGGACTTGGACATAATTGACCGGGAAACTTAAAAAGACACTACGGTAAAGTTAAATGTAATCAATGGTAAAGTATTTTTTACCGGACTCTAAAGTAAATGGCCGAGGAATTTAAGAAGTTTCGGCCATGTTAAATATAGTTCCCGACCAAGTACGTTCAGCGGACTTGGAAACTTTCGGCCGAGGAATTTAAAACACTACGGTCAAGTTAAATATAACCCCCGTTAAAGTAACTTCACCGGACTTGGACATAATTGACCGAGAAATCACATGGTGAAAGTACCTCACGGACCCCGGCAAACAGTTTAGTGGGCCTGGAATCCTTTGGCCGAGGGATTTAAGAGTTTCAGTCAATTTATGACACTGCCCTCTTAGAACACCTTCAAGCGGAATTTGAAGTATTTGACGGAGAAATTACACCGTAAAATTACAACAGACCCACCATTTTACAAAACTTGGACGCATATGACCAAGGAATTACATCGTCAAAAGTAAATGCTGCCCCGGGTTTCATGGGAATCATAAATTGCCGAGGAGAAAATACCATATAATTTACCATACTAAAGATCGTATTTCACAGTTGGTCGTCTTCTGATATGTACCCATGGTGTATAATTTATGGCCAACCCTCCGATATTGGTGTTGGTTACAATCCTTTTACTAGTAAATTCAGTAAAATGATATATTTCTTTTTTTGTTGGTGTTTCGTAACAGCGTTTTTCAGTAACTGATTTAATAAATACAACTACAGCAAAAAGACAACTCTGTATTTGTTTAACTTTACAAAATACCCTACTGTCACATGTCTTTTTTTACACATTATTTTAAATTCATAAACAGAGGACTTGGCATGTAGCTAGGTCCAACACTTAGAATCATTGTAGGACAGGTCTACCCCACTTCGGGGTAGACCTACTTCCAGTGTAATGTTATGAAAGGGAGGCGTCTCGCCTCTCTTGGGTGTCGGTATAGCTTTTCTTGTCTGCTAGTTTTTACAAGCCTCTTCTCTCCTTTTAGTTAATATAACCTTGAGATTTCTAAACAGTTCAATACATGTAAAGTTGCCCAAAGTAATCCTGCTATCATAAGTATAAATTTCTAAATATTCCTTTAGTTTACATACACTACCCCATGCACAACAACTAAAGCCCAGCTATTGGTCTATTTATCTAATAAACAAGGCAGATACATACCCCACTAGAACAGCTAAAAATTCAACATATTTTAACAATAATTACCTTAATTGTAATAGCTAAAACTCTGTAAATATACTCTCTGAAGGGGGGTCAGTCGACTGACCCCCCTTGATCTTCAGTACTTTCAACACCTTCACTGGTTTATATTCTTGTTAAACAGTCAGTCAAAGTATAATTTATTTTGTGTTGGTTTGTAACCAGTTTTCTTGTATGTTTAATATTTTTCAATCACAAGTATTTGACAGCAGTGATAATCCTTGGTTTAAAGCCAGGGAGATTGCTCAAATCCTGGGCTACTCTAACCGACGAAAAGCAATCCGTACCCATGTAAGAGAAAAACACCGCAAAATTTTACCGGAAGTGCAAGGGGGGCGAAACGCCCCCCTTGCACTTTCATTCCCAAACAATCTTTCTTAACCAGCCCGGTCTTTATTCGCTAATTTTAACACAGAGCTAGATTTCTTGTATGTGAGTGTTTGTATAAACTGCTCAACCATGCCAGTGGCATGATTAGCTGAGGTATTGGATGATGTAGAGAAAACAATACCGGAAGTACGGGGGAGTGAAACTCTCCCCCTAACCCATATTGAATAAACCAAGCCTTTACTCACTTAATTTTACACAACAAATAGAAGCAAACACCCTGGAGACTATCAAATTAACTCAGAATTTAAAACTTTCAAATACCCTAAAAATCTAGTACAACAGAGCTTGAGATATGGTCCTGTCCAGTTTTGTGATGTTTCTTCTTTACAGAGTTTAAATTGTAGCGTGGGTTAATAAGTAGAAAATTGCATTTCAATTACCCCAAAAACTCTCAAGATATTTAATTTTAAAGTAAGCTATACTGTTTTTTGATACTTATCCACAGTACAGAGTTTAGATTTTGGTAAGATGTAGAGGAGGAGGAGATGTACATACATTCTAAGTTTCATGTAAGTCGGTCCTGCCGTTCTAAATAAATTACATTTCAAAGTAGAGCTCCTGCAATTGTTTCATGCTTACCTGCAGTAGAGGGTTTAGGTTTTTAATGTAGAGGAGTTTAACAGGTACCTAGATAACGAGTTTCGTAAAAATCTGCTTAGCCGTTCTTAAGATATTCAATTGTAAATTACTGCCCCTTCATTTATTTTGATACTTGCCCGCAGTACAGAGTTTAAGTTTTTGTAAATCGTAGTGGAGGTTAAAAAGTACATACATACCAAGTTTCATTGAAATCGGCTTAGCCGTTCTTCAGATATTGATTTTTAAAGTATAGCTCCTTCAATTTTTGGATACTTTCCCGCAGTACAGAGTTTAAGTTTTTAAATCGTAGCGGAGGTTAACCGAGACATACATACCAAATTTCATTAAAATCGGCCAAGCCGTTCTTAAGATATTAATTTTTAAAGTTTTCACCCTCCATCATCCCCTAAACAGCCCCTTTTCCACCCTCCAACAAAATTAAAAGTTAGAGGATGTTAACAAGTACCTACATACCAAGTTTCGTAAAAATCGGCTCAGCCGTTCTCGAGATATTAAAGTTTCTAGTTTTGGCGGCCATCTTGGATCCGCCATTTTGGTTAATATTTTAGTCATGTGGGCAGATGTCCCTCGCGCGCGCCTACACTACGTAGTAGGCGGATTCTGTTATCAGAATTGCTCTAGGACTTACCGTTTTCGAGATATTAGCGATTTTAGGAATATTTTTACTAACAAGAGAAGAATAAGAAGAAAATTCGGAGATGGAAGGGTAAGGCGGAGGAAGGAAGGTGAGAGGAGTCAACATAACATAAGAAGAAGAAACCCAGAACACATAACAGTCAGAAGGAGGAGTGAGGGAGAGGAAGGAAGGTGAGAACAACAGAGATCACAAGTGATAACAAGCGGAGTAGGATGTCCCACGATATAGCAAGCCAATCAGAAGCCAGCATTTTGGTCACGTGACTCGTGACGTCATACCAAGATGGCGGCGCCCATGTTTCCCGCCAAATTCCCTAACCTAACTTTTTTCCCGCCAAATTCCCTAACCTCACTTTTCTCCCTCCAGATTCTCGTAACGTCATGGACGATTAAACTTGAAAACCAAAGAGCGTGACCAAATAAAGTCATTGATTTATGAATAATGGAGCCTTTACGTCACGCTCATGGACAGTTAATGAAGAAAGTCATGGACATTCAAAAAGTCACAGACATTTAAAATACAAAGGACTGCAAAAAAATATTGGCCAGCTATATCACTGTCACCCCTACTCCGCTTGTTATCACTTGTGATCTCTGTTGTTCTCACCTTCCTTCCTCTCCCTCACTCCTCCTTCTGACTGTTATGTGTTCTGGGTTTCTTCTTCTTATGTTATGTTGACTCCTCTCACCTTCCTTCCTCCGCCTTACCCTTCCATCTCCGAATTTTCTTCTTATTCTTCTCTTGTTAGTAAAAATATTCCTAAAATCGCTAATATCTCGAAAACGGTAAGTCCTAGAGCAATTCTGATAACAGAATCCGCCTACTACGTAGTGTAGGCGCGCGCGAGGGACATCTGCCCACATGACTAAAATATTAACCAAAATGGCGGATCCAAGATGGCCGCCAAAACTAGAAACTTTAATATCTCGAGAACGGCTGAGCCGATTTTTACGAAACTTGGTATGTAGGTACTTGTTAACATCCTCTAACTTTTAATTTTGTTGGAGGGTGGAAAAGGGGCTGTTTAGGGGATGATGGAGGGTGAAAACTTTAAAAATTAATATCTTAAGAACGGCTTGGCCGATTTTAATGAAATTTGGTATGTATGTCTCGGTTAACCTCCGCTACGATTTAAAAACTTAAACTCTGTACTGCGGGAAAGTATCCAAAAATTGAAGGAGCTATACTTTAAAAATCAATATCTGAAGAACGGCTAAGCCGATTTCAATGAAACTTGGTATGTATGTACTTTTTAACCTCCACTACGATTTACAAAAACTTAAACTCTGTACTGCGGGCAAGTATCAAAATAAATGAAGGGGCAGTAATTTACAATTGAATATCTTAAGAACGGCTAAGCAGATTTTTACGAAACTCGTTATCTAGGTACCTGTTAAACTCCTCTACATTAAAAACCTAAACCCTCTACTGCAGGTAAGCATGAAACAATTGCAGGAGCTCTACTTTGAAATGTAATTTATTTAGAACGGCAGGACCGACTTACATGAAACTTAGAATGTATGTACATCTCCTCCTCCCCTACATCTTACCAAAATCTAAACTCTGTACTGTGGATAAGTATCAAAAAACTGAAGGAGCTATACTTTAAAATTAAATATCTTGAGAGTTTTTGGGGTAATTGAAATGCAATTTTCTACCTATTAACCCACGCTACAATTTAAACTCTGTAAAGAAGAAACATCACAAAACTGGACAGGACCATATCTCAAGCTCTGTTGTACTAGATTTTTAGGGTATTTGAAAGTTTTAAATTCTGAGTTAATTTGATAGTCTCCAGGGTGTTTGCTTCTATTTGTTGTGTAAAATTAAGTGAGTAAAGGCTTGGTTTATTCAATATGGGTTAGGGGGAGAGTTTCACTCCCCCGTACTTCCGGTATTGTTTTCTCTACATCATCCAATACCTCAGCTAATCATGCCACTGGCATGGTTGAGCAGTTTATACAAACACTCACATACAAGAAATCTAGCTCTGTGTTAAAATTAGCGAATAAAGACCGGGCTGGTTAAGAAAGATTGTTTGGGAATGAAAGTGCAAGGGGGGCGTTTCGCCCCCCTTGCACTTCCGGTAAAATTTTGCGGTGTTTTTCTCTTACATGGGTACGGATTGCTTTTCGTCGGTTAGAGTAGCCCAGGATTTGAGCAATCTCCCTGGCTTTAAACCAAGGATTATCACTGCTGTCAAATACTTGTGATTGAAAAATATTAAACATACAAGAAAACTGGTTACAAACCAACACAAAATAAATTATACTTTGACTGACTGTTTAACAAGAATATAAACCAGTGAAGGTGTTGAAAGTACTGAAGATCAAGGGGGGTCAGTCGACTGACCCCCCTTCAGAGAGTATATTTACAGAGTTTTAGCTATTACAATTAAGGTAATTATTGTTAAAATATGTTGAATTTTTAGCTGTTCTAGTGGGGTATGTATCTGCCTTGTTTATTAGATAAATAGACCAATAGCTGGGCTTTAGTTGTTGTGCATGGGGTAGTGTATGTAAACTAAAGGAATATTTAGAAATTTATACTTATGATAGCAGGATTACTTTGGGCAACTTTACATGTATTGAACTGTTTAGAAATCTCAAGGTTATATTAACTAAAAGGAGAGAAGAGGCTTGTAAAAACTAGCAGACAAGAAAAGCTATACCGACACCCAAGAGAGGCGAGACGCCTCCCTTTCATAACATTACACTGGAAGTAGGTCTACCCCGAAGTGGGGTAGACCTGTCCTACAATGATTCTAAGTGTTGGACCTAGCTACATGCCAAGTCCTCTGTTTATGAATTTAAAATAATGTGTAAAAAAAGACATGTGACAGTAGGGTATTTTGTAAAGTTAAACAAATACAGAGTTGTCTTTTTGCTGTAGTTGTATTTATTAAATCAGTTACTGAAAAACGCTGTTACGAAACACCAACAAAAAAAGAAATATATCATTTTACTGAATTTACTAGTAAAAGGATTGTAACCAACACCAATATCGGAGGGTTGGCCATAAATTATACACCATGGGTACATATCAGAAGACGACCAACTGTGAAATACGATCTTTAGTATGGTAAATTATATGGTATTTTCTCCTCGGCAATTTATGATTCCCATGAAACCCGGGGCAGCATTTACTTTTGACGATGTAATTCCTTGGTCATATGCGTCCAAGTTTTGTAAAATGGTGGGTCTGTTGTAATTTTACGGTGTAATTTCTCCGTCAAATACTTCAAATTCCGCTTGAAGGTGTTCTAAGAGGGCAGTGTCATAAATTGACTGAAACTCTTAAATCCCTCGGCCAAAGGATTCCAGGCCCACTAAACTGTTTGCCGGGGTCCGTGAGGTACTTTCACCATGTGATTTCTCGGTCAATTATGTCCAAGTCCGGTGAAGTTACTTTAACGGGGGTTATATTTAACTTGACCGTAGTGTTTTAAATTCCTCGGCCGAAAGTTTCCAAGTCCGCTGAACGTACTTGGTCGGGAACTATATTTAACATGGCCGAAACTTCTTAAATTCCTCGGCCATTTACTTTAGAGTCCGGTAAAAAATACTTTACCATTGATTACATTTAACTTTACCGTAGTGTCTTTTTAAGTTTCCCGGTCAATTATGTCCAAGTCCGGTGAAGTTACTTTAACGGGGGCTACAATTAATTTGACCGTAGTGTTTTAAATTTCTCGGTCATTTACTCTTGCCTCCGCTGAAAGTACTTGGTCAGGAACTATATTTAACTTGACCAAAACTTCTTAAATTTCCCGGCCAACCACTTCTAACCCCGGTGAAATAATTTTGAACGCTCACGTTTCCACACCACGGTAAGCCGTTAGGCTAGGCCGTAGGAGCGTCGGCGCGTTCTTTTTGGTTACCCAGAGCATCGCCAGGAGCCCTAAACCTCTGGGGTGAGAGGCCCCAACCATCGCCTCTCACTGTGGTAGCCACTCCATAACAAAATGCTACCTCCGATGAATATTTTTGTGTCCTCAGTTTCTAGGCTCTTTACTAAGACTATGTCCGTTCATTTTAGCCTAGAAAATAGACAGAGAATTTTATTTTTATATTTTTTTTTACAAGTCTCCACCGTACGGACCGTTCGAAGGAGTAGTCTAGACTACTCAATTTACAAAGTCCTTCATTCACCCGAGGTCTGTAAGACCCCTCATTCATACATAGACCGTTCGAAGGAGTAGCCTGGGTGTTAGCCAGGCGTCTCAATCTACTAAACCCTTCATCACATTCAGGTTTACGGGGCTTTTCGTCACCCACGCCAGTGACCTTCATACAGGTTTACGGGGCTTTTCGTCACCCGCGCCAGGGACCTTCATTCACACACACACACACACACATACATACAGTGGGACTTGTGATTTTAAAGAAAAAATTACATTTAAAGTGAACTTTCATCTTTCATATTTGTGTAAGTAAGGTAAAACTTCTCCGGCAACAGACTTCTTACCAACAGTCTTGCTTCAGGAGTATTTGATCTTAACATCAAAGAACATAATCCGGCTTCGTTTATAAAAACCGTTGTTTTCTCAATCGGTCCAACGCCCTGTTTTTGGGCGTCAGTAAAACTACTAACAGTTAATTTATCACTGTCATCTACATGTTTACGAACTGCACTTCAGCCATTAACATGCTTTAGAGCAGTAGCTACGTCTTTAGCTTTAAACCATGGCTTTCCTTCACTATCAAACAGAACCAATACCGGCTTGTTATTGAATGTATAGAATTTAGCAGCCATGTCACAATTTACTCAATAGTACAGGCAATAGGAGCGCAAAAGAACGTCTGATCAGTACCACGACTTGGAGCAGAATGATGTAACTGTACTAGTGACAAGTGGTATATACAAGAGTAACGCTGCTCCGTAGGGAAAGGTACTCCCTTTATCGAAGGTAGCAACATGGAATTGAGACAAGTGTTACTTCAAGACGTAAAACACCAGATAGTTTCTCAACGTTACAAAATATTTGTTCAAAGTGATCATCAAAAACTGACGGTGTTAAATTCCCTATAGGAAAGAATGGTATATTTCCCGAAACATCGCCATGCTTTATTAATACTCCGATGTAGGTGTTTGATGAGGATTTCTCCGTTATTTTATCTACTATGTACTCCGAGAACATCAAAGGCCATTCTAATACGTCTATTGGCCCAGTAAGAAAGAACTCATACTCTGAGGATGTAATGCGAAATTTAGAATTTTCATTCAACTTTCTTTTAGATATAAACTTTAAAAACACCGCTTGAATAGCGGGTGTAATATATTCAACAGACATTCTACAAGGAAAGACAAACAGTAACAGCACAGGCACGTCTGTTCAGTACCCCGTCTCAGAGCAGAATGAGGTAATAGAGCTGATGTTTAGAGGTATATGCACTCAGTACCCGTGTGAGTGACAGCTATTTTAAGCAACTCTTTGTTTTTTAAAGCCGAAAGGCAAGGTGTCGTGATCATCATTAAATTTTCTCTTGGGTCCTGTAATTTTAAAATTTTTAATTTCACTTACTGTAACGACTTCTCGTCTCTTTGTTCTCCTGATTCTACTCTCTTCAATTTCTAGTATTTCAGCAGCTTCACTAAGGACCATCTTTTTTAACTGTTCGAAATTTAATGTTTCGGAAGTCTTCATATTGAGGGTGAGGCCCTTGATTTTACATACAGTTTCTAGCTTTTGCTTTTTGGTTGACCAGACAAGGTATGCGTAGGTCTTTGGTCCCCCAGAAACAAACTCTAAGATATAAGAGCCGGGCCCGTACTCACTTGCCAATTCGTCTGTCATTTCCCCGAGGTAATCTCCCGTAGGGACTCTATACAAACCTCCCCTGTATAAATAAATACACGAGTCCGTGTCATAATACAAGACCTGTCCTCCAAGGGCATCTAAGTGTTCATACAGTTTAAGTCTGGCATGAGCAGTGGTGTAGGCCGCAATAACAACATTTACAGTCTTTAGAGCCTCACCGGCATCATCAACATTCTGCCAATTAACTAATAAAACCTCTTGGTTAATTACTTCAACAAACTTTACTTCCTTTCCTGGTTGAGTTAACGAATTGAATAATTCTTTAGAGTCCCTCACGATTTCAGTTTTTGTCATGTTTTCTCGTTGACCAAACTTGCCCCAGAATGAATTTAACATTAATTTAGCTACTGACCTGAGTCCTCCATTTTTAGCAATTTTGTCTTTCTCCATTTGAATACCCTCACGCTCAAAGAAATCAGAAACATACTTGTCTTTATCTTCCTCTGTTTTACACCATGCGGGATACCCTGAGGCTTCCTGCTTTACTTTCAAGAATTTATTAATAAAGTCTGTAAAAAGTCCATCTTTCTCGTATGTGGCGACTTCATACTCCCACAACTCGTACATGTCCAAGATCACATAGCCTTTTTCTACAGCTTTTCTAATTTCATCCATATTCCATGTTCCTACCATTGCCCTTTCCTCACTATCATGAAAACATTCCCCTTGGTTTAAAGTCTCACCGCAAGTTCTACACAAAACAAACATCAATTTATTATTCATTTTAGCGGGGAGTACAGGATGATACAGGTTGTAAGGAGGTCGAATCTTACATTTCAACAAGCCCTCTACTTCAAGGCCTCTCTCTCGGCAGTCATTTCCAACGTAAACAGTAGGATGACCAACGGGATACTTACAATATTTATTCACAAACGGATAAAGGGAACAGACATCAACGTATTGGATTGTTTCTCCCTCTTCACATTTACAATACGTTTTAGTATTACCCGTTCTGCCTCCAAAGAAGGAATCCCTAGGATTAAGCGGAAGTGTGTTTAGAATGGACAGTTTGTTCAAGTGATTTAGTTTTTTGTCCTTTTTCAAAGCTCTAAACTCACACTCCCACATCTCTACAACTTCATAGCTATTAAATTTTGCCATTTTGGATTTGGTTCTCTCGTAACGGAGATGCAAACTGTCTGAGGGATCATCCGGCAGAGGCTCTTCTCTGCTGTATTGATAACATTTTGGGCAACCGTGCCAGTAACACCCGTGAAACTCATAAATTCGTTCCCCATCAAACCCGTCAACTTTTAGTCCATTAATTTTAACTTCTCTGCCCCGACCCGCATGTTGAATCTTTACTCCACGTTTCTCCTCTTCCCACGTTAACCATTGTAAAGCAACGGCTGACTGATTGTCTGCAAGTCGGTACCCTGATTTTGGTATTAGTCCAATAGTATTTTCTTTTAAGAAGTTACGGCGGAAGGCCAAGTTACATGCACTGGCGATTGTGATAGCCTCGAGAAAAGGATCTGCGTTACACTCTTGAAGAAGTAAGGCTCTAAATTTAATACATGCCTGAGCTAAAATCTCCACGTCTGAAATACAGTACTCCAAGATTTCCTTCTTAAAATCAAACACGTAGTCTTCAGCGACTCGTTCGTCATACCATTCTTCAAAGGCTTTGTGTGGTTTCTCAAACATTGATTCCGGACAATAATACTTTTTGTCGGGCATAGGGCCTACATAATTTTGGTTCGCCAAGGTGTTGAAGAGGTGGGGAAAGTAGCCCTTCTTTTTCTCGGGAGGTAGATCAAAAGCTTTAGGGAGTGCAGCGAGAGCCATGGGGAAATAGCTAAGAGAGTCCACAAACCTTACGTTGGCTACTTCAATCAATATAGCTTTAGTTCCCCGAGGAGTTATTTTTGGTGTAAATTTAGTTTCTTCCATAATATACTGTAGTATGAATTGGAAGTCAAAACCCTGCCCGTTGTGAGCAATTACACAGATATCTTTAAATTTTTTTCGAATTCCCATGATATAGTCCATGAAGTGTTTTACCGGTTCTTTTTCAAATACTCTTTGCCGTTCCGAGCAAGTTTCACACTCACCCCCATTAATACATTTAAAGCAGTACTGTTGTGATACACACAAGTTTACTTGATGTACTTTTTTATCAGGGTCAGAAGGGAGAGACTCGTCTTGCCTTGTTTCCAAGTCAAAGAAAATAAACAAAAAGTCACGGTCTTTCGGTGTTCTCCTATCTACTCTCATGAAACACTGATGTGCCGGGTCTTTGAACGCTTCGCAGGGTTTACAGAAAACTTCTCCGCATACATGAGCTGTCTTACGTCTTTTTGGATAAATCATTTTCTTACAGTCACGGCAGAGTTTTACAGTTTTACAAATTTGCCCTTGATGGGCTACTAAACACCGCTCATTTTTGAAGAAACGGTTGCAAAAACGGCATGTGATGCCACCGTGTTCTAGTTTACAGGGCGGGGAGATGGTATGGCATGAGGTGCATCTGTTAGAGCATCGATGCTCATGTCTGTTGCTATAGGGAATATGACAGGCTTCACAAAAGAAATTACAAACAAATGCGGCAGTTAAGTTTCTAATTACATTGTAATGACCGTTGTGAAAGAGAAGGTTAATTTTTAACTTAGCGTTCTCATTACCTCCCTCAAAGTAAACATCCCGGCCTTTTCTGTCAAAGTTGTAAACTGTGATTTTGTATTTTTTAAGATGGGACTGGAATTTTTCAAGCTCAGGGATTCCTGCACCCTCCTCCGGCATTTCTACACGGGCTTTTGCTATGAGTTTATTAGCTCTGAATGTTTGTCTTTTCCCCATGTCCTGGCGAATAGCTTTGTACTGAGGATCATTTTTTGCAAGTGCTTTGCCTACTACCAACGCTCTAGCCAAACATAAATTGTCTTTATTATTAATTACTATAATACCCTTCCTAGCTTTAGATTCTTCATCAAAGGTATTGTAAAAGTCGGGTCTTGCCCTTCCTTTACCTACGGGGACGTTAATCCTCGTAACATCAACTCTAAACGTGTCACTGCTAGTAATTGATTCAGAGTTACTTTGAATTATGCCCCCAAAAATATCCCAGAGAACATCACCGCTAACTTCAGAGACCGGTCTCAAAGATATGTAGCCCGGTTCAGCACTCTTTAAATTTATAGACTGTAATTTAAACCCGAGATAGTCGGTAGGTGCAACGTTGGCTTTGGATGTCTCTACAATTTGATTAAAACCTTTACGAATCCAATCAAACTCAGAGATACCCTTGGGAGGATTAGTGAATTTGAAAACAGTGTTAGTCCCGTAAAGCCTAAAGTGTCTAGCATAGGTTTCATCTTTACTAATTAAATCTACGGGGTTTTGAGGGTCCTTTTTAGAAACGTCCATCATTCAACAGAGAATTAAATACTGAACACAAGCTAAACTGTGCTAACGCTTAAAAGAGCAAGTACCCCGAACAGAGTCAAACTCACACGGATACAACTGAATTACGCAGAATCAATAATAATCTGTGCAAGAGAACACTTACGCAAGAGCAGCACAAAACACGTCTGATCAGCGTCACGACTGGAATCAGACTGAAGAACTAGAGCTTGTTGTAAGAGATATATATATAGAGAGTGGACCTGTTACTTTTTCACTGTTTGATCTAATGAAACTGATACTTTTGGAACTGTTACCTTGAAAACTGTGGGAATGGGAATGGGTAGTGTAAGACCTGTTACTTTATTGGAACGGTTACTTTTGGAACTGTTACTTTGTGGCAGTCTTCATCGATATTAAATGAACAATATAGATGATGTAACTGTAACACTTGGAACTGATACTTTAAAGTCACCGATCAGGTTCTCTAAAATAACAGGTACAGAGGATCTACAAAAGAGCACAGTACCTCTGCATTACTACGCATGTCAGAAAAACACTAACACACAAACTACGAAAGTCAAACCAGAACTACAGGTTACCGAAAGTTAACTCTAATGAAGGTATCAAACACTACTCTAACCAAAACTAAATTAAAGAACAAGAATAGAGTGTGAGGTTGTTGAGGTGAATTTACTGTACAAAAGAACCAGGGCAAAAATCAGGTTACTGGAGGTTATGTTAGTCAACACAACACTACTTTAGCCACGAGGAAGTGAGGTTATGTTACTTTCTTTACTGTAAACTACCAAATCAAACAATTAAATATAAACACAACATTACTCTAGCCAAGACAATAAACACGCATACAACACAAAAATAAAATGAAGTACAACATGCACGTAAAATTAATATAATACAGTAAGGTTGGAGTGTAATGGGCGAGGTTAGAAAAAGTAGGTTACTTTAGCAAGTCAGATAATGCTAAAAATCACAGGACACGCAAGATTACTATAATACAATGTGAGGTTATGTAAAATACAAATTAAAAGTGAGGTTATGTTATATTAGGTTATGGTAAGAAAATGGTTGAGATTGAGGTTATGTTAGTCAACACATACAAACACAACACTACCAAGTAAAACAAAAATGGTGAAGTTACTGTATAAAAGAACAAGGAGGTGAGGTTATGGTAACTCTCAAAGGTTACAGATGTAAGGTTATGTCAGTCAACACATACAAGTACGACACAACTCTTGACACAAGGAAGTGGGATTACTGTTACCGGCATGTTAGTCAGCACATACAAACACTAATCTAGCCAAATCAAACAATTAAATACAACACACAAAACTACTCTTACAAGAAAATAAGGCTTTTGTGACTCTCAAAGGTTACTGTTATGTTAGTCAACACATACAAACACAACACTACCAAGTAAAACAAAAATGGTGAAGTTACTGTATAAAAGAACAAGGAGGTGAGGTTATGGTAACTCTCAAAGGTTACAGATGTAAGGTTATGTCAGTCAACAAATACAAGTACGACACAACTCTTGACACAAGAAACTGAGGTTACTGGGTGTGAGGTTATGTTAGTCAACACAACACTACTTTAGCCAGAACAAACAAGAAACTGATGTTATTGTACACTAGCAAGTCAGATAACGCTAAAATCACACGACACGCAAGATTACTATAATAAAAGTGAGGTTATGTTACACAGAATAAAACAAATTAAAAGTGAGGTTAGAAAAAGTGAGGTTAGGAAAAGTGAAGCCGCTATGGGAAGCAAACGCTCAAGTTTAATCTTTGCAAAACGCAACGAACGGAGAAACACGTCCGATCGCAACGGGAGCAGGGAGCAAAGAGAGAGAGAAAGCGCGCGGCAAGATAGCAGGTATTGTGGTGGGGGCCACGTCTCTTTCAATCACAGAGCCCACAGGTAACAACGAATTTGCTGGCAGAGACTATGTTGAGGATGTTGTGGTTAGATGTACAGAAGGCTAGATGATTAACAGCAGAAGGACACGTGGGTCAGATAATTACCACAGAAGGTTAGATGATTAACAACAGAAGGACACAGGGGTGAAATAATTACCACTGAAGGCTAGATGATTAACAACAGAAGGACGCGAATCAACATACCAGCCAATCAGGTTACTTAAAATGTTACACCCGCCAGCTACAGTACGCTAAGAGAACAGGAGTTGTAGTTAGATACGCAGAAGGGGGTAAGGGATGTGGAGGTTAGATGTACAGGGGGCTAGATGATTAACAACAGAATGACACGAGGGTCAAATTATTACCACAGAAGGCTAGATGATTAACAACAGAAGGACACGTGGGTTAAATAATTACCAAAATTGTAGATAATTAACCATAGAGAGATGCAAAAGATAAATAATCAACCATAGAGGGTAGCAAAAGAGCCACAGAGGGAGGCAATTACACCCTAATTCCATTCCTCATAAGAGCCCATGTTAATCTATTCTCCGTAAGAGTCCATGTTATTCTATTCCCCCATAAGAGCCCGTGTTATTCTATTCTCCATAAGACCCCATGTTACGGCCAAAGCGCGCGGCATTACTAGTTACACACACACACACACACACACACACACACACACACACACACACACACACACACTCACACGCGCACACACGCGCACGCACGCGCGCACACACGCACACGCACACGCACACGCACACGCACACGCACACACACACGCGCGCACACACACACACACACACACACACACACACACACACACACACACACACACACCCCAGCACACACACTGACGGACAACGAATCATTGCCTCTGCTAATACATAGATTCCTCCACTTCGTTCCCTCATCAATAAGCGAGATTTAAAATTGTTCTTATTATCCGTGTAGAATAACATTGGACAACGTACTGTGTTTAGAACTTTCAATAACTCTGAATCCAATTTGAAGTAGAGCAACACCAATAGTCAACTAACCAAATTGTATGTTATTTTTTAGTTTAATCCAATGGTGAAAACTAAAAGTGGCTAATATATATATATATATATATATATATATATATATATATATATATATATATATACATATACACACACACTTTTGAACGAATTGTGTTTTTGGTATCTGGGGGCCTCAAAACGAAAAGTTATCATGGTCTCGAGCCTTCCATGCCGACTATGGTAATAGCGTTTTCCCCATGGGGAAAATTGCTAAAAAATACCCCTCTAAATGGGTTGATCTTTTAGGTTTTAGAATTCATAATGCTTGCTTTACTCGTGTGTATAAAATGTCATTCAAATTGTACCACTTTTACGAAAGTTAACGCACACACAGAAATATACGAGTACATATATAAACATTTTTGAACGAAATGAGTTTTTGGCATCTGTGACCTCAAAAGCGCTCATGATCCCGGCTGTGACGTTTTCATGATCCCGGGCCTAGGTATTACCATGCCGACTACGTTATAGCTTCTTAAGTAGGCCTAAGGGAAAATGAGCTAAAAACATAACATATTGCTAAGACATATAGTTTTCTGTTCTTGTAGTCGTATCTAGCACAATATTTTGTTTAATACATCATGTAAATAAATATATAACACGTCATGGAACCTTTTGAAAATTCTAAAATTTAACATTTACACTGGAATTCCATGTTAAAGCTATTTATTGTATTGATGAAATAGCAACAAATAAAAAACTACAATTGTTTAAAAACAAATTAGGAAGGCAGCTTTAAAAGTTATAAGAGCCACTGAAACATGTGCTGAATAAATACGCGACCCTTCAATAGTTGAAGTTTTACAACCGTTTACTCACTGTGCCTTTGTCGGTGAAATCAGGGCAGACGACGACACTCGCCGGGTGAAATCCCATTGCCATAGCGGCCACCAAAGTTGAAGAATGCTACATTTTTCACTTCTTTATATAGCTTATTTCTTAACATTTTTAAGGCTCTCAAACATTATTTGGTTTTACCACCTGGTATAGCTAACCGACTTAAAAAATGAGGTAATAGATTCAACCCGTCAGTATGTTTTTCGTACATGTTCGCGCAAAATTCTGTAGTTTGTTAACGCATTTTGATGATTTTTGTCTAGTTTGAGCCGTGACAACTTTCCACCGACGAATGTCACGCCTCATTTAGTGTTTATATAGTACTAATTCTAGTGTCTGTGGTCTGACGCCCCCATTTGCACGGCCGTGAACCTCGTGTGCAGAGTCCTTGGGCGTGGACTTGTGACCCCCGAGGATTATTTCCGTTGCACAATGTGCAATTTGCTCATAGATCGAGTGGCTGTCAAACGACGAGCATCTGTTGTGTTTTCTGTATTAAAGTTTTGTGATAAGTAAAGTTGTATGTTATGTTTTCGTTGAATGTTGTCATCGTAATGTTCGTCTAAACGAGCCGTCATCGTCTGATGGGTACGTAATATTTTGATTTCTGTAATTTTAGGTTAAAACTTTGGATTTTTCCACGCGGCCTTAGGCCAGTCACTGTAGGATTTATGGGAGCCCCTTGGGTTCTGTTAAAGGTTTAACATCATTCTGTGCCTCAGATTATAGCTCTGAACAGTATTTAAATGTGTTTTTCCATGTTTCTGGCCTAGTTGAACTTGAGCATTTTCTCACTTTTCATTGGCCTTAGGCCAAGGCCCGGAGGGCGTCAGACCAAATATTATGTCATTGTTTTGTAGTCTGCATTGCTGTGTTTAGTTTAAGACCTTTCCCGAGGTCCTAGAGCAAATATAACCCGAGATATAAGACTTTGAAATACACTACTTGGGAGGCCCAACTCAGTTTGCTTTTTGTCTATTGTTTGTGTAATTTTAGGCCTAAGGCCTCCAAATAGCTTTAGTTTGTATTCTTGTGTTGGCCTACACCTTGGCGAGGTCAATCATTCATTTTGGATTAGGGTAAATGTGTTTTTGTAACTGACAAAGCTAGGCCATTGTGGCATTTCTGATTTTGTGGTATAAGTTGGCCTTAGGCTTTTCCCAAGGGCCAGTTTGGTTATAATTAGTTGTATTTCATGCTCATGAATGTTCCCTGTAAGTTTTAGCCAATTCTGTTCATAAATAATTAAGTTATGAGTTTTTTCAATTTTGACTTTTCTGGTACTGAGGTACCCTTGGGTATTCTTTAGGCCAACTGGCCTGAGGCCTGTTTTTATGACTCGGTTTAGGCTTGGAAAGCTGGGGGCGTATTCCCCCCAACTTTTAAGACTATTCCGAGCAAATTCTGTTGGTAATTTTTTAAGTTATTACACAAAATACATGTGAATGTTCCTCTAGGCCAAAATTTTCTTTTTTCTTTAAAACTGCTTATTTCATGTGTTTGTCTATGTTTATTTGTTAATGTTTTATTGTTTTATTCTATATTTTGCCACTCTGCACCAGATAGTTTTGGGTTTGTTCCTAATTTTTGAATTTTAAATGGATTTCATCTCTCACCTGACCTGACAGTGAATTTATTAAAAATATTAACTTGTTTATTCTTGTACTGTACCTTGTTTCATTTTAAAATACCAGTGTTTAGTTTACTTAACTTGTTTTCACCATTGTAAACTAGTAAAATCAACCTTTTGAAATTTTAATCTTTTTTAAATTATTTTTGTGAACAGTAGTAGGGGAGTTTGGGGACTTCTGTCCCAAAATTTTGTACTTGTTTTTTTTATGTGGTAATTTATTTGATTTTCCAAAATTTGACATTTTAGTTAGGGTAAAACGTTCTTTTTATGTGATTAGCAATTGTGGTTGGAAAATTTGTGACAAAAAAAAAAAAACTTTGAAAGTGGCAGAACCGTTTTGATTTTGAACTGTTACTATTGGGGTTTCTGGGTTTGTGTTTCCCAGGGTCCCGGAGGAGCGCGACCACGTCAACACCATGAGCGTCGGCGGAGAGGGATTTTCCACCTTGGCTGCCGTCATCGGATCCTGGCCCCCCTCTCCGCCCAGCTTCGTCGCCCCTCCGGTGGGCCGCTTCGACCCGCCCAGTAAACCGCCGCCTGCCGCAAGTTACCATAAGAATTTTGTTGTTATTGTTTATATATTTATTTATTTATTGATTGTTGTTTTTTGAACACTATTGCCACCATGGACTCTTAATGTTTATTATTGTTATCTAGTTTTAGGCACATTTTCTTGGTAAATTATTTATGCAACGTTATTTATTTAAGGGGGCCCCTACCAAACCATTTCTTGATCTATAAAAATTAATTTAAATTTGTAATGGTAATATCTGTTGTGCTAATTGTGTCTTTGTTATTTATTGATTTGTCGAATTATTTATTTAAATGTTTATCTATTGTTGGTTAATTTATTTTTTTTTAAATTGAAAATGTCAACATTTAACTCAACTCCATCAACTTAAATTAATTTTGAATGGATTTTTTTTTTTTAACTTAGCCAAACTTTAAAACTGTTTTTTTTGGAAATCTTATAGAATGAAAGCACCTTTATTTGAACATGTAAACTAGAAGGCAGGTGAGAAAGATTGTTGTTTCCAAAAGGATTTAACTCACATGTATTATTGTTGTTTTTGATTGCTATTACAATTTGTGCCTCTCAAGTGGTGCGTTTTAATTTTTCCTCCACGGTCTTTACATTTAGGTAGGGCTGTGAGCCGCCCCTCGCCCCGCGTCCATGGGAGCACGCTTCCAATTCTGGTTCGCTTGGGTGCGGGTGCGGGGGCGTGGTTCAGATGGTAGCAGAGCGTGGTTTAGTGGTTGTGGTCCTGGCCCTTGGCCGTGGACCTTATTGGTTCATGACTGAGGGACTGGGAGACCCGATCACTGGCCACGTTCTAAATTTTTTTGGAAGGACCGTGGATGGATTGTTTCTCGGGTGTTTTGTGCTAGTTGACCCTGGAAAAAATTGTTGTTCTGGTGGGGGGAGACAAAATTTTTTTTTCCAATTAGGAGCTCGCCCTTAGCCGAGGCACCGGGTGGAATCTGGTTAATGTCTTGCTTCCGAGCTTAGGGGGCAAGAATTTTCTAAAGCATGGCCGACACTCAAAATTAAATCTTGCTGTGTGCTAACCCCACCAGACAAGTGTTAGGTGTTGTTATTTAGTGTATGTATCTGTGTATGTATCTGTGTATGTATGTGTGTGTGAATCTTTGTTCAATTTTTGCGGTATTGGCGGTATGAATGGGCAGGTTCTTCTTCTTTTGGGACCTCATCAGACGAATAGGCATTTCAGTCCAGGGATCTTAGGAGGTTAAGTATGTGTATTGTTCTTTGTGTATTTTTGATGTAGGGTAGGTAAAACACTGACTGAAAACAACATGAGCAAGTTGGCATCAATGGACTCCGAACTTCTGAGCAGTCAGTTTAGCCGGGTAGTTATTCTTCATCAAATACTCCAGGGCTAGGTCACTCTTGTGTCTGGGTGGGAAGTGCACTGGGCCAGAGAGATTGATCACCTCTTCTGTCCTTTGTGCGCTGCTGATGATTTTCCCTTTTTAATCCCCAGCTCTGGCCAGAGCAAATCCTGGGGGTGAGCATTCCCCCCAGTCTGGAAGTCCCTCGGCGTTCCCCACTCCAGACACTTGAGTCGTCTACGGGTGTCGTTGTTTTTCAGGAATGGGGAGAGGCTTTGTGTTGTCCCTTTGGAGAGGAGTGTCCTCTTTTGGGGGGGGAGGTTGAGCCGTGACAACTTTCCACCGACGAATGTCACGCCTCATTTAGTGTTTATATAGTACTAATTCTAGTGTCTGTGGTCTGACGCCCCCATTTGCACGGCCGTGAACCTCGTGTGCAGAGTCCTTGGGCGTGGACTTGTGACCCCCGAGGATTATTTCCGTTGCACAATGTGCAATTTGCTCATAGATCGAGTGGCTGTCAAACGACGAGCATCTGTTGTGTTTTCTGTATTAAAGTTTTGTGATAAGTAAAGTTGTATGTTATGTTTTCGTTGAATGTTGTCATCGTAATGTTCGTCTAAACGAGCCGTCATCGTCTGATGGGTACGTAATATTTTGATTTCTGTAATTTTAGGTTAAAACTTTGGATTTTTCCACGCGGCCTTAGGCCAGTCACTGTAGGATTTATGGGAGCCCCTTGGGTTCTGTTAAAGGTTTAACATCATTCTGTGCCTCAGATTATAGCTCTGAACAGTATTTAAATGTGTTTTTCCATGTTTCTGGCCTAGTTGAACTTGAGCATTTTCTCACTTTTCATTGGCCTTAGGCCAAGGCCCGGAGGGCGTCAGACCAAATATTATGTCATTGTTTTGTAGTCTGCATTGCTGTGTTTAGTTTAAGACCTTTCCCGAGGTCCTAGAGCAAATATAACCCGAGATATAAGACATTGAAATACACTACTTGGGAGGCCCAACTCAGTTTGCTTTTTGTCTATTGTTTGTGTAATTTTAGGCCTAAGGCCTCCAAATAGCTTTAGTTTGTATTCTTGTGTTGGCCTACACCTTGGCGAGGTCAATCATTCATTTTGGATTAGGGTAAATGTGTTTTTGTAACTGACAAAGCTAGGCCATTGTGGCATTTCTGATTTTGTGGTATAAGTTGGCCTTAGGCTTTTCCCAAGGGCCAGTTTGGTTATAATTAGTTGTATTTCATGCTCATGAATGTTCCCTGTAAGTTTTAGCCAATTCTGTTCATAAATAATTAAGTTATGAGTTTTTTCAATTTTGACTTTTCTGGTACTGAGGTACCCTTGGGTATTCTTTAGGCCAACTGGCCTGAGGCCTGTTTTTATGACTCGGTTTAGGCTTGGAAAGCTGGGGGCATATTCCCCCCAACTTTTAAGACTATTCCGAGCAAATTCTGTTGGTAATTTTTTAAGTTATTACACAAAATACATGTGAATGTTCCTCTAGGCCAAAATTTTCTTTTTTCTTTAAAACTGCTTATTTCATGTGTTTGTCTATGTTTATTTGTTAATGTTTTATTGTTTTATTCTATATTTTGCCACTCTGCACCAGATAGTTTTGGGTTTGTTTCTAATTTTTGAATTTTAAATGGATTTCATCTCTCACCTGACCTGACAGTGAATTTATTAAAAATATTAACTTGTTTATTCTTGTACTGTACCTTGTTTCATTTTAAAATACCAGTGTTTAGTTTACTTAACTTGTTTTCACCATTGTAAACTAGTAAAATCAACCTTTTGAAATTTTAATCTTTTTTAAATTATTTTTGTGAACAGTAGTAGGGGAGTTTGGGGACTTCTGTCCCAAAATTTTGTACTTGTTTTTTTTTATGTGGTAATTTATTTGATTTTCCAAAATTTGACATTTTAGTTAGGGTAAAACGTTCTTTTTATGTGATTAGCAATTGTGGTTGGAAAATTTGTGACAAAAAAAAAAACTTTGAAAGTGGCAGAACCGTTTTGATTTTGAACTGTTACTATTGGGGTTTCTGGGTTTGTGTTTCCCAGGGTCCCGGAGGAGCGCGACCACGTCAACACCATGAGCGTCGGCGGAGAGGGATTTTCCACCTTGGCTGCCGTCATCGGATCCTGGCCCCCCTCTCCGCCCAGCTTCGTCGCCCCTCCGGTGGGCCGCTTCGACCCGCCCAGTAAACCGCCGCCTGCCGCAAGTTACCATAAGAATTTTGTTGTTATTGTTTATATATTTATTTATTTATTGATTGTTGTTTTTTGAACACTATTGCCACCATGGACTCTTAATGTTTATTATTGTTATCTAGTTTTAGGCACATTTTCTTGGTAAATTATTTGTAATGGTAATATCTGTTGTGCTAATTGTGTCTTTGTTATTTATTGATTTGTCGAATTATTTATTTAAATGTTTATCTATTGTTGGTTAATTTATTTTTTTTTAAATTGAAAATGTCAACATTTAACTCAACTCCATCAAATTAATTTTGAATGGATTTTTTTTTTTTTAACTTAGCCAAACTTTAAAACTGTTTTTTTTTGGAAATCTTATAGAATGAAAGCACCTTTATTTGAACATGTAAACTAGAAGGCAGGTGAGAAAGATTGTTGTTTCCAAAAGGATTTAACTCACATGTATTATTGTTGTTTTTGATTGCTATTACAATTTGTGCCTCTCAAGTGGTGCGTTTTAATTTTTCCTCCACGGTCTTTACATTTAGGTAGGGCTGTGAGCCGCCCCTCGCCCCGCGTCCATGGGAGCACGCTTCCAATTCTGGTTCGCTTGGGTGCGGGTGCGGGGGCGTGGTTCAAGTTTTGTTTTAGTATTTAACATTAATAGAAAATGTGTTATGAAAATAAATATTTACTGTCGAATCATTTTGGAAAATGGAGTATAAAGATTATGTAAAATTAAATGTATAAAATTCTCAGTTACACTCTTTAAAAGGGAAACAATTCGTTGACATCATTTGGTTCTATCCAATGAGCTTAATTTATCTGGAGTATGTAAACACAAATTAATCTCCTAAAAACAGTATGAGTGCCTGGTTTTATCGGTGGGAATTAATTACAGAGTTTAATTTTAATGAACTAAACACATAACAAGTAAAATCAAAACTTAAACTTTCTGACGCCCTACTTATCCCTATGAATTTTTTTATTCATGACCCCCAATGTGGGAAATATGTAATGAAGCTGAGGTATTAGATACTGTATGTTGTCTAATGTACGTTTATATTTTAGCTAAGCAAAGGAATATATGTTGTTGTCCAGTTGATTTATAATTGATTACGAAAAACCACCTGTAGAAAGAAGACAAATTATTTCAAAACAAAAATAATAAAGAATCATAGAGTAGTTTAATAAATATTTATATTTCTGTATTTCCATGCAAATTATTTGAGTTTTGGATGTTGAATGGCTATAATTTTATTTATAATAAAAATAAACAAAATTAAAAAAATAAAAGTTTGGTAGTTTCTAAATTTGATGGCTGCGAACTAATTTAATTTAAGTTTTAAATAAGTATAAATATTGTATTAATTTGTTTATTAAGTCTGCTATAAAGCATAAAGCAAATAGTAATGAAACAACAGCTTTGTTTTGTAAAATAACTTTTTCTTTTAGGATTCATGTATTAGTTTACAAATAATGTAACCACTGCATTTTTTATTTGTATTTATTTTATTTTCGTTTATCTTTCTTTCCCTCCTATTTTATAGGGATTATGTAATTTAGGGTTGAGTTATCCGGACATGTGTTAAGTACTGTTTTTAATGTTTGCAGATTAAGTACCAACCGAAACAGACAGTCTTTGACCATTGTTCCACAGTGCAATGTACAACTTGTTAATTTGTAAACATGTAACAGAAATTTAAATAAATGCAATTTTTGATTTGATTTTTGAATTGTAGTTTATTAACACATTTTGAAGGTTTTGTCTTGTTTTTTATTTTAGTATTTTTTAACATCAATAAAAAAATCGTTTTGAAATGAATTGTCGAATAATTTTAGGCAATGTAGTATGAAGATTATGTAAAATTAAGTGTGTAGAACCCTCAGTTTCACTCGTTATAAGGAAGATAATTCGTTGATAAAATTTGGTTCTATCCAATGAGCTTAATTTGTCTAGAGTATGCAAACACAAATTAATCTCCCAAAAAAAGTGAAGCTTACATGGCGGCCGTCAGAATTCCTCTAACCATAAACAAATCCCTCCATTGCCATGGTAACCAAACCAGTCATTGACTATAAAGTTATGTATTCTGAAATTTATGTAATCGTTATCCTTAGTGAAAACAATAAAGAGCTTTCATAAACACCAGGTATACAATTTAAACTATTTTTAAGATTAGATTGATTCATTTGTCAATTAGTATTTAACTCTAGGATAAAATAAACATCCTTAAAAATACACCATTTATGTCCAGAATATTTTCGATCATATTTTCGCTAGAATCGTGTGTTTTCCGGAGGCCCTGGAGGGTTAAGGTAAGATGGAAACGGGGAGAGCCAGCCGTCGAAGGCGCGTGTGAGTAACGAAGGGTTCCAGGGAGGACGGGTGTACAACCTCTTGTACCTCTTGTCAGGGGATTCAAGGGTAGTAGGCACACCCTAATGAACCGCGAAGTGCAAAGTAAAAACTTTTGAAGTCTCAAGTCATTGTTGCATTGAGTAGTGACATGAGTGTCACATTTCAGAGCCAAGCGTCATGCGGACACTGAGGTCTTAGGTACCTGCTGGGTCAGGTGCGCAACTACGGTGAGGAGATTGGGGAGTCCTTTTGGAGATTGGCTAGGTGCGAAATTTCGGTGTTCCGAATTCAATGTATTCTCTCCATTCTGGGATTGAATAAAGTATATTTTTGTTTGCATTTATAATATACCTTTATTGGCCAAATCATGTTTGTAGTTTGTGTGGTCTTGTTTTTGTTTTGTAAATATTTCGTTTGCATTTGTTATCATGTAATTGTTACATACATAAATCTGAAATTACAATATTTATCATAATGTTAAAGTTAAAACCGACATAGTTAAGAAAAACAAACTTGTTTGAAACAAAAATGCAATGTGTGCATACGCCGAACTTCGAAAACACGGTTGTATGTGTTGCTGTAAACGCTAACTTGAAATTTCTGAAATCCGTTTACACCCACCACATTGCTACTGAATAAGAACAAAGGTGTAAATAAATAACAACTAATTGTCAACAAGCATGTATTACAACTAAACTAAACGCAAATTGTATCCTTCACATTTATTGAATATTAATACTTTGATTGCTTTGTTATTTAGTTCCTCAATTGCCTTTACAAGAAAGCCCCTTTTCTTAAAGGTTTTTTTTTTTACTTTTGAGGGCCTCCTTCGAATTTAGCCACACATATGTGTCTGTCTGCATGGATTTTAAGTTCTTCGAAAATACATGAACTTTCGGATACGGTGATGAGCTTTCCTTGTTGAAATACGAGTGAAAGCTCTCACATGCGTTGGTGGTTCGGCATAAGTATGTCGTGCGTGCAGCCCAAAATTTGAGGAGGGAAGAGAGCTTTTGTTCTATCAATAGTTTCAGTTTTAATTAGCCTTTAAAATAGGGTGACCAAGCGTCCCGTAAAAACGGGATTGTCCCGTTTTTCCACGATCGTACCCGGAGTCCCAAAGAAGTCTCCCGGGACGCCTAATGTCCAGTATTTACGTTGTTAGTACCCAACTTATTTAAACACCTTTTAAAATCGCTAAACCTTCCTAATTTATAATATGACTTCAAGTAATATTTTTCTTTTTGCTAGTTATGTAGTCCTGTATTGTAGGTAGCCAGCGCCAGTACCATAGAAATAGCATTTACCTTTGCTTTATTAGCCAGAAGTATGCCTAAGAATTTTAATTAAATTACAAAGGCAAAGGTAAATTGAAAAAGAATTATAGGTCTCAAAATAGCTAAAAAAGAGCATTTTTCAATGATTACGACCTGAAGGAGGCCTCCCTCGGGGGACCTCCCTTTCACTGGAGGGTATCGCCCGGAAGCCCTCCTTTGATACGTCCCGTTTTTTTTTGAGTTTATGATTTTGTCACCCTACTCTAAAACTGAAACAGAACGGTAAGGTATTTTCCAAACAAGGTAAGAAGTCTCCTTTGAAATTCCCCGGTCATGGTCAGGTGGGTATGGGTATGGGTGAATGCAAAGGACAAATTATGGAAATCCCAAGTCAACTATGCATAAAGGAGTGACACATTCTAGAGCCATGCGTCGTGCGGACGGTGAGGTCTCAGGTACCTGGGTCAGGTGCGCAATTCGGGAAATCCACTTTTGTTATTCAGAGAGAACCAATATGGATATTCTCACTAAAACCTAAAACTATCCGTCGCTATAGACAGATCAATAGGCCTTTGCGATGATCTAAGGAAATGAGGTACCGTAACGGAAATAGTCACATGAGCAAGCCTTTAGCGACCGTTCGTGAAAAATATCTCAGCAGTCAGCCGGGATCGTATACCTACGTTTGACCACGGCGAGGCCAGCGCTCTACCTCTGAGCTATCGTGCCCGGTAATTTCTCCATAATCGATGGCTAAGTGGAGGAAGTAAAAATCTATAATTTAATGAATGACAACATTAAATTACCATACACTAAAAGTCACCATTATGATTTTCTAATTTTTAGGCGTTTGCTGTGTGTTTCGTTTAGAGGAAAGGAGGACGTACGAAAGCTACAAGAGCGTGTTTGAGTGCTTGAAACACCTGCAATAAACCCACAGACTATAATGTTTGATTTCAAATCTGGAATTATGAAGGCGGCTCATGAAGTATTCTCGGATGCTGTCATCAAGGGATGTTGGTGGCATTATGCCAACGTAAGTGTTAAGGAACGATATTGTAATTAATTATTTATTCTCTGATAAAAGCAACTTTCAATTAAATTATAAAATAATTAAATAATTGAATATGATTTATTCAAACTCTTTATTAACACTAGCTGGTCCGCAAGACGTTGTCCTGTCCTATTGTCATTGAATTTGTTTTATATCAAATACTCGTTCTGTTTCAAGATGAGCTCGTTCGCTACGCTCACTCGCCTATTTCTATATAGTGCTAACTTCGGTGTCAAAAAAGAGTTTGAGTACATTTCAAGTACATTTGTTATTTCCATAATGAAAATATGTTTATGCCTTTCGAAAGTATATTTAGGTATAATCCTTGTTAACAGCTGTTTGGTGTAACTAACTGAACTTTGATAAAATCAATGGGAACTTTGAAGGTCAGTGGGACAGAGCCCTTAGGTCGTATTAAAATACTTTTCTATAAGAACCTTGTCCTGACAATAAAACATCCTCCAGTGAGGCTTCACTTTTTTTAACAAGACGAGAGCTCTATATCTATATACCTCGTTGCTGTTAACCGCTGCTTCGCTTGCAACAAATTAAAACACATTAAACATATCCTGGCCAGCACTATCAACTCATTGCTTGGTTTTACTATATGAATTCCTTTGCCTTAACTGACAAACAACTACAGCTGGTAATTTTGGAAATTTTATCTCCCATAATATTTGCATTGGAACTTACAGGACCCGTGGGGCGGAGCCCAAAGTTTGGATGTTGACATTAATGTAATGTATTGTAATGTGGTCTCTATGTTAATGTGATATGTAAGCTATGTTCATGCACCTTTAGCGTAATCGATCCAGCAGTTTATGCATGATGGAAATGAAATCATCCGTAATCCAAAATTTCACATTTATAATATTAGTAGGATTGTGAGGATTTTTGTATTTGATGTAAATCGTATAATGCTGAAACAATCGCAGAGCAAATTATATAAATATGTTCCGTCACTAATGAAAGGCAGTCAATTTTGTATTTAGGTATATAGTTAGTTAAACATGTTTGTTATGTATTCAGCACATTCTAAAAAAAAACAAGTCATTGCGACTTCTACCAGAGATGCGAAGGAAAGAGAGGTTGAGGTTGACATTCACATTTGAATGGCTTTTCTACTGCTGCCTCCCGAGAAGATTCAGCAAGGACTAGATGCCACAAAGGAGATGATTGAGCGCGAAACCTTCGCCCCTGTTATAAACAATTCGCTTCTTGCATTTTTGGCATATACATTCAGGTACAATGGATAAAAATTAAGTTTATTTTGATATAAACGAGAGATTTCCCTTTAAGGAAATAGCTATTAAACTATTTCCTTAATAGTTGTAATTATTTCCTTATTAATATAAGCTCACGGTGATCTGATCAGTGGTTTTCAGAGGCGGGACAGTGTAAACATCAAACCTGACCCTCTGAACATATCTCAGTAGTCGTTTATTTTCGTATACATATTTTTACAAGCTCCCCATCCGCTGGCTAACTCTTAGAAAAAGGGTTTGATTTTGACCACATTTATTATCTGTTTTCTCCTTGATTTACAAAAAAAAACTATTAGGGGTGTGCCATTTTATGTCCTAATTAGTAATTCAGATTGTACATGGTAATTAGGAAATGGTGTGAAAAACATTTTGTGGTCAAAATATACATTAATTGCTATTTAATTATGCATATTAGACGTTTCTAACCTCTAAAAAAATATTTTAGAATTTTATAAGAAACGGCGTTATAATTCAATAAACACTGTTTTTAACTATGACATTCATGCTTAATAATTTATCCAACCGTATTTTCTGAAAGTACTTTAAATTTCCTATAGGATAAATATTCTTTATCGAAGATTAATTATTCATAATGAACTTAAAAACACGCTGTAAATGAAAAAAGTTATTTTAGCATGTAAGCACGAGCGAAACTGTAATACTTATATTTTTAGATACTGTCAAACGTAGTAAAAAAACTTGATAATAAAATAAACTTTTAAGTGATATACTACAACATGTCATCTACTTCTTATTAATATGAGATAATAAACTTTAATGTGGAAAAATACTGAAATCTGGAAGAATGAAAAATACCGTATATGAAATTACTTGATACTTCAAAGTACAAGCTGATGAACAAAAGATTTGTAAACAACTTAAAACAAAATGTTTGAACTTGAACGTCCTTTTAAGTAGAGCAAGTAACAACTTGCCCATTAGTTTTACTTATTTTCAAAATGTCCTACCACAATTCTAATATTTGGTTATAATCACGTTCCTATATAATGCCTGTACTTTTGTGAAGTGGAATGAATATAAATCGTTTCTATGTCTAGTACTTATAACACTTTCCATATTGAGACACCAACCTATGGAGCAATGTGCCTTCTGCAAGTTTGCGGAGTTTCTTCAGCCATACTATTAATTTGTTCTTCGACCCTAAACCCTAAATGTTTGACAGTATTTAATATTCTCATGTAAAAAGAAAAACAATAAAGTATCACTCGTGTTCACATTTCAAAAAACTTGTTTTTCATTTACAGAGTTTTTTAGGTATATTAGGAATTATAAATCTTCATTAAGGTGGTTTTGCCTTATAGGAAATTTAAAGTACTTTCAGAAAATAAGGTTGGATACAAGATTAAACATTAATATTATTGGTAAAAACAGTGTTTATTGAATTATAACGCCGCACCGTTTCTTATAAAATCCTAAATTTTTTTATTGGCCTCAGTGATTTGGTAAGAAATGTTTAATATACTTATTCATATATCAATTAATGTATATTTTCACCAAAACAAATTTTTCACACCAAGTCACAATCATCCTGTATACAAATTCAGTAATTACTGTATTAATGTACTTGTTCTTGTAACACTAGAAATTGGACAGAGTCTCAGTTTACGGAGCAGTTCGACGAACCATAAACGATTCTGAGTCTTTCAATATGACACTAAAACGGTAAATTCGCCCGCCGCACCCCAACGCCTGGGCCTTTGTCGGTAAATGTCCGCAGTATATTACAAACGGGATGGTGAGGAGTGGGAGGGAGGGTTAATTGTTTTTTTTACTAGGGATCCTGATGGCCTGGAGGGGTAAATTAGGGAAAGTAGTTTTGGTTACACTTGCTCTTGAGGAGTAAATCAGCGGGTAAAAGGCGACCTTCTCTTTTAAAACTATTTCTTCATTATTACAGAGAAATAGCATGTCAGCTGTTTCTTGAAAAGTATAACAGCTATTAAAATAAGTTAAAAGGCATTTTTAATTCTATATAATTTAGTGCTTTTAAACATTTGATTTTACCCGCCATACTTCCAAAATATCGGCAACCTTTAATTTATGTAATGTAAACTCCTTATTGTTGTAATGTTTTTGGGTAGCAAGCAAACTTTTAAAATATATTATTGTTATTCTTATCTATTTTTTAAAGCTTTACCATATTCATGATTTAAGTTGCGAACTGAACTATGCAAAATAAGATTAGATAAACATGTTACAACAATAAGTTTGAATAACATTTAATCTTGAACATAATGTTGTTATTTTGTATGTAAACGGATACATACAATACAACCACGTGAGGAGTCCGTATCACCTTTGCACCACTCTCTATAAAATGCTCCGCAGGATCTCGATGAGGAGGGCATCAGTAGGGTAGCGAAAACCAGAAAGATCGGACCATCGGAAGGGGGGTTCATGGGGGTTTTAAAATTGTCAAAAATCAGTTTTTTGAGTTTTTAGCGGAGAAAATCCAAAAAACGAGTTCATACAATTTTCTACGTTAACCTTATGGGGAAAAGGTTTTTAGCTTTTCCTCAGTTAATTTTACTGTACACTTCACATTTGCTTTTACCAATCGGTTCAGCTCTACAAAACAATCATTTTGGTGTTTAAATTGTGATTCTACGTCCAACCGTTGCAGAAATTTCAAAGTGCTAAACACAGTACGTTTTCCAATGTTATCCTTATGGAGAATAAATACAATTTGTCGAATATTCGGTTATTTACGAATATATTGATGAAACTTGTTATGTGGCTTCAAATAGTACTGGTATATTGAAATTTGCACAAACAAATTATTTTTGTAGATTATCCCCATAGCAGAAAACCTGCATGTCCCTAATGTTATTCTTATGGACAGTAAGTAAAGTTTTATATCTCCCTTGATTATGAACATAAAAGATTAAAACTTGGTACGTAGCTTCACCAGGTTGAGTTATATTGATAATTGCATAAAAACATATTTCTTATATTAATTGTTGCAGCAAACCTGCATACTCAGCCCTAATGTTATTCTTATAGAGAATAAATAAATTGCTATATATCACTTATTATTAATGTATTTTTATGAAACTTGATAAATGGCTTTATTTGGTAGTGAGAAACATATACATGCATTGGAAATTCGCTTAATATGTAGGTTTGATGCGACGGGGGTATTTACTCTTATAACTTCAACATTGTCAAGCAAACCCAAGTATGCCTTTTAATAAACGATATATCAAACGTTTATTGTAAGATTAAATTTTTGACAATAATTGTAAATCCGAAGGATGATATTTTCTGCAATAGTATATGAGAAATAATCATATGAATATGAATTTATTAAGGGTTGATTCTAAAAACAACATTGATTAATCCATTATGAGCCATGTTAAGTTATTACAATATCACCACCGGACTTAATCGAGCATCTCGGTATTACTTTGTACTATAGTGATAATTGTAATTGTGATTTTATAGATCATCTGAAGAACATTGAAAACTTGCAATATTGCTACTTCCAACGTTGCAATTTGGCAAATCCCATGACAAGGGGGAAACCTAGGAAGTTATTACTAAAGGATACGGTTATTAAGACGGCAACAGATAGTCTGGAAACGGGCTGCACCACGGTAATTGAGTTTTTGAAGACAGTCGCAGCTGTTATAGGAAAGAAAAACCTACAGATTGTGGAAGACGAGGAAGAAGATAAGCTACATTTTTGGGGTACAAAACCCCCCAAAATACCCCTTTGGATGGAGTGATCTGGCTGGTTTTCGAACTTAAAGTCATAAATGTTGCTTTACACGTTAAAAAATTGAATCAAAATCGGGTAATTTTTACGAGAGTTATCGTGCTCACGGACACACACACACACACACACACACACACACAAACACTTACACACACACACACACACACACACACACACACACACACACACACACACACACACACACACACACACAGTTTTGAACGAATGGTGGTTTTTAGCGAATTTCCCCTATGGGGAAGAAGCTATTACCGTAGGTCTCATGGTAAGACTTAAGCCCGAAACCATGATAACTTTTTGTTTTGAGGTCCCCAGATGCCAAAAACACTATTCATTCAAATTTATATATATGTAAATATATATATATATATGTCCGTTAACACGATAACTTGAGTAAAATACGTCCGATTTTGATGAAATTTGGCTCAAATGTGTAAAATGACATTCATGACTTTAAGTTCGAAAACCAGAAAAATCGGATCATGGGAAGGGGGGTTTATGGGGGTTTTAAATTTTCCAAAAATCAGTTTTTTGCATTTTTCACCCTAAAATTTTTGAAAAATTTAATTTGGTTTTGACCATGTTATAGAGCTTAAAAAAACAAATAATTTAGTAGTTTGAATTATTAACCTAGGTTAAGTGGTTGCGGAGAAAATCCAAAAAAACCTGCTCATAAAATCTCCCATGTTAATCTTATGGGAAAAAGGTTTTTGGCTTTTCCTCAGTTTATTTTAATGTAAACTTCACATTTGCTTTTACCAATCTGTTCAGTTCCACAAAACAATCATTTTGGTGTTTAAATTGTGATTCTACGCCCAACCGTTGCAGAGATATTCAAAGTGCTGAACACAGTACGTTGTCCAATGTTATCCTTATGGAGAATAAATAAAATTTGATATCTCGATTATTTATGAATGTATGTTGATGAAACTTGGTATGTGGCTTCACGTAGTACTGGTATATTGATATTTGCACAACAAATTGATTTTTTGTTGATTATTCCCGTAGCAGCAAACCTGCGTACTCAGCCCCCATGTTATTCTTATGGAGAATAAGTAAAATGTAATGACTCCCTTAATTATGAACATAAATTAATAAAACTTAGTATGTAGCTTCACTTGGTTGAGTTATATTTGATAATTATATAAAAACCGATTTTTCTGTTCCTTGTTGCAGCAAACCTGCTTTCTCAGCCCCCATGTTATTCTTATGGAGAATAACTAGAATGTTATATAGCACTTATTTATGATTGAATATTGATGAAACTTAGTATGTGGCTTCGCCTAGTTAAATTTTATTTATATTTGCATAAAAACCAATTGTTTCTGTTCCTTGTTTCAGCAAACCTACGTACTCATTACCAATGTTATTCTTATAGAGAACAATTAAAATCGCTTATATGTGAATATTTTTTTTATGAAACTTGGTTTGCGGCTTTATGTGGTATTAAGAAATATATTATGCATTGGAAATTCACTGAGTATGCAGGTCTGCTGCGACGGGGGTATTGGGTCTGGGACCTCAAAACGAAAAGTTATCATGATCTCGGGCTTAGTCTTACTATGCCGACTACGGTAATAGCTTTTCCCTATAGGGGAAATTCGCTAAAATATTGAGTGAAAATTACATATATAGAGTGGTCATATAACAAATATATTGAAGAGACATTGAGCTATAAATAACAACTGGCGTGACATTACAATACAGAAAAGAGGCAAATGAGCTATAAAAATCTGCTAATCAATGGGCAAAGTAGTAAAATATATTACTCCAACTCATTTAAACAAACTGACTGGTCTTCAAGAGCAAAGATCGGTCCCCAGGTACTCTTTATAAGCTGTGATAAGGTGGGTGTCAGAAAAAGACATTGTCCCGCTGTTACCTAATTTTGTAATGTAATAAATAATTATTAACAATTAATACTGTCATCAACATATTTATCTTTAAACATGTTTTTAAACTAACGATTTCCATATAAACCATGTTCGAGCAGAGCAGCCTGTTGCGCTAGATGCCACACCTGCACAGCCCTTTCCGTACTGTTGTACAGGCTAGTGCCAACAGAGGTGTCAGGCTAGTGCCGACAGAGGTGTCGGAAGTCAACTTTATGGACTTCGAGGTCATAGAGCAACAACAGAGGGAGCTACTCGTTTTTCTGGACACAGGAAACGAGCCATCGTTCCCTGCGGATGATGGAGAGGTGGTGTGTACAGTGTGCTACACCAACACGCCCACAAGGTATTGTGTGCCGTGCGGCCACGCCGTATCGTGCAGGCAGTGCCTTGAGGCGTTTATTAATCAACGACGTGTGCACACTGTGACACGCGCCGACGGCTCCATCGCCGCAACCCCCTTCGAATACCAAACTAGCCATATTGTTGCTATTTCATTAAATAAACATATTGATTTTATTGGTTAATATTGATGTATTTCTTAAAATTAGTTAGTAACCATCACCCGTAATTTTATGATGAATTACAAAAATTGTGTTTCGTCCAATTTAGTTTTTAACAACCTTTCTCAAACATAGTTATAGGGCAATTTATTATCTGTTTTGACATCCTCCTCCCCCTCTCATTTGTTTTTTAATTCAGGAAGTTGTACAAATACTGAAAATGGACTCTTATTATCGGCACATCTAGAGCAAATTTTACCCTAGGACCATCCAAAGGGGAGGGGAAGGGGCAGAGTGCCCCGGGTCACAAAAAAAACTCTTAGCACATTTGAAGGAAAAAAACTATTTCAATAGGGCATACAAAAATTAAATTGTAAAGACCTCTAAAAGTTCGTAAATTTAGAGCTGACCAAATTAATAATACTTGGTGTATACATTCTCAACGCCGACTAGCCAGTTAACGGAGCGTTTTAGAATTGTGATTCAAGTTTTTGTGGTATTCTTCTTCACTTGGTGAAAAAACGGACCCGTTACTAAATGCGATCAGCCGTTCAGTTTACAGAATTTGTACTAGGCCGAGTTTTTTCTAAGAATTAAAGGGAGGCAGTAGCAATGACCGCTGGCTCGGGGGTAGAACGCCCCCCGCCTTCACTACAATAGCTATGTTTCGACAACAAAGGGTTAGGCCTGGCCCGGCCTACCTTGAACCTTTCTCTCCATACGTGGCCGGGACTTGTACACTACTATATAAAATTTAAAAACGTGGTAACAGAACACACATACCCGCCGTCTGTGGTATTATTTAGTGATATAATATAACGACAAGTGACTACTAAAAAACTGAATTAAGAATAATCTATTGTGAGAGGATATTAGGTTTTAATAGAAATATCTACAGACCACCACCAGATGAAGCCACATACCAAGTTTCAGCCGTATCCATTAATAAATAAGCAATTTATACCATTTTCATTATTCTCTATAAGAATAACATGGGAGCTGAGTACGCAGGTTTGCTGCAACAAGGAACATAAATTATGGATTTTTATAGAAATATTAATGTAACTCAACTAGGTGAAGCAACAAACCAAGTTATGTTAATTTATGTTCATAATTAAGTGAGGCATAACATTTTTCTTATTTTCCATAAGAATAACATGGGCGCTGAGTACGCAGGTTTTCTGCTACGTGAACCATCGGCAAAAAATTCTTTTCTTGGACAATTATCAGTAGACCACAACGAAATGGAAGCCATATAGCAAGTTTCGTTCGGATACGTTCATAAATAAGCGAGATATATAATTTGTCTTATCCTGCATAAGAATAACTTTGGACAACGTACTGTGTTTGGCACTTTGAATATCTCTGTAACTAACTGACGTAGAGAAATTATCAAAACACCAAATGTTTATTTTTTCAAACTGAATCCAAAGGTGAAAAGTAAAATTAGATTTCTTAAAATATTACATGTAAAAAACTAAAAAAATCTCTAAATTTAAGGTACAGAAAATCGTCCTGGCTCTTGAATAGAAAATCTAAATTATCAACTAGAAACAAATTACTAGTGTACAAAGGAGTACTAAAACCTATCTGGACCTATGGAATCCAACTATGGGGAACCACTAGTAATTCTAATATTGACATAATCCAACGTTTTCAGTCAAAAGTCATTCGCAACATCCTGGAGGCTCCATGGTATGTGAACAATGAAGTATTGCACCGTGATACACGTACTAGCTGCTACAGTAAGAGAAGAAATAACCCGATTTAGCAAGACTTATCAAGCTAATCTTGATGCCCATCCAAACCATCTGGCTATGAATCTGCTGGACAATAGTAGATCAGTGTATAGACTCAAGAGACACTCCGTTTTGGACCTGCCAAATCGTTTTTTTTAATATTTAATTAACATTTATAAAGTTTAAGTGTTAGCTCCGTCAATGGATAGAGACCAACCCATGTCAATTGTATTTTATCCTATTCACTTATTGTTCTGGATATATTTTTAATAGATTGTAAATAAAATAGACTAAGGAAAAAACATTTTTAGGGTACAAACCCCCCCCCAAAATACCCCTTCGGATAAAGGGATCTGTCTGGTTTTCGAACTTAAAGCCATAAATGTTGCTTTACTCGTTTGTACCAAATTTAATCAAAATTGGACCATTTTTACGAAAGTCATCGTGCCTACGGACACACACACACACACACACACACACACACACACACACACCCTCTCACACACACACACAGTATTGAACGAATGGTGTTTTTGGCATCTGGGGACTTCAAAACGAAAATTTATCATGGTCCTGGGCCTAGGTCTTACGATGCCGACTCCGGTAATAGCTTCTTCCCTATAGGGGAAATTCACTAAAACAATTAACGAAATCACACTGGAGTGCTTGTTCAGCAAAACGGGAACTACAATTGTTCAGTACAGGAAACGTTTTGTTTGGGACAAGCAAAGTAATTTTTGGAACAGGCAAAATCACCTGATCATTATTTGTTTTGTTATAGAATAGATAAAGATAAATAGATAATTTTCGTAAATCTCAGCTGCATGTTAGTGGGCTATTTTCGAATACAGAGTGATGAAAATTATCTAAAGAGTACAACTATTACTGTTTTTATATTGTAGCAGTTTTGGTTTTCATTTCCATTGTTATTTATTTATTTTAAACAGATTAACATATAGTATAATGAAATATCATCAAAGGATTTGTCATTCAATACCAGTGTTTCTATCACACAAACTAGAGATTATATGAATACGATAATCTGAGGCCCTACCCGACAACCCGAGAACGTAATGAAGTGATACTCTACTAAGTTAAAAATTAATATTAAGGAGTTATTGATTTGTAAGTGCTATTACAGTGTTAAAGAGTTTATTAATGAAAGACACAATGTGTGTTTTTGTTTTAAATATATGATTTAATTCTGACGCATGCCAATGATTATAATATTGAACGACAATAAAGTATTATTTAATTTGATATATTAAATAAACGTTTAATTTGCTTATGGGTACTACTTAAAAACGGGTTGGTTTTGTTTGTTAAACGGTTCACAACATAATAGAAATGCTGTATTATAACAATCTTTAACCATTAAATATTCGATGCCAGAAAATAACAAATACCGAATGAAATTCTCGTATAACAGTCAGTACTGAAACAGGGGAAGTGTAGAGCCAGCCCCTCGGCTCTGGTTGGTGAAATCGCGCACCAATGAAGAGGCGGAAACCGTATTATGAGCGTAGGAAGGGCGGGGCTTCCAACAATAAATCCGGACCGGATTCCAGTCGGACCCATTTCTACCCCCGGCATTTCGGACTGAGTTCCGTATTTGGCTGTTTTGAGCCTTATGGGAGTTTAACATAGGCGGACCGAGTTCCGGACGGATCGAGTTACGCATTCCCGAGCCAAGGTACATACATACTTTGTACAGGTTTGTTGAGGTTTGCAAGGTTTTATAATCAACCGGAAGAGCCCTAGTAAAAACAGCTGGAAGATCACGTGATCACAAATCCAATCTGCAGTGTTGATGGAAACACGATATTTATCGTACGAGTACCAGATTTTTCTCATCAATGTAATTAGAATTAACATTGTTTAACTGCTTACATTCTACGATAAGCTGTTATTTTATGAAACTAATGTATTGTTTTGATTTATTTGTATTATTAGATTAATCGATTAAGGGCTTAAATTTTCTTTCTGTATGTCCAGTGACAATTAAAAATAGCTGTACCATTATTATACACTTAAGATTGGCAACACTTTGCGGTATGTTGTTGATTTATGATTCAGCTGGACGCCCTCGTAAGACATATTTGCTGCGAACATTAAATAATCTTTGCTGCGATCATTTTGTGTTATGTAAATAAGCACACCTGGTCTGAAAGCTCTACGAACCTTGATGGTGAGCCAGGCTCTTAAAAACATCACAACAAGGCATAACATGTGTAAATTTGTGTGATGTGGTACATTGCAATGAAAACTATTGATGTAATCAAATAGTAGTAAGATGGCAAACATATTCTCTGGGCATTTAGAAAAAGTGACATTAACAAATTTGTACACCTGAAATAAAATTATAAAACAATAAAGCACTCCCAACAACTGTTAATAACATGTATCAGCAAGTTTATATTATCAGTGATGCCAACACATTACGTGTAGCGCTGAGTAAAAATATTATAACAGAATTTTTATTTGAAATTGTTAATACATATTTCGTTTTGCACTTTAAGCTTTTAGAGAAGAAAATCAACTCTTAGGGTAATTTACAAAAAGTTTAGGGTAATTTCATCACACGTTTAGGGTAAAATTTCATCTACCTGGTGGCAACACTGGAGATGTCAGAATCAGACGAATCAGAAATCAGACAGAATGACAGAATGTCAACATGTCAGAACGGCAAAAGTCAAAACAAAACTAACATATTCAACATGAATTAAGAACAAACTATTTAATTTATAGTCCCTAATATAATTTTTAGGAAAAATCAGTGTTATAGTCTAATAGCGGCTTAAGGTCCAGTCATCACCAGGTAAATTAAACTTTCACTACTGTATTCCATACTTTTAATAAACCAAAGTTTATTAGGTACTTTTGTAAAACCAAAGTTGACATCCTTTGGACCCTAAACAAAAGGGCCTATTAACACTTGGGGCCTATAAGAACGTTTCCGAAGGCAGTCGACCAATTTTTAGTTACACGTATTCTGAAACATTCATTTACAGGTAGTAAATGTTGTAAACAATTTTTCAAATAAAATATATACCGGTAATCAATTTCTTTAAATGTTTATAGGTCTTGTAAAAACGGGGGCAAGCCATAGACCAGTATGGCTATGACAATTTGATGCTATCGATCTGGCCTAGGCTGGTCATCGAAGAAGAGGAGGTTATTCAGGTAAAGCACATGACCGACAGGTAGCCTCCAGCCAGTACCAAAAACGCTCGACCCACCAGAGCGGGCTCACTACAGGCTTCTTGCAATTGAGGCATTAAAATTTTAGTTCATTTATGTGGTGGCAATGCTTGGCATGAGGTGTACAAATACCCTATAGGGTTGCACTTCCTCAGACGCCCGGTGGAACAATCAAATTAAAATAATAGATATAAAATATCAATATACGTTAATGTTTTTATATTTCGATATATATATATATCGTATCAAATCGATACAGCTTACTTATTATCCATGTCACTGTCAATCATAGTAAAAATTTCATAATCCATTAAGATCCGCTAACACCCAAACAATAGAATCATCTTGGAGGGCATTTAAAAAATCATTAAAAACTGGACTAAAATCATCTAACATCGCAGATCATTTATCAGAATACCTATTTAAAGAGAAGTGAAAATTCAGGGGAAGATCCACTTCTACATTGTTCAGAAGCAGCTAAAAGCATATATCCGGGAAATTAAAATTGTAAATATATGTTATTTAAATGTTAGTTGAATTTTTGTTTAGTTTCAAGTTAATAAATATATGATAAATCTACTTGTATTTATTGCGTAGCATTAATAATCTAATTAAAATAATCAATTATTTGCATAGACATATATCGATATTTCATAGGCCTATATCGATATTTCATATCGATTATTTTAATTTGACTGTCCCATCAATCTGCGGAAGTGCAACCCCCTTATAGTAAAGTGGCAAACAGAAATATCGTAAAACCAGTTAGCGGATTATTAGAGTTGATTGTGAAGAGATTAGCTGGCAGTGTTTATAAAGAATTAAAACATAAACTAGATTAGTATGAATAAGAAATATAAAATTTATTCATTAAATTAAATTATGTATTTAATTCACCTTAAATAGGTGAAGACCTTTTCACCAGCCACCTAGGTTCTCCATCTCTGAGAAACGTGTCACCGAACATAAGGCCCTGGTCCCTATTTGTTATTCGTTTTTAATCACCTTCCTTTTTGACGTTTTAACCAATATACAGTAGAACTCCAATTATCCGAATTAATTGGGGATCGGGCCAATTCGGATATGCAGAAATTCGGATAATCAGGTATACCTTGGGAATTAAGCAAAAAACATAACCATACATAAAAAATCAGAATTTTATCGACAAAGTTATTATAAATGTAGTGAACAGAAAGTGAGCGAACTGTATCAAGAATATACGTCATAAAAATTAAATTACAGGAGTTAAATTGAATACAGTATATGCAGTTGCTCTTTTCAATAGGCCTACATACTGTACGTATTTCACTGTTCAATGTTGGTTATTTCACTTGAACATCTCGAGCAAAGTGAGTTTATCACTTAGCGAAAGGACAACACGTTTACGTTTTTTTGTACTCATTTTGAACGATAATCTCGGTGAAAGAACAGTAGCGACTGATGATGAGCAGGGCGGGAAGGGGGTATGACTCATTGTTCCCTGCGAAAATATCGTCCGGAAGGTAACAGCGCAGGCTTTTATTTTAGCGCTCACGGCGCATTATCGCTACACGCGCTCCCGCTGTTATTTTCTTGATTTTTATATTTCTATTATTTCACTCAAAATCGATTCGGATAATTGGATATTCGGATAATTGGGGTTCGGATGATTGAATTTCTACTGTAATATGCTAGGGTCGATAGAATAATTGTTTGGCGACGCAGATGTAATACGGTGATTTGAATGCGATGAAAGCCATCTTTACGACAAAAATTTGTTTAGTTTAAGGATTAATTGAGGTATTTGAATCTGAAAAGTTATTTTGCACCCTGCCACAGTTTGATTAAAATATTGATGAACTATATACAGTAGTAGCCAATGACGTTTCATGGTTTGGCATTGTGTGTTATTTCCATTGGCTAGCAAGTTTATACTCCACACTACAGTGCCAGTCGTGCGTCAGTGAGGACATGGTCACCTCAAAAAATGAACCAATTTTATACAAAAATGGTATACTTTTATACAATTTTTTGCCATTTTACATGTTCAGATGTTCTGTATAGGCTATTTTAAAAATCAACAAATCAGCACAGATGCAACCTTTCACATTCAACACTAGCTTGGTGTTCAAAGGATTAACTCAACTTTAAATACTGTAATATTTTTATTTTTTCAGAATTCAAATCAGAGAAAATGGCAAGAATACCAGGTTCTAGCCGGCCCATTGTAACGATGGACTGGCAAAGCACAGCTGAGGGCGAAACAGTTCTACAGCACTTTTACAACCCTCAGACTACTGGGCGGAAATTGTTTGGTAGGCTTAATGTTAATAGGCTACTTTCATGTAGTTTGCCAAAAAAGCGGTCATCCCATTTGCTTTGGCTATTAACTCTTTCGTTAGGCCCTTGACGGCTCTCTGACTGGTCTTAGGCTAAAATAAGATTCCAACAATCTATAATCAGGTATAACTGTTAAATTTCCTTGAATCTTTCACTATAAAAATAATAATACTAAATAGATTATATTGCAGATTCCTAAGGAAATGTATATTTACCATGCTTTTGTTGGATCAGTTGGATCACACTTTCTCACAACATTATTTACAAGAATTATTTATTATCACATTTGTCTATACTAGTACAGAGGTCGACATTGGGTACAGAAAAATGAAGCTGTCACAGTATTGGTAAGTCTTTTGGCTATCCAGTGTGACAACTTCCTTCCTTGGTTCCCCCTTGTCTCTTCTGGGGGCTTGACTCCCAGTTGAGCCTGGATACCCAGTCTAGTCCAAGTCCTTGGAGGGAGTAGTGGATCTTCCTTGCAGCCTGGGACTGGTGCCTGGGAGGAAGGGCCCTTACCCGATGGTCTTCGGTCTGCCGGGCTGGGGGACGAAGCGTCCTGGGGTCACCCGACCCCTGAGAGGTTGGAGGCTCTGTGCGATGGCGGTCCCTGTCTGGTGGACTTAGGGGGACGTCGGGTTAGAGGGCGAATCGTCCTGGGGTGTTGTCACCCACAGAGCCCGGGAGCTAGGTAAGGATCTCTCTCCCTTTCTGGAGCGAGGCAGACTGACGCCATCCTACCACCTTTCCCAACCAACTTTTTCCCTCTTTCCGGTGGCTGTACAATATCCCAAGGGATACGTGCCTAGCCGGCTATGCCGGGGCCTCCTAATCCCCTAAAAAACAAACACTTTCGTTGCCAAGAACCGGGAAACCGGGTTTTTCAATAATGCTCAAGAATTGCTACAGAACAGTTAGCCAGACTTAATTTAAAACTTGCAAGAAGTGATAATTGTTAAAGAGGACAAATAATGGCTACAAACTACAAACTCTATCTTCTCATAATGCCTGTGATATTTTTTTTAGGCCTACTATTATGCTTACCATATGTCCAAGATTAGTCTGGACAGTCTGGGATTTGAGCTTGTGTCCGGGAAATGCACTGTTTTTGTATGCTTGCATTGTACACTGGCGAATGACGTTTATCCTCAATAAATAAAAATAAAATACAAAATTGTTCAAGATTAAATATTGTCGTTTTTTTTTTTTTTTTTTTTTTTTTGATTAGACACTTGGAGGCCCAGGAATTCCACTCTGTTGGATCGAGCAATTGACAACAATTCAATAAGATTATAGTAAATTGTTGGCCAGCTTTATTAGAAGAGTGTATAACAACGTTCCATAGCAGTTATAAAGCCAGTGTCAAAATATGCTACTTCTCTCGCCACTACAGTAGGCCCCCTCTAGTCTGGCCACCTCGGGACTGGACCCTCTACCAGATTACAAAATGGCCTAACCAGCCGGCGTTAATGTTAAATATAAAATACCAATCTATAATAACATAGACAACTGGTTCTATTCAACCAGTTCATAAAAATCTACTTTCAAGATAGTCTAAGCAATTAAAAACAGAAACAATATCCGCCCGTCAGCTGAACTGAAATTTTTTTATTTCGGCTTGAGAATAAACAAACAAATTTACTTTGGTTGATATCTGCTGTGGGAAACTCCCCCACGGGCAGTTATCTCATTTGTATAAGGCTGGCTGGACCATCCGATGGCCGAATTAATCGAGGGTGGTCTAGAGGGAGTTTTCAGTACTAGAGTCGATACTGCTTTAACCTGTAAAACGTTCATCCTTGGAAGAGAGGAAAACTTAATTAAATGGAATATAATAGACTTCTTTCGACAAGAGAAGTAACTAGTGTGACATCATCTTAACGTCAGAGACTGTAGGCTACATGAAATGCAAATCACTCTTGTCTTGTGGGAACTTAAATGACTTAAATTAAGTCTCAAAAATACTGATGGGATACTTGTCGGTAGGTGTTGCTCGATATACTGATGTCAATAAAATAAATAAAATATATTCACGGCAAAATTTAGAACTTGACGAAAAATTGGCTAAAATTATGTGAGTTTTTAATAAGTTTTTGGTCCTTTGGTACTGATTTGATAATTTTGTGATGGTAATCAAATTAATTAGAGTGTGGAGATAATCTTAAACATTTCAAATAAAATCAAACAAAAACAAATCTGGAATATATAGGGTCTGCCCCGCTTCAATTGCTTCAAACTTTACCCGAATATTAAACAGGTCCAAACAAACAAATAATGTAATACACCATGTGTCCTATCTCGATCGGGTTTCTGTCTATGAGTTTATTTGTATTGTTTACAAAAACCTTTAAACTCACTTTTCAGTTCCCTACTCAAAAGTATACTCCTGATCCTCTCTCTCAAAAGTACCCTACAGTTTCTGGGATTTTAGTAATAAATGCTGTACAAATTTATATTATACATTTTGATAATTCTCGTCCCCAGCCCTTGAAAACAAATAATTATATTCCAATACTGATAGGCCAGTTGAAATTTATACTCTTTTCACTTGACTCGTTTGTTTGGCTTTAAGGTTGGCTTTATAAAACTAAAGGAAATATCGGTCTAAAGGATAAATTACCTGGTTGTCGAGTGATAGATAATACTGTATATACATAGTGTATGGAGAGTTATCCGGTAACTATATTACATAGAATCACGTGACAACCAGGTAATTTAACCTTTTTAATCGCTTGAAAAGTGATTCAGAGACTATAATCAATAACTAAATCAGTCTTTAAGCTTACAATTATTTAAAAAAAAAAAACTATATTTAGGGTCTACATTTTTATACAGTAGTAAATTTTTCTTATCCAAATCCATGTGATTATGATTGTGGTAATTAAAAAATGTAAAACATAATTGCCATACTTCCTGTTACTGTACTCTAATCTTGCATTTTTTCATGGTTTGCAGACAATTGTAGGGTTACCATACGCCCTCTTTTCCCCGGACACGTCCTCTTTTTGGATCATCCAAAAATATCCGGGCGGATTTTTGAGAAACCCAATATTTGTCCAGGTTTTTACAAGCAGCAAATGTTATTTTTAGTTCTTACTCAGTGAAATCAGTTCATTTTCGTTGTTTACGTTTTGACAACGCCTGAGTCCTGAGTGAGGTTATTTGGTTGCCAGTTATGCCTGAGAAGTTCGGAATTGGGCACGTAGATTAATTATTCACAAAATGATGTTACAGTAATTGTTTCCACTGCCTAAAACAGGTACTTGTGTGTGGAATTGGCAGCTTAAAGCCCCCAATGATTAATTTTGTGTTTTGAAATAAAATATGAAAACACATGATTTTCAACGAAAACATTACCCGACTTTCGTACTCCACTTGAAGGGGGAGGGGGTATTTTTACCCTATTCTTAATGGTCACGGGTGTCTTCTTTGTCAACCCAGAGAATATGATAACCCTAGACAGTTGGTTGTCAGACGAGTGTCTGTTATTATCCCAAATAAATAGTAAATTTATTCATTGTAATAAAAAAAAATTAAATTTACTCATTTCTGCTCTACTCATGCCAAACAAACTATTCCAGTCAAAAGAGTAGACATGTTAAATGGCCTGTGGTTGACTGTGATTGTGATGTCAATGACTATAGCTTACACCTCTTCAGATGATAAGAATTCTGGATCCTAAAAAAACTATTCAAACTGCAACTTGTTTCAGGTATTTTAGAACGGCCATCCATACTGACGCAGGTCGAAGAAGTTTGCTACAAGCTATTTTTCGTGGGCAAGGCCGGTATAGGGAAGACAGCGACCATTGCGAGACTGGCTGGAACAACCATTCCTTCGTCCTACGTCGAGACTGTGGGCATTCGCAAGACCAACGTTTACTGGCCTGTCAAGATCTGGGATAAAGTAATACTCTTCAAGCTTCAATGTTGGGATGCGGGGGAAAACACTATCAAGAAGTACAGCCATATTTTGCCGGTGAGTTAGTTTGCCGCTTCAAAATTTTGTTCGAGTACGAAGTATTTATATTTATGTTTCCATTTGTACCTGGTTTTTGTGGCTTTCAGGTACTTTGGGTTGTTTAAATTAATTTTAATTATTCCCTTTTGAAACTGTGAAAGAAGATGAAGTCATTACCTAGGCCTAGAGTTTAGACTGTATCATGTTGTTTATTAACCCCTTGATCTTCATGTCAATATATATTATTGCGCATCTTCATTTTGAAAAGTACGCTACGACTATTTTTCATTGCAGTCAGTTAGGTTCAACCGGAAAATACCTTGTAATGAGATATCGTTGTGCATCGACTTTCGATATTCTGTTACTTTTAAAGTCACTTAAACTAGTTTGATTGAATAACTCATGCTGAGTGAAAGGAATCTCATTTCTGACTAATTTTGAATTGCGTTACTGCTGTGAAAGTTCACTCAAGTGTATGAGTAATCTTCTAAAATAACTTCTCAGAAAAGCATTTACAGATCATCTCAATCTTTCAATGATATTTTTGATAATAAACTTTCTGTCAAATTTTTATTGAAAGAATTAATGAACTTACTATAAAATTATATTTACTTTTTCTTTAATAGAAAATAAAATGGAAGCTGCTGTAGTGATGCTTGACTTGCTAAAATTTAACAAAATTATAAATTTAACCATAGAATATCCTATGACAGTCTCCTAATAAAGTTGACAAATAATTTATAATTTTTCTCACAGACCTCTATATTTCCTTGAAGTAGTCAGAAGTACCCGATTATCGATACTACCTTGCAGTCGATTGCTCTGATAGATAGGTATGCTCAACAACTGAACCGACTACAAAGCTGACCTAGCAAGCAATTAGATAACTTAAATTCAGCTGTCCCAATACGCAAAGTATAAATGTACGTATGTGGAACTTGTATAACTGAGATTTCTTACCAACAATTTTTGTACAGTCGTGCAAGGAGAAGGTGGATGCGTTGGTGTTTGTGTTTTCCTACACAGATGCCAACAGCTTCACTGAGTTGCCACAACTGATCAGCAAAATGACCAAAGACGATCCCAGCCAGCCAGCATCCATAGTCATCGGGACCAGGTGCTTATTTGTTGTTGGACCTCTAACTACAGTTCATTTAACCTTGTGTGCAGTGAGGGAAAGAGTTGTGGTGAGTGGAGGTTGAGGATAGGGGTTGAAGGCAACAAACATGGCTGTAGGGGTGGGCGAATACTCAAGTTTTCGAGTACCTGTCGAGTATTAGAAAATACATATTAGATATTAGAAAATATAAGTTTGTTAAAAACTTCCAAACACCAAATAATCGGTGGCCTTGTTTTAACCCATTAAGGTAGTAATTATATTCTATTCGCAATGGCCTACAACAGGATTTGATTGGTGCTGCATTCTAGTAGCAAAATCTGTAACTAATGACTGCTGGCAACTTCGAAAATTTAGATTGTCATTTTGCGGTAAATGCAGTACGTTGTCCAATGTTATTATTATGGACAATACAAAAATTACTATTTCTCTCTTATTTACTGATCAATTTCGTTCAAACTTGATATGCTTGTCAAGTTAGCATTGACCAACAGAGGAAATCTGAAATATGTTGCTCCTTAACAACCCTGGGGGGGGGATAGGGGGCATTTCCCCTCTTAAAACCACGTATGTGGTAATGGATTCTGTAGTGCCTCCAAAACAGGGATTTGAAAACAACTTGTTTACAAGATTTTCTGTACATTCGACTGTGCTTTGTATTCTATATTTAGTAAATAGAAAGTAATTTAATCATTAAAGTTGGGCTAAAAGGGAGAAAGTATGTCTCAGTTTCCTGATACCGTTTATTACTTATGTCTACTGTGTGTGTGCCAATGTGACTTTTTAAACAAAGAGAAAACAATATTTTAATTGAACTATGCCATTAATCCGTTTTAAAACACCAATTTTCTATTCCAATTCATAGGTTTAAAAAATTACTAGTAAGGAACGAGACCACATAAGTCTACGTCGATGGGTTAACTCAACGAGTTTATTTTTATATGAAGCTCTGAATTACCTGAACTCATTGTAAAAAAACACAAAAACAAATAACAATGTAAATTTGCTAGTCTCCACGGAATAGTGTTGAGAACGGGCTATTCTGCGGCGGAGAGCGGGCAAAGTTAATCCGCGGCGTAGCGTGGAACATTTCCGCTGCCTAGGATAACAGCCCCATTTGATTGATTGTGTGAGGGGGCAAGGCCGTGCATTTGGGCGCTCATCATTGTCCCCGACTTGTGCAAGCAAACCTTAAAAGTGCATGTTCTTGCTTATACGTTGACAGATTGCATTGAATAAAGTGTCATTAGATTTGTGATAAGAATGTTCATTCTTTTTGTAGTTTGTAAAACTTTTATAAAGTTAATGGTTTGTTTACTATTTGACTTTAAAATATTAAAGCGGGTGCCATTTTGAAAATATTTAAGCCAATTCAATAATAATTTTTAATTATTTGCTTCTTTGATTATTTAACGTACGTGCAAAGTTGAGTTTCTGTTTCTTAAGTAGTTCTCAGAATATTAATTTTGTTGTTAAAAATACAAAATGGCGGCTAGCGACTAAACAGAAAATTTTTCAACCGATGTTTATATAAAATCTTTTGTTTAAATTTATAAGTACTACCAGGCCCAGAAGTTTGTAATGACCCTTTCTGAACACTGTATATTCTAATGAAACTTGGTATGTGCCTTCATGTGGTTGGGGTATGTTTATATTTGCATGAAAACCCCACTTTTAGTCGTCCTCGTTATAGCAAACCTGCGTAATCTGTTGAAGGTTATTCTTATGGAAGGTAAATAAAATGTTATATCTCGCTAATGTTTCAATTTGTTTTGACGAAACTAGGTAAGCTTGTTTTATGTGTTGATAAGAAATTTTCATTGGAAATTTGCTGAGTATGCAGGTTTGCTGCGATGGGGGAGTTCAAAATGATTACCTCTTGTAAAACAAGTGCATTCCGAGCTGTGTGTCAGGGGAAATTAACTTTTTTTGTTCTAAAAAGTCAGGGAAATAATTAACCAAATTAAATTGTGAACCATGTTATCAGTCGTTATTAAATATTTAGTGACATTCACACATATTTCTAACATTTTGTCTTTACTTGTTCTACGGCTACCTTCACGCTTTCATGTGTACAGGTTCAGTATGACCAGCAAACTGGAGGTGGATGCATCTGAGACCAAGGAATTCGAGACCAAGTGGAGGATGCCGGTTTTGCGATTGGGCAAGTCCACGAGCAGCGATCGCAACGAGGTGCACAAGGTACGGATTTGGCGGATGTGGTGTACATGTGTGAGCCATCAATCCTGTAGGATAAAATAAAAAAAGTATTCAAAAAGCCTCATAAATTACTATTTAACCATAGAATATTAACTGAAGTGATGCCGATGAGATTAAAGTAACAACCGCACATGACATTTGGGACTGGATCTCAAGATACCTGGTCAAATATTATTTAGTTATTCATTTTAACTGAACTAAGGCAATCAGTAGTGAAAGCTCCTAAGGAAATTCTGTAAAAAAATAAAGTGCCTTATTAGTCAAACATTTTTCAGTAAGCTTTTAAATTTATTGTAATTTTTTTCTTTTTTTATTGAATTGGCAGTCATGTAAAATACTTTTCCCCATGTACGTTGTTTTGTTTTTATAAAAATGTAGATTGTGTTTATATAAAGTAATTTTATTACGTGTATTTTAAGGGTGATATTATTTTGTTTTGACTGCTTTTATATCTTTCTGTTTTAGGTATTCCGTGTGTATTTTCTAGCTGTTCCTGGACTATGCCACTATTGTTTCTTGTAGTTTGGTTAGGTTATAGGTATTTTTCTCACCTGAATACAGGATCAGATTCCAGATCCCGAAACGTTGGGAAACTTTTTTCTCATCAGTGATGTCAAGTTTTCCCAATAACTTATTAAATTACATAAACTCACCATCATCAACCAACCATTTTAAACAAAGAATATGAATGGACTACCAACTGTTTGATGCCTTTCCTTGTTCATAAAATCGCTTCCACAAAACTAACACAGTGACTTCATGGAGATTAGCATGAAGTTTCTTCACTGTAGAAATGGTCATTTAAACATTTTGAACGGCTTGGTTTAGTACCACTATGAACTATTACTTCAGAAATTAATCTGTCCAATTCAGTTTTCTCTTTAGATATTTCTGTGTTCTTGTGAAAATATTCTGATCTCAAATTCTATTGGACTTGACTTCCTCATAATAGTTCTCTCTGTTGCATTAGTACCGAACATGAACACATCTTTCCTGGACCAATTTCAAATTTAACTTTGATGTTTATGTCACTTGCTGTGGCTTCGGCTTTCATTTAAAACATTAGGAACCTAGTCATGTAACATAATATATATATATATATATATTACGTTATTTTATTTTATATATTATTTATTATATTATGTTATTCTTTTCGTTTACAAAAATCCACTGCTGTTTATGCAAATTTCTTGCATACATTGAACGAGGGACAGAAATATTATAAATAAATATGTAAACAGAAAGAAAGAACCACTAGCATAATTATGCAAACAAAAGTATTTGGTGTAAACAATAGTGGGTTTTTGTAAACTAAGTTAATAACATTAAACATCGTATGAACCCAATGGCACTCATATTATTGGAAAAGTGTGGTTTCACAGGTTTAGAGCTCTCTGGTGTGATATATTGGAATCATTGAGAGGCACACCACTATATTGGCTCTTTGACTATGGGTATATTAAATGGATCTAACAATGGAAATGATAAATATCTGACATTTTTGAATTATGTAAAATTATAATGTATGACTGCAGGTTGCCCCCTTGCTCAACACTGTGTGCGAGCGGCTGTGGGTGCGTGACCAGGAGTATCTGCTGAGACACGGCTTCACTACGTGACGGCCAGGGGCTGGTGTGGAGGGGTATTGCTCGCCTGAAAATTATGGAATTTCAATTCAGTCTTTTGGTTGATTGCATGCCTCCCATACCGCACTGTAATATATCCCTAATCTCTTCAAAAAATAGTTTTCAGGCCAGGTCCTTGGTACCCAGTCGACTACATTGTGGTTTTCATTTTCATTTTTCAAGTATCTATTAGTAAAGTTTGTGTAAACTTCTAGCCAAGGTCTGTTGTCAGAGTTTTCATGTTGCTCTAGTGCCTCTGACATGACCTATCGACTACCAGAGTAGCCAAGACCAACAGCTTAAAGTGCCATTCGAAGCACGGTGGCAGTCTAGTTTCCAAAGTCATATGGGTTTCTATTAGGCCATGGCCTAATCATATCCCAGAAAGCAATTTATCCTAATCATAAGGTTTTCTAAAGGTTTTCAACAACAAAGTTCAAAATGTGGAACCATGTGTAAATATACCATGTGAAAAGGTAATGAAAAGTTGGCTTATGACAAGGTTTAGGCAGTGTTTACATTAGGGCTAACTCTTCATCGTAAACCTTTTCTAACGTTAGTTGACAGTTTTTCAAGGTAAGGTTGCTTTCCTAACCTTTTACATGGAAAACATTTTGATAATAATGGTATGAAAATTATGATATAAAATATTTTGACAACCTTACGAACTGTGATGGGGGAAAACCCCAATCTTTTTAACTGTGCACACCTGTTTTGCATTCAGTTATGATTATAAATGCTATCAACAATATCCTGGTAATTATTTGCCGCTAAATTTTGCATAGCCTAATTCAGTCAGTATTTTGCATAGACCTTATGCAGTTTTTAAGTCTAAAACCCAAAAGATAGACTCTTACTTTAGCCAATAGCTACATCAATGGAATATTAGTATATCTTACTGATTACTAGAATGGATTTCAAATTAAATTTCAATCAGTAACTTATTTTTTTACTTGGAGACAAAGCCTTTAGTTCACATTGTGAACATCTTCAGATCACAAGTGATTTTTCTTATTGAATCTGGTTTCTAAATCAAATTTAAGGATTTAATTTTTTTAGCGAATTTCCCCTATAGGGAAGAAGCTATTACCGTAGGTCTCATGGTAAGACTTAAGCCCGAGACCATGATAACTTTTCATTTTGAGGTCCCCAGATGCCAAAAACACCATTCGTTCAAATTTTTATGTATGTATATATATATATATATATATGTATGTATATATATGTATATATATATATGTATATATATATATATATATGTGTGTCTGTAAGCACGATAACTCTCGTAAAAAAGGTCCGATCTTAATGAAATTTGGTACAAATCTGTAAAGTACCATTTATTTGAACGAGTTCAAAAATCAGATGAATCGCACCATCCGAAGGGGGGTTTTTGGGGGGTTTTGTACCCCAAAAATGTGTTTTTCGGGGTTTTCACAGGTAATTTAAATTTAAATCAAATTTTAATTTATACCATTAGGTTGAGCTTAAAAAAACAAACAATTTGGTATTTTTATCTTTGCCTTACATCAATTGGTTACCGAGATATTGAAAGTGCTAAACACAGTACGTTGTCTAATGTTATTCTTATGGAGAAAAAGAAAAATTGTATATCTCGCTTATTTATGAACATAAACTGGCGAAATTTGGTATATGGCTTGAAATGGTTGTGGTTTATTGTTGTTTGCACAAAAAAACAATTTTTCGCCTATTGTTCCTGTAGCAGCAAACCTAGGTACTCGGTCCCCATGTTATTCTTATGGAAAATACTTAAAATGTTATATATCGCTTATTTATGAATGTATATGTATGAAACTTGGTATGTGACTTCACTAAGTTGAGTTCTATTGATATTTGCATAAAAACCCATTATTTTGTATGCCTTGTTGCAGCAAACCTGCGTACTCATCCCCAATGTTATTCTTATGGAGAATAATTAATATTTTAAATATCGCTTGTTTGTGAATACATTTCTTATGAATCCTGTTAAGTGTTTTAATGTGTTGTGTTATATATTCATTGGAAATTCGCTGAGTATGCAGGTTTGCTGCGACGGGGGTATTTTAGTTAAGGATGTATTTTCTCTATTGCATTGAAATGGACTCAGTTTTCCCGTTGATAAATAAATAAAAGTCTTAATGCTTCTTACTAACTTATATGAGTCGCATAAGGACTCAACAGAAGACAGCACAAAACCAGTTAGAACATTTAAATAAGTGGACCAGATGAACCAACTGAATATCAATATTAATTTATGTATGTGCCTATTTGAGAATTTTAATTTTTGTAAAAACATACTTCAATATCAATAATATCAAGTGATATATCTAAAAATGTTAGACATAACAAAATCTATTGTCGTTATTATTAGGTTTATTACCTTGCTTATTTTATATTTTATAATAAAGAATGTATAATGTAGATTATTTTATCATGTTAGTTTTTTTATAAAAATAAATTTTTTCACTTTTTTAATCGCTCTTTTTTATACCTTCCCCTTGTCTGTGTAAGTATTTATTTTTCTGTTACAGTTCTTCATTGTAGTTCGTTCATATTGTATTATAATAATTTTAATGATATACAAATAATCGTTATTAAATAAAAATAAATTTGGTATGACTTTTCATGGTGAGAATTCTTCAATTAAGAGAAAGTTCTCGCCTCTGATATCTTTCAAGTTTTGTTTTCTAGATAGGTAGACCGATGGCTTTAGGTGGATTTAAAGCCACCAGGACGCAGCATTGTCACGTAGCTGAAAGCCTTGGGTTGACATCGGCATGATTGACCCAGGACCTTGCAGACGTAAGTCACATAGTCACTCAAGCTCTATACCAGGCTCTCTGACCTATATTGACGGATACCACGTTAAGTTTGTTACCTTGTTAAAGTGTGGATCTTTGAAACTTAGGTCTAACCCTCTCAATCTCAATCTCTTTGTAAGACGCTGACACAACAAGGGCGTATTTTAAGGCAAATAAGAATGAATGGTGTAGAATGGGTGAGATGCCTTGTGTAGCTTTGTTACTAGGACCGAAACCACTGCGCTACCCAGCCGGTTTGATTTAACCTGTTTAATGTTAAATGTACACCAATTAGGTCTAAACCTCTCAATCTCAATCTCTGTGTAAGACGCTGACACAACAAGGGCGTATTTTAAGGCAAATATGAATGAATGGTGTAGAATGGGTGAGATGCCTTTTGTAGCTTTGTTACTAGGACCGAAACCACTGCGCTACCCAGCCGGTTTGATTTAACCTATTTAATGTTAAATGTACACCAATTAGGTCTAAACCTCTCAATCTCAATCTCTGTGTAAGACGCTGACACAACAAGGGCGTATTTTAAGGCAAATATGAATGAATGGTGTAGAATGGGTGAGATGCCTTGTGTAGCTTTGTTACTAGGACCGAAACCACTGCGCTACCCAGCCGGTTTGATTTAACCTATTTAATGTTAAATGTACACCAATTAGGTCTAAACCTCTCAATCTCAATCTCTGTGTAAGACGCTGACACAACAAGGGCGTATTTTAAGGCAAATATGAATGAATGGTGTAGAATGGGTGAGATGCCTTGTGTAGCTTTGTTACTAGGACCGAAACCACTGCGCTACCCAGCCGGTTTGATTTAACCTATTTAATGTTAAATGTACACCAATTAGGTCTAAACCTCTCAATCTCAATCTCTGTGTAAGACGCTGACACAACAAGGGCGTATTTTAAGGCAAATATGAATGAATGGTGCAGAATGGGTGAGATGCCTTGTGTAGCTTTGTTACTAGGACCGAAACCACTGCGCTACCCAGCCGGTTTGATTTAACCTATTTAATGTTAAATGTACACCAATTAGGTCTAAACCTCTCAATCTCAATCTCTGTGTAAGACGCTGACACAACAAAGGCGTATTTTAAGGCAAATATGAATGAATGGTGCAGAATGGGTGAGATGCCTTGTGTAGCTTTGTTACTAGGACCGAAACCACTGCGCTACCCAGCCGGTTTGATTTAACCTGTTTAATGTTAAATGTACACCAATTAGGTCTAAACCTCTCAATCTCAATCTCTGTGTAAGACGCTGACACAACAAGGGCGTATTTTAAGGCAAATATGAATGAATGGTGCAGAATGGGTGAGATGCCTTGTGTAGCTTTGTTACTAGGACCGAAACCACTGCGCTACCCAGCCGGTTTGATTTAACCTGTTTAATGTTAAATGTACACCAATTTAACAAGTGAGAAGTGTGGGATGCACTAAAGTGTAATTAAAGTTGCCTGAGGATTGACTTCCGTGACTCCTATAAATAAATAACTTTATTGTCGTTGGGTATTAAAAATAATACATGACAATAGTTAACAGAAAAATAAATTTAGATACATTACAGTACATTTATTTACTTAAATTTCTTCTGGGTCCAATAATCGTTCTTAAAACACTCATCAATTTCGTAAGGGCAGTTATTTAGTGAAATATTCTTGATTTTCCTTTTAAAGCTTTTTTCTCTTACATTTTTATAAACAGTTGGTAATTTATTAAATATTTTGACTCCCATTTCATTGAAATTCCTTTTGCTTTTTGAGTATTTGAAACATATAATTTGAAATTTATTTTGATTTCTTGTTTGATGTAGGTGAATATCTGAATATAGTGAAAATTTAGAGTGATTTCTAAAAATTTAGAGTAATAGTTATGTCAAGCGTAACTTCTATATCAAAATAGTCTCACACCTGGCAAATACCGAAGCAGCATTATTCAAGCATGACAGTAGCAAAAAATAGGTCACTATCTAAGTCATTTGCTTAGTGTAAATATAAACACACCTGATTAACACAAATGGTAGAAAATATTTGACAAATTTTAACAAAAGTGATGAGTAAAGAAGATTATTAACACATAGGTGAGTGAGCAGTATAGTTTGGCTGGGTTTTCATAAGTACGAGGTGTTGCGTGTGAACATCATTATAATAGTGGACAATTAAGTTGCAGTTGAGGGCGTGGTTTGCCGGGCTATCAACCGAGATCAGCCAATGGTAGACGTGCTACATTGCCAAAACTCCACACCAGCTGATCGGAATAACATTCGAGTGATATTTTTCAATGGAAAAATGTCAACAGTGACAGCGTACAACCATGCTGTTCGCCCAACTGTTAACGTAATTGTCTGCTATTATAGTGTAGCAGTAATTCATGTGGAAAGTAGCGCTAGCTAGCAGACTTTTACTCATCGTGGCATCCAAGGCAATATCAAACTTTTAACATGTGATGTCCACTATACATGCTTATGTTCACTAAAAATCAAAACAGTATGTTAAGAAAGAATAGTTGTTTAAGTACAATTTTCTATCGTAGTGTGTTGTTTGTGATGACATATTGTAAAACTGCCTGTGTCACTAAGATTAATTCTAAAGCCGCCTCCACACTGAATGTTTCGTCGAGCATCTTGGCGTCAATTTAAAATAATAATAATCAGCCCTGGTTAAGAGGTGGCAAACTAACCGCCGCCACACACTCTTGCGTTTGTTATTGCTCGCCTAGACTCGGCCAGAGTGTGGAGGCAGCATAATGCTGCTTGAAATATACTGTGTAGAAGTGGCAAGATCAATAATTGGGCTAGAAGTAAATTTGATGTTGTTTTAAATGTTTTATCATATAATATTTTTAATTTAATACTATAAAGGGTGTCTCTGAAACACACCAATAGATATTTTATTTCCCGTATCATTCAGTGTTTGCAACCGATACAATTGCATCACAGTTGACAATTTTTAAAATTCTATAAACTATATTTGTTTATAGAACGAAAACGCCTGTAAGGCTTTTAAACCAATCTAGGAGTAATAAAAGATAAATAAAATAAACCATTGAAACACAAAATGAAAGGAGAACTTGGAAATCCAAGATTTTCATTACTTAAAATTTCATAATGGACATGTCATAACTTATAATAACTGTAGCTTAGTTAAATATCTATCTAAAAAAATAAAATAATTATTTGATCTAATGCTACTGTTAAAACCATTATACTGAGGTAATGGTTTTATATTTAACAGTTATCGAGAAATTTGTTTGCACTCTAAATCGGAATGGTAACAGTGTATGTATACATTTATGGTAAAGCCTATGCTGGAGTGCATGATCCATACAAATATTTAAAAAAAATAGAAGTGATTTAGCACTTTAAAATAATACAATTGTAACTGTGCAAAATAAAAAAGTAATGTACTGCTATTATCCTATCCTATCCTATACTCTAATATGAGTAAGGTTTGCTTGCTTGAGTAGTGGTAAACAAGCGGGGAGGGGCCGTAATCGGCACTTTTTTCCCATGTTATTTTTATGGGGTTCAGTTTTTAGACTAACACCCAAATCCGGCCTATACAAATTTCCTTTTTGGCCTATACTAGTACCCGACCATTGCCTATATTAAATACATTTTCTCCATCCCCATCCATCCTCTATATTTTTTAAAATTAATTTTCAAAATCATGCTAAAAAACTAACTTTGGTGTTTATGGTCTATATAAGCTCTATATATATACAGTTTTGAACGAATGGTGTTTTTGGCAACTGGGGACCTCAAAACGAAAAATTATCATGGTCCCGGGCCTAGGTCTTACCATGCCAACTCCAGTAATAGCTTCTTCCCTGTAGGGGAAATTCGCTAAAATGAAGATAATGCACAGAGATTTGTTTGAAATATGGTGTAATGAGGATCCGCCTTCAAATAAGGATGCCGCCGTCGTTCATAACATCAATTTGATGTTGGATGCTGAAGGAGTAAAGGATAAAAGCAAGAGGCAACCGTACATTGATGAAGCTGACAAGTTTTACTAAGTTTTACATAGTAGGTGGGCTTTATGTAAACGTTCCAAAAGTAATGTGAATGATAGGCAAGTTCAGACTTCTGACAAAAAAGGAATTTACTATAAAATACAAGATTAAAATATTATTCGATTAAATTACTGTAACTACATTAATGCTAACTAAACTTAAATCACATTTAATTGCGGCATGTAATTTTCGTTATTTGATTTCCTCTTAAAAAAAAGAAAATCATTATTTAACAAAATATTTCTCATTTCCTTTCTTTTTTTAATAAAATAATAATTTCCAACAATTCCACGAAAATCAGTACCTTAAAAATTATTTTTAGATGTTTTTCCACCTTAGGGCAAAACAACCACTGTGCGCCGTGCGCCGGCGCCAGTATATTCGCGAAATGTTGGAGTGTTGAAAAGAGAAACGAGCTCTAGATTTACAATACGTAATATTATATGTATTATTAGTTAATATTGTTATAAACGTGTTTCGTTGAGTAAACCACGCCACGGGGAACAACAGTCCCATAAACATCACCCGACAAGGTGTCATAATCAAATGAAAGGCGAGTCCAGATTAACACATCCTCGAGGAAGAAATGGAGAAAGCGATGATTTAGAAACACATTTGGAGCTTTTAATGGCAGTAATTATAAAGGCGTCGGGTATTAGCATAGAAACCAAACTGAGGATATAAAACCCACGCGCCCGTGTCTGCCTAACTAACCTATAAATCGGCGGGCCTACACAGTCCTGTAACAGTGGCGTTCCGCGGGGCTCCGTGCTCAAGCCGCGGATTTATCTTTCTCTTGTAAATAAATACATTTTTTATATTTGTTGAGAAAGAAATGCAGTAAACACCGTTATTTGACCCTGATATGCTCGAAACCCCGATTTTCGGGTATAGGGTACACGGTACACTGTACATCATAGAGGGGATATGCATGGAGTTTCAGTCAGGTAAAAAACCTTCAAGCTGGGGTTTCCTAGCCGCGGAACGCGGAGAGCGGAGTACGCTGGCATCTCCTCGTCATGTAATCAAATGGCGCTGTTTTCCTAGACAGCGGAACTGTTCCGCGCCGCGCCTTTAATTTGATTGCATGATGAGGAGAGGCCAGCGTTCTCCGCTCTCCGCTCTCCGCTGCCGAATAGTTCCGCGCCTAGGTAAACCAGCTTTACCGGGTGAAAAGCGACTGGGCTGTGTATGTCGGTGTTGTTTTAGGTATTTTTAGTTGGTTTTCAAAGCGTAGACTAGATATAAAATCCTTTCCCTCTGGTTTAAGGTTATGGAACAACCACGCGAACAATCACGCAGTATAATTCGTTGTTTTGTATACTATTCTGATTATTCTATTTATACACTTTGATACCCGGATTTCTTCATCTTCCGACGACGTCAACCCTAATAGTAGAGCATTTTTTCACCGTCTCCATTAGATATCTAACTCGTAAATATGCCAATATCTTATATGTACGTGTTTCAAGCATTATCCTAGATCGTTTAAACATTGCTTATACAACTGTCATTTTATCCTGGAAGTTATTTACCTATGACTAAAACCTGGAAAAGGCAGGGAAATTCAGCCGGAGGTTTCTGTAAACCGCAAAAGTGAAAGACTTCGATAATTATTAAAATGCCTCAGTTGTTAAGAGGCAATAACATTATCGACGGCGGCGGCGGTTGCGGTCGGTGGACGGCGGACGGCAGCGGCGCGGCGGCCAGCTGTCAGTAACGGAGATGGACCTCCCACTGGTCTGGCCGGGATACCAGGACATTGTGACACCGGGGGGAACACACCAGAACACACCAGGGATGCAGTACTCTTTTTAAACAATAATCTTAATATATAAATACCCCCGTAGCAGCAAACCTGCATACTCAGCGAATTTCCAATGCATATTAATTTATCTTAATACCACATAAAGCCACATACCAAGTTTCATCAATATACATTCATAAATAAACTATTTATGACATTTTAATTATTCTCCATAAGAATAACATGGCGGCTGAGTATGCAGGTTTGCTGAAATAAGGAACACTAAAAATGGGCTTTTATACAAATATCATTATAACTCAACTAGGTAAAGCCACATACCAAGTTCTATTAATTTATGTTCATAATTAAAGGAGATAACACGTTAATTATTCTCCATAAGAATAACATGGGGCTGAGTATGCAGGTTTGCTGCTACGGGAACTATCGGGCAAAAAATGGATTTTTGTGCAAATATCAATAGACCACAATGAAATGAAGCAATATACCAAGTTTCGTCAGGATAAGTTGATAAATATGCGAGATATGCAATTTTTCTTATCCTCCATAAGAATAACATTGGACAACGTACTGTGTTTAGCACTTTCAATATCTCAGTAACCAATTGACGTAGAGCAATGATTAAAACATCAAATTGTGCGTCTTTTTAAGCTGATTCCAATGGGAAAAAATAAAGTTTTACTTTTTCAAAAATTGTATGTAAAAAACTCAAAAAACCCATTTTTGGGGTACAAAACCCCCCCAAAATACCCCTTCGGATAAGTCGATCCATCTGGTTTTCGAACTTTAAGTCATAAATGCTGCTTTACACGTTTGTACCAAATTTCATCAAAATCGGACCTTTTTTACGAGAGTTATCGCACCCACGGACACACACACACACACACACACACACATATATATATATATATATATATATATATATATATATATATATATATAGTTTCGAACGAATGGTGTTTTTGGGGTCTGGGGACCTCAAAACGAAAAGTTATCATGGTCCCGGGCTTAGGTCTTACCATGCCGACCACGGTAATAGCTTCTTCCCTATAGGGGAAATTCGCTAAAATTCCCTATAGGGGAAATTCGCTAAAATAACTTTATGTTTGGAAATCTTGCAGATTTCGATTTTTGAAACTAGGCTATCTCGCGAACGCTCATCATGGTGAATGTTCGCCTTGAGTGTTAATTCTTAGCCTTTAGTAAACATAAAATGAATCGTAGGGGATATGTTGGGACAATGTTCGTTCTGCATTGCACTATTTCGTGCATTGCCGTGAATCCCGACGCGACGCGCGACGTCTGCTGCAGAGGGAAGTACAAATGTAACGCAATAATCGGGTACAGTGAAATTCTTCGTAAATACAATCCATGCCAATTGCGTTAAACAATCTGTGAAAGCTTGAGTCGAATAGTGGTTTGTTATTTAGGCAAAAAATATAAACGAAAATGTTTATCTGATGCATGTAAAATAGACCAAAACTTTGTTTATGCCCAAAACCCGACAGTATACTGCCATACAATTAGCATGGCGAAATTGGGGGGCTGAAAAGGGGCAGTTGCCTCCCCAATAATTTGGAGAGCATAATACTATATAATATGTGAAAAGTCACAAGCAATCACGATCACCCCTCCCCCTCCAACCGAATACACTAGAATTATGGTTATGCTAAAGTAGTGTAATCTTGGATGCCTTGATGCTATGGTAAATCAGCAATATAAACTTGAAGATCAGCAAACGCTCTTCACCCTTCATGTAAGGTATTTTTTGTTGAAACCATCATCATTGTGGTTCGCGTTGGAGCAAAGTTAGCTCTGGGGCTTCTGCTTCGAGTGTCGACGCCCCCACCCCACTCCATGACAACCACCCCCAACACCATACAGTGTGTTCTCCTCGAATGTAGGACGTGGACGCGCCGATGAGTTGCGCGTCCATTTCCCCCCTAAACTGACCTGAGCCAGGCTATAATCCCTGACTTTCTACTTGCCACTGGCTTGGTAAAATCTGACAATATTTTAAGCAAACCAACGTAATATATTTTCAGAGTTATAAATAAACCTGTGATGCAACGCATAATAGGGAAATAAGTGCTTGACTAAGGAATTCTGTCGGGTAGTAAATGGTCATGGTTAAAAGAACGGTGTTAACAAATTTGTTTGTTCGTTCCTCATCTTGGAAGAGACCTACCTACCTTTGAGTTGGTCTCCGTTGCTTGTTTGGGGCTGGGGTGGGGATAATCTTATCGTTTTTAAATTTCGTTATGAACAAAATATTTCGAGGTAGGAATTATGACGTCACTTGGTAAGCGTTGTTGACTGTATTTTCCAGGGTATTAATTTTAAAGCGCATGCATTACTAAAGAAAAATACCCCCGTCGCAGCAGACCTGCGGACTCAGCGAATTTCCAATGCATAATATTTGTCTGAATTCCACATAAAGCCGCAAACCAAGTTTCATAAAAATATATTCACATATAAGCGATTTTAATTATTCTCCATAAGAATAACATTGGTAATGAGTATGTAGATTTGCTGAAACAAGGAACAGAAACAATTGGTTTTTATGCAAATATAAATAGAATTTAACTAGGCGAAGCCACATACTAAGTTTTATCGATATTCAATCATAAATAAGCGATATATGACATTCTAGTTATTCTCCATAAGAATAACATGGGGGCTGAGAAAGCAGGTTTGCTGCAACAAGGAACAGAAAAATGGGTTTTTATATAATTATCAATATAACTCAACCAAGTGAAGCTACATACCAAGTTTTATTAATTTATGTTCATAATTAAAGGAGTCAGTACATTTTACTTATTCTCCATAAGAATAACATGGGGGCTGAGTACGCAGGTTTGCTGCTACGGGAAGAATCAACAAAAAATCAATTTTTTGTGCAAATATCAATATACCAGTACTACTTGAAGCCACATACCAAGTTTCATCAACATGCATTAATAAATAATCGAGATATCAAATTTTATTTATTCTCCATAAGGATAACATTGGACAACGTACTGTGTTTAGCACTTCGAATATCTCTGCAACGGTTGAGCGTAGAATCACAATTTAAACATCAAAATGATTGTTTTGTGGAACTGAACAGATTGGTAAAAGCAAATGTGAAGTTTACATTAAAATAAACTGAGGAAAAGCCAAAAACCTTTTCCCCATAAGATTAACATGGGAGATTTTATGAGCAGGTTTTTTTGGATTTTCTCCGCAACCACTTAACCTAGCTTAATAATTAAAAATAATAAATTATTTGCTTTTTTAAGCTCTATAACATGGTCAAAACCAAAATTAAGTTTTAAAAAAATTTGTGGGTGAAAAATGCAAAATACTGATTTTTGGAAAATTTAAAACCCCCATAAACCCCCCTTCCCATGGTCCGATTTTTCTGGTTTTCGAAATTAAAGTCATGAATGTCATTTTACACATTTGAGCCAAATTTCATCAAAATCGGACGTTTTTTACTCAAGTTATCGTGTTAACGGACACATATATATATATATATATATATATATATATATATATATATATATATATATAGATATAGATATAGATATATATATACATATATATAAATTTGAACGAATAGTGTTTTTGGCATCTGGGGACCTCAAAACAAAAAGTTATCATGGTTTCGGGCTTAAGTCTTACCATGAGACCTACGGTAATAGCTTCTTCCCTATAGGGGAAATTCGCTAAAATAAGAGAGCCACGGTTATATTGTCGCGAGCAACCCCTAGTCTTAGAGTATGTCAATTTGTTAGTTATGATTTGTAAAGTGCATAAATGTGCTAGTTATGATACAGTATCTACTTAGCTGTTTGCAAAATTTGTTTTAATCAAAACTTTATTTTATTATTTAAGACTCGAGCGAGGGTTATACAAGGGCGCGATCTAAAAACTACGAAATCGATTTTAATGCTTTATATTTCAACCAATAGCAATTACTAAATTACGAGCACTAATTATCTGTACCGGGTACAATAGTCAACATTAACGTGAGAGTGATTATGTTGACAATAAACTTTTAGTGGGTTAAGTTATATTACAGTACCTTGTCAAACCCTCGTCAAACTGAGCACCGCTTAGGATGAGGCGCTGTCAATCCCGCCCTCGGCACATTCCTAAGCCGAAGGGATGACAGTTTTATGGTCTGCGCGACTTTGTCCGATTACCGTTCTCCTCCCTCCAACATCTTACAGTGTGTTCTCCTCCCTCCAACACCTTCCAGTGTGTCCTCCTCCCTCCAACACCTTTCACTGTGTTTTCCTCCCTCCACCACTTTACAGTGTGTTCTTCTCCTTCCAACACCTTCCAGTGTGTCCTCCTCCTTCCAACAGCTTCCAGTGTGTCCTCCTCCTTCCAACACCTTGCAGTGTGTTCTCCTCCTTCCAACACCTTCCAGTGCGTTCTCCTCCTTCCAACACCTTACAGTGTGTTCTCCTCCTTCCAACACCTTCCAGTGTGTCCTCCTCCTTCCAACACCTTGCAGTGTGTTCTCCTCCTTCCAACACCTTCCAGTGCGTTCTCCTCCTTCCAACACCTTACAGTGTGTTCTCCTCCTTCCAACACCTTGCAGTGTGTTCTCCTCCTTCTAACACCTTGCAGTGTGTTCTCCTCCTTCCAACACCTTCCAGTGTGTCCTCCTCCTTCCAACACCTTACAGTGTGTTCTCCTCCTTCCAACACCTTCCAGTGTGTTCTCCTCCTTCCAACACCTTCCAGTGTGTTCTCCTCCATCCAACACCTTGCAGTGTGTTCTCCTCCTTCCAACACCTTCCAGTGTGTCCTCCTCCTTCCAACAGCTTCCAGTGTGTCCTCCTCCTTCCAACACCTTGCAGTGTGTTCTCCTCCTTCTAACACCTTGCAGTGTGTTCTCCTCCTTCCAACACCTTCCAGTGTGTCCTCCTCCTTCCAACACCTTACAGTGTGTTCTCCTCCTTCCAACACCTTCCAGTGTGTTCTCCTCCTTCCAACACCTTCCAGTGTGTTCTCCTCCATCCAACACCTTGCAGTGTGTTCTCCTCCTTCCAACACCTTCCAGTGTGTCCTCCTCCTTCCAACAGCTTCCAGTGTGTCCTCCTCCTTCCAACACCTTCCAGTGTGTTCTCCTCCTTCCAACACCTTACAGTGTGTTCTCCTCCTTCCAACACCTTACAGTGTGTTCACCTCCTTCCATCACCTTCCAGTGTGTTCTCCTCCTTCCAACTCCTTACAGTGTGTTCTCTTCCTTCCAACACCTTACAGTGTGTCCTCCTCCTTCCAACATCTTCCAGTGTGCTCTCCTCCTTCCAACACCTTACAGTGTGTTCTCCTCCTTCCAACACCTTACAGTGTGTCCTCCTCCTTCCAACACCTTCCAGTGTGTTCTCCTCCTTCCAACACCTTACAGTGTGTTCTCCTCCTTCCAACACCTTACAGTGTGTTCTCCTCACTCCTACACCTTCCAGTGTGTCCTCCTCCTTCCAACACCTTCCAGTGTGTTCTCCTCCTTCCAACACCTTACAGTGTGTTCTCCTCACTCCTACACCTTCCAGTGTGTCCTCCTCCTTCCAACACCTTCCAGTGTGTTCTCCTCCTTCCAACACCTTACAGTGTGTTCTCCTCACTCCTACACCTTCCAGTGTGTCCTCCTCCTTCCAACACCTTACAGTTTGTTCTCCTCACTCCTACACCTTACAGCGTTCTCCTCCCCGGTCCCCGACCCCGTTTTCCACAGAGGTATTTAATATTTTAATTTCTTCCGCGAGGACACCTCTTTGTACCAAAGGTTAGAGGAGGCAGTGCGGCTGGCAGGTAGGCAGCAGCAGGCGTCACAGCGTCCCACATAACCCACGTCTCCCCACACATATCCGCTGTCCGCCATACTCCGCCCGGCCCGGTCTGGGACATTACTGACACTATCAATATGTCCAGAGTGGTTAATTTGATAAGGATATTATACTTTCGCTCGCAGTTTTACTTGTAAGTGGTACAGTACACCCGATTTCACCCGGGGAATACAACTGTTGTACGATTGCGTGGTTAATCATTGTGTAGGTTAACGACATCGTTTTTAAAGGCGAGTTTTCTTACCTATGTGTCAAATTATTTGAGAAAATCAGTCTCCTCGACCTTTTGAAGGGAAATGGAAAATTCTGAAGGAAGGAGCTTTGTCCTATAAATTTTGGCTCAATTTAGTTTAGTTAAGTTTAGTTAAGTTAAGTTGTTCTCCCCACCGTGCTGCGGATGTGCTGTTTTGTACCAAATCACAAGTACGACTTCCTCGTAGGTTATGTATGGGAAAGGACTTACTTGACTTTCCGGGTATCTTCCCTTTCCATCCCAACGCGACCGCCTGGAGGGATACGTCACCCGGCAGCGTCAGGGCGCGAGTTACTAAACCGAAGCGTGTCAATATCATGTAGACATTTTCACGATTTTTGTATGAGCACAGCCAATTGCAACTTTTCATTCTGCTCATATGTAACACACTTACAATTTCTGAGGACCAATTTTGGAGGATTTTAACAAGCGGAAACTTACATAAATATATTGTGTTGCAATAAAAATATCTCAGTAACCAATTAACGTAGAGCAATGATCAAAATACCAAATTGTTTTTGTTTTTTAGGCCGAGTTCAATGGTAAAAATTAAAGTTTGATTAAAATAACAATTACATGTGGAAACCCAAAAACCCATTTTTGGGGTACAATCCCCCCCAAAAACCTCTTCGGATAGTACGATTCGTCTGGTTTTCGAACTCGTTCAAATAAATGCTACTTTACACATTTGTGCCAATTTTCATTAAGATCAGACCTTTTTTACGAGAGTTATCGTGCCTACGGTCACACACATATATATATGTATATAAATTCGAACGAATGGTGGTTTTGGCATCTTGGGACCTCAAAATGAAAAGTTATCATGGTCTTGGGCTTAAGTATTGCTATACCACATACGGTAATAGCTTCTTCCCTATAGGAGAAATTCGCTAAAAATACACTTTATGCCGACAATAGGTTGAGAGCTCACAGGCTGGCTTCAGCTGGATAAAAATATCTCGCGGGGCTCCAGTTCCCGAGTTCTACCTGCTTCTCTTACATCAGGCCAGAGTTAACTTTCAAAGCCCGTCCTTTCTCAACGAATGACCTGAAATCTTTGATTAATGGCTTGAAAAATGAAAAAATCTAGCGATTACATTGAGAAAAATGTCGAAATTACAAATTAGTTACTATAAAACTACAAAATAGTCGATATTTACGGATTTATGAGTATCCTTATCGAAATCGAAATTATGCTCACTGAATCGCTAGGTATATGTTTTTCTTTAAATTACCCCCAAATCAACGACAGTAGATAATCCATTGAGGAGGGATGGGCTTTGGAAGTTAACATTGACCTTATGGGAGAAACTGGTAGAAACTCCAAACGTTTCAAAACTGGAGCCCAATCTCAACTAATTGGTCCAACAAGTTTTCAATGCTATACGGTATACTTCACCGGTAATTTCCATTCTTTCATCGGAGGCAACGCTGGGCTGCACCTGGCCTATGATTTCATAGAGTAGCAAGGCGTGAAGAACCCGATTCATCATTTCCAAAAGGATCGACGACAAGCGGGCGTTATTGGGTAATTATTGTGCCCGGCAGAACCAACTCAAACAAGCGACAAGCAATCGGTGTTTTTGTCGTACGCAGGTGCGAGGGGGGGGCTGTAAATCTGTGACCGGAAGGTGGTGCCGCTTCCGGTGGTGGACAAAGGTTTATGGCGGCCGTGGCGCTCAGTTGATTGTTGCTGTGCTCCGGTGCAGCGGCAAGCGGCAACTCAGACACGGTGTTTGGAAGTTGGAAAATGTACATCATTGAATAGGAGCAAGTTGTAATTGTAATTGACAGTGGCCAGCTTGTTATTTTTTTGTAAACAACATGTCACTTCGAAATATTTTGCATGTTGTTTAGGTCGCCTATCATCAAAAAAGCGCGTGGAGAAGAAAATATCACCTAAGGGTCACCACCGAGATCGTCATGTCCGAGGTCGTCACATCTATGAAAATCAATGAGCCGTACTAATTAGGGTCGGCTGTCTACCTGCCCCGCCGGGTATGGTATGTCATGCCTCCTCCGCCCGAACAGGAACAACTTATCCTAGTCACAGATCACAAGAGAACGGTCAAATACAGTTCTGAATCTTTACGCTGAAAGTTTAATGATGTTGGTTCTTCATGTAGCTAAAAATTATACAAACTAACTCGTGACAAAATTGATGACAAAATTGAAGTCATACAATTGCGACATGTGATCATATCGCACTGAAAGGATGAATTAGGCCGATTGATGTTTGTTCGTGAGTCCGAAAAACAGCCTTAGTACAAAAGGATTCGTGTTACAAAATTGAAAAGTGTCATACAAAAGGATATCGCACTGAAAGGGGTGCATTCATTATATTATAACAAGATTATTTTAAGGAACTTATTCGTATTTTTAAGCCAAGGGCGATAACCGGTATTCGTGCGGATAAAATAAATACAATAGTACAGCTGTCAGTTTAAATTTGCCAAAGTTGTAGTAGTTTTGATATGATATTTTTACAATTACTTACTTAAAAATATGTTAAATACATTCTTACAATTTAAGAATTTAATAAATATAACAACCAAATCCTATCACGGATAAAAGTTTAATTGAACTTATATTTAACACTTTTAATATTGCTCGGCGAAATGTACAGGCTAGTTGTAATTTTCAGCTACATGAAGAACCAACATCAGTAAACTCTGAGCGTAAAGATTCAGAACGGTATTTAACCGTTCTCTTGTGATCTGTGACTAGGATAAGTTGTTCCCGTTCGGGCGGAGGAGGCATGACATACCCGGCGGCGTATTTACAAACCCTAAGTGGTCTCACCGCTCACTCGGTTCGGGCCACCGCCGAGGTTTGGCGGAGATACCCGATCGCCCTAACCTAACCTAACCTAACCTAACCTAACCTAACCTAACCTAACCTAACCGTTGTACTCCTGCGTTTAGGTTAGGTTAGGGCGATCGGGTATCTCCGCCAAACCTCGGCGGTGGCCCGAACCGAGCGAGCGCTGAGACCACTTAGGGTTCGTAAATACGCTACCCGGCGGGGCAGGTAGACGGCCGACCCTAATTAGTACGGCTCATTGATTTTCGTAGATGTGACGAACTCGGACATGACGATCTCGGTGGACCCGCACCTAAGTGCAGGTTCAGGGCAAACTATCTTGTTGACATTTTTGTATCTCTAAAGAAACCGTTATTTTCTGTCATAAGCGTAATTTGAGAATTTTGAGATAATGATCGCATAATTGTGATTGTATAGGTATGCAGTGAACTAAATAATATAATATATTATATATATATATATATATATATATATATATATATATAATATATTATATATATTATAGTAACTTTTTAGATATTACAATAATATATGATCTTAAAGTAATTGGGGGAACAACAACTACCCCCCTTGCACCCCCAAATTACGCCTATGGCCAAGGCCGCAATAGATCTAGCGCGACCTTGATATGGTCCTCTGTAATGCTTGATTTAAGTTATTCTCTCGGTTGAAAACTATGTCAACGCCGAACAAGAATTAATAACCCAAAGTGGCTGTGAACAGGAAATAATTGCATACTTGTGCGTTTTACAAATTAGGCACTTAGACCTTTAGTATTTAGTAGATTGGGACGTTGAAAATCGTTTGACTGTCTATTACTGTAAGACGTCACGTAATATGAGAAATCTGGAGGATACGTTTTAAGGATTTGATCTGAAAAAATGCTAAATTTGTGTGACGTTTAAGTGGAGGTAATATTAGCAGTACCTATTATGTAAGCAATGTTTTCTCCAATTGAAAAAGACAAATTTATATAATTTGAAATCCATTTATCAGTTAGCTAAACATGGGGATAGTTTAATTTCCCTATAAAACAAAAACAAAAATATATATATATGAGGAAAATACCAAGGGTTAAACCACATTGCGCGATATCATATACTGTATCCTGAATGTAAACTGAATAGCTCTGTGAAAATGTCGTGTGTGTGTATATATATATATATATATATATATATATATATATATATATATATATATATATATATATAGAGAGAGAGAGAGAGAGAGAGAAAGAGAGTTTGTTTTGCTTATTTACTTAAAATACCCCAACGATTTATTTCACGAAAATATCTAACTAGCTAACGCTAACACCTTTTTTAAAATATATTTCATATATATATATATATATATATATATATATATATACATATAGTTTATTGTTACACTACATGGTATACTAAGCAAACAAAAATAAAGTTAAACAAACCAGGAGAAGTGACCAAGTTGGTCGTATATGCCCATCATTCATATTTTATCCGCGATCCTTATCTCAACCAACATAAATATGATAATCAAATCTGATTTACAAACTGGCCATCCGACAGACAGCGAGTTTAGACACTTCGTTTTTTAAACTTATGGCTCAAGAAGCTTTCTCTCCGTCCATTATAAATAGTACCTGGGGCCCGAGCTTTGCCCAAAGGAAAATAACATATTGATACCAAGTAGCCCCAGTGTTAATTTGACAGCTTATTCGTTATTTTTGATCAGCTGGTGTGATGATTATTTTGTTGTGATTTGAAACTTCATAAGCCCAATGTTTAAATGTTCAATATTCATATAAGTTTTCCAGAAAATTGCGTTTTTCCTAGGGTTAAAGACTTTGATAATAGGTTTCTGATGTCCTAAAGCCCATTTTCAAAAATTAAGGGAAAATATTCCGCGAGACTCTGAAATACGTTTTGCATACACACATAAATACGTTGATCATTTTTAAATATAGGATTTTATTGGTATACGGCAACAAATTAAACGATATATTTCTTTTATAAAAGCGAATCAATAATTAATTATTTTATCTAATGAGAAAAGTATGAATTTTGTGACACCTATTTAAATGACATCCATTTTTGAGAAGTCCTCAAATTTAAAAAAGGATATATTATGATTTTTGTAAGAGTTCTGCATCCCCGCTATTTAAGGTTTAAACTCACACATTTTCAAGGAACATATTTTTGGATAAATAGTTAAAAATCAATACAAAATTATATCTAAGACAGTTCAGCTGTCGATATTTTACTGAGAGGAAACACTACGTTACACTTTTGTGTTTTTTATTGTAAGCACGGGATAACCTACTAACATTCTCCGCACAGGTCAAATACGGAAACCGTTCGATCTCGAAACATAAAAACCGAAAAGCTCCGATAATTAAGGCATAGTCCTACATGTCCGTGAGATCATGTGCATTTCAATGTATTTATTACCTGGTAAATATGCATGACATAATAAATTTGCATGGAATTCTGCAGATTATGCAGATGGGAGGTACGAAGGGGGGTGGGAGGGAGAGGGAGAGAGGGAGAGTGTGCGAGCGAGAGCGACGAACGTGTAAACTGGTTCTGTATTAAACGACGGACTCTGTTAGTTAAATATCCTACGACGCAACATCCCACTATGATAAGGTGGACATAAATAATGAATACCTGGCCAGGAGGCGGTGGAGGGGTGGGTGGAAGGGGGAGAGGGGGCGCGCGTAGTTCGCCTACGCGCGACAGTCAGTCTTGCCCGGCAAACGTAACTATAACCATGTGTGTCCCGCACCGCTGGAAAATACGGTTTCTTCTATAAATACTTCTACTCTGTGCAGGTAAGAGCGATTTTTTACTCTATGTTCTCATTGTTTTGGATTTATTTTTAGAGTTGGCAATCCTAGTTGTTGCAAAATTAACATCTGGCGCGCTGCCGCCCACTGTCGTCTGCGGCACAGATACGATTGTTGCCGTTTTTTTGGGAAAGGTAAAAAGCTTTTATTCCATAGAAGTCTTAAGAAATTTGCCTGTTCCGTCTGCGACGGTTAAAAAATTCACAAAGCTTAATATAACTATTAGTATTTCTGCAAAAAAGATCCCTAGCGGCTTAGTACTGTTATCAACTTCAAATCATTCCCATACAGAATCAAGATACACACGCTTTAGTTATTACGATTAAAAATATTGTTGTGACTTTTTATGACAGCACAGTTATTTATAAATGTAATGGATCGACTGTAATCCAAAGAACCGGCAGAAATTCACTGTTTGTTATGTCTCCCAATCTTCAGTTTACTTAATTAATCCAATTGGCAATTACACTTTTATCTCCAATGAATTATATTTGTAAGCAGGAGTTCATTTTGTTTGTTACAACCTGTCGTATAATGAAGTCGCAGTGTTATTCCTACAAAATAATAATGCTTATTTGAAAGCACAGAACTATAATTTAACTATTGAGTGTCATTTAATCCATATTCATTGATAAATGTGTAATAGGTTGTATGCAGTAACTAAGTAAGTTTTTTATGAACTCCTAATAATGATATTTAGTTTTATTGTATTTTACTCTGACAGTTATATACGAGCTATGTATTTCGAGTTTCTTTAATTCATATAAATAGGTATATTGCCATGTGGGTCACATGAAATTACTCTGTAATATCTAATAGCGATTAGCAGCCATGCGTAACAAATGATCCGTGCGGGTATAATAATTTGTATTCAATCGGAAGTGAAAATTGAAACCACAAACGTGTCATAAAAAACACTAGTAAAATCTAATTTGCAATATTTCTTCAATCTTAAGTGAAAATTGAAATCACAAACATGTCATAAACAAACACTAGTAAAATCTAATTTGCAATATTTCTTTGATTTGATCCACGCAAATTACTGACATCATAATAAAATATATACTTCATGATGATCAAATTCGCTATTCCCATTCACCTGTAATTTTATATTTTTTCGAGCGCTATATTCTGTAACCATCATTGTGTCTACTTGTGTAAAGTGATTATCTGCCTCATCAAATGTAACGCTGTATCCATAAGCATAATAGGATTATTGCAACTTTGTAGACCAGTGGGGCTTACTCCCACACGATGTTGGAACAAAGTATTACTTTTAAACTTGCTTATTTAAACATATCTGTTCATAATTATTGAGTATGTCAAAATTCAACTTTGTATAGCTAATAGGTGTGTGTCAAGTGTAGTGTTAAGTCTGTGAGGCCTTCGCATTTATAAGTGGTAACAATAAATTAATGGTTTTGTTCTGTGCATCTACGCCAGTGGCATTTTTTAACGGTTTGATAGGGTTCAAACCCTGGTCTTGTTACTATCTAAGGGCAACCTGTTTTAGAAAGCATCATTAATTAATAGCCCAATGACAAAAATGGCAGCTGGGTCCAGTTTAGAACATTCTACAAATTTTGCGATTTTGATCAGAATCGATCTGACGAACGTCGGATATCGCACTGGATTGTTGTTCATAAATACATTGGTTCTTTCAAAGATTTTTACGGGCTAATGGAACTCCCTTTTATTTTATTCGGTCCTTCTCGTTTGCAACTCATCAGTTTTCAATTCCATTACCAACTATTCTTCTCTCATTTGCTGATCCCTCAATCCATTCAGCCAACTCCCTTTGTGACCGGCTTACTCTGTCTATCTTTGATTTCTATTAACCACGCCCTCGTCCCTCTGAGGCAAGGGAGGCCACAAAGGTCTTGCACGGTTGACTCGACTGGCCCTAAGCTCGGGGGCCTTTTGTTTAGTCACGTTTGCAGTTGTACCCGTGGTATTTCGTATTCCCCTCACGCCCTAGCGACCTCACGTTCGATCGGAGAAAGAGGCTTCGACAGTTGGCATACCGTTGTCGTAATGAGCGGAAGTACCCTGCATTTCAGTGGGCTGCGAGAACTTTGCCTTATGTACAATTGGTTAAGAGGGGGCTCCAGTCAGGACACATTTGGCGATTCCACCTGCTCCTCCCGTAACGCCAGCGTTAACTTTCAAAGCCCAACGGATCATCCGATATTGTTGATTTATTACTAATTTAAAAGAGCAAAAAATACCTAGCAATTTAAGTGAGCAAATTTTTTCCATCTATACTTATCTTTAAATGAAATTTCAAAAGTTTAATATTTTCTTTTTTATTTGTGAGATCGAAATTCTGCTTACTGAAATCGCTAGGAAGTTTTTGTTCTTTAGAACTAACCTACATTAACAATTTCTGATAATCCCTTGAGGAGGGACGGGCTTTGAAAGTTAACATTGACCATAAGAGAAGGTATTCAGAGGACTGGAGCCCCCCTTGAAATTTAACCCAAGACGGGCCTCAAGTAAGTTTAATTTAAATTGTATTCCAATGAGTATGTTATCCGAAGAGCTATTGTTTTGACTGTTGAACTCGCAATACTGTAATTGGGTTTTTGTAACAGTGGAACAAGGATGTTTAATAACTAATCTTATTTCCTGCTGTTCTATTCTACTCCAACTAACATAGTAAACCTAAATGTACGTGTGTTACTGTATCATTGTAAATCAATTGCTCCCATCGATTGACATTGTTTAGGAGATAGATGATAAACCAGTATCATATATTTACGTTACTCCAGGATTATCGGCTGAACTCTTTGGTTCCGCAACTTCCAGGTGTATCTTGAAAGCCCACATTAAACCTACAAACACACGACCTCCTACAACGTACTACTAGTCACAACATCTCGCTTCGGTTTCCGCCAGTCGCCAGGTCGCCATGGCCCGGGCCGGCACAGCCTGTGTCTGTACCAATCTCCGTAATATCTGTTATAAATATTCATACATTTTTGTGAGCTTGTACCGGCCCGCTGTTGTAATTACGGTCCCATCATTATTGCCTGTTGCTCCGCCGGAGCGCCCACCCCTCCCCCCCACTCCGATGCTACGCACTTAACTATATTTGACTTCGGAATTAGTTATCAGTATTCTGGCAGCTATTCGCCCTGATTGGGTAATTTGTAACGTCCTGAACTACTTGTCGATGGGTTACGTTTTGGGTCGGTCCTCTGATGGGTGTTGCATAACTTAGTTTTTGTTCAAAAATGTAACCAGCGTATTTTTATTTTAACGGTAAAACCAATTTTCAAAAGTCCCATAGTGCAATTCAGTGCTCAATGTGACACTCAGAATAAGCTAAGAAAATTATTACAGTAAATACATAATCATACAGCAACAATGCTGCTAATTTCGTGTTCAGCACGAATTAACACTAATTAACAAATGTAGTTTTGTATAAGTTATACAAGATCAAATTTTATGTATAAATCAGGTACAACTAAAGGTATAACATGACCGTTGTTTACTTGAAGATAGCTAAATAATTTGTTAATTTCGAGAGGATTTTGACCAGATTTAGGAAATTACTTATTTTGTTGAATGTTACACTTTTAAGTATGGTTTTAGTCTCTCCCCCAAATAATCTGAATTGATTTTTTCTATGAGGGCATACAGTGTATCTGTTGAGTTATATGGTGTATAGCAAGACTAAATAAATAGTCATGAGATCGTGACAACTCGCAGGTTTGAACTAAATTAGTGACGTACAAACAGTTTTTTACAAAAAAATCAGTTAGGCTAATTTAGAGTGTTCAATGTTTACAAACTCGTTTAACACTTATTAAAACTAGGGAATGATAAAAAACTACGTTACGGGCCAACGAGTTAGAACTAAAATTGATAGCCAATCCGGTGAATAAGCGAAAATATTTTCAACGTAAATGAATTCGGAAAATTCGCTAACATTGAGCAGACCCGATATGAGAGATAAAGAGAGCAGAATAACTTTTTGACCCTAACTTTTAAATACCCCCGTCGCAGCAAACCTGCATACTCAGCGAGTTTCCAATGAATATATAACATAACACTAACATTAAAAACACATTAAAACACTTAACAGGATTCATAATAAATATATTCACAAATAGGCGATATTTAAAATATTAATTAATCTCCACAAGAATAACATTGGGGATCAGTACGCATAGGTTTACTGCAACAAGGCACACAAAATAATGGGTTTTTATGCAAATATCAATAGAACTCATCTTAGTGAAGTCACATACCAAGTTTCATCCATATACATTCATAAATAAGCGAGATATACAAATTTTCTTTTTCTTCATAAGAATAACATTAGACAACGTACTGTGTTTAGCACTTTCAATATCTCGGTAACCAATTGACGTAGAACAATGATAAAAATACCAAATTTTTTGTTTTTTTAAGCTAAATTCAATGGTAAAATTAAAATTTGATTTAAATTAAAATTACATGTGAAAACCCCAAAAAACACATTTTTGGGGTACAAAACCCCCCTTCGGATGGTGCGATTCATCTGGTTTTCGAACTCTTTCAAATAAATGGTACTTCACACATTTGTACAAAATTTCATTAAGATTGGACCTTTTTTACGAGAGATCGAGCTTACGGACACACACACACACACACACACACACACACACACACACACACACACACACACACACACACACACACACACACACACACACACACACATATATACATACATACAAATTTGAACGAATGGTGTTTTTGGCATCTGGGGACCTCAAAACAAAAAGTTATCATGGTCTCGGGCTTAAGTCTTACCATGAGACCTACGGTAATAGCTTCTTCCCTATAGGGGAAATTCGCTAAAAGAGCAAAATTAAATGAAGGGGTCCCAGTATGGAGGGCTGTATGGTGAACAACTACTGTAATTGGATTAAACATATATTTACTGGACTCAGGAGTTCAGCCACTTAGTGACGACTAAACCTTTTCGAACAGTATCGTCCACGCGTGTCATTACCAGGTGTCATGTGCGCTCCGCAGCCTACTAGGTGTATAAATATATATACTATATATACTATAAGGTGTATAAAGTAGGTGTATAAATGGAATGCACGTCCAGTACCCAGAGTTCACGCCACTCACCGAGTGTTGTGTGTTGGAGTTCAGCCACTTAGTGACGACCAAACTTTGTCGAACAGTATCGTCCACGCGTGTCATTACCAGGTGCAGACTAGGTGTATAAATGGAATGCACGTCCACTACCCAGAGTTTACGCCACTCACCGAGTGTTGTGTGTTGGAGTTCAGCCACTTAGTGACGACCAAACTTTGTCGAACAGTATCGTCCACGCGTGTCATTACCAGGTGCAGCCTAGGTGTATAAATGGAATGCACGTCCACTACCCAGAGTTCACGCCACTCACCGAGTGTTGTGTGTTGGAGTTCAGCCACTTAGTGACGACCAAACTTTGTCGAACAGTATCGTCCACGCGTGTCATTACCAGGTGCAGCCTAGGTGTATAAATGGAATGCACGTCCAGTACCCAGAGTTCACGCCACTCACCGAGTGTTGGGTGTTGGAGTTCAGCCATTTGGCCGACATTCCGGCATCTCCACTGCAGAGATATTTCCTCGTTTTTCAAACAATCATGTACAAGTCGTTCGTTTATAAATAGTTCTGTCTTTTGGTTTATCGAGTGCGGTATATCACCTAACATAGTGAGTTGTAAATATTTTATTTACGGTTGCAGTTTTAATCCGGGAGATATACATTGTTTTCTTTACATTTTTAAACCACGCATTGTAAATTATAATTTTATTAATTGTGAGTTGTTATCCATCTTCAGTAGCTCATGTTAGCTCATGTCAGTGGCTCATGTTGAATCTGCAGATTCTTATTGAAAATACTTTACATCAGTGTGAACCTGATGCTGTGGCGATTGCTTTAATATAAGGTCCTCGTGCAAAAATAAAACCGTGAAACTATAAATCAATGTATAGTTTCAGTTTAAATTTAGGCCTATACTCGAATCTGGTGACACAACATGTGAAGATTTGTAAATAAACAAAATGTCCTTGGTACATTTTGTTGAAAAAAAAGTAAATTACAGTTAAAAAAGTCCTGCTGATGGTAGTCATAAATTAAATGAATTGTCATTATGCAAATGGTTTAATTGAAACCAATCCTAAATAATTGTATGGTAGATTATGTTTTGTTTTAAAGACAAGATGACCTAGTCTTACTTTTAACAACGTTGGCTATATAATGATTAAGAGCCAAAGAATTTTTAGCTGGGTTTCATACATTTATCAACGAATCTCATAATTTATAATACAAACGAATCGACGTAACTTTCTATCGCCCTCCTCCAATTATGTATAAGAAGGAAAAGTTATTGTTGTTGTAAAGATTTTTGAACTCGAAAAATACAATGGCCCGATTGTAACTAATTTATGTATGTAGGAATAACTACGGCAATCCATAGCTTTTTCATCTTTTATTTGGAGGCCTCTATCCCCCAAAAAAGAGTGGCACTAGCCCAAGCAGTTAACAGTCTCTGAACACGAAATAGGAATCTCTATCGGAAAGTTAATTTAAAAATAATGTTTAACATAAAGTAGATGGTCTTCTGTAGATGCCAAATTTCTATTACATCACACTGCAATTTAAGATGGTTAATGACGCAGTAAATATCTAAAAACATCACACCCACCACTACCTACAAAACACTATCTATATAAGTATATTATTATTTTGTTTCAACAATCCTCTAAAACAACCATTTTTTGGGGAGATAAAAGTGATTGTACAAAAAATGATCTACTAACGGCTTTGTATCACCTAAATATATGCGTTAAAAAAAATTAAACGTGCCCCTCAAAAAAAAAATTTTTATTAAAACTTTAGATTGCCCAAAGAAATCCATAATTATTGTTTTCATAAAGTCTTCACTTCCGATCCTTCCCTTTCTCTCTTTTCTAATTGAAAATAATTACACCCGCAAGATCACACGGCCTGAAATTAATAACTTAAGAATTTGATACATTTAAACTACACCAAATTCGTTGATCACCGGGGTACAAAAACCTAATTGTGGTTTGATGGCGTAAATAGCTCAATCAGGGGCGGAAGTGTGTGAGAACCGGGGCCAAATTACCCTCCCCCCGCCCACCACGGACCCCCTCTGCCGGTAATTGTTTTATGTTACTGCAGGGATACTTTCAATTTGCGAGCCGCGTATGAGAGTTACAGCCAATCAGCTGACGAGTTGTTCTTACATTACGGGCTTAACAAGGACGGTGACGATATACGTCTTAATATTAATTACTTTCAACAACATAAATTTTCAAATTAAGTCCTGTATTTTATCGGTGAATTTTATTAGTAGACTTAAAACTGTATAAATTATCCTAAAAGTCTTATCAATATTAGCTGTTTTTTTTTACTCACCTTTGGCAGCCTTTTTGTTCTAAACGTACATTTTTGTGTGTAGCGATGAACTCTAACTAACCACGTTGCATACACTTTTGAACAATCTATCTAAATCTCTGAGTTAGGTGAACGCGCAACTGAAACCACCTATCACCTTTTGTGTATCGTTCTATAATTAAAACGCTAATTTTGAAATATTGTTTTATCAAATGGAAAATCTGCTGTACCAAATGTGAAGCCATATCATAGCAAAAACCCATAATATAGTATATCTATTTGTTTTTAATGATTTGTATTATTAACATTAAGGAAATGTCCGAAAATCTCGTATCATTTCAGCGTATTGACCTTTAAGTTTTAATAGTCATCTATTGCAAACGATGAATTTATAGTGATTATTTCAACATGCACTGTTGTATCTACTCGCCGCGGGTGTAACCGGGCTAGAAGTTTTATTTACTGTGTTTGCTTCGAGAAATATTTACAGCATAAAATGATTTAGTAAATAAAAAATGCTAATAACATTCATTAACAATACTGATCGCATGTATCTATGTGATTTCAATTATTGCTATGGGACTGTTGTAATTAAAGAGAAACCCCATGAAGATAAGTAACTAAAATGATAATATGTCGATGGAAAATGTTACTTTAAATTAATTATATGTATTTTATTAACTAACCCTTAAAAGGTACAACTCTCTTTTCCTGTAAAGAAATTATTCCAAATAAGAAAAAAGTAACTTCCAATTCTAGCCTTAGACCTTCCGAACAAACTAATCGATCTTCTCCGAGCAAAGTTCAGTCATGTGAAAATTATACTTCAAATTACACAAATCGATTGAAACTGGACGTGAAGACAATCAGTATTCAAGTAAACGTCACAGTAAAATGCAATTGCCCTCCGCCGTGGCCGCCGTCTGATTGGGGCATAAAACACGCAAAAAGCGAAATTAACGTCATCTCGAATTTGTCATTAAAGCAGCGGCTGAAAAAACACATCCGTAGACGGCTAATTGGTGTGTTTTGCGATTCTTATTACCCGGCGACTAAAAAAATCTCAACTGGGAAACTGAAAAACCGGCGTTCGGTGCGGAGAGTGCCATTGTTTGTAAATACCTCATTGTTTGGTAAACCGGACGGTAAAAAGCCGAAAGTTGAATGAGAAAATGTGATTGAGCGGCGGGGCGTAAATATTAATAAGAGGCGCAGCGCCGGGCTCCGGACGTCGGGGACAATGAAGGGACCGCGGGGGTGGGAGTTCTGGGCGGGCGTGACGAAACATGGGATTTATAAGACAACTATGTAACAAAACAGAGGGCTGCCTACCATGTTAACGGCAGTTGCGTTTACAACGGTTAGTTCTGTCACCGGCCGCTCGATCGCTAGTGGTGCTAGGTCGCTCAGAGGGGGTACATCCACTGCGTCCGCATCCCTATCGGCGACCCGACTTGTTCCCCTCTCCGGTCTCACCTGAGTCGCAGCGCTGCCACGGGAAAGCAACCCTTCTACTCTAGTCAGCCTCCTGTAGTGTGTTTAGTTATCTGTCTTCTGTGACTTGTGGTTTTATCAGCAAATGCTCCTGCAGCAAGAAATTAAAGGGAAACAAATTCGAATGCAGCACAGTGACGTGAGTGTAGCGAATTTCCGCTTTACAAACAAGATTAAGTGTTAAAAAAACACTCATGCCAGTTTTTTTTTTTAAAATTGGAAAACATTGTTTTACCGTTCTGATGCTACTGGTTCTACTTGTCTGCAATCATGGGATAACAATGTTATAAGGTTAGGCGGGGATTCAGTCAGGGTAGTGGCGATGGGGATGATAAAACTACATCAAATGAAAATCAGTCTTTTTCGATTTAAAATCCCAATGAGGCAATGAGACTGTGTTTATAAGTCAATGTTTTATCAACTCTGTAGATATTTGTACTAGATTGATGAGAGGACAATGTGTTCGCTACTGTTTAAATACAGTTTATATATGAAACGCACGTTACATAAAGTTTCAAAAGAATCAGGGAGTCGCGTTAGGAACTTCTATCATGGTCCCGGGCTTAAGTCATTCTAATAGCTCACTATTCCACAGGAAATTCACAAAAAAACGGTTATATCCCAAACTGTTTACGAATGTGAATGACAACAACCTCAAGTCCATCTATGTGTTATTTGAAGTTTGCTCATCTATAGTCAGAAAAACTTACGACCTGGGAATTTTACTAAGGATATAAAGAACTCAGTGAACTAAAACCATAAAGCCAAAAAGGCTTCAGTGATTACAGCCATAAATTGCCAAGACCAAATGATTTCAAAACAAACATCTGTTTTATTCTAAAACAACACTATACCCATCCGTCTACACTTTTTACCTCTTTGTATTGGTGAGAACTTTGAATTAACTTTCCCATCTAAAATATTAACTCATGGAAAAATACAATAAATACTTTCACTATTTTATACACATAGTCGGAGGCAAGCGTTAGTCTAGATGAAGAAAAAATGTTTTGACCCGAAGGTAGAGACAATGCGACATGGTCCAGTAGCCTGGGCAGCGATCTGTGATACCGGCGCCGGCAACGCCGTGACAATCGCTGCTTCTTTGGTGGCTACCGTCTAGGTCTGGTAATCTAGGTGGAACCGCGCTCTACCCGTCGCTCTCTGCGGATGACTGCTGTGCGCCAGATTTCCCATTCTCTGTAAAGCAACAGGAGAATATCGAAGTTGCATACTCAATTGTCCGCTGTTCTAATGTCTTGTGTCTAGACTCGGTATATAATTGTTAAAACCAATGCAATCGGTTGGAAGGCAGGTATTGTAGTATTTTAAATTTTTGTTCGCCATACAGGAATTGCGGAAAAATTGAAGATTGGTCAATTTTAAGATAATAATCTATATGAAAACCTCTAGTACAGAGTCACGTGTCCCAAGAAAAGTGTTGTCTAATTCAGTTAAGCGGGTTTCTGTGTGATAAGCGGACAAAATATACCCGCGTGCATAACTGATAAACACACAAGTTGTAATTCTATTTATATAGATAGTCGTAGAACAGTGGAAACATGTTGGGGTTGTCTCGCCATCAAATCCCGCGTGGACCCAATCTGAGTTGAATTTGTACGATTTGAAATCACACTACAGTAGTCTCCCAGAGGGCAGTATCCCAAAACGTTAGGTGGTGGACTCTGCAGACCTCACTGGTAAAATGAGTTCTTAAAACGTTGTTAAAGACATACTTCACTAAACAACTATCTGAAATATGTCTTAACACTTACACACATATGGTACATTAGACATACTTTACACTAAACCTCAAAATAAACTGATTCTGCAGCAGTGCATGGGGTTCGGGTTACAAGACCATACTTACCCTTTAGTAACTATTATTGAACATCATAGGATAACAGTTACTCCTGACTAGATTACAGAGGACTTCATCCATTCATGTCGATCTCAAGTTGCAAAACAATGCTGCGGTGATCACGAAATCATTATGTAAGTCGCCAACACAAACTCAAGCATATTTGATGGGAAATATGACTGAATTATCAGGGTAAAATGAGTGAAATACCTAGTCTAGCTTTGTTACTGACTGAGACCGACTGATTCTTTGGCCAGGATCATTAATATCCCGATGACCAACAGGGTCTAGGTATAGTTTATTTAGTCTTCACGTATTTGTTTGTCTTTCGTCAGGATCGATCTGGCGCTTCAACTACATTGCTGTCCTGCTAACCGATTCTCCTACCGGGTTATGATCGATACAGTGTAAAGGCCAATTCAGCCGAGGAGAGCGTAAGAGTGAGAGGACAGGACAGGGCGGAGACCCGACCAGTCCCAGTCTAGAGTCTACCCACACACACCACTGCCTCATTACCATACACATGCGCTCTCCGCCGGGACAGAGGCGTAGTACGATACACAGCACACGCGGGGACACGGTCTGCCCGGGGAATAAATCTTGACTGAGGATCAAAAATCCCTCTTCCTCCAGCTTCCTACCAGAACGTGTTAGGGATTAAGCAATTTATATTTCCCACCGGTCAGGAGACAGAAGTATGTCATGTACATCACATGTTCTTTACTCGATGAAGATAAATCCCTACCTAATCTGAGGCTCAAAAATCCCTCTTCCTACAGCTTCCTACCACAAAATGTTAGGAACTAAGCATTTTTCACGTCTTCACCGGTCTGGAGGAATAGGGGTACGAAATACAACACATGTGATCGATCGGGTGCATTGCTTTGTGTCCAAGTGGGTTCAAAACTATTTAACAGTGGATTTCTGTCCAAACCACTTGAGGTTTATTTTAAAGAGGTCGGTAGCATCTTTTTGTCTTACTTTACCCGCCCACATAGACTACATATCTGTGCGTGGATCGTATCCAGCAAAGCGAGGGTTTTTCGTTACAGAACAGGATTGATACAATTTACAGGTTTGGGATTCGAACCCACGATAGGACTGCTGCCATGGTCCAGGGTCCGTCACCTTGACCACTACCCCTACGACTCACAATATAGCCCACAATACTCAAGCTGGATTATACTAACGCAGTCAAACCAACTTAAACATTATAAACACGCCTAATATTTGTGTGGGCGTGATGTGTTTTTCTAGCCAAGGGAATATGTTATCTATATTGTCGCATATTAGTACGGTAAAGCGACAACACGACGGTGCAATAAAACTGAGAAGGGCTCTCGGTTTACCTGGTGTGCAGATGTGCAGGGCTATGACTACACGACGGTTGTGCAGCTGCGAGTGGGCTCCGTCGTGCAGTTGTGGTCTGTACGGCTTGATGAGGGTTTGAGAGCCAGTGATGATAATATTTATCCCATATTATAATGATCAATAGAAACTACTAGCCCGTCACGGCTTCGCTTGCGATCACAGTACTGTGTTATGTTTGAAAAGTTAGTTCCTATTGGTACAGGCATCTACTACAAAACCAGTAGAGTGCTCGACTTCTCACGGATAGGACCGCCCGATCATGTCTCCCCCACGCTGATTAAGTCATCTGAGATTCTGAGGATGTATACGCGCGACGGTAAGGTAGGCTGTGGCCATTCATTCCCATTCTCGCGTCCGTGGGCGCCCGTCTTGCCTTCTGGGGCGCCCGTGGGCCGCTTCCTGGGCCTCCCAGGCACTTCCGTCGACGCAGACAGGTCCCGGACTCTGGGATCCGCTCCTGGATTTAGAAGGGTTTAGGTTCATCCACGGAATTTTCGAACTTACGAAGGAACGGGTTAATGTTCTAATGGCAGAAAGTTAACAACGTTATTCATTAATGTTTCAGTACGTGGTGGTCCAGCGTCTTTGTTTACCTTCACAAAGCCAACTCACACGATTGAGATCTGCTGTCATGCGATTTACTGTTTTGTCGACGGTCTCAAAACTACAGGATTGGCTAAAAACCTGCACCTTCGTTTGTTCTTGGGTTCCCAAAAATTTCATTCCACGTTGGGATAGTATGAATAACATATGTTAGGTAAAGTTTACTTCTTCCTAAGACGCTTCATTCCACTAACCACGGTGATGTTGGATGTAGAACCGAAAGATAGTTTCCAACAGTAAATTTAAGTGTCTTTAAACACTTAGTAAGATTTAGTTCAAGCTGTTTTATGGGCATAGGTCTTTTACACTTATATTTTGGTGGCTGACTGCAAAAGCTATTATTAATTTGAAACGATTTTTATCCCGTAGGAGATCCTGCAAGGTGTGGAAGTTGGGGGACGACATGATTTTAATACGCTCTTAAAAGAACCCGCGTCAAGTGTTCGGAGGAACAGACTTGCTCAGAATTGGGAGCCAGGGAAATGAAGTTCAATGTTGAGTAACCGTAAGCTAGTTGACCAATTTGCAATTTGTTTAATACATCGGCAAACGAGATACAGTAACATGAATGAACGTCCGGTCGACGAGGGGGCTCGAAGGCCAGCTGTTATACCACCCATTTCCACCGCATTAACTCACTATTTACGCCCTGATACAAACCATGTCTCCTATTTGGCAAATGTCTTGATCTGTGTAGTATTACCATAAACACTGACAAAGGTTAAGGGCAGTTAACTGACAATGGGCAATGCAGTCAACAAACACCCAGGTACCATGTTTATTACCTGCTCAGTTACTAGGTCAGCGTATTCTCGTCACAAGTCTGATATTTTTAACCGTTATATGATTATATGAATATTACTTGAGTTCAAATTTGTCTTATGAGAGTCAACCCTGGAAATTACTTCAATGATAACCTTCGTGAAATTGATTATTTCGTGTACTTTGAAAAGCCTAAAACAAAACCACTGTTAAACAAATTAAACGTCAAGATATTTTAAAACATTTACGTACTTATGTAATTATGTGCTTGACCGCTAGAGTGCATACATATATATATATATATATATATATATATATATATATATATATATATATATATATATATATAAGACTTGCTACCATCAATAGTCAATAAAAGTAATTTATTGAGCCATATATATATATATAGACATATATATATATGTCTATATATAGACATATATATATATATATATATATATATATATATATATATATGGCTCAATAAATTACTTTTATTGACTATTGATGGTAGCAAGTCTTATAACCAAAAAACTGTATACAACAACAATGGTTCAACAACAAAATAAATTATGCAATGTTACAATTTAGTACCAGCATTCAAGTTGAAAATTTAACGTCAGTGAGAATCAGTTATATTTTAAGAGGTCGCGGGATACATTCAATAAGAGTTTATGTGGAACCAGATAACATCACGTCTTTAAAAAAATCCTGATTACATGACCTATATTGTAAATGTTGCAAAATTCTATAATGGATTATTCTTCACTGAAATTGGAAGAGGGATTTTTATGGTAGACCAATAAGCATAACCAAAAATCCTTGTTAACTACTTTCTTTCTCCAACTTAAAATAAATATCTTCAGCCACTTCAGTGTCATATTCTTAACCGTCAAGAACAAAAATAAACAAAAATAAAAAAAAATAAAAACAAAAATCATACGTAGCTGGCAACTCTAGTAGTTTTGGAGGTCAAATACGTAGAGTTAAAAGAAACGAGAGCTGCAAGTTTAGGTGTAGAGTAAGAAAGGTTTGAAGGAATGCATTTAGTCTAACACGGATAGATTGTGCCAAAATGGACTATTTTAAATTTACAAAATGAAAATATATATACTGTTTTGGAGGGAATTAAATAAAGTTAATATATTTAAACTATTCAAGCTATAAAGTGTTATATATCACAACTTGTATTTCGTCGGGGAATTGCTAAACATAAAGGTAAAGCAGGAATAATCGTTGTCGCTCTCTCAAGATGTAATAGTGAGAATGAAATATTGTTTTAAAAAAGGACAGATATTACAAAATCACTTAGGTTAACCGTTTATTTTGTGGTTAGAAGTTCCGACAGTTGCAAGGGATGTCACTATGTGGATACTACTACATATTAGGTCTGATTATTATATTTGCATTTCGGTCATTAAATTTTACCATCTATTATACGTAGTCATGTTTCTCTGGAGCGTGTGTATATTGTTTTAACAAATAATGGACAGTGTAAGCCATACGAAGACTAATTCCCGACCTCCTCGCCATAAGTTATCCACTAAATCTGAGCTCCAGGCCTGGACCAGGGTCAGGTCGGACTACATCCAATGCTTCCACAGACAGCAGCAAAGCACCACTTCGAAGCGCCCTACCCATCAATCAACGAAGGTCGCATCCGAATCAACAGGGAGCATCGGACATTCGGCTCGGTGGGTAATAAGGTGCAAATTCGGGGTTAAGTGGATCAGAAAGGAAGGCGTAATCACGATAACCATGTGTGCGAGTTTGAGGCCGCGTCCAGATGTGTAGGGGGCTGGAATTTGCGTGGGGACACCGGTCCGCCGATGCCGCCACAGCCCGGGCTTATCATTCACGCTGCTACTCCTCACAGATGCTATCGAGACGGGTGAAACTATGATTTAGAATATCTACAACGCTATTGACCCGGTTTTGTATGTGTTCGTGGCATTTTTCAACTTTTTAAAGGGAACGGTCTAAACCCTGTTTTTGGTACTACAGTATTTTTGATCGAATTGTTCTTAAAACGCATCATTAATTAATTAATATTCCAGGTTCAAAGCAAGCTGGGGCCAGAACCGTACCTTTACAACATTTCCATATTTCGCTCAAGATCGATCTGGCGAACCTCATTATGAGAAAGGCATCGATGTTGTTGGAAATCATTTTTTGTTTGTTTTTTAGTTTAAATTGGTGACAGTCTAATAGTTGTTTGGATGATTTTATAGGCTTATTGTTTCCAGGATATATATAGAGACCAAAGATAGATTTTGTTATATATCAAGTGCTGAATGATTTTGTATTTGTTATTTTTTCTGGAATAAACTCATTCACTCATTCATTCATAGGGTTGTATTGTTGATTTCAGCGTTCTCGATATTGTAGCTCTTCAACAATGATGCATTCTTTCGGAGCATCATAATTCTTTGGATTTGTGTATGACGCAGTTCCCAGTCTAAAATTGCATACCATATTTGCGACACTAATAAGGCATGGAAAGCTGTGATTGTTATGTTTTTGTTAGTTATCTGTCTTAATTTTCTGAGTGCAATAGATCGATGGGTTTTCTGCAATGTTCGATATGAGGAACCCGTTTAAAAGTTGATCTAATATGACTCCAAGAAATGATGCGGTGTTAGAAGTTGTAATTGAAGATATTAGATATAATTTCTAATCTAATCTAGAGCTAACTCTTCCCAAACTAACAAGTAAACACGTGTTGTATTTCCTTCTCATGTCGCGTCACCCAACGCGTTACCCGTCCCCCACCACTCACTGAACGGTCCCCCATGTACCCGGTCGCCGTACCGTCCCACTCGTCTTCAACTGGGGCTCATTTTCATGAACACGGGACCGCCGTGTCGCCCGCCAGCTCGTAAACCGATAGGCTTATAGAGACCTCGACACGCAGACTGCACGCCGCGCCGTTATCATACCATTGGACTTCGCGTTGAACTGGTTATGCGAAAGGTCGATAGGATCAAATTCTAGTCTTGCATCGTTTTGACGTGTAGGATGTTGATGATTATACAGACTGATTGAAGACTTTCTTCCTTTAAAGCAGTTAAAGCCTTTATGGGAAACCCCTTTAGATTAATAGGGAGGCTTTATAGGGAAGCCTTTTTTATTTACCAGACTATAAATTATGTCTGGTAAAAGTGTCAAAAAATATATTTAATGTTCAGAAATCTAAACGTGTCACCCGGTCACTTTTAAAGGATGATACTTTTATTAAAATAGTTGCACTAAATTAGTGTTCAAACATTGAGTCGAATTAAGCTTCAAATTGTTTTCATTCCCTGAATTTTGAACGAGACCCGAGTTTGACAAAATTTGACAAAACGCTTAAGATTTCACTGTCGATCCGTGCTCGAAAGTAGTCTTAAAATTTGTTTACAATGCTGATGATTAACACATCGAATGTATTTGTAATGTATTAATTTATATTTTGTTAATATTAAGAATTTTATCCTTTCAACTCATTATTGAAACCTCTGAACATTAAATCAAGGCTATGATTGTGTGAAGTATTATTTTAAAGATCGTTTTCTGATGTAATCTGCGTTACATGGTAAAATATTTGTATAGTCATATTAGCTGGCCCAACAGACGTTGTACTGTCCTAATGTCATTGAGTTTTTTTATGTCAAATACTCGTTTATTTTCAATATGAGCTCGTTCGCTCCGCTCACTCGCCTATCGAAAAAAAATATAGTTTACGTCCTATTCTCAGACCTAACGAATATATACACAAAATGTCATAAGAATCGGTCAAGCGTTTTGGAGGAGTTTTGTTACAAACACTGTGACACGAGAATGTTATATATTAGATTATCTAATGTAAACCAACTCTCACCACATTGGTCCAAATGGGTCCGAAGGAGTAAACACACCTTGTCAATAAGTGCGCTCCAGTCAGAATTTTATGTACAACGCCAAGTACTTGAACATTCAGTACCCCGCAGGACGCGACTCTTATGAATCAGCCTGACCTTGACCACAGGCTCGCAGGATCAGGATCAGCCAGGTTATCGGCAGGATAAGGCTGATCCCGATGTCCATCAATTAGCACGAGTCTCGGCGGACAACTCGAGATGGATTTGCCAATTTGAATACAATAGTCCGTCGTCGCGTCCCGCCGCCGCCGCCGCAGGACCTCAGGACTCAGGATTCAGGACCGGTCCTCCCCTCTCCGCCTCTCCTTCGCTCCTGTCATTTGTTATCCTTCCTTTGTTTACTATCTGTTTTTCTCGGCACGACATTTCGCGGTGCAAAAATATCCATCACCGTCCGTCACCAATCATAAGTTGAATTCCAGATTAGTAGCCATTAAAATAGTCGGGCTTCTTGTGCTTTGTTCGGAGATTCCTGCCCGCCTGGTCTACTTGAGGCCGCTGCTGAATACTTGAGAAGGCTTCATCTCGTACGGCTTTTTATGAAGTTTTTTCTCGTTTTCGATGAATATCACCTTTTTAGGAGTTCCCTGTTTATTAGGTGGCTGTGAAGTTTTTTTAAAATGCATTGATACACTTTACCTTTTCCTGGTTGAACTTTGGAAAGGGAATTGTTATGATTATAGAGTATAAATTTGGATACAGTCAGCAATTATATATTTTTATATTTTTAGCTTATTGTTTGGACCATTTTTGTTAATTAATAAAAGTCGGATTAACGGGTTTAATTCGGAGTCCTTTACAAGTTTGCCAAAACTTCATACAATTTTCTCAGAGCGCTTTAAAGACATTGCAATGGAAGCGGAGCAGGGGTGATAAGTAAATCACATGATAAAACACATGCTATTGGTAGGTATAACAGCAACGTACTCTGATTAAGAACTATTTGAAATAACGAGTTAACTTTTTTGCTCAGAACAAGTTAAGTGATTTATATGTAGAGGTTCCGAGCGCATCAATAATGGTGGAAGGAATACCTATCATATGTATGGAAGCGTAATTTAAAACAAACATTATTGACCTCCCCCCCCCCCCTTTAGATGTAAACGTAAAGAGCAATTTAAAAAAAAAATCCAAATTGTTTCTAAAGAATATCATACACATATATTTTTATTTTGACCCATTTGAGACATTTTTACAATGCAAATTGTAAATGGTTAAGACATTCCCAACTCCCGCGCCCGCGGATGACCCCTTGTGGGGGAGAGGCGCCACGGGAGTCCTTATCACAGCTATCAGTCCCCCCTGCGGCTCCCGGACTGCGGAATATATTAGCGGGGCTCCGCTTTGTTTGTCAATTCTATTATGATGATTTGTTGTTCAATTTGGCGGAGGGCGGCCCCCTCTTGTGGCCGGCGACGTCAGTTTCTCTTGGAGGCGCTCCAAGCGTGGGCGCCTCCGCCATATGGTCCCAGGTCCAGGCGACTCGCCTTTCTCCCAATACACTCTGGGAGTTCATTCAGCAGCGGTTTATTGTTTATGGGCTTATATTGGTCCAGTTACAGCTATATTGGGGTTTGCCCTCTGTTATTCTCTAATGGTGTTTTGTTACACCATCCTGGATGATGTTTATGTTCTATCTCTTAATACGGCTGAATTCAGATAGCGACCTCAAAAACTCTTAGGCAAGATTGACTTCCTAATTCCAGAAACTGCTTTGTGAACAGTATTGAACTTCGCTAGGTTTCGGGATTAAACGAAATATCAACCGTGGTTATTCCTAAAGTCTGTCTGCAGTGAGTGCTACAAGTGGTTAAAAATAGTTTAAATAAGTCACAACTTTAAAAAATAATAATTTATTTTAACATGTGTGTCGAGAAATTGAACAAACACATGAATTAACATTATAATTAGTTATTTTGTATCTAAATTTCTTTAAAATCTTGTTATGGAATTTTTTTATTTTCTAAACAGACAATTCGGCTCTATTTCCTATCCTTTTATATCTCTGTGTAGAAATATACTCTCACTTTTAAATACCAGGCTCCCCACTAACGCCCAAAATATATACCTCGCAGGGTTTGACACACCTATTTACTACGACAACAAATGTAATCGAGCACGATAAACTAAATATAAAATTCGTGCTTATTGCTTGAAGCGATTGGTAACTTAGGTGAACTAAAAGTCCATCACCTTGAAAACGATTTCGCAATGTCTTTATTTAAATCACTACGATTCACACAAATCAGGAGCGATTCCGATTGCAAGTCATCGAGTAGCGACTCTCACTCATATCACCTGATTTACTCCGAGAGCCTACAAGACGATTTGTCAAAGTTATAACCGAGACATGTGGCTCGCGGCGGCTGCTGCCGTAGCAACTATCCTTACTGTTATTTAGTTCCCGCGGGCTGACAACTGACATGCCGGTGGACCAGTCGATGCCGATACCGCACGACGCGTTGGAAACTCGTTACCGCTCCAGTTGCAGGCAGGTTGCCTCGGATGGCTGGTCCACGGGCCGCAGTACTCCACCAGGAGCGACGCAATGTCAAACTGCACGATGTCTACCGCTACCGGGGCTTCCCGTGTTGTGTTTGTTTTAGGAAATCATCAAACCCCTGAAAGTCTTGGGGCCCCACACCCGCGGTGGTCTCGGTTGGAAGGTGTTTTGCCGTAATTGCCTCTTTAGCATAGAGTACACTATGGACGAGGCCTGGTTTACAAACTGACGACGCCCATGCAAATGATGTTCGTGTCACAACATCTAGTTCCTCGCAGGATGAATAGAACAGAATGAACCAGCGCTGATATTCTGCAATTGCTTTGATTGTGGTAGTTAAATATGTTTGAAATAAACACATCCTTTAAATTTGTATAATAAACATATCCTAAATCAAAGCCGTTTTGGCTTTTGCTCGAAGAACCACAAATTATATCTCTTTAATTATTATTTATTATTCCATGAATTGCCTGTTTTGTTCATATTGATACATATAAATTTCAAATTCAGATGGGTATCTCAGCGACTTAATATATACCTTTGGATCCAAAAGTTCCAGAATATATGGAAATCAAACTTACAATAAATTACCAGAAAATATCAATGAAATCAAGAATTTGTATACATACACAACAAATAAAATATAATTTCTGCAAATTCTAATTATAAGATTGAGGAATTTTTTAGGATGTACGGGATTAACATTGTGTATTTTAAATATTTACGTAATTTTGACTTTGGACAGCCAACCTATGCATTACAATTGGTTTTGCATATATCTAAAACATATATAGCACTTTTTCTTATAAAAGTCTTCGGAGACTGTAACGAACGAGTGGAACGATGGCGACATTTGTTATGGCGATATGGTTAATTGGTTCGACGAAAATCCACAATCACACGTTTACTTGAAACTTTATATAATGTTTTTAGATTTAAATGTTTGAAATTCAGTGTCTCCATTGCGCTAAGAGCAATGGAGACACCCCCGTGATTTTTTGTAATTTATAATTAATGTTAGGCCCTAGCACAAAACATTTTATAAAATTTGTTTTCAACAATTTATGAGACTTAATACAGAGTAATCATATCATATTTATTTTACCAAATTAAACTATTGCTATTTATTGTTTAATAAATAGAATATTCCTTTGTTATAGGAGACATAAATTATACAGTGTTTTTAAGTCATTATCCAGGGGTAAAAAAACAAAATATTGAGAATTGAAAATTTTTCTCTGGGATAGGAAATTTAAATTTTGAACCCATTGCAAAGTATCCGTATCCTACCTTCGCTTTGTGAAGACATCGGCAATATCACACGACTCCTTGACCTCGACAGTGAGGTAAGCAGAGCGTTATCACGGTTTATAAGTAGCCTAAACCAAATAAACTGCAGTTTAGTTTGAGTTGTGTTTCGTGCTACATCGATCCCACGCAGGGAATTAGTTTGGAGTTCTTGTAACTAACACATCAAGCATCAACATCTCTTCAGTATTTCCTTAGGCCCCGCCCTTATAAAACCCAGGAATTAAAACCCAGGAACTATGATGTATTAAAACATGTTTGACTTAACACCATTCTAAGTAATGCAAGCAATTCTTGAGGATCTAAATAAACTTTTTCAAACTTATAAATTTAGAAAACTTTCTCAGGTTTTGTGAGTTCAACTGCCTCTAAAAAGGCAACTCACAATTTTCGCACCTACAAATTCGTTCCTACAAATTACCCCCGATCCTGTTTGGATTTGGAACAAGGGAGGTTTATGAATTACCCTTCATTTTGCCCCACTCGACCCAAGTTTCCGGAGCCGCCCTTCCACTACCCCTACAACAGTCGAGTTTCCACCAGCCAGCAGGCCGTATAAGCCGATTCGCCAGTTGCTAGCTGACCTTATCACTCCTAGTTTCGTCAAGCCAGTAGGCGAGTTGTGCAAGCCACAGCCCCGCGGACGGATCCGCAGCAAGTTTACAATTTAAATCAGTTGCGCAAACTAGCAGATGTTAATTCACCTGTTTTATTGTCTCTTTGTATCGACCTTCTCGAGGCTCCGACCTCTTCGATTCAGAACAGTTGAATGTGCCTGGGAAATCCTTTTGGTTTATTTTCTGTCCTCATTTTGTGACGGTAAATATATGATACAGTAGTAGATCTTGTGTGCCGATAAGTCTCTATGTAGCCCGTTTAGATCAAACAACCACGACAGATTTTGAAACTTGTTAGCGTTAACGTAAGATATCTCAGGTATCGGTTTAAGGCGAGTTTTGAAGCAAGGGTGTATTTGGGACTTAAAGAACAGGATTGCTTTAATTTTGTAATTAAACCTGTTAAACATATAACCACGATTTAATTATTTCGAACACTGGATGACTGATTTGTACAGAAACGTGAGAACATAAAGGCTATTAAGACTACAAATTAGTTCAAAATTTGTATTTGAAATAGTTAGAGGTAGCCTGGATGATTGTTGATATGAACTTTATATGATTTTGAAATACCTTCTACTTCATGATTCCCTCAAGGAATATTTACCCAAGGTGGATGAATCAGGCAACCTCGGGCAAACTAATAATTTGATTTTCGAGCCTACAATCGTAAATAAATACGAAGCATGATATTTGCTGATTTTTTTTAAATTTCACTGTCAAACAGAGCATGTTGTTTGATCTCATTAGTACCTTTATCGCTATAACTCGCGTAACCTTCAGTAACTTTGTTACTGCATTTACCTGTCTTACCTCTGCCTTGAACTTCGTCTTACGGCACCGCCACCGCCACCCCAACCCCGCATCCTCGCCGCCTTCTCGGTTCCATCACACTGAATTATTCATAGTCACCGCGAGACGGCGACTGCGACGCGGAGATCTCGTCAGTCGCGAGAATAATGCACAATTTATCTGTTTCCACGAGACACGGTCTTATTTGTAGCCGCTAATGACAAAGGATCACCCTTTCGGCGGCTCGTCCCAGCTGAATACAAAGACAGCGGACCCGTGGATTCTGTAGGTAGGTAGGAAGCCAGTAACGAATCAGCCGTGTAGGAGGTGCTTTAATGAATGAATTGTAGGAATGTTACCTTTTAAGTGGTGAATAATCAATAGCTTGAAAATAATTATGACTGTAGGTAAATTAATCCAGCAGGAATAATGATCTTGGTGCATACTCTGTTGAATTCGAACTTTATAACACATGACTTTTAGCATGTTACACACAATCACATAATCAACTGGCTTCGGTGCTTGTTAAACAAGCCAGTTTGCTATTGACATCATAGTAACTCACTAGTTTGATTCATATTCCTCAAAGATCTTTCAAATGGTGTTTAACAGTATCAAACTTGTTTAGTACCTGTATCTAAAAAATGATTCAGTCGATTAAGGAACTCCCCTCTTCTACTTTAACAGAACTCATTTATCCAAAATGATTACATTGTTATCTGTCTTATATTGTTGTATTGATCCTGTGGTGTCAAGTCACTGCTTCTTGTCCATCCTTTGCACTTAATCACCAGGTCATGCCAACGATTCTCCAGATTGTTCACGATTTGTCGTAACTGTTAATATATATTTGAATAGGATTTCTACGAGGTCAACCTTTATTTCGTCAAACAGTTTTAACTGCTAAGGAGGTGGCTCTCTCCGCCGTCCCCTGAGCCCTAACCCATAAACCGTCAAAGATTTAAACATTTCCAAGTCACCCTTTGTTTCTTCTTTATCGCATATTATTTTAAACACTGCACTATATTCCGCAGCTCACTGACCGAAGGCGCATTTTTCTCCTCAAAACCTCACAAGGCAGGTGTGTTTGTGTGGTGGATTCTTCCGATAGACTTTGAACAGATTCTCATATATGCAGTTGTTGTCTCTGTCAAAGTCGTCTCAGATATTTCCTAGAGTGCAGTTGCTGGTCTCACTAGATAAACCTAGCAGAGAAGTGGTCAATCTGGGATTGCAGTCACTGTCAGCTTGCAGTAGGAGGGGCTAGGTCTGCAATTCCTCTTGCGTTGGTGTTAATATCAGGCGCAATATTTTATGACTTTGGTCTCTCGCATTTGTCGACGCCATACTATTGTTCTGGCCCTACTAAGGGGAAGTTTTTTGGCAGATATTTTTCACCAAATAACCCAGTTATCAAGTGATTACTCGAAGTTTGACTTATATGAACTTTCTTGGTGTTTTTTTTCTTTCGGCGAAGCCACAGCACAATTACATCAACCCATAACCCGCTTGGATGAACATTATCGGGTGACGAGGCTGCCCGAAGTAGCATTGCCAATGTTATACAATATATTTGTAAAAACCGCGATTATATCCATTGCAATCCTTTAAAACCCTCTCACTGAAATTCAGAGCCCCATAATAACAGCTTGAACGAGTATAATAATCGTACATTGGCTCCTGTTCTATGACTAAGTCATTCAAGCTTGCGGGATCGCTTTCAATTATTTCTTGCGGGCCTATATAGTTATCAAGGGTCATAATGAATCCTGTCATATTGAGTATGCTGTTATTGATGACCATGCCGCTATGCTGCAAAGATTTCTTTTTAATTTGAGTTCCAGACCCCTAGACCAAACCTCAGAAACTAGATCTGATTGGGTTTCTCAGATTTTATCTTCTTTATTAAAGAGCAAAAGTACTATAATCCAAGGTAAGGAAGTTATATTACTTCATAGGACCTCGTAATAAACTGTGCATATTTTTTAGGAGAGAATACATTAAAGATGTCCGTGTTAAGCTTGGATGTGTTAAGCTCCATTTGTGGTCTTGATAATGACCAATACCGTCTGAATATTTCTTGTTAGGTTGATCAGTAGTAAGTTTATAAAAAATGAACAGTTTTTGGAGTTGTTTTTTTTGTTATCCAGACCACATTAACCTATTTGAGATTAAGCTCTGGATATTTTGGGATTCTATACATCTTATTCGCTACCTCTTGCTTGATATGAACATTCCAGTCATCTTGGGAGTACATTTAATGTGGGGATAAATGACGACCGACTTTGTTCATTAAACTACAGAATGCAGCACTACCCACTCACGTTCAAAGTATCTAATCACTAAGTCTGATATTCATATAACTGAATTAAAGTGACACAGACACTATAAGAGCTGGCCATTGTTTGTCCGTAAAATATCAATAGAAAAATCATAAAATAAATACTCGGTAGCAGTAATGGTTCCAATCTGACTTGTGTAGTATCAATTAAAGCGCAATGAAGTTTCTATTGCCCAGCAGGTTCTCCCAAACCAGTTGAACCACTCCACAAGAGGTGGCAGGAACTCATTGATTATGATACGTTTCCTTGGAAGGTGTGATTCCGACGTCATGTTGCATAACTAGGAGCAACGTCTCTCCGGTGTCGTATTATGTGTCCAGGGGACGGATACGGTAGAGCTAGCTGCTGTGAGAGAGAGAGTGGGGAGGGCGGGGCAGGTGGTGCCGGGATCTTCACGAGTCAATGCGTCCCCAGACGTGAAACTATAAACCGGAAAGGCTTCCCAGACACCCGATAGCGGCACTTCCTGTGATATAAGCCTTTGTCACCGACCCTCGCCCTCCGCAGTCAAACTTTGATATGACTTCTTCACTAGGAAAGGCACAATCACGGTGGTGGCTGTATTTTGACTCCTTCCTTCCCATATATATCGTATTTCTTAAACAGCTACCTTCTATTTCGGAGTTTAAAACAACAACAACAACTTCGATATTATCTACCTGCGTTAATTAAGTTCAGAAAATAAATAAAGGATCTCCCAACACAGAGCTAAATCCACGTTGCGAAGCCATTGGAGTCCAGCCTCCAGCCTCACTTGTTCCATGCAGGAAGGCCAACCCTTCAGGAAAAGCGCTCAGGGGACAGTCAGTCATTAACTATGTGGTCCATAATTGCCGCTCCGCCCCACAGTCACAAGACTGATCGTGTGCCATACCCCATTTAATTTTCAATCATTGAACCTTGCCACCCCAGTGCGAGAGCGATTGACTAAAGCCCACTTCTTCGGAGGAAGGTTCAATCCACCTACCGCTGAAGTAGGGTCGGATATCAGGAAGTTATTCCGACCGTTGAAAGACTTGAAAGACCGTTCATGACTTTTCCGAATTATACATTACTTTTTCAGTTAATGATTCTTGATTAACTATTTTAATTTGTCACACGACCTTTTTCCAGACAGGCAAGGATAATGTCAGCTGATTCTCTATATAGATTTTGGATGAATTGATTTGCTCCAATGACGATGAAACAGAAACCTTCCTATTAAGAAAAAATCGTTATTGCACTGACCATCTGTCGTAAACCAGGTAAGTAATAAACTTCTGACTCGGACCGTAATAATAACGACGACTGAAACGATCCGCGGTACTTTGGTCATATCGGGCTTTCCTATCTCATGCTCTTCTTCCAACTCGACCGTTCTCTTCATCTTGCCACTGGTTTCTTTTGAACAACTGGAGTGGGAATGAAATCCGATGCAAGTACAGGTATCAATAACCTAAGAAGGCGTCCGCGATCAATTCCGGCTCGGTCCTCGGCTGCAGTGTAGGGTGTAGGCCTAATGGAACGACATGCTACAGTCACACAATGGGGCGGGGGCCGCGCGCCCACGGGTCGTCCCCCGCCGATTTTCCCTCGGATGCCTGGCCCCGCGTCCGGGCTCGCGTGGGGGCCCCATAACTCATCGTCGGTCGCGGTTTATTGAGTTGGCAATCCCCCGTGTCATGTTTTGTCTGTCGTGTTGATCTCGCAGCACACTCTTGCCAATCTTTAGAGTTTCCTGGGGGAACGGTCGGATGCGTTTTATCAATTGAGGTAGAGACTTCAGGTTAAGTATTGCGTTTAAACAATCGACATTTATATTTGTCTTGAATAGCAAATGCTATTTTTTACTTATCAGCACTAATTGGTTCTTAGCCCCCAATTCACTTGACAGTTATATATTTTTCTACCTCTACAAACCGACTGTTAATCGTCAAAAATATGAAAGCAGATAGACAAATGGTATTTACTGTATCAGGATATAGATTGAGGCGTTCGGAGTGGAAATCTAACTATGAATAATATTACGATTATGCTAAACCGTTCTCGATAAGTGAAGTAGAGCACGTGTTATATTTAGGCCCGTGCCGAATTTGGAAAGTGGCGAAGCTACCCACTCATCGACAGGGACACGCATATATGTTGTAGAAACATCGATAGTTTGACAGGCGGCCGCGAGGGTTCGCGCGAAGATGTGACACCTGTTTCTCCACTCGGCGCAACGGAGCGGATTATCAGCTGATTTTATCTGCATCAGCTGACGGCTTATTAGCGCCAAGACAGCCTCCTTGATTGATACTGCGGCAACCCACTCATTATGGACTGTAGTAAATACCAGCTGATCTAATAGGGCTTGAATGCTGATTTATTCAGTAGGAACAGATTCCCATGTGGAAAGTCGATTAGAAATAGATAAAAAGCTATTTGAAAGTATAAACTTTGATGGGGTTATCAACTTAGGAAAGTTTGTTTCGCATGAATTAATTTCTGAAAGTCAATTTAATTGAAAGCGTGGGTTTGTTTTAAACTATGCTGAGATGTATACGACCCTCTTTAGTCAATAAATGTCCCGGTCAGATTTTTTAATTCTTCGTGCAGTAAATTGACACTTACTAACCAGAAAACAACCAACTATTATAAATTTATATTTTACTAGCTGTTACCCGCAGGCTTCGCCCCGCGAATCATTTATAACAACTATGATTGTTTTGTGTGCTGAATTTTGTGGTTAGCCTGTGGAACAACTATGAATCAAGATCAGCTGTTTGTATTTTCATCAGCTCAAACAAAAATGAATGTTCACAAGGAATACATGGGAACTTTGAACCCCCGTGGGGCATAGCCCTATAGGATTTTCACATCTTTAATATGCCTATATGTTACTCAGGACTATCAAGTACCTCTCTGCAAAATTTCAGCTTAATCGGTCCAGTAGTTTTCACGTGATGGAACTTCAGAGTTACGCACAAACATCCATACTTTCACATTTATAATATTGTAGTATGATATGATATGATTATTTAAATTTAACAACCAATCATTATATTATATGAAGTATAGTGAGAGCTACAAAATTTGGTCCCACAACGAAAATAAACAGGTTTGTTGTTTTTACCAACACTAGCTTAAAATTAAATCTCAAAATAATAGTTAATTTTGTTGTACACAATTATTTGCAAATATTTGTGTTTGCTCTTGACTACTTCATTAACCTTTGTATGCGGGCCCAAACCTTACGCCTTGTCCTTTACTAAAATAAATATGGTTGAGTGAATTAATCAGTAGCATAGATGATTAAATTTATAATGCTCCTTGAATGAGATTTGTGTATATTCTTTATGGCCGGCGCCGGCGCCTAGCGCAGCTATTCCTCGCCATAGAACCAAATACAGTACACTCCCATTTCTTCACGCGGTGGTTGAATGAGAAAATTAATGGATTTTTCCTAGGAATAGCTTATCTTGTTGTCAGGCTGTCAGACTACGGCGTTCCGGCGTTCTACTTGATATAATACCAGCCATTATGTCATGGTAATAAGCCATAAAAAATATATATTATTATCATTAGGAAATCAAGACAGTACAGTACGTTGCATGAACCCCAGGCCGCCCATAAGCCCAATGTTCAAATTAACACTAGTCTTTTTTATTTTATTTTTTGTATTTCAACACCAACTAAATCTTCGTTAATTTTACACCCAACACTTTAGGGAAAGCTGTCCAAACCCCGTCTATTGGACGTCCTGGAGATTCCTTCGTGCAACGTACTGAATATAATTTTCGTTTCTTTAACGTAATTATGATGTTAATTAAGCATCATTACTAAACAGGAATGCGCATCCTAGAAATGAACTTCTAATATGCTTTCATTATCCCAACAACAACAGGTGGCCGCGCGACAACCTACTTCCTACACACCGTCGCTGACGTCGATTGGTACACCTGTCTGGTAAGACTCTCATGTTGGTACACCTGCTCGATGCGACCTCCCCGCTATATAAGGCCGTGTTTGAGTTTTTCTTCGTCCACATCGCCGTTGTTTAGCTCCAATTACTTCCATTGTCGGAGCGATCGCCGAACCCGCCAGCGTGGTGGCATACTGAGCAGCAATGAGTGGCTGAGTTATTGCGGGGCGCACATTCCACCGTTTAATTGAACATACGGATTACGAGTGGGGGGCACAAATGTGAAATCAATTATAGTGGATTTCAGCGTATTATTAGACGTCTGGAGAATGTACTCATAAAATTGGGAAATAATTTATAACAACTTATTCAATAGGTACGTGAATGCTACACACCGTAATACCATAAACCATTAGTATCTTCAGAGATATTTCCGTCACCCCTTAGAGTCTTCACCACCGGAAGTTGCCAGACGCCATCTTGGAGTTTCGTTCCATGAGGCCAATGTTAACCTTGTGCCTCCGATACTCCTCGCCCGATCGTAACAAAACAAAACATTAAGTTTAGGTGTCAAAATAAAGGTGTAGTGGTTCTCAAGTCAATTATGTTTTCGATTACCCCAATTTGAGCCCTTGATTGCATAATAAATTGTTTAATTTTCAGTATTATTAATATACAATTTCTCATTAATTTGTAAACAAATTCTAAAATTGTTTTCCACTAGAGGGCGGCGAAATGTCTATTTTGTCACCAAATACCGTTATATATTTGCAATATAGTATAACTTATATTATTTTACTAACGGAATATTTTTTAACGATTTCTCTTTTAATTTATTGTCAGAATGAGTAAATTTTAGTCATCTATAGTATTATGAGGACATACAGTTTCAAGCGAGTTTTCCGTTTGCTTATATAGGGTCTACTCTCTCTGACTTCTTACCCGTCCGAATGACACAGTAAGCGACATTATGACGGCGTGGTAAACAGTCAGGCGCGCTCATTTAACCCACATTGACGGGGCCAACAACACGACTTTTGCAATTTTTTATTTACAGCTAAGAAAATCAGCAGATTCACTGGAAATGTCTGTGTCAGATGCATTTAATAACTTGTAGAGACCCGACTTTTTACCTCCTGTAAGACTATTCTTCACTCTACGCTAATGTCAGTGGGAACCCCCAAGCCACGGAGTCGCGCCAAGTTGCTAATAGACCAGGATTGTGGTTCTACGTCCCGTCTGTTTCCCAAGGCGCGCTCTTCTATCTTGTTCCGCCTCTTTATCTTTTACAAATTTACACAACCTTTTTCGTACCTTATCGCGACGCATGTGCCAATGTACGCATGTGCGAAGTAAACGTTAACAAATTTATATTTAAACATTATAGTAGTTAATACAAAATGTTATCACATTAGATCTACAAGAGTCGGCTCTTTGTGAAAATCGAGTTCCTCTGGGCTAACCACAGTTTATAATCAATAACTTATTTATGTTGTTTACTTTGGTTTCCCACATTTGATCAGTTACTCAAGTACTCAAGCGTTGTAATTAAGTACCATGCTAACAACTATGTAACATTTTGTGGATTGTTCATAATCGCCGAAGAGACTTAATGTAGACGTAGCGTGGCCTATGAAGAAAATGGACTACTTCCAACATCGTCTGTAAAGGCCTAATTATAAACGATAAAAGCTGACTAGCGTGTAGCAAATTTGCGCCGTGAAAACAGTGAACTAGCTGCTATTTGTCTGTTCTCACGACGCTAGTTTGCTAGTCACTATAGTCAACTAGTGGCCAGTCCTACAATATAGCAAATAGCATAGTGTGATTAGGCCTTAAACCCATGACGGGTGTTGATTAGAGGGGAAGTGACGAGGATGTATCAAGGTCCGTAGAGATCAGCAGCTTTACAATGTATGCTTTGAAATATATAACCACAAATTATATTTAAACATTCATATTAATATAATACGTTAATTAATATTCACACATTATACAACTATTTTTAGGTATTTAAAAAGGACTGAGACTAAAATGTTTGAGTACAAATGTATGTTATTTATGGAATAAACAACATTTGTTGCTTATCATATGTGTTAATTTTTCACATTGCAATCCACATTCTTGTAACATTAATTACCCCCGAGTAATTATTTTTGTTGATATGACAACGGCCACAGAGAATGTATGTTTTCAACATATCGTATTACTCCATGGGCACTCCTAGCATCACGTGTTTCCACCCTCAGCGGCTCTTACTCTATGCAGTTTGCAGTTGCTCCGCAGTGCCGTCTACTGTCTAGCGACAGCCGGTCAGTCGACTGCGGACGCGCGCGGAATCGCAATCACCGTTCCATTACCCGCCGTTCCTTTTTCATCAAACCTCGCTTTTCTCAGAAGACTTTTTGCCGATGGCTGCATTATGCATGGCGGACGCGGCCTGCCTACATCGGCCGGTAGCTTCGACGCGGACTCAAAATATGGCCTCCACTCCGCTTTAATGGACTTCGAATTAAGTCGATAAAATTATATGACCGGCATTGTGCTGCGCTGAGGTTGCGAATGCGATCGGAAATCACGGCGCTGCTTTTATCTCCACAGTTCGCGGCTGCGCCAGCTCGACGGTCATTGCAATTCTTTTGTATTGCTGAATAGTCTTTATATGAATAGAATGTAGAATTTATTTGAAAATGTTTTATATTATCATATATTGATGGCGTTAAATCTGCTTTAAAAGGCACGTTTGATGGTTTTATTATACCACAGCTATGGGGTGAATAAATATCTTGTCTCTCTAGCCCATCCATTATTATATACTTATAAAAATTATCTTGTGCCTGTCTGTTTTTGTTATTACACCGATGGCATTTATTTCTAAGCCATTGACTGGAGCGACTTAAACGTAAACGTTGCGACGGTTAGTGAGAGAAGCAAGAAGAAACATACAATTTTGTAGGGCTTCTCACAGTTAAAACCCGAATTGTTAATGAATACACTAGAGAGTCTACTATCCTGTTATATTGACTCCTCGGTTGCTGCAGGATGTGGTGGCTCCTGCTGGCGGTGGCGGTGACAGCTGAAGAGTGGAGATGTCCGGAGATCTCCAATGTGTCGTGTTCCTGCGACCTGCCCCACACCCTTAGGTGCACAGGCAAGTAGTCCTACACATTATTCTTTTACAAATGTCATTTAATGTGTTAGTCCCAGGTTTATTGACTCTTATCAAATTTTAATGACATCGACCTTTTTATTAGCTATCACAAATTGTCTGTACCGCCACTCGTACTGCTCTCTGACAACTTCTATTTGAATGCACTCTAGTGTAGGATTGAGCCAGATCGTTCACGGACTACATTCAAGCATTCAAGCTACTCCGGGGGTTATGCCTTATGGTTCCAGATAAGAAAAGAGGCTAATCAGAGTTTTTACCTTCAATTTATTGCAAACTTTAAAAAATAAAAATTAAGTTTGATTTAGTTTCTATTTTGTGTACCATTATTCCATATCAAAATTTCTTTTAAGCTAATTGACTTTTGTAGCCGCATTTTTATGTGAGATTTTAATTACTTAAGATCCTAGATACAAGTTCTGATTTTTTAATCACATCGCTAAAACCTTTTCCCTGTAACCCTTTTCATCTATTGCTCCACCATAATCGGTTCTTTGAGAACAGCTTGGTCACAGAGATCCTTTAACCATTCGTATGAAGTGTGAGAGGCAATTATTGATGCACTAATTAACAACAAATTATAAAAACATTTGTTGTTGTTGCCCTTGATGCAGGAGGGCGTGAGGCGCTGCCCACCATTGCAGCGGCCCTGCGCTCACTCGCCCCTTCTGCCTCTGTGTCCCTGCTAGACTGTACTGTACAGAACGTCTCCTTCCTGCCTGGACTACTACTACAGGTGTGTACCTAAAATACGGCCTCTTAAACAACATTTTCATTGGCCTTGTACGATGGAAATTTGTATTGCTATGACCCCTTTGACAAATCAAATAGTTTGCTCACTGTTACATGCATTTACAGCTTAATGTTTATGTTATTATTTTACTACCTATTGATTATCTTTACTTCTCATGTTTCTGTACTCATACATACAACTTAAAATAGATCTGACGTCCTACCAGAATCCTATGAAACAACCCTTTCTACAAAAAATGCATCAGCTAGTCATACATAAAGCTTTTAACTCTTCCCTCAGTACTAAAATGGGCAATGAATAAATAAGCGTGACCTGAAAAGATTCTTGTTAAGTAAAGAATGTTATTCAGTCAGAGACTATATTCTCAAGAAATTAAAGAGTTAGTTCTTCCACTATAAAGTAATTGTGTCTTTATAATTAGTTCTATACTAGTGGCTTGAAGGGGCCATAACCCCTAATCTTACTCAAATACTGTGCCTCATCTGATTTGTTTACTCTTTACATTCTGAGGAAAATAAAACAACATAAGTAGGAATACATGTCAGTTCGCAAAGAAAGCAGACACGTAATCACATGTTTTAACGTAAACAAAGCAGACCAATCCTCAAAGCAGTAAATCCTCATACTTTTCTTATGGGGGATGTTTTACATTATTTATCGTTTGCTGGTAACTTTTTGGAAATACTGTACTGCTATTTTTCCCGACTCCCTGGGATCAAGACCTTTAATTTGAGCCGTCTCCCATCATCCTGCAATTTGCCAAACTTTCACAATTTTGACTTACAGAATTATATATAAAGATAATATATTTATTTGTTCTTTTTTCAAATAAACCACTTGTAACTTTTATGCTCGTTTAGTTATTTTGAAAATTAGAACTAAAACCTTTGTGCCTTTACCGTGTTGCACATTTGTTAAAATTTTAAATGTTTAAATAGTTGTCAATGAAGATGAAAATTCTAATGATAATCATACAATCAGATTTTGTGTCACACTGAGATCTGAGGAACCACTGGACCCATTTTTATGACTGAACTATCTATGGAAAGGTCTCGGATGTGTAGGTTTGCAGAACATCATTAAAACTTAAATTTTCTATCAGAGCTATGCTCCACAGGCCTTCAAAGTTTAAATGTTGTTTTTATGGAAGTTCAAACCATTGTCATTGAACATTAGGCAGCTGTTGAACGTAACAAAGCATAGTTCAGAAGCAAGATCAGTTTTAACCCTTTCGTGCTATCGAATATTTGTATGGAATTTGTTCAGTGCTATCAGTGGCTTTCGAATCTGCCACCAATAAACATTGTTACTGCTGCATAAGCTATTGTACCATTATGAGCTCAGTCTGCATTCTACGCTGTGTCTGTGAAACTTAATAGACACAAACTGAACTTCCTCGTCGTACGCCTAGGCTCTAATACCCCCTGGTCCGCTACAGCTGCTAGTCTGATCAGTGGCTGTGCGGTCTAAGGCAGCCCTGCTAAGGCGCTATCTTCTCAGCTGGGGGTAACACTCAGATCAAGGGTTTGAATCCCGTCATAATGGTGGTTTTCATGTGCAACTCATGGAGGGTTCACCTATCTTTGGCAGAGTTGAAGGGGAGGGCAGACCATAAGCAAACGGTGGACGGCTTGGGTCCATGCCAACGGGATGGGTGGATTCTTTGTCAGTTGTCTGATCAGGTGTTCCGCCACTTTTTACCAATCCTTTACTTTGTGTGTCCACCAGAAGCACTTTTTTTATAATTTTTACTGTTCAGACGTTCAAGATATTTAAAAGTTCAACCAAACATCCCAAATTCAACTGTTCATCCTTTCAGAAGCTTAGCACTGAAAATGGTTAAGCTAACTTCTGGAATGGCATCAAAATTCAAACCAACAGAACTGTATCCTATACTCTAATATGAGTAAGGTTTGCTTGCTTGCTTGCTTGCGTGCTTGCTTGCTTGCGACACGGATCTCAAAAACGGCTCCAACGATTTCCTTCAAATGTTCGAAATAACTAATTTCTGGGATAAAAATAAGTTCTAGACAGGCCTCACCCTAGGAAAAATCAAATAATGTAAAAAAACTAAAATGAAAAGTTAAAAAAATTAACATTGGGCTTATGGAGTTTCTAATCAAAACAAAAGAATTGTAACAGCTGTTCATAATCAACCAGGGAACTGTCAAAGTAATACTCATGTTGTTTATGATTATTAACATGTGGTTTCCTGAGAGCAGAGATTAAAAGATTTGAGTTAAGATTACATATATAGAGTAGTAAAATAAATCAAAGGGATATTGAGCTATAAATAACAACTGGAGTGACCTTAAACATGTAGAAAAGAGGCAAATGAGTTATACAAATCTGATTATCAGTAGGGGGAAGTGGTGAAATATACTCCAAGTCATCTAAGAAAACTGACTGGCCTTCCCCGAGCAAAGCTCGGCCCCCCAGGTACTATACTCTAATATGAGTAAGGTTTGCTTGCTTGCTTGCGACACTGATCTCAAAAACGGCTCCAACGATTTCCTTCAAATGTTCGAAATAACTAATTTCTGGGATAAAAATAAGTTTTAGACAGGTCTCATCCCCAGAAAAAACAAAATAATGTAAACAAACTAAAATAAAAGTTAAAAAAATTAACATTGGGCTTATGGAGTTTCAAATCAAAACAAAAGAATTGTAACAGCTCTTCAAAATCAACCAGGGAACTGTCAAAGTAATATTCATGTTGTTTATGATTATTAACATGTGGTTTCCTGAGAGCAGAGATTAACAGATTTGAGTGAAGATTACATATATAGAGTAGTAAAATAATTCAAAGGGGCATCGAGCTATAAATAAAAACTGGAGGGACCTTAAAAATGTAGAAAAGAGGCAAATGAATAATACAAATCTGATTATCAGTAGGGGGAAGTGGTGAAATATTACTCCGAGTGATCTAAACAAACTGACTGGCCTTCCCCCGAGCAAAGCTCGGCCCCCAGGTACTTTGCTCTAATTTGAGCAGCTGGATTTAGAGCAACTAGTTATAAAATGAAAGTAGAAATTTGTTTGTCACTCTACTAACTAACATAGACCGTCCATGGGTCTTTGCATGACTGCTGATAACTGCAGTTTTCTTACGAGTGACACTGTCCGCAGAACGTGAGTCTGCACGGGCTGGTGGTGTCGTCGGGAGAGCTGCGCCAGGTGTCACCGGCAGCGTTCACGGGACTGACGGCGCCGCTGCAGGCGCTCGGCCTCCCCAACAACCAGCTAGACGCCGTCCCCACCCCCGCCCTGCGTGGCCTCTCACACCTCGAGCGACTGGACCTCTCGCACAACCGGATACACCGCATACACAACATCTCCTTCGAGGTCAGTTATCAACTTGATTGCAGATTGATATGAATTCCATCCTACCCCACGTTTACAGAGTGATTTTTTTAACACAACCCAAGTAAAAAATGACACTGATCAAGATAAATACAAGTTCCTATTAGTTGATTTTACCTGTGTATTATTCAAGGCTTGTGTTATCCGAGGTAACATAGACCCAGTTACAGTAGACCTCAGAAAAAATATAAATCGATAGCGCTCTCAATGGACAAAAACCATGCCGGTCCCTGAGTCCTCTGGGTGGCAAATAGGCCCGAGCTGGCCGCTGCGCCGTGTTAAATTAACTTTAATTATGTCTCGCTGTGACCGTCAACTAACACTCTAATATTTTAAAAGCTGTATACATGGAAAGATTACATATTACAGAATCTATTAGTATAAATATTATTGCTAAACTAGTCGAGAATACTGTTTTATCTTTAAAATAAATTAAGCTTCACACGGCATGACATAACTTGAATTATGTCTCACTGAGATTGACTATTAGTACTTAAATTGGTTAGAACTTAGACAAATGGATATATTACGTTCTAAACAATCTAATCATGTAAATCTGATTACTGGAATAAGATAAAAGCAATTTTTTATCTTTGAAAGAAGTTTGAGTTTGCGCGCCACCATCGAGACCGCAACGTGACTTCTATTACGACTAGCTGTAACCAGCTGCTAACATTATGATTGATTAAAACTTATACAAATGGATGGTAAAAATACAAACATTTATATTTTTCTTTATTTGGAATGTGTTCAAGTATACACAATGTCGTTTTGTAAAAAATAGTTGACGTTTTAACAAAACATCAAATCTAACGTCTAATCTAATCAAAACTAACGAGGCAGACGTAAAATTTGTAAAATCCGGATTTCTCGAAGGTGGGCATGAGTAATCAATTTCGGCTCAATGGGGGAGGGCATGCATAAACTACGTCACACTATATTCAGCCCTTTTTACCCCCCTCCCCACCCCTTTTTTACAATCTGTCACGCTGCTTATAAACCCACCTCCACGTTGTTACATTACATTAATTAATTATTAAGTATTGGATTGTGGGTACGGTATTTCATCACTCTGTAACTGACGATTTCCCTGACTCCCAAAAATCGTGACGCATCACGCAGCCTCTAACCCCCCCCTCTCCCCCGTTTCATGGCCTGTCACGATATGCCGTACCCCCCCCCCCCCGGAGAGGTGTGACGTAATATATTCACACCCCTATGGTGAATAATTATGACAATATATAGTTACGTATGAGCTGAAAGAAAGTTATAAACACTCTGCAATAAGTTACAGTGAGGTGTACTGTATTATACTGTACATTTATGTAAATGAGGCTAGTCATGTGAAAGCTGAAGGTGCATCGTTCAGTTTCTATTTGCAACATAAAATTTAAAAAAATTCCAGATCATCAGTCTGGACTACCCGAAGTCCAAAGTAGGCCGAGTGAAATTTCTGATAGGCTACTGTACCTCGGATAAAAAGATTCTACTGTTCCAACTCAAAGAACTAATGGGGCTATGTTAATCGTTTGATAAATTATCAATTTATGACTGACTATTTAGGTATGACTCAATCAAGCCCTCGAAGGCTCTCTGACTGGTCTATACTAGTACACAGGTCGACACTGGGTACAATAAAAAGAAGCTGTCACAGTATTGGTAAGTTGTATGGCTATGCAGTGTGACCAACTTCCCTTCCTTGGTTCCTCCTCGTCTCTTCTGAGAGCATGACTCCCGGTTGTCCCTGGATACCCAATCTAGTCCGAGTCCTTGGAGGGAGTAGATCTTCCTTGCATGTCTGTCTGTGGGGTGGGGAACTGGTGCCTGGGAGGAAGGGCCCTAACATAATGTCTCCAGTCTACTAGGCTAGAGGATGAATTGTCCTGGGGCCCCCCGAGCTCTGAGAGGTTGGAGACTCTGTGCGATGGCGGTCCCTGTCTGGTGGACTTGGGGGAACATCGGGTTAGAGGGCGGATCTTCCTGAGGTTCTGTCATCCAAAGAGCCCGGGAGCTAGGTTCTCTCTCCCTTTCTGGAGTGAGGCAGACTGACCCCGTCCAAAACAAAACAAACAAACGTCAAAACGTGCTATCAACGTCAAAACAAACGTGTTGATGGGTGGGGTGGCTGGTTGCGATGTCACCTTTCCCGTCCCTCTTTCCCCTCTTTTCGTTGGCTGCATAATATCCCAAAGGGAGACGTGCCAGGCTATGCTCGGGCCTCCTAATACTCCCAAAAACAAACAACATACAAACATAGGTATGACTCAGTTTTCTAGATAGTCTACTGAAGTTCTGAACCTTGAATTTTTGACTACTGATTTTCCTGATGTCCAAGGTCTTGTAACTGAACATCACCAATGTTCCAGAACCTGACCAGTCTGACGTTCTTGGATCTCAGTGAGAACACGATCAGCTGGATCTCGCCGGACGCGTTTGTCCCACTGCCGCTGCTCCACACGCTGCGTCTCCAGGGCAACCGGTTGACGGTGGCCGTGGTGTCTAGTCTGCAGGGGCTGCGGAGTCTGCGCGAGCTCGACCTTAGCGGGAACTCTCTAGCGGGGCCTCTGGGGCCTAGCACACTGCCCAGGTAGGAAATGATATCTAATAGGGTTGAGAAGGGTTGTAGGAAGAAATTAATTAGGAAGGAAGTAATTGCAACAGCTATTTTATAAGGGGAAACACATTAACGATGACACAACAATCTAAAATGAGTTATATGGAACCAATGTGAAATTCATCCGTTTTTTAGTACAAAACTCGTTATTTTGTCAGTGACTATAGATACTAAAGGAGACATCCCATCTATATGGCCCAGCTGTCCCTCATTTAGTGTTAGCCAGAATTTTAAGTGGACATAGTCTGATTAAGTCACCGACAGGGTGTGCTGTCAACTATTTATTTTAGTTGTTTACATTAACTTGTAAAGAATCTCCACCCCAGAAAGCAAGCAATAACAATAATAATAATAATAATAAACTACAAATGTTGTGTATCAATGTTAAAAGACAGAAATTTAGAATTATTTTTATACTACATAGTATTAGAATTAATAAACAATATAAATATTATAATACCCCCGTAGCAGCAAACCTGCGTACTCAGCGAATTTCCAATGCATATATATGTATCTCAATACCAAATAAAGCCACATACCAAGTTTCATCAATATACATTCATAAATAAACGATTTATGACATTTTAATTATTCTCCATAAGAATAACATGGCAGCTGAGTATGCAGGTTTGCTGAAGCAAGGAACACAAAAAATGGGGTTTTATACAAATATCAATATAACTCATGTAGGTAAAGCCACATTCGAAATTTCATTAATTTATTTTCATAATGAAGGCAGATAACACGTTACTTATTCTCCATAAGAATAACATGGGGCTGAGTTCGCAGGTTTGCTGCTACGGGAGCCTTGGGTAAAAAAGTGTCTTTTTGAGCAAATATCAATGGTCCACAACCAGATGAAGCCGTATACCAAGTTTCGTCAGTATAGGTTCATAAATAAGCGAGATATAAAATTTTTATTTTTCTCCATAAGAATAACATTAGACAACGTACTGTGTTTAGCACTTTCAATATCTCGGTAACCAATTGACGTAGAGAAATTATCAAAATACCAAATTGTGTGTTTTTTTAAGCTGAATTCAATGGTAAAAAATAAAATTTGACTATTTCCAAAATTATATGTAAAAAATTCGAAAAACCCATTTTTGGGGTACAAAACCCCCCCAAAATACCCCTTCGGATGGAGCGATCTGGCTGGTTTTCGAACTTAAAGTCATAAATGTTGCTTTATACGCTTATACCAAATTTCATCAAAATCGGATAATTTTTACGAGAGTTATCGTGCTCACGGACACATATATATATATATATATATAAATACCCCGTAGCAGCAAACCTGCGTACTCAGCGAATTTCCAATGCATATATATGTATCTTAATACCACATAAAGCCACATACCAAGTTTCATCAATATACATTCATAAATAAACGATTTATGACATTTTAATTATTCTCCATAAGAATAACATGGCGGCTGAGTATGCAGGTTTGCTGAAGGAAGGAAAAAAATGGGGTTTTATACAGATATCAATATAACTCATTTAGGTAAAGCCACGTACCAAATTTCATTAATTTATTTTCATAATTAAGGGAGATAACACGTTACTTATTCTCCATAAGAATAACATGGGGCTGAGTACGCAGGTTAGCTGCTACGGGAGCCTTTGGCAAAAAATTGATTTTTTGAGCAAATATCAATGGTCCACAACCAGATGAAGCCGTATACCAAGTTTTGTCAGTATACGTTCATAAATAAGCGAGATATAAAATTTGTCTTTTCCTCCATAAAAATAACATTAGACAACGTACTGTGTTTAGCACTTTCAATATCTCGGTAACCAATTGACGTAGAGAAATGATCAAAATACCAAATTGTGTGTTTTTTTAAGCTGAATCCAATGGTAAAAACTAAAATTTGACTATTTCCAAAATTATATGTAAAAAATTCAAAAAACCCATTTTTGGGGTACAAAACCCCCCCAAAATACCCCTTCGGATAAAGCGATCTGGCTGGTTTTCGAACTTAAAGTCATAAATGTTACTTTACATGTTCATACCAAATTTCATCAAAATCGGATAATTTTTACGAGAGTTATCGTGCTCACGGACACATATATATATATATATATATATATATATATATATATATATATATATATATATATACAGTTTCGAACGAATGGTGTTTTTGGGGTCTGGGGACCTCAAAACGAAAAGTTATCATGGTCCCGGGCCTAGGTCTTACCATGTCGACTACGGTAATAGCTTCTTCCCTATAGGGGAAATTCGCTAATATATACAGTTTCGAACGAATGGTGTTTTTGGGGTCTGGGGACCTCAAAACGAAAAGTTATCATGGTCCCGGGCCTAGGTCTTACCATGCCGACTACGCTAATAGCTTCTTCCCTATAGGGGAAATTCGCTAAAAATAAAAGACAAAGAATATACCGTAGTCTCAGAAGTGTCAGAGCCTTGTATACAATATGTGCTAATTTAAATCATTTTGTTTATACTTTTAATCAAGAGTGGTCCATGTATTCAGACACTTGATAAAATGAATTCTGTATTAAAAATTGTTTCAGTTCTTATATAAATTTATTTGAGTTGCTTTCAAATTTTATAAATGTTGGTAATTTATTTAAAATGGTTACACCTGCTTGTGAAGGAAGATTAGAAAAAAATATTTAGTCGATGTTGTTGGGGCCGTGAGAGATTATAATTAAACGCAAGTGATAATACAAGCATGTTTGCTTCCTGACACTCCAACTGTTGTATTATCTCCTCCTGGAGAAGATAAGTAATTGTTGACAGCAGTATACTCTGTTGGTGATTAGTGTAACTACGTCCTCCTTGAATCCTGTCTCACACAAATATAGGGACAACTTTTACAATGGCAATGAGAAGTCTACTTCAGTATCCATAGTCAGTGGTACAGTAGACTCTCAGAAATCTGAACTATGTGGCACTTGGCTGGTCCAGATTGATACGTTTAACTATGTTCTTGGGTTTATTAAATGGCATATAAATATATAGGGTTGTTGCTCTTGTTGAGCGTTATTAAAGAAAACACCCAGTTTTTTCCCTATTATAATGAGAAAAGAAAAGCTTGTTAGATGTATAAGTGACTTCTAAACTATTGACATTTGACGGTTTTCCATACTGCTTGAAAAAGTTAGAGTAAGAAGTAAAGTAACTGGATACTTTTGAGACCTAACAGCTAGTTAGTAAAGTGAGTTATGTAAGCAAAACCATGCTGTAGAAGGGGAAATAAGTGCAAAAACTTATAACAAACATTTGTATCCGAGTACTGAAAACCTACAAAGGTGGCAACTGGTATCTAATATAACAGGTTAGCACATCTGTATTGGATTGTAAATTAGATTAGGTGATAACATCTGTACTGGATTGTAAGTTAGATTAGGTGATAATACCTGTATTGGATTGTAAGTTAGATTAGGTGATAACATCTGTATTGGATTATAAGTTAGGTTAGGTGATAACACCTGTATTGGATTATAAGTTAGATTAGGTGATAACACCTGTATTGAATTGTAAGTTAGATTAGGTGATAACATCTGTATTGGATCCTAAGTTAGATTAGGTGATAACCTAACTGGATACCTATTTCATGAAATTCAAACTTCTTCTATTTGTATCCTGTTTACAATATTTATGTTTGTAGGTTGCCTAACCTCGGTGTGCTGTCCCTGGCCCATAATCAGCTGAGTAGTGTAACAAGAGGCGCGTTGGCAGGCCTGGACTCCCTGTCTTCTCTCTCACTCCATCACAACCAGATTGATGTGCTAGAAGATCATGCTTTCAGAGCCATAGCAACTCTCGGTGAACTCAACTTGGCTCACAACAGGTGAGGTTTTATTTCAAGTCAGGGTGTAATGATATAAAAAGAAAACTAGTTCTCATTTTATATTTTTGACTTTAAGATTATTTCTTAAAAATATGTATTGAATCAGCCTCTGAAAAAGTTATTAATGTGTAGGTAAACTAAGTTAACTTATGAATATTTTAGGTCTTAAGTAATTTCAAATATAAGAATTTAGACTACTGATCTGTGTTATTTACCCAAAAGGTCTAAACTACCTGGTGACACTGTCGAGTGATCCTATATCATGATACAACTACCTCTGGTTTCAAACCTCATAACTTTGACGACTTTTCTCACCACCAGTGGTGAAGAGGAGTATGTGTAACTAGCTTGATGTCAACTTGAAAGTTAATCCCTCAAGTTTGAAACCAGTGGTAGTTGTACCATGATATCGAATCACTCGGCAGTATCACCAGGTAATTTAGACCTTTTTGGTAATATAAGTCATTTGGAGGCTATTCAATCGTGTGTTATTTATTAAATCATTTAATTTGGTTTATTCAGAAATCAATACAAATTTCAGGAAAATTGATTTTTGTATGATACTTTTGTAAATGATAATTTTTAAAATACTCATTAAGGCTATTAGAAATTTATTTTTTATTGTTGACAGTGCTGGTACACAATTGGACTGTCGTTTCACACTAAAATTATATTAATATTTCTGTTACTTATCTGTTGCGCTATATTTTGTATTTTTTCCAGGATTGTTGCAGTGTCAGGAGCGTCTCTTGCTCATTTAGCAGGCCTCAAGAAACTCGACATTGCCCACAACTTCTTACGAGCGATCACTTCGGACTTGACACAGCCGCTGCGCAACTTGTCCGAACTGAGGCTCGACGACAACGACATCTCGATGGTAGCTGCGGACGCGTTCTCTCCCAACATCAAACTCAAGAGGTTCACACTCTCAGGTCAGTTTAAATACTCTACTTCATAGTTGATTGTTTGAGTAAACTCTGATTACCAGTGTGATTATACAGTTAGGATATGTGAAAAGTAACAGTTACTGACCGAAAGTCATAGTTGCTGACCAAAATAACAGTTGCTGACCGAAAGAAGTAACTGTTTGTTTTCCTTTTGAAATTGTTCAATAAAAGCTTAGGTGGTCCTTGTAAGAGGACATTTTCTAGGACTTTGTTGGTGATAGAGGTGGTGCAATTGCAAAGTACCCTATTTAAGTTATGCTGTTTAGAGTTTAAACAAAAATAAAATAAAGAGGGACAAGGAAAAATTAAAAATTGCATAAACTTGTTGCCTCTATAAACAGCTCCATCCTGACAAGTACTTTTCGAGAAAATATTCGGAGGAGCTATGAGTTGTTGCTTACTTATAGGAGTGGAAGCACCAGTTATGAGGTACAGGATAATTACAGTATTGCTAGTGAACTACAAGCTTACTCTTCAACTTGAAGTACAGCAGTTTGAGATGTATGTGCAAGGGAGACTGGCAAGGAATAAACATTATTGCATTTGCACATGCAATATAACATTTGTTTGTACCACGTGACAAACCAAATGTTTACTTAAACAAAAGCTCAACATTATGTAAACCGAACATGATGAATAAACCATTTGATTGATTTGAAATAGGGGTTTTATGGTGATTTTATTTCAGTGTTAACAGTTAGATTAGTATAGTGTTTCAATTGAGAAGTGACAAGATTCTTCACAAGTCCAAGTACAACAAAGAAGGAGATTTAACCATTCAGAAATACTGTCCAGTTTATAGAAAGACTTTGAATTTCTCGGTTATAATGAAACTTTTCTTTGTTGCAGAGAACCCGCTGAATTGTGACTGTAACCTCTCCCAGTTTGCGTCCTGGCTACGGAACTCCACCGGCTTGTCATCGGCTGACAAGGCGACGTCCGTGTGCGCCACGCCACCCTCCCTCGAGAACGGGCTCGTGGAGGAGTTGTCAGCCAGTGAGCTTGTGTGTGGCGGCCAGGAAGAGTCTCCCATCCCGTCCGAGAATCCCCTGGGGACTCCGATGCCCGTGTCTGGAACCAGAGTGGTCCTTCGAGGCTTCCAGTTCGACGGTTCTAAAGTGTCGTTGCTCTGGGGCGTCGAAGCGAGTGCCCTCACGTATTCTTGTGACGCCTTATTCGTCTACGAAGAACTCGGTTTACACGAAGTTCTTTTAGAATCTAACCCCCTCAAGTGCGATTCGTCTCAACTAGTCGACCCGAAGACACTCGCTATCTCTCTATCGGCGTCGGATTTACAATTAGGTCATCGTTATCGGTATTGTGTCGTCTTGCTCGAAGGCGGTGGCAATGATGAATCCGCATTGGTGCTGGGCTGCAGTGAAATCATTCCATTACTTCCGACAGTGAAGAGTAACCCGGTGGCCAAGACGAGGTCGTACATAACCTCGCTCGACGCCAACTTGACGGACTTGGGGAGTTTGATGGTTTCCGCTCGAATTTGGAAGGACAAATCGGACCCTCACTGCTTGCTGACGATCACGGTGTTTGTGACGGGGACGCTGGTCGCTCAGAGACACCTCAACTGTTCTCTTCCTTGGGCCGTGATCCACGGACTGCCTCAAGGACCTTACCAAGTGTGTGCTACTCTGGGAGACTTCCCCCCCACAGAACCCAAGACGAGGTGTCTAACCGTGTCCCAGCCGGCAACGGTTCACGCCAACACCACGCTAAACCTCATCCTGACGGGGCTTCTGTTTCTACTCAGCACCGTTTTGATCCTCGCTGTCTACCATTCTGTGAGGAAAATCCTCAAGAGGCCGAAAAACCACCAGTGCTTCCTGCCTGTGGCCCAAACGGAAGATCAACACGCGAGGTACGTCAAATTGCAGGCAACTACTCAACTGTAAACAGCTTCCAGCTAATATATTCTGTGTGGTTTTTGCTTCAATAATGATTAATACTCGCTACTGTTTTGATTTTTACTAATTTATTGAAGCTTATAACTATGCAAGCTTAATTTTATACTCTCTTTAAAAGTGATTCAAATTTGATATGTTCTTATCAATGTAGTCGTCGAGGAAAAATATTTGTGGTAAACAGTCTTAAAAGCTAACATTCTGGACTTAAAATTCTATGTTTTGTGAGCAAATACTTGATATTTTGTAGTATCGCATGATACAATATTAATAACTCAGGTGAGTCCTGATCTTATGCATGAAGATGTTTCTTGTAATAGTATATCAAATAACTCATTGGTCTTCTTGAAGAACTATTTTGCATGGTGTTTGGAATGATCATGTTTATGAATTATCTAAGTCATGCACAGTAAATAAGCAATATTTTACTGTTCATAGATGGCCTGAGACTGTGTCTTAAAATTTCCAAGAACCTCTGTTAACATCAGGAGATTAGGACGAATCTTCAACTGCACTCAAGAAGTTAGCAATGTTGTGAAACGGTGTTCAGTTATATCTTTTGGTAAGAACAATTAACCCAAGTTCAGGAGTTAAAATGATCAACATGAAAGATACAGTTTTTTACGTTTAATCAATGCTGCCTAGTGATTAACTGTCAAAACATTATAACTGATCCTAACATTAGCTTTACATAGGTTAATATATATATCATTATACAGTTTTTCAGAATCCAGATTATGAATCGTCTTCCAAAGAGCTTAGAAATTTAACACAAAATTCATATAAGTTTCCAATTTATGTTGGTAAAAGCAATTTGATCCATAGCAGGAAAATCCTGCAGTTAATCCATTTAGACAAAAATAATTACTATTTTATCAGTAAAAAATTGTTCCCTTGGGATTATAAATTGGAAACTGATACAAAGTACAATATTTAAATTTTTAAAAGATAAGTTTTAGATTCTAAGGTATTAAAATAATTTAAAAAATAATTCAATACACATTTTGGGTATTGAAAAATGGATGTTGACACACCTTTAGGTACATTAAAGTGAGTTAAGGTGAAAGGTACCTAGTGAATTAGCAACAGTCCAAATCTTAGTACGAGCAGTAACAAATTTCACACTGTATCACTAATAACTTTAACTGCAGTCAGAAAAATTACTCATTCCATGAATTTATATAAAAGTGTACATAGTATTTAAAATAAAATACAATGTAACAAAAACATTGTATAACACGTTATGCTGTGATCTAACATAGTTTTATGTAAAATAAACTTGTATGTTATGTAATATTAAGTTGTACATAGAGAATAAAATAGTGAGTCACAACTGCAGAAAGACAATATTTGTAATAACTTTTAAAAGTCATCACAATGTTGTATTTTAGAGAAAAACTATATTATTTATTCTACAAAGTGGGTATATATAATACATCCGGATTATTGGATGTTGATAGTTAACTTTTATTTATTACCAATCTTTAAAAAAGTTACCATACTAATCATGGTTTTTTGTGGAATTTGACATTATGAAATAATATAACAATACTGTTCATATTTTGCATTGTTAGAACGTTCAATGTAATCGATATACTAGATTCTTATTTGTAAATTTAAATTATAAAAATGAAAACCAGATAATCTGTTCTATTCTTTATTATTTCATAACTTTTTTGGAACACTAAAACTTGTTGAAATTATAAATTGAAATTAATATTTCATTGAAGTACTAGTACCGCAGTGTTAGTTGTATTTCACTGATTCTAATTTCCTATAAAAAAAATTAATTTGGAATACTTAATTACATTAGAGCTGAACAATCTGGTATTGGGAAGTGGAATTATTTAGTTTAGCATGACTAATTTTGTTATTTGGCTGTATTATTGTCGATAACTATGCTCTGTAAAATGTAACAAAACCCTTCACGATTGGTAACCAATCAAAACTATGAATTTTAAATGATAAAAATGAACCTGTAAGAAAAATAAGCTGTTACAATGTATTTTTCACTTATTTGCTATTTGAATAATGGATAAAGTAACAAAATCACTGCAAGTAACATTTGTGGAATGACAAATCATTTTAAAAATATGTTACTATTTTAACAAATTGCATTGTTTTACAAATCGGTTTAGTACGCACCATTTTACCATAACATGTGTTCTGTGTGCTGTAGAGGTTATGCGTGATTGTGTTCATATTGTTTATAAGAGAGCTTAAATTAAAATGTAATTAATGTAAATAGTTTTAACATCATAAGAATAAGACTTTACCCTGTAAATACATAATTTGTTAAAGCAGATTGGTGTTTTACTGGATCCTGTAGCCCTACGTAGTCCAGTATAGTTGTTAACATCTGTATCCTTGTGCAGTCTCCTTCTTTCTTCCAAGACATCCCAGGATAAAAGTAAACGAGTTCGCACACAGCACGCTGACATTCCAATTTTTATTGAAACCTGAAAACAGTAATTTTTTGGCTGTTCTGATGCTCCTGGTTTCATTTACATGCAAAGCTGGGAATACAATTTTGCGCATTATAATTTTAGAAGGCCAGACAGGCTTGAAAGGAGGCATAAGGTTGCTGGGGATGATAAAAGTACACCAACAAATGAATAACATGCATTTATAATGTAAAACCACTATAAGACAACGTACTGTGTTTGGTCAAAACACATTTTGTTTAATAACTCGGTAAATATGTATGCTATAATGACGAGAGAGGGCTTAAAACTTTCGCCTCACTAATTCCCATCTTTTTACATGCATTAATTTTACATACGGGGCTTTTATGACCCTTTTTGGGCCCAAAAACTCAAAATTTGAAAGATTATTCCCCAAAAAAGGGGTTTAGAGTCTTCCGATTGTTTTGCCCAACAAACTTGTCCCACTGATTACAGAAAGGAATGTCCCTACCAAATTTGAAGTAAATCGGACAACAAATGTGACCGCTAGAGTGCAAATACACATGTATATAAATGTATATATATATATATATATAAAACATTTTGAACGACCCCCCTGAATGTGTACAGGGGGTCACGTTAGGAACTTCTATGGTGGTCCCGGGGTTAAGTTTCACCGTGCGGGTCATGCTAATAGTTCACTTTCCAAAGGAAATTCACTAACTAAGGGAGGACTAAAGACCAGGACTAATTTGAATTTGTTGTACCACATAAAAGTATGCAAGTCAACATGACAAGATAGAACGGCAGGTTGGAACATATATTAGGGAAAACATCTGTATTCTTAGTCCTTAAATAAACTAGCCGTCGGGGAGTTTGAGTCAAGGGCAGAGAACCAACTGCAACAGATTACTTGAAGATAACCCTAACTTCGCTTTTAAATTATTATTAGTGGTACCTCCAACCACTACTTTGCGCCAAATACAAATAATTTTAACAGGAAGAAATGGAATCTTCGGAAAATGATGGTGACGTAGCACGGTAAACTTTATAAAAACACATGAACTAGTCACAGACCAGTGGATGGAGTGAGGTCCAGGTAAAAGACTTTTTACTTTTTTATGCCATAAAGGTAATAAAGTTAAACATAATTAATTATTTTAAACAATATTAATCTACAGATGTTTTGCCAAATGCAGTTATCTGATGTTTGTCTCAAGGCAATTTGATCAAAAAGCCCAGTGTTCATTAAAAATTTACAGTAGCTTTTAATCCATTAGATTAGTTTTCATAACCAATAAAAATACATAGAGTCTAGATCAATCAATCAATCAATCAATCAATCAAATCTTCTTTATTCAATAAGTAACACATTACATGTTTTGAATAGGGTCACAAATTATGACTATAAAATAAACTTATAAATTAAATTAAATCAAACAATGTCAACAAGTTCTAACAATGTCCAAAATAGTAAATTTTCAATTTGCAAATCTTAAGTCTGAAAAATTTCCAACTTAAGAAAATAATAACATTTAAATTGCAACTTAAACATATTGCAAATTATTAAATTAATAAGAAAATAAACTTCTAGCACAAAGGTCAATTCTCAGACATATCTGTAACTGTCACTTGTTGGGATGCTTATGAAAAGGTTACAGCAGGATGGAATTCAAAAGATCAGCGTTTGGTATTTATAAATTCTTGAATTGAATAGGAGGGGTTATTTATTAATAAATCTTTTAGTAGCCGTTTAAATCTATTTAAATTGCTTTCTAGCCTTAAGGGTACTGGTAGATGCAGAAGGAATTTAAGTCCTGCATAAGAGGTCTTTTTTGTATAAAATTCTAAATTATGTCTAGGTAGATTAATTTTGAAATGTGTGTTATATCCGCCAGAAGTGGATGACAACTGAAGCAGTTTTGCATAAATAATTGTTTCATAAATATACAAATTATAAACATACAAATTACATACAAATATATACATACAAATTGTAAACTGTTAATATCCCCAGTTCGCAAAATAAGTTTTTAACTGAATCCATTCTTTTTAGCTTCATCATCACACGGATAGCTCTTTTTTGTTGGATAAGTATTTTATCTAAGTTATTTTTTGTTGTTGCTCCATAAATAGCAATACCATAAGATATGTGGCAGTGGATTAATGAATAATAGATTGTCTTTAGAGTTTCCAAATTGCAAATCTTAGACATCTGTCGCAGTGCATAAATACCAGAAGATAATCTTTTGACCACATGATTGATGTGATCGTTCCAAGAAAGTTTTTCATCAATAATTAGACCAAGAAACTTTGTTCGGCTCACTTGATCTATTCTATCTGTCTTTATTAAAATATTAGGTTCAAATTTTGCTTTAGATTGTTTAGTTGAAAATGATATGAAATTTGATTTGTTTACATTAATAAGCAGATTTTTTTTATCCAGAAATTTTTTAGTAGACAAAAGACTTTCAGATGAAGACTCTTCAATATGTATTTGTGATTTTCCTGAAAATAAAACATTAGAATCATCAGCATACAGACACATGGACCCATCACTCCCAGGAATCGTCTCCGGCATACCCCTGATGTAACAGAGGAACAGAAGGGGCCCCAAGATCGACCCCTGGGGTACCCCATATCGCAGTGTCTGATGCTGGGATCTGAATTTTTCAATGTATTTTGCATTATTTTGTTCTACCACATAGTCGACCTCAACAAATTGTTCTCTGTTTTCTAGGTATGAATCAAACCACCTCAGCTCTTTTCCACAGATTCCAAATTCATTTAGGGTGTTTAACAGCTTACAATGTGAGACACTGTCAAATGCTCTACTAAGACGATGAACCAATATCAACAAGTAATAACAGTGCTCAATATTGCTTATTATTTACCTTTTAATGTTATGCCTTTCCAAACATAAATACGTATAATAATAAATTTAAAATCGCTTGGACTAACTTCAGACCGTTAGGAACTTTAAGAAAGGTCTTTTAGGGTACGTGTATACCGGAGCCGGGATACAAGCATACTCGCATTAAGGCATACAAGACGGTTTATTTCAGCCAATCAGAAGCTCGGAACAAGGATGGTAGCTGGGATAGAAGCAGTGAGCAAGAGTCAGATGTAGGATCAGATCCAGGATTGTTTCTTGATGAAAACAAAAGAGGTTCCTATGGTCATTTGTCGTCTGATTGAACAAAAATCGAATCATGTGGTTAGAACCACGTAGACTTAAATACTCTTTTCTAGTTACATTAAAGTATTTACTGAATAATGGATTTACAAACATACTTACAGCCTACATTAATGAAATGTAACGACAGAGTTTTACCTGAATATTGTACTTTGTCCGAGAATAGTACAACAACTTAAATAGAGCCTAGTGTATGTATGTTTTGTAATTATAATCTAGGGTTTTATGTAAATTGGGGAATGACTTTCGAAGGAAGTAAAGTTTATGTGGAAATATTAAAATGTTATTAATCGTGTGGTTCTAAATGTTTGTTGATATTTTACTTTATTTCTTAAATACATGCTTATTTGTAGGTTATAACCTAAGTTACCGTTTAAAACGTAATATTCTTTGGAGTTAAACATATTTTTTATGTGAAAAATGTGTATAGGATATTAGGCCTTTATCAGGAAAATACATTTGACACATTCTCATTATTATTATACATTTATTTTATGGTGAGTAGCCTACTCATAAACCAAGGATAAACTGTAGGTAAAAACCATGCAACGTATCTTATTAGAAACCATAACTTACTGTTGACGCCGATTGCGGGGTGTTGGAGGGGGTTATTGGTTAGGCCCTCGCCCTCAACCTTCAGTCGTCCGTCTAACTACAACCTAGTGACAGCTCTGAGGCTCACCATTAGATTCATTTTCAGACTAGGTTCATTCCCATTGACTAGATTCATTTCATTAGGATTCGGTCCATTTATTTACGTCCAGTTTTAGATATTGTTTCACCTTTTAATTTGCCAAGTGACATAGATTTAGTGTCCCAGCTCCGTTCATACATTTATGATTACTCAACTAAGATTAGAGAGGGGTGGAAAGCTAATCAAAAGAATATAAAGCCATATTTATAAGATATTTTTTAAACTTTAAGCCATTTTCCTTTAATATACTTTTTGGAATATGCTTTAGATAAATATTTCCTATATGTCGGTTTTTTCAACAAATTTCAATTGGTGCAAAACTTATTTTTTCCTCTGGTGTTCTTGGAATGAGTCCTCATTGAGTTAATATTTACACTGAGTTTTTAATTTCTTGCAGCAAGAATAGTTTCAAAAATATATTGACCGTGGACCGCAAGAATTTATAAATTTTTCAAGGTTTTTACATCACAATAATAACTCATTCGCGACAAGGCATAAACTCCGGAGTTAATTTTACTTAGTTAATTTTAGTTAGATCTTATGTTTGTGTTCATCCCAATTTAGATGTTGGTGTAGGTTGGTAGTAAATTTTCCCCAATATCCCGGCTGTCACGGGACTTCCCTGCATTAGTTTTCGTGCCACTTAGTCCCTCTAGATGGCGACCCTGGTTGACTACTACTACCTGGATTGTGACGCGACTTGTTGGCGCTTTGTAGAACTACGTCACGTTGTGTGGTAACGCAGTACAGCACCATACAGTGACTTTGTCATTCGTTAGCCGGGCATTGAAAATGTGACCGCGCCTATCGGAACAGTTGCCGCGTGGCGAGAACACGTGCCACATCCCACGCGCAGTCAAAGTGTTAATGGCAGGGGACATGTCATGGTTATTTTGTGTCTCTGGAGTTGACTTCAACCATTGTTTTAAACTTCTAAATCACACAATAATTATTGTAAGCGCAGCAGCAGTTTGAATGCTTCAGTATTTACAGTGCAACATTTGGTAAGCATATTATAATACAGAGGTTTTAAAGGGGCAACCCAGATAAGACTACCATTGCAACTTTGAAAGCCCAGGGGGGCAGAGCCCTGAATGAAGGTTGGTGTTAGCCAAACCCCCAAAAGGCACGTACTACAGACGTTAAGGGTTTTAAAATAACACACAAACAATCATTCAAGACCTAATAGTTTTGCCGGTAGCCTGGTCACGAAAAACGGCTTATTTTAAAAACAGATGAAATATCATATGTTCTTTATACACATAGAAAATGTTTTTAAGCTGAAATTCGTCCATGGAAATAGCTGAACATATTTGAAAATTAGTAACTAACTGAAATATCAGGGAAAGGGAGGTTCTGGAGGAAAGCCCAAAATGATTAATATTGAAGATTTATAACTGCAGTATCAAAATTGTTTTAGCACATAAGTTTGTGGAAACTTGAAGGAGTTTGATCCATTTCAGGCCATCACATATAATGTGACAAAACAATTATCTGTGGCAGAGAAACAATCATAAAACTTTTAGGAAAAGGAAAATATTACCACATTAGTTATAGGCAGCATATATTTATTACAATGACTGACAAGTATAAATATTAGTTACTATAAACATGAGAGTATTTACAATGTTGTTTTAAGATAACAGTAACATAGAAAAATTACTCTACACTAAATATATTTTACAATATTTGATACAACAGCCTATATTTGATATTTTGGTTGGGAACTTATTTTCTTGGCTAAAAATCACATGATTACAGAACAAATTTGATTAAATTTAATAAAGTAGTTAAAAAAGTGCATAGCAAATGAAATCAGGGACGAGCGTAATATATAGGCAAACAAGTAAATTAGTAAAAACAGATTAATATGTTTGTGACACTAATTTTGGTTTCACTGATACATATTACGTTGAATTAACTAAAAACTTTGGTATTCAAATCGATTTATAAATAAGACTATAGGCTTTTTACAACCAAGAGATTCACTTGCATACTTATTATTTTTCTACCATAGTTAAATTACATATAACATATTTACAACATTCCATAAATTCTATTCTATATGAAGAAATGTACAACTTATTAACAAAATATGAAGGCTATATAACTATTTGTTTCATACAAAAGTTTAACATTATCCAGTCTGAATTTGCCTACTGTATCGAATATTTAATTGTGTTTTGATACAAATCTTATAAAACAATACATGTTTGTTGAAAACCAAATCTGTTTAAAGTAACCTTTACAATACGATTTAAATGACTAGAGTAAAACTATATCCTCAATAAATTGTAATTTTGAGAATGTATCCTAATCTACAAAACAACTACAGTACTGAGAGTAGGCACACAAAATTAGTTAACCAAGATTGTGAAGACCTTGAGATGTAGGCCTAGTATGGTAAATCTTGAGATGGACGATTAGATCAAATACAAGATGTAATAAATTATTTGGATATTTAAATCACCAAAATTCACCATTTTCAGTGTTGTGTTTGTCTTAACATATTTGCACTCAAAACAGATCCTAACGGCATGGCTGACTCCCTTTGTAATACCACATTGAATCATTAAAAATTCAAAAAATGTTTATAAAAAGAGTCTGAGTGGTTGTTATTTATGTAAAAAAGGATTAGGTACGTACGAGGAAACACTTTTTTAATTATTTCAATGCCAACAGCATTCTTTTAAAGAGAACATGCAAACACTTTTGGGGAAAGTGGTCCAAACCCCTCAAATCTTTTTTTAAGAACTCCTATAGTAAATATGCAGTTAAAAACTATGCTCTCTAATTCTGAAGTGAAAAACCGCATTTATTGCTGTAAAGCTTGCTTGCATCGGCAACACCATTATTCAGTACTTAGTAATACTGGAGTAATTTTAGCGACAAAATATTAATAGGATGGCATAAAAACAAACTAAAAACCAAATAAATCAGTTGTAACTCACTGGAGGCAGTGTTCAATCTGTTCCGATGTGTCACACGGAAGTCTCGGTGTTGTCCGGGGGAGGGGGGACGGGAGGGGAGTCGTCTTCCCGTTTCTCCTTCTCCTTCAACTTGGCCTCTAACAGCTGACGACACTTGTCTTGACTCTTCTTGAGCGGGGTTCGGTTGGGACTCGACTTCCTACTGTTGGAGTATGACTTCAGCAGTCTTGCTCTAGAGACAGGAAATCCAACAGCAATTATTTGCATGAAGTCTTTGAGATGAACGCTCTTAATATCCTACTAATATATTAATATAAATGTGAAAGTTTGCAAGTTTGTATGCTTGTTTAGATATTTTGGCTCAATAGCGCTCTAACCACTGGACTGATTGAGCTGAAATTTGGCAGAGAGATATTTGACAGTCCTGAGTAACATATAGGCATATTCAAGTTGTGAAAATCTTAGAAAATTCAAAGTTCCCATGTATTCTTTATGGACACTCATTTTTTTTTGAGCTGATGAAAATACAAACAGCTGATCTTGATTCGTAGTAATTCCACGGGCTGTCCACAGAACGCAGCACTGTCATAGTTTGTATAAATCATTCGCGGGGCAAAGCCTACGGGTAACAGCTAGTAATAATTATATTTAAAAAGTTCTTATCAAAAAAGTTTCACGTTATATATCCAATAATGTTGGTTTCATTGGTGGGATTTTCGAATGACTCAGCCGATTTGAACTGCTGTAGAAACAAGACACGTGATCGCTCAGCAACGTGACTCGGCTTATACTTTGGTGGAGAGGTGAGTGAATATTATATGTAAAAGAATACGTGTCTGATAAAATTTTACTAGGCTATAGCCATCAATATAATACTAGACGTGGGAAAAACATTAAATTTAAAAATATAACTTGGAATAAAAAAAATATACATACATTGGCGCAAAGTTTTTTTAACTACTTGCCCTTGAATATAAAAAAATTAAAACAATTCCAAAAAATTCAAAGCAAAGTTAAAAAAATTGTGATAAATAACCCATGTTATTCTTTAAATGAACGTTATGATAAGTTTGCATGAGACTGTGTTAAACTAGGTAGCTGAGTTTTTTTTATGTGTTTATTATGTTTAGCTTTTAAGTAATTAACTTTACACCATTCATGTATCATGTATACCATTATGAATAAAGATATTTTGACTACTGACTATTGAACACAATTTATCATTAAATTTAGATAAGACTAATCTTGTTCAATTTAAAACAAAACAAAAAATTGCAAGAACCAGTGGTAACGCTTAATTCCCAAAACATTGAAATGAAATCCAGCACTGACTTCCTTGGGTTATTTATAGATCAGCATTTAGATTTGAATGGCCATGTGAGATGTGAGATATGTGGCCCATAATTAAGAAGGAGCTGAAACCTGCACTTCATCAATGACACGTCGATCATCTATTCTACTCCATGAAAGAATCTTCAAACAAAATTTGGTCAATAACATTTATATGTAAAAAACACATTAACAAAATAGCTGATTACAAAGTTTCTCTGAATGTGTTATAACAATCAAATCTCAAATAATATAAACTCTTTTTTTGTATTATACTTTTTCCTATGTTTTCATTTTATTTATTAATGCTGTAACCATTCTTAAGAAATATGTGAATAAACCCTTTCCACTCCTGTTTTGGACTGGACTATTCCTATCCAGTTGCATTTAAAAGAACAGCTGGTCACTTATTTATTCATCTATTCTTTTTTTTAAAGCAGACTTTGGTATTTTTATTTTGAAACAGTCAATAAGGAGACAACAAAATACCCCCGTCGCAGCAAACCTGCATACTCAGAGAGTTTCCAATGAATATATAACATAACACATTAAAACACTTAACAGGATTCATAAGAAATATATTCACAAAAAGTGATATTTAAAATATTAATTATTCTCCATTCTCCATAAGAACATTATGCATTATTATTCTGCGTACATTGGGGATGAGTACGCAGGTTTGCTGCAACAAGGAACACAAAATAATGGGTTTTTATGCAAATATCAATAGAACTCATCTTAGTGAAGTCAGATACCAAGTTTCATCTATATACATTCATAAATAAGCGATATATAACATTTTAATTATTTTCTATAAGAATAACATGGGGACCAAGTACCTAGGTTTGCTGCTATGGGAACCATAGACGAGAAATTTTTTGTGCAAACAACAATAAACCACAACCAGATGAAACTATATACCAAATTTTGTCAGTTTATGTTCATAAATAAGCGAGATATACAATTTTTCTCTTTCTCCATAAGAATAACATTAGACAACGTACTGTGTTTAGCAGTTTCAATATCTCAGTAACCAATTGAGGTAGAGCAATGATCAAAATACCGAATTTTTTTTATGCTGAATTCAATGGTAAAAATTAAAATTTCATTTAAATAAAAATTACAAGTGGAAACCCCAAAAAAACCATTTTTGGGGTACAAAACCCGCCCAAAACCCCCCTTCGGATGGTGCGATTCATCTGGCTTTTGAACTCGTTGAAATAAATGTTACTTTACACATTTGTACCAAAGTTCATTAAGATCGGACCTTTTTTACAAGAGTTATCGTGCTTACGGACACATATGTATATATACATACTGTATATAAAAATTTGAACGAATGGTGTTTTTGGCATCTGGGGACCTCAAAATGAAAAGTTATCATGGTCTCGGGCTTAAGTCTTACTATGAGACCTACGGTAATAGCTTCTTCCCAATAGGGGAAATTCGCTAAAACAAAAAACAACAAAAACCAAGAAGATATGTTTGGCGGGTCAGGCCTGACATGTGAAAACTTAGTTAAATGCTGCGGGCGGGAATGGGTTAAGGAATATGTGAATAAAAAGATTTGCGTGCTATCTAAATTTTTAAGGAATTAACAAATTTGAATTTCAACTTGAACTTACGCGTCGATCAGTTTGAGCAGCAGTCGGTGGAACACCTGGTATTCTTCGTCACCGAACTCGCTAGGGTCGTGTCTGGCGTGTTCGTACAAGTCGCAGAACTGATGCACCATGCGCTGCCCCATACCGTTGAGTGGCGCGGCCAGCGTCGTCAGCAGGTAGGCTCGTAGGTTCTCCGTCGGGTGTCGGTGCAAGCAAGGGTCCTGCTTCGTTATCTCTTGTTCTGCAAAAATTAGATGGCCATGATCAAGTCAGATGTTGCAAAAAGGGATTGATTTTGTTTGGACATGAGAATGCAAGAACATCTGAACCGAAATTGCTAGGGTGGCCATACATCCCATTATGTTAAGCTTTTTATGGCTTCCTGCCGGGTTTCGGAATGCCCTGTTTATGTTGGCTTCAAGTTTTGTTGGGAATAGATAAAAAATAGACAAATTGAAAATTATTTGAAGACCTATGGCTTCAAAACTCTTTTACTCTCCCCATAATTATGGGTTATAATTAGTAAAGGTTGTTAACTGTAACAGAAGAGGCCTACAGCGTAGCCAGGGAATCGTCTAATCGTGCTGTTTTGGACCATCACATTTATGGCCAACCTAGATATAGCTGAAAGTTTACATAATGGTAGCTGATCAGGTCTAGGCTATGAGTCTATTAGTTTTAAAAAATCCGTTATAGATCTGCCCAATGAGTTGTCTAAAATAGGCTTCCATGTTTATCTTATTATGGACATTAGCTCCCAAAGAGTGTAAATTACCTTTGCCAATGTGACTTTCCACACCTGCTAGGCCTAGGTGAATTCACTTCATTTTTTCATAACTCACTTTGCACATTATACTGCATATTACCCTTCAATTACTGTGAACGAAGACAAACAAAATCAATTAGGCTGCCTCTATTCTCTTTTGTTAATTACCTGGGTACATAATAAAATTGTTAAGTGATCTACATAAGTGGTGCACAGTTAACAACTTTTCCAAAAAGTTGATCTTAATAACCAAACAACTTTTTTACTAGCATTGTTTATGTTATAATTATAGGATATAATTAAACAACATTCTCTCATTCGACCTGATGATCAATTCTTGGAGGTCGTCTTGCATTAAATCAAAATAAATGAAAAAGTGTTTATTCAGACCCATTATTCTACTGACCATAATGTTTCACTCATACAGGCAGTACTCCAGGTGAAATTTAGGGTGAAAATTCCAAGTCCGACCTTGGTCAGAATTATTTTGTTTGGCACTAATTTTTTGACATGTTCACTGCAGCTGGCATACAAATAAATAAATATGACAGATAACAGATGGTTTACCAAGCAGTTTGACATCATCCATAGCTTTGAGCCGACAGTAGAATGGTGGAAGGTGGTTGTCTGGAGGCATGATGTACTGTGAGTCACTTTCACTAATCATTCTCGGTTCATACACAATTTTAGGAATTGTATCAATCCTACGATGAATTTCTTTCTTTAGAGACTGAAAAAGATTAGATCCAATGTACATTGCTAAGGCTATGCAAAATTACAGGCACAATCCAGGCAAAGCTGAAAAACACAATTGCTTGCTATAAACGTAGTCGGCATGGTAAGACCTAGGCCCGGGACCATCATAACTTTTCGTTTTGAGGTCCCTAGACCCCAAAAACACCATTCGTTCGAAACGGTATATATATATATATATATATATATATATATATATATATATATATATACTTATGTGTCACCATATATACATATTGGTGGTTTTATGTTTACACAAAATTACCATAAATATTAATATAAACTCCGTCTTAATTGACTGGAATCTATTATATTTTTACTGTAACATATTTCTTATCAACAAAACCGGAAATTTGCCGTCCGGTTGGACGTTCCAACTGGGCACCGGACAAAAACAAGTAAAACTGAACTGTCCGGATGAAAATTGGACGGCTGGCAACACTGGTTGAAACTAGCAAAATATAAAATAGGCCTAAACAATATAAAATTCACTGTTATCGTTGAATCTTAAATAAGTCTTGATCTCCATTAAAAACATGTGTTCTGTTATTGGGCTCAAAAACAAGTGCCGAATCACTACTAGTACTCGATCAGAGAAAGATTTACAGGGAAATAACAAGCAAACCTCCTGATAGTTTTGCAGAATATAACTTACCTTCTTTGCTCCATGACCGATTGGCACATGTGGTCCTCTGCGAGATCTTAGGGCAAATCTCATTATCTGTCTCTTTGCAAAAATGAATAACAGTATAAATGTCAAAATTCCAGTAGAGACGATGAAAACTACAGTAACTCCTGAGAGTTCTTGAGTCATCTTCAGTTTTATAATTGTCCTTTGTCAAGATGAGATTTAGCTATTAAAGCGTAGATAAGATTGGGAAATTAATATTAGCATGAACACGTATGAATTTATAGAACTTTTCACTAATAAGTTTGAGCTATTTCTGTTAATGCAACGTCTAATTACTTCATTCATTCCTCTCGCCTTACTGACAACCCCATAACCTCAAAACGACTACTGTTACTGTTTACCATAGCTTAAGAATACTACAAGGAGTATGTTTACAATATAGTACAATGTTTATGTAGTCTACATCTTTACTGAAAAAGTACTGAAATATTGAAATTGAGTGAAATTATTTACGGACACGGACGTATACATTACATTGCGGTAAGTAATCCGTCCAAAGCTTCCAAAGCAAAATGTCAAATGTCACAATCAGCTGACGCGGATGCCCAGTGGCCCCAGTGTTGATGTTGTTTGGGTAATAATTACGCCAAATTGGCGGATTTTTTTGGTCTTGGAGTATTTTTTGGCGGATTGTTGGAGGATTTTACCGAATAACATGGGGGATTTTTATCTTGTTGGGGTATTTCTTAAATTTGTGGTTTATACTATATTTTTAAATTTGCCTAATTTAGTGCTCTATGGTGGCATTCACACTAAACAAATCAAAGAAATATATAGGCCAGAAAACCGTTTAACCAATCAAATCCTCTTTTCACAAGTTATGTTAATCTTTATTACCCTTTTACTAGATGATTTGTTTGCAAACATATCCTCCAGTGAGGCTTCACATTTTTAACACGAGACGAGAGCTCTATTTTTAATTAAATTTCTTTGATTACACTGTGTCCATATGTCACTACGTACTATTTCCGTTTTCCCCATGGGGATTCGTTCCGTCTCTGTCGCGTCGTCGCTGTTAAGGCGCCCCATCGGTTGAAGTATAACTAATAAATACTGTATCGAGCCTTGCAATATGCTAATATGGGTCGGATTTAAGCAGAGGCTACATAAGTGCGCGCCTAGGAGTCCGCACCACACAAAATCACATGGAAAAGCCTCCACCAACCAAGCAAAAAATGTCACTGACCGACCAACCGGGGTAGTAAGGGCCCGCACCACTGGCTGCGCCTATCCTAAATCCAGCCCTGTAAGGAGAACCAAAAACGGTACCGTCTTAAACTCGGTTGAGTGGCAAAAGAACCTACATCCGCGAGTCCAGATGTCAGACAACCAGCAAACAGCACTTTACTCAAACTGTCATTTAACCCCTACAAAAATTGCAATAATTGTTACTCCTTTACATGGTATTTTACAGCTTGAAACGGTGAATCGAATAGCGCGAATTACAGTTTTAATAATTAATGTCAATAATTTAATTGTTTTTACAATTTAAACTTTGGAAGATTATTGGTGGATTTTCAGGATGGCTGGGGTTGAATGGAGATTTTTTATAAATCAGCCTTGGCGGAATTTCGCGACCGGTGGGTGTAAAATGGGGAATTTTTAGCCCGGCGTTGGAGTAATTTGCTACGATTAGAGTGGCAACATTGGATGCCAGTGTTGCCAATACGCATAATTGGGTTTCGAAAAATGACGACTTGAAAGTTAAAGTTAACCTCACTTATTCGTAACTGTTATCCACTCTATTAATGAAATATAAATTCAGGAACAAAACAAATCACCTACTGGAATTACTCAGGAATCAAGAGGAGGTGTAATTATAATTTCATTTTAATCTAATTAAATAGTATTTGAGTGCGAGGGATTCTCTTAGTGAACAAGTGTTATGAATGAACTAGGTTATGGCCCTTTATACCTTTTGCTATACTTCGACCCTTTGAGTGCTAAGCTTCTGAAAGGAGTAGTTGAATTTGTGATGTTTTGTTGATTTTTTTTAAATGTCTTGAATGCCTGAATATTTAATACCCCTGCTTACTCAGCGAATTTCCAATAGAGATATAAATGTCTTAATACTACATAAAGCCACTTACCAAGTTTTATAAAATATATTCACAGTCACAAATAAGGGTGCATACAATTTTAATTATTCTCTATAAGAATAACATTGGGGCTGAGTACGCAGGTTTGCTGCAACAAGGAATACAAAAAATGTGTTTTTATGCTAATATCAATATAACTCAGTTAGGTGAAGTCACATACCAGTTTTTATTCATTTATGTTCATAATGAAGGGAGACAGTATTTAATTATTCTCCATAAGAATAACATGGGGCTGAGTATGCAGGTTTGCTACTACGGGAGCCTTTGGCAAAAAATTGATTTTTTGAGCAAATATCAATAAAATACAACCAGTTGAAGCCTTATACCAAGTTTCATCAATATTTGTTCATAAATAAGCGAGATATAACATTTTTCTTTTCCTCCATAAGAATAACATTAGACAACGTACTGTGTTTAGCACTTTCAATATCTCAGTAGAGGAATGATCAAAATACCAAATTGTGTGTTTGTTTAAGCTGAATCCAATGGTAAAAACTAATATTTGGCTATTTCAAAATTTATATGTAAAAAATTCAAAAAACCCATTTTTGGGGTACAAAATACCCCTTCGAATAGAGCGATCTGGCTGGTTTTCGAACTTTAAGTCATAAGTTAAATGCTGCTTTACACGTTAATATCAAATTTCATCTAAATCGGATCATTTTTACGAGAGTTATCGTGCTCACGGACACACACACACACTCACACACACACACACACACACACGCACGCACACGCACACACACACACACACACACACACACACACACACACACACACACACACACACAGTTTCGAACGAATGGTGTTTTTGGGGTCTGGGGACCTCAAAACGAAAAGTTATCATGATCCCGGGCCTAGGTCTTACCATGCCGACTACGGTAATAGCTTCTTCCCTATAGGGGAAATTCGCTAAAATTAATAAAAATGTGCTTCCGCGGTTCACACACACAGTAAAGGATAGGTAAAAAGTTGCAAAACACCTGATCAGATGTGCAACTCACCAAGAATCCACCCATCACGTCAGCTTGGACCTGAGCCGCCCACTGTTTTTTTAAGTTCAGCCCTCCCCTTCAACTCTGCCACAGGCAGGTGAACTCTCCATGAGTTGTTCAGAAAAACCACCGACTGTGACGGGATTCGAACCCTCGATCCAAGTGTTATCCCTGGCCGGGAAGGAAACGCCTTTGACCGCAACAGACACTGATCATACTAGCAGCTGTAGCGGACCAGGTGGTATTAGAGCCTAGGCGCTGGACGAAGTAGTTCAGTTTGTGGCTACCAGGTTTCATGTCAGACTCAGTCTGCAGACTGAGTGCCTAACGGTACAATCGCGGATAAAGCAGTAACAGTGTTTATTGATAACAGATTCAAAAGTCGATATATCGGTCCATAGCACTCAAAAGGGTTAAGTATTTTAAATGTCTGTTCTTTAAGGAGTTTTTCATAGGAATTTGTTAACTATACCATCAAATTTGCATAAATGCTCTCTAGGGTAGCCTACCACAACATTTTAATAATATAACTTGACATTATGTATAGGTCTAGACTAGGCCTAGGATTACATTAAAAACAGTAGGGGATAATTATCAGTAGTGCAACTTGTAGTTAAGTTGTTTGGTCCCTATAGATTTAATTTAATTTAAATAATCAATTTTCCAGTTGACAGGTGTAAAAGCTTGCAACGCTAACAAACTTACATGGTATAACTTGTGTTAAGGAGCAGCTAAGTACTTGATTTCTTGGAAAGGTATAAAATTCTGTCAGATAGCCAATTTGGATTTCGGCCAGGATATTCTACAGTTAAGGCTTTAGACAATACTGTTGCACACATTTTAAATAGTTTTGAGGCGAATGAGTTTGTGGGAATGACTTTGTTGGACCTCAGCAAGGCCTTCGATAGTATTTCTCATGGAATTTTGTTAAATAAACTGAAGTTTTATGGAAACAGCAAAAATTTGTTAAAATTTGTTCAATCAAACGTGTGTGGTAGGTTACATATGGTCAGTGTAAATAATCAATGTTTGTCTTTTCAGGAGGTTCTTGCTGGGGTCCCACAGGATTCAGTCCTGGGCCCTCTTCTTTTTATTCTCTGTGTTAATGACTTGCCCTATAACTTAGATTGTAACACCATACTTTATGCTGACGATACCTCTCTGTTTTAGTAAATGAAAATTGCTTGAATAATGTTATAAGTAATATTAATATATCAGTTGATACAGCTCATTGCTGGTTCGAATCTAACTCTCTAAAAATTAATGAAAACAAAACTGAACATATTATTTTCTCTTTAAGAAATAGAGAAATAATTGGAATTGCAAAAGCAGTAAAACTATTGGGTGTTACTCTTGATCAAAATCTTATCTGGGAGGAACACATTAATAACATCAATTCAAAGCTTTCAAGGGTGTGCTTTTCATAAGGGTTTGAGAAAATTAATAATTAAAAAGTTTCATAAGCGGCCACCAACTAATCGGATGCGATAGATCGATCTTAAACATTCGATATATCGAATCGGAACACTCAATATTTTGAATCACATTTTAACAGTACCTAAATATCAAAAATTATTTACTCGATATTTATATTAATGCTATAATCTAAAATCAACAAATTGTATATCGTCAATAATAATATGCGATGCCAGTTAAAATATATTTTAATGAAACATTTAACAAATAACAAACAAATGAAAACTACAACTAAACAAATAAATGAATTATAAAGAAACGTATAACTCAGCTAAAACTTGAGTTATCTTTGCCAGGGTAAACTTTATGGGCTTCATGGATTTAATAAACTAAGTTAATATAAGCAAATATACCGTTAACTAAGTTTTTGCTTGGTTATACGTTTCTTTATTATTTGTTGTATTTTTAGTTTTAGTTTGTTTGTTACTTGTTAAACGATTCATTAAAATTTATGAGTAACTTACATCATCACTCTTAATCCCAGTTTTCAGAGACTGTTTTAACATACGCCATTACTCGAATGTTCGGGTGTTTGTATTATTTAGGTTAAAGATCGATTTAAAATGTGATTTGATATATCAAATGTTTAAGATCGATATATAGCATCTGATTAGGCATTGCATTTGGTATCCCAAGGGAACACTCGTGGTGTGTTATTTCCGCAATGCTGGAGCCCCGGACCCAGCGATGTGGTAGGTCCTGGCTAGAGCTTGCTGCAGAGGAAGCAGTGAGTCTCTTTGCTGCAGGCCTTGTGCTGATGGCCCCTTCACATTTGTAGCAAAGAGTGAACTAATCTGCTCCTGTGCCGTTAATCCATGCACTTGAAGGTCGTCAACTGCACTGTGCATCTGACAAAACTCACCGGAAGTTGGTTGAGTTTGAGAAGCTTGGGAACCTCCCTCTCACTAAGGTCATAGCTGACATCTCCAAGCTACACATGTTTGTTGGACTAGTATACCCAGATTAGGCAATGTGAAAGTGCCTTTTTAAACCAGGTTTGTTGCATTTGATCAACATATCCAAGGTTGTAAAGTAAAATTTAAATTGTTGCTTCATCATAACTTATTTTAATAGAAATACCTTACAGTTTTACATGGTTAGTTATATTGAAATAAAATGTCATAGAAGCAGATTATAGGGACCAAAAAAGAACTACAAATGTTGTAAACATTTAATAACAATCTTGCTTTTATTACTTACTTGATTTTTGACCAATGAATATTTGGATTTTTGTGTTGGGTCAAATAATAACTCAAATTATTGTTGTTTAGAACAAGAAAGTGCCAACTACCAGGAATGCTTCAAAATGACAATGCCGGTTGAAGGCTGTGAACAGACAAGAAACCAAGAGAACAGAAATGCTGTAAAAGTTAATTCAGTAAGTTGCAGGTTTTAGTCATATTGAGTTAGCCTGCTGTCTGCATTTTTATTTAGGTTACATCCCCTTTTACGTAGTACGTGTAAATACCCCAGTCACAGCAAACCTGCATACTCAGGTTTTCCAATGCATATATGTGTCTCTCTACCAAAAAAAGTGACTTACTAATCTATTGGTACTTTGGTATTATACGGATGCCACCCTTATACAGCGCGCTGCGGCAGTTATGTTAGGATGGGTTATCATAAAAATGATTGTAGGACTTTCTTTGCTTTGTTACGAATAAGTACCATGAAAACAAATGTTACGTAGTGCACGGCAATGTGTTGTGCCTTTCACCACGCAGTGTGGCGCTGCTAGGCCCGGCGCGGTGTCCGGTACGTTAATCGCTCTTTATGAAGCCAAGTTATGTTAGGATGGGTTATCATAAAAATGATTGTAGGACTTTCCTTGTTTCGTTACGAATAAGTACCATGAAAACAAATGTAACGTAGTGCACGGCAATGTGTTGTGCCTTTCACCACGCAGTGTGGCGCTGCTAGGCCCGGCGCAGTGTCCGGTACGTTAATCGCTCTTTATGAAGCCAAGTTATGTTAGGATGGGTTATCATAAAAATGATTGTAGGACTTTCCTTGTTTTGTTACGAATAAGTACTATGAAAACAAATGTAACGTAGTGCACGGCAATAAATCACTCATGATACTGACCCAGATACAGGCGGTGACAGGAGATGCGCGCGCTCCGGTCAACGACCTGACCTTGGCCTATTTGGAGGGGGTTTGGCGGCCAGAAGTATGACTCATCTGGTATCGTTCGATTCGTAACGAAACCAGGAAAGTCCTACAATCATTTTTATGATAACCCATCCTAACATAACTGCCGCAGCGCGCTGTATAAGGGTGGCATCCGTATAATACCAAAATACCTCATGGCAATTATTCACTGGCCTTCCTTCATATTTGGTCTGACCAAATTGTTCACACTGTGCCTATTATTCTACTGTCATGGAAAACTATTGACTGATGGTTTTCCCATCGTTGGTTTTGAAAGCTTTCAGTTCTGATTTTAAGAGCAATGATTTATAGGTTTAAATTTAATACAAATATAATTAACTTGAATTTTTTTAATTTTAAACTTGACAAATAACTTTTTTTAACATTACATAAGAGTAAGTGATTTTCATGTGATGTTTATAGGCCTAATTGCTTATTAGGTTCACAAGGGGTCCTTGGTATATCTAGGTTTGAATTGGTTTTACTGTAGGTAGTTAGTTTTATAGACGGATGTATTTAACTGCAAGTTTTTAACATGTATTTTGTTATGTTTCACAGAATATAACAAAATTGGTAGAGACTATAGAAAAAAAGGTGAAAGCTGGCCAAACAGAAAAAGATGTAAGTTTTTACTCAACTGCAACACTCATTTATTTACTTTTTATAACCTTATCCAACTATTCTTCTATATTTTTTTTCATCTCCATTTTTTGTGAAAGCTATTGTATACAGTAGACTCTCAGAAATCCGGACTAGAGTGGCGGACGGCCGGTCCGGATTTAGAAAAATCCGGATTTCCCGGAGGTCGGCATGAATCATCAATTCCACCTCTGTACTTGGTGCACAACTATCACAATATGCGTTTCGTTAATATGTTAATACAAGAGTGAGCTTCCAGAAGAAAGTTCGAAACACTCCGTAATACAGTAGAACCTTGTTAATCTGTCATCAACGGGACCGAGAGCATGGTCGGAACACAAAAAAGGTCGGATTATTAGAGGAACACATTAATTATATGAAAACGTGATACAACACTGTAGTTTAAAATATTTAAATGCATATGCATTTGTAAAGATTTAATATAACACTGTAAATCATAAATAAGATATACAAGATATAAACTAATACAAGATATAATAAGATACAAACTGTCATTGGTCTACTGTGTTACTGGTATTGTCAGTGGTAAGTCATCGACAGGAGAAGACCTGAACGGAGCAGCGCACCGGATACGTAACAATTAACACAGATAACAGAACGGTTGGGCTAAGCAAGGACTCGGACCATCCAAGGCCTGATAGTGCGTCTGATGATGCAACCTAAATGACATTTGTGTAATGTGCTATAATTGCGTGAAAACTGATGTCATTCAACTGCAAACCCAACTCAACTTAAGGCAAATTGACGTTTGTAATGCTAGTTCTCAGAAGTTGCTGCTGTAAAGATGATTTTGATTTTGATTTGATTTTAAAGTTTGGTTGTTCGTTTTTAATTGCAACAACAATTTAAACAAAAATCATGAACATCGGTGTGGATAACCGGAAGTCCAGATAAGTGTGGTCCGGATTTCTTAAGTCTACTGTACCGTATAATTTAAATATATGCTTAACTGACATTGATATGAAAATGGTGTAGTTCCCCATAAGAATAACATTGACATACAATGTAGCTTATTGCAGGTTTTCTTCACTTTTCTCTAGGACCATTCCAGATAAATATATGATTCAAAATACCAAATTATTAGATTTTTCAAGATATAATACAGAAAAGCAAGTATTTTGAAAAATGATTGTAAAATACATCTTCAAAGAATCTTTTTTAGAAAAATATACAAGTTGGGTTGCAAAATATTTTCAGAGTACATCAGGACCACGAAATAGTACATGTTTTACATGTTTTATCCCAAATTTAAGCTAAAACGAATAAGTTTTGTGGCCGAAAAAAAAGAACAACATTTTCCAATAGGGGGACAAAATCTTACCTGACCCGAAGTAGAAAAGTTTGTATTTGAATTAGAAGACCTCACTGCAAATTTTCCAGCAAAAATATTCCTGCTTGCAATTTTTTCTTTAAATTTTTTTGTTCTCTGGCCTATAGCTGTAATTGTAATAGTCAGGCTTTAAGGAACTGCCCACAGCAATTGGCTAATAGCTATGATTCATGAGTAGTTTGGTTGATTTTTTCCAGTCATCTGATTTTTTTTAACAAACTGACATAGGCTATACCATTGGGTTTACATCTACTAGAGGGGACAAGCAATGCAAATTAATGTGAGAGATTTGTCGACATAGTTCCCTACTTACGTTCATCATATTTGTTAGGAATATTTTCGTAGAGATTTTAAAATGTTTAAATAAACATTTTTTTGTGATGGTCATCAAAGTGATATTTTGTTTACACGGATCGAGTACAGCTAACGAGTTAACTCGGCCTAACGACGCCGCAGATCACGTAGTTATATTAATATGACGCTAGATTGCAGCACTGATTTTACTCACTCTGGCTCCCATAAGGTGTTCCCTCTAGTAGATAAACCTAATGTCTATACTACCTATTATTGCCAACCAAATATGACTAGGCCTATGTAATTATTGTGATGGAGTTTTGTTGCAAAATTACTTTTGCTTACAAAAATATTGTTGTTGATATTAGGAATTGTTTGCTTCTCATAGAAGGTTGAATAAAGGTTATACAAACTATTTAGCCTAAGTTTGTTTATTTTATTTTAATACTATTTACTACATCAAATCAACTTTACATTTGTGTATAAAATATTAAGTTTTTTTAACCCATTGGTGCCGTTCCTAACTTGCAATTTTTAAAACCTATGAATTGGTATAGAAATATTGCGTTGGGCTCTCCCACCAACGTTGCCACAGACTGGTTAACTCATTGAGAGTTGCATGGCTGGTCAGTTTTGGTCGTGTGCGGGAATCGAATCCACGAACTCGGTATTGACACCTGGCCAAGGTGTTCCCACGACTTAGCCCATACGACTGTCACGACCAGTGGCCGAGCAGCATTAGATAGGTTTATAGTCAGTCCGAGGAGAGAACCATTGCGGAGAGAACCTGTAGTTGCTCGCAGTCATTAGTTACAGATTTTGCGACTAGAGTGCAGCACCAATCAAATCCAGTTGTAGGCTATTGCGAATAGAATAAAATTACTACCTTAATGGGTTAACCCTTCGAATGCCACAGGCAAATCATTTTGGCTTTTGAGTTGGCTAACATAAAAACATTGTTAATTATTGTAGACACCGCACTGTGGTCTGTGCTGACCTGGTAGATAAAAAGGAAACTAACTGGTCCCATGCTTAGACTGTAATAAAACCCGGAGACAGCTGCTTGTATGGTCAGTGGCTGAGTGGTCTGGGGGGTAGCAATAAGTGAAGGAGAGTTCAACTGTCCGTGGCCAGAGTTGAAGTGGTGGATTACCTTAAGCCAACGGTGGATGGCTCGGGTCCAAGCTGATGTGATGGATGAATTCTTTGTGAGTTGTACATCTGTATAGATATTTTCCAACTTTATGCCTACCCACACTGTGTGTGTGTGTGTGAATCAACAAGAAGCAAGTTGTTTTATGATCAGGTTTTCAAAATTTTTATTAGGCTCACAAGCTTTGTCAGTCAAGGGTTAGTTCAATTGAAATTTAAAATGGTATGACAATACTGAATACCCAATAATGAAACTCTATCTCTCGTATTAGCCGTCTTTCGACCATAAAGCTCTGTTTTTGTTGTACGCCAGAGGACCGATAATCATGATGTATGAAAATATGATCCCAATAACCTGCAACATAAAGTTATAATCAGTTTGAAACCTGTAACCAGCTTAAGTAAAAAGGACAATTTTGTTCAGAAAATAAAATTACATGTTCTTTAGGAATTTATTTGTCAGCCAATAGACTAGCAAAAATTAAGTTCCAAAAAAGTTGCAGTTGAGATTTTGAAAAAATATAAATGTAGCCCAAGCAACTGTTTTTATAGGTATTTAAATGTTTTTGCTACTGGAGACAAGTTGTCTCTATAAGATTATTTATAACATCTGCCTTTTTTGCATTAGCCTAAAGTAATACAGTAAATTGCGAAAAAACATGTATTAGGACCTAAAATAAAAGTAAATAAATTAAGCAACTGAGATTATAAACTTACTGAGTAAAATATGTGGAAACCGACATAGAAACAACCAGCAGCCAAGAATTGTGTCTCTCTAGAATTGAGATCCTCCGCCAACAGTGCCATCTGTAGGAACAAAAGTTACTAAATGTTTACGAAGGTTGGATCGTCCGTAAGAAGCTTAAGGAAAACTCCGACGAGACTACGAAGTACAAGTTGTTATGCATCGAGAATAAATTAGGGAAATTTAAGCCATGCAGAATGTTGAGCATAACACTAATGAGGAACCAAGTTCAAGGAGTAGCAGACAGTCTAAGTAGCTGTGGGTGTATTTGAACAGAATTATTATTATTTTTCTGGTTTATATTTATGTGGTCATGTCTTAAGTCTATTGAAAAAATCACTTTTATGTGAGGATGTTTTTAATGATTTGATGATTCATTTATATGCATACTTATGCATTAGTCACTTGACTAATTACTGTTCACCACTTCATATTTGCAGCATATTTTGGTTATTTTGGTCACTTTATAGTTCTCATAATGGTTGGAATAGGTTTCTGTTCTTTCAAAAAACATTGTTCATTGCATTGACAGTTTTCATCCTGTAAGAAAACCATGTTGTAAAATTTCACTTCAAGAAATTTTATCAAGAAGAAATTAGAGGTTTTGGGATATCTAGGGATGCATTAGCTATTAGATGTCTAGAGAGCCTTGCTACTAAAGTAAAAAAAGTTGAATGTTCAGAACTGCAAATAACGGACCTGTAACTGGAACAGTGGTTTGGGCTGCTAGTAAAACTGTAGGTCTCTAGGTATCATTGGCTGTTCAGGTTTTGTATTGAATCAAAAGTTATTTTGAAATCCATTTACCTCCTGAATGGCTGACAAATCCATATCTCTAGTGTCCAGATCCATAAGCGTAGCAATGGCTTCTTGATGCTGGAAATTGTTGCACACATAATTAGCTGTTAAGTTAGACTATTAGTTACATGTCACGCAAAACCATGATTCATGTTCAGCAGTTCAGGTATGAGCTGCCCTATTTAGAATGATTAGATGTTCTACTATCTTGAAATGTGTTGGTTACAACATTACCATTAAAGTACCAATACAGTCAACTCCCGATTATCCGGGGTAGTGACCGGTTGGAGGGTCACGTTAACCCAAACCACGGTTAAAACAAAGGGATTCAATAAATTGAATATTACGAATATAATAAAGGTTTATCAATATTTAGTTTACTACAATATTGTGTTTTAATGCGATTTAAGATATTTATGTATATTAAATACTTTTTAAAATCTTTAAATTATGATAACATCTACAAACAATCAAGATAATAATCGTTAATACTAGCAATGGTTGATAGCAGTAAATACTATCTAAAACGCCGAATGATATTTAATAGGTTACAAATCTCTAAACACCGAACTCTCTAAACTACACTGAACAGTATGCTAATTAATTCCTCACGGGAAAAACCCCATGAGGGTGAACAACGGCGGGAAGGGTGATTGTTTTGAGATGTTTCTATTTTTAGACGTCCGCGTCCGACTGTCCATCGCACTGCCTAGCCAGGTGCAGTGTCAAGGTCATCGCTCCCCATCACGCACCCACGAGATGACAGACTCATTAGTTCATTAGCGAGATGACTGACTCTGAGATTATGTTGTGTTTACTAAATTGTTTGTATAGTATTTATTTTGATAAACAAAGAAAATTAAGTACGATTCTGGAGATAATTTCCACATTCTGTGTCATTTCCACATCAAAAATCATCCAGAAAAAAATATGATTTCACACCCACCATCTCAGATTTTGATGAAACTTTGGGATTTTTATCTTTACACAAAGATATGTAAAAATACCAAATTTTATCTCTTTATCTCTAATAGTTTTTTTTACAGGCACTTTAAGTATGAATCAAATATGCGTTTTTGCTGTTTCCGAGACCTCGAGATGAATGTACTCTGTCAATGAAAAATTTCCTATCTTTGCCATTTTTAATGATAGTCCTCTGAAAAAAATCAGTATTATTTAGTAAACTGTGCTGATTTAAGACAAAAATAAGTTAGCACTACATGTTCACTTGTTTGGGATACAAATAATATGTTTTGTAATATTTTAAGAGTTTTTTTTGTATGCGAACATGTCTTACAAAAACATGCTTATCTCTAAAAGGCCCAGTGATAATCACATGAAATTTTTTTAAACTGATCTACAATAAATTTGCTATCACCTCAAGGAATGAAAAACATGGCATTTAATCTGCTTAATAGAAAAAAAACATAAGAAAATAAATTTTTATATTTTGAAATAGATATACAAATTAAAATTGTAATAAAAAAATATGTTTCATATATTTTATAACAGTTTAAAAGAGTATTTTGTGTTAAAATGGGTTTTTATACAGTACTTTATTTGCCTACCAGTTTTTAATACAAATTTTTCATAAGAAAAATAAATTCTAAAGCCGTAAAAATAAAAATTGCAAAACAGATGCGCCAACAATTAGATCAGAGTCCATTCATTTCACTTATTCCTCCAACAAATATTATTTGAAAGCAGTATAGAGTTCATTGAGGTTACAAAGTAACAGTCTCTTTTGTTCATAAACATTTTTAGATATGCTAACTTGAACTTTATCTTTCTTACCTGGCATGATACGAGAATACTCAACATTTTGCTAGAAACGGTTAACCAACTCAATTGTTTCTTGATCTATTAGTTCCCTTTTCTTGGCTCTGGTAGAGCAATAATGCCTTTCACTTTCAGTAGTTCTCGTGCTGTGCGAACTGCATACTCACTGACATTGATTTCTTCTGCAACTTTCTTTCTACTCCATGAAATTAGGGCTAAAGTTAAAAGCTGAATTCTTTCACGACGACTAACCGGTGTTTCCAGTTTCTCCTTGATCAAAACGATAAGCTTGTCCATGTCACGGGCCTTATCTTGAAAATGTTTCGGTATTTTCTGTTCATTTTTTTCTGGGGAGCAATCTTTCTCCAAAACTTTGCATACTTTGGTTTTGGAAAACCAAAGTGGAACAAACAGAATCCAATTTTCTTTGAGCACAACCAGAATTGCTCTGAGAAGAGACTGAATGAAATTTAAATGGGGATTCTTCAATGTCAATCAATGATGTGTTTATTTCTTCTAAAGCCTTTTCTTTGCCCAAGATATCACCAATGTCACTTACATCTGGGATGCTGTCACTAGGTTCTTCAACATCATTCTTTTATCGGCTAAATTTGGTAGCTTATAACATTCTTCTCTACAGGCATTGCATATCTTCTGTCCAGGGATTGATTTAATAATAAATTTTGAAATATTATTTATTTGATCAGAAAATTGTAATGATACCGGTCTTAAGGTTTTTGTAATTCTTTTCTTGTGACTGTGGAATGGGTCAAAACAAAATGTTTGATAAGTTTCATATTTATTTAAGAAATAGATTTTGTGGTGTAACAAATGTTTTGAAATAGTAGCGAAATTACACCACTTCTTGGTTGGATGAGTTTTTTTCAAGTTCACTTAATAATTCCACATTTATCACTTTCACTGACTTTGTATAACTTTTTTCATGACATTCAGTTCCACAATAATGTCCTACACTACAGTCTACTACACTTACTGTTTTTGATTGAGACATTAAGAAATATAATTTAAACTAGAAATTCAAGCTAACTTATTATATTCATTGGTAAGTACACTAATTGTTGTACATTTAGTAAAAATAAGTTTTAGCTAACGATTTTCAAATTGAAACAAGCCATTAACACCCCGTATACACAATGTAGAATACATTTTTTGATAACTGATGTTCACTGTAATAAAACTGATTCTCAACTGAACATAGAAAGAGCAAAAAGCCAGTTAGACTATGTTTATTTGGATTCTGAAAACAAACCAGTGATAGAAGCTGCCATGATAGATGATGTTAGTTCCTATAAACTTGATGAGGACAGAACAGCCCTCTTGTCTGTATCAATAAAAGCTTTTCCCACCAATTAACTTATTTGTGAATTTAAGTATTCTGTTTTAAATAATATTTGTTGGAGGAATAAGTGAAATGAATTCTGATCTAATTTTTGGCGAATCTGTTTTGCAATTTTAATTTTTTGTACGCCTTTAGAATTTATTTTTCCTATGAACAATTTGTATTAAAAACTGGTAGGCAAATAAAGTACTGTATAAAAACACATTTTACACGATATACTCTTTTAAACTGTTATAAAATATATGAAACATATTTTTTATTGCTTACAATTTTAATTTGTATACTTATTTAAAAATATAACAATTTATTTTCTTATGGTTTTTTTCTATTAAGCAGATAAAATACCATGTTTTTTATTCCTTGAGGTGATAGCAAATTTATTGTAGATAAGTAAAAAAAGTTCATGTGATTATCACTGTGTGCCCTTTAAAGAAACGCATCATTTTGTAAGACATTTTCGCATACAAAAAAACTCTTAAAATATTACAAAACATATTATTCTTATCCCAAACAAGTGAACATGTAGTGCTAACTTATTTTTTCTTAAATCAGCACAGTTTACTAAACGAAACTGAATTTTTTCAGAGGACTATTATTAAAAATAGCAAAGATAAGAATTTTTTTCATTGACAGAGTACATTCATCTCGAGGTCTCGGATACAGCAAAAACGCATATTTTATTCATATTTAAAGTGTCTATAAAAAAACAAAAACTATTAGAGATAAAGAGATAAAATGTGGTATTTTTTCAGATCTTTGTGTAGGCCTATAGATAAAAATTCCAAAGTTCCATAAAAATCTGAGGTAGGTGTCATGGCCTGGATGACTTGATGTGGAATAGCCCTTTTAGCAAAATAAATTGTTATTATTGCTCTATTTATGTTTAGAAGAGGATAAATAAAAATAATAATACCAAACCTTTCGTGACCCCGATTAAACCGCAACCCGATTAACCCGCTCCCAGAGAATCGGGAGTTGACTGTATATCAATTCACTCACTCTGATATTAGGGGTAATCCCAAAGGCCCGTTGGCCTACAGTTTTTGAGAAAGAGAAAAGGAATCAGCATACCTGAAGGTGTGCTCTTTTTCTTTACTTTTCTTTAAAAACTGTATTAAATTAGGTTTTTTCACTGCTTTTCAACAGAACATACTCCAGTTTTCAAATAAAAATTTATTCAATCGGTTATTTTTTCAAATTTTGTTCATAAAAAAACTGTCAAAAAAGAAACAGTTTCATCACAAACTGCCTAAACTCAATAATATCACGATCAGTGTGCATATGATTATGTTAAGCTATACCTCAAGTAAGAAATAAGAAAGTTATGTTATCTTAGACTTCTTGTGTGTCAGCAGGTGTATCACACAAGGCGCTCATTGATCTGTTCAAATAACGGTTATGTAACTGTAACAGGGTTACCTGATAGGCAGCCTTAAACGGACAGTAGGAGAAGTACCATAGGTTGACAAAATACGCGCTGAAACTTGCAAACACTAGAAGGCAGTTGATGACACAGGCTTTCGATGCGATGTCGTAAACAAGTTTGTCGATCTTCTCCAGCAGAATGAGCTGGACCATAAGGATGTAGAGGAGCTGACTAAGGCCGAAGGTGGAGCTGATGTCTCGTACGCGGTCTGCGATGTCCAGCTGACGCACTCTGGAGTTGGGGAAATTATTATTATATATGTATAGTTGGTGTAGCCTTGCGTACATGTACCTTAAAACATCTTAATTTACAGGCCTTGTTGAACCAATCACCAGTCTCCTGTTAGCGAAACCCGGTCAACCCGCCCTTTTTGGCAGTGACAAGCATCTTTACCAGGAATTCCGATAAATCTCAGCATGTATTGAGATTTTCCGTGTAGTTTGCAAACAACAAAATATATTGAATAATTATATAGGAAGAATTTGAAGTTGGAAAGAATCTAGTTGAAGAGGCAACATAATCTAGTTGCCTCCAGAAGGCTTTTGTACCCCGAGATATCAGAGAAAATTTCACCAATTATTAAATTATTTTGCTTAAATCGACTATTCCATTTAGGGTCAGACATTCCTTCCACGTTGAATCCTAGGTAAAGAGTAGTAGTAGTAGTTTTTCAATAAATTGTTCCTGATATTCAACAGCTAGGCTTCTTTATTTAGTAGATTCCAGTTAGTTTTGTAATGGAAGAATTTCAATTTATATTTATGCAATTACTCTTTTAAAACAATTTGTTCAGCTTAATTTTTTTGGGGTGTTTACCATTTGCTCTGTGACAGTTTATAAAGGTACTGTTCAATGAGATAAGTAAATTGGTCACCCCCGGGCCGCCCATTGTACAAACTGACCTTATACGCCGTAATGTGAAGGAGGAAGTCCTCGGGACACTTTGTATCAGGTCGAGTTGTAGGCGGTGATACGAGGATTGTACTGCGGCGCAGCAGAGGGAGAACTGCACCATGGAGACTAGCGGGATCAGCGAGTTCAAGGCACAAGTGACGATGAAGATAGACAAGATGACGGGATTTTTAGTGCTGATGAGGCCAGTCTCGATAAAATCTAGGAGGAACAGAGCCAGACACCAGAAGTCTTCCTTGGCGTAAACCTGGAGTGAGAAACATTTCATGCTTATGAGTAATAAGTAAATATCTGAAGGATTTCAGCGATGCCCGCAATTAACCCTTTCCAAAACCTGGTTAAACAGTCATTATAAATTACAGTTGAAAAGTGGCAAGACTTGGTTAACTCTTTGAATACTGTTATAAACACTGTTTGAAATCTGAATACTGTTATAAACACTGTTTGCAATCTGCGTCGGGCATGTGGTGTAACACTGAGGACAATAACTGCAACATTTCATGGATTTGACCATGTAAACACCCACACTAATCAACATCAACAAACATATATGTATATCAGTTCACAATGTATTCAATAAAATCAACCCCCCTATAAATGTAAAGTAGGCTATTTAACTAAATATGTCCAAAAAAAACCCAAGTATAGAATATTATCAAAGATATTTTATTATATGTTTATGTAAGATAAGTCATATAATTAATCCCCATTCATGATTAACAAAATAAATAGATAGGAAATAACATAGTTAATTATAGGTAATAACAAAATTAATTATTTATGCACACTGCTTCAAATTATTTTACTTTATTCATTTTCAAAATTGATCTCATTCTAAATTCATATTTTTTATAGTGCAAGTGTTAAATATGTGATAAAGTGTCATCAAGAACTCCAAGAACATGTGGCTGTGGCCTACATTATTGAAAGCCATACTGATGCCTCCTGGGAGCTTCTCAAAAATGATCGCCTAGTGTAGATGCTTAAAATTGGGTCTCCAGCCTAATTAACATTTCCCATTAAAACCAGTGAAGTGGTCTGAATTAAACCACTCATTTTAAGTAGAAGGAGAGTCACTGGAACGATATTACTCTTTTTTTAAGGCCAAGAAATAAGCCAGTGATGAAGATTATGTAATTTCTGGGTGAGAAATTTCCAACTTACCTTGTTTCCTCAGCACCATATTTGTTGAACAATCTTTGGATATTGTACGTGTTTTCAGCCTTCAATAGACTTAAAAACACAGTAAAATAATCATCAACTACTACAAGAACAATTATTTGAACTTTTGATTTTCAATTCATCATCTTTTTATCAAGATTAACAGTTTAGGCTTACCTAATTTGCCTCAAAAATAAGAAAGGAAGCCATTTTGACTGTGTGCTATAAACTTTAACTTCACGTATTAAAACCTGAGATCTTAATTGGCTTCATTATATCAAATATCAAAATTAATATTTCTATCAAATATTTATTCAAGATAAAGGAATTCTTGCTGCTCGAGTCCCCCCCCCCCACGGAGATCAAAGAGACTTTATTTGTGACAAAAAACCCGAACATTATTTGTATTAGTGAACAGTTATACTAAATTAAAATCAATTTCCCCAAACCTGTAATAATTATTGTAGATCCCTTTTTTTACCTTTTTCCAGTCTGAAATGTCATATCTAGTTAAATAAATTAAGTCATTGTAATCATCTACCTGTTTTATTATTTGAGCATAAGGAGCCATTATTCAATAATTATAAGTACAGATGCAAAGAGCAAACTGAGTCAGATGATGGCTGTTAGATTTGCCAGGTAATGAGGACTAGGTCAAAGTAAAAGACAGTTAATCAGGAAATCTGTTAGAGACAGAAGATAAATAAACAATTATCTATCTATTCATTTATCTCCAGTGTTATATATACATACAAAGGTGTATTTTGAAAAAAGGAGCAAATTAACTAGCGACTTAGCTTCAGTTCTACCCGGTTTGTTCCAGTCGCTAGCCTGATGAGGTGGCCGAGTAGTCAAGGCGCTGGTATTAATATAGTACGAGGACGAGGATTTAATATAGTGCTTGTGGTACAAAAACTGGGTGATTTCGCACACTCATAAGCATTCCAGTTCTAGTGTTGTTTTTTTTTTGCACTATTAAGTCTAAATGCAGTACACTATAGATTATCGATTAATTGCTAACATACCACTTTGTCTAACCTTGAGTTGGATTACTGGGGCTTGAATAACCAAGAGTGTACTGTAGTAATCTTAGTTCAATAGTGATTTGTTTTAAGAGGGGGCTCCAGTCCTCTGCTTCTCCCATAAGACCAATGTTAACTTACAAAGTCCGTCCCTCCTCAATGGGTTGTCCGAAATGGATTATTCATGGTTCGATTTAAAGATCAAAAATATAACTAGCGATTTCAGTAAGCAGAATTTCGTTATCATAAATAGTTTGTGCATAAAAAATCGTAAATATTGAATATTTTGGAATTTTATTGATCGATTAGTATTTGTGATATCGAAATTCTGCTTACTGAAATTGCTAGGTATATTTTTGCTCTTTGAAATGAGCCATAAATCAACGATATCGAATAATCCGTTGAGGAGGAACAGGCTTTGAAAGTTAACTTTGGCCTTTTGGGCGAAGCAGGTAGAAACGCACAAATTTTCGTGACTGGAGCACTCTCTTAAGGACATAAAATTGTTTTTTTTCCTAGAAATTGTTTTATAGTTAAATAAATGACCTTAAAAGCTGGAAAAAAACCACTAACGTTTTTTAATTATAAAATTATATGGAAAGATGTGTGTTGATGTATTAGCCTACATTGATGTGTGTATTTTTGGTGTCTTAAGGGTTACAATCTTATTATATAAAATGAATCCCTATTTCCCTGGGAGATGTCCAATTGCACCGGTGGTCAGGGATCAGCCCCAAACTGATGTGTCCAGTTGCACCGGAGCGCCTTTTGGGGGGTGTTCCAATTGCACCGGCTGTCAATCTAAATTAAGACGATTTTTTTTTATTCAACTAAGTATAAGACTAAAGGTTAAAATATAGAGGTTGTAGAAATAACTATTACATAAAAGAAATACAACAGACAAGAAATACCTAAAATCGATCGAGAATATCAGAGAAGCGAGGACAAAATTTCAGACAAATGTCATTTCCAGACTGGATTATGTGAAAAGGGCCTCCTTCCATTACAAAAAGTAAATTGCTTTGTATACATAATTTTGTATGAACTTTGTAAATAAAAATGTTGTGATCTAAATTGATTTACACATTTTTTCCTACCATCCCTATTATTACCAATTATTATTATTACGTGTGTTTGCACTGTTTTACGGTATAACGTTGAACGTTTTATAATGTCAATGCTCCATAAGTGTGAGTAAAGGTATAGCCTCATTCCTGGTAAAATTTATTTTGCAATGTAAAGATGTTAGTGTTGCCACGGACAAACACAAAATTAAACATTAATTACATAGTTACCATATTTATTAGCTAGAACTTGCTGTGGTCTACCATTAGTATGTGGCAAGGAACCATCGGCAAGTGTTTGATAAAATATTCCATTACGAAATTGTTAAACACTTATAAACCTAGTTACAAATACATAAGAAAGTATGCCACTATGTTTGAAGATAAATTTAGTGGGGTGGGGAAGGGAGAAAGCCTTCCAATTGCACCGGCTCCTGCGGTCGAAGGAATTTGCAGCGGGGATAAGTGGGGTGGGTAGATTTTTGACCACCGGTGCAATTAGACACTTTTCGGACGGAGGAATATTTTGACCCTTGCAAATTCCTTTGACCGCCGGTGCAATTGGATATCAGCCATTTCCCTTGGTCAAGACATATCTTTAGAATGGGTGCAACAAATTGAATAACTTTTTTTGTTGTGTTCGTTAATGTCAGGACAAGGTTCTTATAAAAGAAGATTTTTTAATCGGAACTAAGGGCTCTGTCCCACAGGCCTTCAAAGTTCCCATTGAATTGATCAAAGTTCAGTTAGTTTAAACAACTGTAAACATACTTGAATGGTATTTGACATAAAACAAATTCAATGACATTAGGACAGGACACCGTCTGTCGGGCCAGCTAGTGCTTCATATTATAGATATTTATCATTAAGTTTACATACAACTGAATTGTATGTTTTATGGCTAACATTTTACTCACAGGCTAAAGATATGAATGTTGATATCTAAAATTAAAAAATAAATAAATTGCCTATTCCAATCTGAGTCACACCGGAAATATTTTAACATGTGTTTCAATAATCGTCTGCATAGATAGACCTAAACATTTAATCTTAAAAACAACATAGGGCGTAAATATAATAGACTAGCTGTTCCCGCAGGCTTCGCCCGGCAAATAATAATTTACAAAAACTATGACAGTTGTGTGTGCTGCATTCTGTGGTTAGCCCGTGGAACTACTACGAATCCAGATCAGCTGTTTGTATTTTCATCAGTTCAAACTTAAAGTGAATGTCCATAACAATAATACAGGATTGGAACTTTGTCTCTCCGTGGGGCGGAGCCCTATGGGAATTTCTTAAAACCCTTTCTTATTGAGCACCTAAGACCCAAGAGGAAGGTATGTTCCAAATTTCATTGCAATCCGTTGTGTGGCTTTTTATATTTCGTGATGAGAGAGTGAGTGAGTCAGTCAGTGGTATTTGGATTTTATACATTAAGATTTTTGAATATTGTCTGAATTTGTTATACATGTTGGGATCATATTGAGCTACGATAACACTTAAACACTTGGGATGGCAGATTTCCATACATTTCAAAATGTATTTGAAGTGCAGATTACTTGTACTTCAAAATAACCGTTTTAAATCAAGATAACTAGAATTTCCCTTGCACAGCTTGCACATTAAAACCTGATTTGAGTTTGTTGAACCTGTCACTTTAACCCATTAGCTTACCCGAAATTTGCCACCTGACAAACCGTTCAGTTTCCTAAGAAAAATTACATAAATGTAGACTTTTACTAAAACTGTCATTATAGCAACAATTATTGCTCAATTTGCTTAATTTTTATACTAATCTTTAGAGAAATAAATTATCTACAAGAAGAAAATACTTTTGACAGCATTTATGTATGGTAAATATTATATATATCATATACAGTTTATAAAAAAAATTAATTTTAAAAGGAGTTACATGTAAAAAACAAAAAAATAATGTTTCAGCCCAACAACTATTATGTACTTGTGGGTTATTTATTTTTGTACATGAAAATAAAAATGTTAGAGATACATTTATATTTGACCTAGATATAACATATTTTCCAAAATCATATTTTTTCGAAATTTGGCTAAGTTTCCCCAAGTATGGGCACATGCATAAAAAATACATACAAACAAAAAATGAAAACAAATTAAAACAACAAATAAACAAAAAATAAAAAATTTAAAAATTAAAAAAAGTGCTATCCCGAGTATCCCGGGGTTGCACGTCCGGGCTACTTTCGGCGGTCACGAGTATACTCGGGGTTGTGAGCCAATGGGTTAAGATAGTGCCACCAGTACATTGACAAATAAATAAGCAAGAATCACTCAATAAATTATATGTTTTATGGTGTTTGAATTGTTTGTTTATTTTTCAAATTTAGTGGTGAAGATACTCTTCATATGATGTAGTTAGACAGCTAGTGGAGTACTGCAGCGTAATATGGTTGCCGTATCATAAAAAAAAAACAGTGTAAAAAGATTAAGAACATACAAAATCTATTTTTAAGAATGACCGGTCTTTTAGTTATATGGATGTTCCACTTCAACATATAGAAAGAGATATTAAATTTTGAAATCAGAAGAAAATATTTGGACATATTACTTCTTTTGAAATTGTTAATGGTTTTATACAACCTCCAGAAATATCACAAAAGATTAGTTTTAAAAATTACCTAAAAGTATGTTTTCCTTTACTTTACAGGTGTGCTGAGTTTATTTTCTATTAAGACCCGTTGAAAAGTTTAGAGGCGGTCTCCACACTTTTGACTAATCCTGTATAGATAATAATAAAAACATCTGTTGTAAAGCAATGATATGGGCTGGAAGTAATAAAATACTTGATTGTGATAGTTTACTAAATTAGATTGACAGTCATAATGAGCGATTACCACTTTGGTTCTTGAGGATGAATCAATCTCTGTTAGGATTCCACTGTAGAAAGTGATAGTAGCTTGATTATCAACAAGCCCGACAATGACAAAGAAGCAGGTTACAAACGTGCGGGAGATAATAGCGAAGATGACCACACTGCCGGCACCTCCGGCCACTAATAAGCTCACGGCTTTGGCTGCCGTGAAGGTGACAAACAAAATGGCCACAAGGCCACAAACCTGAAAAATGTAACTGTATAATCCTCAAATTGCAACAAAAAGCCATTGGATGTATTTTAAAATTGAAACATGATGACTCAGTCAAAAATAATGTTAAAGATCTTAATATCGTTACTGTGTACGGACTGTATACTTTTGAATGCATTTTATATTTTAAAAATATTAAAACTAAAACCGAATCTGATTCAATAGCTCATTATAATACAAGATGGCAAACAGCAACATATATGGATAAACATAGATTTGAATTAAAAAAAACAAAACAAAAACATCTATATTAGTAACAAATTCTTTAAAGCATTACAAGATGAACTACTACTAGAACAAATATTAATATATTAAAATCCAAGTTGAAAACTTATTTGACTGAACAAACTTTGTACTCCCATGAGGGATTTGATAATAAAACTAAAATGTAATCTGATTTTATCTTTTTTGTAATTTTGTATTACTTATATTTAGTTTAGTTTAATTTAAGATCCACGTCATTTAATGTACAAGAACAAATAACAAGATTTTTGATTTGATTTAAATTAGGGTATAACAAATTGTTAAATTAATTTGTTTTACCAGTGGAAAGCAGTGGATGCACTCCACTTACCCAAAAACAATGGAAATAGATTACATTAATGACTTCATTGGTTTTTACTTTAAAATTAATGCACAAGTAAGTGCAAATAAATAATTAATAACAATTTCCAAACCTTATGGATCTTAAGAGACACAATTCGGGCATAAGGATTGACCCCGAGGAAAAATGCAACACGAAGAAACCAGGGACACATTATGGCGACTTTCGGAAATGGGAACGAAGAAACGGTAGTTGAATGGTTGCTTTAACAAATGGATCGTGAAGTAGAAATTGCAAGTGAAGGGTTGTTTTGGGTCAGATAATTGCGTAATTGTTTGGTGTGTTATTCTGTCACGTTACAAATTATCGTTGATCACACGCATAATGGACTTACATTAGAACAGTATTGATTAGCATTGTGAGAAATTTACTTGAGTGATTGTTTCTTTTTTTCAGTTGAAGATCATTGCAAAATCAACTTTATCTTTACTAATTAAAAAAATTATCTATTCTTTGAATCACACTACTTTTTAAATATTATTCATATATTTTAACATTTGTTACAACATAATGTACACATTTTTGCTGGGTGTAGGGTATTTTCACTTTCACTCATTTTTGGCTCCACAATTTTTGGCTCTGGGTTTGTAATGATTCGAGTGTAAAAGGACAGAAAATATCAGAACGGTCATCCAGTGTGAACTTGGTGCTTTCCTCAATTTATAAAGACCACTTGCTCAAGCAGGTTTAAAGTTTATAGAGGAATAAAACAAATTCGATGAGGGTTCCACCAACCCTTTTGCAATATACAGATTCACATATTAAACAGCACAACGTTATAGCATCAACATGAGCATACTAACTGAGCCTGGTAACGTTTCTTATGTCGTTTCTGATGAAAAGGTAGACTGCTAAAAAGATAATATATTCTCAACAAATTTCAAATAATGAACAAAATTATTGACAATCCCTATTTGGGTCGGGATCCATACTCTTTGTAGTGTAATATCGTCTAATTTCCTTACTGAAGCCACAATAAATATTCTGTGTCTGAGGCATTTTTGTGCACAATCCAGGCAAAGTTGAGATCGAGTAATTTAATTAATTCAATAATCCAGGCAAAGCGAAGGGTGAGCCATTAAAAGTTAGACAGTAGTGATCAGATTTACTCGACAAGGCAAGGGTTCAAACTCACATCATGGCTGTTGCCAAGATTCTGGAGTCCATTGCCTTGACTCAACGTCTCGCAAGATAAAATTGTATTTGTAACTGCCCTTGAATTAGACAAAAGGCAGTAGAAAAACTCTTTATTTTGATACAATTACATTTTACTTACACATTCCAAGAGCTTACAAAGCTCGTACAGACATTTTGATGCAGAGATTTTACACGAATTAATATGATTTTTTTAGGGATTTTTTTAGAATTGGTTTATTAGTGTGAACAAATGGACAAAGATTTACAGTGTAACAGTTCTTAAAATAATCCTTTGTGCACAGCAGTGTTCATTCAAATGTGTCAACTTGATTCCGGCCTCAAAGTTATTTAAACCGGGCTACAGAGTCCACTTTAACTCTCACCAAACACTTGTTCAACAGCTGGAAGAGCTGAAGCAGTTACGGGAGCAGTGCGGCAGTGAGGACCCCCTCGTCAGTGTTACGGCGTGTCATGGCCTCGTACACCTCGTCAAGTCGTACGTCTGCCCTCTCGACAACACTATCTCGGCCCTGGTTGCGTCTCTCTTCTCTGTCAAGTAAGCTCCTTATAACGTGAAAATACAGTGACAAATATCAACCCGTCTATGCAGTTTAATATATTGTATAGTGTGTCCAAAACTTTACTTTTTGAATTCAAGAAAATAATGCAAGATTACCAATCTTCTTTCATTTTCTGTTTGTCGGTCGGTATGTGTTTTATTCAAAAACTTTAACATCTCAAAATTGCTTTAAGGTAAAATAATAAAACTTGCTTGGTTTACAAGTCATTTTTGAAACTGATGACTTAGCAAAATTAAATTTTATGGCCCTTGTGGTTTAAAACTGTAAATCTTAAATATCTAAAAATTTTAAAATATTGACAAAAATGTAAAAATATAATGTTTATAGACTTATAGAATTTAAAGGCAGTTCTAATTATGTATCGTGTTTAGAACTCATGCAAACCACAGACAAAGGTTTTAAACTAATCCGCGTGCGCTTGGGCGTAGTTCCCGCGTAGAGCACCAGGAGCGGTCGCGTTGTGTGACCGTCACCGTAGTTGCCACGTCAAACACTCAGCGCGTTGCTGTCGATCGTGGTGGATGACGATTATAAACGACCTTTGACCTTGAAATCCGCTCCTCCTATCCCCACTCCTGCTTAAATCAGCCGGCTGGTTGACTTGGGCTACAGGCTCGCTTGTCATACTCCTCGACTGCTAAACTGACAAGTTATGTCTCACAGCGGGAGATTATGAAACCAAGAATACAATTCCTAATTTGAATCGGGTTTTCTAGTAAAACTTGAATTCTAAAGAGGTTTTAGTAGTAGAGAATTTAAAAAATATGTATTTATATCTATATTTATAATTAAGTGTTAGATTTTGGATAGTCCAACCGCTTCCAAAACACAAGTACGGGACTTGTAAATTCATAACTGATTATTATTTGTATATATATATATATATATATATATATATATATATATATATATATATATATATATATAAATATTTGTAAAAAGCCCATTTTTTGTAACTTAATACTTATTTGTATTCTATAACTTTTGCATTCTCAGTTGGTTTATGGTTCATATAGCAAATGAATGGTCAGAAATATCCAGGTGCATATCTCCGAAACAATGAAAATTAACTATGTTTGCAACGAACCCGTGATATGGCCAATCGGGGTGGTCAATTGATCACCCCAATAGTGCTGACAATTAAATTATTGGTAAGCAAAATGTATTTAGTTAGTCTGACAACTACATTTTAGCAGTAGAGAGATCAATAGTGTTGTGTCTCGGACCACTGGCTCACTGAAGGGTTTAGCTTTTTTATAAATTTGTATTTTTATTGTGTGCTCGCAGGTAAAGGATATCTAGTAGAGGGGAGGGCTTCCGCCGTCAAATTGGCAACAGTGGGGCCAGAAGGCATAGTGACAGGAATGAAAAATGCCCAAACCATGGTCGTGCGCCTGTGCGGCATTTGTTGAAACTGCTCATTAGCCCTTTGTATAGATTCGTTTCCCTGTGCTCGAACTTTTGAGTATTTTAAAAAATTGTTTGAGTCAAGTATTTTGAAATGCTAGGCTGAAATATAATTTTTTAGCACTTGTACATCCCTAGAAAATAGGCAGAAATTATCCGGGTGTAAATGTGACAGGTCTAATTTGACTATTTGACTGATAATAACAATAGCTGTTTTAATCAAATCCTCTCCTCGGCATCCACAAAATGTTACCGTGTCATTGCAGGAGCGTAACTGGAGTATGCAGCGCCTTGACAGAGCTACTGTCACTGGAGTTGCGCTGCCAGCTCGCCGCAGAGTCTGGCTACGAGTGTCCCTACAACACCAAGGCTCCGCTGCACCCCCTGGTGGCGGTTCTGAGAAGGAGGCCCCACGCTTGGGCAGACGTCCTCAACCATGTGGCTGCTGTCTGTGCTCACCCTGATAAACTGTCAGTAGTACACCCTTTTTTGTTTGTTTTGATTGTTTCTATTTTAAATAATTTAAATTTTGGACATGACATTCGGCTCAGTTTTGAAGTATGTTGGTAGTTGTTACGTAACAATCACAGTTTAAACAGAGATATTTTGTACCCTCTGAGAACTTGAATAATCACAAAAGCTCGTAAACAACACTGCGGCTGCTGAGGCATTTAGCATTGAAAGTATTCTTCAAAATAACAGCTCAATTATCAGTTTTGATGAAATAGTCAAGGAGATATGGCTAAAAAATAATAATAATAATATTTATTCCGTGACAATGTTTAACAATGTATTGCAATTTACAACAAAATATTTAATTTATGGGGGAATCTTTTAACCAGGTAAGGTAGGCCTGATTCCTATCTTTCCCTTCCTATCTGTATTGAAGAGGTGTCTGTTAATCAGTGTTATGCCAAGAAAATTCTTTTAAGTATCACTATAGAATTTTTGGAAACCCAAAAGATTTTGTATGATGAATTATATTTTTGTAATGAAAACATTCTGCAATTATTTCAAGGTTTTTGGAGTAAAAATGCACAATATATAACAATTTTTAACAACTATTACTTCATTACCTTTGCCGAATATATCATATATCATACCTTCATTACATATGTATTTCATATATGAAATATTACCTTTGCACAAATATGATCAAAATGGTCATTCCATGTTAGTTGATCATCAATTATTAAGCCTAAGAAAGTTGAGCTAATTTTCCTTTCAATAATACTGTATTCCACCATAGTGTAAAATTGTTTTGATCTATTTCTTTCGCATAAGAGTTCTTTAGTCAAAAATTATATAATTTGTTTTACTGGCATTTATTAATAAATTTTTACTTTTAGGAAAATCCACTGTAACTTTTAAAAGTTGTTCAGAAAAATGATTGTCAAAAAATTTTGTTCTGAGAGTGTTAGAGTTGAGTCATCAGTATACAAGAAAAGCTGATTATTATTTTTTTTCTGAGACAGTTTTTTACTAAGCCCTCGAAAATAACATATAAACAGAATAAGGGGTCCAAGTACCGATCCTTGCGGCACGGAATAGTTAAGTTCTTTTAAGCTTGATTTGTATTTTGAAATTGTGCCTTTCTCAACACATGTTAGTTATACATACTACTTTCTTCCGCTAATAAAAGATTCTAACCACTGCAAAGGTAATCTGTGTATTCCACAGCTCTGCAGCTCTTTGATAAGTTTAATATGACAAACTCTATCAAACGCTTTGGTTTGATCCAATTAGTGAAATAGAATTAATGTCGCTAGACAATTAAGCATCTACAATAATTGCATAGTATGCTCTATCTTACTTCTACCAAACTGTTTTAAGTAATTTGTTTCTATTTGTAAATTTATTTGTGTACCTGGTTATTTATTTCACTTGCATTAACACATATTTTACTTTATATTTATTCAGAATCCACCATCAAAGACTAGAGCTTATAAAGCCAGTTCTAGTCTACGTTTTGAGAGAAGCGACAGATCTACCAGAGTCCAGTCGACTGCAGGTTTTCAAAATAATCATCAACAACTTTTCTGATGGAGAATTTCTCGTAGAAGCTTTAGCTTCTTGCCTTGTAAGTTTTCTGAAATCAATGAAGAATCACTTATACAAATACATAAAATAAACATTTACTTGTATGTATATGTTTTGTTGTAGATTACATCAGATTTATATTTAGTCGACCGAACATACTCACAGTATAAATCAAAGAAGATAACTTTATTCAGTAATTTTATATCAGATACCCTGTCATTTTTATTTTAAATTTAGGTTAGTTGTTATGGATCACGGTTATTTGTAAAGTGTTTATCCAATCCGAGATAATAAAATTTTTATAAAATAATATCTCGTAATTTAATCTGTATAATTTTCTGTCTTATGACTTTATTCAGATTTTGAAATTTTGCAAACTTTTAGAGTGATAGTGTATTGAACTAGTTTCTTTATGTGTATGTGTCTGTGCTGTTAAAGGTTGACTTAGGAATAGGATCAACTCTTTATTTGAATACCAAGGATGGTATCACCTAAATAATTGACAAATAATTATATAGGTTATATATAGTTGAGGTACCGTAATAGCATTATTTTACCAGTGTGTTACCAGTGGTAAAGTCCAAGGCTCGTAAGTCGGCATAGCAGTTGGGATTTCAACCCTTGTTGGATGTTAGTCACATTACAAACATTGCTACCCATACAGTGTAAGGTAAACTGCCATATGTTTGTTTGCCATGTAATCAAATGTTTTCTCATTGATTTAAATTGGACATAATTCAAACAGATAGTGACTATTATTTTTAGAACTTAATTTGAATCCATTAAAGTGGTAATTTTATTCTATTCACGATAACACACAACAGGCTCGAAGGTTTGGTGCTGCACTCTAGTAGCAAAATTTGTATCTAATGACTGCGGGCAGCCAAGGTTTTCTCTACTAGGGGCGTGAAGCGACTATTATCCTATCCCCTCTAGGCCTCTAGGCTAGTGGTCGTGATAGCCATGTGCGCTAAATCGTAAAAATACCTTGGCTAGGTGTTTTTTTTTCAAGGTTGCGGGTTTAATTCCGCCTTATGATCAAAACTAACCAGCCGTGCAACTCTCAATGAGTTAACTGATCTGTGGTAACGTTAGTGGGAGGGCCCAAGTAAAATTAACGGTGGCAGGCTAGTTGGAAGTTGATAAGATCGGTTAATTCTTATGAGTTGCACATGGTCAACACCTATTTTTCACTTGCGTTTTTACCATCAATCCATTTGAAAACACAATTTTTTATTCCAATTCATAAGTTTTAAAAATGACAAGTTAGGAACGGAACCAACACGTGATTGTATGCCAACGGGTTAAATTTCACAATTTTCCGGAAAGCTTTTTAACCAAAAATAGCTTTTTGGCCAGTTTTGTACAGAGTACAGAAATGGAAATAATATATCCAACCACAAAAAAATTAAAAAAATGTATAAATAATCAATAAAAATATTTCACACTATATCAACTGCATTATGTTTCAGTGCTGGGACAGCTCAAGAGTGCTAGAAGCAGTAGAGATTGTGACATTGGTCAGTGAGTCAGCTCTGAGCAGCAGACACGGGCTGCATGTGTCTCTCTGTTGCATCGCGTTGGCAGCCCTGTTGCCGAGGCTGCTCCAGGTAGCAGTCTGCCCCAAGCCTGCTCTGCGACAGTTGGCCACACTGGCTCTCAGTGCTGCCAACACTCACTCTGTTCTGTTGGCACTCCTGGCTGACTCAATACCCTCCTGCCCTGCCCCTTACTTAGACCACCTCCTGACATTTTGTGAGTTGAATGGATAAAATGTTTTGTTGAGTTTTTTATATTGTCGTTCAAGTTTAATTTTTCATTTAAAACAAATTTTCCTATTATTAAGAACTTTATTAAAACATTATTAACCTTTCTATTCTTCCAAATTTTTTATTTTGTGTTTTTTTTTAAATATTATTCTTATGATAAGTGACACAATATTATGATAACTTCGGAAAATATAACCCTGATTTATTTAGTAGGTATTAAAAAAGGAAATGCTATTTTATATTTTGCTGACAACTCGTCAACTTATTTATGTTGATATTATTTAGCTCAGAAATAGCTGTTTTAGAATGAAATTAAAATTTAAAATAGTCTCCTCGTTTTGTTCTTATGGACAAAAAAATAACTTTGAGGGTAGTATACAGCCTTAAAAATGGATGTATCGAAAATTAAAACCAATTTGCACAACTACGGTCGTGGCCATTTGTTTGATAACCTCAATTCAGTCGGTTCAAAAGTAATAGAAGAGTTAAGAGTGCAAAAATCGTTGTAGCGTATTATAAATATAGATTTTACATGATAATGAGTTATAATTTTGATATCTTACAGTTGTTGAGATCCTAAGCAAGAACCAATGCTCCCTTGATTGCGTGTGGATGTGTGTCAGTGCGTTGACACCGTGGCTAGCCAGCAACCCCAGTCACCTTCACAAGGCACTGCACACTGCCACCCTGATTGTGAGCCACGCCAGTAGTGCCACCGCCTCCCCCTCCACCACCGCCACCTTGATTGGCAATCCTGCGGTCACTGTGTTTGTGTCAGCTGATGCTAGACTCACTCAGGCACTGCATATTGCCAGGTGATTTACTTGAAAACAAAACATATTACAGTTTGTACTTATGTATAAATGTGCAAGTGTATAGCTTGTTTCGTACTGATTATTTTGAAAAGAACCTGCGGTAACTGGTAAATCTTAAAAGGGTGCAAAGATTTTATGGTATTATTATGTTTAGCTCCCACGTTAAATGTTGGGATTTGAAAAGATAATAACGATATTTTGTTTGAAGTAGGACCTATTTGGATTCATACTAACTGAAAATATAATTTGCTGAATAATGATTCTGATGACCTATAAAGCACAGGTGGAAGGCCAAACCCTTACTTGGGGGCAATTTTCTGAACAGAATTTTGTTTCTGATAGTAACTTAAAAAGTTTTTAAGTTTGAATTTACAGTAAATATCATACACACAAAGGGTTCCAAGCTGACGGGATGGGTGGATTTCTTGTAGTCTAATCAGGTGTTTTGCTACTTTTTACGTATCCTTTACTGTGTGTGTCCAGCGGAAGCACGTTTTTATTAATTTTAACTGTTCAGGCATTCAAGACATTTAAACAACAAAACATCACGGATTCAACTGCTCCTTTCAGAAGCTTAGCACTGAAAGGGTTAAATATTGGGATTAGATCAGCTTTGTGATACAATTTGACTATAAACCTGAATTCAGGTGGGAAAAGCTATTAGCATTAATGACTTAAGTGTACTCCTTCAGTGTCGCATGTATTTGATTTGAGTTGTTTTTCCAGACTGAGTGAAGTCCTGAGGACAGACAGTGCTGCCACATTGGAGTGGCTACGGCAGAACAGCAAGGTGGAGTTGGACCAGGTTCACTTGTATGTGAGCGCACTGCTCATCTCTCATCCTGAGCCTCAGGTATATCAAACTGTATGAAGTCTACTATTGGTATTTAACCCTCCAACTCCTCAGTATATTTCTCACTTTAACTCTTTACTGCTGAAGTATTTTTCTCTGACTTGCATGAAATTGTTTGAAAATCTATAAAAAATATACAACGAATCTACCTATATCATCCATATAGCAAGAAAAGGCAAAAAAGGGGTTTGAAGGCAAGAAAGGGGGATTTTGATGAGCAAGAAAAGGGAAACCTAAAAAATAAGTTGTTAATGAATACATAAGACTCGCTTGGACAACAGAGGAAAACTCTACAAACTCATATATAAAAAAATATGTTTTTCTTTAGGTGCCAAAGTGGTTACAACAAAAAATACGTAGTTTAAAATTTCAAGATGGCAAAATTGAGCTAAATGATTCACAGATTGCAAGGGTTAAAATAATTATTTTCACGAAAAACTGAATAAATCACGATTGACACACTATAATGGCACCAACAATGGAAAGATGCAAAATTTCATAATCGATTACAAAGGTTGGAAAAATACTGAAAGACTACATCCGATACATCATTTGATTACAGAGTCATCCAGGTTATACAAATTTGTATTTATTAATTTATGTACTTCTGTGATTTTAATAGAGAATTGTCGTTTTGAAGGTCAGATTGGCAGCACTGCAAGCCTTGGTAGACTCCCAAGCACCGATGGCCTCCTCGCACAGTCTCACTTTGCTGCTGTTCCATCTGCCGAGAGAGAAACAACCGGAGCTCCACCTGGCACTGCTGAGAGCTCTCCCCTCCACAGCTGTGGACAAGGTGAGTGTTGTGTGCCATGTATACAAGCAACATACAGTAGAGAGGGCAGGGAAGGTTGACTCCCCCTCCACTGCTGTGGACAAGGTGAGTGTTGTGTGTGGTGTATGCATGCAACATACAGTGGAGAGGGCAAGGAAGGTTGACTCCCCCTCCACAGCTGTGGACAAGGTGAGTGTTGTGTGCTGTGTATACAGGCAACATACAGTAGAGAGGGCAGGGAAGGTTGACTCCCCCTCCACTACTGTGGAAAAGGTGAGTGTTGTGTGCCGTGTATACAAGCAACATACAGTAGAGAGGGCAAGGAAGGTTGACTCCCCCTCCACAGCTGTGGACAAGGTGAGTGTTGTGTGCTGTGTATACAGGCAACATACAGTAGAGAGGGCAGGGAAGGTTGACTCCCCCTCCACTACTGTGGAAAAGGTGAGTGTTGTGTGCCGTGTATACAAGCAACATACAGTAGAGAGGGCAAGGAAGGTTGACTCCCCCTCCACAGCTGTGGACAAGGTGAGTGTTGTGTGCTGTGTATACAGGCAACATACAGTAGAGAGGGCAGGGAAGTTTGACTCCCCCTCCACTGCTGTGGACAAGGTGAGTGTTGTGTGCCGTGTTACAAGCAACATACAGTAGAGAGGGCAAGGAAGGTTGACTCCCCCTCCACTGCTGTGGACAAGGTGAGTGTTGTGTGCTGTGTATACAAGCAACATACAGTAGAGAGGGCAGGGAAGGTTGACTCCCCCTCCACTGCTGTGGAAAAGGTGAGTGTTGTGTGCCGTGTATACAAGCAACATACAGTAGAGAGGGCAAGGAAGGTTGACTCCCCCTCCACAGCTGTGGACAAGGTGAGTGTTGTGTGCCGTGTATACAAGCAACATACAGTAGAGAGGACAAGGAAGGTTGACTCCCCCTCCACAGCTGTGGACAAGGTGAGTGTTGTGTGCCATGTATACAAGCAACATACAGTAGAGAGGGCAAGGAAGGTTGACTCCCCCTCCACAGCTGTGGACAAGGTGAGTGTTGTGTGCCGTGTATACAAGCAACATAAGTAGAGAGGGCAGGGAAGGTTGACTCCCCCTCCACTGCTGTGGAAAAGGTGAGTTTTGTGTGTGGTGTATGCATGCAACATACAGTAGAGAGGGCAAGGAAGGTTGACTCCCCCTCCACTGCTGTGGAAAAGGTGAGTTTTGTGTGCCGTGTATACAAGCAACATACAGTAGAGAGGGCAAGGAAGGTTGACTCCCCCTCCACTGCTGTGGACAAGGTGAGTGTTGTGTGCCGTGTATACAAGCAACATACAGTAGAGAGGGCAGGGAAGGTTGACTCCCCCTCCACTGCTATGGAAAAGGTGAGTGTTGTGTGCCGTGTATACAAGCAACATACAGTAGAGAGGGCAAGGAAGGTTGACTCCCCCTCCACTGCTGTGGACAAGGTGAGTGTTGTGTGCCGTGTATACAAGCAACATACAGTAGAGAGGGCAAGGAAGGTTGACTCCCCCTCCACTGCTGTGGACAAGGTGAGTGTTGTGTGCCATGTATACAAGCAACATACAGTAGAGAGGGCAAGGAAGGTTGACTCCCCCTCCACAGCTGTGTACAAGGTGAGTGTTGTGTGCCGTGTATACAAGCAACATACAGTAGAGAGGGCAGGGAAGGTTGACTCCCCCTCCACTGCTCTGGACAAGGTGAGTGTTGTGTGCCATGTATACAAGCAACATACAGTAGAGAGGGCAGGGAAGGTTGACTCCCCCTCCACTGCTGTGGACAAGGTGAGTGTTGTGTGCCGTGTATACAAGCAACATACAGTAGAGAGGGCAGGGAAGGTTGACTCCCCCTCCACTGCTGTGGACAAGGTGAGTGTTGTGTGCCGTGTATACAAGCAACATACAGTAGAGAGGGCAGGGAAGGTTGACTCCCCCTCCACTGCTGTGGACAAGGTGAGTGTTGTGTGCCATGTATACAAGCAACATACAGTAGAGAGGGCAGGGAAGGTTGACTCCCCCTCCACTGCTGTGGACAAGGTGAGTGTTGTGTGCCATGTATACAAGCAACATACAGTAGAGAGGGCAAGGAAGGTTGACTCCCCCTCCACAGCTGTGGACAAGGTGAGTGTTGTGTGCCATGTATACAAGCAACATACAGTAGAGAGGGCAGGGAAGGTTGACTCCCCCTCCACTGTTGTGGACAAGGTGAGTGTTGTGTGCCGTGTATACAAGCAACATACAGTAGAGAGGGCAGGGAAGGTTGACTCCCGCTCCACAGCTGTGGACAAGGTGAGTGTTGTGTGCCGTGTATACAAGCAACATACAGTAGAGAGGGCAGGGAAGGTTGACTCCCCCTCCACTGCTGTGGACAAGGTGAGTGTTGTGTGCCATGTATACAAGCAACATACAGTAGAGAGGGCAGGGAAGGTTGACTCCCCCTCCACTGTTCATAGACTGTTTTTTTTAAACCTTAACTGCCTGTCACCATAGGCTATTGACCTGTGCGATGAACTAAAAACAGTGAGGTACCGTAACGACATTAGTCACATGGGCAAGCCAGAGGTGACTGCTCATGGTCTTACAGGAGTCGGCCAGGACCTGAAACGAACCGGCCACGTCTGACTCGCTAGTCAGGCACTTTACCTCTGAGCTCCTGCATCTGGTAAGCCATAAAATTGTCAAAGCAAATGCAATCAAGTTACAAGCTGTGGTTATAAAAATAAATCACTTCATACTATTGCAAAAGTAAACAAGGTACTACTTATTAGGGTAATAGTCAAAGCCAAGAGCCAAAAGTAAAAGAAGCACCTTCATTTCAATTCCTATATCATCTATTTTAACAATCACAATTGCTTTAGAATCAAATAAATTTCAATTTTGTTTACGAAAAGCCAAATTACAGATTCCAAATTTTACCATGTTTAGCAAATTAACAGCAAGTCTGAACCAAAAATAGATAGTTTTAAAACCAAACAAAAAAATCTAATAAATTTATCACTACACTCTCTTTTTGAGTTTCTCTGTCAAAGTTAGACAGTTACTTTACTTATCTATAAAAGGATTTCTAGAATAAAACTTCTAATTTTCTTTTTGAAGATTGAAGATTAGGTTTTTCCCAAATGAACTTTTATGTACAAATAACAAATGAATAAAGATATAGTGGAACCTCGGTAACTCAAAACTCAGGGGGATCATAACAAAATTAAAGTTATAGAATATTTCAAAATATCAAGTTTCGACTTATCAAAGTGATCTTCCACAGACTTTGACTTATTGAGGGTCACGTTAACGGAATTATTGAGTCATGTAAGAGTAGAATCCTTAAAATTTTTAAGTTAAAAATAATTTTAACAATTAAAAATCTCTAAAATAAGTCTGGAAACAGCTTGTTTGGTGAATGTAATAGAGGATGAAAAACCTCCTTCATTGAACAGTTGAACATGTTGTAGAGTAGGAAGTAAACAGTGACTTACAGTTCAGCAATTTGGCGGTGTTTTCCCCATATTACCACTCCTGTTTATTATTAGATTTTTTTCGGGTTGCAATACAAACGATAGACACTCAGATACAGTAACTGGGATTTTGAACTTACAATTTTGACTTAGAGAGGTTCCCCAGACAACACTTCGACTTATAAAGGTTCGGCGTCTATACATATTCGAGGTACAGAGGTTTCTCAGTTAAAACTTCGAGTTATAGAAGGTGCGGTGATAGGCTAAGTAGACCGCAAAAGTTTTGAGTTATAGAGGTGCGGTGATAGGCTAAGTATACCGCAAACTTTTGAGTTATAGAGGTGCGGTGATAGGCTAAGTAGACTGTAAAACTTCGAGTTATAGAGGTCTGGTGATAGGCTAAGTAGACTGCAAAACTTTTGAGTCATAGAGGTGCGGTAATAGGCTAAGTAGACCGCAAAACCTTTGAGTTATAGAGGTGCGGTAATAGGCTAAGTAGACCGCAAAACTTTTGAGTTATAGAGGTGCGGTAATAGGCTAAGTAGACCGCAAAACTTTTGAGTTATAGAGGTGCGGTGATAAACTAAGTAGACCGCAAAACTTTGACTTATCAAGGAATTCAATTGTTTGAGGTTCTATCGTATTTTGTATTTAACACTGTGTGCGCTGTGTTCCCAGAACAACGTGATGGGAGTGGTCTCCACAGTAGAGGCTGTGAGGCGCAGTGGCCAACTCAGCTTGGCCATGCTGGCCGTTGATCTCTACTGTCAGCTGTGGATGAACCAAGAAAGGTGTTTTCCGCAACTCATGAACGTCTTGTCTCAAGATGTCGCATGCTTCGCTGACCCCTGTATTGCCCACATGCTTCAAGCCAGTGTCTGCAAAGTCATATGTGAAGCTAAGTGCGTTATTTTTGATATAAATCAACATTTTTATATTTTTTCCCCAATAGGGAAGAAGCTATTACAGTAGAACCTTGATAGTTCGACACTTAGTGGACTGAAGAGGTGTCGAACTATCGAAATGTCAAACTATAGAGAGTATATGGAACATTTTAACACAGGGAGTATTATGATCAGAAAAACAATAGCGTATCATGAAAGAATCAAAAAAGTGTTTAACTCCCGCCGCGTCTCGAGTGAACTGACGACCTACTTACTGGGAAAGGTGGAGAAGGGGGTGGATAGGACGTGGTATGGGGTAGGAAGGATATGTTATTTATAAAAAAGGCGGTAGCATACATTCGCAAAAACAATAAGCGGGCTCCCATCACTGACCCGCGAACCTGTCAAGGACACTATCGGTCGCCGCTACTGTCATGTCATGTCGTCACGGCCCATTTCGAAGTATACAGACTGTCGAACTATCGAGTGTCGAACTATCGAAGTTCTACTGTACCATAGTAGGCATGGTAAGACCTAGGTCTGGGGACCATGATAACTTTTTGTTTTGAGGACCCCAGATGCCAAAAACACCATTCGTTCACAACTGTATATATATATATATATATATATATATATATATATATATATATATATATATACACATATATATCAGAGAATTACGTTTATATTTTGATTTCCCATCCTCAGAACTACTACATGGTAAACACAAATTAGATTAACAAAATCTTAAAGATAACAAATCATGATAAAGTAAAGTAATAACATCTGTTTCATTTTATCAATGTTCATGAGTCGTATGGGCTTGATTATTATGTGATGTAGGTGTTTATAACTTAAATCTGTAAAAATGTAATTTTATAACTTGTCTCTGTCCGTTTGAGTTCTAGTTGTAATACACTCCAATACAGCCTAACTTCAAACCAATGTGCTTTATGATTTAGCAATCTGTTATACATCGGCGTGCGCTGAGTCCGTTCAGTGTGGGTGCTGGGTACGGAAAATGCACCCCCCCAAATCTTGCTGCTTTTAGAACTTATTTACCTACCGAATAATTAAATGTTACAACTAAATTAGTGACTCTTCAAAAACACATGTGAAAAGAATAATCAAAAGATACTGAAACCAAAACATCTATTTTATTTGTCTGCTTACTACAGTCTGAAGTCTTGAACACACAACAAAAAACATCTGATTAAATAATTAAACAATCTCTGAAAGAAAAGCAGACAGTACAACTGGAATACTATAATATTAAATACGTCAATTATCGTATCTAATCTAAAAGTTTACTCCTCCTTAACACAAAGATGTGCTAATATTATTGATTGCAGTAAATATTGTGTCTGCATAAATATATTTAGTTTACAAAATATCTTGTTACTTGTTTTGTGTTGTCTTTAACAAAATCTAGATCACGCCTAGGCCGGCCAGCTACACGTCACTCCGACTCTTGGTAAAAGTGTGTACCTTTGTTTTGAAAACAATATAATAATTAGAAATATGTTCCAAGCACTATTGCTAATCCTATTCTCTAATATGAGTTAGTTTTGCTTGCTTGCTTGCGACACTGATCTCAAAAACGGCTCCAACGATTTCCTTCAAATGTTCAAAATAACTAATTTCTGGGATAAAAATAAGTTCTACACAGGTCTCATCCCCAGAAAAATCAAATATTGTAAAAAAACTAAAATGAAAGGTTAAAAAAATTAACATTGGGCTTATGGAGTTTCAAATCAAAACAAAAGAATTGTAACAGCTGTTCATAATCAACCAGGGAACTGTCAAAGTAATACTCATGTTGTTTATGATTATTAACATGTGGTTTCCTGAGAGCAGAGATTAACAGATTTGAGTGAAGATTACATATATAGAGTAGTAAAATAAATCAGAGGAACATTGAGCTATAAATAAAAACTGGAGGGACCTTAAAAATGTAGAAAAGAGGCAAATAGTTCTACAAATCTGATTATCAGTAGGGGGAATAGGTGAAATATTACTCTTGAGTGATCTAAACAAACTGAATGGCCTTCCCCGAGCAAAGCTCGGCCCCCCAGGTACTATGGTTCTAAGCACTATGATAAGAGCAGTGGGAAGCAAAACAAGTATTTCTATTTATACTAAAAATTCAAACCATTATAACATATACTTTTCCACTAAATCTCCGCCTAACAAAGAATAAAAGGAGGGCAGAGGGATATTGTATAAAACCGGCATTAAGTTTCCCAGAAATCTGCCGATCGTTATAGAAAAAATACAGATGACAGGTCATGTTTTTTATGTTGATTTTAATTGAATTTACATTAGTAAATACATAAGTGTATAATAATTATTATATTCCCAGTATTTTACTATCAAAGCAAAATCTTAAATTTTGTTCCATACTTACTTCATACATTAAACTTAATTTTTGCAATATACTAACATCTAAACATTTACATAATCATCTATTTTGGCGCCGCCCAATCCCTCTTTGGAGCTACCGTGGGTGCCGCGGCACTCACGGCACCCACCGTGCGCATGCCTATGCTGTTATATTTCTGTTACTTTTAAGTTTTTCTTACTGATGCTTGGAGCTTGAACATAAAATCTAAAAAAGCATTTATCCTTAAAATAGACCTTGTTTGCATCGGTGTCTTAAACTGTGATTTAGTGAAATGTAGGAAAATCTTCCTTATAATTTACACTGTCTATTTCAAATATCAGAAAGTGAAGTTTCGGCTTGCTCTAGGACTGCTTGTACCTTTTTCATTAAGTTTTAAAAATTAGATACACATTATCATTATCACTTAAAACAACAGGTTACAAAAAATTTTTGAGGTTAGCCTATTTTGGTTTTTTTGAAAGCATAATAGATTATATTTTCGGGCTAACAAGTTCCATTTATAACATAGGCTAAAAAATTTCTAGGGGTGTGCGATGCATCGAAAAGCATCAACATTTCGATTTGATTCGACTTTAGTAATCAAAATAGTGATGCATCGAAAGTGTTCGATGCCTTCATATACTCCCACCGTTAACCCGCGCTACCACGGACACTAGGGAGTCACTCCCGCCATGTACCCACACTACAAAGGGCATGGGGAGTGTTTGGGTCGGCGGCAAAAAATCTTACCTTGGAGTTAAGGAAGGAAGAGGGACGGGAGAGGAGGGGTTGGGTCTGTTTCAAAGCAAGTTGGTTCTGTAAATCAGTCGGCTGACCAACATTATTTCTCTGAGTCATTATCTTACAACCACAAGTGAATTTTCCCCTTAGTACATTTTTAATAAAGAGTTTTTTATAATAAACAGTGAGTTATTTGAATAACGTTATACCTTCACAAAACTATTCCTAGGGTGGGTAAAATAGTGTTTTGTCAAAAATATGGTAGTTTTACTGGCATGGTACGATAGTGGTATTTTACAATCTGGCAAAACTGTCTATAACGTCATTCGTTATTTAATTTTGGCGCTCGTTTGTATTAACCTGTCCTTTGAAATTTAAGTAAATAGAAGTAAGTGTTTTTATTGCAAAAGCTTTTGAAATTATGGATCAAGATAGGATGGAAGAATAATTATTAATTGATCAAATCAGAAAATTATAACTAGACTTTGGCCAAGATGGTAGATCATCCATGTTGGTCATAAAAATTGGTGTATAGGCTGAGTTTTAATCATTGAAACATGTCGCATTGCATCGAATCAAATTGCATCTATTCAAACTGAAATTCTTTGAATCGCATTGTTGCATTGAATCTAAATAAAATCGCTGCATCGCACACCCCTACCAATTTCCTGTCGATTTTTGTAATTTTTCTATTGATGCTTTCTCAAAGAATCTGTTTGCCTGGTATAAAACAAATCCTTTCTATAGCATCAATGACTTTTGAAGTGTATAGTTTTTAAATAATGAATTATATTTAGAATTGTTTGTTCATAAATCTGTCGTATGCCATCATGGTCCTGTTAATAGGCCATTTTGTATCAAGAAGGCTCATACTCTAAGAACCTAGTATTTATGTATTGGCGAACTGTATTGTAATTGTGTACATTACCTAATAATGAATAAACTTGTCTATTGTCTATTAATCTTCTGTATAAATAAATACCCCCGTCGCAGAAAAAACCTGCGTACTCAGCGAATTTCCAATGCATATTTTTGTCTTAATATCAAATAAAGCCGCTTACCAAGTTTCATAAAAATATATTCACAAATAAGCGATATTTTAATTATTCTAAATAAGGATAACATTGGGGATAGAATTCAACTATGTGAAGCCACATACCAAGTTTCATCAATATTCATTCATGAATAAGCGATATGTAATATTTTAATTATTCTCCATAAGAATAACATGGGGCTGAGTAAGCAGGTTTGCTGCAACAAGGAATGCTAAATATGGGTTTCTATTCAAATATCAATACAACTCAACGAGGTGAAGCCACATACCAAGTTTCATCAATATACATTCCTAAATAAGCGATATATACCATATTTTAATTAAACTCTCCATAAGAATAACATGGGGGATGAGTACGCAGGTTTGCTACAACAGTAGAGGCAATATGGGGAGTCTGGGACAGCTGAAAAATAATTGTTTTTAATCAGAAGTGACGTTTGAGTGACGTGGTGATGACGTATGTGTGACGAGAGGGTGTGATGACGTCACGGCGATGACGTATTGGTGTGACGATACACATACGTCATTGGATGTGAGGTAATGTGAAAGCGGGTGGATTTATATTAAGAAACGGTTTAGTTACGCCGGTTTGCGACTTGAAATGGCCAACCGTCCATTTAAGTCGGTTTGCGACTTGAAATGGCCAACCATCCATTTACGTCGGTTTGTGTTATCTTATCTTATCTTATCTTATCTTATCTTATCTTATCTTATCTTATCTTAGATCTAGATCTTAGATAAGATACAAATTTTTTCTGGGGGCTCCGCCCCCAGACCCCCCCCCTTGCTTCGCTCCCAATCCCACGCCATAGAGTCCCCCTCCACTATTAACCCCCGCCACATTTACAGCTTAGCACAGAATCACGCGTTACGATCCATTCACACTCCTGATCTTAGCCGCAACGCAACCATGGCTCGCAACTTACAATCGATCACACGCCCTGCTGACTCTTCTGACGAGGACTTTTCGGACGAAGAGGGTCACAGACGTCGCAGGAAACAGTTCAAGTTCTGCCAAACTAGACCGACGGCTGCAACTACTCCTGTGGGGAGAGCGACGATTCTAATAAAGCGAGACATCTTCACTTACCGACAGATCAACCAACTCATGGACATCTTGGACCGCTACCGACACCTTGCCGATCAGATGATTATCGAAGTTAGTAGCGGAGATCACTTCCACCTCATCCTCCAACATCAACACTTGGACACAGTCGACGCTAGCCTACGCCGACAACTACAACTACGACAAATTATTCGGGTCGTCGCTTCCATCCCCCCACACTAAATCCAGGACTCCACTCCTTCTACAAACGGCCTTTATCAAGGCCACCACTTATATCATTCGTTGTGAATCAGCCTAGCAACCATACATCATACTAAACCTACATTAAGTACATTTCAATCCAGATTCTCAGGACTTAGTCATTTAACATCAATCATTTTGGTGGCCTTTACAAAGGCCATTTTTACAAGTCTCCATTATTTTTACTTTCACAGTCTTAGACGATTCCTTTACAAGTCTCAGCCTCACATCTTGTTACTTCTTTTACAGGAGGAGTATTCAACATTTTATGGACTTTGTCATTTATCCAACTTCAGTTTAGTGGCCTTTATAAAGGCCGTTTTAATAAGTCTCAATTTTACAACTTTCGCGGTAACAAAGAATAGTTATTCAGTTGTCGCTATGAATGTTTTAGGGGACTTTAAATAATTATAATTTATATTCTCCAAACATGTTCAAACGTGTTCAAGGTCATTTTAATACTTTAAAAAAAAGGATCTTGACTGTGGCGGATTGCCCTGCCGACCAGTCAAGAAGGGTCAGTTCATTCGTGGCGGTTTGCCCATGCCGACCGATTGAACTGCTTAGGGTATGGGTGGACCGCAGAACTCCACACTGCGCGAACCACCCGGGTTTGTTTTTGGGGTTGTGATGGGAATAGGGTAAGGGACAGAGTTTAACTTGTACAAATCAACAAATTGTGTTAGTGTTAGTGGGAAACCAGCGAAGCCATTCAAGACAGAAAAGGATTGTACAGAGAAGAATAAGAGATCGGCGCTGAGCTTAACGAAATCCAGATCCATTGCCCACCGCACTGTTCACCCAACGCCCGGAGCAGTGCTGACCACACAGGGGGACTTGTCTCAGGCCTTGTGCGACGCAGAAGGTGTTGACTCCGCCTCGGGACCCGGCGGAGATCAGCGTAGAGATGCCGGCCGATAGCAAGTGAGACCTACATATGTGGTGCTCGCTATATCACAGAAGTTCCAAGCCCGGGGTACCACTGCAGGGATTGCGGTACTAGGAGACCTCCGTGGATGTTCAGCTTCTCTCCGATGATCTCCGCTGTGCCCCGCTTCTCTGGAGCTGCTCTGGACTGGTCCCGTGTCTGCATGCCGAATGATTCGAGTGGAACGAGCGTCCCGGTTTTATGAACTTTTCCGCTGAGTCAGCAGAAAATAACCTCACCTCATTGGTTGAACTGTTTGACCAATGAGAAGCCGGCTTGTGCTAGTGAGTATACCGCTGTTCTTAAGCGAATCACTTTTGCTCACCCTTTCGTTACGGACGCATCATGTTCAGGAAGCAGACCCGGCCTAAGATGTTTGACATGCCTCGTCGGGAACCATCGTTCCAGCTTTCCAGCTCCAGGCCCCACAGTGTCACACCTCGGTCATCACTCCGGCAGCCTCGTCAACGTCCAGCTCCAATCCCAGCCCCAAAGAGCGAGTCCGTGACAGGGCAGCCTCGTCAACGCCCGGCTCCAACACCAGCGTCAAAGAGTAGACCCGTCGATGTAATGCCTCGAAGGGTAAACATATCGACTTGTGCCCGGGAACCGTTCTCTTTACTTAGAGAAATTCTCTCGGACAAGACGAGGGATCTGGAACCTGAGAAGAACTATACGGCCCAGATCCCTGTTATCGATGAGCCGAGGGAGATTCGTCGGCCGAGCTTCGAACCGGCATTCCCTGGGTTCAAGCTCCACCGCCTGTGGAAACTGCAGCCGGGACTTTATTGTCTGCTCGGATGGGACAAGCCTTCGCGGGAGCTTTTGTTGCGCCACCGCAACTTTGTCTTTAGAAGTTACCTGCCGAATGGAGTGATTGAGCCACCGTACGAGACATTAAAGACCTACTTGGAGGTCGGGAAGCCGGAAGATGGGCAACGACGTCGGCGTGTCACCGTCCAATGGGTGTCACTGTAAACAATGACACTGATAAAAACGGCCTTTTTAAAGGCCACCAAAAATTTCAATCGTTTGACACTCAGTAGCGTAAAACATATATTTTGTTTTACCCCCAGTCTTACTCCTGCTGTAATGAAGTTTTATTATAAGTCCCATGAGGTTTCAATAAAGTTTGTTGGTATTTTGTACGGTACGGTACTTAGTTACCGACTTCAACAAATATGGTTTGACCGAGAATTTTAATCGTTCCTCTGTCAACATAGTTTGTTCAAATGGGTAAGTGCTTGGACTGGGACATTAAATAATTAAAATGGCCTTTCTCAAGGCCACTAAATAAAACGCTGAGTCAGTGTTATTAGTGCGCACCAACAGGAGACCTGCAGCGTATCCTATACGGTACGTAGCGTCGCACCTTAGAGACCAATGATTAGTGGGGCTCAGGACATCCTGCTTGCGCTGAGGAGAGAAGATGGAAACTACGGTGGAAGAAATCTTCGCTGAGATGATTGAGCGACGGGCTCCACTAGCACCGATATCCTCACTCCGGCCGCCTCGTCAACGTCCAGGAGCCTCGCAGAGGCGTGTTCACTTCGCTTTGGACTGTCCAGCTCCGAGACCAGTGGCAAGGAGCAATCCTGTCACTGTAATGGATTGTGTTGCGGCTACTCCACGGCGAAAGCTTCAGAGGCTGGAGCGGCGCTTCTACACTCCTCTTGGGCAACTACGCCATGGCGAACAGAATCGACGGTTGTGGCGGATGAAACCCGGCCTGTACGAATTGCTATTTTTCGTACGCCAGGATGGTGAGGCTACTCTGCGGGAGGTTGGTTCCTTGGAGCTGACGAGAGTTCGCCTGCCAAGGAGAATGGAGTGGCCGTGGAAGTCGACGCATCTGAAGATTCACGGGCCGGGGGAGGACCCTTCGTATCCCAGAGGGAAGGCCGAATGGGTCCGTCGCTAGATCATCTCAAAAAACGGCCTTTTTAAAGGCCACCAGATTTTTCAATCGTTTTTGAACTCATGCATTTGCAAAGTTTTATTATAAGTCCCATGACATACTGGGTGTTGGTAATCTGTACGGTACGTAGTTGCCGACTCTAAATAATATATTTTGACCGAGAACTTTGTTCATTATTCGGTCAACACAGTTTATTTAGTGCGCTTAAAATAAATGTTATGGGGCTTAACAGCCATAGCTTGGAGTAAAGAATAAAATGAGTTGTGTTTGCAAACACAAACAATTCCACGTTTCTAACATAGAGTTACAGTCGGGCTAAGATTGGAGATACGTAGTTGCCGACTCTAAATAATATATTTTGACCAAGAATTTTGTTCGTTATTCAGTCAACACAGTTTGTTTAATGTACCTAAAAACAAATGTTATGGTGCTTAAGAGTCATAGCTTTGAGTAAAACATAAAATTGCTTTCAAACACAAACATTTGCAAGTTTCTAACGTAGAGGCACAGTCGGTCCAAGATTGGAACATAAAAACGGCCTTTATCAAGGCCACCATTTTTAGTACTTAAATTCAACTGACCAATAGGAGAAGAGTGCTGTGTCAGCAACGCCTATATAATGAGAGAGTAGTGCGATGTTTCCTCATTCCTCCACTGAGCTGATTGCTGATCTGATCTCCAAGTCATGGACTCTTCTGAGACTTCTGCAGCTGTAGAATCCATCCTGGCTGAGAACAAGGTGAAGTCTATCTTCGATCCGCCGGACGCACCTTCTACATCCACAAGCGTGGTTTCGCCGCCAAGTCCCCTGCACTTTGGAGCACCGACAGCAGAGTCATCGGATGAAGATAATAGGAAATTCATTTTAAAACATGACCCCTTCGTACCGAAGGCAACTTCATCCTCCAGCACACCAAGAATATCATTGAAGAAGACACCACGGGTAAGAAATGCGCCCAAGTGTACCCACCAATTTAAGAGAGGGCCAAAGAAGGGTGAAGTGTGTGCAGTCTTCTGCAAAATAGGAGAAAAGTTCTGCGCTAAACACAAACCTGCAGAGAAAAAGCCGCCAGCATCTAGTTTTGACTTTGAAACTATAGCTCAGGAGGGAAAATTCCGAAGATTGAAAGTTTCCAAAAAATATAAACTCCTACAAATTAAAGAGCGCAAAGTAATTTTGGAAAACAGCGGAAGAATCCTAAAGGTAAGACTGCCTGGATATTTGCAACCAATACCCAAGACTGGGTCATACTTAGTATTTCAAAGGGCGGGCAAAGGCGAACTGGCAAAGGCGATGTGGGAGTGCGTCTAGATTGGATCAGCAGCTCAGAAACGGCCTTTTTCAAGGCCACCAATTGTTTCACTCGTTATAGTACTCACAGTGTGCTAACTCTGTTGTCTTTCACAAACAAAGTATATTATGTAAAATCCTACAACATAATTAACCTACATTGCGTAGCTTTCCTTCCAGTCAACAATGGTCGAGACCAGTCGTAAACCTTGGTGGAGAATTCAAAACGGCCTTTTTAAAGGCCACCAATTGTTTCACTCGTTATAGTACTCACAGTGTGCTAACTCTGTTGTCTTTCACAAACAAAGTATATTATGTAAAATCCTACAACATAATTAACCTACATTGCGTAGCTTTCCTTCCAGTCAACAATGGTCGAGACCAGTCGTAAACCTTGGTGGAGAATTCAAAACGGCCTTTTTAAAGGCCAAAAATTGATTAACTCGTTATAGTACTCACAGTGTGCTAACTCTGTTGTATTTCACAAACATAGTATATTATGCACAATCCTACAACATAATTAACCTACATTGCGTAGCTTTCCTTACAGTCAACAACGGTCGAGACCAGTCGTAAACCTTGGTGGAGAATTCAAAAACGGCCTTTTTAAAGGCCAGCAAATGATTAACTCGTTATAGTACTCACAGTGTGCTAACTCTGTTGTATTTCACAAACATAGTATATTATGCACAATCCTACAACATAATTAACCTACATTGCGTAGCTTTCCTTCCAGTCAACAATGGTCGAGACCAGTCGTAAACCTTGGTGGAGAATTCAAAACGGCCTTTTTAAAGGCCACCAATTGTTTCACTCGTTATAGTACTCACAGTGTGCTAACTCTGTTGTCTTTCACAAACAAAGTATATTATGTAAAATCCTACAACATAATTAACCTACATTGCGTAGCTTTCCTTCCAGTCAACAATGGTCGAGACCAGTCGTAAACCTTGGTGGAGAATTCAAAACGGCCTTTTTAAAGGCCAAAAATTGATTAACTCGTTATAGTACTCACAGTGTGCTAACTCTGTTGTATTTCACAAACATAGTATATTATGCACAATCCTACAACATAATTAACCTACATTGCGTAGCTTTCCTTACAGTCAACAACGGTCGAGACCAGTCGTAAACCTTGGCGGAGAATTCAAATACGGCCTTGTTAAAGGCCAGCAATTGATTCACTCGTTATAGTACTCACAGTGTGCTAACTCTGTTGTTTTTCACAAACAAAGTATATTATGAGATGAAATAAACTGATAATGCAAGCTGCAGACTGAATTAATATTTACATCTCTCGTTTTAGTACTCAAATTGAGCTAACTGTGTTGCCTTTCACAAACGAATTATATTATAAGATGAAATGAACCGATAATACAAGCTGCAGCCTGAATTAATATTTACAACTCTAGTTTCATCGATTCTTTGCATTCAAAACAAGATTTTGTTTTTTTGTTTGTTAGGTTGACCTTGAAAATAATAAAAGCATTGTCAGCAGTTAAGATAAGAGACTGCTGAAAAGCATTGTCAGCAGTTAAGATAAGATACTGCTGAATATGCAGTAGTTATTACTATAAATAGAGGCGTTCTGTAGAGTTGATCACATCCATCTGCGACGTTTACCTGACAACATGGTCTACGAGATTGTTCACCACCAAACAGCGAGAAGGGTTAAACGCTCTCCTCTGTGGCTGAAAACATTCTACCTCCGTGTTCCGATTTATTGGACGACGGAGATAACTCAAGAATGCGACTTGTGGAGAGTTTCTGAGGCTCTAGACAGTATAAGGGCCGACTGCCGAGCGACTACTATTAAATTGACAACGTCCTTCGTAGGGTTCTGGATGGCGCCTACTCCTCTGGAAGATGACTTACCCTTCAAGACCAACGTCATCAAAGACCTGAAGCGTTTGCTGCGGCTTGGCCAAAGGGTGACTCTCACCGTCATCGTTTCTTGAGGACGTATCCTGCAGACCCACAACGCCATCTCAAACTCCACCTTCTGAGGGCAACTACAAACGGCCTTTTTCAAGGCCACCATGAATTTCACTCGTTTTAACTAAGCTAAGCGTCTTATTTGAACCATACCAATTATTTATCTTTTCGATTATTAATGTTTCTACTAATAATGAAATTAATAATTACCAACACATGGTTTTTAAAATTTTTAGTTGTACAAAACACATGGTGGTTTCTTAATTTTACCTCAACTAACAATTGAAATTTATGATATTAAGTATGCACAAGTGTATCTCTTTCTCTCTCTCTCTCTCTCTCTCTCTATATATATATATATATATATATATATCTATATATATATATATCTATATATATATATATATACATTTGTTGAGATCAAAACCTATGTTTACGGTTTTTATACCATAACTTAGCACTTTTTTTACTGACTAAAACCTAATGCTCTTATTCGTTGTTTATTTTTGCTTGCTCATCACAAAATTCCCCTATAAATAAAGGTAAATAGTAGTCACCGGTCATTCATATCCTATCTACCATCATGGCACCACTAGACATCCCTCACCACTGGAAGCAAATTGGAGAAATAATTGAAAATGTCTTACAGGAAGATGTGGAGGAGATTGAAGATACTAGCGACTCCGAAGACCTGACCAACTCCGATGACAACACATCATCACTAGATGTCTCTGACATAGAAGATGCAATAGCATTTGTTCTTCACGAGGATTATCCGGAGTCAGTCGCCGACAGTATTGAATTTTATCTCCTGTCCGAAGATGAGGATGACAACAGGACTCCTGTCCTACGTGATGTTCCCGATGCAAGGCGGAGACTATTCGATAGTTCCAGTGGTGAGGAAGACGATGATGGCGTTGCATACCTGAGCGACTAATTAGAGAAGTCTGTTTCAAACGGCCTTTTTCAAGGCCACCAATTGTTTCAATCGTTTTAAAACTCAGCCGAATTCGCAATGTTTTTTTTTCCTTAAACTAAAAAAGCCACAAGCAGAGTATAATAAACGAATGAAAAAATGGTAGCCGTTAAAACGGCTGTTTGGATGTGTTTTTCAACTGTATAAAGGGTTTATTGTTCAACAATGATGTCATCATCTGATAGATAATCTGCCCCTACTAATCTTTCTAATGCAGCCATTACTTCTCTGGATTGGATAGTTGTTCTGCTTGATACAACGTTAACCTGTACTGGTTGATCATCACTTTCTTGTCTTTCCGTGGGTGTAAATGATAATTGAAAAGGTGGTGTTGTGGAGGATATATCTGGGACCTGTATAGGCTGCTCCATAATTATGTTGTGGTTAGTAAGCTTATAGCAATACTAATTTATAATTTCATTTATGTTTACTTTTTAAATGAATGAACCAATGGCAATGAAAGTGATGATGTTAGCAAAAATATAAACCAATAGTAATTCAATGCTGAGGTCAGCATTTGCTATAAAACTAGAACATGTGAAAAATGGCTCTCAATACTACTTTTGGAGCAGTCTATAACACACTGAGAAATTTATTCAATCACAATGTACTATTGTCAACGTTGTAATGAAGATTTCATAAATGAGGATTTATATATATATATCACTGTGAAATTTACCATAATGCTACTAATAATGCATTATCCGATTGTGAAGACCATCCCGATTTCTTACACTTCCTTGCTGACACTGAACACTCTACACGGCAGAGCAGACCAAGCGTAATTGCATATGCACCTCCTAGCAAACAAAACTCAGTGGATCCTGAAGATGAATCCTCACCCTCTACTTCTAGAGGGACTGCGAACGAAGATGCAACGTTGGGAGTCAACATTTTAGTGGAGGCGTTTGACAGATCTGTCGTTCGACATTACAGAATAAATAACATCAATACACTTGAACTACAAATATTTCTGACCCTCGTTAAAGATGTTATAATTGCAAAATTAAATTATGAACTTAACCGTTTGAATTTCATTAAATTTGGATTACTATTGGACACAACATTTAATAATGTAGAAGGAGAAATATCCAACAGAGGGTTTCTTTCTAGAAACCGAACTATCATGGAGACGTCAAATTTAGATGAAATAGTTGATGAATGTTTACAAGAATTGGTGCTTAAAATAACTGAACATGAAGCTCGTGGATCCGGATGGTCCTTGCTCAATGTAAACAACCTGGATTTACGAGTTCATAAACGTGGATACGGTGAACGTGGCAGCAGTTTTATTCCATTGCCAGCAAAGATTAAAGATAATAAATCATGTATTAATGTTCAAAACAATGACAATGAATGTTTCAGATATTCCATGTTGGCGAAATTTCTTGTTCATGAAGGTGTCCAACATCCTGAACGACCGAATAGAAGATATCAAGAACTAAATGGTAGATATAAATTTAATGGATTAAACTACCCAGTGTCATTGTCTGATATAGGAAGTTTTGAAAAACGTAATGCAGGTGTATCTGTTAACGTGTTTGGACTGGACAGAAGAAACAATGTGTACCCGTTAAAAGTGGTACCACGTGAATTGACTGACCATACTGATTTACTGTTACTAAAAGATGAAACTGTTTCACATTATGTGTACATAAAAGATTTCACTAAGCTCATTCACTATCAGCTCACCAAAAGAAAGTCACCAATAACAGTGTGTAAAAGATGTTTCTGTTTTAAAAATATCTCTATAAATAGAGGAGGTCGTAGTTGGCTGACGGAACACTCTAAACTTTGTGGAGATCATGCAGCAGCAAAAGTTATCCTTCCAACTCTGAATAGTTCTATTCTAAAGTTTAGAAATATCCATCACCAGTATCGCATCCCAATTGTAATTTATGCAGATTTTGAATCGTCATTGATACCAGTGGAAAATGTGGATCCTGACGCAGCAGACAGTAGGAAATACCAAAAACACGAGCCAAACAGCTATTGTCTTTTGGTAAAATCAACACTTTCATACGAGCATCTTCGGCACTACGATATTCCAACGGAGCCAAAGCTTTACCGTGGGGAGCAAGCTGCAACACGATTTGTTGATGATCTATATGATATTGCTGAAAAAGTATCTACCCTCTACAGTTACATTGTTCCTATGGAAAATCTCACTGACCTTCAAGAACTATGTCATCAAATGGAGGACATTTGTTACTTGTGTAAACAGGAGTTTTCTGAAGACAACATCAAAGTGCGTGACCATGATCATTTGACAGGAGCCTATAGAGGAGCAGCTTGTAACGCCTGCAATATCAACTTTAAGCTACCTAACTTTATACCGGTTGTATTACACAATTTAAGTGGATACGACGCACACTTTATTATTCCAGAACTTGGACGAGACAAAGGACAAATTGACGTATTGGCTCAAACGACAGAAAAATTTATTAGTTTTTCAAAGAAAGTAAAAAATATAAAATTAAGGTTTATAGATTCCTTAAGGTTTATGCCATTCAGTTTGATGACACTCTCTAAGAATCTGGAAAGAGATGACTTAATTGAAACGAGGAAGCTGGTTCCAGAAGATAAGATGGAGCTCGTATTAAGAAAAGGAGTGTTCCCGTACGACTACATAGATTCCCTTGCTCGATTTGACGAGACTGCGTTACCTCCACCAGAAATGTTTTACAGTAAACTCAATGAATCTCCAGTAGATCCAGAAGATTATGAGCATGCTGTCAAGGTATGGAAGGAACTTAATATGTCGACGCTCGGAGATTATAATGATTTTTATGTGAAACTTGATGTAACTCTCCTTTGTGATGTAATGGAGGAATTTAGAAATTCCTGTTTGTTAGCTTACGGACTGGATTGTTTCTATTACTTCACATCTCCGGGGCTGGCTTGGCAAGCTATGATGAAGGAAACTAAATGCGAACTCCAACTTTTAACTGATATTGACATGGTTCTTATGGTTGAAGCTGGTGTTAGAGGAGGGCTCACACAATCGGTCACACGATATGTCAAAGCCAATAACAAACATCTTCAAAATTATAACTCCACTAAAGAATCAGTCTACCTAGGCTACTTCGACGCCAATAACCTTTATGGATACGCCATGTCAATGCCATTACCTTTTGGCGGATTTTGCTGGGTTGATTCTAATGTTTTAGGAGACATTATGAGCATCCCGAAGTTCAGCGATATCGGATACATATTGGACTTTGACTTCGAGTATCCTCAGCACCTTCACGACCATCATTATGACCTTCCTCTATTACCAAGGTCCGAGGTTCCTCCAGGAGGCAAATATTCAAAGTTGATGACAACACTTGAAAATAAATCTAATTACATTGCACATTATTGGATTGTACAGCAAGCAATTGAACTAGGAATCAAAATTGTTAAAATCAACCGAGTGCTTCAATTTACACAAAAGACCTGGCTAAAACCGTATATAGAATCGAATACTTCAAGAAGAGCAGCTTCCACATCAAGTTTTCACAAAGAATTTTACAAACTGATGAATAACGCCGTCTATGGGAAATGTCTTGAAAACAAAAGGAATCACATGAATTTGAAACTTGTTTCTGATGAAAAGAAAATGTTAAAATTAGTTCAAAAGCCTAACTTCAAAACATCTATCATAATAAACGAAAATCTTGTAGCTGTATGCATGAACAAAACAAATGTTGTCATGGATCGACCTCTTTATGTAGGAATGTGTATACTTGATATTTCAAAGACCCATATGTACGACTTCCACTACAACAAGATGGTTGCCTTTTATGGACGAGATCGAATTGGAATTAGCTACATGGACACTGACGGGATCGTATATTGGATCAAGACACTTGACATGTATGATGACCTTAGAGTGTTTCCTCACAGGAATGATTTTGACTTCTCCGACTACCCAGTCAACCATCCGACATACGACAACTCTGTTAACAAGAAGGTTTTAGGAAAGTTCAAGGATGAAACTTGCGGAGTACCACTTGAAGAAATTGTCGCCCTCATGTCGAAGATGTACGCGTTAAAATTAATGACAGATAGAACAGCGAATGTCACATCAACAGTTGCAGCGGATGAGGATGAAGCAGGGATTATCAAGAAGGCAAAAGGAATAATACCCCCGTCGCAGCAAACCTGCATACTCAGCGAATTTCCAATGAATATATAACATAACACTTAACAGGATTCATAAGAAATGTATTCACAAACAAGCGATATTTAAAATACTAATTATTCTCCATAAGAATAACATTGGGGATGAGTACGCAGGTTTGCTGCAACAAGGCACGCAAAATAATGGGTTTTTATGCAAATATCAATAGAACTATCTTAGTGAAGTCACATACCAAGTTTCATCCATAAACATTCATAAATAAGCGATATATAACATTTTAAGTATTTTCCATAAGAATAACATGGGGACCAAGTACCTAGGTTTGCTGCTACAGGAACCATAGGCGAAAAATTGTTTTTTTGTGCAAACAACAATAAACCATAACCAGATCAAGCCATATACCAAATTTCGCCAGTTTATGTTCATAAATAAGCGAGATATACAATTTTTATTTTTCTCCATAAGAATAACATTAGACTACGTACTGTGTTTAGCACTTTCAATATCTCGGTAACCAATTGACGTAGAGCAATGATCAAAATACCAAATTGTTTGTTTTTTTAAGCTGAATTCAATGGTATAAATTAAAATTTGATTTAAATTAAAATTACATGTGAAAACCCCAAAAAACACATTTTTGGGGTACAAAACCCCCCAAAAACCCCCCTTCGGATGGTGCGATTCATCTGGTTTTCGAACTTGTTCAAATAAATGGTACTTTACACATTTGTACCAAATTTCATTAAGATCGGACCTTTTTTACGAGAGTTATCGTGCTTACGGACACATATATATATAAATATATATATAAATATATATATAAATATATATATATATATATATATATATATATATACATATATAAAAATTTGAACGAATGGTGTTTTTGGCATCTGGGGACCTCAAAATGAAAAGTTATCATGGTCTCGGGCTTAAGTCTTACCATGAGACCTACGGTAATAGCTTCTTCCCTATAGGGGAAATTCGCTAAAAAAGATGTACATAATAAAAAAAATAAAATTTGAACATTACTACAACTGTTTATTCAGAAGAGTTGGGTACAGTGCATCTTTTAACACAATCCGGAGCTTCAATCATAATTTATATAGTATAACTGTGAAAAAGAAGTCATTGGCAGACAAAGACGACAAACGTGTGATCCTTCAAAACAACATCCACACACTTCCTTATGGACATTATTCATTAACATAAATTGATTAAGTGCATCATCATCCTGAGAAGTAAACTGGTGGTAGATCTATAAAATGCTAATTAATTAAGTATATGTTAAATAAAGTTTTTAAAAACCCACTTCAGTGGCCTTGACCCAGTTTTCGTGTGTTCAGAATAAGCAATTTTTTAAATTAGCAAAAACTACATTACTTATTTAACATTTAGCCTTTTTTAATAAATGAAACAGTTTTATAGTTCAGTTACTAAACGATTGGAGGATAAAGCGAACCGATGGACGAGAGAAAATCCATCGTTGAAGAACTTCACAAACCAGTTCGAAGAAATTTTCCTAGAAGATCAACGGTCGTGAAAGGCATTCATGACCTATATCAAGCGGACCTTGTAGAAATGAAACCGTACAGTAGGATTAATAAAGGTTTTAGGTACATTTTAACGGTTATTGATTGTTTTACAAAAGTAGCCAGTGCAATTCCACTGAAAAACAAAAGTGGATCGTCTATTACAGAAGCAATGAATGAAGTACTTCAGGCGATAGGGAAACGTATAAAAAATCTGCAGACAGACGATGGTACAGAATTTTTTAACAAAGATGTTTCTGATCTAATGAGGGAAAATAAAATAAATCATTATTCAACTTATAGTGAAAAGAAAGCCGCTATTGTAGAACGTTTCAATCGCACTTTGAAAACTTCAATGTACAAGAAATTTTCAGAAAGAGGCACCTATGTATGGTATGATATTCTTCCTACTTTAATAAAAGATTACAATGATAAAAAACATCGTACAATAGGTATGAAACCAAATCAGGTGAATAAAGCAAATGAATCTAAAGTTTTGAAACGCATAAAGAAAAGTACCAAACCAATATTAGATAAGAAACCACCCAAAAAATTTGCAATAGGAGACAATGTGAGGATATGTAAATATAACAGATCTTTACCAAAGGTTACCTTCCGAATTGGACAAACGAGGTTTTCACAGTGCATCGAGTACAGCCTACTATTCCTGAAACTTATATTTTAAAGGATGTTAAAGGAGATATACTGCAGGGAGGGTTTTACGGACATGAGTTGTTAAAATCCAAGACTGGCAATGTTTATTTGGTTGAAAAGATATTAAGAAAAAGAGGTAATAAACTTTTAGTGAGATGGTTGGGATTTGACAAGAGCGAAGATACTTGGATAGACAAAAAGGACCTACTTTGAAATAAAAAATCAGTAACGGGACAGCATTTGAGAAGACTGTTTATGCAGTAAATAAATTATGGAAATTATCTGCCAGAATGAAAGACTTGATATTAACAATATTGATTGTTTGACACCGGATATTTTTGATAATGAGGTAAGTAAACATGGCTGTTTATTGCCTAACACAATGAGGTGTATTATTAGTGGGCCTTCAAACTGTGGAAAAACCAACGTTGTTTTTAATTTAATAACAAAACCAAACGGCTTAAGCTTCAATAATGTTTATATTTTTTCAAAATCTCTGAATCAACCAAAATATTTATTATTGGAAAAGATTTTGCATGATGTACCCGATGTTTCATTGCATAAATTTGACGCAAGTAGTGAGATTATAGAGCCTAACAATGCTGAACCGTATTCAGTTTTTATTTTTGACGATGTTTCCTCTGAAAATCATGATAGGATAAGAACATACTTCTCTATGGGTAGACATAATCATATTGACTCTATTTACATAGGTCAAACATATAGTAAAATCCCGAAACAATTAATTAGAGACAACGTAAACTTTTTAATTGTTTTCAAGCAGGATGAAAAAAATCTCAAACATATATACAACGATCATGTTGGTGCAGATATGTCATTTGAAAAATTTCGAGATGTGTGTGGGAAAGCTTGGAAAGAAAAATATGGGTTTTTAGTTATAGATAAAGAAAGATCTATGACAAATGGTCGTTACAGAATAGGGTTCGATGGATTTGTTTGATTACATTGACTTCTGCCTATAACAAATTCAGTATTTGTGGTGAAGGCGTTGAGAACAGTCGGAACTAATAATGTCGAACCAGGAGGAGTTGCTTAGTGAAATAAAAGTCCTAAGTGACTCAATACGGAAGAAAAACCTGCTACTAAAAGAAGGATTGATGGCTAGAAATAAATATTTGGAGGAAACCTTCAAGCCCATTGTCGAACCCCTGAATAAAATAAATGATAAAATGACCAAATCGACTCTACTAGATCAAGAAGTAAAAGAACGAGATAAAAAGATCGTTAAACAAGATGAAACTTCAGGAACATACGGATCAGAATCTGGGTCAGAATCATTTAGCAGAACGAGTCGTTCAGGAGAAGAAGAAGAAGAAGAAGAAGAAGATAAAGAAGATGAAGAAGAAAGTAAATCCGACATTGAAGGTGAAACAGATCCTTTAGAACCAACAGAATCCCCCACAAATATTAGTATTTTAAGTAAAGAAATTGGCAAAAAAGGACCTCTTTCACGAAATTATATACTAAAAATGCTACATGGTGCACATAAATCGAGTAAATACCACGTGTATGGAGCACGCTTGGAAAAAGACGGTCTTCCTATGGGGGATAGTATGCTAGAGATAGATGACAAAGATAATATAACAGTTAAAGACCAAACTTTTAAGGGTACCGCTGGACTGTTTGAATTGATCTTTAAACCCTCTCCAAAAAAATATACTAAGAAGGATTTGAATGATTTTAAAAACATATGTATTTTAACCAACTCCCATAGAAAAGGTTATTCACATAATACACCTATTCATAGAAATAGATCGGAGAAGTATAGAGAAGTTATTTCAAAGCTGTTTTCTAGTATTAGAGGAAAACGTCCGAAGGCTAAGGGTAAAGGAATGTCGATGAAATCGGTGTATGATACAAATATTATATACTATAATAATGTGAATAAGCTGGTTGACAGAATGCGATTAATATATGAATCTATACAGGCTGGGCATAACGGATTGGATAACGAAATGATTGCTTTAACGGAAGAGTTAAAAGGTCGGGGATACATAGCTTAAGTATTCAGTCTAAAGATGAGTGTTGATAAGTTCGGTCGTCATGAGAGGTCTTTGGTTCGAGAGGTTTTGAGAGGTCCACCTGGAGAAGGTTTTCAGTTGACTCGAGACGGAAACTATGATCTAAGAAGGAAACGTTTGTGCAATATTGCAGATCCTATTAACAAAGATGAAGCAGTAAACCTTGGAACAATTCGTACATTTACATTAAATTGCGAGACAAATGACACCATGTTTGATGCTAAATATAAAAGAATTATACATGTGGCAATTGCAGAAAAAGATACAGATGCTGTGAATAGGCGATTTGTTTTGGAAGAAATAAAGCAATTAAAACAAGATATTTACCAAACAATCGACAAATTACAGTCTATGGTGATTCTTTTCACCTCTTCGAAGAAGGAAAGTCGGGGAACACCTTCAAACAGTGTAAACGCAATATATGATACAATCAGTGATGCAGAAGAGTCATTATCACTGCCAGACGTTAGAGTAATCTAATGAAGTAAGGTGTTAAAACAAAAATAAATTATCATACATGGAAGGAAGACGTTCAGTAGTGAACTATCACTCATGAAAAGAGGACGAGGACTCACTAGTAGCGCAGTGTCTCTTTTTAAAAAAACATTTTCCACTTTACCTACAGGTGCATTAATAAACACAGCTGTTGACGCACTTCCAATTGAGCTACATTTGCCTGGAGGTTATCAATATTGTGGTCCAGGTACGAAATTGCGAAAGCGTTTGGTACGAGGAGATCCTGGAATAAACAAATTGGACGAAGCTTGCAGAGCACACGATATTGCATATTCAAATTACTCAGATTCGGAAAGAAGATCAATTGCAGATAGAGCTCTTGCTGAAAAAGCTTGGCAGAGAGTAAAATCAAGTGACGCAAGTGTTGGTGAACGAGCAGCTGCATTAGCAGTAACTGCAGCCATGAAAGCCAAAACAGCAGTTGGAGGAGGATCGAGGAGAAGAAAAACAAACACACGTCGCAGAAGAAATATTTCCGGTGGGGGCACTAGTAAAAGAAGGAATACTAATAAGAGAGTTAATCGTAAGCGAAAAAAGTGTTCAAAATGTTCAAAAAAAAGGTAAACGGAAGAGGATTATACCTAAGACCATACCGTGCATATTAAATAAAAACAAATTAATTTTGCCGAATAAACCTTTGAACAACGAGGAACTTGAACGGTATGCATCATGTTTAAAAATCCCTTTTTTTCAGAGGGGTGTTCATGCGAAACGGATTGCCAAGAAAAATCTGGAAAAATGAAGCCGCAATTGTAAACCTTGATTATGCTAATGGTGCTGGGACACATTGGGTTTGTTATAAGAAAATATTTGATTCTGTTTTTTATTTCGACAGTTTTGGGAATCTTCCACCTCCTAAAGAGTTACAAGTGTATTTCGGTGCAGTACCTAACGTAGTTTTCAATTATGATAGAAAACAAAAAGAAGACACGTCAGTATGTGGACATTTATGTTTGGAATTTCTAGCCACAAGTGTCAGTCAACTGTAAGATGTCGTCTTGTACTGTAACAGTTAGTGGTTCAACATCAACTTTACGAAGTACATTATTTCCACCATTACACCTGAGAGATGATAGACAGTGGGAAATTGCACTTTTGGATTTTACTACTTACAACTCAATCCCAAACATAATAGAAGGTGTTAATAATAAATTTCACTACGTGAGAAAGAAAAATACTGAAGGTCTGGCTGATGTACGTGAATTTGTTGAGATTAAAACTGGTGCTTATGAAATAGCTGACATAAACAGAGAACTTCAAAATAAGTTAGGAAAGGATGTAATTGAACTAAGAGCGAATAATAACAATTTAAGAAGTGAAATAAAATGCAAGTTTTATATGGATTTCACTCTACCAGCATCGATTGGTCCTTTACTTGGTTTCCCATTATACAAGTCGGTTCTTGAACCAAATATCTACCATACAAGTCCAAAAACTGTGAACATAATTAAAGTTAATACTATAAATATCACGTGTAACATAGTTCAAGGGGCTTATAAAGATGGATCGAACCAACATATTTTACATTCGTTTTATCCAACCGTTCCACCTGGATTTAAGATAATTGAAAAACCTCATAATCTGATATATCTTCCATTAAACTCCACTCATATTTCAGACATCGTATTGAACGTACTAGATCAAGACGGTGACATCGTGGATTTCAGAGGAGAAATTATTACTGTACGTTTACACATTAGACAGGCACCGTAAAAGAACGATGGGACGTGAATTTACATATAACACTAAACAAACATCAGACAATTCTAGTATATCTCCTAACGTAGAGAGGTTAACTAGAGAGAACATTAAATTTTTAGAAGGACTTGGTTTCAGAGTCAATGATAATGGACATACTGGATATAAAACATGGACCGGTTTTCGACGAAACGTTGTGGGAGAAGGAGCTTCACACTCACAACCCTTACGCTTCATCGAAATTAGGAAATAATGATGAGATCCGAATTCCAATACAACATCAAGATGCATATACTTTACCGTCTGAAAGCTATATTTATATTGAAGGAAGGGTTTTGGAAAAAGATGAAAATACAACATCAAAAGTACCATTCATAAATAATCCAATGGCCTTTTTGTTTGAAGAAATCCGGTACGAAATATCTGGCATTGTAGTAGATTCGACTAAAAAAGTCGGTATAAGCAGTACGCTTAAAGGGTTGGTTTCTTTATCACCTAATGAAACGAACGCTTTAAAAACAGCCGGATGGATATTACCAACTACGACCAAAATAGTACCTAATTCAAGTGGTTATTTCGACTTTTGCGTTCCGTTGCGGCTCTTACTAGGATTCGCTGAAGACTACAGAAGAATAATAATTAATGTCAAACAAGAATTGGTTTTACTGCGATCATCCTCTGATGTGGATATTATACAAGCTGATAGCGGAACAACTCCCACAACACTTGAATGGAAATTGAAGTTAGATAAAATAGTTTGGAGAGTACCTCATGTACGGTTGGCCGATGAACGACGAGTGAGTCTATTACGGATTCTGGACTCTGATAGGGATATTGTGGTTCCTTTTAGAAGCTGGGAAATGCATGAATGGCCTGTCTTGCCTAAAACTCAACGTCAAACGTGGGCTGTGAAGACTTTGAGTAATTTAGAAAAGCCTAGATATGTTATTTTTGCTCTGCAAACAAATAAAAGATCTAATATTACAGCTAATGCCAGTAGCTTTGATCATTGTAAACTTTCAAATATTAAGTTGTTTTTAAATTCACAATTCTTTCCCTATGACAGTCTTAATGTAATGTTTTCTAAGGACAGATATGGTATTTTATACGATATGTATGCTAGGTTTCAATCGTCATACTATGGAAGGACGAACTCGCCTCTCCTTAACCCTGAAACATTCAAGAGTCTCGCACCAATTGCAGTCATAGACTGTTCAAAACAAAACGAATCAATTAAATCATCAACAGTAGATATTCGCATCGAGTTTGAGTTGGAAGAGAATATTCCAGACCAAACAACAGCGTATTGTTTGATACTACATGATACAATCGTAACGTACACCCCTCTAACAGGCGTGGTTAGAAGAATAATATAGATGTTTTTACCACATTATTCAGCACCTACATATATTTACCCCCGCCACAAGTTTATAAAAGGGAGATTCTTCTGCGAGAGGACATCAGTATACCACCTGCAGACAGTAAGACAACATTGATAGTTAAAATAGACAGTATGCCATCTAATTTTCTTGAAGATGTAACGCTCGAGTCTGCATCAACAGAGGTGACAGCTGCATCTAAAATGTCGAATCAAGACTTACCTGAAAACACAAAACCTAGTGAGGACTCTGCAAAAACAACGGAAACTACTTCTTTTCCAATTGACAAAGACACAATTCCACCTGGTAATCTTAGTGAGGACTCTGTAAAAACAACGGAAACCACTTCTTTTCCAATTGTCAAAGACACAATTCCACCTTATAATAATAATAATGATGATGTTAAAACTAATACAACACCAGCTGAAAATGTAGAAGAGTCCGCAGAAAAGGACACAACAACTACTGAGGAGATTAAGGCTGGACTCTCAGGATTTCTAACTTTCGAAGGAAATGATCAGAGGAAAAGGAAAAGATGTGAAAATGAATATGATGAACAAAATATGGATGTGATATTTGATGTATTTTTACGCGCAATGTATCCATTGAATTTAAACATGGATAAAACTGTTACTGTTGGTGTTTTCAAATCTTTGAACTTTAATCCTGCTGTGCTAATTAACCATTGCGGGAAAGCCTCATTGCTGCTTACGATAGACATGTGGGATAAATTTACTAAACACGTATCTATCATTGAAGCCTACTTATACAACAACTTGACAGGACGAAAAACTGCAATTGGATTTAACGAATCCGATTTAGAAATCGACAACATCAGACTTCGAGGTACTCAATTTGTGAGATTTAGAGATCTTTCTAAACACAATAAGAAAATCCTTTTAACTTTGGAAGAATTTCAAGTCCTGTCGAATCTAACACCAGTAATAATCAGATACATTCAGCAACTCGTCACATATGCTCCACTTATTTTTGATTACCTCAACAGTTCGGTGAACACACATCCAGTTTTACCACTGATCTCTGGCCCGATAGATCATTCTATATACAACAGATTGCCTCAAGAGGTGTCGTTCTACAGAAGGACCGGATTCTTTTTTAATAAACTTCGAAGTGAAGGAACCAAAATTAAAGTTTCTCCAACAAAGGAATTGCCGGAGAATATTTCAAATAAACAAAAAGTGTAAAATTATTTGAATGATTGCGTCAAGCAAGTGCTCATGTTGGGAGCACTAAAACTTTTTAAAAAAAGATTTACGTGACCTTGAAACAGTTCAGGTTTGCATATGTTATTCTTCTTTTCGCTGACTATATACATATGAAAATACTCACGCTGTGTGAGTGCAGTTGATTCCAAGCTTCCAAACAGTACCTATCCTACTCAGTCTTGTTTATGACATGCTTAAGTAAACTTCATAAAATGGAAAGATACTGTTGTGAAAACAAGTGTTTTGTGCGACCGAAACTAGAGGTAGACGGATTAGCCTGTGAAATATGTGAAAGTTATGGTATTTGTAAATGTCGATGTAAAACATATAAACTTCCAACTCCAACACGAGAAACGTTCACATTGTACAAATCCCAACACTGTTATACATGTTGTCCTAAAATGTGTGTGAAATTTGGACTGTATAGCGATATAATAAAATATTGTAACAAATGTCGCAAAGGTCTTTGTGAATGTCTACTACAATATTGTGCAAACAGGAAGAGTTGGGATGTGGATATAGAAGTAGAGTCAAAAGTAATAACAAGACGGAATAGCATGTAGAATATGTGAATGCTATGGTTACTGCAATAGAGTGTTAATTTTTAGGAAATGAAGGTTTGCATTAGTATAAATAGCTGTCACACCACCCACCCCATCTCAGAACAACTCCAGCTCTTGCCCAGTGAAAACCAACTTCATGCGCTCTCGTAGATTCAACACAAAATGGAGGAGTATAACCTGTGGAAACAAGCGTTACTCAAAGAATATCAGGATACGAATGATTTAAAAAAAATTGTAAGCCAACTACCAAAAAGTATAGCTGAAGAAATTATGAATGAACATTATAAAAATTGTGCGACGGCTTTAATATGTTTCTATGAAAAAGATAGTCTTAGGATTTGTCGAAAGTGTTACGAGGATAACAAAAATGAATTTGCGGACTACGAACAAAAAGTTCTACATGAATCTTTTCAAGTCAACACGTCAACACTACAATTGAAATATCAATGTATGAAATGTAACGGTACATGTGTAGAAGAGAGATACACTAAATGCGAATGAATGTTAGCAAACTCTGACTGTTTATACGGTAGATTGCATCAACAAAGTGCTCATGCTGGGAGCACTTAAACATTTTTAAAAACTAATTTACGTGACCTTGAAACAATTCAGGTTTCCACATGTTATTCTTATTTTCACCGTATATATATATGACAATATTGGGGCTATATGAGTGCAGTTGATTGCAAGCTTCCCATCAGTTAACAGTTGCAAAAATAAATACATACTGCTGCAGTGAGAAATGTTTCATAGAACCAAAATTACATTGATACGGAATGGACAAACCAATTTGTTTTAATTATAATATTAGAATGTCCAAAAAGTGCGTAGTAGAATTTCAAGCTTTCAGGAACAACCAAGACAAATATATCATAAAAGAACTAGCTTTTTTGACATATCTACTAATGTCATTAACTATTTTCTTTTTAAGCCGCCTTTTCCTTTTAAGAAGTTAAATTGCAAAAGCTCTAGAACCAATAAATGGTTAATGAAGTATCTTCATCACATCACCTGGGACGAAGGATTTACACAATACAAAGAGCTAGATAGCATAATGTACCATTATTGTCAACAGTATGACGAAATCTACACTACTGGGGATGAAAAATCAAAGTGGATCAGAATGTACAGTACTTCAAATGTGACGGATATTGTGTTGAATAAGGAATTTGCAACGGAATTAAATGGTCTTTGCATCGGAGTAAAAAGCCCTCAGCATAAAACTGCAAATTGTGCATTGTCACGAGCATACAGAGTAGGCCGATTTATATCCGGTGGAGGGGGAAATCCACATATACCCATGCACGTACCTCCGTAATATCAGTTGGACACAAGATCTCTTACAGAATACAACACCTAGCAACAGAATCATATCAGCTTCTCCACAATGGCATCACCTTCTCCACTACAATCTCTTGCAGAAAAATTCAACCAACATTCAAAATCCGATCTCCTAGCAACAAAAAGATGTAGCGAACTTCAAGAGAAAAAACATTATGCTGTGCATTCGATGAAAAAGTTGGATACATCAGTTGGTGAAGCAGTTATAGCTGTTCTTGGAGATTCACCCTACAAAGAAGAAGATAAACCTAAATTCCAAGTTTACCTCCCGAAAAGATTTGTTAATGTTCTTATGAACGAAGATTTGGATTCTGTCAAGCCCGGCGTATTGTATTTAGTTTCCCATGGACCTTCTGGAAACAACTCTACAGAAATAACAATCCATGTTAACAATACTTTGTAAAATAGTTTTGTACATAGCGTAAAATTCCATTGTAATCTCTGATTATTTTACCTTTTTAATTATGTATTATTTTTACTTAGGTATTATGTAATTATATTTTTAAAAAACTCATCACTGTGACCTTGACATAGTTTTGAAAGTGTCGGACTTACCCCCACCATTTTATTCTGACATAAATAGAACCCGTACTAGTGATCAGCTATCATTTCTCCATCAGCTCTCGTACCGTCAAGAACGAACTTAACCCATCAACATAATGAAGTTTCATCTGGTGATGCAAGACGAAGTGGATTTGGGAATACTTCACGAAACACTCCTGCATTTGATGACGGAACATCCTCCGATGGTAATGAAGATTACTGTTGAATTCGACAGCACAACCCTCTGCGATTCGGAGACGACTGAATCACCCACTGAATGGTCTCTGAATGCCACATCCGAAAATACAGAAGAAACCAAACCACAAGAACCTCCAAAGTACGAAGAAGAAAGCCAACCACAAGAACCTCCAAAGTACAAAGAAGGAAATAATGTTTAATACAATATACCTAGTTTGCTGTAAAGATAAGTTATGTAAACCTTGATTAAATCTTTGTAATTTTTGACAAATAAATTATCAAATCTTTTTTTAAAAACCACTTTCGATGACCTTGAACTTGTTTCTACATGTCCGTAACCACCCACCCACTTGGGAGTAACAATGACTCTAGGTTTTTTTCTATAAAATGGTTACATTTAATTGGATAATTTTTAGCCAATTACTTGTCAGGGTTTCGTGATGACTAAGCATAAACAAGTAATAAAATCATGTCTGTCTGATCCTCACTACCATCCTCTCGTCTGACACCGATCCGCCAACATGTCTGCATCTACTCTGTGGTCCAAAGACATCGGCGACGAAGAGTTGGTGGAGATCACCCTGATTGCGGAGCATGGGGAGAGAATGAGAGCAATTTCAACTATGTCTGAGGACGAACTACAAGAAAATCACTTCAATGAGATAAAGGCGATCATGTCATACATTGCCCAACCGACGATGCTTCCAGAGCAGTGGCCGGCGATATCTCGGCGGATGGAATATCTCGCTGCGCTGAAGGCTGAGATCAACAGAAGAGGTCTATCAACTGAGATTTATGCAATATTTGTGTAAATTACAGATTTTAAGGACACGTGACAAACGGCCTTTTTCAAGGCCACCAGATGTTTCATTCGTTTGACACTCAGCAACCGCCAAATTCATTTTCAAATCACTCCCACGACTTCTATCAGTTTCGGAACAAATATTAATCCATCCGTTTTCACTTTACCCCACATCCAATAACGTATGTCGTTCGTCACACCAAAAGATTTTAAATACATGTAACAAACGGCCTTTTTACAGGCCACCAGTTTGTTCAATCGTTTGACACTCAGCAACCACCAAATTTATTTTCAAACCTCTCTCTCGACTTTAAACAGTTTCTTAACGAATATAAATCCACCCGCTTTCACATTACCTCACATCCAATGACGTATGTGTATCGTCACACCAATACGTCATCGCCGTGACGTCATCACACCCTCTCGTCACACATACGTCATCACCACGTCACTCAAACGTCACTTCTGATTAAAAAACAATTATTTTTCAGCTGTCCCAGACTCCCCATATTGCCTCTACTTACAACAAGGAACACAAAAAATGGGTTTTTATGCAAATATCAATATAACTCAACAGGGTGAAACCACATACCAAGTTTTATTAATTTATGTTCATAATTAAGGGAGACGTAAGATTTTACTTATTCTCCATAAGAATAACATGGGGGCTGAGTACGCAGGTTTTGCTGCTACGATAATTATCGGTAAAAATTGCTTTTTTTTGCAAATAAGAATAGACCACAACCAGATGAAGCCACACACCAAGTTTCATTAATATATGTTCATTAATAAACGAAATATAAAGTTTTACTTATTCTTCATAAGATTAGCATTGGACAACGTACTGTGTTTAGCACTTTCAATATCTCAGTAACCAATTGACGTAGAGCGAGGATCAAAATACCAAATACCGTTGTTTGTTTTTTAAAACTGAATTTAATGGTGTAAATAAAAATTTGGGTTTAAAATTAATTATATGTAAAAAGTTCCCAACAAAAAATGTTGTTGTGTACAAAACACCCCTCTAAATAGAGTGACCTGTCTGGTTCTCGAACTTATGAAAATAGATGCTACCTTACGTCTATACCAAATTTTATCAAGATCGGATCATTTTTACGAAAGTTATCATGCCTACGGACATATATATACCAATATATGAATTTTAACGAATGTTGTTTTTAGCATCTGGGGGCCTCAAAACGAAAAGTTATCATGGTCCTGGGCCTAGGTCTTACCATACCGACTACGGTAATAGCTTCTTCCCTATAGCGGAAATTTGCTAAAACTAAATGCTGTTCAGTGGTAAGCGCATCAATTGAGAACGGCTGGACCGATCTGAGTACTTTTTGTAATATTCGTAATAATCCAAAGAAGGTTTTTAGGGAGAAATGAATAAGAAAAATCCTCAGGGTTTTGCTCCAGAGGCCTTGCTATGTTATTCTTATGGACATAACATTAATTTTGTTTAATTAAACACATGTTCAAAATGGAAATAACAAATCTACTTGAATGGCAACTCAAACTCTTTTCTTGTTGCCAAAGTTAGCTCTATATAAATACAAATAGTCCGACCAAGGTTTCTGTGGTAGAACGTTGATTTATTATCTTTTTTAAAAAGGAGTAGTAGGCAAACAATTGGAAAAATAGGCGAGATAGCGGAGCGAATGAGCTCATATTGAAAATGAACGAGCATTTTGGGGCTCGAGATACAGTTTTACCATATTTGTTTTTAAAATTATATAACGATCAGAAACAAATTCAATTATATTAGGACGGGACAACGTCTGTCGGGTCAGCAAGATGCAAATGAAGTTGTACGGCACTATTGCCGAGTGGACCCTAGAGATACTGTTCCTGCTGCAAGTGACTATCGCAACACTGCCCTGCAGGCCGGAGATGCACGGGAAGGAGCTAGTGGGGAAGGTGTCGGACCTGTTGAACCGCTGCGGGGGGCCGGGGGACGCGGGGGCCTCGGCTCTGGCTCTCGCTGCGCTGGTGCCGCTGTGCCGCCATGATGTCGTAGACATCCTCACCATCTGGCGCAGTCTGGCGCCACGGTTCTCACGAGACAAGCGCCCACCTGTCATGTGCAGGTAATTATGTTTTCATCACACTGTGCCAAAAGTAGGCCTAGCTATTTTCAATATCAGCTGTGAGTACCGAAAGTGATACTTTTCCATCCAGCTGGTGATTTTTAAAATGACAACATTTATGGAGGCTATGTTTGTTAATAAACAATCACTGAACAAAATAATTTAAGACAGCCTTAAATATACATATTAGACAGGCCTGCCATTCACCATCGCTATCTCTTTCCCAAAACAGCTTAAAAAGCTGTACAACTGCTGAACAATTCAGTGATGCTGTATTCGTGCTGTGCGATGTTTCAGTTTGTGCGAGCTCGTGAGCGTGGCTGCGGTGCAGAGGTCTGTGACTGACGCGGACGACACTGTCTCACAGATCCTGAGGTGGCTGTGGAACCTGGTCGGCACCAACAAACACTCTCAAGTCGTCGACTCTGCTCTCAAGTGAGTGTCTTGTCTGGTTTCACCGAGAAATCTTTTAATTAGTTTCATAAAATGTGCAATACAATGTATACAGTAGAACCTCGAAAGTTCGACACTTTGTGGACTAAAGGGGTGTCGAACCATCGAATTGTCAAACTATAGGGAGTATATGGAACATCGTAACACAGGGAGTATTATGAGCAGAAAAACAATAGTGCATCACAAAAGAATCAAAAACGTGTTTAACTCCCACAGCGTCTCGAGTGAACTGACTTGACCTACTTACAGGGACGGGTGGGGAAGGGGGTGGATAGGGCGGGGTAGGGGGTAAGAAGGTGTGACGCTAAGCGTCACGCTATTTTATATAGTGTAGGCGTCCTTCATAACCGCTCCAAACGCCATCAGCGGTGTCGAGCCAGTCCAGGATAAGTTTGACGTAATATTCTCAAAAATGACAGAAAGGAATTCTTAAATACTGCTACATCTACATTGGCTAAAAAATCGTTGGTACCTAAGAAAAACAGTAAGGGAATGCGTGACTGTATTGCAGAAAAATTTAATTTCACAAAAACCTTGAGGTCAATTATCCCAGCTCCAGAGAAGCTCTTAACTAAAATTGGCCGTAAGGTCCCGGTTAATGCCGGATTTGCTTGTGAAAAATTGAAAAATCTCCTGGCGTAAGAGTCGCCAAGGACCTGGACATCTATTAATTTGCTTGGCTGGCTCATATTTAAATTAAACTGAAGGGGAAATTCAGAAAAAGGCCGACCGACACCAGAAGTGTCTATTTGAGAAATAAAATTGAGGTCGGTCCCCCTAATCCTATACCTAACAAAAATTTGAATAACAGACAGGGTCACACGTAATCTACACTAAAATCAAAATTGAATGTAAATGTGGGTCACTCTTAAGTCAAGAGAATCTGTACACTAAACAAAAACCCACTAAGTCGAGTATTTAATGCATTTAAGCGTAGAACAAGAAAACCCTAGGTATTACTGGAGTAAAAACAATCAAGATTAAGTTTCAAAAATAAAAAACTGAGGTGAATTTAAACTCACTGTTTAACTAGCAAAAGCAATGTAGATGCACCGAGCGTCGAACAAAACCGTTAACTTTAGGTTAGCTAACCGAAGAAGTTGCGAATGCATGATCGCCAACCGTGTGACGTCAGCTGTGACGTGTCGCTATGGGATTTCTATTGGCAGATTCAATGCTCGAGCAACAATGCAATAATAAAAGCCCAATGGATAAAAAACTTTATAACTGGCTTGCTTTAAAAAAGGGGAAGTATTACTAACAAAAATAAAGGCTAGAACTACTTTATAACTGTAAATAAACCCAGAAACCCGGATGGTATTTCATTTCAGATAAACTGACTAACTAAGTGGCTGAAAGCTATAACTGAGGCTTTTATCCCTACAAAAGAACTACATTTGTACTCATACATAACCTCATTCTGTATTATACAATGATAAACCATAGGCTAAGGTCATCTAAAACCCCCAAATGAACCAAAATACAGCTTGCTGTACCTGGCGAGGTATTGGCTAATTGCTGTTATTGGCTAAAACAAGCCCTGAATTCTAGCGCTATTATAATAGTGGCAGGGAAGGCTACTTGGATTTAACTATGAAAAATTAGGCAAAATGCAATGTAAATCCCTAATGTGTTATAGTATTAGGCAAAAATACAAAATCTATTTCACTGCTGGCCATTTAATAGCTTGCTGTAAGACCCATGGCTGGTATTTGGCTGGGCGGAAAAACTGACTTTAAAACCTGTCAAAAACTATATATGGGCCTGGTCTTCCTACAGAAACCTACTTTGTTACTTAAATATGACCCTATCAAGTATTCCTACATCCTAAAGTAGTAGCCTAAAACCACTTAACACCTCAATACAGGTTAAAAACTGACTGCAGTACAATGACCGCTAGGGCCTATAAATGGATTTCCCTATTATAGCTTTCCTGCCTGAATATTGTTTTGCCAAATAGGTTTTGAAGTTAATGTGTCTAGGGATGGCCAATATATTACACTAAACACCTATTTAAACTTAAAACACAAAATTTACAGCACAAAATAAATTAACATCGAGACAATGCACAGCACAGAAAATGGTACAGCACAGACACTGCAATAGTGTTGGTAATAATCACTGGTGAGATGGAAATATACTTTATTTAGGGTATTATAATAAACAATCAATGAATTTAACACTTACAAGGTGTGGTTTAACATTAAAATAAAAATGGTCATTGCTGGCAAAGAAAATATACCTTGTATTGCCAAATGCATTAGCTTTAATAGAAAACTGGGGAGCCTTTAATCCACTATACCTGGGACTCTCCACAGTATATTTTTAAGACCATATTTGCCACTTGCTTTAGGCTTACACTTTAATTATTAAAAACACTGAAACACCATACACTGTAACATTGCAGGCTGGAAACTAGATGGATGCCACTTATACCTATGCTGCAACAAACATAAACAAAAACAATCTGTACCTACAAAATTGGCCATCCTAGAATTTAATTTGGAAAAATAATTTGCTTAAAGCTAAAAGTCCTAGCAAGCCCCTGGTGTCGGCGGTGCAAATTTTAAATTGTCCTCTACTCAGAAGACAAAACCCTAGCAAAAGCAATTTTTTTACACCCTACAGAGCTGACTGAAACACCAAATGGTCTGGGGTGTCTGCTACCATATGTAGCAGGGGGAGGGTAAAAGATATTTGGTTGTTACCGCGACCATATGTAGCGGGGGGATAGGAATGAGACATTTACTAGTTAAAGCTGGGTATGTTGCCCGGGAAGTATTGATTGGTTATTGTATGGCTACAGGGGTGGCTAATTTAGGACTAGCCAACTAATTAGGCAGGCCAAGGTCTGGCCAAGCCATGTGGTGCTAATAAGTACTGAAAAACTAATTGGGGGTTGGAAAACGTGACTGGGTGTCCAGAGACCTATGGATCTTTACCAGACCAGTATGCTATACCAGCCAGCTCAGATGATGGGTTAAACTATTAATAACTAATAAATATCCTTCCAGACCTAATAGTGAAATTGTTACAAGTGCCTAAACCTGGTAAACTGATAACTGTATTGGATAATATATGATAGTTAATTAATAATTGTCTTCTGAGTAGAGGAAAGGCCTGAATCTAAAAAGGCAATCTGAAACCTGACATGTGGTCGAGCCGAAACCTCGACCAATTTACAATTCCTACATAATCAGTTGGTTGGGGGGTCCCAAAAGGGATTGCCCCTCCGATTGCCGGCTAGCCTACCATTTCTGAAACTAAGAACTAATTATAATTACGGTACTTAAGCAAACTGGAGAAATTTTCAGAACCAGTTGAGCGGGAGGGGTGCTTTCCGGTCGCTGGTGTAGATGCAAGGGGGAGAGACGCCGTCGCGAACCGCCACTCAAGGTTCGAAAGATCAGCTGGCTCGACACCGCTGATGGCGTTTGGAGCGGTTATGAAGGACGCCTACACTATATAAAATAGCGTGACGCTTAGCGTCACAAAGGATAAGTTATTATAGAAAAGGCGGTAGTGCACGTTCGCGAAAACAATAAGCGGGCTCCCATCACTGACCGGCGAACCCGTCAAGGACACAATCGGTCGCCGCTACTGTCATGTCATGTCGTCATGGTCCGTGTCGAAGTATACAGACTGTCGAACTATCAAAGTTCTACTGTACTTAGTGTAGTCATTTTACATTGTTTTATTGTTATTTATTTATTAGTATGACTTTGTGTTTCATAGGCCCATTTATTTACCAAATAAGTAGCCTACTGTATCTCACTTACAAGCATATATTGTACTTATTGTATGTTGTCATGTCTATTACACAATTTTGTCTAATGACAATATAAAGGATTCGTATTGTTGTATTAATTGATGCTTGAAAATAATACCATTTTGTGTTTTGAATTTGTATTTACTGTGGAAGGAATTACAGGGATTATCAACACCACACTATCAAGTGGAGAACGTGCTGTGGATGGACAAGTCAAAAAACAGCAAAAGTTTAGATATTTGACACTATGTTTTGGTCGTAGATAGAAAGAAAGAAAGAAAGAAAGAGGTCGAGTGTTCACTGTAGCTTGTACGACAAATACTCAACTATCAAGGAAGTTATACTGATGTGCATTATATAATGAATGATTAGTAAAGCGAACGGTTTTACCAACATTGGTTTAAGCATTTGTCACAGTTTTGATTGAGATGCTTAAGGTGGTTGCAAGTACAACAGCTTAACATCTTTATGTAACACACAACTATTTTATGTATGTACTATTTACTTTTAGTATGTAAAATTTTTTTAATTGTTAACCATAAAATATCTTTATTCATGAATTTTCTGAAGCTAAATCCATAGCTCTGTCGCCCGATATACACGTTAAATATAAACAGAATATTAAACAAGTAAAACTGTAACCTGCACGCAGTAATTTCAGTAATTTACAAATGGCGCAGTACAATGGGAAAGGTAGCAAAAACATTTCCTAATTCGATTATGTAGGCACACTGGATAATTCACATCACTTGGATTTAATCAGTAAAAAACCCAAAATGTATACAGTCCAACATAATTTAATTAATTTCAGTGCGTTGGGAGTTGACAGAACTGCAGTGCGTTACCTAGACACGTGTAAAATGCATCAGTTTTCTAATGATAACAGAAGAGTATCAAACGCAATACGTTGGAACGACAGATATAAACAGGGTTAAGCTCTAGTTTAAGTTTTAAAAATGCAAAATCAGATTGATTTAGTAATGAAAATATTCAAATATGCTGTCATATAAAGCAACAAAATAACCAAATTTGACTTTTATTATCACTGTATATATAAAAATAAGTATAGCCTACAGTGTTTATTTTTATTCCTGCACTTATTTTTCCTCATCTTTTCCTATGATTTTAAAGAATCAGAAATATTAAAAATTAGATTGATGAAGTTTTTTAAACTATTTTTAGAGCTTTATCCAAATTCCGACCAGACCAGATGTGTTTGAAGCTGCTGCCAGAGTGTTTCCGTAAGGGCGTTACCCTCCCACCAGAAATGGTCAAGACACCGGCCGACGCCTCTCGTAGACCTGAAGACGTCCTTGATTATGTGCCAGGTGAGTGGTGTTGATGCAGGCAATGGAAAGGCTGTTGTAACAACTAACTTACCATGTTTTTGGAGAGGATAATTATTGTTAATGTGATAAATACAATCGATTCATTATTTTTCTGTAGGATATAATACTTACTTATTTATGGTGTCTACATCGTTTGGACCTTTTCCAGGCATGCTATACGTCAAATAATAATCCCTCTTCAGACCTCTCAAGGAAGGGGAAAGGGATTACAGTGTAGGTTGTAATAGCAACGGCCAACCAAGAATTCTCTAAGCTTAACTTTGAATTTTTTTGTCATTTATTCCTTGCGATGTGGGGGGTGTGCGGGTAGTTAATCGGGTCGAGTCGAGTCGAGTAGTGCCAATTATTTTTGAGTTTCGAGTATTTTCGAGCGAGTATTTGCCATCAGTTGGTAGTTTAAATTAGAGTAATGGGATTTGATAAACTAAACATGGTTTTTAATACATGAGTAGCAATACTAAGTTTTAGCCAGTATAATCAAACTGGATTACGTATTGACAAACAAAAAGCGGTTTGACATTCGTTCCCGGTCGATAAAACACGGTCCGGTTGTCATTTGGCCAATATCACCTGGTTCATACATCTCCTATAATCAATATTAGTTGACGACATCGTTAGTTAAGGCCGATATTAAGTGGCCCGGTCGCCACTTTTGCCGATATTGTTTTCCGTTGTCATTTACGGCCGAAATTACACGGTCCGATCGTCATTTTCGGCCGATTTTATGAGATGTGATCACTTTGTGCGGCTGTTACTACGCGTTTTGGCCAGTCGCAATCGTTAGCGATCGTCATTTTCGGCTGATTTCACCTAATGCGATCCCCTTTTGCGGCTGTTACTACATGTTTCGGCCAGTCGCAATCGTTAGCGATCGTCATTTCGGCCGATTTACCGTGAACCGATCGCTTTTTGCGGCCGTTACTTCGCGTTTTGAAATACTCGCTCGAACTTTCGAGTGTTTTTGAAAACTTCAAGTATTAAAATACTCGACTCGAAGTTTACTCGCACACCCCTAGTTATAACTGAAAACTTTATTTTTAAAATGGCAAAAATGTGATAAAATACGGTTTACAGTGTGTTTCTACTTTTAGTCAATGAGTGGTGGTCACAATAATTTTTGTGAATTATCTTACAATGTTTTTGCACTCACCTTCCTTCTGGGGAGTTTCCAGGGTGTGGCTTCTTTCTGCACAATTCTAGACCTCTTTGCCTGCTGAACTTGTCTAGACCACTTTTAAATTCTTAATATCCTATGTTTACTGCAAGTCAATGTTTGTGTCCCACAGGTGAATGCTGGGTCCAGGTTCTACAGTTTGTGGGTAGAGAGTCTGCGAGCATGGCAGTGGCGGGGTGGATAAAGATGGAAGTCTCATCATTTAGGGGTGCCAAACTTTATCAGGTTGGTACTGGAAATTTAAAGCAATTATTGTCTTTGAGATTAGAGTACAAAACATGAAGTTTGTTTTACAGGTTAGTAATATGTTTTGCTATGTTTGTGTTGAAGGGACGGATCCAGAGATCCTCACACGTCAATCGAAGCATAATGTGTGCCCGTAGTACGTTAGTTCAAGATCCAGGAGTTTTCCCCAATACTAACAATCAGCTGGTTAATCCAACCAAACAGAGCCCTTCTTCTTGCCCCGAGTCTCTCGCAGTCCATTATGATGTGCTTGGCAGTCTCCTCAAACTGATTGTAAAGTCTACTCCTGACTCGTTTGTAATTCCAATAATATAGACAAAAAAAAATTATACAGTATTATTTTTATTTCACTGAAAGTAAAAACTGAGTCAAAACTGAAGTTACAATCTTATGGTTTATTTATAGCAAACCCAAGTAGGACATAACATTTTAGACTAGATGATGACAGTGACGGGTGGTAGTTCTCAAGAATAACGGTTTTGTAAACAAAAGATTAGGTCTGTGACTGTACATTGTACTGAGGACTGTGCCTCTTAATTTCACATCTGCTGGTGTATCATCTCAGGGCTATGCAAGTTCTTGAAAATTTCATTTAAAAAATCAAAAGTTTAAGCTACAGGTGTCTTTTTGAAGTAACAATAATCTATTTTTGATAAAAAATGTAAAAACTTGTAGTTGTATATGAAATTAAAGTTGAAAGGAAAATCTGAGGAGAACGCGACAATGACCTCAATCAAAACCCGATAAAATTTCCCTTTTCTTCTCTTATACGGGAACGAAGTTGGGCACGTTTAACTACTCATAATAATTTTATTTTAGCCTTAATAATAAGCACAAATTTGTGTCTGCATCTTGTATAATTATCTCCAACTAGTGGCTTGAAGGGGCCAAAGCCCCTAACCCTTCTCTAATACTCTGCCTCATCTGATTTTCATGCTGAGGAAAAACACAATATAAGTAGGATCACATGTTTTAATGTAAACAATGCAGATGTAAATTCCCGTGGTTTTCTTATGGGGGTGTTTTATGTTATTTCTCGTTTGCAAACTTTTTGTAAATACTGCTATTTTTCCCCGAGTCCTTTCGAGACCTGTAATTTGAGTAATGGTGAAGTTTACTCATGTTAGTGCTTGCCTGAGATTTTTGGAAACGAGCTTTGAACATGAAACTCCGTACAATGCCTCTCCTGTTACAAAACCAAGTACTATCTTCAAAATGTCGTCTTATTCCACCTCTTTGAGTGTCATTTTATGTTATATTTTTAAGCTGTGCATCTACACTGGCTTATATCTAAAGGGATGTTCCATTTATTTCACATTATGTTACAATGGATGCTCTTTTAACTGGCACATTTGGGACCACGACCAGATAACCGAGATGTATAGTTTTTAAAACGTTAAGGCTTAGATAATTAACTCCATGCAAAACCAAAATGAACGAGTCGCATATGTGGCGTGACGCGGTTATGAAGAAAAACACAGAGTAAACAATTCTAAAATTCCTTGAACTGAATAAAGTACTGTAGTATTAAAAGTGCAGAACAACAGGAAAATTAATTGTACATTATAGTTAGTACATATGTACTGAACTTTGCGATAGGGCAGTATCTCATCAGACGTAGAAAAACACAGGATAGGATGACAAAGAAAACCGCGGACACAGCCCCCTGCACTGGCAACAAATGTCAGTCGAGACCTGTGAGCGCCCGAACATAACCGGAAAAAACCTACCGTGAGTGGCTTGGCTGATGCTGGTGATGCTCGACATTGAGCCGGTTCTTAGAATGCTGGATAATAGAGCATCTACTGTACTTTTATCATTAAGTCATAGTTTTTACAGTTCATTTAATTTGTCAAAAAACTTATATTAACTTTCAGAAATGCGTTTGGAAAGTAAAAACTGTTTTGTGAAATAAAAATGATTTAGAATTTGAATATCTGTGATTAATTTGTTCCGTTTTTATTCAGCTTCAAGGGACATAACATGAAATTGTCCTGTGCCCAGGTAGACAGACAAGAACCGTCTGGTTACGGCCACCTACCGAGGCAGAGTGTGGTCCGAGGTGTGGTCTCGAGTTTGCAGGACCTGTGTAAAACCTCTTCCGAACATATCAACACCATCAGTCTTTGCCTGACTGCCCTGCTGCAGCCGACTCCCAAGCCTCTGCCGTCCTTGTCGTGGGCTTTCCTCAGAGACCTCTATGACCTTGAAGACGTTGAGTTGACAAAGAATGTCATTCGGCTCACTTCGAAGCAGTCTCAGATTTCCCCGACCGCCAGGAAGATCACAGAAGATTACATCAGTGGTTGTGGGAATGATGTGAGTGATAGATTCGTCTCTCGTTTGATTTTTGGAAGGGCCATTTATTTAGTTAATTTTGCACATCCAGTTTTCTAAATGTAGAATTGTAAAATTGCCATTTTCTCCAAGATTTGCGGACAAACTATGTCTGAAAATGTGTATCGGACTAAATTTAATAAAGTCATGAGTGATAAAAAATGCAGTTAGATCTAGATTTGAAGGTTAATGTGGTTACTTGTTAAAGAAGTTCTCAGTTGCTAAAATTTTACAACTAATGTTAGGTTCTGAAATAATTCCCAAGTCAGTAGCAGAGCTGCAGAAACACAATATTGTTCCGGTTCTAGGGTTGAAACTGGTGTTTGATAAATATTAAGATGAAAGAAAAGTAAGTATTGCTTCACTGAAAAACAAAAGGACAATCAAAATTTTCTTGTAGTTTCACACTTTCAAGAAACAGCATTTGGCTTGGAACATCAGATCTACAAATCTACAAATCACTACAAATCTACCCTGACCATCTCACTAGATGGTCAGGGTATATATTGAATATGTGATGGTTTATTGTAAACGTACAGTGACAAATTTACTGAAATAAACAGCTTCCACTCTTGAAAGAGTTAAGCATAACAGTAAATAAATATTATATTTAAGTGTTTAGAGGAAGGATTAGTGATGTTTACTATTGATAGATTTTAGATTGTTAATCTACCTTAAAAGTAAATTACACGGAAAGTTGAACAAATTAATTGTCATTGTCATGTAATTTATCCCCATGGAGTAGATTTAAATAATTTTAAAAGGTAAGCTTACTCTTCCTAATTTGCATTAATTGTGATAGTTCTATTATATATATCAAATATCTTGGTATTTAACTAGTATTATTTACACTGCTTCAAAGTATAACATCCATGAATGTGTTTCAGAAAGATAAAATCGAGTTCATGTACTCAACACTAACTGACCTTTGCCGAGGGATTCCTCCCACGATCTTGCGGCCGTTCTTGGAAAAAACTCTTCTTTCAGCCATAAAGGAAAAAGGTACCGGGTATTGATATTTAATATTGGTATGTTTTTGTAATAAAATTAGTGCTAGTTTTCATTATTATTATGTTTCGACTCGAAATCTGGAATATAATTATTTTCCGATTGATTATCAGGACCATTCTTTATAGAGGAACTTTCTTCGTATATCTTACCATTCACTGATTAAATATATCAAAATTTCAGATTATTTACTTATTTTTAGCTACCGTTTCAGGTAGATTAGTTTGATTTTGGTATTGCGACCAATATCAATAATTTGGATCATTTGTGAAATTAAATACTGAAATCACTAAATTGATATTTTGTTAGTTGTTAATTTTTATAGTGAATCTTTATATATAATTCTATAATCCTTAAGTAAAAATTTTGGGAGTTTGGCAAATCACAGAATATGGGAGAGGGCTCAAACTATAGGTCTTGATCCCAGGGACTCGGGAAAAATAGCAGTATTTCCAAAATCTTACCAGCAATAACGTAAAACACTCCCCATAAGAAAAGCGTGGGGATTTAAAAAGTCTGCTTTGTTTACATTAAAACATGTGATTATGTGTCTTTCATTGTTTACTTAAGTGTGTTCCTACTTTGATTTTCCTCAGCATATAAAGAGTAATCAAATCAGAAGGGAGAGTAGTGGAGTAAGGTTAGGGGCTATGGCCTCTTCAAGCCATTAAATTAGGGGTGTGCAAGTACTCGAAAGTTCGAGTTTTTGGCCGAGTTTTTTAATACTCGAACTCGACTCAAAGTTTTGAAAAATACTCGAAAGTTCGAGCGAGTATTTCCAGACGATCGCTAACGATTGCGACCGACCAAAACGCGTAGTAACGACCGCAAAAGGCGATCAAATCACGTAAAACCGGCTGAAAATGACGATCACTAACGATTGCGACCGGTCAAAACGCGTAGTAACAGCCGCAAAAGGCGATCGCATCACGTGTAAAATCGGCCAAAAATGACGATTGCGACCGATCAAAACACGTTAATGGCCGCAAAAGGCGATCGCATCACGTAAAATTCGTCCGAAAATGACGATCGCTAACGATTACGACAGATCAAAATGCGTAGTAACGGCCGCAAAAGGCGATCGCATTACGTAAAATCGGCCGAAAATTGACGATTCGACTGCGTAATTTCGGCCATAAATGATGATTGAAAACATAATATCGGCAAAAGTGGCAATCGTGCCACTTAATATCGGCCTTAATTAACGATTTCGTAATCTAATATTGATTATAAACGATATCTGGACCAGATGATATTGACCAAATGACAACCAGACCGTGGTGTATTGGCCAGAAACGAAAGTTAAACCGTGTTTTGTTTGTCAATACATAATCCAGTTTGACTGTACTGGCCAAAACTTGGTATTGCTACTCATGTATTAGTTAGAAACCATGTTTAGATTATCAAATCTAGAGTGGTATCCAAATCCCATTACACTATTTTAAACTACCAACTGATGGCAAATACTCGCTCGAAAATACTCGAAACTCAAAAATAATTCGCAATACTCAACTCGACTCGATTAAAAATATCACTACTCGCACACCCCTACATTAAATTAATAACTTCAATAATTCAAATTTTGCCAATGAAGTTTTTCAAAATGGTAAATATTACATGTTATTTAATTTTAAGTTCTAGAGTAAGATGGAACATCAAATGGCTTATTGACTACAGTTGGGCTGATGAATGAGCAACCTTAGAAAACAATGTATGTTAACACATAACTGGCCTAGCCTTAAATGTGTGACAGCTGTGTACAATGACACTTGGTGTTCACTGATCCAGTCATGGTTTTTGAGAACCGTCTTACTTAAACCATTTGTTGTTTCTGTCTTATACAGCTTTTGTAAGAATGTCACTTTTTCAGGGGCCCAACTGAAATGTAATAACTGTGATTAATGACCCAGGTCCTATATTAAATTAAAAGTAACCATATCGTAGCTGTTTCCTAATAGAAAATATTTATTTTTCAGACAACGATCACTTCTCAAAGATGATCACTTGCATCAAAACAACACTCAGGGAAGAAAAGATCCACGACGCCAACCGGACCATGCTTCAGCAGCAAGTGAAACTGTTGTGGGACGTTTTTGAACCTCAGAGCCAGGTATAGTATGGTTATGCCATTGTTTGGACATTTTTTCGATGCTTCAGTTTTTTCCTATTGGCCTTTAAAAAAGAGGGAGGGCCACTAGCTCAGCACCTGTGGGGACATTGATTCCCCATCTCAAGGTGGACTCTGTAATTGAAAGCCAAAGGTTGAACACTTTTTCAAACAAGTATTATTAACGAGCAATTTTTTCTTGAGAATGTCTAACCAGTGCAACTCAGTTTTATGTGTGTTTAAGGTTTGTTACAGTATTATTATGTTAATTAGGCAAAACATTGCAACTAAGGGAAATTTAATTTTCTCCTGTGGGTTATTTTATGGCTTGCCTATCTCCAGTTACACTAGCAAGAACATCTTTGAGACAGCAGTATCACTTCAGTGTGCAAGTGCCCAGGAAGGATTTTTCTATAACCACTTGCAGGGACCTTCCTGCCCTTCAGTCTCTCAAGTCTCAAGTTTTAGTGCTAGATTTAAGTAAGAAATAGTATGAAGTATTGGTAATCCAGGCTGACATTAGTTATATGGTTGTAACCAGAATTTTAACAAGTGAAAGGTGTACCAAAGAAATCTCAATTTTGTTAAATTACTTGGCCGTAAATTTTCATCGGTTTGAAACAGGAAGCTTGTGGTTCCTTGCTAATTCAATTGTCAAAGAATAAATTGATAGTGAAGGAAATATTGGTACTGTAACAGAACATGGGTGTGAGGGGATCACATTTTGAGTACACTTTCATAAGCGAAACGATATACAAAGCCGAATGTAATTTTTCGATATATAAATTTGTTTGATTGTTTTACCGACTGTACAATATTTGATCGTCTGCATGTTAGTTATAACGTTTTTTAGTCTGTTTTTCAATTAACTTAAAATTAAAATTAAATAAATGTTATGTAAACAAAATTAACGTACTTAAATCATAAAACTAAAAAACTAATTAAATTAAGTTTTATAGGTTTTCAGTTACCTTCTTGGTAGCATGTAAAAAGAACATAAAAGTATATTTTCCAAAGAGGCTCATCTCTACTAAATAAATATTCACATAGATGGTCAGCGATGTGTTCGGAACATATTCCTGACTTCAGACTTCTTTTTACTGCTCTGCAGGAACTTTAAATAGTCTGCGTGCTTGCACCGGTCAACGGATCTATGACATGGTTTACCGTGAAGTGAACATATTCTTCATCAGTCAGTCTAAAGTAGGATAACCTAGCTGCTTCACGCTTGAATCTGGACAAATTTGAAGGCGATATTTTCCATGTTTTTGAGACCCTTCTAAACTTTGATCTTTTATATGTAAAATGTGTGACTAGAATCATAGTTGTATATAGTTAAAGAAAATTACCAGCTGACGTGACATATGTTTATTTATGAAAAATCATAACCCATCTAAACTCTATGTGACAAATAAAACATTCAATTTCTGGAATAGTTTTGATAAGACTGATTTTAGGTTACGTGAAGACTTTGGTTAGGATCCAGGTCAACCTCCACTAATATATCAAGTAAAAACCAATCATATAGACCCAAATAAAAACCAATCATATAGACCCAAATAATCAAAAATAATCAATTTAACTAATTGATATACGGCAAAATTTCATTCAGTTTTTCATATCGTTCCGTTTATGGAAAGTGTATCCCAAATTTTCAAATTTCAAACTAAAAAATTAAATGTGGTGTTGACTGATTTTTTGCTGTTCTGATTCCCCCGGTTCTATTTCTCCGCAGGTATTGCCGGACTACTTTGCGTGTGTGGGCGAGTTGCCGGTGAGCGTCACAGAGAGCATGACCTCCACGTCGACCATGTGGGAGGTGACCAGCGCTCAGCTGCAGAAGGCCTTCCGTCTGCGGGCCCACATGGCGCTCACTCCCGGCGCTCAGCAGCCGCTCAACTGGATCAACGAGATCATCGACGTAGCATCCTCCAACGTAGCGTAAGTCATCTTGCATCGTTTCTGATGAAGCATGGAATTTGATCAGGATTTTTAACACTCAAAAATCCTGGGGGTTAAAGTTGAGGGATATTTGGTATAGAAAATAGAGGGATTATCTTTGTTGTTGTAGAAAACTAAGGGTGTGCGAGTAGTGATTTTTTTAATCGAGTTGAGTAGTGCTAATTATTTCATATCGAGTATTTTCATGTGAGTATTTGCCATCAGTTGGTGGTATCCAAATCCCGGATTTGATAATCTAAACATGGTTTTTAACTAATAGATGAGTAGCAATACAAATTTTTAGCCAGTACAATCAAACTGGATTATGTATTGACAAACAATTCACGGTTTGACATTTGTTTCCGGCTGATTGTCATTTGACCAATATTACTCGGTCCGGACATAGCTTATAATCAATATTAGCTGACAAAATCGTTATTTACAGCCAATATTAAGTGGCGTGGTCTCAACTTTTGTCAATGTTATGTTTTCCGTCATCATTTATGGCCGAAATTACCCGGTCTGATCGTCATTTACACGTTCATTCAGTTGTTTTTCATGTTTCTAGTCGTCATTTTCGTCCGATTTTACATGATCCGATCACCTTTTGCGGCTGTTACTACACGATTTCGCCAATTGCAACCATTAACAATTGTCTGAAAATCGGCAGGAAATACTTGCTCAAACTTTCGAGTATTTTTCAAAACTTCAAGTCGAGTCCGAGTATTGAAATACTCAGCCGAAAACTCTTGAATTTTCACATACTCGTACACCCCTAGATAGAAATCAATGTATTTTGAAGGAACTCAAGTGTCAAGTATTTTTGTATGTGTATTTCGTAGAACTCCTGTACAGTACTGTATTTTAAGCTGAATTTTATTACTTCGTGAATTTTCTTCACCATTGATTATAACTTTTACTAAAATTATCCCGAGAGTATAGATTATACTTGAAAAGCTAAGTTCTTTTTGGTTTAAAATGAAGAGTATTATGGATTGTGTCATATTTACAAACAGTTTTTAGAAATCTAATTTTGAAAATTGTTTGTTTACCATGACATTATTTCTTTATTTCTTTATTGGTAAGTATCTTAATTGCCATAATTAAATTATGGTTAAGACTAAATTACATTAACAGAGTATGTAATGCTAATAATAACTGATAGAATTTTGATTATTTAAATCCTTGAATCTTGCAAAATAATCTTCGTCCAATCTTGAAACACAACATTTTGATTTTAAATTTATATTATATTTTCATTGTTGTTTTCATTTAAAAAATCTTCAATTTTGTATGGACATTTAACGATAAGGTATTGCTTTAATTTATTTTTGAATTGTCTTATGTTACTTAAAGATTTTATTTCTGAAGGAATTTTGTTGTAAATTTTGATTGATATGTAGTCTGAGCATCTTTGTCGGAATGTTGAATTTGGATGTGGCAAGTCTATATGGTTGATATTTCTCGTGTTATAATTATGAATTTGTCTTCTGAAGGAAAATTTATCAAGGTTCAAATGTACAAAACTTGCTGCTTGTAATATAAAAATTGACGATAATGTTAGAATATTTAATTGTTTGAATAGTTGTTTGCACGATGTTCTTCTTGAGACTTGACAAAGTGTTCTTATAGCTTTTTTCTGCATTTTAAATACAATTTTGGCATTTGGGCTTGAACCCCATATAATTAGTCCATATGATATATGTGAATGGATATAAGCATAATATACCATTTTATTTATGTCTAGAGTGCAGCATTTAGAAAAAAATTTTATCAAAAAGATTCCTGAACTGATTTTTTTGCAAATTTTATCAATGTGAGATAACCATGAAAGATTTGGTTGTAATGTTAATCCAAGAAATTTATACTCAGTTGCCAGTGGTATCGTAGAGTTGGCAAGTTGAACAAGTTGAATTGTTTCATTATTAAATTTTTTATTATATTGTAAAGCTGAGGATTTCAAATCATTTACTATCAAACTGTTTTCTGTAAACCATTGTTCCATTTTAGAAATTTGAACAAAAGAAGATATCTCTAATTGTTTGTTAGAACTTTCGGTAATATTGAGAGTTGTATCATCTGCAAAAAGTATTACTTCTCCTTTATCTACGACGGATGGTAGATCATTCATGTAGATAATGAAAAATAATGGCCCTAAAGTAGAACCTTGTGGTACTCCATGAATTATATCAGATGATATTCTTGATTTTGTTGGATGTTTTCTATTCTTTAGTTCTGTGAAATGTTTTCGTCCTGTTAGAAATGATTTCATCCATCCAAGCGCTGACCTGTTAAATCCCATCAATCGAATTTTATCAAGTAGTCTATTATGATTAACACTATCAAAAGCACGGGATAAATCAAGAAATATACTAAGAGATGGAAGATCTGTATCAATGTTTGCCATTACATTTGTTACTAGTTTGTATATCGCATCAATTGTAGATTTGTTTCTTTGAAATCCAAATTGATTTGGGTTTATTATTGAGTTTTCTATAATATAGTTTGTCATTTGGTTGTGAACAATTTTTTCAAATATTTTAGAAAAAATTGTGGTCAAAGCAATTGGACGTATATTATTAATTTTAAATCCTTCTTTTTTGTTTTTTATTATTGGGACTATTTTAGAGAGCTTCAATTGTTCTGGAAAAATGCCTGATAAAAATGAATTATTCAATATAAATGTTAGAGGGTGAACAATGGACGGGGCACTATGTTTGATAACAAGAGAAGGAATATCGTCTGGGCCAGTGGTCAAGGAGTTGCTAAGGTTCCTTATAACAGATTCAACTTCAACAACTGTAACCTCAAGGAAACATGACAAGAAGTGGTTAGGAGAGTTGTCACAAATATAAAGAGGAGAAGGAGTCTTTAGACCTTTTTCCTTGAACATATTTGGAATAATATTGTAGAAGTATTCGTTAATGTTTTCTGCAATTAGTTGAGGGTCAGATAATTTACTACCATCCATTAAGGTAAAAATCTCTGTATTATCAGATTCATTGTTGTCACCAACTTCTTGGTTAATAATTGACCATATTTTTCTTGGTTTGTTGATGGCTTTTTTGATAGAAATTGAGTAGTATTTTATTTTAGCTGCTTTCAGTACATTGTTATAGATTTGTTGGTATAATTTTAAATAATTACCGAATTCAGTGGATTTATCAAATATCCTTCTTGAATATAATGACTTTATATGTTGTCTTGATATTTTTATTCCTTTGGTTATCCAAGGTAGTTTTGCACTTTTCCGTTCTTTTTTACGTGTATCAAAATTATGTTTAAATATATTATGGAATGCATTAAACTGATCATTGACGGTTAAAGCATTATATACTACATCCCACGATGCTTCGTTCATGCACGATTTAAAATTTCCAATATTGGTTTCATTGAATTCCCTTTTATAAATATATTTAGGTGTATTGTCTTTATTTGAACTACATTTTATTGTTATTGATTGTCCCATGTGGTCTGATACGGCAGAATCTATTACATCTACTGATTGTATATCCTTTGGCTCATAATTTGTAGCAATGTTGTCAATACTTGAAATTGATTTGGTTGTGATTCTAGTTGGAATGTTAATTGTTAGATAAATTCCATAAGTTTTGAATAAATTCGTTAAACTATCAAAACTTTTTTTATCCCTACCGAGAGAGTCAATGTTATAATCACCACAAATTATAAATTTTTTGTTATTCGATGTTATAATATTTGATAGTGCTGCTTCAAGATTATCGAAAAAAGTGTTAATATTACCAGCCGGAGATCTATAGAGGCAAATGATAGCCAGTGATAATCCATTTAGTTTGGTGTTAATTCCACATACTTCAAAATCTTTATCAATAGTTACTGAAGATAAATTTATGCTATTGTATTTAATGTCTTTTTTTATGAAAATACATACTCCACCGAATTTAGATGCTTCCCTGCAATGATATGAAGCTAGTTTATAACCTTTAAGATTAATTCTCATTATGTTCTCTTTCTTTATGTCATGATCAGAAATACAAAAAATATCTGGGTCTTCCTCCTCTAGAAAAATCGATATTGAAGCAATTTTATTTGAGAGTGTTTGGACATTTTGATATAAAACTTTAAACGTAAATTTGTTATTTTTAACAAAATCTTTTTCAACCTGATATTCCTTGCAGTGATTTTTTGTGTCAGGAATAGTACGTTTTTGGTTCAAGTTTTCGATTAGATGGAATATCTTTTTCAATTAACTTAAATATTGAATTGGCTAGTTTAGTTTTGCCATAAAGTTTTAGGTGCAATCCATGTTTTGTAAAATGGTGTCTTTTTAGTATATTAAAATCAATTACATTAATACCTTGACGAACTGCTATTTCTTTTATATAATGATTTGCCAATTCAATATCAGCGTGATGAGGATGACTAATCCCTAAATCATATCGTTGTGGAATTGTTGAAATGTATATTTTCTTTGAATTTAAATTCTTAATGTTTTCTTCAATATTTGTATACACATATTTTAATGATCTTTTCAAGAAATCATTTGAGCCACTTAATAATACAACATTTTCATGAAAATTATTTGAGGCGCTTTTAAACACTTGTTCACTAACTGCATTGGGCATCACAGTGCTTTCACAATAATGCTCTCCGCATAATTCATTAATTTGTTGAGATAAACCTCTTCCCTGACTATCAGTATAGAGTGAAAGAGGTGTTTTGTTCTTTCTATCTGCCATTTTAACCTCTCCCGTTTGTTTAATTTGTTTGATATTAACGTTATTTACATGACATGTTCTGTTTTTTTTACTATTTAGATACATATTTGGACGATTAACTGGTTGAGATCTATCTTGAATCTCTTCACAGTCAATACTATTCAATAATTCATATCTATTATTGGATACAAAAGAGTGATCTTTAACAGATCTTGTAGGATTTCCTTTTGTTTTTTGTTTGATTTTTTCCCAAGAACTATCTTCTTTATCTTTTTTCTTTTGATGGGATAGCTGATTACCTTGTTCCATTTTATTTTTAAGATTTTGAAATCTGTCTTTTATTTCTTCAAATAGATTATCATTCCCCATGATCGTTTGGATTTTGGCATCGTTTGCTGCCCTAAGTGTGGAATTACAATCATACGTATCACAGTGCTTTATAGTGCTAAGTGAGTGATCATTATCATTGATACTCTTTGTGTTATCTTTATCAATCAGATTACTAAGTTGCCTTTTTAAGTAGTTTATTTCAGAATTTGAACTTTCTAGATCTACCTGTAAATCGACTAATTTTCTCATTAAGTTATCCTTTTGATAAGTTAACCATTCGATTTTATCCAGTAAACAAGTCATTGGTTGGTAAAGTTCATCAGTTTGAGTGCTTACATTTACTGAACAATGTTGTATGTTATCAACACCTTTAGCTTCAAAATGGATGATTGGATTGGATAATGGATTGATTTTTACATGTTTTATAACATTTACTTCGGTTGAATTGTCTACAATGTTAGATTCTTCTTTGATCTTTTGTGAACGTGTTCTTATTATTGGAGAAAATTTGTTCATTGTACCTAATTTGAACTTAAATGTTTTTTTTGAGGTTATAGGTACTCTTGTTCACTATATAATGTCTAGTAAAATATAAGGCAATTGATTTTTAATTATTAATAACCAGGATGTACTTAAATGTATTAATTAGTATACAGCAATATTCACTTACTTAAAAATTAATTCTTAAATTTAAAAAATATTCACCAGAAAATATGATGCGAGTAAACAATTTTTGCACGTCAGCTGTTTTTTTTTTAAATTTATAACACTCTCATGAATACAGTACTCACGTCATTGAACATCAATTCAAATTAGTAAAAAAAAATTAAATGAAAATATTACTAAACCTTAGGGAACTTGCAGTATTTGTGAAAGATTAATACAAGCTTTTCTCTAGGTGGAGGAAGAAATGCATCCCGAATCAACAAAAAATTGTAATATTTATTTAAGTAATGATATATTTTAGGGGTGGGCGAGTAGTGTTTTTTAAGTCGAGTCGAGTATTGAACCAAACTACTCGAGTTTCGAGTTGAGTAGTTCTTTAAAAAGTAAAAAAAACGAATTATATTTTTTATTGTTTTTTACATATTAAACATAACATTTTATTGAATTATTAATGTTATTATTTATTTTATTTTAACCTTTAGATTACCATGAATGAGTAATGGTTTAAGTTCAACAAAAAAATTTATATATTTTTGTCAACAACCATAACAAACAAAAGACAAATATTACAAATATACATCCATATAAAGATTATGGGTTAGTTTACCAAAACCAGAACAGTTTAACAAGAAAGTGATTGCAGTAGTTTAACTTCTAGACAGGTAAACACAAACAGTTGTTGTGGGGAGCTTGGGCTCAAGGTAATGTTTTGCTCACTCTGTGTTTGAGTACAGAGCAACAACTCACTTGACACCTGACATCGTCTCTGAGGGTTTACTAAACAAGTCCTTGAAATATTGATAGTAAATGTGCCGAAGAAATTAAAAAGAAATACAATTAATTTTATGTCATAAGCTGATCGATTATATTGCTTTGTAAAACAGAAAACAACAAACCTAAAATTGTTCACAAACAATTTGTTGTTCTACTGAGAAGATATAATATCAATATAACCGAAAGTAAAACGAGATAACTTAAAGATGATAAAAGAAATTAAAAATGCAACCTTTAAATACTGTGGATTACAAATATTATCTGTTGAAATAAAAAAAAAAAAATTAAATGAAAATGTTACTCTATCCAAAACAATACCGTAATTTTTTTAAGTATTCCATGTAAAACTGAAACATAAATAAAGAAAGTAATTAAAGTATAGAAATATCTTGTTAGTTAGGCTAACTCAAATTTAAAACGGAAAGCATGCCATATGGTTAGCGGCATTAATCTGGGTAAACGGTGGGAGTATCAATGGTTAGCAGCGTACATCATAATGGGGAAAAACCTGGTTGTAAGAAAGTGACTCAAAGAAATAATGTTGGACAGCCAACTGATTTATTGCTTTTAAACACATCCTACCCCTCCCGTTCCGTCCCGTCTTCCATCCTTATCTCCAAGGTCAGATTCTTTGGTAAATGGCGGGAGTGGCTATGTCATTTTCAACTACTTGACTCAAATTTGTGAGCAGTCTCAAATACTCGCTCGGCCTTCAAGTATTAGTAAATACTGAACAGGCACGGTACTCGAAAACTCGATTACCCCTCCTAATACTCGCCCACCCCTAATATATTTTCTAAATAACTGAATGCCAGTGCTAAGAGATTTTGATAACACTCTCATGAATACAGTACTCACGTCATTGAACATCAATTCAAATTAGTAAAATAATAATCATGAGACCTTTAACAAACCAATAATCATTGATGGAGCGAGTAATAATTGGTTCCAGGATGAGGCAGGGAAGGTACAGGAAACCATGATTTTGTATACTCAACTCCTTGGGGAATTCTTCATGATCATCCGACAAGGCTGAGCTCGTCATGTCTCCCATGAGTGCGAGAGAAAGCGCGAACCACGGTTAAGATAGAGGTGGGGGATTCCCGTCAAAACGTGAAAGATCGGTGCTTAATGTCAGTGCATGTTAGTTATTTTAACCATGTGGTTATAAAATCAAATAAACCTTTGTTTATTGAAATTTACTTTTTTATCAACTCATTACCATACAGTATTTTTATTTTAGTTGGATTTAGCATTTTTGTAATGGTACCCTTGGTAATCCATAATATTTGATAATCCGACAGGGGCCTGGTCCCATATCTGACGGATTATCAAGTGTAGACTGTATTAGTGTAAATAAAGGTCATGTTTAATGTTCGACAGAGAGCAACCGTTGGCACAGGAGTTGGTGACGGATGTGATAACCAAGCTGAGGACTCACGAGACTGTGTGGCCGTGGCTGCGAGAGCTGATGGGGCAGACTCACCTGACCTCGGCTGAGAACAAGGTACAGTAGCAGCCGACACACTCGTGCATGTTGTAAGGCGAATACCGGTGAGATGCCTTGGGTAGCCACTGACTGAGTCTAGCCAGGATCATTGATGAGATGTTATTGTTGTATCACAGCTACCGGTACATTGGAGTTGAAATCCAAAGGATCCTAACCTTCAAACAACTATTATGAACTGACAATTTGTTTTCTAGATAATTTAAAACCAGAACAACTCAGTTTTATAATTTTTAATATTGTTACAGTTTGTTTATGTTTCAAGAGGGAACACATTGCAACTAAGGGAAGTTCATTTGTTCTATGGGTTACTTTATGGCTTGCCTATCTGAAGTTCCACTAGCAAGAAACTGTTTCAATTCAGAGTTAACCTTCCTCAGAGAGTGTATAACTATTTTTAGGGACATTGCTGCTGCTCTTCAATTTCAAGTTTCAAGTGTTAGAGCTAGACTTAAGTAAGAATGGTACAAGACATGTATTCAGGCCGCTATCAGATAATATGTTAGAACCAGTTTTTAACAAGTGGAAGGTGTACCAAAGAAGTATTGGATGGAAACCACTTTTTCTAACTTTAATAAGTGTAAAGTGTGCAGTAAAGTGTGTAGCACTTTAATAAGTGTGTAGTAAATTTCTTCTGGCCATGGTCTGTTGTCAGAGTTTACTGATCGCACTTGCGCCTCTGACATGATCTGTCTACTACTTTTGTAGGTGGAACCAACGACTTAACGTGCCTTCTGAAGCGCAATGGTACCCATGAGTTTCAACATTCATTTGGATTTCACTGGAAATTGAACCCAGGTCTTTTGGGTGGTAGCACTCTTTTGGATTTTCAGTACTCGACAAGTTCAGCTATTATTGTAATTTCTTTTAACTCTTCTTCTGTGAAATTACCTTGAAATTTGTCTAGAATTTGCTAGATTTAAAGACTTTTAAAAATAAATAAATTTTACGACCAAAATTCTCTTAACGATGTTCACAGAAGAACTACTTGTCCAGCAGCTGTTACAGTGGAACTTATTCCAGCTCAAGGGACAATGTAACAACTTCTGTTAGTTCAATAATTAAAATTATCCATTCAACTTATAACCTGTTTGTCAAGGTTAAAAAAATTTTCCTCCCAAGCTTTTGAATTCTTTCTGCAGGGAGGGCTGGAGTTTCTAGTGACGGTGTTTGTGTTGTGTGTCGATATCATCTCAGGCTTCAGTAGCCTCGCGCCAGGCCCCCACGACTCAGCTAGCCTCGCACAAGACTCCAGAGCCCTCAGGTTTCCTCAAGCCGTCGCCGCGTTGGTCAGCCGTTTCGGTGATGCTAGTACGGTGAGTATTGCTCTGATCGTTATTGTTTTTAACCCTCCAAGCGCTGACTATATTTCTTTTTAGAGCTGAGATATTTTCACTATCTTGCATTAGTTTTTTTATCTGTAAACAGTTTAAACAATGAATATATACCTTTATCAATTTTATATTTATTTTCATCAGGAAGAATAGGAGAATATAAAAAAATTATAGCTTGTAATGAGCAATTAAGAGGCTTACATAACAGAGGGGAAAACCATTAAAACTCAGGAAACTCAAATTCAAAAAAGAGTTTTACTTTAGGTGCAATAGTAGTTTAAAAAACGTGTAATTGCAATTTAAAGATAGCCAAAATGAGCTAGGTGTTTCATAGATTGCCAAAATATATTCTTTGTAAGGGTTCAAAATAATTATTTTCATGAAAAATCGCAACATTTTGAAATCAGTTACAAAATGTAAAAAAAAAATACTGAAAGACTATTTGTGATATACCATTCAATACAGATTCCTATTGCTGGAAATAGATGGTTATCGAGATGTTCAGCATTTGGAGGGTTAAGATAATCATGTTAAATGTATTCCTTTTTATTTGCAAATTTAAAAGTTAAGTTTTCTTTTTCTTTCAATATATATTTGTTATTGAGATCTTCACTACAATTCTAGGCCAGGCTTTATTTAATGTCAGATATTAAATAGTTTGAATAATTAAATACAGAACCTAATGAGCTTTTAACCTTCACAGGAAAGCAAAACCACTAACAAACTAATTTATAAAAAGTCATAAGTCATAAGTCATCTTTATTGTCATATAACATTTTACAATTTCTGGCTATGCCAGACAAAACAGGTGACATTGTCATGATACAATATTACTTAAACTAAATTATAACAAAAGTACACGTTAAGACGGTCTATCATTCAAAAACTCATCTACACTGTAATAGTTTTTAATCAACAACAATTCAGTCACTTTGTCTTTGAAAGATTTTGATTCTATCAGTGATTTTATAGTACACCGGCAAATTGTTGAATAATTTTTTCCCCATATAAGAAGGTGTTTTTTCTGAGAGATTAATTCTATGAATAGGATATTGAAAATCATTACGAAATCTAGTATTATACATGTGATGATTATTTTCTCTAAAAAGTTTCTGAAAATTGGATTTTACATATAACAAACATTTAAGTATATATAGATTAGGGACAGTTAAAATTTTTAAATCTTTAAACATGTTTTTGCAGGAATATCTTGAAGGTTTAAAAGTCATAATTCTAAGAATCCTTTTTTGTAATTTAAAAAGTTTCTGAGCATCAGAAGTAACTCCCCTTAGCTCAATTCCATATTGCTATGATAATCATTTCAAAAGCCATTGAGAGATCTGACAACTGTCAATGTTTTTAGAAAAATAACTTGTAACAGATTAAGGCACAGGTTCCGAGACAGTGGTATCCAAGAAAGTTTCGGGTGGTATGCAAACAAATAACCAAAACTCCGACTGATAAAACTAAACTACTATTTCATTTGAGTAATACTAGCGAATCCAGTTGCTCGAATTTGAGCAAATATTTCTCCCTTTTAGGATTATTCAGCTCATATACCAACTTATTGGTTTTAATTGTGATCAGAAGTTAGCTGAAAACAGCTGATCTCGCTTCTGTACTGTGTTTTGTTACTATAGTTATCAACAGCTGCAAATGCTCAATTTAATTGATTTATATTATTCTTTAAAATTACCATTGGACCTTTGACAGCCCGAGGCAAGGTGGACGTTTTCCTAAATCCCAAAAGGCACATCCAGACGCCAAAGGCTTTCAAATAACACATTAACAATCATTCAAGACCTAATAGTTTCGCCGGTATCCCATTCACAAAAATCGCTTTATTTTTGTAATAAGATGATGTAAAATTAATATGCTAGTGAGAAAACACATTGATTAAAGTTACATTCATATAGTTTTAAAGAAAGTGGTTGTTCTTAAGTACACTAGACTCTCAGAAATCCGGACTACAGAGGCGGACGGCCGGCCCGGATTTTGAAAAACCCGGATTTCTCGGAGGTGGGTAGGAGTCATCAATATCGCCTTTATAGTGAACTACTATGACAATATGTGTTTATGTTTATGTGCTAATACAAGAGTGAGCTTCCAGAAGAAAGTTGTAACACTCTGTAACAGTAGAACCTCGTTAATCCACCACCAACTGAGAGCTTGGTAGGAACACAAAATAGGTCGGATTCTCAGAGGAACACATTTAGCCTATTACTTGAAAACATGATAAAACTTTAGTTTAAACAGAATGTATGTACATTTGTAAATATTTAATGTAACACTATAAATTATAAATAAAGTATACTGTAATAAAAACTGTCACCGGTCTACTGATTTACATCGTTAGTGGTGAGTCATCGACAGGAGAAGGCCTGAACCATTGACTATAAATACTGAAGGAGGCACCCCATCCATATGACCTAGCTGTCCTACTTTTAGTGTATGCTAGAATTTGAAGTGGACGTAGTTTGATTGGGTTACCGACAGATTGTGCTGCTGTCAACTATTTATTTTAGTTGTTTACGTTAACTTGTAAAATATATCCACCCTAGAAAGGAAGTGATAATCAACTTATGTTTGCTTCCTGACACACCAACTGTTGTGATATCCCCTCCTTGAGAGGATAAGTAATAGTTGACAACAGTATACTCTGTTGGTGATTAGTGAGAACTACGTCCTCTTTTAATCCTGGCATACACAACACTAGGGACAGATTTTACAATGACAATGAGAAGTCTACTTCAGTATTTATAGTCAATGCCTGAACGGAGCAGCGCACTGGATATGTAAACAATAACAAACACCGCTAACGGCACGGAAACACAGTGCACCTAATCATGCAAACTACATGACATTTATGTAATGCGGGATAATCACGTGAAAACTGAAGGTGCTAAACTGTGAAGTTTTGTTTTTATTTGCAACATAAACATTTAAAAAAAATCAAAACCATTGTGGTCCGGATAATAGGGAGTCCGGCTAAGTGTGATCTGGATTTTTGAGAGCCTACTGTATAAACATAAATTAACCAACTATCCTTATTTAAAAACCTGTTGCTACTGAAACCTCAGTATTTTATTTAATGTACAAGATGTAGGTTTACACTCACGAGCCTTGATCAACTACCTACTGCACTCCTGTACTGCATTATGTTACATTTCAGTTGACTGACACATCTGAAAATAGTGTTTCATACGTAAAATAATACATTCTTCAATCTTCCTCAACTTGCCTAAAAAGTCCCTGTATTCCTCATCCCACAACTTTCACAGCAGAATATCAATTCAGAACTTCAATTAATTAATTTTCGTCTTGCAGAATGACTATAAAACAGCAATTCATTTCACAACATCTTATTTTCAGTGAAATAATCTGAGAAAATGGTTCTGGATGCAAATTAGAGATTTCATCGTCATTAAGAAAAGACGCCGTTAAGTAAATAATATTCTTTGTTTATATATTTATTGAGAATAGCAGACACATAAAGAAGAAAATTCGCACAGAGAAAGATGGTTTAAGTTTGTATGAGCAAAATCAAATTCTAATGTATTGATGGTTAAATCTTCAGAAGAAATTAACGCTCGCTTTGTTCATATTTGTTTTAGGTTACGTTAGAACAGGAATAGTAACCTTATAACAGCTGTTCAGCGGGAATGTTGTTAGTTTGAATTTTTCTTCAAAATAATAAAATAAACAAACTTTTTGTAATCATTTATACAAGTTATAAATTCCCTTGTTTCTTACTTTATCTCGTGCTACATAAAAGGTTAAAATGGTGACTACTTTGCCTGACAGATTTAGAAGGTGACGGTGAGTTAGTAGTAGTTGTTATGTGGCAGAGCAGGCAACCCAACTATTCAGTATGTTGTTACACTGTGCATCGAAATAATGTATTATTTTATTGTTCATGGTACCGGTATTATGGTACAATCATATCGCTACTTTGATTAGAAAACCATCTAACTTACAAAAATAAAATACCATTTTCAGATTTGTGGACCATCGGGTTGGTTTGTCCAAGACAAACCTCACATATCCCAAAGATTAATAAAGCATCTTCGAATGAAAACTGTAACCTCACATCTTCAGAGGAATGTATTTAGGAGGGGGCACTAGTCCTCTGCGTCTACCCGCTTCTCCCATAAGACCAATGTTAACTTTTAAAGTCCGTCCCTCCTCAACGGATTATCCGAAATCGATGATTTATAGTTTATTTTAAAGATTAAAATATAGCTAGCGATCTCAGTGAGCAAAATGTTGATATCACAAATAGTTCACCCGCAACAACATTTTAAAAACTGAATGTTTAGTAATTGTTTTGGTCGGTTATTGTTTGTGATATTGAAATTTTACTCACAGCAATTGCTATCTATATTTTAGATTTTTAAAATAAACATAAATCATTGATTACAGAAAATCCATTGAGGAGGGACGTACTTTAAGAGTTAACATCGGCCGAATGGAGGAAGTAGGTAGAAACATGAAAAGTTTCGTGACTGGTGCACCCTCTTAACACAAACTCTGTAACAATGCGTACATTCCTCGATGCGTACATTTGGCCTCTGGCAATACCAAGAAAATCAATCGGTAATTATAGAATCATTCTAATTTGTCAGGACAAAGTGTGTTGAAAAACCCAATATTGAAGCTTTAATAGTAGAATTATTCCCATGTTTGTTTCAGATGGTTGAATGGCTCAACCACATGAGAAGCTGCGAATCATTTCCTCGAGAGTTTAGTACGACCTTCCAACTTGCAGCCAGAAACGTGTCTCTCTTGCGTGGATAAAGTATTGTTACACGTATAATATATATTTATTTATTGTTGTAAATAGTGTATTTTTACCCTTTTTGATTTAAAAAAATATACCAATATATATTTTAGGAAATCGTTTGAAACAATTAAAATATGAATACAAATTTGGAATATTTTGTTGTTGTCAAGTACGTTTAAGCATTGTAAAGGAATATTAATGGTCATGTTTTTATTATAATATATACAAAGTACTTTATTTAATTAATTATTACAAGAATAATACATTTATAAAAATGTTTAAGAGAATACAACATTTATTTAAACATCACATAGCATCAAGCTCCAAAATACAAGCACTCAGTTCTTATTAAAATATTAAGTATTTGTGCAAAAATATATTCAAAATATAAAGAAAAAGAGTAAATAGTAATTGAATTAACAGAGGAGTCTCTTAAAACATCACTTACTAAATTACATTTCAAATCTATGGTTTTAGATTGAAACACATAAAAATCTGTCTTTTGTAACAATTATGCGTAAAAGTAATCACATTTATGAAAGAAAGTCTTAACATCCCTGACTTAAAACAACTTTATGTACAAGCTTATATTAGAAGTAGAAAATCTACAAGTCTTTATAGACAGTGATGAAAGTCTTTAATGAGTTTGTCATTTAGTAAAAGTCCCTGTTCGGACTGAAAGACAGAGAAAGAGTGAGTGAAACCTATCACAATACTGGCTCGGAAATGTGGTTGTTTTTGTTAATCAGATTAGCCATGACGACGTAAGTGTCTTCCTTGCGACCTCCGGGGGACATGGGCAAGTAAAGCGGCTCTTCTTCTTCTTCTTTGTCTTCTGCCACAGAGTAGATCAGGTCTGGGATAGAATACTCTTCTTCTGATCTAGAAAATGATATAATTACATTTAGAGTTTTGAATTTGTAACACTTTTTACAATAATTAATCGCAAATGACTCACCGTCTTGAGCAATCAAACCACTTGTTTTGTCAGTGGACAATTGTTTCACCCCCGTGTCCTGGGGGCATCATCAGCACAGCTTTAGAAGTTAAAACATTTAGTAGCGAACTGGTAGTTGTTCTTGTCGAAACATAAAGTACGGAAACGAATAAAACACTGACAAATTGCGCCACGCACACGAATAAAACATTTAAAGGCTTAAAACAGACCCTAACTTCACTTTTTACTTTTACACGCTACGTAGCAATTTATGTTTAACCTGCAGGGAGCTTAACAAGGTGCATACCTATATAAAAATATTTAAGTTAATACTTTTATGAGTACCAAGAGTTGTTGATAGTTTCAGAACTTTTCGTCTTGCAGAATGACTATAAAACATCAGTTCATTTCACAACATCTTATTTGCAGTGAAATAAATCTAAGAAAATGGTTCTGGATGCAAATTAGAGATTTCATCGTCATTAAGAAAAGACGCTGTTAAGTAAATAATATTCTTTGTTTATATATTTATTGAGAATAGCACACACATAAAGAAGGAAATTCGCACAGAGAAAGATGGTTTAAGTTTGTATGAGCAAAATCAAATTATAAATGAAATTATCAGAAAGAGTAAAGTTTAAGCACAATACATAATTCGGTTTATCATCTGACTGATATTCAGTTTTGTTGGTGTCATGAAAATATTGGTTGGAAAATGTAATATTGTTTATTGATTTTAGGCTTTAGTGATTTAAGATTGGGACAAACATAGTTTGTTGGTAGCCTTGCTATTTTAGTTTGAGATTTATAAAAGGGAGGTTCATAAATGTAAATTCTAAAAACTGAAATAGTCAAAAGATATAATACCCATGTAATAATAGCCAGGTAATTACTATATATACATTTTGGTAAGTGAAAATAATTATGTCCCAAAAGCCTGCGTACTAGATGTAAAACAGTTAAAACAAAACTTTTATTCATAAATAAAAAATATTACAAAGTTTCTGAATCAGTAAAAAAACGTTAACTTTGTTTTATTGATGGAAAACCAACATCAAAGTTTCTTGTTTAAACCAAGGTTTTGAAAGTCTTGTTTATCCCAGTCTCATAGTTCTGAAATGACAATCATAATTTGTAGTTAAAATAAAAAACCCAAAAATATGGGAATTTTACAAAGAGACACCTAAACCTGGTTGAAAAATAAAAAACAGTGATGGTTTTTTTGTGGGGGGGGGGGTATTTTTTTTTTCATAAGGTGCTTGTGTGCATGCCCAAGGGGCTTTTTTATATTGTTTGTTGTTTTGGAGCTTAATTATTTAAGATGATTAATCCTATACTCCAATATAAGCAATGTTTGCTTGCTAGCTTGTAACTCTATCTCAAAAAGGTTCCCATGATTTCCTTCAAAAGTTGTAATTACTAATTTCTGGGTTAAAAATAAGTTGTAGACGTGTCTCGCCCATGGAGGTAGTATTACTGCAGAGGACATGCCAATGCTTTAACATGAAGCCAATGAAGCCAGGCACACCCCCTCGCAACTGGCGATGATGGCAAGAGAGTCAATAAGATGGCAAAAGCCAGTTTAGCATGGGGAAGATAGGGAATAACGCGTCCCGCGCTTGTCGAATTAGAATTTCCACCAAGAAATTTTCGGCCAATTGGTTTTCGGCCAAATGGCTTTTTGATTTGTATTCCTGAGTACATTCTCGAGACGTTGATAAGAAATATAACCACGTATATAATGTGAATATTTAATAAATAGAATAGAAACTTAGAAGAATTATTGAAAGTACTTGACATGAGCTCACTTTAATTACGTTCTTGGACAATCACTGATTTTTGTATCCTAATAACCAATTTATTCGTGTTCCTAATGAGCTGTGCGAATTTTTAACACCAATTTTAAGCATATTAGACTGTTATTCTCTAAGTAATAACTATAATAATACAAAATGTTATGTGAAAACTCTCAACCCTCGCTCACTTTAATTAGGTTCCTGGCCAATGAAATGTGTTTATACACAAATATACTATTTATTTATGTTACTAAATAAGTGCTTGTTCCGGTAATAGCCAATATTAACCATTTCTTAGTGGTTTATGTTTAACAGAAGTAATAATTACTTAGAAGAACTAGGCCTATAGTGCTTGTTCCGGTAATAGCCAATATTAACCATTTCTCAGTGGTTTATGTTAAACAGAAGTAATAATTACTTAGAAGAACTAGGCCTATAGTGCTTGTTCCGGTAATAGCCAATATTAACCATTTCTTAGTGGTTTATGTTTAACAGAAGTAATAATTACTTAGGAGAACTAGGCCTATAGTGCTTGTTCCGGTAATAGCCAATATTAACCATTTCTCAGTGGTTTATGTTAAACAGAAGTAATAATTACTTAGAAGAACTAGGCCTATAGTGCTTGTTCCGGTAATAGCCAATATTAACCATTTCTCAGTGGTTTATGTTTAACAGAAGTAATAATTACTTAGAAGAACTAGGCCTATAGTGCTTGTTCCGGTAATAGCCAATATTAACCATTTCTCAGTGGTTTATGTTAAACAGAAGTAATAATTACTTAGAAGAACTAGGCCTATAGTGCTTGTTCCGGTAATAGCCAATATTAACCATTTCTCAGTGGTTTATGTTTAACAGAAGTAATAATTACTTAGAAGAACTAGGCCTATAGTGCTTGTTCCGGTAATAGCCAATATTAACCATTTCTCAGTGGTTTATGTTAAACAGAAGTAATAATTACTTAGAAGAACTAGGCCTATAGAAAATCTCTATCCAAGCTGCCTTTAAATAGGTTCCTGGTCAAAAGAATTGTTTTTAACCAAATAATTTAACGATCCCCCCCCCCCCCGCTTATTATCTGTTGAAGAATGTGTTTACACACAAATAAACTATTTATTTATTGTGCTGGATCATGTAATCAGGTATTGTGGGGCACGGCCTCATGGTGTGGCGGCTGCCACCCCCCCTCCCACAGTAGTACGGCACGGCCTCACTAACCGTCCGCCATGACCGCTCCATGTATACTAACTCCATGGTCTCGCCCCTAGGAAAAATCAAATTAGGCAAACGAATTTGAAAAGTTAACAAAATTAACATAGGGCTTATGCAGTTTCAAATCAAAACATAAGAATCATAACAGCTGTTTATTATCAATCAGTGATCTGACAAAGTAATACTTCTGTAGTAACATGTGGTTTCCTGAGAAAAGTGACAAACTATTGAATGAAGATTAGTATAGAGTGATCATAATACAAATGAATCAAATGTGCATATGTAATCAAAATACTACCTGGATAGTCATTGAGCTATAATAACAACTGGAGTGTCGTTAAACTTGTAGAAAATAGGCAAATGTGCTAAGCAAAATTGCTTGTTAGTAGAAGATGTGGTAGAAATGAATCCGAGGCAACTAATCAAACTGGCTTTCCCCGAGCAAAGCTCGGCTCCCAGGTACTTTGGTTTAATACTTTCAACTTAATTAAGTTTAAAACTAAAGGTAACCCCTCGTTAAGTTTTGGCTCACCCGCTAGGCTCGTGCTTCCTTGGCGGCAATGGAGGAGGATCTAGCGGCTGGGGCCACATGCTCTCGTACGTCCCGTCACTTTCATCTATCTCCTCGTAAATCCCCGACGCGATGGATATCCCTGACTCCCGCCGACCGTCCCGATGGAACTGCGCTCTGCGCGACTGCACACTGTGGAGCTCGGGTAGCGTGTCGGGTGACTCGGGTAGGTCGGGCCAGTGGGAGTCCAGGCACTGGTAGTCGTGTAGGGAGTCTGGCTCACTACACCCGGGGGTGGTCAACATCAGGCCTAGCCCGGCGTGGAGCAGGCTGCTGGCTACCTGTGGAGTCAGGGGTGGGTTTTATAGAAAACAATAACTTAGTTTAGACTGAAAGACTATTTATTTTTTTAATACGTTTACTGGGTCTTGAGGTCCCGAGGTCTCGCACCGCAGGCAACACTTACTGCGGTTTTAAATTTAATATAACAACACAGACCACTCTATTCATAAACCTAGCTAGTGCTAAATACCTCGGTAATAATTATTTACCTTATCGTTTGAGGAGTTCCTGGACATACTCTGGGTACGCAGATGAAACAGAGAGAAGTTTGAGTCCTGTGGCCAACAGCGCAAGTCACCCTCACTGCGACTGAGGCGACGCGATGCCAGGAGGGCGTGGGAGGGGAGGGAGGGGCGGGGGAGAGGGGGGAGGGGTGAGGAGGTGAGGCGGTGCAGTGGCTTGGTCAGGTACTTTGATAGCTCAGCTTCCAGCTCGTTCCCCCGGAGACAGAAAAGTCGCAGCTCACCCTCCCCGCAGGAGAACTCACTGTAGACAAGGGGAGTTTAATAAAAACCTGATAGAATCGGAGATTTAACATGTTAGCAGAATCTTTAATGTTTCACTTGAATTTGTTTAATAGAAACATGATTTACCAGTTAATTTTAGGACCAAGAACATAGAGTTTTCTTAAACACCTGATCAGGCAAGGCATGGCACTTTGGAGAAATATTCCGGGCTTAGGTGAGGCGAGGACCATAAACACTCAAGTTAGAATGGCCAGTCCAAGATTTGAACCTGAGATCTCCTGAATATGAGGTGCAAGCATTCCACTGTGCTACCTCAATCAGTGAGGTACTATTATTTAGTGCTAGGTGATGTACCCGTTCTTCGCACGGGTTAGAAAGGTTGAGATCTTGAAACAGCTGTTCTTGCTTCTGCTCTATAAGCTATCAAATGGAAGTATCCACAGCTGTTCGCATTACAGCTCCTGAATGTTTACTTTCTTCCGAAATGTAAACATTGAAACTTAGAACGTCACGGGGCGTAGCCCGAGGGGATTTTAAGGAAGTGAATAGACTTGTGTTGCATGGGTTCAAAATCTACCTTCGTCTAAAGTTTCAGCCCAGTTGGATCAGTAGTTTTTGTGTTTACCCGGAACAGCAGACAGACAGACAGAAACCACCTCTTAATAATATTATAGATTGAAGTTACTAAGTCTCTAGTTTGGTAGGTTTTATTAATATAAACGCTGACAGCCTTCGCTTGTATACTTTATACTATTCAAGTTTTAATTTTCAGTGCAATATTTCATATACAACAAATTTTAAGGATGTAGCTTTCTGTGAAAATACCATGAGGAAGAACAGAAAAAAATTATATCCTGGAAGGTTCAGTTGAACTTGTCTCTGGGGATCCTCATTGTATATCTTATTTCTTTTTGTTTTTATTTTTGAGAAAGTTCAGGTAATCCCAAGATTTTTAACAGAAGGTGATTTTTAACAGATTGTGTTGGAATTAGGGTGTATATTGAAAAATGTTTCTTCCAGACCCATCTACTTGCCTACCTGAATTCATTCCTAAATTAAGTATATTTTCTTCTGTCGGGGATTAACTCTTATCTGCACTTTTTTGTTTCCCCTCATTTTGATTAAGTCTGATCTAAATAGTAATAAATCTAAAAGAAACAGTTGAGCCTGTTCATGGATAATCCATAGACAGGATGGGGAAGTACTCCTTAACGGGACAACAGATCAACAACTAGCTAACAGATCAACAAGTGTCTTAAACTAAAAACAACGTCCGCTGGAAAGAAACAGATCTAATAAAGAAGGTAAAATGGTTGACTATGTTTGGGCCACTGAAAAAGCATCTTCCTGGAGAACCTGTGCAGGATATGCAACAAACGGTGTGAGTTTATGGATATTGATATTTTCTGCTTTACTCAAAAGCTATTAGGAACAGTTTAACTTACACACTTGTTCCATAAGTTATCGAAGAAGGTATCTTTTTCAGCAGCCCAACAATAGTTGTCAGTACACAAGTTGGAAGAGCTAGGGTTTTGCCAGCTTTATGTGTACAGATTTACGTCAACATGTCTCGTACCTGGAGGTGTGCAAGATGACGACATGTCCGTCGTCCTCAAACGTGCAAGCAGGAGGGAGACTGACTTTGTCAACCTGGGGCCAGCGCCAGTGGACCTTGATCTGCCCTGTGGCAGGGTCACCAACCGTGATGCCTGTCGCGGAGGTGCTCAGAGTTCCGTACAGTCCTGCCAACCCCGCAGTGCGAGAGTGGGAGTTGTCTATGAGAGACACGGTGAACTGCCGAGGCTCCACTGAAGTTGGACAAGTTAGCGTTAACAACACTGTTATGTAGTATTTTGGCCAATATGTGGTCAGAAAGGTGAATATTCCGACATGGAAAGAGATCTGCTGATGATTTGGTCCAATTACATTCCCAGTGAGGAGATGATCTGTGTTAATTACATTTTGGGCCTGCAAGATAACCATGGAGCGTTGCAACATTGTGTAGTTATTTTTATTCTTATCAGTATGACTACATTTCTGATGTTGATATTTTTTTCCAGTCAAAATGTTTTTCCCTTTATTCAATTCAGTTAAGCAATTAGTTATCTTGTCTAATCTTATCCAAAAATAACCCAGTCCCTTTGAGTATATATGAATAAATAACTATGACTAAAGTAAGTGAGAAAGTGTAACAAGTTCTCACACAGCATGCTGATGTGAGGAGGGAGATTCCATATTTAAATAGAATGGACGCATTACCTTTTATGGTTTTCCGATAGCTTTGCACAACAAACTCGTCCAACTGATTATAAAACAGAAGCTGACTTCTAAATGTAAAGGAAGTTGCACAAGAATTGTGACAGATAGAGTTTGAACATACCTATATAAATTGAAAGCTTTTAGCGACCCCCATCATACATGTTCAGGGGGACACAGGTCACATTAGGATAACTTCTATATGGCGGTAATGCCAAGCTCACTTTTTCTTTAGAAACCTGCTAAAAATAGTGTTTGATAATTGGAATAACCATAGGTTTATAAGAATTTTCATGTTTGTTATATTGTGTGCCTTCACAATAGCATGCCTTTGGTAGACCTAGGATGCGTAAGTGAGGAATGAGAAACTAAGAAACCGAAATATATAACAAATGAACTCTTAAATAAAATTACCTGGTATTTTTGGTTTCGATATGAGATTTCTTATCCTGAGCATCCACTTCTGGGACTCGGTCTCTGATCTGCTGGCGAGGAACACGATAGGCTGACGGAAGCGAGTCACGCTGCTCGAGCAGAAGATTCCAAACGCGAATGTTCGAGACCTGGAAGAAATAATTTATCAGTAATATCAATACTTGGAGTAATAGAAAAAGATACGATATGATGCTACTCTTACTTTTACAAATAATTAAAAAATTACTTTGGTTTATGCTATCCCACATCCCTTGGATTTTGAAAGGCGTATTACTTGCTTAAGTTTAAGGGACATTCAAAGTAAGGGGAGGCTCTTGGGGGAGGGCACAACAAATCTTTCTCAGCCTCATTGGAATGGGGGAGGGGTAGAGTTTCCTCAAGTGAAATGTTTCCTGAGAAAAACTAAACTCTTTCTAAATTAACAAAATCCTTATTCTATCAAAACATTTCTCAATTAGGAGATGTTTGACCATCTTTCCAAAGCTTTTTCTGGCAGTAACTCCACTCTTATTAGTACAGTATCTGGTTGAGAATTAAAACATTTTATATCGTTAGAGTATAATTCTTAAATACCCCCGTCGCAGCAAACCTGCATACTCAGCGAATTTCCAATGGAGATATAAATGTCTTAATACTACATAAAGCCACTTACCAAGTTTCATAAAAATATATTCACAAATAAGCGATATATACAATTTTAACTATTCTCCATAAGAATAACATTGGGGCTGAGTACGCAGGTTTGCTGCAACAAGGAACACAAAAAATGGGTTTTTATGCTAATTTCAATATAACTCAACTAGGTGAAGTCGCATACCAGTTTTTATTCATTTATGTTCATAATTAAGGGAGACAGAGCATTTAATTATTATCCATAAGAATAACATGGGGCTGAGTACGCAGGTTTGCTGCTACGGGAGAGTTATGCAAAAACAATTTTTTGGAGCAAATATCAATAGACCTCAACGAGATGAAGCTGTATACCAAGTTTCGTCAGTATACGTTCATAAATAAGCGAGATAACAAATTTTCTTTTACTCCATAAGAATAACATTAGACAACGTACTGTGTTTAGCACTTTCAATATCTCGGTAACCAATTGACGTAGAGGAATGATCGAAATACCAGATTGTGTGTTTTTTTAAGCTGAATCGAATGATCCAAACTAAAATTTGACTTTTTCAAAAATTGTATGTAAAAAATTCAAAAAACCCATTTTTGGGGTACAAAACCCCCCCAAAATACCCCTTCGGATAGGTCGATCTGTCTGGTTTTCGAACTTAAAGTCATAAATGCTGCTTTACATATTTATACCAAATTTCGTCAAAATCGGATCATTTTTACGAGAGTTATCGTGCTCACGGACACATATATATATATATATATATATATATATATATATATATATATATACAGTATCGAACGAATGGTGTTTTTGGGGTCTGGGGACCTCAAAACGAAAAGTTATCATGGTCCTGGGCCTAGGTCTTACCATGCCGACTACGGTAATAGCTTCTTCCCTATAGGGGAAATTCGCTAAAAAGAACAAGGAAATGTTCACATAATTTTTTTCCTAGGATTGTAACGAGAATTGATGGCTGTGATTGTGATGGTTGTGAAGTTTATTGTGCTGGGCTGTAAGAGGTGGGAGTATTTAAGATGTATAATATAATCTGTGAGTTATCTGTGAACTATTTTTGAAAATAGTTCTCATTGCTTCTGCAAATTTAATACAAAATTTGTTTTTCCTGATTCACTACCCCAGATGGAAACTTTATATAAGATAAGTTAGGAAAAATAATGCCTTAGTATGCTGCCAATAAAACTTCACTGTCAATCAATTTTGAAAAATTTTGTAAAACTAAGATAATTGAAGAGATGTTTTGCAAACTGAATCAATGTGATAGATCAACTTTCAATTTATACATCAATTTGGTCACCCAGAAACTTTGGATCTCAAAAGGAATTGATTTTTTCAACAGCAACATAATATGAATTATGTTCAGAATTTTTACTGTGATTGATTTTGAACTCCATAACTTTTGTTTTAAAACTATTTATTATTAATCTGTTTTGATTGGCGCATTGTGAAACAGAATTAGCTTCAGTGAAGAACTTGACGTCTAATTCCCAGCTGTTGTGCACTTTAAAGCAAGGGAGATGTCGCAAATAAACAAGTTTTTGCGTTTTCAATATATTTAGGGAAGTCATTAATAAAAATACTAAAAATAACTGGTAATGAAAATTTCATATAGAGTGGACTTGATATAGGGGAAATACAGCCTGGGAAAATATACCTGCAGGATATAAAAACAACTGGAGTAGCCCCTCCAGGCTGAAAAGTGGCAAACAAACATATGGAGAGGAACTTGGTATTTGGTATACAAATATTTTAGGCCTATTCAACAAACAAGTTGACCCTTTTCGAGCAAAGCTCGGTCCCTCAGGTATTAACATCAGAGGTACATTCTCATTGGTGTAAGCTATAGTTTTCTACCCAACGTACCTGGACTCGGACCTACAGAGCACAGCGTTGTACGGGATGTCTATGCAGCTGGTCGGACTGTTGTGGCCATGCCCGAGGACCATCTGGAGGGTTTTGTCTTCCCCACACCTGATAATACACCACTGCTGCCTCCATGCCTGCAGATATCACAGACTCGTTCAAAATGAGAATCACTTATTAGATATTATTATGTTATGCAATTAATAGCTGAGAAGTATATATCGATTAAATTCCTTTATAATGTTAATTAACTAAAAATAAATCAAGACATTAGTCCTGTTCACACTGTTGTCGGAAAGCGAGACGTCATTGCGGCATTGCAACTAAGTTTCAGTTTATAGCGCTAGATTTGACGCTACGCGGCGTTTGTCCATGTTGACCAATAGTCTTCAGTTCACAGTGGAAGTGTGCAGAAGGAAACACGTTGTTTTGCCTTCTTTCCTTATGCCAGTGACCAAAGAAAACTTCATTGGTATTCCTTGGTAGCTGATGTTGGTGAATAGTTACATTATGAAAACCAGAAAAGAAACATAACTGTTACCTGATAATACCAGCTGCTGGTCAGGTATCTATATCTCGCATGGAAATAGCAGCCGCTATGGTAGTCATACACCAAGGTACGTTCCTAAAATTGTAATTACCTCCTGGGAAAGCTAAACACGTTTATTTCCATTTTTTCGTTAAGGGAGAGTGGGGCAAGTTGATACGGGGGCAGGTTGATATAAACAATATTATTAGCCCATGCGCATGCGCAGACTCAAGCGCACCGTGCCGTACAGTGGCGCAGCTCTACTGGTTGTTTCAGTAACTACGGACAGTTTGTTGTTGTGTAGTGTTAAATGTCTAGTTTAGTATGTGACAAGTAAATTTTTCCTCTGACGTTAGTAGATGTGAAATACGGGGGAGGCATACTATTCGGCGCTTTTTCCCCATGTTATTCTTATGGGGATCAGTTTTTGCGCCGACACCCGATCCCGCCTATACTAATAAGCCACAAGTTTCCTTGTTGGCCTATATTAATACCCAACCCTTGCCTATATTAAATATATTGTCCCCATCCCTCCTCTATATTTTTTAAAATTAATTTTCAAATTCAGGCTAAAAAACTATCTTTAGTGTTTATGGTCCGATTTGTTTAAAACTTGGATATGTTATTGTCGTAGGCAAGTGTTTTAATAAATTACACTTACATTCCCCAAATTCACTATTACGGTCAAATTAAAAAATATTTTTGAAAAATACTGCCAATTGCCACCTTCTTTATTTACTGTCCGATTTGTCTGCAATTTGGATATGATATTGTCCTAGGCAAGTGTTTTAATAAATTCCACTTACATATCCCAAATTCACCATTACGGTCAAATTAAATAATATTTTTGAAAAATACTGCCAATTGCCAACTTCTTTATTTACTGTCCGATTTGTTTAACCCATTGAGGTAGTAGTTTTATTCTATTTGCAGTAGCCTATAACGGGAATTGATTGGTGCTACACTCTAGTAGCAAAATATGTAACTAATGACCGCGGGCGTCTACGGTTCTATCCGCTAGGGGCGCGGACTGGCTGAAAAACCTTAATATCGCCGCCAGGCCTTTGGTCGTGTTAGCTGAGTTGGCTACGTCGTGGAAACACCTTGGCCAGGTGGTGATACGATGTTCGTGGGTTCGATTCCCGCACACGACCAAAACTGACCAGTTGTGCAACTCTCAATGAGTTAACCGGTCTGTGGCAACGTTGGTGGGAGGGCCCAAGTAAAACTAACGGTGGCAGGCTTGCTTGGAAGTTGACGGGATCGGTTAATTCTTTGAGACTTGCACATGGTCAACACTGATTTTGCTAACTTTTACTTATGTCTACTGTGTGTGTGCCAGTGCGACTCTCTAAACTGAAAGAAAACAATATTTTAATTAAAATACGCCATTAATCCATTTTAAAACACCAATTTTACACTCCAATTCACAGGTTAATAAAATTACAAGTAAGGAACGAGACCATGTCTACGCCAATGGGTTAAAATTTGGATATGTGGTTGTCCTAGGCAAGTGTTTTAATAAATTCCACCTACATATCCCAAATTCACTATTACGGTCAAATTAAAAAATATTTTTGAAAAATACTGCCAACTTCTTTATTTACTGTCCGATTTGTTTAAAATTTAGATATGTTATTGTCGTAGGCAAGTGTTTTAATAAATTCCACTTACATTTCCCAAATTCACTATTACAGTCAAATTAAAAAATATTTTTGAAAAATACTGCCAATTGCCAACTTCTTTATTAAATGTCTGATTTGTCTGCAATTTGGATATGTTATTGTCCTAGGCAAGTGTTTTAATAAATTTCACTTACATATCCCAAATTCACTATTACGGTCAAATTAAAAAATATTTTTGAAAAATACTGCCAATTGCCAACTTCTTTATTTACTGTCCGATTTATTTAAAATTTGGATATGTTATTGTCCTAGGCAAGTGTATATGCACCATCCACATTTTACAAATATTGCGGTTAAATTTTAAAAAAATTTGGAAAAATACTGCCAATTGCCAACTTCTTTATTTACTTTTCACCATTACGGTCAAATTAAATAATATTTTTGAAAAATACTGCCAATTGCCAACTTCTTTATTTACTGTCCGATTTGTTTAACCCATTGAGGTAGTAGTTTTATTCTATTTGCAGTAGCCTATAACGGGAATTGATTGGTGCTACACTCTAGTAGCAAAATATGTAACTAATGACCGCGGGCGTCTACGGTTCTATCCGCTAGGGGCGCGGACTGGCTGAAAAACCTTAATATCGCCGCCAGGCCTTTGGTCGTGTTAGCTGAGTTGGCTACGTTGTGGAAACACCTTGGCCAGGTGGTGATACGATGTTCGTGGGTTCGATTTCCGCACACGACCAAAACTGACCAGTTGTGCAACTCTCAATGAGTTAACCGGTCTGTGGCAACGTTGGTGGGAGGGCCCAAGTAAAACTAACGGTGGCAGGCTTGCTTGGAAGTTGACGGGATCGGTTAATTCTTTGAGACTTGCACATGGTCAACACTGATTTTGCTAACTTTTACTTATGTCTACTGTGTGTGTGCCAGTGCGACTCTCTAAACTGAAAGAAAACAATATTTTAATTAAAATACGCCATTAATCCATTTTAAAACACCAATTTTACACTCCAATTCACAGGTTAATAAAATTACAAGTAAGGAACGAGACCAGCTCGTATGTCTACGCCAATGGGTTAAAATTTGGATATGTGGTTGTCCTAGGCAAGTGTTTTAATAAATTCCACCTACATATCCCAAATTCACTATTACGGTCAAATTAAAAAATATTTTTGAAAAATACTGCCAACTTCTTTATTTACTGTCCGATTTGTTTAAAATTTAGATATGTTATTGTCGTAGGCAAGTGTTTTAATAAATTCCACTTACATTTCCCAAATTCACTATTACAGTCAAATTAAAAAATATTTTTGAAAAATACTGCCAATTGCCAACTTCTTTATTAAATGTCTGATTTGTCTGCAATTTGGATATGTTATTGTCCTAGGCAAGTGTTTTAATAAATTTCACTTACATATCCCAAATTCACTATTACGGTCAAATTAAAAAATATTTTTGAAAAATACTGCCAATTGCCAACTTCTTTATTTACTGTCCGATTTATTTAAAATTTGGATATGTTATTGTCCTAGGCAAGTGTATATGCACCATCCACATTTTACAAATATTGCGGTTAAATTTTAAAAAAATTTGGAAAAATACTGCCAATTGCCAACTTCTTTATTTACTGTCCGATTTGTCTGCAATTTATATATGTCATTATTCTAGGCTAGTGTATATGTACCATCCAAATTTGACAAATTAACTATAATGGTCAAATTTAAAAAATATTTTAAAAAATATACTAACAATTTCAAACTACTTACTGTCAGATTTATTTTCGGATATGTTATAGCTCTTATATAGGTAACAAGACCACACTACCACACCTTCCATTACCCCCTATAATACAGTATTTTGTCTTTTTTGTTTGTTTATTTTGCTGTAATCCCAAAACTGACTTTGCTGTTTATTGTCCGATTTGCCTACACTTTGGATATTGCCCTAAGCATTTATTGTCTGATTTATTTTTGGACATGTTATAGCCCCCCAACTATTATATCTAAAATTAAAATATTATTTCCACCCATAATACAGTTGATGTGTTGTTAGTTTTGCCGCAACCTAAAAACTAACATTGGTATTTGTGTTTTTACCAAACTATATTTTGCAAATTACTACCAATAACTCCTTTATTTACTTTTCGACTTGTTATATCCCCCTATATCTAAATTTACCATAAATTTTTTCCCTAAATACCCCATTTCCAAATTCAATATTACGGTTGGATTAAAAAAAATAAATGCAAGCTTATTATATACATCCAGCTGTTATATTTGCCACATTTCCAATATTGTTGTGACCCTCTCAACTACCTCTCATTTTAATATAATAAGTAATATATATCCACAAAATATTTATGGAACTGCCTAAATTTTGGATATGTTTTAAGCCAATAAATTTTTAAAACCCAAAACAACTAAACACAAAACACTAATCTTTCTTTGTGCTTGTTTGGAGTAGTCTTTATTTTATCCAACTTAATTTTGTAGTTAAAATCAAACTTCCCACATTCTAGCTCCCTTTCCAGCCAGTGGTTGGAGACATAAAGGTTACGAATATTTTCAAACTGTACAATATATCTTTTTCTACCCCTATGTTGGACTTGTTTAATAGCGCACCATATTCCAAATCCTCCAGTCTACTACATTCTTTAAATTTAACATTGCCTTTAATATCTTGCATCTCTATGTCTTCTTGTCCAACATCCCACACATTGTTACGGAAACTTAGGTTTTCTATTTTTGGAAAGGAATTGCCATAAAATGTTGCGGTTCCGTTAGTGTTAAAGCTTGCAAGTGGCTCGTTGGTAGGTAGATAAATAATGTCCAAATCACCACTGTATGGCAACACGCTATAACCTTGCCTATTCTTATTTATCTCTATAAATACAGTTTTACAGACACCTTTAACATAGTATACACCCGTCCATCCTTTTCTGCCAACACCCCCACAAACTTGTTTACTACAAACGCATACACTATATAATGTCCATAATGCTCTAGATCCTCGTCGCAGGAAGTAATCTTTTAATTTATCCTCTCTTTCCCTTCTTTCTTTAGCCAACTGTGCTTTGTATTCCTCTGCAACAGTATTTTCCACATATTCCAATGTCTTCTAATTCCAGTTTCCTCTTTTTGGAACAACTCTCTAAGAAAGGCTTGGAAATTGGCTCTATTTCTTTAATAGTGTATGGGTACAGTTTATTGGTCCGGCTTCTTAAAACGTAGGGAGTAAGGTTAGGACTTTCCACTAAGCCTAATTCTTCTAAATTGATGTGTTTAGGTATAGTGGAGAAAGATGTATTTGATTTTGTAAAACACGTGCCCCCAGATTTGATGTAACACTTATGCTTTACACTTATGGCATCCTCCTCTATTACCTCTACATAGTTGGTAAACAGTTAAAGCTAAATGCAGATAGAGCATACTTTATTAATTTTTCCTTTTGATCTTTTGGCAGTTTTAGTTGTACTCCAGTTATCTTCTTCGTATTACTATTACCCCAATATGCATCGTTAAACACTAAACAACAACTGTTTTGTAATTGATTGGCAACTTTCACCCACATCTTATGCAGAGGTACAGCATAGAATGGAGCATTTTGAAAGTACCGTTTGTTGTCTTCTATTAGACTTAAACAATCTCTTAAAGGTTCAAACCCTTTACCAAAACCTCTACAATAGATTGTTGCCTCTAACCTTGTTATTCCATTCTCTCTAGCTAGTTTAGACGAGAACGTTTCTTTTAGTCTCGCAGTTTTTGTTGGAAGTGTATTGCCAAAGACAAACACCACATAGTGCAGCATGTAATCAATCCATTACTATTTAGACAAAGGTCAGTATTGGTACAACATCCGATATATTAGCCAAACCCACAATCAAACTTGGAAAACAAACAGTAAAAAATAATATTATAGTAACAGAAATAGTAAGAGTATAAGGACATAGTAATATTTAAAGTTTATAAAACAACACAAATGACACAATAAATGACACACTCCAACACATTACGACACAGGCACAGATACTGGTTTACAGCCATTTTACACAACTTTACAGGTTCTGTCAACTGACACAAAAATAGTTTGTAAATTGTGTAAGAAATATATGTAATATAAACAAATTTAACACAATCATAACATTTTGAGGACACAATGTTTGGACTGGGTTTGGCTAATATATCGGATGTTGTACCAATACTGACCTTTGTCTAAATAGTAATGGATTGATTACATGCTGCACTATGTGGTGTTTGTCTTTGGCAATACACTTCCAACACATTTCCTGTCTAATATCTGGCCGGTTGTATCCAGCACAATTTACATTTAGGTTTTACTTTACAACAACACAATGAGACGTCTATTTTGCTGCTTATACAACAGATGTATAGGTCTTGTAGAATGTGCGTATCTGTATTAAATACATATATTACTCTACTGCACAGGATAAGAATGTAGGGTTTAATAGTACAAAACCTAATACAAGGACTAAGAATAGAATTATAGAATTTCGACAATTTGGGTACTAATGCGGGATGCGTTAGTTAATATGTTAATTATATTGAGACTATAAACTTATTTAGTCGAATTTGGAATTATATTAATAGTGGGTATTCCATATTTGCATGTGGGTGTCCACTTACATGTTACACTTACCGCTCGCCTATGTTTATATACAATATATATTTACAACACATATATGCCTATAGTGTAATCTGTCCTGTTTACATGTTTCCGCTACTTTTTTGTATAAAAGAAATGTACTCTGTTAGCCATTTATTGGGAAATTGTATTAAACCTACTAACGAAAGATTCTGTATATGGTTTTTATTAGAAAATCTACGTAACAATAACCTTCTTACAGACATAGGTAATATAAACTATTGCGAGGGCGAAACAAAATTAAATAACTTAACATCTATAACGGATGCGTTTTGTGATAACATAATGTTAGTTAACCAATGTTACGGATTGTGATGGGGACGTTCGGAATAAATTTAAAGTTAAGAAGGAAATATGTGGCTCGTTTAATAGCTACTTACGAGGAATATTTAAAAAGTTCTCTTTAGCTCGACATGGTGTTGTTGCCAAACTACCATTCTCCCAAAGCGAGGGTGTGTTACAAATAATAAAGAAAGATATTGACCAAATTAAACAAAAGTATGATGATCCTATAGCAATTCCCTATAAAATAGAGCTTGCAAATGTTAAAATTAAGGATTTGTTGGAAGATCTTCCAAAGATACTGCAAGATCTGGAAAAAGAAATGTACTATCTTATGGATTTCGATATAACACTAGATTTGGCTGGAATATTTAATAAAGAGGAAATGTGCCAATATCTTACAGAAAACTTTAACTTTTGCTACCAAGGGGCGTACAAGAATGGATATAATGTTATTGTAGATAATGTTAGTAAAGACTGTTTAACATGGTTTAATGTAAATAGCAGGGTAAAAATATATAATAAATTTATGTGCCAGATTACAAGCCCTGGAGTAATTAAAAGTATAGGAAACCATATAATAAACTTTGTAAACTGTGCGAGACTAAAAGAAACGTTCTCGTCTAAACTAGCTAGAGAGAATGGAATAACAAGGTTAGAGGCAACAATCTATTGTAGAGGTTTTGGTAAAGGGTTTGAACCTTTAAGAGATTGTTTAAGTCTAATAGAAGACAACAAACGGTACTTTCAAAATGCTCCATTCTATGCTGTACCTCTGCATAAGATGTGGGTGAAAGTTGCCAATCAATTACAAAACAGTTGTTGTTTAGTGTTTAACGATGCATATTGGGGTAATAGTAATACGAAGAAGATAACTGGAGTACAACTAAAACTGCCAAAAGATCAAAAGGAAAAGTTAATAAAGTATGCTCTATCTGCATTTAGCTTTAACTGTTTACCAACTATGTAGAGGTAATAGAGGAGGATGCCATAGGTGTAAAGCATAAGTGTTACATCAAATCTGGGGGCACATGTTTTACAAAATCAAATACACCTTTCTCCACTATACCTAAACACATCAATTTAGAAGAATTAGGCTTAGTGGAAAGTCCTAACCTTACTCCCTACGTTTTAAGAAGCCGGACCAATAAACTGTACCCATACACTATTAAAGAAATAGAGCCACTTTCCAAGCCTTTCTTAGAGAGTTGTTCCAAAAAGAGGAAATTGGAATTAGAAGACATTGGAATATGTGGAAAATACTGTTGCAGAGGAATACAAAGCACAGTTGGCTAAAGAAAGAAGGGAAAGAGAGGATAAATTAAAAGATTACTTCCTGCGACGAGGATCTAGAGCATTATGGACATTATATAGTGTATGCGTTTGTAGTAAACAAGTTTGTGGGAGTGTTGGCAGAAAAGGATGGAGGGGTGTATACTATGTTAAAGGTGTCTGTAAAACTGTATTTATAGAGATAAATAAGAATAGGCAAGGTTATAGCGTGTTGCCATACAGTGGTGATTTGGACATTATTTATCTACCTACCAACGAGCCACTTGCAAGCTTTAACACTAACGGAACCGCAACATTTTATGGCAATTCCAAAAATAGAAAGTTTCCGTAACAGTGGGTGGGATGTTGGACAAGAAGACATAGAGATGCAAGATATTAAAGGCAATGTTAAATTTAAAGAATGTAGTAGACTGGAGGATTTGGAATATGGTGCGCTATTAAACAAGTCCAACATAGGGGTAGAAAAAGATATATTGTACAGTTTGAAAATATTCGTAACCTTTATGTCTCCAACCACTGGAAAGGGAGCTAGAATGTGGGAAGTTTGATTTTAACTACAAAATTAAAATTAAGTTGGATCAAATAAAGACTACTCCAAACAAGCACAAAGAAAGATTAGTGTTTTGTGTTTAGTTGTTTTGGGTTTTAAAAATTTATTTTTGTTATCGCATTGGCTTAAAACATATCCAAAATTTAGGCAGTTCTGACCATAATTGTGGATATATATTACTTATCAGCTGGATGTATATAATAAGCTTGTATTTATTTTTTTTAATCCAACCGTAATAGTGAATTTGGAAATGGGGTATTTACTTATGCAATGGCCAGTAATATATTGCAGTCATATCCAAAGTTTGGTTACGACAAAACAACACTAAAAGGGAAAAAATATATGGTAAATTTAGATATAAGGGGATATAACAAGTCGAAAAGTAAATAAAGGAGTTATTGGTAGTAATTTACAAAATATAGTTTTGTAAAAACACAAATACCAATGTTAGTTTTTAGGTTGCGGCAAAACAAACAACTGTATTATAGGTGGAAATAATATTGTAATTTTAGATATAATAGTTGGGGGCTATAACATATCCGAAAATAAATCAGACAATAAATGCTTAGGACAATATCCAAAGTGTAGGCAAATCGGACAATAAACAGCAAAGTCAGTTTTGGGATTACAGCAAAATAAACAAACAAAAAAGACAAAATACTGTATTGTAGGGGGTAATGGAACGTGTGGTAGTGTGGTCTTGTTACCTATATAAGAGCTATAACATATCCGAAAATAAATCAGACAGTAAGAAGTTTGAAATTGTATATTTTTCAAAATATTTTTTAAATTTGACCATTATAGTTAATTTGTCAAATGTGGATGGTACATATACACTAGCCTAGAATAATGACATATATAAATTTTAAACAAATCAGACCATAAATAAAGAAGTTGCCAATTGGCAGTATTTTTCCAAATTTTTTAAAATTTAACCGCAATATTTGTAAAACGTGGATGGTGCATATACACTAGCCTACAACAATAACATATCCAAATTTTAAACAAATTGGACAGTAAATAAAGAAGTTGGCAATTGGCAGTATTTTTGAAAAATAATTTTTAATTTGACTGTAATAGTGAATTTGGGAAATGTAAGTGTAATTTATTAAAACACTTGCCTATAACAATAACATATCTAAATTTTAAACAAATCGGACAGTAAATAAAGAAGTTGGCAATTGGCAGTATTTTTCAAAAATATTTTTTAATTTGACCGTAATAGTGAATTTGGGATATGTAGGTGGAATTTATTAAAACACTTGCCTAGGACAATAACATATCCAAATTTTAAATAAATCGGACAGTAAATAAAGAAGTTGGCAATTGGCAGTATTTTTCAAAAATATTTTTTAATTTGACCGTAATAGTGAATTTGGGATATGTAAGTGAAATTTATTAAAACACTTGCCTAGGACAATATCATATCCAAATTGCAGACAAATCGGACAGTAAATAAAGAAGTTGGCAATTGGCAGTATTTTTCAAAAATATTTTTTAATTTGACCGTTATAGTGAATTTGGGAAATGTAAGTGCAATTTATTAAAACACTTGCCTACGACAATAACATATCCAAGTTTTAAACAAATCGGACCATAAACACTAAAGATAGTTTTTTAGAATTTGAAAATTAATTTTAAAAAATATAGAGGAGGGGTGGGGACAATATATTTAATATAGGCAGGGGTTGGGTATTAATATAGGCCAACAAGGAAACTTGTGGCTTATTAGTATAGGCGGGATCGGGTGTCGGTCCAAAAACTGATCCCCATAAGAATAACATGGGGAAAAAGCGCCGGAAGTGGCTTCTCTTTGTGGTTTCACATCTACTGACGTTTAAGTGACTACAAGTGGTGTAAACAATATTGGAGAGCAGCATCAACAAGCACGTTTTACTAAACAATAATTGGTCAGTAAGTACATACAATTTCCATTTATCTAGGTATCCTACTTTATAGGTTATGTTAGCTTGAATAACACTTGGCCGCTAGGGGCAAGTTGATACTTTGTTTGGGGCAGATTGATACAGTGTATCAACGTACCCCACATAATTTTGAGTTTGATTGCTATTTTGTTATTACAGATAATGGTGCGAAACTACAAAAGGAAGACAGATCGAGGTAAAATACTGATGTAGACGTTCGAAAACACATACGGATACGATGCGGTAAAGGGGCAGACAATGACATTGCGGGAGGCCGCGACAGCTTGTGAAATTGACAAGATGATCTTGTTTAGATTTATCTTTAAAAAATATGATTTAGATGGGCAGAGTGTTTCTAAAGGTTCGCTAAGCCAAGGCAGATTTTCAGTGATGATTAGAGGATGAACTTAGAGAGTACATATCTAAGTAAGACTAAGGGATTCAGAATAGAGTATGGAGTATGCTAAGGAGTATGCCTAAGGAGTATGCTTAATCTATGATAAAACTTAGATTTAAGCCATATTAATTTCACATTTTTGAATATCTTACCAATCAAACATTGTTTGTAAACAAATAATGGTCTATGTGAAGGGCAACAAATGTTTTACATGTATAATTGTATAACTTACCTAATGTGGAATTCGGTCTAAGAAAATTAGATTAGATTTTTGAGCTGAAGTAATCAAGTACCGGTATCTAGACTGAAACCTAGATTAAAGTCATTTTAGTTTTACTTTTTGTATTTTTATTTATTTTAATCAATAAAATGTTGTTTTTAATCATAGCATATTTTATTTATTACCAATCATTTCAAATTATCAATCGCCTTTAACACAGTATAAACTGGCCCCGTCTTGATATCAACTTGCCCCAGTGTGAGGTAGGTTGATACACAATGACTTTTGTAATACATTATTTTTTTAGTTGCTATACAACTGTTTTAAGGGAAGGAAACATAACATTTACGTACTAAAAGGTTTTCAAAGTATGTTGGTGGTAACAAAATATTAGAACACACTTAACAAAAAATAAATAAAAAACTGAAAACTGTCTCAACTAGCCCCACTCTCCCCTACGGTATTTATAGATTTTATATATAAATATATATATATTAAATAGTTGAAATTGAGCCTATATGTTGGGAGAAATATTATTGGTTATAATACAACTATTTTTCAAATTATAGTAAAGTTAGTAATGTAAAAACGAGTTCGCACGCAGCACGCTGAAGTGAGGGAAGTGTATTTCCTCATACAAACTTTTAAAACTCAAAAACAGTGTAAAAACATATTTTTATTGAAATCTGAAAATATTGATTTTTTGCTGTTCTGATGCTCCTGGTTTCATTTACCTGCAATGCTGGGAATACAATTTTGCGCATTATAATGTTAGGAGGAGGTTCTGACAGGCTTGAAAGTATGCGTGAGGTTGTTGGGGATGATAAAAGTACACCAATAAATTAATAACAGGTTTTTTAAATGTAAAACCCCCATAAGGCAACGTACTGTGTTTTGTCGATACACATTTTCTTTAATAACTCGGTAAATATTTCTGCTAGAATGACGAGAGAGGGCTTACAACTTTCGCCACACTAATTCCCATCTTTTTACATGCATTAATTTTACATCTGAGGCTTTTCTGCCCCTTTATGGGCCCAAAAACTCGAAATTTGAAGGATTAATCCCCAAAAAAGGGGTTTAGAGTTTTCCGATTGTTTTGACTAACGAACTTGTCCAACTGATTATAGAAAGAAAACATCCCTACAAAATTTGAAGTAAATCGGACAAAAAATGTGACCGCTAGAGTGCAAATATATATATATATATATATATATACAATTTTGATCGACCCCCCAAAACGTAATCAGTGGGTCACGTTAGGAACTTCTTTGGTGGTGCCGGGCTTAAGTTTCACCGTGCGGGTCATGCTAATAGATCACTTTCCAAAGGAAATTCACTAATAATATTTCCAATCAATACTACAGGACCTGTTATATACGGGACCAATACTATAGGCCTATTGTTGTTTTGTTAAAACCTATTACACAAAGCTACAATAGTTTTGATAATAATTAATGATGGTTCCACATGCGAAATTTCCATTGATATTGGGGTAAGCGTCAGTTACAAAAAAAAAAAAAAAAAAAAAAAAAAACGCAAGCGCTCATTTGAACGGAGAACTGACTGATGCCAAACACCACAACACACTGCCTCGACGCCCTGACGCGCGCCCCGACGCCGACGCTGACGGCTGCATTAACTAACTGCATTACCACTGGAACGCCTGACGCGTGAACTGCGCCATTTGTGTACACGTGCTGCAAAATTAGACGCCGCATCGTGGCAAAACGCTCGCATGAACTATGAACTTGGCCTAAGTTTTAGCGAATTTCCCCTGTAGGGAAGAAGCTATTACCTTAGTCGGCATGGTAAGACCTAGGCCCGGGACCATGATAACTTTTCGTTTTGAGGTCCCCAGACCCCAAAAACACCATTCGTTCCAAACTGTATATATTATGTTATATTATGTTTAATTCCCTCCTAGAATTTGGCAAAGAGTTATAAGAAAATCTTAAATTGTAAACAAATATTTTGGTAGTCTGGTGAAACCCGTTATTTATCTCTTCTGGTTTGCAGCATTGTGGAAAGGAAATTTCATTGTGCATAAATAAGCAAGGAAACTTCCAAATCAATAATGTACTAATATTAGCTCAAGAAAGAGAAAGGTAGGTCTACTACAAGACCTCGCTGCACCCACAGGACCGAATGAACTACTTTCATTACTCATGTCAATAACGGGCATACAATTCAGTGAGCTGAGATAGTTCCCTAATAAACCATATAGTATCATACTAATATTATAGAGCTGGAAGTTTGTGAGCTTGTTTTGTTTGTTTGTGGCTAAACCAATTGAACTGATATTTGGTAGGAAGATAGCTACTATCCTTAAGTAATACCTAGGCTTTTCACGCTTTTAAATTCCTTAGGGCTCCAATGCATTGTTATTTAAACTGCCATGTTAGTCTTACGGACATTAGCATTTACCATAGAGCTCAACAGAACATCTGGAACGCTTACTCGATGGAAATTTCGCATCGGAAAGCGGTCCTCCGTTCTCTTGCTGTAGTGCAACTCGGCAAAATGAGCAATTTAAACCGGAGCGCGTGCGCTGATTAATACGATCCTCCATCGCACAGTAAAGGTAAAAAAGGATCGAATCACATATGGTTGTAAAGCGGAAGAAGTGAGGTTTCTGACGGTTTATAGTATATTTCACTACTAGTCACGAAAGTGGCCTCTTTCGGGGCAAGATAGCATTTTACGCGCGAGGTGAAACCGAGTCTTGTATGGAATATTTTTTGATTTCCTTACCTTAAACCTTCGGAGTGGATTGACCACGATGAATGTTTTTTTACATCAACATGGTATCCTCCTGTGAAGCATTTTTACTGCAGTAATCGCTTGAAAAAAGAGAGCGGCATTTATTTCCTTTGGTAAGTAGACTAAGCAATTCTAATACTGAAGGTTTAAATAAAACGTACTTAATCGCTTTGTTTCATAAGATGGAAATAAAAAATGTACAGTAACTATACGTTTTTTATTATTATATATGACAATTTCTTGAAGGGCGTACTGATTATCAAATAACGAGGCTGAATTTTACTAACTAACGAGTTCGGATTTCGGAGAACAGTAAGTAACCAATTCTCTGGCTTAGAGTTAATTAACGACAAGCTCATAATAAATTACAACAAAAGCAATACAAATTAGTCTAACAAAGGTTAATATGACGGTGATTACAGTGACTTACTCAACTTTTAAGATTCGTGTTTCTTGTAAAATAATTATCCAACTTTTTGTAAAATAAATTAATTTGTAACAAAATAATGTTCTGAACTAAGTTTAAACTAGTCCAAACAAATAATTAAATCCAACAATCGTAAACTTTGTTTTAGTCAGGTAACGACGACGACGGCGCCGGCACAATACTCTTGCTTCTTTGTACGCGTTTAATGAAGAAACTAAAACTATTATCAAACAATGTTTGAAATACAAATGTTAGGTCAACTAATAATCTCCAACTTCGCCGCAGGAAATCTGTTTCTAACCCGAAAATAAAAAAAGTTTACGCTTACTGACCTTTTTGAGTCACATTTATAAAAATCCAATATTTATTAACTATTACAAATTTAACCATTTAAAAACTCCATGATACTTATGCTATAGGATTCAGTAGTTCATGCAGATTACAAATATATAGGTTTTCATTACAGTTGTTATGTGCGACGTCCAAGCGTGTAAATGACAGCGCGCACAACGTGGAAATAAGTCACTTTGCCGCGGTTGCCCTACAGCAGCTGTGACTTCGAGGGCCGCTTTTTGCGTGTCCACCGAGATCGTCATGTCCGAGTTCGTCATGTCCGAGTTCGTCACATCTACGAAAATCGATGAGCCGTACTAATTAGGGTGGGTCGTCTACCTGCCCCGCCGGGTATGTCATGCCTCCTCCGCCCGAACGGGAACAACTTATCCTAGTCACAGATCACAAGAGAACGGTCAAATACCGTTCTGAATCTTACGCTCAGAGTTTACTGATGTTGGTTCTTCATGTAGCTGAAAATTACAACTAGCCTGTACATTTCGCCGAGCAATATTAAAAGTGTTAAATATGAGTTCAATTAAACTTTTATCCATGATAGGATTTGGTTGTTATATTTATTAGATTCTTAAATTGTAAGCATGTATTTAACATATTTTTAAGTAATTGCGAAAATATCATATCAAAACTACTACAACTTTGGCAAATTTAAACTGACAGCTGTACTATTGTATTTATTTTATCCGCACGAATACCAAGCCCTTGGCTTAAAAATACGAATAAGTTCCTTAAAATAATCTTGTCATCCTAGTATAATATAATGAATGTACACCTTTCAGTGCGATATCCTTTTGTATGACACTTTTCAATTTTGTAACACGAATTCTTTTGTACTAAGGCTGTTTTTCGGACTCACGAACAAACATCAATCGGCCTAATTCATCCTTTCAGTGCAATATGTAGTCGTATGACTTCAATTTTGTCATCAATTTTGTCACGAGTTAGTTTGTATAATTTTAAGCTATATGAAGAACCAACATCAGTAAACTTTGAGCGTAAAGATTCAGAACTGTATTTGACCGTTCTCTTGTGATCTGTGACTAGGATAAGTTGTTCCTGTTCGGGCGGAGGAGGCATGACATACCCGGCGGGGCAGGTAGACAGCCGACCCTAATTAGTACGGCTCATTGATTTTCATAGATGTGACGAACTCGGACATGACGATCTCGGTGGTGACCGCTTTTTGAATTCAGACGAGCGCTCCAGGTGTATCTATAGACTTCTATGGTATTAGTGAACCATTTGAGCTTATATTTGGAAAGAATATAGCTGTCACACTAAAGGCAGATATAGTCTTGCTCACGATCTAAAAATCATTTAGGGCTCCGCCATGCTGGACTTCCGAGTTATCAATAATGTGCTGCTTCAAATAACAGCTTTATTTATTAAATATTAGCTGGCACGACAGACGTTGCCCTGTCATAATGTCATTGAATTTGTTTTATGCCAGATAATTGTTCATTTTCAAGATGAGCTTGTTCGCTTCGCTCACTCGCCTCCCATATTAGCTCGTTCGCTACGCTCACTCGCTTATTGAAAAAAAGAGTTTGAGTTGCCATTCAAGTAGTTTTTTATTTCCATAATGAGAGTTGCCATTCCAGTAGTTTTTTATTTCCATAATGAACATATGTTTATGCCTTACAAGTTTGTTTACAGCTGTTTGGTGTAACTAACTGAACTTTGATAAAATCAATGGAAACTTTAAAGGCCATTGGGACAGAGCCCTTAGGTCGGATTAAAAATTTTCTTTTACATGAACCTTGTCCTGACATTAACGAACAATACAAAAGAGGAATCATCCAATTTGGTGCACTCATCCTCAAGCAATGGCGTGACCAAGAGAAATAGAGATTCATTTGTTTGATATTTATGTATAACGTTATTGTACAATAAGCTTCTCGTCTCCAGGCTGTTATGCAGGATCAAACATTTAATTCAATTACTTATTAAGCAACTTGTTTTGTTATGAAGTCATGAAGACCTCAGAAATGAGAACGCACGGAAACTAATAACGAAAATAAACTAACGTTTATGGCTTATTGAAACTACAATCTATAAATCCCCTATTTTTGGCAACGTGATTTATATTTGCTCAATCAGAAATAATGTTACAATGTATAAAATATCTCGTATGGCCAAAGGATTAGAGATCAAGCAAATAATGAAAAATAGATTGTAAGTAAATAGTCAGCAAATCATTCAATCACTCTTTTACCTTTTCTAAAGATTCCAGCTTTTTGTTTGGTGAGCACTTTTTCGTCTACAACATTTAGAGGTTGTGACGTCACGACCAGAACCACCGAATCATCAACCGATTGTTTGTTTGTTTTATCGAATGAACTTTCAACTACGATTGTTATTGTTTTGTGGTGGAAAAGCATAAATGGTGATTCGATTAAAATTCAAGAAGATATAAGGTAAATCAAAAGTTGTGGATACAGTGTTAAATTGGATCTAAAAATTGATGTACGTGAACAAACAACTAGGTTGCAGTTCACGACAAAATTATAGTAACCTAACTTAACCTAACTCCGCAGAGCGCTGTATGGTGGCTGTTCGTTGTGCAACATAATTACAAATAAAGGGATTAGTATAAGTAAATAAAAGTCAAACCTAAAAAAGTTAACAAAAAAAGTGAGATTTAACCCCGAACAAATTAAAGTAATCTTTAAAACACATTTCAGATTTCAAAAAGTAAACATCAAAAGTAAGATTTGAACACGGAACCGCACGATCGTGGATCTGACGCCGTATCCACTGGGCTACCGAGGCCTGCCGCTTTATCCGAAAGTTTCAATACATCAGGCAGTGAGCAACGATTCATTCGATAAAACAATCGGTTGGTCGGTTGATGATTCGGTGGTTCTGGTCGTTCCGTTTCATATTGTCGTGACGTCACAACCTCTAAATGTTGTAGACGAAAAAGTGATCACCTTTTTGGTGGGACCCACTTCCTGAAGTTAATACTTAACCGATTTTCATGATTCTTTTTTTATTTAAAAGATAATTTCAAGTTCTATGTCACTGTCTAGCTAGAATTTCGATTTAGGCCCCAGGGCTCTACCCCTCGTGACTTCCAAGTTCCCATGTTATTCATATGGAGGATAGTTTTATTTGGTTAATGTCACGTGTTTTTTCTTGATTCAGTAAACAGCTGTTATAAGGATTATATCCGCAAAATATTGCGGGGGAGCAGCTCGTTAGGTCTTATAAAAAAATCTCAAAAAATCTTTTCTGATTTTTAGTGATTGTACCTGATAAAATCAGTATTTAGAGTGTCTGAAACATCCTCACAATTCCTGTTACGCCTTGAAGATTCGTGGGAGAAACCCCTTATGGTGCTGCATTATGGGGTGACGATACTGTAGTGAGCTTTTAGAGCGATTAAACATCATTAGAATAATCATCTACTCTGGTAACAGAACGCTCATCTCCAATTGGATTTTCAATTTGAAATTCGCATTCAAAAATTAAATTAAGGGTTCTCTTAGGTACTAAAACAGTTGACATTTGAAAAACTTACCTTCCATAATCCAAATTTCCTGCCTTTGGAGGGAACTTTGACATCAATGTGGCCGCAGACCTCCAGCCCGGTCATAGCCTGCAGACAGAGTGAAAATGTGACAACCATTCTAGCGGTTCACGGCACACAGACTGGCATCGAGGCCAGATGTGAATCAACGCTGGTGATAGCGATATTGCTGGCAGCATGCACATATGACGCAAATCAGCGTTTTGATCACCTTTTGAATTACAGGCAAATTGTAAAATATGATTAAAATCTGTCGAAAATCATTCAGCAACTTCTAAATACGCAATTCCACTGGAAGCTTGTAATGTTGCAGCTTTGTTTGCATTACTTTCTATTAGCTAGAAATCATCAGGCAAGAAGCGTATAAAATAAATTAATAATGATAATTTTCATTTAGTTAACCATCGGTACTTAATTAGATCGATGAAGTAGAGTATGTGTTGCTTTTAATCAATAAAATTAGGAATTAATACAGGCTGATGCAGATAAAAACTGACTAAACAAATGAGTCGGTTTTCATCTGTTTACCCTCTATAAATCAATATGCATGTGTCAGTCAGAAACCAATATTGACAAGTGGCACAAGACAAAAATAAACATGCAACATCATAGTTTTTGCTTATTAGTCCATATAGTTTCCGTTCAATTAAATTTAATAATATAGGTAAACATGAACAATAATTACGACCTGTTTGATAAATAATATAATCTTTGTCTTTTTAATGCCTTTTCGTATTTGTAATTTTTCTGAAAGTCTTTCCCTAAATTTCCAAGATTTTACTCAGGGCTAAACTGGTAAATGTCAGTTTATAAAAGCAATAATTGCTTTTCCATATCTGGAATGGTTCTATAGGTGTAAAAATAAAAAGACGGAAAAATAAATATAATTTAATATTTTACCATTCTTAGATTTATAGTTAATGATTTTACTCCAAACTTCCAGCACAGACTTGCTATACCACGTTATTATAGTATAGACTGATTACTCAAAACTACTAGAATGTCTACAAAGCATATTTACTCATTTGAAAACCCAAAATAATTTGGTCATTTTACAATAAACACACTTATAGACAATAGTGTACTATTTGCACACGCTTTGTGGGAGTGAAGCTATCGTGTTTGATTTCATTTGGCTTTCGATCAACCTTTGTAAATCAGTTGCCAATAAACGCCAAGCTGCCAACTTATTTTCAGTTTAAATCTGTACGAAACAGTTTTATGCAGTTGACTTCATAGTTGTGTCAGTGTCATGTGATTAGAGCTACGAGTAACAGTACATTTCGCACCAAGGGTCGAAAGTGGGGTTTTGCTGGCCCTAGATCGTGTTTTATCGTTCGAGGGCTTTACAGAACCCTTTCGGCAGAGGTGTTAACGCTATTTTTTACCATACTACAATTATTAACGGGTTGAATGTGATAGGTCATAAAACACGAGTGGCCTCATGTAATTTCGGACTAAAAACAGTTAACCAATAAACAAAACATCGAAAGTACAATGTTTGAATTTTGTTGTTATTTTTCCAGTGTTTCAACCAAAGAACACAAAATAGTATGCACGTATTAACCAGGCAACGTCGTGTACGTTTAAAAATAAGTTGGCAACACTGGCTAAATAGATCAGCTGACTTTCGGCCCTTGGGCGGAAAACTCTACTTTCGGTATTCAAATGACGTTCCGAAAACAGGTTATTACAGCGTAGAGTGGTGAAAACCATATTTTGACATGTTTACTTTTCCCCAAAAATAAATGTGTAATAGAGATTAAACAAGTTTTTACAAGTTTAATATAAGTAGAGCTAAAAAAGTTGAGGAAAACGAGTAACAGCTAACAGTGAAAATCTCTGTCTCTATGCAATGTTATCTATATTTAAAACAAAATAAGGAAGAACATTTAATCAAATGGGAAATACGTTTTCACGAAGCTGGTTCTCGAAGAAACTTGTTTACCTCCTAATGTTGAAAGCTCGCACATTAAAAGAATGTAGAGGCTAAAATAATGATTTGCTTATATACGAACTTACTGGACTTTTATTTTTAAAAGTTTTGTATATTTTAGTTATTTAAATTGTTTCAATAGTCTTAATTACCTATTACTGTAAAAGTGTTGGCGCCCTTCATAATACATTACAGCAAAATAAATAACATTATTTCTTATTCAGGTAATTTTAAGTGTTAACTCTTAAAGAATTGCATCTTGTTAGAAGTAAACGCTAAATATATAGAACTAAACAAACAAACAGGAAACTGTGATAGAGTTCATCCACCAAGGGGGAAGGGCGCGAAGGTACAAAAGACCTTGAATTTCACTATTTAAGATAGATTCTGATTTTAAACTGGATTTTGAGGTACCTAGAACTGCCTAACTGAGGAGTATCTTTAATAAAGCATTAACAGTTTTTTACGAATGTTCCCTAGTTGAGTTTTCTCATTCCGGCGACTGCAAAGAAACTATTATCAATAAGTTTCGCGAAGAAGCAGTTTATCCGTGAGATCGCCATTTCTATTTAACACTTCGCACATTTCTACTGTCGACTACAACCATTGAATATACAGAGTAGTATATACAGAGAGTCCGTGTATACTCAATGCCAAAACGTTTCTAAACGCGGGGCAGCTCGGAGCCTAAATCTACTTTGATCAAACTAATGATTCCAATAGCTGACGAAAAACTAATTAACACCGTTGAAAATGCTTAGCAATGTAGGGGAAGTAGTAGAAATAAACAGATGAATAATTCATGTCAAACGGTACCAGAACTAGCGCACTTTAATTAAACTCCGATGTGTGATTTATGCCTGCAATCAAAGCGAAATTGTCAGCCACACAAATCTACAAGGCTGTACTGCGGTCTGTTTGATGTCAGGTAGATGTATATTATAGCGCGTTCACCGAGGTACAATCGCCAATCATATGTAGCAACGTGCGGTCGTTACAATTAAGATCGTTTGCGCGGATAGGCGTACGTGTGCGTTTGTTACTGCTCACGCCTTTCCTACACTACTCGCGAATATGCCCGAAGGTTCGCCGAACATTTGTCATTACTTGCAAGAATGTAATCATTCGGTATTCTGTGTTCTGGCAACCCCCCTTACTCGCGAATACACCGACCATTGGGTACGCGGTAGAATATTCGGGAGTATTCGCGAGTATTAGTGTTAGACAGGCAAGAAAATTGTATGAGCGGGTTAGAATTATTCATCTTACTCATGGACAAGTAATGGAATTTATAAAACTAACGCAATACATTTCGACAGTTCATTTTAAGAACATCAGAAAAAACCGAAAGTGCCAGATATAGACTTTATAACTTTGTTAGAGACAAATAATGAGTTGATGTTCCACCTTGAGACTAGTAAACAGGCTTTGGCCATCCCAGTCTGAGACGATGATGAATGTGTGGTTTTCTGAGGCAGTTAGGGAGACAAGGACAGCAGACGATGTGCAACTCATAGGTTACTGGACTCATCAACATGTTGTCAACACCTCCGCCTAGAGCACAGACTAAGTCGTGCCGTCGTGCGTTTGTCTGTGATCGAGTCGATATTTTGACTCAAGCCTACCTACAAGGCTGGATTACGAATAAATACCCCCGTAGCAGCAAACCTGCGTACTCAGTGAATTTCAAAAGCATATATATGTATCTTAATACCACATAAAACCAAATACCAAGTTTCAACAATATACATTCATAAATAAACGATTTATTAAATTTTAATTATTCTCTATAAGAATAACATGGCGGCTGAGTATGCAGGATTGCTGAAGTAAGGAACACGAAAAATGGGATTTTATACAAATATCAATATAACTCAAGTAAGTAAAGTCACATACCAAATTTTATTAATTTATGTTCATAATTAAGGGAGATAACACGTTACTTATTCTCCATAAGAATAACATGGGGGCTGAGTACGCAGGTTTGCTGCTACGGGAACTATAGGCCAAACAATGTTTTTTGTGCAAATATCAATAGACCGCAACGACATGAAGCAATATACCAAGTTTCATCAGGATAAGTTGATAAATAAGCGAGATATACAATTTTTCTTTTTCTCCATAACAATAACATTGGACAACGTACCGTGTTTAGCACTTTCAATATCTCTGTAACCATTTGACGTAGAGCAATGATCAAAGGACCAAGTCTTTTTAAGCTGATTCCTATGGAAAAAAATAAAATTTGACTTTTTCAAAAATGATATGTAAAAAACTCAAAAAACCCATTTGTGGGGTACAAACCCCCCCCAAAATACCCCTTCGGATAGGTCAATCTGTCTGGTTTTCGAACTTAAAAGTCATAAATACTGCTTTACACGTTTATACAAAATTTCGTCACAATCGGATTATTTTTACGAGAGTTATCGTGCTCACGGACACATATATATCAGAAAACGGATATATATACAGCTTTGAACGAATGGTGTTTTCGTCATCTGGGGACCTCAAAACGAAAAGTAATCATGGTCCCGGGCCTAGGTCTTACCATGCCGACTACGGTAATATCTTCTTCCCTATAGGGGGAATTCGCTAAAAGTACCTTGGGAGTAAAATTCCATTGCTAAAGTTTATAAGGTGTATGACGTTGTTCGGCATTCACAATATTACATAATACAGTTCGACTTTAGACATAAGTTCAAAATAAGTTTATACTTTAAACGGATTTTGGTAATATCCAAACAATTCATAGTATTAATGGTTTTATTTTGGGACCCATCTGAATTGTATTTATCCAGTAATATTTTCTAAAATAATCCTTCCATGGTATATAATTTTTACATAATTCCCTGAGTGTGCAAGATGCACAATTATATTGTTCATGTCAGAATTCATTTGAGATTTAAAATTTTGGGATGAAAAAAATTTGATACGAAATATTTTACAAAAAAAGACTAACACATCCAATATAGAAATAGTATATTTCACTACTAGTCACGAAATAGGACTTTAGTGACGAGTAGGGAACGATAATTTTCATCACGATGCAAATAACCACTATAAACTTAAAAAAATTATCGGATATTTAATTTCATAGTCTAGTAATTTTCTATAAGTAAACACATTACGGTTTTACAAATTCTTATTAGTGTTAAAGTCAGCTGTTTGAACACAGAATCGTCAAAAATAACGAAATCGCACTGGCGCTCCTGTTGAGTAAAACGGGAACTTCAGTTGTTTAGGACAGGAAAGGTTTTGTTTGGGCCTCCATCAAGTATATTAACGTGATAATAAATTAATACCCCCGTTGCAGCAAACCTGCAAACTCGGCGAATTTCCAATGCATATAATATTACTATATACAGCCACTTACCAACTTTCATTGATACATGTTAAAAAATGAGCCGTATATTAAATTTAGATTCTTCTCCATAAGATTAACGTGGGGATTGAGTACTCAGGTTTGCTGCAGCAAGGAACAGAAAATATTAAGTTTTAATGCAAATATCAACAGACCACAACCAGGCGAAGTCGCATACCAAGTTTCATCCGTATCCATTTATAAATAAGCAATTTATACAATTTTAATCATTCTCCATAAGGATAACATGGGGGGCTGAGTACGCAGGTTTGCTGCAACAAGAAACACAAATTATGTTTTTTTATGCAAATGTCAATGTAACTCAACTAGGTGAAGTTGAGTTATACCAAGTTATATTCATTTATGTTCATAATTAAATGAGGCATAATATTTTTCTTATCCTCCATAAGAATAACATGGGCGCTGAGCACGCAGGTTTGCTGCTACGGGAACCATTGTCAAAATTTTGTTTTTTGAACAATTATCAATAGACCACAACGAAATGAAGCTATATACCAAGTTTCGTCCGGATACGTTTATAAATAACCGAGATATAGAATTTGTCTTATTCTCCATAAGAATAACATTGGACAACGTACTGTGTTTAGCACTTTCAATATCTCGGTAACCAATTGACGTAGAGAAATGATAATAACACCAAATTGTTCGTTTTTTAAGCCAAATCCAATGGTGTAAACTAAAATTAGATTTCTTAAAATATTATATGTAGAAAACTCAAAAAACCCACTTTTAGGGTACAAAACCCCCCTAAAATACCCCTTCGGTTAAAGCGATCTATCTGGTTTTCGAACTTAAAGTCATAAATGTTGCTTTACACGTTTGTACCAAATTTAATCAAAATCGGACCATTTTTACGAAAGTTATCGTGCCTACGGACACACACACACACACACACACACACACACACACACACACACACACACACACACACACACACACACACACACACACACACACACACACACACACACACACACACACACACACACACACACACACACACACACACACACATATATATACACAGTATTGAACCAATGGTGTTTTTGGCATCTGGGGACCTCAAAACGAGAAGTTATCATGGTCCCGAGCCTAGGTCTTACCATGCCAACTACGGTAATAATTGCTTCTTCCCTATAGGGGAAATTCGCTAAAACTACCACCAAATCTCGAAAATGGCCAAAATTAGAAAAATCTAGCGCGACCTAAGGGTGAAGGAGACAGATACGACAAATAGTCACAGGACCCAAGTTGTAGATCGTCTAAAATACGTTGCACGTGGAATTCTCAGATTATTTATAGGATTATTCGTTTGGCTGCTAGAGCTATTTTAGAAAGACATTACCTGTGTAAGTCGGCAAAGCAATTTGTTAATTATAAATCAATCACGTTTTACATTTTTGAGGGTTTTAAATAGTAAAATAAGTTAGTCTAACCACCGTTTCATGAAAATAAATGTGTAAAAATATTGTGTGCCAAGTATGAAGCCTCTAAATACTAAATTAAAGTGATAGGAAATTAAAAACCACGAAAAAAACGTTTAAATTGCCAGAAATTTGAAAAATCTAGCGCTACCTAAGGGTGAAGAAAGCGAGATAAGACAAAATGTCACAGGACCAAAGTTGTAGATCTTGCAAAATCAGCAGGTCGTGGTGGTGGCCGTTTTTCGATAGAATCATCCGTTCACCCACTACAGCTGAAAAACTATAAATGTCATGGGTCGTTGGGCTGTCGTTGGGCTGTTGGATCCCAGATCCACAGTGAACACTTATTTACAAGTGGGCGAATTCTCTTCTCTGATTTAAATTTGTTTAATTTTAAATTGTGGTGAACCTAATAGCCTCTCCTGTTGTTTGTGAAGATATGTTGAGATATATGAAGATAAGCACGGAAAACGGGATAGTATTCGTTTGTCCTAAATGTTATTCGTCCTTGTGATTTTTCTCTCTGTAAACCTGAATTTTCTTTGGTCTGAGAATGAAACCTTAATAGCCACTATTTGCTTAAAATAAAATAAAATAAATCTTATTCAAAGGTTATTTTATCAGAAAGGCGTTTAGTTTCGTCATGCGTAAAAATTAAGTTAATTTAAATTAGTTCCAAAGAACGATCCAATTTGACTGACATTACGAAACTTGTAATTCAACACAAACAACTTTTCTTTAACAACAAAATATACGGTATATTAAATATTCTAACGGGTGAATTTTGCTAACTTTTAAGATCGAGTTCGTTTCTTAATCGCTATTTTATATAGTTTCTTCATAAAATATTAATTAGTTGTCTATCTACAGTTTAGGGGAATGCGCAGGAGGCGAAGTGAACGCAGGCATTTATGGGGAATAAACAAACTCTAGTGTACGGATGCGTCACAATTTGCATCTGAAAGGCAACGATCATCAGGCATCGCCCAGGTGGGTCAGGGACGGGAATATTTGGTAAGCAACTTCTGACAACAGCCTTGGCGTTGTCAGGTGGCAGTTTCTCTTAATCTTGATCGATATTTAAATGTATTAAACGATTCGCGCCGACTTTTGTAACACCACTTTTAAACCATAAGAGCAGCGGCTAGAGAATCTCCGGGTTTGGTCCCCAACCTGCCAACCTGAGAATGGATGTCCCCTGGCTATTGTAAATGAATATCCTGTCAGTTGAGTTGACCCAGTTGAAGGGCAGAATGCGGGTCCGCTGTTTGAGAGCCTCATCCCAGCGGTCTCAGGGGCACGGGAGTTGGCCCTCTGAAGGGTCGATTTGGCTGCCGTCTCATCCCACCCTTACCTTTCCTGCTATATCCTATCTTTCCGGTAACCTGCGCAATATTCCCGCTAGTGGAAGATGTGACTAGCAGCTATGATGGGGTTTCCTAATCCGCAACGATGATGAAACCAGCAGAGCTAGGACTTTATATTTTGCCGATTGCTAAACTTACCATATTCTAATTACAATTTTTCAATAAATATTTTCCATCGGATGATATGAAACTGTGATTATTGGTGAAAAATATGACTATTTGTTCTATGCTGTGATTTGTATCACTTCATACATAGTATCACACACTAGAATCAATGAATGGTTATGTACACATTGCTACAATAATTGCCAATGCGCAGTTTGCGCATTAAATCACCTGTTTTGAGGTAATTGGACTTCAACTTGTCGGCGTAAGATTTGGTAATGGTGCCACCATTACGCTGACAAATACATAAGTGAGAATCGCCTATAAAATTATTATTTTGATTGTTTTTAATTGTTTATTTTTTGCATTTAGCGGTCGAGGTAGTCTATAAAACGATGGCTCAATTATTGGGTTTCTTGAAGTTTTAAGGGAGATACGGCGCACGAAATAGAAATAAATACCCCCGTCGCAGCAAACCTGCGTACTCAGCGAATTTCCAATGAATATATAAGTCTTAATAACACATCAAGCCTCTTACCTGGATTCATAAGAAATATATTCATAAATAAGCGATATTTAAAATACAGTATTCATTATTCTCCATAAAATAACATTAGGGATGAGTACGCAGGTTTGCTGCAACAAGGAACACAAAATAATGGGCTTTAATACAAATATCAATAGAACTCATCTAAGTGAAGTCACATACCAAGGAGCCCTAAGGTATGTATGTATCTATATACATTCATAAATAAGTGATATATAAGATTTGTATTACTCTCCATAAGAATAACATGGGGACCGAGTACCTAGGTTTGCTGCTACGGGAACCATAGGCGAAAAATCGATTTGTTGTACAAACAACAGCAAACCACAACCAGATGAAGCGATATACCAAGTTTCTTCAGTTTATGTTTATAAATAACTAAGATATAAAATTTGTATTTTTCTCCATAAGAATAACATTGGACAACGTACTGTGTTTAGCACTTTCAATGTCTCAGTAACCAATTGACATAGAGCAATGATCAAAGTACCAAATTGTTTGATTTTTTAAGCTGAATTCAATGGTATGAATTAAAATTGGATTTAAATAACAATTGCATGTTAAAACCATAAAAAAAACATTTTTGGGGTACAAAACCCTCCCAAAACCGCCCTTAGGATGGTGCAATTTATCTGGTTTTCGAACTCGTTCAAATAAATGGTACTTTACATATTTGTACCAAATTTCATTAAGATCGGACCTTTTTTACGAGAGCTATCGTGCTTACGGACACACACACATATGTTTATATATATGTGTATGTGTGTATATATACTGTATATACATATATATATATATATACATATGTATATTATATATATATAAATAAAAATTTGAACGAGTGGTGTTTTTGGCATCTGGGGACCTCAAAATGAAAAGTTATCAAGGTCTCGGGCTTAAGTCTTACCATGAGACCTACGGTAATAGCTTCTTCCCCGTAGGGGAAATTCGCTAAAACACCTTTGATAAATAAGGACAATAAGAATGCATAAGGATTATACTAGGCACCAGTCAGAGAGCAAATGTTACATCGTGTATATGGCTCTACATCTCTCGTACCGTTTGCTGGTTGTAAGTAAAAATCATAAGATTTTTCTTTTACAATTTTTATAATTTCTATTCCCAGTTTTTCTAATACCCAATTTTTTGCTATTTAAGGCGATATTATGATATAAAAACGCACCAATTCAATGGAGGCACTTTCGATAGCCAACCTCAAAGAAAAGGAAATACTGTGTTAAACAACTTTTTCATGGTTACCAGACTTAAATGAAAACAAATCGCCAACGTCGCGTCGCGTCGCGTCATAGAGATTAGCCGGCGATGCCGCCTGTGCGCCCGTGGGTGGTCTAATGAGAATTGAGTATCTCGTGTCCACTGTTTTAGTTCAATTTACACGCTTAGTCTTCTTTTATCTTGATTTAATAAGTTAAGGTCGAATTCTAGCAATAGCACCTCTCTGGATAATAATGGTGTGGGATAATAATTGATTTTATGCTGACAACAATAAACACAACGTTGCGCAATATTATTTTAGTTATTTCAGTTAAGTTCTTCAGTGGTCTTAATTATATTGTTTAGATTATAGAAATTAATATATATTTAAGTTAAATAAACAATTACCAAGGCATAATTGTTCAATAAGTAATTGCATTTCAAACATAGAGAAGTGAAAAAACTGCCTTATTCTGGGCAGTCTATCCTATCCATTACATTTACAAAAGAAAGGTTGTGCCTGTCTGTCTATCTGTCGACTTGTATGTTCCGTGTCAACCTAAAAACTATACTGAACCAATCGAGCTGAAAATTTCCTTGTAGGTAGATAATTTATCTAGGCTACATATAGGTCTGTTCCCATCTTGGTAATACCTTAGGGCTCCGCCCCAGTGGCCCTTAAACTTACAATGTTATTCTTTTCGGCAATAGGTTTATTGGATCAGATAATTACTTAAAACAGATGAAGTTGCAGGAGGAATTATAATCAGCTGTCCGAAGCACGGGTATCAGCTAGTTTACTATGTTTGTTTTGTACATATCGTATTTTTACATAACGTTTATATAAAGTTGGCCCAACACTATTCACGAAAACAACCGAATGTACGGCGAATGCTGTTGATTAAACCAGTGACAAATTGTCGGCCGAAACATTCGGGCGTACTCGCGAAAAGTGTGGGACCGGCTCAACCTACATAAATAAAATGCCTTTATTACTAAACTGGAACGCCATGAACTTTCAACGTCGATGGGTGGAGTCGTCAAGGTATTCAAACCCTCAAAAGGCATTGACGTTAAGATATTTCGATTGTTGATTTGGCAAAAAAGGAAAAATAATTATTAGTTGGCAATCGTAGTTTTCAGTTTTCACTCATGATTTTTAACCACAATTTGAAGGGATGAAAATCGTGCTTAAAGAAGCAAGAAATTCTTAGAAAAAAAGGTACAGTGCCAAGACAGATAATACAAACCAGCGCGCCGCGCCGCGCCAACTGCCTTACAAGGCATGCTACTCCTCCAGTGGGACACAAGGCATAGCGGTGATTCAATGTGCACTTTGTACATTTACTGAAACTGGTTCCTACAACTGGTTTTCAAAGAATATCATCGTTTTGAGACACATCATTTTGTGATTTAATTTGTTTCTAAAAACACTCTGCAAAAACACGTTCGTGAAATTTCATTTTGGAAATCAGGTATGACTGTTTCGGAACATCGTATATATTCAATCGTCCAGGATTAGCTTGTGTAGTTATGATAAACGTTGATAAACGATCTAGACCGAGCAGAGTCGAGGGCATATTTTTGTAAAATCTACATTACTGGTTCGTATTCGTTAAATCTCGACAATGTCATAGCTCTCAGAGACTACTACCATAGATTAAACATACTCCTTAAGGACTATGTTTAATCTATGCTATACTACTCGAATACTGTCGATTGATACTGGCCATATCCCAGGCAGTAAACTATATATTGGTCACGCTAGAACTGACTTTATTCGTAGTGATATTGCAATTGCAAGCTATACAAATGTTAATACACGTGACTTAATGTACACTTTAAATATCCATGAAGCAAACGTCTTTCTTTGATACGATTATTTCTGACCGAACGATTCGTTTCTTTGCTAAGACTTTCCTTCTTGTTGCCAAATCCATTAAATATGCTATTGTAACTTCTCAAAGAGCTACTTCATGTGAATGAATGCACCCTGGTATTGTTACAAGGACGACCGATCTCTGAAAGCATAACTAATTAATAACCCAATAACAAATGGCAGCTGGGTCTATTCTCAAACCTTTACAACATTTTCACTATTGGCTCCGAAATAACCCCCCCATTGTCTTTAAGAGTGGGCTCCTGTCACGAAACATTTGGCTTTCTATTTGCTTCCCCAATAAGGTCAATGTTAACTTTCAAAGTCCGTTTCCTCCAAAACGGATTAACATCGTTGATTTATAGATTGTTTTAAAGAGAAACGAGTTCGCACGCAGCACGCTGACGTGAGGGAAGTGAATTTCCACATAAAAAACTATAAAAACTCAAAATCAGTTAAAAACATACAATTATTCCAATTTTTATTCAAACCTGAAAATATTGATTTTTTGGCTGTTCTAACGCTCCTGGTTCTATTTACCGGCAATGCAGGGAATACAATTTTGCGCATTATAAGGTTAGGAGAAAGTCCAGTCAGGCTTTAAAGTAGGTGTGAGGTTGTTGGGGATGATAAAAGTACACCAACAAATGAATAACAGGCTTTTCTAAAGTAAAAACCCCATAAGACAACGTACTGTGTTTGGTCAATACACATTTTCTTTAATAACTCGGTAATTATATATGATAGAATGACGAGAGGGGGCTTACAGGTTTTGCCACACTAATTCTCACAGTTTTTCATTCGTTAATTTCACATCCGGGGCTTTTCTGACCCTTTTTGGGCCCAAAAACTCGAAATTTGAAAGAATAATCCCCAAAAAAGGGGTTTAGAGTTTTCCGATTGTTTTGCCCAACGAACTTGTCCAACTGATTACAGAAAGGAACGTCCCTACCAAATTTGAAGTAAATCGGACAAACAATGTGACCGCTAGAGTGAAAAAAAATATATATATACAATTTTGAACGAACCCCCAAAACGTGTTCAGGGGGTCACGTTAGGAACCTCTATGGTGGTCCCGGGCTTAAGTTTCACCGTGCGGGTCATGCTAATAGTTCACTTTCCATAGGAAATTCACTAAAAACTTAGCGATTTCAGTGAGTCAAATTGGAAATTGCACATAATAATAATTTGATATAATTCCAAAATAATTCAATATTTGCGATTTTTTTAGTGAAATTTTCATGATATCGAAACTGCTAAAAAATCACTATGTATATATTAGTTCTTAAAATGATCAATAAATCGACAATTTCAAATAATCCGTTGAGGAGGACGGGCTTTGAAAGTTAACATTGGCCATAGGACAGAAGCAGGTCGAACCGTGAGTTGTTGCTTGCCCCTCTTAATCGGTTAAATTGCTACAAAAGGAAACCCCTCAACCAAACTGCAAGGGCGATTTTACAGCTGAACCAGATGATAACGTCCAATGATGCACACCGAGCGCCAAGTCCCACTGAGCCAGCGTGCGCGCGACTCACAACCGGTTCTGGTTGTACCAGTACCGGCGCGGTTGCTGCGGTTTCGTTATGTTATGTGTAGTAAGGATTGGATTAAATCGCCCCATACATCACTGTTTGACGGGCTACACCGTGTTATTTATACCTCAATGCACCCGGTGTCAACTTGTTTTATGCTGTCCCCCGGTTTTGAATAAACCAACCGTTTGCCTTCAGCGCTGCTAGTTTATTGATCAGTAGGGTTGATAAGTTAGCCGGTAAATTCGGGTCTTCCCAGTGGTTAAAATAAAGTGTTTCTGCTTATTTGGGAGGAAGGTTCAGAATTTCTTAGCGACTGAGCAACAATGTTGAAGGGAAATTGATGTGTTTTGGTGAACACGGAATTATTTAGAGGTTATCCTAAAAGAAATCATAAATATAATAAAATATATTTATCCTTTATAACATTTTTGGGGATTCTTGTTTGGAAAAGATTCCCAATGTAAAAATGCTTTTAATTTTGAATCGCAGATGTTTATTTTATTATTTTAACTTGGCCATTACTTTAATTATGATTGATTAGTCTTAGGTTATGGAAAAAAATAATACAAATTGTTATCAAGTAGCCTAAACTTATCCTAACTTACAGCAATCTATAAAATAGATTTTGCCACGCTTCGATTTGTCGCCAAATATTATGAAGGTCAGAAATGAATTCATACGTTTTGAAAATTGGGCTACCACTAATTAATGACGACGGATTCTGTCGCTTGAATCCGAGCAAAGCTACACCCAACGAAGTAAGATTTTGGTGTCCGTAAGCTTTATTCATGCCTTGTAAACGACATTGAAACCCGTTTTTGTTCAATAGGCTTAATAACGACGGGCTTCACACTCAGGGCCAAACCTCAACGTCCACAACCATATAGTGCTTGTGCTGCAATGTCAGTTGTGTTGTGATTGTTAATGTTATTACTGAATACGAAGGGCCGGGCTTTGAGGATAAACCTCATTCGAAGATTATGCTTGTGTACAACTGTGTTTAATTTACTAATTTCAACAAGTATGTCACGTCAGTATTTACTTCGAAGTTAGATTAGTTGGCTTCATTGTACAGTAAAACAAAGTGAGGATTCTCGCGATTTATATCAACCAAAGCTGGAAGAGGAACGGTCATTCATCTTTGCCGTCAGCTACTGAGCCAGGGGGGTGTTACTTTGACAACTCACTGGTTGTTTTATCAGCTGTTATGATTTAAAATTCCATAAGCCTAATGTTGAAATTTTCTATTCTATATTAGGTTTTGGGACACAATTTGAGTTTTTTCGTGTTAAGAATTTTCCACATTTTTTCTGAAGCCCAAAATCCAATATTTTCCAATTTTAATCAAAATCCTTCCATGGGATTTCGTGGTCCATTTGGATTGAATACTTGTTCCTTTTAAGAGTGTAGGATAATAGGGGGGACTGAATTCATCAGTCGTAATTCAATACAACTATTCCCCATGGTTATTATTATTATTTTTTTTTTGGGAGGGGGAGGGGCGATCTTAAGAGGCGACCAGTGCTTTTAGAATAAAGGTATTGACAATTGACACCCTACAACTACGAATCAAGGCAAACCATGCTTTTGATATTTCAATAGTTTAAATTATTTCAGAAATAATGAAGGAGTTCTCTCAACAAAAATCACGTTAACGTTCCTTATTATAATGTTTTGGTAAAATATCAGTTTTAGTTCAAGTTATTTGAGTTATAAGAAAGTTAATCAAGTCAAAGGTAAGTAAAGGAACGGTCCATACTCGTTAAAAATGCCATTCTCGTGGATATTCAAAATAAGGCATGATTGACTAAGTATTACATGTAACCCAGCCAACAGTGGGAGCCAATTATTTCCTCAATTATTCAATTCCTCGATTATTACTTCAGTGGGAAGCTGTTATTTCCAACACAAACAAGACTTATGTGTTCGTGTTTGTGTGTGTGAATGTCTCATTGTTGTTGCCTCCCACGACCGTGAACCTACAGTCACCTCCTACAGTAGCTCGCCCAGCCGACTTGTTCCGATTACATTTTAACAAGGTGTTAAGGTGTTGTGGGTAAAGTAAAGGCACCGCCCGATTTATGAGACTCTTTTCACCATAGGTTGGCGATGGCTTTCGATTGCGATTCTTAATGATTTCTTACTGATTGCGATTGACGATTGCTCAAAATAATGTCCTATGGTTCTAAAGTGATAAAAATTATAACCTGTAAAGATCTAAATATTTGCTATACCACTGTAAAAAAGTGTACAGTACCTTATTACTTATATTGAGTGTATCTCACATACGTCTTAAGAATATCAGTAGATTACAGAAGTTTTATTTCACTAGCTGTTTCCTAATTAATCAAAACAAGTTTTTTACGCAAAATTCTGGGTTTTCATGTTTTCCTGCCAGTGGCAGTGTTAGTTTTTTGCACTGTTAGTTTTTTAGACTTCATAAAACGACTGCACTTTTCTTTTTCATCCAAAATTGGTATTTAACTTTTTTTGATTGGTTGGCAGTTGTTTTGGTAAGTTGAATGAAAAGGTAGTGATTTACATTATAATCATATTTTATTAAATTCATGATTTGAATCCGATATTTAGAAATACAGTTTTTTAACTCTATTGGATGCCAATCCATATTACTTCCATTCTATACATCCATATGGTATGAGAAATCTGCATTTGCTGTTAATCAATTCACAGTCTCACAAACGAAGCGATTACAATTGTAATTTAATTTCAAAACTGAGAGAAACCAATTAACAAACCAATCAAGGTATCGATGTGTTGGCCAAGATGAAATATTGTGACACTACGACCTGCTACCTAACAACCAGTTTGCGTCATGTAGCATGTTTATGGATCAGCGAAGAGAATTTATTGAACTAATTCTACAGGGTGGGTGAAAACTAACGACCAACCCCGGCAATCGTATTAAATTATCTATTAGGTGAGTCGGGTAGAGTACAAACAATCAAAGATTGAGTATTTTTCATATTTTGGGGCTGAAGAGAGGAAGCGTACTAAAATTTTTTAAATAATATGTTAAGGCTAGATGTGCATAATTTAAAACTTTAAAAATCTATTTAAGAAGAATGTTGCAATTTGGGTTTGATATCTTCAAAACTAACGTTGTTAGTGGGGCACAATTGTTAAATTTAATTTACAGTCACTATACTATTTTGGGCGGTCCCCTCCATCTACGCAGAAAATACTTCAAACTAGCCTTCGTTAATGTAGCCACTCATATTATATGGGAAGGTTGATGCAGACAGATTACAAACATCTTAAATAGCAAAAGATTCGTGGGAATTGGTAGTTATTTGTTAGCCAACCTTTATATCTCTGCTTTGTCTGCTTGGAATGGAATGTACGAAAATATGTTCAGAATATTCAATAACAATTTCAACAAGTTGAACTTTCAAATTTAATACAGCCGAGCTGTTTTAAACACTGAATTTACATAGAGTTCGTTCTGTAGTCATACAGAAATTAACTACACAAATTATGCTAAGACTATGCATGGACGTTGAAGGTTTACTTAATCCTATATCCTATATATTAAAACACAAAATTAAAAATTTTGCGGGAGAACGTGTGAGACTTCCACTGGACGCGGGTGGTGTCAAATGAAATGAAATAGCCCATATATTTGCTCATTTTACCTTAAATGTAGGTATCTGGTAGATACCCCCGTCACAGCAAATCTGCGTACTCAGCGAATTTCCAGTGCATAATATATGTCTTAATACCACATAAAGCCGCAAACCAAGTTTCATAAAAATATATTCACATATAAGCGATTTTAATTATTCTCCAATAACATAACATTGGAACTAGAATAACAATTAGAATAACATTGGTAATGAGTACGTAGGTTTGCTGAAACAAGGAACAGAAACAATTGGTTTTTATGCAAATATAAATAGAATTTACCTAGGCGAAGCTACATACTTAGTTTCGTCAAAATTCAATGATAAATAAGCACTATATAAAATTTTAGTTATTCTCCATAAGAATAACATGGGGACTGAGAAAGCAGGTTCGCTGCAAGAAGGAACAGAAAAATGGGTTTGTATATTATAATTATCAATATAACTCTACCAAGTGAAGCTACACGCCAAGTTTTATTAATTTATGTTCATAATTAAGGGAGTCATTACATTTTACTTATTCTCCATAAGAATAACATGGGGCTGAGTACGCAGGTTTGCTGCTACGGGAATAATCAACAAAAAACCAATTTTTTGTGCAAATATAACCACAATATATATAATTTTGTTCAAATATATATAAATTTGAACGAATAATGTTTTTGGCATCTGGGGACCTCAAAACAAAAAGCTATCATGGTCTCGGGCTTAAGTCTCACCATGAGACCTATGGTAATAGCTTCTTCCATATAGGGGAAATTCGCTAAAACGAGATCAAAAGTTATTCTTATGGCAATTTAACATGGGGTAACATTTCAACTTTGCACCTCTTTGATTAGTTCATTAGAGGTTTCCACTGAACCGTTTTACACGCGGTTTGTTTTAAATGAAAGATCAATTTCTCCATATTTGCAGTCTACTTACATTTTTGTAATTTTTTTATTTATAATATAAAAAATGAACTTTTAAAAACCTATTTTGTCACTATTTTTAGTTTATTTAACCAGCTGATTATTAAAACACGTATATTTTGTATCTAATAACAGACAAAAGGGAATTAGCTGACTTAGAGAGAATCATAGTATCTTCCTACGATTTTGCATATATTGCAATTACCGAAGTCGATTCAGGGTGACCCCAAGAAAAATATGTTATTTTGTCTCATATGTTGCAATTATTACGGTATTAATTGACACAATCTATAATGTATACACAACCCTTTAAGTAGTGATATCCAGCGAGATGTAAATAATACAGAGCTCTCGTCTCGTGTTAAAAAAGTGAAGCCTCACTGGAGGATATTTTTGTAAACAAATCATCTGGTCAAAGAGTAATAAAGACTAACATAACTTGTGAAGAGAAGATTTGATTGGTTAAACATATTGTGCCATGGATACCGGAGGGTGTAGAGGGTCAAAATGGCGATCAGCATGTAGTCACAGCTGTTTACCCCAGACGAGACCTCTACAGATATATACCTCTTTGGTGTTATCCCATATATTCAGTTTCGTCCCTTGACCTCAGAGTAAACAACAGCGCTGATGTCAGTAGGCCTCTATTTATCCATGGACACACGAGGGGCGCTTATTCAACCCATAAAATGTAAAAACAACTTTTGTTTTGTAAAAAAATATCAGGTTATGACTGGCATCTGTCATGAAAACCAAATTCAGCAATTTGAAAATGTTTTAGACCAGCTGACTGAATCTAATGTATCCATAAACGCACGAAAATGAACCAATAAGCGAGATTACATCGACTATTTTCACAAGGATCGTAGAGCTTTCAGACCAGGTGTGCTGAGTCGATCTATTAAGGTTTTCTACTTGACTGGAAGAGACCACGTAAAAATAGCTGGAAGGTCACGTGATCACCAATCCAATCTGCAGTGTTGCTGGAAACACGATATTTATCCTACGAGTACCATATTTTCCTCATCAGTGTAATTAGAATTGACATTGTTTAACTGCTTACATTCTATGATAAGTTGTTATTTTATGAAACTAATTTATTGTTTTGATTTATTTGTATTATTAGATTAATGGATTAAGGGTTTAAATTTTCTTTCTGCATGTCCAGTGACAATTTAAAAATAGCTGTACCATTATTATACCCTTAAGGTTGACAACACTTTATGGTATGTTGTTGATTTATGAATCAGCTGGACGCCCTCGTAAGACATCTTTGCTGCGAACATTACTCTTATGTAAATAAGCACACCTGGTCTGAAAGCTCTAAGAACCTTGCTATTTTCAAGGTTCGTAGAGCTTTTAGCCCAGTGATGATTGTTTGTATAAGAGTATTGTTTGCAGCAAAGATGTCTTGCGAGGACATTCGGTTCAGCTGATGCGTAATACCAACAACATATTGTAAGTGTTGCCAACCTTACAGGGGATGATAATGGTACAGCTATTTTTAGATTGCAATTGGACATGCAAAAATAAAATTTGAACCCTTAATCCATTAATTCAAATAAAAAATAACAGTAAAGTAGACATTTGAAAAATATTCGGGATTTCATAAAGACAAATAATTTCAACATACAAATGTAAATAACTTAAAATATCAATAACAACTTGGGAGGGAATAAAACATGTTTCGGTTCATTGTTTAGGTTTTGTATTTTACAGTTTAATATAATGATACAAATAAATCAAAACAATATATATTAGTTTTATAAAATAACAGTTGATCAAAGTATGTAAGCAGTTAAACCATGTTTATTTTAATTACAATGACGATATGATTTGCATACGATAATCATCGTGTTTCCACAATACTGCAGATTGGATTGGTGATCTTGTAACCTTACAGATGTTTTTACGAGGTTAGCTAGAAAAGCTTAAAGATGTTGACTGCGCAGACCTTTACGAAGCATATTCTATATAGACCTTGCAATATTTGTACGATAGTCATCTGCGGTCGTGGCTCTGTATGTTGTAGGGGCGGCGTTTGCTTTATAAAATACTTTTCCATAAGGCTGTCACTAATTAAAGCTAAAAATCAGTTCTGATTTAGTGACAAAATAAATGTTTCTTAAAATCAGATGTTTCAATCACAGTAAAACGTTATTAGTTTAGAGTGTCATTTACATTGAAACGTGTGTTTTGTTTTGCTTTTGATCGACACTATGAAAAGAAAAATTACTCCAAATCTAGGTGACGGCAACTGTTTGTTCCGTTCAATTTCAAATACGTTTTATTAAAAAGTGAAAAACATCATTATGAAATTCGGCAAATAATAATCTGGCCCACTATAATGTTAAAATATATTTTTCTATGATTAACTGTTTCTGATTTTTTTGTAATTAATCTGGAATAAAAATAAATTTATTTCGTCGAAATTCGACGAGCACCACCGAGTATAAATTTAAAATAGTATAAAAATCATCGTGTGTTGTTTCCAAACACAACAAAATTCATCGTGTGTTGTTTCCAAACACAACAAAAATCGAGCGAGTAGTCTTTCTCAATACAGTGTTTGATTAAATAAAGCAAAACGTAACGATTGGATTCGTGTAATTTAAGATAAAAATCTGCATTTTTCACGATCTCTCAGTAGTTATAACCAGTTCAATAAATTAACCAATAATACTGTACAGAGGAGCAAATACAATAGACAACAATAAATATATAACAATAGATAAACAACTATACCACTTAACCAACGCACTTTTCCCCAGTAGATCAAGTTTCCAGAATTCCTTCACCTTATCCAATATCCCGTACTGCGGAATTCACTTTCTATGTACTCCTAAGCAAGAATAGATAAAACGGGAATTTCTTATCAGAACTGCGCAATGCCGCAATATGTGCAGTTGATAAGATGGCAAACCCAAGCTCCTTATGTACACAAGGATTGCCTCCAACGCCTCCAATAAAACGCCTCAGTTTGTTTACATCCAGCACATATTTCGTTTGGAAGGTAAATCACCAGTGTATTTGTGCCATGTGTTATGACGGCAGTACTAACCGTGGTGGCCTTGGAAGAGTTGAATACAAGTAAATGAAGATGGTAATGAGTTCTCAGTGTGGCTTTAAACGCTGTCGGTGACTTTCAGTTGTAACGAAGGTCATTTTAGGACGGGGTACCTGGGGGCCGAGCTTTGCTCGGGGGAAGGCCAGTCAGTTTGTTTAGATGACTTGGAGTAATAACTCACTACTTCCCCCTACTGATAATCAGATTTGTATAACTCATTTGCCTCTTTTCTACATTTTTAAGCTCACTCCAGTTATTTATAGCTCAATGACCCTTTGATTTATTTTACTACTCTATATATGTAATCTTCACTCAAATCTTTTAATCTCTGCTCTCAGGAAACCACATGTTAATAATCATAAACAACATGAGTATTACTTTGACAGTTATCTGGTTGATTATGAACAGCTGTTGCAATTCTTTTGATTTGAAACTCCATAAGCCCAATGTTAATTTGTTTAACTTTTCATTTTAGTTTTTTACATTATTTGAATTTTTCTGGGGATGAGGCCTGTCTAGAACTTATTTTTATCCCAGAAATAAGTTATTTCGAACATTTGAAGGAAATCGTTGGAGCCGTTTTTGAGATCAGTGTCGCAAGCAAGCAAGCAAACCTTACTCATATTAGAGTATAGGATATAATAATGTACGGGGTGTTATCAATGTTTATTTATCAAACATTTCGTAACATAACAAATATAATTCCCAGCTCACTCATTTCCTGACTTTTTACAAACGGGAAATGTAACAATATTAACGCCATTTAGCTGACCGGTGAATATTTAGAGTAAATAATGCCACCTTTTGGTCCATTTCACAACTCATATTGTTTTGCTTCAGATCTACGGCACTTAAGCTCTCAAAAATCGCAACTTCCTAAATGTAACTTATTATGCATCGTAACTTTCTATTCATAATTAAATTATAATATTATCACCTTCAGTAAATCCTTTTCACCATTTATACAATACTAGCGGGTTGTATGGGTTATGTATTGCACAAAAAGCTATGTTTAAGATTGCGTGTTAATACTTAACAAAAATCAAATCAATAGTTCATTTTAAAATTTTAACATTGTTGTTTTTTAATTAAAGCCTAAGGACATTTTTAAGGGTGAAGAAGGGCAAAACAAATCTGACTCCGTTACATGATTCCCTTTCTAGTTTCCCATGAGCGTTCCAAGTGCCAATCTTCAAGGTTATACGATAGCCTTAGAAACCGGCGAAAAAGACTCAGATTTTTCCTTACGCAAATTAATTTGATTAGTTCCACCTCGCATATTTTTTTGTTTTTTGGCACAAAAGCTAACTTAAATTGCATCTTCATAAATCAAAATAAACAATGATGGATTCATTTAAATTATTAAAATTCGGTACGTCATACAAAGCAAACTTTGAAACCATTTACACAACACTTTCATAGTTATAGCGTTGACTATATATACTGAAGGAGACATCCCATCAATATAGCCCAGCTATCCCACTTTTAGTGTTAGCCAGAATTTGATTGGACGTAGTTTGATTAGGTCACCGATAGATTGTGTTAACTATGTATTTTAGTTATTTACGTTGACTTTTAAAATATTTCCACCCCAGAAAGCAATTGATAATCAACTTATGTTTGCTTCCTGACACACCAACTGTTGTATTATCCCCTCCTTGAGAGGATAAGTAATAGTTGACAGAAGTATACTCTGTTGATGATTAGTGTAACTACGGTCTCACACACACCAATATTAATGTATACATGTATACATTTCCAATATTATACATAACACACACTGTTGGTGAATCCTGGCACACACAAAACTAGGGACAACTTGTACAATGGCAATGAAAAGTACAAGTATGGTACTTGTACTTCAGTATTCATAGTCAATGGTTATAGTTAAAGTCTTATATACTTATAAGCTTCAAAATCCTTTACACTTGTTCAAAATCTTCCATTGCTCATGTGCGATACCCCTCTTTGTCACAGAGTAATCATTATTCGCCCCGGACCCGGGCAGGGTCGGTCGCCTTGGACTAGTTGTCAGAGACAATACTGGATCGACGGGCTTTGCCTCATTGGATGATTCAGTAGGGAACCCCTACGAGAAGTGGAATCAGGTGTACTTTTATTTGATCACGAGTTTCTTCATTGGACGATAACTAAATGGGATCTTCTGATACGTTCGTTACGAAATGTTCCCTGATGGCCGATATTTTATTTTAATTTGAGGTGTCTTATCAGGCGTAATATTATGTATTTGAAACAGGACTCTCAACACCTAGCCCAGCTCGCAGTCGGCTTTTCCCCTCATCAATAAATAGTATATAGTTGAACATAATTTTTTTTTTCAAAACAACGGAGATAAGAAATTGTTAGTACTCTAAATTGAATGTATACAACAATTAATCCATATATGGAATGGATAAGTACAATTTGATTCAATTTTTTACACTTTGGTAATAAGAATTTAAAACCACATTGAATTTGAAATTTTCCGAAAACCTACCCATATAGACTGATTATAACTCAAAAATTTACTTGAGTCCCCTTTAACCCATTGAGGTAGTAATTTTATTCTATTTGTAGTAGCCTATAACGGGAATTGATTGGTGCTGCACTCTAGTAGCAAAATATGTTCTATCCGCTAGGGGCGCGGACTGACTGAAAACCCTTAATATCGCCGCCAGGCCTTTGGTCGTGTTAGCTGAGTTGGCTACGTCGTGGAAACACCTTGGCCAGGTGGCGATACGATGTTCGTGGGTTCGATTCCCGCACACGACCAAAACTGACCAGTTGTGCAACTCTCAATGAGTTAACCGGTCTGTGGCAACGTTGGTGGGAGGGCCCAAGTAAAATTAACGGTGGCAGGCTTGCTTGGAAGTTGACGGGATCGGTTAATTCTTTGAGACTTGCACATGGTCAACACTGATTTTGCTAATTTTTACTTATGTCTACTGTGTGTGTGCCAATGCGACTCTCTAAACTGAAAGAAAACAATATTTTAATTAAAATATGCCATTAATCCATTTAAAAACACCAATTGTATACTCCAATTCACACGTTAATAAAATTACAAGTATATCTCAAATATAGATATATCTCAAATACTAGAGGCACGATGATAAGAAAAGCGAAAAATAAACAAGAAAAACAAAGTCATATTTGTAGTTTTATATTTGTATATTTGGATTTCTTTTCTGTTGGTTATATTTGTATTTATTAAGTTATACCTTTGAAAGAATAAAATAGCGATTGGTAAGTGATACCCTTATGAACATACAAATGGAAAATGTAGAGTCCTTCAACAATAATGTATTATACATTGCTGTGACATCAAGCAGTAAATTAAGTAAAAATTTGCCATTTCTATACCTTTCATTAATGTACAATGAGTTTCATTTAAAGTTCCACCAAACCAGAACGAAGTGTTATTTTAAGATCCAGTTTGCGGGAAAGTGCATTGTTAACTCAGTTATTACATATTTATTTAATACTTCCTCTCGTGGACATCCCGGCGAGTCTTGAAAATATTGATGCAGGCATAGGGAAGAAGTTAACTGAGCCCATTATTCTGTCCAAAATTATTTTCTGTCATGTGGCTGTTTTTAAGAAGAAAACAAATCTACGTGCTATGGAATACGTGAAGAGAATTAGAAAATATATTGTAAATTCATTAATAAGACTCGAAATTTGGATTATATAATTTCGTAATATTGACACTGGAGATCTTATGGAATTAAATAACCCTAAATGGTAAGGTTGACCCATATAGACTGATTATAACTCAAAAATTTACTTGAGTCCCCTTTAACCCATTGAGGTAGTAATTTTATTCTATTTGTAGTAGCCTATAACGGGAATTGATTGGTGCTGCACTCTAGTAGCAAAATATGTTCTATCCGCTAGGGGCGCGGACTGACTGAAAACCCTTAATATCGCCGCCAGGCCTTTGGTCGTGTTAGCTGAGTTGGCTACGTCGTGGAAACACCTTGGCCAGGTGGCGATACGATGTTCGTGGGTTCGATTCCCGCACACGACCAAAACTGACCAGTTGTGCAACTCTCAATGAGTTAACCGGTCTGTGGCAACGTTGGTGGGAGGGCCCAAGTAAAATTAACGGTGGCAGGCTTGCTTGGAAGTTGACGGGATCGGTTAATTCTTTGAGACTTGCACATGGTCAACACTGATTTTGCTAATTTTTACTTATGTCTACTGTGTGTGTGCCAATGCGACTCTCTAAACTGAAAGAAAACAATATTTTAATTAAAATATGCCATTAATCCATTTAAAAACACCAATTGTATACTCCAATTCACACGTTAATAAAATTACAAGTATATCTCAAATATAGATATATCTCAAATACTAGAGGCACGATGATAAGAAAAGCGAAAAATAAACAAGAAAAACAAAGTCATATTTGTAGTTTTATATTTGTATATTTGGATTTCTTTTCTGTTGGTTATATTTGTATTTATTAAGTTATACCTTTGAAAGAATAAAATAGCGATTGGTAAGTGATACCCTTATGAACATACAAATGGAAAATGTAGAGTCCTTCAACAATAATGTATTATACATTGCTGTGACATCAAGCAGTAAATTAAGTAAAAATTTGCCATTTCTATACCTTTCATTAATGTACAATGAGTTTCATTTAAAGTTCCACCAAACCAGAACGAAGTGTTATTTTAAGATCCAGTTTGCGGGAAAGTGCATTGTTAACTCAGTTATTACATATTTATTTAATACTTCCTCTCGTGGACATCCCGGCGAGTCTTGAAAATATTGATGCAGGCATAGGGAAGAAGTTAACTGAGCCCATTATTCTGTCCAAAATTATTTTCTGTCATGTGGCTGTTTTTAAGAAGAAAACAAATCTACGTGCTATGGAATACGTGAAGAGAATTAGAAAATATATTGTAAATTCATTAATAAGACTCGAAATTTGGATTATATAATTTCGTAATATTGACACTGGAGATCTTATGGAATTAAATAACCCTAAATGGTAAGGTTGCCTTTACAAATTTATAGGCCAACTAGCTGTTACCCGCAGGCTTCGTCCCGCGAATTATTTATAAAAACTATGATAGTTTTGTGTGCTTCATTCTGTGGTTAGCCCGTGGAACTACTACGAATCAGCTGTTTGTATTTTCATCAGCTGAAACAAAAATGAATGTCCATAAGGTATACATGGGAACTTTGATTCCCCGTGGGGCACAGCTCTATAGGACTTTCACAACTATAATATAGCTATATGTTACTCAGGACTATCAAGTACCTCTCTGCAAAATTTTAGCTCAATTGGTCCAGTAGTTTTCACGTGATGGAACTTCAGTTACGCACAAACTTACGCACAAACATCCATACTTTCACATTTATAGTATTAGTATGATATGATGGAACTAATAAAATATGACGTTTTACTTGTATAATTGCTAAAAAGGCACATTTAGAGGAAAAGAGCATATACTTCTGATACGAAACATAGGGTAGCCTATATAGTTTTTTCATAATATGGTGAAAATCAATGCACGTAAATCGAGGAATTATTTCGACTGGATAGATTTACAAAATAGAGAAGCACGCAAGCTATACCAATTGACCAATTGACGTTGCATCGAAGGCAATTTGCAGATCGACAACGCAATGAGAGAGAACTGCTTATTTTTACAACACGATGTCAGATCTTATGAAAATGTCAAGGACAAATTTACGCCACTGTGAGTCTGTGGACAGACCCTTGGTAGTGTTAGGACTTGTTATCTTGGCTTACTAAATCTCGCCCGCCTTTCCCTTGCTGCTAGGACCGGCTTGCGTTTCTCATACATAGATCTCTAGACTTCTAGACAGGCAAAGTCAAGCAGAGCAAGAAGATACAGCAGAATGTAGATCATTGATATAAATTAAAACAAATATTTTACCTCTAGAAGTTTATTTTATACTCAAACATGCTTGTCTATAAAGTTTAAAACAGTTCTCCAAGAGTTTTAAACAAATTACAGAAACAAACAGCATAATTAAATATTATCAAGAACCAGACCCGTTGGTAATAAAAGTTACAACTTCCAATAAGTAGATCAGAGCGATCTGTGAATAGAGAACAAGCAATGTTGTAATATTATAATGTTCAACGATATTACCACTAATTGAACAAGTTGTTTCACGTAACTGCATGAACACATTTATATTGTTAAAATAAATGTGGACTTTCAGTTGTTGACGTCTTCCTACAATAAAGTTGTAGAATTTGGCGAAGAATCTTAAAATAAATTTTAATCAGTTTCTAACTATAATATGTGTTTTTTTATCTACGTACAATTTTGAATTATTAATTATTTGCGTTGATTTATTTGCATCAAAACAATTAGTTGGTAATGCAGTTTTGATTGATAATACAAATCGTTAACTGTTGTGTTAGGTGCATACGGTTCATACATTACACAGTCTCACCTTCGTATAGAGATATTGCTTAGGAAGTAGCTCGCAATTTGAAGCCGATTATCGAAACAAGCTGGATCGAAACCGAGACGCATCTGACAACCCCATCAGTTCAATTGGGTAGCTCACATTTACCGTTCTATATAGATTATTCTCATTGTGTTTTGTCCTCTTCGTCATAATGCGTCCTACCGATTAAATAGTGTACCAAAGCATATCAGATCACATTTCATGCTTTAAAGGAATTTGGATAAACTTTGTGATATCCGCAAGAGCGGAACGAAAGGAGATTCGCGTGAAGGTTGAGTGAGGATGACAGGAGGCGTCACACCAGACCGCAGCAGACGCCGACTCAAGGTCGTACCGTGACATTGCGGTAATGTTAAACCTCAGCGTGATTAACACGTTTTCTTCTTTGGTCAGTATAATGGGTTATTGCAACACCTTTAGAACGTTCTATCTTGTTTAAGGGAGGTCTGGTTTTGAGGTTATTGAAAGAGCTGGTTAATAATTAAGTTCATATTTTACGCAATCGGTTTAATGTTGATTTTTTTGTTGTGGTGCAATTTTTTACAACTCTATTAGAATTGAAAAATGAGAAGGAAAATTCCGCCAAATATTTGTGAGAGAGGGAGTAAGTTTATGTTTACGTTGTGTAACATTAAAACATTTAACATTCGATTTTATGCTTGTATTATTTCGTTTGAAGTACAGTACGAACATTTAAAACGTTTTATGGATAACAACTGAAATAAAACACATAATATTAGAAAGGCGATTAGTTCATCACAATATTTAACTTTTTATCACAATATTTTAAATATAATAATGGTATGCAGATTGACGACAGACAATTATATAAGCTAAACATATGACCATAGAGGACTCCAAGTACCTAAGGTGTCCGACATTGGCGTAACAGAGTCAGCCGTGAGACAGAGAGGGTCGAGTCAGTTGACCTTTGACCGAGTTTGTAAAATAACAGTAGAATTTATGAGGGAATCGTGCATGGACAAGCGACTGACAGCTTTGTAGAAAATATGGTTTGTTACCGTAGACAACCTAGGAGTTTGCGATAAACTCGATATCGTACTATGGCTCAGTTGAGATTGTAGATAACTGATAATGTTAAGCGTCGTTTCGAACCAGTCATCAACGTTTATGAAGCACTTCGTTCCCCGTGATTTTCGTTACTTGATTCCCGTTTCTTTTCCCGTTGTTACAAATATTGTTACCACGGAAATAAAATACTACTCCATAAGGTTAACACTGATAATTTGAGTCCAGTTGGATGGAGCCCTAAGATGCAGGAATCATTTAATGGCTTCCTATAGGACCAACCTCTGAATTCCCAGTCGATGTTTGATCGCAATCAAACTGGATTGTGTAGGAATATGTAAGGGACAAACAAGGAAACATTCATTTTATTTTGAGAAAAGTAGGTTAGTTCTTATTAAGACTTTAGAAAAGGTTTCCAACGTTAAGATAAAACAATATTACAGTGTATTTAAATCACAAAAAAACAGTTTGCAATAACCTACAACCTGGACCTACGTGGCCCTCTCGTTCTTTTGGGTTCTGGTGAAGTAAAACATCATCTAAAAGGTGAACAACTTGCAAGTTTGTTTACATTTAAATGTATACAATTTTACCTTTTACATCATTTGGAAAAACGTTTGCCCTTTGAGATAATATCAGTAGTACTTCCTGAATGCTTTCAAAAAGACCTTTCATTCTAGTTTGTATTGGGTGTCAAATACACCTTTGCTAAAAGATTTCTTGATTGGATTGACGGTATATACAGGGTGAATGCGAACCTTGATCCGAATACTTGTCCCGCTTTGTATTGTTCCTTGATTCAAGACTAAAATAACAACACATAAACGTATAATAACAACACATCCGATTAATTTTTATATACTGTGCCTCAAATATTTTTTCATCACTGAAACTTGCATAAATTTGTATCTTGATACGTTAAACAAGTGCACACAATTTCGTTTCTTTAATTATATCTGTTCAAAAATTACAGCAAACATAATGGGAAATTTCATAAGTATTGTTTTAATAACTATGATATTTGCAGAGATAACAAGTAGGCAATTTAAAGACAAATACAACGATACCTTACTTGCTCCAATCGAAAGAAAATAAACATTTTTGAATAAATTACACTGTTATTAGTTAATAGTGGCTTGTAGCGTAGCCCCTAACCTTTGGCGTGTGTATTCTAATTACAGATTGCATGCTGCGGAAATAACTCAATATGGAATTATGAACTGAATGGTTTAAATCATATGCGGACGTTTTACAAACCTATTTACATTTCTCACTAGAAATTTGTTCATACCCAAACTTTCTGGCTGACTTTCTTGGCGTGACTATTAGCGAATTTCCCCTATAGGGAAGAAGCTATTACCGTAGGTGGCATGAAAAGACTTAAGCCCGAGATCATGATAACTTTTCGTTTTGAGGTCCCCAGATGCCAAAAACACTATTCGTTCAAATTTATATATATATATGTGTCCGTTACCGCGATAACTTTTGAAAGAAACACCCGATTTTGATGAAATTTGGCAGAAATGTGGAGAGTAGCATTTATGACTAAGTTCGAATACCAGATTGATCGCACTATAGGAAGGGGGTTTTATGGGGGTTTACAATTTTCCAAAAATCGGTTTTTTGCAAATTTGACCCAAAAAATGTTAAAAACTCTCAATTTTGGTTATAGCCATTTTATAGAGCTTAAAAAACAAATAATTTACTATCTTGAATGATTAACCTAAGTTAAGTGGTTGCGGAGAAAATCCAAAAAAACGTGTCCCATGTTAATCTTATGGGAAAAAGGTTTTTAGATTTTTCTCAGATAGTTTTACTAAAAACTTTACATTTCTATTTATTAATGTGTTTAGCTCAACTAAACAAACATTTTGGTGTTTTAATCGTTGTTCTACGTCCAACCGTTGCAGAGATATTCAAAGTGCTAAACACAGTACGTTGTCCAGTGTTAACCTTATGGAGAATAAATAAAATTCTATATCTCGATTATTTATGAATGTATATTGATGAAACTTGGTATGTGGCTTCAAATAGTTGGGGTATATTGATATTAGCACAAAAAACAAGTTTTTTGTTGATAGTCCCCGTAGCAGCAAACCTGCATACTCGGCCCCCATGTTATTCATATGGAGAATAAGTAAAGTTGTATCTCCCTTAATTATGAACCTACATTAAGAGAAATTGGTATGTAGCTTCACCTGGTTCAGTTGTATTGATAATTGCAAAAAAACACATTACTTATCTTACTCGTTGCAGCAAACCTGCGTCCTCAACCCTAATGTTATTTTTATGGAGAATAAATAAAATGCTATATATCACTTATTTATGGATGTATTTTTGTGAAACTTGGTAAATAGCTCTATATAGTAGTGATTCACATATATATGCATTGGAAATTCGCTGAGTACGTAGGTTTGCTGCGACGGGTGTATTATTTTTCCTTAGTTCTTTAATTCTATCCTGTCATCTAAAATTTACCAATCAGCGTCAATTTATTTTTTTAAATTGCTCTTACAAAATTATTTTTGCAAATATGTTTTTATTCGTAAATTTTTGCTATTGCTAATAAATATTGTCAATTATTACAAAAAAATTAACAACTTAGTCATGTTTTGTCCGATCGCAGCAATTAAGGCGTCTTTTTTGTATTTGAAACAATATATTTGTCTTTTTTGATTATATAGATTGTTCTGAAATTTTACATTAAAGTTCTTAAAGTCCGCTAACTTGTAACGGCTTTAGTTCAAGTACTGAAGTTGTAAACACTTGTTTTAGAAATCAAGATACACAATTATAATAATTTTAAAAGTTGAAAGTATAGACATTTTGGTAGAAATCATAAACAAACGCACATGTAGCTTTTTCGTAAATACGTTTACACGTTCATGGATGTTTATATTGACACAAGGAACAAATCTACAAAGGTTCTATCAAAAGCGTTCGGATACATTTTGTATATAGATTCTTAAGAGTTAAAATTAACAAAATAATTTAATGAAATAATCGTTGTAGTTTATAACGCTATAATGAAACCCTAAATGAACGAAACAATTCCACCTAATGAAAATAAAACAAACATTAATTACATAGCTTTACATATAATCGTACAGGAATCCGCCTTTGTGGGGAAACTTGACGTCGCTAATGCAGACATAATTAACGAACTTTCCGTCCAAACAGTGGCAGCAGTGTTTCCCTGTCGTTTCATGTTAAGCGAGACAAAATCATTTGTTTAAACGATGCAACAAAACACTGGCTCAGTACAAACCTTATAATAGTGGAACAAATCTTCCACTACTATAACATTTATGACTTTAAGTTCGATAACCAGATAAATCGGACCACGGGATAGTGTTATAGTTAGTGGAACAGAGTTAATGTCGAGTGAAGCTGTCAACAGTTTGGACGTGGTACTTGGCAGGGGTCTTGCATTCTCTGATCTTATCTCTCACTTGGTTTTAGGAAGGTTTCCAGCTTTGTAAAATCACATGTTCACCCTACTGTCTGGTGCAGTTGTTAGTGTTGCCAGTGATCTACTACTGCTACTGCATAAGGCAATAGACATTAAAAAAAGGATAAATTAATCGAATTTAAAAATTGAAGAAAACCACAGATTAGAAGATTCGTTGATGATCTTCGTAGACGGTAGCACATATTTGCCCCATAATCAGTTTTCTTGTAAATATGCATTTTTGTAAATGATTAGATCTAATTTAGTTTTAAGTTTTGACTTGAGTTGTTCTGTAAAGCAGTTTTGTACTAGGAAGCACTTATAAATTCGTCTTCGCATTTTGATTTGGTATTATGTTTAGAATAATTATTAGTTTGATATACTCTTTAGCAACGTACTCATCTGTTTGTTATTCATTGTTTCAAATGAAAAGCTATCGTACGTTTTCCGCTAGCTTTTATAATATTGTTGGTATAACTCTCATTTGAAATGTTGACTGTTCAAATAAACTTCACTGTCCATCAACATTTAACTTTATACAGTAATAAATACACAAAATAAACTATACCATACACCTACTACAGTAGCATTTTTAAATAATTAACAACGCTTTGTTGATCATATTAGTGTTAAATTCAATATTGATTAACAATTACAACTACTACACTACCTATATCTATCTTACCATAGCAAATTGCAACAGAACATAAAGCATTTATATACATTTACTATATTTATTTTTTAATAATTCATCACTCAGAAGGTTAAACCTCTCATGAGCTAGATTATTCTTAGCATTATTAACATTTAACTTTCCTTGAAACAATGCGCGAAGCAAATAAAGTGCTCTGAGGGCGGGGCAATTACCATAACCCATTACATATCATTCTTTCAACAATTATCAACACTAACTTCCTTAACTAATTTCATTGTTTGTCCACTATTAAAAAGTTATCTCTATACGGGTCCAATTCACATGAAGAATATCGGCTTGAAGTAACTGGAGTTTGTTCTTTATTTACCTAAACTCCTTTTAAGGGGTACAGTTCGCGCCACGGTGCTTGACGCCTGGGAAAGGCGAGAACCAACTCAAACTTCTCATAATTAAAAGCAGACAATAACGAAAATAACTAAAACAAATATTTTAAAATTATTTAATTTAATTTTGGTTTCGGTTGACAAAATTATTCTGTAACACTAATGGTACTAAGCCATATAGAGGCGAAAAGTCATTCCAGAGCATACGCCTACCAGGCGCCAAGTACTGTGACCCGAACTGTACCTGAGGGGGTCTGGGTAGCCCCCAGTGAGTAAAGCAATAATAATTCATTTGCTACTTATACGATATGATCGAGATCTTTGTAACCTGAGTCAAGTTGTAACTTGTGACTGACTTACCCTAGTAAGGCTTGAACTAGGTAGTTAAACTATCAATTAACCGGAGATCCGGCCAAGAGGACCATAACTCACTCAGACACAGATAATCCTGCTTGATGCTGATCAGGTGCTAGTCCGACACAGAGTAATTATCTTGCCCCAGACTCATTACTCCGTGTGATCTCGCCGCCGTCACTAACCTACGCTTAACTGTGGGTTTCCGATAATGAGCTGTCAGTCATCCCTTCAATAGGTCGGAATTTAATTGGGTCGTTTTATGAAGCTGTTCATGCGGTTAATACGTGACCTTTGAAATAGCGCTGTTCAATGTATTAACAATCGCAATCGCTAACTTGAAATAAACTAGCCTGATGATCCCAGTTACACCGGGAAGATGAACAGAGTGCGATCGTGCGCTGCAATTTGGGGAGAAACTGGTGAACTGGTACGAATAACATACCTCAATATAACACAAACAAAAACACACCAGAAGCTGGGGTTTAGGGTCATTTTAGAGTTTTGTTGTTGTGTTTAGACAAATTATGAAACGATTAAACGATTATAACGATTATAACGATATAACGATTATCTATATGTTGAAGCCCTGAGGGAAAGTCGGACATTTTTGAATTTAGTTTCTTGTAGGAATTCTAACGACCATTTTGATACCCAATATGTCAGTGGTTTGACTCGACAACACCTTTACATTTAGCACGGCGGATTTCCCATTTGAAAATAATAATTAATAATAATAAATAGTAATTGATGTTTTTAATTTATATATGCTACGATTTTATTAATGGACTTAGTGGAAAGCTAATATATCGGGAATTGTATTTTTATAATACTGATGGATTTGAATTTATTATTGATTTATTTGGAGATTTACTTATCTATTCCAGAGTTTAGACACTACGTTCCCGGAGGCAAGGACACTCCTCCATTATCAAGTGAACCCTCCTTATCTAAATATCGAACAGTTACACATAACTAGCCTACATTTTGTTTTGTTATCTCCTAACATTATAATTTACACAAACACAAAACTAACACATACTAATAACTAACCAATACAAATACAAACACTAACACAAATTGAATTAATTAATTTCGTGTTTGATAACACGTAGGCCAGTTAAAGGTAATTATCTGATATTTTTATGGAAGTATAGGGTTCACTTGATGACGGAAGGAGTTTCCTTAAACTCCGAAACAAAGTGCGGGGTGGGGTGAGGATTACACACACAGATAGGTAAAGTTAAAATAAATCGATAACAAATATCGATAATTTTGACTAAATAAATTTCAGAGTGTTTTGTTTTGTTTTTGTCTATCTACGAAAGTGGCATTTTTTAACGTTTTGGCAGGGAACGGTCCAAACCCTAGTCTTGTTACTATCAAATGCCGACCTGTTCTTAGAAAGCATCATTCATTAATTAATTAATGTTCCTAGTTTAACGAAGTGGTTGCACGTGTGTGTGAAGAAGAAAACCAATGGTTTGAGAAGCACATGCTAATAATTAAGTAAAATATGACAACATTGCGTTAAGGGTAAAAAAAACTAGACGTCAGAGATACATTTTTTAATACCGCGTGTTTTATATCCAGGGAACAGAGAAGGGATATAAAATATACCTATCACGGAATCAATATCCTACGGGATATTGTTGATCTGAAACGAAAACAGCAAGATGCAAATGGAAATACGCTGACATCCAGCACCGTTCTTCTCCCGGCTACACTTCGACATTAATATTTACCCATTTCACTTACATGAGATGATTACTGTTTTCTATATTACATTCAACCAATGTCAGAGAAAATTAGATTCACTAGCTGATTAGTCGTGCTTCGCACAAAGAATTCAGGAACGAACAGCTGATTAAAATTGTTGCTGCAACTACATCTGTTTCTGATCTATTAAACATATTCCTCATAAGAATAACATCGAAACTTTAAAGTCCAATGGGGCGAAGCTTATTGAACTGAGGGAGACAAAAGTTATTTCCACGACTTCTACAGAGAAATCCCTTTAATTTGACACCTCAATCATCAAAATCGGTTCATAAATAAAAGAGTTTTGCTGTAAACAAGAAATTCCTTAGGGAATTAGTATAATAGGTTACTAATTTTAGTCTTTGAATATAAAAGGAGTTCGCACGCAGCACGCTGACGTGAGGGAAATGAATTTCCACTTAAAACTTTAAAACTCAAAATCAGTGTAAAAACATACATTTATTCCTATTTTTATTAAAATCTGAAAACAGTGATTTTTTGGCTGTTCTGATGCTACTGGTTTCATTTATCTGCAAAGCTGGGAATACAATTTTGCGCTTTATAATGTTAGGAGAAGGTCCAGACAGGCTTGAAAGTAGGCGTGAGGTTGCTGGGGATGATAAAAGTACTCTAACAAAGGAATAACAGGCTTTTCTAGTGTAAAACCCCCATAAGCCAACGTACTGTGTTTAGTCGAAACATATTTTCTTTAATAACTCGGTAAATATGTATGCTAGAATGACGAGAGAGAGCTTAAAACTTTCGTTTCACTAATTCCCATCTTTGTACATGCATCTTTTTACATGCATTAATTTTACATACGGGGCCTTTCTGACCCTTTTTGGGCCCAAAAACTCGAAATTAGAAAGATTAATCCCCAAAAAAGGGGTTTAGAGTTTTCCGATTATTTTGCCCAACGAACTTGTCCAATCGATTACAAAAAGGAACTTCCCTACCAAATTTTAAGTAAATCGGACAAAAAATGCGACCGCTAGAGTGCAAACACACACACACACACACATATATATATAATTTTGAACGACCCCCCAAAACTTGTCCAGGGGGTCACCTTAGGAACTTCTATGGTAGTCCCGGGCTTAAGTTTCACCGTGCGGGTCATGCTAATAGTTCACTTTCCGAAGGAAATTCACTAATATTGGGTAACACAAACAACGTACAGTGTACATATTTAGATAACATTCTAATTAAGTTTTTCCGAGATATAGTTTTGACAAGTACCCACGTGCGGTATGATCGCATTCGGTTATGAGCAAATCTATATTGTCAAGTGGTGGTCACCTCTAAACCACGAGGAGCCCTCTAAATCAGCTTTATCATCAGCCTGAAATCGAATGCAGTTATCCCGCTCAACAAATTTAATCAGTTTGAATCATTTTAGCTGGCTTGATCATAGATGGGGCATAATATCTATTGATTATTTTGTAAGTAAAAACTGCAAGGGTGGTAGGCCAATCGTGTAGGTAATGGGTCAGTGCGGTGACTCAGCCCCTGACTCACTCGCCGGGGGGCACACGACACACGCACAAGGGTTCACGTCAAGTGAACATGAAGGAAACTGTCAATTTGAGCTGTGTTCTAACAGGTTTAATCGTACTTGGTGAGTTTTGTACATCCCCCTTCCCACCTAGGTGTTTCTATATTTGTTAATTATGGTCCCGGACCACCGCCGACCATTGTTGGGGTTGTGCCCACGTTCAAATTTCGGTCGCCATCGTGGATCTGTCAGATTGGATTCAAATAGGCGTAATGTTTTTACCCATGGTCTCAAATGATTTTTTTCACTTTGAACAGTGCCGCAACTGACTTTTAAATGATTTGTTCGTTATCTAGTTATTTAGATATTGGAACTTTTTAAACATTACTTTTGAAGCAAGCTTTATGCCCTAACCTTAAAACCATAACCCTCCTTTTAGCGAATTTCCCATATAGGGAAGAAGCTATTACCGTAGGTCTCATGGTAAGACTTAAGCCCGAGACCATGATAACTTTTGGTTTTGTGGTCCCCAGATGCCAAAAACACCATTCGTTCAAATTGGTATATATGTACATATATATGTCCGTAAGCACGATAACTCTCGTAAAAAAGAAATTTGATCTTAATGAAATTTGGTGCAAATGTGTAAAGTACAATTTATTTGAACGAGTTCGAAAACCAGACGAATCGCACCATCCAAATGGGGGTTTCGGGGGGAGGGTTTGTCCCCCAAAAATGTTTTTTTTTGGTGTTTTCACATGTAATTTTTATTTCAATCAAATTTTAATTCTTAACATTGAATTCAGCTTTAAAAGCAAACAATTTGGTATTTTGATCATTGCTCTACGCCAATTGGTTATTGAGATATTGCAAGTGCTAAACACAGTACATTATCTATTGCTATTCTTGTGGAGAAAAAAAATTATATCTCGCTTATTTATGAATATAAACTGACGAAACTTTGTATATGGCTTCATCTGATTGTGGTTTGTTGTTGTTTGCACAAAAATTTCACGTATGGTTCCCGTAGCAGCAAACCTAGGTACTCGGTCGCCATGTTATTCTTATGGAGAATAAATAAAATGTTATATATCGCTTATTTATAAATTTCTTTGAATGAAACTTGGTATGTGACTTTACTTAGATGAGTTCTATTGATATTTCGATAAAAACCCATTAATTTGTGTTCGTTGTTGCAGCAAACCTGCGTACTCATCCCCAATGTTATTCTTAAGAAGTATAATTAAATTTGTGTTAATCGCTTATTTGTAAATATATTTTTATGAAACTTGGTATGTGGCTTTAGGTGGTATTAAGACATTGGAAATTCGCTGAGTACGCAGGTCTGCTGCGACGGGGGTATTTCCAAACCAAATCGGAAAGTGCCCATGAACAACCATCAATCATTTCTGAGTGGAATGAACTTAATTTTTACTAATCTAACAATTTTGGCCGCCATTGAATACGAGTATAAGTAAATTACTGTTTTCTATGTTATATTCAACCAACGTCATAGAAAATTAGATTCACTAGCTGATTAGTCGTGCTTCGCACAAAGAATTCAGGAACGAACAGCTGATTAAAATTGTTGCTGCAACTACATCTGTTTCTGATCTATTAAACATATTCCAAGGTTTATTTTCAAATTTAAAGGTGGTATTGTTACCCCTCAGTTTTTAAACTATTTTTTCAATCACGGGCCTCTTTCCCCAAGTACAATTTAACTTAAATTTTGGTTTAAACTTAAGTTTATGAGAAATACCGCTTTCCCAACATGTTATGGATAGTTTAACCTGGTTTATGTTAAACTTGAAGATAACACTGTTGAATGATTTCATTCTATGATAACACTAGGTGTACGCTCATTCTTCCCGTAAGAGGATGAACGAAGACTGAATTTTTAAATATATGTAGGCAGGTACTGGATTGGTAACACTCTTCTGTTATCCGTTTTAACTCCACAACAGCAAGAAAAGATAATTAATAAGCCAAATATTTTACTAATGGAATGGTAACACCATTCCCATATCCGTTTTAACTCCACAACGGCAAGAACAGATAATTTAGGACTAATGTAAATAAAAAATACTACTGACTACTGGAGTGGTAACACCCTTCTCATATCCGTTTTAACACGAGAGTACCTGGGGGGGCCCAGCTTTGCTCGGGGGAGGGCCAGTCAATCAGTTTAGATGACTTGGAATAATATTTCATCACTTTCCCCTACTGATAATCAGATTTGTATAACTCATCTGCCTCTTTTCTACATTTTTAAGGTTCCTCCAGTTGTTATTTATAGCTCAAAGTCCCTTTCATTTATTTTACTACTCTATATATATATAATCTTCACTCAAATCTTTTAATCTCAGTTCTCAGGAAACCACATGTTAATAATCATAAAAAACATGAGTATTACTTTGACAATTCCCTGGTTGATTATGAACAGCTGATAAAATTCTTTTGTGTTGATTTAAAACTCCATAAGCCCAATATTAATTTTTTTAACCTATCATTTTAGTTTTTTACATTATTTGATATTTCCTGGGAATGAGGCCTGTCTAGAACTTATTTTTATCCCAGAAATTAGTTATTTTGAACATTTGAAGGAAATCGTTGGAGCCGTTTTTGGGATCAGTGTCGCAAGCAAGCAAACATACAAGCAAACCTTACTCATATTAGAGTATATGATACCTGGGTACCGAACTTTGCTCGGGGGAAGGCCAGTCAGTTTGTTTAGATGACTTGGAGCATATTTCACCACTTCCCCCTACTGATAATCAGATTTGTATAACTGATTTTCCTCTTTTCTACATTTTTAAGGTCACTCCAGTTGTTATTTATAGCTCAATATCCCTTTGATTTATTTTACTACTCTATATATGTAATCTTCTCTCAAATCTTTTAATCTCTGCTCTCAGGAAACCACATGTTAATAATCATAAACAACATGAGTTCCATGTGGTTCCATAAAATCAGATAATAAATCCTTTGAATGAAGATTACATGTAGAGTGGTCATATCCAGAATGACTCAAAGGTGCATTATAATAACAACTGTTGTGCTCTTTAGTAGGGTACATAGTGAAAAACAACTCCAAGTCATAAACAAGATTGACCTTTCCCTAGAAAATCTCAGCCCCAGGTGGTACTTAAACTATATGAGTATAACTTTGAGAGTTCGCTGAAAGATTTTGAACAGCTGTTATGACTCTTTTGCTTTTATTTTAATCTCTAAAAGCCCAATGTGATTTTTTCAATTTTCCATAGCGGCTTTTTACATTATTTGATTTTTTTGGGGATGGGACATGTCTAGAACTTATTTTTAACCCAGATATCAGGTTTTACAACACAAGTAGTTGGAAGGACACATTAGCTATTTTTCAAGAAAATCGTTGGAGCCGTTTTTGAGATCAGAGTTGCAAGCAATCAACCAAGCAAGCGAGCATGCAAACCTTACTCATATTATAGTGTAGGATAGGATTGAGTCAAAATAATTCAGCATTTGTATTGATTGACTATAACATATTTTTACTCTTAGGCACATAGAATGTACACGAGACAGGGACAATGATTCTGGATTCTAGCATGCTTGAAGTTCTGCATACAGACGGCCAGGGCTGAATTTAGGTCTGTACAGGCTCTGGTCTACACCCTAAATGCAAGTGAGGGCCCTTACCAGCCCGGCCAACTTTCCTGTTTGATTTATATAATATAACGTACACTTATATCAGGCTCTACAGATGGCGTTGTGCAATTACTTAAATTTCGAATTGCTAAAATCCGTATTTCTGCCTAGTGTATATTAACGTTGTCATGGCAAGATATTATTAAGTGATTTTCATTATCTAAATACATAAAACAAAGTCGGGATTGTATGTTAGTTATTTAGTTTCATCAAACAGCTGTTATAAGGATGATATCTAAACATACTTGAAAAGCATATAAACATATGTTTATTATAGAAATAATAAATCTATTTGAATAGCAACTCATTTTCAATACCGAAGCAAGCTCTATATAAACATAGGCAAGTAAGCGTAGCTAACGAGCTCATCATGAAAAAGAACGAGAATTTTTGACATAAAACAAATTCAGTGACATTAGGACAGAATAATGTCTGTCTGACCAGCTAGTAGTACTCAACCCGAACGCTGACCCGAACTCCCGAACGCTTACCCAAGGATCATCTTTCCTCTATAAATTTAACAAGGCAACTTTTAAAGCCAGCGAGGCGGAGCTCTAAGGTCGGAGTTAAAAGAAAATAACAACAATTTTTTGTATAATTGAAAATTTTCTAAAATTACTAATAAAGGCGTAAATAATAACATAGACAATTTTCCTGTGCGGTGGAGGTCTATGGTTGAGTAGGGTGGCGTATCAAACGTGGGGACATCTTTCAGGAGATGCTGCTTTAACAAAATAAATCCAACGAATCATACGTTAAAATTAAAAGTTGGGAGTGATAGTAAAGGCAGAGCCCTGAGGGAAGAACAAAGAGGTATCCATAATATTTTGGTACCCAACAACGTAGTATATAGGTCTGGAGCAGTTTTGAGGAGCCGCTTTTGAAATCTTTGGATTTTTTATTTGGTGGTTTATTTGGTGGTTTTAGGTTTCTAATAAAATATACCACCTGATTTTTTTAGAAAAATTTGGGTTCAGAAATTACAGGGCTTAAGAGATCCCAAACTTCAGTTTTTTTACCTTTCTTATAAACTTTAAATATTTTTAGCAGATTTCAACAGTTTTATCTCATTGCCATAAAAAGCTCTAAAAGATTAAAAATTAGTACTCCAATCCACAGACGGTTAAATTAGTATTTCGTTAGTAGGCTATTCGGCTAATGCTTGTAGAGAATATTTAAATTTCCATTCAGCAGTAAACTAAGTATATTGTCCGATGTTATTCTTATAAGAAATAAAAAACATATATCTCTTGTATACTGATTAATTTTATTAAAACTTGGTGGGTTAGCATTGACCAATAGAGAATATTCGTCCTATGACAACCTTAAAACTGGTCTATACCAGTTTGGATGCTGACATTGGGTACAGCAAATGAAATTGTCATTACATATGAAGTTTTTTGGATGTCCATTATGACAAACTTCCCTTTCACCTTTGGTCCCTCCACTTGCAGCGGCTCGGGGCGGAAACTCAGGGGTTGGTCCCCAACCTGAGAATGTATGGTCCCTGGCTGTTTTACATGGATACCCCATCCGTTGAGTTGGCCAGTTGGAGGGCAGAGCGGGTCCACATTGAGCCTGATCACAGTTGTCACAAGGCACGGGAGTTGGTACTCTGAAAGGCCAATTTGGCTGCCTGTCCCATCCTACCCTTTCCTTTCCTGCTATATCCTAACCTTCTGGTAACCTGCGCAAAATTCCTGCTTGTGGAAAACGTGCCTATACAGCTATGCTGGGGTTTCCTAATCTAGCAACAATGAATAGAGAATATGCGGAATACGTTTCCATCTAACCCTGGAGGGTGAGGTGGAGCAATTAACCTCTTAAAACCACTGTGTGTACCTAGCAAATTAGATTGAACTGATTGCGTTTATTTGGTCACAGGTCCTAGCTCCTGTTCCCGCTTTTTTATGACTCGGCCAATGACTAATATATTTTTGACACCGGATGGTTTTCGACGAGTTTTAAATATATAACCTGAGGGAAAAGTTGCCAATTATTATTACACCTATTAATTTCCAGTTCCAAAATCAGGGGGTTAATAATACAGAAGTATACTTGTTTTAAACCCATTTAATGTAAACAAATGTATTCAATGATTTATTTATATAACAGTATCTTATAAAATTCATACCTTAAATTTAAAAATGTTTACATCATTAATATATGTTAGTTTGGATTTAAATACACAAGCTACTGAAATCGCAGCACGAGATATTTAAGAGCAAAATCCAACATCTACATTAATGACAATTTTTCAGGAGGGCAATCTGTCTACATCGTAATTAGTTGAACAATGTAGACGGTTGGGACTAAGGAGTTTTGGACATCTTGATTTTGTATGAAAATCAATATTAACCACAGAAAATGCAAACAAATATAAACTGTAACCAGACTATTTTACTGACCGGTAGATTACAAAACTTTAATCCCATGTCATTAGGTGACAGTGAGGCTTATTTGGTACATTACATGTAATAAAGATAGTTTGCACGTATGGTCGTTTAGTAAGTCTGCCATCAAGTAATTTGTTCACAATGTAAAGAAACTACTATAGGTCTACAACACGCTTGATTATCAATCACAGTCAGTCGTGTTACAGAGTTATACTGTCCGAGTAATTCAAAAATTCCAAAACCTATTGTATTAATTTATCATCACTAGTCCAAACACTTAGCTTTTACATCGAAGTTTTCCAGTAAAAAATAAACTAATAATAAATCTAAATAGATATAGGCTAAGTATTGTTTTAAACACGACAAAACACTACCAATTTACATAACACTCACATTTTAAATTATTTCAAAATAACAAAATGTATGGAACAAAACATAACCTAACTTCATAGTTGAAAACGTGTTTAAATTTTTTGTGATTTATAAACAAATATGCAGGGTTTCCACTCTACGGTAAAAATATGCCACGCACTGATACAAAAAATCCCACTTTATCCCAGACTCTCCCTTATAGTATCCCTCGTCATATCCCACACTTTCCCACTGATTTGTTAAACATTGCAACACAATTAATGTTAAATATTATATGATTATTGAATAATGTATTAGTACAATATTTATACCGTTAGATAGAGCTTATTTAGATCTACTAATTACCTATAGGTATTTTACATTTTAGTACCTCAAAGGATTTTGAGCAATGCGACATAGGTCAAATGATACGGTGAATTAACTAAATTAAATAATTTATTTACGTGAGAGGTACTAATATTTTTAATGGTAGTACTAAAGAGTACGAAGTAGGTACTAAATAATGGCAAATAGTGTTGTTAATTCCAACATGGCTCGGCCAGCGAAATTGACATGATTCAGTGTTCGTTCTGTGACGTTTATAAAATCATAATAGGTGCGGACAGCGAGGTTAAAAAATGGGAAACCCCGCAACTGCCAGTACGGCGAGAAAATCCACTAGAAGTGCTACTGCTAAGGTGCTCTGGTCGTAAGTTGTAAGCAAACTAGCAGACGTAATGCCGATTTCAAAAAAATCCCACTTTATCCCACAATCCCATTTTATCCCACAAGCAGTCAAAATATCCCATATAGGGGATAAAAATCCCTCAAGTGAAACACAGATAAATCACAGCTGACATTTTAAAGACAACCATAGTCAATAGCTTACTACGAAAACCAATTCAACTACTGAATATCAAACATTAAAATTAGGTTTAATAATTATTAATAATCCAAAATAAAATACAAATGCTGTGTTAAAACATCCCTTTGGTATCCCAAATGACTCCTTCAAAATTTCATTAAGAAATGTTTTACAGTTATTTAGTATTTCGATAACACACCCACCCACACACACACACACGGCCACTGAAACTTCTTCATCAATACAGTGATTCACTTCGTTCATCAATAATATTAAATCCTGTGTAATAATATTTGTTTCCAGATTATTTTGAGGGCAACAGACTAAATAAATAATATTAAAATGTTGCTAACTTGATATTTCATGAATTAAACCACACTGGCTGGATCAAGTTTTTGGGAAAACAAATTGCATCTTAATCTTAATTATAAAAAAACAAACAAAATAACCCAACGTTTAGTTTAAACTCGAGTTGGGGAAAGCAGCCCTAAATAAAATTCCTCGATCCGGTATTAAACATACTGTTTTGTTCTTAATGTATTATTGATACTTGTTTTGATAAATTATAAAATGTACTAACATATCGAGAGCAAATATAGGTACTTAAAAACGGATGGCAAACAATTTAAATGTACTGATTTTTTTTCTTTCTAGAAATAAACCCATACAATAGAAACAAAGTTTATTACTCGAGTGGATAAAACAAATTACAATACATTACATAACAATTTTAAGCAAGAAACAAAACCCGTACAACCGTTAAATGTAGAAGTGAATATTCCACTGTTTTAACGAGATATCAGTTGTATCGAACAAAATAAATGTAGAACGCGTTATTAAAATGGACGATATAAAACTGCTGATTCCTAATTAAACTTGTTAGTTTTCCGGTAATGGTAGTTGGTTGTCACCAGTTAGCTGACGAGTTGCTGGTAGTTTCCGTCACTATGGCAACGGTTACATCGATACGTTTGGTGTGAATAACGTGAACCGTAAAGCCAATTGAGGCCGGTTGAATAGATGTCATCACTCTGTGAATAACGTGAACCGTAAAGCCAATTGAGGCCGGTTGAATAGATGTCATCACTCTGTATTCGAAAATAGCCCATTACCATACAGTTGAGATCTTCGATTTCCAACAAAACAAATAATGATCAGCTGACTTTCCTCGGCTTCGCCTCGCGCGTAAAATGCTATCTTGCCCCGAAATAGGCCATTTTCGTGACTAGTAGTGAAATATACTATTTTATAACGCTTATAAATAATTATTAACTTAGTATTATTGCCAAAACGTCGGAAGTTGTCTTATATTAAAATACCCCCGTAGCAGCAAACCTGCGTACTCAGCGAATTTCCAACGCATATATATGTATCTTATACCAAATAAAGCCACATACCAAGTTTCATCAATATACATTCATAAATAAACGATTTATGACATTTTAATTATTCTCCATAAGAATAACATGACAGCTGAGTATGCAGGTTTGCTGAAACAAGGAACACAAAAAATGGGGTTTTATACAATTATCAATATAACTCATGTAGGTAAAGCCACATACCAAATTCCATTAATTTATTTTCATAATGAAGGCAGATAACACGTTACTTATTCTCCATAAGAATAACATGGGGCTGAGTACGCAGGTTTGCTGCTACGGGAGCCTTGGGTAAAAAATTGTCTTTTTGAGCAAATATCAATGGTCCACAACCAGATGAAGCCGTATACCAAGTTTCGTCAGTATACGTTCATAAATAAGCGAGATATAAAATTTTTATTTTTCTCCATAAGAAAAACATTAGACAACGTACTGTGTTTAGCACTTTCAATATCACGGTAACAAATTGACGTAGAGAAATGATCAAAATACCAAATTGTGTGTTTTTTTAAGCTGAATCCAATGGGAAAAAATAAAATTTGAGTATTTCCAAAATTATATGTAAAAAATTCTAAAAACCCATTTTTGGGGTACAAAACCCCCCCAAAACACCCCTTCGGATGGAGCGATCTGGCTGGTTTTCGAACTTAAAGTCATAAATGTTGCTTTACACGTTTATACCAAATTTCATCAAAATCGGATAATTTTTACGAGAGTTATCGTGCTCACGGACACATATATATCTATACAGTTTCGAACGAATGGTGTTTTTGGGGTCTGGGGACCTCAAAACGAAAAGTTATCATGGTCCCGGGCCTAGGTCTTACCATGCCGACTACGGTAATAGCTTCTTCCCTATAGGGGAAATTCGCTAACAAAGACGACTGAATTAAAGCTAACTCGGTTTTTGAACGCGTTAATTTTCCCCAACAACAGAGGAGAGAGTTTGCTGAATAAAAAGGGTTGTTGATGTTATTGGTAATATTGTTATTTAAGCTTTGATATAAAATTACCATAATTTATTTTGAAACGATTACATTTAAAATTAAACTAAGTGGTTTATTAAATGTTTCAAGTTGACACAATGTGTTAGTGTTATGGGAAAATGTTAGGAAAATAATCCACGAGATTTCATAACGAAAACTTTATTAATTCATAACTATTACATTAGTGAGCAATATAAGCTCGTTGCAGAGTTCAATCAACAGAAGCTCCTGCGCCACTAATAAAATCAGTTTGAAGGAGGTGACTTGCATTGCCATACAATAATTCATAGCATGTTCCATTACGCCATTTGATAAGTTAAGGTAGGCTTCAGTTGTTTAGAGCTGTGTTTTACAGCACTACTGTGTTTCTTTTATAGCAGTGATAATCGTTAATTTAAACAATATCCCATTGAAATCATCGATCAGTATTCGGGATACACAATTTGAAGTGTTTTGTACAGTTTTTGTAAGATTACGCATGTATACAATTTTAAATACTACTTATGTTAAGGTAGAAAGATACATTGAAATAGCTTACCTTTGTAAATTGAACTGATGCAATTGAACTCTTTACAAAAAATATTTGTAAGTATCTAAATGGGGAAAGTTAAACCCTTTTTCAATATTCACCGTATTATTCTGTATAATATAGTTCTGTGTAATTAATCCTATACTCTAATATGAGTAAGGTTTGCTTGCTTGCGACACGGATCTCAAAAACGGCTCCAACGATTTCCTTCAAATGTTCGAAATAACTCATTTCTGGGATAAAATAAGTTCTAGACAGGCCTTATCCCCAGGAAAAATCAAATAATGTAAAAAAAACTAAAATGAAAAGTTAAAAAATTAACATTGGGCTTATGGAGTTTCAAATAAAAACAAAAGAATTGTAACAGCTGTTCATAATCAACCAGGGAACTGTCAAAGTAATACTCATGTTTATGATTATTAACATGTGGTTTCTTGAGAGCATAGATTAAAATATTTGAGTTAAGATTATATATATAGAGTAGTAAAATAAATCAAAGGGTCATTGAGCTATAAATAACAACTGGAGGGACCTTAAAAATGTAGAAAAGACCTTAATGAATAATACAAATCTGATTATCAGTAGGGGGAAGTGGTGAAATATTACTCCGAGTCAGCTAAACAAACTGACTGGCCTTCCCCCGAGCAAAGCTCGGCCCCCAGGTACTTGTAATTCAAATGGTTAATGGTCAAAGATTAACTAATTATCATTACTTCTGTAAACACCAGGCAGCGGTGTTTTCACGCTTAGCGACTGTAAATAAAATGTTTTATTGAACACGGGGTGTTCAGTACTTTACGGGAGTAATATTATATATAATAGCTGAAGAAAATCAACATAACCATTGTGTTTATGCCGAACTAGTAAAGTGTCTTTCAGATTTTGAAAACTTATTGCAACATTTTATATATATATATATATTTATTTATTTATATTTATTATATTATATTAATATTATATTATATATATTATATTATTATATATATATATTAACATATTGTAGCAGCAGAAAAAAAGCGTTGTAAAAAACATTCTGGTTTCATTATCAATATAAATAATTTAATGTTTATTAAAGACTTTTAACGTTGTTTGCACACTTTAAAAATTAAATATAATTGTTTTGTGAAATAATTATAGGAGTTTTTGAAATCGACAAACTACAAAGGCATAATTTATTCAAACCACAAAGGCATTGGAACCGTCAAATATTACGAATTCAAATTCAAACTTATATAATCCCTTTTTTTAAATGAACTATTTTAATAACCGGTACCATATGTTTACATTTATGAATCCTTAAAGTATACACAATTCAATACCAAAACACATCGATTAATTTAAGGTACAACAAAACGTAATTATAAGTAAAAAATATGTAATTTTAGCGAATTTCCCCTATAGGGAAGAAGCTATTACCGTAGGTCTCATGGTAAGACTTAAGCCCGAGACCATGATAACTTTTTGTTTTGAGGTCCCCAGATGTCCAAAACACTATTCGTTCAAATTTATATATATGTATATATATATATATATATATATATATATATATATATATATATATATATATATATATATATATATCTATATATGTGTCCGTGAATGCGATAACTTGAGTAAAAAACGTCCGATTTCGATGAAATTTGGCTCAAATGTGTAAACTGACATTTATGACTTTAAGTTCGAAAACCAGAAAAATCGGACTATGGGAAGGGGGGTTTATGGGGGTTTTAAATTTTCCAAAAATCAGTTTTTTGCATTTTTTACCCTAAAATTTTTAAAACACTTAATTTAGGTTTAGACCATGTTATAGAGCTTAAAAAAACAAATAAAATGGTATTTTGAATTATTAACCTAGGTTAAGTGGTTGCGGAAAAAATCCAAAAAACATGCTCATAAAATCTCCCATGTTAATCTTATGGGAAAAAGGTTTTTGGCTTTTCCTCAGTTAATTTTACTTTAAACTTCACATTTTCTTTTACCAATCACTTCAGCTCCACAAAACAATCATTTTGGTGTTTAAATTGTGATTCTACGTCAAACCGTTGCAGAGATATTCAAAGTGCTAAACACAGTACGTTGTCCAATGTTATCCTTATGGAGAATAAATAAAATTTGATATCTTGATTATTTATGAATGTATATTGATGAAATTTGGTATGTGGCTTCATGTTGTACTGGTATATTGATAATTGCACAAAAAATAAATGTTTTGTTGATTGTCCCCGTAGCAGCTAACCTGCATACTCAGCCCTAATGTTATTCTTATGGAGAATAAGTAAAGTTTTATATCTCCCTTAATTATGAACATAAATTAATAAAACATGGTAAGTAGCTTCACCTGGTTGTTACATTGATAATTGCATAAAAACTCATTTCTTATCTTCCTCGTTGCAGCAAACCTGCGTACTCAGTCCTAATGTTATTCTTATGGGGAATAAATAAAATGTAATAAATCACTTATTTATGAATGTATTTTTGTCAAACTTGGCGAGTGGCTTTATGTACTAGTGAGAAACATATCAATGCATTGGAAATTCGCTGAGTACGCAGGTTTGCTGCGACGGGGGGTATTTTAAGTACAGAGAAACAATAGAAACTTTTACCATAATCAAGTGAAAAATTCTTCAATAAAATTATATAAACAAATACCAAAAGAAATACAAGGAAGATTGGTTTGCTATATTTAAAAAAAATAATTATTGCAAGAACAAATTGACTACAAAGTAAAAGAATCTTAGATGAGGAAATTGAAATTTTTCTTTATTAATATCGTTATGTGAAATGTAACCTAAATATGCAATTGAAAAATAATTGTCTATTTTTAACGTAGCTACTTTTAGTGCGTAATTTTATTTGGTATCCAAAAATAATATTTTGCCATAATATGCAGATATTAATAAAGGTACGAAACCCTGTCCAGCATCGTGTTAAATATTGTGAGACATTTCTCATGCACTTGCATACCAGGAATATGCACTGATGACGGGTATAGGCGCACCCTGTCCAGCATCGTGTTAAATATTGTGAGACATTTCTCATGCACTTGCATACCAGGAATATGCACTGATGACGGGTATAGGCGCACCCTGTCCAGCATCGTGTTAAATATTGTGAGACATTTCTCATGCACTTGCATACCAGGAATATGCACTGATGACGGGTATAGGCGCACCCTGTCCAGCATCGTGTTAAATATTGTGAGACATTTCTCATGCACTTGCATACCAGGAATATGCACTGATTACGGGTATAGGCGCACCCTGTCCAGCATCGTGTTAAATATTGTGAGACAGTTCTCATGCACTTGCATACCAGGAATATGCACTGATGACGGGTATAGGCGCACCCTGTCCAGCATCGTGTTAAATATTGTGAGACATTTCTCATGCACTTGCATACCAGGAATATGCACTGATGACGGGTATAGGCGCACCCTGTCCAGCATCGTGTTAAATATTGTGAGACATTTCTCATGCACTTGCATACCAGGAATATGCACTGATGACGGGTATAGGCGCACCCTGTCCAGCATCGTGTTAAATATTGTGAGACATTTCTCATGCACTTGCATACCAGGAATATGCACTGATTACGGGTATAGGCGCACCCTGTCCAGCATCGTGTTAAATACTGTGAGACAGTTCTCATGCACTTGCATACCAGGAATATGCACTGATGACGGGTATAGGCGCACCCTGTCCAGCATCGTGTTAAATATTGTGAGACATTTCTCATGCACTTGCATACCAGGAATATGCACTGATGACGGGTATAGGCGCACCCTGTCCAGCATCGTGTTAAATACTGTGAGACAGTTCTCATGCACTTGCATACCAGGAATATGCACTGATGACGGGTATAGGCGCACCCTGTCCAGCATCGTGTTAAATATTGTGAGACATTTCTCATGCACTTGCATACCAGGAATATGCACTGATGACGGGTATAGGCGCACCCTGTCCAGCATCGTGTTAAATATTGTGAGACATTTCTCATGCACTTGCATACCAGGAATATGCACTGATGACGGGTATAGGCGCACCCTGTCCAGCATCGTGTTAAATATTGTGAGACATTTATCATGCACTTGCATACCAGGAATATGCACTGATGACGGGTATAGGCGCACCCTGTCCAGCATCGTGTTAAACATTGTGAGACATTTCTCATGCACTTGCATACCAGGAATATGCACTGATGACGGGTATAGGCGCAGCCTGTCCAGCATCGTGTTAAATATTGTGAGACATTTCTCATGCACTTGCATACCAGGAATATGCACTGATGACGGGTATAGGCGCACCCTGTCCAGCATCGTGTTAAATATTGTGAGACATTTCTCATGCACTTGCATACCAGGAATATGCACTGATGACGGGTATAGGCGCACCCTGTCCAGCATCGTGTTAAATATTGTGAGACAGTTCTCATGCACTTGCATACCAGGAATATGCACTGATGACGGGTATAGGCGCACCCTGTCCAGCATCGTGTTAAATATTGTGAGACATTTCTCATGCACTTGCATACCAGGAATATGCACTGATGACGGGTATAGGCGCACCCTGTCCAGCATCGTGTTAAATATTGTGAGACATTTCTCATGCACTTGCATAGCAGGAATATGCACTGATGACGGGTATAGGTGCACCCTGTCCAGCATCGTGTTAAATATTGTGAGACATTTCTCATGCACTTGCATACCAGGAATATGCACTGATGACGGGTATAGGCGCACCCTGTCCAGCATCGTGTTAAATATTGTGAGACATTTCTCATGCACTTGCATACCAGGAATATGCACTGATGACGGGTATAGGCGCACCCTGTCCAGCATCGTGTTAAATATTGTGAGACATTTCTCATGCACTTGCATACCAGGAATATGCACTGATGACGGGTATAGGCGCACCCTGTCCAGCATCGTGTTAAATATTGTGAGACATTTCTCATGCACTTGCATACCAGGAATATGCACTGATGACGGGTATAGGCGCACCCTGTCCAGCATCGTGTTAAATATTGTGAGACATTTCTCATGCACTTGCATACCAGGAATATGCACTGATGACGGGTATAGGCGCACCCTGTCCAGCATCGTGTTAAATATTGTGAGACATTTCTCATGCACTTGCATACCAGGAATATGCACTGATGACGGGTATAGGCGCACCCTGTCCAGCATCGTGTTAAATATTGTGAGACATTTCTCATGCACTTGCATACCAGGAATATGCACTGATGACGGGTATAGGCGCACCCTGTCCAGTATCGTGTTAAATATTGTGAGACATTTCTCATGCACTTGCATACCAGGAATATGCACTGATGACGGGTATAGGCGCACCCTGTCCAGTATCGTGTTAAATATTGTGAGACATTTCTCATGCACTTGCATACCAGGAATATGCACTGATGACGGGTATAGGCGCACCCTGTCCAGCATCGTGTTAAATATTGTGAGACATTTCTCATGCCCTTGCATACCAGGAATATGCACTGATGACGGGTATAGGCGCACCCTGTCCAGCATCGTGTTAAATATTGTCAGACATTTCTCATGCACTTGCATACCAGGAATATGCACTGATGACGGGTATAGGTGCACCCTGTCCAGCATCGTGTTAAATATTGTGAGACATTTCTCATGCACTTGCATACCAGGAATATGCACTGATGACGGGTATAGGCGCACCCTGTCCAGCATCGTGTTAAACATTGTGAGACATTTCTCATGCACTTGCATACCAGGAATATGCACTGATGACGGGTACAGGTGGTTGAACGATTCATCAGGTTAAACAAGTCATTTTATAGAAGTTAGAAACCATCAGACTGGGGCCCCAAAATGTAGGCCGAAAAATGTTTCGAAAATTGTAAACAAATGGATCTTCACGAAAATTATCACCGCCAAACAACACTCTCTGCGTGTTAATCGAACTTGTAACAGACCCGCATTGAAACCGGATGAAACTATCAGAATATTACACAAATCGTTCATGATAATACATGTTTATATTCAACCAAACTACAGGAAAATAAATTGTTATATTTCAAAATATTATTAAAAATAATAAAATCTACCAACTTGGTGCCAGTTGACTGTATTATAATCAGGTATATCCACGTAATCCTTAAAACCTTAGAGTGCATGTATATTTATGAAAAAAACGAGTTTGCGCGCAGCACGCTGACGTGAGGGAAGTGAATTTCCACATAAAAAACTATAAAACTCAAAATCAGTTAAAAACATACATTTATTCAAATTTTTATTCAAATCTGAAAATATTGATTTTTTGGCTGTTCTGATGCTCCTGGTTCTATTTACCTGCAATGCTGGGAATATAATTTTGCGCATTATAAGGTTAAGAGAAGGTCCAGTCAGGCATTAAAGTAGGTGTGAGATTGTTGGGGATGGTAAAAGTACACTAACAAATGAATAACAGGCTTTTCTAATGTAAAACCCCCATAAGACAACGTACTGTGTTTGCTCGATACACATTTTCTTTAATAACTCGGTAAATATTTATGCTAGAATGACGAGAGAGGGCTTAAAACTTTCGCCTCAAAAACTTTATGGGCCCAAAAGTTCGAAATTTGAAAGAATAATCCCCCCAAAAAAGGGTTTAGAGTTTTCCGATTGTTTTGCCTAACGAACTTGTCCAACTGATTACAGAAAGGAACATCCCTACCAAATTTGAAGTAAATCGGACAAAAATTGCGACCGCTAGAGTGCAAACACACACACACACACACACATATATATATATATATATATATATATATATATATATATATATATATATGTATGTTTATATATATTTATACAATTTTGAACGACCCCCCAAAACGTGTTCAGGGGGTCACGTTAGGAACTTCTATGGTGGTCCCGGGCTTAAGTTTCACCGTGCGGGTCATGCTAGTAGTTCACTTTCCAAAGGGAATTCACTAAGAACTCGTAAATGGAGGACGTGAACAGTCAACAGTCAAACAATATTCGTACGTTGATACTACACAGCTTCGTTTATTCGACGACTCGTTATTATTATTAGCTTGTCAATTCCAGGTTCCCACCATGTAGGGTGTATAGTTTACGACTAACAATAAAACATGCTTATCCTCATAAATACCAGGTATGCAATCAAGTTATATGACTGGACCACACGTAGCTTCTGAAGGTTTCATTGGCGATATCCTTCACGACACAATCCTTCATAACACTGCCTTTTTAGTGAATTTCCTATGGACCTATGACCCGCACGGTGAAACTTAAGCCTGGGACCACCATAATAGAAGTTCCTAACGTGACCCCCTTAACACGTTTTGGGGGGCATTCAAAATGATATATATTTATATATGTATGCACTCAAGCGATCCCATCTTTTGTCCGATTTACCTAAAATTTGATATGGATGTTCCTTTCTATAATCAGTTGGACAAGTTCGTTGGGAAAAACAATCGGGAAACTCTAAACCCCTTTTTTTGAGATTATCCTTTCAAATCTCGAGTTTTTGGGCCCAAAAAGGGTCAGAAAAGCCCCGGACGTAAAATTAATGCTTGTATTAAGATGGGAATTAGTGAAGCGAAAGTTGTAAGCTTTCTTTCGTCATTCTAGCATAAATATTTACCGAGTTATTAAAGACAATATATATCGGCTGGACAAAGTACGTTGTCTTATGGGGTTTTTACATTAGAAAAGCATTTTATTCATTTGTTGGTGTATTTGGATCATCCCCAGTAACCTTGCGCCTACTTTCAAGCCTGACTGGACCTTCTCCTAACGTTATAATGCGCAAAATTGCATTCCTAGCATTGCAGGTAAATGAAACCAGGAGGATCAGATCAGCCAAAAAATCAATGTTTTCAGATTTCAATAAAATTGGACTCAATGTATGTTTTTACACTGGTTTTGAGTTTTAAAAGTTTTGTATGTGGAAATTCACTCCCCTCACGTCAGCGTGCTGCGTGCGAACTCGTTTGACGATGTGCTGAGGACGATCGTTGTTTCCACGTATCACTAACTAAATTGAAAGAGGTTTTAGTACAGTTAAATGGATGTTAATCTTAAAGAGCTATTATAATTTAATAGCAGACCCATTGCGGCTTCGGCCGCGTAAACTATGACAGCTGTGTGTGCTGCATTCTATGGTTAGCCCGTGGAACTGCTACCAATCAAGATTAGCTGTTTTTATTTTCGAACGACCATAAGGAATACATGTTAACTTTGAAGCCCGAGGGGCAAATCCCTATATTTAAATCCGTATGAAAACACTTGAACTTTTATATTTTAGACCTGAAGAATCAAAGTACCAAATTTCACCACTCTATCAAGCAGGGAAGGTGGAGAATTAGTGATGAGTGAGTGAGGGCTTTGCCTTTTATGGGTAGTACCTGGGGGCCGAGCTTTGCTCGGGGGAAGGCCAGTCACTTTGTTTAGATGACTTGGAGTAATATTTCACCACTTCCCCCTACTAATAATCATATTTGTATAACTCATTTGCCTCTTTTCTACATTTGTAAGGGCACTCCAGTTGTTATTTATAGCTAAATGTCCCTTTGATTTCTTTCACTACTCTATATATGTAATCTTCACTCAAATCTTTTAATCTCTGCTCTCAGGAAACCACATGTTAATAATCATAAACAACATGAGTATTACTTTGACAGTTCCCTGGTTGATTATGAACAGCTGTTACAATTCTTTTGTTTTGATTAGAAACTCCATAAGCCCAATGTTAATTTTTTTAACTTTTCATTTTAGTTTTTTATATTATTTTATTTTTCCTGGGGATAAGGCCTGTCTAGAACTTATTTTTATCCCAGAAATTAGTTATTTCGAACATTTGAAGGGAATCGTTGGAGCCGTTTTTGAGATCAGTGTCGCAGGCAAGCAAGCAAGCAAACCTTACTCATATTAGAGTATAGGATAGATAATTTGATATGCCTATTTTATATTGCATTTATTTATTCTAAACTTTAATCATTCGCTGTCTATAAAGTTAAAGCTGACAGACAATTTGCGAGAGGACGGATATAAACTTGATTTATGATCACGATCTCGAAACTCGTAACTCTGGAACCTTCGTTCATACACTTTCCTTTTCAAGGCTTGCCACATCGTCAAAGATTTATTAAAATAATAAGCAGATTTTTGTGCGAGGCTACTGGTGACACTATGAGGTTCATAATTATGTGTTATTTAAAAGCACTGAACTCTAGATGAGTCTTTTGGGGTGTTGGAAAACATTCACCTTCAGAGCTTCGCCCTTTGAGCTTTCAAAGGTCCAATGTCGATTTTATGTTAAGAATAGAAATCATATTATTTGAATATTTAACAGCTGTTATTACTAACAAAACACGTGCAGCACCAAGTCCAGCTGTTACCTGGATTGTCATCACAATATAAACAGGGTTTTTCAACTAGACAAGACAGTCTTAAAAAATATTTGCTCGAACTCGGACGACTGAATTTATTTGTTAGGTGACTAATAAATATTTGAGAATCGCACAATTAAAATCGCACAAATTTCTGAATTATAACAACTATTACAATTAAAAAAATTGAATTAAATATTCACTAATTGGATACAAGTTTGCGAAAATCCGGTCTGATAAGTATATGTTTTCACACATAAAATATAACGATTTTTATGATATTATACAGTATAATAGTAAACGTATACAAAATAATGTGGGAAAACACATTTATGGCCAAAATGTTAATGGACAGTGTTTTAAATGTTATTCTAATTTGTGATTTATGCAATATTGGAATGTGAATATCATACTGCAATATTTGTTTGGACTATCAACTATGATAATGTTGGCAGAAATGTTGATATTATAAACGTGTGAACGGTTCTGTAATAAGTAAGGTGACCTCTGATTTTATAACTTAAATTTGATACTGTACATGTTATTAAGTAACATAAGTGCTTCAAATTAATTTAGGTGCTTCATATGGTGAGCGTCCTAGTTTTGATTCAGTAACTAATTCCTGGCGCATGTCTTGTTTATTTTCAACGTGGATTAGGCCAATTTTCCAGAAATGTTTTGAAATTCATAAAAAATCCTTTTTTTATAACAAAATGCTGATGCTAATGATGTGTTCAATGGGATTCAAAAAATTAATGACAATGTTAAATTTCAAAAGAAACTAAAGGAATAAATGTTAACTAAACCACTCTATTCATTGGACGAATGTTTTGTGTGTGAATAATAGTTATTTGATTTGATAAGGAAGTTAAGTTAGATTTGTAAATTATGTTTTGCTACAATATGTATGTATATATGATTGACTCCATTCTGTACAATGCATGTACTCATTGAATAAAGCATGTTTGAGTATTGACTATTGATTCGAAATGTGATGTGGTTTACTTAAGTTTAGATTGTGGAAACGGAAATAGAGATTTCCGTTTACAATGACATATAATTTAACTATTTTATTCCCCTATTATGTTCTCTAATCCTCTAATATGTCGCCTGTTATGTCCTGATTAGATTATGCAACTAAACGAAGCTTTAAGTCGGATATTTGATACGAGAATTAAAAGAAATACAGTGTTCAATAACCCGCTGCGCGCCGTTTACCGTCAACTAATGTATACTTTTATAGGGCCTTCAGCGGTGTCAGAATTTTGTACCAGAGAGGAAACCGGATATTCAGAGCCTAAATAAAGTCATAACTCAATTTGCAGTAGTGGTGGTTTGGAACCCAGGTAGAAGTGGGTGACAGTTAACAAAACAACTTCCAATACTTCAGATCCTCTCGTAACCACGACCGGCATCGCACTCACCTGCCACTCATAAATACCCGGCATTATTCATACTCATCTTTAATTCACATACCTACTGTGCGTCATTTCAACATGTACCTGAGTGATTTATTGGTGCCAATCGTAACCATCCATTTCAACTACATAGAAAAGGGGCTCTATAAAATAATCCCTCCCCTTATCGCCAGTACGAAGTATAGCGTTACAATGTGAAACCACAACGCGTAAGTGACTGACACCTGAACCCGTCACGTCCTGAAACCTGAGCACAGGAGTTGTCAGGTCTGCAGGATGAAGCCGGCCAATTACTCTCACCTTCACTGAAGGTTAATACTTGTCGACAAGAGGAAACGATAACTGCGATGTGAGGGGACTAATCTTGATCAGCACCTAGAAGAAATTAACTTCTACAACTTTCCTACCTTGATATATTTTTGTTTAACACAATCAGATTTTAAGTTATTATTTTTGTGACATGTAATAAAAGCGAATCGATGTTAGAAAGATAATTTTAGTAATAGTTGCTAACCATTCGATTTACAGTACTAATATACGTGTTCTGCTCGACAAATTCATATTTGACTGCTCGTAAGTAGGGGGACGTGGCGGAAAATTGCTCCGAGTAAACACACTGACTGATCTTACCTTAGCAAAGCTCGGTCCCCCAGGTACTGAGTATTAGAAATAGTGAAAATTATTTACCACATAATGCAGCACACACAACCTTTGCAACCCCCGGGGAAAGCCGGCTAGAATTCGAGACCGAGAATACGGTTAGTACGGAAAAAATAATTTCATCAGTTTATCGACTATTAGTCACTCACAAAACATTGCTATTCACAAGATGGAGCATAACTGCACCGTCCAGATGCATGTGTTCTTATTTCGTGAACAAACATTATTAGTGAATTTCCTTTGGAAAGTGAACTATTAACATGACCTGCACGGTGAAACTTAAGCCCGGGACCATCATAGAAGTTCCTAACGTGACCCCCTGAACACGTTTTGGGGGGTCGTTCAAAATTTTAAATATATATATATATATATATATATATATATATATATATATGTGTGTATGCACTCTAGCGGTCGCATTTTTTGTCCGATTTACTTCAAATTTGGTAGGGACGTTCCTTTCTATAATCTGTTGGACAAGTTCGTTGGGCAAAACAATCGGAAAACTCCTAACCCATTTTTTGTGGATTAATCTTTCAAATTTTGAGTTTTTGGGCTCAAAAAGGGTCAGAAAAGCCCCACATGTAAAATTAATGCATGTAAAAAGATGGGAATTAGTGAGGCGAAAGTTTTAAGCCCTCTCTCGTCGTTCTAGCCTACATATTTACCTAGTTATTAAAGAAAACGTGTATTGACCAAACACAGTACGTTGTCTTATGGGGGTTTTACTTTAGAAAATCCTGTTATTCATTTGTTGGTGTTCTTTTAACATCTCCAGCAACCTCACGCCTACTTTAAAGCCTGACTGGACCTTCTCCTAACCTTATAATGCACAAAATTGTATTCCCAGCATTGCAGGTAAATGAAACCAGGAGCATCAGAACAGCCAAAATATGAATGTTTTCAGATTTCAATAAAAATTGGACAAATGTATGTTTTTGCACTGATTTTGAGTTTTAAAAGTTGTTATGTGGAAATTCACTTCCCTCACGTCAGCGTGCTGCGTGCAAACTCGTTCTTATCACAATAGGCATGTTTTTATAATTAAAATGACAAGTTCAAGATTTCAAACAAGTAACAGTTTGTTCATTAGTTGTTGTGCCATATTAAAAAATATTGGCCTTATACTCTAGGCCATATAGGGCCTTATACTCTAATATAGATAGGGCCTTATACCCTAATATTAGTAATATTTAATACAAAATGAGACAAATTTCTAAATTAAATAAATCGTGGTCTTGGTTATGATTTAGTCCTTGTCTATGTTATCCCACCTAATTTTAAACCTGAAGTTTAGAAATTCTTTACTGAAGCTGCCAGTACCCGCATTTTCCTTAATTCAAACGAGTTCGCACGCAGCACGCTGACGTGAGGGAAGTGAATTTCCATATAAAAAACTATAAAAACTTAAAATCAGTTAAAAACATACATTTATTCCAACTTTTATTCAAATCTGAAAAACATTGATTTTTTGGCTGTTCTGATGCTCCTGGGTCTATTTACCTGCAATGCTGGGAATACAATTTTGCGCATTATAAGGTTAGGAGAAGGTCCAGTCAGGCTTTAAAGTAGGCGTGAGGTTGTTGGGGATAATAAAAGTACACCAACAAATGAATAACAGGCTTTTCTAATGTAAAATCCCCATAAGACAACGTACTGTGTTTGGTCAATACACATTTTCTTTAATAACTCGGTAAATATTTATGCTAGAATGACGAGAGAGGCTTAAAACTTTTGCATCTCTAATTCCCATCTTTTTACATGCATTCATTTTACATACGGGGCTTTTCTGACCCTTTTTGGGCCCAAAAACCCAAAATTTGAAAGATTAATCCCAAAAAAGGGGTTTAGAGTTGTCCGATTGTGTTGCCCAACGAACTTGTCCAACTGATTACAGAAAGAAACGTCCCTACCAAATTTGAAGTAAATCGGACAAAAAATGTGACCGCTAGAGTGCAAACACATATATATGTCTATATATATATATATATATATATATATATATATATATATATATATATAAAATTTTGAACGACCCCCCAAATCGTGTTCAGGGGGTCACGTTAGGTACTTCTATGGTGGTCCCGGGCTTAAGTTTCACCGTGCGGGTCATGCTAATAGTTCACTTTCCAAAGGAAATACACTAATAAACCAGGTGTAAGTAGAACCAGGAGCATCACAACAGCCAAAAATTAAATGTTTTCAGATTTAAATACAAATTGAAATAAATGTATGTTTTAACACAGATTTTGATTTGTTAAAGTTTGTTATGTGGAAATTCACTTCCCTCACGTCAGCGTGCTGCGTGCAAAATCGTTCTGTTTTCAAATACCCAATGAAAAATACGCGTCTACCTCAACACGACAGCTTGTTTTGCCCTTACTTTAAATGAGTCACAGACCGGAACGTAATGTTATTCACGGTCGGTGTTCTCCTCTTGAACCGTTACCAATAACAACAATAACAGAGTTCCTATAAATAGAAGCGGAGTGCAATCACAAATAGCAACGCACTGATGTGGTGCTTAAAATAAAACAATACACTGCCGTGGAGCTTAACATAAAACAATACACTGCACCGATCTATGAATAACCTATTAAGATGCCTTACTTTAGTCTATACTTAGTCTATATGTAACTGAAATCTAGGATAGAAATAAAATAATTTGAATTTTTTGCTGATGTAGGCCTTTTGTTATTTTTAAATTTAGTTAAAGAGGGTATTTTTTATTATTAAAACTATTTTATAATTCTAAAATGATAGTTGTAGCAATATTGGAAAGTATGTTAAGGTATGTGATTAAAAAATAGTTACGCATTATTAATTTTATTATATAAATGACAAGATGCAAGGCAGAATTGCAACTAAAGAATACTAGAATTCATTTGATAAGATCCCATGATTGTTTACGATAAATTTTGAAATAATTATTGGAATTTGACTTAGAAATAAATACATGTTATATAAACTTATCCTAAACCAAATAATTTTAAAATAATAATTTAAAATAACAGCAACACACGAAAGAAAAAAATACCAATTTTAAAATGTAAAAGTGACGCAAGAAACAACAAACTTTAATTATATTCACGTATGACGCATATACTTGTGCATAACAAACTGTGGGAAGGTTAATCTAATTACAATAACTATCCACACGTGTATTATTTCACAATTTATTAATAAAACAATTCATAGAAATGTAGTTGGTAGGAATATTAGAACTAGACTTTTTACATAAACAAAGGTTGTCCATGGTAATTTATTATGTATTATTTATACATAATAAATATAAACATATGAACAGCTGCTTTTTATAAATCATTTCACCACAAAACCAAACTAATTATTCATCAACTAACAAAAACCGTGATTTTGGGAAGTTTTTTCACGACTGTTTAGTAGCTTACTCTGTATTATTACGTATTATATTGCTTGCCAACGAGTTACAGTATAAAAAGGTCATAAAAACTTTTCATCAAGAGCCCTGAATAAAATATTATAACTTCTAAGAAAGCAAAAGAAGTTTCCATTTGCCACCCCACTCAACATAGAGCAAAATAACTCATACAGATGGGAAGCAACATGATTTTGAATGCTGAAACACTAATGAACTTTGCATACCGGTGTTTATCTTTAATCTCAGGGCTTACAGTTGGTTACATTTCCATTAAACCAGCATGTTTTGATAGTTAATCAGTTTTGGTTTATCAGAGACATTCATCTTGTTAAATATTCCATCATCTTTTATGACAATGAATAAAGTTATTTTGTTTTATTGGCTTCTAAGTAAAAGATTTAGAAGGTTTAGAGTCTTATGCTTCTACCTGATTCCCCTATAAGACCAATCTGTCAAAGGCCGCCAATCTTTCAAAGGCCGCCAATATTTCAAAGGCCGCCAATATTTCTTGTTAATTCTAAAGATAAAAATAATACCTAGCGGTTATAGTGAGCAGAATTTCGATATAAAAAATAATCACCCTTAAAAAATCGTAAATATTGAATTTTTTGTAACTATTATGACTTGTGTTAAAGAAAATCTGCTCACTGAAATTGCTTGGTATTTTAAACAAGCCATAAATCAACGTTATCGGAAAATCCATTGGGGAAGGACGGGCTTTGAAATTTAACATTGGCCTTATGGGGGAAGCAGGTAGGAACGGGTAATGTTTGGTTGCACGAAAGTGACTGGAGCCCAGCCTTAAGCTTAAAATGAGATTCTACATAAAATTATTGTAAATTGCAATTATATATTTTGTTTTACAAATGCTGTTAGAATAAATTTGTAAACATTTTCATTAGGAGGAAACAAAACACAGTCATAAAAAATTCGGATACAAAATAATGGTAACCGGATGCGTGCATTTCTTTGTATGCGTTTATAATAAAATTAGTATAAAACCGTAAGAGTAAAGTACTTCCAACCACACATACCTTCTTGATGTTGTAGCCTCCAAAGGTTAAGCAGATTAGCTATTTGAGACGTGAGTTATAACGAGTTGTTACCCGTTTCAAATGTGAGTTACAAGGAGTTATTAGCTCTTTGAGCAGCGAGTTACGACAATTAGGCGCGGCTCGACCACGCTCGTTCGGTCATAAACTTGTTCGTGAGTTGGTAAGAGTTCATCTGCATGCACAATAGATCAGCTAGCTGGCCTTAAAGTTTCACTTCGGAGATGGAACACTCGTAAATAACGGACGTTAACTGCGTAAATGTGGGAGGGGGAGAGAGGCAAATACTTCTTAGAATGGCTTGATTTTAATTCAATTTAAATCAGTGGCGTAACTGCCAGGCCCGCAGGGCCCGCGGTGCGGGGGGCCCAAGGGCCTAAGTGGCCCGCACACTGAAGCGGCGGGGCCCGCGGGCCGAGGTAAAAGCTCTGGTGGGCCGGCATAATGGGATGAAATGATTATATCTAATTTTCAAAACATTTCAAAATAGCAATAATGTAGTGGTTTAAACTTTAAGAATAAATTTATTTTTAGCCTAGTAATAGATCTTTCATTCGTTGTGATTAGTGTTCAATAAATGACACACTTTAACACTGTAATAAGGTTTATGATTTTAATTTTCCTCAATTCTAATTACTTTACAAGTAAACTTTTAAGTGACGACAATTTAATATACATTTTATCAATTTGCATAACAATTTTAAAACGGTTGACAGTAGTGTCAGTAAAGTTTTTGAACTGTGTTTTTGAAGGTGAATCAGCATTAGGATAGTGATAAATGATAAATCGTGGGCTCGTGATATGATCCTTTTCAAAACCTCAAGGTACAACCGTAAACGCTATAGCGGCCATTTCACTCCAATCTAAATCCACTCCAAATACCTTTTCCACATTTTGACAGGAACATAACGAAATGCTGATCTGGGATCTGGGTTTCACGTTTTGACTCGACACTGGTCGGCTTAATTTTTGGTATTTTAAGCTACATTGACGTGATGAAACCATTAAAAACATTATAGCATAAATGAGAACCTTTTGGGTGTTAGTACCTGGGGTCGAGCTTTGCTCGGGAGAAAGCCAGTCAGTTTTTTAGATGACTTGGAGCATATTTCACCCCTTCCCCCTACTGATAATCAGATTTGTATTATTCATTTGCCTCTTTTCTAAATTTTTAAGGTCCCTCAAGTTGTTATTTATAGCTCAATGTCCCTTTGATTTATTTTACTACTCTATATATGTAATCTTAACTCAAATCTTTTAATCTCTGCTCTCAGGAAACCACATGTTAATAATCATAAACAACATGAGTATTACTTTGACAGTTCCCTGGTTGATTATGAACAGCTATTACAATTCTTTTGTTTTGATTTGAAACTCCATAAGCCCAATGTTAATTTTTTTAACTTTTCATTTTAGTTTTAGCGAATTTCCTCTATAGGGAAGAAGCTATTACCGTAGGTCTCATGGTAAGACTTAAGCCCGAGACCATGATAACTTTTCATTTTGAGGTCCCCAGATGCCAAAAACACCTTTCGTTCAAATTTTTATATATGTTTATATATATATATATATATATATGTGTCCGTAAGCACGATAACTCTCGTAAAAAAGGTCCGATCTTAATGAAATTTGGTACAAATAAATGTGTAAAGCACCATTTATTTGAACGAGTTCGAAAACCAGACGAATCGCACCATCCAAAGGGGGGTTTTGTACCCCAAAAATGGGTTTTTTGGGGTTTCCACATAGAATTTTTATTTAAATCAAATTTTAATTTTTACCATTTAATTCAGCATAAAAAACAAACAATTTGGTATTTTTATCATTGCTCTACGTCAATTGGTTTCTGAGATATTGAAAGTGCTAAACACAGTACGTTGTCTAATGTTATTCTTATGGAGAAAAAGAAAAATTGTATATCTCGCTTATTTATTAACATAAACTGACAAAATTTGGTATATGGCTTCATCTGGTTGGGGTTTATCGTTGTTTGCACAAAATACAATTTTCACGTATGGTTCCCGTAGCAGCAAACCTAGGTAATCGGTCCCCATGTTATTCTTATGGAGAATAATTAAAATGTTATATATCGTAAACTACTTATAAATGTATATGAATGAAACTTGGTATGTGACTTTACTTAGATGAGTTCAAATGATATTTGCATAAAAACCCATTATTTTGTGTTCCTTGCTGCAGCAAACCTGCGTACTCATCCCCAATGTTATTCTTATCGAGAATAATTCATATTTTTAATATCGCTTGTTTGTGAATATATTTCTTATGAATCCTGTTAAGTGTTAATGTGTTATGATATATATTCATTGGAAATTCGCTGAGTATGCAGGTTTGCTGCGACGGGGGTATTTTTTTCATTATTAGATTTTTCTTAGGGTTGAGGCCTGTCTAGAACTTATTTTTATCCCAGAAATTAGTTATTTCGAACATTTGAAGGAAATCGTTGGAGCCGTTTTTGAGATCCGTGTCGCAAGCAAGCAAGCAAACCTTAATCATATTAGAGTATATGATTAAATAACTAAAACTAGACAAGAACTGACTGAAGTTATGTATTTGGAGGTAAGGAAACGTCTGGGTCAAGCAACCTTATCCTAGAATCTAGAATAATGGCTAGGGATAGAGTGAAACTGAACGATTATGATAAATGGGGGGGCTACAAATAATTTTGTGGGGGGGGGCAAAAAAAATCAGTTACGCCACTGATTTAAATAATTAGTTTTCCAGTAAATCTGAATGCACAACACACCTTAGGTGTTTGTGCCACGTGACCATTGCTCACGTGACTTCGGCGTCTGTGGGCCGGGCAAGTCAGCTGTCAATCTCAATCAGCTGATCAGGCGATATTGTTTTTTGTTTGACATTCAAATTGTATTTGAAAGGATAGCCTTCAATTCATAACAGATGGGTAGATCATTCGGTTGAATATCGACAGTTGCATTATGAACAAACGACTATCGTAGTCGATTACTCAAGTAGCATCTAGAGAGGATCCACAGTGTTCACAGATTGTTAAATTGTAATTTTCCCAATGTTCGACATGCTCAAGGCTAGTAAAAAAAGAGGTTACCTAACTCCCGTAAGGCCTGTGTAACCCGCGACAGCTGGTAAAATTACGTCACCCGCCGACCCTTTTGCGTGCCCGCTGCTTATCTCTATCGGAACTCACCGACACTAATCTTTTTTTCGTCACACTGCTTCAAAAACAACTGTTTTTGACAGATGCGTTGAGATTCAAAAGTTCTTCTTTTTAGTCTTTGGATAATAACACATGTTTTGATGATCATTATCGTACTAGTACTAAAAAGATCATTGTTGATGATACTTTTGATTCGAGGTCGTCATAAATCGATTAAAATTCATTCGATTATAAATAATCGAAACATTCATCGTTATTATCGAAACATTCATTGTTGTATTGTTATTATTTTTGCGTTCGTTTCCCGTACACCACTGGTGAGTGACAACTGTGAGTGACACGATGGACGAAGTTAGTAGGCCTAACGATTCGTTTCGAAATATAATAGAAGAAGCCCAAACAATTCAAGAATCGAATGTTTGTTTTGAAGAACAACCGATTGATTCGAACCATAATGATTGGTTTGAAGTGATCGACTCAACAACCGATAGATATGAATGAACCGAAGTTATGCATGTGCAACAGCTGATTGTTTCAAGAGACAAGCTGAAAGAAACATTTGAGGTTATGAAAATAGAGTACGTAAATTTTACTTTTGTTTTTATTTAAACCTTAAGTTTTTTGGCAGTATGACGAAAAACATAGTTCGTCACTCGGATCAAAAGTGTCTTTTTAATACTCGCTCATTTCCCAGCCTCGGCTTCGCCTCGGCAGTTAAACTGGAGCTCGTATTAAAAAGATCCACTTTTGATCCTAGTGACGAAATACTATTCTTCTTCGTATGTTTTAATTTTTCATTTTTACTCATATTTAATTATTAGAGTAACTATACTTATACTTTACCTATCTAGTATTTAACCTAATTTAGAGGTGAATTGGTAATTTATTAAAATTACACTTCTTAATACTGTACTCATAATTCAGTGGCATTTTATTCGTATTAAAAGTCATAAACATATCCTAATGCTTATCGCATATCGTATGCTTTAAGATTTTTACTATACTAGAATTTAATAGGGTAGATTACATTCTCCTGTATCTATTAATATATCTACTAATGTAATCTTGGATTTAAGTGTTTGTAATCAATATTTGCCGTAATTATTTTATAATTTATAAATTAATGTACAAGTACGGAATTGTTAAAAGGCAGGTTCTACGATCAGTCATGGAAAATGTCCGCAATAATTTCTTAACTAACATATTTAAACGATCTTTACATTTGTAATTAAAAACTGTTTAGAGTGTAGCGATTCAGTTCAGATTCTCTGCTCTACGAACTAGTTCCAGTAGGATCGGATCAGTCGGCAGTAACCAGCGGTGTGTCATCAGCCGACCATCATTGCATCATTAGTATGGTCCAGTGATTCAGAGTGGTAAGGACGGGTTTGAGAGGGACGAGTTTGAGAGAACACGTTTAATATTTACCTATACAACTAAAGAAAAGGATAACAATCACTGTCGGCTGTAGATATACCAAAAAGGTATATAAACAAGAATACAAATGCAATACTACTCTCATCGCTCACAGAACCCACATATTGAACAGAACAATACATTGAACAGGACAATCTGTCAGTTCAGATGATCGAGTGTGAACCTCCGAGTTTGTGTCAGGAAATGTTTACATTAAATTGAAAACTTTCCAAGTAAAATCGAACACTATCAATTTAATCGTAAGTAAATTAAATCCTATACTCTAATATGAGTAAGGTTTGTTTGTATGTTTGCTTGCTTGCGTCACTGATCTCAAAACGGCTCCAACGATTTCCTTCAAATGTTCGAAATAACTAATTTCTGGGATAAAAATAAGTTCTAGACAGGCCTCATCCCCAGGAAAAATCAAATAATGTAAAAAACTAAAATGAAAAGTTAAACGAATTAACATTGGGCTTATGGAGTTTCAAATCAAAACAAAAGAATTTTAACAGCTGTTCATAATTAACCAGGGAACTGTCAAAGTAATACTCATGTTGTTTATGATTATTAACATGTGGTTTCCTGAGAGAAGAGATTAAAAGATTTGAGTGAAGATTACATATATAGAGTATTAAAATAAATCAAAGGGACATTGAGCTATAAATAACAACTGGAGGGACCTTAAACATGTAGAAAAGAGGCAAATGAGTTATTCAAAGCTGATTATCAGTAGGGGGAAGGGGTGAAATATGCTCCAAGTCATCTAACAAACTGACTGCCCTTCCCCCGAGCAAAGCTCGGCCCCCAGGTACTTTGTTTGAAATTTTCCTATTTTTATACTTGAATCAATTCAACTGAATGCAATCAAATGTCTCACAACACCACCAAATAGTTTTCCAGTTATTCTGTGCTCAATCGAGTATATAAATATTCATAAACAATGGCACAATGAAACCCAGATTTGTTACCGTATAAGCAGCCTTAAGCGACTTATTGATCTTTTACGTTCGACCTATCGCAAACCAATTTACCGTTAAACTGGTAGATAATGACATCACACTGACAAAGACAAGATAAACAATGCCTCACTATGATTTGAAAAACAAATTAAGCTGAAATGATTTGTTTAATGAATTTGATGAAGCAAAAAATATGAAATAAACATGCATTCATATCATAAATCTCAAATTTGAGGAGACTTATGGCCGTATTGCTTGGAAATTGTTGTATGAAATTGTTTTAGAAGTTGAAGACGTAATGGAGATGAAATGTGAAATAATCGGCAATAAACTGGGCAACTTGACGCACCGCGGTCGCGGCGAGACGTTCTTATTGAATAAACATGTCATTCGCTTATTGTGCCTGGTAACCGGGGTGACTGGTCTAATAGATTGGATTGTACCGCCTTTTATACAGTGTTTCCATCATGTACGTAAACGAAGTATAAGTGTAAATATATACTGTAGGGTTATATTATCGTAGGGTTATATTATCGTTGGGTTAATTTATCGTATCTTGTTTAGTTGTAACAATACGAATCTTGCTACACAATAAATCGATTATTGATCCAAGTCAGACAATGTAGCATTGTCTTATGGGGATGTTACTATTATAACTAGTCACAACGGTAACCATCAGGCCCAATGGGAGAATGATACACATCTGGTTGAAATCTATTTCCACCCCCTTTTATATTTAACATCTTAAGAGTCTTCATCACCGGAAGTTGCCAGATGCCATCTTGGTATTTTGTTCCATAAGGCCAATGTTAACTTTGTGCCTCCGTTACTCCTCACCTGATCGTCACAAATAATTAATTTTGGTGTCAAATTAAAGGTTTCGTTGTCCTCTAGGGAAATACAATCGTCGAATTTTGATTTTGTTACAAATTAATGAGAACATGTACAGTGTTTCAGTTCAAAATTAAACTATTTATTATGAAACTATGATACCCAAACTAAGGAATTCGACATTGTATTTCCCTAGAGGATGACGAAACCTTTAATTTGACGCCAAAATGAATTGTATGTGACGATCAGATGAGGAGTAATGGAGGCACAAAGTTAACATTGGCCTTATGGAAGAAAACTCCAAGATGGCGTCTGGCAACTTCCGGTGATGAAGACTCTTACATGAAAGCACAGTATCAGCAGTACAGTATCAACTTCGGGAATTGTGAGGCTAAGTGGTTAAGAGGCTGTCATTGTAATACCACGTACAATGCTGATCAAGAAGCATTTATACGTACACTTTGCGTTACGTATCCATAACAAACCATTCATCAAAAAATCATGAACAAACGCATGCACAGATAACAACAACTAATTTGAAAAGTTAGTTAAAAAATGTAATTATCGAAATATTATATCAAGAAAACGATCTGTATCAAATAAACGACACAAAAATGTAAACGAACAGTCATCATACCAGGGCCAAAGGTAGGATGATGGACATGTTCTCCCCTCCCCTTGCCGCAACATCTAAAGAGCATAACAATAACAAACAAATAAGTAATAGTGAATAAAACCCACCAATGGAATTTATGAGTGAACAAATGAGTAACGATAATTTTTGAATATCATTCAAAAGACTCGAATAAATCCTGAGAAAATATATTTAGTGTCACCTGAAGAAAGTATCGAGCAATTTTACTGTAATTTTGAAGTAGGCAATTATTTAAAATATGATGTTAATTACTAAAAATGAAATATATGTTTAATTGTGTTATATTATAGGATTTGAAATCTGTTTAGGTTTTCTTTAACCAATGGAAAATGATCCGGTTGCGACCATTTTTGTTGACAACTGCCTTAAATAAAATGTAGGTTGATGATTTTTCTACAATTTACAAGTAAAGCAAGTAATAGAATAAATCAGTAACACATTAATGTCCATGGTCCATTGAGAAGGGAAAGTGGTCTTGCTCTTACATTGTGATAACAAATTGTTTAAGATGGCGAAGCGAATACGTTGTTAGAGTTTTCATATTTGACGCCTTGTTTAAAACTCAAACCCGTTTTCATTCGCAGTAAGCACAGACGCAATTGTTAGATAATTACATTTGGACTACGACCTCTGCCGACTTGCAGTGCGTGACAGTATGTAAAGGGTCTTTAGTACGCTGGACTCGACCTTACTAAAGAATAAGTGATGACAACCTTTGCCAGTTAAATCGACAGAAGATCTCAAGTATAATGTTATTAGTATTCATTTGTGGATACGGTTAGTAATCGATTATAATCGAAACTCAGTAGTCAGTACTGTTTCGATTAAAATCGGGACTGGAAAGTAACCGCAAGATCATAGAAAACTTAAATACCCCCGTCGCAGCAAACCTGCGAACTCAGCGAATTTCCAATGCATAATATATGTCTTAATACCACATAAAGCCGCATACAAAGTTGCATTAAAACATATTTACAAATAAGCGATATATACAATTTTAATTGTTCTCCATAAGAATAACATTGGGGATGAGTACGTTGGTTTGCTGAAACAAGGAACACAAACAATTGGTGTTCAAGCAAATATAAATAGAATTAAACAAGGTGAAGACACAAACCAAGTTTCATCAATATTCATTCATAAAAACAAGCGATGTATAACATTTTAATTATTCTCCTTAAGAATAAAATGGGGGCTGAGTAAGCAGGTATGCTGCAACAAGGAACACAAAATATGGGTTTTCATGTAAATATGATTATAACTCAACTAGGTCAAGCCACATACCAAGTTCCATCAGTGCATTCATAAATCAGCGATATATACCATTTTGATTATTCTCCTTAAGAATAACATGGGGGATGATAAGCAGGTTTGCTGCAACAAGGAACACAAAATAATGAGGTTTTATGCAAATATCAAAAGAGCTTATCTAAATGAAGTCACCACCAAGTTTCATCCATATACATTCATAAATAAGCGATATATAACATTTTAATTAACCTCCATAAGAATAACATGGGGATCGAGTACCTAGGTTTGCTGCTACAGGAACCACAGGGAAAAATTGTTTTTTAGTGCAAACAACAATAAACCACAACCAGATGAAGCCATATACCTAGTTTCATCCGTTTATTTTCGTAAATAAGCGAGATATAATTTTTTTCTCCATAAGAATAACATTAGACAACGTACTTTGTTTAGCACTTTCAATATCTCACTAACCAATTGACGTAGAGCAATGATCAAAATACCAAATTGTTTGTTTTTTTAAGTTGAATTGAATGATAACAATTAAAATTAGATTAAAATAAAAATTACGTATGAAGACCCAAACCCATTTTTGGGGTACAAAACCCCCCCAAAACTCTCCTTCGGATGGTGCGATTCGTCTGGTTTTCGAACTCGTTCAAATAAACGGTACTTGACACATTTGTGCCAAATTTTATTAAGATCAGTCCTTCTTTACGAGAGTTATCGTGCTTACGGATACACATATACATTTATATATATATATATACATGCATACCAAATTTGAACGAATGGAGTTTTTGGCATCTGGGGCCTCAAAATGAAAAGTTATCATGGTCTCGGGCTTAAGTCTTACCATGCCACCTATGGTAATAGCTTCTTCCCTATAGGGGAAATTCGCTTAAAACGACAGAAAGCTAACTATGTTAACGGCAATTGCATTTAAAAGGTTAGTTCGGTCAACAGCCGCTTTGAACGCTAGTGGTGCTAGATCGCTCAGAGGAGTCACCCACCAAGTATTCGGGCACACCCACTGCCTCCCCTCACGGCGACCCCACTCAACCCGCTGCCTCCCCTCACGGCGACCCCACTCAACCCGCCGCCATCCCTCACGGCAACCCCACTCAACCCGCTGTCTCCCCTCACGGCGACCCCACTCAACCCACTGCCTCCCCTCACGGCGACCCCACTCAACCCGCCGCCATCCCTCACGGTGACCCCACTCAACCCGCTGCCTCCCCTCTCGGTGACCCCACTCAACCCGCTGTCTCCCCTCACGGCAACCCCACTCAACCCACTGCCTCCCCTCACGGCGACCCCACTCAACCCGCCGCCACCCCTCACGGCGACCCCACTCAACCCGCCACCATCCCTCACGGTGACCCCACTCAACCCGCTGCCTCCCCTCTCGGCAACCCCACTCAACCCGCTGTCTCCCCTCTCGGTGACCCCACTCAACCCACTGCCTCCCCTCACGGCGACCCCACTCAACCCGCCGCCACCCCTCACGGCAACCCCACTCAACCCGCCGCCACCCCTCACGGCAACCCCACTCAACCCGCTGCCTCCCCTCACGGTGACCCCACTCAACCCGCTGTCTCCCCTCACGGCGACCCCACTCAACCCGCTGCCTCCCCTCACGGCGACCCCACTCAACCCGCCGCCACCCCTCACGGCAACCCCACTCAACCCACCGCCACCCCTCACGGCAACCCCACTCAACCCGCCGCCACCCCTCACGGCAACCCCACTCAACCCGCCGCCATCCCTCACGGCAACCCCACTCAACCCGCTGCCACCCCTCACGGCGACCCCACTCAACCCACTGCCACCCCTCACGGCAACCCCACTCAACCCGCAGCCACCCCTCACGGCGACCCCACTCAACCCGCTGCCACCCCTCACGGCAACCCCACTCAACCCGCCGCCACCCCTCACGGCAACCCCACTCAACCCGCCGCCACCCCTCACGGCAACCCCACTCAACCCGCCGCCACCCCTCACGGCAACCCCACTCAACCCGCCGCCATCCCTCACGGCGACCCCACTCAACCCGCCGCCACCCCTCACGGCAACCCCACTCAACCCGCTGCCACCCCTCACGGCAACCCCACTCAACCCGCCGCCACCCCTCACGGCAACCCCACTCAACCCGCCGCCGCCCCTCACGGCGACCCCACTCAACCCGACGCCACCCCTCACGGCGACCCCACTCAACCCGCTGCCACCCCTCACGGCAACCCCACTCAACCCGCCGCCACCCCTCACGGCAACCCCACTCAACCCGCTGCCACCCCTCACGGCAACCCCACTCAACCCACCGCCACCCCTCACGGCAACCCCACTCAACCCGCTGCCACCCCTCACGGCAACCCCACTCAACCCGCCGCCACCCCTCACGGCAACCCCACTCAACCCGCTGCCACCCCTCACGGCGATCCCACTCAACCCGCCGCCACCCCTCACGGCAACCCCACTCAACCCGCTGCCTCCCCTCTCGGCGACCCAACTAGTGGCGCTGCCACGGGAGCGCAACCCTTTTCCTATACCAGTCAGCCTTCCATGGTGTCTTATAGTTTATGGCAATATTCACCTCGTTTCGCACCTCGAACCATTGCTCTCGTGACTGACTGACTGACGGTTGAGGGTCGGGCCAGTCAGCTGTCAATCTCAATCAGCTGATCAGGCGATAGTGCGGGACCGGCTGGCCATATTTTACCTTTGGCGGGGAAAGTGCAGTACCAAACGAGGGCTAAAAGCGTGTGGCAGAATGCGATTTAGGACAGGTAGGGGAACAAGGCTACATGACCAGTTAAATTTGGTAAGACTTATAATAAGTTAAAGTATTAGTTTCAGTCGAAAGTTCAGTTCTAGTCTAAACTCGAGCGAAAGACTTATAAACATTAATTTAAAATTCGCGAAAGATTAAATGTGAAGAATTTTTAGAACTAAACGATAGAGACGAAAGTAATATTTAACATATTGAAGTATAATGATACAAATATAAGTGACGTAAACAATCAAACTTTACCTATTTTATAAAAATAATTTTCACCTTTATGATACGAAAATTATAGGTAGTATATCAAAACTAAAATACAATAAGTTTTATGAACGAACAAAATTTTGATTCTATAATTTCTAATGAGTTATGAATGTTTGATATCTCAATATCTCAATATTTAAGGAAGGTGAACAAATATTGCAACTACGCCAATGCATGAGTCTTTCAGTGGTTGTGTTTTTTTGTAATCATTTAAAAGTTTTAAATGGTTGAGTCATATTTTCATAACAATTTCGATGACACTGTGATCAAAATGGTCGGCCAACACGGGCGCCGGGCGGCTATGAAAGAAGAGACGCCTTGAACTTGCGTCTGCCAAGGTCTCGGTCGTAGCTTGTTGTCTGCTCCCACACTACACGAGATACGCTCACTGCTGTACACTGGGGCAATGGCGGCGGTTGGATTGTAATCAGATTTTAGATTTTTGTTATTAACAAACGTATAAAGTACTACTGTAATGACATAATAATGATCAGACATATTTGAATTATATTTTTATTTTTTGGAACTCGCGAAGGTAATATTCAAAATGATAGCCCAATCATTAATTTTGATGAGGTTTTAAGGGAGATATGACTAATTAAAAAAACTTCCTTGAGAAATAACACAGGCTTAAAGATTAAATAAATGGCATTTATAATTTAAAATGTTGTGAGGGAAATTAATGCTTTTCCCAAATAAATTTTAAGCAAAAAAAATACACCCGTCGCAGCAAACCTGCGTACTCAGCGAATTTCCAATGAATATATAACATAACACATTAAAACACTTAACAGGATTCATAAGAAATATATTCATCAACTAGCGATATTTAAAATATCAATTATTCTCCATAAGAATAACATTGGGGATGAGTACGCAGGTTTGCTGCTACAAGAACTGAAAAATAATGGGTTTTTGTGCAAATATCAATAGAATTAATCTAAGTGAAGTCACATACCAAGTTTCATCCATATCCATTCATAAACAAGCGACATATAATTTTAATTATTTTCCACAAGAATAACATGGGGACCAAGAACCTAGGTTTGCTGCTACGGGAACCATAGGCAAAAAATTGTTTTTTTTGGTGCAAACAACAATAAACCACAACCAGATGAAGCCATATACCAAATTTCGTGAGTTTATGTTCATAAATAAGCGAGACATAAAATCTTTCTTTTTCTCCATAAGAATAACATTAGATATCGTACTGTGTTTAGCACTTTCAATATCTTAGTAACCAATTGACGTAGAGCAATAACCAAAATACCAAATTGTTTGATTTTTTATGCTGTATTCAAGGGTAAGAATTAAAATTTGATTTAAATAAAAATCACCCCAAATCCATAAATGGAAACCCCAAAAAACTCATTTTTGGGGTACAAAACCCCCCAAATCCCCTTTGGATGGTGCGATTCGTCTGGTTTTCGAACTCGTTCAAATAAATGGTAGTTTACACATTTGTACCAAATTTCATTAAGATCGGACCTTTTTTACGAGATTTATCCTGCTTAAGGACACACACACACACACACACACACACACACACACACACACACACACACACACACACACACACACACACACACACACACACACACACACACACACACATATAAGTGCGAAACGAAATTTGAAACGAATGGTGTTTTTGGCATCAGGGGACCTCAAAATGAAAAGTTATCATGGTCTCGGGCTTAAGTCTTACCATGAGGCCTACGGTAACAGCTTCTTCTCTATAAGGGAAATTCGCTAATACACGATTTAACCACCCATAATAAGTTCATTAGTTTTCAGTAAAAATATTAATGAAGTGTTGAGTTTTACGAAACGTAACGTAAATGAAACCTAAAAGTCTGGTAGAGAAACATTGTTGCACGTATATCCCGCGGTCATTAGAATTCTCTGTCCGTAATGGATTGAAATCAACAACACTTTGAACATGGACATGAACATTTTACATTTTTTAATTGCATATATTTGTTGAAAAATAATAAACTGTACTTGTGCCACATTCATCTAAATAGCAATGCCTCTAAATGCTCATAAACTTGTTTTATACGTTTACGCAACGATGTGATTTTTGCCTAACTTATGATGTTATTTTCTACTATCTCACCAAGCTTTATTTTAAACAATATAATAGACTGCGAGGGCTTACAACTTCCCTTCTTATAGGGGTTTATAACCCTGAAATTGTTATGCTCAAATTTAAATTCTAAAAAAATTGTAATAATGTGTACTCGTGCTAGGCTAGAAGATCGTTGTGAATACAATTACAAATAAAAAATAAACTTGTTTAAGATCAAATTCCCCTACCAGGACTCGTATCTAACTCACCGGACAGTAACTTTCACTTACGACTGAAATGATCAGTGCGGTTTCCATATCCGACCTAGCTGCCGCAGCACGTACAATGAGAGATAAGTGGTAGCGGACGTGATGACTATAACAAAACACAAGTGTCCTTGGACCCTTTAACGCGTTAACGATACGGTACAGATCGCAGCCATAACGTAACACGTGTCGTTAGCTCGGTGATAGGTCGGTGCACTGTGTCAGACATGGGTTGAGGTATGTAACGCGTTAACGATACGGTACAGATCGCAGACATAACGTAACACATGTCGATAGCTCGGTGATAGGTCGGTGCACTGTGTCAGACATGGGTTAAGGTATGTCATGCGTTAACGATACGGTACAGATCGCAGACATAACGTAACACGTGTCGTTAGCTCGGTGATAGGTCGGTGCACTGTGTCAGACATGGGTTGAGGTATGTCATGCGTTAACGATACGGTACAGATCGCAGACATAACGTAACACATGTCGATAGCTCGGTGATAGGACGGTGCACTGTGTCAGACATGGGTTGAGGTATGTCATGCGTTAACGATATGGTACAGATCGCAGACATAACGTAACACATGTCGATAGCTCGGTCATAGGACGGTGCACTGTGTCAGACATGGGTTGAGGTATGTCATGCGTTAACGATACGGTACAGATCGCAGACATAATGTAACACATGTCGATAGCTCGGTGATAGGTCGGTGCACTGTGTCAGACATGGGTTGAGGTATGTAACGCGTTAACGATACGGTACAGATCGCAGACATAACGTAACACATGTCGATAGCTCGGTGATAGGACGGTGCACTGTGTCAGACATGGGTTGAGGTATGTCATGCGTTAACGATACGGTACAGATCGCAGACATAACGTAACACATGTCGATAGCTCGGTGATAGGACGGTGCACTGTGTCAGACATGGGTTGAGGTATGTCATGCGTTAACGATACGGTACAGATCGCAGACATAACGTAACACATGTCGATAGCTAGGTGATAGGACGGTGCACTGTGCCAGACATAGGTTGAGGTATGTCATGCGTTAACGATACGGTACAGATCGCAGACATAACGTAACACATGTCGATAGCTCGGTGATAGGACGGTGCACTGTGTCAGACATGGGTTGAGGTATGTCATGCGTTAACGATACGGTACAGATCGCAGACATAACGTAACACATGTCGATAGCTCGGTGATAGGACGGTGCACTGTGTCAGACATGGGTTGAGGTATGTCATGCGTTAACGATACGGTACAGATCGCAGACATAACGTAACACATGTGGATAGCTCGGTGAGAGGACGGTGCACTGTGTCAGACATGGGTTGAGGTATGTCATGCGTTAACGATACGGTACAGATCGCAGACATAACGTAACACATGTCGATAGCTCGGTGATAGGACGGTGCACTGTGTCAGACATGGGTTGAGGTATGTCATGCGTTAACGATATGGTACAGATCGCAGACATAACGTAACACATGTGGATAGCTCGGTGAGAGGACGGTGCACTGTGTCAGACATGGGTTGAGGTATGTCATGCGTTAACGATACGGTACAGATCGCAGACATAACGTAACACATGTCGATAGCTCGGTGATAGGACGGTGCACTGTGTCAGCCATGGGTTGAGGTATGTCATGCGTTAACAATACGGTACAGATCGCAGACATAACGTAACACATGTCGATAGCTCGGTGAGAGGACGGTGCACTGTGTCAGACATGGGTTGAGGTATGTCATGCGTTAACGATACGGTACAGATCGCAGACATAACGTAACACATGTCGATAGCTCGGTGATAGGTCGGTGCACTGTGTCAGACATGGGTTGAGGTATGTAACGCGTTAACGATACGGTACAGATCGCAGACATAACGTAACACATGTCGATAGCTCGGTGATAGGTCGGTGCACTGTGTCAGACATGGGTTGAGGTATGTAACGCGTTAACGATACGGTACAGATCGCAGACATAACGTAACACATGTCGATAGCTCGGTGATAGGACGGTGCACTGTGTCAGACATGGGTTGAGGTATGTCATGCGTTAACGATACGGTACAGATCGCAGACATAACGTAACACATGTCGATAGCTCGGTGATAGGACGGTGCACTGTGTCAGACATGGGTTGAGGTATGTCATGCGTTAACGATACGGTAAAGATCGCAGACATAACGTAACACATGTCGATAGCTCGGTGATAGGACGGTGCACTGTGTCAGCCATGGGTTGAGGTATGTCATGCGTTAACGATACGGTACAGATCGCAGACATAACGTAACACATGTCGATAGCTCGGTGAGAGGACGGTGAACTGTGTCAGACATGGGTTGAGGTATGTCATGCGTTAACGATATGGTACAGATCGCAGACATAACGTAACACATGTCGATAGCTCGGTGATAGGACGGTGCACTGTGTCAGACATGGGTTGAAGTATGTCATGCGTTAACGATACGGTACAGATCGCAGACATAACGTAACACATGTGGATAGCTCGGTGAGAGGGCGGTGCACTGTGTCAGACATGGGTTGAGGTATGTCATGCGTTAACGATACGGTACAGATCGCAGACATAACGTAACACATGTGGATAGCTCGGTGAGAGGACGGTGCACTGTGTCAGACATGGGTTGAGGTATGTCATGCGTTAACGATACGGTACAGATCGCAGACATAACGTAACACATGTCGATAGCTCGGTGATAGGACGGTGCACTGTGTCAGACATGGGTTGAGGTATGTCATGCGTTAACGATACGGTACAGATCGCAGACATAACGTAACACATGTGGATAGCTCGGTGAGAGGACGGTGCACTGTGTCAGACATGGGTTGAGGTATGTCATGCGTTAACGATACGGTACAGATCGCAGACATAACGTAACACATGTCGATAGCTCGGTGATAGGTCGGTGCACTGTGTCAGACATGGGTTGAGGTATGTCATGCGTTAACGATACGGTACAGACCGCAGACAAAACGTAACACATGGGTTGTGGTATGTCATGCGTTAATTAGTTACGAAGTATAAGGATTCAAATGGTGTAAATGCAGAATCATATTTTCGTCCTATTCTTAGTTGAAACATGGAAGTTGGACAATTGACGGTTCGTATTAGCTTATTATTGCCATAGTCAATGGTATCACTAAAATCTTAACACTGACTGACTCACTGTCTCACTCACTCATCACGTAATATCAAAAACCACAAACAGACTGCAATGAAATTTGGAACATATCTTCCTCTTGGGTCTTAGGTGCTCACTAAGAAAGGGTTTTAAGAAATTCCCATAGGGCTCCGCCCCACGGGGAGTCAAAGTTCCAATCCTGTGTTATTCTTATGGAAATTCACTTTATGTTTGAACTGATGAAAATACAAACAGCTGATCTTGATTCGTAGAAGTTCCACGGGATAACCACAGAATGCAGCACACGCAACTGTCATCTATCTATATTATTAAAAGAATTTATCGATTTTTCTTCGCAGCATATCGACCCCTAGAAATTTATTTTTCCATACATACCTGGTATCAAATTAAAGCTACTTTTCTCTAGATGTGCCTTTTTCTGGTTTAGAAAATATCCCATGAAAAGCCTTCGTCCAGGAGGCTTTTGAAATTTCAGCGAATGTGCTACTATCTGTTGTTAAACCTGTGAACTTTTTCCAATTCGCATTTCTTTATAACAAAACATACGGTGATGATTTTATCAAGTTCTTAAGTTTGACCACAGAATACAGCACTTGCATTTATTTATTTGATGAAACTGGTGTGTTCTTTAAAGTTATAAGTAAGTTTATCTTCAAATAGGCTAATTAATTTAATTTCTTGAAATATAGGTTTTTGGAGGAAAAAATCAATTTTGACCACAGAGAAAAGTACCACTCATGTAAATCTGGGACATAGCCAGTTTGATTTCAACTAATTTACTGTCTCTTATATGGTAGATGTTGAAAGCTGTTATTTTATAATCAGATGGAAGAGATTTTCCCCGAATACATAGGTTACAGAATTTACAATAAAATGTTTTTTTTTAACTTTATTTTATTTTATTTACAATCTGTTCTAAAAACTATTGAACATTAAGTAAATTTGATAAAATAACAAAACATTCGTCGGTCTTCATCCACTAAAAAAGCCAACACAAACACTGTATAATACAATACAAATTTAAACTAAAAAAGAGTTAATTACTTAACAAAACGAGTACTCAAATCCAAAACATGGCATTTTTTCAGTCTGTACACAAAGTTGCTATTGTCCAAAAGATTTAAAGCCAGATAGTTCGGATGATTTTCTAATTTATTTAGGTACTTGGCACTATATCTTGTTATTTCGTCTCTTACGGTTGGAATACGACTGTCTCTGTGTAAGACTTCAATGTTTACGTACCACGGTGCTTGAAGAATGTACCTTAGAACTTTTGACTGGAACCTTTGAATGATGTTTAAATTTGAATTACTGGATGTCCCCCAAAGTTGAATACCATACGTCCAGATTGGTTTCAAGATTATTTTATATAATAACAGTTTGTTTTCAGATGACAATTTAGAATTTTTATTTAATAGCCAATAACAGTTTCTGAATTTCAGATTCAATGAGAGTCTCTTATTACATATATGACTTTTCCATGTCAGTTTTCTGTCAAGAATCATGCCTAAATACTTAACTTCATTAGTTTGAGGAATTTGAATGTTATTTAGGGAGACCGGGGGACATGTACTTAATCTTGTTGTGAATGTTGTATGCGTGGATTTATTTTCATTCACCTTTATCCTCCATTTTTGCAGCCATTCTGAGAGATCGTTCAACCCTGATTGTAACATTTGGGATGCTATCGCTGGATCCTCACTAGATGCCATTATAGCAGTATCGTCAGCGAAGGTCGCAATACTGACATTAGGATTTTCAGGAAGGTCTGCTGTATATAAGGTATAGAGGACTGGGCCCAACACGCTTCCTTGAGGAACGCCTGCTTGTATTTTGTGAAGTTTTGTGACACTATCTCCAAATCTCACTCTGAAATATCTGTTGGATAAATATGATTTGATGACACTGTAAAATTTATAAGGAAGATGAAGTTTGAGTTTATAAAGAAGACCTGTATGCCAAACTTTACCAAATGCTTGACTCACGTCAATAAATACAGCTGAACTGAACTTCTTGGTCTCAAGGTCCTCTTTGATAATATTTATAACTCTATGTACCTGTTCTACTGTAGAATGTTCTTGTCGGAAACCAAAGTAAAAAGTTTTAATGTTATTTGTTCATAGTTTATCTAGAAACTTTTAATATGTTTTTAAACTTGAAACTAAAATAGAATGTGTTTAAGTTTTAGTTCATAATCAAAGAAACGACAGTCATTATTGTAACAATCTTTACACTTTACACGTTTTACCATGTATTAAACACCTTAACATCAGTGATTTTCCGTCATTTATAAGTTTATTATGCAAATTTTAGAAAATTCATGTAAGACAATGAAGTGAAGAGAATGAGTGAAGTGTTCAACAATTTGTGTGTTCTAACTTTTCAAATAGTTTATCATGAATTATTTACTTCGACATCAGTATTTTTCTGGTTTCACATCAATATATATATATATTGATGTGAAATATTTGAAACATTGAAACATATTAACAAGTGAAACATTGATGTTAATCATTTTGTATCTAATATGTATTGAACTATATTCAGAGCGTTTTCGTGCTATTTTTGGGACACGCGATTGATTTACTACTTTTAGGTTCAACCAAGTATGGTTCCTCAAAAGTTCAAAAGATAAGTCACAAAGTGATGCTGGGGGCTAGTAGTTTTTATAAATTATTATTTGCGGGGCGAAGCCTGTGGGAACAGCTATCCTAATATATAATTGCGTAAGGAAACTATGGTGAATCCCTGAAAAATTATCATATAACTATCAGTCTAAGTTGCAAAATGTGATCTTAAACAAAAGGTTGAGGCTATTTCCTATACTGTAATCCTCTAATCATATCCTATATAATACGAACAATGTCTGTTTGTTTGTTTGCAAAAATTATCTCGGGATTCAGCGGAACCATACAATTATGAACATTCATCTATTGCGTTGTTTAACCCAAGGAAACTCAATCCCCTCAATACTGCTAATAGGTCATTGTAGGACCCGGTCATAGCCCCAAGGGCCACTTGTTTACTATAATGTCAAATAGTTTGCAAAAAAATATGGTATTATGTTTTAGTCATACTTTCGCGTCTGACTAAAATTCATAGTTACGTCCTTTATTTCTACTTCATAAGATAACTAGCTGATGTACCCGTTCTTCGAACAGGGGGTTTCTTTACCCATTCAGTAGTCAATGCAATTTGCATTTTAGTTAGCTTGAAACAGCTGTTCTTGCTTCTGCTCTTTAAGCTGTCAAATGAAAGTATCCACAGCTGTTCGCACTGAAACTTTGGACGTTCACGGGGCGTAGTTCGAGGGGATTTTAAGGAAGTGAATAGACATGGGTTCAAGATCTACCTTTGTGTAAAGTTTCAGCCCAGTCGGTTCAGTAGTTTTTCGTTCACCGGGAACATCAGACAGACAGACAGACAGACAGAAACCACCTCTTCTTTATAATATTATCGATAAACTTAAAACTCACCTTGTATGGAAAGGCCAGTCGTCTCATTGTTCGAATTAATAAGAATAATGTTGACACAATTTGGAGTTTTTTAACTGCATCAATACGAAATGTATTACATTAACTGGCAATATGAATTTGAAATCCGTAGACACAACGTTTAAACAAAAACACATTAGATTTATTGCAACAACAACGAACAACGCGGTGAACCCAGTAGCTCCTCTCTGCTCAACTCCACAAAACTTTCCACGCAGTCTCCAACACAATGACATTTAACGATGCAAATGTTAGTTTAATTTCCATCGTTCAGTGAGTTTTATTTGGCAGCGTGAAATAAAAATCAGAACTCCGTAACTCTGATTTCACAGCAATGCTTAGTCATTCGCTATAGTCGACGGTCGTCAAACATTCGCGAATGCACGTCTCCTTGAGCGGGATGCGTATAACGAACGTTTGTACAAGTGCAAGTCAGTTAGTACGCTCGTCGATCACGCGGAGAGCACGTGTTGGGTCCGTGCGTCATTGTACGGATTCGCGAATTTTCCTCGGTTCATTTGTTTAATTTCGCATGTTTGAAACTGGGTTTAAAACAATGGTTTTCTGTTTGGAAGCAGCGGCTTGGATAGAGTGTAGACCGTCACCGAACTCAAAAGCCAAAGGTGTGAGAGAAAATATGTAAAACTGATATTTCAGTATGGAATATATTTCTGATTTTAAGCCAAGCAAGCTCTGTTTTTTAGTATAACTAGCTGATTAGACATTATTTGCAGTGTTTCTCGTAATTATAAAGTAAGGTTTTAAAACATTTTAAAATCTATTTACTGTTACCAATGTGCTCATAAACTAAAAAAAATCCTTAAGAGTAAAGGTTTCCAAACTTTTAAAATATAAATGATTGAAATGGAGCTTTGACGGTCTAAGAGATTAGAGATATAATTAAATGTAATGATTTGAAGTAGTCTGACTGTTCTCACGGCAATAGGGAAAGGATTGATCAAATTGAGCAAGTTAGTTTAACCATTAATTAGGACTAAATCGTACTTATATGGATAGCATTAACAGACAGAAATACTAAAATTGTTACATACCGATTTAGACTTCTCTGATTTATAAGTCGTGATGGAAACTAAAAAGCTAAAGTTTTTTAGGCTTTTATTTCGGCCATTACATATCGGTCATTATGTGCATACACAAATATAAATGTATTGGTTGATATAACTATACAATATACAAACCATGGATATACCTTTTTTGACATTTGTACGAAGTCGCAGATTTCTGAAAGAATATTGAATTGAAAACTGAACCAAGCGACTGTAATATCTTAATAAAAAACGAGTTGGCACGTAGCACGCTGACGTGAGGGAAGGGAATTTCCACATAAAAACTTTTAAAACTCAAAATCTGTGTAAAAACATACATGTACTCCAATTTTTATTGATTTCTGAAAACATTGATTTTTTGGCTGTTCTGATGCTCCTGGTTTCATTTACCTGCAAAGCTGGGAATACAATTTTGCGCATTATAATATTAGGAGAAGGTCCAGGCAGGCTTGAAAGTAGGCGTGAGTTACTGGGGATGGTAAAAGTAATCTAACAAAGGAATAACAGGCTTTTCTAGTGCAAACCCCCATAAAGCAACGTACTGTGTTTAGTCGAAACACATTTTCTTTAATAACTCGGTAAATATTTATGCTAGAATGACGAGAGAGGGCTTAAAACCTTCGCCTCGCTAATTCCCATCTTTTTACATGCATTAATTTTGCATCCGGGGCTTTTCTGACCCTTTTTGGGCCCAAAAGCCCAAAATTTGAAAGATTAATCGCCAAAAAAGGGGTTTAGAGTTTTCCGATTGTTTTGTCCAACGAACTTGTCCAACTGATTACAGAAAGGAACGTCCCTGTCAAATTTGAAGTAAATCGGACAAAAAATGCGACCGCTAGAGTGCAAACACACACACACACATATATATATATATATATATATATATATATATATATATATATATATATGCCTATAGACATATTATTATTTTTTTGTCCGATTTACTACAAATTTGATAAGGACGTTCCTTTCTGTAATCAGTTCGACAAGTTCGTTGGACAAAACAATTATATATATATATATATATAATTTTGAACGACCCACCAAAACGTGTTCAGGGGGTCACGTTAGGAACTTCTATGGTGGTCCCGGGCTTAAGTTTCACCGTGCGGGTCATGCTAATAGTTCACTTTCCATAGGAAATTCACTAACAAGTAATTGTAACCAAAACAAATAAGTCCAAGCTAGCAAGTAACACATGAGCGCCCAAGGTTGTTTATAACAAACCGTGTGAGGGTCCCACATAAACGATGCACGCGAGTGATATTATCGTTTACTGTCTTCCAAACAATGAGCGTAACAACTGCAGTGGTAATGAATATGATATTTACTGTCTAAATCAACGATTAAAACACATCCATCCAATTGTCAAAGTATTCAAACAATTGGCCCAGAAACGTCGATTTTATTCACTTAAACCTTGTTTTTTAGTAAGCATACAAGTAATTTAAAACATATGAAAATTAAAAAAATACTGAAAAATAATATGTGGAAAAAACACGTTTGAAGGTAATATATTACTTACTTTCATATAGTTGCGTATTGTTTGAATAGTTGTGATAACATGAAAATTAATTGTTAAAACTAAGTTTAATAAGTACAATCAATGCCTGATATGTATATAATCCTCCTATAATATTAATACGCTAGGGTTTTTTTCTTCACAATTATAACTCGATAACGGCTGGACGGATTTTAACGTTTCAGGTGTCAAATTAAAGGTATTTTTGCGTAGATTTGCCAATATGTCTCAGAATTTTAAGAAAGGGTATAACTAAAATACAGTTGAGGGCTGAATTTTCACACAATGGTGCTATCCGACATCGGAAGTCTAAACTACGTGTTGATTTAAAGTACGTTTCCGCATTATTCTCAGATGTTATCATCCGTTTAAATATCAGATATGTTTTATTATGTTTGTTTAAAACTGAAGTAGCTTTTCGTTGTTTCTTTGAGTACAAAATTACTCGGATTCGAGCAACAGGACAACTAGTTTTAATTAATACGTAAAGACTATTTTTACGAAGAAAACTTCTTCTTATTATAGTTATTTTTTCTCACACGTAATGGAATTAAGATTACACTAAAATTGGAATAGCTTTAATGAAAACAGTTGTTTCCCGCAAATAGATTTTATGAAAGAAGAAATGAATTGGTGGTTGTTTTTGCAAAATGAGATCCAGATATCAAAGGGTTATCTGAAAATCAAAACTATTAGTAGACAAAATGTCTCTTCGATTGAAGCAAAATTTGGTTTTTTACCGAATAACATTATCTTGTTATGGATAAAATATAAATTGAAATTTTCTCCAAAAAGAGTGAAACATATTTGTTTTGTTACAATTTTACAATTAAATCAAGTCAACCGAATAAACTCACAAATGAATCGTTTTCCAAACAACCAATCAGGAAGATTGGAGTAAACGTAATGCATAGGCCTACCTACACGTAATTCAAAGACCGTACATATGTTTGAATAATGAAACGCTATGACTCACTCCCTGTTTCTGATGTAGCCTGTACGTCTGTCTGCAACACCAAGTGATCATACTGCTGGTCTCTGCACAAGTACACACCACGTGTTGTCCCATACTACCTACTACCGCAGTGCTCAGTGCTCAGTGCTCACGACACCATAGCACGACTGTGCCGACGCCACCACTACCGACTACCGTAATACCGTGTGGTGTTGGATCAGCTGTGTTTGTAGTTGTAGTGTTGGCACAGCGATCACACCTCATGCATCGCACGTGATGCTCTACATTTTACTTGTCTTTCTGTTCGACGGATTTTTTGTCTTTCGGTGAAGAAAACATGTTTATGTAAGGGTGCTTAAACAATTTTTGTGGTACATGTTTCCAAGATATACCTAATACTTTGTCTAAATCTGTGTCATTTTAAGAGATAATATAATTTGCCGAAGTACTCGTATGTATTGGGATTCATAAACTATTTGGAGGACAGTGATTTATACGCGTGTGGCCAAGCAATCGCCTAATTTAATTAATAAATATTAAAAGTTAAACACCGAAAATGTGAAGACCAATGTCGTATTTGGCTGAATTTAACACAAATAAGGTGTATTTAGAGATTAAAAGCATTCGAAATAACAAATAGATTTAGTGTTAGAGGCTAAATAATTTGCTTCAAGACAGTCAAGATTTTGTATTAGTAGTAATTAGGTATTTTTTTAAGTGTTCCTCAATAAATTTAATTATATAGGCTATATTTTTATAATGACGTTCTGTGCATGGTTTCAGAAACAATTATTTATTATTAGCACATTACATGTTGTTAGAACTAAAGATAATCAAATCAACTTCTTCATACAAGAGTTAAATAAATATTTAAACTTGCTTTACTTACGTACAAGACGCCAAATTTGTATTAAAATAGTATCAAGCGATCGATTTCGACCATTCTCAGCGTCACCAACATTCCAAATGAGGCAATAAACCATTTGGACCGGTGTGGATGGGATGTTATATACGTCCTTTATATATATTTACCGCTGGACTGGGCAAGGCCGACTCTACTACGTACCTTGACTGGGCCAAATTCTTGTATACATTTGTTATGGTAAATATATCTTTAAGAAGTTATTTATTATATTACGTGCAATTACAACGACAATCGGTTTTTCATAACGTTGTTAACGAATTTCCCTATAGGGAAGAAGCTATTACCGTAGTCGTCATAGTAAGGCCTGGTACCATGATATCTTTTCGTTTTGAGGTCCCCAGATGCCAAAAACACCGTTCGATCAAATTTGTATATGTATGTTGTATATGTAATTTGTGTATGTGTCCATAAGCACGACAACTCTCGTAAAAAAGATCCGATCTTAATGAAATTTGGTACAAATGTGTAAATCACCAATCACCATTTATTTGAACGAGTTCGAAATCTAAACGAAAAATCGTACCATCATAAGGGGATTTTGGGGGGTTTTGTACCTCAAAAATATGTTTTTTGGGGTTTTTACATGTAATTTTTATTTTAATCTATTTTGTTACTATTAAATTTAGCTTAAAAAACAAACAATTTGGTATTTTGATAATTGCTCTACATCAGTTGGTTACTGAGATATTGAAAGTGCTATACACAGTACGTTGTCTAATGTTATTCTTATGGAAAAAAGACAAAGTTTATACATCGCTTATTTATGAACATAAACTGACAAAACTTGGTTTATCTGGCTTTATCTGGTTGTGGTTTATTGTTGTTTGCACAAAAAAATGGAGAATAATTAAAATGTTATGGATTGCTTATTTGTGAATGTATATGGATGAAACTTGGTATGTGACTTCATTTAGATAAGCTCTATTAATATTTACATAAAAACCCATTACTTTGTGTTCCTTGTGGCAGAAAACCTGAATACTCATCCCCAATGTTATTCTTATGGAGAATAATTAATATTTTAAATATCGCTTATTTGTGAATATATTTCTTATGAATGTATAAGAAAGTAAGTGGATTAATGTGTTACGAAGTCATATAAATTCACTGGAAATTCTCTGAGTACGCAGGTTTACTGCGACGGGGGTATTTTTCCTAATCGGTGGCATTTATAAAGATGGGAAAGTCAGTTAATATAGATATTTTTTAGCATAGTGTCCATATATTTTATGGGAATTACAATCTACCACAACCAGGAGCCTGATTGATCTTGATGCTGCCTATAAAAAAAAAATAAAATAAAATAAACTGGGCGGATGTTAATTCACTTTTACCTTATTATGTCCACTAGTTTTGAAATTAAAAGGGGGCTTCGGTCACCGGTTTCTATATACCTGCTTCCCATAAGGCAAATGTTAAATTTTGAAGCCCGCCTCCACTTCGGATTATCCGAAATCGTTGTTTTACGTTGAATTAAAGAGCAAAAATACCTAGCGATTTCAGTGAGCAGAATTTCGATATCAAAAATGATCAACCGTAAAAAATCGTAAATATAGTACATTTTATTTTAACGATTATTATTTGTGACATTGAAATTCTGCTCACTCAAATTGCAATGTATTTTTTGATCTTTAAAGTGAGCCATTAATCGACGATATCGGATAAGTCTTGAGGAGGGCGGGCTTTGAACGTCACCACTGGCTGTGTGGGGGAGCAGGCAGAAACGCAAAATGTTTTGTGACTGGAGCCCACTCTTGATTTGAACTCAAATGTAAATACTCACTGGGAGGAACTTTGACTTTGTTCAAGTGAGAAATCTCCTACAAAATTTAGTGATTCAACTCTAAACTAATTGTGACTACTTGATGCAAGGTGTCGTTATTCCCCACGACTTAACAAGCAAGGCGTAGTGGAAATAACCACTTAAACTCTGTGCCTTATCACCGGTAAACATCCTTCAGGTTTGTGACTTTGGAAAGTCCAGAGGGATTCGTAACATGTAGCGCAACAATTCCTGACAAGGCCCGAAGTGTGCACACTTGGGAATTAATCATGATTTGTTGGTAAAATTAAACACCAGGGCAGAAAATAGGCTGTTAATTTTTAACAATTCAATAGGTTGACGTACAATTCAATCGATTTAGCTAGTAATATTGTGTCAAAGATTCAATATTTATAAAGTGTAACTAGCTGCTACCCGCGGCTTCGCTTGCGAAAAAAATACATTAAAAATAGTAACCTGACCAGCACTATCAAATAGTCTTTGATTAGTTGTACTATCTGACTTCCTTTGCCCTTACTGACAAACAACTACAGCTGGTAATTTTATAAATGATATCCTCCCATAAGATTTGCATTGGAACTTACATGACCCGGGGGGTGGAACCCTAAGCTTGGATGTGGAAATTATCAGGTGATATTAGTTAGTAATATGATGTTAGTAATGTGATATGTTAGATATGTTCATGCAACATTTGAGCTTAATTGGTCTCGTAGTTTATGCGTGATGGAACTCCAAATATCCATACATACGTCCAAACTTTCACAATTATAATATTAGTATATTATTATGTCTATTATTCCCTTGTAAATTCAAAATTACAGTATGGTATATCTTGCTGGGGTGGGACTTATTATTCCACTCTCTACCCTTTAATTGTTAGTCAAAATAAAATAATCAGAGTTATGAGTGGAGCAAAGAGGAGGGATTCATCCTTTCCTTTGTATGTGTCACTGAAGATCTTCCCTCTTAGATATTTATACATCTATCGTGTTCTTCGAATTTTTTTCTTAAGAGGAGGTCATCTGCAGGGTAACGTAAATGTCCACTCTGGAAGGTTGCAAAATTTAAATCGAGTTTCTGTCCCGTTTCCTAGAATAGAAGCTTATAAACGATTTTATACATTTTCAGCTCCAAAATTATATAATTTTCTACCCATTTCAGTAACATCTTCAATAACAATTTCTTCATTTGCTAAAAGTCTGAAAACATGGTTATTAACAAATAGTGATGTTGAAAAATTCATAGGCTGATGGGAACTGTCTTGCCTTTTTTAAGTTTTACCTATGCACCCTTGAGTTTTGCTCAATTTATCTGCATCTTTACCAATATGCTGTTTTTAAATATTTTATTTTGTTTCTATCTACATAGTTTAAACGTATGTTTGAGTCTACTCATTATTATTTGTGTTTAGTCTTATTGTGTGTTATATAATTAGTATTTATCATTGTGTGGGTATAAAGAGATATGTTATTGTTTTGTAGCATTCTTTTTATATTTGTTACACCTATTTTTATTTAGTTTTATAAGGAGTGTTTTTTTCCTAAATTATTGTTGGAATTGTTTGAAAGTTATTACAACTGTTAAATTGTTATGTATTAGGCACTGAAAAGATGTATCATTTAATGAATTTTTGTTTAATAATCTGTAATTTGACCGGGAGTTTCTGGCACGTTGCACGTTGCACATTTATTATAACCTGATGCCACCTCTGCACAGCTAATGCTAAAGAGGTGGCTATCCATAATGTACTGGCTAAGAACTGTGTAAACATAAGGTATTTATTGTTTAGTATATATTTGAAAACTATCTAATTATAGTTTTCTACTGCATAATTTTAATGCTTATTGTATTGTACATTTATGGAAATAAAGAATTTATTTATTTAAAAAAAAGTAGGACAAGTCTCATAAAGGGATTTTATGACAAAAACGTTAAGGTATAAGTTTTAATGAAAATGAAGAAAATGAAATTACCTAAAATGCTTAGTTTTCCAGCTATATTTGTTTATATAATTATTTGTTAATAATAGTGTATTACTACCATACTGCATACAGTACAACGTTCATAATGTACCCAAATGTTATACTTGTTAAGTCGGCAGTCGGATAAAACAATGAAATATTCTTTACTCATTTCAAAATGGCGGACGTTAAACATGTTAGGTCTAAATAACATATAAACAAATTATTTCACAAAAATAAAAATAATCGGTTTTTGTTTTATTTTTGGGTAGTATGTATTCAACCATGTCCAATTATTAGTTGTTCAAAAGTGACGGAGTAGCGCCATTAGAAACGATGACCACTGTAGCGATTGGCAACCAACCATTGTTGTCAATAACAGTCAATCGGCCCGTTCCCTTGGATTGCAACTGATCCAACGAGTGATTCGGTGCTCTCATCTGCACAGTGTACAAGGCCTCGGGGGCAAAATGGAATCGCGTGTCCCACGGAAAACTTACGAGAAGCTCGATTGCTTTTCATTTCGTTGACGGATTTCTACTGTCGCGCGTTGGGCTACCGCCTGTTGGGCTACCGCCTGTTGGGCTACCGCCTGTTGCAAGGCTCCCTGTGTTTGGAATCTTGACACTCGGCTACCCAGACACAACCCAATGTATTTTTAACATCCGGAAAAGCCTAAAGGGCTCCCTGAAGATAACCCAGAACATAAGATCGCTCGATAGCCACCAATGAAAATGTAAACTAAAATGTTTATGTATTTGGTTTTCTGAAGATAAAGATATTAAATAAATGCAAAGCTAGCAGGTGGCGGGAAAAATCACGAGGCCGGATAGTGTGGAGGCACCGTCCGACGATCACCCATACGTTGGCCGCACCGGAAAACATAGTGTGTAGGGGCCTATCAAAACAGGTCGATTTTTACAAGATCATATTGTACAACATTGTATTTTTCGTAGGTACCTTTGTTCAGCAGAGGCAACAACTATATACAGTAGAACCAGCGCCGTCCTTAGCCAACGTGAGGCCTGGTGCAAGAAATGTTCGCGAGGCCTTTCTTTTTCAATGACTACCACTCCTCCCCTCCGCACTTCTTCCTTTCATGTTTATGTAAACATAATAATTATAGTAGGGTAAGTGTTTTGTATAAATGACAATTACTTATGAGTAAACACATATAATTTCAATTATAATCCTTAATATTAAGGGTCACAAATCAAACATAACCCTTATATACTTCCCGTACGTAACCAATTCGAAGTCAGACAGCAGTACAGCACTAAAGCACACCTCTTACAATACTAATCCACGTACTTTTGAACTTTATGTTATCATTAGTCTATGTACTGCGTTAGTTGTTTGTGAATTAGATTTATGTTTTTTTTTTTTTAATTTTTATTCGTCAATAGTCTACAAGTATGCTCCCTGCCATGACCACGCCGCCTCTAGCTTTTCCATGTAAAAAATCCCTAGAGCACGAGGCCTTCGTAGGCGCGAGGCCCTGTGCGGCCGCACCTGTCGCGCCGCCCGCGCCCTAAGGACGGCGCTGAGTAGAACAAATAAATATAGCCTAGAATAAATTGATAATTATTTTTTTAAATTGAATCTGTGTACATAAGGAAACCTTAAAGACTGATATTGAGCAAAATCCAAATATTTTCTGTTTGATACTGGACCCAGCTGGCATAAAGTCAAAGTCAGTAGGCCAATAATTAATGATGATTTAAGAAAATTACCACCTTAGATGGTGACCTCAAGACCAGGGTTTGGGTCGTCCTCTTTAAAACGTAAAAAACTGCAATTGGGGCATAATCTCTAAATGCTTACATTTCTGATTGTGGGAGGTGCGGGTGAAACTGAAAGGCCAGGCTTAAGACCACGTTGTAACCAAATGTATACCCATGAGAAAATTAATTTCGTTCGTTGGTTTCTTTTTAAACTATTTAATGTCGGTTTTAAGCTTTAGATTTAAGCTTTTGCAACGCCAATCGTGTGTTGGTGTGAGTAAAGAAAATGCGATTTTACAGTACAGTACTATTATAAGCCCAAAGATGTCTAGTTATTATCATTAAATAATAATACATACATAAGTTGCGGTTAAACAATCTATTCGGTGGTATTACAAATTAAACTTTCTGGACCTTTGCATGCAATCGAGGCTCTTAAAACTCCTGCAAAATTACGTCTACGATTTACCAAGCAGCACTTGAGCGTTGAACACCAACTAGTCCCGTTCGGCCGGTAAAATGTACACAGATTCAGACATTTTGAGATGACGGGAAATTGGAAAACAAATGCACAGGAATAAAACAAACTGATAATTTTTTTAAATTGAAAAACAGTTGTACTTCAAGGGCTTTCTAATTTTTGGCCCTTTAGGGGACTCCCAAGAAAAGCAAAGCTTCACAAATTTCGATTATATGCAGCCTGAATTACTTTGCTTCAAATTAAACTCATACTTGAACTATTATGTAACTTACTTGATGATTTAGTGCACATATTTAAAAGTTAAAATTAGTGTTGAAAAATACACTTTACTCGAGTTCCAAATGCTTGATATAATTAATACCATATAGTAAACCAGAATCACAAAATACAACAGGTATAGTAAATCAGGAGATGATACTTACAGATTGATTACTCCGGCATAAGGTAAACGGGGAACTCCGAGAGCCTGTTTGGTTGCTGAGCACAACGCACAGTTAAACCGCACAGCGCGACAGCCCGAGCGCGACTGAGCAAGTTGGCAGGTTGGCACAGCAAGCAGTAAGCACTAAGCTCAGCTGTGCTGTGAGCAAGCGATTGTCTGGGCGGGGGATGGGCGGGGTGGGTGGGTGCGGTTCCCCCATCCTACCCTTATCAGTTCTTCTACAGTAATGTTATTTTCACGCAGTACCTGTCGTCAACTAATATAAGCAGTATGACAGGGCGTCGCGGCGTCCGCGTCGTGTAGATAGAAATATAAGGTGTGTGGGAGACATTTATTTTATAACAATTTTGTCTCCTTGGGAAAAAGTCCTAAATTTAATTTAATTAATATTTACTTGAGCGTAATATTGTATATAGTACTGTATGCTATTATTGAAAATAAAATCCCCTTCCTTGGGTCTCCACTGTTGCCTTCAAAGTTTAATGTTATTACATTTAAACTTAAACACAAAATCATCCAATAAATTACATTTGTAGATGTAGTTAGTCCTTTCAAACACAAATGTATTCATCTTCAGACCAACTGATACAAAAATAACTATATGTTTATAAAGTTGTTGTTTGAAAAAGAACATTGCGTTTGAAAGGCCTAACCAAAATTTAAATTTAATTTATTTAATAATTTTATGTGTTTATTTTTAAATTTAATAAAATTCCAATAAGAAGAACGTTTATTGATGAATTTAATATTATTCGTAGTTCAATCATTTATTTAGTGATTATCATAGCAGCAATAAAAGTAGGGCTATACTGTAAATGTTTTTAATAATGGATTTTTTTAACTGCGATGCCGACGGAAGCCGTGGAAATGTTAATAGCATAAAACGAGTTTGCACGCAGCACGCTGACATGGGGGAAGTGAATTTCCACATAACAAACTTTAAAAACTCCAAACCACTGTAAAAACATACATTTATTCCAATGTTTATTGTAATCTGAAAACATTTTTTGTTGTTGTTCTGGTGCTCCTGGTTTCATTTACCTGCAATGCTGGGAATACAATTTTGCGCATTGTAAGGTTTGGAGAAGGTTCAGTCAGGCTTGAAAGCAGGTGTGAGGTTGTTGGGGATGATACAAGTACACCAACAAATGAATAACAGGCTTTCTAATGTAAAACCCCCATAAGACAACGTACTGTGTTTGTCGATAGTTCATTTTCTGACTCCAGTAACGGTACTTTTACAGAAAGTATCCGACTTCAATGTGATCCAAAGAGCTCACCTCGACCAATTAAAAATGGCGTGAGAACATTATCACAGTGAGTAAGTAAGCAAATGAGAGAGCATGCATGAGATAGTAAAGGTTTTATTTTCCAGGAATAAAAAAAATCTGAAGCTCCATTTTGTCCGTTGTGAAGCCTCAGTAACACCGTGAAAGCGAACGCCAAAGCAGATAATTCACAGCGAAGCCTGAATTAATTAATTAATTGGTATGGAACGCGAGGTTTGACACTTTGTGAGCGAAGCGTGACGGGTTACTGTTAGGAACGCAGGGTAAAGGGGAACTGCAGAAATAAAGTAGCACAATCGGGGAAATTTGAGGGAAAAAGGGTAAATAAAAATAAATAAAAAAATAAATTAAGTATAATTACGACTGCGCGGCATAAACTGCTCTTTAAGGATCTCGGACGCGAGAAAATTAAACAAGTTTGAAGATCATGATCTTCCAAGTACTGTACGTACGTTCTGATGATGGAAGAACCATGGCCAGGTTTCTCTTTGTTGCAGAGTAGAGAAGATCAGCTTCGGAGTTCATAATTGTTTCTGTAAAATTAGAAAAACATATCTACCCAAGGAAAATATTGTATTTTTGTGATTTTCAAAATAACACCTGTCTTATTAAGTTTGTTTTAAGTCTGTATATCATAGCATAAGGAATGTAAATAAAATAGGCGCCTATTTCAAATGGATATTTGTGTAGTGTAAATAGTTAAGTAGCGATAAGGAAAACCATCAGTTGATAATAAGTTTGGGATGAAATAATTACGATAAATTACTTGACTGAGTACGGGTTCCCTTCATTAGATTCTGAATCTCCAGGCTATGATGGTGACAAAGGTTACCTGGGTTATAGGTGTAAATAGTTAGGAGACACCATTGATGGAATGATATATTGTAAATAGTACGTAAGATGACGAGGTTTGGTATAATTCATCTTTAAGCTGTAGGCTTATGATAGAACATAAAAATGAAGTGATCCAGGCTATTAATATGAAATACATTAAATGAGTAAATGATAAATTAACTCGTAATAATGACACTAGTTTCAAATGTTAATATGGTAAAAGATAAAGTAGGGAGAGGAAGTGCATACACCTTGGTTGGAAGGGGGCCCGACCTTGAAATGTAACTAGTCGCTCGAGCGGAGAGACTGCGGAGATGAGGCGCGTCGAACCCTCGCAACTGATAAGGCTATGAACCGGGGCTTCAGATGTAGCTTGCCACTAGTGAATGAATTTTCAAGTGTATACAAATTAAAAAGGGTTCGTTTTATATGTATTAGGTGAAACTAATTTTAATTTTGTAAAGAGGAGATTTGTCACGTTAGGCAAAAATATAATTTTAATGAATAAATAGAAAAGGAGAGTTATATTTTATTTGCAGAAAATTCGCATTTTAGACGAGGCGAATGCGAACAGGTTTAGTTGTTTGTTCTTGTAGCGACGAGAGATTATAACCGGACTTGATAGGGTAGTCGAGTGTCTCCGGCGGTCGGTGGAGTATTCTAGAATCACCACAAATAAGCGAAGGTCATAAATACAGGTGCCGCGGGTTTGATTGGCCTCATTTTTCGTTTGTTCCGCGACAGGAGCAGATCGCTTGATGCCCTCTATTTGAGGGCTCAAGTATTGGAGCACACGAGTCTTGAGGGGGAGCGAACACCCTCCTGGAGCTGGGTCCCGAGGGAGGAGAGAACCACCCTTTGAGCGTCTCTGCCACTTGTCGCTCTCACACGGCGATGGTTTCACCTGCCTAAGCTAGACACCCACCTCGTGGGAGCCAACCCCTACACCGTTGGGCTTGTAGCATCGTGATCCCAGATCTTCTAGAGAGGATGCTACTCTTCGAGGGAGGAGTGATGAGTAACCATTCATGTGTACAATCTCGTTGAGCTGTGGTGATAGTTATGTTTGGGGTGTGGCTTCTCCGGAGCGGAGTAAGTTGATGACATTTAGTTGAACTGTGGCCAGAAGAAATACCCCCGTAGCAGCAAACCTGCGTACTCAGCGAATTTCCAATGCAAAATATATGTCTCAATACCACATAAAGCCGCATACCAAGATTCATAAAAATATATTCACAAATAAGCGATATATCAAATTTTAATTATTCTCCATGAGAATAACATTGGGAATGAGTACGCAGGTTTGCTGCAACAAGGAACACAAAAAATAGGTTTTTATGCTAATATCAATATAACTCAACTAGTTGAAGTCTTATACCAATTTTTGTTCATTAATGTTCATAATTAAGGGAGACAGAGCATTTAATTATTCTCCATAAGAATAACATGGGAGCTGAGTACGCAGGTTTGCTGCTACGGGAGCCTTTGGCAAAAAAGTTTTTTTGAGCAAATATTAATAGACCACAACGAGATGAAGCTGTATAAAAAGTTTCGTCAGTATACGTTTACAATTAAGCGAGATATAAACATTTTCTTTTCCTCCATAAGAATAACATTAGACAACGTACTGTGTTTAGCACTTTCAATATCTCGGTAACCAATTGACGTAGAGGAATGATCAAAATACCAAATTGTGTGTTTTTCTAAGCTGAATCCAATGGTGAAAACTAAAATTTGACCATTTCAAAAATTATATGTACAAAATTCAAAAAACCCATTTTTGGGGTACAAAACTCCCGAAAAATACCCCTTAAGGTAAAGCGATATGGCTGGTTTTCGAACTTAAAGTCATAAATGTTCCTTTACACGTTTATACCAAATTTCATCAAAATCGGACCTTTTTTACGAGAGTTATCGCACCCACGGACACACACACACACACACACACACACACACACACACACACACACACATATATATATATATACAGTTTCGAACGAATGGTGTTTTTGGGGTCTGGGGACCTCAAAACGAAAAGTTATCATGGTCCCGGGCCTAGGTCTTACCATGCCGACTACGGTAATAGCTTCTTCCCTATAGGGGAAATTCGCTTAAAGGGAAGGAAAAATTTATTAGGTAAACAGAATGGATGTAAATAATAAAGGGGGGTGGATATGAGTACAGTGGAACCTCTATTAACCGTGACCTTCGGGACCGGGACTGTGTCGGATAACTGAATAGACGGATAATAGAAACATCATATTATAAACGTGTTCAGTAACTAAATTTTAAAATGTTTGGCAGAGAAATGAAAATAAACTGTGTAAAAAAAGATAATACTTCCCACTACATACATATTTATGTTGTTTGGAATAATATAGTCGCTCAGACACTGCCGTACGGCGCAAATCCCGAGTCTAATAAATAGTAATATTCTCATAGACGGACGACGGATAACAGAGAGTGACGGTTGATCGAGGTTTTACTGTACCGGTACAATGATTTGAGGTTAAGGAAGGGGAGGGGGATTCTTGTGCATTTATTTAGTTTAAGGATTGAAGGATTTATTTAATTTAAGCCAAGGTATGTTAGTTTTACGGATTTCATGTAATACATCTTTTCTGGAATAATGGTTGTTTATTTCAGCACGCCATTATCCTTCCTTTCTGACCTCTCTTTTACTTGACCTTTGACTTAAATAGAACACTGGTATTGTTGCAGATATCCACAGATCTTGATTTCAAGTTGGGTTTAGTTGTTTAGCGATAACGTGTCAATATATATGTACAGTTTTGAACGAATGGTGTTTTTGGCATCTGGGGACATCAAAACGAAAAGTTATCGTGGTCCCGGGCCTAGGTCTTACCATGCCGACTACGGTAATAGCTTCTTCCCTACAGGGAAAATTTGCTAAAACTGTTATATGACCTCACCTAGTTCAGTTATATTGATATTAGCATAAACACCCATTTTTTGTATTCTTTGATGCAGCAAAGCTGCGTACTCAGCTTCAATGTTTTTCTTATATGGAGAATAATTAAAATTGTATTGATTTGTATTGTATCGCTTATTTGTGAATATAGTTTTATGAAACTTGGTAAGGGGCTTTATGTAGTATTAAGACATTTATATATACATACCCATTGAAATTCGCAGAGGATGCAGGTTTGCTGCGACGGGGGTATTTTTCCTCCCTCAGGGCTCTGCCCTACTTGCCTTTTAGCGAATTTCCCCTATAGGGAAGAAGCTATTACCGTAGTCGGCATGGTAAGACCTAGGCCCGGGACCATGATAACATTTCGTTTTGAGGTCCCCAGACCCCAAAAACACCATTCGTTCGAAACTGTATATATATATATATATATATATATATATATATATATGTGTGTGTGTGTGTCCATGAGCACGATAACTCTCGTAAAAATTATCCGATTTTGATGAAATTTGGTATAAACGTGTAAAGCAACATTTATGACTTTAAGTTCGAAAACCAGCCAGATCGCTTTATCCGAAGGGGTATTTTGGGGGGGTTTTGTACCCCAAAAATGGGTTTTTTGAATTTTTTACATATAATTTTGGAAATAGTCAAATTTTAATTTTTTCCATTGGATTCAGCTTAAAAAAACACAAAATTTGGTATTTTGATCATTTCTCTACGTCAATTGGTTACCGAGATATTTAAAGTGCTAAACACAGTACGTTGTCTAATGTTATTCTTATGGAGGAAAATAAAAATTTTATATCTCGCTTATTTATGAACGTATACTGACAAAACTTGGTATACGGCTTCATCTGGTTGTGGACCATTGATATTTGCTCAAAAAACAATTTTTTGCCAAAGGCTTCCGTAGCAGCAAACCTGCGTACTCAGCCCCATGTTATTCTTATGGAGAATAAGTAACGTGTTATCTCCCTTAATTATGAAAATAAATTAATGAAATTTGGTATGTGGCTTTACCTAAATGAGTTATATTGATATTTGTATAAAACCCCATTTTTGGTTTTCCTTCCTTCAGCAAACCTGCATACTCAGCCGCCATGTTATTCTTATGGAGAATAATTAAAATGTCACAAATCGTTTATTTATTAAGGCATATTGATGAAACTTGGTATGTGGCTTTATGTGGTATTAAGATACATATATATGCATTGGAAATTCGCTGAGTAGGCAGGTTTGCTGCTACGGGGGTATTTTATCACTTCACGATATCCAATTTCTACTTATGATGGTTCTTGATTTTTTTTCCATGAAGCCGCATCTCTTGAAGTAGGCTATGCCCCATGTTGAATACAAACCACCCCCCCAATCCCCAGCCTCAGGGCTACGCCCTACTCGCAAAGTATGCGAATATTCTTCATATATTTTTGTGTGGTCTTAGTCAGTTTCATTCATCAAACATTTTTAAATACTTTTTTAACCCCAGGCTTTGGCCTCTGTTCTACTGGCCTTAAGAGTTGCTTATGGATAAAATATGTTTCTTGGAGATACAGTAGGCACTAGTCTAAGTAATGCAATTAAATTACAATAATTCCCAATGTTAATCTTGTGGACAAAGTATGGCTAGAGTCTTCTTTTACATTCACTCTATATGAAATTGTGGTGGGAAAAACTTCAGACTGAGCACTATCCAAAGACACCAAAAACATCAGATTCGTTTAAAACTATATGAGGAATCCACAATTCAAATATGTGCTGTTAATATACACAGCACCTGGGGGCCGAGCTTTGCTCGGGGAGCGACCAGTCAGTTTGTTTAGATGACTTGGAGTAATATTTCACCACTTCCTCCTACCGATAATCATATCTGTATAACTCATTTGCCTCTTTTCTACATTTTTAAAGTCACTGCAGTTGTTATTTATAGCTCAATGCCCATTTGTTTATTTTATTACTATATACATGTAATCTTCATTCAAATCTTTTAATCTCTGCTCTCAGGAAACTACATGTTAATAATAATATACAACATGAGTATTACTTTGACAGTTCCCTGGTTGATTATGAACAGCTGTTACAATTCTTTTGTTTTGATTTGAAACTCCATAAGCCCAATGTTAATTTTTTTAACTTTTCATTTTAGTTTTTTTTTACATTATTTGATTTTTCCTGGGGATGAGGCCTGTCTAGAACTTATTTTTATCCCTGAAATTAGTTATTCTAACATTTGAAGGAAATCGTTGGAGCCGTTTTTGAGATCAGTGTCGCAAACAAGCAAACATACAAGCAAACCTTACTCATATTAGAATATAGGATTTCATACCATTTGTAACCTCAATATTATTATATATTTTTATAATAATATTTATCTACCTATAATATTATAAAGAAGAGGTGGTTTCTGTCTGTCTGTCTGATGTTCCGGGTGAACGCAAAAACTACTGAACCGACTGGGATGAAAATTTACACAAAGGTAGATCTTAAACCCATGCAACACATAGGACTATTCACTTTCTTAAAATCCCCTCGGGCTACGCCCCGTGAACGTCATAAGTTTAAATGTTTACATTTCAGAAGAAAGTAAACATTCAGAAACTGTAATGCGAACAGCTGAGGACACCTCCATTTGACAGTTTAAAGAGCAGAAGCAAAAACAGCTGTTTCAAGCTAACTTACTTTTCTAACCCGTGCGAAGAACGGGTACATTCAACTAGTAATATTATAAAGAAGAGGTGGTTTCTGTCTGTCTGTCTCTCTGATGTTCCGGGTGAACGCAAAAACTACTGAACCGACTGGGCTGAAACTTTACACATAGGTAGATCTTGACCCCATGCAACACATAGGCCTATTCACTTCCTTAAAATCCCCTCGGGCTACGCCTCGTGAACATCCTAAGTTTCAATGTTTACATTTCAGAATAAAGTAAACATTCAGAAACTGTAATGCGAACAGCTGTGGATACTTCCACTTGACAGCTTAAAGAGCAGAAGCAAGAACAGCTGTTTCATGCTAACTAAAACGCAAATTGCATTGACTATAGAACGAGTAAAGAAAACCCCTGTGCGAAGAACGGGTACATCAGCTAGTCCTTAATATTATAAAGAAGAGGCGGTTTCTATCTATCTGTCTGTCTGATGTTCCGGGTAAACGCAAAAACTACTGAACCGACTGGACTGAAACTTTACACATAGGTAGATCTTGACCCCATGCAACACATAGGCCTATTCACTTTCTTAAAATCCCCTCGGGCTACTCCCCGTGAACGTCCTAAATTTTCAATGTTTGCATATCAGAAGAAAGTAAACATTCAGGAACTGTAATGCGAACAGCTGTGGATACTTCCATTTGACAGCTTGAAGAGCAGAAGCAAGAACACCTGTTTCAAGCTAACTAAAATGCAAATCGCATTGACACTATAGAACGGGTAAAGAAAACACCTGTGCGAAGAACGGGTACATCAGCTAGTTATTTATATTTATAACAATTCTAATCTTACGACAAAATGTATATATATATATATATTGGATTTTGGGGAAATCGGTTGTTAAGATATCCACCAATTAAAAAAACGCACATTAGACAATTGTTTATTCAGTCAGTCACATAACATCATATTTATATGACAGGTAACGGTAAGTAAGTAATACATCTACAGTTACATCTATTTGGTATTAATATAAATAAATACAAAATAATAATTCAAATTAACAATATGACATGTAAAGTAAAGATAAATTTAATTATAATACAATTTTTCCTACTGTTAATTACCATTTAAAAACTCTAACTTGGTACTTTCAAAAATTACAAATCAAATTTATAAACAGTTTAAATAATCTTCAATCGAATAAAAACAATTTGTTAGTAAATATTCTTTTAATTTGTTTCAAATCAAATTTATAAACAGTTTAAATAATCTTCAATCGAATAAAAACAATTTGTTAGTAAATATTCTTTTAATTTATTTTTGAAACCATTTAAAGACATTTCAATTTTTAATTCATACGGTAATTTATTTATCAAGCGCATCCCAGTGTAATACGGTTTTCAAATGAGGTTGTTTTGTGTTGAGGATATGCCAGGATATATTTATATTTGGTCTCATAAGAATGTGAGCTAGAAAGAAAAGTCAAATTTTGATTGTTTTTTTCATAAATAGAATAGTATTATAAATATAAATACATGACAATGTATGATAATCTGTAATGATTTAAAACTGGGCTTGGTTGATGATAAAAAGACACATTATTGATTTTTTTAATGATTTTTTTTTGTTAGCTAAATAATCTTTTACAGTTAACTGAATTACTCCAGAAAATAACACCATAAGTTAAATTTGAATATACATATGTGTAATAAACTGTTACAAGTGTGTTTGTGTTTACTAATTTAGAGAGAATACAAATCATATAATATGCTCTGCATAATTTAGTGGCAACTGATGAAATTTGATCTTTCCAAGTCGACTTGTTATCAATAATTATGCCAAGAAATTTGGTATGTTCAGTCAAGTTAAGTGATGAATCCAAAAACGATGAATCTGTTCTAGAGCTGTTACTATAGTTTGAATGAAAAACGACAGTTTTTGTCTTGTTGTTATTGAGTAAAAGACCATTAGCCTTAAACCACTCATCCATATAAGACAAGTCTTCTTGTAATAATTTATTTAAAGTATATTTATTAGGGTTAGTGATTATAGCAGTAGTATGATCTGCAAACATAATGAGTTTAGAATTAGTTTACTATTGATGACAAATCATTTACATAAATTAAGAAAAACAAACGTCCAAGAATAGATCCTCGTGGAACTCCAGAATTTATATTTTTATAGTAATTACACGATGAATTCATTTCCAAAACTACTTTTTGTTTACGATTTGTAAGGTAAAAGGAAAACCAATCAAAAGCAGTTCCTTAAATTCCATAAAATTTAAGTTTTTGTAGTAGAACTTTGTGATTTACACAGTCAAATGCTTTAGACAAGTCACAAAAGACGCCAACAGTGGGTTGAGCCTTGTCAATTGCATGCAAGATAGCAGTAATTAATTCATTAATTGCATCACTTGTACATTTTCCTTGTCTGAAACCAAACTGTAAATCATAAAACAAGTTATTTTTTTCAATGTAATCAGTCAATTTATTAAGAACAACAGTTTCATATATTTTTGAAAACCCAGGGAGAATAGAAATAGGACTGTAATTATTCATTAAAGAGGGATCTCCTTTTTTAAAAACAGGATAAACATTGCTGCATTTGAAGGTCAGGAGAAACTCCAGTAAGCAATGAAACATTCATCACATGAGTTAAGGGCCATGAAAAAAGAGTTGCATAATCTTTAATCAGAAATGTAGGAATTTCGTGATAACCAGCAGCTTTTGAGGTTTTAATATTTTTTATTGATTTTATTACATCGTTTTCAGAAATGGAACCTAGTGAAAATAGAATTGATCTGGGCACATCTTGTCTTGGAAAAAGATCATGAGCAGCAGTGAAATTTGGAGAAATATTTAGGTTGTTACAAGTATTTAGAAAACAATTGTTGAATAATTCAGAAATTTCAGATTTAACAGCCACTATTTTACCAGAATCACAAATTTCATTGATAGTAGATTTATTAGTCATCATTCCAGTTTCCTTTTTTATGATTTTCCAAGCTGTTTTGGTACTGTTTTCAGATTTCACTATCATTAAACTATAATGAGTTACTTTAGCTAATCTTACACATTTTTTTAAAAATCCGCTTGTAATTTGTAACATACTTTTTAAATTCTGGATCTTTAGATATTTTACTTTCTTTGTGAAGTTTCCTTTTTTTGATAGCCGAGATGCGCAAACCATCCACCAATCAGTCATCCACCAATTGTCTTTAAATAGTTTCTGCCTTACACAAGTAAGAGGAAAACAATTGTTAAAATAACTTTAAATTTGTTCTATAAAATTGAAATACAATATACTGGCATATTTGTTTTGACAGTTAAATAAACATCCCCAATTTTCATTACTTAAATATTCTTTAAACATATTGATGTTATTTTTAGTAAAACATCTTTTTTTGTCTAAATTCTGACATTGAACAGGCAAGGAAAGTTTGATTTAATAGAATAATATAATTTGTGCTGTATGGTCTGAAAAACTTACATTTACAATTGATTTATGACAAGGAAATGGATTAAAACTAGTTAAATATTATCAATACATGTTTTACTATGAGGAGAAATTCTAGTTGGGTTGTCAAAATTAATATATAAATTGCAAGAATTTAAGATATCGTACCATTTATAACAAGTAGAATAATTCTTTAAAATATCAAAATTAAAATCTCCTGCAACAATCAATTTAACTTTTGGATTTTTGGACCTACAATCAAAATTGAATTCCCAGCTTTGCAGGTAAATGAAACCAGGAACAGAAGCATCAGAACAGCCAAAAAATCAATGTTTTCCGATTTCAATAAAAATTGGAATACATGAATGATTTTACACAGATTTTGAGTTTTACAAGTTTTTATGTGAAAATTCACTTCCCTCACGTCAGCGTGCTGTGTGCGAACTCGTTTAAAAAATATATTGTTCATGTCTCACATTTTAAAAATTACAGGTTAAAGGCAAATGAAAAATTGATCATTAGTAATTAAATCAATTTAATAGCTTAAAAATCTGTCTTTAAATATTAATTGTATTTCCATAATAAATTAGAAATAATAATGATTTATTTAAATATTCTTAAAGTACGGTAATTAAAATCATTAGTGACACCGTTAAAATTCCACCTCCACGTCCACTTTAAAGCTCCACGTTTTTTATTCAAGCCACCTTGATGACATGCCCTCGGTTGTCTTACCCCAGAGTATAAAGAGACTCTGTACACCTGCATGAAAATAGCCCAAATAAATACCCCCGTCACAGCAAACCTGCATACTCAGTGAATTTCCAATGGAGATATAAATGTCTTAATACTACATAAAGCCACTTACTTATTAAGCATACTCCTTAGGACCAAACAGAATACACCTCTGAGACCTGAAGGTTCTTTCACCCCAAAACCACCAAAAATCTTCAGTGCCCAAACATATTTCCCATGGTATAAAAATACTCCACATCAACAGACGTCAACTAAAATTATACCGCAAAATCGACTGGTAAAGCAACAGATTTTTGAGAATCAAAAAAAGAGTTGAGTGGAAGTCTTCTAAAGAAGATATTTCGTTCTCTGCATAGTGTGATCCCACTTACTTGGCACAAGGTTGCGCCACTAAGACGACTGGAGGTTGGCCACCGCAAACTCTGGGAGGATGGCCACCATATGGACAGTCCCCAAAACAAAAGTGATACCTTGTGACAGAAATCACCACATTTCATCATCTAATAGATCAGGTAAAGATCCTCACAACTTTGAACTTCAAGAACAATCGGAACAAATTCACTCATCTCGCAATGGGAACACTGGAAACGACATCCGGCATCCTCGTTTTGCAGCTCCTACGTACTCCAGCTTAAGACCATCTAGACAACCAACCGTTCTCCTTCCCCTTCATGAACATGAATGAATTTCCTCCATTGCCAACTTACCAAGTAAGCCTTATTGTGAATTTTTTTTAAAGGTAAGATACTAAATTATTGTGCTAGTAGTCAGGATTCTACATTCGATGCAACCAAATATTTACCAAATCATTCATTGTAATATTCAAGGTATTAGTGACGACTTAAAAGTTGATGAATTTAACAAATTTATCAAGAATAAAATCCCTAAATTTGATATAATTTGTTTAAGTGAACATTGGAATTCTGATAATAATAATTTTAGTCTCAACAAAATTTGTGATTTCAACCTTGCTTCATGTTTTTCAAGAAAAGTCTGTATGGGCGGAGATTGTACACTAACACGTAATAATGATAAATTCAAACCAAGGCCAGATGTAATTAAATATTGCAAAGAAATGTTCATAGAATGTTGTGGAATCGATACGATTTGTCCTCCAAATATAGTAATACTATGTATATATAGGCCAAATAACAAGTTAAGTAACAGCAGATCTGGTCAAGATATATTTTTTAATACATTTTCTAAACTTATTGAACATTTTAGCATAGATTAAGCATACTCCTAAGGAAATGCATGTATTATAGAAATATGTTTGGGCACTGGAGATTTTTTGGTGCAGGTTTTGGGGTGAAAGAACCTTCAGGTCTCAGAGATTCATGTATTGTTTTTCTTCACCCGTCATATGTGATCCTTTATTCTGTTTGGTTGATGTAATTATCACAGATTTAATTTGTTTGGATTTGTTTGACCATACATTGTACACCTCTTTGACGATCTTACTGGCTATTATTCTTTTTCCTACAAGATTGAAATGTAGTCCGAAGTTGGTGTAATGTCTTCTTTGAATATTAAATACGTCAAGAAAACATGCATGGTTATTTTTTTGTATTAATTCTTCAAGTCTTTGATTGATAATTTGAGTTCTTCTGTTAATTTTATCATCTGGATAAACGTCATATCTCTGTGGCACTGAACAAACTATGACATTAGTATGTTTTATTTTGTTTAACAGATTTTCAATGTCATTTTCTAGGCTTTCAATTTCTTTATTATTATTTTGACATTTCTCGATGTTGTTGGTCCCGCCTAGAATAATCATACAGTCTCTTTCTTTAAATGCATTGCTACATTGTAATGCACTATTTACAATGTAGTTAAGTTTTGCTCCAGGATTGCTAGCTATATAATCTGTTATTGTTGCTGGTAATTTGGGAAAAATGTATTTTGATATATCTTTCCTGTGGCTATTGGAAAATAAATATACCTTATTATCCTTTTTCTGAATTTTAGTACAACTCGTTTTTGTTAAGGCGAACTGCCGCTCTCTATTGCCCATCGTAACATTGTTCGGGTATTCTTTTTTCTTTGGTGTCTTCTGATTGCAATTATATCCTTTATATTTTTTAGAGTAATTAATTGATTTTACAGCAAGATGGTTTGTATTTTCTTCTTTATCTTCAAGATATATCAGAGGAGAGAATATGTTTTCTGTCTCAATTGAGTACGTTTCATGACATTCATTCGTGACACTATCCAAGTCACTATAGTTATGTATCTCATTTTCATAAGGTATTGGGTCTGTTTCTTTAGTATTTAGTTCTTCTCTCAGACATTGGTTATCTGCTTCTAAAGTTCTTATGGCAGCAACCATTTCCTTTAGGTCTTCTTGTAATAGGGGGCATGTGTCACACTGATTACAAACACCTTCAGTTTTCTGATTCATTTTGTCCACATTAAGTTTTAATCTTAGTCATTTATTGACTTCTTCAAGTGTTCTTATTGTGCTTATCATTGATTTGGACTCTTCTTTTAATATATGACAAATATTACAGCCACAATTTACATTTTTATTCAAATATTATCAATAGACCTAAAGTAGTATAATCAGTCTCAGTCATACTTCTATTAAACTATGATATTATAGTTATAAGCTAGACTTCAATATGGAAGTAGTATTTTTACAATATGAACAAGATTATCCGCTACTTATGAGGTATAAGATTCATAATAAATTGTAAAGAAATTTACTTATTAGAATTACTGTACAAATCTCCGTTTATAACTCAGTATGCTTCGATGGAAATTTCTTTAATATTGCTACAAAGAGATTATAAAAGGCATATCCGCTTACACATATTATCATCAAAAACACAACAGCAAAGACAGCGCTGAGGAAGTTTCCATCAACGATTGTGTCGTTTGGAGTTTTCTTTGATTTTCCTTTTGCTCCTGAAAAACATTTATCAGCTGAGAAATACAATTAAGCTGGGTTTTTTCCAAATATATCCTAAGGATCATTTGCAAATACTTTTAGACCAGCTAAAAACTATATTGACAAAAATATTTAAAAACATTAATATTATTTTGTTTAACTATTGTTTATTGTTACCCAAAATTATTATTTTTGGTTGGTTATTTGTTTACTATTTATTTAAATTAATTACTACCTTTATACATAGCAGCCAGTCAGTATCTTGATATTTCTAACTTAATTTATTCTTAAGTTTTCAAGTGATTTGTAGATAATATGCCCAGTACTGTAATGGTTGGTCCATTTGAAATAAATTAAAATTAAAGCAATTCAAAACGCCAACATAACGGCAAACACGTAAATTTAAATTATAAATACAAGCTTCCATACAAATATTGCCTTGATTGATTAACTAGTTGACGATCCACTGTTACAAACAATTGCTCACACCCACTTAATTTTGTTCTACATGTTTTAACTTTTCAATGAGTAATTTACAGTGTACTGCTATTTAGGGAAATAAATATTCTGTATCAGCCAAACAAAACTAATAATCTTTCTAATTGTTTTTTTTAAATAAATTTGGAAATTTAATAACACTTAACTCTCTAATTGTCAAAGATCGTGATCGTTAACAAATATATACTGCTAAAGTCGCGATCGCGACTATATTCTTCAGGATGCAATATATTGATACTCGAATCAGGGCTATCTGATTCTACATAGAATTTGTAGTAGAATGATCTATCGGAATTACTTTTTCGGTGTTTTTTGCAGTTTTTGTAACCGATTACGAAATGTTGAGTCTCTCCATTGTTGGCGCCATTTTTAGTGTCACACTAGTTTTTTTTCGTGAAAGTAATTGTTTTAATCCTAACAAAGCATATATTTTCGCAATCTGTGAATTATTTAGTTCATTTTGGCTATCTTGAAATTGTAAACTACGTGTTTATTTTGTAACAACTATGGGACATAGAAACAAATATTTTTGAAAATATGAGTTTTTTGAGTTTGCCTCTGTTGTGAGAGAATGTCTTTTGTAAAACAAGTTATGTTTTTTTTTTTAGATTCTCCTTTCTCTTTGGTCAAAATGAATGTGGTTGTCGGTTGATATAGGTAGTAACATTGTTTATAGTTTTTATATATATAAAAAAAAAACTCATGCAAGGCAGTGAATAATACCTCAGCAATACAAAGAAATATTATAAGCAGTTGGAGTGTTAATTATATTAGTGTATTTGTTACTAAAGGGAAAGGAAAACATGAAGGACATTGTGATACAGACCGCACTTGGTAACAAGAGCTTTTTCTTGATTATGAAATAATAGTTTTATAGGCTGAAAATAAAAAATAAAAAATCTGTTGATAATATGGATACATCCCGTAATTTTGAGATACGTTTTACATACAGAAATTGCTTGTATTAGGGTATAGAATTTGTATGAATATGTAATCTAACTTTTTCATATTCACTAAGATGGTGAAATACTAATGTTCAAAATGGTATCATAATCAAGACATTTGCCAGCATTTGGTAACAAGTTATCAGTATAACATAAACTACACATGTAACCATGTTGTAGCGGTCCTGTGATTATTTACTGGGGTGGTAATCGATTACCTTAACCCTGTTTATTCTGCTCTGGTCAGGTGCTTAAAGAGGCTTTTGAGAATAAAACATTAGTTTACTAAATTTAATAACGTAATAGTATAGTACGGGGGGGGGGAGCTTTGCTGGGGGGAAGGCCAATCAGTTTGTTTAGATGACTTGGAGCATATTTCACCACGTCCCCCTACTGATTATTAGATTTGTATAACTCATTTGCCTCTTTTCTACATTTGTATGGTCACTCCAGTTGTTATTTATAGCTCAATGTCCCTTTGATGTATTTTAATACTCTATATATGTAATCTTCACTCAAATCTTTAAATCTCTGCTCTCAGGAAACCACATGTTAATAATCATATACGAAATGAGTATTACTTTGTCAGTTCCCTGGTTGATTATATGAACAGCTGTTGCAATTCTTTGGTTTTGATTTGAAACTCCATAAGCCCAATGTTAATTTTTTAACTTTTAGTTTTAGTTTTTTTACATTATTTGATTTTTCCAGGGGATGAGGCCTGTCTAGAACTTATTTTTATCCCAGAAATTAGTTATTTCCAATATTTGAAGGAAATCGTTGGAGCCGTTTTTGGGATCAGTGTCGCAAGCAAGCAAGCAAACATGCAAGCAAACATACAAGTTAACCTTACTCATATTAGAGTATAGGAAGGATAGGTTTATAAAGTATAGGTTTTTTTACCTTTTTCTAAATCCTTGACACTTTCTGCCATTAGGCGGTTCATCAGTTCAACATTGGCTCGGAATTCCTCAATAGAAATATCATCTTTCTCACCAGAGTTACTAGCATGCTGCGAGGAAAACCCTAGAAAACAGAGAAGGGATCAATACTAATAACAAATAAAGATTTTAATAAGTAAGGATATCTACTGACAATAACAAATAAATAATTACTAAATAAGTATTGCACCGGTGCGCGGCATTGTTCCGAAAATGCACAGCTCCGAAAGGCAGTACTCCGAAAAAAATATGTAATTTCTAAGGCATTGGTCCGAAATGCATAACTCCGAAAAGCATTACTCAGAAAATTCACTTCTCCGAAAGCAGTGTTCCGAAATGCACTGTTCCGAAAATGTTTTCGGAGTAATGCTTTCGGAGCAGTGCATTTCAGAGTACTGCTTTTCGGAGCTATGCATTTGTGGTACATTTTCATTCGGATGGGTCAAAACGGGCCAGGAGGATTTTAATTTGCGACATTGGCCGATGAAAACAGACTAACTTGCCCCACCTACGAATGTTGACACGCAGGATCTTCGTCATCCTATACTCTAATATGAGTAAGGATTGCTTGCTTGTTTGCGACACTGATCTCAAAAATGGCTTCAACGATTTCTTTCAAATGTTCGAAATAACTAATTTCTGGGATAAAAATAAGTTCTAGAGTGGCCTTATCCCCAGGAAAATTCAAATAATTTAAAAAAATAAAATGAAAAGTAAAAAAAATAACATTGGACTTATGGAGTTTTAAATCAAAACAAAAGAATTGTAACAGCTGTTCATAATCAACCAGAGAACTGTCAAAGTAATACTCATGTTGTTTATGATTATTAACATGTGATTTCCTGAGAGCAGAGATTAAAAGATTTGAGTGAATATTACATATATAGAGTAGGAAAATAAATCAAAGGGACGTTGAGCTATAAATAACAACTGGAGTGACCTTACAACTGTAGAAAAGAGGCAAATGAGTTATACAAATCTGATTATCAGTAGGGGGAAGTGGTAAAATATTACTCCAAGTCATCTAAACAAACTGACTGGCCTCCCCCGAGCAAAGCTCGGCCCCCAGGTACTATCCATAATGAGGCCTAAATTGGCTTATTGATGTAGGTGCCAATAAATATCTAATTGTCTTTATTATCCTACACCATTACTGTGCTTATGTGTTACTTATTTAAAAAACACATAATCTGACACATTAATAGGCTTTTAAAACAATTCTGAACCGATTGTGACAACTGAGTTATTAAAATATTTTTCTTGATTATTAGTTGTGCATAAAGTTATTTATTTTATTCTGAGTATAGGTTTTCAGAGCAGTTCATTTTGGAGCGACAACTTGATGATGATAAAATCAAGTGTATGACATTAATCCAAAAATATGTAACTCCGAAAGGCAGTACTCCGAAAAATTACACAGTTTTGAAGGCATTATTCCGAAATGTGTAACTGCGAAAACCATTGCTCCAAAAATGCACTTCTCCGAAAGCAGTATTCCAAAATGCACTGTTCCGAAAATATTTTCGGAGTAATGCCTATTGGAGCTACGCATTTTCGGAGCAATGCATGGATCTCCTCAAAGGTATTTTTGTCAGTACACACCATATCTCCCTTAATAACTGAGATCAAGGGTATTTTTTTCAGTACACACCATATCTCCCTTAATAACTCATCTAATCAATAATTTTGAACAATCATTTTTATGATTACCTTCACCGCTAAATGCAAATAAACTATAAAATTCAAAGCCGTAAAAATTTTAATTTAATGGGTGACTTTTTACTGATTTGTTTGTCAGCATACTGATAACACAAGGTTACAGCAACAAATACTGTAACTAAAAAAAAATACAGGTGCAATACGAGATCCATGTACTATACTGTATTCTTACCATTGGTTGACTTATCCTGAGTCATATCATTCTTTCTTATTCCAGTCATAATCTTCACAAATTGTTCAATAACTATTCTTTTAAATTCGTTTATGAAATCTTCTAAATAATTTAAATTTCCAGCATAATGATTCGATCTAAAAATACTGTTATTTCAAGATTATAGTCACTGATTCATTTTGTAGTGAATTTTAACACTGATAATACAAACGCGCGCAGCCGCCTTGGCGGATGAAGCTCAATCAATAGCACCCTGCAGCAGTGCTCCCAGATTTTTAAACACAACTATCGTACCAACAAACAAAAATTATCGTACTTCATGGGAAAAACATCGTACTAGGCTATATTTTAGGGTAAAATGAAGAATAATGCATACTTATAATACACTTACATGCGGTGTAATTAGTTTAATTAAAATTAAAACTTAACCAATGCCAGTTTATTTATTTGGATACAAGAAAAAAATTGCACCCACATTAACTCAAACGCGAACACGTGTAATCATATGTGGACCAGTGGACTCACCAAGTAAATGTAAGTGAAAATATAAGTAATTATGTGGTTTTAAGGTAACTATAAAAGTAGAAAATTGAAGGTGAAGGTAAACATGTCTACGTGTATGCAATTTAATATATTTAATCTTGTTACCTGTACGGATCTCGGATACGTTTTGTTCATATTTACTTAAGGAGTTATAGTAACTTTTGTCTTATGATTATTAAGTTAAATCAAACGCTCAGTTTTGAGATCTATAACAACCAAATTTGTAGGTGGATCAGTCACTCACATAGGTGTATATTTGCAGTTAGTTATACCTAGAAAATTATACTATGCATATGACAACTATAGCTTTTGATAATGTACAGAGAATAAAAGAATACAACACACGCAATTCACAAATGACACAGATTTAAGAGTGTGTTTGATTGTTTCATAATTGTTTCTCAATTTATTCAAGAACTCATTACACCTTGGGGGGGTAAACGGTTGGTAAATCATTTTAAGTCTAACGGAGGACTTTGCAAAATGTTAATTTAATTTTGAACACAAAGTTAACAATATTAATAAATCTTTCTTAGCATTAGAATACAAATTAGAATACATTGTGGAAAAGCTATGCCTAATTCCGTTAACTATTTACACAGCTTTAAAGCAAAGCGGTAACTGAGCGTGTGTCATATGTGTGAAGAGTTGAAGTGCATTAGTGTAGGCGTACACACAAGAGCTGTGTCAAATATGGCGCTACAATCAACCGAGTCACTCTTTTAGAAATAACCTTATAATGTTAAATAACTTCAACAGCCCGTTGCCATAGAATAAAAGCCTGCAACGTACCCCCCCTCCCCCGATAACCCTGTACTGCGATCTAAAGACAGAGAGGACCCGGAACTGTATTAGTCACATGGGCAAGCCAGTGGTGACCACTGTGAAGAAGTGTCATAGCAGTTAGCCGGGACCGAACCTCCGCTTGACCACGTCTGACTTGTGAGGCCAGGGCTCCACCTACGAGCTACCTCATCCGGTATAATACTATTTGGCCCGAACAAACGTGTCAAATAGTATCCTCTACCGTCTAGAGCTGTACACGGGAACCTCTGACTGAACTCGCACCTGGTTATCCTGAAGCAGTTGTGTACGACGGGCGTAGTGATGGGCGACCCCGCGACGAGCGACCCGTCCTGGAGGTGGCGGCACTGGTCGACCTCCCGGGGGCCAACGACACGCGCCAGGGCGAGGCCCCGGGGCGCCCGGTGGTGGCAGACCGAGAGGTTCACCACCTGGCAGGTCTGGCCGAACCCCACGTGGAATTCCGGGAGAAACAGCTGGACCTAGAGGGTTCAATCGTTACTAATTTGATGTAGGCAGGGTTCAAGAAGTGCATCGGGTGCGGCACAGTCACCGGTGACCCACGAGGGTGCAAAACAGGGTGTGAATCCCGGTGGTCCGCGGTAACTCAGTTTTTTATTTTTTTATTTCAACACTATCATCAATTTTGCTAAGAGTTTACACAAACGCTTCCAAGGGAAAACGGTCCAACCCCCTATTTTTTGACAACCCAGGATTTGAACCCGTCACCCCGTGATCCGAAGTCCAAGACGCTAACTGTTAGGCTAGCGAGGCTTTATACACCGAGGTTGTCACCAAGTGAAAGGGAACGGCTTGGGGTAGTGGCTAGAACGCGTGGTTGGTCCACAAGAAAACCTCGGCCAAACACCGGTGGCTGTTTGCTGAGAGATAGAGATAGCAGCATCCCGGTGGTTCGGAACATATCCTAAACTGTATGTCCTCTAGGAAAGAGGAGAGAAGAACGACGTCTGCAATCAAGATCTTCCTCCACTAAAATTCACAGTAAATAAATAAATACCGAGTAAATCCAATATCTATGACTCTTGCAATGTAAACCAATATCTATGACTCTTGCAATGTAAATCCAATATCTATGACTTGCAATGTCCCTACATGTGCTGCTGTCACCATTGAGATAATCAAGTATACAAGCTTTATGAGAGTACATAACACTATCGATTGATTTGAAATTGTTTGAATTTTCTGATTGTTATAATGTAATAATCTACTCTTCCAATTGTGTTAGGCTTTGACGACGCCTTCAAATCTGGTTTACGGTATGCTATTTTAATTTGTGTTTCAAATGTGTTTTCTGTTTCAAAGTATAGGTGTAGATGATGTAAATATATTTGTTAGTATTTTTCTAGTTCTTAGTACACACTAATATTTCAACACTCGACCTTTCAAAATGTGGCTTTTAATCTCACCTCTTTCAACAAGTTGGACAGCGTTTGCCTTGTTTTTTGTATCATCAGTTCGCCTTTCTCTTTCTTCCTCAAAAAGTACTTGGTTTTTCCTGCAAATGTTTAAAATAATTAATTCTGTCTAAAAGTGACCACAAAGGAAGTTTCAAAAACATATTATAAGGAAAATTATTACAAGGCCTGCCGAACCTTAGGATATTCGTAGAGAATAACAAACATTTTCATGTACTGCATGCTGTGGTCCTTATACTTTTACAACTGATGAACATTTACGACTGAAATACACATGCTTATTCAGGGTGTAAAAAAAACCTTCATGACTTTGGGATATGATTCGTTATACAACAAAAATAAAAAAGTTCATATGAAGGTATGTCCTAAAATGGTTAGTTTCCGTCTAACTGTCTGTGTGTTTTTTACACGTTATATCTTAGGAACATCTGATGATATCGACTTCAAACTTTGTATACAAGAAAAAAATTGCAGCCACATTAGCTCCTACGCGAAGCATGCCTTTTTTTTTAATGCGTTGGTTTTAGCGAATTTCCCCTATAGGGAAGAAGCTATTACCGTAGTCGGCATGGTAAGAGCTAGGCCCGGGACCATGATAACTTTTCGTTTTGATGTCCCCAGATACCAAAAACACCATTTGTTCAAAACTGATTATGTTCATCTATATATATATCGATATATATATATATATATATATATATATATATATATATATATATGTGTGTCTGTGGGTGCGATAACTCTCGTAAAAATGATCGGATTTTGATCAAATTTGGTACAAACATGTAAAGCATCATTTATGACTTTAAGTTCGAAAACCAGCCAGATCGCTCTATCCAAAGGGGTATTTTGGGGGGGTTTTGTACCCCAAAAATGGTTTTTTTGAGTTTTTTACATATCATATTTTAGTAAATCCAATTTTAGTTCTCACTATTAAATTTAACTTAAAAAAACAAACAATTTGGTGTTTTGATCATTTCTCTACGTCAATTGGTTACCGAGATATTGAAAGTACTAAACACAGTACGTTGTCCAATGTTATTCTTATGGAGAATAAGAAAAATTGTATATCTCGCTTATTTATCAACTTATCCTGATGAAATTTGGTATATTGCTTCATATCGTTGTGGTTTATTGATATTTGCAATAAAAACTTTTTTTGCCTTTAGTTCCCGTAGCAGCAAACCTGCGGACTCAGCCCCCATGTTATTCTTATGGAGAATAAGTAACGTGTTATCTCCCTTAATTATGAACATAAATTAATAAAATTTGGTATGTGGCTTAACCTACTTGAGTTATATTGATATTTGTATAAAACCCCATTTTTTGTGTTCCTTTCTTCAGCAAACCTGCATACTCAGCCGCCATGTTATTCTTATGGAGAATAGTTAAATACCCCCGTCGCAGCAAACCTGCGTACTCAGCGAATTTCCAATGCATATATATGTGACTCACTACTACATGGAGCTACTTACCAAGTTTCACAAAAATACATCCATAAATAAGTGATATATAGCATTTTATTTATTCTCCATAAGAATAACATTAGGGTTGAGGACGCAGGTTTGCTGCAACGAGGAAGATAAGTAATATGTTTTTTTGCAATGATCAATATAACTGAACCAGGTGAAGCTATATACCAAGTTTTATTAATTTAGGTTCATAATTAAGGGAGATATACAACTTTACTTATTCTCCATATGAATAACATGGGGGCCGAGAATGCAGGTTTGCTGCTACGGGGACTATCAACAAAAAACTTGTTTTTTGTGCTAATATCAATATACCACAACTAGTTGAAGCCACATACCAAGTTTCATCAATATACATTCAAAAATAATCGAGATATAGAATTTTATTTATTCTCCATAAGGATAACATTGGACAACGTACTGTATTTAGCACTTTGAATATCTCTGCAACGGTTGGACGTAGAACAACGATTAAAACACCAAAATGATTGTTTTGTTGAGCTAAACACATTAATAAACAGAAATGTGAAGTTTTTAGTAAAATTATCTGAGAAAAATCTAAAAACCTTTTTCCCATAAGATTAACATGGGACACGTTTTTTTTGGATTTTCTCCGCAACCACTTAACCTAGGTTAATGATTCAAAATACTAAATTATTTGTTTTTTTAAGCGCTATAAAATGGCTATAACCAAAATTGAGTGTTTTTAACATTTTGGGGTCAAATTTTCAAAAAACCGATTTTTGGAAAATTGTAAACCCCCATAAAACCCCTTTCCCATAGTGCGATCGATCTGGTTTTCGAACTTAAAGTCATAAATGCTACTCTCCACATTTGTGCCAAATTTCATCAAAATCGGGTGTTTCTTTCAAAAGTTATCGCGGTAACGGACACACACATATATATATATATATATATATATATATATATACATATATATAAATTTGAACGAATAGTGTTTTTGGCATCTGGGGACCTCAAAACAAAAAGTTATCATGGTCTGGGGCTTAAGTCTTACCATGAGACCTACGGTAATAGCTTCTTCCCTATAGGGGAAATTCGCTAAAAGGCCATAAATCGTTTATTTATCAATGTATATTGATGAAACTTGGTATTTGGTTTTATGTGGTATTAAGATACATATATATGCATTGGAAATTCGCTGAGTACGCAGGTTTGCTGCTACGGGGGTATTATTAATTTATGTTCATAATTAAGGGAGACAGAGCATTTAATTATTCTCCATAAGAATAACATGGGGGCTGAGTACGCAGGTTTGCTGCTACGGGGGCCTTTGCCAAAAAATTTATTTTAACAAATATCAATAGACCACAACAAGATGAAGCTGTATACCAAGTTTCGTCAGTATACGTTCATAAATAAGCAAGATATACAAATTTTCTTTTCCTCCATAAGAATAACATTAGACAACATACTGTGTTTAGCTCTTTAAATATCTCGGTAACCAAATGACGTAGAGGAATGATCAAAATACAAAATTGTGTGTGTTTTTTAAGCTGAATCCAATGGTGAAAACTAAAATTTGACTATTTCAAAAATTATATGTAAAACATAAAAAAAAAACATTTTTAGGGTACAAAACCCCCCCAAAAAATACCTCTTCGGAGTTCGCGATCTGGCTGGTTTTCGAACTTAAAGTCATAAATGTTGCTTTACACGTTCATACCAAGTTTCATCAAAATCGGATCATTTTTACGAGAGTTATCGTGCTCACAGACACACACACATATATGTATACAGTTTCGAACGAATGGTGGTTTTGGGGTCTGGTGATCTCAAAACGAAAAGTTATTATGGTCCCGGGCATAGGTTTTATCATGCCGAGCATGGTAATAGCTTCTTCCCTATAGGGGAAATTCGCTAAAATTAGGCAAAATGATTACATACATTTTCCTTTAACAAGATAAGTGTGCAGAATAGTTGTAGATTTAGTGTGGTTCTACCAATCGTTAATAGACATTGCAGAAGTAGAAGTGAGATAACAACTAATCTTTAACGTACGATTTGGTTGTTTACCGGAAGTAAAATAATCTTCGTACATAATGTATAATAAGTTATCATTGAAGATCAATAATCTTTTAAGAATTCTTAAAATACAACAATTGTATTTGCAACAATATATTGTGCTTACAACAAATAACGATTACAACTGTTGATGATTTCCTGGAGAGAAAGATGTGAAGCAGTGAGCGTATCTCTGTAAGACATTAATTACCTTGATGAACTTCAGATTGCAGCTCTCGGTGCTGAGGCAAGGGAGATTATTCGCTACCTTTGAATTTACGAGATTTGGTTTAAAATAAATTGACAACACAATTTAGTTCAGACAAATATTTATAGTTTTCACTTAAAAATCTCTGGTTACGTTTAAAAATACCCCGTTTTTATTATAGACTGTAATTATTTTTAGTAAGTGTCAAAAGAATAATACCCCCGTCGCAGCAAACCTGCATACTCAGTGAATTTCCAATGGAGATTTAAATGTCTTAATACTACATAAAACCACTTACCAAGTTTCATAAAAATATACTCACAAATAGCCTAAGCAATATATACAATTTTAATTATTCTCTATAAGAATAACATTGGGGCTGAGTACGAAGGTTTGCTGCAACAAGGAACACAAAAAATGGGTTTTTATGCTAATATCAATATAACTCATCTAGGTGAAGTCATATACCAGTTTTAATTCATTTATGTTCATAATTAAGGGAGACAGAGCATTTAATTATTCTCCATAAGAATAACATGGGGGCTGAGTACGCAAGGTTTGCTGCTACGGGAGAATTATGCAACAAATATTTTTTAGCAAATATCAATAAACCACAACGAGATGAAGCTTTATACCAAGTTTCGTCAGTATACGTTCATAAATAAGCAAGATATAAAAATTTTCTTTTCCTCCATAAGAATAACATTAGACAACGTACTGTGTTTAGCACTTTCAATATCTTGGTAACCAATTAACGTAGAGGAATGATCGAAATACAAAACTGTGTGTTTTTTAAGCTAAATCGAATGGTGAAAACTAAAATTTGACTATTTCAAAAATTAGATGTAACAAATTCAAACAAAATTTTGGGGTATAAAACCCCCCCAAAATACCCCTTCGGATAGGGTGATCTGGCTGGTTTTCGAACTTAAAGTCATAAATGTTGCTTTACACGTTTATACCAAGTTTGATCAAAATCGGATCATTTTTACGAGAGTTATCGTGCTCACGGACACACACACACACACACACACACACACACACACACACACACACATATATATATATACAGTTTCGAACGAATGGTGTTTTTGGGGTCTGGGACCTGAAAACGAAAAGTTATCATGGTCCCGGTGGGTGGTTGTCGGTGGGGGGGGGGGGTGGGGGGAGTTCTTCAAGACCCTCATTACCTCCCCCCTGTTTTCGCACCTGACGTAAGAATCTCATGAACGGGCAACAAACGAGATCAATCTAACGTTGCTGCGTTTATATTTAGAGGCACGCTTGGCGAAGGAAAGTGGTTGCGCACGCTTGACCAAGCTTGCCTGGTTGGTGGTTGATCAGTGTGGTTGGTTACACCAAAAGAAAGCACGTCAAGAGATTGTTCCCTGTTGATCAGTCAAAGTGGAGCTGTTGTACAATGAGGATATCGTGCTAAAAAATGGCGTTTTACATTTTTTATTATTGGATTCGGAAAACGTAAAGAGGGAGTCAGCAAATTAACATATTATGGACCGAGAAGAGAAGGCTTGCGTTCTCCTTGATCTGCCTAAACAACTGGATGAATGTACGAATATTTCTGATTTATGCCAGATTAATTTTATTAAACTTTAGAGGGATTATTAACTCGAAGATTAACATTCCTATTTCCGAAACTACCTACAACATGAAGAAAAGCTTATGGTTACGTTGAAGTAATTTGGTAAATGTTACCAAATTATAACTTTAAGATGGATGTTAGGATAATAATACCCCGTCACAGAAAACCTGCGTACTCCAGTAAATTTACAATGCATATATATATATATATATATATATATATATATATATTATTCTCCATAATTAGGGCTGAGTATGCAGATTTGCTGCAAAAAGAAAGATAATAAATGTGGTTTATGCTATTATCAATATACAGGGTGTTTATAAAAGAACTCCTTGGTTTCAAAAAATCATAATTAAATAACGGAACTTCAGAAAAGCATGCGGTTTTCACAATTGTGTTCGCTACATTGTTATGTTTTATAGCGGGGATATTAGGTTGGCAGTTGGCATCCCTGCATGACCTTAGCCCGCACACACAAGATACAACTTTTACATGAAATCAAACCCAATGACAGAATGAAAGAGTCGAGTTTGCATCCCTAATCCTCAACAACATTGAAGAAAATGAAAATGTTCTGGAAAACGTTATGTTTTCAGATGAAGCAACTTTCCACGTTAGTGGGTCAGTAAATTGACACAACTGTAGGATATGGGGTCTGAGCCACCGTATGAATTGATTGAACATCAACGTGACTCCCCCAAAGTCAATGTTTGGTGCGGACTGATGCACGACCGTATTGTCGGCCCATTCATCTTTACAGAAAGAACAATTAATGGGGAAATTTAATATCAGATAGATGATATCGAAAAAGAAAAAGGATTGATTTTCTTCCAGCAAGACGGCGCCCCACCGCACTAAAGCAACCGTGTCCGTATGCATTAGACTTGCGTTTTCCAAACAGGTGGATCGGACGACGCGGGCCGATCGCATGGCCACCCAGAAGCCCAGATATGACGCCACTAGACTTTTTTCTGTGGGGGCATGTTAAGAACACTGTGTACTCTCAGAAAATTCGTGACATTGGACATCTGAGGGAGAGGATCATCGCAGCCATAGCAGCCATCACACCCGACATGCTACTGAGTACATGGGAAGAGATCGATTATCGTTTGGACGTGACGAGGGCAACGAATGGAGCACATATTGAAATGTACTGAATACAAAAAAAAAACTTAAGAAGGTACTCTTTCATAATATATAAGTATTTAAACTGTTTTTAATGTCTAATGCTGTAACATAAATGCTTGAAACTAAGGAGTTCTTTTATAAACACCCTGTATAACACAACCAGGTACATACAAAGTTTTATTAATTTAAATTCTTAGCTATACGCAACTTTACTTATTCTCCATAAGAATAATATTAGCGCTGATTATGCAGGTTTGCTGCTATGGGGACGGTCGACAAATACATGTTTTTTGTGTTCAAATATCAATAGACCACAGCTAGGTGAAGCCATATACCAAGTTTCATCAATATACATTCACAAATAATCAAGATATCAAATAGTATATATTTTCAAAAGGAAATGAATTAAAGGGAACTGAAATTTAATACAAACCAAATGAATGGCATTCCAGATAACCGATGTATTAGCAAATTCCAGGAAAAAGAATGAATGGAGCGATAAAATTGAGATAACGCCAGTCCAAGCGCCAGGGGGGCAGGGTGGCAAGGTCGGTCACAAGGTCACCGCACTCATTAGGGCATTTAAACAGCGCCTGCAAACTTGAATAAAAACCTGCAATACACGTATGTACTGCGGTCAACATCAACTAAAATGGAAGGCGTTTTATGGGGGGGAACTAGATGGTTAATTGGTGGACTAGATTATTGGGCGTGCTGACTCTGCTGCTAACTAGAAATAATGAGCTGTAATACCTAAACCGGAACACTGTCTTATACTGTCTTCCAAACCTGTATTGAAATACCGGTACCAAATTATATAATTGAACTGGAAAACGTGCTTGGGGGACCAGAGGCTCGGAGATCTTTTACCCGAGACCAGAAAGCCTACTTAGCCAGCTTTGATTTAATCTAAATAACTGTAATGAACTAACTAACGATCCTTCCAAAAACTGATATATACTAAATCGGCATCTGAGGTTATTGCAATACTGATCTAGGCATGGTAACTAATCTTTAAGGTAAGTGAATGTATAGAAATACTGCAAGCTAATCAAAAACTATGGATAATCTTCTGGGGAGTCTGATTAATTATGTCTCAACGTGGTGAAAATTTTTAACCTGTTGTAAAGTGTTCGGGCCAGGCCCGAACACTAATAATGTTCCCTACATTTCAGGTATCGGGGCGAACCTTATGGGTTTCCCCTTAATAAGCTGGTTAGCCAGCCATACTGTCTCTAAAATACCCTATACTTAAAATCAAAACTTATCGGTTGTGCAAATTTGTTGGAGACTTGAAGTTGAACACGTCCGTTGGGGGAACGGCGAAACCAGGAAGGGGGAGAGGACGCCGAGCTAGCTTTCGTTGACAAGACGGAAAAAAAGGTTGTTCACTCTGTCAACGGCGCGACAGGCGAAGTGCTCCTGGCAGTGGCTCCGCGACGCAGTTTGCGCGTACTATATAAAATAGCGTGACGCTATGCGTCACACAAGATCATGTTCAAGAGTATCTTTTCGATCAGTTGGGTTATTGTATTATAGTTATTAAATGTTAAAAATTAGTACAAATGACATTGCAAACAACTACCTTGATTGCAATAATTTTTGCACATGGTTTCTGCATATATATTTATTTAATTAGTCAACATACGGATCAAATAGTAATGCGGACAAGTGCCATGTCGATAAGTTGGTGGGACCCCAATTCATCAATAGTTTACGATTCAAGAGAAAACCTCTTGTTTGATATACTTGATTGCCTGTAAATCAATACACACATCCCTATCTAAGCATGTATTTAATAATGTCAAAAACCACGATTTCCTTAAAACCTCCGTAAACATTACCAATAGGCGCTTGGACCTACGAGTTACAAGAGCTGTAAATTAAAGTCACTTTGTTAGCTCATAAATTATAAAACAAATAACAAGCTTCCATTATTTTTTTCACATCGACTTTCATAACTGAAATAAATTATTGTTTTGATCAAATTCATTTGTTTTATTACCTCTATAGGTCTGAGTACGAAAAAAATCTGTAAGATGAAAACTTTAATTAATAATTATAGTAAAATACTACTATTTAACCATCCTGCGTAGGTAATTTTACTTTAGTCTAATAATACGATAACTCAATAAAAACCCGAACAAGATTTCTTCTGAATTTTTTGAATAGTAAGTGAAGGTGGTGAATCTACTTCCACGCTCATGGTTCAGTAACTACCTCTAATGGAACGGCAGTCTGGACAAGGCGTGCTTCAGTGGTGATTAATGAAAACCACCCTCAAGTCAGGGTTTATGTCAGAGACAACCTTTTAAATTATACTGCTCAATCATAAAATACTATTGGAGTATAAAGCTATCTTTATATTATTGATCAAACTAAAAAGAACCTAATTTGAATACTGGTCTGAAGGCCATCATCTTGACCTTCATGACCTCATGTTGACCTTCTTTGAGCTAGAAGGCTGACTAACGTAAACATTTAATCTTTGGTTAAACAATTTGTTAGTTAATTTTTAAAATTAAATATTTTTTATTTTAATTAATAATGTTTTATGTACAGTGTTAACTCACAAAACAATAATAATGACTGATTTACCTGTAGTTTGGGAACTAAGTTAGCTTGGGCTTATATTTCAGTTTCAGCATTAGCTTGAGTATAAATACAGTTAGGAGATCAGCTTTATAAGTTACAGTAAAAATGCTTAACAAATAGAAATTGAATTAGGTCTAAAAATGAGTTGCCATAAAAAAACAAATAAAAACTTCTATTTCAATAAATTGCTTTTAACGGGAATGTATTGAAATGTTATTATGTCTTAAATCATTTTTTAAAATACATTGATCAACAAAATTGTAATGAGAATACGAGCATAAACTGTAATAACGCAATAACATTTACAGTTTTAGTTTAAAATTAATTTTTGATGTTAATTACCTTTACTAAGGAGTTTAGTGCTGGAGGGGATGCTCTGAGAGTAAATGACCGAGAAACTTTGTTTAATTAATCAGTGATTAAAAACAACCACAGTAATTCCGTAAATAAAATTTACATTTCATTTATCCACCTAAAAATTGATTGTACAAAATAATAGCAATTTACAACCGGATACATTTATCAACCGGAGTTGAAATAACAAGTATTATTAGGTCATCAGTTAGATGCTTCTGCATAGTGCATGGTTGTTTATTGACTCAGATCATGTTTGTAAGGGAAAGCTTCCGGGGCTATAAATACACCCCGTTTAGTTTGGAAGGGATTCAAAACCGTCCGAATTGGTGGTGTCGAGACTGAGTTGACGTCCTCTAATCGACGGGTTTGCTGCCCTTACAGACATTCCTTACAGACATTTCTATATTTCCTTGCCAAACAGTTTTATCTAGACAAAAAGTATATTTCACACTTTATTTTAGTATGAAAGTTGACAAATATTTTTGTGTTGGCTATTTCCTACGGTTAAATTATTATGGTGAATTTATACATTTTCCCTCATGTTTGTTCATATAGTTTGTCACATATTATATTATTTTAGCGAATTTCCTCATTAGGGAAGAATCTATTACCGTAGGTGGCATGGTAATACCTAGGCCCGGGACAGTGATAACTTTTCGTTCTGAAGCCCCCGGATGACAAATACACCATTCGTTCAAATTCATATATATGTATATGTTTACTCATAAATATATGTGTCCGTAGGCACGATAACTTTAGTAAAAATAGTCCGATCTTGATGAAATTTGGTATAAACGTGTAAAGCAGGATCTATTTTGGACCTCGGAATTTTGGACATCTACTTTGGACCTCGCGAACCAGACAGGTCGCTCTACTCTAAGGGGGGTTTTGGGGGGGTTTTGGGGGGGTTTTGTACCCAAAAAATGTTTTTTTTGAACTGTTTACATATTATTCTTTTTAAACCAAAATTTTGGTTTACACTATTAAATTAAGCTTAAAAAGCAAACAATTTGGTATTTTGATCATCGTTCTACGTCAATTGGTTACCGAGATATTGAGAGTGCTAAACACAGTACGTTGTCCAATGTTAATCTTATGGAGAATAAGTAAAATTGTATTTCTCGCTTATTAATGAACATATATTAATGAAACTTGGTATGTTGCTTTATGTGGTTGGGTTTTAATCCTATTTGCATAAAAAACTAATTTTTTGTGGTCCCTATGGCAGCAAACCTGCGTACTCAACAGCTATAATGTTATTATTATCGAGAATAATAAACATGCGATATCTTGCTTGTTTATGAACATAAATTGATAAAACTTGGTATGTTGCTTCATCTGGAGGTAATCCATTGGTATTGGTATTTGCATAAAAAACAGATTTTGTGGTCCTTGATGCAGCAAATCTGCATAATCAGTCCTAATGTTTTTCTTTTGGGGAATAAATAAAATGCCATCCAATAAGCCACTACACACACATTCGTATATATACAGTTTCAAACGAATGGTGTTTTTGGGGTCACGAACATTCGTTCTGTGATTATTTATTAACTTTGATGAAAGTTGGTAAGTGGCTTCATGACTTAGAGAAGTACCATTTGAAATTCGCTGAGGATGCAGGTTTGCTGCAACGGGGGTATTTTTAAATTTGATGTTCTGTATTACATCTAATAAGACTCTTTTTAGTATGACATATCAAGTTTCTACTTTATACCATTTCAAAATGGCGGACTTTGATATTTCATACCAAAATGGCTTATTAGATGTAAGTACCTGGGGGGCCGAGCTTTGCTCGGGGGAATACCAGTCAGTTTGTTTAGATGACTCGGAGTAATATTTCACTACTTCCCCCTACTGATAATCAGATTTGTATTATTCATTTGCCTCTTTTCTACATTTTTAATTTCCCTCCAGTTGTTATTTATAGCTCAATGTCCCTTTGATTTATTTTACTACTCTATATATGTAATCTTAACTCAAATCTTTTAATCTCTGCTCTCAGGAAACCACATGTTAATAATCATAAACAACATGAGTATTACTTTGACAGTTCCCTGGTTGATTATGAACAGCTGTTACAATTCTTTTGTTTTGATTTGAAACTCCATAAGCCCAATGTTAATTTTTTTAACTTTTCCTTTTAGTTTTTTTACGTTATTTGATTTTTCCTGGGGATGAGGCCTGTCTAGAACTTATTTTTATCCCAGAAATTAGTTATTTCGAACATTTGAAGGAAATCGTTGGAGCCGTTTTTGAGATCGGTGTCGCAAGCAAGCAAGCAAGCAAGCAAGCACGCAAGCAAGCAAGCAAGCAAGCAAACCTTACTCAGAGTATAGGATACACGTACCAAGTTTGAAGTCGATATCATCAGATGTTCCTAAGATATAACGTATTAAGTAAAATACACATACAGACAGATAGACGGAAAACTAATCGTTTTAGGACATACCTTCATATGAACTTTTTTCTTTCTTTTTATATAACGAATCATATCCCAAATTCCTGAATGGTTTTTTTTACACCCTGTATAATCTCCAGACCAAAAAAATCATCGTCAATTTATACATTGTCATCTTCTGCCTTAGGACAAAGGCCTGAGACAATAATGAGCGTTTTATTGGGAGTTTTGACACATTTAGGGTCAGCCAGAACACCCTCTGATCCGTTGGTAAAACAGGTAGAAAACGGAGCCGCTAAACGTTCCTCCTGGTCCACAAGAACAGAGAGGGTTACAAAGAGAGGGTTACACTCCCCCTCTCGTTCGCCAAGGACGTAAAATCACCCAGCCCTCTTACATTACATTTGTAAATGTGGTATTTAAAATAGTCCGTAATCCATATAATAATCCGTTTCTACCTGGTTTACCCAAGGATCAGAAGGAAATATGATTAGAAACGACTATGTAACCGATAGTCAAACAGACCAGCCAAACCTCTAGTGCGACCTGAGTCGTGAGTTATTTCATCATTCTTCTACTATCGTGATATAGACTAAAGACCGACTTGCTAGAAAACTGCTGACCTTTCTGTCGGCCAAATAAGAGTTGTGAACTCTTTAGCGAATTTCCCCTATAGGGAAGAAGCTATTACCGTAGGCGGCATGGTAAGAACTTGTCCAGAGACCATGATAACATTTCATTTTGAGGTCCACAGACCCCAAACACACCATTCGTTTGAAACTGTATATATATACACACACACACATATATATATATATATATATATATCCATATCTGTGTGTGTCCGTGAGCACGATAACTCTAAAAAAATGATCCGATTTTGATTAAATTTGGTATAAAGTGTAAAGTAAGATTTATGTTAATTAAGTTCGAAAACCAGCCAGATCGTTCCAGCCGAAGGGGTATTTTGGGGGGGTTTTGTACCCCAAAAATGGGTTTTTTGAGTTTTTTACATATAATTTATAAAAAAATGAATTTTAGTTTTACCATTGGATTCTGCTTAAAAAACACACAATTTGGTATTTTGATCATATCTCTATGTCAGTTGGTTACCGAGATATTGAAAGTGCTAAGCACAGTACGTTGTCTAATGTTATTCTTATGGAGGAAAAGACAAATTTTACATCTCGCTTATTTATGAACGTATACTGACGAAACTTGGTATATGGCTTCATATGGTTGTGGTCTATTGATATTTGCTCCAAAAAAATTGTTTGCCAAAGGCTCCGGTAGCAGCAAACCTGCGTACTCAGCCCCATGCTAAATATGGCGACATATTTACATAATGACACAGTGATTACAATAATGTAATAACTGTACTCATTGTTGGTGTCTGTTTCCAGTCCTTTTCTTAAGGCGGTCCCACACTTCTCGCGAACAGGCCTGAACATTCGGCCGCACATTCTCCCGAATGTTCACTGAACATTCCGACCCGTATGTTCCGATATGCGTTCAAAAGTTTGTGTAACTCCCACACTTCTCGCGAATACTCCGAAAATTCGGAGTTCGGCCGAATGTTTGGGCGTGTTCGCGAGAAGTGCGTGGGCCGCCTTTAGTTTATCATACAATTGTTCATTACAAAACCATGGTTTGTGCTGTTTGTGCTGCATTCTATGGGGAAACTGATAAATCTTCACGACCAACATAGGCCTACACATGTTTCTAAAACCACCTGATAAAATAAAATAATCGTCTATCATAAAAATTACAACTTTAATAGGCAATGCTGCAAAGCACCGAGGAGAATTAATTTGTAAATTTCTGAATTTTGACACGTAAGGTCAATTACGGTATTTTTCGGTATTTTAACGAAAATTTCGATATGCTATTTGGTAGGTTTTTGTCACAACACCTTCAGTTTTGCACATTTTCCCATTTGATTACATATTTCAAAACTAGCGTTTAAAACATAGAAATCAAAATCAAAATACAATACAAACTGAATGTTTCATTAAGCATCCATTTTCAATATGCCCATACTCCTTTTTAATGTCTCATCGGATTGTTGTTTCAGTGACTTCAATAGCATTTATTGTAGATAAATATCCTGAACACATCCAAGAAAATTATAATTAAGTTTTCCCAACTCGCGCGTATTGTTAACAAACTCGAATAAAACCGTTTATATGTCAAACACATCTCCTTCATTTGTACAATGAGCGCCAGGCACCAATCGCTAAATACCCTTCATGGCAACCCCTACCAGCACCAAATCACAGTCAGGATATCGTTTTCACACGGAAAGTCATTTGTTATACGATAGTTTTCGAGTGTTTAATCGATACACTCCAAGGGTGCGAGCCCTCGAAAACTTGTTGATCACATGTTGTACAGTAACTGCTTGTCCCAGATACGCGCTAGTCATATGTTTGCCGGGCGATCGTTCTGTATCTGAGAAATTCGTTAGTGTTTGTAAATACCGGGTTTGGTTAGTGTTAGTTATTCGTAAAAAGTTTGAAATGTCCGTAGTGAATCAAGACGACTGGAAGAAAGAAGAAAAGAATGAAGCCCCTGGGCCTAAGTATTCTCCTAAAGTTCGGATGGGTAACTGGAACGAGGAACTTATTTTGCAAGAGGTATTTAATGTTTTTGGTTAAGGGGATATTCACTTAACCAAGCTTAATTCTTTGGTTACCGTGTGAAAAAAGTAGATACCCCCGTCGCAGCAAACCTGCATACTCAGCGAATTTCCAATGGAGAAGTAAATGTCTTAATACTACATAAAGCCACTTACCAATTTTCACAAAAATATATTCACAAACAAGTGATATATACAATTGTAATTATTCAACATAAGAATAACATTGGGGCTGAGTACGCAGGTTTGCTGAATCAACGAACACAAAAAATGGGTTGTTATGCTAATATCAATATAACTCAACTAGGTGAAGTCATATACCAGTTTTTATTCATTTATGTTCATAACTAAGGGAGACATAGCATTTAATTACTATCCATAAGAATAACATGTGGCTGAGTACGAAGGTTTGCTGCTACGCGAGCCTTTGGCAAAAACTTTTTTTTGATCAAATATCAATAGACCACAACCAGTTGAAGCCATATACCAAGTTTCGTCAGTATACGTTCATAAATAAGCGAGATACAAAATTAGTCTTTTCCTCCATAAGAATAACATTAGACAACGTACTGTGTTTAGCACTTTCAATATCTCGGTAACCAATTGACGTAGAGAAATGATCAAAATATTAAATTGTGTGTTTTTTAAACAGCAGAATCCAATGGTAAAAACTAAAATTTGACAATTTCAAAAATTATATGTAAAAAACTAAAAAAAATTTTGGGGGTACAAAACCCCCCCGGAATACCTCTTCGAATGGAGTGATCTGGCTGGTTTTCGAACTTAATTAACATAAATGCTGGTTTTTAACATACATGTTACTTTACAAGTTTATACCAAATTTCATCAAAATCAGATCATTTTTACGAGAGTTATCGTGCTCACGGACACACACACACACACACACACACACACACACACACACACACACACACACACACACACATATATATATATATATATACAGATATATATTAAGATATACAGTTTCGAACGAATGGTGTTTTTGAGGTCTGTGGACCTCAAAACGAAAAGTTATCATGGTCCTGGGACAAGGTCTTACCATGCCGACTACGGTAATAGCTTCTTCCCTATAGGGGAAATTCGCTAATAAGAGTTCACTCCACAACTCTTATTTGGCCGACAGAAAGGTCAGCAGTTTTCTAGCAAGTCGGTCTTTATATCACGACAGTAGAAGAATGATGAAATAACTCACGACTCAGGTCGCACTAGAGGTTTGGCTGGCCTGTTTGACTATCGGTTATATGGTCGTTTCTAATCATATTTCCTTCTGATACTTGGGTAAACCAGGTAGAAGCGGATTATTATATGGATTATTTTATGTGAAAACGAGATCGCACGCAGTACGCTGACGTGAGGGAAGTGAATTTCCGCTTTAAACCCTTAAAAATATCAAATAAAGGGTTTAAACCGACACTGGTTACATTTTTTGAAAATTGAATCATTTTGTTTTTTGGCTGTTTTGATGCTCTTGGTTATATTTAAATTCACTAATAGGATGCCAATGTTGTACATTATAAAGTTAGAAGGAGATATTGTCGGGATAACAAGTTGGTATAGGGGTATGGGGGGTGAAAACGATATTATGATATGAAAAACAGCCTTTTCCAGTGGTTGTTATTCTCTACGAATGTCCTAAGGTTCGGCAGGCCTTGTAATAGTTTTCCTTATAATGTTTTTGAAACTTCCTTTGTGGTCACTTTTAGACAGAATTAATTATTTTAAACATTTGCAGGAAAAAATCAAGTACTTTTTGAGGAAGAAAGAGAAAGGCGAACTGATGATACAAAAAACAAGGCAAACGCTGTCCAACTTGTTGAAAGAGGTGAGATAAAAGCCACATTTTGAAAGATCGAGTGTTGAAATATTAGTGTGTACTAAGAACTAGAAAAATACTAACAAATATATTTACATCATCTACACCTATACTTTGAAACAGAAAACACATTTGAAACACAAATTAAAATAGCATACCGTAAACCAGATTTGAAGGCGTCGTCAAAGCGTAATACAATTGAAAGAGTAGATTATTACATTCTAACAATCAGAAAATGCAAACAATTTCATAAACAAATTACTTGCAACAGTGATTTTGATTTTAGTGTATTACCAATCGATAGTGTTACACTCTCATAAAGCTTGTAAACTTGATTATCTCAATGGTGATAGCAGCACATATGTAGGGTCATAGCAAGAGTCATAGATATTGGATTTACTTGGTATTTATTTATTTACTGTGAATTTTAGTGGAGGAAGATCTTGATTGCAGACGTCGTTCTTCTCTCCTCTTTCCTAGAGGACATGCAGTTTAGGATATGTTCCGAACCACCGGGATGCTGCTATCTCTATCTCTCAGCAAACAGCCACCGGTGTTTGGCCGAGGTTTTCTTGTGGACCAACCACGCGTTCTAGCCACTAGCCCAAGCCGTTTCCTTTCACTCGGTGACAACCTCGGTGTATAAAGCCTCGCTAGCCTAACAGTTAGCGTCTTGGACTTCGGATCACGGGGTGACGGGTTCAAATCCTGGGTTGTCAAAAAATAGGGGGTTGGACTGTTTTCCCTTAGAAGCGTTTGTGTAACCTCTTAGCAAAATTGCTGATAGTGTTGAAATTAACAAATAAAAAACTGAGTTACCGCGGACCACCGGGATTCACACCCTGTTTTGCACCCTCGTGGGTCACCGGTGACTGTGCCGCACCCGATGCACTTCTTGAACCCTGCCTACATCAAATTAGTAACGATTGAACCCTCTAGGTCCAGCTGTTTCTCCCGGAATTCCATGTGGGGTTCGGCCAGACCTGCCAGGTGGTGAACCTCTCGGTCTGCCACCACCGGGCGCCCCGGGGCCTCGCCCTGGCGGGTGTCGTCGGCCCCCGGGAGGTCGACCAGTGCCGCCACCTCCAGGACGGGTCGCTCGTCGCGGGGTCGCCCATCACCACGCCCGTCGTACGCAACTGCTTCAGGATATCCAGGTGCGAGTTCAGTCAGAGGTTCCCGTTGACAGCTCTAGACGATAGAGGGAGGATACAAATTGACACGTTTGTTCGGGCCAAATAGTATTATACCGGATGAGGTAGCTCGTAGGTAGAGCGCTGGCCTCACAAGTCAGCCGTGGTCAAGCGGAGGTTCGATCCCGGCTAACTGCTATGACACTTCTTCACAGCGGTCACCACTGGCTTGCCCATGTGACTAATACAGTTCCGGGTCCTCTCTGTCTTTTGATCGCTTATTGGTCTATGACAGCGGGCTGTTGAAGTAAAAAAAACGGGAAAAAATACTCTTTTTAAGATTATTTATCGAAGAGTCACTCGGTTGATTGTAGCGCCATATTTGACACAGCTCTTGTGGGTAGACGCCTACACTAATGCACTTCAACTCTTCACACATATGACACACGCTCAGTTACCGCTTTGCTTTAAAGCTGTGTAAATACTTAACGGAATTAGGCATAGCTTTTCCACAATGTATTCTAATTTGCGATGTAAATGCTAAGAAAGGTTTACTAATATTGTTAACTTGTGTTCAAAATTAAATTAACATTTTGCAAATTCCTTTGTTAGACTTAAAATGATTTACCAACCGTTTACCCCCCCAAGGTGTGATGAGTTCTTGAATAAATTGAGAAACAATTATGAAACAATCAAACACACTCTTAAATCTGTGTCATTTGTGAATTGCGTGTGTTGTATTCTTTTATTCTCTATACACTATAAAAAGCTATAGTTGTCATACGCATAGTATAATTTTCTAGTTATAGCTAACTACAAATATCTTTGTATGTGAGTGACTGATCCACCTAAAAATTTGGTTGTGGTGTATCTCAAAACTGAGCGTTTTATTTTACTTAATACTCATAAGACAAAAGTTATTATAACTCCTTAAGTAAATATGAACAAAACGTATCCAAGATCCGTACAGGTAACAAGATTAAATATATTAAATTGCATACACGTAGACATGTTTACCTTCACCTTCAATTTTCTACTTTTACAGTTACTTTAAAACCACATAATTACTTATATTTCACTTACATTTACGTTTTGTAATACATCTTCTGGGTGTCACAGTCCAGGAGACGAGTGCGTCGAAGGCCGAAAGCTCAAATATGGAGAACCTTTTGCTCTAGGCACCATCGAATCGCCGTCCAAAATGGTAAGCTTTTGTGTGTTTTATGGGAACGTAATAAGCAAATACAAGTTAACAAAAAGGGGACAGCGACTATGAAATAAGTTAAACCAAAGACGTTGGACAGCCTTCATTACTTACAATGCTATATTCCACACTCACATGAGTATATGTTTTATGATGAATTTGAAGGCGCTTTAGAATGTGATTAACACGTATTTTTATTGTTTTTGGAGAAGACCTGACCGAACTCCCCACTTCCATTACCCATACCCCATTTATTTATCCATCTCTGGACCTCTCGTTTGTTTACTGCTATGGCATTTGAATAGTTGGACAGTATTAAAGAGCTGTTATAAATAACAGATAGATATTAACTTGTTAACTATAGGACCAAGAAAAATGTACCAAATCGAAAAATTATATCAGGGGACGGACCCTTTACCCCCTTTGCAAATCCTCGTGTTACCTCTCGAGGTGAGCGAATTCGCTTGAAATTCCATCAGGTACTATATATTATCAAGCCACATACTTGCTAACCTTTTAACGTAAATAAATCAATTTATTAAAATAACTTGTTACATGCATGAAAATTTAACAATGAACAATGGTTTAAAGAAATCAAAATTTTGGGGACTTGATCATTTAACCAGACTTATCTATGAACCACCCATTTACTCCACTTAACTCAACCACACTCTTCAGAATGCCCCGTCTGATTTTTCAGACCTCCCGATCGTTGTGTACAATTCATATCACTTCGCTTCCCCCTCACTTTAAACAGTGATTAAGATCGTAAATTTCCTGGGGTGATTGTTAAAAAATGTAGCTTTTAGACCAGTAGTTTTATGCCGAAAAGTGGCCTGAAATAGACAAACTTTTATAGTTCTGGTTGCTACCTTACTGCCTTTCAAGGCTACCATTTGAAAATCCTGATTGAAATTCTGTTCATGGACCCCCTACCAGCATGAAAGCTAAACTGTAAAGTAAATTTTGACAAAAAAACACTAAAATCTTAGAAAATTTTAGTCTGAATTGTATCGTATAGGGTATTTGAATTAAATTAATTGATGAAATAATCTAAAGAAACAGTTCTAATCATCGTCTAGTTAAACAGACGTTTTTGACGGACTTTTGAAAATATTACCTCTTTGTGAATAGACCCTACAAATTTATCTTTACTAACGGTACTTATTTACACTACACATATACCAAGTTACATTTCGTCGTAGTCAATTTCACTGAATACTTACTAAATTCGCATTGTGTTGAAACGTCGCAGCCGCTCTGGGTGGAGTCAGAAGTGCCCCACCTCCACTCGGTCCTGGGCAGGTCCAAACACCCGCTCCTGCGCCTCACCTCCTACAGGAACATCTACAGCCTGTGGCGGGCGATCCCTCTGGACCCGGCTGTCAGGGAAGACCTCCTGGGAACCCCCGTCCCGGTGAGTCCACTGGTACACTCCTGATACTCTAGGAACATAGCAAAGCAAAATGTACATTGGTAGGTCTAATTCTACTTTGTCCAAACGTAGCTATGTCCAAATATATCTACGCCAAAACTTAACTTGGTTCACACATAGGCAATTCGAACGTAGGTATGTCAATTATAGGTAAACATAGTTTTATTTTTAGTTCAATCGTAATTAGGGCCAACGTTTGTTTATTCTATATAAGCCTAGGGTTTTACTATAATTTCTAAACACTAATCCCGGACATTATATTCACGAGGGAGGTGATTTGAGAAGCAAAAATGCGATTCTAAAATCACGAAACAAAGTTAACAATTGCCTTAGTTATATTTGGTATCTTTACTGATTACAAATTTAAAACCCAATCACAAAAACGTCAACAAATCGTTTATAAACAATATATTATGTGACGTCACCAAATTTATATTTCATTCTATGTCTTCCCTTTTTATTTAATTTATTTTCTAATAACAATATTTCTTCAAGAAACTCCCGATTTTAACTTTATTATAAAAGTCCACAAGCGACAACTTCGCACTCGTATTTAATAATGATGGTACCGAAATCTATAATATTATAAAGAAGAGGTGGTTTCTGTCTGTCTGTCTGTCTGTCTGTCTGATGTTCCGGGTGAACGTAAAAATTACTGAACCGTCTGGGCTGAAACTTTACACAAGGTAGATCTTGAACCCATGCAACACATAGGCCTATTTCACTTCCTTAAAATCCCCTCGGGCTACGCCCCGTCAACGTCCTAAGTTTCAATGTTTACATTTCAGAATAAAGTAAACATTCAGAAACTGTAAAGTGAACAGCTGTGGATACTTCCATTTGACAGCTTAAAGAGCAGGAGCAGAAGCAAGAACAGCTGTTTCAAGCTAACTAAAATGCAAATTGCATTGACTAAAGAACGGGTAAAGAAAACCCCTGTGCGAAGAATGGGTACGTCAGCTAGTCATTAAATATACAAGCAATATACCATCCAAAAGCTAAACAAAACGCTCCCGGTCTGCTACCATCAAAAAACCCCCATCAAGAACAAACAAAACACATGCACAACAGTGAAATCACACTGACAACATAATAGCATATACTCCACCGACCACCGAGTACAATAAAACACAATGCAAAGTCAGTGTTTACAAAAAAACCCACCAACAAAAGAAACTTATTCCCCATAAGCCAGGGCGATCATAAGAATAAGAATATTCATTTTGTATTTATGTTTGGGTTGGACATCAATGGTTTATGTTTTGCTGGGGAGGCTCCAGGTTGTACAGATTCGCCTTGTTGTGTTTGTTGTTGTACCGCTTTATCTTTCGGTGTGTTGCTGCTATGCTATTGACGTTTGTCGCTGGGTGTCTTTTGGGTCGTATCTTTTCGTATTTGTGGGCGTTAGTCCTTGTCGTTCTGGGATAGTTCATTCTGCGCGAGTCTATTCTCCATCTCATTTAATTTTGACCTTATATTCTTAAAGATTTTTTTTAGAGGTCAGGATCAAACAACATTATCCAGAATAGCTCTAGTACTCGCAAGTTATGTTATACATTGTGACACTGACTTTACTGCTAACTTAAGGGAACTTCTCTTACAGCTGTCCATCGTTTTCTTATAGCCAATTGCATTACAGGCAACTCCTAGATAGAAAGCAACTAAATTGCCCGGCCTTTATGTGCGCCTAACCCGAAAATCCCGGATATTAATCGATCACGGACTGTATCCTGGTTTAATCCATAAATGTTCAGGCGAATCCCGGACATATAATAAACCTACCTATGTCTCCGTACAGATTTGCCCACACATACCTATGTCCAAACACTGGTATATCCCAACATAGCTATGCCAAACGCAGCTATAACCAAACGCAGCTATTTCCAAACCAAACTATGCCCAAACAATGTCTAACGTATATATGTCTAAACTGAGTTACTGTATGTTCAAGCGTGGATAATCAAAACGTAGATATGTCCAAACCTATAAAACTATATCAAACGTATGCATGGCCAGACGTAGCTGGTCTTCTCGTGGGTATTCAAACAACCTAGCACTGGTAATTTTATAAATGAGATTATCCCATAAGATTTGCATTGGAACTTACAGGACCCGTGGGGTGGAGCTCTAAGGTTGGATGTGGACATTATCAGGTCCATATGTTAATGTGATATGTAAGCTATGTTCTTGCAAAATTCTAGCTTTATACATCCAGTAGGTTTTTCGTGATGGAACCACAAACATCCAAACTTTCACATTTATGATATTAGTAGGATTATTAGGATTTCCAAAACGCCAACGTTTACCGGCAACGATTTAAATATCAGGCAATTCTGCAGTGGAAAATATGCGCGTTTAAATGCAAGGAAAACAATGAATACCGCGGGTGTAACGTGCACGTTCCCATCCCACAGTTGCCATCGGTGCGTGGCGGCGCCGCCCGTGACTCCTGTTGTACGGGTGTTCTCACCCACTTCCGGCCCGGTGGGCTCGGGGAAACGGAAATCATCAGAGATCAACGTCTCAAACTGTTTTGATGATTTTCACTGTACGTTTCGCGTTAAGTTTAATATTAGGATTCCAAAATGATTTATTATGCTGTTTAAGTGGTTGATTACCTAAACTATCGAGGACCTGATCCGGTTGATCGAATCTTATGTCGTTCCGTCTTGTAACTTATTAAGAGTCGGTCTTTCTAAACACTATACGATTGTGTTGCCATTTCAGTAGTTTGTGAATTTATATTCAGCTCATAACATATATGTTGCTGCTGTAAACTGAATGTGCAGCATAATTAGCTGTTATTATATTCAGGTTGTTTTGTATTCCATCTAATCCTTATGGGCAAAAGCCGTACTTTGAGAGACGTTGTCCATGGAACTGCACTGTATTCTAAAGCATGCGGCACAGGTGCTGCAGTTTCATTTGAACTCTTACCTTTTACCTTTACCGTCTTCAGACCGAATCTAGAATGAGCTTCGAGGACGGAATTCTCAATAACTTACTTACGAGTGCGAGTGTGTTCGTGAAGACATTTTTTACCAATCCGCAAGCAAAGAACTAGTCTGGGGGAGAAGAAAACATCAGTTAAACTAGAAATACAAGGTTGCCGGCTTCAGAGAACTGCGAGTCTGGTCGATGTAGTTGCTCTGGAGTCTGGAGTCTGGAGTCTGGAGGTGATTGACGAGACACCGAGCCGCTGGTAATCGAGTTGCCACCTGATAATTAAGAGACATAGTTGCTCATAATATCCATCGACTCTTTCATGAAGTTGTCTAGCTGCTCGATTTCGAGCACTTTAAATTGTGATGCCATTCCAGAAGTTATCTTAAAACGGCTGATCTTGCTTCTGTACCGTGTTTTGTTACCTTCAACAGCTGTCAAACGCTCATTTTCAATTACTGTCCTTCCATAAGACTAACATTGCGTTTTGTCATACCAGCGTGAATTCTGAGGAAATTTAGCACATTATGCATTTTTGTTGGTTTTAATTTGACACAAAAATCCTATAAACCGGTTCAGTAAATAAGAACTTAGTGATTCAATCGTGTATTAAGATATCGCATTAGGACTATCTGGAAGAGCATGTTGTGTTGTCTAAAAAAAAAACAAACACATAACTTAAACATTATCATTGCAAGTTTGTTTCGTCTCAATGGATTTTATGAAACTGACTCGTTCAAGAAGAGCTACAGAACTTTGACGTTCGCCTGATGTCCTTAGCGGATTTAAACTATGAAATTTAGGGAAATGGTTTCACTTGGATTACATAATAAGTTTATTTAAACTGGTACGTATAAATTGAACAGTGATAAAAAGAAGTAGTTACCCAACAGATATTGTAGTATTGATAGTATTTCAGTTCCTAGGGTGGTAAATTGGAAACGTTCAATCTCGTTTGTTACAGGCAGTGTTGTATTTGTAAGAATCCTGCCCAGCTTAGATATATCTAGATACTATGGCTAATATGCTGTGCTAGTAACTGTTACTTACATTTGTTACTTTGGACTCCGGCCATAGAGCTTGATATGTTGTACTACTCCTTCAAACGCCGTCATTATATTAAGGCAAGAGCGGTCATTTAGGGGAAGCACTCTAAGGTAAGCTAATGATATAATATTCACTTCCAAATATCCATTTAATGGATATTGGTTCCAATCGGCATGGTTCCAAATATCCATTTAAACACCATATTTATATCATTCAGTTTATAATTTTAATTAATCTTTGAAAGTATATAACAAATTAGTACAATCTCAAGTGAAATTAAACGAGTTCGCACGCAGCACGCTGACGTGAGGGAAGTGAATTTCCACATAACAACTTTTAAAACTCAAAATCAGTGTTAAAACATACATTTGTCCAATTCTTATTGAAATCTGAAAACATTGATTTTTTGGCTGTTCTGATACTCCTGGTTTCATTTACTTGCAAAGCTGGGAATACAATTGTGCGCATTATAAGGTTAGGAGAAGGTCCAGACAAGCTTAAAAGTAGGTGTGAGGTTGCTGGGGATGATAAAAGTACTCTAACAAAAGAATAACAGGCTTTTCTAGTATAAACCCCCCCCCCAAGACAATGTACTGTGTTTAGTCGATACACATTTTCTTTAATAACTCGGTAAATATTTATACTAGGATGACGAGAGAGGGCTTAAAACTTTTGCCTTTTTAATTCCCAACTTTTAACATGCATTGATTGTACATCTGGGGCCTTTCTGACCCTTTTTGGGCCCAAAAACTCAAAATTTGAAAGATTAATCCCCAAAAATGGGGTTTAGAGTTTTCCTATTGTTTTGCCCAACGAACTTGTCCAACTTATTACAGAAAGGAACGTCCCTACCAAATTTGAAGTAAATCGGGCAAAAAATGCGATCGCTAAAGTGCAAACACACACATATATATATATATATATATATATATATATATATATAATTATATATATATGGATATATATATATTTATATATATACATATATATGTAAATCAAATTTTGAACGACCCCCCAAAACGTGTTCAGGAGGTCACGTTAGGAACTTCTATGGTGGTCCCGGGCTTAAGTTTCACCGTGCGGGTCATGCTAATAGTTCACTTTCCAAAGGAAATTCACTAATGAAATGATAAACTATTATTTATTTTATTAGAATACAATAATATAAAAAATCAGCTACTAAGTTTTAATCATTTACAACTATTATTTAAGCCATTTAATGAGCAATATGCTACGTGAGTAGGTAGACGCCTGTGCGCAAGCTACAGTTATACGTAGGTGTTGAAATTATATTATTTTAAAGATTGCTAGTTACATCTTCATGCAAACTTTTACCTGTTGTCGCTTTCGTTAAAGCACCGTTAAGGTTAGGTTTGCGGTAATGTTGCAGACACATCTCAATGAGTACAGCATGACCTTTGCGAAGGTTTTGGTGGATAGCATGACGAGTTGGGCTGTTTAGAGGCCGGTGTAAACAGGCTCGAGGGCTCAGCCCAAACATGGTGAGCTCAAGAATTTAATTACGATGAGATGGCGCGGCGGGTCACAGTCGTCTCCAGGTCGTTTCCCCGCTCAGGCCGGTTTGGGCTCACACCGCCGCGCCGCACCGCCTGGACGTGACATTTCAACGACCACCATCCACTCCAGGGCTTCCACTGTGCGGGAAAATATCCCACATATTCGTCAAAAAGTCCCACTTTATCTCTCGATCTGCGATGAAATACCCCAACACCCCATCGCAGCAAACCTGCACACTAAGCGAATTTCCAATTAATATATAAGTTTCTTACTACCATATAAAGCCATTTAGCAAGTTTCTAGGGCTGAAAACGGTAAATATAAGAAATGAGTTTTTATGCAATTAACAATATAACTCAACCAGGTGAAGCTACGTACCAAGTTTAATCATTTATGTTCATAATCAAGTAAAACTTTACTATAAGAATAACATTAGGGCTGTGTATGCAGGTTTGCTGCTATGGGGACAATCAACAAAAAATAATTTTTGTTGTGTAAATATCAATATACCAGTACTAGTTGAAGCCACATACCAATTTTCATCAATATACATTCATAAATAAACGAGATATCAAATTTTAATTATTTTCCATAAGCATAACATTGGACAACGTACTGCGCTTAGCACTTTGAATATCTCTGCAACGAATGGACGTAGAATCACAAGTAAAACACCAAAATGATTGTTTTGTAGAGCTGAACCGATTGGTATCAGCAAATATATATGAATTTGAATATAATATATGAATTTGAACGAATTGTGTTTTTGGCATCTGGGGGCCTCAAAACAAAAAGTAATCATGGTCTCGGGCTTAAGTCTTACCATGAGACCTGCGGTAATAGCTTTTTCCCCTTAGAGGAAATTCGCTAAAAATAGCTCTTATTTACTGGAGTTTCTAAAAACATGTTATACTTTATCTAATTTGATTTATTTTCAACTATAATTAAAATATATTTGAGTGTCCTTTGGTTTTAAATATAAATAAATATAGTATATTGCAAATTGATTTCTAGGGAAATAGATTCGTTATGTTTTGCTGTTGAATATTTTCCACAGATTTCCCTTTAAATAAGTCTGAAATCACATACATAAAACATACATAAAAAACACATACTTTTAAAACCACTAATCTCTCTGCCATAGTTTTATAGGTAGTTAAAACTCTGTAACCCCCCCCCCCCCACCAGTACATGAAATCTGTACCTAAGAAAGAAGTACGATTTTTATCAACGTCGTATTTGATAGCTGACTACCAAAATTGATGTGTACTGTATATTGGAAATATGATAGATAAATGTACCGGTCGATATAATTGGCAAAATCTATTGAGCGTTTTGGTAAAGAACAAACATTATACATAGCTAGAGGTTATGTAAAAATAAGGTCGTCCAAAATATCCCTCGGGGCGGTAAAATATCCCTAAAATGGGATGGAAATCCCTCAAGTGCTAACATTTCGTCCACTGTGCCCACTGAGAGTCTGCTATAACAAATATATAAAAAATACTTTTTTTATATCTTTCTGATTGGTTTTAGAAAAGATAAACTCGCTTCGCTCGCTGATGAGTCACTTGGGGTCACTCCAGTTGTTAATATAACTCAATTTTTCTTCAAGTATTTTTTGAAAGTATTCTATTTTGGTTCATTTGGGATGTTTCCACTCTAGATTCTCTCTTTGCTCAATGGGCCTAACATTTGTTTATACTCTACCATGTTTTGCTACAGCTGTTATGATTCTTGTGTTTTTATTTGAAACTACATAAGCCCAATGTTAAAATTTCCAATTTTCAAGGTGAAAATTAGAGGTTTAAAACTTGGAAATAATTGTAACTTTTGACGTTTTTTCCTGGGACTTTCTAGGTGCAAGCTACTTGCATGCCAAATTTCACGTTTCTACCTCACCTAGAATTCATACGTGAGTCAGTTACACATCGGCTGTATAGTATGTTAGATAGAAGACACGAGAGGCAGCTTAAAATCCTTGGAGACAACAAAGTGTTAAATAAACCTTCCTTGTGCGAAGAGCAATTTGTTCGTGAAAATTAGGTAATTTCCGTTGTGCATGAAGGATTAAAAAAATCCTTCTCGTAAAAACAAGATTTTGCAAGCTTCAACAGTATCCACACATTGTTATCCAATGTTTTTTTCTGAATTGTGATTTAGTAAAAGACAAATTTACCAACAAAATCCAAATATGTTTTGAATTTAGAAACAGTTCTAGAATTTATAAACAATACTTGGAACTTGTTTCCTTCGGCCATATTACTGTGGCTGTCTCTTTAAAAAGGTGAAGGAAGATCATTTATGTTTTTGGATAGAAATATCATACCAACCTAATTGCATCAAATGAGAATTACTAATATCAGTGGAATTTTTTGTTTTTTATTTCAATATTTGATATGTATAAGCGTCATCAGCTTCCGATATGGTAAACAGGTTTTGACGGGACTTTTCCGCGTGGCAAGCGTAAAATACCCATTTAATTAATTCTATCATTTTTTTATGTTGGTAACATTTATTTTAAGAACGTTAACCATTCTTCTGCTTTTAAATACAAACAAAATATATATTTTATACCTATAACACGCTAAGGTGAGTTGTAAGAACAGAACGTTTTCGATTGAAGTGTCAAATAACTGAATGGTCTTTATTCGTAGTTGTGCAAAGTGGTTTTCAATTTCGATATACCGATTTTGAAGGCCCAAGCTGCCCTCAAATTTAGTGTTTGCCCATAAGGATAGTGTGGAGATCGATTTCAATTTAATTACATTCTAAAATAGCCGTCTGTAAAAAAAACACAGTTTTACAGTACCATTATATGAGTTGAGAACACAAACTACTGAAATGGCAAGACAAATTATGTATCAGACAAAGGCAAAACAACTTTGCTCAATTTCCAGCAACAGGCCCACTAGTTACAGTATATTTCCGAAAATTGCAGTTATACGAAAATCGATTTCTCGATGTCCCCTGGCCTATGCGCCTGGTGATATAACGACGACGCGGCGGCGTCCTCTGCCGCGCACTGCGCGAACGCGAACCTGTCGACGACACTGTAGTGCGAGGCGCGCCCCGCGCAGTCGCAGTAGTCTGTCCGCACAGCGCGCGCGCAGAACTCACCCGCAGCACCTTCCGCTCTGTCGCCAGGTAGGAACTGATTAATCAAATTGAATCCGCTATACATATTAGTGACTGATCTGGATCCTAATTTTGAAATGCATGTTACGATTCTCAACTTAAAAAAGCTTAGTAATTTTATTTTACATGTGATGTTTTACGGTTAATTGGCGTCCATAATATTAGAAATAAATAAAATAATGCAAAACTTTTATTTATGATTTGCTGAGAAATTCAACTATTAGTATTAAATAAATTCAAAATACCATAGGATTTCGCCTTATTTTCCTTTCCAGTTTTAATGTTTAGGCTATATAACGAAGGTGAAAATTTCATTATCAGTGTGTATTTAAGCATATATAGCTGTAAATGTCGCCACAGAATGCAGTAAGTATCCTCCATAAAATGTAGCCTTAAGGCAACTATACAGGTAATTTTCAGGTTTAACTAGGGTCATCAAGCTTAGCTACTTACACATAACATGAGCTACTCTCAATTGAAGTTTTGTAACTACAGGCCTACTTTTTGAAAAGTTACAGGAAAATAACAAACATTTATCCCTGAACCGTGATAGTAGGGGTTGTTAATAACTTAAATTACTTCCTGCAAAAAAAATAACCTTTGTCATGTTCGTCATAACAGATTAAGGTGATCATGGCGTTAACGTCAACATGTCAAGTGTATCAAACTATAAAATAGTTCATCAACATTTATGATTTTATAACTCATAAACTTTATGTTTGTACATATTTTCAATAGAAGAAATTCAGTTAGGCAACTAGTTTATTTTATTTACACTAGCGATTACCCAGGGACGGAATTCGACGAAAAATAATTCTGCTTGTTCCATAAGCGGAACATACGAATAATGGTTGTTTGTGTGAAAGAGCAGTTAAACCAAAACATTTGGACCAGTGTCATTATGCTTTACTGAACTTCGCGAATAACTAAATTAATTAATTTATCGTCTCGTGGGTCTGTTCCTATATCTCCCTGCCTCTTTCTCTCTCTGATGTACAACAATATTGCAAATAATATTATCATACATATTCATTCTTCCCTCCAATATTGATATACTGGTACATATAACAGAGTAGTTCTGTATGATTATAGAAAAATAACAAATTAACTTCACATATTCTGTTGTTGAAATTCACTCACATTGGCTAATAACACAGTTAAACGATACTTAAATGATATGGGATTCTGTTGTTGAAATTCACTCACATTGGCTAATAACACAGTTAAACGATACTTAAATGATATTGGATTCTGTTGTTGAAATTCACTCACATTGGCTAATAACACAGTTAAACGATACTTAAATGATATTGGATTCTGTTGTTGAAATTCACTCACATTGGCTAATAACACAGTTAAACGATACTTAAATGATATTGGATTCTGTTGTTGAAATTCACTCACATTGGCTAATAACACAGTTAAACGATACTTAAATGATATGGGATTTTCAAAACAGAAATTACGATTTATACATTTTTACTATTAACTTTTTTACCGCTGGTTACGAAGAAAAATTGTGTTTCATTAAGGATTAAAACAAAGTAAACTCCCAGGTGAATATTCTCTAATTAAATTAGATTTATAAGAAAGACTAAAGGTAAAATATTATGGTTATGTTTCTTTACCTAATCTATAGCTATTTTATGTATTGAACAACCTTGTAGTTTTGTAATGTGCTATGTATTAAGCTGGAAAAAAACGTTAGTTTAATCTCATTCTCACCGATAGCTATAAATCATCTGCAGTTAATTCAAAGTGTTGTAAATTACTTGTTCTCCGTGATCTATGCAAATGAATGTATTGCAGTTATGAACGTATAGTGTAATATGTTCATTTACACTATTGATTGATTGATTGATTGATTACCTTAAGGTCGCATTTTGTGCGGGAATGTATTAACACATAAAACGTTTTACTTGGTAGTTAATTGATCCTTTGTAGTTTAAAACCACCTGTTTCGTGTTCGTGTAGCACATCTTCAGTTTGAACGACTCACAACCTGCAGTTATTAGTTAACAGCTGTTTTTAGCGAATTTCCCTTATAGGGAAGAAGCTATTACCGTAGTCGGCATGGTAATACCCAGGCCCGGGACCATGATAACTTTTCGTTTTGAGGTCCCCAGATTCCAAAAAATTATCAAAACCAACATATACATATATATATGTATATGTATATATACATACGTATATATATACATATATATGTATATTTGTATATATATGTGTCCGAAGGCACGATAACTTTTGTAAAAATGGTCCGATTTTGATTAAATTTGGTAAAAATGTGTAAAGCAACATTTATGTCTTTAAGATCGAAAACCAGACAGATCGCTTTATCCGAAGGGGTACTTTAGAGGGGTTTTGTACCCTAAAAGTGGGTTTTTTGAGTTTTTTAGTATAATATTGTAAGAAATCTAATTTTAGTTTTCGCCATTGGATTTGGCTTAAAAAAACGAACATTTTGGTGTTTTGATAATATTTCTACGTCAATTGTTTACCGAGATATTGAAAGTGCTAAACACAGTACGTTGTCCAATGTTATTCTTATGGAGAATAAGAAAAATTGTATGTCGCTTATTTATAAACGTATCCGGACGAAACTTGGTATTTGGCTTCATTTCGTTGTGGTCTAGTGATAATTGTCCAAAAAAACAATATTTTGACGATGGTTCCCGTAGCAGCAAACCTGCATACTCAGTGCCCAATGTTATTCTTATGGAGACTAAGAAAAATGTTATGCCTCGCTTAATTATGAACTTAATTAATATAACTTGGTATGTAGATTTACCTAGTTGAGTTACATTGATATTTGCACAAAAATCCATAATTTGTGTTCCTTTTCGCAGCAAACCTGCGTACTCAGTCCCCATTTTATTCTTATGGCGAATAATTAAAATTGTATAAATTGCTTATTTATAAATGGATACGGATAAAACTTGGTATGTGGCTTCACCTGGTTGTGGTCTGTTGTTATTTGCATTAAAACCTATTATTTTCTGTTCCTTGTTGCAGCATACCTGAGTACTCAATCCCCATGTTATTCTTATGGAGAGAAATTAAAATTTAATATACGGCTAATTTTTGAATATGTATGAAACTTAGTCAATGGCTGTATATGATGGTATATATATAAAAAAACCAACCCAACATGAGCTATATACGCACATGGAAATTCGCATGGGATTGGAAATTCGCTGAGTATGCAGGTTTTCTGCAACGGGGGTATTTTATATTTTGAAACTACAAAGGATCAATTGAAGAACAGGAAAAATAAACCTTTTTGTTTTACTTTAATTTTCACTAAAAAACCTAAACTATCAAATAGGCCCTAATTGCACAATATTAACAACTATTAACTATTAACGATGCTTATTAAAAAATTATTCCAATCATTGCTTCACGTACGGGTTTGTTGTACAAAACCTCGTATTTTGTCGTTTATATTTCATAGTTAGTAAATCGTCTCTCTCGACCTGAGGACTCGGTGTTGCTGTTGCTTTTTGTTTTGATTGCCGTGTTATACTCAAAACATTGCCTCGTGATTGTAATCAAACGCGCGTGAGATATTTCTAATTGCACATCCTGCAAATAATTGCGTCAACTTATCTGTTAAATAGATTTACGGTAGATTTTTAATATATTTTTACCGTGTTCCCTCTGTAGTGTGTCGTCGATCGTTATTGTATGTAGCTGGATTTCTCCGAGGGTAATACCAGTTTGAATTAGAGGAAGGAATAACTGAAGTTATATAAATGAGAGCTACGAGCTTTATGATAACAGTACACAAACTACCTATATTCCTATTCAGTTGCACTTCTATCAAGATTTGCTACTTAGGGTGGATTTGCTTTAGGGTAAAATTAATTTGTAAATATCAAACTAGGCACAACGAATTTTTGAACATAAGTATAATAAAACTAAAATGTAAAAATGTGTATATACAAATTGATAATTTCATGAAAGGAATTAACAGAAGCCAGTTAAAAAAATCCTGTACTCTTTCGAGCAATGACCAAGCAAAATGATCTTTGAATACCGCGTAAGGATTTTGCCTAACAATACGGGATTCTGGGCCTTATGTAAACGTAATCGATGATCGGAATCTCTGAGCAAAGCTCGTCCCCCAAGTCCCTCCAAGCTCCCAGGTACTGCAATAAGCTGAACATTGAAATCTTTTGTGGAATTTTAAGTTTTACTTTATTTCATACAGAAATACTCGTAATCCAGTTTATCTGCAGCAACAGCACATACATAAATACATATATACATACATACCCCCGCATTACATTCTAAAATTAATGATGAAAAATGAAACCTCACTAAGAAAAATGTTACGCCTCACTTAATTATGAATATAAATTAATATAACTTGGTATGTAGATTCACCTAGTTGAGTTACATTAATATTTGTACAAAAATCCATAATTTGTGTTCCTTTTTGCAGCAAACCTGCGTACTCAGTCCCCATTTTATTCTTAAGGCGAATAATTAAAATTGTATAAAAAAACTAAAAATCATGAAGGATTTCCCCTAAGCTAGCGGTTTAGACAGGTATTAATTTATCGTACCTGTCTTGATAATGCATACATATCCCACGTAGTCCTGAGTGACTGCTTGACTTGCAGCTTAGGACCGGTCAAAGTAAAACAATGGTTCTCTTCCTCGAAGGGAGGTTGTAGACAAGAGATTAGGCTAAGGGATGTCTGGAAGTCGGAAGTAGGCTCTTGGTGAAAAATGTGTTTTTTTTAGGGAGAGGAGGGGAAAATGCATTTACACACACTGGTGGCCAACTTGCAGCGTGTAACTCCTACTGAAGAATGTAGACTGCCCCTCTACTCTTTAGGAGTATAACCTGGGATTGTTTGTCACATTATTGGGTGACGATGAGTTGCGTAACGCTGAGTGGGTGACGATGAGTGGCGTAACGCTGAGTGGGTGACGATGAGTAGCGTAACGCTGAGTGGGTGACGATGAGTAGCGTAACGCTGAGTGGGTGACGATGAGTGGCGTAACGCTGAGTGGGTGACGATGAGTGGCGTAACGCTGAGTGGGTGACGATGAGTAGCGTAACGCTGAGTGGGTGACGATGAGTAGCGCAGGGCTCCTGCAACCAGTGGAGATAACAGATGAGATAGAATACATTACCTAAAGCCTCAAAATGAACAATTATTTATTCAGAATGACCTTTGCTTACTAGTCCATTTAGGATATTTCTGATTTCGACTCATATACTATAAATGAGTATAGTTCAGTAAATCTGTTAAAACTTCCGTCGAGTATCACAAATGTCCGTTTCAATTATTAAATTCTCCTTAATAAAGCGTAACAGCGTAACTGTTGTATGAAACCAACCAGTAAATGTTGAATCGTTGGGTGTTTGAGCTATCAGGTAGGTTCAATAAATTGTGTACTTACATATAATGTCAACTGCCACGGACGCTGAGGGCGGGACCACAGCTGGAAGACTGTTGGTCAAAATTGTTAGTTGACTCACCTAAGTGGTCACCCTATTTTTTAAATCCCCAATAAATGCAGGATGGGCGAAGGGGTTTTAAACGTATCACCCGACAGTTTAGAATTTTAAATTGACTCTAACGGGAGTTTTTACCAATTCTCTTTAGCGTTAGTCCTGATCATTTCCCGAACTCTTTTTGGCTCTACTAATAGGCCAAGGTCGCCTCATTGTTGTGCCGGCCGTCTAATCTAGATATTCTCTAAATATACCGTAAAACAGTTACTGTACTTGATACTACAAATACGATAACAATATACCTATTTATTATAGTTGGCCTACCTCTTCCTGAACAGTGTCCTTAATTAGGCCAAATTGCGTTTTTCCCAGGATAATAATTGTACTTGATTTGACAAGGGGGTTTATATAACTCTAGTAATAAATTCATTTTGTAGTGAAAAGGAGTTTTTTTTTTGGAGACAGACAACATTTGTCAATGTTCAACTTGCGCTTGAGACTGAACGGTTCATTGAAGAATAAAACCTAAATTATGCAGTTTGTAGGACATTTTATCAACTTTTTGTAATAGCAAGGTTATTTGCGGAAGGTTGTTAGTTTTTGAGTTATAAGTACAAAATTAGATTAGTTTTCAACCTTTTTTCAATGTTGCGTCACAAGTTTTATTGGAGACCGCATGTTTGGATTCAACACCCCCCTCCCAGAAAGAAACAACAACAAAAAAACAAAACAATGTTTGTTTACATATGATTGTCTACAAGAATGTCTACAAAAATCAAAACTACCCCTCAGCTTTCTCGCTAGGTTCTTTTGAGCACAAATCGTCTTTATCACCAGGAGTGTTGAAGAGTTATCCGTCCACACCTGGTCCATACATGGCGCACCTGACTTCCTAGAGATGGTCGTGAGTAGGTCGGCGGACCGGTCCCAAGTGGCACACCGCGGCCGTACGCCGTACAGTCGCGCCGCACCAACAGTTAACTAATGATAGGTTCGCGGCCGATAACTGACGCGCGAATCGCTCGCGATACACCTAACATAACTGCGCCACATGTCGAACTGGACCTTACACTGAACCCTTCCTCAGGAGTGGGCTCCAGTCACGAAGTTTCTAGCGTTTCTACTTGCCTCCCGCTTCCCCGGCTGCCCCATAAGGCAAATGCTAACTTTCAAAGCCCGCCCCTCCTCAAAGGATTATCTGATTCTGATATCATTGATTTATGGTTTATTTTAAAGAGCAAAACAATACCTAGCGAGTTCAGTGAGCAAAATATCGATGTCGTAAATAATCACCGATCAATAAAATTCCTAAATATTCTATAATTACTATTTTTAAAGGCGAACATTTGATAATATTGAATTTCTGCTCTTTCTGAGAAGCCAGTGACTAAAGCCCACTTAAACACCTCTCAAGCAAACTGCGAAAATCTCAAACGTAATTTTGCAGTATGGTATTTCGGTAGGATATTTAAAGATATCCCCGTAGCAGCAAACCTGCGTACTCAGCGAATTTCCAATGCATATATGGAAATTATATGCATATATAATTATTATATGCATTATATGCATATATGGAGCCACTGGGGCAAAGCCCATTAACGATATGTTAGTTTAGATGGGTTATGACATATCTAGGCATAATTACCTGTAATTTAAAAAAAGAATCATGCAAATCTTAATACCACATAAAGCCACATACCAAGTTTCATCAATATACATTCATAAATAAACGATTTATGACATTTTAATTATTCTCCATAAGAATAACATGGTGGCTGAGTATGCAGGTTTGCTGAAGGAAGGAATAAAAAAATGGGGTTTTATACAAATATCAATATAACTCATTTAGTTAAAGCCACATACCAAATTTCATTAATTTATTTTCATAATTAAGGGAGATAACACGTTACTTATTCTCCATAAGAATAACATGGGGTTGAGTACGCAGGTTTGCTGCTTCGGGAGCCTTTGGAAAAAAATTGTTTTTTTGAGCAAATGTCAATGGTCCACAACCAGATGAAGCCGTATACCAAGTTTCGTCAGTATACGTTCATAAATAAGCGAGATATAAAATTGTTCTTTTCCTCCATAAGAATAACATTAGACAACGTATTGTGTTTAGCACTTTCAATATCTCGGTAACCAATTGACGTAGAGAAATGATCAAAATACCAAATTGTGTGTTTTTTTTAAGCTGAATCCAATGGAATAAACTAAAATTTGACTATTTCCAAAATTATATGTAACAAATTCGAAAAACCCATTTTTGGGGTACAAAACTCCCCCAAAATACCCCTTGGGATAAAGCGATCTGGCTGGTTTTTGAACTTAATGTCATAAATGTTGCTTTACACGTTTATACAAAATTTCATCAAAATCGGATAATTTTTACGAGAGTTATCGTGCTCACGGACACACACACACACACACACACAAACACATATATATATATATATACATTTTCGTTCTTTAATTTTGTTAGATGTTATAGTTTTTATTTATACTTATTATACTTTTATTTTATTTTATACACCTGAAGAAGCGAAATGCGAAATATAGTGTAATGTATTGAATTTTTCAGTTCCTTATTGAATTGTAGCTATATATATATATATATATATATATATATATATATATATATACAGTTTCGAACGAATGGTGTTTTTGGGGTCTGGGGACCTCAAAACGAAATGTTATCATGGTCCCGGGCCTAAGTCTTACCATACCGACTACGGTAATAGCTTCTTCCCTATAGGGGAAATTCGCTAAAAACCAAATATCATACTAGAGTACCCCCGCCGCTTGATTGCTTTGCTCATAATAAGGAGGACTTCATATTGAATTTATTAGTTTTTAATAAATCTGAATATTACAAAAGATTAGTGAAGGGAGATTAGGATAAAAATATTTTGTAGTATGCCTAAATTATCAGCTGATCTTTAAAAGTATGCCATACTTACCTTCAAAACAAATCAAAATCAGCAGATAATAATTATCAGGCGGTTAAATATAATTTTAAGAAATCACTTATGTTAATTTCTATCATTTGAATACACTATACAAAATACAAATTGTAATGATAGTATTTTTAATGTTTTAGAACTTAATCGAAAAGAGAAAATCAGATATTAAATTTTTTTCAATGTCTGATAACACATATCAAATAAAATACAAATACAAATAAAATAAGACATATTAGCTAAATCGGTCCATTAGTATGGTCAGGCTCGCTGTCATAAACTTTTGGCCCGTGTGTACTTAGGTCATTGTAATAAGTATATCTCTAAGTCACCCCAAAGAAGTTACCCATAATTGCCTCAAAATGAATCTAAACATATTTCCGAACAAAATGAGCCATGTGGGGGTAAAATCGGTTGGGTGAATCGGCCAGAATGAATGTTTTTGTTCTCCTTCTAAAAAATAGGCAAAAATAATAAAATAAGAGTAACGAGAAGCCAAGTGAACAAAATGTTTTTTCAATGTCTGATGACACATCTAGAGGTAGTCATAAAAAAATGAGACATATGTCAATTAAATCGGTCCAGTAGAACGATCAGGGTCACTGTCTTTAGTTTTGGCAAAAGTTTTTTAATATATAAGAAAGATGATACTAAGAAAAATATAAACACCTGTAGATAGGAGAAAAAGAAAGGAGTTGTATTTTTTGCTGCATCATTATTTGTCAAACCAAATGAACCCTCTTACTTATTGAACAAATGTTTTAAGTAATCATCTGATGCAAACAAATTTCCTCCATAAGATTAACATGGGAACTTTAAGAGCCACTGGGGCAAAGCCCATTAACGATATGTTAGTTTAGATGGGTTATGGCATATCTAGGCATAATTACCTGTCATTTAAAAAAAATCATGCAAATCGACCCAATAGAACGGTCAGGGTCGCTGTCTTTAGTTTTTAATTTATAAGCTCCATAAGATTAATATGGGATGGGAACTTTAAGAGCCACTGCGGCAAAGCCTATTGACGATATGTAAGATTGGATGGCTTGTGACATATCTAGGCATAATTACCTGTCCTTTAAAAAAAGAATCATGCAAATCGACCCAGTAGTACGGTCAGGGTCGCTGTCTTTAATTTTGGCAAAAGTTTTTTAATGTATACGTTGATATGTAGCATTGAAATTGAAAATATCGGCCCAGGGGACAATATTTGATGGATTTTTTTATATATTTAAAAACTAAATTTAAATTTTTTTTTTAACAAGTTTTTAATAAGGAACAAAATTTCCTGGCTCCGGTATACTCTACAAAAAAATCTGCCTAGCCACTTGAAAATCACTACCGTATATAATAGGCAAGCACAAAACTGTAACTCCTTTTTTCCACAGGGTGCGTGATCATAGGAAAAATGCATGCATACGTTAGAAAGGTATTGTCGTGAAGATGTGTGAAACCCCTTATAATTTACATCAGCCGTCAGGGCTACGTTCCACAGGCCTTCAAAGTTTCAATGTTAATCTTATGGAAGAACAGTAATAAATTGAATTGTATATTTTCAGCTGATATAATAACAAATGCTAGCAAAAGAGCAAGAACAGATGTTTCAGAACTAATGTAGGTAAAAAATACTGCTGACTGCTGGAATGGTAACAACCTTCTCTTATCCGTTTTAACTCCACATTGAAAATAAACAGTATCAGTAAACTGACACATACTTTCTCCCTATTAACCCAACTTTAATGAGGAAATTATTTTTTATATACTAACTAGCTGTTACCCGTAGCTTCGCTCACGACAAATTAAAACACATTACAAATATTAACCTGACCAGCACTATCAAATCTTTGTTTAGTTTTACCGTACGACTTCTTTTGCCCTAACCGACAAAAAACTACAGCTGGTAATTTTATAAATGATATCCTCCCATAAGATTTGCATTATAAATTACAGGACCCGGGGGTTGGAGCCCTAAGGTTGGTTGCAATTATTATCAGGTTATATGTTAATGTGATATGTAAGCTATGTTCATGCAAAATTTTAGCTTAATAGGTCCAATAGTTTATCTGTGATGGAACTCCAAATATCCATAAATCCAAACAAACAACCAAACCTTCACATTTATAGTATTAGTAGGATTATATAATATAAAGTACTGTATTGAACAGAAAATCTTCTACAAAAATTTTTTTCAGAAAGTTTCACCCAAATCCCATTTTTAGAGTTAGTACAAAATCCTTTGTTACATACAGTGGTTTTAAGAGGGGAATCACCCCCTTATTCCCTACCCCCAGGGTTAGGGGATTCATATTTTTGAATATACTCTGTTGGTTTCTAACTTGACCTTCATATCAAATTTCAATTAAATTGATCATTAAATAAGAGAGAAATTGTAATTTTTGTATTCCCCATAAGAATAACATTGGACAAGGTACTGTGTTTACTGCTAAATGAAAGTTTAAATTTTCCCCACAACCAGTAATCGTAGAGTAATAATTCAAAATACTAAATTGTTTAGTTTGTTTGAGCTTTCCTTAATAAGTAATAAGTAAACTTTATTTAGCACTCAAAATGTTTATAAAAAATCAAAATAAAATCATTTTGGAAATTTTAAGCCCTGTAATTTCTGAACCTAAATTTTTACAGAAATGCGGGTGATTTCATTTTATTAGAATTGTAAAGCTAGTGTTAATTTTGATTTCTTCAGTTTTTTAGCGGTTTTTGGGGGTAATTACCCTTAACAAAAATTTCAAAAAAATGAAAAAAAAAAAAAACGCCAGGAGATATGTAGATTACATACCAAATTTCATCAAAATCGGACTATGAGTGCGGTCTCCAGCTCTGTACACATCCAGACAGACAGACAGATAGGCAGACATCACTCCAAAAATCATTATTTTAGAATCAGGGACCATTAAAATTAATATTTCTACTACTAACTCAAATTCAAAATTTTTACGAAAATAATACTTACTTTCTCCCTATACTATGTACAAAGGGGAGAAAGTAAAAATTAAACCTGGGTCTGAGAGGGAGAAGGTGATAAAGTGGAAGAGGAGCAGGGGGAGATTGATTTGATTTATTGGTTTTAAATTACATAAATAGGGTTATAAAGCCCTCTCTTACTCTATGTAACTATTGTTTATAAATTAAATAATAGCTGCAACGAATTTAAATACAAAATACTGTAATTATAAACTTAATTAATGCAACAATTTTGAAAACTTATAATTAATAAATTAAATGTTAAATGTTATTTCTTAAAAAAATTTAAATAATGTTTCACTTTATCATACGTTTTTTCCTAATTTATAAAAACAATTAATTTATTCTTTCTCCAAAATGATCCGACTGTCAAAATTAGCCTATACTCCATGATATTAGTCTTGAACTGTAATTCAAGGATTTATGTAGCTGCTGTTACTTTCAAACAGATTATTTTGTAGGGTAAGCCACAGCCTTAACTCGACTCCGGTATCTGCAGTACTAGCGAATACTTTAAAATTTTACTTTTTGGAATCCTTTCCAAACACTGAGAATCCGAGTAAATTGATGTTTTGCAAGCTGTTGACATGAACAGTTAAACCGTTAGATCAGCCATGACGTCGGCACTGAGAATCAATTACGTGCATCAAATCAATTACTATCACCGTGTAATTTGAGACGAACCTACTGATGGTACAAAACAGAACACAAAAGTTACTAAAGTGTCATTTTAACTAATCTGGAGAAAAAAAGGGTGCCCTTGCGGTACTTGGGTTACTTATCAAGAAACCTATAGTCTAATTTTAAACTCACTGCATTCACTTTTGTGTTCCACAATACAGTCGTAATCATCCAGTCTTTGTTGATATGGATTGTTTTAAATAAACGTGTCTGCGTACTGGAAATTTTGGTGAAAGATACCGACAACATTTAAGTTTGGAAATAAAGAAAAACTTAAAAAAAATTGACAATGAATAGTTAGTTTGAATAGTTTAATGGGAAGGGTTTCATGGCTCATAACCAATTTGCCATAGCCCGTAGTAATAATTCCAGCGTTTCCAGCATAATTAAATCTTATTTAGAAATATGATTTTTAAGTATATGCCTGTATATATCTGGACTCTTTTATTTTTGTATTCTTTTATTTTCGTTCAACTATGTCAGTCTCTTTTATTCTTTTATTTTTAGTTCAATATCTTATTTAACTATTTGTGTAAATCATATGATTATGGAAATACTTTTTCTGTGTTACTTGGGTTACTTATCAAGAAACCTATAGTCTAAATTTGAACTCACTGCATTCACTTCATTTAAATATTTAACTAAATAGTTAAATAAGACTAATAGACAAATGTGTAAATCATATGATTATAGAAATACTTTTTCTGTATTGCAATATCATTACTAAACAAATATTGATTTGTGTAGAGATGAAAAAGAAAGAATAATGAAGTCCTGGGTTACGCCAATCAAAACATTAGTATATTAAATTAACTCAATGGGTAGAAACATCAGGCTCTCAGACTGGCAGGTTTAGAAATATTCTCCAAGAAGAAATTAAACCTGAATTGAGTATGTTATATAAGAGGGTTTTAGGATGGCACTGTGGAGTTTAGTTTTAACTAAACTAGGATTGACAAAAACTAAATACCAATGTTGCAGTAAACGTGCCTACTCAGTAAATTTCCAATGCATTTATGTATACTTTATAACTCCTATGAAACTTCTAGGTTAGGCATCAAAATATATTCATAAATTAGCAAGATACGAGATTTCATTCATCCCCCAGGATAACATTGAGCGGGTAACATTAATAACTAAGGAAACTGAAGCAGAGGGATATAGGAGTCCCTGAGGGTACTTGAGGAAGGTTGGGGCACCCAAAAACCTGTAATGTTGAAGATTATGTGAAAGAGTACCGAGTCTAATATATATACAGCCCCATGTGTAACACACCAGACATATGAATTCTAGACCATTTCCAGACGAACTAGAAACGTGATATTTAGCATGCAGGTAGCTTGTACCTTGAAACCCCTGGTAAAATTGCCAAAATATATAATTTTTAATTTTAAAACCACTAATTTTGATCTTGAAAATTGGATATTTTAACATTGGGCTTATGGAGTTTCAAATAAAAACAAAAGAAATCATAACAGCTGTAAAAAAATATCCAGTAAACTGTCAAAGCAACTTTCACACGGTAGAGTATAAACAAATTATAGAACTATTGAACGATGAAAACATCTAGAGTGGATTTAACCATAATGAATCTAAATAGTATACTATGTAAAACATACTTGAAGGGTCATTGACCAATAATAACAACTGGAGCGACCCCAAGCGGGGGTCTGGGGGCGGAGCACCCAGCGAGCAAAGCGAGTTACTGTATACAACTAGGACTGAAGAGGCAGATACACTTAATTTGAAGGATACAGTTTTGATGTTCAGAACAACTGATTTTGTGATGACCTTGTGTTTATCTGTGCCGATTCCCATGCGGCCAATTGGGTCTTGTACAGTGACACGAAAAAAGTGGTAGATATTCTAAACATTTATCCCTCCTGTCAGACAGTTTTCTCAGCGCATAGCGAAACTCAGGGGAATAACTTTCTCAGATTGTTATCAAGAACAAAACAGATTTTTGTTATAAGAAGAGAATTATTAAATGAAGAAAATTAATGAATTGTGTCTATGTTTTCACTAAAAAAAACATACAATAGCAACATGTATCTGAATAAGTGTTAAGCATGATTTGCAGCGATCCTAGGACTTCTGAGAATATCTATGAAAAGACACACTTCTAGCCCCAAAATTAGATATTCAATCAACATTATCTTCACCCTAGAGATATAACAAGATGAAAAATGACCCACAGCTCTCCCATGCAGTAAACTGATGAGTCTTGTAACAGTTCGGCTGACACTTTATCAAAGGTCAAGCATATATTAATTCTAAACAAATTTAAGATCCAGCAGACAGATTTGCTAATAATGCTATGGACTCACTTCAGTCCATTGTCTGAGCCTGAGGTGGTTTGTGATATTCACTGTTTGGTCACAATACATTGTCTGAGCCTGAGATGGTTTGTGATATTCACTGTTTGGTCACAATACATTGGTCTGAGCCTGAGGTGGTTTGTGATATTCACTGTTTGGTCACAATACATTGTCTGAGCCTGAGGTGGTTTGTGATATTCACTGTTTGGTCACAATACATTGTCTGAGCCTGAGATGGTTTGTGATATTCACTGTTTGGTCACATCAAAAATGTTAAATTTCTCAATCCAATTTGACTTTCTTGTGAGTATACTACAGCACATAGTAATGCCCTTCAGACAATAATGCTTCAAACAAAGCCTGAAATTCTATTACTTATTTAAATCTTGGAGCTGAATAAATATAAATTTTAAAAAGTGGTGTTATTATTGTAAATAAATTAGTTTATTATACTTAATAAATAAGAGACTGGTTTTATTATAACAATTTGTCTGATTTTGTTTTATTCTTCATCCGCCGACCCTAAAACTCCTTCACTTAATCATCCATCTACAATTGCCAAGTGTTCTAATCTGGTTTGAGCAAAATAAGAAAATCAGCGTATCTTACTTTGTGTATACAGTATTATAATTTTTGTTAAACTACATGAATACGAGTGTGCAAGTTTCTAAATGATATTTTTTCCAGGCCAATGAACCACTTGTCATCAGTCATGTGGCGTCCAACAAGAACTTGTCTGTGGAGCCTGCATTCTGGTTCACCACTTATCTTGGACTGGTGAGTGTTTTAGCGAATTTCCCCTACAGGGAAGAAGCTATTACCGAAGTCGGCATGGTAAGACCTAGGCCCGGGACCATGATAACTTTTCGTTTTGAGGTCCCCAGACCCCAAAAACACCATTCGTTTGAAACTGTATGTATATATATATATATATATAACACTATATATATAGTGACATTATATACATATATATATAGTGTATACACTGGATGAATATATACATAGGCTATATTTGTGCAAAATGTAGCAGAATTGCTCCAGTGGTTTTGTTGTGATGGAACAATAGACAGACAGACGCCATCTCATTTTCATAGTAGTAGTGATTATTTTAAACAGCAGTTCCAATCGTAAACAGTAATAAATAGTCTACTGTTTATTTATATCAACCAACTAAGTGAAGCCTATTGTTTTTAAGTATGCTTCAATATTACAGAATCATTAAACATCATATAGTAAATTTGGAAATTTTAAACTGGCCAGTATAAAACTGAAAACCATATGGTTGATGTAAATTACTGCTATGAACTTTTTATTACACAAATCAGCTGCTTCCTTTAACCCTTTGAGTGCTAAGGTTCTGAAAGGGGAAGTTGAATCTGTGATGTTTTGTTGATTTTTTAAATGTCTTGAACGCCAGTACAGTTAAAATTAATAAAAACGTGCCTCCGCTGGACACACACAGTAAAGGATAGGTAAAAAGTAGCAAAACACCTAATTAGATGTGCAACTCGCAAAGAATCCACCCATCCCGTCAGCTTGGACCCGAGCCGCCCAACGTTTGCTTAAGGTCCGTCCTCCCCTTCAACTCTGCCACAGACAGGTGAACTCTCCATGATTTGCACATCAAATCCACCGACTGTGACGGGATTCGAACCCTCGATCCAAGTGCTACCCCCGGCCGGGAAGGTAACGCCTTAGACCGCACAGCCACTGATCAGACTAGCAGCTGTAGTGGACCAGGTAGTTAGTATTAGAGCCTAGGCGTTGGACGAGGGAGTTCAGTTTGTGTCTACCAGGTTTCACCACATGTCAGACTCAGACTGCAGACTGAGCGCCTAACGATGTTTAGTTGATGTGTTTAGTGATGTTTCGTTGGAAATGAATTATGTATTTTAGCAGTCTGTTATTTTAGCTATTTAAGTTTGTATTTGTGACGATTGTCAATGCTGTATTTATATAGTCGTGTGACAATAAAGTATTCTTGATTCTTGATTCTTGAATGGTACAATCGCTTATGAAGCAGTAACAGTGTTTATTGATAACAGATTCAAAAGACGATATATCGGCCCATAGCACTGAAAGGGTTAAAGGGAAAATATATCCGTAAAGATAGATAGACGTATTTGTTTATTACAACCAACTAACGAATGTGGCATTAAAAAAACATGTTTCTTGTTATTCTTAATGGTGAAATTTCGACCTTTAATTAATATTTTACCCTACGGGGCCTTAGATAGTGAACTTTAAAATATGTTCCTGCACCCCTACGACCTACAAACTATTTGTTTCAAATCTTGTACTTGGGGCACTTCTGGTTAGTGAGGAATTTTCACCCGGACATCGGACAAAAAAAATACTGATTATATAATAAGATTTAACCACACATATTTACTGTGCAATAAAGAATTTTCACCACCTTTCATGCAAATAGTATAAAGAAGATTAAACTCAGGTTGAAACAGGTTTATATCTTAAAATGGACGAGTATTCCCATTGTTAGTGACAGCTAGTGAAACTAAAGTTTATTCCCATGAATATGAGTAATAAAGGGTTTCATATCTATTATTTATTGAATATATAGGTGATCATATAATCTAAAAAAATCTTAAGACTTCTTTAGTAATGGAAAAGTTGCTGTTAGTTATTTGTGTCAGACCTTTGAAATTTTGTAATTTAGGCATGCTGTTTGCCAAATATCAGGCCTCTAAGTTCTATATAAGAGGTAAAAAATATTGAAAACCACAAAAAACTTGAAAAGTTGTCAACATTTGAAAAATCTAGTGCTACCTAAGGGTAAAGGGGGCGAGATACAGCAAAAAGTCTTAGGACCAAAGTTGTAATTTGGCAAATCATGATGTTTGAAATAACAATCTAATGTTACATTCCCAGCAATATTTTTAGTCTGATTGTTTGTATTTTCAGGAGTGTGAAATGAGCGTGAACACAGATCTGAACATTTACCGACGAGAGACAGCAAACAACATTTGGATGTTGGTGACCAACAGACCTCAAGAAGAACAATGGTAAGTCTTACAAAATGGTTTATTCCATACATTACATACAAAAATTGGAATCACACCTAGCTTAGCTGACTCTACATTCAATAAGTTACACAGTAAAAAATCAGTCTATGGTTGAACAATGTTACCACCAGTTTCAATTTGGGCTTCAGATTAAATTCTCCAGGTAAAATAATTAGGGAAAACATATTTAGTAACTTATTTAATTTTTATGAAAATACGGCTGTCCAAAATGTAATTTACAAATACATAGTAGCAGTTGAAGATTGGAAACGGTATTTTTCACAAATTCAAGCTGAAAACTAAAGTGAAACCAATGGCTGATCACTCACACTTCTTATTCATAGAAAACAGCTTTGCTTCAAGATTAGGCTGAGTGAAAACATTAACTGTCACAGAGAAAGCTGAAGAAATATATAGGCTACTTCTTTATTGTTTATGGGGCTTTGTTTCAGATAGTGTGCTAAATTCAAGAAAATATTTGAGCATTTACAATTTCTATATAGGGTAAAGTTAAAAATAATCCAAAATATGGGAAAAATATTTGTAAACATTTAGCCACGGTAAACAACAGGAAATGAACACTCAATTAGAAGAGAGCGAAGGTTACAAGTTTTATGTAGCCTAACAAATTTTTACAGACTAAAAACATAATTTGTAGAGTTCTCAAGAGGAACATTTAAAAACATTTATATAGACATCTTATGTTTTTATTTATGTCTCTGTCCAGGATATAATGTGTTGTTAAAAACATAAATAATAAACATTAAATTACATTAGAAATAAATATAAAAATAAAAACAAAACCGAGTTTATTCAATGTACATTTATGCCTAGAAATTTGATCGATATCACTTATAAGTACAATTATATAACATATAACATTAGTCGAAGCTTTGGCACTTGGATGGTGGTTGGAAGGCATTATAGTTCTGTGCTCATCTCGTGGAGAATCCTCGGGTTGTTGTTCACTTCACTGCTGTCGCCATTCTGTGAATTCTGCGGAAACAAAACACAGATCTCTGTCAAAAATGGTATAAATTGATAACGTGTTATAGAAAAACTAGGGGTGTGCGAGTACTCGAAACTTTGAGTTTTCTGCCGAGTATTTTAATACTCGAACTCGACTCGAAGTTTTGAAAACTACTCGAAAGTTCGAGCGAGTATTTCCGCCGATTTTCCGGACGATCGCTAACGATTGCGACCGGCCAAAACGCGTAGTAACGGCCGCAAAGGACGATCGCATCACGTAAAATCGGCCGAAAATGACGACCGCGAACGAATGCGACCGGCCAAAACGCGTAGTAACGGCCGCAAAGGACGATCGCATCACGTAAAATCGGCCGAAAATGACGACCGCGAACGAATGCGACCAGCCAAAACGCGTAGTAACGGCCGCAAAAGGCGATTGCATCGCGTAAAATCGGCCGTAAATGACGATCGGACCGCGTAATTTCAGCCGTAACTAAGGATTTCGTCATTTAATATTGATTATAAGCAATGTCTGGACCAGGTGAAATTGGCCAAATGACAACCGGGCCCTGTTTCATCGGCCGGAAACGAATCTCAAACCGTGTTTTGTTTGTCAATACGTAATCCAGTTTGATTATACTGGCCAAAACTTGTATTGATACTCATGTATTAGTTAGAAACCATGTTTAGATTATCAAATATAGGGTGGTATCCAAAGCCCATTACACTATTTTAAACTACCAACTGTTGGCAAATACTCGCTCAAAAATACTCGAAACTCGAAAATAATTGGCACTACTCGACTCGATTACAAAAATCACTACTCGCACACCCCTAAGAAAAACATTAAGTGAGTAGAGCATGGGCAAGCCAAGCAAATAAAAAAACAAATTGAGGATCAATACAACTTATTAACCGAAACAATAGAGGTATCTTTAACTGTCAATGGGTTTTACACTTTTAGTGCCAACATGGAGTTAAAAAGGTGTCATAAGCTGCAGATGAGAAGTGCCTAAATCCAATTACAACTTTAAGTACCTTATTAACAATGTTTGCGATCTGGTGGACAAAAGTGGAACTAACCACCTACGATTTAAACACCACTTAGTTTACAAGGCTGAGTTGAATAGGCGTTACCCTACCAATTGGACCAAAGGTTACAATCACATCTCAGTTGTGGTTTTTATGTACTCTTGGAGAGTTCACCGGTCTGGAGTAGGGTTGAAGGGGACTGTAGACTTTGAGCAAACGATGGATGGCACGGGTACAATCTGACGGGATGGGTGAATTTATTCTTGTGAGTTGCACATCTGATCAGGCAATTTGCCACTCTTAACGAAACTGTGTGGGTATCCACCGGAAGCACTATTTTTAGAGTTTTAAATGTTTAGGCATTGACTATAAATACTGAAGTAGACTTCTCATTGTCATTGTAAAATCTGTCCCCAGTTTTGTGTGTGTCAGGATTCAAAGAGGCCATAGTTCTCACTAATCACCAACAGAGTGTACTGCTGTCAACTATTACTTATCCTCTCAAGGAGGGGCTAATACAACAGTTGATGTGTCAGGAAACAAACATAAGTTGATTATCACTTGCTTTCTGGGGTGGAGATATTTTACAAGTTAACGTAAATAACTAAAATAAACAGTTGACAGCAGCACAATCTAGTGGTAACTACGTCCACTTCAAATTCTGGCGAACTCTAAAGTGGGACAGCTGGGCCATATAGATGGGATGTCTCCTTCAGTATATGTAGTCAATGGTTTAGATATTTAATAAATAAAAAAAAACAAAGAACAACACAAATTTAACCACTTCATAGATGTAGAATCTCTTTTTACTACTTTGATGCCAACTCAAGACTCATCCAGAAGAAAAAGTTTTCTATTCTGTCAGTAAACTCCATCACTCACATCTCGTTCAGGTAGTGGCTTCAAAAATAAACTTGTTCTTATAAGCTCATTGGTCTGAACAGGTTATGTATTTGTTTATGAATACTGACAAATATTAGTTATTTTCATAGAGCAAGGAACATTCAGTTTTAGTACTTTGTGTTGTTATCCGGTACATTATTATGAGTTAGGGCTGAAGCATTTGTTGTGAGTTGTTCTTATTCACTGCAGTGTTAGTGAATGTTTTAGACTGTTAAGCTCATTATAACTGGTATTTTCCTTTATCCTCCCTGAAACCCCAGAGGGCCCCTGAGGGTCGGTTAAGTGGGAACCTGTAGTACGGACCCTTTGTGCGTGATGTTATGGCCTAGTCTAAGTTTACGGCAGATATTATGGGGTTCCATAGTATTCACATGCTGTTCAGTAATAGTTAGCAATATCACGTAAAAACAGGAGACAATCCTCAATTCTTGCTCAGCTTTAAACATGTTCAAATTTAGAGCAAGTATAAAAATAAAACCCAAGTGCTTATAAACCATGACTCTCATTTCCAGTCATTCATAAACATTGTTCCTGACTCACTCCTCATAACACAAGTTGATATACACCCCCCATAGGGAATATGATTAAAATAAACCATTCATATAAAATTTTACTGTTGTAGTAAATAAATGAAACAATTTAGTAACTGTGATGCATTACATAAGGAGAGGGTGGGTTATGTTTCAGCATACTACTTGGGGGAGAGGGATATGAGTATATACTCAAGACCTATAGCTTTATACTTTTATACTCAAGTGACATAAAAAAAGAACGTATATTTGCCAGTGAAAGTCAGATAAAGAAATTAGTGGGGACATTTGCGTTTATTGGTGAAAACGATGAGAGATTTTCAAATTAGTTAGATGGCAAATGTTCTCATTAGTTTACTAAACAATCAATATGTTAGGTTCTTACTACAGCGAAATAAAAAACCATGCATAAAATAAAGTAGTTTATTACTCCTGAATCAGAAGCGTTATAAGCAAAGCCAAGCGACTACTCACTATACCTGATATGTACCGTGTTCTGGTGGTCGGGTTGTTGGTAGTACAGCGGCCCGCGATCATTCTCCGTCCAATCTCTCGTTTCGCTTATTTTCTTCTCTTCACTATGGTTATGATTCGGCGAACTAACAGCTTCCTCCGTTCTTTTCTCCGCTCGATTGTTCCCCGAGAACATACTAGTCTTGTCGATGGAGAGATTGCTTCGGTTGCGGAGAGAACTCGAACTACTGCTCGAATGTTCTCTGCCGAGTTCCGAGCTCACGCTTGAGTGAATACTGTTGTGGTCGTATCTCCGTGGGGCTGCGTGGTCGTAGCTGAGGTTGCCGTTCATCTGGGAACGAAAGATGAATTTTCATCTGTGATAAAGTGAAATTTTAAAATTTTACTTCTAAAACCTGTGCGTGTGAGTAACTGCTTCACTTCCAAGTGTTGTTGTTGTTTGTTTGTTGTTCGTTTTTGGGGCGATTAGGAACAACATACAAACAACTACAAGCATAGCCAGCTAGGCACGTCTCCCTTGGGATATTGTACAGCCACCGGGAAGAGGGAAAAGAGGGATAGGAAAGGTGGTAGGATGTGGTCAGTCTGCCTCGCTCCAGAAAGGGAGAGAGCCTTACCTAGCTCCCGGGCTCTGTGGGTGACAACACCCCAGGACGATTCACCCTCTAACCCGACGTTCCCCTGAGTCCACCAAACAGGGACTACCATCGTACAGAGCCTCCAACCTCTCAGGGGTCAGATGGCCCAAGGACAGTTTGTTCCCCAGCCCGGCAGACCGAAGACTGTCGGGTAAGTGCCCTTCCTCCCAGGCACCCGTCCCAGGCTGCAAGGAAGATCCAATACTCCCTCCAAGGACTTGGACTAGACTGGGTATCCAGGCTCAACTGGGAGTCAAGCCCCCAGAAGAGACAAGGAGGAACCAAGGAAGGGAAGTTCTCACACTGGATATCCAAAAGACTTACCAATACTGTGACAGCTTCATTTTGTTGTACCCAATGTCGACCTCTGTACTAGTATAGACCAGTCAGAGAGCCGTCAAAAGCCAACTGTTGTTGGTAGAAAGACCTTCAAATCCGCACTCTATTTCACATTGTAACAGCTGACATAACTCTCAAAATAAAATTTACAGAACCCATTTGGGCAGGCTAGTGGATTAAACAACTAATGCACACACACAGATATCTTTACCGTTAGCTGAATAATTTGGAGTTCAAAAGACTTTATGGTTCATTAGTTGTTCAAATAAACTTATTCTTATGAAAGTCTTATAAACAAACGATTTAAATTCTTTGCTTGAGAATCGTTCATCTAATAGTTCATTAGTTTCATCCAAGAATTATTTACAATAATCAGACAAAGTGGGATGTCAAAGACATGAAAACACATTTACCTGGTGAGGACGGTGCAGCGGCGTGCCGTAATTGATGTAACTCGTAGCCGCGTGCACGTGTTGTAGGAACTCATGGCTGGAGTTGAGGTTAGGGGGGCTCGGATAGCGACTGATGTTGTCCGGGAGGTTGGTGAAGGAAGAGTGAGGGGTGGTGGAGGGGGAGCTCTGGTGGTGGGGGGAGTGGTTGTAGAGGCCGTCGACTATCGTGGGCCACGGGAGTCCCACAGTCCCTCGCACCTCAGGACTCGTCCACTGCTTGCCGTGATTGGAGCTGGAAATGTGAATACAAAACTTATTGCTTGACAGAATGATAATATACAGTGTAAAATAAAACAGTGTTTAGTGACACCACTTCATATAACATGTTAAATTTGATATATTTAATTTCTGATTAATCAATATAGGAGCTAAGCTTTATCTGTGAGTTCAAAATACATTACAGAATAGAGTTAATCTTATCACGGACCAAAAATAAAAACAATCATATTTTTCTAACACATTTAGCATGTTGCTAGAAAGAGTGTTTGTTTAAATTCATAAGCAACTTCATTTTTGAAAATCAATCTTGACAGTCAGCCATCAAATTTTAGACTTTTCCAAATTTCAAATTGAGTATTACTACATGAGTATTTGGCAGTTTCTGAAAAAATGTGACAACACTTTGCAAAATTAAAATAATCTACAACACCACATAAAATCTTGGTCAACCTTTGATTAATTTCTCGGAGATTTTTATATTAAATCCAGCGATATTATAAAGCTGAAAGTTAACATGTTTTTTTGCCAACCCATTACATTCCTAATACTGGACAGATTGAGCTAATATTTCATCAAACATACACTCATTTCATACATACATACATTACATCATACATACATTTTAAAAATCTTTTAGGGCTCCACCCTACTGGCCTTCGAAGTTCTCATGAAGTTTTATTTGATAAGATGATTACTAAAACAGGTGTTCTTTAATCGAGATGGTCAACATGTTCGCCATCAGGAACCTCAGCTTCTACAATACAGAATAAGGTCGAGTAGTTTGATTAAAGTAAATGTGTTTGTTTCAGATACCTGTAGGAGTTTTGCGATCGCATCGAATTAAATGGAAAAGGTCGAGGCAGGAGGTCATTCTTTCTTCTTTCTGAAATCCCAATCAGTGAACTGCTCGAGTTCTTTCCTGGACTGTGGTTGTACTCTTTACCCAGCCTGCAAAAATATTTAAAAATCAATAATGTCTTATATGTCTGAATTACATTACTGCTTTTGTTGTCTTGTTTCTATTTACCTGAACTAAATGATCAAATGCACTAATGAAAACTTACCGTTCTACTTGACAAGCTATCTTGGCTCAAATATAAAAATATGGTCATTCAGAGGATAAAATACTTGTATGCCTTGGGACATTCATGGCGTACTTCACAAATAAATAATTTTTATATTTTTTATATCTTTTCATAAGTTGGCAACCCTACTACTTTTACTTCACTATCAATCAGTTGGTTTGCATTGTTGAAATTGTTATTTTATTTTAATGTTTAAGGTAAAAGTATAAAATATGGTAACAATGATCAGTAGGTGTTTGTTGTTCAAGCAGCACTTCAAGAGAAAATAATTTCCTTTGTATCAACGAGCGTTTAGAATTAGTTGCAGAAAAGCCAACATCAGTGCAACATATTTTAGTTATTTAGTTTTATAGCCAAAACTTGGGCTGTGTTTTTGAAATAACATGCTGTAGTTACACATTAACAAACCAACAGAGTTACATCTAACTATAGTTAGATGTAACTAACAACCTAACATTTATGTTAGGTTTTGTACCTATAGGTTAAACTAACCAGACAGAGTTATCAACAGAGTCCCTGCGGTGGGGGCTGGCACCCACGTTGTGCCCCGCACCAGACGGGGGCAGGTGGGGGTTGTGGCCCAGTAAAGTGGCGGGGTTGCCGTACAGAGCGGAGCACAGAGAGCGGGTGGTGGCACTGATGGGCATCTGCCGGGACTGGGGGTGGCTCAGCCTGCAGAAGGTTTGACGGGTAAAAACAGCTCAGGAAGTGAAACCTACGTATCTCTTTGTAATTCATTATTTTTTTACGATTTATTGTCGCCATTTTAGGTCTTAATGATCTCGAAACAAAGAATGTTATCTTTCCCTTACTCATTAAATAAGATGTAAAGAGAGGAAAAATTTGTATTTTTACACTCAATAATAGAGCATTGCTATTAGAAGAGATTCTTGGGTTAGTTTTTTCAATAAAGTCCGCCCCAAAGATAAATTGAAACTGTCTAAGGTTGTTCCTCATTCTCTCATCTTAAAGTTCTCTCCCTCTCTCCTCTTTATAATTTTGTCCCCAACATTCCTATCATTCCTCACTCAACTGGTTAAACTCCAGACAACTACCTTCCACACTTCAGTTCTTCGACAGAACGAGGGCAAAATGTAAAAATTGGTTTTATCTGATACATAGAGTATCAGGTTTAGTAGTAGTAGTAGTAGTAGTAGTTTAGAGTATCAGGTCCCTGCGCTCATTCTGGTGAAGAAGTGGTGAAGGGAGGGTGGTTGTCCGATAACTGGTTGAGTGCGGAGTCCCAGGGATGTTGGGTAAAAAGAATTACTATGATGGGGCTACACAAGATATTTCCCACATATCTTTGCAAATAATATTAATTTTCAGTAAAAAAGGTCAGGTCTCCCAATATGTGACTTGGTAATTTGTTTAGAGACGTCAACAATCCTTCTGCAGAAAAACTTAAAAATTTGTATAAAATAATTTACAATTCATTAATTTCTTACATATAATGCTTTATACCCTTAATTTATAGCAATAGTATAACTTAAACTAAATGGAAATTCAAAGACTATAAAATTGCATGCATTAAAGCACTTGCAACAGGGACAGTGAGTAGAAGAAATTTAAATCAAAACTCAAAAATCGTGCTATAGTGCTGACAGACAGATAAGACTTATTATGTAAAAACTACAGGGTGCATAGAAATACAGATTACACAAAAACATTTGTAGATTAGCGAGCTGATGTTTACAAACCAGATGTTTAGCAGGGGCAGTGAGTCTCATTAAAAAAGTACATATATTAATAGAATAGCCCATCGACAGCTGGTGTGCATTAAAACACCTGTTTTGAGCTAGTTAAACTTGTTATAAAGATGGTGCCACCAGTATGTTGAAAAATAAGTAAGTGAGAATAACTCATTAAATTATAATTTGTATGGTTTTTAATTGTTGGTAAATTTCCTATAGAAAGTGAACTATTAGCATGACTTGCACGGTGAAACTTAAGGCCAGGACCACCATAGAAGTTCCTAACATGACCCCCTGAACACATTTTGGGATGTCGTTCAAAATTAATTATATATATGTGTATGTTCTAGCGGTTACATTTTTTGTCCAATTTACTTCAAATTTGGTAGGAACTTTCCTTTCAATAAGTTGGACAAGTTCATTGGGCAAAACAATCGGGAAACTCTAAACCACTTTTTTGGGGGATTAATCTTTCAAATTTTGAGTTTTTGGGCCCAAAAAGGGTCAGAAAAGCACCGGATGTAAAATGAATGCATGTAAAAAGATGGGAATTAGTGAGGCGAAACATTTAACCCCTCTCCCGTCATTTTAGCATAACTATTCACCAAGTTATTGAAGAAAATGTGTATGACCAAACACAGTACGTTGTCTTATGGGGGTTTTACATTAGAAAAGCCTGTTATTCATTTGTTGGTGTACTTTTTTCATCCCCAGCAACCTCACACCTACTTTCAAGCCTGACTGGACCATTTCCTAAGCTTATAATGCGCAAAATTGTATTCCCAGCATTGCAGGTAAATGAAACCAGGAGCATCAGAACAGCCCAAAAATCACTGTTTTCAGATTTCAATAAAAATTGGAATAAATGTATGTTTTACACTGATTTTGAGTTTTAAAAGTTGTTTATGTGGAAATTCACTTCCCTCACGTCAGCGTGCTGAGTGTGAACTCGTTTTTGATTTATTTTGTGTTTAGCAGTAAAGGTAATCTTCAAAATGACTGCTAAATTATTGGTTTTCATGAAGTTTTAAGGGACTTATGGCCTACTGACAAAAATCACACTTGAGAAATAATATATTAAGATAATAGTAGTTTTCATCACAAGGAACAAGCGAGGCAAAGCCGAACTCGGAAAAACAATTAAGTTGAAAATTATAAATTGGGTGATTTGTTTTGGTAGTTCAGATAGGTTAACTTCACAATATTTACATTTATTTGATTTACAAACAAAGTGTGTACACGTTGTTACCTTTGAAATGCACAAACGTTGATTGAAACAATAACAATTTTTGAGGTTAGTGCACTGAAAAATCCACAGCTGATTTTTGGTGCCCTATTTTAAGGTATCAGAAAAATGTGATTTTACGACTAATTACAGACCCAAAAATGCCGCTTTTCGTACAGTATGATAAAAAAATGGTTTTAACCATACGCAGGTGATGTACTGTTCATAGAGAGTTTACAAATGTGTGATGAGCAAGCAATAGAACATTTTAAAGCTTGATTGCAACGTTGAAGTGAATCTTTCCTAAAATACTACGAGACAATCTAGCTATGTCCTAAATTTAATTCAGTTCTGATATGACCACAGGTTTATTTGTATATTTTTCTTTGATGTTCTAGTCAAATTTGTTAATGAGAACAAGTAGTAAATAATCCTCTTGAGAAATTCAAGTACTGGACCCTTTTCATGTCTTTATCACTGGCTTAAATCAATTGACAGAAGTTTTAAAGTAATTCATATTTTGATTTGAAGAAATAAGCCAAAATGATCAATTTTAACCAGACAGTTCTATACAAATAGCAGCATTAATTAAAGATATTTCCGATTGTTTTTGAAATTTTACAATAAACAGAAAATTGGATTTAAAATATGAACAAAATTACTTCCTAAAGGATTGTTGCATTAAAAAGCTTTATTGATAGTAACATAACTGTGGGTAATAACATGAAGTTACATTCCTGTCAGTCTGTCAGTGTTGAGGCCTGTAGTCATATGTAGATTGCCAATGGCTAAAAGAAATCAATTAATGTCATGTTGTAAAACATGAAATAAATTTTAGAAATGCTTAGTTATTGTACTTGAGATTATAAAGTCTGTAAATTAATAGAAGAAAGCGTTCAGATCAACCTCTTTAAGCACCCGAGAAAACATGAGCACTGCCGAGCCTGCTTGAGATTCGCAGTCCCACTCCCCTCTCTCCATCACTACTGCAAGCAACATATAGCCGTTCCGAATGCGTCTGACATCGCAATCAAAACCGAATCTCCTACTTCGTGCATCAAGGCTTGTTAGCAGCACTAATGTGTTTTCAAGTGCACATAGCAGTTTTTTCGACCTATCGGTGCTGCCTAAATGTCAAAATACGTTGTTTAATGGAAGTTGCTTAGTGTTTATTAAGTGATTCATGTTTACTTGATGCTTGACTAAGTTGACCCTAAGTTATAATTGAGTATTACTTTATTGAATGCCACTATCCTTCATTAAATTTTCCCGCAGCTTCCACCCTTAATCAGGAGATGAAATTTTAGGTAAGTAATTTTTTGAATACCGAGTGGAAATGCCATGTCTCACAATTTATTACTGTGACTGTCTATTTTTATATTCATAACAATTTTGTCCAACCTGGGATCCATTTTAATTTTAACTAACATCTTTCTTTAAAATAGACAAATGGATATATGATAAGTTAATGAATCAATGTGTAGTCTGTTTCTTTATCATTATAGATATGTTAGAATGTTTTATGATATTATAGGAGTACATTTTATAAAAACCTGATTGATTGTTAGACTTGGTAAACTCTCATAAAATAATAATTATAAAAATATAGAACTTTAGTGTTTTAGGATATGAGTTTAATAGTAAATCATCTAGAAAACATCTAGGTCCTGGCAATGAGCTGTAGGGAATACCCCACCTCAAACACATATTTTGTACCACAAAATCCGCATATGCGGATGAATCCGCAGAAGACATTACAGTAGATCCCTCTTAACTGGCCCTTCTTTAACTGCTGGTCGGTTTAACCGCTCCCAGCACAAAGTAGAGTTCATTTTAACTGCCCCAGATTTGGTGACGGCCAGTTTAACTACCCATTTACAGGAATTGCTCTATTTTCATTCTCATGCTTGGCGATTTACTTAAAAGTACATGTATCTGTACAGGTTAAGTACTGGTTATGAATTCGGCATAGTGACACCACCTTTCAAAGAGACAGTCACATTTAAAAGAAATATCAGAAGTGACTACATCAGTGTCTTGTCTAAAATACAATATTACAAAGTTTGTTATACAACTTTCCTTAAAACATTTTTGAGAATACATCACTTGAGTTAGGGCTTTTTGGATGTGTTTATTTACTACATTGTTTAGCCAATTTAGTGTTGGAATACTAAAATCAGTATCAATGCGCTTCTATCATATGTGGATTTTTGTTAGGAACCATATACTGTTTCCTCCACAATTAAAGTTAGTTCCAGTAAGAGAAAACGTGATGTACATAGTTCCTATGGTTCAAAAGTAGTTCGTGTAAAAAGTCTTGACATGAGTGAATTAGTCAAACCCATTAGTGATGGACTTGGTATTGGAATAACAACAGTGAAGTATGTGATACATATCATGAAACCACAGATTTGCGGGGTGTTAATTGGTAAGTACGAGATCATAACCTCCGAAGTTTTCTTTGATGGGTTTAATGAAGATTTTGTAATCAAAATTTGCAGCATTAACGTAATAAAGTACGTTTTAAAAGACTTTAAGCTCATTCTTTGTTTTAATCTAGCTTTTCCTTATCCGCCCTAGGTGCCTGCCAGTCCTGTACAGTAATATTAGTAAACCTAATTCAGACTTGAATCAACAAAAAAGATCAAAACAGTATGTTATGAACAACCAGGTAAAACCAGTCAGAAGACTACGTATAAAGACAATCAAAACATAATTCTACAGGTTTGATGACTTTTTTGTCAAACTTACACACTGCCTTACAGTTCATGTCATGTCACTGTCCCGGCCATCCCTGAAATTTCAAGTAAAACATATAGCACCATTTGGAACCTAATTTGTACTATTTAGTACCGACCTTTAAACACTTAGTACCTCTCACATAGTGATGTAATTAAAATTTAAATATTCATGAAAACCCATGTTCGCTATGGATAGGTTGGGTAAATTGTTAAGATTAAAATAATATTGATATCAAAAGATATACCTTGATTAGAAATACTAATTACGTCTATTTTATATAAGTATCTTTAAGGATTTTGAGTGATGAGACATAAATTATATGGATTGCCATAAGGCAAGATATAAATTAACTAAATTTAATAATTTAGTTCTGTGAGAGGTACTAATATTTTTAATGGTGGTACTAAATAGTACGTAATAGGTACTAAATAATGGAAAATATTTTACTTGTTAATTCCAACATGGCCGGGCCAGCAACTTTGATGTTTATAGTTCTGCAATTGCGTTTTTTATGGCAAAGAGTTAGAGAAAGAAAATGAGCAATGTGTGTATGTGAATTTCACTACGCAATAAAGCTGGATGGATAAAGTAACTACATAACGAAAATATTGGAACATTAAAAGCTCATGGGATGGAGCCCTGAGTGTGAAAGGAAATCTTTCAAAGAAAAGGACTTAGTCCTCAAAAGCAAAGGTAACAAATATATTCAATGAGACTGTTAGCATTCAGACGATTTTTTTAATACAGACTCATGAACACCAACAATAATTTCTGCTGGATCTGTTTGAAAAGTTTATAATAGCTTTGCTATTTTATGAAATTTTTGTGGCTACATAAATGCAGCCCAAGCAATATGCATGAATGAATTGAGAATAAAACAATTACAGGAAAAAAATTGATTGGACTAGCCGCAAAATCTTCTTTAAGGGTTATCAAAATATAGTTTCAATATTTACAAAATCTTGTTATAAAGGTGTATATCATCGTGTAACAAACAATTACATTCATTTAATTTTTTGTAAATGCTGTGTAGAAGTGTCATCACTAAAGTTTTTTTGCTATTCAACAGGGCATTTAAAACGTCACTTTGTATTTTTATTAATTTAATTCATTCAAAACTTGAATTTCGTTATTAATCCAAAAGGTTTGCGTAGACAAAAACCCTGCTCATTTAAAAACACTTCAAAGTAAATTAATAGCAACATTTATAAAGTTTTAAGCTAATTAAAAATAAGTTAGTGTACTTATTTAACAATCGGAAATTCCTTAATTAATACATATGCTTACCTTGCCCAGCTGTTTGGAAACATTGGATGGATCCAGTTAAGAATTGAGAGGCAGAAGACTAGAAACTTGCAAACCACCGTACACATTCGTAAAGTATAATTCATGCTAATTTTGTACCAAGAAAAACACATTCTAACATTGCGGTACATACAAATTTGATAATTTCCTACACTAATTGCATACAGAATTCACACTAAAAAAGATAAACAAAGGTTTAATATTTTGATAGACTATTAAAAATCTGCAACTATTATCTTCTATTGTCTAACTGAAAGAAGGTTCTTCAAACAATAATAAATCATGAATTCTCTCTAAAAACTGTATAACATATTTCCACTTTGATATTTGCCAAATATTGTTATACAAATTGCATAATAAAGCATGTAGGACACACATAGCTGTTGACAAAGTATAAAATATTTTATTTTTGCAAAGGAGAGGATTCGTTTATCAAAAAAAACCAACTGGTATTATAAATTGTTATAAGAGGATTCATATAATAAAAACCAGCTTTTAACAACTTTACATAATATTTACAGAAAACTGAAGTCCACTTGCATGTAACACAATATTTAATATAAAATTGCATTGATGATAGTCGCTAACTACAAATTGTGGGTAAATATATTATTTTGTAATGGTATTGATGCAGAGGTTAAATAAAACTTTTATATTTTTTGAACAGACAGCACTTCTATTCTACATTTATACAATTTAGCCTAGCTTTGTCGATTGGTCAGTTATCACTACAGCATTGGGTATTTAGATAATACATCCTTAAGCTACGATTACACTGACAAAAACAACCGTACAGGATCGATGTAATAAAAGACATCTTACAACACTTAAAAAAAAATATTTATACTTATACTGTATTCATATAACAAACGCTAAACAAATATAACAGATGGTACAAGGCTATCGATTTTGACCAGTCACACTGCTGGTCTTCATCAGGCCAATGGCCGGTCATCGTCATTGGCCTGATATCAAACCAAATGTAATATATCGTATATATATCGTATTGCGGGTTTTCTGATTACCTTTTTTATCTTTTCGTGTTGGGTAATTTTGGCTTTTTTTAAGGGTTGTTTGGCTCATTGTCATTTTCTTTGTTGTTTTTCCATTATATATGTTTACTGTCTGTTATGTGAATACATTTTTAATAATCAGTATGAATATATTTTTAAGTGTTGTAAGACCTCTTTTATTACATCGATCCCATAAGTAATAAGAACACGTAATATGCTAATCAAAAAGTTGTTTAAACAACTGTGAACATTTTGGCTTAACAAATTTTGGGTATTTAAAATCAAGCAAGGTTTTTGAGTTAAGCCTATCCCATGAGTATATATCCTCAGTGGATACGTTTAGGCAATGAATGATGGTAGATATGTGGAAAAGCAAAATGATGATACAAGCAACTCTGTTAGTGAGTATATGAGAGATCTTCCTCAACTCTCATTAAATTTATCATGTTTCACATGTAGAACAATCTCATTCAATTCATTTCCAGTGTTGCCACAACTGGAAAATATCAGAAGAAGACAAGACTTTCTGTAATTTGTTTAATGTTACGTGTTTCTTGTATTTTGTTACATTGCTACCTCTTATCTTTAAATTTACCTTTTTAGTTTTTACCATACATTAGACATTAGAGTATTGTACCATTCAAACGACACATATTGGAATAATGGTATTGCTGAGGCTTTGAGCTTAAATGTTTTATAATTGATTTATTAGTTGGATCAACAAAAAAAGACTGTTAATATGTTTTACAGTACTTAGTATAGTTAGTGTCACGGATAAAGGCACAGTTCCCCTGGTAGAGCATCCTGTCCTAACCCTTTGTTGACCAGCGCTTTTGTTGGGAGCGGCCACCCAGATCCCCCTGCTCTTTCCAAGAAATTCCATATCCTAATAGAATTTCTCATAATTTATCCATCAGGCCTAAAGCCCAAAATGATGGCTCATTTTTTCTGTCTAAAGTAAATGAATAAGACAAAACCTGAATCACAGTTTTTCGATGTCCCGTTACTGACATCACAGGGAATTTAAATCTATTAAATATTCTAGTAGGACATGGAATTTCTTGTAAAGAGCACGGGCATACCGGCAGTGCCGGGTGGCCGCTCCCAACTAAAGGGCTGGTGTGTCAACAAAGGGTTAGGATGGGATGCTCTACCTGGGGAACTGTGCTTTTACCCATGACACTAAACTAAACTAATAAGATCACAATATTTATAATATTAAATTCTTGTTAAATTTTGTATTATAATTCACAATTGATATTCAATCTTATATGCCCTATTTAATTTTCGTAATTTTTTTTATGTGTATTGTATATCTAATGAAAATATTTTGAGAAAAAATAAACTTTATTTATACAAATTGACAGCTGTCAGGACATTTTCCAGGTGACCACAAAGGATCCAGCATATATCTGGTAGATAACAAACGAGTTATAAAGATACTGTTCGGGCATGGTGCTTGGCGTCTAGGGAAGGCGAGAAACTACTTAAACTTCTTATAACAAATATCAGATAATAGCAAAAATAACCAAAACAAATGTTTTAAAATTAAATGAATTAATTTGCTTTCTGTTTACAAAAGTATATTGTAACACCAACGGTACTAAGCCAAATAGAGGTGAAAAGTCATTCCAGAGCATACGCTAACCAGACGCCGAGCAGTGTGACCCAAACTGTAAAGATATCAACACAAATATGGTGTTGAAGAAAACAAGCGTAGATTTAATTTGTTTATGGAATTTACACTGATAATTATTGGATTGACAAAATTCGATGGAGTCTCATATTTTTTTAAGAAATCTACAAACAATTTTGATATTGCTCCTTGGCTGCCAAACAATAACCTGTCACATGCCAACTGACAATTTGATTTCTTTGTATTAGGTATGCAAGGCTCGTACTGTATATACTGATGTTGTTTTTGGTTTATATCTTTGACTTGATCATCTAATCTTTTTCTTCTGTTCTAATTGTTGGATCAATAGAAAAGTGTATAAAATATTTTGTAACTAAATAAAAAGTTACTCAATTTTATTTCCCGATTTTTATTTACTCCTTATATTCACCCAATGTATGAGACTGTGAAGAGATATATTTTAGGCCTATATTAGATATTGACATATATTGAGATGTATTGAGTTTCAAGAGATATATTTTATACAATAATACAACTCTACGAACAAGGTAAAAAAGATATCACTTTGGCTTCTTACTTGGTCAAATTTATTGTTAAGTAGGAAAATATAAAGAATTTGAAACCCAATCTTAAAATAATGAGATCCCAAAATTAAAATCTGACACTATAGAGACAACTTAATTATACTTAAAGACGACTGATCTAAGATACAAGTCATAATTTCTGAGTGAACCAAAGCTCTGATTTAATTATTATACAAACAACAGTTAGTTAATATCAATTAAAAAAATGGTTTTTGTATAAACGATAACAACAATTAAATTCAGCACAACTTCTTTGGCAAGTTAATCCTTTTAAGTTTGAAAAACAGAGAAAATACGTAATGTTTTTCAACTTTAAATAATGTTATTACAACTATTGAACAACTGAAGAGAGAAGGAGGTAAATATAATACACTACAAATTAGAAAAAGAATACATGCAAATACAAACATTTAATACAAATAAATAAAGCATTTTACATGCAACATGTGATGTACAAAATAAAAACTTGAATAAACACTTGTTTGATTATAAAAATACAACTGGAGCATGCTCTATAAACAACACATATGCACAATCACAAATCATGCAAATAAATTGGCACAAGATGAAAAGGGTGTATAACTTGACAAAATCACTGTTCACTTTATAACACAATATTACATCTACTTTAAATCAATACAATGTTACTGGATGAACATTCTTTAAACTTTTTGCTATGCAGGATATGTGAAGGAAAATATTTATATACATAAGTAATTATATTACAAAACATATTTGATGTCTTCTTGAAACTGCCAATTTAAAACATTCTGATTCATGATAAACTTATTTAACTGTGAAATGTTTTATGTGCAAGAGTTTCTTTGTTATTCACTAAAACTTGAGTGTTGAAAACGATTGTAATTTAAAATAACATAGATGCTCTGCTATAAGTGAATAATGTTGGGTATTATAGGCATGGCTATATTGTCACAGCACATTTGGTTATATTTGGATACAGTAATTTGTGATAGGAAATGTGCAAAATGTATTGAATATTTTATTAGTCAGTTAAATATAAAAGAAAAATACAGAGGAAGTCCATTCAGACTCAAAACTGAGGGCAATGTCTATGATCTATTTTACCAGTCACAAATAATAACAATATTTTAATAGAAGAGCATACCTGAGCAGTACAAATATTCATATTATTTAATATTCAATCATTTTATTTAATTCAATATAATGCACAACTCCTATTTTAAAAATGCCTAAAAACCATTGTTTTGTATTTCGAATACACAGGGGTCAATCGGCAATAGGAGAAAGGTCTCTTCAAAATTAGAAAGAGTAAATATTTTTGCTGCATAAGATTCATATGAGTGGTAAGTTAAGGATGTCAGTATGTCTAGAAAGTTTACTAGTTTTTGTAATGTTTATTGAAGTGTTGCTACACCTCATGTGTAAAAAGGATACCTATTTGGGGCAATTGTGTCAGGGTAAAACTGAGACAGCGTATATATTATATATAAATATTGTTAACAAATAAACATCTAAATACAAAGTTATACAGTGAATAAAAAATTATAACAAATGTTTCAGAAGAACAAAAATAATTTCTAATAGCTAACAGTTAACCCTAGAACTGCTAAAAACTGCAATCATAACTTTTGTACTATGAAATTATAAATTGTCTGTTTTATGGCAGTATGAAGTTGAGTTTTGTTAATTCAATGTTTCTTGTTTGGAAGTGTGGTGCACGTGCATGTAATGAATGTTTTGTAATAAATCAAACTTTCATCAGATTCTTCTTATTTTGCTGATTACAATAAGTATAAGGTTGATACAGGTAGATTCTTAATTTTTAATTCAAATTACGAATTGTGCAAAACAGGAAATAATGGCATATAATTTTGTGAAAAAGTGGCCAGCAGTTCTATGGTTAATTTAGAAATATATGAAGATTTTTTTATAGTAAGAAGATTTTCAGTTTTTTTTTGTATTATTATATTTTAAGTAGTAAAACCAATATAAGGAGTTTAGCTGTCACGAGAATCTCGGAAATTATTTAAATGTTGTAAACGTTTTCATAGACTATCCTCCAACTCAAAATCAGTCCACTCAAATACCACCATAAAAATTCAAAATGGCAGAAACTCATGCAGGGGCCTCGGGTCAAATAAAGAACCCAGACGGCTGGTTGTCGTCATACCTGGGCAGCTGGGGGGCGGCGGAGGCGGAGGCGGGGGTGGGGGTGGCGTTGGCGGGGGTGTTCTTGTTGAGAATGTCTGCCAGGGCGGGGCTCTCGGAGTACGGGGGCGGGGGGCTGTCTCCAGTGTTGGGAGGATCCTCCTTCACGGAACTGCGGCAAAATATTCATCAAATCAAATCAAAATCATCTTTACTCAAAACACGCATCAGCATACAACGATAACTGTCATACAGCATACAGCAATAAAGATATAACTGTCAGGAATCATTTCAATTGATAAAATTGGTTTACTATACTATGAGTTAATAATAGTCTTCATCACCATATAAGCTGTCAGGAAACATGAATCAAAAATAAAAACCTCATAATACGAGGTTTGCCAGATCGATCCTGATCAAAATCGCAACATTTTGAAAAGGATCATAAAGCTGCCATTTGTCATTGGGCTATTAATTAATGATGCTTTCTAAAAACAGGTCGATCTTAGATAGTTACAAGACCAGGGTTTGGACCGTTCCCTATCGAAACGTTAAAAAATGAACTGGCGTTGATACAAATAGCAACAATTTGGATGCATAAACTTACAAAATTCAAAATGTAGCCTAACTCATTAGAAAACCACCTAACTTTTTTGATATGATAGAGTGAGGAGTAACGGGGGGGCACAAAGTTAAAATTGTTCTTATGGAACAAAACTTCCAAGATTAGATGACAACCGGCAGTTGCCAGTGATGAAGGCTCTTAAACCTACGGTTTAGTAGGTGACCCTTTTTTGAGACAACAGAATCTGCACAATATCCCCAGGGAGACCCCAGGGCCCCCTGAGTGCGGCCCTGCCTGTCACTCTAATAAATAATATTTCAAGTGGGCTTATGTAGGTATGCAGTTCAGTAGAATATTCCATCACCACGACCAAAAGTGAAGCTTTTCGATTCAAGCTCAGATTTTACGGCACTGGCAAAGCCGTGGCTGTAAAACGTCGGAGGATTGAAAAGCCACTTTTGGTCCTAGTGATGAACTATATTTTTCGTCCTAGTGCAAACAAAATTAAGTTATCAATTTCCCAAAAACAAAATTGTTTTATTTTTACCATTAAAATTTTGATTCCATATTGATCTTGCTACTCTAAACAAACTTGTTAAACAATAAAGCTTCATGTAAAAGAAAACATGTTTTTACCAATCTAGTATAATATTATAGAGTTGCTGGCTTAAGTCAAGGCGTCGGACTCTGGAACCATGGCAGCGGCGCTGTGGTGGGTTGGAATCCCAACCCTGACACAAAGTGGTGGTGGGTTTGAACCTGGCATGTAAATTTGATCAGAACTGTACAACTTGTAGTGTAACGGCTCTCTCCTTACTTGCTGGATACGTTCCACGCACAACTGTATAGTCTATGAAGACTGGCACAGTAAGGCAAAAATAGGCTGCCAACCTCTTAACAAAAATCCAAAAAATTCCACTCAGGAGAATATTATGAGGTGGAGTAAGCCTTTCTAAAACAGAATATAAACACAAGAGTAGACACAAAATAGAGCCCATCAAATACAGGTCATGCCACGTGAGATGGCGGACATTATTCCCTACCTCTTGCCCCTCCTGGTGGAGTGGGCTCGCCGGGTGGGGGACAGCCGCACTCGCACAGCCTTGGCCGCGGCATTGGTCTCCACGACCTTGTACGGGATCTCGCGGAGCTGAGACTCGGACATGCCCTCCGTCTCCACCAGTCGGAACTCTAGGTGCTGCTTCAACTCCTCCGGGAGCCGCGACTTGCCTTCCGAAGGGGAGCGTGACCGGGACCTGGGAGACGACAAAATATCAATTAATACATATTATCAGAGTTTTTTTTTACTACAAGGCGTGTTTTAAAGTAAGCACCGTTTTTAAATTTTGCTGTTGCAGTGCTACTTTTGGCGCTGTATACCTGCATCTATTGGCAAGATTGGGACGCAAGAACGGCAAAAATATTCACAACACACAACAGAGGCAAACTCAAAAAACTCGAATTAAAAAAAGATTTGTCTTTAGGTGCAAGGTGGTTACATAAAAAAACATGTAATGCAAGCTAGCCAAAATGAGCTTAATGGTTTGCAGATTGCAAAAATATACACTTTGTTATGGTTGAAATAATTATTTTCATAAATAAATAGCAAAACCCCGACTGCGACACTCAAAATAGTTGGCAATGGAAAAACACAATATTTTGTAATCAGTTACAAAAGTTGCAATAAAAAAACTCAATTACAAATACCATGTAGAATCATATGGCGCTGAATCCGATATGATTCAAGTATCGATATATCGCACTGTTTATCTCATCGTCGCAGAATTGTGACGTTCAGCACTTGGAAGGTTGACAATATAAATGACTTATCTTTTTCAGTCTAGATTCATTCTAAGTCAACCACACTCCTATTGTTATCAGCTGGCTACCGACCTGTGTTTCCGATGTTTCCTCCGGTGGTGGTAAGAGTGTTCGCTCTCTGTCTCCATGCCACTGTTCATGTACCCGCTACGCCTGTGGAACAACAGATAAGTCTCAGACACATACAACCTAGGATACATACATCTCAGACACTCACTGATCCGGCAGATACCAGACTGGGGTAGTGACGAGTCAGTGAAAACACTATATTATGGAAATGATTTTATGGAAAAAAACTGGACTTAGGCATTTCAGAGGAGGGAAGAGATAGGACACAGCTAACTCTCCTTGTGAAACTACAGTATGATGAATAGTAGACCAAAAACACACAAATCAGTAATATTTCAGTTAGCTGTGAATCACTTTTCAAACTTAAGAAGAGAGTGACAGTTAAAAATTAAGAGTTTTTACGAGGGCTGTTTTTTAAGTAAGGGCCGTTTTCTACTAAAATTAAAAACGCAAAAAATTGCAAAAACCCTTTTCATTTTCAGATTCTACATACTTTTCTCTATTTGTATACATAGTTACCTTGCTTGTTTAAGCGCTTATCATACCATACAACTAAGTTTTGAATACCCTCTTCATAGAAATCAGCCGCCTGCTCGGATTACTATAGTTGTTTACAGCCGCTTTCCTTTGTTCGTAGTTTTTGTAGCGTTTGCCGCCAAGTTGGTTTTTAAGTGACGTAACAGATTAAAATCGCATGGAACAAGGTCCAGACTGTAAGGGGGATGATCGATTAAGTCCTAAGCCAAAAGAATAGTTTCGTTCCTTGGTTCGATCAGCAACGATGCAACGACCAGCAACCTTGTCATGCAGAAGCAGGATTCCTTTCGTCAACATGTACGATTATACTGGTTTCACACGGGTATAAAATGTAGTTAAAAAAGTAAATTACTAATATCAGCTGTTTATTTGAATAACATTAACCCATTGGCGTAGACATACGAGCTGGTCTCGTTCCTTACTTGTAATTTTTTAAACCTATGGATTGGAATAGAAATTTGTGTTTTTAAATGTATTAATGGTTTATTTTCATTAAAATACTGTTTTAATTGAGTTTTTAGAGTCGCATTGGCACACACACACACAAGACATAAATAAAAGTAGCAAAATCAGTGTTGACCATGTCAACTCACAAAGAATTAACTGATCCCGTCAATTTCCAAGCAAGCCTGCCACCGTTTGTTTTACTTGGGCCCTCCCACCAACGTTGCCACCAACCGGCAACTCATTGTGAGTTGCACGACTGGTCAGTTTTGGTCGTGTGCGGGAATAGAACCCACGAACATCGTACCCACACCTGGCCAAGGTGTTTCCACGATGTAGCCAACTCAGCTAACACGAACAAGGGCCTAGTGGCAATATTAATGTTTTTCAGTCAGTCCGCGCCCCTAACAGATAGAACCGTAGTCGCCCGCGGTCATTAGTTACATATTTTGCTACTAGAGTGCAACACCAATCAAATCCCGTTATAGGCTATTGAGAAAAGTATAAAATTACTACCTTAATGGGTTAAAAAAATAGCTGAAAACTGTAACCGTATGGTCTCATTTGATTAACATTTGAATTTTGGATGACTCACAAGGAGTAGCCTTAGAGGATTTAAAGGAAACTGAGAGTCAGGTACAACAGCTGTAACCTAAAGGAACCCACCCTGAAAATTTCATGCCTTGACTCCTTGTAGTTTAGCTGTACGGCAATCCACACACAGACATGAACTATGCTCTATTTATATATATTTTTAACCAATTTTGCAAACTCTTCCAAATTAGTCCAAAAGGTTGCTTTACAAAACTACCCCAGAATTATCTTACTGGTTAACCCCCTGGAAGGACTGTGTTTTTTATTCTTGACTAATTGATATCCCCTGACGTTTGAAGTCTTCCCTTTCCCTGACATCCCTGACTGTCCCTGATTGTTACCTGTTGATGTTGTGTGACTCCTTGTTGCTGATGACAGTGGCCTGTTGTATGCCCGAGCTGCCTTCTGCTTGACGTCTCTGCACTTCCTTCCATTGACTCTCTGAGTCCACTAGTTCATACCTGGAAATACAAATTTAGCTTTGGTAAAGTATTCAAGGAGAGATATGAATTAATAAAAAAAAATAATTACGTCATAGTGTTTCTTTTTAACACATTCGCTGCGGCAGGTCCGCCGGCAGACCAATTTAAATGGATCCTTCTGTACCTGGGACTTAAAAAGACGGCATTGACCCACAATTTCAAGAACACCTGGACGATGTCGATGAAAATGACCCTATTCAGCAAGTAGTGGATGGGGTTGATGAAATGATTGCACATATAGTGTAAATAGTTATAATTTTAGTTAATAAGTTATAAAGAAACTAAAGTATGTCATTTTTAACACAGGTTAGGTATTAATTTAAATTGTCAGCAGTGAATGTGTTAAACAAAAATTTTGTCAATGTGACTTACGAGGATTACTACCCATGTTGTATGAATTGTAAAGAATTTCTTGACATTTCTGACACTACATTATTCTAGATACATATAACAGAAATGCCCATTTTATGAAGTAACTAACATTTGAATTTTGGATGACTCACGGGGAGTAGCCCTAGAGGATTTAGGGGAAACTGAGAGTCAGGTACAACAGCTGTAACCTAAAGGAACCTACCCTGAAAATGGTACCTGGCGCGACTTAGTTCTCGTGGTTTTTCTTGACTCCCATTGATCCCCGTTTCTTTTCCCATTGTTAATAATATTGTTACCAAGAAAACATAATTGAAATCATCACTACATAAGGTTAACATTGATAACTTCAAAGTCCAGTGAGGCAAAGCATAAAAGTCCTAGGACTTTGATTAGTGGCTATAAACCTTCCTAGGGTTAACCTGAATGACCATGCAAAGTTTCATCACAATCAAATGAGTTGTATAAGAGTGCATAAAAGATAAACTAACAGACAAAAAACATTAATTTATATGTATAAGAGATAAGCAACAATATAGACAATAATGTTTCAAAATATATTTAAATATTCTAGGCCACTCACCCTCAGTGATTGAATAGATCCTAATATATCCGAAATCTTACAGCAACCTAAACTGTATTTTTGCTGTTTTCAATGAACATTAGTACATTTGTAATCAAGTTCTCCTGCCTTTTCAAAAATTATATTAATGTTGCAGCAGAAAATCTTTTTCATTTTACTGAGCTATGTCCTCGTAATGCCCAGTAGATGAGCTCGCATACCCGTCACACTACCCACCTGTGTTTGGAGCTCTTACTGGCGTGTCGAGTGCTGGAGTCCTCGCCCCCTGACGCTCGTCTGCTGCGGTGCCTGTGTCTGCGCGACTTCCCCCCGCTGCAGCGCGACAGCTCGCTCTCGTTGTCAGAGCTGCGTCTGCTGCGGTGATGCCTGTGTCTTTGGGCACATCAGGGGCGAGATTAATACACTGTAGACACTGTAGAGAAATATGTGATACTTTCTATTGTATTTGTTAGTTACACAGTTTTCAGTACTAACAGTTGAGAATTAATCATTACTCTTGGAAAACCAAGTACTTGAGGATAGCCTTCAGTTCACAACACATGGATAGATAATTCGGTTAAATATCGACTCATAGTATATGCAGCCTCTGGATTGTTTATATGGGAGCTTCCTTAAAGTGTCTAATTGTCTATTCAATGTCTAAAATTGTGTTTATGTATATATGTGTGACATGTAGACAAAATCCAGTCAAGGATGATCAATTTTAAAACACTTGGTTTCCTATACATCCACTGATGATGAGTCTGCAGACCTGAAATCGATTCGGATTTAAACTTGTTGGATTATTAAGGTAAACCTAGAAATAATATAAATATCGACTATCGTACTATGGACTATCGATTCTAGCTCTTTGTTTTGTAACATAATAACAATTGATTTACCTGTAAAAATAACAAAAAATGTTGCTGCAATTCACGACAAAATTAGAATAACATAACTTAACCTAACTCCGCAGAGCGCTGTACGGTGGCTCTTCGTTGTGCAACATATTACAAATAAATGAATTTGTATCCATTAAATATAAAGTAAACTTTAAACAAAATCTAGACTTTAAAAAGTAGATAACAAAAATAAAACTTGAACCAGAACAAAATAAAAAGACCCCCAAAAGTAATCAACAAAATTAATATTTTAACCTGGGACGGCATGATAGTCAGTCCGATACTGTATCCATTGGTCCACCACAACATGTCGAACAATGGGAAAGTTAAAATTTAACATTTAACAAGCTGTAAACACTGTGGATCCTATAGACGCCTATTGAGTAGTCGACTTGTCGACTACGATAATCGATGGTTAATAATACAATAGTCGATAGTTAACCGAATGATCTACCCATCTGTTGTGAACTGAAGGCTATCCGTATTTGTCTTATACTTCTCTACATATGGTTTTGAAACAGTAATATCTCTAGTGGTTCACAGCTGGAAAAGTCAGTCTTAAGATCCCTTTTTTGTCCTGATTCCTAAAACCATCACGCACATAGCCAGCATCTACTATCTTCTGCGAGCAGAAAACGTTTTCTACTTTGTATCTGTTGTGTGGTCATAGAATTCAGATAGCTTATAGTTGTAGACATGTTTTAACTGAACAATGAACACTCAGCTGCCACTATACAGAGTGAGTTTAAAGTCCCTCACCCCTTATAGACTAGATATGTTTAAATGGATAGAGTTAGAAAACTGAAACTCTGCAAATCCATAGTGGACCTAAATACCTACTTTTCAGGATGCTCACTGGCTTTTCACCTCCAATGTTGGATACAGGGATTAGTTGAAAGAGAATTTTAGATGTAAGCATAGGGAGAGTTGCACATCAAATTAAGTCTTCAGTCTTCATTATTAAAACACAAAATGCCACAAATCCAACCTCAAGCAGACCACTGAGTCTGCAATGACAAGAAGTCTTGTACTTATCTTTATGTATAATTCTGTAATTTTAAGTCAAAATTGGGGGAGTTTGGCAAATTGCATGATGATGGGAGGTGGCTCAAATTAAAGGTCTTGATCCCAGGGATGTCTGCTTTGTTTAAATTAAAACGTGTGATTAAGTGTCTACTTTTGTTTACGAACTAACATGTGTTCCCACATGTATTGTTTTATTTTCCTCAGCATGTAAAGAGTAAACAAATCAGATGAGGCGGAGTATTGGAACAAGGTTAGAGGCTATAGTCCATTAAAGCCAGTAGTTTTATATAACTGAAGTCCTGCTGATACAAAATATAGTTAGTAAAACTTTCAACCGAATTTATAATATTTTTAAAATTTGCAACTTAAACTTTTTGGTAATTTTGTAAGACAAAATCCTTAGTTCTAAATTACAGGTTGCACTTACTTCTTGCAGGAGCGGGAGTCGTTGCTACTGTGACTCTCGACGGAAGATGAGCGTCGCGCGGCGAGTGCCCGCGAGTGTGAGTGCCCGGCTGAGCGCAGGGAGCGGGGGGAGCTGCCGGTGTAGAGGCCCCGCGCGTGGGGGGCACTCCAGGGGGCACTGCGGGTGCTGCGGGGGGAGTCACACCTGCCCACGGCCCCGCCACTGCCCCGGCCATACAGACTGCTGACACTGTGCACACATCATGCTCACAACATGCTCAGGTAGCTAATAACACACTAACGATTATACCAGGCGATTAAAAAGAATGGTGTAAAAATATGATTAGTTTAGACACTGAGAGACAAAATTACACAAAAGTATGAAAACAGTGTAAAAAAATGTATTATTTTAACCAGCTTTTATTCACACTACAAACGCATGATTGACAGCCGTTGGTAAACCTGCATACATCCAGGCGATATTCCAATTCCACCCACATGTCCGCCGTATTCCGCTGCGACATGTCCTGTGTTATGGATTGCACTGCTCCGGTTATATACTGTCTTTAGTTATATGGGCTTTGAGGCGTGGGTGGGTAGTAAACTGAATCTTTGATGAAACCCCACAAAAAATCGCAAGAAGTTAAGTCAGGCGATAATGGGGGCCAGTGCAACATAGAGGCCGACCTTGATTTCCAGAGCGACTAATCTAATTTAAGGTTTTCTTGCTTTTCCATAGCCATTTAATAAACACGGCGTCAGTTAACCAAGCAACCAAGACAAAATATAACCCTACCAAAACAAAATTATAAATGTACTCTTTCTATTGTTGCAATAGTCAGCTATTTTAATTACAGTAGAACTCCAATTATCCGAATTAATTGGGGATCGGGCCAATTCGGATATGCAGAAATTCGGATAATCAGGTATACCTCGGGAATCAAGCAAAAAACATCACCATACATAAAAAATCAGAATTTTATCGACAAACATCTCGAGCAAAGTGAGTTTATCACTTAGCGAAAGGACAACACGTTTACGTTTTGTACTCATTTCGAACGATAATCTCGGTGAAAGAACAGTAGCGACTGATGATGAGCAGGGCGGGAAGGGGGTATGACTCATTGTTCCCTGCGAAAATATCGTCCGGAAGGTAACAGCGCAGGCTTTTATTTTAGCGCTCACGGCGCATTATCGCTACACGCGCTACCGCTGTTATTTTCTTGATTTTTATATTTCTATTATTTCACTCAAAATCGATTCGGGTAATTGGATATTCGGATAATTGGGGTTCGGATAATTGGATTTCTACTGTAACACAAGCGGAAATACCACATGTTTAGTTCTGCACCATTCTTTTTGAATCACTTGGTGTATAGACTGGCCTGGGATAAAGAAAACATTGCCGGATTTTGAGATGCTGGCCTTTTACCCTCCAAGTGCTGAATGTTACGATTGCGATCCCGTTTTAGGTTATGTGTATTGTGCTAAAGTTAAATCCTGATCATTCTCTTCATGGTGTGATACATCGATACCCGAATAATTTGAGATCCAGCGCATAATGATTCTACATGGACTTAGTATTCTAGTGATGTATCGGAAGTAGTCTTTCCGAGTTTTTTGCAATTTTTTGAACAGGTTATGAAATTTTGCATCTTTCCATTGTTGACGCTATTGTGAGTCCCACGGTCGAGGTTTATTTCCATTTTTTATGAAAATAATTATTTTAACCCTAACAAAGTATACATTTTTAAAATCTATGAATCATTTATCTCATTTTGGCATCTTGAAATTATGTGTTTTTTTGTAATCCCTATGGCACCAAAAAATATTTTTTTAAATCTTAAGTTTTTTGAGTTCACATCTGTTGTGTAAGCGTGTCTAATGTTTTCATTAACATGTTATCGTTTTTTAGATTCCCCTTTTCTTGCCGATCAAAATTAATGTAAGGTTGATATAGTAGATTCGTTATTTATATTTTATAAATTTTCAAAAAAAACTCATCCAAGACAGTGAAAAATACCCCAGCACTAAACAGAAAAGTAGTCAGCACTTGGAAGTTTAAGCGGTGTTGGTGTAAAACCTATAGCAGTTTTTTAAATCTATAAACATCTAATAATTGACAAATAATCTAAAAATGAATAATATTCATATTCCTCACTGTTATATTACAGTGTTGACTTGTTAAAATATTTCCCTAAGGAATATAGATACTTTAAAAACAGTTAACGTTACCTAAAAAATAAAGAAAAAAGTAAATATTAACTGGAATGGTGAGTAAAATATTTTAGAACAGTATTTTGTAATTTTTTTCACAAATATTAACTTACACTTAATTTACAACTTATAATGACAGTAGGCTTTATTTCATTTTAAGAGTGTATCCTTGTAACATAATGCTCACTGTAAATCAGTCTCAGTATTCCAGTCAAGTCACAGAGTTTGAATATTGTTTTCCAGAAATAAATTGCACATCAATAATCTCTAACCCACAGCCCATCTATATAATTGCACATCAATAATCTCTAACCCACAGCCCATCTATATAATTGCACATCAATAATCTCTAACCCACAGCCCATCTATATAATTGCACATCAATAATCTCTAACCCAAAGCCCATCTATATAATTGCACATCAATAATCTCTAACCCACAGCCCATCTATATAATTGCACATCAATAATTTCTAACCCACAGCCCATCTATATAATTGCACTTCAATAATATCTAACCCACAGCCCATCTATATAATTGCACATCAATAATCTCTAACCCACAGCCCATCTATATAATTGCACATCAATAATCTCTAACCCATAGCCCATCTATATAATTGCACATCAATAATCTCTAACCCACAGCCCATCTATATAATTGCACATCAATAATCTCTAACCCACAGCCCATCTATTTAATTTTCAATTTGTTAGACATACAATCACGTCTTTATCTCTTTTCCATTCATATAAAATCACCATTAGGAAACTGCTCTTTGAATAAAGCAAACTTAAATTCAAACTGAGATCATCCAGCAAACCTCAAGAAAGTGAAATTAAAACTATGAAAGGAGATAATGCTCACGAGTTGACAGGTTGAGGGATTGAGACGGTCTTCATCTCCTGGGGCGGAATGTTCTCATTGTTCAAGGGTTCTTCAACTTTAGGCGCTGTAACAGAACAACGGCAATTCACAACACTCTTCAAATTAAAAGGAAACATTTCAATTCAATCTGTCAGTTTATTACTTACGTTTATATCAAAATTATTAATCGGTAGAAAAGTTTTAACGACAACATTATGAGTTTTGAAACATTTCTCAGAACCATTACTAAAGTTGAAACTAAGATTCTGAATTTTAAGACCATTAATAAGGTTTTAGTGCTTCATTAAATGAGTTAGGGATATAAAACTGATAAAGCAATTATAAGTTTACTGTAAAACTTTATTGGTGTACAATTAAATGATCAAATCAGTACCAGAGGATCAGAGTTGGCCAGGACTATGTTTGGTAATAGTACTACATTTTGTAGCCACTGGTATTATAACATTCAACAGTATATATTTCAGCAAACTGTGCCCAAAGTAGCTGTTTTCGATATCAACTGTGAGTACCAAAAGTGATACTTTCTACCCTAGTGCCATAAAAACAGCTGGTGATTTTTGCCACACTGTAATTAGTTATCCTACCACCAGTAGCACTAGTAGCCTATTATGCACCGATAGTAGTGATGCATTCTAAATCAGCTGATCTTATCATTCAGTTAGCAGTATACATTGAAATGCAATGTGTGTATTCAAAATTACCTGTTCTAATTTAACTAATGATTAGATTAACGTAAACATTACGTTATTACTCAGCAAACCTGATAAAAATATCTAAAAAATATGTTTCATTATTATTATTTACAGTGTGATGAAATATCATATTTCATAACAAGAGTGGAAAGTGGGATTTTGCATGTTTAACATGAGTTTTGAACGATATTTTTCACTACACTACTTTGAGATCAGCTGTTTTCGTTATGTGTTTATCATATGAGTTGTTGCTAATGGAAAATTTTCCACAGTAAACATTAATTTACACTGTAAACATTAGACCTGTATGTAAATATGAAGTTTCGTAGGTGATAAACACATAACGAAAACAGCTGATCTCAAAGTAGTGTAGTGAAAAATATAATTCATTACTCGTACTTAAAGTGTTTTCCGGTAGTTGAAAACACTTTCGGTACTGGTAATGAAATATACAATTACAGCCATTTAAAGTTGTAGTGCATACAAGCAACAAGGCCTGGGAAACAGGCATGGCAAGTATAGTTTGTTCTGGTGAGATATAAAGAGTAGAACTACTTTATTTGATCGATCGTGTCACTCACCGTCCTGTGCTCCTTCTACTATCCTCCGCTGGTATCTCCTGCTCGGTGTCCGAGTGAACTGTGGCGGACTCCGAAGCCTCATCTGGGCCTCTCGTTGGGAGATCTTCTCTGCTCTGCCACTACTACAATACCAACAGGTTAGCCCTCAGCACATTTGTTTATCCTAATATTTAATACACAAGTAGATTTTGTGTCATGCTGAGATCTCAGGAACCACTGGACCGATTTTTATGATTGAAGTATTAGTAGTAGTAGTGTTTGAGGGATTGACGCACGGCGAGCGTGTACGAGGTGTGCGAGAGGTATGAGGGGTGGGAGGGTGTACAAGGTCGTTGTTCCAGAACCCCTCAATTTTCAAGGGCACCATTGTCAGATGACACAATTTATCCAGAGTAGTTATAAAGAGTAGGTACGACGTCCAAGGTGGGGGGAGGGTGTATGAGGTGTATGTGGATTAAATTCCCATTACGTCATCGGGATTCCTCAGAGCGTTCGCTCACAGTAAGTTTTAGCGAATTTCCCCTATAGTAGCACTACATTTAATAAGTTGTTCTGACTGAACAACTTTTGTTATATGGAGAATAATTAATATTTTAAATATCGCTTGTTTGTGAATATATTTCTTATGAATCCTGTTAAGTGGCTTAGTGTGTTATGTTATAATTCACTGTAAATTCGCTGAGTATGCAGGTTTGCTGCGATGGGGGTATTTTACTCCCAGACAGTTTGGCACTCTCAGGCGCTACTCACAGAAGGGTTTACAATGTGGGCGATTTGTTCCGATGCAACAGCTGATCCCATATACACGACAGGAGTCAACTCGCAAGTTGACTCTCGGAGAGTTCCTGCCACTCTCGGACACTGTCGGAGAGCTGACTCTCAGCGCCGTTTACGCGATTTTACTAGCATTACTAGCACAAACTCTCAAGTGTATACTGGCCTTAAAGCCAGATTAAAATGTTAGATTATTATTAGCTGATTAACTAAATCAAATGACTCCCTAAGATTAACATTGGACATTTAAAAACCCACAGTACAAGCTGACAGTGAATATTTTTTTTAACTCTAAAAAGAACATTTAGAGGGTGAGAGCTTTTGATGGATACTAAACATTAATGCAAATCAATGGTTTTAGAGGCCTGAAAACGTCAAGCAAAACTCAGTACATTTTAAAAATAATATTAATTAATTAATTATTAGAGTCATCAAGCAATTTTGGTAGCAGAGCAAGATTAATGTAATGCCAATTTTACAGAGTAAATAAATGTGTGTTATAAACTAGATTATTGTTAGGTTATTAAAATTTAGGAGTATCAAAGATATTTATTCTGTATGAATTGTAAAATATTGCATAGAAGAAAGCAATAAGATCAAATTAATGCTAAATCAAAATCCATGCTGAAAATTATATGTAATTTTTTGTTGAATAAATTCATACAATTTATTTCTTGAGGTTTCTTGTTTATTTATTTCTTAATTTATATAAACAATTTTTAACTACCAATAAAACAATTAAGTAGTTTAACAAGCTGTCTCAATTTATCGTATTTCTTACCTTTTACTTTGGCTACAGAAAATCACTTTTGGATCAATTATGAAAGTTAATCAAGAACGACTTTTGTAAAGTGCGCAGAAAGAGTTTCCTGAATATAAAATAAGGCGGCTAATTTCAAACAAGCGCGATAAAAGTTTAACTGCTGCAGCAAGTTGTAGAGGGCTTGATAAGCTGACTCGCAGACCATTTGAGAGTTACGGCAGACAGAGTGAGATATCACGATATTCTGATGTGGTGTCGAATTACTGGGGAATGTCTGATAACAGCATAAAATATTCAAACACACCGGCACTATTGAGCATGCTAATACGTTTGCTCGGCAGTTTATCATGGTGGTTGTAAAATCTGAAGTTGTACTGTACAAGGATTAATCATAATATTTTTTTCTAAAACTTTTGACATACCGCCAAAATTACAGAAATTTACTACTAATATTGCAGATTTTACTAAATAAAAACCAGACCTTTGCGAAGTGTATTATTTGATTATGGTCCAAAAGTGTTGCTGCGCCCAAAATATCTTCACTCATAATATTTACCTTAAAACTAGCTACACTTCACGCGGAATATCTTGGCCTGTGGCTTACTCCACTGCCGGAGTGACTGAGATAAACAGCTGGGCCATATCGAGCTTCAGTTTGACTGAACAGATGATGGAAATAACAGATGACAATCTCGCTCCACTCCAACTGTTCGGACTGAAAACAGTTCTCACAGACCATATATTCCGCGTGAAGTGAACATAAATAAACAGCTGTTTACAATAACTTAAATTAGTAATTTTATGAAATAAAAAACAACTCTTTTATACAAATGAATGACATTGAAACTTTGAAGGCCAACAGGGGAAGCCATAAAGTCCTAGGACCTTGATTTATGGCTTTAAACCTTCCTTTGATTAATCTGAATAACTATGTGAAGTTTCATGAACTTTGGTTGAGCGATTTAGGAGTCCACAGGTGTATATATTTACACCTGGTTCAATTTTACATGTACTGATTGGTAAAACTACATTAGATGTATAAAATTATTTGAAATTTGTATTTGTGTTAGACTTTATTGCTCATTTGAAAATCTTAAAATTGCACAAATTATCTGCATAATTATTACAGTGTAATTTACTATGAAATACTAACATACTGCTCAAATACTTTCTCCCTTTTAGCGCGACTTTAATGAATAAATTATTTTGTTTACTAAATGTGCAATACAAAGTACGGTATTGAATGTAGAGAAAATCTTCTAAAAATAACATTGGTCAAAAGAGTAATATCTGTACACAAATATAAAAAATGGACGTTAATTAGAATTAACGTTATTTTTTGTATTTAAAATTTCATTTAAAATTGTATTTAAAATGCATAAAAAAGCTATAAGAACACTTTGTCAAGTCTCAAGAAGAACACTGTGCAAACAACTATTCAAACAATTAAATATTCTAACATTATCGTCAATTTTTATATTACAAGCAGCAAGTTTTGTACATTTGAACCTTGATAAAATTTCCTTCAGAAGACAAATTCATAATTATAACACGAGAAATCTCAACCATATAGACTTGCCACATCCAAATTCAACATTCCGACAAAGATGCTCAGACTACATATCAATCAAAATTTACAATAAAATGCCTTCAGAAATAAAATCTTTAAATAACATAACACAATTCAAAAATAAATTAAAGCAATACCTTATCGTTAAATGTCCATACAAAATTGAAGATTTTTTAAATGAAAACAACAATGAAAATATAATATAAATTTAAAATGAAAATGTTGTGGTTTCAAGATTGGATAAAGATTATTTTGTAAGATTCAAGGATTTAAATAATCAAAGTTATATCAGTTATTATTAGCATTACATACTCTGTCAATTTAATTTAGTCTTAACTATAATTTAATTATGGCAATTAAGATATTGACCAATAAAGAAATAAATTAAAAAATAATAATGTTATGTGATGTTGTCCATGGTTGGATAATCATAATCAAAATAATTATAACTTCACCTGAATTTTCATTTCCTTTTTTTAAATTATCTAATACTTGTTGTAATTACCCAGGAATACTTGTTTTATAAATAGAAATAAAAAATATTCATAAAATATTCGTTATCTCTGAAATGAAGATGTTGCCTTTGGTGCTCTCTAGTTCACAAAGGAAGTGAGTCGAGCTTTCCAACTATCAACTAACTTTTGAAACTCCAGACCATAACGGCTCCAAATTGTGTTGAAAGTTGGATCCCTAGTGGTTACAATAGTGCAGCTCTCGAGAAATTAAACCCGGAAGTCTCGTCTTATTTATTAAGTTTTACATTTAATTATAATTTAACTGTAAAAACTTTTCCTAGTGAGGAAATACGAAAAACTTGAATAACTTAACTTTTTCCTCGTAAATGTGTGCGGATAACGTAATCTTTCAGTGGGTGTGAAGTAATAGTTTGTTTTACTTAGCATCAACTATACGGAGCAGTGTACAGGTTGTTTTACATACAGGTGCCATAAATGTAAAAATCAATAACAATAAAACACCCTGAAGAACGGCTCGGAACTCGTAAGCTCGTACGGTTGCCAATAACGTCTGTTGAGAACGTAAATTCAAAGGTAAACAAGCTGTTGAGAGCTTGACTGCGTGTCAGATGGATAATGTGTAGAAAATGTTAATGTAATGGAAAACTGCCTTTCTGGTGCGCGAACAAATTAGTGGGAGACAAATGTCCCGGTTGACCACATTCGTTTATTTACAGTTACCAGTAGCTAGTGGAGAATTTATCCTTCGTTGTGACTCACACCTTCATAAAGTGCTTTTAAAAGCTTGTTTATGGATTCTAGTTTTTATATTTGTTATCTGGGGAGTAAAAGGGATTGTAAATCAATCACCGTATACAAAGTACAAAAATTATACAAAAACAAAAGTGAACGGAAGTTTTTCCTTAATGGTCAATAGCGTCTCACAAAGAGAACATTTGTGATGGGCATTTCAAATTTTAAATCAAATTTATAACAAATACCTAAAAATGAAATATATTCTACAGACATGAAAAGAAACACCCTATAAATTATAACTTAAACTTAAATTTTGTATTTACAAGCAAAAGACAGTTTAATTGATGTAAAGTGGTCTGAAAGGTATTGTTTTAATACCTTTATTATCTGAACGCTTGTTGTTTCAGACTTAAATAAAAGAGAGGTTTGTTTAAAAGTGTATGCAGTAACAGGCCTTATGATTGATAGTAAATTGGATGTTTAATGATTTCTGTATTTGCTAATTCAGTACTAATTTATACATTCATTCTAACAGATTTTACAAATTTGTTCATACTTATTTTACTCATTTCATCATACTGGTTTAATCACATTTTACTAATTTGATCCATAAAATTATCCATCTGTGTCTATGAAACTATAAAGCTGAAATCAGGCGAACAAGCGAAGCTACAGTTTCATATAGTTAAACTCTATGTACCTACCAAATTGAAACCTACCGCAACCTGACCTAGTTCAGAGAAAGATGGACCACCGATATTCAATTACTCAGCACAATGCTGTATTCAATAATCATATCCTGCTCTCACAGCCACGGTGAAAGTACGCACCATGTATATCAGATGTGTCAGCCAGTATATTTGACAGCACCATGTATATCAGATGTGTCAGCCAGTATATTTGACAGCAGCTGGCAGATACGTAATACAATAGCAACTACTAATTGACCAGGTTCTCTGATAACCCGATATTGATAATGTGTCAGTGTTTTGTCAGTCCCACAATGGACGCTGGTGTTCATTACTTGTATCTGTTACATGTCCGGAGCAAAATATTCCTATCGAATGCATACAAATTTAGTTTTTTGATGGAAAACAAAACATTCTGAGTGCCCTTTTTTAAATTTTTATTTCACAATGCGTTTTCGCTATAATACCATTTTCAAAGCGTATAAAAAGACTTTTTATACACTTTGAAAACGGCATTATAACCAAAACGTGTAATGAAATAAAAATTTAAAAATGAGGGTACTCTGGAAGTTTTATTTTCAATCAATAACATTATTAGTAGCCCTATTTGTGAACTCAAGTGAAAAATCAAATTTAGCTTTATATTATGATATTGTTTGAAGGTACACTATTCATGTTAGAAATATAAGTTACTTTTAGCATTTAAAGTACACTTCATTCATTCATTGTTGTTTGCATTAGGAAATCCCAGCATAGCTCTAGGTACGTCTTCCACAAGCGGGAATTTTGCACAGGTTCCCGGAAGGATAGGATATAGGAGGAAAGGAAATGGTGGGATGGGATGGCAGCCAAATTGACCCTTCAGAGGGCCAACTCCCGTGCCCCTGTGACAGCTGGGATGAGGCTCAAACAGGGGACCTGCATTCTGCCCCCCAACTGGCCAACTCAACTGACAGGGTAACCAAGTACAACAGCCAGGGACCATTCATTCTCAGGTTGGGGACCAAACCCAGAGCTTCTGTCCCCAGCCACTGCAAATGGAGGGACCAAAGGTGAAAGGGAAGTTTGTAATAATAGACAGCCAACAGATTTACCATATGTAATGACAACTTCATTTGCTGTACCCAATATCAGCCTCAAAACTGGATTGACCAGTTTTAAGGATGTCCTGGGACAAGTACAGTTTGACAGTTAGACACAGACAAGGGGCAGGTTCTTACACCTATCTCCTGTTTTGATGTACATTTATACCAGAATGAAAACCGTCCTTGAGAAGTCCACTTGGAGGAGGTAAAAATTTATAAAAAATGCTACAGATTTTATTTGTAAAAAATACAATATTTCTACATTTGAAGTGTATGGACTTCTTATTGGTGCATCCATTAGTGAACCATGCCTAAACCAGTTCAAGAATTGTTTGGAAAAAACAATTACTGGGCAATTGCTGTATATACTAAATTTAATAACTTTAGCTTTAATCAGATTTTCGATAAGTATTTTTTTATCTTTACATTAACAACAATTAGAATTAAACCTTCTCAAAATTAATGTATTCTTGTATAGCATTCTTTATTACTCAGCAAATTAAAATACGTCATAAAGTGCTAATTCATAAAAAAAGTTTAAAAGCACAATTATTCAGCCGTTTAGTTTGATTTTATTTCTGTAATCAGTTTGACGAGCGGAGTTCTTGGCCCTAGCTAGTGATGAAACAAGTCTTAACTACAAATGTATATGAGCATCGTTTCCAAACATTTTCATTTCCATATTTCACTCGCTCAGAGACCATCATCACTCAAAACGTTATTTACTTTTACTGGCCGTAAACCGAAGAGGGTGGCTCCAAAACAAGATTGACTGTCAAAATGCAATAAAGGGCGAATGTCGCCAATAAACGTGATGAAGTGAATAAACAAGATAGAGTTGAAAAGGGGAAGAGAAAGAGGGGAAATAAGACTTGTGAATGACGAGAGAATAGATACGACGCATTGTGCGATTCAACTTTATGGTGTACTTTTTATGATAGTACATACTTCCAAACCTGCATTGCTTAATTAACTGACAAGTATTGTTTCCAGTGTATAATAAAATGATAAGCAGAAATCACTTTTTTTGAAATCCATAGTTAATAATCATTAATCATTATTGGCCTGTCACTGATCAAAGAATTTTTAAATAGTAAGAATCTCCTTTTAAATTCTGACAAATCAAGCTTCATTTCATTAATGTATAGCTCAATTAGTTTGATTGACCACAAAAGGAAATACCACAGAAAGTGAAATTTATGCTATTATGTGATAATATTGAAATATATTATAATTATTGGATTACAGTGGATAGTATAATTATTACTGTGGAACCTCTAGTAACCTTTGGGACCGGGACTGTGACGGATAACTGAATAGACGGATAATAGAAACATCATATTATAAACGTGTTCAGTAACTAAATTTTAAAATGTTTGGCAGAGAAATGAAAATAAACTGTGTACAAAAGGATAATACCTCCCACTACATACATATTTATGTTGTTTTAAATAATATAATAGCTCATACAGACACTCAGACACTGCCGTACGGCGCAAATCCTGAGTCTAATAAATAGTAATATCCCCATAGACGGACGATGGATAACAGAGAGTGACGGTTTAAAGAGTGACGGTTGATCGAGGTTTTACTGTGAGTGACGGTTGATCGAGGTTTTACTGTGAGTGACGGTTGATCGAGGTTTTACTGTGAGTGACGGTTGATCGAGGTTTTACTGTGAGTGACGGTTGATCGAGGTTTTACTGTGAGTGACGGTTGATCGAGGTTTTACTGTGAGTGACGGTTGATCGAGGTTTTACTGTGAGTGACGGTTGATCGAGGTTTTACTGTGAGTGACGGTTGATCGAGGTTTTACTGTATTTTGTTTAAAGGAGAAGTAGCTTATTTAATAAAATTACTCTATGAAAACAAATAAATTATGCAGATAGATAATCTGTTGAATAATCTGTAATAATAACATGTAAATATATTGCTTTCCTTAACAAAAGGCTTTTTTGGATAAAAATGTTTCTCAAATACAAATTTGATTATAAACATTCATGTGACAACAACATTACAAACAATTAATAGTATCAGGAAACTGACATATACTTTCTTTCTTTTAACCATATACTAATCAATAGATTCCTTTATATACTCTACATTGAATATATAGTATAAAGTAATTCGGCGTAAGCTATACACAAAACTGTCTTGTGAACTATTTTTTTTTTCAGCCAGCTTCACCCAATGTTTATTCATTAGGGGCATTGCTTATAACATCAATGGAGGCTATTTAACAACATATTTATTATGAATAATGCAACAGTGTGTGGTGTTACGAGCTATATTTTTATTCTATAATTTAGTAGTATTGATTTTTCAGTGTGGAATTCTCTCTCAGTAATACTTTCTCTCTCTTTATATTGTTTGACTACCAAATAACTAAATTGATGTTAACATGAATTAATATGGAAGTGATGGACTTGTCTTGAAAACTTTTCTTTAAATTTGTATTAAAAGAGCATATATTAAGTATAAACGAGTTCGCACGCAGCACGCTGACGTGAGGGAAGTGAATTTCCACATAAAAACTTCTTAAACTCAAAATAAGTGTAAAAACATACATTTACCCAATTTTTATTGAAATCTGAAAACATTGATTTTTTGGCTGTTCTGATACTCCTGGTTTCATTTACTTGCAAAGCTGGGAATACAATTTTGCGCATTATAAGGTTAGGAGAAGGTCCAGACAGGCTTGAAAGTAGGCGTGAGGTTGCTGGGGATGATAAAAGTACTCTAACAAAGGAATAACAGGCTTTTCTAGTGTAAAACCCCCATAAGACAATGTACTGTATTTAGCCGATACACGTTTTCTTTAATAACTCGGTAAATATTTATGCTAGAATAACGAGAGAGGGCTTAAAACTTTTGCCTCTCTAATTCCCATCTTTTTACATTCATTAATTTTACACCTGGGGCTTTTCTGACCCTTTTTGGGCCCAAAAACTCGAAATTTGAAAGATTAATCCCCAAAAAATGGGTTTGGAGTTTTACGATTCTTTTGCCCAACGAACTTGTCCAACTGATTTCAGAAAGGAACATCCCTACCAAATTTGAAGTTAATCGGACAAAAAATGTGACCGCTAGAGTGCAAACACATATATATATATATGTCTATATATAAAATTTTGAACGACCCCCCAAAACGTGTTCAGGGGGTCACGTTAGGAACTTCTATGGTGGTCCCGGGCTTAAGTTTCACCGTGCGGGTCATGCTAATAGTTCACTTTCCAAAGGAAATTCACTAATAAACATTTAAAACAGCTTAAGATCGCTAACTGTAAAAGTAATTGTTTGGACCTTAGAACTTTCTGATATTTGTTCCATTTTTGACACCTAAACCTGTAATATTGTGAACATGTTTGGTCTCAATCATGAACTCATACCTACATTCTACACTATGAAGATATTCAATGATTTTTCAAAAACATCCATCCTTGGGTTTCACCATTGATTATACATCCTACGGAATAGATAAACTTAGTAATGTCGTTTTTTGAAGCCGACCTTGGCGAGCTCCTCGAGCGCATTCTGTTGGCTAACGGTAGAAGCTCTCCTAGTTGGAGCGTCGTCAGCTACCGTACTGAAGCGCTCAAGCGGCGAATCCATCAACTACCGTCCCCTCTTCTACCCCTCCTGTCAGATATGATTGTGCTGCGTGGCGCGGCGAGGCCGGCGAGTAATGCCTTGGGCGTTGAGAGGACAGCCGAGTCGACGACGAATTAGCTAGCAGTAGCTACGGCCACACTTTTCCGATCTTAAAATGGGCTCAAATCCCTTCACTGTTCAAGTGACATAACGCGCAAAAATTGTGGTTTCGCAAATGTAAACCGAAGTAATAGCAAGTAAATTAATCCTTCAAAGGTTAAGAGCGTTCTTTGGTTCATTAGTGAATTGCCTTTGGAAAGGGAACTATTAGCATGACCCGCACGGTGAAACTTAAGCCCGGGACCACCATAGAAGTTCCTAACGTGACCCCCTGAACACGTTTTGGGGGGTCGTTCAAAATTTTATATATATATATATATGTATATATATATATATATATATTATATATTATATATTATTTCCGTAGGATGTATAATCAATGGTTTCACCCTTTGGTCTTCCAATGTTCATTGTTAATCTTATGGAGTTATACTTGGTCATCAGATTTAAATATACAAATTTTAAAAAAATCTGGTTTTATGCCTGCAAGATTTCTGTACGATGAACGAGGTATAAGATAATATGTTTTAAATTGAATAGATCCAACCAAACAAGAGAAGAAACTAATAAAATAAACAAATGAGAAAACAAAAAAATAATAATTTTTTATATATTTCAATATTGACTATTTTTCTATTATCAGAAGAAAATACATGTTAGATCTGTCAGGTTGGTAATACTGCAAGATGCTATTATGTTAATGTGGATGTTTTCCATTGTTGTAAAGGGAGCCGTAACACATTTTAGAGTCCATTACTGCTTTATCTTCCATAAACTCGAGCTACTAGGGCCATACTTCTTCATTTGGTAATTTTGCGAGGCATAAAACCTTCGGTCAAATGATGAAGGGGAATGACATAGAGCAATGACAATAATGAATTGGGAAATATACTATGAAAAGAGTACTAATGACAGAACTATTTTTGTGCTATTTTTGTGTATTAATTAATACGTATAAATTAAATAGAATTGAAATAAACGGTATCAGGAAACTGACACATACTTTCTCCCTTTTAGCCCAACTTTAATGAATAACTTACTTTTTCTTTACTAAACATAGAATACAAAGCACGGTCAAATGTACAGAAATTCTTGTAAACAAGTTGTTTTAAAAAACATCCACCCAAATCCCTGCTTTGGAGGTACTACAGAATCAATTGCTACACTCGTGGTTTTAAGAGGGGGAAACGCACGCACGCACGCACGCACACACCACGTAAAAACCACTTTTTTGGGTTCAGGGAGCACCAAAACGAATATTTCCACTAACAACTCAAATTCGAAAAATTTGACGAAAACAATACTTTCTCCATATACTATGTATAGAGGGAGAAAGTAAAAATGGGGTTTTAAGCAAGAAAAGGTTGGAACATGTAGGATAAAAACGGATTATTAAAAGGTTGAATACCAGTAGTTACAAAGACAGTTAACTTTAAACGCAATGATGGAAACATCAATGCAACCTGCAAGGGTATCAAGATACAGGTTCATAAACTAAGTATGCTTTGAAAGCTAACAGAAGGTTTTAATATCACGAAGCAAGTTTGATATGAAAGTAGGTGGCCGTGTTAATAAAACAAGTTTATTGCTCCAATATCAGAAGGTTCTGTGGTAAACTGACATAAAAAAACATTACTCTGGGACAAACAAGAAACCATGTTGCATTTCAAACAATATTAAAATATAATTTGTAAAAACAGTTTGCTTTTGGGATTGATAAAGAAATGTTGAATAATTATTTTCTCACTATTAAACAATATTCCTGGTACAGTATTGCAAAATAGCTGAATAGTGTTTTGACTATTTCAAATACCATTTAAAAAATTCAATGTATTTGTCTGGGTTGAAATAGCATTTAATTATACTTGGAAACGTGAATGTTTGTTAAGTTATTTGTTGCGGTCATATAGTAAAAAGACTTACACATTTTTAACACCCTTCGAATTGTCTGGGCCAGATATACTGAAATTAAAAAAAAATACGGGTAATATGCCCAACCAATTTTAAGTACTACGAGTCAGTCAACCAGAATAACAATAGCTTAACTCAGTGGAGCTATGTTTCCCTTACCCAACACTAATTTGAGAATAAAACAGGACATCTTGACAAAAAGCTAAATATACTTAATATAACAAAAATACATTAAGGGCGTAACAAAATAGCACAATTGACTGCCAAAGTAGAAAAGTCTACTGCAGAAGTCAGTTATCCTGTAATTATTACAAAAATAACCCGTCATAAAATACAATATAACTGTAACCAGTGAAATGTTAAGATTTTAGCCTCCCATAGTTTTAAACAATCCACCAGTTTCCTATCGACCTCCTCTCATATTAAACCTGACACTGTTAATTACACTGTAGCGTTTTTCCAATACCTCCTTTTTTAAATTAAACTGGCCTTTACACAAACTATCTAGAAATATATATAATTATTTCAGGAAAGTATTAAACCAATTACGATTCATCACGTGCATAATGGATGCACATAACTGCACGAGCAAAATATAAAATAAAATACCATAAAAGCATGTGTGTTATAGATACACCCCATAAGGCTCAACTGAAAACTTGAAACATACAGTTGAAGAGAAAACCAGCCGCGGTGACTGAGCATGAATCACACGACAAAGGAAAGTTAGAGCACGAGTAGAGCACATTGTGTTATGTAAATGTGCACTGGACTTGGCGTTACCCAACATTAGCTCTGCACCATTGACCTGATCCAGGTCGAAGGTCGCTTGATGGATCTCCACCGTATTTACAGTCTCGCATCGGCAATGATGACTCATATTACGTTTAGTCGCCTTTCTCTGCCCACATGTCCGAATGATGCTGAACTCAAGTTTCGGACGTTTGCAAATCACTGGGAAAAGGTCAGCACTGATTGGCGCCTCCTCGTAAGTAACTCGTAACACTTCAGTCAGCTAACTACCCAAAAATCTCGAATCATCTCTCTAACCACTTACTACAGTTGAGCAAACTGGTGAGTTCTGGTGAAATTTTGTAAATGCTAAAATGTACACTTCTATAACAAATGTTTATTACAGTATTGGTACATACACTCAATATTAAAGCCAAAATCGTTCCCAACAAATCAATGACATTAAAACTTTAAACTCAAATTCAAATTCAAATTCACTTTATTCATAAAATTTGTACAAATTGTCAAGTACAAGTCATACAAATGTAGAATGGTGTCATAATACGTAGGATTTATGATATCTACTACGTAAATCTTAAATCTATTACAACAAACAACAAAATAACTTAAAAAACCTCAGTAAACTCGTTAAATGAATATATTGCTTTTTCTGTTAAGTAATTTTTTAAGTGCTTCCTAAACTTAGAATTATCTTTTATTGAAAGAAGATTTTTGGGGACATGTTTTATGAATTTTATACCTGCAGAGCTTGGCTTTTTAAAATATAACTCTGTAGTATGCTTTTGAATGACTAACAGGTTTCTATTTCGTGTATTACAACTATGGCTTGACCCTAAACTAGTTAACCTGTCACCATTGCACCTTACAAACATGATTGTCTCAAGGATGTACAAGCTGTAAATTGTCAGTATTCCCAAACTTGAAAAGACTTCTTTTACCGAATCCCTCTTTTTCAAATTCATAATTATTCTCACTGCTTTTTTTTGCAATTTTAAGATACTTGATAAATTTTTGTTACTTGTTGCACCATACAAAACAATTCCAAAAGAAATGTGTGAGTGAACATGCGCATAATAAATCATTTTCAGTGTTTCTATTGTGCAATATCTGGACATAGCTGTGAGAGCATATAACCCCGAAGAAATCTTTTTATGCAGCATTCCTATATGGTTGTTCCAAGTTAAGTTTTCATCCAATACCAATCCCAAAAATTTTGTTTTTTTAGACTGAGAGATTTTATGATTTTTTATAGTGATATTTGGCCTTGGTTTTATTCTGCGCTGAATTGTGTGAAATGATATAGTGTTTGTCTTATCAGAATTTAGTAACAAGTTTTTACCTGAGAAATAATTATTAATTAAACAAAGGTCATTATTAGCTAATATTTCCACTTCGTCTACTGTTTTACCTGTAACTATTAAGTTGGAATCATCTGCATAAAGACACATTTTACTCTGATTACCAGGTATAATGGACGGCAAACCTTTCAGGTAACAGAGGAAAAGAATAGGTCCTAAAATTGACCCCTGTGGCACTCCATGCCTCAATGTCGATAGTGTAGATTTTGTATAACGAATTTGATTTTGTTTGGTAACATACCTTAATTCCACATACTGCTGTCTGTTAGAAACATAAGATTCAAACCAATTTAATGGAACTCCCACAATTCCAAGGTTTTTTAAGGATTTTAGTAAGATTATATGCGATACGCTATCAAAGGCTCTAGTAAGATCCATAAAAATACCAGTAGCACTATCTCCCCTATCAATAGCATCAACTATGGTTTCAACAAAGTCAATACCAGCAGTTATCACAGATCTACCAACCCTAAACCCATGTTGTTCATTGTCAAAAAAGTTATTCTTTTCAAGGAAATCAGGACTCCTTTAGAACATTTCCACTTTCAAGTTCAGTAATTACTTTATGAAAAATTACAAAATATATAAGGCAGGAGAAATAAATTTAGAACTTAAGACATGGAAATTTTTTAGTTGCAAAACTTTAGTATCCATAGTCAATTAAAAATTACTAATTTTGGTAAACACCTACAGGATCGCAATATTGCAATTTAATTGTTAATACAAATTGACAGTAACAAACATTTTCTGTTACTTTCAATTTCTTCCCTTATTTTTGTGAAGGTTCAAAGTTAGATCCAGCAGCCAACCTTACCCAACCAGCTTTGAGCTATTAATTAATGACTCTGGCAAAACAATTGGTTGGTCTTAGTCTGTAACAAGACAACAAGACTACATAAGACATCTATCATTCTACATTCACAATTAATTATTCTTCACCTTAGAAGAGCACAAGTTGGTGTTTTTTAGTGATATATTTACTATGTTGTTATTTCAGGGCAACCACAACTCTAGGTCGGGCCAGGACCACATTCTGACTGCTGGGCCCTCTTTCCCCATATTTGCGGGCCCTGGCTGAGCCCCTACAGGCCCTGGGACAGTAGTCTTGGTAGCTCCCCCATGTGGCGGCCCTGGGTTATTTGAGTCATGCATATTTTTCTCTTCCAAGTTGCATAGCATTTCCCCCGAACATCTATTCATCGAAAGTTCCTGAACGAACCGCAGGTTATCAGATGACCTCTGCAGTTGCCAAACGACTGGGCTAATAAAGCTATTAATTGAAACTGGGAGCAGTGGGTGGGGCGATGACGCAACCCATGTATCCGGGTTGCTTCATGGCTGGAGTTATAGGAGGGTGCAGCTTTTAAAGCCTAATTGTGAATAAGCAATAATGTGTAAATCATTTTCGACAACAGCCTGAATGTTTTAGGAGTTTCTATGTTCAATTATTTCTGAATATTTGACGCAGAAGAAATATTATTCACACTAGATCATGGATTTGACAGAATTTATATTTCCAGCAACAGCTTCTGAATGTTTTATAATTTTATAAAGAAATATGATCTTACTTTGGTTTATATAAACGGTTAAATTCAATATGTATTGTGTACCTTTAATACCAATAATAGGTTATGTAGTCTGGCTAAGAAGAGGTTGAGTTAGGTAGCAACTAGAACAGGATTTTGGATGTTCTCTATCAAAACGACAAAAAACAGTATTGTTGTTACCACACAAAGGATGAAAAGCCTCAATCTCCCCCTTACAGAGTTGGGGAATTGAACAAAATCACGTATATATGACCAAACAACTATTTTCTAAGGGTAAATTAAATGTTAACCTATTATGCGCAGGAATATAGACATATATAGATACTAATTCAATTTTTCCAGTGGGAACACCAACCTGAAGCGTGTACCGATGACGTCAGGCGGGTTGGGTGACACCTGCACTAGGCGGAAGAACGCGTGGTGTTCCACACAGCACTTGTAGAGGTGTTTGCAGGCTGGCTTGGACGGAGTTTCAAAACCATATGTGTTCTCGTCGTTCTGAAAACATAATAAATTAAATTAGTTTTAAAATGTGTGGTTTTGTTAGCTTAAATATTTACCCGTATTCATGTTTTATTATTATCTATAATTTCATGTTATGTGTTTAGCCTTCAAACTACATTTTTGGTGACCTTTTAATAAACTGACATGTACAAGAACTCCAAGGTCGTTCAAGCCTGAAGATGGATTGAAACGGTATCTTTTACTATAGATACTTAATAATTATATATAACTAGTTGATGTTCCGTTCTCCGTACGGGGATCTAGCAGGCGTAAAGCCAGATGTTTTGAACACTTTACATTATCATCAGCTGACTACCTAAATAAAATAACTCCATAAGATTAACATTGGAACTTTGAAGGCCTGTAGGGCAAAGCCCTGAAGGTGGATGTTTTTCAAACTCCCAAAAAAACACGTTTAGCAAGTATTAGCTTTTGTTTGATTCCACCGAAAATATGTATATAAAATAGTAGGTTTAGGAGTTGAAAATCGACGAAGAAAAATCGAGAGATTATTTTAATAAATATAATAATACAGTAGTATCTAAATAACTATACAGCCCGATGTGTAACTCACTCACTCACGTATACGAATTAAAGACCACTTATAGATGAGGTAGAAACGTGAAATTTAGCATGCACGTAGGTTGTACCTTGAAACCCCCAGAAAAATTGCCAAAAGTTACAGTTTTGCATTTTAAAACCTCTATTTTTTATCTTTAAAATTGGAAATTACAACATTGGGCTTACGGAGTTTCAAATCAAAACAAAATAACTATAACAGCTGTAAACAAACATCCAATTAACTGTCATTGTAACTCTCACATGGTAAAGTATAAACAAATGATGGGACCAGTGAATAAAAATTCCATTTGGAGTGGATATATCCAAAATGAATCAAAATAGTATACTATATAAAAATACTTGAAGGGACATTGAGCTATAATAACAAAACTGGAGCTACCCCAAGCGGTGGTCTGGGGCGGAGCCCTCAGCGAGAGAAGCGAGTACCTAATATAAACTTATATACAGTTATAGACACCTACCAGGGTTTGGACTGTTCCGTTTCAAAACATAAAAAATGCCATTAGCCTATACTAAACATATAAAAAACCTACTTAGAAATATTAGTTAGTTAACAGTTAGCCTAATTCTATATATTTTAAAACTTTTTGGAAGTAAACTACCTTTATTATGGTTTATTGTTTATTATACATGGATTTCGTGACTTCATTCAGCTAACAGAATAAACTAATAATAATTTACATAATATGAATTTGATTTAAGCGTTAAGCAAAAATAAAGAAATATTGACGATTTCAACGTTATGATTGAATACAAATACATAACTATTAACAATGGATACATTAAAAATAAGGAAGCTATTTTTTAATGGAATATACCTAACAATAGTTTTAATGGAGAGAAGTACTAACGCTAGTGGGAGTTGAATTAATTTCCATATAATAAATACAACTTCAAAATAATTGTGTTTAATGATTTTAAACATTTTTTTACACACAACAAATTAAAAATCCCAACACCTGACGCCATAATTTGCTGTTCTAATGTTCTTTAATAGAACGATAGGAGAAAAGCAGACTGGTGAAATCAATTTCTTTAAGTCCCCAGATGGCGATCTAACCAACTGAAACTTATAATCCGCTATCCGGAATTGAAATTCTCACCTTGAAAACTTCTGCACCAACCCCAAGTAATTTGCATCCGATTGGATGTGATTGGCTCAATCGCATCAGGTGCCAATTATTCTTTATCTTTATTGAACGAATGTAAATTTTACAGCCACAAATGAATGCAGAACATTAAATTTACTACTAATTTTGTATTAAATCACCTCTCTGTTTTGTGTACTCAGGGACACGTTTTCAATCGAGATTCAAGGAAAGGGAGTGTCATATCTATTACAGTATCAACCACTATAAAAAATAAAATTATTTTTCATTACAAAAGGTAACAGTATCAACTTCAAATCCATTAACTGTAAAATAGACAGCGTGAAAAATAAACTTATCAAACCAGTTTTAGTTGATAATTTTACAAGTTACGTCATAATATCTATTAGGCAATAAAATTTAATTCATTTTCCGTTTTTAGCGAATTTCCCCTATAGGAAAGAAGCTATTACCGTAGTCGGCATGGTAAGACCTAGGCCCGGGACCATGATAACTTTTCGTTTTGAGGTCCCCAGACCCCAAAAACACCATTCGTTCGAAACTGTATATATATATATATGTGTGTCCGTGGGTGTGATAACTCTCGTAAAAAAGGTCCAATTTTGATGAAATTTGGCACAAACGTGTAAAGCAGCATTTATGACTTTAAGTTCGAAAACCAGACAGATCGACCTATCCGAAGGGGTATTTTCGGAGGGTTTTGTATCCCAAAAATGCGTTTTTTGAATTTTTATATATAATTTTTGAAAAAGTAAAATTGTATTTTCTTCCATTGGAATAAGCTTAAAAAGACACACAATTTGGTGTTCAAATCATTGCTCCACGTCAATTGGTTACTGAGATATTGAAAGTGCTAAACACAGTACGTTGTCCAATGTTATTCTTATGGGGGATAAGAAAAATTGTATATCTCGCTTATTTATCACCTTATCGTGACGAAAGTTGGTATATTGCTTCATTTCATTGTGGTCTATTGATATTTGAACAAAAACCCATTTTTGCCGATAGTTCCCGTAGCAGCAAACCTGCATAATCAGCCCCATGTTATTCTTATAGAGAATAAGTAACGTGTTATCTCCTTTAATTATGAACATAAATTAATAGAACTTGGTATGTGGCTTTACCTAGTTGAGTTATATTAATATTTGTATAAAAACCCATTTTTAGTGTTCCTTATCTCAGCAAACCTGCATACTCAGCCGCCATGTTATTCTTATGGAATAATTAAAATGTCATAAATCGTTTATTTATGAATGTATATTGATGAAACTTGGTATGTGGCTTTATGTGGTATTAAAATAAATGCATTGGAAATTCGCTGAGTATGCAGGTTTGCTGCTACGGGGGTTTTTTTTGTAGCTATTTAACCCTTTGAGTGCCACGCAACGATACATCGTTGTGCACGGAACATCCGAAAAATACTTCACAACGATATATCGTCGTCGGTGGTCTTACCGAAAAATACATTGCAACAATATATCGTTGTTATGGAAAATTTTTCTTACGTCATTACTTTTTATTATTTCTTTCAGCTGATTTCCAGGATAGTTTCTAGCACTATAAATCTAGTAGTTATTTGGTGAAAATCTTATATTTGAACAATGTTTATTTATCCGAAAAAAAAATACAAAAAAATGTCCCGCATGTATAATATGTACCTATTCAAAATTTTATTTTTTATTTATTAGATATTATATATGTGCATAATATTATAGCCAAACTTTAAACTTACAAAACAAAAAAAGTTTCATAATAATATCTTACCAAATAAAAAAGTTATTGATTTTATGTACAAAACCCTTGCAAAATGTTGATTTTGTGTATCGTTGTTATAGACAATTTTTCTTACGTCATTACTTTTTATTATTTCTTCCAGGACATTTCCAGGATATGTTCAGGTAAACATATACTCCATAAATATACGAGGCCTAGTTAGTTTGCTTTATGAAATAATATTGTAATAAAACTTAAACCCTTGAATAAAGTTAGGCTACTGTCTTGTGTACTAATTTACCGTTTTTATATTTTTTTACATTTATGGAAATAACTCGTCCGCCTACAGCCCAAATTTGATGAAACTTTCAGGAAATATTTTGGGAAACATGTCCTCTATAAATCTAGTAGTTATTTGGTGAAAATCTTATATTTGAACAATGTTTATTTACCTGAAACAAATTAAAAAAAATAAATTTCCCACATGCATATATGTATTCAAATTTTTTATTTTATATTTTTTTAAATATTTTATATTTGCATAATATTATAGCTAAACTTTAAACTTACGAAAAAAAAAGTTTCATAATAATATCTTACCAAATAAAAAAGTTATTAATTTTTTTCCAAACCCTTGCAAAATGTTGATTTTTTGCCTGGCACTTTTTGGATATACTCTGTTAAAAACTCTGGCGCTCTAGGGATATGACGACCGAAAAACTCTGGCACTCAAAGGGTTAAAGAATATTTATTTTCTCTAAGATGAAAAGCATCACTAAGCTACAGGACTTTCAAAGGATCTAAAAATATAGTTTTCAAGACAATATTAATGAGATTGTAAACAATAAATTTATTGATGATTGTACCCACAAAAATCACATATTAATACAATTTTCACTTTTCCTTTCTGAACCGAACAAGAAGGAAATAATTTAAGCATACTAAAACCAAATTACTGCGAAAATGTGGAGAAGGAAACAACTTTGATGGCAAAACTATGCTTGGCTCACACAGAGAATAGTTAAGTGTCCAGTCCCATGTACTAGGAACTGGCAATATGACAACTTTGCTTGCTGTAGGAGAGCTTTTAGAGCAACAACTTTGATGGCAAAACTATGCTTGGCTCACACAGAGAATAGTTAAGTGTCCAGTCCCATGTACTAGGAACTGGCAATATGACAACTTTGCTTGCTGTAGGAGAGCTTTTAGAGCAACAACTTTGATGGCAAAACTATGCTTGGCTCACACAGAGAATAGTTAAGTGTCCAGTCCCATGTACTAGGAACTGGCAATATGACAACTTTGCTTGCTGTAGGAGAGCTTTTAGAGCAACAACTTTCATGGCTGAAACGATAAATTAGTAGTGTTACGTTAGGTCCAATATTGCTCGTTCTGAGAACAGTTTAGGAGTGTTGTTAATTTCCTAAACAGAAAACTACCAAGTTAAAAAATAACACCACCGTGTCTTTTGTGTTGGTACCACTGATAAAAAGATAAATTTGTTCATAATTCATGTCAAAACATAAATTAACAGTATCAGAAAAGTGACACATGCTTTCCCCCTTTTATCCCAATTTTAATCGATAAATGACTTTATATTAACTAAACATAGAGAACAAAGTACGATATCATGTATAGACAATCTTCTAATGACCTTTTTTCAGAAATATTCATCTAAATACACTTTAGGAGGCACTAAATATAATTTGCTAGTCACAGTGACTTTAAGAGAGGAATCTCCTCCTCTCCTAAACAGGGTTAGGTGGCAGCACACTTTGAATGCCCTCTATTGGTCAATGCTAACTTACTTGACTACATACAAGTTTTAATTAAATTGGAACAGTAAATAAGAGAGAAATGATTACTTAGCATTACCCATAAATGTAATGTTGGACAACGTAGGCTCTACTGTGTTACCACTAAATGAAAATTTAAATTTTCTCAGTAACCCTAAGTCGTAGAATAATAATTCGAGATACTAATTTATTAAGTTTGTTGAGTTTTTTTTAATGACGATAAGTAAATTTTTTTAAATTTTATGGCTTTACAAAAAATCAAACAAACAAATAAATTTTTGGATCTTTCAAGCCCTATCATTTCTGAACCCAACATTTTCCAGAAATTTGGTTGGGGTAATTTTATTAGGGATTTAAAGTACTCATTATAAACCACCAAACTTTAAATAACATCGTTAGAACATTTTCTGAGAAATTTAGATTTTCATGTTTTTTTGCATGTTTGAGGGATTATTACCCTTCACAATCAAAAATGAAAAACAGCCTGAAGATACCGTTGATTAGTACCGGCATACCAAGTTGATAAAAATCAGCTCATCTGTGTGGTCTGTAGGTCTGTACACAAACAGATGGACAGGCAGATAGATAGACGTCACTTCAAAAATTACTTTTTGGGGTCCAGGGAGTGAAATGGGATATATCCACAGATAACTCAAATTCGAACATTTTGAAGAAAACGGTACTTTCTCCATACCGGTACCATATATGTAAAAATATATCATCAAAACTAAAACTCACTACTGAGTATCAAGTGGCATATTTTGAATGCATTTAAGTAATTTTCCTATGAAATAAAAAAAAACAATCTGAGTCCAAATTGATTACCAAACTTACATTTTTATCGCAGACCCGCAGCATGAAGTATCTTCCTTTGTGGTAAATTTTGCTAATTCTTGGCCTGAAAATAAATAGCAAAGTAATTTCTTTGTAGAGAATTCTAAATTTGTAGCACCAAGAATTAATGATTAATAGATTTGCTTAGCTAAAAACTAATAAGCTATTTATAAAATAATAGATTAACAAAATTATACACAACAAGAACTAAACAGTATTACGAATTATGTTATTCTTACTATTTAAAGGAAAAATAGCATATAGTAGATGTAATAAAAGCATTAAAAATCTAAGATTTTTTCATATTTAAACACGTTAATATTTAAATATACAAAAAACCAGAAAAATACAATTAATATCCAAATTCTTTTGAAAAAGGTGAAAAATACAGTATAAATATGATTTAGACATTTTTATATTAGATTTAATAAAAAAAATAATAATACCTCAATGAGCCTTACCAATAATAGTTCGCCACCTTATTCTTATTCCTGAGGACAATCACCCCCGTGGGCGTGAGACCAAGGAAATACTCCACGTTGTCCTCCCCCTGGAACACAAACAAGCATTGCATACAATACAGTATAATAATTGTGAATGTTAAGTTTTTTTAACGTTCAATGGATCTTTTTAATGAATCATTTTCAACTCTATATCTATTAAATATGATACAAAATTGCTCCTTGAGTCCTTTTCCTGGTTAACTTGTTAGTTCAATGGTAAAAACCAAAACCGATTTTCCGAAGTCTAACATTAGAATTGAAATTGGTACTACAAGACTTTCTACAAGTGTGAAGGGCAATTGACAAGTGAACCCTTCAGAAGGCTTACCTGCAAGCCAAGCTCCTTTGATACACCAACTGAGTATGCATATGCTTTGGTTTTCAACATGGGCTTGCACAGAATTGAGTTATTCTTTAAATTTAAAATATAGAGTATTGGTTATGCGTCATCTATATCTATAAAAGGCAAAGCCCTGGCCCTAGCTGACTGACTGACTCACTCACTCATCACTAATTCTCCACCTTCCCATGTAGGTAGAGAGCTGAAATTTTGTACACCGATTCTTTAGGCATAAAATAGGTTTTCATCCTGATCTAACCTTAGGGCTCCGCCAGAGACCCCTGCAAAGTTCCCATAATAAATAGATGTTTAAATTTATATTTTTATTTTTTTTAATTTATATTTATTTTTATTTTTTTAAATTTATATATATTTTTATTTTTTTAATTTATATATATTTTTAATTTATATATATTTTAATTTTTTTAAATTTATATATATTATATATTTTTTTTACTTAGATATTTATAATAGATATTTTCCTTCCCTGCGGGGACACATCTCCCGCGCAGGCGGGCGAGGAAGGGCGCGGAAAGTGAAAACGGCGGGAAAAGCAAAAAGTTTACAATGGGGAGGCGGTCCTGCGCAATGCCCGGTAATTGTACGGGGCAACGTAGCATTTGCACAAATTAAATCCCATCGTCAATTGGTTTACAAATTGGAGGGGTAATAACGCGCTCGGGCCCAAGGTCTACCTCGGGGCACACCTCCCCCCGCAATCCGAAAACTGTCGGCCCCTCGTCGCCGTGACTGGGTGGGATGACGGGAGACCGTGCAATCAGTAGGGGGGCGGTGGACCAAAGACATGCTTGAAGAGATGGAAAATGTGCGATTTTCCGGAAAGAGTTGATCAAATTTCAGACGTTAACATTTTTGATGTACAATATTTACCTTTTTTATATAGGCATACAGTTTAAAACTAAACTGAAATGTATAACTCACTAAAATAGTCTTATCAAATCAGGACACCGAACAGTATAACGCATCGTACCTATTATGCAATATAAAGTTATATATAGAGAAATAAACGGTATCAGGAAACTGACACATACTTTCTCCCTTTTAGCCAAACTTTAATGACAAAAATATTTGTTATTTACTAAATATAGAATATGAAGTATAGATAAATGTACAGAAAAATGTTTAAAGTAGTTGTTTTTAGAAATATCCACCCAAATCCCTTTTTGGGAGGCACTATAGAGTCCGTTGCTACACACAGTGGTTTTGAGAGGGGAAATGCCCCCTTGCCCCCCCAGGGTTAAATAGCAACACATTTCGAACATCATCTGTTGGTTAATGCTAACTTGACCTGCATATCAAATTTTAATGAAATTGATCAGTAAATAAGAGAGAAATAGTTATTTTTGTATTCCCCATAAGAATAACATTGGACAACGTACTGTGTTTACCGCTAAATGAAAATTTCAATTTTCTCTGCAACTAGCAATCGTAGAATAGTAATTCAAAATACTAATTTATTTAGTTTTTTGAGCTCTTTTTAATGGTGAATAGTAATCTTTTTTAACATTTAAGATTTTTTATGAAAAATCAAAAAAACTGAATTTTGGATGTTTTAAGTCCTGTAATTTCTGAATCCGAATTTTTCCAGAAATGCGGGTGGTGTCATTTTGTTGGAAACCTAAAGTTCTACAAACCACGAAAGTTTAATCAAAATCGTTAGAGCCGTTTTTGAGAAATTTGGATTTTTCATGTTTTTTGGCGGTTTTTGGGGGATAATTACCCTTAAAAATCAAAAATTCAAAAAAATGAAAAAAACGCCTGGAGATATCGTGGATTAGTACCTACACGCCAAATTTCATAAAAATCGGCCCATAGGTTAGGGCTCTAGCTCTGTACACATCCACACAGACACACACACACACACACACGGACACACACACACACACACACAGACAGACATCACGTAAAAACCACTTTTTTGGGTTCAGGGAGCACCAAAACGAATATTTCCACTAACAACTCAAATTCGAAAATTTTTACGAAAACAATACTTTCTCCATATACTATGTATAGGGGGAGAAAGTAAAAAGGAAACAACGAGTTTTCCGATTTTATACCAACAACAAGGATATTTTTAACAAAATTCCCTCAACAAAAAGAAAAGAAAAGATACATGTAGTTAACCTATGATAACTATCAAATAAACACTTTGATCAGTTGAAAGTTATTTTTATCATGTGATAAATATTATAGTTGAGATTTAATTTGATTTAGGTATTTTCAGGCTGAAGTTATGCTTGTACTTTTGAAAAATATCACTCTGTTATGCCCACAATTATTTAGAACTATAAAAATCTATTTAAACATAACATAACGCAAGACTCCCCATGTTGACAAATTGCTTACAGCGAAACACTAAAACATACAATTCGATTGAGATCATGTTATGTGTTTAACGTTATCGGGCAGGTGTGCGTTTGAAGGAATTGTGTGACGGAGACGACACAATAGTCTGGGAGGTATCCTAGGTTACTGTCCCCATGGCGATGTCTAAATCGGCCTAGCTGTTCAATCTCACTGCCGCTCGACATGACTCTCTCAAACGTCTCGAGTGACTTTGATCTTTCACATTTGTTCAATCACTACCGAGATTTGTTTAATTCTCACATTCGAGAATGATCCGAAACTTCCAATACCCATTGTGATTCTCTTATGCAGGGTGTTTCCGAAATCCCAACTAAACTTCAGGAAGTTCGTCCCGGGGGAAAATAATCAATAAATGTTAAATAAAATAGACCTCTCTTGCTCCGTTACCTGTTTGCAAGTCTGTGTGTGTGTGTGAGTGTGTGTGTATGTGTGCGTTTTAAAATCACTATATCATAAATTAGGAACCCCTTGAGGCAATGGCTTGAAACTTGGCAAGTGTATTACACTTATTTAGGGCTAATCATAATGTCGGCCACTTAAATCTTTTAAAGATTAATTTGAAAGCGGTAATTTTTGAGCTCTCTATCTAGACATTTAAACAATTATAAGTTTTAAGCCAAAAAGACGGTATAAAGATGTTAACAATCACTCTACCAATAGCTAAGCTATAACAATTATTTTTATAAGTATAATCGTAAAATTTGTTTGTGCAACTTACCATAAATCACCACGTCTTTTCGAAAAATTAAATTAAATGTTACATAGGCTAAACACGTTGGGGATCTAGGAAACTAGTTTTAATCGGGTTTAAGGTCGATTGAGCGTTGGTTCTAATCATCTACAAAAAACAGCATGAAGTACCCAAACAAGTTTACCATAAGCAATGGTGGAATGTTGTTAATAATTCTTTGTAATTTATTGTTGCGCATTAAATGTCTAATAAAGTATACAATTTTATAGTATGGGTTATTTATGAAAGTTTGTTTTATGTTTTATGCTGAATGCCAATTTCTTATAATGTTATACCGCATAGAGTGCAGAGTACACCACACACTGACAACAGGATTTGATTATACGACGCCACATAAGACTGGCTATAAAATATTTTATGTTACTAGTTTTCAGTTCCTTGGGTTATCTCTTCCCATGCTAGGTCCTTACGGGTTATCTCTTCCCATTCGATGCTAATCAAACAGTCCAAGCTAACTAGATAGATATGTAAAGTAGTAAAGATACATAATTATCTCATGCAATTTCGGAACCGATCCATATTTTGAATGAAAACTGAAAAAAATATTTGTTGCAAAAAAAATAGTTGCATCAACAAAATATTTTGGTTGAAGTACGGACAGCAAAAATATTTGTTAAAATAACAAAATTATTTTGTTGAAAGTTATTTGGTTGTAGCAACATTTTTGTTTATCCTAACAAAAAATATATTGTTGAATGAACACAATGTTTGGTTGGTACGACAATTTAACTACAACTAGTTATCTAAGTTCTAAGTTATCTAGTTATCTAAGTTTTAGATATGATATTATTGGCATAAATAGACATTTTCTAGACATTTTAGACATTTTAGCTTTAGAAAAAATATCAGGACAAAATATTCTGTTGGAAAGACAAAATGTTTGAACAATTCCATTTTGTTGTTACAAACAAATGGTTGTGTTACTACTAACAATATATATTTTGTTTCCTCAACAAAATAAATATGACAACTATTTGGTTGCAACAACAATACACTTTTTTCTGTGAAAGAATTTTCTTTACACTTTTCGATACATCGAGTTACGTAAACAAAATGAAAAACTGATTACCGGACACACTTTATTGACAAAACATAACAAGAACAACAACTTAAACACATACCACGCGCTACAAGACCGATACATTGTAACCGAGAAGGTAAAAAACGCGAAAGCGGCTAAAAAACTAAGTAGAATGGCAAAACAAACCGACTGTCCGTATAATTTGTGACCAGCAATAACCCATCGGAGCTCACCACGCCGCCCACCGTCATTAAGACATGTCAACACTAAATATAGCGAGCAAATAGAGGTTGCCGGGTGGGCGCCGTCGCCTATGGTCCTCCGCGGGCAGGATAGCCGAGTTCATTGCAGGAGATAACATCGCACCACGTCACGTGGTTACGCTACGGCTACGGTGACGGTCCTTGGACGAACCTTGGACCTTGCCAGCTCGCCGCCGGACCGCCGCGAGGCCGCAGTCGCCCAACATGGGAATAATCGGCTCGCCAAGGTGTCGGGGGAAGATTGAGGTAATGAGATGTTTACGGGCAAGGCCGTGAAAGGATGGAGGGAAACAATTTCAGATGTTTGTAGTCACCTTTAAAATTGTAAATGACTCAAATTTTTCCGTTTCGACCTCTAGAAACTCCATCCCCTAAATCTGGACCTGATCGCTCGCCCAAGAACTGGACCTGATCGCTCGCCCAAGATCTGGACCTGATCGCTCGCCCAAGAACTGGACCTGATCGCTCGCCCAAGATCTGGACCTGATCGCTCGCCCAAGATCTGGACCTGATCGCTCGCCCAAGATCTGGACCTGATCGCTCGCCCAAGATCTGGACCTGATCGCTCGCCCAAGAACTGGACCTGATCGCTCGCCCAAGAACTGGACCTGATCGCTCGCCCAAGAACTGGACCTGATCGCTCGCCCAAGAACTGGACCTGATCGCTCGCCCAAGATCTGGACCTGATCGCTCGCCCAAGAACTGGACCTGATCGCTCGCCCAAGAACTGGACCAGATCGCTCGCCCAAGATCTGGACCTGATCGCTCGCCCAAGATCTGGACCTGATCGCTCGCCCAAGAACTGGACCTGATCGCTCGCCCAAAATTTGGACCTGATCGCTCGCCCAAGATCTGGACCTGATCGCTCGCCCAAGATCTGGACCTGATCGCTCGCCCAAGATCTGGACCTGATCGCCCGCCCAAGAACTGGACCTGATCGCTCGCCCAAGAATGTTTTGGTTACACATTTGTTGACAAAATTCTAGGGCAATCCATATTTTTGAACAGCTGATGGTTGCCGACGAACAATCAGTACTGGTTTCTTTTAGCGAATTTCCCCTATAGGGAAGAAGCTATTACCGTAGTCGGCATGGTAAGACCTAGGCCCGGGACCATGATAACTTTTCGTTTTGAGGTCCCCAGACCCCAAAAACACCATTCGTTCGAAACTGTATATATATATATATATATATATATATATATATATATATATATATATGTGTCCGTGGGTGCAATAACTCTCGTAAAAAAGGTCCGATTTTGATGAAATTTGGTACAAACGTGTAAAGCAGCATTTATGACTTTAAGTTCGAAAACCAGACGGATTGAGCTATCCAAAGGGGGGTTTTGTACCCCAAAAATGGGTTTTTTGAGTTTTTTACATACAATTTTTGAAAAAGTAAAATTTTATTTTTTCCCATTGCAATCAGCTTAAAAAGACGCACAATTTGATGTTTTAATCATTGCTCTACTTCAATTGGTTACTGAGATATTGAAAGTGCTAAACACAGTACGTTGTCCAATGTTATTCTTATGGAGGATATGAAAAATTGTATATCTCGCTTATTTAACAACTTATCCTGACGAAACTTGGTATATTGCTTGATTTCATTGTGGTCTATTGATATTTGCACAAAAACCCATTTTTTGCCGATAGTTCCCGTAGCAGCAAACCTGCATACTCAGCCCCATGTTATTCTTATGGTGAATAATTAACGTGTTATCTCCTTTAATTATGAACATAAATTAATAGAACTTGGTATGTTGCTTTACCTAGTTGAGTTATATTGATATTTGTATAAAAGCCCATTTTTAGTGTTCCTTATTTCAGCAAACCTGCATACTCAGCCACCATGTTATTCTTATGGAGAATAATTAAAATGTCATAAATCGTTTATTTAGGAATGTATATTGATGAAACTTGGTATGTGGCTTTATATGGTATTAAGATAAATTAATATGCATTGGAAATTCGCTGAGTATGCAGGTTTGCTGCTACGGGGGTATTGATTGATACGTCTTGTCATGATTTTTCTAATTAGTTTACTGAGGTTTCAGAAAAATAAAGTCGTCATCGACGACTAAGGGAAAGTTGTTTATAATTTAAAATTTGCAGTAAAGCAAACCCGCGATAAAAATAACTATTTTATTGGAAATAACTGTTCTAGATTACCTCATAAGGTAAATCTCATGAAATGAAATAGTTATACAGGCGAACCACAGACACTTACAAAGTAAAAAACTAATGTTCAAATATAATTTAAATCTCGCTTTCAAATCATAGGCATCTATATTTCCTTTCGCCCAAGAATCTATAACAATTAATATCTAAAAATAATTACAAGTTAAAAAATTTTAATTATAGTCTTGTCGCCGGGATTTCCATTGGTCAGCGAGATTCTGGCCGGAAAGGGGCCCTAATATCCTGTTGCTGCATTACTTCCGGTCTCTTAGCCCCTCCCCCACCATAACCCCCCTTTCGTCCCAGATCCTATCAACGCAGAGCTAAATTAAATCGACAATTATATGCAAATTCAGTGGCCATTACCCATAACGCAGACTGCGCCCGCTCAACCTAAATTAATTCAGAAATAATTATTGCCGATTGGATTAAATTGGACAGATTCGATATTAGCAATTGGGATAGTCGATGAAGTTGGACGCTTCCATTTAATTTAGATAAATTACAACCTAGGTTAAAATAACATGGCCTGATGATAGCAGTAACAAACACTCTTTATATTTGTAATGGGGATCTGTCTCCTGTCGCAGTGAAGCTACAAAATATAACCCCAACTATTCGGAAATTAGAGAATTTGGTCATTTTTAAACTATTCATACTCTGAGCTTGGTTACCAAGTTACCAGCTAAACATAAACGGTGATTTATATAATCGTGTTTAACTTAAGTTTTTTAGAAGTATTTTTAAAATTAGTGTTCTTAATATCACCAAGTATTTCTTCTGCAAACGCTCGCACAAGGGAGCAAAGGTAAGAGGGATTTCAACGGAGAATAAGGTTTCATGATAACGCTATGCAAAAAAAGGAAAAAATTTCAAAAATCCTAAAATAAAAATAAAAACTAGGATATTAAGCAACTTAAATATCACTCCCAAGTAAAAATATATACCGCTACGCTTACATCGTCAACATTAATATTAAACTTGTTAAAGATTGAATTTTTACCAAACAGATAGGCAATAATTAATTTTTAAGAATACAGAATAAACGATCGTCAAGCCTAAACAAACCATCGGCGTGTTTACCCGACACAACTTGGTTGCCGGTGAAGGGCTATTTACTTTGGCAACAAAACTCAAATTGATAAGTTCGCCTCAAAACAACTACAAATTGTTTGTTTTGCACAATAAACTTGATAGAAACTTTGCGTTTCGGAATTCATGGCCCAGCACCTATAATATAAGGTGCAATGATATACTGTACTATTTTACAAAACTAAAGCAACTTAGCAAAAGTCTGGTCTTCAGGAAGAACGTAAATGCCATATCATAGCGATTTCAATACCTTTCTTATCTGGAATTCACAATTGGCCAAACAGTTAACTGAAATACAAACCAAAAATAAATTTTAAAAGGTCTTTGGACACATCTATACTGTAATTTGAAATTTTTAGTTCAACAAATTATTAGAATTCCTCATCTAATGCATCAACTTTATTTAAATTATATAAAAAATTGCTATTTATGTATTAAGAGCGTAAAGTAGGTCTTTGTCGCTTGATAAAAATATGTTACCCAAAGCGACAAAGCCACTTTCCACTCGAATTACATTCACAACATATCCTACAACTGCAAGTTGTGTACCACGATATACACAATTTAACTGTCATCAATTCACGAGATTGAGGTTATGAACACCAAGTCAGTCAACTTGGTCAAAAGCAACAATCAATAAGCTGTTGTTCCTACTTCAGCGAGCGGAAAAGTACAGGACAGCGAGCGAAAAAGACTTTTCCGCTCGCTAAACGAAATAGCGAGGGAAAAAGACTTTTCCGCTCGCTAAACGAAATCAGCTGTTCTATGATGTGTTTTAGATCGTAACTAAACACTTTAGGCGCTGTTGTAAGAAAAATAAATTTTGGTGTTGAGGAATATAAAAATTGTTTAAAACCGGAATAAGAATATTTAGCGGGATTAACTGGCGAGGGAATAAATCTTGGTTCAGGTCGTATCCGGAAAATTGTCCATGTTTTATATATTATTTAATTTATTCAAACAAATGAAACGTAGTATTTACCAAGATATAGAATTTATATCCGTTCGAATGAAGGTTTTTTTGACAGCACTGGTGCATTTACAGCATACTACATCCCAATTAAATCTTAAAACTTTCCAAAGTAACCTAAATTTATACATAACCCGAATATGTGTAACTGTGGTGTTTAAAATGGAGTATTACGAGAAGAGTTTAGTTAATCTAAAAACAGTTACAACTAATATTCAACAAACCTTTGCACTGAGCTAAAGCAATTTAACAGATCGATTTCAATCAGAATTAATTAAACATCAAGTAATAAATAGATGTTGCAACGTTTGTGGATTGGTATCCATGTATCGTTATATTTGCTCTATTATTGATATTGCTTGATATGACCCGTGAGTAAACTATAATGTTCATGATTGAATGTGTTATGAAAAATAGCTTTGTATATACCCTCTTTAGCTGACAACTACTAAAATGTAACTCTTTATCTTAATTAACTCACTTACTTAAAATCTAATACAGAGATGTGGAAGGCTGCTGGGCCCGGGAAACCTTCGTGGATCTCTGAATATGTGTGGGTTGCTTTCAATGAGAACAATGGTTGAAGGAAATCAGTTTATTAAGTATAAGTTTGTCACATGTCCTTTGGAGGAACAAAGAGCCATAAAGGGTGATCTTGAATCATAATTACTTTAAGTTAGGTTATTCAATCGTTTGGCGGATTTTAAGGCCTTACTATTTACTTATTATTGAAGAGTTTAATTGCACTTTAGTAAATTACACAATGTGAGTCAGCAGTGAGATATGGACATGACAGGGTATAGAATAATATTTACTGGCACGTGGCACTGCCGCAAGCGAGTTCCTGGGAATTTAATATAATGTACACTATCTCCACCTAACCTCCAGTACTCTAGCCTTCAACAATTGCCACTAATCCATTTGATGTACTCACAGCATTGACTAGATCGAGAATGACATAAGAGTGTCCTACTATCTGCTTATTTGTGCATATTATTTATTTTGTAAAATCAACCAAACTCATGAATCCTTTGATATTCAGATTTGATTTAATTTACTGGCACGATTTACAGCTCTTACAATAATTCTTTACAATATACTCAATTTAAACAATTTTAATTTTAAATACTGAATTTCCTGTATGTTTCAATATGATTCCTAAGGGATGAGTTCACACCAGATTATTTCACAGTGTTTTAAAAATATAACAATAAAATTTCAAGAATTAACAGTGAATAAAGATATGAGAATTAACAATATAACAAATAAGATTTAAATACAATATCCGTCAACAATGATATACTACAATGTTATAGAAACTGTGACCAAGTACTAAAATTACAATATTAAATCTAGTTACTTACGTAAACATTTGAAGTACAATAATAACACACTATAAACTAAATAACGATAAATGATTTTGCACTTTAAATAAATTACTAATCCCCTTTAATTGTTACCTTTGCCCAACTTCTGCCTGACTCGACCTGAATTTTGAAAAGAAATGTGCTCACAAGATTTGTTTAAAGTTACCGAATTGAATTTAATTTAAATCGCGCGTTTATACTTTCCCGTTAATAATTCGCGAAATAGAATTACGTTGGTGGGGTGCACCCGCAAACAAATCGACGAATTTTGAGAGAGTTTAAAGTAGCGATTTAATTTTGAAGAACGAAGTGAAGCACGCGGTCAAGTTACGAGGAATGGGGCGATTTCGCGGTTTCCAGGAGTTTTGTTGGTCGGGCTGTCACGTGACTGCGCCGGTTGCCTGGCTTATTCTCTCGGTCGAGATTACATTGTTGTTTGTTTCTTGCGTTTTCGTGTTTGGCAATGTCTTGCATGTAACAATTTTCCCCCCCTAAAAGCTTTTTAATTTTTGTCCAACCCTGATCTAAAAAAAAATTTCCTACCACAAAAATTAAAAATTCCAGAAAATGAGGAGCGCTTAATACTAAAGGTACATTTGACAATTCAATTTCAATAGCAGTAGAGGTGGTGGACTCTTACGGCGATGATACCTGTAAGTTCCACTTCGGTCGAAGACTCACCCCCAAAACTTGGTGAAACCTAACTGTCCAGAGCGATGTTGTAACTAAGTCCATTGTGTTGCGTTGCACTTAACTTAAACTGTACTTCGTTCATAATTAGAAAAAATGCTTTGTGATTTAGGTGAATTCCATCTTTCCTGCCGTTGCGATAAAAATGTTCAATCAATGTTGTGATGTTGTGACCAGAAAAAATTGTTTGTAGGTTGAGGATAAAAACATTCGATTTTGAGTTTAAAGATTGAATGAAGTGGTTTAATTTCTTAATTTTCTTGTTAGATTCACTGTTGAAAAGAGTTTGTGGCACTGTCAAAATAAAAACTGTCCTCCCTGAATAAGTTAAGATGTTGCATATTGTCTTGATGTTGTGCGTGGAGACTGTGTGAGGGATGTTGCGTTTCACGTCATTCGTGCCGATGAGCAGGATACAAGTTGGTTGTAGATGTGCAGTGGATCTGCGCACCTCCGTGACTATTGTATGTGTCGTCGCCCCAGAGATAGTGATGATGGTTGAGGGTGACAGGTGCCAATGTCTCGCTGCTCTGCTCAGATGAGAGTCTCCCACACATGAGAATCTGTTATAATATGGGTTTACAAAATGAAGCTTAAATATAAGGTCAATTGATCACAACAGTTTAAGTGCTAAAAATGAAATCAATTAATTACGTTGAAGGAAAAAACTTTTTTATTTGATCAACATTTACAATCTGTTTGTGAGTTGGACCACTGTCCAAGCTTATCTCAACATTAACTGGTGAAGTAAGTCGAGTTATTGTATAAGGACCCTTCCACTTGTGATTAAGTTTCGCTGTTATCTTCTTGTCTTTGTTACTAAGGGAATGCCTATACAACACGACTTTATCGCCTATTACGAAGGTAGATGGAGTTCGATTTCTGTCGTATCGCAATTTTGTCCTATTATGTGCCCTAGTGAGATTCTGAAATACTGTGTCTAAATTCGGCTTATTTGTGTTTCCGGCTTCCAAGTTCCAAAGAAATTGTAACGGATGTGTTAGCTCTCTGCCCAAGAAAATACTTGCTGGAGTGAACTTTGTTGCTTCATGAGCAGCGGAATTAAAGGCAAGCATTAAATATGGCAAATAAATATCCCAAGATTTGTGGTTCTGGTTGTGAAAAATTCTTAAAGCTGTGACTAAGTTCCTGTTGACTCGTTCCGCGACATTAGCCTGAGGTCTATATGGGGAGGTTGTGATATGCTTAATTCCTAAACCAAAAAGAAATGAAAAAAATTTCTGTGATCTGAAAATGGAGGCGTTATCTGTAATTAATCGTTGCGGAAGGCCATGTTGAGCAAAAATGTTGTTTCGAAGAACATTTATAGCGGAGTCTGACGTTTGTCTCCTAACTGGGTATAAAAAACAATATTTTGAGAAATTATCTACCAAAACAAAAATTGATTCGTTACCTCGCTGCGTCCGTTGTAATGGTCCAACAAAGTCGCAAAACCATTGCTCGTTACAATTTGTGGGAATGTAGGAACTTAACTGACCTATTTTCTGATTTTGTGCCGGTTTTGAGAGTTGACATTGTTCACACTGCCTAACAAAATTCCTAATAAACTGTATCATGCCTTTCCAAATAAATTGCTTCTGTATGTGATTGATTGTTTTGGCTATGCCCGCATGTGCAAACATAGGGTTCTCATGAAAATATTTAACAATAAAAGTGTGCATGGACTGTGGTACTACAATTTTACTCTTTCTGCCCTGTTTACCAAAGTATAAAATATTGTTGCGCAATGAATAGTCCTTAACTGGAATTCTATTTCTCAAGTCTGAAATAATTAAACTAAGTTCTGTGTCCTGAGCCTGTTTCTCCCTAATTGAAGTGAATAATTCTGGAAATAATTGCAGAGTACAACATGCGGAATCTTCGGTGATTTTAACGTTTTTGTCCGTATCACCCTTGAAGACCCTACATAGTGCATCTGCTACAACATTTAACTTGCCCCTAATATTCTCTATTTCAAAATCAAATTCTGATAACCTTAGTTGCCACCTGGATAACTGACTACTAACTTGTTTATTAGCCTTCAAAATATACATTACTGCTGAGTTGTCGGTTTGTAATGTAAATTTGCTATTTAAATATGGCCTAAACTTCTCTACTCCATACAAACAAGCTAAAAATTCTTTTTTGTGCATCGGGTACTTGCGTTCTGTTTCGCTTAAAGTGCGTGAAGCGAAGTGAACTGGTAAAAGATTGTCCCCGTCTCGCATTTGTAAGACTGCCGAGATTGCCTCATCACAAGCATCGCACGTTATAACATATTTTCGCTCAAAATCCGGCAATGCAAGCGTTGTCGATGTTGCTAGAGAATTTTTTAGTTTGTCAAAAGCTTCCTGGTGTACTGTTGTCCATTGAAATTCTACGTTCTTCTTCCTGAGGTTATTTAATGGTAGTGCGATCTTAGAAAAATTCTTAATAAAACGGGAATAAAAATTGACGCATCCTAAAAATCTTTGAAGCTGTTTCAAATTACGTGGTCTAGGATATTGCAGGATAGGTGCTATGCGGTCGGGATCTAAGGAAAGTGTCCGGTTTGAAATAATGTGTCCCAAATATTTAATTGAAGTGTGGCCTAGCTTTATTTTCTCGGGATTTATGGTAATGTTGTACTCCTTGAATTTATTTAAAACTTGTGTTACATGCTGTTTATGAGTTTCCCAATCTTCACTATAAATTAAACAGTCATCTAAAAAATTGAAGACAAACTTGAATTTAAAATCTCCTAATATTTCATCCATGACTCTAGTAAGGGCTTGGGATCCTATTTTTAAACCTTGTGGAACTGTGTTGAATTCAAATAAACCATACGGAGTACAAAATGCTGTATACTGTCTTGATTGAGAATCTAATGGGATTTGAAAAAAGGCATTATTCATGTCCAGTGATGTGAAGTACTTGGCTTTACTTAAAAATTCAAATGCTGAATTTAAGGTAGGTAGCGGGTGAGCATCATAGGAAATAAATTCATTTATTCTCTTATAATTACAAACAAGTCGGTATTTATTTTTATCAGCTTTAGAAACGAGAAATGCTGGGGCACAGTGCATACTTGTTGATTTCCTAATAACCTTATTATTCAGTAAGTCGTCTGTGATCTGTCTCATCGCCGCTAATCTGTCCGGGGGCAAGGGGTAGGGAGGGGAACAAACTGGTTTGGTTGGTAAACAGCTGATATGATAAGGAGCAACCTTCGCTTGACCGATGCGCTTAGTTATAACAGAGGGAAAATCACTTTTTAATTTCTGTAAAAATTCTTCTGTTTGATGTGAATGTGCTTTATTTGCTTCCGATAACTCCAAAAATAAAGAATTACTGGGTTGTGATTGCTTGACAAAAATATCTTTCATTGGAAGATTGACATTACTATTGAAGTTAAATCTTATGGTATTACTGGAAAAATCTAAGTTCATTTGTGATTTCTGCATGAAGTTAACCCCTAAAATAATCGGGAAAGGTAGCGAATTTACTACAAAAAAATCAAATGTCCAAGAGAAATGACCTATCTTGAAGTGAAGCTTAACTATTTTCCTAACTGTAGCGCTTTGTCCATTTATTGATTTAACTGACATACTTGTTTTAATAATTTCCTTGACACCTGGTGATGACTTGATATTTTGAAAAAAATTCTGGTCTATTAAACAGTTTGTCGATCCTGAATCTATGAGTGCATCTGTCATTAAACATTGTGGAATAAAAAACTTGACTGTCGGTAGCTGCAAGGAGAAATTCAAAGGAGTAGCAGAAATAGAGGTGTTAATCTGCGGCAATTCAACTACCTCCACGCCAAATTGCCTCTCGCGTTTCCCTGTCTACAATTGCGTGCGATGTGTCCAAGTTCCCCACATGTGAAACATTTGATAGGGGGTCGCTGCGCAAACTGCTGTTGACTTCCTGAAGTGACAGCGGTCGCTTGTTGATTCTCAGGGAAGGCGTGAAAATAAAATCTGTCCGCCTGAATCGACGCATTCACTGAGTTCGCCAAAGATCTCAATTCCCAAATTGTTTGGGGCTTGTTCTGGAATGTGAAGCTACTGCGCATGCGCGGATTCATGTTTGAAAGTATTACCTCTATTAAATAACTATCCTGGAAATTACACTGTAATGCTGTAGCGGAGGAGATAATATCATTAACAAAACTCGAAAAAGATTCCTGAGGTCCCTGTAGTCGCTTTACAAACCTGTTTGTCACTCGTTCTAACTGTAAGCCAGGAAAAAAGGCTGTTAATATTGAAAAGTGCAAATTGTCCCATGTGTAATTTAATTCTAATCCCTGTGACCAAATCTCGAAAAGAAGTGCTTGAGTTTGTGGCAAAATTAACTTCATGACGTCATAGTGCCCAAAACGAACTATTTGAAAAATTGTGTTAACTTGCTTCAAAAAATGTATCAGATGGGCTTCATCCTCTCCCGAACAAGGCTGTAATTTACGAACTAATTCTATTACCACGGTGCGATCAGTTGTTGAAAGTGTGTCCAAGTGTTGGCCTGTAAAATCACGCGTGATAAGAAGATCTGATTCCGGTTCGTTCGACAGAGTTTGCCTTAGATGCGTTGAATTCCCGCGCGGTGCAAATTGGCGAGGCATTAAGTTCGCGCTGTGTAACCTGTCTTCTAAACTACCACGTGGCGCTGCGGGAGATTGTGGTATATCTACATTATTTACGGCCTGCGACTGGGGTTCAATATTAATCACAACTGGGGTGGATCCATCTACATTTGGAATTCTTAGATTACGTGATTGAATTCTCGTTGCCCGATCCCTAGCTGTTGTGATATATTGACGTCCATGAAGCATTATAAATCAAATAGTTCAACTTAAATAAATTAAATTAAATATGTTTAAGAATCACAGAAAAATAGATTAAAACTAAATAACAATAACTTGGTCACGTTTCTGTTTCTGGCAACCCACAATTCAGTTGATAGCTCGCTACCACTTGTTATGAAAAATAGCTTTGTATATACCCTCTTTAGCTGACAACTACTAAAATGTAACTCTTTATCTTAATTAACTCACTTACTTAAAATCTAATACAGAGATGTGGAAGACTGCTGGGCCCGGGAAACCTTCGTGGATCTCTGAATATGTGTGGGTTGCTTTCAATGAGAACAATGGTTGAAGGAAATCAGTTTATTAAGTATAAGTTTGTCACATGTCCTTTGGAGGAACAAAGAGCCATAAAGGGTGATCTTGAATCATAATTACTTTAAGTTAGGTTATTCAATCGTTTGGCGGATTTTAAGGCCTTACTATTTACTTATTATTGAAGAGTTTAATTGCACTTTAGTAAATTACACAATGTGAGTCAGCAGTGAGATATGGACATGACAGGGTATAGAATAATATTTACTGGCACGTGGCACTGCCGCAAGCGAGTTCCTGGGAATTTAATATAATGTACACTATCTCCACCTAACCTCCAGTACTCTAGCCTTCAACAATTGCCACTAATCCATTTGATGTACTCACAGCATTGACTAGATCGAGAATGACATAAGAGTGTCCTACTATCTGCTTATTTGTGCATATTATTTATTTTGTAAAATCAACCAAACTCATGAATCCTTTGATATTCAGATTTGATTTAATTTACTGGCACGATTTACAGCTCTTACAATAATTCTTTACAATATACTCAATTTAAACAATTTTAATTTTAAATACTGAATTTCCTGTATGTTTCAATATGATTCCTAAGGGATGAGTTCACACCAGATTATTTCACAGTGTTTTAAAAATATAACAATAAAATTTCAAGAATTAACAGTGAATAAAGATATGAGAATTAACAATATAACAAATAAGATTTAAATACAATATCCGTCAACAATGATATACTACAATGTTATAGAAACTGTGACCAAGTACTAAAATTACAATATTAAATCTAGTTACTTACGTAAACATTTGAAGTACAATAATAACACACTATAAACTAAATAACGATAAATGATTTTGCACTTTAAATAAATTACTAATCCCCTTTAATTGTTACCTTTGCCCAACTTCTGCCTGACTCGACCTGAATTTTGAAAAGAAATGTGCTCACAAGATTTGTTTAAAGTTACCGAATTGAATTTAATTTAAATCGCGCGTTTATACTTTCCCGTTAATAATTCGCGAAATAGAATTACGTTGGTGGGGTGCACCCGCAAACAAATCGACGAATTTTGAGAGAGTTTAAAGTAGCGATTTAATTTTGAAGAACGAAGTGAAGCACGCGGTCAAGTTACGAGGAATGGGGCGATTTCGCGGTTTCCAGGAGTTTTGTTGGTCGGGCTGTCACGTGACTGCGCCGGTTGCCTGGCTTATTCTCTCGGTCGAGATTACATTGTTGTTTGTTTCTTGCGTTTTCGTGTTTGGCAATGTCTTGCATGTAACAAATGTAAATTGTAAAAATAAAATACACTGTTGCAAACAAGGTTGATTAATATGAGATATATATACCAACAACTCAGTAGCGACGGATGATGGTTACAAGGGTTCACGCTCCATCGACTGACCGTTACGGATGTGATGAGTTGTATTGCTGAGATTATGATAAAACAATCATCTTCCCTTGTGACAAAAAAGCATCAGTGACAATCGAGCATATCCTCATTCGTTGCGCACACTACAAGACAATATCAAATGCACAACAGTAATGAAAGGGGGTCCAAAATTGAAATTGACAATTATGAAATAAATTGTAATCAACTAAATTTTGGGTTTAGGGGAAATAAATTTGTCTTTATCTAGTTGTTTTGAGCTTCTTTGTTTTGCTGTGTAATGCCGATTGATACCTTGCGTGAATGTTATTCTTTCTCAAATTATCTTATTCTAACCAGCCGATTGATGATGTGGTAACTGATATTCGGTTATTCGATGTACTACCAAAATTGATGCAGAGAGAAACATAAATGAAAATATACTTTGAAAGTTATTAAAGGTAAAAACAATATTTTGTGATATAATTCATTTAAATAAAATATAATGTTCAGTATAATACAGTTGGTTTTTAACGCACTATATGATTTTTTCAATAATTTTTCAATGTTTAGAATTTACCATAATTTATCATATTAAAACCTTCACGTGAGAACACACTCACATTACAAATTTACATTAGTCTCATAGAAGGAGTAGTGATATTTTCGTAACTAAACTCCCTCCGAAGGCATCTTCAAATACGCCTAGCTAGCTGGATCTTACATTAGCTCGTTCTTTTTATATTATAAACATCATCTTTATGAAAATCACAAAGGAAGCCCAGTATAATCTCCGAATATGTTTACAAGAGGAAGACCCTCGCAGTTTTTTTGGGTCGTCAAACAAAATCACCGTCGTTAACACCTCCTGATGTAAATGTAGCGAGACAAAGCGAAAAGGGGCGTAAAAACTGAAAAACAAACGCAAACAACGAGTTTTTATGGGCTACAACTTCATTAACCAGCGGCAGCTGTTGCTCAAATGGTGTCTTTGGACGATAAAACAGCTGGGACGAGGGTAAACCAACATGTGTCGGAGATATTGATGCGGCGTCCGGTGGAATTTGCATGGAAATCGACCGGTAATTATATAGGCTACTTCCTGCACAGATTTTGTTAGGTTGTCGCGCGTCCAACCCGACGATTACCCGACGAAGGTCAAGAGGCGGAAATTTGATATTGGGAGCTGCTCCATCTTCTGGAACCGATAGTTATGTTGAACTCGAGATGAATAAGGAGTCAAGAGGACAGAGTAGTAATTGAATGGTGTGGTGGGTTGGTGCAAAAAGATAGTCTAAGATTTGTTACAAACAAGTATCCAGAAATCAGGAGTCAAGAGGACAGAGTAGTAATTGAATGGTGTGGTGGGTTGGTGCAAAAAGAGAGTCTAAGATATGTTACAAACAAGTATCCAGAAATCAGGAGTCAAGAGGACAGAGTAGGTAATTGAATGGTGTGGTGGGTTGGTGCAAAAAGATAGTCTAAGATATGTTACAAACAAGTATCCAGAAATCAGGAGTCAAGAGGACAGAGTAGTAATTGAATGGTGTGGTGGATTGATGCAAAAAGATAGTCTAAGATATGTTACAAACAAGTATCCAGAAAACAAACATGGTATTTGTTTAGAAAACTAACGAAGCAGAGATTGAATTAATTAAGTGTTGATTTAATTAATAAGAAGAATAATTTAGAAGTATGGATTTGAAGGGCAATTCGAAAAAAAAACGGACTGGAGTACACCGTACGGAAAGATAAATATTGTATAATAGAAACACAGTTTTAACCATTCAAATATAACAATCGAATCTATAACAAATAAGATGACTGACTTTACAACAGTTAAGCCTCTAAATTACCTAATTTCATGAAACATTTACAATAAAACACACTTTGTGTTGCACGTTTTTATTGTACCAAAATAGCGGAAATACATTGACTTGATGAAAATAAATGTCCATAAGCAAAATACTTAACAATATGCATATATATAAAATATTGGCATATGCCGTTGAAATAAGTGAAAATGTAAATATTTTGAAGATGTGCAATAGTATTGGGATGATGACCGAGAATGAAAGAGGTTTGCAGCCAAAAATACAAATACAGATTTAAAGCTGATAGCCAACAAAGAGTTCGGCACAATTCCTTCCGATACACATATAACACCAAGGTCTCAGTTTAATAAATGAAGTGAAGTGTCGCATTATAATTTATACGAGTTTGTAATAACGGTGATCAAGCCGGTAGCGGCACGGCATACGGTATAACGCACGACGTCGTACATTAGCTAATTATTCAAAAAGCGCCGCCGCGGCGCGCCTCCGGGGCTGGTATAAGATTAATGGACAACTAATACATTGCATTACACCTTGACTTATAAAAGTGATGTAATAGCACCGATTATTGTGTTTTATGACTCTGATGTGACATTATCAATGAACGGGTGGTTTATGAAGCTGGTAGGTGAGATGAGGAAGTTATGAGAAATGTTTATAATAAATTGTGTATGTGTGTTTGATGGTTAAGCAGGTTTAAAAGTAAATTAAATGGAGTAAATAATGGATGGTTGCAAAACGTGTATGAGGATGGTAAAGGCCTTAATGAGTTGCGTTAATAAATAATTTTAGGTAGGGAGGCGGAAGAATTTAATTCATAAAATAGGCCTACCTGGGGTGTTAGGTATGGTTGTTAACTGTCATTAATTTGGAGCGTCCTATAACACCGAGGTCTGTTTAGATTAATATAATACCCCCGTAGCAGCAAACCTGCGTACTCAGCGAATTTCTGATGCATATATATGTATATTAATACCACATAAAGCCACATACCAAGTTTCATCAATATACATTCATAAATAAAAGATTTATGACATTTTAATTTTTCCATAAGAACAACATGGCGGCTGAGGATGCAGGGTTGCTGAAGCAAGGAAGACAAAAAATGGGGTTTTATACAAATATCAATATAACTCAAGAAGGTAAAGCCATATACCAAATTGTATTAATTTATGTTCATAATTCAGGGAGATAACACGTTACTTATTCTCCAAAAGAATAACATTGGGGCTGAGTACGCAGGTTTGCTGCTACGGGAACTATAGGCCAAAAAATGTTTTTTAGTGCAAATATCAATAGACAGCATCGATATGAAGCAATATACCAAGTTTCATCAGGATAAGTTGATAAATAAGCGAGGTATACAATTTTTCTTATTCTCCATAAGAATAACATTGGACAACGTACTGTGTTTAACACTTTCAATATCTCTGTAACCATTTGACGCACAGCAATAATCAAAACACCAAATTGTGCGTTTTTTAAGCTGATTCAAATACAAAAAATTAAAATTTGACTTTTTCAAAAATTATATGTAAAAAACTAAAAAAAAAAACATTTTTGGGGTACAAAACCCCCCAAAATACCCCTTCGGATAGGTCGATCTGTCTGGTTTTCGAACTTAAAGTCATAACTGCTGCTTTACACGTATGTACCAAATTTCATAAAAATCGGATAATTTTTACGAGAGTTATCGTGCTCACACACACACACACACACACACACACACACACACACATATATCTAAATATATAAAAGAGGAAGTATGTATGTATATATATATATATATATATGTATGTAGCCTATGGACTCCGAAACCGCTCGACAGATTGTAATGAAACTTTCAGGCATTATTAAGCATTATTCAAGGATGGTTTGTGTGAAGTTTGGTGCAAATCTGTCCAAAGGGCTCCGACCCAGAGAGCATACAAGGGTGCAGTGTCAGGTTTTAGAAATTTAGTGTTTACAAAATTAACAGCTGTAATTAGTAAACAACTTAATTTGGGCGCAGCAACGCGCGCCGGGAAACTGCTAGTATATATATATACAGTTTCGAACGAATGGTGTTTTTGGGGTCTGGGGACCTCAAAACAAAAAGTTATCATGGTCCCGGGCCTAGGTCTTACCATGCCGACTACGGTGTGCGTGCGTGCGCGCGCGCGCGCGCGTGTTTGTGCACGATAATTCTCGTAAAAATAATCCGATTTTGAGGAAATTTGGTATAAACGTGTAAATGAGTTTTTTCATATAATTTTTGAAAAAGTCAAATTTTAGCTTTTTCATTGGAATCAGCTTAATAAGACGCACAATTTGGTGTTTTGATCATTGCTCTACGTCAAATGGTTTAAGAGATATTGAAAGTGCTAAACACAGTACGTTGTCCAATGTTATTCTTATGGAGAATAATAAAAAAATCGTATATCTCGCTTATTTATCAACTTATCCCGATGAAACCTGGTATATTGCTTCATATCGTAGTGGTGTATTAATATTTGCACTAAAAACATTTTTTGGCCGATAGTTCCCGTAGCAGCAAACCTGCGTACTCAGCCCCCATGTTATTCTTATGGAGAATAATTAAAATGTCATAAATCGTTTATTTATGAATGTATATTGATGAAACTTGGTATGTGGCTTTATGTGGTATTAAGATACATATATATGCATTTGAAATTCGCTTAGTAGGCAGGTTTGCTGCTACGGAGGTATTTTTTGTTTCTCTCCGTTTCGCTGGTCAGGACCAATTCCAGTAAGTGGGCAGACGACGAACAATTTCATTGGTCTTGCTGTAGCGCCCAATATAGTTATCACTAGTTAAAAGCTTTTCCCGATCAAATTACCTTGTTGTTTTAGAAATGTATCTTATTTTTTAATTCAAAAAGAAGACTCGTAAACAAAGGCAAAACTATACAGCAGTTAATTAGTATTGTTGTATGTCCCCGATGTTTCTAAATAATTAAACATTTAAAACTTTATTGATGATGATAATATTGAAAAGTTTAGTGCTGATGTTATTTAATTCAAAGCAAATATAAATTCTGTTACAAATGTTAAATTTTAAATATTACATAATTACATAATATTACATAATATTAAATTAGACTTAAACAGTACATAATAATTATTTACAGTATTATATTGCAATTTCTATTTTTATTCGTTGCACCATGGCCAGCCATGTCATTGAAATAAAGACAATAATTTAGTATATAGCATTAAGTTTCCGTAAAAAAATAAAATAATGTCCAATAATAAAATCTCAGCATGTCATTATTCAAATCGATAAGGGAAATGTTAAAAATACAATAAATAGGTGACAGACTAGTTAAATTTTAAAAATAACTAAATTTAAAATTGTTAATGTATAAAACTAACTTTATCAACTATTGAATGAAAAATAAATAAAATTAATGCTTCGTCCCGTCAATGTCAAAAACGAAATAGAAAATAAACAAATTTGAACATAATCAATTGTTTTAATGTATGCGTATTTGTTGAGATGTCCGTACGTTGTATTAGTGTAGTACAATATGTAATTACATCTTAATTCGTAACATTTCAATCCAAGATCAGTAGGCAGAGACGAATATAAAAAACAAACAGTTTACGACGAACTCCCGATTCGTCCGCCAGAGGGTTCAGATCTGTTTTATTTTCTATTTTCGGAGAGGTACTTTTTCCCAAACGTGACTTCATTCGTCTGTCCCTATCTGAAATGAGATTGACAGTGTTTCTTTTAAATAACGTACAAGTCAAAATCACCATTGAACGTTAAAGATTGTCTGCGGAGAACTTTCATTAAATTAGGCTATCATAAACGTTATCCAGGCAATGAGTGAAGTTAAATTTAAGTAAATATGGAACGAACAAAATCAGTAATTACAATTTTTTAGAAATTACGTATTTTGTTTTCTAACTTCTGGGAATAACAGTGCGGAGAGATTTACAATAGAACACATAAAATGACTAGAATCTATTTTATTTTTCCACAATCTGACAAAACGGTTTTATCAATACTAAAGTGCGCGCCGCTGGAGCTCAGACGAGCAGCGCGAGATGTTTCGTCAACACGTCGCAGGTCATGAGGCTACCGGGAAGACCGCGGTTCGAAAGCCAGGTGAAGTTGTTACAGTGTTACCACTCATCTGTAAAATACAACCCAAAAGAGTACAAAAAAATCCCTAATCATCCCTCAATCTGCTATGGAATATCCTTCAAACATCCCTTATTTACTCTCGAGTTTCTAATAATGTTTTGTTCTCAGTATGGATCGGTTTTTAATTAAGAATACTTGTTGAATCTCAATTGTGTTCATTGGTTTGAAATATAAATGAATATATTATATTAAACATTTGTTTATAGGAAGATCTTTTTAAATTTTCGTGGGACATACTTAAGATTGATTTAACAATCATACACAGAAATAATCTCAAATAATATTTATTCCATGGGACGTTATGTCCCAACAATAAGATAAAAAACCCTCAAATTAAAACATTGAGTTGTTGGCCGTTTGTCCACTTTGCTACGAAACAAAAATTGGGCAAGACGAGTAAAAACTAAATGATTAATAAGAGATTCTCTGTCATTGTAAGCCATACGATCTCATTCATTAATGAAACAGGCAAGCTGTGGTAGTAATTACTCAGTAAACTAAAAACTGATGCGAATTACTTAGATTGAGTTGTGAGATGTGACTGCACGTTAACTACGCATCATTACAATATTCAATTCAAAATTCACAAAAACTAATTTGTATGTAAATATTTTTGTTCTCACTGTAGCAACCTCCAGTGGTTTAAAGATTTAAAGGAATATTTTATTTACGAGGAGAACAAATTTTACAGCCCAGTGCGGCGGTTAGGTTAGGTCTAGGTTATTGATGAATAACAAAATATATAATACACTAACCTAACCTAACCGAACATAACCTAACCTAATGTAACCTAACCTGACCTTCCTGACCGCCGCACCCTGTTACTAGAGGAAGGTCGGTTAAAATGAGTAAAAATAGTTTAATACATAGAATAATTTACTCTATTAATTAATGTACTTGACCTGCCAAATCTTTATTTTCTGGGTCTTATATTTTCACAGTAAAAAATATTCACAGTATTAAATATTCAGGGAGTTCGATGAAGTTTTGGGCTCGAGGGAGAAAAGGGGAAATTGGTGGGAACCTGATAACTGTTGGTACGTGGAAACTACCCCACCTGAGGCTTAAAGGTACATGTTTTAAACTGCATTGAAAGTCAAATTAATATTTGAAAAGTTTTGATTTAACCTAGACAAATACACTACTCGAGAGAATAAAATGAATAAGTGACCTGATTTCAATATAGACTCAAATATAGAGTATTTAATTAGAAAATAGTTTTTGTATACATTAATTTTTTTTTTCAATTTTACTTTTTGTCAAATTTTACATCAACTTTAACTTACACCTAAAGTTGCATTTTAAAGGTTCACAATATTACATGTTAATAATTTACGAATACAAGTCCTTAACAAAGAAACTTTGCAAATTGTGTCTCTTCAGAATGCAATATAAACAATCTAAAACAGTGCAAAAAATATAAAAAAATAGGCTTAATGGGCTTTCCGAATAGATGTAAACAACACTAATTATAAATAAGTTTTATATTTTATCTAAAAACTACCATATCAACTTGTTTAACAATAGTGTATATAATATTGTAGCTTTACACACTAAAATAGTCCTGTTTTTTTTAAACTAATCATGCATTAGTTTCAACAAACCCTAACTCACGGACACAAAAATCGGACATTAGGAATTGTTACTAATTGAAACAACTAACTGAATGCGATTTCACAAAATACATTCCAGAAGTGAGCTCTCAATCTAATCAGATTAAGACAATGCATTCGAGAATAATCCGCGCAAGACGGGGATTTGTAATGAGATATTGAAGATCCTAATACAAATATGCCTACGTCTCTGCCACCCCGGGCTTAATGTATGTGAATTTTAAAGGAAGGTAAAATAATCACTCTATCACGACCCGGACGACGGTACGACTGGTTTGAAATTTGTCTCGCGCTTTGTAAATTAGAATTTTGTATTTGTAAATTAATTTAGATCGTTCATTTTTGTTGTGCTCACTAATTGGATCTTGAAAACGATTAGAGACACAGATTAGGTTAAACCAGCAAAGTAGTGCGGAATTGTGGGACAAACCAGTGGGAATAACAAACAAAAATATTTATTTGAATTTGTTTAAAAATCTGATTTTGACCCAAAATTAAAATTGTTAATTAGCAAAACTGGTTTATAAGCAGATAAAAATTTGCAAACAAACAAAATAAGTTAAAATTCCCTTCAAAAAATTACCCTGAAACTAATTATCGAGTGGGAAGGCTGTTACAAATTTTAATTACTTTTCACTAGATAAATGTAATTCGACCGCAAAACAGCCTGACTGACAGTCGGTTTAGCGGACGTCAAACAAAGCAGCGTTTACTGAGCTTGTCAATAACGTTATTTAAGTAAAAATACGGGGATGTTATATTATAATGCATTAACAACAGTTATAGTGAACAATGAATTAAGGATGATTCCTACGAGCATATACAAATAATACCTGGAGAAGGTATTTCTCACAATATAACATGTTCGATGCAAGGAAACTCGAAATTCCAGTACAATTCGCAGCTCACCGCTCGTGATTGCTCGAGGTTTCCTACTTACAAACGTTGTCTAAAGATAAATAACACAGTTTCCGTATAAGATATTGTATGTAATAAAACTATATAATAATAATAATATCTATTTTGACTTGGAAAATTAGCCAAAGCACTTTATCGCGAGTACAAAAACTAAATATCAGAGTGACAAAACTGAAAAAAACTGGTACAATGATAAATTTATTCTTAAAAAAATTGTAAGACGAAAAGGCCAAGAAACAAACTAATTCTCCATTGAGAGAAGACAAATTAGTTCAACCTGGATAATTAACTTTAAGAAGAGTATACGTTCATATGAAACAGTACTTTACTACATGCGCTAGATAGCAGCTACTAGATTACTACTTTTATAGTAGCGCTAGATATACTATGTGCGGTTTGTAGCACGGATTGATAATGACAAACTAGTTGTTATTTTACTTACGACGTCGATCCAAGTTTGTTTGTGATGAGCGCGTTTCGGCGCTAGGCCATCATCAGCATCCATACACTACACTAGATTACTAATGAAATCTGCGTTGCGTAGGTCTAGTAGCAAACTGAGTCATGTTGATAAAAAACGAATATTTACACACATTAAGGACTACACGACTAACAAACATTACACGACTAACAAAAATACTATTATAAAACCTCGTGCGCACGGGTAAAGACGGCCACACACTATCGGACTTTTGCCCGAACCAGACATCGAACAAGACATCGAACCGAGCGGATTTGGCTTCGAAGGGAGAAAATCCGGTAGTTTGTGGGGCCTCCGAACCAGACATCGAACAAGACATCGAACCGAGCATCGAGCGCTCTCGAGGCGGTTTTTTGACGAAAGATCAAAGAAAGATCGGTCCGATGTCTTGTTCGGGGTTCGATAGTGTGTGGCACCTCCACGCTGCTCCGAGCGCCGTCCCGAGCGCCGTCACGAGCCTATTACTATTTACTATTTTAAAGTTCATCAACTTATATTATTTAATATCCATAGTTGAATTATATGTATTATTAATTTAGATTCTATTTAATTCAGATTTAAATTTTTTTATATTTAAGTCACGTAATCACAAACTTAGATTTTATCCAGACTAATTTTAACCGGACTTACTTGAAATAAACATTAACCCTACTACACTGTTGGTGTTTTTTTTAAATAAATTAAAGGTAGTAAGACTTAATTGTTGAAATGAAGGGAAGCGCATACAAACCTCGAAATGTAAAATTACAACATGTATCTCTTTTGTATTTTAATTTCTCATTAAACCAAGCAGTTCAAATTGGCAGCAAACAACTTATAGGGCAACTTTGAGACACACTAGAGTGTAACCATAATTCTTTTTTATGTGAATAAGTTTTTTTGTAACAGTATAAACGTTACAAAGTTATGGCATTTGTTATGTGTTATTTTATTGCATTAATTTATATATACTTTTTACTATATTCCATTTGTAATCAATTACATGTTGCATTACTTTTGATTTACTAAATTATTACAACCACCTTATTGTTGTTACAATCCTCCAACATAGTTAATAATATCCAGGCCTACTATTTTTGCAAGAAACAATTTGATTTGATTTGTAGATATTTGATTTGTTAACAGATAAATCTGCTAAACTAGTTTAACCTAAATAAAATGAATAATGTTAGTAAAATGAATTCATATGCAACTACAAATTAATCTCTACTACATAACCCCAGCCCCCTACCACCCTATCTGCATCCCCTAAACCCCACAAGTACATGGCCGACCTGCACAACGTCAACTAAAATGGTCCCCACCGTTTTTACCCCGCTCGGTGTTTTCGCGCTCAATCTGTCCGATCCGATGTCTTGTTCGGGGTCTTGATCGCGATGAAGTTCGAAGTGAATTTGTGCCCTACTCCCTGCTCCCTGCTCGGTCCGATGTCTTGTTCGATGTCTGGCTCGGGCAAAAGTCCGATAGTGTGTGGCCGCCTTAAGGGATCCGGCTGGGAGTTCCGAGATTTCATGAGTAATCTAGTGTATAGTGCATGGATGCTGATGATGGCCTAGCGCCGAAACGCGTTCATCACGAACAAACTTGGATTGACGACGTAAGTGAAATAACAACCTGGATAGATATACTACTAGATTAGCGGTATCTTTATGGCACATTTACTGAAGTTTAAAAAATACACTGGTAACTGCATGTCGCATATATTGATTGAGAAAAGTGTTAAAAATAAATTTATATAGGGCCTACCTTGATTATAAAAGCAATATAATTAAATCGGAAAACTCATATTTTCTGACATTTTAAATCCAATTAAACAAATTATTGAACAAAAATTAAGCATTACACGGTACGATTATCTGATATAAACATAAAAGTATATTGCGTATAAGGGGTTTGACGTGAAATATTTTGTTTTCTATTTCGAGAGAAGATATACAGTTCAATTAGACTCGGCGGCGGAGCCAGGTCCATATTTTGGCGTCGGATATTTCTTGTGTTATCTGCATAATTCATGGCTCAAGCTTAGTTTAATACAAGCAGCCGAATAGAAGTCGCTGAAGAAACAGTTTAATACTCGGCCTGAACGATATGACTGATGTTTTGGCGGGAGAGAGTGCATTCATGTAAGATTATATTAAAACTAGGTCGGACTAGAGCGAGAATCCCTATCTGTTACGAATTGGGTTGGACAAAGAATTCAATACGACACTCCGGACTGAAAAAAAAGGTTCTGGTGTTTCAACAGTAATATATTAGTTTATAAGTTTAGTAATAAATAGCAAGGTGTAATGCAAATGGTTAAGACTGAAAATCTAACTTTTATAATAGAGCTTGTTTCATAAAATTAAATTTACAGATCCGGACACACACAGTATTTTTTGACTTAAAATGCGTTGACATTATAACACAATAAATTATTGAATTTGCGGATATTGCCGGGAGAAAGGGACGAGATTTTATGAGCGACTTATTTAAATGGAGGGAAAGAAATAAAAAAGTAAAATAAATTGAAAGCAATAATACTTTATTTTCCTTGAACATCATATTCTTGACAGAAAAAAGAATAACAACAAAATTAGAAGTATTCAAATATTTATAGGCCTACTCAGATATTTTTTAGAAGCCATTTATAATTGTAGACCATTTATAATTGTTTCATGACGAATAAACATTATTATTTAGTTATCGCGTCACTTTTGGTGGAGGGAACTATCTAATACAGAGATAGTTCACCTCGCATTATTTTTATCCACCAATGGATATTTATTTTCTAGATAGGTCGATCCACAGATTAAAGTTGCAATTGGTGATTGACGGGAATAAAACCCGGGGCTTCACGCGCCTCAGTACGATCCGCTCCCAAGATGTGTGCGTCCTTAAAAATTATTATGCACTAAAAACAAACTAATTGGTCTAAATACGAAAATTTAAATTCAAGGAACGATCCTTTTGGCTACAAAGGTTTTTACAGGTTTATTATTCAGTTGGTTAAAATTTCAACGAGAGAAAAAAAACACGTTTTCGAGAAGCATTCCTAGTGTGTTTGTACGTCATACACATATTGTTGATGTCACCCTTCTCTCCGAACGAGGTTTTTGCATGACGGACGGTTCACACATATTTATTTAATTTATCTAATGAAGGGCTCTGAAAATAAAAGCACATTCCCTTATTTAAGATCTGATAGTTTTAGACTTTGTGGACAGAATCCGCGAATGAGGGCGACACTTTCCTGGAATTTTTATAGTATTCCACTGCATTCATTTGATCAGTTGACCAGTTGAGCTTTAAACCAATAACTAAGCGACTTACAATGCCCAACCGCTTATAAAATATGCACCGATAACTACTCAATAAATATTTAAAAGGACGAAAGCTACAACAAGAAGGCCGTCACTTTAATAGCGGCGTTATTCAAAACTCAAAAGAGTCGTGGGCGGCGAGAGGAATTCGAAACAGGAAACGACCTCGGACACGACCGTTTAGCCACGGTGATTTATTCAACGCGGTTGCCGACACGCCGAGCCGCAGCCGCAGCCGCACCGCAGCGGCCGAGAGAGCAGGAGCGGTTTCAAAATTCCTTCATTAACCTATATCCGCCACCGCCTTGTGACTTGTGAGGTGTAGTGGCCAACCCGGCGAGGGCGAGGCTTCCAGGCTTCCTGTCTGTGGAAAAATGGCTGCCGTTTACTTATCAAAACTGACTTTGACGAGTCTTTTGTATGACCGCCATTAATTGAGGAAAGGGTTGTTCCGTCGATATGAGGGCTGATAACAATGGAGCTTTTAAAGACACACCCACGCTAAATCATCGAACTATATAACACATATAAGTGTTTATATAGTTCGATGCGCTAAATGTGTTGTTTAAATCATCTTTACCAAAACAACTTTACTGAAGGGGGAACTATAGTGAAACTTTCTGTAAACATCCTGAGTCTCAAATCTGCATTTAGAGACTAAATTCTAAACCGTTAGACTAGTTTGGAAATATTATTAATTACTGAATCACTGTGTGAGACGACGACACGACTAGAGCGCATTTTAAGGTGAATATGAATGATGAGTGTAGACTGGGTGAGATACCTTGTGTGGCCTTGTTACTGACGGAGACCGACTCTTTAGCCAGGAGCGTTTAGCCACAGACAAAGGAATCTATAGATCTATAGATGAGTTTCTCTGTGACTTAGCCCAACATTGTTACCTATTCCTCCTTGCATAAACCTTACCCTATTAAAAAACCTTTTTCTCATTAGAATTATAATCGCCGTAAGTTTTTGAGATTAGTACTTTATTTTTTTAGTATTTTTTTGAGGAAATTTTACATTTGTAAAATGCGTTAGAACAAATACTCAACTAAATATCTTGCTAAGCCCCTTCCGTCACTGCTTACATAAGTAGCTAGCTACCTACATACACTAGCTTTCATGGAAAGTACGAAATAAAAAATAAAAAATACTGTGGCAACTGATGCAAACCCAATACCTCTCAACCTAAAAAAATACTCTTAGTAAATTACAAACAGTGCTGCCGATAGTTAATCAAAGCTGTCTATGGAACATTCTACTATAAACTTAATCCAGTCTTTCCAGTTTTATTTAATCCTTCGACTGGTAAACATCTCTAGCATATGAAGAGTATAAATGCACAATCCCATTACACCTCGAACCATGAAAACTTCCTTGGAGACCCAAGCTACTGCGCATGCGCGCCCCGAGTCTCAAATCAACCGCCACTCATACAGTCCGTGGCTCCGCGGCGATAAAACACCGTGTATTTATTTACAATTAAAGTCACTAGCACATGAGATAAATCATCCGGTCGATTATCGTATTGATATCGGAATGGAGAGAGTAATATTAGGTGGTAAATCACTTTAAGACGAATGCGGCTATTAACATCTTGTTAAGTGGGGCACGACTGCGATTGTTGACGGAGAAGCACTAACGACTTCTCGCTACCGACTGGAATTGATAACGGGTATAGTTGAGTACTGAGTACTGTGAGAGTACCAATTAATCACTCGGTAGTGCATCGTGACTATAATGAACTTATAAGAAGTTTCATTCAGCAGTATGAATTAATTGGACGAGGTTAGCCAATAACTCTTATATTACAACAAAACAATAATTTTAATTACAATATATTTCGAAAGGATACAGGGGTTTTATAATTCTATAATTCTTCATAATTAACAAATATAATGCGGTACAATAAGCAATTAGTGACACCGACCTCATCATATTTTAAGCTGGATAAAACAGGATAGAGAGTGCAACATAGGATTGTAGCTTTAGTTTGGTAATTTTACTGCTTAGGATAACCTCGTATTTCGGGACCTTCAAAAATTAAATAATAAGGGGCTATACATATTACGCAACGGGGTTCGGCATAGCATTACTCTGCGTTATATGGAGGAAGGGGTCTGGCTCAGCGTTATGTAACTCACACATGTTAAATATGTTAGGAGTTTATTTTTAACTTGAGTTTTGAGATAATATTAGATTTAATGTTCTTTCGGCTATTCATAGTTTATTTCGGCTACCCGATTTCAGCTTTTTAACATTTATTATGATTAAGCTACGTAACATAGGGAAGGGTAGGGGGGAGGTATGCTCATGTGTCATGGTGTGTTATGTGGGGGAGTGAGAGGGTCTTAAATGACGAAAAAGTACGTTACAAAATATGTGTAAGTACAAAAAAGGCGTGAGTAAAAATGTGAAAAAGTCATCCAAGCTAAATTATAGCATTAAAAATGCACACAGAGAAACTTAAATTGTTTAAAAAGTTGCATTATTATTTGAGGTTAAACCGATGACAGCAGTCGAGGCGATGTATCCATGGTTGAGTAAGCTGAGAGACTGCTCAAGGAAAAACCCAACTCAACCACGATCGGCGATTTCCTATTGTAGAAAAGACAAGGCAGTCATATCGCACGATTACTGCCATGTCGTGGCCAGGCGACTTGGAATCGACTTTAGATTGTATCTAGCGGACGTTGTAGTTCTGAGAACCTAGTTTGTGGTTCCTGGGGGCCGAGCTTTGCTCGGAGGAAACATCAGTATTTGAACCATCGAGGTTAATTATGTAAGGGTAAAAAAAAAACCACATTCGAGTGAACCTTTAAAAAAGGTTTTTTCTCTATGGTCGAGATAGTCTTAAACCATTTTATGCCTCTAGGTGTCATACAAGGCGACGTTGTGAATTACATGCATGTAATAGCACCCCAAAATACTGTTAATTAATCAATTACAATTCAAAAATCTCACGGTCAAAGTTATTTACAAAGCTATGGTTTTAAGTAACTTCAAATCAATTTCCATAATGTTCGATAACATTTTCCGTTTAATTTAAACATTACCTAATTTCAAAAATAAAACAAATTTAGCAACGAACTTTCACATCTGCCTGACCTCTAGCCCACAGTTCGTATCTGAAGGCGATCTCGACTGTGGGTTGTGTTGATGATGTATTGAAAACTGATAATAGTAATTTGTTTGCAAACTGATATAGTGGTTCCCTTCCTTGATTGAAATCGTGATAACCTACTTGCAATGTTTTGTTTTTTCAATCTTTAAAAATAAGTTAAAGAAGAGTGACTAACTGCTAAACATCATACAAAATATTTGAAAATGAATGCAATTTTGTTGGCTATTCATAACTAGTGATTAGACTGTTCATTTTATTTTATTTTAATTTTTTTATTTCAACACCAGTGGTATTTTTGTTAAGAGTACATCACAAACTCTTTTAAGGTAAAGCGGTCCAAACCCCTCAAATATTTGTGGACATCCCGGGATTCGAACTCGTGACCCCTTGAACCGAAGTTAGGCTAGCGAGACGACCAGAGCTGTTGAGGATACATCGTTGCAATGTATAATGCGGTTATTTTAACTATTGTCCCTTAAAAATATGAATATATTGTTAGGTAAACAAACTATGGGAATCAAACTCAAATAAACACAAAGGAAACTATTTTAGGGGATTTCTTCGGTTAGGGATTCCTTTAACACAAACATAATCAATACGTAAATTTGTGGTAACAAAATAGTACAATTTGTCAAGCGTATTTTTACCTTTTAACGATTAATGAAGTGCACCTAATTTCAAGTTGATTCCAGTTAGATTTTTCATAAACATTTTCAGTATTGTCACACAAAATATGGTTGCAAAACTTAAAAACCACTTAGTTCAAAAACTGTTTACAATTTAATAAAAACGCAACTAGTCTGCTACTGTGATTACATAAACAGTATAGAAGGTCAATATAATCTAAATAAAACCTCTAACCTCCACCACTGTAACTATTTGAACAGATTAAACCCAATGGTGAAACTAACATTACGGTCTCGCGAGTTTGCCATGTATTTCTGTTTGTCTTTGGGCCAGCGGATATGAATGGCTCAGTATTTCCATTACAATACCTTGCATTGCCCGGTCCAGCTTTGACTGCGACTCCCTACATGCATAATGTATCACCTTTCCCGCCTGAACAGAGCAAGCAACATTGCGTTTCTTGAGGATGCGAAAATACAGTTTTAGAATATTTTTTATGAGTGAATGTAAATTTACAATAATTTCCAGAACTTACCAAGGTTTAAGACTGTTTGTAATGTATTACAACCCTAGATGTTTTATAAAGGGTCTGCTAAGACCCTCACAAAAATTAGCTTCTCGAATCAATAGGAAATAAACACTAATTTACAACTTTATAATGGGGTAGAACTTGGCAACCCCCCCCACACCCAGCATCACTCAGACAGTTCAGTCAATGTGAAAATAAATTATTAAAACGAGTTATTAGTTTGTTTCCTATTACCCATTCGTCGATGTGATTGACCAACTAGCTAATGAGTTTCATTTAACTTTTTTCACAAAAAACTCTTTTAGCAACTTCTCTATTTTAACGATCCAACGCAACTCTAACTTAAGGCGTAATTTACTTCATAATATTACTTCAAAATTCTCCGAGTGGGTCTGATGATGACCGGTGTAACTGGTTGAAATCGATTTGTGTATATATACCGTCTTGTATGTAAGTACAGTATTAGTTAAATACATTTTGCAGCGTTATGAGACGTAGTTTGTTATAACCTCGTTCATATTTTTCATATTTAGGGAAAATGTATTTTAGATTACAAAATAATGTTTTGATAAAATGTACTTTACATAAGTCAATTTATTCTACGGCAGACAATTTATTCCTGCTACAGATGTAAACCTTAACAAATAAAATTCCCAATGAAAAATATCCGAGTCACTGACCTAAGTATTTACTAGTAAAGTATATGCTATTAGGGGGAATGTGTTTCGTATTGGTTTGAACATTTAAACAATTACACCTACTACCTCTTAAGCATCGTTGCTACGATAGGTAATAAATACAAATATCTCCATTATTCGGGTTTACAATTTATCATATATATATATATATATATATATATATATATATATATATATTAAATATAGTGTTTATATATTTAACCTTACAATCTTAAGTATTTCAAAATAATTCGAAACAAATGTTTCAGATACCATAAGATTTTGACGTGTAACAATCAATTCTAATCTGCTAGAAATAATCCCATCACAATCAATGTCTCTATATGCAACATGGATCTCGAAATCGCGCGGGAAGGATTTCAATCTTTGAAAATAGGGGTGTTGGGACTCAGAAGTCGATTGAAAAAATCTTTAACCTCAAGGAATACTCAAATTATGCTGAATAACTCATTTGAAAATTGGAAATTTATATAGTGTTGTTATGCACTTTTAAATCATAAAAAGTAAAATCTGCCAAATTGACCCACATAGTAAATTATTAACATGAGATATTTCCCGAACAAAGCTCTCTCCCAGGTACTAATTTTAAAACTGTTTGAACCAAAAGTGGCACTTTTCATAACTTCCAATACAACCGAGCTAGTGACGTAGTTGCGGAAAAACATAAACGTCAATTCACCTAGAGTTGCGAAGGCCGTTGTTGTATCTCCTTTAGGCATCAGCCAGACCCTGAACATGAACATGGACATGAACGACACGAGACATAAATTCAGTGACATTGTGCCACCGCTACAACCGCCGGCTAATCTATAGTCTACAGACCCCCGGCCGCGACCATTGTTGCACGTGGTTTCTTTGTGCCTTGATAGACGTTTGACACTGCTTTCAAACTCCTTATTCATCGTTGTTCAGTGGTTACCCAGCTCTAGTTATAGGTCTCTTTGCCTTATTCGAGTTATGGAAATGAGTAAGCAATATTTTCTGTTTTAAGACTTCTTTTATTACAGGAATAAGCTCTTAGCAGTTTACTGTAATGTGGGTTCCGCTAAACCTTGAGTTTTATCGTAAGACTATTACTTACACATTACAGTTTTAACATGTTTTATCTTAGTTTCGATAGCTTAATTAACCACGTGGTACGTCATTTTAAATGTATTAAATAGCACAGCAAAATACCACAAACTGAACTTCAAAAGGACGATTTTAATAGATTTAATCGCATTTTAAAGTTTTGAAAACTTAAAGAAAAGTTTGTCCGACTGCTAGTTCTGACTGAAAGGTCCGTTTGAAGGCAGATTTGCGGCATTGCGGTCCAATAGTTAATACCATTAAATTTTATATACAGTTTCACGTGACTTTATTTAAAATATTCTTTTTGCTCCTTGCAGGCCGTCAAAAGTCAAAAGAAATTTACCACCTATTTTGTTTGGTATTACGTATTACTATTTGTGTATTAAAACAGGTTGGTTTTGGCTATTAATAAAAATCTAAACGGAATTAAAAAGGACCAACACTAATAAATTTCGTTTATGTCATGGTTCGAGTGATTTTTAAATAAATGTAATTACGAGTATTCAAACTAGGAGACCATATTAATTTGTAACTGCAAATTTTAGTTTACTGCATTTTGGTTTAGATTGTGCGAAAAACGATTCAAATAATGTTTAACAAGTGTACCTTATTAAAAGCGATAGAGTAAAAGCGATTAGGAGAGGCATTGGACTGATTACAAAATGAATCTCACGTGCGCCTGACCAAAATTAATTATAAAACTTATTTTAAAAACTCGTTCTAATTATAATATTTAAATTACGTAGTTATATTAAATGAGAACGAATATTATAATTAACTGAGTGTGATCTGTGAGGGTAGTTCAGTATGTACTAATCAAAGCTTATTAACGCTGCATCAAGCTGAAATATTAAAATTAATTTTCATTTGGAAAACGTAGAGAAATTGTATATAAATAATAAATTGTCATGCCTACAAAAGAGATGTTTTACAATCGATACCGAAATAAAAGAGATTCAATTTTATTGAATGGGCTACTTCGTTCCAAGATATATTTGTTTCTTGGCCCTAAGGACCTCTTCGGTCCTCCCCATAAATTAGATAGTTCGTTTTTCCCTTATTTATTTTCATTTTAAAATTAAAATTGCCTAATTGCTGAGAATTTAATACTTAATTAATATTAATCCTCAATTTCATGTATATAACTGGACTCGAGTTTAAGTTTTGTTTTATCATGGAATACATAGTTTACTATACAACGGGTATTGTTTTCTCGAAAAGTGACCGAAAGATATTGATATAAACAGGGATACCACTACATCGTATGGTTAATAAGCCGGTTTAATCTTTTTCTTTGATATTTAGAATCGAAGGGATCCCACTATTTTCGGGTGTCAAAATATATTTGGTATTTGCCCCAAATAGCTTTATGTCGAAATAAACTGATCAGGTGATCAACATTCTGATATATTCTACGATCTATATATTTAATTCCGTAACCGAATCAGTCGCCAAGGAATATCTCGAGCTAGGAAGAAGTTAAGTTAGGTTATGACGATTAATTTTAAAGCTTGAGGGCCAAGGACGGTGGAAAAAATATCAGAAATGTAAAAAATTACGTGGGCTACACCCCACTGGACTTTAAAGATCCAATGATCATCTTATGGAAGTATCACTACAGTGTTTTTATCAATAAGCAAAATGAACTAATGATCAACGATGATTATCCACTTACACAAAAACCATATGTTTAGGGCTTTAGCCCCTGTAAGCCACTAGTTTGGTTTTAATAAGATTAAAAAATTTTAAAAAATACACATTTATCAAGAATGCAGCATGTAAATAGGGCAAGGGTTTCCACGTGAACCAATAACAACCGAGGTCTGCATGTGTTCTGTTTGATATTGAGCTGTTTGGTTCCCTCCAGGTACAGATGTTCGGTTAGACTCGCCGCCAGAGGGCTCTGCTCAGATGAATTATGCAAAGACGAAGGGAACGAAATCAAGATACGTATAAACTTTATGCTTTGGTTAACTTTAACTGAAATTTTAAAATTATATCTCGAGTTAAAATCATGTAAATTATGATTTATTGGATGCTTTCTACGTCAGATATGTATTACAGTTTAATAACATGAAAGGATACGGAAATGTGTTATTTTAATGGGATTCTCCCTGATGGTCTTGAAAAATTAGATGGTTATCTTCTGCAGATGAAGAATTTTCCAGGCAGTTGGTGATTTAAACTCATGTTATGTTAATGTCCTCCCGGTGTAACTAATATTGTAAGGCCTTGTAAAATTTAACTTGACAATTTTTAGAAAAAAATGAATATAATTGGAAAATAATGAATATAATTGGAAAATACAAATTATCTAAGGTCATAAATACGATTTATGTATTTAAGCTAACAATTTTCACATCAACTGATGGTGGTTAAACATTCAACTACTCGTGCAATGGTTGGAAATAGGAACGCTGCTCAAGCTACTAAATATACTTTTCCCGAAAAAGATATCATGTTCAGAAGGGCTTGAAAAGAGGCCCAGAAAAAAAGATTAAGTGATGTCGTGTGTTATTGTAAAAATATATAAAGTACAAATAATGCAAATACAAATACAGAGACATATGAAGTTTATACTTTTAGAATTTAAAGTCAAAGATAGAATACTAAACAAATGCAGTTAAAATATTATAAAGCAGTAATTAGCAATATAGAACAACATTAAATTTCTTTATTGAAATAAAGTGATATCCATTAAATACCACTTCTCGTGTATATTCGTATTAAATAAAACTTAAAACGCGTTTGAAAAGTGGATTTCGCTTTAAACTAGTGATATATCTTTGAATAATCTGATACAGTAATAAAAGTAAAGAAATGTAATGGAATGTATAGCAAAATCAAATTATATCGTTTTTGCCAATGTCGCGGGATAAATACGACATCTTGTTTTTGTCTGACGGGGATGTTTTTAGCAAATTGAACATGTTTTCTTCTTCACTAACTGATTCCAAGAAGACCGAGACTTTTATTCTTGTTATTTACGTTGAACAGATTATAAAAGTCTGAGACAATATAATTAGGGTTGATTTGTTATAAGTTCATTATTGGAAAACTTATTTTGTGAATATTTAGCGGTTTTAATTTAAATAAAATAATCACTATGTGTTATATATATCGGCCAGATTTAGTAATTTATATGTACCGTTAAACTGTATCAGGACATTTCGAGGAAACAGCAAGTCTGACACCAACCGCTTACTCGAATGTAGGGTCTTGTTAAACTCTTAGACATTAAAATGTTTCTATTAATCTCTCCTAGGAGCATGAAATAGGATCAGATTTAAACACTATAACAATGGTGTATCTTGATGATCTGATCTGCTTTATTTTAGCGAATTTCCTCTATAGGGAAGAAGCTATTACCGTAGTCGGCATGGTAAGACCTAGGCCCGGGACCATGATAACTTTTCATTTTGAGGTCCCCAGGCCCCAAAAACACCATTCGTTCAAAACTGTATATATATATATATATATATATATATATATATATATATATATATTGTGTCCATGAGCACGATAACCCTCGTAAAAATGATCCGATTTTGATGACATTTGGTATAAACGTGTAAAGCAACATTTATGACTTTAAGTACGAAAACCGGCCAGATCGCTCTATCCGAAGGGGTATTTTGGGGGGGTTTTGTACCCCAAAAATGTTTTTTTTAATTTTTTACATGTAATTTTTGAAATAATCAAATTTTATTTTTTATCATTGGATTCAGCTTAAAAAAACACACAATTTGGTATTTTCATCATTTCTCTACGTCAATTGGTTACCGAGATATTGAAAGTGCTAAACACAGTACGTTGTCTAATGTTATTCTTATGGAGGAAAAGAAAAATGTTATATCTCGCTTATTTATGAACGTACACTGACGAAACTTGGTATATGGCTTCATCTGGTTGTAGTATATTGATATTTGCTGAAAAAAATTATTTTTTTCCAAAGACACCCGTAGCAGCAAACCTGCGTAATCAGCCCCATGTCATTCTTATGGATAATAATTAAATGCCATGTCTCCCTTAATTATGAACATAAATTAATCAAATCTGTAACATGACTTCACCTAGTTGAGTTATATTGATATTAGCATAATACCCCCGTCGCAGCAAACCTGCGGACCCAGCGAATTTCCAATGCATAATATTTGTCTGAATTCCACATAAAGCCGCAAACCAAGTTTCATAAAAATATATTCACATATAAGCGATTTTAATTATTCTCCATAAGAATAACATTGGTAATGAGTATGTAGGTTTGTTGAAACAAGGAACAGAAACAATTGGTTTTTATGCAAATATAAATAAAATTTAACTAGGCGAAGCCACATACTAAGTTTTATCGATATTCAATCATAAATAAGCGATATATGACATTCTAGTTATTCTCCATAAGAATAACATGGGGGCTGAGAAAGCAGGTTTGCTGCAACAAGGAACAGAAAAATGGGTTTTTATATAACTATCAATATAACTCAACCAAGTGAAGCTACATACCAAGTTTTATTCATTTATGTTCATAATTAAAGGAGTCAGTACAATTTACTTATTCTCCATAAGAATAACATGGGGGCTGAGTACGCAGGTTTGCTGCTACGGGAATAATCAACAAAAAATCAATTTTTTGTGCAAATATCAATATACCAGTACTACTTGAAGCCACATACCAAGTTTCATCAACATACATAAATAAATAATCGAGATATCAAATTTTATTTATTCTCCATAAGGATAACATTGGACAACGTACTGTGTTTAGCACTTCGAATATCTCTGCAACGGTTGGGCGTAGAATCACAATTTAAACACCAAAATGATTTTTTTGTGGAACTGAACAGATTGGTAAAAGCAAATGTGAAGTTTACATTAAAATAAACTGAGGAAAAGCCAAAAACCTTTTTCCCATAAGATTAACATGGGAGATTTTATGAGCAGGTTTTTTTGGATTTTCTCCGCAACCACTTAACCTAGGTTAATAATTCAAAATACTAAATTATTTGTTTTTTTAAGCTCTATAACATGGTCAAAACCAAAATTAAGTTTTTAAAAAATTTTAGGGTGAAAAATGCAAAAAACTGATTTTTGTAAAATTTAAAACCTCCATAAACCCCCCTTCCCATGGTCCGATTTTTATGGTTTTCGAACTTAAAGTCATGAATGTCATTTTAGACATTTGAGCCAAATTTCATCAAAATCGGACGTTTTTTACTCAAGTTATCGTGTTAACGGACACACACATATATATATATATATATATATATATATATATATATATATATATATATATATATATATATATATATATAAATTTGAACGAATAGTGTTTTTGGCATCTGGGGACCTCAAAACAAAAAGTTATTATGGTCTCGGGCTTAAGTATTACCATGAGACCTACGGTAATAGCTTCTTCCCTATAGGGGAAATTCGCTAAAAATCAATTTTTTGTGTTCCTTGTTGCAGCAAACCTGCGTACTCAGCCCCAATGTTATTCTTATGGAGAATAATTAAAATTGTATATATCGATTTTTTGTGAATATATTTTTATGAAACTTGGTAAGTGGCTTTATGTAGTATTAAGACATTCATATCTATTGGAAATTCGCTGAGTACGCAGGTTTGCTGCTACGGGGGTATTATTTTATTACTATAATCAGCTTCAATATAAAATAAGCTTTTACAAAACAAGATTATCATGAAGTTCGTTTTAACAAAGATAGAATCTTTGCAAAGAGTACCCACCATCAAAATAATAATGCACCACCAGGTATATTCAAACTTTCGAAGTAATTTACCATATGTTCTCCAAAACTAAGACAATTATAAAGTAAATCGATGTTTAATATGTCCAGCAATACATTTTACGTTTTAATGTTTCAAGTAACGTTTAATTGAAACTTATGTCCTGGAATTATTGTTTTATATTTAACTCTGGCTAATGCAACTTAGCTAAGCTTATTCTTAGCTGATGTGGTGATCAGAAAAGGTATTGAGAAAAACAGTGTTAAGAAACAACTGGATAATTGGGGTTCCACCTCGAACAAACACAGTGACCTATAAGACTTTGCCTAAAATTAAAACCAATCAAATGAGAATGCCTATTAACAATACAGATCCAATCACATGTCATGGAAAGTTAATTAAATGTTTTAAGGTAATTTACAAACAAAGCTCATTTCACCTACACTTTCAAATCTGCTTGACCTCTGATCACATATATCTGAGCCAATCAGTGTGGGCAGCTTTACGATGCATTGAAAAAAGATTATAGTAATTTGGCGTCAAATTTCGTAATAAGGGATCAGAGTGTTTTTTGACCCTTGTTTCGGAAATTCATTCTAGTTAGCGGCGAAAAACAAAGGAAATGAAAATTCGGGGAGAGTGGCCCCTGCAATTGAGTAAACGGGGAGTTTTACGGATGCTATTATTGTTGTGTAGTTTAGAACTGATTGGTTAACCAGGAATTATGGCGATTAAACTATAAAGATGAGAGTAATCACATTTAGGGAAAGTCATGAAAACGAAAACAATTTGATCCGTTTTTCATTGGGCACTGTGTCAATACTTACATACTTCTGGGTACATACTTGCAAGGTATCGCAAGATTACTTTTTTAATAATTCATTCTTAATGTTTGTTGGGTTTAAAGCATGAATGAGTCATCATTTGATAAATCATTTTCTTCTGCAATAATTTATTTAAAAAAAACACACACTTGATTGACTTTCAAAATTGTAACAGGTAAGTAAGAAAGAACTAAGAAATATTCGTATTATCAACTCTGAAATGCATTCTGTAAAAACACATCAGTAAGTGAGTCACTCTATTACAATATGACTTCAACACCTTTATCTTAGACGTTTGGGAAGGCGTAAAGGGCAAGTCGCCAACCGAGAAAAAAGGAATTTCGGAAAATCTTCTTAAGGAGGAGACTGGATTTTTAGACGCAAATGTTAGTTTCTGCGGTCGCTCAAAACATTTCAGACTGAGGCAACAGTTACGAAAGCCTTTATTTCCATCACAATTCCTCGGCGTCATCCAATGACCCTTGGTCTACATAATGCATGAGACTTCTACCACAGCAGAACGGGAAACTTGGTAAACATTGCGTTGGCTGGCGAAAAGAGTCATACAATTATCTAAAGAACATAGAGAGAAAGTTTTACTTTTGTTATACACATAAATTTGTGCTGATGATTCATATGCACATGTAACACATGGTAACATGTTCATTCATATTCACTTGAACAAATGTGACGTTACATAAAGACTTTACCCCGGGAGCTATGATTTGGAACTAAAATAGTATCGTTATCTAGTTATATTATTCTAGTGGGTATTACTGTATTGCACTAGTCGTAAATTAAATCGTAAATCAAATATTAATTATTAGTCCTTGAGACAGTAAAATAATTCACGTCAAAACTCAATCGCATGAAAAAATAGTTAACCATACGAATATGATAATCCTACACTACATACTATTTAAGGTTAACATATTCACAGTTAAAAATATTTTTAAAAAGTAGATGGTGTTTTAGATTAATTCAACGCATACAAAGTGTTTTAGATTAATTCAACGCATACAAAGTGTTTTAGATTAATTCAACGCATACAAAGTGTTTTAGATTAATTCAACGCATACAAAGTGTTTTAGATTAATTCAACGCATACAAAGTGTTTTAGATTAATTCAACGCATACAAAGTGTTTTAGATTAATTCAACGCATACAAAGTGTTTTAGATTAATTCAACGCATACAAAGTGTTTTAGATTAATTCAACGCATACAAAGTCAAGACGAAAGTTACCAATAGTAAGTTTTACGTTTTATAAGTTTAGTTGTTAAACTTGCCATTTTCCTAAAAACTCGATTCCTACTATAATTGCTGTCATAATGGAACAGTAGAAGAAATCAAAAAGAAAATGAAGTAAAAGATTCAAAATTTACTTCTCCTCCCAGCTCTAAACGCCCTTTGTAGATCAATGGTAATAAGTAAAATAAACACAATTAATACTTTCATCAAACTTCATAGGAGAGCATACATATCAAGAGTAGACGTCTGGTTCACATATGAAAACATCTGTGCGAATACTGTGTTTTACTATCTTAATTGTCAAGTACCTGGGGGCCGAGCTTTGCTCGGGAAGGCCAGTCAGTTTGTTTAGATGACTGGGAGTAATATTTCACAACTGATTACCACATTTTTATTGCTCATTTGCCTCTTTCCTGTATTTTTAAGGTCACTCCAGTTGTTATTTATAAGTCAATGTCCCTTTGATTTATTTTACTACCCGTATATATGTAATCTTCACTCAAATCTTTTAATCTCTGCTCTAAGGAAACCACATGTTAGTAATCATAAACAACATGAGCCCCTTTGACAGTTCCCTGGTTGATTATGAACAGCTGTTACAATTATTTTTTTTATTTGAAACTCCATCAGCCCAATGTTAATTTTTTTAACTTTTCATTTTAGTTTTTTTACATTGTTTGATTTTTCCTGGGGATGAGGCCTGTCTAGAACTTATTTTTATCCCAGAAATGAGTTATTTCGAACATTTGAAAGAAATCGTTGGAGCCGTTTTTGAGATCCGTGTCGCAAGCAAGCAAGCAAGCAAGCAAGCAAGCAAGCAAGCAAGCAAACAAGCAAGCAAGCAAGCAAGCAAGCTAGCAAGCAAGCAAACAATCAAGCAATCAAGCAATCAAGCAATCAAGCAATCAAGCAAGAAACCAAGCAAGCAAGCAAGCAAGCAAGCAAGCAAGCAAGCAAGCAAGCAAGCAAGCAAGCAAGCAAGCAAGCAAGCAAGCAAGCAAGCAAGCAAGCAAGCAAGCAAGCAAGCAAGCAAGCAAGCAAGCAAGCAAGCAAGCAAGCAAGCAAGCAAGCAAGCAAGCAAGCAAGCAAGCAAGCAAGCAAGCAAGCAAGCTAGCAAGCAAGCAAGCAAGCAAGCAAGCAAGCAAGCAAGCAAGCAAGCAAGCAAGCAAGCAAGCAAGCAAGCAAGCAAGCAAGCAAGCAAGCAAGCAAGCAAGCAAGCAAGCAAGCAAGCAAGCAAGCAAGCAAGCAAGCAAGCAAGCAAGCAAGCAAGCAAGCAAGCAAGCAAGCAAGCAAGCAAGCAAGCAAGCAAGCAAGCAAGCAAGCAAGCAAGCAAGCAAGCAAGCAAGCAAGCAAGCAAGCAAGCAATCAAGCAAGCAAGCAAGCAAGCAAGCAAGCAAGCAAGCAAGCAAGCAATCAAGCAAGCAAGCAAGCAAGCAAGCAAGCAAGCAAGCAAGCAAGCAAGCAAGCAAGCAAGCAAGCAATCAAGCAAGCAATCAAGCAAGCAAGCAAGCAAGCAAGCAAGCAAGCAAGCAAGCAAGCAAGCAAGCAAGCAAGCAAGCAAGCAAGCAAGCAAGCAAGCAAGCAAGCAAGCAAGCAAGCAAGCAAGCAAGCAAGCAAGCAAGCAAGCAAGCAAGCAAGCAAGCAAGCAAGCAAGCAAGCAAGCAAGCAAGCAAGCAAGCAAGCAAGCAAGCAAGCAAGCAAGCAAGCAAGCAAGCAAGCAAGCAAGCAAGCAAGCAAGCAAGCAAGCAAGCAAGCAAGCAAGCAAGCAAGCAAGCAAGCAAGCAAGCAAGCAAGCAAGCAAGCAAGCAAGCAAGCAAGCAAGCAAGCAAGCAAGCAAGCAAGCAAGCAAGCAAGCAAGCAAGCAAGCAAGCAAGCAAGCAAGCAAGCAAGCAAGCAAGCAAGCAAGCAAGCAAGCAAGCAAGCAAGCAAGCAAGCAAGCAAGCAAGCAAGCAAGCAAGCAAGCAAGCAAGCAAGCAAGCAAGCAAGCAAGCAAGCAAGCAAGCAAGCAAGCAAGCAAGCAAGCAAGCAAGCAAGCAAGCAAGCAAGCAAGCAAGCAAGCAAGCAAGCAAGCAAGCAAGCAAGCAAGCAAGCAAGCAAGCAAGCAAGCAAGCAAGCAAGCAAGCAAGCAAGCAAGCAAGCAAGCAAGCAAGCAAGCAAGCAAGCAAGCAAGCAAGCAAGCAAGCAAGCAAGCAAGCAAGCAAGCAAGCAAGCAAGCAAGCAAGCAAGCAAGCAAGCAAGCAAGCAAGCAAGCAAGCAAGCAAGCAAGCAAGCAAGCAAGCAAGCAAGCAAGCAAGCAAGCAAGCAAGCAAGCAAGCAAGCAAGCAAGCAAGCAAGCAAGCAAGCAAGCAAGCCTTACTCATATTAGAGAATAGGATAGGATTACATGAACGATTTTATTCTTTATACAAAAGTAAGAATGAAAACTGCAGGATGCTTTGACGCAATACCTGACGATAATCTAACCGAACATAACCAACAGCCCCGCCCCCTGTCACCGGGGAAATGAAATTGTGGTTACCGAGCCCTCAAAATGGAATTGCGGTCAGGAACTATTGAGTTACGGTGATTTATTGTGGTTGACTCAATATGCGCTCGTGGCTGTCGGGGAAATGTGAAAACCTGAGTAGCGTCGGGACGGCATCACCACGAGCCGGAAACTAAGAACATTTACAAACTTTAAACACATGTAAAGTTCTCTACACTCCTGAGATGAAGTTAATTTCGCAAGCATTGTAATTGGTCAGTTCTTAAGATATTAATGTGTGAAAGTAAACAAACTAACTTACAAAGGGTGGAATTATCACACTATGGTTATTTGTATTGTTACAAGCGTTATTTTATTTTTAAATTGTTGGCGACATCGGAGATATACATAAATATGATCTGATTATAATAACTCTAACTACATGCTAATTTATATAACCACACTAGCAAAAAATTACATGTAAATATTTATAAATCAGGAAATAGTTCAATAAATAAAACAGCCTAAGACACAGAATTGCTTAATTTAGCATAAGGAGATCTTCAGGTTAATAATAATACAACATTAATATTCCTATTACATTCCTATTTAATACTACCAGTTAAAGTGTAAATAGCACTTAATCCGTTTCTTTTATAAAAAACGTCTTCAATATTCGTTTTAACTGACAAAAAACGTCTTATTATGATTCTTCTCTATTAAAGGAACGACAGCCCTTAGTCATACATACTAAGAGAAAAAGAACAAACACCAAAATACAAAATAAAACCTTTAATTAATTTGCATCCAAGTACATTCGTGCCTTTAGGTATGGCAAATTCACTCAAGTGCAAAATATTTGCTTAACTGCTGGTTGAAACAAAGGAATTTCAGAAAACCGAAGAAAACGACGGGAACACATTGTTTTAAGAGTAAATTGCTTTAGAAACACAACGGCAATTGGTTTGGCAAATAAAACGACCGGGGGAAGAGAGTCCCAATGTATTAGGTTAGCTACGGAGGTCCGAACCGTTTAGCCCTTTCTCTGCACGACTTCTTTAATAAATTGAATTCCATTTAGTTAGTGAATTGAGTTAGCCAAAACGAACTATTTTCCTCCGGACTAACTCCCGACGAACTAATTTATCAGGAAAAACGATTAAACGGTGCCACCGCTTCTTTGACTAACATAATAGTTGCCACCTGACTTGATTGGGAATCAGTGTTGTTTCATACATTTTGGAATATCGCTTATAAACTGTTACAGTAATTTTAATAAATTTGAATAAATACATTTCACTACATCGTAAATTATTTTTACTGTGGCAGGTTCGATAATGTGGTTGATAAACTAAAGGATAAAGAAGAGTAGCTCATATGTAATAAATGCAATTAGAATGAGTAGTTAGTAAATACAATTATTTTTCTTAGGTAAAATGTTATATACATGTTATTCATACTGTCACTAATTTATCGACCTTTTATTTATAAAGGAGACTAAATAAATATTGGAAGTTGCATTAAGAGTTCGTTCTAACTCATGCGCCACACTTGGAAACGTTTATATAATGTCTGTCACAGCAATGATGTGTAGTGGATTTTTAGTTGTAATAATTTTATGTATTGATTACATTTTAGTATATTTTACTTAGAACTTTGCTTTTATCCAAAGCCATCCGATTACTGTAATCTAAGAGCATAAGCTTTTTACTTATTAATTCTCTAAGAAATTTGTTGTTTTGTCAGCTTTTTATTTCGTGACCGATTTTGACGAGGTGTCAAACTAAAGAAGCTTTCCTCAAGATGTTTCAAAATCAATATTTCCTAACTTAAGGCCTCAGGGTTCTGCCCCACTGACCCGTATGTGTTTCATGTCATTCTTTTAAAGGACATACTTTATTGGGTTTAAGTCACCCGTGTTTCATATTAATTTATTTCGTATGTTTTAAGAATTATTTCTTACTACAGACTGTCACTGCCTTCACCTTTAAAGTTGTTACTGAATTGCACTTATTGTCTGTGGGTTACGCATTCCCCGTGGGGAAGTGGCGCCACCGGCTATTATGATACCGAAGTATAAAGCTTATAATTTTCAAAGTAAATACAATATCATATATGCGTTTAAAAAAACGCCTTCCGGTAGTTCATTTATTTATTCCAACGGTACAACACAATTTTATTGTTACAAGACATATCACAATTTAACTATTTTAAGATTGCAATTAATAAATAGAAGCAAACAATAGACAAATTAACGAACACATAGATAATCAAATAAAATATAATTACACTAGTGCATAAATACATACAAACAAAAATCAATAATATAACAATAATAAAATACAATAAATAAAATAAAAAATCTACAATATAGTAACAAGGCAACGATAACATAAAAAACAGTTATCTTAAATGTTATCCCTAGCTATTCGCACGAAGGGTGTATGTTCGGATAAGGTCTGCGATTTTGTTTATCACAGGCGGTAGAGGTAAATATTGTTGTATAGCTTACTTCGACGAGGGTGATTCTGGAGAGGGGCCGAGTCTACATGGAGAATGGAGAGGGGGGAGAGGGGGGAGGGGGCGAGTCTACATGGAGAATGGAGAGGGGGGAGAAGGGAGAGAGGGCGAGTCTATATGGAGAATGGAGATGGGGGAGAGGGGGGAGGGGGCGAGTCTACATGGAGAATGGAGAGGGGGGAGAGGGGGGAGGGGGCGAGTCTACATGGAGAATGGAGAGGGGGGAGAAGGGAGAGAGGGCGAGTCTATATGGAGAATGGAGATGGGGGAGAGGGGGGAGGGGGCGAGTCTACATGGAGAATGGAGAGGGGGGAGAGGGGAGGGGGGCGAGTCTACATGGAGAATGGAAAGGGGGAGAGGGGGGAGTCTACATGGAGAATGTAGAGGGGGGAGGAGAGAGGGGGCGAGTCTACATGGAGAATGGAGAGGGGGAGAGGGGAGAGGGGGCGAGTCTATATGGAGAATAGAGAGGGGGAGAGGGGAGAGGGGAGAGGGGGCGAGTCTACATGGAGAATGGAGAGGGGGGAGGGGGCGAGTCTACATGGAGAATGGAGAGGGGTGGAGAGGGGAGAGGGGTCGAGTATACATGGAGAATGGAGAGGGGGGAGAGGGGAGAGCCTTTCCGAAAAAGGTTATAATTACTAATGTTTTCAATATAAGGTTCGACGAAATACCGAAATTATTTTTAACAAAATAATCTACTAAAGCATGCACGGCCTACGCTAAACTAGTCGATTTTAGAAAGAAATATAGTTTTTTAAGTGCGATTATTACGAAATGAAAATCCCTTACTAGCACACTTAGTCACTTTTGGTCCCTTACTTGCATACTTAGTCACTTTTGGTCCCTTACTTGCATACTTAGTCACTTTTGGTGTTTATTTATTTCAACGGGAAATACCCAATACATCAAAGGAATATACAATTTGACTTATAGCTAGATGGCTAAATCTGAAATTATAACTAAAACATTTCGTAGTGATTCCATTTTTTTCTCCAATCTATCCGACAGTTTGTCTTGTTTGTAACTATTATTTTTTTATAAATATAAATTTTTAAGAATTTTAAATTTCTGTCATTGTTCATTTTTTTTCACCAATAATTTTAATTTCTTTTTTAACTCTTTTAGCTAAAGTCTTAATACTACATGGCCTTCACAATAGAAATGTTATTTTGTTTTATTTTAGTTGTAAGTGAATTTCCTATGGCAAGTGAACTATTAGCATGACCCGCACGGTAAAACTTAAGTCCGGGACCACCATAGAAGTTCCTAACATGATCCCCTGAACACGTTTTGGGGGGGTCGTTCAAAATGTTTTATACACACACACACACACACACACACACACACACACACACACACACACACACACACACACACACATATATGTGTGTTTGAACTCTAGCGGTCGCATTTTTTGTCCGCTTTACTTAAAATTTGGTAGGGACGTTATTTTCTATAATCAGTTGGACAAGTTCGTTGAGCAAAACAATCGAAAAAGTCTAAACCCCTTTTTTGGGTATTAATATTACAAATTTCGAGATTTTGGGCCCAAAAAGGGACAGAAAAGCCCCGGATGTGAAATTAATGCATGTAAAAAGATATGGGTATAAGTAAGACGAAACTATTAAGTCCAATCTTGTCATTCTAGCATAAATATTTACCGAGTTAATAAAGAAAATGTGTATTGACAAAACACAGTACGTTGTCTTATGGGGGTTTATCATTAGAAAAGCCTGTTATTCATTTGTTAGTGTACTTTTATCATCCCCAGCAACTTCACGCCTACTGGACCTGAAGCCTGACTGGACCTTCTCCTAACAATATAATGCGCAAAATTGTATTCCCAGCATTGCAGGTAAATGAAACCAGGAGCATCAGAACAGCCAAAAAATCAATGTTTTCAGATTTTAATAAAAATTGGAATAAGTGTATTTTTTACACTGAATTTGAGTTTTTAAAGTTTGCTATGTGGAAATTCACTTCCCTCACGTCAGCGTGTTGCGTGGATAACAAAGTGGTCCACATATTACGCGGCTGTTAGTTTTTTTCGGAACAATTTTCTAAAGCTTTACGTTTACGTTACGTTATGTTACGATTACGATTTTTCGCTCAAATAAAATACAGTAATTATGTGAAAATTGCTCATTACTATTTAAAAATATTTTAATTCATCTCTCGATCTGAAAGGAGGATAAAACATGATTGAAAATTTAGTATGGGGTTTTAAGTGTATAGAATGTTAATTTTGCCTATATTGCTGATACAAATCCTACGTTCGTATTACAAGAATTTTTTCGCTATGCACTGATCTTGAAGAATACGTCAGCAATAATCATTTTCTATTGTCTATTGTTTATGTACAATCCTTCAGGTGATTTTGAACCCTTTATCTGTACGATAAATTAAAATGGGTTGGTCTCTAAGGCGGCAAAAAAATGCGTGCTTTGTTTTTACGTAGGAGATGATCCAAGTAAGAAAAAAGCATCTTTTTTCAAACTTATTCATTTATGTTTTCTAGATTCTAGATGGGCTTACAGCTTGATGTTATCACGGCACTATCGTAAAGCTAACGAGATGTTACCTATCTAGAGACCTATCCCCAATGAATCCATAAGATACTTCAAAGTTTAACCTAAAACTTTATTTACTCATTATGTTTAAAATAAACAATCAATTAACTACCTGCAAAATTATAAATGGAAATGTTTTATCATAGCATGTGTTGAAAATATATTAATAGGCATTTATGAAAGAAAATAATCATATCAGGTGTTGAAGAGGGGATGCTTTTAAAGATATGAAAACATAATAAAAATTCCCCTCACAACAAATAGCAGCTATATCCTGTGATAAGGGCTGGACGTGCGCGCTGATAGCAGAGGTGAGAAGATACGATGCACGTGTTGGTGCTTTATCTCACAAAGTGTCGTGCCAATAACAACCTTCTATGTAATGAAGCTGCGAGTAGCTCTGCCTAAGAGAAAATAAAATTTAAAACGTGTATTTTATTAATTGGATTGTTTTATTATCTAAAAATTCGCCTTAATTCGATTATATAATTAACAAAATTAATTTTATCGCAACCACGTACTGATTGCAAAATCCAGCGTATTCTTGTACTAAATTAATTAAAAGCTGTATTTACCCTAATCGTCACACAAAACACTCGCAAATATTTACGAAACTGACCAAAATATTTGTATCGATAAAATAACATGATTATGAAAATTCGGTCACGTACCTTTTTCGTCCACAGTTCAAATCTGAACATGCAGTCTGCAACCTGACCGTGACCGCGACGATGCGTCCGACGGAATTGTCTGATAGGCCTTTTTGTTAAATGTCGAGTATCGTGTAATCGTGTGCGCGCGTGCGTGTGTTGTATTATTTTAACTTTATGACAACGGAGATAAGTGGAATTCTGAAGATGGTTCCGTTGAACCGAAACATGTAAATTAGCTTGTTACATGTTTAAAATTGAACTGTGGACGAAAAAGGTTCGTAACCAAATGTTCAAATGAAAAACAGTTCAGGGGCTAAAATGGATACAAATTATAATAACATGATTGTTACCCGACAAACTGTCTAACAATTAACAGTTTCTGCTTTAATATCTGAGGCAATTTGTAAACAAAATTATTGTAAGGCTTTTCTTCTTAAAATAAACGTACACGTTGAGTATATTAAATTAAAACGACTTTGCCTTCTCTCCTGACATTATTACATCAATTCGTCTCTCAAATTACAGTTGTGTGGTAGGCTGTAGGGAATCGTAACTTATTGAAATGTCATAACTGTCACATAATGAAGGAATGCGTTATTATCCTATTGTATTATCATACTAATACAACCACGACAAAACGAGGGCGCTGACTGATAGTCTATTGCTAGGTTAACCACAAACCTATTTCCGTAGCTAGGCCACTGTAATGCGCAATGTGTGATTGTTCGGATATTGCGAATCTATCGTCAACCAAAGGGCGATCAAAGTCATTACTTAACACGGTACATTTTGAAGAAACGACGTACTTGTTATGATTGAAAGAAGAAATTAAGGAATGGTTGAAAACATTGGAACTGAACATAATAAAATCACTGAAAATATTCAGGTGTGAATACAGATCAAGTATTTTTAATACCTGAATCGCTGATATTAAAATAAATTTCATCATTAGTTTCACTATTAGGATATTTTTTTCACCGTATTTAAGGAAAATAAAGTAAAAGTTAATTCACTAAAACAAGCATACTTTACAAAGAGTAGATTAAAAACGCAAGCTAACAAGTTAACGTAAAGTTATACCTGTAATCTTTAACCAAGTATAGTTTTAACTATTATGGTAACAGGGCAACGTTTAAGTGATTTGCCCGGGTTAAAAGAGGTTTTGGACACCAAGCGTTGACATGTTTTGTTTCTCTAACTTCAAACTACCCATCGTTGTCCGTGTTTTTGTCTGTTTTCACCGAAAAGAGGAATTAGAATACAAAAAAGAGTGTATTAGTATACAATTCTGTAGTAAAAGACAAAGAGGCAATGAGAATAATGAAAGTGAATAACATGTTATTTAGGTATTATAATTTTCAATGTAACAAAAGGTTATAACAATATATGCTCAGGCACTGAAGATAAAGATATGTGTGCAATTGTGTTCCCCCAACGCATGAGTCTTCTTTATATGTTGAGTGGCCTTTATTTTTACGGTCAGTAATACTTTACAATTGTTACTTTGCAAATATCCTCTGCAAAGACATATTGCGCTTCATAATCAGAAAGCTTGTGTTAAGTTTTATCCAATTAAAATAAATTTTAATAACGCGAAAAGCGTATATACTGAACCAAACACTGGACTATAAGTTGTAACATGTAGTCGTGTTGTGGGTAATTTCATTTTTTTCTGTTTATTCCTGACCAAAGGTCCAAAAACAATGTAGACAAATAGAAATAATGGAATTGGTGTTTATTTTGACACAAACAACAACATTTGAGGTTTAGGAACGTATACAATACAGACACCCTGTATAAACGTACTTAATTCAGCTTTTGAGGTAAAAAATGTAATGATTCTGTGAAAATTATTAAAACGAAGACAATATCTTCTGAAATCTATTCATGACTCAATACAAGAACTTAAATACATGTACTGGCAGAAGGCCTGGGGCATCATATAAAGCCTAGGGGGATAAACGTAGCTGCAATCACAGTTTAGAAGGTTTGTTTAAAAATAATAAATTAAACAGTCAAAATATAAACACACAACATTTTTAATAGGTTGAATGAATTTATCAAATCGATATTACACAAAATAAAAGTGAGGGCAACAAGTTTTAATATAAAAGCAATGACCTATAGTATCTACACGACTACCATTATATTTTAAGATTAAATTAAATATTTCAGGTTTAAATTTCCCTACAATCGTATGATATACTATTGTCTATAACTATCCACCAAATTTAGAATGGTGAAGCTAAAAGAAAAATAGGTGATAATGATTTCTGAATAAACTATACAATTTAAATATTTTGAAATAAAATAGTTGACTGTACTGAACATAAAAATCGAAAAGAAAAATAAACAAAAAACGTTTTTACAGTATAAATGGACCAGTGAGTACTCAGTGATAACACTAATGGATTTTGAAATAAAATTTACTCTGACTCAATAACAATGTGCTGTTAAGTGGTCTAGCTCCGTGTTCCCCTTTTAAAAGTTACACCACTTCAAAAATAAAGGTATGGAGGTGACACTGTGGTGAAGTTGGACAAAGTTAGTTGGCCGTAGGATTTGTTGGTCTGTTGGATTAGTTGGTTGCGCTCTCTGTTACTGACGGTAACTGAGTATTTACATTACATCGAGTGGCTGTCTATTCCCAGGCAGGACGACTGAATTGTTTGTTTAACTAACCAGTGATAAGAAGCACTCAAAATGTTTTATTTGTTTAAGCAGAAAAACATTTACGTTTCGATGTAACTGTATTCCTTGTTTTTAACTGTAACGTAAGCAACCGGATAAACTGAATAGATATAAATAATTATTTGTAAATCTTTAAAACATCTTACTTTATTAAAACTTGTACTACTAATCTATTACTATGATTGACGGTGGCTAATTTGAAAATAAACCATTAAAACTGAGAAAAAATGCATAAACACATTTAAAAAAAAGCTATGAATATTTACCAAGTGCAAGAGGGTGGGGAGGATGGAGGGAATGGGTTATACAGGGACAACACGCAAGGGAGGCTCGCATCAACCAACATCAACAACAACAAAACATCAACAACAGATCAAACACGCAACGCAAGATAATAGATAACAACCGGATGATAAATACTCGTGTTTACGTCACGGAAAACACGACATGCAAAGCAAAACAAAAAAAGAAGGTATTGTAATTAAATAATGTTCCTGTAATAAACGAAATATTTTTTTTAGTATTGTTTTTAGTTACAGATAAGGTGTTGTCGTTCTAATTTAATTATTTCCTTTAAGTATACAAGTATCCATAAACTAATTTCCCAAAACTTCACCAGGTCATTTTATGCGTATACAAACATGATTCATTATAATGCACGGCAAAGTAAAGTCCATATTTTGCTTAGTTTTTTTAGCGAATTTCCCCTATAGGGAAGAAGCTATTACCGTAGGTCTCATGGTAAGACTTAAGCCCGAGACCATGATAACTTTTTGTTTTGAGGTCCCCAGATGCCAAAAACACTATTCGTTCAAATTTATATATATGTATATATATATGTGTCCGTTAACACGATAACTCGAGTAAAAAACGTCCGATTTTGATAAAATTTGGCTCAAACGTGTAAAATGACATTCATGACTTTAAGTTCTAAATCCAGAAAAATCGGACTATGGGAAGGGGGGTTTATAGGGGTTTTAAATTTTCCAAAAATAAGTTTTTTGCATTTTTCACCCACAAATTTTTAAATAACTTAATTTTGGTTTAGTCCATGTTATAGAGCTTAAAAACACAATTAATATAGTATTTTGAATTATTAACCTAGGTTAAGTGGTTGCGGAGAAAATCCAAAAAACCTACTCATAAAATCTCCCTTGTTAATCTTACGGGAAAAAGGTTTTTGGCTTTTCCTCAGTTTATTTTAATGTAAACTTCACATTTGCCTTTACCAATCTGTTCATTTCCACAAAACAATCATTTTGGTGTTTAAATTGTGATTCTACGCCCAACCGTTGCAGAGATATTCAAAGTGCTAAACACAGTACGTTGTCCAATGTTATCCTTATGTAGAATAAATAAAATTTGATATCTCGATTATTTATGAATGTATGTTGATGAAATTCGGTATGTGGCTTCACGTAGTACTGGTATATTGATATTTGCACAAAAAATTGATTTTTTGTTGATTATTCCTGTAGCAGCAAACCTGCGTACTCAGCCCCCATGTTATTCTTATGGAGAATAAGTAAAATGTAATGACTCCCTTAATTATGAACATAAATTAATAAAACTTGGTATGTAGCTTCACTTGGTTGAGTTATATTGATAATTATATAAAAACCCATTTTTTTATCCTTGTTGCAGCAAACCTGCTTTCTCAGCCCCCATGTTATTCTTATGGAGAATAACTAGAATGTTATAAAGCGCTTATTTATGATTACATATTGATGGAACTTGGTATGTGGCTTCTCCTAGTTAAATTATATTTATATTTGCATAAAAACCAATTGTTTGTGTTTCTTGTTTCAGCAAACCTACGTACTCATTACCAATGTTATTCTTATAGAGAATAATTAAAATCGCTTATATGTGAATATATTGTTATGAAACTTGGTATGCGGCTTTATATTATGCATTGGAAATTCGCTGAGTACGCAGGTTTGCTGCTAGGGGGTATTTATCGTATCTGAGCGGTGGTTTTTTTTCAACATCGTGCTACCTCAGAAACTGAATAATACAATTTTATTTTGAGTACAAATTATCTTTTTAAAATTTGATTTCAAACGACATTTCTTTTCAGAGTCTATTCTATAAACTATGTAGTATTAGCTGTTAGCCTCGGCTTTGCTCGCGACAAATTAAAACACATTACAAATATTAACCTGATCAGCACTATCAAATCTTAGTTTAGTTTTACTATATTACTTCCTTTGCCCCAACTGACAATCAATTACTTCCCCTAACTGACAATAAATTACAGCTAGTTAATTGGATAAATTAAATGATATCCTCCCATAATTTTTACAATGGAACTTACAGGACCCGTGGGATGGAGCCTTGAGGTTGGATGTGGATATTATCAGATCTATATGTTAATGTGATATGTAAGCTATATTCATGTATGACGTTTTAGTACAATTTTAGTTAATGCGTAATGGAGCTACAAAACTCCATACATCAAAACTTTCACATTTATAATATTAATAGGATATATTCTTTGCTTTGAATTCTTTAAAATTACCTTACAAATATTGGGCCAGTCGTTTCGGGACAATCGGTTACCAGTAAGTGAATAAAGTTTGTGCACTACCAAATATACACAGGGCGTCATTAACTTAGGCATATTAAAACTAGATCCTGACACATTCCATTAGATTATCTTATTTTTATTGCATCGCCCATACAAGAATAACCGCAAGGAATGGGAGGTGTGTCGATTGTTTGACCGCAAATCCATTACCGCAACTAGGACAATATCCTGCTATCCACACGGTGCTGTGTAGCGATTGTTCAGAAATTGTTAGACGTTTCCTTTACCGCAGGGAGTAATAAAAGCCGGAACAGCATGCAGTGTTGAAGCATAGATTGCGGAAGAAAATGTTGTAAGGTAGTTAGTAGGTAAGTGACTCAGCACCTTAACAGTTTTAAACCTAACAACGATTAGTTTACCAGATTGTTTAAGAATGTTGGCTACAGTTTGAATATGTGTTCATGTACTAAAATATCTGTATTTACATTTACCTGCTGATAAAATTAATCCATTAGGAACGTTAGGTTTTATCAGAGGTCTTCATATTTCTCTGAAATATAATGATAATTTGTTTCTCTCTTACTCTTATTCCCCCTTTGAATTAGTTGGCGTAAGAATGTAATTGGTTAAGGTTACTTAATGGTAGTAGTAAGCTGATAAAAAGTTCCAACAAACTTTATCAGAGTCGACCAGAGTTCTAAGTAAGCCATTTTTTGTAGCTCTTATTTCAGTCTTACATTTTGATTCGATTGATACTTAGAAGGCAAATAAAGAAATGTTGTGTTCAAAACAGTATTACAAAAACAGTATATAATAATATAAACTTGAAAATTACAATGATTAGCAATGTATTAATTACGCCGGTCATTGTGGTAGGAATTTATTTATATACTTAGTGACTAACGTTATAGCACAAGCTTTGTGGTTTAGCACATATTTCAAGCTTTGTTTACATTTTAAATCTAGTCTATTTTTGAAAACTCAGACTTACACTAACTTTATAAGAATTATGTTTATTTTTGTGCTGTTGATTTTCTAATATTTATTTATAAGTTTAATTTTGTTTGTAATTGATACGTTTATTATTAAGGTAGATTAAATTATTCTTGTTGTAATGTTATGTAATAATTTGACTTTATTTGCAGACCGTTCTTCCACAATGTAACTGTTTAAGTAAGATGGTGCTTTGCTTCATGTGTATCTCAATGTATTGAATTTTGTCTTGTTTTTAGAACTGCTTTATTGTAATTAGATATAATACCTGTAATAAAGCATGCAAATTGCATATATAAATAAATAGTTACTTGACTCAATCTGCAACAAGTATCTAAATTAAAACCAATTAAAAAGTATAAAGAGTGTAAGGGAGTTATAACAATCTAATATTTAAGCGATGAAATTACTTTGGAACCCTATCCAATATAGTAACAAGTAGTAATAAATCTATATAAACAATGACTACATAGTTTATGTAGTCATTGATATAAATAAAACTAGAGTTTGTCTGTACATTGCTTGGAATTAAGAAATATTTGCATATTTTCACGTTTTACACCCTAGGGAAGCCAAAACAAGACTTATCTCAATTTCTGTATGTCTGTCTGTCTGTCTATCTGTCTGACTGCCTGTCTGTCTTCTGTCGGTAACGCTCATGGACGGGTTTTTGTTAGCTTTTTACGGGAAAACGGGTTACTGAGATTGATGAAACTATGTTTCTTTGTTCTATGCATGGGTGAGGTTTTAGGCTACTTTAAACTGGCATACGCCTTTTGGAAAAAGAATGGCGGCCGCTCAAAAACGTGATTACGTGCGATTTTGGTCACGTTTTGTTCGCTTTTCACAGGGAATCAGGTGAACTGATCTCGATGCAACTTTTTTTCTATGTTCTATATGTGGGTTATAAGGTTTTAGGTTAATTTGCTTTTGGGAAATAACCTTAGAACTCTACCCCACGGGGTTTTGTAGATCCTATGTTATTCTTATGCACAAAGTATTTATTTATATTGAACCAATGACCTTGCAACTTCTTCATGCCATGCACTGAGTGGCCTTTCATTTTACGGTTCGAAATCCGTGAAATACGTCAGCATTTTAATTATGTTTTTTGATTATGTAAATGCATGCAATCTTGCCTGCTAAAGTAATTTAATTTTACAAAATAAATAGTACCAGTTAGAACAAAGACGCAGGATGACATGAGAATTTTTATTATTATTAAAACTAAGGAGTACTCAACCAATAAATTATTGATTATTATTGATTTACTGAACCGATTTATTTATTTCCAGGTTTTTGCAACCGAATGAGGCTGCACATAGTTGACGCTTGCGTCTCACATTGGGGGTTTCCATGGTTAAAATCCTGGAGCGGCCATTTAATTATTCTAATTGAGTTTGTGCTGTTTCTCAACTCACAAGGTAAATGCTGGAATGCATTACCACAAGGCCATACCTCACCGGTCTAGGCAGTCCTCGAGGAGATCTCGCCCATTTTCAATTAACTTTAAGTAGGGCTACTCGTCAGTTCCAGTGATGAAGTGATGCGCAAACCCGACGGCAAACGGCAAACTCAAATTGGAGTACATGTTGAATTTGTTGTGTTAGGTAGATCTGAGTTCGAAAGCTCGCCTGCATAGTCATACATATATATTTATATGCTGGTTTTGAGGATACATTAAAACACAAAGATCCGAAACTTGTTATCCAGGCTCGCGATTTTAAGCTATTTCATCTCATTTCCCTTGCGTTTGGTAAATTTGGTGATACTTGGTTGACAAGATAAAGTGATTGAATTAAGTTGCAACATTGTGGTCAGCTGGGAGTTGGGCCGAGGGCGAGTTAGTTAACCGCGGGATTGGTTGGTCCTCTGTAGCTGACAGTTACCAAGTACTGTGTTTACTTCAGGCCTATATCGAGTGGCTGTCTGCCCCAGGGACCACATCAATGGCCCAATTTAAAAGAAACTAGGTATACAAGAAATCCCCCCAAAAAAAATTGCTTCTATCATTTTGATTTGGAGTTTTATAGTACTTCATGTCCCTTATACAATTTTACTCTACCCTCATTTCTGTAAAGATACGGGGTCAGAAATTATAGAGTTTAAAAGGATAAATATTTATTATTTGAATTGTGTACGAAGCCATTAACTTTAAAAGAAATGACTTTGTCAACATTAAAATTAGCTTATATAAACTAAAAAAATAGTATCTTTAATTATTATGGAACTAATATGGTTGCAGAGAAAATTGAAACTTTCAATTAGCAGTAAACACATTAAGTTGTCCAATAACCAGATTGATACAACATCAACAGGTTATCTCATTTGTTGATCAATATCATTGCAACTTGCTATGTAGGTTAAACTAACACTAAACAATAAAGAATATTCGTAATATATTTCTACCTAAACTTACTTGGGGGTTGGGGGATCCTCCTCTTTAAAAAACACACTGTGTTTAAAATGTTTAACTGTGTACAACTCTTTAATGCCTCAAATGAAAGGATTTGGGTGAACTTTTATGGAACAAGTTTTTACTTGAATATTATACTTGTAGGATTTATATTAAAGGAAAATAAAAAGTTCAAATTCATTGGTCAAAAAGGAAGAAAGTATTTGTCCGTTTATTTTGATTTGTGTAAATACGCTTGTATCGCGTGCCTAACAAACCAAACATCCGTCATGTCTCATCAACTAATTATACTCCCAAACAAATGTGATGCAATCTGTGCTAGGCTCTTTAATTAACACTAATTATCGTAAAGCGTGAGATTAATATTTTCGCTGGGGGGATATTCTTCAAGGTTGGAATACATAAGGCCGCCGTCGCAGCAAACCTGCGTACTCAGCGAATTTCCAATGCATATAAATGTCTTAATACCGCATAAAGTTAATCTTACTAAGTTCACAAATAAGCGGTATATACAATTTTAATTATTCTCCATAAGAATAACATGGGAGCTGAGTAAGTAGGTTTGCTGCAATAAGGGACTCAAAATATGGGTTTTTATGCAAATATGGATATAAATCAACTAGGTAAAGCCATACACCAAGTTTAATTAATAGACATTCATAAATAAGCAATATATGCCAATTAAATTATACTCCATAAACAATAAAATGAGAGCTGAGGTTTGCTACAATAAGGGACTCAAAATATGGGTTTTTATGCTAATATGGATATAATTAACTAAGTAAAGCCACATACCAAGTTTTATTAATTTATGTTCATAATTAAGGGATAAATAATATTTTATTTACTCTCCATAAGAATAACATGGGGGCTGAGTACGCAGGTTTGCTGCTACAGGACCTATATCGGTAAAATCGTTTTGTGTAAATAACAATATACCACAACCAGATTAAGCCATATATCAAGTTTGGTCGGTATGCGTTCATAAATAAGCGAGATATAAAATTGGTCTTATTCTCCATAAGAATAACATTGGACAACGTACTGTGTTTAGGACTTTCAATATCTCTGAAAAAAATTAACGTAAAACAATGATCAAAACACTAAATTGTGTGTTTTTTAAGTTAAATCCAATGATGACAATTTATTTTTGAGTTTTTCAAAGATCATATGTAAAAACTCGAAAAACCCATTTTTGGGGTACAAACCCCCCCTCCAAAATACCCCTTTGGATGGGTCGACCTGTCTGGTTGTCAAACTTAAAGTCATAAATGTTGCTTTACATGTTTTTACCAAATTTCATAAAAATCGGACCATTTTTACGAGAGTTATCGTGCTCACGGACACCCATAAATACAGACAGTTTTGAACGAATGGTGTTTTTGGCATCTGGTGACCACAAAAAGTAAAGCAAGGCATAGTCGGGCCTTGGTCTTTCCATGCCGACTATGGTATAGCTTCTTCCCTATAGGGGAAATTCGGTAAAAAGAAACAGCAACTAATGTACAGTAACAATCAAAAGGGTGTTAGTATAATCAGTTACATATGCACACGCACTAAACCTATGCACATAAACTACACAACACATTTTTGATAAAACAATCTTTTGTTGTTTGTGCCACCAAAATGTAGATGCATTGTACGAACATTGTTATACAAAGCAACAATGCATGCCCGGATTAATACGTTTGTTGTAAGATAAGTCATCAGACAATAAATCTCAAACATACCATGTCTTGACCATGTCAAGCAATATATTCCACTTGAATGACTACATAAATCTGACAATGTCGCGATCAAACGAGCACAAGAAGATGAGAGAGGAAGGAAACACATTGAATAAAGAGAAAAACACATTTAGGAAAATATACTCTTAAAGTGTTTACAAAGAGGAAGGCGGGGATGGAGTTGGTGTGTTGTACACACGAGTACAGTGAAGCACGCGAACAGCTGATATCAACAGGTAGAACACGCAAGAAGGGAGATAAGAGATATCAGCCGCTTAGTAAATCAAACACGCGATTAGGCTATGTAAACAGAACACGCGAAGGCGAGTGATGACCGAAACGAGGGGGAGAGTTCAGGTAAATAAGGAACCGAGAAACACTACATACAATAACAATAAGACTACAATACATTATACTTTAGCGTGTTGAAGGTGAGTAATTAAATCCGGTAGTAGCCAACGTGAGATATAATTATTTGCGTAAAATGAAACAAAAGTAGATATTATACTGTATGTTAGCTGAGAGGAATTAGGAGACCCGAGCATTAGGTATGTCTCTCTTTGAGGTGCTGTACATCCACCAGAAGGAAGGGATTTGCAAGGATGGGAAATGTACAGGGACTAAAAGGATGGAAGAACTTCTTGCTTGTCTAAAGTCCCTGAATATTTTCCATCCTTACAGATACTTTCCTTGTGGACATACCTATTGCTCGGATATTCTAATTCCTCTAAACTAACATGTAATAACTCGGTTTCATTACAGAGTTATTACATCCTCTAAGTGCTCAATGCTCAGGCCTAGCTGGGTATTCAGATTCCAAGGAGCCAGCCTCCGAAGAAAATAATGAAAGTGAGTAATTAAATACAGCAGTAACGAATCGTTTCTTCTTTTAATTTATGTGTGACTCACAAAAGTACTTCAATTTTATAAGCATTACAATTTTAATAGGAAGGAGGTAATTAAATTATAATAATTTTTTTTAATCAATATGTCAAAGTACCAATATTACTGAAGGTAAGCCGACGGAGTTTACTTACATCTTGCACTGTAAAGAATTGTTTTTAATAATCTTTAATAAATCTTTAATAACATAAACATAACGTCATGCTATTTTGAGGGAATGCTATTTAAATCGTAAGCGTGAAAAACCAGAAACTCCAAAGTTATAGTGATTTTTATTATAGTACGGTCCGTACATTTTGCACATTATGAAAAATTAAGTAACAAAATTGCGTAAATTTAGGGGTTTTAGAACAAATAAACAACATAAATTATTAAATATAGAATTAATCATTTATATTAAATTATATTCTGGCCGGTTATTACAACAACTAAAATAAAAACTGTAAAACGATTCACGTTTTAAATTTAAATTTTCACTTTAAGTTGACGATCCTGGAGTCAATGATACTACAGACCAGGTGTAAAGTGAGCCTATATTAAAGACTAATTCAATATTTTTCGGATAAGTAATAATTCTAAAATAAATCTAACATCAGGGTGTTATATGTCACATAAACTACTCACCAAGACTGGATGCAGGTCAACCCCGTACATTTCCAACCATTTAACTTTGTCTAAATGGTTGAGCTCAGCAACAGATGGCAGTTGACCCCTGAAATCACATTAATTAACATTCAAAAGATAAAATCTATAAAAGAAACCAGGAGTAAAGAGCAAGCATTTATTGGATTAATGAAACACCAAATACCTTCATGTTCAACATTTTACAGTATCCGTTTTACAACATAGTTTGAGATATTTGCATAAACCTGTAGATATGAAATACCGTGGTTTGCAATTTACGACCCGGTTTCAATTATTGCATCGATTATTGAGCTAACCTAATATCAATAACAGCTTCAATCTGGCATCTAATTGTACACATATTAATAATACACACTTAGTACAGACAATATCAACGAGTAAATTAATACAAAGGAGAGAATACGTTTGCTTGGTAAATAGGGACTTTATGTTAGCTAAGATATTACATTATAAACGGGCGGAGCACCGACTAATTAGATTGCATCACACTAAAAAGTGTTAGTAACGTAAAGAATGGCTTTTAGGACTCTTCATTATATAGAAAGAGAACTAATGACTAATGAACTCGGCATAGGCCGAAATACTATCACTCAACTGATTACGCAGGATAATACATAAAATGCACTAATATAAAAAGATTTACAAACGTCTTGCATGATTTAAAAGAATTTAATTTCGAATCGATTATCAAAACGGTACATAAAATATCGGTACTCAGCGATGGACGAGTGGTATTCAGTTTTTATATTCCAAAACCGGCCTTGCAAACAGATTACAACACCTCATTAACGAGCTGTTTTGGAAATCGGTAATTAATCAAACGTCGAGAGATAAATTAGATGGAATCAAATTAGAGAGCTGTAGCGACAGCGGGTGTCGAGTGTCAGCCAATCGCGTGCCGATGTCTAATTAGACAGGCGAGGGGAGGTGGGCCGACCACCAACGATCAGCTGGTGTCAGTGGGTCACTGGGGCTACGAGGGCTGGTGTGGAGTATGGAGGATGGATGATGATGAAAGGGAGGCTGATGGTGTGGAGGATGGAGGATGAAGGGAGGCTGGCGGGGTTGTGTATGGAGGATAGAAGATGAAGGGAAGGAAGATAGTGTGGAGTATGGAGGATAGAAGATGTAGGGGAGGCTTTTGGTGTAGAGAATGGCATATGAAGCATGAAGGGTAGGCTGATGGTATGGTGTTTGGAGGATGGAGGATGAAGGGGAGGCTGCTGATGGTGTGGAGAATGACATATGAAGGATGAAGGGGAGGCTAATGGTATGGTGTTTGGAGGATGGAGGATGAAGGGGAGGCTGGTGGGGTGGAGTATGGAGGATGGAGGATGAAGGGGAGGATGGTGGTGTGGAGTATGGAGTATGCAGGATAAAGGGGAGGCTGTACGGAGATGGTTACGGAGGCTGCAGATAAAGGGGATGGTGATGAGTACGGAGAATGGTGGATGAAGGGGAGGCTGCTGATGGTGTGGAGAGTGACATATGAAGGATGAAGGGGAGGCTGCTGATGGTGTGGAGAATGACATATGAAGGATGAAGGGGAGGCTGATGGTGTGGAGAATGACATATGACGGATGAAGGGGAGGCTAATGGTGTGGAGAATGACATATGACGGATGAAGGGGGGCTGATGGTATGGAGAATGGAATATGTAGGATGAAAGGGAGGCTGATGGTGTTGAGAATGGCATGTAAAGGATGAAGGGGAGGCTGATGGTGTTGGGTATGGAGGATGAATGATGAAAGGAAGGCTTATGGAGAGTCGCGGGGGCCATGGAGGGGAGTATGGGGATGAAGGGATGAATCTTGTGCAAATTTTACCTGTTAATCTTTACTTTTAAAAATAGTCAATGTATGTTTTGAGAAGCAATGTGCATAATTTTAACACTAGGAACAATGTCATGATTGACCTACCTCAAGTGAGATTGGAGAAGTCCAGGTAGGGCACATAATCATGGGCATTACACATTATAATAAAATTTCAAATCATGTTTTCAAATTAGATTTAAGAAGTTACAAACAGAAAACACTTAGACTATTAGGTTAGAATCCCTTTTACCATGTGGATGAATATTTTGGCATGCCTTAGATACGATCTATCTAACGTAGTTAAGAGGAGGTTCCAATCCTCTTCGTCTCCCTGCATCTCCCTATGTTAACATTCGAAGCCCGTCCCTTCTCAACAAATTAACCGAGATCGATAAGTTATTAAAGAACAAACAAAAAATAACTAGCGATAACAGTGGACCTAATTTCAGTATCACACAAAATTCACTCGTAAAAAATCTAAAAGTTGAATATTTTAGAGTTTTTCTTTGAACAATTATTATTTGTGCATCGAACATTTGCTTATTGAAATCACTAGGTAATCTTTTGTTCTTTGAAATAAACGATAAATCAACGAATTCGGATATTTCGCTAAGTAGGGAGTAGGGGCGGACCTTGGAAAGGCCAATGTTAACCATATGGGAGAAGCATGTAGGAACAGGTGACTGTAGCCCCCTGCTCATCAAAAGTCGACTCGTTACTCACTGCAGGTCCTTGTGGTGTTCTGCTATCTTGTTCTCTAGCTCTACCGTCTGGTTAGACAGGAACCGGAACTCGGAGACATAGCCAGGCGAGTGGCGGCGGGGGTCGTAGTCACCTAGTTCCGCTGTAACAGACAAACAAATGTTGCTAACTCGTGCGCAGCTTGGATAAAAGTACATGCGTGCTCTGCCTGGGGGGTGGGGGGATTCACACGAAATAAGCTGTAATAGAGTATGAATAGAGTGTTTATGGTCACTCATAGAAGGGAGTTTGATGAAAAACTAGGCGTGAAGATACCAGTTATACCCAGGTTATACCGGCATTCGGTTGGGAATCTGATGAATTTACGATAACTTGGACATCTTTATATGTAACTAGCAGTTACCCGGCGCGCGTTGCTGCGCCCAAAACTTTGAATTTTTTTAATTACAGCTGTTAATTTTGTAAACACTAAATTTCTGAAAACCTGACACTGCACCCTTGTATGCCCTTTGGGTCGGAGACCTTTGAACATATTTGCACCAAACTTCACACAAACCATCCTTGAATAATGCTTAATAATGCCTGAAAGTTTCATTACAATCTGTCGAGCGGTTTCGGAGTCCATAGGCTACATACATATATACATACATACTTCCTCTTTTATAGATATAGATTCTGTAAGCGAAATTTTAAGTCAAAATTGTGGGAGTTTGGCAAAGTGCAGGATGATGGGAGACGGCTCAAATTTAAGGTCTTGATTCCCAGTGACTTGAGCAGATTTCTAAAATGTTACCAGCAAACGAGAAATAACGTAAACCATCCTCAATAAGGAAAACATGGGGAATTAAAAACGTCTGCTTTGTTTACATTAAAACATGTGGTTTCGTGACTACTTTGATTAGGAACTGACATGGGTTCCTACTTATATTGTTTTATTTTCCTCAGCAAGAAAAAGAGTAAACAAAACAGATGAGGCAAAGTATTGGAGCAAAGTTTGGGGCTAGTACCAAATAAATTGATCGTCTGCGGATAAACATTGAAACTTAGCACCCAGACAACTGGGATAAGTCCTGGGATAATGTTGGTAATTTTATGACTTTAAAGCATTTCAGGCTTCAATATGTTGCGGTTGTGTCACGATAATACCTTCAAACTTTTCACGGCGGATTTTCTATTTGATTACATGCAATCAAAAATTAGTGTTTTAAATATAGATAGGTGATTTATTTGGATACAAATAGTCTATGTATTATGATGATTTAGGACATCATTTGCGCACGATTAAGATTGACGTTGAACAGCTTTTACAATGCATTTATAACACAGAGCATTTTATAAAAAAGTGATTCGTACCACGGAGGAATAATTAATTACAGATTTCAAAACAATCATGTATTCGCTGTGGGTATCGCCCGATTTCGTTGTTTTAACTCAGTCAACTCGGTTTGGGGAGAATTCTACATAATAATCGTGACTCGCGAAAAGTATCACCGAAGCTTACATACCCATTTACCTTGGATTCAAGTTCCTAAAATGTAAAATACAAATGTCTTTTATGCTCATAATAGCATATGTCTTTAGAGACTGACACATTATTTATTTGTAATTTCGTAAGGCAAATCGATTTAATCAACATTTAAAGCGCTAAAATTCACCTACAGCCTTCGGCAAAGGCTCTTTTTAAAGCTTGAGGGTCAATTACGGCAGCAAAAATATCACAAATGTCAATAATTATCTGGGCTATGCCCCACTGGACTTAAATGATTTTCTAATGGAAATATCACTCCAGTGTTTTATTACTAAGAACAAATGAACTAACGATCAGCTGTGATTATTTATAATGTGGTAATGTGATTCAAGCTTCTGCCTTTGTTTATGTGTTGCCATGTGCTCATATTCCCTTAAAGATTTTTACTTAGCATGCAAACAGTAAATTAAAACTACATTTTAGGGGCTATAACCCCCACGATCCACTAAAACAATAAAATAAAACAAACAAATTAATTTAACGTTGCAAAACTTTGAACCTGTAAAGCAACGAACAACGCAGTGGTTCAGAATCGCACAATCAGCTGTTATCTGTTTTCCGCGCCAAAGGGGCAGCTTCCCTCCAAATTGTCCCCTCACTAATTACATACGTGCCCGGTCGCCCTCAAAGTTAAATGGGATTTACTGATTTGGACTCAAAAGGTAAAAGTACAAAGGTTTCATTAATCTCTTTGGCTTTGGTAACGAGATATTTGCAATGTTATTTAATTTCTGGTTACTAGCTATACATTTTATAATAAAATATATTATTACAAATACAAAACTTAGGTTCATAAATATTAAAACTTGTAATCGGTTATAAATTAAGTAATAGTTGAACCAAACCAGTTTTAATAATATATTTTTTTGGTTTATGCAGGAATAGGAAATAAGATTTTTACTACGTATAATTTTATAATTTTCAATACGTAAAAATGATGTATATTTTAAGATCAACGGAACAGAGCCCTACGGAATTTTCTATTTTGTTCTGAATTACATACATGTAGCAATTATGACGAACATATAAATCTGTTATATAATTTTTTTGTAGAGAACACCTCATAAGTTAGTACTTTTTCCTAAATCAAACGCATTTCAAAATTAGCGTTTTATTTATAGACTTGTTAAGTATTTATAGACTTTACTCAAATACCAATTATTAATAAGAGGGAATCCAGTTGCTCGAAATCGAGCAAGTTAGCTTTATACCTAGCAGAATTAGCATGCCCAGATAGGTTAAACCCAGAAGGTATTATTAGTTTATAGTGTGGTGCATTCCAGAAGTTAGCCTGTAACAGCTGATCTTGCTGCTACGTTGTGTTTTCTTAGTTCCATCAGCTGTTAAATATTGAAGTAAATCGATTGCTATTCTTCTATAGGAATAACATTGGGACTACTAAATCCCAGGGGCGGAGCCCCGAAGGTTGATGTTTTCCAAAACCCTAAAACGCGCAGCAGGACGTCATGAGGACGTCAAACAAAACAACAATCATTTAAGATATAATACTTCCAACAAGAAGTTTTGGTAAAATTCGACCTAGTAAATAATTGTTCACAACATATGATAGACTCCCTGAGACATCAGCCACCCGAGTTTATAGTAAGCCAAGTTGGCAATTCTGTGATGTCGACGAGTCGGCAAAACCCATTGTCCTGTGCAGTATTGTCCATTGCCATATATCAGTCGATTCGTGCGATACATGTTTAGTATCTACTATTTTTCCTCGCCCAAGGATTTACCTGAATGAAACTAATTGAAAATTCTATTTATATCCATTAATCTCGCACCCCGATGGCGATCCAAGGTCTGGACTCGTAGGAGGTTATGTTCTATTGTCGGCGACAAATGCCTTGGCAGTTTATGGAGCTCTTCCGCAAGCTAGAGAAACCGATTGCAAAAGTAGAAATCTTATTGTATTTTTTCATGAACTGCAAAATGATTATATACCTCAATGAATCTTTAGATGTACAAGTAACATTTTGTAAATCTTTTTATTTTACAACAGTGTTTTTTTGTCTATCTACGCCAGTGGCATTTTTTAAACATTTTGATAGGGAACGGTCCAAACCCTGGTCTTGTTACGATCTAAGGTCGAGCTGTTCTTAGACAGCATCATTAATTAGTAGCCCGATGACAAATGGCAGCTAGGTTCAGTTTCGAACCTTCTCAAAATTTTGCTATTTTGATCAAGGCGAGCAAATGAAGAAATACCCCCGTCGCAGCAAACCTGCATACTCAGCGAATTTCCAATGAATATATAACATAACACTTAACAGGATTCATAAGAAATGTATTCACAAACAAGCGATATTTAAAATATTAATTATTCTCCATAAGAATAACATTGGGGATGAGTACGCAGGTTTGCTGCAACAAGGGACGCAAAATAATGGGTTTTTATGCAAATATCAATAGAACTCATCTTAGTGAAGTCACATACCAAGTTTCATCCATATACATTCATAAATAAGCGATATATAACATTTTAAGTATTTTCCATAAGAATAACATGGGGACCAAGTACCAAGTAGCAGCAAACCTAGCTACAGGAACCATAGGCGAAAAATTGTTTTTTTGTGCAAACAACAATAAACCATAACCAGATCAAGCCATATACCAAATTTTGCCAGTTTATGTTCATAAATAAGCGAGATATACAATTTGTCTTTTTCTCCATAAGAATAACATTAGACAACGTACTGTGTTTAGCACTTTCAATATCTCGGTAACCAATTGACGTAGAGCAATGATCAAAATACCAAATTGTTTGTTTTTTTAAGCTGAATTCAATGGTATAAATTAAAATTTGATTTAAATTAAAATTACATGTGAAAACCCCAAAAAACACATTTTTGGGGTACAAAACCCCCCAAAAACCCCCCTTCGGATGGTGCGATTCATCTGGTTTTCGAACTTGTTCAAATAAATGGTACTTTACACATTTGTACCAAATTTCATTAAGATCGGACCTTTTTTACGAGAGTTATCGTGCTTACGGACACATATATATATATATATAAATATATATATATAAATATATATATATATATATATATATATATACATATATAAAAATTTTAACGAATGGTGTTTTTGGCATCTGGGGACCTCAAAATGAAAAGTTATCATGGTCTCGGGCTTAAGTCTTACCATGAGACCTACGGTAATAGCTTCTTCCCTATAGGGGAAATTCGCTAAAAAACCACTACGCTACCCAAACAGTGTTAATGTGGATAATTATATAATAGAAATCTGTTATGACCCATTGCATAATAGGTATTTTTAAGTTTAATCCTGGCCAGCATAAACAGTCTTCCATTCATAAACAGTCTTCCATTCATAAACAATCTTGAAAAGTAATCCTGTTGAGTGGCTTAAAAAAGAAAAATATATTTTGTATCAACATTCGGTTGTAATAACGTAACCATTTGTTTTTAGTAAAAGTCGGTGCAGTACTAGTACCAAAGAAAGCTTTTTAAACAGAGGGTGACATGATCGAGGTTTCGGAATTATTAGAATTATTGGATTCCTAGTCCAACAAGTTTTACATTTTAAATTATTAATACAAACATAAATTACTCCAAATGTAATAGGAACACGAAAATGCCAGAGCTCCACAATACCTAAAGTGGAGTTCGTTTAACTTGCAGCCTCGAGCGCCATCTAACTGTATGCCATCAGCTTGCGCTGCAGGAACAAACTTAATTTAACTCTACATTAGTTTAAAACAAACAAAACGCCTTCATTGACAGAGGTTTTTACCACACAAAATCTTTTACTGCGTCAATCAAACTATATAAAAATTAAATCATTAAATCATTGTCTAAGACGCCAACGCAACTATGGCGTATTTTAAGGCGGATATGAATGAATGATGAGTGTAGAATGGGTGGGATGCCTTTTGTTGCCTTATTGCAAACTAAGACCGACTGATTCTTTAGCCAGGATCATTAATTAATAGCCCAATGATCAGTGGCAACTAACTGACACCATCGTGAAATAGTTCAACATTATATTATACCAATAAACTATTGAGTAAACGTGGTTTGAAATCAAGTGCGATTCCCACATAGTGTTATGACCTACCGTTGTACAAACTACATTATATGCGTACTAGTTTAAAATACCTTATCGTCCAGTGATCCTATTTTCCTCGAAAGGCAACTACATTATGCACTGGATTGGCGGACAAGCGCCTTGTTCTCTGATACTCAATACTGCAAGTGAAAGTTGGGGTGATTTACTCACTTTATAAAGTGTGTGGGGTGATTTGCTCACTTTCTATAGTGTGTAGGTTTACACTACGGACCCCAAACTAACCAACTGAGCTATGTATGATATGGGAGCAATATTCATTTCAAGTGAAATCTAATTAGAATTTTTTTAGTGTATAAAGTAAAAGAAAATGGATTCTTAAATTTCTCAGAATATATTCATTAAGAAATAAATAATAGATTGTCATGTGTAGCAGTAGACCTGAAAAAAGTCAACACACAACAATGATCACGTGGATCACGAAATTGTTATAGAGGACTGTCCCTATAATTTTCTATTAAAGAAATAACCCAGAAAGTAATAATTAAAAATAATTTAAGTGAGGAGGGTTTCATTTACCTGCAGTGTCCCTCAAGGATCCGTATTAGGCCCAATTGTTTTCCTCTTATGTGTTAATGATTTGTGTAAGGCAAAAGTGAATGGTTGTACAATAATTTTCGATGATGACTTAGCTCTAAGCTTAAGTAATGTTTAATACAACAACTGAGATACCTTAAAGGAAGAATAAATATAGCTCCTTAATGTATGGTTTGCAACAAACTCTTTAAATTTGTGTGAACAAACAAAATACTCAAATTATTACATATTAAAATTATAATGACTTTGTATATTAAGTTTGACAATATTAATTAACTTTTTTGCTTTAGAAATGTGTCATTAAAATAATATTAACAGGATAAGATTAGAATAATGTTGTACTACAATGTGCTACTAACCTCCCTCTACGAAATATTTATAAAGTTGTAAAACTATTTTCCCGAAAGAAGTGTTTCTTATAGATATATCTTCTAGTAGGAAATTGACATGACATTCCATAACACAACCAAATTTGACTAAACCTACGTATTAATTTCTTATATACCGAACTTCTAAACATATTTTAAATAAAAATACCTAAAATTCTTAAAGAATTGACTTTAGGAGTAAAAATATACTAAGAATTTTATTGTATTATAATAGATTATTTATTAACATATTAGCTGCATTAGTATTGTGTTTATTTTAATTGCCTTTTATACATGAATTATTTTACAAATTAAAATGACAATGACAAGGTCGAAGTTGCTGTGGATGGTAAAACTATATATACTATGTAGCTAAAATATAAATTGTAATTTAATTTATTAGTGAACAATACTGTTATTTTTTGTTTGATAACCTTTTAGTTTATTTTTTATTTAAAAAGGTGGCCCCAAATGGGACATGGCCAAGAGGAACCTCAATTATTTACATCCAATCAATGGTAATTTTTTGTTGTAAATTGTTCGAATATATATTACAAACTTTCAAACCGGATGCAAAATAAGCTTAATGTAAATTACTCTTAATATTGGTGAATAATGTTTAATTTTTATGAAAACGTATTTGTCATGCCAAGATATTTTATTGGATTTTAACGGGTTTCCTACAAAAGAATTTATAAATACTTAAGTGAAAAACGTTAGCGTATATCTACGTCATTGGCATTTTTTCGTTTTGGTAGGGAACGCCCAAACCCTGGGATTGGTATGATCTAAGGATGACCTATTCTTAGAAATCATCATTAATTAATAGCCCGATAAAAAAGTTAATGTATAAGGAAACTGTGTTATGTTTTCTCAAAGAAACTTCTCCACGCAACAATATAAGCTGCAATAAAATCCCTCATAAGATCCCGTATTAAAGCAAATAAAACTCATAAAAAGTAACTCAAAGGGGAGCCCCCTTTTATATAAGATTGCCTTTAGTCACATACAATAAGATCCATGACATAATATCTCCTCTACGTAACAGTGATTCTATTTAAAAATGAACAGATATTTTATAAATTAAGTTATTACATGTTTAGTACTCATTATTCCGGTAACATCGATAAAAGTCTTGTTAAAAATTTCGTTATTGTTTTTGTGGTAAAATTAATGAGCTTTGGTGGCTTATTAACAAAAGGTTAAACCAGTCGTCTGACCGGTAAGGATCATCAACTGAAATGCATAAACAGCAAAACGTTTAAGGTCAATGTTACTAAGAAATTTGCGATTGCTGTATTTTCAGAAATATTAAAACACGCAGCAAAGACGCTATAATATTTATGTGGTCATCGTGGTTTTTTTATCACTATAAAACGCTCAAATTTGGAACGGCGGCTTTCTATTTTGATTACATATATTTTAAAAACAGCGTTTCAACTTTAGAATAATGATTAAACATTTGTTGTAAATGAACACTCCTAACCAACAAATAATTTAACTTTATCATATTAATCTTCGAAATTTTGATTCGAGTTCAAACAAAATCCCATAAGTTAAATAAAGTGTATAAAGGCCATATAGTTTAACCGAGCCAGTTTATGCTACGTTATTTCCCATCTGATTTATCTCTTTCAGTCAGCCCGTTCATCATAGAACTCCATCGCAGGGTTGCCACCTCGCGGGCTGCAATTACCGTCAAGTCCCCCACATAAAACATCACTTATTTACCTACAAACGGTTGGCAGGCCTGAATCCATTGTTGTGTCACCTCTGACCTCCCCCTCCCCCATCTTTCGCTTGTCAGTAGCTTGGCAGCAAGACTATCATTATCTACCGTGCCTAGGATAGTAATTAGCATAAATTAAAGTGATTTAACACCTGTTGTGTAAAGGTGTAGTGGTAAACTTCCATTTGTCTTTTCATTTATTGGTCATTTAATAATGTTAAGTTGTGCTTAGATAATAGGTTTTGGAATATGGAGTTATGACCGTCAAATAGATATGGTTAATGAATGAAATGTTTAGTTAAAATTTACGAAGTTCGTTTTCAAATCGACCGTCAAATAGATATGGTCAATGAATGAAATGTTTAGTTAAAATTTACGAAGTTCGTTTTCAAATCGCCTTCCGCTTGGATACATGTTGTCATGTTGTATTAAATAACTTCAAATTCAAATAATACTTAAGTATTTCAAGCTCCTTAAAGTTTAGGTTTTATGCTTTATATATACTTTAACCCTTTGAGTGCCCCGGTCATTCCCCCAAGTCATATGCATAAATTGCCATGCCATAACGTAGAATTTCGCAAGCGTTTGTAAAAAATATTATAGAAAAAAACTATTCAACCAATTTCAATAATTCTTTTTGTACTTTGTTTGAAATAAAATGGAACACATGTTACATATCACTATTTAGTTATAAATCAATTTAAAACAATATTATGTTATAACAACTAATGAAAAAAAAAATCTTTTACAAATTTCAAGTTTGAACTAAAATTTGTATGTATATTTTTAGTTATAGCTTACGAAAGAGCGTAAGGTGTAGTATACGTATTTGATTTAATTTAATTTTCATCCCAATTAGGTAAGCTAAATAGAAACAAAATACGATATGGAAAATCTAGCATGAGAAAAACAAAATAGAAAATTACCTAATTTTGAAAAAAACTGAACAATATAAAGAAAGCCAAATAAACCTTACTATATTTTTACGTACGGTTATATCAGTGTATAAACAAACTATCACTAGGTATATTACTAGGCTAATAATAAACAAATCTCAATAAAATATAATTTATTTATGAAGTAATTTACTTTCGCTTGTTTAGATTCATTGGACTATGGTTCCATCATTAATGCAAAATGAAAGTTTATCGACTCTTAACCGTTTCTGATTAGTCTAATAATATTTATGATAAACATAAATTATAAAGTAGGATATAATTGCAACAGGAGTAATTTAATTCCGGTGGAACTAGTTGACATGCAAGTAGGAATATTTGGTGAGACAAACAATTATTAAACCGGTTATTCTAATTTAGTTTACAAAACATATCCTCTTATATAATTCGTATCTTTTCTAACTTCTGTATCAAACTCCAGCCGACACATAAAAACCTAGAAACATTAAATTTAAAGTGTGCTGTGTCCATAAAGGAATCACAAGACTCAGCTCTCACGTCTTCTAAGTTCCCATCATGTTGTTCATATGGGCATTCACTTTTATTTTACCAGATGTTAACAGATGTCTACTATTTGAAAATACCCCTTCGCAGCAAACCTGCGTACTCAGCGAATTTCCAATCCATATATATGTGACTCACTACTACATAGAGCTACTTACCAAGTTTCACAAAAATACATCCATAAATAAGTGATATACCTAGCATTTTATTTATTCTCCATAAGAATAACATTAGAGTTGAGGACGCAGGTTTGCTGCAACAAGGAAGATAAATATGTTTTTTTGCAATTATCAATATAACTGAACCAGGTGAAGCTATATACCAAGTTTTATTAATTTAGGTTCATAATTAAGGGAGATATACAACTCTACTTATTCTCCATATGAATAATATGGGGGCCGAGTATGCAGGTTTGCTGCTACGGGGACTATCAACAAAAAACTTGTTTTTTGTGCTAATATCAATATACCACAACTAGTTGAAGCCACATACCAAGTTTCATCAATATACATTCAAAAATAATCGAGATATAGAATTTTATTTATTCTCCATAAGGATAACATTGGACAACGTACTGTGTTTAGCACTTTGAATATCTCTGCAACGGTTGGACGTAGAACAACAATTAAAACACCAAAATGTTTGTTTTGTTGAACTAAACACATTAATAAACAGAAATGTGAAATTTTTAGTAAAACTATCTGAGAAAACCTAAAAACCTTTTTCCCATAAGAATAACATGGGACACGTTTTTTTGGATTTTCTCCGCAATTAACCTAGGTTAAGGATTCAAAATACTAAATTATTTGTTTTTTTAAGCTCTATAAAATGGATGTAACCAAAATTGAGTGTTTTTAATATTTTGGGGTCAAATTTACAAAAAACCGATTTTTGGAAAATTGTAAACCCCCATAAAACCCCCTTCCCATAGTGCGATCGATCTGGTTTTCAAACTTAAAGTCATAAATGCTACTCTCCACATTTTTGACAAATTTCATCAAAATCGGGTGTTTCTTTCAAAAGTTATCGCGGTAACGGACACACACACATATATATATATATATTTGAACGAATAGTGTTTTTGGCATTTGGGGACCTCAAAACGAAAAGTTATCATGGTCTCGGGCTTAAGTCTTACCATGCCACCTACGGTAATAGCTTCTTCCCTATAGGAGAAATTCGCTAAAAAGACTTTAGATAAATTTGAATTAAGGGATTTCGTATACAATTTTTTTAATTTAAGAGTTTACAATAATGGGCAAACACGCGTTCCAGTGGCACCTCATGGATACAGGGTGTCCCGGAACTTTCTACCGACTTTTTCAGGTATTATTCCTGGACCATAGACAAATCAAAATATCATATTCAAAATTTAAAAAACTCAAAAGTTACTCGTATAGCCGCCATTTTTTTGTTCAAAAAATAATTTTTAATTCAAGAACGGCTTGTTGAAAAAAACAAACATATATTAAATTTGGTATATAGCCTTATCAACTAAAGAGCTAATTACGGGAAAAAATATTTTCTTTAGTATGTTTATTTTCAAAATGGCGGCTGCTTGAAACTTGTAAACGTAAATATCTCAAAAACTGCATATGGAAAAAGGTTTTTAGCCATTAAGTTCTTTATATAAAATTTAATTAAAAATCCAACGACACCAAAGTTAAGGAAATCGGTTCATTAATAAGAGAGAAAACTCATTCTTAAGAAAATTTTAACGTGTAACGTGTTTAACGTGTTGTGTTTTTTTAATAACATCAACTGTTATTATGTAAAACCACTGCTAGTGAGCCTTAACAAAGAGTTTTCTACTTTATTTATGGACCGATTTACTTAACTTTTGGTATCGTTGGATTTTTAATTAAATTTTCTATAAAAAACTTAATGGCTGAAAATTTTTTCATGTGCGGTTTTTGAGATATTTACGTTTAAACGTTTTAAGCAGCCACCATTTTGAAAATAAACAATCCAATTTTTTTTGTAATTAGCTATTTAGGTGATAAGGTTATATGCCAAATTTCATTTTGTTACAACAAACCGTTCTTGAATTATAAATTATTTTGTGAAAAAAATGGCGGCTGTACGAGTAACTTTTGAGTTTTAGAAATTTTGAATATGATATTTTGATTTGTCTATGGTCCAGGAATAATACCTGAAAAAGTCGGTAGAGAGTTCCGGGATACCTGTATATAACAATGCAGGAAATTATAAAGTATGACTTCATATAATTTATATTAATAAAATAAACACATTTATGTATATTATTTCAGATAAATATATAGGATAATTTATTTTACAATGAAGCTACATGATTCAGTGTTACGACTCACACTATATTATTCAAGATAATACACCTTAGTTAAAGTACGTTTAACATTTTCTCCCACCCCACTTCTTCCTTAAACCTGTTTTGAAATGTTTTAACATAGTTTTGTTTAACGAAATCATTTACGCTATTTAAACAAAATGTTATTAGTCCGTGCAAAATTGAAGAACAAAATGAATCGTTATATCTTTTATGTGGCAGTCGTAGTTGAGTGGGTTGAGACCTACCACCCTAATGGTTGAGACCTACCACCCTAAAGGTTGAGACCTACCACCCTAATGGTTGAGACCTACTACCCTAATGGTGAGACCTACCACCCTAATGGTGAGACCTACCACCCTAAAGGTTAAGACCTACCACCCTAATGGTTGAGACCTACCACCCTAATGGTTGAGACCTACCACCCTAATGGTTGAGACCTACCACCCTAATGGTTGAGACCTACCACCCTAATGGTTGAGACCTACCACCCTAATGGTTGAGACCTACCACCCTAATGGTTGAGACCTACCACCCTAATGGTTGAGACCTACCACCCTAATGGTTGAGACCTACCACCCTAATGGTGAGACCTACCACCCTAATGGTTGAGACCTACCACCCTAATGGTTGAGACCTACCACCCTAATGGTTGAGACCTACCACCCTAATGGTGAGACCTACCACCCTAATGGTGAGACCTACCACCCTAATGGTTGAGACCTACCACCCTAATGGTTGAGACCTACCACCCTAATGGTGAGACCTACCACCCTAGTGGTTGAGACCTACCACCCTAATGGTTGAGACCTACCACCTTAATGGTGAGACCTACGACCCTAATGGTTGAGACCTACCAGGTTCAATTCTCGGACAAACACAATGATGATTCTCAGATTGCCAACGTGCTTCGGAAGGCACGTTAAACCGTTGGTCCCGGTTAAATAATTAAAGGTTAAAGTGTTAGGTGATGTCAGACCTGAAAAATCCGACAAGAAACCTTGGTCATAACAGGTGCATACATTATAGTTCCCTGATATTCGTATACAATTCGTGCCCTTTAAACGAACTTGACTTTTTTTAATTGTACTAGTATACATACAATTATTACTTTGTTGAATTTATAATATTTAAATGACCGCTTAAGTTGATACTAAAGTATTTCTCTGATGAAATGAGTATATTTAAGATTCTATATGAGGATAATATAAGAAGAAACACAATACTTCAACATGATGTTAGGATATTAAAACTGTGGTGGAAACCTTTTAGGCGGCATCGAAGCCATTACCTCGTTTACACCTGTGAGCCATGTTTTCACTTAAACTTTGACTTAATATTTCATATAACCAGTTCCATGAGAATTATAATATCTTAATCTTTAAAGCAAAAAGTTTCGTTAAATTGCAATATTGACAGGAGTAAGAAAATCTGTATTTACTGCCGGTTGCCAGAGAATTGGAAATTGTCGTGGGAAGACGTGTTATTGACCGAAAGAACATAAAGGCATATTTACGTTTCAAAACCCCTTTAGAGGTCCGCCCCATCGGCCTTTAAAAGTAAAATATTTACCAATAGCCAGTCGTTTACTTTTAGCGAATTTCCCCTATAGGGAAGAAGCTATTACCGTGGTCGGCATGGTAAGACCTAGGCCCGGGACCATGATAACTTTTCGTTTTGAGGCCCCCAGATGCCAAAAACACCATTCATTAAAATTCATATATATGTATGAATTTATATATATATATATATATAAATATATACACAACTATATATATATATGTATCCGTAGGCACGATAACTTTCGTAAAAATGGTCCGATCTTGATGAAATTTGGTACAAACGTGTAAGGCAGGATTATTTCCAGGAGTTCGAGAACCAGACAGGTCGCGCTATTTTAAAGGGGGTTTTGGGGGGGGTTTGTACCCCAAAAATGTTTTTTTTTTTTTAATTTTTGCATGTAATTCTTTTTAAAACCAAACTTTTGTTTAGACCATTAAATTTAGCTTAAAAAAACAAACAATTTGGTATTTTGACAAACAATTTTATGGTGCTCTACGTCATTTGGTTACCGAGATATTAAAAGTACTAAACAAAGTACGTTGTCCAATGTTAATCTTATGGAGAAGAAGTAACATTTTTTAAATCGCTTATTAGTAAAAAAATATTAATGAAACTTGGTATGTGGCTTCATCTGGTTGTGGTCTATTCTTATTTGCACAAAAAAACAATTTTTACCGATACTTCCCGTACCAGCAAACCAGCGTACTCAGCCCCCATGTTATTCTTATGGAGAATAAGTCAAATCTTATGTCCCCCTTAATTATGAACATAAATTAATAGAATTTTGTATGTAGTTTCACCTCTTGTTGAGTTATACTGATATTTGCATAACAACCCATTTGTTGTGATCCTTGTTGCAGCAAACTTGCGACCTCATCCCCATGTTATTCTTATGGAGAATAGTTAAAATATGGTATACATCGCTTATTTATGAATGTATGTTGATGAAACTTGGTACGTGGCTTAACCTAGTTGAATTATATTGATATTTGAATAAAACCCATATTTTGCGTTCCTTTTGCAGCAAACCTGCTTACTCAGCCCCCATGTTATTCTTAAGGTGAATTATTCAAATGTTATATATCGTTTATTCATTAATGAATATTGATAAAACTTGGTATGTGGCTTCACCTACTTGAATTCTATTGAATTTGCATCAAAATCAATTGTTTATGTTCCTTGTGTCAGCAAACCACATACTCATACTCAATGTTATTCTTATGTAGAATAATTAAAATATCACTTATTTGTGAATATATTTTTATGAAACTTGGCAAGCGGCTTTATGTGGCATTAAGACAAAAATGACCATAGGGAATTCGTTGAATACGCAGGTTTGCTACGACAGGGTTATTTTATGATAAGTTTGGTAAAAACTTAAAATATTAAAAAAAAAACCTGGCTTAATGTATGCATTGCCACAGGAGATACGAGTTTGGTTACCAGAAAGTCTTATTTACCTCGATCGAATGGTTAGGTTCGATCGCCAACCGAGAATGTCCATAAGGCCCAAAAATGAATGCAGCAAACATAACTTGTTCATTGTCAATATCATTATTATTTACTGTGAACAATAATTGTAATACGAGATGAAGTGCTTCTGATATATATCATAATTGAAAAGTTGCTTATATAAATTTGTCTAACATACATTTTCCCCTGACCTCCTAAAGCATCCTAAAGCAAACCCTACAAACGAGCCGACCAGGGGGAAGCTTTGTTCTCTGAACTCTACAGATCCATAGATACCCTACATACATAGGACCCTACATACGGGGGGGCACAGGGAGTCTGCAGCAGCAACAGCAACATTGTTCCCTGATCTCTTCAGATTCTACACATAGGGCCGCTCAGGGAGGCAGCAGCAACAACATTGTTCCCTGATCTCTTCAGATTCTTCACATAGGGCCACCCAGGGAGGCAGCAGCAGCAACATTGTTCCCTGATCTCTTCAGATTCTACACACAGGGCCACCCAGGGAGGCAGCAGCAGCAACATTGTTCCCTGATCTCTTCAGATTCTACACACAGGGCCACCCAGGGAGGCAGCAGCAGCAACATTGTTCCCTGATCTCTTCAGATTCTACACACAGGGCCACCCAGGGAGGCAGCAGCAGCAGCAACAGAATCGTTCCCTGATCTCTTCAGATCCTACACACGGGGCCACCCAGGGAGACAGCAGCAGCAGCAATAGCATCGTTCCCTGATCTCTTCAGATTCTACACATAGGGCCGCTCAGGGAGGCAGCAGCAACACCATTGTTCCCTGATCTCTTCAGATTCTTCACATAGGGCCACCCAGGGAGGCAGCAGCAGCAACATTGTTCCCTGATCTCTTCAGATTCTACACACAGGGCCACCCAGGGAGGCAGCAGCAGCAACATTGTTCCCTGATCTCTTCAGATTCTACACACGGGGCCGCCCAGGGAGGCAGCAGCAGCAGCAACAGAATCGTTCCCTGATCTCTTCAGATCCTACACACAGGGTCGCCCAGGGAGACAGCAGCAGCAGCATTGTTCCCTGATCTCTTCAGATCCTACACACGGGGCCACCCAGGGAGACAGCAGCAGCAGCAACAGCATCGTTCCCTGATCTCTTCAGATCCTACACACGGGGCCGCCCAGGGAGGCAGCAGCAACAGTAGTATTGTTCCCTGACCCCAGCTGCCCCGTGCGGCGTCGTGGGCCGTGAAAGTCTTATTTAGTGCCTTTGTTGTGACAAGGTCTCGCGTTCTGTTATTCAGTTTCTGTTTCCCGGTAAACATTAAGCCGCGCCCGCACTACTTCCGGCTCGCGGATTGTTTATTTATTATTTGTGTTCCATTTAGAGAAAGAAATCGATTCGGATTACCCTTTGCTGACGCTTTATCTGAGCTAAATAGGTTGGAAACAAAATTATCAAATTAAGCCGTTATTTACGTTGAAGTAGAAATGTTCATAACGAGTAATGTAGTTGATACCTAAAGCTACTGGAAATTATCCTAGTACATCGATATTAATATATACATTAGTTCATCTGTAATATAGTAAAATATAATCGGAACAAAGACATACATGTTGAAATGGGATTAATAAGAAACAATATTTTTCTAAGACGATCGAACAACACATTGTTGCCTTTTCCGATATCAATAATCTACTGCCACTAAAAAAACAACAAGAATACTTCTCCAATATGTTAAAAATCCATGCACCACGCTTAGGAACCCTTTTTTTTACAAGTGACTGTATATAAAGCAGGTTATTCAGTTATATGTTTCTGCAAAATTAACATGTAATCTTTGAAATTTCATGCCGTTTAGGCTTAAGGGTTGATTTTACTAACCCATAAAAGCATAACTACAGAAAAAGGGCTTACAAAAATATGGTGTAGGTAGAAAAATTCTACGTTCAAAAATTTGATATTTAATTGATATGCGAATGCACTGTAACAACTAATTAAATTAAGCAAAATTGAATGTGGTTGTTTACGAAACGTTTCAACATTGTCAAAACATCCTTGATGTATACAGTTATAAACTGTTGTACCCTGGACACACCGCCACCACAATAATCTACTCCTCAAGTTCAAGGGGTAGTGGCAATGTCGCAGCTTTGCGCAAACAACTCTCGCAGGTGTACTGGGGCTTAATGGACTTGGAAACACTCAAAATAATCCTGCGATCTCCCGGCATATTACAACCTAATAAAATAACACCTTAAGTGATTTTGCTCAGCATTTACTAAGGCTGAAGTCCAAAACATTCTTCTTGATTTGAATTCATTTTTATCCGTATTGATTTCAAGTAGAGTATGTGACCTACTAACATTGTTCTCTCTAACAATAAACGTTGACGTCTTTCTATGAAGCTGCATATTCCAGGAATACAAAAGCTTGATGAACGTAGTAAAAAAATTAACTTGAGATGTTGACCATTTAAAGCAACCACGGTTATTTTTTCTTAAGGTGCTAAAGTGACCTTAAGAATTTTATTGTTCTGATGTATCTGATTTATTTTACCTTTTGTCTTACCAAGCGATGTGATTTATTTAGTGACAATAGGGGCATAAATGAGCGGGGATTTAACATAGTGGAATTCATTTGGCGTAAAAGGAACTTATATTATAAAATACTTATTTACTCAAGACTTTTTTAAACCAAATAAGATAATTTTCAGAATAATATGGTACTTATTTAAACCCAGCCAAAGTGGGTATTCATGTACAAGAATGGCACGCACTTAGTAAATTATCGCGTAGTAAATTATTGCGTTAACTTTTACATGAAAACACGCTTTTATTCTAATGGCGTACTCAGCCATTTAGGACTACAAGATTCCTCTAATTTATAAAATGATTGGTAAAGAATAACATTTTCATATAAAAAACTAACAAATTTAGTTCCGTGCTGATTGGTTAAATGTGTCATTGTAAATATTAATGTGATTTACGCACTTTGTTGACAGCCCTGAAAGAAACGGGCTAATTTCTTTTAAAATAAACGGTTAATTTCTTTAAAATAAACGTCCGAATCACGTTGGGCACTGAGCGTTCCAATATAAGTTTACTTTGTACAACCTTCATATAAACAAGTAATTAACTGTAGTTTGGTGGTTGTTAAACAAACACGAACATCAATAACCCGACATTTCCACGCATTCAGGATTTTCCTGACTAGTCAAAATTTACAAGCATAAATATTATTAGAAGAAACTAGAATGTGGGTGTAAGATTTTACAGTATAAAACACGATTAAATAAACCAATTTATAGCTAAATGGCGAGCTTGTTATCGAATAGAGATCACTTCCAATTAAAGAGTAAGTGCAGCAGCCCGACGTTAATTAGTGCTAATTAGAAAGTTAATTGATATGTGGTTTATTAATGATATTTAAAGGAATTTATGGCTTGGTGGCGGTACCCCGTAATAGCTTTTAATTGATTTTATAGTGATTACTAGAAATTACATTGAACATGAGTTGTCCATAGTAAATTAAGTCAACACAACAAAGGCATTTCTGACATAAATAGAGATAATGGGAAAGACAAGAGTTTCAGTTGACGGTATTTGCCAACGAATATACAAAATAATGTTAGTGCGTTTATTTTTATGTGTATTCAAGCCATTGGTTATTTTATAACGTTTGAAAGGGAGCCAACCCCTGGTTTTGTTACTTCCTAAGTTCGACCTGTCCTTATAACGCATCTGATAACCCAATGATAACAGTTCAAACACAAAATAAAATAAACGGTATCAGTAAACTGACACACACTTTCTCCCTTTTAGCCCAACTTTAATGAATAAATTACTTTATATTTACAAAATATAGAATACAAAGCACGGTTGAATGTACAGAACATCTTGTAAACAAATTGTTTTCAAAAACATCCACCCAAATCCATGTTTACGAGACACTACAGAATCCATCGCTACACACGTGGTTTTAAGAGGGGAAATGCCCCCTATCCCCCCACAGGGTTATTAAAGGGCAACATATTTCTAATTTACTCTGTTGGTTCAAGCTAATTTGACAAGCATACCAAGTTTGAACGGAGTTGATCAGTAAATAAGAGAGAAATAGTAAGTTTTGTATTCCCCATAAGAATAACATTGGACAACGTACTGCGTTTACCGCAAAATGAAAATTTAAATTTTCTCCGCAACCAGCTATCATAGAATAGTAATTCAAATACTATTTTTTTTAGTTTTTGAGCTCTTTTTAATAGTAACATTTTTATATTTATGTTTTTTTAAGAAAATATATAAAACAGAATTTTTGATATTTTAGGTCGTGTAATTTCTGAACCCGAATTTTTACAGAAATGCGGGTGGTGTCATTCTGTTGGAAGACTAAAGTTCTACAAACGACTAAAGTTTAATAAAAATCGTTAGAGCCGTTTAAGAAAACCGCTATTTTTTATGTTTTTGGCGGTTTTGGGGGGATAATTACCCTTAAAAATCAAAAATTCAAAAAATGAAAAAATGCCTGGAGATATCGTAGATTAGTACCTAGACACCAAATTTCATAAAAATCTGACCATTGGTTAGGGCTCTAGCTCTGTACACATCCATACAGACAGACAGACAGACACACAGACATCACGAAAAAACACTTTTTTGGGGCCAGGGAGCACCACAACGAATATTTCCACTAACAACTCAAATTCAAAAATTTTGACGAAAACAATACTTTCTCCATATACTATGTATAAGGGGAGAAAGTAAAAATGAAGAAAACTTATTATTCACAAAATTAAACAAAATATAGTTCAACTTGTAATCTCAATAATCAAAAAAGAACTCATTAATTTAAACTGAGTTTAAAAAGGAACTAGATAAATGTGGCATACATTAATATTAAAACAAATTTAACAAATATCACAATGGCGTTCCAAAGTAGCTCAAGTTGTGTATGTGAAATGGACCAATACTGAAAGGAATGAAATGTTAAATAACGATAATAATTAATAAGAGGGATATTTTAAACAAACTAACCTGTAATTCAAGTTAGAGATATTTAGTTTTATGATACATAATTATGTTTATGATAATTAATTAATATTTGCCAAGTTTCCACAAACGCCAATACGTATCGTGCTTGTTCCTGCTTGCCATCGAATCGTTCACTAATACAAGACATTTACTAATACAATACATTTCTGGTATTTTCGTCCAGAGAGACGAAAAGCACCGCAGTAAAATTGGCATTACTTTGAAGGTAGAGAAATCCGGTTTTGCGAGTCACGTTTCTGGTTTATGTTACGACATCGGAGCTCTCAGCGTCTATGATTGTCAAAACAAAACACACCACGTGACAATCATGGCATACCCAGCACATGTCGGAGCTCTCAGCGTCTATGATTGTCAAAACAAAACACACCACGTGACAATCATGGCATACCCAGCACATGTATCAGGTCTAAATAGTGATAAAGTATATTGATGTTTTTACCAGCTACATAGTGATGTATTGACTGTTTTTTGATAGGGGCAAAGATTTGACAGCAATTTGGAATAGTTTGGAAAAAGGATAGTATATATTCGTAAACAAAAATGTTAATACGTTACTTAGGCTACTTAATAGAAAAGTATATATTTATAAAAGTGTAGACTATGGCTAATTTATTTATTGAAATGTCGCCTAGTTTAATCTTCGACGTTTATAAAATGACGAATTAGCGCAAAAGTTGCTATTAATTAGTTTTTTATTTGTTTTAAATATGCTCGCACTTTGTCAACACTAGTGATTTATTATCTAAATAAACCTAACAATGTAATATTTCAGGTGGAAGATGTGTCTAGGACTTGCATGAGAAATCTTCGGTCCATCAATATGCGATGGTATGTCTGCTCTTGCTGACTTTAATAACATTCCGTGGATATACATTAGTTCTTTCAATATTATTTCATTTTGTTACTAAACAATATTCACTAATATGTATCAATACTCTTTCTTATGGGTTTCTTGGGATTTAGTTCGAGACTGCGGATTACGGAAACGCATAAGTTACAAGTATATTTCCCTAACATTCCTCTTATCGTATTAATGTAGATAAAGTTAAACAATTGAAAGACTGTTCGACGCTACACTTTACACCGTTTGAAGGACTAATCGTCGGTTTCTGCAGACTAGTTTGATGAATGTCAATGTTACTAGGTCACTAGAGCTATGCTGCAATGCTGCAGCTCAGCTTGTACCCGGGCTCTGTACTGCTGATACGTCACAGCGTGTCGGTGCAAGACGAGGACTGGGATAATAAATATCTTGTTATACATCGGTGACCCACAGCCTCGCCTTCGCCCTCGCTCTGCTCTCTCGACCTTGTACCTCTCACGAACCGCGGTTTGATGGATTACACGGTTGTCTGATATTTAGGTCGGTTGGGATCGCATCTGGGATATAACTGATGGAAGTAGGTTTTGAGTGTTTAAAAGGGGGCACCAGTAAATCCAAGTAGATTTCTAAACCCATACGAGCAATGTTATCAAAGTTCCATCCAGCCTAAAAGGGAGGTCGGATATTGTTGATTTATGGCTTATTTAAAGAGGAGAAAATAAAGAAGCGATTTCAGTGATCAAAGTTTCAAATTAATCTTTTATTTATTGACGATTTCAACTCAAAATACTAAAAACTTACATTTTTGTTATCAGATTGTAAAACTAAATCGAAAATATACTGAAATCGCTAAATAATCACCAGCATAACATTCCTACCAAATTTTAAAACTATATATTCACAAATAACTACTGGACGGAACTTGAAAGTTATGGGGGAAGCAGGTATAAACGCCAAGTCTCATGACTGGTGCCCCCTCTTAAGTCCGAGTAAATAAGACACTACTTGACCATCGAAGAAAACATCTATAAACAGAAAGTAGCTGTGGGTGGTTTTGTTCGCCGTGTTTTTCGTTGCATCGCAGACAGTAGACGAGTTTGTATTGAAAATTATTTATATTGGATAATCTCCAAAGAAAAAACTTCATGTGATTGTTTTTAAATTCCTCAAATATAGTAAACGAAAATGACTTTTTTTCAAATGACGAAACACAGTCATGCTTAATTAAGGAGAATATGGATGTCGTATGTGTGTATAGGATCAATTAAACTTCTTTTTCAGTTTGTTACTGACGAAGACCGTTTTATTCGTAAACATCGAAGGTAATTAAATAGACAGCTCAGGGGACAACGAGAAGCGAGCTACCAACAGCTTAACATAAAACCTGAACTACTAATTCGCAATTCTCAGGAGTTAGGTGTAAAGAATCTAGTCGTGGTGTTTGGAATGTCTTAATTTGTTACTTTAGCATAGGGATGAATCCAGACTTATCAAGGGTTGTATTCGCCATCAGGGGACAACGAGAAGCGAGCTACCAACAGCTTAACATAAAACCTGAACTACTAATTCGCAATTCTCAGGAGTTAGGTGTAAAGAATCTAGTCGTGGTGTTTGGAATGTCTTAATTTGTTACTTTAGCATAGGGATGAATCCAGACTTATCAAGGGTTGTATTCGCCATCAGGGGACAACGAGAAGCGAGCTACCAACAGCTTAACATAAAACCTGAACTACTAATTCGCAATTCTCAGGAGTTAGGTGTAAAGAATCTAGTCGTGGTGTTTGGAATGTCTTAATTTGTTACTTTAGCATAGGGATGAATCCAGACTTATCAAGGGTTGTATTCGCCATCAGGGGACAACGAGAAGCGAGCTACAAACAGCTTAACATAAAACCTGAACTACTAATTCGCAATTCTCAGGAGTTAGGTGTAAAGAATCTAGTCTTGGTGTTTGGAATGTCTTAATTTGTTACTTTAGCATAGGGATGAATCCAGACTTATCAAGGGTTGTATTCGCCATCAGGGGACAACGAGAAGCGAGCTACCAACAGCTTAACATAAAACCTGAACTACTAATTCGCAATTCTCAGGAGTTAGGTGTAAAGAATCTAGTCTTGGTGTTTGGAATGTCTTAATTTGTTACTTTAGCATAGGGATGAATCCAGACTTATCAAGGGTTGTATTCGCCATCAGGGGACGAATATAAGATATAACTCCATGACTCAACGTTCAAACAGACTTATCCTAGTTACAACGATATGCTATGTTTTTCATTACTGAAAATACCTTATTGTAGAAAAATGATTCAGCCCAATCACACGGCAGTAACATAAAAAACGCTAAATTCAAATCAAATAACGGTAATAATTTATTTTTTTATTTTTAGCAATAAGATAAGAGTCCTACATTAAATAAATCCTACTAATATTATAAATGTGAAAGTTTGGATGTTTGGATGTAGGTATGGATATTTGGAGTTCCATCACGGATAACTACTGGACCGATTAAGCTAAAATTTTCCAAGAACATAGCTTACATATCACATTAGCTCTGATGACCGCATCCAACCGTAGGGCTCATCCCCACGGGTCCTGTAAGTTCCAATGCAAATCTTATGGGAGGATATCATTTATAAAATTACCAGCTTTAGTTTTTTGTCGGTTAGGGCAAAAGAAGTCATAAGGTAAAACTAAACAAAGATTTGATAGTGCTGGTCAGGTTAGTATTTTTAATGCGTTTAATCTGTCGCAAGCGAAGCTGCGGGTAACAGCTAGTAAATAATAAATCATAAAATCACCTTAGAAATTTAACGAGTTCTCACGCACCACGCTGACGTGAGGGAAGTGAATTTCTACATAAAAAACTTTTAAAACTCAAAATCAGTGTAAAAACATACATTTATTCCAATTTTATTGACAACTGAAAATATTGATTTTTGGCTGTTCTGATGCTCCTGGTTTCATTTACCTGCAATGCTGGGAATACAATTTTGCACATTATAAGGTTAGGAGAAGGTCCAGTCAGGCTTTAAAGTAGGCATGAGGTTGCTGGGGATGATAAAGTACACCAACAAATGAATAACAGACATTTATAATGTAAAACCCCTATAAGACAACGTACTGTCTTTAATCGATACACATTTTGCTTAATAACTCAGTAAATATTTATGCTAGAATGACGAGAGACGGCTTAAAACTTTTGCCTCACTAATTCCCATCTTTTTACATGCATTAATGTTACATCCGGGGCTTTTCTGACACTTTTTGGACCCAACAATTCAACATTAGAAAGATTAATCCCCAAAAAAGGGGTTTAGTGTTTTCCGATTCTTTTGCCCAACGAACTTGTTCAACCGATTATAAAAAGGAACGTCCCTACCAAATTTGAAGTAAATCGGACAAAAAATGCGACCGCTAGAGTGCATACACACACACTCACACACACACACACACACACACACATATATATATATATATATATTATTAATTATAATAAAATTATTATAATATATTAATATAATAAATAATATAATATATATTATATTTTATTAATATATTAATTATAAATATATAATTTTGAACGACCCCCCAAAACGTGTTCAGGGGGTCACGTTAGGAACTTCTATGGTGGTCCGGGCTTAAGTTTCACCGTGCGGGTCATGCTAATAGTTCACTTTCCATAGGAAATTCACTAATAAAACATGTATTATACTGAAATATTAACATGCAAGTGGCAGGAAAATTGATTACAATTACCAGTCGGCAACACGGGTGGTTGTCAGTGGCAATACGGTGGTTTATAACCCCAACAAAGCCTGTAGGAGATGCTTGTCTCAATCCGGAGGCAGCACTGATTGAAATAAATGTAGTTTTCAATTAGCTGGAGTCAAGAAAATCCTTGGAGACAAAATACTGGAGGAATGAATTGCACGGCATTGAATCAGCTGATATACGAACAGTGGTACCAACACGTGGGAGTTTGGGATAAGTGCTGCCAACTTAACAAGCAAGTGCTGATTGGCCGATGGGTGTAGGGTAATTGATTCGAAATCTATTTATAATCAGAAATACCCCCGTTGCAGCAAACCTGTATCCTCAGCGAATTCAAATGGTACTTCACTAAGTCATGAAGCCACTTACCAACTTTACTCAAAGCATATTCATAAATATGCGAGATATGACATTTTATTTATACCCCATAAGAAAAACATTAGGACTGAGTATGCAGGTTTGATGCCTCAAGGACCACAAAATCTGGTTTTTATGCAAATACCAATGGATCACCTCCAGAGAAGCAACATCTGAAGTTTTATCACTTTATGTTCATAAATAAGCAATATATCACGTGTTTATTATTCTCCATAAGAATAACGTTATAACTGCTGAGTAGCTAGTAGTAGTAGTAGTAAAGCTGCAGGTCTGCTGCCATAGGGACTACAAAAAATTAGTTTTGTATGCAAATAGCATTAAAAACCAACCATATAAAGCAACATACCTAGTTTCATTAATACATGTTCATTAATAATCGAGATATACAATTTTACTTATTCTCCATAAGATTAACATTGGACAACGTACTGTGTTTAGCACTCTCAAAATCTCGGTAACTAATTGACGTAGAGCGATGATCAATATACCAAATTGTTTTTTTTAAGCTGAATTTAATGGTGTAAACCAAAATTTGGGTTTAAAAAGGATTATATGTAAAACATAAAAAAACCATTTTTGGGGTACAAAACCCCCCCAAAATCCCCCTTAAAGTTGAGCAACCTGTCTGGTTCGCGAACTCATGAAAATAGATTCTGCCTTACACGTTTATACCAAATTTCATCAAGATCGGACCATTTTTACTAAAGTTATCGTACCTACGGACACACACACACACACACACACACACACACACACACACACACACACACACACACACACACACACACACACACACACATACGTTGCCTTATATATATATATGTATTTTATATATATGTATTATATGTATATATATATATATGAATTTGAACGAATGGTGTTTTTGGCATCTGGGGGCCTCAAAACGAAAAGTTATCATGGTCCCGGGCCTAGGTCTTACCATGCCACCTACGCTAATAGCTTCTTCCCTATAGAGGAAATTCGATAAAATTTAAGTTGTACGCCTAATACAAATTACATTGCAGTTAAAAGGTGAGTTAAACATTGTCCAATATACTTTAGAAAAGGATTTCAGAAAAATAAACGAAATTGTATAACTCACACTTTAAAAATTATGCACATCACGCAATGGTGTAAACAAACGTACGATTTAACACATAACCCCCCCCCCAGGCCAAATGACAAGGTCCAGTTCATGACGACTTTCTACTCTTGTAGGACAATAAACACGAGTAAGTTACGTGGCGTGCCGAGGGTATACAGGCACGTACGAGGTACGCGATGCGAGATAGTATCTACCACGTAGCACGTAGCGCGTATGAGCTCCAACTAGCATATTTACGGCGATCTTGCAATTATTGATTATTTCTACATCCTTTGTTGCTGTTGCTCCGTGCTGATCGGAGTGCGATAGTGGGTATGATTCTGACACAGCCTGATTGCAATTACGAGACGTGAAGTTCGCAGGAAATATATTAGAGGGGGACAAGTAAAGGTTTATTGTATTTTATACGATGTATAACATTATCTGTTTATCTGTTTTTACGTGAGAAAATCTTGCCATATATTCTTGGCTGAGTACCCTCGGAAAATGCCTTTGGATTGGTTATATTTCCGGACAATCTCCTAGGCATTTTTCGTTATGTTGAGTTGAAACCAACAAATGTTTAGATTTTGGGTGATGTTCACTTAAATTTCAACATTGATAATATCGTAACATGATTTAGTGGTTCATTCATTACTACTCCAGTACTAATGAGTAGTAATGAATGAACCACTAAATCTTGTTATGATATTAACAATTTTGAAATGTAAGTGAACATCACCCAAAATCTAAACATTTGTTGGTTTCAACTCAACATAACGAAAAAATGCCTAGCAGATTATTCGGAAATATAACCAATCCAAAGGCATTTTCCGTTATCAATAACGTAGTAATCATAATAAAAAATTATGTATCTATTTTTGGAACTCTTCAAAATATTTGGACTAACTATAGGTTACTTAAAATTTTAATATGACATCATCGTTATATCAACAGACAAGCACAAAACTGCCCCTCTTTTTTTCTCAGCGTGTGTGCATCGTAAGAGAAATTCACGCATCGTTAGAAAGGTATTTGAGTGTATTTGCAGAAACCAGTTATAATTTACATCGGCCCTCAGGGATACGTCCCACAGGTCTTCAAGGTTTCAGTGTTTACCTTATGGAAGAACAGTAATTAATGAAGTTGTATATTTGGCAGCTGTTGATATAATAAGAAATGTTAAAAAAATGAACAGATGATTTTAGCATAATGTAAGTAAAAATATTACTGACTACAGGAATGGCAAAGCCCTTCTGTTCTGCTTCAATTCCGCACCAAACAAATTAAACCTGTGGGAGGGGTGGGAGGGAGAGAGAGAACAACAGGACCCACTAGATATTGAACTAATTTATTTAGCTTTCGTTAAGATAAGCGCATCATGACACTGGTTCAAAAGGTGTTGTTTGTTGAAGTGCTAATCCTATACTCTAATATGAGTAAGGTTTGCTTGCTTGCTTGCGACACGGATCTCAAAAACGGCTCCAACGATTTCCTTCAAATGTTCGAAATAACTAATTTCTGGGATAAAAATAAGTTCTAGACAGGCCTCATCCCCAGGAAAACTCAAATAATGTAAAAAAACTAAAATGAAAAGTTAACAAAATTAACATTGCGCTTATGGAGTTTCAAATCAAAACAAAAGAATTGTAACAGCTGTTACAATTAACCAGTACAATTATAATCAACCAGGGAACTGTCAAAGGGACTCATGTTGTTTATGATTATTAACATGTGGTTTCCTGAGAGCAGAGATTAAAAGATTTGAGTGAAGATTACATATATACGGGTAGTAAAATAAATCAAATTGACACAAAATTGATCAATGGACACTGACTTATAAATAATAACTGGAGTGGCCAAAAAATGCAGGAAAGAGGTAAATGAGCTATAAAAATATGGTAATCAGTTGGGGGAAGTGGTGAAATATTACTCCCAGTCATCTAAACAAATAACTGACTGGCCTTCCCCGAGCAAAGCTCGGCCCCCCAGGTACTGAAGGATAATGTGATAAAACATTCACGCAAACAGCCCTTACTCTCCAAATAATCTTTGATCAAATTTAGATCATTAGTCACTAGTTTTCATACAATTCTGACAAGTTAAATTATTGTACTTGATCCACGCAAATGCGATTATAATGCTAAGATACTAAGTTCAGTCGTGTTTTCACCGATAACCTAAAATATAGGAGGAAACGTTATTCCTATTTTGAATCAAATTGAATTGTTTCACTTCACAGAGAGCAAAATCAGAGCGAATAAACAGAAATCAACAGCACAACGAGAAGGTAGGAGAGCTGTGTGCTGGTGATAGCATCGGCTGACAGACGGGTTAGATTGCTGTGTATTGTCTGCCGGAATGCCATCCACATCGCTCTATGGTGCAGCGGAGTTATCTTTCAGCAGTATCAGCTTTCACGATACACTGATCAGTAATAACATAACCAATCACTCCCACATATCAAAAGCTTTATTATTTATTACAAGTTTTAATTACCTTATTCATTTTAGGTGTCGCCTCTTACATTATTATAATAACTATACTATTGCTCATCTATATTCTAACGTTTACTTTGAAATAATTCATCGAATAGGAAATCCGCCGGAAATTTGAAGGTGTTCCTGTGACAAAATCCATGATGGGATATCATATTGCACGGGGGTTGGAGTAATTCATAAAATTGCATGAAGTTTAAAAATTGGGGTTTTTGGCACCTAGGGGCTCCTAATCCAAAAGTTGTAATAGTCCCGGGTTTAAACAGGGGCAAATGGACATCGAGTTGTTGGACTTAGTAGAGTATATGTACCACGAAAACAGGTATATGAGGGTGACGATTAAACGTCAATATACTATGTTGTAGATCTATACAGTGAACCCTCTACACTCTCCTTTGTTTTATGTTGTATCTACACAAAGCAGGGTTTTCTAACCTCCAGTTTTTACATTGAAGCTCGCTGTATTCCACCACTCATCCAACGACACGATATGGGCATTCACACCCACGACGCAATGGCTGAACCTTGTTCCACAATCGCCAGGGAGTGTAACGTGAACATACGCCTTTTGCAATTAGTTCCAACCGGGAAAATCCTTGACGAGGGAAAAATACTGCCGTAACGGCCCATTCAGCATTATCAGTGATGCTGATATACGAACAGTGATACCAACACGTGTGGGGTAAATGTAGCCAACTGTACAGAACCGATTCCGATTGGAGAGCTTGGCGTAACGGTGTCGGACTTGCAAGTTGCGTGGGTGTCTCTGAATGAAAGACATTACCGAGTTATGCCTGCTTGCGTAATTAATACTCAACTTGCATCAGGACAACATCACTCATTTAAGTTGTTTGTTATTAAATTTGAATTATTTATATTTTTAAATAATATTCCGACTGGGCCTACTAGAGGTGTAGTAGAGGTATAGTACGGAAATACACGAATTAACGTAAACGATTTATCTTGACATCAAACCAAATCTTTTACTCCGTATAGTTTTAAGAATCTATATTATAAATGAATTTCTTAATTTTTGTTCGGCAATTTTCGGGCCCTAAAACTTTTATTTTATACACAGATTTGGTATCAATCGAAAGCTCTTACCCTCTAGATGCGACTTTTGGGAGTTTGAAAACCATCCACCTTCAGGGCTTAACCCCACAGGTCTTCAAAGTTCCAATTTTAATCTTATGGAGTTATTTTGTTTAGGTAATATAACATTTTCAAAACACCTTGCTCTACGCCTGCTAGATCCCCATGCGGAGATCGGGTAACCGGCGAGTTCAGATTAAAATTACTTTATGATCCAAGTTACCTGATCTTTTGAAAAATTGAAATATTAATTGTGATATTGGGGGAAACCGTCATCGTGTTCAATCAGCTTGTTTTAACTATATGGGCGAGATTGTGCTAATAATATATTTTCAATAGGACCGAAGGGGTTTGGACCGCTCCCCCTTAAAAGCGTTTGTACAGTACTCTTAACAAAAATTCCGTTGAAAGAAAAAAAAATTAAGAGTGGCAGATATTCGTTCATTAAATATATATTTTTTAATAATCGACAGGAGGTGATTTTGTCAATCCCATCAGCTATAAGATGATTCGGTGCAAACACAAATTGGATGAAATAACCAAACGAAACCAGATTTAAAGTCAATACGTTTACTATGTAATCGTAATATGAGAAGCCAGATCAGCAATTTGAGCTCAAAGTAGCTGAGAAAGGAGAAAAGGGAATTACTAACTGATGTGAATAAAGAGCAAAGCTCCACGTCATACCTCTACAGCCAAATGGGTTAATGGAAACTGTGCACTTTTATCTTTTTAGTCGGATCGACTAGATGTCATTTTGATGGGATACATACATGCTCTATAACGACGTTGGCGTGAAAAGAATCTGCTTATCCATAATGTACTTGGAGCTTATTATTGGAAATCAATTTAAATTTTAAGCTGTAAAATGAAATCATCAAAATTCCAATAATAATAAACTTTAATTGACTAGGCCTTTCGATATCAAAGATACCATCGTCAGGTCAAATCAACAACATAAACAAAAATTTTAATTTTGACATAACAAATCAACTGTAAAGAAGAAAATATGGTAATTTAAGTAAATACTGTAGAGTAAATATAAATTAAAATAAAGTTCTTAATACTATATAAAAAATATTTTCGTAAAAACGGAGAATTTTTAATTGGACCGAGATCACTGTTAACTATTACATTTTCGTATTTTTTAATGAAATATTTGACCTGAAAATGGTATCTTTGTTATCGGAAGGCCTAGTCAATTAAAATTTATTTTTATTGAAATTTTGATGATTTCATTTCACAGTTTAAAATTTTAAAAAAATCTGCTTCTTTGACACTGATAACCATTTAATAAAATTTCCCGGCTTACTGTAAAGCCTTTCTGCCTTACTGTAAAGCAACAGATTAGCATATTATTTGTAGCGTATTACAAATAATGTACTTTTAAATTAGAAAAATACGAAAAACACTCAACCCCCTTGATTAGTGTTTTTTCTTCAGTTAACAAAGAATTTAATGGTCTCAAGAATTCAATTGTGGTCTGTAACGTTTAATGATCATTAATGTTAAAGAATCCAAAATGTGAAACTACCCTTCCATCTCCACAAGCGCTTAGGGGATGGCGTTCCTGCGGGTGGTGTCACGAGAGGTAAAAACGTAAGAGGGACCTTCCCTATTCACCCGACCGCTTAGTATTTATTTCTGTATATTTTGTCTAAACCCAATGTTGGTTTAACATTACAAAACTTACAAATTCTAATTTCCGGTTAGGTTTCAAGCCCGAATCGAAATCCATAAACGAACGCTAGAAATAATTTCAACAGGTGAAATACGACACGACCCGACGAGAACGAAGTTCTAGGACCACGTGGGTTTGAATGTCGCGTACATGACGTTTATCGGTTTTTAATTCCGCGATAGGATAAGATTAAGGATCGGTCCGACACACAACTCCGCATGCGCAGCGTGGGCCGCTGGCGAACGCTCAGTCTATCTTAATTTGGATTTGCGGCACCTTTTGTTGGAAATTTGTGGCCGGTCAGCCGACCTCTACCCCGCACCTACGGACCCACGAGTCGCATGACGTAAACGCGAGGGCGTATCAGAGGAGAGAAAGTCTACAAAATCGCAAATGAGGTAGGTCATCTTGATAACAGTGGTTGGCGAAGATGGGGTTTCATGGAGGGTAAGTGTGTCAAGGCGTTTGGAATCTGTCAGTTTTGAGGTGCCACTCGGGGGGGGGAGCATCGTGTATTGGTTAAGTGTTCAAGGTGTACACTCAGAAATGAGACAATTTGGAAGTCACAATAAAAAATAAAATAAAAACTATAGACAATACAAACATGCTTAACCACAAACTTTGCAGAATTTCACACAATAAATTCACGCTATCAAAATCTAAATTCCATAAACATATTACGTAACGCATTTTTTCGTTTTTCCCCCTCCCCATGTACACACCATAACGCTTGACCATACCCTCCCCCAATGCGTTACCTAACTCAATCGTAGTAGCCTTTAAAACAGCTTACCTTTACCTTTTAAACATCGTTTTATTAGCAATTTGGAATATGAATTTCAATAAATCATTAAACTCTTAGTGATTTTCTTTAAACAACATTTTTTAATAACTTTTTTAAGATAAAATTTACTTTTAACGGATTTTAATGAACGTATTTTTTATATAACTAACTGTAACCTTAATTTAAAAATAAATTCAATTTGTTCTTTATTTTGAAAGATTTATAACATTATCAATAGATACGGGAGTGCGGCAGCTCTTAGGGTGAATATATTTTAGTTACGTAACGTTGATCCAAACCCCTCCTACATAACGCAGCATAACGCTAGGCCATACCCCTACCCCCCTTAGAAGCGTTACGTAATATGTATATGGCCCCACCTACGTATTTTCAATAGAATGCAATTTCCTTCTCGAGCCAACTTCCTTTATGCGTTTGAAAATTATAACCATAAACATTTTTCTCAAAATAAATCTAAATTTAAAACTTAACGATTTGTACAGACGTATTTATCAACTACTAACCAGAAATGAAATAAAATTGTTTGTCACATTACATATTTTTAAATCATTATAGAAAGAAAAACTATAATGTAAAATACCCCCCGTCGCAGCAAACCTGCATACTCAGCGAATTTCAAATGAATATATATGTCTTAATAACACATTAAGCCTCTTATTAGGATTCATAAGAAATATATTCATAAATAAGCGATATTTAAAATATTCATTATTCTCCATAAGAATAACATAAGGGATTAGTACGCAGGTTTGCTGCAACAAGGTGTTCCCAAGCTGCAAAATAATGGGTTTTCATGCAAATATCAATAGAACTCATCTACGTGAAGTCACATACCAAGTTTCATCCATATACATTCATAAATAAGCGATATATACCATTTTTATTACTCTCCATAAGAATAACATGGGGACCAAGTACCTAGGTTTGCTGCTACAGGAACCATATGAAAAATTTATTTTTTGTACAAACAACAAACCACAACCAGATTAAGCGATATACCAAGTTTCGTCAGTTTATATTCATAAATAATCAAGATATAACCTTTTTCTTTTTCTCCATAAGAATAACATTAGACAACGTACTGTGTTTAGCACTTTCAATATCTCGGTAACCAATTGACGTAGAGCAATGATCAAACTACCAAATGGTTTTTTTTAAGCTGAATTCAATGGTATGAATTAAAATTTGATTTAAATTAAAATTAAATGTGAAAACCCCAAAAAACATATTTTTGGGGTACAAAACCGCCCAAAAACCCCCCTTCGGATGGTGCGATTGATCTGGTTTTCGAACCCGTTCAAATAAATGGTACTTTACACATTTGTACCAAATTTCATTAAGATCGGACCTTTTTTACGAGAGTTATTGTGCTTACGGACACACACATATATATATATAACAATTTGAACGAATGGTGTTTTTGCCATCTGGGGACCTCAAAATGAAAAGTTATCATGGTCTCGGGCTTAAGTCTTACCATGAGACCTACGGTAATAGCTTCTTCCCTATAGGGGAAATTCGCTAAAACTAAAGTGGCGAAACTAAAATACGTTCAACCACCAGAGGTATAGTGTACATTGTAACTGGAATGAACCGCCGGGCAATATAAGCTTTCTAAGAGGACCCAGTTGTTTCCTAAGGGTGATAAAAGCACTTAACATATTAGAAGTGGTAACAGCAGGTCGAGTGCGGGGGATATATTACAGTACAATATACAGGCACACCGCTTTACCCAATCCATTAACTCAAGTTGGGGTGAGTGGTGCTGGGGGGGGGGGGGCTCTCGGCCGTTATTTACCCCTTATCACAACGCCCTCTGGTGTTTTGACCGTGATATCGCGGTGTAGGTAATTAGACGTAATTGTGAGCTCGTAAAGTACAAGAAGGATACACCATTACGAGGGTATCACGTTTTTGGATTGTAAACGTTTAAAATATTCTTTATTTACAAGTTGTAGATATTACTGAGCGCAGATAAATTTGTAAAGAATTTTGCAAGAGGTCGTATGTTATGATATGTTAACCAAAATATATGAAAATAGAGTGTAAAACTACAGTACCTATGGAGATATTACAATTCAAATATTTCTTACAAATTACCATCGAAAGTAATTTTCATTTACTTTCGCACCTATAATACAATTTATCGACATAAAGTTTATAGAAATTTGTACTCAGCATAGTTTTTTTAATACTAAGATATGGGGAGGCGGTAAATAGTTGAAAACTCACAACGTTTGTTGCATGCACATCACACAAGATCTGTAAAAGATGTGCTTATTCAGCGGCCCAAATATATGACATATTTGAGGTAAATAATCAAAAGAATTCAATATATTTTTTGCTGCGCTGTAGGAAACATTTATTTCACATTTTAGCACAATCAACTGCCAGGTACCTATTAAAACAGAGTAAGAAAGTAGTAAGCAAAAAGAAAGTACCGTTGATTATAGATAAAAAATATTAATTTAAGCCGGCTATATTTTCACATAACTAAAGTGTGGATTAATTTGAACTACCATTGTCTATTGTTAATGCAATTTCAATCCCGTAGACTATATATACCAATATACGACACCAGCTATGGTGCGTTCATGGATAGTATCTCCCTCCACACGGATACCAGCTACGTGCGTTGATAGACAGTGTCTCCCTCCACACGGACACCAGCTACGTGCGTTCAAGGACAGTGTCTCCCTCCACACGGACACCAGCTACGTGCGTTGATAGACAGTGTCTCCCTCCACACTGACACCAGCTACGTGCGTTCATGGACAGTGTCTCCCTCCACACGGACACCAGCTACGTGCGTTGATAGACAGTGTCTCCCTCCACACTGACACCAGCTACGTGCGTTCATGGACAGTATCTCCCTCCACACGGACACCAGCTCCGTGCGTTCATGGACAGTGGCTCCCTCCACACGGATACCAGCTACGTGCGTTCATGGACAGTGTCTCCCTCCACACGGACACCAGCTACGTGCGTTGATAGACAGTGTCTCCCTCCACACGGACACCAGCTACGTGCGTTCATGGACAGTGTCTCCCTCCACACGGACACCAGCTACGTGCGTTCATAGACAGTGTCTCCCTCCACACGGACACCAGCTACGTGCGTTCATGGACAGTGTCTCCCTCCACACGGACACCAGCTACGTGCGTTCATGGACAGTGTCTCCCTCCACACGGACACCAGCTACGTGCGTTCATGGACAGTGTCTCCCTCCACACGGACACCAGCTACGTGCGTTCATAGACAGTGTCTCCCTCCACACGGACACCAGCTACGTGCACCCATAGACTGTGTCGCCCTACACACGGACACCAGCTACGTGCGTTCATGGACAGTGTCTCCCTCCACACGGACACCAGCTACGTGCGTTCATGGACAGTGTCTCCCTCCACACGGACACCAGCTACGTGCGTTCATGGACAGTGTCTCCCTCCACACGGACACCAGCTACGTGCGTTCATAGACAGTGTCTCCCTCCACACGGACACCAGCTACGTGCACCCATAGACTGTGTCGCCCTACACACGGACACCAGCTACGTGCGTTCATGGACAGTGTCTCCCTCCACACGGACACCAGCTACGTGCGTTCATGGACAGTGTCTCCCTCCACACGGACACCAGCTACGTGCGTTCATAGACAGTGTCTCCCTCCACACGGACACCAGCTACGTGCACCCATAGACTGTGTCGCCCTACACACGGACACCAGCTACGTGCGTTCATGGACAGTGTCTCCCTCCACACGGACACCAGCTACGTGCGTTCATGGACAGTGTCTCCCTCCACACGGACACCAGCTACGTGCGTTCATAGACAGTGTCTCCCTCCACACGGACACCAGCTACGTGCACCCATAGACTGTGTCTCCCTCCACACGGACACCAGCTACGTGCGTTCATGGACAGTGTCTCCCTCCACACGGACACCAGCTACGTGCGTTCATAGACAGTGTCTCCCTCCACACGGACACCAGCTACGTGCACCCATAGACTGTGTCGCCCTACACACGGACACCAGCTACGTGCGTTCATGGACAGTGTCTCCCTCCACACGGACACCAGCTACGTGCGTTCATGGACAGTGTCTCCCTCCACACGGACACCAGCTACGTGCGTTCATGGACAGTGTCTCCCTCCACACGGACACCAGCTACGTGCGTTCATAGACAGTGTCTCCCTCCACACGGACACCAGCTACGTGCGTTCATGGACAGTGTCTCCCTCCACACGGACACCAGCTACGTGCGTTCATGGACAGTGTCTCCCTCCACACGGACACCAGCTACGTGCGTTCATAGACAGTGTCTCCCTCCACACGGACACCAGCTACGTGCACCCATAGACTGTGTCGCCCTACACACGGACACCAGCTACGTGCGTTCATGGACAGTGTCTCCCTCCAAACGGACACCAGCTACGTGCGTTCATAGACAGTGTCTCCCTCCACACGGACACCAGCTACGTGCACCCATAGACTGTGTCGCCCTACACACGGACACCAGCTACGTGCGTTCATGGACAGTGTCTCCCTCCACACGGACGCCAGCTACATGCATTAATTGTCTGCATCGCCCTCCACATGGATACCAGCTACGCGCACCCATGGACTGTATCGCCCTCCACACGGACGCCAGCTACGTGCATCAATTGTCTGTATCGCCCTCCACATGGATACCAGCTACGCGCACCCATGGACTGTATTCTCCCTTCACACGGAGACTAGCTGCGTGCACCCATGGAGTGTATCTCCCTCAACACGGGCACCAGCTACGCGCACCCATGGACTGTATCTCCCTTTACACCGAGACTAGCTATGCGCACCTATAGACTGTATCGCCCTCCACACGGACACCTGCTACGCGCACCCATGGACTGTATCTCCCTTCACACGGAGACTAGCTATGCGCACCTATAGACTGTATCGCCCTCCACACGGACACCAGCTACGCGCACCCATGGACTGTATTCTCCCTTCACACGGAGTCTAGCTACGTGCACCCATGGAGTGTTTCTCCCTCAACACGGGCACCAGATACGCGCACCCATGGACTGTATCTCCCTTCACACGGAGACTAGCTATGCGCACCTATAGACTGTATCGCCCTCCACACGGACACCAGGTACGCGCACCCATGAACTGTATCTCCCTCCACACGGAGACCAGCTATGTGCACCTATAGACTGTATCTCCCTCCACACGGACACCAACTACGCGCACCCATGGACTGTATCTCCCTTCAGACGGAGACTAGCTATGCGCACCTATAGTCTGTATCTCCCTCCACACGGACACCAGCTATGCGTACCTATAGACTGTATCGCCCTCCACACGGACACCAGCTATGCGCACCCATGGACTGTATCTCCCTTCACACGGAGACTAGCTATGCGCACCTATAGACTGTATCGCCCTCCACACGGACACCAGCTACGCGCACCCATGGACTGTATCTCCCTTCACACTGAGACTAGCTATGCGCACCTATATACTGTATCGCCCTCCACACGGACACCAGCTACGCGCACCCATGGACTGTATCTCCCTCCACACGGACACCAGCTATGCGCACATATAGACTGTATCGCCCTCCACACGGACACCAGCTATGTGCACCCATGGACTGTATCTCCCTTCAGACGGAGACTAGCTATGCGCACCTATAGACTGTCTCACCCTCCACACGGACACCAGCTACGCGCACCCATGGACTGTATCGCCCTCCACACGGACACCGGATACGCGCACCCATGGACTGTATCTCCCTTCACACGGAGACTAGCTATTCGCACCTATATACTGTATCGCCCTCCACACGGACACCAGATACGCGCACCCATGGACTGTATCTCCCTTCACACGGAGACTAGCTATGCGCACCCATGGACTGTATCGCCCTCCACACGGACACCGGATACGCACACCCATGGACTGTATCTCCCTTCACACGGAGACTAGCTATTCGCACCTATATACTGTATCGCCCTCCACACGGACACCAGCTACGCGCACCCATGGACTGTATCTCCCTCCACACGGACACCAGCTATGCACACCTATAGACTGTATCGCCCTCCACACGGACACCGGATACGCGCACCCACGGACTGTATCTCCCTTCACACGGAGACTAGCTATGCGCACCTATAGACTGTATCGCCCTCCACACGGACACCATCTACGCGCACCCATGGACTTTATCTCCCTCCACACGGAGACTAGCTATGCGCACCCATGGACTGTATCACCCTCCACACGGACACCAGATACGCGCACCCATGGACTGTATCTCCCTCCACACGGACACCAGCTATGCGCACCTATAGACTGTACCGCCCTCCACACGGACACCGGATACGCGCACCCACGGACTGTATCTCCCTTCACACGGAGACTAGCTATGCGCACCCATGGACTGTATCGCCCTCCACTCGGACACCAGATACGCGCACCCATGGACTGTATCTCCCTTCACACGGAGACTAGCTATGCGCACCTATTGACTGTATCGCCCTCCACACGGACACCATCTACGCGCACCCATGGACTTTATCTCCCTCCACACGGACACCAGCTATGCGCACCCATAGACTGTATCGCCCTCCACACGGACACCAGCTATGCGCACCCATGGACTGTATCTCCCTTCACACGGAGACTAGCTATGCGCACCCATGGACTGTATCGCCCTCCACACGGACACCAACTACGCGCACCCATGGACTGTATCTCCCTTCACAAGGAGACTAGCTATGCGCACCTATAGACTGTATCGCCCTCCACACGGACACCAACTACGCGCACCCATGGACTGTATCTCCCTTCACACGGAGACTAGCTACGTGCACCCATGGAGTGTATTTCCCTCAACACGGGCACCAGCTATATGCACCGCGCCCACCGCGATAAGTCCCGTGTAATCATACGTTGCCAGCCGCGTTAAGCTACCCTCAAGGTGATAATTTCACACTTTCCGTTTCCTCATAAATTACAGCTCGGTCTGCAGTAAATATCGTAATCTTGTTTTCACTGGCGGTTTCTAGCAAATTGCAAACCTCGCACTCGTTCCCGCCGATATTTTTTGTCCCCTAAGTGTTTTGAGGTATAACTGTTTTATATTACGTGCAATATTTTTCACTAGAAATAAACGAAGCGTGTTTGGGAAATTATCGATGAGGTTGGTTGTGAACGTGACGTTAAGTAGTAAAATAAAACTATAAGGGACAAACAGTAAATCGATATAATGACTACATGGATCGTACATTAGTGGGCAACGCATATACTCGACTTATATTTCATAAAACCGAGAACCGATGAAAGTCTGGAGAAAACAACTTAAAAAAACTAATCGGGTCGTAGAATAAAAGTAAACTCTATTGAAGAGTCAAAGATGGCATATCTGTTTCCTGCCAAAGAGAGAAATCCCGCCAAAATGTCGACCAGTAATTACGTACGTGCTCGGAGAGCCTTCAGGGATCAATGAGATTCACTGATTTGAACCCCAACGGAAAATGTACATAGGATTCCATTAATGTGTTTGACTTTCATGTATGCAAGCTTCAATCGATTCACTTTCTCATATCTCTCATGCCATTTCAGACTTAGTTTGTAATGCCAATTAAATACATTTGAGAATTAAAAAGTACATTGTGCTTATTATTTAAAAGAAGCTAATTACTCTTTGTGTATGCACACTTTAATTTGTTGGGTATCAGTATCATCTCATGTATCCGTAGGTGAATTGAAAGTTAATAACTATTTCTTGAGTAATTCTTAAGTTCTTTAAGAGGTTTTAACCTTAGGTTTAGCGAGTTTCCCTGACAGGGGAGAAGCTGTAATGGTAGTCGGCAAAGAAATACCTAAGCCCTAGACCTAGACCTAGGCCCTGGACCTAGACCTAGGCCCTGGACCGGGACCACAATTTTTCGTTCAGATGCCCCTAGATGCCTAGAGTTATTGTATAAGATTGTGATCCTCAAGGTGATATCATAGTGGAACGGAACAAATGTTGGTTATTGTTGGTATCACTAAATTCTTTTAAAGTTACATCTTCTTTAATAAGAAACACGTATGAAATTAAAGTAGTCATGAGTGTCTCTTGTTAAGGTATTGCTTATTAAAAAAGGCAGTAAAATCAACACTTGGATAACAAAAGGTATTTTGATATTCAGAAAGAATGTAAAACAACTTTATAAACAATCAAAAGTTTTCATTGAATATTAAAATTAAAATTTTAATTAAAATTAATTAAATTAATTTTAAAATTAAAATTCATTGAATATTTCAAAAAATATAAACGAATATATCGAAAAACTATAAAAGCTGCCAAAGCATATGATGTTAATAAACAACTTCTCCTGTCTACCAATCTATCTAAAACCGCTTGGACTATAATTAATAATTTTAAAAACCGATCAGCTGTCAAACCCATATATATAAAATTGGATGACAACGATCAAGTCATAAAATAAACAGAGCTAGTTGCTAATACGCTAAATAATTTCTTTTCGAATATTGTTGTACCTACTAACAACATAAATAATGATTATTTAAATACGAAAATATGTCAAACAAACGTAGCCTCATCGATGATGATGGCCCCAGTGACACGCTACGAATTAAAATCAGTATTTAAAAATTTAAAAACAAAAAAGACTCCAGATATTGTCGGGCTATCAACGTGTCTTCTAAAAAAAATGTTCTGCAATTATTTGTGAACCATTATTGAATATTATAAATTACTCATTTATAAAAGGTGTATTTCCAGAATCCCTAAAAATTGCAAAAATTATTCAAATTTTTAAGAAAAGAGATCGAACACTTGCAACAAATTATCGTTCAATATCAATTTTACCCGTGTTCAGTAAACTTTTTGAAAGGCTTTCTATAACCGTTTGATTGGTTTCATTGAAAAATATAATATACTAACCGATGATCAGTTTGGTTTTAGACCACATAAATCCACTATTGATGCAACCACAAATTTTGTAAATTTAGTTGTTAAAGGCCTTGAAAAACACAAATCTACAATTGGTATTTTCCTGGATTTATCTAAAGCTTTCGATTGTGTCAGCCACCATAAACTTTTGGAAAAACTGTATGGCTATGGCATTCGAGGGTTGCCACATAAATGGCTAACTTCCTATTTAACGAATAGAAGGCAGCGAGTAGAAATATCTGGTAAACTATCTGAAAGTTTACAGTTACAATTTTGAGTACCGCAAGGCTCTATACTTGGACCACTGTTATTCTTGCTGTATGTTAATAATTGCAATAAGTCAGTAGAATTTTCAATGATTATTCAATATGCAGATGATACAACTCTCTGTCTAACAGAAAAGTCAATTTCTGAATTAGAAATGAAGCCTTTTAAAGATTTAAATTCATGTATTCAATTTTTTGATGAAATTAACCTAAAAACTAATAATTCAAAATCAAGTTTTATTAACTTTGCTGCCACCAAAATCTTGAGGATAAAGAATGTCCAACCATTATGATGGAGGATCAAATTCTGGAAGAAGTTGACTGTACCAAGTTTCTAGGACTTTATATTGATAGAGGACTTACTTGGACAGACCATTTAAATATTCTATGTTCAAAGGTGTCTTCAAACGTTTTTGATTTGCGAGAATTATCAAAATACTGCCATAAAAATATGCTGCTGATAGCGTATTATGGTTTAATATATCCATATTTGTCTTACGGTATTACTCTTTGGGATAGCTGTAACGAAAAGGAATTTATAAGACTTTTCATCCTTCAAAAAATGTCTATACGAATAATTGGCAATTTAATATTCAGAGAGACTTGCAAAACTACTTTTAGGGGTTTTGAAATTTTAACCTTGCCATGTCTTTACATATTTCAAACAATATTATATTCCAAATTTAAATGTGACAAAATTTTAGGAAAGGATATTCACAATTATGATACTAGAGATTCTAATCTCTCACGGCCACAACATCCGACTAAATATTTTTCCAATCTTCCATCACAAGCAGGTATGACCTTTTTAAATAAATTGCCTAAATGTATAAAATTTGAAAACAACTCAAATAAATAAATAAAAAAAACTGAAACCATTTTTAATCCAAAACACATTTTATCATGTTTCTGAATACATGAACCATCCTTTATTATGAAATAATTAATAATATATAACCCGATTTAAATTAATATTCAAAAGGCATTATAAAAGCCTCTGACATTTCTGAGACTATATTCTTGTTCTTTTATTTTTCAAATATTTATATTATTTATTTATTAATTGTATTAGTTTAACTATGTAGTAAAATATATCTAAATTTATGTTTTTTTCAACATTGCTACACAACATTTGTAGTTGTTATTTCAAAAAGTATTGTTATTCTTTAGATATGATAAAATTCAAAACAAAAAATGAAAAACTAGCTGACAACACAGGAACACGTAAGGAACGAAGGATTCATATATAAACAATAATATCAATTTTCACAGAACAACTTACCAACGATAGTGTATAATTTGTAAACACCCTGTAAATATTTGCAGGTATTTAGATCGTATACGTTTAGTAGCTATTTTTAAATGCATACTTCCTTCCTGATGGACCATTTACGTCATACGACTTGTGCGTCCGGGTAAGGCTGGGTTGACCTGTCCCTTCTGACCTCCGTTAAATTCAAAATTCCAAAAGATGAAAGCGCGAGTCCAAACCGATAGCTTGGCTCACCAGCTGTAGGCACCCACGCGAGATGGAAGCCTCACATTGATCCTAATCCCAACCTCCTGCGGATCACAGCGCGATGAGAGCCGTTTACGCGACATCCAATCCTACGTGGTGGCCGTCTACGTTTGGCATTCATCCGCTCAGTATTTCAACCGCTGAAATGATCTCCCGTGTTCTCACCACGCGTCCCGCCCGGCTCGACCACACCGAGGTGTAATGGTTTCCGAAACTCGTAAGTACAGGGTTTTGAACCTACGCGAGCTTTGGTGTTCGATTCCGTGCGAAGTTTATCGAGCTGTTCTCGTGGACCTCGGGATGGGTGGCCACGCCGAATCATAGAGATTTATGTAATCAAAAACGCGTTTTTGTCAACTGTAAAACGTATACTCCTTAAGTAAGAGATGTTTTTAAAGGATATTTTAGTTAGTCTAATAATTCTAATTAAACTTCGATGCGACAATGGGAAAAGAATCGCCTAAGTCAAGTACTGTTAAATTGAGACTATTTTGACTGTCGATCCACATTTCATACTACTTTTTTAAATTTAATTTTCTACTTCCATCTTTAACCCACGTTAAATTTCCTATTAAATTCCACCGTACTCCATCTATAATTTATCCTTGTATTAAATACACCACATATCCTATTTTAAATAAATAATCGAAATGTAAAAACAATTTAATTTCAATTGATTTAGTTAATGTGTGTAACTAAGAATAGTATTATCGTGGGTATTATCAGGGTTCAAACGTCAAGTTACAGTGCCACAAATTAATATAAATTAACACCACGAGACAAAAATAATATTCAGGACGAAGTAAAGAAACCATGAGTATATTTTCTTATACAAATCACAAGGCTAAGTATAAATAGATCTCCAAATCATGCAAAGGTATGTCTAAGTGAATTTATCTGGTAATAAAAATCGATGTTTCAAATGACATAGAGGAACTTACACTGGACGACGAAGGCACCTAGCTCAGCGGCGAGCTCAAACGAGACGGGAAGACGACCCTGTAGGATGTCCTGTTTGACTTGCAGGAAGAACTGGTACCTGCAACAATACGACACAACATAGAGAGAACACTCCTCAGTAGGATACAATATGTTACAAAGCTGAAAAATACTGTAAAAATCTTCAAATTTAAAATGTTTTATTTATGAAAGCGGATTATGTTGTAAAGAATTATAATTGCATTAGATTTAGGTGCAAATGATATATAATAAATATATATCCTGTTGGTATACATCCCAACATTTAGAACTTATCAACTACCGACAAATTATTGTTTGGAAACTTGAATTTAAAATTGTGGACAAAGTTTCAGTCTGACTACAAAATACCGTACAAAATATAAAACAAATACCTGACAAGGTTTATAGTAGCATCATAGCAATTACAATGTTTTAATATTTTTGAGCGCGTTTTAAACCAGTGTTGTATGATATATTACAGCTTAATTTGATCAGTAATTACTATGAACTAATCGATGCAATATGAACTATAATCAAAACAAAACACGCAAAACAAACGAGACAGAACCAATAAAACGAAACGAGATTGATCACTTGTAATTATAAAAACATAAAGTAAGTGTTCAACGCATAAAGAACTAAAGTCAGTTTGTGAGAGTAATGGCTTTAATTTGATTGGCGATGGAAATACAGTCTAGTGCACTCTAGAGGCCGATATCACTAGAGCACAACCCGCCTAGTGCCGGCGGTGCTCGCTACAGTACCCGTACGCACTACCACCCGCCTAGTGCCGGCGGTGCTCGCTACAGTAACCGTACGCACTACCACCCGCCTAGTGCCGGCGGTGCTCGCTACAGTAACCGTACGCACTACCACCCGCCTAGTGCCGGCGGTGCTCGCTACAGTACCCGTACGCACTACCACCCGCCTAATGCCGGCGGTGCTCGCTACAGTAACCGTACGCACTACCACCCGCCTAGTGCCGGCGGTGCTCGCTACAGTACCCGTACGCACTACCACCCGCCTAGTGCCGGCGGTGCTCGCTACAGTAACCGTACGCACTACCACCCGCCTAGTGCCGGCGGTGCTCGCTACAGTAACCGTACGCACTACCACCCGCCTAGTGCCGGCGGTGCTCGCTACAGTACCCGTACGCACTACCACCCGCCTAGTGCCGGCGGTGCTCGCTACAGTAACCGTACGCACTACCACCCGCCTAGTGCCGGCGATGCTCGCTACAGTACCCGTACGCACTACCACCCGCCTAGTGCCGGCGATGCTCGCTACAGTACCCGTACGCACTACCACCCGCCTAGTGCCGGCGGTGCTCGCTACAGTACCCGTACGCACTACCACCCGCCTAGTGCCGGCGGTGCTCGCTACAGTAACCGTACGCACTACCACCCGCCTAGTGCCGGCGGTGCTCGCTACAGTAACCGTACGCACTACCACCCGCCTAGTGCCGGCGGTGCCCGCTACAGTACCCGTACGCACTACCACCCGCCTAGTGCCGGCGGTGCTCGCTACAGTACCCGTACGCACTACCACCCGCCTAGTGCCGGCGGTGCTCGCTACAGTATCCGTACGCACTACCACCCGCCTAGTGCCGGCGGTGCTCGCTACAGTACCCGTACGCACTACCACCCGCCTAGTGCCGGCGGTGCTCGCTACAGTACCCGTACGCACTACCACCCGCCTAGTGCCGGCGGTGCTCGCTACAGTACCCGTACGCACTACCACCCGCCTAGTGCCGGCGGTGCTCGCTACAGTAACCGTACGCACTACCACCCGCCTAGTGCCGGCGGTGCTCGCTACAGTACCCGTACGCACTACCACCCGCCTAGTGCCGGCGGCGCTCGCTACAGTACCCGTACGCTCTACCACCCGCCTAGTGCCGGCGGTGCTCGCTACAGTACCCGTACGCACTACCACCCGCCTAGTGCCGGCGGTGCTCCCTATAGTAACCGTACGCACTACCACCCGCCTAGTGCCGGCGATGCTCGCTACAGTACCCGTACGCACTACCTACCACCCGCCTAGTGCCGGCGGTGCTCGCTACAGTAACCGTACGCACTACCACCCGCCTAGTGCCGGCGGTGCTCGCTACAGTACCCGTACGCACTACCACCCGCCTAGTGCCGGCGGTGCTCGCTACAGTACCCGTACGCACTACCACCCGCTTAGTGCTCTTGACAATAATATAAATAAACCTTTTGAGCGATCTAACTCTATGATTCTATGAGAAGGAAGCTCTCATAACAGTAAACTAAGTTTAACTGTAACGGTACGATAATTCGTTTGAAGGATGTTAATTGTTAATTCGTTTGACTGGTTAATATTTGTTTCTAAAACATTTGCCATCTATAAAACTCACGATAAGAAACCAATATTACCTAAAGAAAATTTGGATTTTCTTCACGATTAGAAATTTTTGCTGAGGTTTGAAACAAAACCCAACCGCTTTTTTCATTAGGCTATTAATTAAAGATCCTGTCTAGGAGCAGTTGGTCTTATTAGGTAACAAGCCATCTAATTCATTCCCACTCATAAGTTATATTCGCTTTATAATACGCACGGGTTTGTGACGGCATGTTATTTGTAATTTAATTAATTAAATTCGGGAGAGGGCTTATTATTTTACAATACCCCCGTCGCAGCAAACCTGCGTTCTCAGCGAATTTCCAATGTATAATATCACATAAAGCCGCATACCAAGTTTCATACAAATATATTCACATATAAGCGATTTTAATTATTCTCCATTAGAATAACATTGGTAATGAGTACGTAGGTTTGCTGAAACACGGAACACAAACAATTGTTTTTTATGCAAATATAAATAGAATTCAACCAGGCGAAGCCACATACCAAGTTTCATCAATATTCAATCATAAATAAGCGCTATATAACATTCTAGTTATTCTCCATAAGAATAACATGGGGCTGAGTACGCAGGTTTGCTGCTACGGGAATAATCAACAAAAAATCAATTTTTTGTGCAAATATCAATATACCAATACTACATGAAGCCACATACCAAGTTTCATCAACATACATCCATAAATAATCAAGATATCAAATTTTATTTATTCTCCATAAGGATAACATTGGACAACGTACTGTGTTTAGTACTTTGAATATCTCTGCAACGGTTGGGCATAGAATCACAATTTAAACATAAAAATGATTGTCTTGTGGAGCTGAACAGATTGGTAAAAGCAAATGTGAAGTTTACATTAAAATGAACTGAGGAAAAACCAAAAACCGTTTTCCCATAAGATTAACATGGGAGATTTTATGAGTAGGTTCTTTTGGATTTTCTCCGCAACCACGCAACCTAGGTTAATAATTCAAAAAACTATATTATTTATTTTTTTAAGCTCTATAACATGGTCAAAACCAAAATTAAGTTATTTAAAAATTTTAGGGTGAAAAATGCAAAAAACTGATTTTTGGAAAATTTAAAACCCCCATAAACCCCCCTTCCCATGATCCGATTTTTCTGGATTTCGAACTTAAAGTCATGAATGTCATTTTACACATTTGAGCCAAATTTCGGACCTTTTTTACTCAAGTTATCGTGTTAACGGACACACATATATATATATATATATATATATATATATATAAATTTGAACGAATAGTGTTTTTGGCATCTGGGGACATCAAAACAAAAAGTTATCATGGTCTCGTGCTTAAGTCTTACCATGAGACCTACGGTAATAGCTTCTTCCCTATAGGGGAAATTCGCTAAAACAAGTTTATACAAAATCAAACAGAAAATTGTAAAACAAAATCAAGTCGAAGGACTTTATAAATTGATCTTCTATATAGAAATATTTCTTCCAATTATTCAAATAACAGTTTATAAAAAATATTATAACAGTTTAGTTGTACTTAAGTTTGTCTGTACTGACATTGAGAGGAAACTTGATTTTGTCAAATACTGCTAGACGCACAACGCAACGCAAGGTGCTACAAAGGTTAAGGTGATAAGGTGAGGGGGCAGTCACAGATTGGGCTGCAAGTTTCATGAGGGAAGGCGTCAACTAAGAGCTTTTTTTATTCAGGCACTGAGGGCGCCGAAACGGGCCGGACAGGCTGCAAACATCTGAAAGGCGGCGAATTCGAGTAGAGGCCTTCATTGTTAGGTTCTCTGCTTAATCCGAACTTAATAATCTAAACGAACGTCCTTCGCGTCAAAACCAAACCTTGAGTGAAGACGGAAGAAAGAGTGGTTTGCTAGTAAAAATATTTAATTGTTTCACTTAAAAGGTAAACACCAATAAGTGAAACAGACGATTTCATTTATACATAGGTCGTGAAAGATACTTCTCCTAAAATACCAGTGTTATAGCTCCATATTTAGCTATGTTTTATAACATTCTTAGGATCTTTTAGCGAATTTCCCCTATAGGGAAGAAGCTATTACCGTAGGTCTCATGGTAAGACTTAAGGCCGAGACCATGATAACTTTTTGTTTTGAGGTCCCCAGATGCCAAAAACACTATTCGTTCAAATTTATATATATGTATTTTTATTTTTATTATTATTTTTATTTTTATTTTTAATTATTATTATTATTATTATTATTTTTATTTTTTTATTTATTTTTTTTATTTTTATATTTTTATTTATATTTATTTACTGTTCAATTCCATTCTTTCTCCTTTATTGCTTGAAAACGTTTGTATTATAAACGAAAATTCGCAAAAAACTTCTTTCTCATTATTTATATCTATCTGTTTTAATGTGTTAGTATATATATATATGTGTGTGTCCGTTAACACGATAACTTGAGTAAAAAATGTCCTAATTTGATGAAATTTGGCTCAAATGTGTAAAATGACATTCATGACTTTAAGTTCGAAAACCAGAAAAATCGGACCATGGGAAGGGGGGTTCATGGGGGTTTTAAATTTTCAAAAAATCTGTTTTTTGCATTTTTGACCCTACAATTTTTAAAAAACTTAATTTTGGTTTTGACCATGTTTTAGAGTTTAAAAAAAATTTAATATTTTGAATTATTAACCTAGGTTAAGTGGTTGCGGAGAAAATCCAAAAAGCCTTCTCATAAAATCTCCCATGTTAATCTTATGGGAAAAATGTTTTTGGCTCTTCCTCAGTTTATTTTAATGTAAACTTCACATTTGCTTTTACCAATCTGTTCAGTTCCACAAAACAATCATTTTGGTGTTTAAATTGTGATTCTACGCCCAACCGTTGCAGAGATATTCAAAGTGCTAAACACAGTACGTTGTCCAATGTTATCCTTATGGAGAATAAATAAAATTTGATATCTCGATTATTTATGTATGTATGTTGATGGAACTTGGTATGTGGCTTCATGTAGTACTGGTATATTGATATTTGCACAAAAAATTGATTTTTTGTTGATTATTCCCGTAGCAGCAAACCTGCGTACTCAGCCCCCATGTTATGCTTATGGAGAATAAGTAAAATGTAATGACTCCCTTAATTATGAACATAAATTAATAAAACTTGGTATGTAGCTTCACTTGGTTAAGTTATATTAATAACTGCATAAAAACCCATTACTCTGTTCCTTGTTGCAGCAAACCTGCTTTCTCAGCCCCCATGTTATTCTTATGGAGAGTAACTAGAATGTTATATAGCACTTATTTATGATTGAATATTGATGAAACTTAGTATGTGGCTTCGCCTAGTTAAATTCTATTTATATTTGCATGAAAACCAATTGTTTCTGTTCCCTGTTTCAGCAAACATACGTACTCATTACCAATGTTATTCTTATGGAGAATAATTAAAATCGCTTATATGTACACATATTTTTATGAAACTTGGTTTGCGGCTTTATGTGGTATTAAGACATATATTATGCATTGGAAATTCGCAAAGTATGCAGGTTTGCTGCGACGGGGGTATTTTAAATAACCGACACCGTTTTAACAAGTAAATATTTAAATATAAATATGAAGGGGACCTAGAATTTTGAATTTTAGAGTATAAAAACTCAGTTGTACTGGAATTGCAAATATTTAACGTTTTATGATTACACTGAGATATTGTTATTTGTGATATCAACAGGTGTTCTTAATGATGTTTATAATTGTTATACATGATTGATTAAAATGTATTAATTTTGCTAGTAGCGTTAATTCATTAGTATAATGATTATGGGTTTAATCTGGTTGTATCCAAGGTGACGTAGGATTTAGGTTCGATCAGTGTGTAAAATCTTTTTGAACCAAGTATGAATAAAATATTCACCCTATGTAATTAGTTTATTTTATATTTTATTTTTCTTCTCATATCAATATGCGACCTTAGGAAAAAACGTTTAACAATATACTAGTTTAATAGTATATTTCATCACTTGGACTAGGACCAAATATTACGCTTTTCGGCCTCGCCCGGAAAATGAGCCAGGATTGAAAAGCCACTTTTGGTCCTTGTGATGAGCTATATTTTTCGTCATGCTGCAAGTGATAAGAAAATAACAATATCACAAAATCTACATTTTTACTTGGTTACATTTCAAAGTTTTCTTTCATCTTGATCTTGCTACTCTAAACAAACGTTACACAAGGTTCCATTGTTTACAAGTAGAGTAACTCGTTACATTCCCACGGCCGTAAAGTTTCATAAAATGATGTCTTTTGTCCTACGACGAAAAATACTATCAAAATGATACTTTTTATCCTAGGAGTAAAAATAACAACTTTAGCACCATGATGCATGTGTTGAAAACAGCTGTTTTTGAAGCAGTATGACGAAAAATGTTTTAACTCAATAACAATAAATATGCCGTTGGATCTTTTAAGCCACAAAAATAAAATAAAGGACAAGTAACCATGTTATTCCCACAGTTCCCGCCCACCACTCAACTACTTCCGGCCAATATCCGATTGATTTCCGGACCAGTCTCGCCTACGTGATGCAATTACTTTACCTAACTGATGCTTTTACCTCCATCACTAGTTGCTCGCGCTCGGACTATAGTGGAAAAGCTAACAGGTTACTCTATACTAGCTACGTTTATTAATAAAGGAAAATGAGGAGTTTATAATAAAATTGGTTTCATGATAATTAAATATAGTCTGCATTTATTTGTAAAGTTTGTGTATGCCGTGTGTGACACAAATAATAGCGCCAGAGTTTCCCCCTTACGTTATGCACTAGCCAATCTTTATTCATTATTAGTGAATTTCCTTTGGAAAGTGAACTATTAGCATGACCCGCACGGTTGAAACTTAAGCCCGGGACCACCATAGAAGTTCCTAACGTGACCCCCTGAACACATTTAGGGGGGTCGTTCAAAATTGTATATGTGTGTGTGTGTGTGTGTGTGTGTGTGTGTTTGTTTTTGCACTGTAACAGTCGCATTTTTTGTCCGATTTACTTCAAATTTGGTAGGGACGTTCCTTTCTACAACCAATTGAACAAGTTCGTTGGGAAAAAGAATCTAAAAACACTAACCCCTTTTTTGGGGATTAATCTTTCAAAATTTGAGTTTTTGGGCCCAAAAAGGGTCAGAAAAGGCCCGGATGTAACATTAATGCATGTAAAATGATGGGAATTTGTGAGGCAAAAGTTCTAAGCCCTCTCTCGTCATTCTAGCATAAATATTTACTGAGTTATTGAACGAAATGTGTATCGACTAAACACAGTACGTTGTCTTATAGGGGTTTTACATTAGAAATTCCTGTTATTCATTTGTTGGTGTACATTATCATCCCCAGCAACCTCATTCCTAATTTCAAGCCTGACTGGACCTTCTCCTAACCTTATAATGTGCAAAATTGTATTCCCAGTATTGAAACCAGGAGCATCAGAACACCCAAAAATCAATATTTTCAGTTTTAAATAAAAATTGGAATAAATGCATGTTTTTACACTGATTTTGAGTTTTAAAAGTTTTTATGTGGAAATTCACTTCCCTCACGTCAGCGTGCTGCGTGCGAAATTGTTTTTTAATTTATTTATTAGGTCATCTTATTTAGGTCATCTTATTGTATTCCATTACTTATTTGTTACCATTTAGCGAGTATCAATAAATTACTGTCTCTAAATCCAACGTTTGTAATTTTAACAATTCTTACTGTATAATAATCGTGTTAGAACTTGTTCTCACTTATTTGTTTGTATATTCTTGTGCCCTCTTGTATAGTAATGTTGTATATTGTATTGCATATCATATTCTATATCACTCAACTTTGTCTCTGTCAGCGATTGTATGAATATTCACTGTAAAATGGTGTGTTGCCGTTGATAAAATAAAGAATAAAGTATAAAGCCTTCAACGCGTCAATACGATCTCGTAGATCTTATGACAAAATATAATCCAACTGCACTGCATATTTAACATTAATCACAATACAACAGAAAAAACAATTTTACAGACGTTATTAATTAAATAATGACTGCTGAAATTAAAACGCCATTTAAACAAATCCATCATGAGGGGCATTTTAAGTTCAAGCGGCAGCAGTAACAATAGCAACAATAATTTGTACTGGCTTGGACACAACGTTATGTCGTTTAGTTGATTACACAATAAATTTGAAAGCCTAAATTACTTAAAGATCAGATATAATATCTGTATATAAAACAATTTATTAAACAAATCAATAAATAAGTTAGGAGATCAGTAGTGGAAATATCAATAATATCAATAAAATTAAAATAATAATCGAAATTTTTTATTTTATCACACTATAATAATCAAAATATAGACAGCATAAAAATGTATACAGTAGACAGCAGTAGAGTATAATTTAGACAGCATTTTCAATGATTACAGTTTTTAAAATTTTCAATAGTTTTCTGATTTTATGTGATCGAATGGTTTGTTGAATAAACTAAACAACACAAGCCTGAGCTGGAAGGTGGACTGATAAATGTAATCTAAATCAGGATTATGATTGTGTCGAGGATTGTAATTATCTATACCTCTACCTTGTTCTAACTGTCATTTGAATGCAGAGTACATGTAGAATAGGACACGGTCGGCTAAATAGGTCTACATTTGCAATGGCATGTTTACATCACTCGCTGAATTGTAGTTTTCCGACAGTAAAACTAGCTTTATTTCGTGACGTGAATACTAATGAACTCATTAACTGCAAAATGACCCCAAATTATAATTCCAATTTAAAAAAATGGAAACCGAATGCCAAAATAGCAGTTTCAGTACATTCTTTGGAAAATAGTGAGCAAAGATTTCTCAGAGCGAATAAAACAGAAGAACTCTTAAGAGCACATACAGTTAACACGTTCGTTCCAAATCAAACACTGATCCAGGAATATTCCATGGAACCTAATCTAAAATGTCGTCATATTACATAACGGCACGGAGTTAAGTTGTCATTTTGATTAGAACGCAAATAGAACTTTATGTTTGACTTATAATTATTTATTTTCATGTCAACGTCGAAAAATAACTTTGCATTGTGACTCAATTCCCCATACAATTTTATTTCTAAACGAGTTCGCACGTAGCACGCTGACGTGAGGGAAGTGAATTTCCACATAAAAAACTATAAAAACTCAAAATCAGTTTAAAACATATAATTATTCCAATTTTTATTCAAATCTGAAAATATTGATTTGTTGGCTGTACTGATACTCCTGGTTCTATTTAACTGCAACGCTGGGAATACAATTTTGCGCATTATAAGGTTAGGAGAAGATCCAGTTAGGCTTTAAAGTAGGCGTGAGGTTGTTGGGGATGATAAAAGTAAGTATATATGCTAGAATAACGAGAGAGGGCTTAAAAGTTTCGCCACACTAATTCCCATCTTTTTACATTCGTTAATTTCACAGCAGGTTCTTTTCTGACCCTTTTTGGGCCCAAAAACTCTAAATTTGAAAGATTAATCCCCCAAAAAGGGGTTTAGAGTTTTCTGATTGTTTTGCCCAACGAACTTGTCCAACTGATCACAGAAAGGAACGTCCCTACCAAATTTGAAGTAAATTGGATAAAAAATGTGACCGCTAGAGTGCCTGCACAAATATATGTTTATGTTAGAGGGATATATATATATATGTCTATATACACATATATATATGTCTATATACATATATATATATATATATATATATATACATATATAAAATTTTGAACGAGCCACCAAAACGTATTCAGGGGGTCACATTAGGAACTTCTATGGAGGTCCCGGGCTTAAGTTCGTGCGGGTCATGCTAATAGTTCACTTTCCATAGGAAATTCACTAATAAGAAACTGACTTGGAAACCAAGCAGAGTTTTTTCATTAGCACACTAGATCATATTTGAGGTTACGCTTGATTTTTTATAATCATTTACGTATATGAAAATAATGAGACTAAGTAGTATGGGAACCATGGAACCCCACATGTGGCATTTCAAGTATACCATATTCATGACGTTTTTCAAAAGAATATCGTGATCAACACAGCAAGAAAGATAAAGGACAATTGTATTCGTTTGATAGTGATTTTAAAGAATCTCTACAACCAGTGTTAGTAGCAGGTCCTACTAATACTAAGGTTATTGGTTTAAATATTTTAACCACTCCAATAAGTGGCGTCATTTCGCGGGGATCCATTTGTTGTTTGTTGTTATCCAGGGAAATGTATTTCACAGACATTTACTTCGTAATCCCATCCGTAGGAGTTTCCGAGGAAAGCAATTACTTAAAACAATAATTCACTTTTCGCTTGAGGCTTTTATTTGAATTGTGTGCTTTCAGTCTGAGGCTTCACTGCTGCGCTGCTTTTAACACAAATGCTGATATGACATTTACAAATTGCTTTACAAATGGTCTTTAGTTGGTTGTGTGATCGTGTGTAAATTTAACAACGCCTTTAGACGATTTACAGAATAATGTGGATGACCTTTTAGCGTTTTTGTTTTGTGTTGACTGTAATAATCTTAAACGTGTAGTTCACTGTAATTAATTATCGTATTATCTCAATTATTACAACACTTCATACGGTAACCCCATAAATTACTAATGGGCAAACACATAATGTTTATTCTTAAGGGGAATTCAATGGGAGCGATCTCTTTTGCTACTGATTATTCTTGTTCGTGTAATGATAACACTCTCTATAAGTGAAATTTTATTTCTTCATTATACATTTACTTTCAGTAACTTTATAATCCTTTAAAAAGTTTACCTACTCGTATAAGAAAATCTAAAAATAAATATGTAGAAGTACGCTATCTAAGTAAATGTAATACACATTTTCAGCTTGAAACCAAAGCTGTGATACACAAAATCTTGTTTATTTATATGTGGACTTGTGAACTCAAAACTCATTAAGTTCTAGCCCTTTGAACTGCAGTATAATGGGTACACACGGGATAGAGTTGTCAGAAGTCCAAACACAATGTTTCGACACAACACTACGCCATTGTCGTTCACCCAAACACAAGTATTTTTCGAATATTGCATGGTCTCGTCACAAAATTAATAATACACACACACTGAGCAATACGAACAACATTAAACACCACAATGAATTGTAAATTCATGTGCTGAGCTTGTATTACAGTTTACATCAATTATGGAAAGTTTGTAACTCATTTCGTCAAGTTTTTCCCACCTCGCATTCTTGCTCTACCCTCACGTTATACGAGCCTCCAGTGAAGTCGTGCTCGACTGTGTATCGATCATTTCATACTCCACTTGCAGCCGTTGCGATGGCGCGATTTGGTTTTAAATAGTTTTCACCTAGTTAAAACTTTCGCCGCGTATTGAGGCACGTTCACCGCGATAACAACCTTGCGTGCTTTTATCCACGTTGTTACTCAGGGTGAAGCGACGGGACGCGCTCTGCAACAGTCGTAACAATGCTTTATAAGGTTGTTTAAAAAGGAACTCCCTCAATTCGTGTGGTGATAAAAGGAGAATTTTCAACGATGAAGTAAGGAACGAAAAACATACGAACGATTTTTAAGATGAAGTTAAAGGGTTATAGTCTATATATGATTAATGAAAAAAGTCCATATATTCCTACAAGAGGATTTTTTTAGTTTTATTATCCATACTATTACCTGCGGCTTCGATCCCAAAAAATGAAAAACAGATAAGAAATATTAAGAGGGCGCTCCAGTCACGAAACTTTTCGCGTTTCTACCTTCGCCCATGAGGGCAATGTTAACTTTCAAAGCCCGTCCCTCCTCAACGGATTATTCGATATCGTTGATTTATGGCTCATTTTAAAGAGACAAAATATACCTAGCGATTTCAGTAAGCAGAATTTAGATATCGCAAATAATAATCAATCAATCAAATTCCAAAATATTCAATATTTACGATTTTTTATGCGCGAAATATTTATGATAACGAAATTCTGCTTACTGAAATCGCTAGATATAATTTTGATCTTAAAACGAACCATAAATAATCCATTTCGGACAACCCGTTGAGGAGGGACGGACTTTGAAAGTTAACATTGGTCTTATGGGAGAAGCAGGTAGACGCAGAGGACTGGAGCCCCCTCTTAACCTGATGATCAGTATCAAATCTTTAGTTACGTTTTACCATATAATTTCCTTTGTAGTAACTGACAAACATCTTAACAAGAGCTGATAATTTTATAAAAATATTCTCCCATAAGATTTGCATTAGAACTTCCAGGGCCCTTGGTTGAATGTGGACATTATCTGGTCTATATGTTATGTGATATGTACCTAAGCTATGATCAAGCAAGAATTAACCGATCCGGTCAGTTTTTGCGCAATGGAAGTCTTTTCATCCATCCATCAATCCATCCATCCACCTACATATACATACATATAAACTTTCACATTGATAATATTCGTAGAATAAAGCCGATAAGAAAATTCAGGTTTTTAAATAATTTGGAATTTAACTACCAAAACAACTTTTAAAAATCTATGGAAGTTTTCTAAATAAATGCATTAATAGTCCGTTACAGTGATCCAAAACAAGGTAGAGTAAAAAATGAATTTTCATCCAGTCGTCTTGATAAAAAAATAAACTAGCAGGACCTGATGCTCGAACTCGAGCGAAAGTTTTTCTCATGAATCTGAATTCATAACACCACTCACAACGAACTATGCATACTGCGTTGTCATTCCAAGCAGTCATTATGTATGCCTAATTCAACGTATGTAACATCTGTTCTTGCTGTTGTACTGGGTTTGGTTAGTGCGTTCCTTAAATATACTATTGATTTCTATTTTTCCAAAATATGTGTTTACCTTGATGCTTTGAAGGCTTGTGGGGTGGAGCCCTACTGATAAGGAAATCGTATAATCTACTCATCGACCTCTTTAAATTGACACACCAAGCATAGAAATCGGTTCAGAAGTACCTTAGACCTCACTCTTGCAAAAAAAAAGAAAAAACTACTTGTTTATTAATAAATAGATTTTGCAAATTCTGCAGTTCCTTACAATTTTGAATTCAGTTTCCGGTAAGAAAATAAACAGCACGTTCCGTTAAAAACAACGACAGTAAAACTATACAGGATAAACTTACGTCGATCTAAAAAAAAAGACTCAAAGTAAAAAAATCAGTAAACCGAGGACTTAATACGAATAATTTAGTCACTCTGTAAATTCGCCTGTACTATGCGCCGAAGTAGATTTTGTTGTGTTCCTCTCAAGACGCTAGTTTAACGCTCATCCATTTGAAACTATATGTATTACATTACAACACAGCAAAACACTCATGCAAAAAGCTGTTACATAACTCTATGGTTCACTATGTATAAAATACGTAAGAAATTAAATTATAAATTTAAAGCAGGACAAGGGTTATGACAAATAAACTGTTTTTTAATCAATTATTGGATCAAATTGTGGCAAATTTACTTTGAAATGTATCAGTTACCAGCTAGAATAATTATTTTATTGAACTCTTCGTTTTATGTATGGCCATAAAACTTTATATGCATTTTCTTAGTCAGAAATCGTAAACGATGCCCGTAATTGTTATTTTATTTCGGTAACAGAAAACTTAAAGGTTGGTTTAAAATAATAAGAGATACAAAATGATTTTTAGTATGTGACAAAATAATTCAAAAACCCTATTAACGACCTTGTACAACAGTATTTATTAACACTATTCCAAATTGAATATCAGATACTAGACGGAGAGAACGGATTTAATATCAGAGTTCAAAGACCAGGTTTGTTGGAGCTAAATTTACATTCCATCCGTATTTAAACTCTAATAACATTTTATCCTTTTTAAGAAACATACACTATTATGATGAATAGCAAACTTTGATACATTAAGAATGTATTAAAAATTTACAATTGTTTTGTTAAAACGGTTTTAAGCTATATAACATGAATTAATTATTTCTGAATTACATCGATTTGAATTAATTATACATAAATATTACACAAAATTGGAATTACACAACGAAAGCACCGTACAAATAGCAAACAAATAAGGAAATGTTATAATTTTAATATTTGTAAGATCGTAATAAAAATAAACAGGTTCTTGTTTGATAAATCCTAACCACACTCAAGTACTCATGGAGCAAACAATGCTGCAGCGAACAACAAGCGCCCTGGAGAAATCAGTGCAAGATTATCTCTACTCATAACTCACACAAGCGCGAAACTGGAAAACAATCCTTCTCCCAAGACAGGATTATTTCGAAGCATTTTTAATAACTTATACATCATTAAAAACAAATTATAAACAAGGTGTCCCGTAACTCTCTGAACAAAGGTATATAACAATATTCCTTGGGTAAAGACAAAGACATGTTATCATATGAACATGGGTCTCCATACCTACTTTCGCGTTTGTCTGAGTGCGATTTTTACTTTTAAATTCATATTTAAAAACAGCGGAACCGAATTCAGCCAAACTTAAATTAGGTAACTATTTCTGGTGACAAAGTATATCAGCACAAAAGTTATAGTTAATTATCTCTGACGATTCCAAAATGGCGACCATTTTATATATTCTATCGTAAATTATATGACAAATCTTACATAGTAATATGAAATACTTAAGTAATTGAAATCTAGTAATAAATAACTGAGCTGATGCAATTTAAGTGTGACCGAAATAGCCCATCTTATTTCTCTCAACCCCCCCCCCTCAAAAAAAAACAAACAAAACACGAAACAGCTAGATTATTTATAACTCGATTTCAATTATTTAAGTATCGTTAGATGTATCATATAATTCCCTACACGAATTTATTCTTTGTGAAATGGCTGCTTTCCAAAAGCTATTTAGAAGAAAGATTTTTAAATGGCAGCCATTTTTAAATTGTCAGAGATAATTAAGCTATAACTTTTATGCTGATAGGCCTTATCACAATAAACAGTTGACTTAGATTTAGTTGTTTTTAAATTATGTAAGGTGAAAAACGCTTACATAAATAAACTACATAAATAAAATAAAACATAAACTGTAAATAAATGATACTCTCGTGCTCTGACCGCCAAAACTACTGTGATGCAAATATAACGTGTACTCTGTGCAGTGCTTTGTTTGTTTGGTGCACATTGTGAAGGGTTGATAATAATTTATATTCAGGAAACGGTGGGCTTAGTTATCGTTAAACAATGTAGAAGGCTTAGGCCTTTTTTTATTAGTTTACATTATTACCTCAGCATGCAATAAAATTACAGTGAGTTGGTGTGTATCAATAATTACGCCTTTCACCAAAGTACCTAAGTAATGCGTTGCACATTATTTTGTAAACGTTTTTTGATAGCAAGAGTAATTTATTTATATACAGATATTTTAAACATTAATGTACTTAAAAATCAGACTTTTTAAACGCTAAATTAAAAGTTTTTGTTTGAAATGCATTATAATATACTGTATTTTAAACTATTGCAATAAAATACCAAGGGATAAAAATTGTCTGTACTTATATAACCTACTATGGTATATATTATAGATAACTAAAACAATGTAATTTACATACAATTATTGGAAGTTATTTTACCCGTATCGATATTCATTTCCTCAAACTATTATTCTCTCCATATAAATGTCGATTGTATCGCAAATATCGAGTAGTTCAGTTAAAAAAAAAAAAACTCGTTGAAGCAAAATCAAATCTGTAATGAAAGGTTGATGGGGTTCCCGCAGTTTTTCTCGTGTTGTTTTTCAATATTTACGGTTATTTTACTCATAAACCTGCTGCAGCGCTTCAAAACAAGGTCGATCCAAACGCATGAATAACATTTAATTTTAAACCAACGTTTTATTCAATCTGTGGTTTTAACGGTCTGTTATGAAACGGTGTGCAGAAGGAAAAACATTAGTTTCGAAATCAATCAGTAAAATTACTACAGTTATGCAATTTATAAGTAACTAATTCAACGCTGGTATTTAAAATTTATATTATATTTTATAGTACTATAAATCTTTGCTTTGTTGAGATTTGACGTATACAGTTTATTACTTCTACCTTTTTTTGTGACTAATAGAGGAGCAAATAACGAAAATATTTTATGTATGATACCTTGAGCATAACTTATATTTATAACCGTTGTTTACAAACACCAGTTATTTACTACTTATAACGATAGTTATAATAAACTAGACCTGGTATTTTTAACTAATTTTCAATTCCAACATAGTAAACATACAATATGTAAAAAAAAAACAAAAAAAAACTGAAAATAATTTGAAACTCGCAACTTTGATAACAATTTAGTTGTTGCGTATCCGGGTCAGGTAATATATGTAGAAACCTAATGATCAATCATAAACTGTAGGTAACGTTATGTTTAAAACTTCTGTTAGTTAAAAAATTGGTTTTATTGGAAAGAAAGTTTGCACTAATGTGGTTATTGGGCAAAAGAAAACAGTACAATAAAAATAAATACAATGAGGAAAAAGGTGTTGTAAAAGTTGAGGAGATGTAGGGAGGGGAGGGGTAGGGGGTAGTCACAGATTGGGCTGCAAGTTTCATGAGGGAAGGCGTCGCGACGCCTCTCAATTGAGGGCCTTTCTCAAATATTCAGGCTACGTCACTGAGGGCGCCGAAACGGGCCGGACAAGCTGAAAGAGGGAAACACGAGCAAAGACTTTCAGGGATGCGTTCTGTAGTTGATGGAGCATAGTGACAACGATCTGAGTCTGAGCAGATGTTAACTTTAGTGCTAACAATGCGATTAAACTTTGTCGTCCTCTCGAATTGACATTTAAGAGAGCTTAGGCGTGATATATCTATGTTAACTTTAAGGAGTTAAAAAATAACAAATAACAACTTTACATGTACATAGAACAAAAGCGTAAACAACTATTTGAGTTTTATTTTTAAATTAGTACAAATTAATTCATCATAAATAAAACCAGTTAAACAACGTTTTATTAGGGAAAGGTTTAATAGATTTTTTGGAACTGTTAAGTCTTTATATTTAGTAAAAATATTTTGAAATTTCAACTGTAAATATCGCCTTGGTTTTCGGAAGTTCAATGGAGAATTGGAAAAATAAGTGAACCCCCAATCAGACGGAACACTATATGCAATGAATAAAATTATGAATATCCCTTAAAAATATGAATAAGGGAATCTGAAATATACGTGCAGTCCCTTTTAAAAGGTTGAATTATATGTAATAGTAGTATGTGACATAGATAATAGTTATTTTGACTGAGTGATTGTGTATTTGATCAAAATGTATTTGTGTGTTAGTAAAAGGTAGTCATTATTCTGTGATGTGAGTTTATTGTAGACCCAAAAGTTTCGGGCAGAAAGAAAACTAATTTTAGAAAAACAATTTCAAAGATTAACTGTACAAAATATTGTTATTCTTATAACGCCTCGAACCAATTGGAAACCGTTGCTGCACGACCCCTGACGAAAAGTGAATCATTGTTTAAATAATTGCTTTTCCCGGTAAGTCCTGAATGCTGACATTAAATCCCGCAAAATTGTACCGAGTATTACATCTTTTCCCGTAGTGGGAATGAATGAGTGATGCTGTATAAAGTCACGAAGGATAAAATGTATAAAAACTATGGAAAATAGTTGACAACAAAATTTTTAATTTGTTAGAAGAATACACTACTTGTTCGCAACTTGTTAATTTGTATACATTTCCTCTCTGGCAAATAAAAGCGAAACTTGTGATTTGAATTGGTGTTGGAAAACACTGGCTTGGTGGAATATTATTTTAAACATAGTTTTACGTCATTTGGTGTTATTTTTTTACATTTAAATTTAAAAATTGCAAACAATTAAGTTATATAAGTTTATTTATATACATTTCTATAAGAAATATTTTGTCATCTAATAAAACCTAGTTTAGGGAATACCGGCCAAACTTTAATAAATACAAATGACCATGATTTAAAGTATATATATTTTCAGTGCGTTAATTTTTTGACATTTTAATGCTCCTTGCAAAAATAATTAATAAAGTTGAAAACGGACACCACGCTAAGATAAACATTTTACTATCTTGAGTTAATTACGGAATTTCCTATGGAAAAGTGAACTATTAGCATTACCCGCACGGTGAAACTTAAGCCCGGTACCACCATAGAAGTTCCTAGCATGACCCCCTGAGCACGTTTTGGGGGGTCGTTTCAAAGGATGGGAAGTTAGACTATTTGCTCAACAAATACTGGAAAAATTTACAAAATTATACAGCTATTTTTTTCAGTCGCCTTCGTTGTTACTTAAATCTGGGGGCCGAGCTTTTCCCGGATAAGATCATATATGATGCTTTGCCACGAGTGTTTCTTTGACAGCTTACTGATTGTGTTACTTACAGACATTTTTTGTTGTACTGTATTTTCGTTTTTATTGGTTTGTGGTTTCACACAGGTGGTTTCACAAAATGTGTAACTTGCTGAGGCGTCGGTAACAATATTTCCTATTATTTTTAAAAACCCATAGAAACTGACTGCTGCATATTGGTTTAGGCTTCCAATGAAACATATTGTATTCACAACCTTATATTAATACAAAACCAGTATCTTAATAAGAGCTAGACCCAAGGAACTATTGATCCGAGATTTTGCTTGATGTTTGATTAAAAGAGTTCAATGCGTCGATTCTACGAATTCTTTATATTGTCATTTGTCTGTTCGGCTCCACCTTCTTAAATATTATTGATTAATACAACTTATTGAATAGCTATTATTAAAACACAGCACGACAACAACAGGTGTTACAGATTTGATTAAAGTACTACTGGAATAGCATTGCAGTATGCACCGTACCTTAAAAGATTTGTTGTTAATCCAGAATCATAAACATTTCCTCAAGTTCTAACAGAGTGCCCTACAAGTTAATCAGCCACTTAAATGATAATATTCAGATATAAATGCCACTCTTGCTCTCTGGAGACATGCAAAATTAGAGTTTTATTTTTCAAGACTCTATTTTCCAAAAGAATAACCTTATTAGAAACCAAACTTAAATCAATTTTACTTGTAATTCTAAAATATAGCCACGAAAGATAGGAGTACCCCCTTAAAGTAAAAATATTAAATAACTGAAAAAGCGAAGTAAAAATAACATTACTCTTTTACGTAGTTTTTTCCGATTATCTTGAGCCTACAGAATAGCTTAAAGCATAAATTGATCACAAAGTGCAGATGCAAATATTTACCAAAGCACTTCGAAATATGTGTGCAATAGAACTCGTACAGTTTTAGCAGTAATGAACTTTTGAACGAACCTACATTTAAGCAATCACATTTGGCACTCAACTTCCGACCGCTCGCAAACAACTCGACAAACCTCTCCAGCGCCGAGTGATCAATCGAGTGGTCGAGTTGGTGTTCGATCACTTCATTTGATACTGTTACTCCACTTGTAGCGGTGGCGATCGGGGTGATATGGGATCAAACAGTTTCCAGCTATAGCTAAAACTTTCGCCACGTTCTGCGTCACGTTCACAGCATTACGTGAAACTGCTACGTGTATCATTCAACTGATATTACTCTTGTTGAGTTGCGCTGCTTGTTGAAAGCAATTAGCTAAGCGTTGAAACTAACTGACGATGGAAAACGTGAGTAACAGTTCGTTTATTGTTTATTATTGTCAACAAATTTACCGTGTTTCTCATAACTTTCCGTCTATCATAACTTCCCGGTTAAGATAAAAATAATTTCTTCAAATTGTTTAATGAAACCAATGTTTTAATTTTAGATTGTAGGTAAATGAAAACTTTTTACTTACGATGAATCCTATGCTTAAATTTTAGACTAAAGACCACCCAATGGTCGAAATTCGACCAAAATATTGAAAACAAGTTTAAAATCTAGTGGGTTCTGTTGCGCTCACCACTCTCTCTCTCTCCTTTTCTCTCCCTCTCCCCCTCCCTAACCCACAGGTATTTTTTTATGTAGGGTTAAAACGAAAATCAGAAACCACTCCAGTAGTCCAGTAGTAGTATGACTGAAACCTCTCCACCTCATCCTCTCCCCGTCCCCATACTCACCCCCTCACAAACAGGTCTGATTTTTTTAAAATATGGAGTTAAAACGGAAGTGTGTTACCATTCCAGTAGTCAGTAATATTTTGTATTTACATTAGTCCTAAATTATCTGGTCTTGCTGTTGTGAATTCAAAACGGATAAAAAAGGGTGTTACCACTCCAATAATCGGTGGCATTTTTATTTATGCCTGAAACCTCTCCACCTCATCCTCTCCCCGTCTATCATCCTCTCCCCGTCTCTCATCCTCTCCCCTACGCTCATCCTCTCCCCATCTCTTATCCTCCCCACTCACAAACAGGGTTAATTTATTGTAATGTCTAGTTAAAACGGATAAGAGAAGGGTGATACCATTCCAGTAATCGTTAGTTTTTTGTTTAGACCTGAAACCTCTTCACGTCATTCGCTCCCCGTTTAATGTGGAGTTAAAACAGATAGCAGAAGGGTGTTACCATTCCAGTAATCAATAATATTTTTATTTATATCTAAAATCTCTCCACCTTATCCTCTCTCCGTCCCTTATCCTACCCCCCTTCACAAACAGGTTTATTTTTTTAATGAGGAGTCAAAACGGATAGCAGAAGGGCGTTACCATTCTAGTAGTCAGTAGCCCTTTTATTTATGCCTGAAATCTCTCTACCTCATCCTCACTATGTCCCTCACCCTCCCCCCACTTAAGAACAGATGTGGAGTTTTAACGGATAAGAGAAGGGTGTTGCCAATCCAGTAGTCAGTGAAATGTTTTATTTATGAATTATCTGTTCCTGCTGGTGAGTTACATATTTATTTGAATAACACAGTTGTTTATTAATTAAATTAAAATTATAAACAAATACGAAAAGCAGAAAGCATGTTCCCATAAGGATAACTTGTAAACTTTCAAAGCCAAAAGGGCATAAGCCTACACGTCCAAACACAAAATTATTTACATTCGTCATATCTCCTTAGCTGCTAAGCTCCCTGTTTCTAAGATACCCATGTATTCGAACAGATCTACTAAAATGTCTTTGCTACGCATAAACGAATCATTTGCTGGGATTCGGAAAATTAAACTGTCTGAATCTCCAAATCCTAAAACAAAACATAACCTTTTTTAACACTTATTACATGACTGGATACAATTATATAACAATTTTCCTCTTTAATTCTAAGATGGAAAAGATATTACAAATTGTAAGAAGAATGACGAAAATATCTTGCTGAAAGTGGTATATTATAAGTTCGGGGAGTGTCTTAGTGAAAATATGAAATAAAAGTTAAACATTTGTACCGAAACTTTACTTGTTTATTATAAAGTTTCTTATAGTTACAAATAATTGAATACATACATAATAATTCAATTAAAAAGTCTGTAATGTATAAATGTGTGGGCGGTTTCAGGTGACTACAGTAACTAGAATACACTGGCATAGTTGAACACAACATTACCATTTATTGGAAAGCAAATAAAACAACCTTTATTCATATTATGGAGCCCATCTTCCTGACTCTTACTCAACTTACATTTCAAATCATTCAAACAATATTACTTTTTATCCAACATTGTTTCTTCCTATAGACCATAATAGATTATGACTTTAGCCTTAATCATGAAATTACTTTGTTTTAACTAATGAATTTGTGGCTGCGTTTCGTATAATTTTAGTTTTACACATGATAAAAGAAGCGCATTTGTGTAGTTTATATTTTGTTTGAAGTTGAAGCTTAGTTGGAAATTTGAAGTGAAGTTCCGGCGTTAGAATAAGTCGGCATCGTGCGCCCTAGAACAAGTAGCGCGGAAATTATATGATTTACTGTATTAATAAAACCAAACCTAAAGTTTGGGGACAAGGCATACAGATTCTTACAGTTTTTACGAAATGCGATATTATAATTAAGGTCGAATTATGTAAAATTTACAATACCTCAAATCGAGGGCTGATGGGCGAACCTCCTGCGATTCCGGCGTCAAGAACAGGATTAAATAGGAACACGAGGGCAATCTATACTGGGGATGTGTCTCCCGGCGTCAAGAACAGGATTAAATAGGAACACGAGGGCAATCTATACTGGGGATGTGTCTCCCGGCGTCAAGAACAGGATTAAATAGGAACACGAGGGCAATCTATACTGGGGATGTGTCTCCCGGCGTCAAGAACAGGATTAAATAGGAACACGAGGGCAATCTATACTGGGGATGTGTCTCCCGGCGTCAAGAACAGGATTAAATAGGAACACGAGGGCAATCTATACTGGGGATGTGTCTCCCGGCGTCAAGAACAGGATTAAATAGGAACACGAGGGCAATCTATACTGGGGATGTGTCTCCCGGCGTCAAGAACAAGATTAAATAGGAACACGAGGGCAATCTATACTGGGGATGTGTCTCCCTCCACATTCGTTATTAATTAGCCAATCGGGGGCTCTTATTTGGCATCTGAGATAGTAAATAATATCGCATGATGAAAACCTGTACATATTCAATTTCCACAATTCTAAACTAAACCGTTCAAGATGAAACTCTTCTGGCTTTCTTGACCATTTCCTTACTTTAGGTTCGAGTTTTTTTAAAATATTGAAATAAAATAAAATATGGTACACATTAAAATATGGAAGAAAGTTGGAGAAGCAAAAAAATAATACTACATTTCACAGACTTGCTTTAAATTTTAAAAAGCAATAAAGTTTTATTATAAAAAAAACATAAATGTAGATTTAATTTTTGAACAACTCTAATGATTACGCCTGAAAACTATTTTATTAGCCATGCTAACTGTTTAACTGGATTTTCGAATGCTTACATGTTTATTTTACCGAGACTGACGATGTTTTGGTGGAGGGCCAATGTGCGAAATTTCAGTGGCGGTCCATTTGAAAATTCCTAAACGTTTACGAGATTATTAACTTGCCTCCTATTTGAGAAAACTATACATATTCTAATAAATATTTGTCAATACCAATCACACATATTTACATCCATATTCTCAAAATATTACTAACAAGTTGTAATGTACCTGTAATCTAAAATTAAATTATGGGTTTCATCATAAAATTAGAATAAATTATTTTTATATTAACCCTTAATAGAGGTAAAGTTATTAAAAGCACACTGTAGTAAATTATTTGAAAATATAAAGTAATAATTAAAAATAAACGAGTTGTTATTTTCCATCGTCAGTTAGTTTCAAAGCTTAGCTAATTGCTTTCAACAAGCACCGCAACTCAACAAGAGTAGTATCGGTTGAATAATACACGTAGCAGTTGTATGTAATGCTGTGAACGTGACGCAGAACGTGGCGAAAGTTTTAGCTATAGCTGGAAACTGTTTGATCCCATATCACCCCGATCACCACCGCTACAAGTGGAGTAACAGTATCAAATGAAGTGATCGAACACCAACCCGACCACTCGATTGGTCACGCGGCGTTCAAGAGGTTTGTCGAGTTGTTTGCGAGCGGTCGGAAGTTGAGTGCCAAATGTGATTGCTTAAATGTAGGTTCCATCAAAAGTTCACTACCGCTAAAACTGTACGAGTTCTATTGCACACATATTTCGAAGTGCTTTGGTAAATATTTGCATCTGCACTTTGTGATAAATTTATGCTTTAAGCTATTCTCTAGGCTCCAGATAATCGGAAGAAACTACGTAAAAGAGTAATGCTATACTTAAATTGGTTTTACTTCGCTTTTTCAATTAGTTAATATTTTTAATTTAAGGGGGTAAATCTCGTGGCCATATTTTAGAATTACAAGTAAAATTGATTTAAATTTGGTTTCTAATAAGGTTATTCTTTTGGAAAATAGTCTTGAAAAATAAACCCCTAGTATTGCATATCTCCAGAGAGCAAGAGTGGCATTTATATCTGTATATTATCATTTAAGTGGATGATTAACTTGCAGAGCCCTTTACTAGAACTTGAGCAAATGTTCATGATTCTGGATTAACAACAAATCTTTTAAGGTACGGTGCATACTGCAATGCTATTCCATTAGTACTTTAATCAAATCTGTAACACCTGTTGTTGTTGTGCTGTGTTTTAATAATAGCTATTCAATAAGTTGTATTAATCAATAATATTTAAGCTTTGAAAGAGGTGGAGCCGAACAGACAAATGACAATATAAAGAATTCGTATAATCGACGCATTGAACTCTTTGAATCAAACATCAAGCAAAATCTCGGATCAATAGTTCCTTGGGTCTAGCTCTTATTAAGATACTAGTTTTGTATTAATATAAGGTTTTGAATACAATATGTTTCATTGGAAGCCTAAACCAATATGCAGCAGTCAGTTTCTATGGGGTTTTTAAATATAAAAATAATAGGAAATATTGTTACCGACGTTTCAGCAAGTTACACATTTTTTATAACTGTGAAACCACCTGTGTGAAACCCCAAACCGATAAAAACTTAAATACTGTATTCTGTACAACAAACAATGTATGAAAGTACGCATGGAAAATGAATCTCGGAATCTTGGGAATGGATTTTGCTTAAAATTAGAACAATCATGAATTCTTGGGTAACAGAAATAGATTCGAAACGTTCTCAATCACAGGTATACTCAAATTTTGTAGAAAAACTAATTTAAAAATGTTTAATGTTTAACATTGGGCTTATAGGTTTTCAATTTGGAACACAATATTTATAAGAGCTAATCAAACAAAATCAGTAAGCTGTCAAAGCAACACTCGTGGCAAATCATCATATAAGATCTCATCCGGGCAAAGCTCGGCCCCCAGATGTAAGTAACAACGAAGGCGACTGAAAAAAAAACTAGCTGAATAATTTTGTAAATGTGTCCAGTATTTGTTGAGCAAATAGTCTAAGTTCCCATCCTTTGATAACATCGAGTGGACAAGTAACTCTGTAGACCAATTTGCCGCCCACCTATCAACTATTCTCGTCAGTAACCGGCCTAACTGTGTGGCAAGCAACCACTTAGAGCAAACTGCACTTACGAGCAACCGCATGCAGCGCGGGTCACTCTAAACTGTAACTAAGTTATATCTAATGTAAAACTTTAGTACTGAATGCCGTAGATTGTATTAGCTTCATTGCCGTACCAGCTTGCATGATATGTATTGCGAGGGTTTTTATTTGATTCACGGAAATTCAATTTCTCGGTGGTTTAGAAACAAAATATATTAAATTATTTAGATTTCAATTTATTGGCGGTTTAATTAAATAAGTGTACAGTTAATTTAGTCGTAAAAAACACAACAACTTTACTGTTTCCTAATTCATCACCTGCTTAGTAAATAAGAATACTAAAACCAACCCGCAAACAATCTCTAATGACAATTCTTACATTTGGTGTTTTTTACAGGCAATCAATTGGTTATAAACAGTATCCACAGGGTCAAGTGTTTCTTTAGATGCTTCAGGTGAATTTAAGCTGAGTACGCCAAAATGGATCCCTTTTCCCTCTTTCCCTCTTTCAGCTTGACCGGCCCGTTTCGGCGCCCTCAGTGACGTAGCCTGAATATTTGAGAGAGGCCCTCAGTTTAGAGGCGTCGCGACGCCTTCCCTCATGAAACTTGCAGCCCAATCTGCGACTGCCCCTCCCCCCCATTCTCGCCACATCTCCTTAACTTTTATAGAACCTTTCTCCCCATTGCACGTCTTTTAATGTCTTGTTTTATATGTTACACACCTATAAAATCAAAAGAAAACCATAACATCTAAACTTTAAATGAGGACATAACAAGACCACATGCACTTGTAATTAAACACGAATAATTCACTATAATTTCCTCTAGAAACAGGATGGAGAATATAACTGCAATGAAAATAACTTTAATCTTTACAAAGTTTTCATTCATCAATTATATGTCGTTGCCAACCGAGTTTTTTATAATAAGCCTGTGTTTTTCTTTTGTACTCACACAGGGTATTTTCTGCCAAACACTTACAAATTAAACTTTTCTTATAAGTTTATTTTTGATTAGGAGGAACAAGTTTTATGAATTGCTTACTGTTATTCACAATATTAAGTTGAGTAAATGTAGCAAAATATTTCTTTACAGAATTTTTGTGGATCTAACGCGACAATCACAGATCGAAGGTCAGTAATTTGTTTTGATAGCCAGAAAATATATTTTTAAATATATTATGAGGCTAGGTTTGAAGTTATTTATTTCAATACTATAGATTACCAAGAAAAATAAGTTAAATTACTTGAAACTTAAATTAGTAGACAATGTCTAATTCAATAACTTCCGAATATTTGAGTTTATGCTACTTGATCGAATACTATAATTAGAGCAATGTCTTGGTGCAATATTGATCATGTCATTGTGCGGGAGTCGCTGAAACTTTGAAAACAGGGGGTGGTAATGAACTAGCAAAATTAGTTAGTGAAAAATACAAATTTTGCTAGAAAATTCATTTGAAAGTAGACAATATCAACATTAGGCTTGTGGAGTTTAAATTATTACAAGTAAGTCATATAGGGATTATTTAATCGACATTTAAACTTTGTTAAATTATATATATCCGTCTACTAATGTTCTTGACTTACATCTGAGACTTCATTTATAAAGGGGGAGAGTCATATATTTGCAAAAACATTTCGAGTTTGAAGGGTATACCTACATTATGTAGTCTCAAATAATACGCTCTTGATAGCTTCAACAATGTTTCAGTCAAGCATATGGAACCAAGACTCAAAGTGAAAAAAGTAACAATAATTAAGTACAGTTTTGTGAAACACAACGAAATCCATTTTTATCAATGGTAGTCACGCTTATCAAAGAGTGGTGCACGCCTACCAATAATACCCCCTAATGGAGCCAATATTTCCCTCTCACCGCAACAATGTATATTGGAGTCGTGCGCTGTGCCGTGACGTAACCGTAACAGCTGTTTGTAATATCGCAGTTATGGTCGAGGGCTTGGACACCAGCTTGATTATCGGTGATAATTGTAATGAATACTTACGACTCGAAGGGAGTCATTACCTTCAGGTTTATCATGCCTTTGACTTTGATTAAAGGGGTTTGAGAATCACGAATTTGCTGATTGAAATAAATTTGCAACACGTTCTTAAAATAATAAGGACCTTGGGTTAGTTTCTAGTATAGTATTTAACAGTTTAACCATGATTCGTTCTTAGAATAATTTAGTGTTTAAATTAAAAAATACGAATAATAATTATCATCAAATAGTCTAGTCAACAATTTCCAAATAGAGTTAATATTTAATTTAAAAAAGTGTGAAAATAATAATATTAAAAACTCTACTCATTATGCATTATGGTCATTATATCATATTATTATATAAATAAAACTATAATTCAAATTATTATTATGACAAATATTCAAATGAAATACCAAATACTAAAATTACGAAAGCGATAAACGAACTTTCACAATGATACACAGCTTTTATGACTCTATTAAAGTTTACATTTGCAATAATTTATATAATCTAATAAAGAAAATTACAAGTAATCTTATTAAAGGTAGATCAAACCAGAATTCACATTTATATTCAATTAAAATAATTAAAGCCAAATATAATAGTGTATCAAATAGTGTTCAAAAGTAAAATTGTTCGTTTTTCAACTCCGCAGGTTATAAACGTTAAATGGTTAAATGACTGAGAATTGTTGAAAATAAAAACAAAACGAGAACAAAAAACTCTGCGAGCACAATCAATGCTGAATAAAACATTTGATTATTCTTCAGAGAATTTTAAAATACTGAATGCACTCGTATTAGACAGGGCGTGTTCCGCTTGGGGTGGGAGGTTATGATTTACACAATTTAGAAAAAAATCAGTAATATTTAGTAAGGCTATATTTTTGTAGTTTTATAAATTAAGTATAGACTACCCAACAGGTGTATTTTAACGAGACACGGTAAAACAAAGGACCGTTTTAGTTTTACATTGTATAATTGACTAGTATATTTAATTAATGTCCTTTCATTAAATAAATGAAGACAATAAATTAAAAATTCGAATATTAATCATGAATTATGAAAAATCTTTAATTTAAAATTCCACTGTAACCAATCTTAGGAAGTTACTTAATATGAAACAGTTTTCAGGTCCCAAAAGGAATGCAGACAAAATAATTGAATATAAAGAGTATAAGTAATGAATACTTATAATGTACTTAAAAAAATACTAAATCTCTTAAATACTATGCTAGAAAATAACCCAAGGTCATTATTATTTTAAGAACGTGTCGCAAATTTATTTGTAATCAGCAATTTCGTGATTCTCAAACCCCTTTAATCAAAGTCAAAGGCATGATAAACCTGAAGGTAATGACTCCCTTCGAGTCGTAAGTATTCATTACAATTATCACCGATAATCATGCTGGTGTCCAAGCCCTCGACCATAACTGCGATATTACAAACAGCTGTTACGGTTGGTTGGTGTATACTCAATGGCGAAATACATAAATGTTGATACTTATCCGGGTATTAGTAGGGAGTATTGGATTTCGGCAGAAGTATATGCAACTTTTTTGACGCAGGATGAAATACACTTTTTAAAATAAGGCTTAAAATTAATAAAAGTAAAAGCTTCAAAAGTCAAGTATTATACATTTTAACAATTTCTTGAGTAGCGTGTAAGGTGCGGATACAAATACACAGGATACAATTCATTAGGTCTCATCATACCTAAATTGACTGGGCCTAATGAAATCCAGTGTGACAGGAAGAAATCGATTGCCTTGTACCATCTTTTAGCGAATTTCCCCTATAGGGGTAATTTTAATTGGTATTACCGTAGTCGGCATGGTAAGACGTAGGCCCGGGACCATGATAACTTTTCGTTTTGAGGCCCCCAGACCCCAAAAACACCATTCGTTCGAAACTGTATATATATATATATATATATATATATATATATATACTGTATATAAATATATATATATATAACTGTACATATATATATATATATACAGTTTCGAACGAATGGTGTTTTTGGGGTCTGGGGGCCCCCAAAACTGTATATATATATATATATATATATATATATATATATATATATATATATATATATATATATATATAAAACTGTATATATATATGTCCGTGAGCACAATAACTCTCGTAAAAATGATCCGATTTTGATGAAATTTGGTATAAACGTGTAAAGCAACATTTATGACTAAGTTCGAAAACCAGACAGATCGCTCCATCCGAAGGGGTATTTTGGGGGCTTTTGTACCCCAAAATGTTCTTTTTACAATTTTTTAGTAAAATTTTGGAAATAGTCGAATTTTAGTTTTTACCATTGGATTTAGCTTAAAAAACACATAATTAGGTATTTTGATCATTTCTCTACGTCAATTGGTTACCGAGATATTGAAGTGCTAAACACGGTACGTTGTCTAATGTTATTCTTATGGAGGAAAAGACAAATTTTATATCTCGCTTATTTATGAACGTATACTAACGAAACTTGGTATAAGGCTTCATCTGGTTGTGGTCTATTGATATTTGCACAAAAAAGTTTTTTTCCAAAGGCTCCCGTAGCTGCAAACCTGCGTACTAAGCCCCCTTGTTATTCTTATGCATAATAATTAAATGCTACGTCTCCCTTAATTATGAACATAAATTAATACAAACTGGTATATGACTTCACCTAGTTCAGTTATATTGATATCATCATAAAAACCCATTTTTTGTTCGTTGATGCAGCAAACCTGCGTACTCAGCCACAATCTTATTCTTATGGAGATAAAATTGTATATATCGCTTATTTGTGAATATATTTTTATGAAACTTGGTAAGTGGCTTTATGTAGTATTAAGATATCTCCAATGGGAATTCGCTGAGTATGCAGGTTTGCTGCGACGGGGGTATTATGTACATTTATCGTATTTTATTTACGTATAGTAGTACGTAATATGTGTAGTCATACTCTGTAGACGTAATTTATTGTATCCAGTTCATTACGCATTTCTCCGTGGCTACTATCGTGTTTTCCGCTAAATCGAATGTATTTGCATCAGCGCGGTCGGAGCTTATAGAGGAACAATTATTTGCGATTAATATTTTACTTTACTTTTCATAAAGGTTTTAACTGCAAACAAATGCTTCCAACAATGCATTTAATTCCCACATTTCGTTGAATTTTACGGTTAATGTATTTCAGTTTGTTACAGTAATTGCAGTGAAGAGCAAAACAAACACAAAATACGTTATTAAAGATGCAAATTATGCAGTACAGCAAATATGTTTATGTGATTTATAAAATATAATACAGTTTACAAATTTCAGAATTTGCCAATAAAAAATATTAGAAATAGAAATAATTTAGTTTTTCTGTTTAAAGGTATTAAACAAGTTGTATTAGAGATGACATAGTCAAATGATGGGGATTGTTATGAATTCAAACGCACACAGAACTACACAACCCATCTCCGCATATTCAAGTGTCACTCGATTTGCATAACATTTCTGTTGAAAGCCCTTTATTGCTCCACCACTATTTGCATTAAGCTGGGTTAATTTTATTTTTTATTTTTTCATGGAAATTTTATATAAAACTGATTATGTTGTGAAAATAAATATTAATTATTCGTGTGAGTGAATACTATTTTTTTCTCTCATTTAGTAGTATAAAATCTTTAAAAACTGGTTTCGAACAATAAAGTGTATATTATCCTTGTTTAGTATTCAGTGGGTAATTTAGTTTTGAATTTGACTTTTTCACTTATAGCGTTTAAATGTAGCAGCATTTAAATCTTTCAAAATTGAATACTGAATCTTGAAAACGGTGAGTGGTTTTTGAGGTATTTATAGAAATTAAAAAAGCGGAATTTTAAACTAAAAAAGATGGCATAAAGAATGTAAAGATCCCTCAACCTATGGCGAGTTATTGGCATTTTCGAAATAAATAACAGGTAATTTCCACAGAATTTGCAGGATTTCACTCAAAAAAGATATAAAAGATTGTAATTGCTCAGCTACGGTTGAGTGATCTTTAAAATCTTTTTATAATTTTTTCTGGCTTAATACTTCACATTTGTTTAGTATCTAGATAATTTATTTTTAAATTTCTATTAGCGAATTTCCCCCATAGGAAGAAGCTATTACCGTAGTCGGTATGGTAAGACCTAGGCCTGGGACCATGATAACTTTTCGTTCTGAGGTCCCCAGACCCCAAAAACACCATTCGTTCGAAACTATATATATGTGTGTGTGTCCGTGGGTGCGATAACTCTCGTAAAAATGGTCCGATTTCGATAGAATTTGGTACAAACGTGTAAAGCATTATTTATGACTTTAAATTCGAAAATCAGACAGATCGACCAATGCGAAGTGGTATTTTTGGGGGGTTTTGTACCCCAAAAATGGGTCTTTTGAAGTGTTTCCATGTAATATTAAAAAAAGTCAAATTTTAGTTTTCACCTTTGGTTTCAGCTTAAAAAAACACACAATTTGGGATTTTGATAATTTCTCTACGTTAATTGGTTACAGAGATATTGAAAGTGCTAAACACAGTACGTTGTCCAATGCTATTCTTATGGAGAATAAGAAAAAAATTATAGCTCGCTTATTTATGAACGTATACTAACGAAACTTGGCATACGGCTTCATCTGATTGTGGTCTATTGTTATTTGCACAAAAAACACAATTTTTACCGATAATTCCCGTAGCAGCAAACCTGCGTCCTCAGGCCCATGTTATTCTTATGGAGAATAAGTAAAATGTAATGTATCCCTTAATTATGAAAATAAAATAATAACATTTGGTATGTTGGTTCACCTAGTTGAGTTCCATTGACATTTGCATAAAAATAATTTTTTTGTGTTCCTAGTTGCAGCAAACCTGCGTACTCATCCCCCATGTTATTCTTATGGAGAATAATCAAAATGGTATATATCGCTTATTTATGAATTTATATTGATGAAACTTGGTATGAGGCTTCACCTAGTTGAGTAATATTGATATTTACATGAAACCCCATATTTGTTGTTCCTTGTTGCAGCAAACATGCGTACTCATCCCCAATGTTATTCTTATGGAGAATAATTCAAATTTGATGTATCGCTGATTTGTGAATATATTTTTATGAACCTTGGTTATGCAGCTTTACATGGTATTAAGACATATATTTTGCATTGGAAATTCGCTGAGTACGCAGGTTTGCTGCGACGCGGGTATTTTGAAGATATTGGGTTTTACAGATATAAATGGCCCGTCTTTAAATAATAAAAGATAAAAACAACAATCAATCAAAAATTAGCCCTAAACAAGTATAAAACATAGACATGTTACAAGTCAGTATTTCAAATAGTTCCTAAGATACGACGTATCGTTAAAAAGCACAGGAAGGCAAACGGACAGGGAACGGAGCGAGACAGGACCTATGTTTACAAATAGTTTTTTATTAGTTTTCACCCCATCAGGTCCTGAAGTTGTGTTACAGTTCGGAAACTTCCATTATAACTTCAAATAATCATTTATTAATATGTTATATCTCTGAGGTCTCAAATTTTCATTTTTGTCAACCTATTTCGGCTACATGGATAATAAACCCCTTCCCCCTTCAAAGGTCACGATTTTACATTTTATTTTGAACTTAAAAAATCTCTCAAGACAAATTTTACTTTTTCACCTGTTATCCATAGCATATATTATTTTAACGTATTTAGTTAGGGCGATGATTACATAATGAAATGTAGGGTAACATGTTAACGCTTGTTCAGGAGTACAGGAGTAATATCAAGTTTACACACACGCTGTTTGGAAATCCAACTCGAACACACCAGCCCTTTGAACACCAATATTGAAACGTAACACTCCATTCAACTCCTGACATATCGTACTCTGTTAATACTATGCACGGCAAGTTGTCTGGCACGGCATTGCTACAAAGTTCGTGTCTGGTGTTATACGGCTTAACAAAGACGGTTTAAAAATCCTTTTATGGAATTAAAAATGTAAAACACTTCAATTTATCTTACTGCTCTTCGACATTATTAGTGAATTTCCTTTGGAAAGTGATCGATTAGCATGACCCGCACGGTGAAACTTTAGCCCGGGACCACCATAGAAGTTTCTAACGTGACCCCCTGAACACGTTTTGGGGGGTCGTTCAAAATGTTACATATAACATTTCAAATTTCGACTTTTTCGACACAAAAAGGGTCATAAAAGCCCCGTATGTAAAATTAATGCATGTACAAAGATGGGAATCAGTTAGGCGAAAGTTTTAAGCCCTCTCTCGTCTTTATAGCATTTACCGAGTTATTGAAGAAAATGTGTTTCGACTAAACACAGTTCGTTGGCTTATGGGGGTTTTACACTAGAAAAGCCTGTTATTCCTTTTTAGAGTACTTTCATCATCCCCAGCAACCTCACGACTACTTTCAAGCCTGTCTGGACCTTCGCCCAACATTATAATGCGCAAAATTGTATTCCCAGCTTTGCAGGTAAATGAAACCAGGAGCATCAGAACAGCCAAAAAATCACTTCACATTTTAATAAAAATTGGTTAAATGTATGTTTTTACACAGATTTTGAGTTTTCAAAGTTTTGATATGGAAATTCACTTCCCTCTCGTCAGCGTGCTGCGTGCGAACTCGTTGTTAAAGGATTTTAATTGAATTATTTTTTCCTTATGTTCCTGTAACCTACTTGTGTAACTTCTTCACTTCATGACAGGAAACAAATAGTGGATTTTTTAGTGGACAAAGGTAATTCGTAAAATAGGTATAAAGAGTAGTTTTAAATTTTAAATAACTTTTTGAGAACACAGTGAAGGCCTTCCGTGAAGAATGAAACTATCTTCAAGGTTTAATGTATAGCAAAATAAATGTTTCGACAGAATATATACATAAATTACAAATATTACACTATAGATTTATTTAATATTTTAAAATCAGCTATAGTAAAAATACCACCATTTAATGAGAACTGCTGCTGTTTAAAATATACATGTTCTTCTAGAATATACAGTAGTGCATAAATGCATCCAAGAGGGAAGAAGCTTGTTTTTATTCAGCATATTTTAAATACAGATCTAACCACACTATAATTATAAACAAACTAATAAGGTATATGCAAAACTCAACTTGAATTTAAAAATATTTTGTGTTTATAGCTTTAAACTTTAAAACGAGTAAAACTAATTTATATTCCACCCACAGCTAAGAAACGATTACTAACCCCTATGGGCCCTAAACTTGCTTATTTTCAAGCCTAAAATTCGCGCATCAAGACTTTCTTTGGTGGGGAAAGGTTTCCCTAAAATGGAGGATAAACTAGAACCGGTGAGTTTTATGCTACTCTTATGCCCTACTCTAAGGGGTTTAATTACTTTAAAACCCCTTCATGCTTAGGATATCTTAATCGTTAGTTTAGGCTTGAAAAATTGACCCGAACATGTTTTAACACTTTTGTATTTCGTAAAATAAAGTCAATTTAACTTTTTAACATTTATCTACGAGATATTTTTGAATCATATTTTTTTTAAATTTTCAATGGTAACATTAGTTGAAAAACTATTGCGGAAATTTCCAATAATTTATTAAAATTCCTCCTTTGTAATTCCAATTAATATTATTTTAGTTGACATGATCAACAATAATTTAGCCAGTTAGTTAATATTTACTGTACCACAATTGGTTTCGTTTTAACTCATTCAGTGTATAATTAAAGTAATTACACACCTATATACCCTGACGCTAATACAAAATATAATACCCCCGCCGCAGCAAACCTGCATACTCAGCGATTTCCAATGAATATATAACATAAAACATTAAGCTACTTAACAGGATTCATAAGAAATATATTCACAAACAAGCAATATTTAAAATATTAATTATTCTCCATAAGAATAACATGGGAAACAAACAAACGCAGGTTTGCTGCAACAAGGAACACAAACCATTTTTGTAATGCAAATATCAATAGAACTCAGCTAAGTGAAGTCACATACCAAGTTTCATCCATATACATTCATAAATAAACGATGTATAACATTTGAATTATTTTCCATAAGAATAACATGGGGACCAAGGACCTAGGTTTGCTGCTACAGGAACCATAAGCGAAACTTTTTTTAAGCAAACAACAATAACCCACAACCAGATGAAGCCATATACCAAATTTCGTCAGTTTATGTTCATAAATAAGCGAGATATAAAATTTTTCTTTTTCTCCATAAGAATAACATTACACGACGTACTGTGTTTAGCACTTTCAATATCTCAGTAACCAACTGACGTAGAGCAATGATCAAAATACCAAATTGTTTGTTTTTTTTAGCTGAATTCAATGGTATGAATTAAAATTTGATTTAAATGACAAATACATGTGAAAACCCAAAAAACCCATTTTTGGGGTACAAAACCCCCCAAACCCCCCCCCCCCCTTAGGATGGAGCGATTTGTCTGGATTTCGAACTCGTTCAAGTAAATGGTACTTTACATATCTGTACAAAATTTCATTAAGATCGGACTTTTTTACGAGAGTTAATTTGCTTACGGACACACACACACACACACACACACATATATATATACACACATATATACATAAATAACAAATTGAAAGAATGGTGTTTTTGGCATCTGGGGACCTCAAAACGAAAAGTTATCATGGTCTCGGGCTTAAATCTTACCATGAGACCTACGATAATAGCTTCTTCCCTATAGGTGAAATTCGCTTAAAATGATAGACAAGGTTAAAAATGTAGATATAAAATCAGTTAATTAGGTACAATTTTTCCTTTTAAGAGTTGCTAAGCAATGGCATTAAGTATGCAGCAAATATAAATGTTAAAACATGATAATCCCAGATTAACTTACTGGTATAATTACAGACTTTAAAATTCTACATGAAAATCTACATAAATTATTTACTTTAAAAATTATAAAACACTCTGAGTAGTTTCAAACAAAATTACGTAAAATCACACGAAAAGTAGCGTATTTTACGCAACCTTTTAAGTCAATAAACTGAATGCAGCTGTTGGAAATTTCATCATGGTAGAACCAACAAACATATAAGTTAGTAAGACAAAACTAGGAAACAAATCATATTTGCCTTCAATGAAAGGAAGCCGTTATCCCAGCAGCGGCCGCGACCGACATTAATCTCCGTGTCGAGGGTGTTCTCTCGCCAGGGACCTTGGACTACAGAATGCCCGCTTTTAATTTGTATAAAAGCTTTAAATTTATGCACCCATTAAAATTATCTAAGTATTTTGAATTTTAAAGAAATGGAAAAAGCTAAAGGAACTCTCAATATCCTTCAAACAACTGTCCATCACAGAAGGTTTTGTTTACCTTTAATATTATCAAAAATAATGTTGATAACAAACGAAAATCACCACAAAATTTAATTTATGCGTGGTAATGTTATGCAATTCTCACGACGATCACAAAATGGTGGCGAAATGGACCTAAATTATAATATACATGAAAAGTAAATGCAGTAATTAAAAAAAAATGCAGAAAGTTAATAAAATTCGAATGGTACATTATCCTAAGTAAAACATCGAATATTGCGGGGTGCCTGATTTAAGGAGTAAACAGTATTGAATTGCTTAATCATACCAGTAGACCAGAGAAGGCAGAATATTATAACATTCAAACTAATAAATTAATATATATAATATTTAATGTATATTCATGAAGGGTGAAGAAACAACTACGAAAAATTCAAAACCAATTAAAATAAACTAAAATTGTGAAAATGATATTTAAAACGCTCTTCTTATATGCATCACTGGAAAATAAAACGCGTTTTAAAAATCGCAATAGGTTGAATCTATCCTGAATATACTTCTATAAATATTTAATTTGTTTGGAATTAAAACCAAGAAGAAAAGTCTCAAAACGCTATCGTTGCCAAAGTGGATTCATTCAATTCAATTTGTTCCGTTTATTTATCTCATTGGCCAATTTAAAGTTACTCTTCTCTGTGACTTTAAAGTTTGTTATTCTGTTTGATTAGTACTTCACAAACTTCTCGGTTGACATTTTATTTACGTTGAAAACTCTCATTAAAAGGTATAATTTGCATTGTTTACCTTTAGCTCTGACGTAACGCAGTTCATGTGCATGTTTGAAGTTTTGTAAAGCATGTTTGATAACTTATAATAATATTTAGAAAAAGTAGACGAATCGCATGAGAAATGATTTTTCTTGGATTTTTGACTATTCATAATTATAATACAACTGACTAAGTTCTACTTGATACAACTTGTCCCAGAGACAACAAACCAGAATAAAAATGTTTTGGGGAACAAATCAACGACTTTTGCTTTTTATAATTTCTCAGATGATTACGAAGTGATCTGACTATTTGATCCTCGATTTTACTGCATACAGAACCGCAATTATGTAGCTCTGTGGTTTTAAATTTCGTTACATAAATGTCTATATAAAACACATTGATTGGGTACATACTAACGTTAACGCAATTTACAGTAGACTCCCATTGTCATTCAGATCGAACAGGATCATGGACAGATTAAAAGGGGGATAAAGCAATGCTCTTGGAAGAAGACGTCTACAGCGACCATGATTTCCTCGCTGGTTGTTTATTGCAAACAGTAATAATTCTACGTTGTACACGGTTTAAAAGGATCTCTGCCCAGCTTTAGTCCAAGAAAATGTACATATTTACTTATTTGATTGACTTGGCTAATGCAATTTGTATTTTGTTGATCTGGCTGAATAAAGACATCACTTCACAACGATATAAACGCATGCGATTTTTACATCTACGTGATACAATTTTATTTCGATATGGGTCGTTGCTAGGTCTAGCAATAAACACTTTTACTACTGTATTTTTAATTTACTCTAACATGTCTTCCAAGTAGTGACGGCATGTTTGCCGCCTTGAGCAGCAGTTCTGACAATTGTCTACCCCTCTCCCTGGAAACACCGACCTCTTACAAGTTAAGCCATCACTTAACCCATCCATAGTTGGGCGTAAGTACTTTATTAGTTGGCCTGTAAGAGAAGGGGCAGCAGAACCATTTCTTTACCGAGAGCCATTAGCTTGGTTTCATCATAGCCCCGCGTCACTTAGGCTGTCTACAGCCATTAGGCTCAGACTGCTGAGGTTGTGGGGAGCCTTGGCATTTGATCTGATTCAGTCGACCTATTGACTTATTTCCTCGTTTTAATCGTCGACATTGCATATTCTGTTTGCAACTATCCCTTCTAAAGGGAAGAGTGACTGAATAACTAGCTTTAATTAATAAAATATGATAATTTATTTTGTATATATTCAACAGAAGAGTTAAAACATAAGTCACACACCCATTATCTATCTTTGAATTAGATGAATTATAAACGATATGATTTTAAGAAAACTTATAAGAATATCACATGTTATAAAGCATTAAGATATACCATTATTTGGTGGTAATTAAGCTATAATAAGTTTTATATAATGCAGACAATGTTAGAACTCTTAGTGAAAAATAAAATGAATGAACGACAACAATTTATTAACTCTAAATTAGTATTCATGATTTGTTGTTTCGTAGTCTGTAAAGTGATCATAAGAAGAAGTTAGTGACACTTGAGCAAATTGTTAAGTTGAACAAGGTTATTTTAAAATACCCCCGTCGCAGCAAACCTGCATACTCTGCGAATTTCCAATGCATATATTTATATACCATATATAGCCACTTTTACCAAGTTTCATAGATACATATACCCAAATGAGCTATAGATACAATTTTAATTTTTCTCCATAAGAATAACATAGGGATTGAGAACTCAGGTTTGCTGCAACAAGAAACAGAAAATATTAGGTTTTAATGGAAATATCTACAGACCACAGCCAGGTAAAGAGCCACATACAAAGTTTCAGCCCTATCCATTAGTAAATAAGCAATTTATACAGTTTTAATTATTCTCTATAGGAATAACGTGTGGGGCTGAGTACGTAGGTTTGCTGCAATAAGGAACACAATTTATGGCTTTTTATACAAATATCAATGTAACTCAACTAGGTGAAGCTACATACCAAGTTATATTAATTTATGTTCATAATTAAGTGAGGAATAACATTTTTCTTATTCTCCATAAGAATAACATGGGGGTTGGGTACGCAGGTTTGCTGCTGCGGGAAAAATATTGATGTTATGGACGGTTATCAATGGAAACGAAATGGAAGCCATATACCAAGTTTCGTTCAGATACGTTCATAAGCGAGATATAAAATGTTTCTTATTCTCCATAAGAATAAAATTGGACAACGTACTGTGTTTAGCACTTTGAATATCTCTGTAACCAATTGACGTAGATAAATGATTAAAACACCAAATTGTTAATTTTTTAAGTCGAATCCAATGGTAGAAATTAAAATTAGATTTCTTAAAATATTATATGTAAAAAACTCAAAAATAAAAATTTTAGGGTAAAAAACTCCCCTAAAATACCCCTTCGGATAAAGCGATCTCTCTGGTTCTCGAACTTAAAGTCATAAATGATGCTTTACACGTTTGTACCAAATTTAATCAAAATCGGACTATTTTTACGAAAGTTATCGTGCCTGCGGACACACACACATATATATATACAGTATTGAACTAATGGTGTTTTTGGCATCTGGGGACCTCAAAACGAAAATTTATCACTATCCCGGGCCTAGATCTTACCATGCCGACTACGGTAATAGCTTCTTCCCTATAGGGGAAATTCAGTAAACCGTAAAACTCTTTATCGTTTACAAAGTAAACTACATAGACAAAAATATATTTTACATGTTAAGGAAAGTAAAGTTTTTTTACTTTTTATTCGGCTTTGACATAATACCATTAAAGCTCATAAGAGAATTACATTGGAAAAAGTTAACAAATAAGTTATTACAAAACACTAAATAGATTGGTATACATATTTCATAATGGCAAGTTCATCTAGACCACAGTCAAATAAATCAACATATGATATTTACAACAAATAATTTTCTTTTGGGATGAATCCACTTTTAATAGCCATTTTTGCTAGATTATCGACCTGCTCGTTGCCAAGTATCCCACTATGTGATGGTATCCATTAAAATCTAATGTCGAAATTATGTTTTTAAAGTTTCAACCAGAGGTTTTTAATGTCAAAACAATATAAGTTAGGAACACATCCGTTTGAAAACAAAGTAGACACTTAATCACATGTTTTAATGTAAACAAAGCAGACGTTTTTAATCCCTATGCTTTTCTTATGGGGGATATTTTACGTTATTTCTCGTTTGCTGGTAACTGTTTAGAAATTCTGCAATTTTTCCCCGAGTCCCTGGGATCAAGAACTAAAATTTTAGCCGTCTCCCATCATTCTGCGATTTGCCAAATTTCCACAATTTTGACTTTAAAATTTCGTTTACATAATTATACATAAAGATTTCGAGTTAGAATTTTCCACCCTGAGAGTGAACATCTTGGGGTTCTGAACTGATGTATGTAACGATATGAATTAATAAAAGTGAAAAATTCTTAAAGTTAGTTATCTTAAAAATTACAGGAAATTAAAATGTTTGTTGTACAACAAACTTTCAGAGCATACAACCGAGGTAACGCAAGCAACTGAGCGAGTGGCTGACGGGTCAAGATCTCATCTATTTCATGTTATTATTGTATATAATATTGATTTGTAATATCAATATTATCTATTTCATTGTAAATTCCAATACTTTGTAAAACATTGTCACGGAATAAATATTATTATTATTATCTAAATCCTGCTATGCACACAATAATTGAATGTAACGATAACAGAATTAGCTGACTAGACTGAGGTTTACCTAATACTCCGTTAATATTTAGCCTTACTGGATAATCCTACAGTTTGCAACACATTCACAATTGTGACATCAGTTCGGTGATAACCCAATAAGATACACACGGCTGATTAACGTATTATTTGAATGATTGGTTTGTAAACATATAATTTATTTTCATTAACAATTTGTATTTGAATACTTTTACTGAATGATACGATTCTTTCATATCGATTAATCCAATAACTGTGATTTCTCCTTTGTGTCTAAAACAAAATTCAACAACAACTTACATTGGTCTCTGTTTTGGTGATAATTTAGTTCTTTAATGCGATTTGTAGTAGAGTAAAAAATTTGTTGTAGATAAGTGATAAGTTTATGTGTTAAAAATAATGTCATTGCTTTTATTTAAAGTATACAAATCGTTGTAGTTGATAGTTTTATGATTTTGGTTTTTATACAATAAGGTTTGACCAGCGATGTCATTTAGATTCAAAATATGTGAAAATTGTGCGAAATGTATAAACACTGAAGCGGCAAAGCTAAACTGAAAATGTCTGACTGATAAGACTGGACTTATATAGTTAAGATTAGATTGAGAGTACCTGGGGGGCCGAACTTTGCTCGGGGGAAGGCCAGTCAGTTTGTTTACATCATTCGGAGTAATATTTCACCACTTCCCCCAACTGATAATCAGATTTGTATAACTCATTTACATCTTTTCTACATTTTTAAGGTCCCTCCAGTTTTTATTCATAGCTCAATGTCCCTTTGATTTATTTTAGTACTCTATTTATGTAATCTTCACTCAAATCTTTTAATCTCTGCTCTCAGGAAACCAAATATTAATAATCATAAACAACATGAGTATTACTTTGACAGTTCCCTGGTTGATTATGAACAGCTGTTAGAATTATTTTGTTTTGATTTGAAACTCCATAACCCCAATGTTAATTTTTTAACTTTTTATTTTAGTTTTTTTACATTATTTGATTTTTCCTGGGGATGAGGTCTGTCTAGAACTTATTTTTATCCGAGAAATTAGTTATTTTGAACATCTGAAGGAAATCGTTGGAGCCGTTTTTGAGATCAGTGTCGCAAGCAAGCAAGCAAACCTTACTCATATTAGAGTATAGGATTTGTGTAAACTGGCCAGATTTACTGGATAAAGTGGTCAGTTAATTTCCAAACCAGCTTTATGTTGTGTTATTTTTTCTGTGAAAATAAACTCATGTTTTCATTATTTCATTACTAAAAAATAAAACTATTTTAATGTTCACATGTAACAATAATTTAGCCAATATCCCGTTCTAGAGAGCACCTAGAAGAAATGCACACTGGTTAAGCACTGAACAATCGACAGAACTTTAAACTAATTTTCTCAGTAAGTTTTTATATCAATATTATTTATCGGTCGGAAATGTTATAAACAGAAAAGGCCTATTTCAAAAACAATCACTGCATAATGGAAGAACTCTATGCAAATTATTTATTGCAACGCCGGCATGTGCATAATGACCAGCGCGTATGATAATACGACGCGCAACCTGCGAATAAACATATTCGCTGGTTCATTATGCATACATATTCTATTACACATTCATATAAATGTAAATACCACTAATGCACGGCCATTGCTGATCTTGCCATTGAGCCGTAAGGACAAACTGATGGGAAATATTCAGAGTAGAGTGCAATCACACACACACACATATATATATATATATATATATATATATATATATATATATATATTTACACATATTATATATATATATATATATATTTACTATTTTGAGCGACCCCCTAAAACGTGTTCAGGGCGTCACATTAGGAACTTCTATGGTGGTCCCGGGCTTAAGTTTCACCGTGCGGGTCATACTAATAGTTCACTTTCCTATGTAAATTCACTAACAATGCTTCAAATAAAGGGATTCTGTTGAACATTTGTAGAAAAATAATGTAAAAATTTGCTAGGTATAGGTACTTAATATCCTATATAAAATAAATTAAAGGAATTCACTGATTTAAAGAGAGTTAAAAGAGAAAACTATGTGGCAGTTTTCAAAACATTTATTCAAGAATCTAAATTAATCTGTACAAGTTCCAAAAGAGATGTTTAAATATTAACATCTAAACTTCAGTATCTTTATAAAGCATGGAATATATAACATTTTAATCGATAAGGGACAAATTTTGGGTGATTCATGATGGGGTGTAAGTACTACCTTTTAACCAGTGTGTATAAGATAAAGTTTAAAATTCAGTAGTGGGGTCTAATTGGGAATTATTATCCTTCCAAAAGAATTCACCGGCCTGCTGGGAACCACCCGCCCTAACGCCCAGAGGCGGGTCAGTGCCGTGCCTGGGGCGATATCTTGGAAACTAAACTCATTACTGAACAATGTTGCGGGAAATAACAGACCCATGAGTCAGGGGGCCTGGGTTTTATAAAGAGACCCAATGAAAAAATGCCTCACTTAAATGTATATAACGGATGTATACTAAGCTTTTTCGAATAATCATCTGTTAAAGTTACCATCTGGTAAAATGAAAGTGAATGCCAACAAGAATTGCCCACGTGGATGTTTGTTTTAGAAAGAGTATATGTACAACAGTTGAAGGTTATAGGAGCCGAGTTTTGCATCGGGTTGATTTGTTGTTCGTCTTTATGGACAAAGAAATATACGTAATTCAATGTAGTTTTAAATGTCAAATAGTACATAAAATATTTTGCTTGAAGCAGTAAGCCGTGTATTGAAGTATGATCTTTGTGAACTATCAATATTTGAATAAAAACCTATTCTCGAAATATTATGGCTGATATTGCATGAACGAAAACCAGTGCTGATAAAAAAATTATAATGTGGTGTTTTGGATTATTTGATATGAAAATCGCCCTAAGTAGACAAAAACTGACTAGAAATATTGAGGTTAATATTAAAAAAATAACCAAGACAAGTTAAAAATTAAAATAAAATAATGGAAGCTGAAAATATATATTTAAAATAAGTTAAATCTTGTAAGAATAACGATTAAATGGTTTATGATAACCAATTAAAACGCCAAATAAAAGGAATGGTCATTTGTGTTAATTTTCTTTCAGGCCTTAAGTTAAGATTTTTATGTTTATTACATCATCAGCTAACTTGTGTTGCGCATAAGAAAAAAACCAGCAATATCCAGGGCAACTTCGACTGTAGATTTGGTCTCTGAGTTGTGATAAACTGTACTCACAATATTTTACTCAACATCTTGTCAGTGGTAATGAATAAAAGAAAAATATGGGTTGCTGCAATTTTAAATTTCAGATATTTCCGATTGAATTTGTAACTTTTGAGTTCCGGCTTACTCTATAGGAACTTTCTGTTTGATTTCGAGAGATGTTTTACCTTGATATATTTTAACATTTGTGGTATGAAAGGTTTCGCGACAATGACTCTCAGCGTATACAGTAGTTAAATAATGTGTATTCAGGTTAGTCATAATTAGGTTACGATGGTAATACTGGAAAACTGCTTAAATAATGATAATTTTTACATTGCGTGGTCATATTGAAATGTAGAACAGGCAGATAACAGAAAATATAAAAATTCATAAAATTATCCATTAAAATTCATTGTTGGTGATGGCGAGTTAAGTAAAACTTTAAGGATATCCTTGAAATTTGTACTGTGTACAAATTAAAAAGAGCGCACATGGTACTTTGTCTTGATTATAATAAACCCTACTCAACAAAACAACACAGTTATTTTCATTAAACCTGCAAAAAAGTTTCATTAAAAGTTGAATTAGGCTGAGCAGGCAAAGTTTTTACTATCAGGGGACAGTCGCGAGCTGAGCTGTGGGCCAGGTCTGCAAGGCGGCGGTATCTCTGTTTACAACTTGGAAAATGCGGTTTATGGTTACTAAACAAAGTTTCGTGTGACAAAAAATATTGCTGTGGGAAAATATAAGTTGATACTTTTCAGAAATACCAAAACTCTTGGAATAATGGAGGATTCTTTCCTAAAATATGTGCAGTAGAAACGTATAAATGAAAAAAATACCTAACACTCTTTATGTGAACCAAAACAAGAATTATCACTATCTCTTTAGTAATAATGTAATAAAATAGATCGCTATTTGGTTGCTATATCAAAACTGTTTCTTAACCGAACGACGCGTTTTACCCAATACCGTACTCCTGGGATTTTTACGGAGGAGAGGAGAGAAAAGATTTTCCATCCCCAATTATGCCAAAGTCAGGGTTGTGATTTAAGAATCAAGAAGGGGTTTATGTAGCAAAAGAAAACATCTTACAGAGGGGGGTGAAACCACCCTTCCTTTTAGGTAAATGGCAGACCCCCTGAGAGGTGTCCTTTAGCGTTGTTCTCTTTAGAATGGAAACTACGGAATTAAAATGTCTAATCATCCAAAAACGTTGAAAACATCTTTTCGGAGTAAAATGTGTTTTGATTAATAATAAATGTTCTAAAGATTGACAAGATGCTATATTAAAATGGTTACATACCCTTATAGTTTATGGTTTTGGGTCAATCTTTAGAGCACCGAATTCGAAGTATAGGTAGCTATCGATAGTAGTGATAGATATGAAGTTGTATCTGTGTATATAGCCAAACCGTTCCAGGAACTTGTAAAAAACCATAATTCTGACACTCATCAACCGTATACTTAGATGAACGGTTTAATTAAGAAAATTTGAGAAAAATATAATTTGTCATACAACCTCTCAAATGACCATAAATAAAACGAGTTCGCAATCAGCACGCTGACGTGAGGGAAGTGAATTTCCACATAAAAACTTTTAAAACTCAAAATCAGTGTAAAAACAAAAATTTATTCCAATTTTTATTGAAATCTGAAAATACTGATTTTTGTTCTGTTCTGATGCTCCTGGTTATATTTACCTGCAATACTGGGAATACGATTTTGCACAATATAAGGTTGGGTGAGGGTCCAGTCAGGCTTGAAAATAGGTGTGAGGTTGTTGGGGATGAGAAAAGTACACCAACAAATGAATAACAGGCTTTTCTAATGTAAAATCGCCATAAGACAACGTACTGTGTAAAGTCGATACACATTTGCTTTAATAACTCCGTAAATATTTATGCTAGAATGACGAGAGGGGGTTTTCTGACCCTTTTTGGGCCCAAAAACCCGAAATTTAAAAGTATAATCGCCAAAAAAGGGGTTTAGAGTTTTCCGATTGCTTTGCCCAACGAACTTGTCTAACTGATTATAGAAAGGAACGTCCCTACCAAATTTGAAGTAAACCGGAGAAACAATGCGACTGCTAGAGTGCAAACACACACACACACACACACACACACACACACACACACACACACACACATATGTGTCTATATATTATTAGATTCAAAACAAAACTTCCAGAGTATATATATATATATATATATATATATATATATATATATATATATATATATATCTATATATAATTCCGTAAGTCAAATTTTTGTAAAGAAATTGTGAGTGACTGGATGGCCGTAGAAGGATGGGAGGGGTATCATTTTAAAGGTCTTGACGTGAATTTTGAGGGAAAACTATTCATTTTTCTTATTTTTTTACCATAAATTCGCAACAGAATAAAACTTTTCCCATTAAAACAACATGGGGTTTAATTTGTTTACATCTTTTGAAATTAAAACAGCTGTGCCACAAAGTTAAATTAGCCTTTGATATTGATACCAGCTGTACTTATTCAGTTTGTTTACTTTTAAACTACAGCAATGTATAGTTGTTTAGGAATGGACATTTTATTAAAAACATAAGACAGTATAATAATATTATATTATAATGCTAGAAAATCAGTGCTTATTTATAAATGACCAATGAAGGTTGATAAAAAATTTATGTATTTTGGTTTTTTAGGGGCTTTTGCTCCTACAAGCCCCTAGTATATATATATATATACAATTTGGAAGACCCCCCACAACGTGTTCAGGGGGTCACTTAGGAACTTCTATGGTGGTCCCGGGCTTAAGTTTCACCGTGCGGGTCATGCTAATAGTTCACTTTCCATAGGGAATTCACTAATAATCAATAGACATTTTTTAATATTAGAATTGGATCTGACTATAAAACTGAAGTTAGGTGAACAAGCGAAGCTGTATGGAAAAGCTAGTTAACCTAATCCAAACACACTATAGAATAAAGTAATTATAGGAATATTTAAACAATTGAATATGCAACAAGACTCTAAGAGCCGCTTCCCCCAAGTACAGTTTAACTTAAACTTTCGTTTAAACTTAAGTTTATGAGAAATTCCCCTTTTACCATATGTTACGGTTAGTTTAAACCTACTTTATGTTAAACCAATAAAGAGAACACTGTTTAATGATTTTTTTTATATATAACTTTATCTCAAATTGTGTGTAGTAAATATTTGTTTTCAGTTTGACTCGAGGATAAACAAACAAAGAGAATCATATGAAAACGTTGCTAACTTTATATTTTATAGAATAAACTGAACTGGCAGGATCAAGTTTTGGGGAAAACGAAATGTACTTGAATCTCAAGTTAAAAAACCGGGTTTAGTTCAAACTTGAATTGGGGGAAAACAGTCCTAAATCAGTAAACGCAACTTTTCGTATAAGGAGCAATCATGGAAAAAATTATTTGTGTAGTTTTTATAATAAATAAACAAGTTCGCATGCAGCACGCTGACGTGAGGGAAGTGAATTTCTACATAATAAACTTTTAAAACTCAAAATCAGTGTATAAACATATACTTTTACCACTTTTTATTTAAATCTGAAAATATTGATTTTTTTAGCTGTTCTGATGCTCATCGTTTCATTTATCTGCAATGCTGGGAATACAATTCTGCGCATTATAAGGTTAGGAGAAGGTCCAGTCATGCTTAAAAGTAGACGTGAGGTTGCTGGGGATGATAAAAGTACACCAACATATGAATAACAAGCTTTTCTAATATAAAATCCCCATAAGACAACGTAGGCTACTGTGTTTGGTCGCTAAACATTTTGTTTAATAACCCGGTAAATATTTATGCTAGAATGACGAGAGAGGGCTTAAAAGTTTGCCTCAATAATTTCCATCTTTGTACATGCATTAAATGTACATCCGGAGCTCTTTTGACCCTTTTTGGGCCCAAAAACTCAAAATTTGAAAGACTAATCCCCAAAAAAGAGGTTTAGAGTTTTTCGATTGTTTTGCCCAACGAACTTGTCCAACTGATTATAGAAAGGAACGTCCCTACCAAATTTAAAGTAAATCGGACAAAACATACAACCGCTAGAGTGCCAACATATATATATATATATATAACATTTTGAACGACCCCCCAAAACGTTTTCAGGGGGTCACGTTAGGAACTTCTATGGTGGTCCCGAGCTTACGTTTCACCGTGCGGGTCATGCTAATAGTTCACTTTCCAAAGAGAATTCACTAATAAAGAATAATAGCAATTGTTTATGTGCAGATATAGTTGTAATTCACGAAATATGTAAAGCCAAGATGCTTCATCCTCGTCAAGATCGTTAAAGGAATCTGCGAGGGAGGTTAGTAACGCGAAGAATGCCTGTTGTTGCTTGGAGCTTCAGACGGCGATGCTTAATATTGCGCATTTATAATTCAACTACTCTTTTATGTCTGTAAATTATTCACAGTCTTGTCGAGCTTCAAAAGCATCAGAGACTTTAACGAAGTTTAAAAAATATAACAATTTTGGTTGAGAATGTGTTATACATGTAGGAAGTTGTAAATATACCTTACAAAGACATGGTTCATAGGATGGACGTATGTTGGCAAAACAGTATTGGCAATTAAATTCGACCGTAATATCAATATTAGCTGTACAGTACTTTTGGGTTTATTTTACTGAACTTTTTAATGGTCATGATATTAATGTAGCCTTGAAAATCACCAAAAACTATTTAAAACAATATTGACAATTGCTGGACAAATAAGATTAGATATACACTAATAATCATAAGTTGTTACATGTATTAAAATATATAATTATTCCAAGAGGGATAGGGGAGTTAAATTACTGAAATTACTAATAATACTGAACTTACATATCCATACGTTGTTAAAATTATACTTTATTGAAATCAGTCTCTAAACACTAGCACAACCTAAAACTTGTATTAAAAATACCTCATTTTATTCATAAACCAATTTCTAAACAAAGAGTGCGTGGAAAAAAGTCTCTGCATGTATCTATCGCCTAAAACCTGCTTACAAAACCTTAACATACATATGCACAGTATGGAGGGGAATAGAAATAAGGTTTTCTTAGTTATAACAAAAATTATGCAATGGGTATTTTTAATAGTTTCTTTGAATGTGTTTACTCCTCGATAGTATAGAATAAATCAATACTACTACTACTGAAGTACTCACCTAGTGATTTCTTCCAGCAATTTGCAGGGGTCGGCCGCATAAAATTTGACTCCAAAATAAAGCGTAAATGTTTCTTTCCCTGAAACAGAAACGAATCGTGATTAGGATAACATTTTAATTCATCTAGTTTCACCTTAAAGATTAAAATGCTTTCGTTATTTCTTTGGCGCTTTTTCTACCCTAAATGCCTAAGTTACTTCTGAGCAGTTCCTACGATTGGCTTATTAACAAATGCTATTATCCACAGTTTAACAAAAGGGTATTCAAATTCGGTTACTTTTACTCTAAAGGACTCTAAAGGGCATTCTAAAGGTTTCACCCCCTAAAATTAGTTTGTTGTTGCCTTTAAGGATAATATGGGGAATAATTAATGAACTAAGCTGTCTACTAAAACAACTGTTGATGGAGTAACAGTTGTTACTCATGTAATAAGTTGTTATCATGCATAAGTTCAAAAACGTACACAGTTAATCCTATACTCTAATATGAGTAAGGTTTGCTTGTTTGCTTGCTTGCGACACGGATCTCAAAACGGCTCCAACGATTTCCTTCAAATGTTCGAAATAACTAATTGCTGGGATAAAAATAAATTCTAGGGAGGCCTCATCCCCTGGAAAAATCAAATAATGTAAAAATACCCCCGTAGCAGCAAAACTGCATACTCAGCGAATTTCCAATGCATATAATATTATCTTAATACCACATACCAAGTTTCATCAATATACATTGATAAATAAACGATTTATGACATTTTACTTATTCTCCATAAGAATAACATGGCGCCTGAGTATGCAGGTTTGCTGAAATAAGGAACACTAAAAATGGGTTTTTATACAAATATCAATATAACTCAACTAGGTAAAGCCACATACCAAGTTCTATTAATTTATGTTCATAATTAAAGGAGATAACACGTTACTTATTCTCCATAAGAACAACATGGGGCTGAGTATGCAGGTTTGCTGCTACGGGAACTATCGGCCAAACAATGGGTTTTTTGTGAAAATATCAATATACCACGATGAAATGAAGCAATATACCAAGTTTCGTCAGGATAAGTTGATAAATAAGCGAGATATACAATTTTTCTTATCCTCCATAAGAATAGCATTGACAACGTACTGTGTTTAGCACTTTCAATATCTCAGTAACTAATTGACGTAGAGCAATGATTAAAACACCAAATTGTGCGTCTTTTTAAGCTAATTCCAATGGACAAAAATAAAATTTAAATTTTTTAAAATTTTGTGTAAAAAACTCAAAAAACCCATTTTTGGGGTACAAAACCCCCCCAAAATACCCCTTCGGATAAGTCGATCTGTCTGGTTTTCGAACTTAACGTCATAAATGCTGCTTTACACGTTTGTACCAAATTTCATCAAAATCGGACCTTTTTTATGAGAGTTATCGCACCCACGGACACACACATATATATATATATATATATATATATATATATATATATATATATATATATATATACAGTTTCAAACGAATGGTGTTTTTGGGGTCTGGGGACCTCAAAACAAAAAGTTATCATGGTCCCGGGCCTAGGTCTTACCATGCCGACTACGGTAATAGCTTCTTCCCTACAGGGAAATTCGCTAAAACTAAAATGAAAAGTTAAAAAAATTAACATTGGGCTTATGGAGTCGCGAATCAAAACAAAAGAATTGTAACAGCTGTTCATAATCAACCAGGGAACTGTCAAAGTAATACTCATGTTGTATATGATTATTAATTAACATGTGGTTTCCTGAGAGCAGAGATTAAAAGATTTGAGTGAAGATTACATATATAGAGTGGTAAAATAAATCAAAGGGACATTGAGCTATAAATAACAACTGGAGGGACATTAAAAATGCAGGAAAGAGGCAAATGAGCTATAAAAATATGGTAATCAGTTGGGGGAAGTGGTGAAATATTACTCCCAGTCATCTAAACAAACTTACTGACCTTCCCCGAGCAAAGCTCGGCCCCCAGGTACTACAATATTAAGTAAGTACAATGAACTACCGAGATGGCAACGCAACCTGTAAAAGGTCACACTCAAGGTGATATCCAGCGTTATGTGCCTATTGACAATTATGTTAACCCAAAGGCCGAGTCAGTGAATATGCTCAGTTCCAAGGTACTCCCTCGTTCGCGGAATCCGTCCTAAGCACGAAGGATTTATCAAATTTTGTATGTTGGTTCATTTCCTGCTGAAACATTTCCGCAGCAGAGTAAAACTACAATGGAGGTTATATAGCGGTTAAAGTACGACTTTAAATACTTCCTTTTTCACGCAAAATATATCATTTTGAACCAAAGTAGGTCTTTGAAAAAAATCGCTACGTTTTCAGCAGACAATGATAGTGATAATTCATGATAGCATTTGTTAATGATAATGAAAACTCGTTATAGAATTTGTTTCAGATAGTGATAATTGACAGTAGGTGATCATTCGCCGCCTTGTTGAAGATGTTATCACAGATGATAACAGAGGAGACGCTCTCTCCTGGCCGCATGCTCTGCTACAATCACAGGCGACATCACTGCTTTCCTTCCTTATGTGGAGGACACGCGTTCGTGAACCCCCCCCCTCCCACCCAGTTCGAAAACCAGCCAGATCGCTCTATCCGAAGGGATATTTTGGGGGGGGGGGTTTGTACCCAAAAAATAGTTTTTGAATTTGTTACATATAATTTTTGAAATAGTGAACTTTTGGTTTTTACTATTGGATTCAGCAAAAAAACAGAATTTGGTATTTTGATCATTCCTCTACGTCAATTGGTTACCGAGATATTGAAAGTGCTAAACACAGTACGTTGTCTAATGTTATTCTTATGGAGTAAAATAAGAACAATTATATCTCGCTTATTTAAGAACGTATACTGACGAACTTGGTATTCGGCTTCATCTGGTTGTGGTCCATTGATATTTGCAAAAAAATTTTTTTTTGCTAAAGGCTCCCGTAGCAGCAAACCTGCGTACTCAGCCCCATATTATTCTTATGGATAATAATTAAACGCTATGTCTCCCTTAATTATGAATATAAATGAACAAAAACTGGTATATGACTTCACATAGATGAGTTATATTGATAATAGCATAAAAACCCATTTTTTGTGTTGCTTGATGCAGCAAACCTGCGTACTCAGCCCCAATGTTATTCTTATGGGAATTAAAATTGTATATATATTGTTTATTTGTGAATATATTTTTATGAAACTTGGTTAGTGGTTTTATGTAGTATTAATACAGTTATATCTTCATTGGAAATTCGCTGAGTATGCAGGTTTGCTGCGATGGGGGTATTTATAAGTTTCGATAAACAGAATTATTTACAAAACATACTGATTTCCTTCAAGCACCAAAACGGGTAATCTGTTATTTTCAGAAATTCCTCTCAGGAAGAAATATTTGCCGGAACACTTCGGTAAGATTAGTCAAACAAATTAGCTATTTCTAAAATGACAAGTCTTTGCTTAAGTAAACAGACCCGCGAGCTGGCGGAACGCAGCGGTCCATTAGTTCTCCAGTAGTTCTCCAGTTAGTTCTCCACTAATTAGCTCTCCAGTAATTAGTGCCAAGGCGGACTGGAATAGCTTCCTGCACATTCCAGATGTACACAGTCTCTCGTGTTGGTGTCTGAGGATGGGTTCTGCTGATGAGTGCAGATTATAATCCATCTTTCCAATCAGTTCACCATGTTGCACAATATAAGAAATAAATGGGAAGACTAAATATAATATTATCATGTAGGCTTGTGCGTTAAGGCATACGCGTATACTTGTATTAAAAACACGCGACTTAGTACAGAGGTTTAGTGTGAAGTAAGAATGGTTTCCACAGTACCAAGTCCTCAAGAATTTTAACTTTGTTACAAAAAGTTATTCTGAATCCATGTTAAACGAGATGGCATAAACTATAAGTCCAGGTAGTAGGTGAAATAAGGCCTTAGTTTTGTTTTAAATCTCGACTAAATGCCATACTACGTATATTTATGTATATTAAACTTAAACAATATTTTTAAACAACAAAAATTAAAAAAAAACCTTATTAGAATAAGAAAAGTAAAATAAAAATATCAGAATTCCAATTAAAATTTATTTTTATTAGAATTCTGATGTTGTCATTTCGTAGATTAAAATTAAAATTATTGCCAATAACTAGCTCCTAGTACATTATAAGAAAAGTAGCCCATCGATGTTCAAATCTGGTAATAACCAGTTGTTTCCCCGAATAAAACCACAGAACAATTGAACGGTTTCTTAAATTCGGGTTTTTGTTCACCTACGCGACCTAGTAAATATATTGTTTAAATTTGAAAAGGATTATAAATGTCGTATTTTCATATTTTGTTTGTAAATCAATGTTCTAATAGCTTTTAGAGATAAGAGAAGAAAAAATAAAATTTATTTGCTATTTGATGGAAGTTTAAACTTACAATAAACGAACAACACACAAAGTTTCTATATTTGTGTACAGATCTCATATTTCCCTTCATTTTTAAGGATTATTTCTTTGAGAGTATATATATTATATTTATATTATTTCGTGTAACCGAAAACGTTTCACAATGTTGCTGATATGAGACAATTTTTTACCGTGAAACATTTCAAAAGTTGAATCCGCGCCAAAATCTTCGTCGGACAAAAACAACGCCATATCTCCAACTGTACTATTGGTTTTCTGATAACAGGATATGTTAGAGCACGAAGGGGAAAACCAGTTACGATAGAATAAAAACACTCATAAACTAATTTAACAGTATATTTTTATATAGCGATCTGATATTTTAAACGCCCAAAGAAATCGTGTGTGCATTTCTAATTCACAGTTTAGCAACGAAGAATTTGAAAGAATTAATTTAATTAATTTCCTCTTAAGTTAGTACAACGTTTAAAATATGATTCCTCTATTTTGACAAGTTGTTGAATGGTGAAATTGATATTAAAATACGTGTAATGTTTGTGGGCTTATTTGGAAATGTTACATATCTACATTTATAAACCACGAAACGTCCATATAACCAGACAAAGAATAAGATTGTTGAAGGACGCCCTAACGTTTTTGTTATATTAACGATTCCCATATTATATCCAAGACAAAATACCTCGCTGTTTATCATCATCTTATTTAAAAAATAAGGCGATTTTGTAAACGGGTTACCGGCGAAGCTATTAGGTTTAAAATCATGTTAAAGTGATATTTGAAAGCCTTTAACGTCTAGATATGCCATATGCCTTTTGGGGTTTTGGAAAACGTTAACCTTCAGGGCTTTCAAAGTACCAATGTTAACGTTACAGAAAAATCCATTTAGTTGGACACTAAACAGCAGCTGTTGATATATTAACAAAACAAAGTAAATAAGCAAGAACAGCAGCAGTTTTCAGTTAACTTCTGGAATGGCATCACTAACAAATCTACATATAAACTGGACAATCCTATAAGGAGGGAAGGAATATTTGCTCGAATTCGAGCAACTAGATTCGCTAGTATTATATATAATAATTCGCTTATCTAATTGATTTCACAACAACACGGAAACCAATTCAAAGTACCCAAATAAAACAAAGAACGCTGATAAACCGTTAGACCGATTCAACTGTTGGAAGTCAAATGTAAACTGTTGCCCGACCTGGTCGATTAGATAGTTATAGAATCCTATGCGGGATTTGAAAAGGGATCGAAGGAGAATTGTTTAAGAGGAGAGGTAGATTTATTGCCAAAAATAACAGAGACAAGGTTATAATCAGTTTAGAGGCGGGGAGGTCTGCCCTCAGACCGTAGCGACCCTGGTAGATGCGAGGGTCTCCGGCGAACAGTCTCATCACCATCATCATCATGATCATCGGTATTGGTGATGGGAGTTTGGTCTGCTATACACCACTCAACGGATCACTTATCAACTAAGAAGTTGTGGTTATCTGGGTTGTTTAATGACTTGGAACAATGAACTGTGTATTTTAATGGTGAGAGAGTTATCAATTGCGCGTAACCTAGGGCGGAATTCTCAAACGTTTTTCAAAACTTCCTCTCAAAACCTAAATGTTCCTTAACAACCTTAAACCTCATTCAAGTAGCCTGGTGGGAGCGCGTAAGGTGTGATTAAGATTTGATAAGGTTTTATAATATAAAGATGATAATTCCGATGAAAACAAAGTATTATGTTGTTTATTCAAGCTTATAACTCGATAGTGTTTTTTATGATTTACAACTAAAGTACATTAATACCCTTCTTGAATTTCGGTAAATATTTGGTTCTCACAATTACTCGATTTAGAATATTTTATTACATAAACAAATCCTATTGCACGGCCATTTGAGACTACATATTGTTTTTATGTACTACTTCTATACTATGGCAGTCATATTAAATCAATTGTAGTAACAGGCAAACACGTTTGCCACCAGTGCATTACTAATGTCAGACGAATTGAAAATAAATGCGACAAACAATTTTTTCATAGATATTTTGTACATTTAAAAGTAATTAAATAGATTCAAAATAAATTGAATAAAACCTAGTTAAGACTTATAGTACCATTTAAGTTATTGCGATTCAATTGAAAACTAAATATAAGGTCGCATTACTTTTGTACTGCGAATACCAACACATATGGTTAATTTATCATTAAGGAACGTTTGTGAATTTCGCATATTCACTTCAGGATGATTTTAGACGGTTTAAGGGAGATTTGAGGAAACTGAGATATGAAGAATAACCCCTAAAAACCATAGTATAACTAACACAATAACAATAACAGTAGTACAATAACTAACATTTACATCTTGTCCCATTCTTTTAGCCTCGCCAACTAGCACTACTGCGACTGCGACCCACTAGACTGATGTACAGCATGGAATGTAACATAGGATCGTTTTTTCTCAGTAAAATTTAAGACTTTTTAAGAGTTTTAAGAGTGAAATCTCGCTAGCCTAACGGTTAGCGTCTTGGACTTCGGTTCAAGGGGTGACGGGTTCAAATCCCGGGGTGTCCACACACAATTGAGGGTTTGGACCTCTTCCCCTATAAGCATTTGTGTGATCTCATAACAAAAATGCTTCGGCGTTGAAAACAAAGGAAAAAAAGAATTGCAACGAAGGCCCATTACAAACATGTAAATTACAATTATTATTTGTTAAATATTTTACGCAATACTGTTTAGTACGCTTTACTTTACAAACTGTAGCTTTCAAAGTTTACAGTTTTATTTTGTTTTACGTTAATATTTGCAAAGTGGTGGTCACTTTAGGAATTGGTTATTTAGACAACTTCTTCTTCTTAGCCTTACAATGACGTTTAATCTTCCATGTCTGTTTCCGTAACCGTCATGCGGTTTGAATCCCCCAGGCTTGCTAATTGTTTTCTCCACGCTGATCCCTTACCACTAAATTTGTCCTTATTGAACCTTATCCTTACCCGCAAGCGGGTTCGGTTTTAGTCTTCAACAAGTAAACAGTTTTAATTTGATTAAACAGGAGTTTCGGCTTATAATTTACTGTTTTTAATATGCTTACAAAATAAGTTTAACAACAGAAATTTAAACAAGTCTGTTTGAAAACAGGATTTATACTACCTACAAACGGTTAGTAAATACGACTAAATACTGATACAAGCTCATACAATTTTTAGTGTCTGTGATTGAAATTTTTAGAGACCAATAATTTATACGGTTAAATTAGCTGGAACGTAAAACTGCGAGCAACCATTCGCAGTTATAAATAATTCTGTAATTGTAGCAACTATCAATGGGAAACAGATCACAATTACAAAAGTAAACAAGTAACAATCAAGCTGATATTAAAAACTGCTCGTTGTCTGTTTCTCAATCAGACATAATCTAATAACTAGATTAAGCTGAAATTTGATGTTAGACCTAATACACTCAAAGGACAGATAATCCTTGCACTTTCTAAAACCTTTTAGGGTCTTTCCCCATCGGCCTTCAAACATAAAAAAATGAATTGATTAATTACAGTAATTAATCAATAAAAAAGTTACAGTGCCAATAAAAAAGTTGTGTAATTACAGTAATTGCAATGGTAATGATACCCAGAGTAAACTACAACTTTCCCTCGAGATTCATTTACAACCTTTACTAAACAATGTACGACATTTACCATTATTAGTAAGCAATAATCCTATGTATGGTGTGATAAAATAACAAAGGCCTTCCATATTCTTTTTCCATTCAGTCTACTGTGCATTAAATAGAATTATATACGTAATTGAATATAAATAACTCATATTTTTGCCTGGGGAAATAATGAGTGATTGGGTCTATAGTCTTTACAGTTTTCTATTAATGATTTAAAGTTGAACAGTGGTGCGTATGTTAGTGTGATTTATGTTTGTCTTATATTATCATTTTATTTTGAATGTTTATTTCATAAATACTATTGCCACAAAATATAAACAAATTAAAGGTATTGTTCACTTTATAAAGAGTTTGAAAGGTGAGTTAGAGAAACTTAAAGTTCTTTCCAAGAGTGGCAAGTTAAACTTGAAAAATACAACTCATAATAATAGTGATAAAGTGACAACAATGCTTTAGAGGTTTATTGGTGTTGATTAACTGATTAAAGGGAAAACATTCCGGTTAAATTACCTATTACAGGTTAAATTACCTATTATGTACATTCCATGGTTAACACGTTAAGTGTGCCGCATTCTATAGTAAACCAGATGAATTCTTTATGGGCCATTAATGTACATTTAAATTATAATCTGACCAAATAAAATCCTTATATGAATTCAAACAGTGCGAATGGCAATCGGGCAAAGTGCTAGATGGTTTGTCAGAGACTAATGTTGATGTTTTGACAACAGATTTTTGTCCCAGAGACCGCGATGGTCAAGGTTAAGGAAGAAGGTTAAGGTTCGTTTAAAAGAAAGCTAGTTAACATTATTAGTCTTAATTTTAGTCCCAAACTGAGTTTATACAATATTTCATTTTATAACAGGTCCGTTTACTTACATGACTAATCTTCACTAAATAATTAACTAACAAAGCAGGCGAATTCACACCACTCATTAGAATGTCCTCAGGAACTTGATGAATACGTTTCCGTTTAATAACACGTTTATAGATGGGTTCGTTTTTCTTTGATAAGGTTAGTAAGGTAAGAAGTTTTAATTTTACTGTTTGTTACTGTTAAGAACGAATCAATACAATAAATTAGGCACTGATTAGTAAATTTTAGGTTTAAATGTGATCAAAGCAGACAAACTTCCTCGTATTTATTATGAGAAAAAGAGGCAAATATATGAAAGTTTAGCGATATTTTGAGTCATATTTTATATAAAACAAATTAAAATAAAGATATATTTCAAATTGAAAGGATATAAACACATAAGGTGTGATTTTATTTTAATTCTTATGAACTTAACACAATATTTTACTTTTAGATTACGTTGAAATCGATTTTAGTACTTCGGAAAGTACTTTACATGAGTTAAATATAATACTACTTATTACTAGACATCCGTGAACACAGACATACATTCTTCCACGATAGATGAAACAATACAATTCATGTCGTGGAATCCAGAAAATTATAGAAAAAGATTTATAAGCGCATGACCTAACTTTTCAACAAGTGCAATAAAATGACAAGTAGAAATAGTCTTATTCCAGATAAAATAAATTTAAATCACAGCACCTTGGGATTATAACAGTTTACGGTGGGCGAGATAGCATCGTCTCATTCCCGCTCGAGTTCTAGACCAATAAACTATCCGATCTGAGACTTACATAAAAGAGCTTATTCACTGTTTATGGTGGCAGCTCTTTATACAAAAAATTAAAAAAGAAATAAACGAAACTATTACCAAATGATGTTACATCGTTACGTTGATGTAACATGCATGGATAAATATTTCTCCTACAAAACGTCTAAAGAGAGAAAACTTATACTCTCTACTAATACAATAGTTATGTAGTACCAGTTTGAAGCTTTCTTCAATCCCTAAGACGTAAGGGACCACACACATATTACGTAACGCATTTTTTCGTCATTTCAGACCCCCCTCCACCATGTAACGCACCATAATGCTTGAGCATACCCCCACCCCACCCCCTATGTGTTACGTAAATCAATCGTAGTAGGCTTTAAAACCGCTTCCAACTTTTAAACATCGTTATATTAGCAATTTGGAGAATGGATTTAAATATATCATTAAACTTTAAATGACTTTCTTTTAACAACATTTTTTATAACTTATTTCAAAGCAAAATGTATACAAACAAACAAGACTGTTACTAATAATATAAGCAACAAAATAAATCTCAGCTAAAACGTTACAAATTTAATTTATAACTAATACAAATACAAAACACCTTAAAAAACTTAGGATGTGGACGGCATTGCTGTATCCAGTGATGATTTTACACCCTAAAACAACACAAAACATAGGTGTAAAGCAATACATAACTTACTCAAAACACGTTATATATTTATTTTTAGTTTGTTATTAAAATAATATTAACAGAATTATTTTTATATAACAAACTGTAACTTTAATTTAGATATCAATTTGATATTTTTTATAGTTTGAACGATTTATAACAGTATCAAAAGATACGGGAGTGCACCAGCACTTGGGGTTAGTATGTGTGAGTTACGTAACGCTGATCCAAACTCCCCCTCTCCCATATAACACAGCATAACGCTACGCCATACCCCCTCCCCTCATTAAGTGCGTTAAGTAATATGTGTATTGCTCCTAACAACCCTTAACGCCTCTAACCCTTGTAACCCTTGTTTTATCATTTTTATTATGTATTAATAATTTAAAAAAATTTTCAAAGAAGTAAAAGTAATCATTTACAAACTTAATGGTCGCAGTTTCTTCATACCACTAAGCGACCCTGTCATATTGACGAATCCTCTTAAAGCTCACATTTGACTGAACACGTTCTACGCGAATTGTACCACAGATTAAACTTGTTTGTTGACGTCGAAGAACGATCGTGGTTGAGGTTTCGGTTTGACTCACGGCGGATCTCGGGAGGGATTAGCTTCCACGAAAACAATTAGAGAGCTACGGGATTACTGGGCTCGGATCCCGGGATTGACAAGATGTCGCCCTCCGGTGAGACGATCCGGTCGTGAGGCGGAGTGATAAGAGTAACTGCCTGGTGATAAGAGTATATGATTATAAATTCACCCGTACACCGGGCAGATATTAAAAGGATTATGTTATCAACAGTAGGTTTGGTGTTGCAGACTATAAATTGCATTCACGACTTTACAACGTCGACAGTTTGACGTTTACTGTCCAATCTTACAACCACATAATGTTATTGACAATAAACCAACGTCATTCGTCGTCAGTAAACAAACTTTTTTCAGCAATTCCTGGCCATTTTAGTTGTAATTTGATTATTTTCTAGGTATTATTCCCACCTGAACACGATATCAGATTTCAGATTCCGAAACGTCGGGCAACTTGGTTTTTCACATTCAGTGATGGAAAATGTTGAAATAATTTCTTAAATTACATGAACTCACCATCACCAACAATTTATTATAAACAAAAATATTTTTAGATGCATGCAATTCTATGCGTAAAGTATCAAAGTTACAATATTATTAATAATGACTCGCATTATAATTATAATTTGCAACTTACCGAAGAATGGTTATGACTGAGTGCCCATACATATAATATAACCCACAAAATTATAAATAATAGTTAATATAAACACGAATAACAATAGTATTACTTTTCCTAGCCATAAAACAAATAGAAAATATAACGGTACAGTATTACAGTTTAAATAACCTTAATAATACCCCCTTAGCAGCAAACCCGCGTACTCAGATAATTTACAATGCATATATACGAATCTTAATACCACATAAAGCCACATACCAATTTTCATCAATATCCATTCATAAATAAACGATTTATGACATTTTAATTATTCTCCATAAGAATAACATGGCGGCTGAGTATGCAGGGTTACTGAAGCAAGGAATACAAAAAATGGGGTTTTATACAAATATCAATATAACTCAAGAAGGTAAAGCCGCATACCAAATGTTATTAATTTATGTTCATAATTAAGGGAGATAACACTTTATTCTCCGTAAGAATAACATGGGAGCTGAGTACGCAGGTTTGCTGCTACGGGAACTGTCGGCCAAAAAATATTTTTTAGTGCAAATATTAATAGACCACAACGATATGAAGCAATATACCAAGTTTCATCAGGATAATTTGATAAATAAGCGAGATATACAATTTTTCTTATTCTCCATAAGAATAACATTGGACAACGCACTGTGTTTAGCACTTTCAATATCTCTGCAACCATTTGACGTAGAGCAATGATCAAAACACAAAATTGTTCGTCTTTTTAAACTTATTCCAATGTAGAAATGCTAAAATTTGACTTTTTCAAAAATTATATGTAAAAACCCCCAAAAAAAAACATTTTTGGGGTACATAACCCCCCCCCCCAAAATAACCTTTTAATTTTACGACACGTAAAAAACACATGTGATAAATAAATAAATATTTTGGTGAAATTTAGGAAAATTGATAAAAAAAATTGTTTAAAACTACGAATTTAAAACTTTAAAATGGAAGATGCATTTTGTACAATAACAATAATTCCTTCCAGTATATTAATTTCCAGTTAGTTAATTTCTCTTTGTCGAAGAAGGAACATGTATCTTAGAATTTAATTGACATTACAAATAACAAATATTATAAATGTTTTCCATAACGTATTAAATCATAACAATTTTAATGAAAATAGATTAAATTGTGAACTAAAACAGAATGCAACATCTAACTGCCAAATGCTAGTTTGTGAACAGCTTTTAATTAGTTACTCGAACATCGAAAATAGGCAGTAATTCAATTAGAATTCACTTTGTCAATGGCCGGTCCGCAATCAGTTTCAAACAGTTCATTGTTGTTGTTAGTGAACAAAACGAGTTTTATTAAATGACATTCGAATGAAAATACAATTGACTTGATTATGAAAGCGTGGCAGATAAAAACATCTTTAAAAGTGCTATCGAAATTTATATCTTCTAATTTAGTTACCTGATGCAACATTTACGTAAGTTTAGTATATTGATCTCGAAAACGTGAGTGATACTTTATTGATAATTAACTGGTTGTTTTTGTTTTAATATCATGATTATGATGCTATATGATATATTCAGAGACCCAGGAATACAATGAGAAGAAGTTCTATAATAGTAATATTTATGTAAGGATATACCTTTACCAGTAAAGTATGCCCACAATCCCGACACAATCGACTGAAAACCATTGTCAAATAATCTTATCGAATATTTTTCAGATCAATTCAAACTCGTAAAGACTCGAAATTTCCGTACATAAACGAAACGACGCCAGAATAAATACAGAAGAAGAACTTTCTTAATGGGTCATCAGTTAAGTTTAGTGGCTAATAAACGAAACCGAAACGCACCATTAATTAACCAACTGGAAAAGGGAGAAACAGCCCCAAATTAGCATCAGAGGGAGGGTATCCCCCACCCCGCGGGGAGATTTCGGAAAGGAAATTAGTAATCAAAACAAATCTCTAATTTGGCCTAACAAGACGTTGGGATTGCGGAGGAAATGTAACAAAGTTATCTGGCTTCTTAATGAAATACGGAGGCAATAACAGTTGTGATGATATAATTGTAAGGGGAGGGGGATTGTAACCAGTGTAATTGATGATATAAGCGGAATAACACTAAACGTTACGCTAGCGATAACAATCCTGAGTAAATACCATTTGGACTCAGTTAAACAACTAGTGTACCTACCAGGCTTGGAGGGGTTATAGACCCAAATGTTCGGTTTTTGTGTATATGGATGACCTAGTTACAGATACACCGAGGAAAGTAAACAAATATATTAGTATAAACACATGTTAATATAAAAACGAAGCAAAAGCTTACATTACATTATACATAACTAAAGCTGATCATTATTTCATTTAACAGTTTTGCCAACATTGTTTGTATTTTAAAAACATTTTAAACAGAAAATAAGGACAAAAAACATAAATCGGGCTCCGTCAACGGGTTTCCTCATCTAATGTTACATGTTCCAAGATTCAGTCTGCTAGGACGTACATATTTTCATAAACTTCCGCAAAGATACACATTAAAAAAATTGTCTTACGCAATTATATATTACAGTTCTTCTTGCGTATTGTAATTCGTATATTTAAAATTAGTATGTACTTTAACGCATTACAGATATAAAATACTATTTGAAAGTCAGAAGCAAGAAAATAAAACAGGTAAGCACAGTATAAATATTTTAAGAGCATAAATTATCCCTTAAAAGTCAACACAAATCTTTGCCTTAAATCTTTCTCGGTTATTGCTCCAATGTTTACGGGAAGCAAGATAGTATCCACCTTAGGTCACAGACAAATAAATTGTAAGGATTGCCGCTCATGACTCACGATATTATCTCTCAACAGTAAAATGTTTATTTTGCACCAAGTTTATTTATATTCCTCTATGAGCATGATAGGTACAGGTAATTTTAACTGTTTGTAATATTTACATTCGAACCTTGTGGCTCTGACTAGGCCTAAAGGTAATTAATTACAAAATTGTAGTACAAATAGCAGATTGGACAGGATAATACAGAACAGTATACACATATATAATACTGGATGTAAACACATAACACCGAAAACCGTAACTTATTTTTTTTAAAGCGAATTAAAATCTCCATCTTCGTCGCGGTGGCTAGCATGCGCGCGCATGTTGGAATTAATGATTTGTGAATGTGAACTTATTGGTATTAGCGAATTTCCCCTATAGGGAAGAAGCTATTACCGTAGGTCTCATGGTAAGACTTAAGCCCGAGACCATGATAACTTTTCATTTTGAGGTCCCCAGATGCCAAACACACCATTCGTTCAAATTTTTATATATGTATATATATATATATATATATATATATATATATATATATATATATATATATATATATATGTCCGCAAGCACGATAACTCTCGTAAAAAAGATCCGATCTTAATGAAATTTGGTACAAATGTGTAAAGTACCATTTATTTGAACGAGTTCGAAAACCAGATCAATCGCACCATCCGAAGGGGGGTTTTTGGGGGTTTTTGTACCTCAAAAATGTGTTTTTTCGGGGTTTTCACATTTAATTTTAATTTAAACCAAATTTTAATTTATACCATTGGATTCAGATTAAAAAAACAAACAATTTGGTATTTTGGTCATTGCTGTACGTCAATTGGTTACCGAGATATTGAAAGTGCTAAACACAGTACGTTGTCTAATGTTATTATTATGGAGAAAAAGAAAAATTGTATATCTCGCTTATTTATGAACATAAACTGGCGAAATTTGGTATATGGCTTGATCTGGTTATGGTTTATTGTTGTTTGCACAAAAAAATTTTCGCCTATGGCTCCTGTAGCAGCAAACCTAGGTACTTGGTTCCCATGTTATTCTTATGGAAAATACTTAAAATGTTATATATCGCTTATTTATGAATGTATATGGATGAAACTTGGTATGTGACTTCACTAAGATGAGTTCTATTGATATTTGCATAAAAACCCATTGTTTTGTGTGCCTTGTTCCAGCAAACCTGCGTACTCATCCCCAATGTTATTCTTATGCAGAATAATTAATTTTTAAATATTGAACGTTTGTGAATATATTTATTATTAATCCTGTAAAGTGTTTTAATGTATTATGTTATATATTCATTGGAAATTCGCTGAGTATGCAGGTTTGCCGCGACGGTGGTATTTTTAAATTTCATGCCGGTTCGGAAATGAAAATATAACGAGTCGTGACCTGAAGGTGGAAATTTAATCTCGAAATATTCATATTGTCATGCACAAATATTTGAACTATTTAAACGGATAAGTTAGGCAACCTATTTTATATTTTTAACAACACTTTAGAAGAATGAACATTAATTATAAATTAACTTAAAGAATAACAATAACATAACATAGTAGACATGAACGAATAGTATTTATTGTTTTAATAGTGCTTTTAGGGATAACCGATATTATACTTAATATCCTCGGTTGTAAGTAACAAGGATAAATTTGTCATATAAAATAATAATAAATATTCGTTAATCTTATACAACAAATGTTAGTAGAGGAGTCAACCCAAGAGGCACGATTCTCAGTTGTAAGTAAAAACAATACAAAAAAATACTAAAATACCATTAGTAAAGGTGAATCAGGGTAAAAAGTTGTTTTTCCCCGCAATTAATAGGTCTTAATATTAAAAGTTTCTAAAAAATACACTTCCAGTCTCTTATTATAATAGTCACTGTCACATCCAACATTTTCTGAGTAAAACAACAAACAAGATGGGCAAACTGCCTGAGAAGTTTTAATTACAAGCGGTTTTGTCATGGAGGGGTGATTTGGGAGGGTAAGAAAGGGGAAATAAACCTTCCGTAAACATTGTACTCCCAACGGAAAGTCCGAGGGCGATTTCTTTATTCTGTCTCTGTATGGATTATTTTCACATTAAAAAAGCGCACTGGATTTTGAAATATGTATTTTTCCTCATTTACAGTTTATTGTGGCTATTTAATTATACTGAATAGTTTCAATATTATTTTCGATTGTTATCCTTTAATGTAAACATATAAGTAATATGCTATAAGTCATTATGAGTTTGTAATTCGTTTATGTAATATAACTATTAAGTAAATGCCAAGAGCCAATAATATCAATGAGTTACTGACAATCATTAGGTTTTTCATATAATTAGAATAATGTACCTAAATTTTATCAGAGGCGGAGGTGACGCGTCCCGTGCAGTTATTTATCTAGTTAAAGGAGGGAACATATATATATATATATATATATATATATATATATATTTTCAAATTTTATTTTATTTCTTGCCATATACATAAAACTATTGCCTGTCTTTTATTTGAAATTCTATGAACAAATGTAATACTAACTGCATATAGCATTTCTTTGTTTGTTTTTGGGGGGATTAGGAGGCCCCGGCATAGCCGGCTAGGCACGTCTCCCTTGGTATATTGTACAGCCACCGGAAAGAGGGAAAAGAGGGATGGGAAAGGTGGTAGAATGGGGGTCGGGTACGGGCCCTTCCTCCCAGGCACCCGTCCCACTACTCCCTCCAAGGACTTTGACTAGCCTGGGTATCCAGGCTCAACTGGGAGTTAAGCCCTCAAAGAACTCATAAGAGACAAGGAGGAACCAAGAAAGGGAAGTTGGTCACACTGGGTAGCCAAGAGACTTACCAATACTGTGACAGCTTCATTTTGCTGTACCCAATGTCGACCTCTTTTCTTTGTAAGTCCTAGCGTCCGGGAAAGAGGCACAACACAGATCAGTACAATAATGTAACATTTATTACAATATGTAATCATTGTCATTAATGCTCTCTTTCCCAGAAGAGAAGATAATATTAACCACCAATCGAAGTAAATAAGCACTTCCGACTGATACGGCATCTATAGGAAATGAGCGACGTTTTCAATCTTCCTGTTCTACGTGGTTTCACTTTATACATAATTTTAACTAAATTTAAGATGGGATCGAGTATTCTCAAATTTAAACTAATTTAAAATCATAATTTTATTCCAATTGTATTCCAATACTTTATAATAATATCTTTTGTCTTTTGTCTGTTATGTCAGATTTAGAGTTTTTTGTAGTTTGAAACTAAATAACGCTCTTTTAATTCAACAGAACATATTTTAAATTTAAACAACTTCATCTTAAAAATGTTTTAAACATAAGGTTATTAAAGAACGAGGAACCGTAAGAAAGATTTCGTCCAAACCAAGAAATCTGCTGTAGTCTCTACTAGAATGGAAACAAATTTAGATTTTTTGCAGTTTTAAACTAAATAACGCTCTTTTAATTCAACAGAACATATTTTAAATTTAAACAACTTCATCTTAAAAATGTTTTAAACATAAGGTTATTAAAGAACGAGGAACCGTAAGAAAGATTTCGTCCAAACCAAGAAATCTGCTGTAGTCTCTACTAGAATGGAAACAAATTTAGATTTTTTGTAGTTTTAAACTAAATAACGCTCTTTTAATTCAACAGAACACATTTTAAATTTAAACTTCATCTTAAAAACGTTTTAAACATAAGGTTATTAAAGAGCGAGGAACCGTAAGAAAGATTTCGTCCAAACCAAGAAATCTGCTGTAGTCTCTACTAGAATGGAAACAAATTTAGATTTTTTGTAGTTTTAAACTAAATAACGCTCTTTTAATTCAACAGAACATATTTTAAATTTAAACTTCATCTTAAAAACGTTTTAAACATAAGGTTATTAAAGAGCGAGGAACCGTAAGAAAGATTTCGTCCAAACCAAGAAATCTGCTGTAGTCTCTACTAGAATGGAAACAAATTTAGATTTTTTGTAGTTTTAAACTAAATAACGCTCTTTTAATTCAACAGAACATATTTTAAATTTAAACTTCATCTTAAAAACGTTTTAAACATAAGGTTATTAAAGAGCGAGGAACCGTAAGAAAGATTTCGTCCAAACCAAGAAATCTGCTGTGGTCTCTACTAGAGCGTAAACGTTGATAAAAACCCAACGCGACAAACGGTCCTTAATTACAGCGTCTTTGGCCATTTGTCCTCTTTTTGTTGAAAGGGCGACGTTCAAATTAACAACCCTCGCCGTGCCGCGCCACGCCCCACCCTATTAGACCAGACGAGTCAAGGGCACCTTGTGCTTTTAGATTTAATTTAATCCTATTTAATGAATAAAACGTCATTCCATTAAAGTCCAACCCTCAAGAACCAGTGGACAAACTCTTAAGATGGAGCGCTTTTCGCTTCATTAAAACAGGTGTCTTCTCTCAGTCGAATTATGCCCTTTTGACATTTTTTACGTTAATGGAGTTTGTGTTGGAAATTAAAAAAGGCTCCTTCAGTGAATAAATTTACGTGTCATCATACTGATTTTTAAGAAATTAAATACTTTTGAGACAAAAACTATCAAAGGAATTAGTCATGGAGCTCTTAAATGTGATAAAAGTATTTTCATCTTATTAGTAGCGTTATTTGATAATGCAATTATCAGGATGAATAAAATACGTCTTACAACACTATAAGTATATTTACACTTATACTGTACTTGTATACAAGACGGTAAAATATTCACAAAAGATGGTGCAAGGCCTTACCATATACCACATATTTTTTAATATGGAATGTATGCCTTGTACCATATTTTGTGTATATTTTACCGTCTTGTATGTAAGTACAGTATAAGTGGAAATATACTTATAGTGTAAGACTATTTTATTTATTCTGCTTAATTTAACAACACGTAACATGCTAATAAAGAAATTAATGCCATTATCACCAATTGTGATAGTCTACGCAATTTTGTGTCTAAATAAAATATATTTGATCATCTTCACTTTTGAATTTTCTAAATTAGTAATTTATTTTAAACTAATAAATATAAAAACTGAATAAAATGCGTTACGTCATTGTGCCAGGTATACATAGTGCACATTGTTCTCTCCATAACAAACTTCCACTATTTAAGTTTATAACTTTAAAGAGTTGCTAATTTTTTTGGTGTGTATTAGAAAATCAGTTATAAAAGTTTATTTCGGATTGGTGTCTTATGAAATTTTAGGGGAGCGTGAAGGAAATTAATTAAACTACCCGAAAAAAATTGTATATCCAACATCAAAATGGTATCCAAATTTGTTCATAAAATCAGTAAGGATTCAAATCCGAAAAAATATAACAAATATGTACGCTTCAAAAACCATGCGTTTTAAATAAAACCATTAGTTTCCCCATAGTAATTGTCTTATAAAACATACTCCAGCCAATAATAGACTACTCAGACTTTTAGCAAGCGTTTCTGCTCTAACGATCATATCACAACTTCAAAGAGTAGCCGTTTATCCTGGTAGCCGAAGTCAGACTAACAACCAACTCCCCCCCTCCCGAGGCTAAACCCCCCCTCGAACCACCCCTACACCGGGGGTGGAATCAACTTTTGTAGAAGGGAAGATAAGGCGCCCTCTACTTATTTTTTGGTTGCCGACACACACATCTTTTAAGATAACAGTCAAGATTAAAGAATTACTCAAATTTTACGAATTACACACGGTCAAATTACTAAAAATAAAAAAATAACCTCGTAACCAAATTTTTTTTGTTTTAAGAATGTCAAATAAATAAGCGACGATAATGGATTCAAAATATTGATTGGCGGAAAAAAAGAATAAGAAAATAACGTAGTCTTAAATGTATTACTAGATAAGATTGTTGATGTTTTCTTCCGGAAAAATTCTGAGGTACGAGGGATACATTAGTAAAGTCCAGTTTACATTTTTTACCCCCATAGGGAGTAGATATGAGAACCTAGCCACAACTTACGGCAATCTTCTTTAATCTTTATTTACGTTTACCATATGTTTACACGCATATTCAAATATGTTGTCGTTCGAAACGCTGGCTGCCTCTTTGCTACATACTTACTCTTACTCCCAGGGCAATTTATATCTTTGATACATATCCAAATAAATTTTAAATTTTAAGTAATGCTCGTTCAGCCTCGAAATATGGAAAAATATTACAATGTGAGATTTTATGCTGCCTCCCTAAATTTTGTGCACAACGATGATTAAATACTTACATCATTTTACACATGGCTTTTAACTTATTAAAAAGGTAATTTATGTTAAAACATATGGCCTTACACATACATTATTAAAAACAACGTAATAGACTATAACATAACGTGTTAAACGCCTAACGGTGAATTTGAGATGAGACCTGAAGTTCAATGGGCCGAGTGATGAACTATTACAAAGGGATAATCTAATTTCCATTAGATTAATTTGAGAAAGTTTATTTACTTGTTAGTAAAATTACTGAATCAACAACGACCACAGAAATGCTAACTAAATAACTGTGTATATGTGCAACAAGATGAATAAACGATATACTCCATACACACAGAGTTTATCTCGATTATTTTATACTACAATTTATAGAACCTATAGCCTTGAAATCGAGAACATTCGTGAATAACGTCACGCATAAACGGAGGCCAGATTGTTCTATTGTTCTATAGGAGCGAGTTCTAAGAATAAATAGTAAAGTCCAAGGGTTACGATACAACCATTTAGTTCTACATGAACTAGAGAACTACGCCATTAAATTGTAATGCTCTCTCTAACATATAACGGCGAGCATGGTGTAAACTACGCTTACCGACCGGGGCTGGGACGGAAACGGGGATAGTTATTAGTGAATTTCTTTTGGAAAGTGAACTATTAGCATGATCCGCACGGTGAAAATTAAGCCCGGAACCACCATACAAGTTCCTAACGTGACCCCCTGAACACGTTTTGGGGGGGTCGTTCAAAAAAAAAAAAAAAAAAATATATATATATATATATATATAGGTGTTTGCAATCTAGCGGTCGCATTTTTTATCCAAATTACTTCAAATCTGGTAGGGACGTTCCTTTCTGTAATCAGTTGGATAAGTTCGTTGGGCAAAACAATCGGAAACTCAAACCCTTTTTTGGGGATTAATCTTTCAAATTTCGAGTTTTTGGGACCACAAAGGGTCGGAAAGACCCTTGTATGTAAAATTAATGCATGTAAAAAGATGGGAATTAGTAAGGCGAAAGTTTTAAGCCCTTTCTCGTCATTCTAGCATACATATTTATCGAGTTATTAAAGAAAATGTGGTTCGACTAAACACAGTACTTTGTCTTATGGGGTACACTAGAAAACCCGGTTATTCCTTTGTTAGAGTACTTTTATCATCCCCAGCAACCTCACGCCTATTTTCAAGCCTGTCTGGATCTTCTCCTAACATTATAATGCGCAAAATTGTATTCCTAGCTTTGTAGGTAAATGAAACCAGGAGCATCAGAACAGGCAAAAAATCACTGTTTTCAGATTTTAATAAAAATTGGAATAAATGTATGTCACTGATTTTGAGTTTTAAAAGTTTTTTCGTGGAAATTCACTTTCCTCACGTCAGCGTGCTGCGTGCGAACACGTTTTACATTTAAATCTAATTTCAGTAATTTTTGTAATAAAAGCAGTTTTAATAAAAAATTAGCAAATAAATAATGTTTGTTGAAAAGTTTAACTTACATACCCTTTTTTATAGAACTCATCGTGTGTTTATTCAGTGGCACTAGGGCGTCAGGGGGGAGGGGAAATATGTACATTAAAATTTCCGAATATACTTTAGTGAATATTTTACAGCTATTGAATGTAACAGTTTTAAAATATTAAACTAGGTGTACGCTCATTCTTCCCGTAAGAGGATGAACGAAGACTGAATTTTTAAAGATATGTAGGCATGTACTGGATTGGTAACACTCTTCTGTTATCCGTTTTAACTCCACAACAGCAAGAACAGATAATTAATAAACCAAACATTTTACTAATGGAATGGTAACACCATTCCCATATCCGTTTTAACTCCACAACGGCAAGAACAGATAATTTAGGACTAATGTAAATAAAAAATACTACTGACTACTGGAGTGGTAACACCCTTCTCATATCCGTTTTAACACGACAGTACCTGGGGGGCCCAGCTTTGCTCGGGGGAGGGCCAATCAGTCAGTTTAGATGACTTGGAGTAATATTTCATCACTTTCCCCTACTGATAATCAGATTTGTGTAACTCATTTGCCTCTTTTCTATATTTTTAAGGTTCCTCCAGTTGCTATTTATAGCTCAATGTCCTTTTCATTTATTTTACTAATCTATATATATAATCTTCACTCAAATCTTTTAATCTCTGTTCTCAGGAAACCACATGTTAATAATCATAAAAACATGAGTATTACTTTGACAGTTCCCTGGTTGATTATAAACAGCTGATAAAATTCTTTTGTGTTGATTTAAAACTCCATAAGCCCAATGTTAATTTTTTTTACTTTTCATTTTATTTTTTTTTTACATTATTTGATTTTTCCTGGGGAAGAGACCTGTCTAGAACTTATTTTTATCCCAGAAATTAGTTATTTTTAACATTTGAAGGAAATCGTTGGAGCCGTTTTTGAGACTAGTGTCGCAAGCAAGCAAACATACAAGCAAACCTTACTCATATTAGAGTATAGTACCTGGGGGGCCGAGCTTTGCTCGGGGGAAGGCCAGTCAGTTTGTTTAGATGACTTGTAGTAATATTTCACCACTTCCACTACTGATAATCTGATTTCTATAACTCATTTGCCTCTTTTCTACATTTTTAAGGTCCCTCCAGTTGTTATTTATAGCTAGACATTTTGGACTTGGATTGCAACTATTAAACAGAAGACTGAAACCTAGATTGTACCAAGATATTTTGCCAAACATGTAAACCTTGTTTTTATTTAGTTTGTTTTAGTTTAAACCCTTTTCTTCTTTTTTTTCAAAAGAAACATTTTATTAAGTTCATTTTAGTTTTCAAAATAGTCTCAAGGTGTCTCTGATTTGATAAACAACATGAGTATTACTTTGACAGTTCCCTGGTTGATTATGAACAGCTGTTACAATTCTTTTGTTTTGATTTGAAACTCCATAAGCCCAATGTTAATTTTTTTAACTTTTCATTTTAGTTTTTTTACATTATTTGATTTTTCCTAGGGATGAGGCCTGTCTAGAACTTATTTTTATCCCAGAAATTAGTTATTTTGAACATTTGAAGGAAATCGTTGGAGCCGTTTTTGAGATCCGTGTCGCAAGCAAGCAAGCACGCAAGCAAGCAAGCAAGCAAGCAAGCAAACCTTACTCATATTAGAGTATAGGATGATCCCTGGGGGCCGAACTTTGCTCGGGGGAAGGCCAGTCAGTTTGTTTAGATGACTTGGAGCTTATTTCACCACTTCCCCCTACTGATAATCAGATTTGTATAACTCATTTGCCTCTTGTCTACATTTTTAAGGTCACTCCAGTTGTTATTTATAGCTCAATATCCCTTTGATTTATTTTACTACTCTATGTATGTAATCTTCTCTCAAATATTTTAATCTCTGCTCTCAGGAAACCACATGTTAATAATCATAAACAACATGAGTTCCATGTGGTTCCATAAAATCAGATAATAAATCCTTTGAATGAAGATTACATGTAGAGTGGTCATATCCAGAATGACTCAAAGGTGCATTATAATAACAACTGTTGTGACCTCAAAAATGCTCGTTAGTAGGGTACATGGTGAAAAACAACTCCAAGTCATAAACAAGATTGACCTTTCCCTAGCAAAGCTCAGTCCCAGGTAGTACTTAAACTATATGAGTATAACTTTGAGAGTTCGCTGAAAGATTTTGAACAGCTGTTATGACTCTTTTGCTTTTATTTTAATCTCCAAAAGCCCAATGTGATTTTTTCAATTTTCCATAGCGGCTTTTTACATTATTTGATTTTTGGGGGATGGGGCATGTCTAGAACTTATTTTTAACCCAGACATCAGGTTTTACAACACAAGTAGTTGGAAGGACACATTAGTTATTTTTTAAGAAAATCGTTGGAAAACCGTTTTTGAGATAAGAGTTGCAAGCAATCAACCAAGCAAGCGAGCATGCAAACCTTACTCATATTATAGTGTAGGATAGGATTGAGTCAAAATAATTCAGCATTTGTATTGATTGACTATAACATATTTTTACTCTTAGGCACATAGAATGTACACGAGACAGGGAAAATGATTCTGGATTCTAGCATGTTTGAAGTTCTGCATACAGACGGCCAGGGCTGAATTTAGGTCTGTACAGGCTCTGGTCTACACCCTAAATGCAAGTGCGGGCCCTTACCAGCCCGGCCAACTTTCCTGTTTGATTTATATAATATAACCTACGCTTATATCAGGCTCTACAGATGGCGTTGTGCAGTTACTTAAATTTCAAATTGCTAAAATCCGTATTGCTGCCTAGTGTATATTAACGTTGTCATGGCAAGATATTATTAAGTGATTTTCATTATCTAAATACATAAAACAAAGTCGGGATTGTATGTTAGTTATTTAGTTTCATCAAACAGCTGTTATAAGGATGATATCTAAACATACTTGAAAAGCATATAAACATATGTTTATTATAGACATAATAAATCTATTTGAATAGCAACTCATTTTCAATACCGAAGCAAGCTCTATATAAACATAGGCAAGTGAGCGTAGCTAACGAGCTCATCTTGAAAAAGAACGAGAATCTTTGACATAAAACAAATTCAGTGACATTAGGACAGAATAATGTCTGTCTGACCAGCAAGTAGTACTCAACCCGAACGCTGACCCGAACTCCCGAACGCTTACCCAAGGATCATCTTTCCTCCATAAATTTAACAAGGCAACTTTTAAAGCCAGCGAGGCGGAGCTCTAAGGTCGGGGTTAAAAGAAAATAACAACATTTTTTTGTATAATTGAAAATTTTCTAAAATTACTAAAAAAGGTGTAAATAATAACAAAGAAAATTTTCCTGTGCGGTGGAGGTCTATGGTTGAGTAGGGCGGTGTATCAAACGTGGGGACATCTTTTAGGAGATGCTGTTTTAACAAAATAAATCCAACGAATCATACGTTAAAATTAAAAGTTGGGAGTGATAGTAAAGGCAGAGCCCTGAGGGAAGAACAAAGAGGTATCCATAATATTTTGGTACCCAACAACGTAGTGTATAGGTCTGGAGCAGTTTTGAGGAGCCGCTTTCGAAATCTTTGGATTTTTTATTTGGTGGTTTATATTAGGTTTCTAATAAAATATACCACCTGATTTTTTAGAAAAATTTGGGTTCAGAAATTACAGGGCTTAAGAGATCCCAAACTTCAGTTTTTTTACCTTTCTTAGTACCATAAACTTTAAATATTTTTAGCAGGTTTCAACAGTTTTATCTCATTGCCATAAAAAGCTCTAAAAGATGAAAAATTAGTACTCCAATCCACACACGGTTAAATTAGTATTTCGTTAGTAGTCTATTCGGCTAATGGTTGTGGAGAATATTTCAATTTCCATTCAGCAGTAAACTAAGTATATTGTACTATGTTATTCTTATAAGAAATAAAAACATATATCTCTTGTATACTTATTAATTTTATTAAAACTTGGTGTGTTAGCATTGACCAATAGAGAATATTCATCCCAGGACAACCTTAAAACTGGTCCATACCAGTTTGGATGCTGACATTGGGTACAGCAAATGAAATTGTCATTACATATGAAGTTTTTTGGATGTCCATTATGACAAACTTCCCTTTCACCTTTGGTCCCTCCACTTGCAGCGGCTCGGGGCGGAAACTCAGGGGTTGGTCCCCAACCTGAGAATGTATGGTCCCTGGCTGTTGTACATGGATACCCCATCCGTTGAGTTGGCCAGTTGGAGGGCAGAGCGGGTCCACATTGAGCCTGATCACAGCTGTCACAAGGCACGGGAGTTGGTACTCTGAAAGGCCAATTTGGCTGCCTGTCCCATCCCATCCTTTCCTTTCCTGCTATATCCTAACCTTCTGATAACCTGCGCAAAATTCCCGCTTATGGAAAACGTGCCTATAGCAGCTATGCTGGGGTTTCCTAATCTAGCAACAATGAATAGAGAATATGCGGAATACGTTTCCATCTAACCCTGGAGGGTGAGGTGGAGCAATTAACCTCTTAAAACCACTGTGTGTACCTAGCAAATTATATTAAACTGATTGCGTTTATTTGGTCACATGTCCTAGCTCCTGTTCACTCTTTTTTAAGACTCGGCCAATGACTAATATATTTTTGGTACCGGATGGTTTTCGACGAGTTTTAAATATATAACCTGAGAGAAAAGTTGCCAATAATTATTAGACCTATTAATTTCCAGCTCCAAAATCAGGAGGTTAAATATACAGAAATATACTTGTTTTAAACCCATTTAATGTAAAAAAAGGTATTCAATGATTTATTTATATAACAGTATCTTATAAAATTCATACCTTAAATTTAAAAATGTTTACATCCTTAATATATGTTAGTTTGAATTTAAATACACAAGCTACTGAAATCGCAGCACGAGAGATTTAAAAGCAAAATCCAACATCTACATTAATGACAATTTTTCAGGAGGGCAATCTGTCTACATCGTAATTAGTTGAACAATGTAGACGGTTAGGATTTCGGAGTTTTGGACATCTTGATTGTTTATGAAAATCAATATTAACCACAGAAAATGCAAACAAATATAAACTGTAACCAGACTATTTTACTGACCGGTAGATTACAAAACTTTAATCCCATGTCATTAGGTGACAGTGAGGCTTATTTGGTACATTACATGTAATAAAGATAGTTTGCACGTATGATAGTTTAGTAAGTCTGCCATCAAGTAATTTGTTCACAATGTAAAGAAACTACTATAGGTCTACAACACGCTTGATTATCAATCACAGTTAGTCGTGTTACAGAGTTATACTGTCCCAGTAATTCAAAAATTCCAAAACCTATTGTATTAATTTATCATCACTAGTCCAAACACTTAGCTGTTACATCGAAGTTTTACAGTAAAAAATAAACTGATAATAAATCTAAATAGATACAAGCATTGTTTTAAACACGACAAAACACTATTAATTTACATAACACTCACATTTTAAACTATTTCGAAATAAAAAAAATTGATGGAACAAAACATAACCAAATCCATAGTTTTGGTTATGTTTACATTTGAGTAATTTATAAACAAATATGCAGTGTTTCCCCTCTACGGTAAAAATATGCCACGCACTGATACAAAAAATCCCACTTTATCCCAGACTCTCCCTTATAGTATCCCTCGTAATATCCCACACTTTCCCACTGATTTGTTAAACATTGCAACACAATTAATGCTAAATATTATATGATTATTGAATAATGTATTAGTACAATATTTATACCGTTAGATAGAGCTTATTTAGATCTACTAATTACCTATAGGTATTTTACATTTTAGTACCTCAAAGGATTTTGAGCAATGCGACATAGGTTAAATGATACGGTGAATTAACCTAATTAAATAATTTATTTACGTGAGAGGTACTAATATTTTTAATGGTAGTACTAAAGAGTACGAAGTAGGTACTAAATAATGGCAAATAGTTTGCTTGTTAATTCCAACATGGCTCGGCCAGCGAAATTGACATGATTCAGTGTTCGTTCTGTAACGTTTATAAAATCATAATAGGTGCGGACAGCGAGGTTAAAAATGGGAAACCCCGCAACTGCCAGTACGGCGAGAAAATCCACTAGAAGTGCTACTGCTAAGGTGCTCTGGTCGTAAGTTGTAAGCAAACTAGCAGACGTAATTCCGATTTCAAAAAAATCCCACTTTATCCCACAATCCCATTTTATCCCACAATCAGTAAAAATATCCCATATAGGGGATAAAAATCCCTCAAGTGAAACACAGACAAATCCCAGCTGACATTTTAAAGACAACCATAGTCAATAGCTTACTACGAAAACCAATTCAACTACTGAATATCAAACATTAAAATTAGTTTTAATAATTATTAATAATCCAAAATAAAATACAAATGCTGTGTTAAAACATCCCTTTGGTATCCCAAATGACTCCTTCAAAATTTCATTAAGAAATGTTTTACAGTTATTTAGTATTTCGATAACACACCCACACACACACACACACACCCACACACGGCCACTGAAACTTCTTCATCAATACAGTGATTCACTTCGTTCATCAATTAATTTAAATTCAAATTGCGTTGGGAGACAACCGAAATGTTACACCCTGTTTAAAAAAGAATAAGGAGTGTAATACATGTTTATTTTGCTTATTGATGGGAGTTTATTATTTTTTGATAAATAAGAGCGGCGAGGCTTTAACCGTAAAGCCTGGGAACCCAGTGTGGATTCTGGCGTAACTCTGTCCCTTTTCTACTTAGCAAAGACCACTAAGGTAAATAAATATCTGTACCGGGGTGTATAACTGAGATTCTCTGAGGATATTCAAAAAATGTCATAAAACATTTTTACCCTTAGGTACAACAAGTCTTGAAAAAATATGAATAAAGCTACGATTGTGCACGTTTTAGCAATCCGTTATAATGGAAGTATCTAATACGATACTAAATAACGGCCCAAACCAAACGTTAGCACTATAACAAATCAATTTAAACCAGTGTCATTTAAATGATGTATATGTATAACGTTTTGAAAATGAAATCCACTTACCTCTTTTAAGGCCGTTTTTAATTATTGGATAATTTTCATTTCATATACTTTTACTCGAGCAAAGTGTTCGTGCAAAATTATTCCAACATTCCGCGGAAAGATTTTGCTTACACCTTGAAATTGGGAGTTTTTACACCTCAGAAATCCATTAGTAAAATTTTAAACCCCAAGAAGAATTAAATTTTGCTGGTTCTCTAATTAGAAAGCTACAAAACTTTCGCATTGGGTTAATAGAGTTTCAATCCAACATAGAAAATTCCCTATAGCTGTATAAAACAACCAATTAACAATCAAAGTCACACTGAACTGTTTAAATGTTAACAAGTAATTTTACTCTCCAAGCAAAGCTTGGCCCCCAAGTACTACTGTCCAGATCAGCCCATCACAAACCCAGTGACGATCCGGTATGTGAAGGGCGATCTTACACGTGTGATACAGGGCGAGTGAGGAGATCATAAAATTTTAATTTCAAACCGCACTTTGCCTCTGAACTAGTTCAGCGGAATGTGTTAGGTATGATATATGTACCAGTTTACCTTCTTTTTCGACTCTAGAAGTCTGCTTTCTAGAATATATTCAGTCCAGTATAGCCTTTGAAAACTTAAGTCCTGACATATAATATGAAATGTATTAAAACTATGTTAATACACTAGCAAAGTGTTTGAAGAAGTTTGAATATTCAAATAACATCCAATCAATTTTGGTTTTTAGGAAACAAGAACTTCATTATTCGTGAAACGGCGATTTAAATCTTTCCGTTATGCCCAGTATATTGAAACCCTTTCATGGTTAAGCTATAATAGTCCTCCACATTTACTTAGTTACTGCCTTAGCAAAAATGTTACAGTTCCTCAGATAAGTTTTAATTTAATTTAATTTTTTAAAATAAATAAAGTTAAACTTAAAGGTTTTCCTCCCTGTTTATAAAGTTGTTGTTGAACTTTACAGGTTCAATAAACAAGATGGAGACGGATCATTAGTGCAGGAAGGGTGGAACTGTTTTTGAATAAAACTAATTTCGAAAATAACATTATGCTGAAGTAAAACTTTGCTGATAAAGAAGTCCGTGATACATAACAAACCCGCTATCACTAGATTAACTTTTCATCGTAGTTCTATTGAACAAATAAACTGAGTTCATTCTTTCGCAGTCACTAAAATAAAATGGCGAATCATCCAAAAGAAAGTTATTATTCAACCGTTATTTGCAAATAATGTGTAGTTTTCTATCACAACTGAAAGAGGTGGACTGAAAGACAAGGGTGATATGAAACAGAGTAGCTATTCTAGTAGTTTAGGTTATCTAAACTTATTAATTTTAAAACAAAATAAAAATGCCCTAATTCAGTAATTACAAATTTATTTTATTTTTTTTACTGAAAAAGTTAAAAATAAATGTTATTTTATTATATTAAACCTATAATAATAACTACTAAATTTACAAGCTTTTACTGATATATATATATATATATATATATATATATATATATATATAAAACTTTAGTCGTTATTGCTCTAAGCTTACTTTTATTATTAACTAAATTTTATTTTAATGAAACGAATATTTTCATAAGAAAGTATTCACGAATTCACGAAACTGAAAGAGCACTCTTTACTACTACAAACCGATCGTATTCAAAACGTAAAAGTAAATATTTTGCATTACACAGATCAATCACAAATCACCTCTCCCCCTCCCCCCTCCCCCCCGAGGAAGAAAAACTGTAATATCTTTGAGTCCATTAGCGTAAAATCACAAAACAAAATTTTGCGAAGGCAGGGAAAAAGCTCGATGAATTAAATATGCCTCTTATTGAGAGCCACTCCACGTTAGTGAAAGGCGAAGTATCTTAATTGAAATGGTGTTTAATTCATTAAAAGGGATTAAATTAAAACTGAAAATAGCAGAAGGAAAACGTCTTCGGCTTTGTCCGAACAGACGGCGCGGAGCAGTACTTCAGAGGCCGTGAAGGATGTTAATTTGGACGTCGGGCTCGGAAACAAAAAGAGGACTAGTGGGCAGAGACGCTGTAATTAAGGGCTGTTTGACGTGGGGGGGAGGGGAGGGGCTTTTATCAAAATATTACACTTAAGAAGAGACCACAGCAGATTTCTTGGTTTGGACGACATCTCTTCTTATCTCGCATCCTCGCTCTCTTAATTAGCTCTCGTTCTGTTATGTAGTTGTTCATTTATATAAATACAAATGGATGATGATTTTCCCTTGTATTACAAATAAAAATGAATTTTGAATAGCGAGATAGTAAATATATAAAATAGGTTTTGTTAAAACGTCCTGTACTAACATTTTGTAACTAACATATGGGACAATAAAAATAAACGTACTAAACAATTATTCAAACTACAAAAGCGTTGTAGTGGTCAAATTCATATAAACCTTTTTTTTTTAATGGAAAATATTAACTATACCAAAATTATATTAGAACCTCTAAATTGTTTTAAAATATTAAACAGTTAAAATTAATTATGTGAAAAGGAATTATGACTATCAAATAGGAAAATCTAGAAATCTAGAAATGTTTTTAAATACGTATTTTGTTCGGCCTCAAAATAATTCAAATATTGAATCATTACTATTCGTTAATAATTCCTCACCCTGCAATACATTATAACATTATACCGTTATATATATATTTAATAATCCAAAAAGGAACGGAAAATAATTCGAACTAAATTTATATTATATATTTAAATAGAGTGAAAATAAAATCAAAACAAACACTTTTTTAAGTTTCTTAATTATAAGAAGGTGAAACTGTTTCCACCTTCCAACCCTGTTATACCCTTGCCGACTTCAAACAATAAATCAAGCTACAAAGCCGATTAAAAGACAAATCAATAACTGTGTTACTCTGTAAAATTTGAAAGACGTTCTTATCATACATCCTAATTTTGAAGTCTTAAACAGTTTTGAATTACGACTGCGCATTTCAGGAAGCACGGGTTCAATTACAAACGAGTTCGCACGCAGCACGCTGACGGACGTGAGGGAAGTGAATTTCCACATAAAAAAACTTGAAAATCAAACAGTGTTTAAACAAAGACTTATTCCAACTTTTATGAAAATCTGAAAACATTTAATGTTTTGGTTGTTCTAATGCTCCTGGTTCTATTTACCAGCAATTCTGGATAAACAATGTGCATAATAAGATTAGGAGGAGGTCCCATCAGGATCAAAAGTTGGTAAGGGGATATAAGGGGTAATAAAACTACATGAAGATATGAAAAACAGCATTTTCTAATGTTAAATCCCCATAAGACAACGTACTGTGTAAAATCAATATACGTTTTTCTAATAAATCGGTAAATATTTATGCTAGAATAATTGGAGAGGGCTCAAAAGTTTCGCCTCATTGATCTCAATCTTTTAACATGTATATTTTTACCATTTTGGGCCCAAAAAATCAAAATTTGAAAATTTAAAATCCCCCCGAAAAAGGGGGTTAGAGTTATCCGATTGTTTTTCCAAACGAACTTGTCCAACTGATTATAGAAAGGAATGTCCCTACCAAAGTTGAAGTAAATCGGAGAAAAATGGGACAGCTAGAGTATAAAAACATGAACATAACATACAACATTTTTAATGACCCTCCAAATGTGTTCAAGGGGTCACGTTAGGAACTTCTAAGGTGGTCCCGGGCTTAAGTTTCACCGTGCAAGTCATGCTAATAGTTCACTTTTCCATTGGAAATTCACTAATGAAGAACTGTTATAACGTTGTTGTAGCAATGTGCGACTTACAGTTGAAATTACCCGAAGTAAACGCGCCAACAAGACTACAAACAGACTCGCGTCTCGGCAGGAAGATGAAGAAAGTCGTACGTCATGTGGAGAGGCAATGACAGGCTAAGGGCGGCCCTCGAGCGCCGATCAGGGAGTAAATATTTGCTCCTGAGGGTCTGGTGGTGGGGACGGGGAGGGGTGTGAGGGGGTGAGGAGGTGAGGGGGGTCATTTGTTTAGTGACCCCTTCACATCGGTTCGCTGTCCGGCAACCGTGTTCATAGGTTCCACCATCGTTATGGTAATTTCCAATCAAACTGAAAATTGTCAAACATTACCTTAATTATTTATTATTTCCAACTATTATCAGGCAACGCGTTTCATCGAAATAACTAGCGAATATTTGGTTAGCCTAATATTTGTTTGTATTAATTTGTAAAGTTGAAAACTTATTATTTTTTTATAAAATGCGTGTATAACCTAATTTCTTATTTTGAGGTTATGTAGCTTGTTAAAAATTAACCCATTAAATAAGTATGGCGTTTACGGTCTATAGCCTGTTTCGTTTGTACAATAATTGTATGGTAATTAACTCTTGAGTATAATATTAATGTATTTTATTTTATGTAAAAAGTCTGCAATAATTGTTTAATTATTGTAACTTGAATCGAATTAAGTTTGTATTTGTACGAATAGAGTCATGAAATGACGAAGAAATAAGGTGTAGAATAACGCTATCCTTAAAAGGGATAATTATTCTCTTTAAATAATATATAAAATTGTAAAAATCTGTGCTTCTTGATTTCAATTTGGTATGATAGATTAATGCCAGCTTCTCACACAAAAGTGTTTTTCGATGGCCCTAATTATTCCTTATTAGGGATTCACTTTTTCACTTTTACATTATTTTATTTCAATCTATTATTAGTTTTAATTATTTTTTACTATCGTAAAAAATTTACGTTCCGATATGTATCAGTAAGTTAAGTGATAATTATGTGTCCGACACATCTCTCTTATTGTAGATGCGGATTTTAAAATGAAAACCAGAATTCGTGTGGACGAACTCGATTGGAATATTAAAATATAAAATCAAGGCCACAGTTTTATCCTCATTCATAACTTTTTACCCACAGATTAATCGGATTCAAAATAATTGCAGGATTTCTTAGAACCAGCCTTAACAGAATATAAATTTCTCTCCAAAACATAGTGCTGTTCGCTAAATATTTATTTAGAAAGACAAAAAGCATAACATAAATATAAAATAATTGGATATCATTAAAATTCGAAGTTATATGCAAGCACGTTTACGCAAAAACGATACGCAATAGTCTGCATATGTAATATAATTAAGAGGACCTGATTCGATTTCCCCACTTCCTGTGACGCCTGATTTGCAAAGAAATGCAGCAATTAATGCGAGGGGCGGGAAGCGAGCTGAGCGATTATCGACCGATTTCCATGATAATCGGCGGATGTCAGAGCGCGCTCTCCAAGAGACTGTGAGGCCGTCATGCATAGCTCAACTGAAATGCCACCCGAAAAATAGTATTTTAACAAAAATTTAAACGTTTTAAACTTTTACTAGGAACAAAACATTTCCCAACATCAGTAATACTATTTCCAAACAAACGGGGGTAAATATTCAAGAATATTAGCACCTTAAAATTGTAAGTAAATATTCCAAGATATTTAGAGTATTTTTCAGTAATACATGCAGAATCGCAATTTGAAGTTAAACATTGTTATAACTCGTTTTACTAACTTCAGCTTACAAAAAATGTATTTGGAATATATTAGTATTGATTTTACAGTGTTCTACAAGTACTGTCAATGCGTTATTAATGAAATTCCTTTGGAAAGTGAACAATTAGCATGACCCGCACGGGACCACCATAGAAGTTCCTAACGTGACCCCCTGAATACGTTATTGGGGGTCGTTCAAAATTGTATATATAAATATGTATATATATAAACTATATGTAAACTGTATATATAAACTATATATATAAACTATGTATATATATATATACATACTTTATGTATATATATATATATATATATATATATATATGTGTGTGTGTGTTTGCACTCTAGCGGTCGCATTTTTTGTCCGATTTACTTCAAATTTGGTAGGGACATTCCTTTTTGTAATCAGTTGGACAAGTTCGTTGGGAAAAACAATCGGAAAACTCTAAACCCCTTTTTTGGGGATTTTAAATTTAGAAATTTGAGTTTTTGGGCCCAAAAAGGGTCATAAAAGTCCTAAATGTAAGATTAATGGATACTAGGTTATAGAACGTAAAGAGGCGAAAATTCTAAGCCCTCCCTCATCATTCTAGCGCTAATATTTACCGAGTTATTAAAGAAAATGAAAATTGAGTAAACACAGTACGTTGTCTTATGGGATTTTACATTGGAAAAGGCTGTTTTTCATATCTTGATGTAGTTTTATCACTCCTAATACCCCGATACCAATTTTTGATCCTGATGGTACATCCTCCTAAGCTTACAATGCACAACATTGCCATCCCAATACTGCATTTAAATATAACCAGGTTCATCAGAACTGCCAAAAAACTGAATATTTTACATTTTGCTAAATATGTCAAAAATCTTTGTTTATATCCGTTATTTGATTTTTTAGTTTTTATTGGGGAAATACGCTTCCCTCACGTCAGCGTCTTGCGTGCGAACTCGTTTTATTAGGAGTACAAAGTTTCCTTTTCTATAAAAGCTTTGTCTTCACAGTTTGTAAAATGTCAAGTTAAAGAGTTCTTGATTTAAAAGTTTAAATAAGGCAACCTAGAATTGTTTCTAGGGTTTACTATTTGGAAGTAAATACAGCGTTATATAGCTTTGTAAGATTTATTTCTATTCATACTGTAATATGTCTATGCTACCCTTTCACCGAACTCAATAACATATAAATTAAGACTTTCACGATAACCATGTGCTTAGTATTTGTTTTAAAATGTCTTTTAAAAAAGTCGAGAAAATAAGGCACAAGAAACAGTGAAGTAAAAATAACTGAAAAGAAAACTCGGCTACTCCAAGCAGAATGGACGTGTTTAGGGGGTTCCCCGTACGTAAACCATCGGCAAGAGAGGGAACTGAAAACCCGGGCGGCTGGGGCGTTCGGATCCTCTTTTATGAGCCATCGGAATACATAAGAGATAAACATAAAACATACAATAGGCTCTGTATCGAGCGCCTTCGCCACCGAAATATCAGAAGGATCTGCGATGAAAGCGACGCTGCAGGCAAGTCTAGTGCGACGGCCTTGGGAAAGATAAAACTTTATATCACCATGCATCTTCCACAGGATTCGAAATTTGCATTCATTCTGAATTGATAATAAAAAAGACCGTAAGAAATGTTCCGTAAAGTAACATATGTTTCTAATATGTATTCGCCTCGTGACCGTATTGTATGCAGAAAATAAAATAATATTTATTTTTAAAAATAAATTTAAATTATTAAAAAAGTTAAGAGGAAGTAGATAATTAGATAATTAGATTAGATTAGATAATTAGATTATTAAGTAGATAATTATTAACTTTGATTTTAAAAATAACCATATCTAATAATATTTTGTTTTAGAACATTTAATTGGTAAAATAGGTAAAAAATCATATTTCAGACTAATTACTATAAATAGATAACACAAGTTAAAATGAAGATGTCGACTTACCCTTGAGTTGTTTTGACACCTTTTTCGTGGTGTCCAGCCAGTGCTGAAAAAATATACAAGAGTAAGATGTTTGATTAAACAATACTACATACTATGACTACGTACTATATCAACTGGTTGTTACATTACAAAATAATTTGTTCTATAGGGTCCTTATCTTTAAAACAATAATATAACTTATTTTAATATACACCTTGTTTATACATTAATTTTGACTAACATACGAAATCAAAATTGATAAAATTTTAAATTTATTTAAAAAAATCAATACTAAAGCTACCAGAAACAATATAATTTTAAATAACAACAGAACAAAATATAATAACTATCATAATAATATTTTTATTGGAAAGTTTGATTTTGTAATATTACAAAATTGAGATTAAATCGAATCAAATAATTTATTGTCAACGGGCTATGTATAGCATTGACAATAAGTCAGGGTATAAATAATTATTTATACTTATAAAATTTACATACTAGTGTACACTAACAACATAATAATGTACTAAACAAAACATTGCACATATTTCAAGATTTGTTGTATCTTGAAATATACTTTTAACACAGCGATTTATATTACTTCCTTCAGAAAATTAAAAATGTTCAACGCTATAGTAACTTTAGACTGCGGTGTTTCCTGAGGACGTTATAAAAGCAAATTCAACAAAACAGAGTAACTTGAAACCCGGAGTTAACGTAAAACCTAGCCATACAGCTCTGAGCGTCAACATTTGGGCTTACAGCTTTGCAAAATATTCACTCCTCTACTCTCTGTAGCTAAAGAAGATTACATTTAAAGCTCAAAACAATTAAGTATATTTTTTGCACCACATTCTATTTTACTCGAGTCATATAACGTTCTCCACGAAATTACAAATTTCACAGGCAGAAAATACGAACAACCCTCACGATAATTTACTTCATATAGGAACGGAATCTCAATAAAAATTATTGTTCTAGATACTTTAATTGCCACCCCAATAATATTATTGAATGACATTACGTTTTATGCGATGGTTCCAAATAATGTTATACTTCAGAATACAACCTGTACCAAACACAAACTAAAACCATTCAACTGACTCATTATTTTTTTTTAACCTCCCGTCACCATAGGCTATTGACCTGTGCGGTGAACCAAAGACAGTGAGGTACCGTAACGGCATTGCATTTAATCATACGACTGTTTTGTGATTGCATTTAATTTGAGCCTACTACACCACGTCAAATCTAAGGTTCACGAAACAGTTTTAATAATTACTTATAAATATTAATTCCTTAAAACGCACGCAGTACGAACTGTTTTGCTTTTTTAAATATTCTATGGCCTATATACGCTGTTTTAACAGCATAATAAATCCTATACTCTAATATGAGTAAGGTTTGCTTGCTTGCTTGCGACACAGATCTCAAAAACGGCTCCAACGATTTCCTTCAAATGTTCGAAATAACTGATTTCTGGGATAAAAATAAGTTCTAGACAGGCCTCATCCCCAGGAAAAATCAAATAATGTAAAAAAACTAAAATTAAAAGATAAAAAAATTAACATTGGGCTTATGGAATTTCAAATCAAAACAAAAGAATTGTAACAGCTAAAGCAAATAAACATACTACACCCCGAGACAAAAAAACCTAAAAAAACCATACTAAATATGTATAATCAACTAGGGAACTGTCAAAGTAATAATCATGTTGTATATGATTATTATGTGGTTTCCTGAGAGCAGAGATTAACAGATTTGAGTGAACGTTACATAAATAGAATAGTAAAATAAATCAAAGGGACATTGAGCTATAAATAACAACTGGAGAAAACAGGCCTTAAAAATGTAGAAAACAGGCAAATGAGTTGTACAAATCTGATTATCAGTAGGGGGAAGTGGTGAAATATTACTCTGAGTCATTTAAACAAACTGACTGGCCTTCCCCCGAGCAAAGCTCGGCCCCCAGGTACTACAATATTTATATAATTACATAATTGTATGGAAAATATCCAATATACATATATTTCTTAAAGTATATAATTCTGATTACCCGATCAGTCAAACCTAACGTAGTTAGCATTTTTTAAGGTATTAGTGTTACATATTTGTTACTACTGATTGAAAATCGCTAAACTACTTATTTTTAAGGTAAAAACTTAATAGAATTTTAAAAAATTGGTTTAAAAGACAAATTAAAAATACCTAAATGTAAAAAAATGTTAGGGTGAATTGTTAAATTATTATAATACCGCACAAAGCGCCAAGATTCTTGATGCTTGGTTAAGAGGGAGGGAAAGAATTCCCAAAATAAGCCCTGGAGACAATTTCTTAAATAGCGGGCGAGGAAAGGGTGGGCTTAAGTTTTATGAAGCGAGGTTTATGTGTAGGAGCCGCGTCGCTGTGTTGGGGAAACAAACCTGGCCCGCTCTCTCCGATTTTTATAAAATAATTTATCTGGGTTAGTAGAAATATTTAAATCCCGCATATTCAATAAAGGCACAAAATTATTATAATAAGTTAAAGAATTATAAAAAAATTGTGCGACATTATTTACAACAAAAACTGTAATGTTAGGCCAAATTCAAAATTTAATTATATTATTTATTGTTGACCATAGGAATCATTTGAAAAAAATCATGAAATTTATTACCAACATTTAAATTAATATGTATACAGTGTGAGTAAAGAATTTGGAAATTTAGTCCCAGATGTGCTTTTCAGCATGTGCGTGGTGACGAGGCCTATTAAAATGTCCCTTGTTCTTCCTCTTGCTCTTTCACTACTTAACGTTAATCTTAATATAATAACTAAGCTTATAGAATAAAATGATATATATGTGCGGACTGGACAGACAGAATTTACAATGAAGTTTTTTTCTTCAAATATTGATTTTGAAATTTGGTTAGGTAGTAATAAACTAAGTAAACACTGAAGGTTGTCTCTGTTAAATAGCATGTAATAGTAGGTAGATCCCCATCAAGTAAATTTTTTAATAAATTACTAAAACCTTTAAGTCTGAGTTTGTACATCTTATAATTTATAAGTAGAGCCAACGGGTCACCTAAGTTAGTAAACGGATAAACTAGGTCTTTAGATAATAATATATCTCTGATGTACGAAAAGATAAAGCCGAAAGACAAACATTTAAGTGACAAAAGAGTTATCTTGTAATTCAGAAATGCGATAATTACAGAAAAAAGAAGATTGCACTGCAATAAATATGTTTTAGCTGGTATGTTTAAGTCAGATAAGGCATGAAAGGGTAAACCAGAAAAGATCTCTTGTCTTAAGGGTGCACTCGGATTCTACGACAGGTTTATGTAGTGGACGAGGGGATTAAATCCGGTGTGTGACTCTTCGTGCTAGGGATCCTGGAAACAGCGGTAATTTCCACCTTGTGACGTATTTCCGAGAGCCCAGTTTATGGTGTAGTTAAAGTCCCCGATGGCTACTACAGATTTGCATTTAATCCTTTTTCCTGTTAAATTAGTCCTATAAATAAAAACCTAGTTCCTAGGAGTTTTTCCCTAAATAGTTTGTTCAGTATCCAGGTGAGAATTATAACTAGATGTTAAATTAAAACTCACTTCTTTTATACTGTATAAACTTGATTTTAATCTAACTTAGAAAACGTAGTGTTTATAAACAGTAATATAGCATGTGTTTCCCGTATTCTCGACTAATTTTAGAAATGGAGTTCATACGTTGCAGAAAGTCTTAGAAATTGCTAAATAAACTCCTTAATAAATTAAAGTACGTAAGTTTTTCTACAATTGTGATTCAGCTTTAACATAATTTCGTGAAAACTATAGGAAAAAAGCCTATAATAATTTCTTATTCATAATCATGTTTAGTATTGAACACTTGCAAAACTAATTCGACCACTCGATAAACATAAATTCTAATCTATTCCCCAAAAAATATAAGGTTCCTCACCCCAAAATTAAATATTAAAATATCTCAATACGCCGTAATAAGATAATATAATTACAGACTCACTTTGTTACATTATGCAAGACCGTAAACACTCCTGTAATGATTAAGCCATAAAGCTAGTGTATCTATATTGCCAGTTGTAGTCTGAAGGGGCCGTCAGGTGAAGTGGCAGGAGGCTTTATTGTTTAACTGAAGGGGTGGATAAACAACCCCCTCCCTTTTACCGCTTAAATGGTGGGATACCTCTTACACTGGTCAACCGCCATTGTACTTAACATTGACGACAATGGTCCACCCTCGTACTTCCTTCATTCATCTATTTTTGTTATCTTAGCACTTTTGGTCGTTTTAATCCCGTAATATCAAATACATCAATTCATGATAGAATAAAGCAGGGTTTTGGAACGTTCCCTACACACTTGACAATTCGTTAGTTATCGATATAAACCAAAAGGTTCGCGTTTAATCAGCCGGTAATTGCATACTCAGAGGGGACATAAATATATTGTATCTATTTGTCATGAGACATAGGTTTATCATATTAAATAGGTGTGTTGAGGCGTCCAAATTTAAAACCATAACAAATAAAACGCTTCGTCTGATTTCAATTTCATACCACACCAAAAAAGCATTGTAGTACCACAGTATATTTATGTATTATTTAGAGATCCCGGGATCAAATTTCACTAACAATTACCAACGCAGTAGTTGTCATAAAATTATGTTTTCGCTACATAACAACTATTATCCCTATCTATCAACCCGAGACCATTTGAAAATGAATAAATACAAAATAAAAGACCTGTTGTTGTAGTAAGAAATTGTAAACAAAATACCAATAATTAGCTTATAGCTTTTAGCTTTTAGCGAATTTTCTTAATAAAAGGAAGAAGCTGTAACCGGCTTGGTAAGAACTATTTCCAGGACTACGATAACGTGTTTTAACATGCAGGTTATTTCATATGAGTATAAGTAAGTAATTTAATATATCAAATCCTATATCTCTAATGGCTACCCTCTAATGGTGACAGAATTTAAATCTATGACTTGTTATTTTACCATACAAAATTATCTTGTATTGTGTAAATACCTTCAATAAATGATTGTTATAAATACTAAAACATCTCAAGACATTAAATTCATTAATGAAATTAAAAATAACTTTACAACGTTGTAAATTATTAAAATATTTTAAATTTACAAACTACTTGTTTTCATTCGTAGACAAGATTAAATACGTGTACGTTTTAAGTGGATTACGAGTTAGAACAATTATTTGTGTTAAAATCATGAGAGCAAAATAAGAAGAATTAACGTAATCTCGTCTGTAGCCTGGAGCGGCAACGCTTAGCCTACACCGGGATAAAACCACCCTCTCTCTGGGTTTGTAGGCGAGGGGTTTTAACCAAATATTCAGGTACTTTTGTTTACTTACTTAGTTTTCGAATAGAATTTTAATACAGCTTTCGCCCACATTTTAAATTCTTACTGGAGAAATTATAAATATTTTGATGAGAGAGTGAATCTATATTATTTATTGGTTAACATTACACTATATTCAATTTTAATTTCATTGTGTTATGTGAAGTTGAAGACAAGCTACGAATAAACAATTGTTTAAAACCTTGCTTGAAACAATATAAAAACCGTAGTTGTGTGAAGGACTTATCATTTGAAAAAGAGGCTACTCGTCAGTTTTTTTTTTTTTGTTTTTTGGCTGTTATTTGCGTTACACAAACAATCGATAACTGGCTTGAGTCAAATCTGAAACACACCGAGTCACTAAATAATAGCAATACTATAATCGTTTTACACTTTGAGAACTTTTTTTCCTTAAAATATTGATCGTTATATATCTATAGCTAAAGATGTCTGGCTCCCGTTAATAGCCATTTGTCACTGACATTGTACCATTCAATTTCATTTGTTATGTTTTTTTTTAAATACACATAATTTTTGAACAGTAAAAATTCACTAGTTTCTGAGCTCTCTGGGAGGATCTACAGGAAAGAATGGGTGGTAGAGGAATTCCTTTAGGTATACAATAATCGAGAGGAAATGTTAGTAACAGTTATAATGCAACAAATTGATGTAAAACTTCTCATAGTTGTATTACAACCGCAGTGAAATCGATAAATTATTAAAACTCCCAGAAACCAAAGAAATGCTGGGCCTCGGTTACAAAGGAAAGAGAGAATTTTAAAATAAGCTCTGGGGACAATTCCCTAAATAGCGGGTGAGGAAAGGGTGGGCTTAAGTTTTATGAAGCGAGGTTTATATGCAGGAGCGGCACATCACCTAAAACCAAGACGTGGGTGGAGGGTTTTCACCAAAATATTCTTCAACAATAAATATGTTAATAACATCAGCAAAAAAGCTACATACTCCATTCTCGTTATATATATTGTACATTATAAACCTGATGAGGAGGCAAAGGGTTGCGACAAAATATATAACTGTGCAGACATTATCTTTCTCATGGCTTATTCAGAGGTAAATAATTCATACCAAGTAACATTTAAAAGTTAAATCCATTTTCTTTTCTTTAGTCACTTAAGTTTTTTCAAAACAGTGAATTGAAATACCTTAGACCCTGTAATAAAACAAAAAATACTCGTATAAAAGTTTTCCCGGTAAAGTGCAACAATTCCTTATATAATAATAATAATAATAACATTTATATTTATTATATTTATAAATCTATAAAAATTAAAGTCCTGGATTGTTCGACATTATCTGATTTGCTGGAGAAGTGAAATTTTGTATACTGATTCTTTAGAATACCTAAATTAAGTAAGAAATAACAAAATAAGAAAAGTATTAGGTTTTGTTTTGACTTTCCGTAAGGCTTCGCCCCTCAGGTTATCTCCAAAATGACAATGTTGTTCTTACGGTCATTTATTTTATTTGACCACATCATATCCCATACATATACAATCTTTGTTTAACATTCAAAATATTAAAAAAAGTTAACCAGCAAGAACGCAGCCACTAAACGGGGTACTGTACCGGCTACACAAAATAAACAATATATAAAATTTTAGCCACATTTCCAATCTGCTTGCTCTGTACACTTGTTACAGATAAACATTTTGTTAATTAAAAGCAGTCCTGGGAGATATTAAGACACTATAAGAGTTTAGGGGAACGAAAAAGACACCGAGGGGTGGAATAAAGAGGCCTAAACAATCTCTTGGAAGGGCTGCTTAGATTTTACGGCTGTTTATAGCACGGACGAGGGTAGTCGCCACCTCCCTATCATCCCCTTGGGCTAACACAGACCTAAGCGGGACCAACCCCTATACTACAGGCGAACTTGATAAGTCAAGAAGCATTACTTAAACAGACACGTCCTTATAATTGTTAATATCCTATACTCTAATATGAGTAAGGTTTGCTTGCTTGCTTGCTTGCATGCTTGCATACTTGCTTGCTTGCTTGCTTGCTTGCGACACGGATCTCAAAAACGGCTCCAACGATTTCCTTAAAATGTTCGAAATAACTAATTTCTGGGATAAAAATAAGTTCTAGACAGGCCTCATCCCCAGGAAAAATTAAATAATGTAAAAAACTAAAATGAAAAGTTAAAAAAATTAACATTGGGCTTATGGAGTTTCAAATCAAAACAAAAGAATTGTAACAGCTGTTCATAATCAACCAGGGAACTGTCAAAGTAATACTCATGTTGTACAGTATATGATTATTAACATGTGGTTTCCTGAGAGCAGAGATTAACAGATTTGAGTGAAGATTACATAAATAGAGTAGTCAAATAAATCAAAGGGACATTGAGCAATAAATAACAACTGGAGTGACCTTAAAAATATAGAAAAGAGACAAATGAGTTATACAAATCTGATTATCAGTAGGGGGAAGTGGTGAAATATTACTCCAAGTCATCTAAACAAACTAACTGGCCTTCCCCCGAGCAAAGCTCGCCCCCCCAGGTACTTAAATCAATAATTTGTCCTATTCATCCTAAAATCCCAATAAATATTCCTGTAGTTTAGTTATTTTTTAACTACGTTTCAGCTCTAGGACAAATGTTAGTAACACATTTTGTCCTCTAGGTTACTAAATCCCTTGAAGTCCAGTGTACCAGCTCATTGCAAAATGAAAGTTTAAGAAATTACTACGGTAATTGTAAACCGGATATACAAATATGTTATATCAATGCTTGAAGCACAAATATTACTGAGCGATTTTTTACGAAAATCAGTACAAAGTTATTCAGTATAATCAGTACAAAGACAAACAGTTATTTCTGAAATTTGTAGACCCCATTCTTTTCAAACAGTAAAGATTTGTATTTTTGCTGGTTTGATATGAACGATCACTATTAGATCCAAATTAGTGGTATTTTACTGAATTGCTTTAGTAAAACACATTGAGACTAAAATAATATGCATGTAATATGTTAAAATAATGTTAAAAACTGTATAGCATAAAGTGACAAATTTTGTATAATATTTAACACTACATATTTCCGATATAAGAGCTTGACGTTTTCACGAATTCCTTCTTCCCTCGGTTGAATACTATTGGTGGGCTTCTTTAAAAGAATAAAAATGGTAACTCTTACCATAAGTTGTCGAAATAAAGCTTACTTATATTTATTTTTCGTGTTTTTAGATTTTAACATCTTATGACAAAGGATATAAATTAATGTTATACATACATTTACAATCTCTTCAGCATTGAATACAACATAACAGCTAAGGCAATTCATTCGAAATTAAATAAATCATCAAAGTATTACGAATTGATTTATAACATGTAAATGAGGTAGTTATTGTTGTTTCTGATATATGTATAGCTGCTAGATATTTTCTCTTTAGGTTAATTAACAAGTATCGGCATACAATAATGAATAATTAATTAGACTTTTGAGTCAGATTTATAATCCAGGAATAAATTCCATTTAACGCTTAACTCTGCTAGTTGACAAAAAACACTTTACATTACAACGTAGTTAAAAGTTTAATATCAGGAACACATAGTTATGGATAGCATAGTTAGTATAATACTAGAAATCACACTTATTAACACGACTTTATACAAATACACATACATACTAGTAATACCACATAATTAACTATGGTTTTACATGGAAATTTGAGGGAACTGACATAATTATTTGGGATTCTATAAGGTATACAACAGAATCAGTTAAAATATAAAGTTAAAATCGTGTTTCCAGGATTAGCAAATAAAAATGGACAAAACTCATAATATATTGATTTAGTCTATCCTATGGCAAAGGATTAACATTATTGACATATATTGTTATTAAATGGGTTATTTACCCTTCCTTTTACTATTTACTCTTGGTCCCTATAAAATATCCATTTTTCAACTCAATACCATGATATTTAACATGGCTGACTCGTCAGGGAGGTGAGTACCGGGCAGAGGGGGTTTGTAGGGTTGGGGGTTGGGTATTGAGGTTTGGGGGTTGGGATTAGGGGGTTTAGTGGATAATAATGTCGGGGTGAGGGCAGTAATGGATTGGGAGTGGAAATAAGGTGTTTTAATCCACTAGTGACAGTTACGCCTGGTACGGCTAAACTACGCCACCTCCTAACAAGTGGAAACTAGCAACTTGACTTATGTTTACATTTTTTTTAATTTTTAAAATGAAATAAAATGATTAGTATTAGTGAAATAAACGAGACTACAGAACTGGTGACGGAAAGGTAATATAAAACCACTATTTGCATAAATAAAATGCATCTGAGACATGTGACTGTTCCTTGTCTAACTCTCCAAAAACCTTGTGTCACCTCGTAAATATTTTACGCAAGGAAGTCTTTGATGCGAGTGTAGTCAGCATGAAATTACTGACACCAATTTTCCCCCTTCCATGGTCCTTTTGGCATATTATTAGTGAATTTCCTATGGAAAGTGAACTGTTAGCATGACCCGCACGGTGAAACTTAAGCCCGGGACCACCATAGAGGTTCCTAACGTGACCCCTGAACACGTTTTGAGGGGGTCGTTAAAAATTATATTTTGCACTCTAGCGGTCGCATCTTCTGTCCGATTTACTTCAAATTTGGTAGGGGCATTCCTTTTAATAATCAGTTGGACAATTTCGTTGGGCAAAACAATCGGAAAACTCTAAATCCCTTTTTTGGGGATTATTATTTCAAATGTTGAGTTTTTATGCCCAAAAAGGGCCAGAAAAGACCCGGATGTAAAATTAATGCATGTAAAAAGATGGGAATTAGTGAGGCAAAACTTTTAAGCCCTCTCCCGTCATTCTAGCATAACTATTTACCAAGTTATTGAGGAAAATGTGTCTTGACCAAGCACAGTACATTGTCTTATGGGGTTTTACATTAGAAAAGCCTGTTATTCATTTGTTGGTGTTCTTTCATCATCCCCAGCAACCTCACGCCTACTTTCAAGCCTGTCTGGACCTTGTCTTAACCTTATAATGCGCAAAATTGTATTCCCAGCATTGCAGGTAAATGAAACAAGGAGCATCAGAACAGCAAAAAAATCAATGTTTTCAGATTTCAATAAAAAATTGGAATAAATGTATGTTTTACACTGATTTTGAGTTTTAAAAGTTTGTTATGTGGAAATTCACTTCCCTTACGTCAGCGTGCTGCGTGCGAACTCGTTTCAAATTTATACCTAAAAAACCTAAGAGGTTAATTCCGGTAGTAACGTTTCTGGCAATTTCATGCTTGATTTTAACAAAACTATTTTTTCCTAAAAGTTTCCAAACTATTTCGAAAGTGGCAAAGTGGCGAAACGTTACTACTTTATTAGTATTAATACAATCGATGATTACTCAGGTTTTAGAATTAAAATATAGAAGTTATGTTTGTTTTCTGAGAAAAATATAGTCGAACTATTGCACATTTAGTATAAGCGAGTAATGATGTTTCTACCTTAGGTAAAAAGTTGTACAAAAGTTATACAAGCCCGTTTCAGAAATTCTTAACTGTCGGCTCGTGTGTTACAAAGGCAAAGTGCCGACCGCCGTGAGGCAACTTGGTGAGAACTTAACTCAAGTCGGCGCTAAACTGAGTCTAATTGTCATCGCAACGACTGTAACGTCTGCATGCGCAATAAATGTTTCCGGGTTGCATTTGCTTCTTGCAAATTATATTGTAAATTGATCATATGTTTTCTATGATGGAAACAATCCTTAAAGTACAATTAGTATATGTCCCTGATACTGAAAGTTAAATTAGAGCAACGTTTTTAATAATTATTGCATATTTCCTGTCTTTGTGTGTAAATTTAAAAGTTACCAACACGATACTGTTTCATTTATTACGATGCGTTTTCAGTAGAAACAAGTTGTCAAAAAGGGTGGACGTTTTTGACACAGCTCACTTTTTTTAAGGAAAATAAAAACGTATGAAAATTATGGCGTACCTTCCTAAAGGACAAAAATCGATAAAATATAGTAGGCGCGTGTGGTTGGTATAATTTCCCACGAATAACGCAGTCCCAAGTGTTTAGTTGTCTTAATTTAAGTCTGTTAGGTTATATGTCAAACTAATGTGAATTTAATTAAGGTATTAGAGTACTTAATCAACCAATAGTTCTACAGCTCATAGTAAACAAATATAAAACCAAACTGTGCGTTGCAATATAGTCTGTCAACTAATATGTCCACAGAAATAAAGTTCTTAATCTTCAGACAATTAGACCAGTTGTGACGAATGAACGCAACAACATTAGGAGAAAAAAGAAACCAAAATGCGAAATGGACCAAAACAATCTCTTAGAGCTGCAGCTTAAGTTTTACGATGCGGTTATATGGCGTGGAAGCGAACAGTTTGAGCACAGGTCCGACCTGACCAACTAAACGCGGGTCGACTCTTGAACGCGATGAAAAAGTGTATGTATATCCAGACATTTCAAACGTGTGGCAAGTAAACCAGTGTGTAAACTGTATGTGAGGATTGAAAATAAAATTAAAATAAATTTAGTAAAATCAAAAAAATGTACAAGCTTTTGTGTTAAAGTTTCAAATCACAACCACAACCACAACTTTATGCAACAAATATCAATAAAAACAACTAATTATTAAAATGATTTATCACGTGTAAGATCTTGCAAGTGACCTCGAGGGGGAAGGGGGGTTGACGGGGGATGACATTGTTTAGCCATGTCAAGTGTAAGTGCCACCTTGGTAAGCTACAGGGTATAGCCACTCGGGGCCAAACTTCTTACTGTCACCGCCAATCCATTACTGTCCCAACAATGACATATTAATCCTTAACCCTCACCCCAAAGTTTCCCCCGACTCAACATTACCTGTTACTGACGGTCCCCTACCGCAAACACAAACAGACCGACGGACAGAACACACATTGTTCTTTATGGGGCGTGCGGATATGAAATAGATAGATTAAACCGGAGACAAGTTTTCGGTTTTATCACTTGTGTTTACTGGTGTCATATGACGATTGGAATAAAAGTTAACAAATCATTTTTTAGTTTGTTTCAATATAACAGTTTATTTACCACGCAAGTCTTTACGGAATTGTATAGTCAACAATTTAAATATTACTGCGATGGATCTTACACCAGTAAGATTAAAATATGGAGAAAACGTTGACCTCGAGTAATGGACACATGTATTTTTATTATCATGCGATCAAATCAATTACTTAATCCCATTAGGTAAACGTTAAAACGTTAAATGCCAATGAGACGAAGTTCTACGAATTTTGGAATATTTTTTCAAAATCCGAAGCACATATAAAGGTCGTTATGGCGACAAGGGTTTATCACAATAACAACAAAGATCATAAATATATCGGTACAATTAATTTTAAAACAGTTATTCTACACCTGGTGTAGGACATGTGACGTAATGCATTACTTCTTACAATATTACATTTACAACTGTACTATACTTGTACACTTGACGCAGAATATCTTGAGCTGTGGAAACTGTTTTCAGTTCAAACAGTTGGAGTAGAGCGAGATTTAAACATCGGTCTGAATCTGTCATGTTGTTTCAAATATCTGTTCAGTCAACTAATCGTAATATTGTTGTTATGCAAAAAATTACATTACATGTATTACATGCAGTATTACATGTTCAACACATGTAATTGAACATGACAACACACACACACATGTGGTGTTGTGTTTAATGTTTTTATTGTTTTCCAGCTGGTTTGAGTAAGCCACGGCTCAATATATTCCGCGTGAAGTGTACTTAGGTTTATTAATAACCGTGTGAGTAACGAATCAGGTTATCTTTGATGTATTCTACACCTTGTAAGCAAGTTAAGGATGAATGCAAATAAATTACGTATTGTCGTAAAACGAAAGTTATTGGTTTAGGTCTATTCGTAACCAGAGGTAACATGGAAATCAAAAATAGTTTTTTTCCAAAACTGTCTTGCCTTGGTCGTCTTCGCGTTTAGTTTATAAGTGATTCACTTTAAGTTCTCAGTGTTGGTGTTTTAAATCAAAAGAATAAACCATACGTAAGACCCATTAGTCTACAGTAAAAAGCCAACTATCTTCTTTCGGGAAATTCGGGTACACTTTGATAAGCGGAACGGTATACAAATCTAATGGAGTTGTTTGATATATCGATTGGGTCAATTTTTTTATCGATGATAACATTTGTATCGTCTGTATGTTTTTCAACTAAACTTACAATAAAAATGAAATAAACGATACTGTTATATACAAAATTGTTTTATTTACAAACATTAAACTAAACCAAACAATAAACTTAAAAGGTTTTTAGGATATAGCTTTCTGGTAGCATAAAATTATATTTCCCAAAGATTTTCATCCCTCTCCTAAATAAGTGTTCACATAGATGGTCAGCCGTGTTTAAGTATTAGTGGAATCAACGTTTGTTATCAGGGCAAATATTAAGACGATATCTTCCACGTCTTTGAGACCAAACATAACCGAAACCATAACTGAATAACCTAAATAAATCGATATATCGAACAATTTTATTCGGGTATTATCGTTCCGCTTATGAAAGTGTATCCGGAGATATAATTTGACATACTAAACACAGTGATCAGTGAATGTTGAATTAAAACTCTTAATATGCTTGGAACATACGATATAATTTAGCCTAGTCCAAGCTAATATGTGTAAGGTTTGCTTGTATGTTTGTTTGCTTGCTTGCGACACTGATCTCAAAAACGGCTCCAACGATTTCCTTCAAATGTTCGAAATATCTAATTTCTGGGATAAAAATAACGTCTAGGCAAGTCTCATCCCCAGGAAAAATCAAATAATGTAAAAAAACTAAAATGAAAAGTTAAGAAAATTAACATTAGGCTTATGGAGTTTCAAATCAAAACAAAAGAATTGTAACAGCTGTTCATTATCAACCAGGGAATTGTCAAAGAATACTCATGTTGTTTATGATAATTAACATGTGGTTTCCTGAGAGCAGAGATTAAAAGATTTGAGTGAACATTACATATATAGAGTAGTAAAATAAATCAAAGGGACATTGAGCTATAAATAACAACTGGAGTGACCTTAAAAATGTAGAAAAGAGGCAAAAGAGTTATACAAATCTGATTATCAGTAGGGGGAAGTGATGAAATATGCTCCAAGTCATCTAAACAAACTGACTGGCCTTCAAGCAAAGCTCGGCCCCCCAGATACTTTATATTATGAGCAAAGAGAAAGATAATCTAAGTAAACCAATATTTGTTCAAGCATTGCAAAGAAAGGTACCAGGTAATCCTGAAATTAGTATTACATAATAACACACAGTGGAATTTGCAAAATAAAGAAGTGACTTTTCCCAATTAACGCAAACACGAACTGTTTAGCTAGATTAACAGCTCACAACTCCTCAAATTGGCTTTTAGTAACTTTGTAATGGGGTAAGTTTTCCCGCCAATTTGAAACCCTTCGTCGCTCCGCTGGTGCTCTCTAACAGTGAATCACCCGAACTCCATATGCATGACTTCTATTGTGAAGATGAAGGTTGGTAAGTACACAAGAAATTTTATTAAAGGAATATACATACAGGTGATTGATGTATGTGTACCAGATATTTTACTTGAAAAGTAATGAAGCTATAAAATCATGTTAAGTGGCATTGAATTAACAATTGTCAGGTGTCCCGCCATATTAGAACAAAATAAAAAAGTGATTACCAGTGAATGTAAAACTAAAAGCCAAAGATACAGACTTTGCTAATTCTTTATTTATTTATTAAGTAGCGCTGATGAAGCCCAATTCCGTAAGTCACAAGGCTCCTTATAAAAACACAATGTTATTATTTATAAGGGTGTAAATACATATCATTACAAACAGGGTACATGTATTTGCACGAAAATCAGCACAACTTACAATCAGCACAACTTACAATCACGCGCTGGGTAAATATCAAAACCAGCACTATTTAAAATGTTTAATGTCAAATGGGCAGTAATAAGAAAAGAAAAAATACAATACAAAGGAGTTTATTTTTGACAAAGATGACAGTATATGTTTTCTTTATTTTCTCACTAAGCTCAACTATTTTTACACTCTTAAACCAAACTTTGCAAAACTAAATAATTACTAAAAAAAAATAAATATAAACACTGATGTTATATTTGTTTAATATTGGCTAGCTAGTATTTAACAGTTAAAAAAATCATAATTTACTAAAAATAATGACATATACACACCCAACCGCTTATATTTAAAACGAGTTCGCACGCAGCACGCTGACGTGAGGGAAGTGAATTTCCACATAACAAACTTTTAAAACTCAAAATCAGTGTAAAAACATAAATTTATTCAAATTATTATTGAAATCAGAAAACAGTGATTTTTTGGCAGTTATGAACTATCAATAAAATTCATAAAGTAAATAAAAGTATTTTGTTTAAATATTTAATTATTAGTGTATATTGTAAATTATAAACTACTGTTATTTCAATTGTGTAATGATAAGAACAATTATTTGTGTTAATAACATTGTTCAGTAACGACGTGTTATGTAAACAATAAATGATTTGTATTTGTCAAAAATAGGCCTCACGTGAAATGTGTAACAAAAATTTCCCGTAACCTTAAACGTTATTTAGAGGAGGAAAGATGAAAATTGAATCGTTGTTATGTGGAGAATGATGTTAATAATAACGCGGAACTGAAAAGCTAACGAGACCATACAACTTCGAGTCGCTTTAAAATATTATTTATCTAACTTGTTTAACTGTGTATGAACATGTTGTTTTATCATAAAAGATTTTAGTAAAATAATAATAAATAATAACATTTATTTCCCATTGGTTAGGTTACATTTACAGACGAAAATTGATATTTTCACTTTAAAATTACTAATGAATTACCTTTTCAAACATCCCGAGGTCTGACTATAGTATATATAAACTTAAATGCCAAATAAATAAATTTAGTTAATCACAGAAATAAGGTAATTAATTTTGAATACGACAAATTAAAATAACTTAATATACGTGATTGCTACCTTAACTAAATCACAATGATAATTAAATGCTGAACTTGAAATGCATGTAAATACGTTAAAAGGGAAGTTAGAGTACATATCGAGAGTAAGTTGACCTTTATTGATAATTTTTTTTATTATTCTATAATATTCTCTGTTTTTTCCTTTTTAAGAAAATATGTAACACTATATATGCAACAAAATTATTTGACTATTAAAAACATAAAAACATGCATGCATGACATGACATTTACAGCGTGAATCTGTGCTTTTAAAATGCGTTTTTCCGAAACCAGTGTTTTTCTTAGTTTAGGTACATATATTACAAAACCTATTTGAGATACATAAATGAAATTTGGCATACAGCTACAGTTCAAAAATATGAGATTCCTGTAGCAGATTTATTAAGGTAAGTTAAAAAATAAATTTGTTAAGATGGATACAATACAAAATTACAAAAAAATTTATTTTTTATTTTTGTTAAGTATTTGGTATATTGAAAAACTTAAGCTACAGGATGTCAAACCTAATGTAATTAAAAAGTTATTAAAAAATTGGTATTGATATCTCATATAGTTTAGGAAATAATGGTACCTAAAGTTGAACTTGACATTGAATTAATGAAACGTACCGACTCCCCCTTTAAATTAAATTGGCCTTCAACTAGACATCTACATAATAGAAAATATAGGGCCTCCCAGGTCAAGCCATTTTGTAGGTTTCTTTTTATACAAACAATAAATAAACTTCAGAAAATAACGATTAAACTTTTTTAAATAATACATAAGTCTTGCTTGAGTAATTTAACAAATTATAAACCATAAAACGTATATACAAATACTAGCTGGCCCGATAGGCGTTGTCCTGTCCCAATGTCATTGAATGTGTTTTATGTTAAATACTCGTTCATTTTCAATATGAGCTCGTTCGCTTCGCTCACTCGCCCATCGAAGAAAAAAAGTTTATGTCCTATTCTCACACCTACCGAATATAAACACAAAATTTCATAAGAATCCGTCAAGCCGTTTTGGAGGAGTTTTGTTACAAACACTGCGACACGAGAATTTTATATATTAGATGCTAGATCTACTAAGTTTAAAAATTTAAATTGTATTTCCACAAAGTCTTCGATTACCTGACCAAATTTCACATAAAATAAAAAATTAAGTGAGGAATGAGAAAATACAAGTTTTGCTATTGAAAACATAGTCTCCTTCACAGGGGTCTACTGTTCTAAATACTAACAATATGTTCTAAAAAAATATCAAGTGAATTTAAAGTACAACGTCTAAATATCCCAAAGTCTAAATAATTAAATCCTTGTTTTGGTAATTTATATTAAAATTTAAGAATAATACTTCATATAATTGCGAGATTTTACAAGATATAAACGCACAATGAATGAAAGTAAATCCTCCACATTGACATCTGAGAAGACTGAAAACGTCCCATTCATTCGAAGCACCGTCAGCATCTATCCAAACACAATGAGAACTTGGATGACAATGGTTGTTGGGGGGAAAAGACTAATCTGATTTCTGGAAACGTTATGCTAGAGATTATTTGGCACAATGAATAAAATAATGAGAGTAAAATAACCCCTTACGTTATACTTAAAGTAGTGTTTTGCCTGATTTCTTATGCTTACATCGTAAAACGTCTCGTATTTGTCAATTTCGTCAATGGTATTTAATTATGTTTGAATGTCCAACAGCTTTATAGTATTTTGAAGTAAGGGATGCGACGACTTTTTTATCATGATATTACCTAACATAATTTAAAATACCCCCGAAGCAGCAAACCTGCGTACTCAGCGAATTTCCAATGCATATATATGTATCTTAATACCACGTAAAGCCATTTATCAAATTTCATCAATATACATCCATAAATAAATTATTAATGACATTTTAATTATTCTCCATAAGAATAACTTGGCGGCTGAGTATGCAGGTTTGCTGAAGCAATGAACACAAAAAATAGGTTTTTATACAAATATAAGTACACAATAAGTCAAAGACTTACAAATATGTATATATACTTACAAATATGACAGTACAATATAAGTAAAATAGGTAAAGCCACATACCAACTATTAAGTTATTAAGTTTTATTAATTTATGTTCATAATTAAGGGAGATAACACGTTACTTATTCTCCATAAGAATAACATGGGGCCTGAGTACGCAGGTTTGCTGCTACGGGAACTATCAGACAAAAAATGATTTTTCGTGCAAATATCAATAGACCACAACGATATGAAGCAATATACCAAGTTTCATCAGGATAAGTTGATAAATAAGCGAGATAAACAATTGTTCTTATCCTCCATAAGAATAACATTGGACAATGTACTGTGTTTAGCACTTTCAATATCTCTGTAACAAATTGACGTAGAGCAATGATAAAACCAAATTGTGCGTCTTTTTAAGTTTATTTCAATGAAAACACTTAAAATTTGACTTAAATTTTATTTAAAAAACTCAAAACCCATTTTTGGGGTACAAAACCCTCCCAAAATACCCCTTTGGATAGGTCGATCTGTCTGGTTTTCGAACTTAAAGTCATAAATGCTGCTTTACAGGTTTATACTAAATTTCGTCAAAATCGGATAATTTTTACGAGAGTTATCGTGCTCATGGACACACACACACACACACACACACACACACACACACACACACACACACACACACACACACACATATATATACAGTGTTGAACGAATGGTGTTTTTGGCATCTGGGGTTCTCAAAACGAAAAGTTATCATGGTCCCGGACCTTAACATGCCGACTACGGTAATAGCTTCTTCCCTATAGGGTAAATTCGCTAAAATGTTCAGTACTTACTAACACAATTTAAATTAATGTTTTTGCCTTACGTTTTAACTACATGTTGCTTATGCAACGTTATACAATTCGGATCGATTTCTTGTTATGATGTAAACCACGGTAACTAGCAAAAACGGTAAGGGCCATAAACATAATAAATGACGTTAGTGGATCGAATGTAAGCACGTTTGTTTTTATTTACACATGGATATATCAAAACGCCGGTGACATTCCTGTTACCTCTGCAGACGATAATATTACAACAAATAAATAAACTGAATCGTATGAGAAGAAAGTTTGTTTACATTCGATACGAAAACGTGATCTGTTTATGTTTATGGCCCCTACCGTTTTAAACCATTTTTATTTCCCTTGATATTCCGGAACTATTGTACATTGAAGTTTACTAAAACTGTTTGTTGTAATGGAATGTTATTATCTCTTCAAATTTACGTTGTACATTTATCCTTGTAACAGCAGAAATTAGGCACAATTACGAATTTTACTTGTTACATCTTTACTCTTTATTTTTGCAGAGCAGAAAACAAATTCAGAGAGTTCAGGGAAACAATACAAGAGAAAAACAATGTTAAAAAACTATTTAATATTAAAGAAAGATTCCTCTTTATGTGTAACCTTACACAATACAATACAATTACAAAGACTAGTAAAAAGTATTTAAAGATGGAGTATTATAGTTGAATAAGCTATCATAACAAATCAATGTTGAACCGCCAGCGCCCTGAGGTTCGGAAGGGAGGGGTGGGGGGGAGTGTATGGTTAACGCACTAAGTGGTTAGCTGAGGAGAGACCGTTTATATCCTTACCTCCTTCCTGTAGATAGGTTCAATCCATTACATACGCTATTGTACTGTACATTTACCTACCTTCTTCACATTTCCAATATCCTTTTGCCGACAGAAAATCATCCAAGTATTCATAAATAGGAAATACAAACTGTATATGATTTTATATGAATACGCCACAGGGTTGTTAATCAGCGAAGCGAATGTTCTCAATTAACCCTAAGAGGAGCTATTTAGATAGATTAACAGCTCACAACTTTACAAATCGCCAACTTTGTAATGGGCTAAGTTTTCCCGCCAATTCGAAACGCTTTGTCGCTCCCTTGCCTAGTGTTTAGGTCACAGTGAAACTGGCAGGAGTTGACGAATTAAATCAGTTAGTCGTCAATTGTTTTGTGAAAATGGCTTAGTGCAATAAATCTTATTTGTTGAGTTAGTTTCTGGTAGATCCAGTAGCGTCTGCAAAGTTTACTACAGCAAGTTACGATCGCGAGGTAAAACTAAGACAAAAGATTGTCCTAAATTGCATACTGTGTGTGCAGCTTTACCCTATCAACTGAACCTTGCCTTACCCTATCAACTGAACCTTGCCTTACCCCATCAACTGAACCTTGCCTTACCCTATCAACTGAATCTTGCCTTACCCTATCAACTGAACCTTGCCTTACCCCATCAACTGAATCTTGCCTTACCCTATCAACTGAACCTTGCCTTACCCCATCAACTGAACCTTGCCTTACCCTATCAACTGAATCTTGCCTTACCCTATCAACTGAACCTTGCCTTACCCTATCACTGAACCTTGCCTTACCCTATCACCTGAATCTTGCCTTACCCTATCAACTGAACCTTGCCTTACCCTATCAACTGAACCTTGCCTTACCCTATCAACTGAACCTTGCCTTACCCTATCAACTGAACCTTGCCTTACCCCATCAACTGAACCTTGCCTTACCCCATCAACTGAACCTTGCCTTACCCTATCAACTGAATCTTGCCTTACCCTATCAACTGAACCTTGCCTTACCCTATCACTGAACCTTGCCCTACCCTATCAACTGAACCTTACCTTTAAATCAGTATTGAAAATAAAATAGGGTCAGAGGTCTCAAAGTTCTGCAGATTTATATGGCTAACACTTTATATTACAGAATAATTTTTATAAGATAAACAGTGTATTATTACTAATTTTTTATTAAAAATGTGTTATGTACTACTAGTGGCTTGTAGAAGAAATTGCTTCGACCCTCTAATTTGGCACTTACAGCAAACTTTGTGTAACATAAACTAACAAGGCCATCTAGTATATAGAAGGCTACAGTCCACTAGAGTAACTCTACTAGGTGAGGAAATACCAGTAACTCATACCTTGTCTTAGATGGAATATTTTACAAAAAGTATTATTTTTCGTCCTTGTGTAGCAAGACCTTTTAGCCCTACCCTAATACCCTGGAATTTTCGATAATGTCTACAATTTCTTTTCTAAAAATGTATGAATCAGATAGTCTATAAGAATCAATATTTAAAACGATAATTTCAAATACATGTAATCAAATAGGAAATTCGCCATGGGAAACGAAAGGTATGATATTACCGTGAACAACTTTTTGATTAGCATATTACGTGTTGATATTACTTACAGGATGTAATAAAAGACGTCTTACAACACTTATGAATATATTTACACCTTTACTGATTCACATTCAGACGGTAAACATATATAAAAGACTAGCAGTTTCCCGGTGCGCGTTGCTGCGCCCAAATTAAGTTGTTTACTAATTACAGCTGTTAATTTTGTAAACACTAAATTTCTAAAACCTGACACTGCACCCTTGTATGCCCTCTGGGTCGGATCCCTTTGGACAGATTTGCACCAAACTTCACACAAACCATCCTTGAATAATGCTTAATAATGCCTGAAAGTTTCATTACAATCCGTCGAGCGGTTTCAGAGTCCATAGGCTACATACATATATATATATATATATATATATATATATATATATATATATATATATATACATACATACATACTTCCTCTTTTATATATTTATTAGATGGTACAAGTCTATCGACGATATTACCGTGCAAAACAATAACATATTGTATGTAAAAATATCCGTTAGGATTTGTATGTGTCAAAATTCATAAAATGTCTGGACTTCCCTCATAAATTCGTACCATAGGCCTTCAAAGTTTCAAGGTTTATTTATGGCAGACGATTATTTTGTTTTGTCAGATGTTTAAATTATAATGTGAGTCTTAAATGTTCATTAGATTCTCCTTCAAATGCAGCTCGAAAAAGGTTTTCGCTCTCTATGAATCCCCCCCGGTGTAATTGGGATTGTAAAGCCTAGTTATATTAAAAAAGATATCCGTAAGTAGCAAAGAAGGACTTGCTTTAATAACCTGTGCACAATACATACGCTAATTTACTTTGTTCAAGGGGGTAAAATAATCGTATTCCAAAGAAAAAATAGAGTTTCCCATATTATTTGCAATAACACATTTTCATGGGTCCAAATTTCTAGATACTCAGATTTGTAACAAAGTTGTATTGTTTCTAATTATACTAAGGCAAAGAGTCCAACCGAAGGCTATAAGCTCAAATCTGTACGCGGTTTACGACGGAAACTTTTTATTACAAGCAGTAAATCTCTTGTTTTAGTTTTACTGCTCGATCGATATCGGAACTCGATAGGATGTAGTAAACTTTGCAGACATTTACTGAACTTATCACAAAAGCGACAAGCATTTCTCCTGTTTTCACCGAGCTCAAGCGATTTCAGGAACCATCGTTCACACGCAGGATAAAAATTACTATATTTTAGTCGGTGGTAAATCATATTGCATGTCTTTTAAGAAAGCACACATGAACACATAAATATGATTGTTTAAACTATGGACCGAAATATTTTGTAGAAGTTAAAGGTTCGTGTTGTATATCTTACTTTGACATATTGTAATCAATCAATCAATCAATCCAGGTAAAACAATTTATTCTGGGCAAGGAACTTATTGAGTAGTAATTGACACAATATAAAAATGTTATTAGATGAAGGATTTTGGACAACTTAAATTGTTAATGTTGAACTTTAATACAGGACATACAGGATTTTATAAGTTTTGAATATAATTAAATACAATTTTCTGAATCACAGATGCAGTGGTCCTGTCGTGGATTCGAATCCTAGCCCTGGCAAAGTAAATATTATCGGTAACTTTCAAGTTTGCACTGTGTACGCCTTGTTTTGCTTTATTCGTTCCACAAAGACCCGTGAGCCATGAGGACAATCAGAGCAAATACAATGGGCTGAACAGAACTCAGGATTAGATGCGTGTCCTGTGAAATAGTAAACATCAAAAGTGCATGGGACTGGTCGCAGCCTGTAGCCGTAATTGGATTATCAGGTTCTGTTCTCGGTAGTGTAAACATTCATGCTGATATCTGGGGTGAGTCGGGTGGGGGGGGGGGGAGCAGGGTAATGGGAGTCCTTACAAAGTGAATCCTAGAGTAACACTGCTCTCATGTTCTTTCTCTCTCAAATATTATTACCTTGTTCTAATACAACGGTATCAATGTACTTCTTGTGGGAAATTAAGTGTAACAAATTTGGGATATCTTTCACAATTGTTGTATATGTTTAAATTATACAACTATTTTTTTACGATAATCATCATCTAATGGTACGTGTCTTAATAAATGATACTGCTTAAAGTTTTAATATATTAAACTAATACTCATTACTTTACCATCCTCATAAACTCTAAAACTCGGCTGAACGATACAATTTGTTTAATTATTTGTTTATTCTGAAGCCAAAGAACCATAATTATGATTTCTACGCGAAATCTGACTGATAAATACGACAATACTGATAATTACGAGGACTGACTGATAAAAAAAATGAATGCGCAAAAAGGGTGGAGAAAATGTCGGGTGCATTGATCAAAAAGGGTGAGGGGGAAATGTCGGGTGCATTGGGCAAAAAGATCTTAGTTATAAAACATAATACAGACAGGGTTTAACCTGTCATTTTGTTTACCTCCTTCAAAATTAGAAAATATTCAAAATATATACAAAATAATGCTGACCCAAATAATCTTTAGATTTAAAATTAGCATTACAAGAATTATGAATGCATTCGAATACTAATTTTAAATTAGTTATGATGAGACGATAGTCCTCCAAAAGACGTACGCAAAACATAATTTTACCGGATGAGGAACACGGATTTTCTTGGGCGAGAGAGGGTTCGTGTTTTGCAGCAAATGGGTTTCTCGAGGCCTCGGGGTGATGGGGGGGATGGTTAAGAGGCACTACCGTTTAACCTCTTCACCCCCCCCCCCACCCACTACTCTTATCTGGCGTGATGCTCTGGCATTGACAGGCGCAATAAGAGGCGGCTGTTGTTCAATCTGGCGAATAAACTTTGATCTCATTAATTTGATTTCATTCTCTGAAATTTGAACTTTTCCAACTTGGTGCTTCAATATTATTCCAGGTTTTCTATAAGTATGATGATTTATAGGCAATTTTTCGCGATCAAGAAAAATACATGACCTTGCATACTTTTACGTTAAACAATTTCATTAATTCAATGCATGTATGCTACAAATTGCACTGAGAAAGTATTCTTGAAACCAAGTAGACTTGTCATTTATAAAATTTAAAAAAAATAACGTTGATAAAATTTTGCCGAGATCATTTGTTAATATTTGTGATATGTGGACTGGATTTTTTAAAATATAACTAGTAAAGTGTTACAAAGTATATCTCAACATAACTGCTAAGCATTTTGTACCCTAAACATAAATTATGTGTTATATGATTTTGCCTACGTAGCAGCAAAGTTATTGGAGTACTGCCAACAGATTTTTGTTTCCATTAGATTGTGGAATATTGAAAATGGAGGTAGAAAATTGTGTTGTAGGGCAACAAAAAACTCCGTCTTTTCCATAGGCGGCGAACTTCTTTTGTTCAAATGTTCTTAAACATTTCTTCAATATAAAAGTACATTTATGAGTCTGCATGCAGTATATAAAATGACGTTATATTTTTGTCACAGATTAATTTTTGTAAAGTTTTTTAAGTCCACGTTTTTTATAATGACTGTATCAAATTAACATAAGCGATAATTTGATACTATCTCAGTATGCAGCAGCAAAACAATAGTTGTATACGGTAATTGTTGTATGCTAATTTACAAGGTTTATACCACAAATAAATGATGACATAATTATACTTTTCTGCCAAATATTCTTCCCAGTACATGCAGTAACTGTGTGTTAATTATATTCGTATAATAAACATATAAATTGAGTATGTGAGTGTATATGAGACACGTGTTTGCAACAAGAGCGCTGCCACGCTCGGGAAATGTTCTGTGGCTGCGGGGTACATGGGAACCCACAAATTGAAATTTGGGACTTCATCCTGTAGAGAGACGTGCCGTTTGGCTGTTTTAGTTTATTAAATCTCGCACAACAGAATGTCGTGGTTGACAATTTTGAAACAAGTGCTGATTCAAGTTAAAACTTTATTTTAGGTAAATTTGGTGTTGAAACTCTGCTTTATAAACGTTTTGCTAAAAGACGAAACGTGTTACTTAGCGAGAGTTGTACCATAATAACTTATAACTTATTAAATAAAACGTGGCGCTTTTTATTTATATTACACTGATATGTCTATATAGTTCATTATATTTACTAAAAAGTGATCTACAAACTAAAAAATGCATAGTCATATTTAAAATATTAATATTTATACAATACTCACGAATTGGTCTTCAAATACAATACTTTTATCTCTGCAAATACAATAAACAAATGTCGTGATTTTAGTGAAAACTCTTTTTTCATAGTCGTTTTGATACTAAAACAACAACAAAACTAAAGTTTTCTGTGCTAACACAGTACATGATAAACTAAGCAAACGCTGTATCTTATATATTTCTTAACTCGTTATGAGGCTTACTGTATAAATCCCGTGCATAATCGGAGATAAATAAAAATAGGTAGAAGAGCCACTTTTTAGTTTCCCTTTTCCATTAACATAATTTGTCAAACATTGCCCTCAAACAAACTCTAATTGGGTTCTACATGCAAAATCCAGGTAAGCCTTCACCATAAACAACAATCACGCTTGTATTAAATACTGTAATTAGTTTAGAGGAAAATACACAGAAGTGCCAGCGACTCAGAAAGAATCGAAGGGGGACGCGAGAAGCCCAAAACGTAAACGGTGGCTCCATGGGAATCCACGAGATTCTGTTTCTCTCGAATATTTTGTTGATGACAATAATCAAGGGACGCGAGTCCTGGGGTGCCTCGTGCCTCTCGCGGCTACCGGACGTCCTGCGAGGCCCTCGCGAGGCCCGGGTAATGATGGGGTCCGAGGGATGCCGTGCAGAGGGTCGGGGATCGCGTGGTGGAGGTGGAGGCAGAAGCCACGTGGCGGCACGAGGGACCTTGGTTAGCAAACTATTCACATCGGCTACTGCCCTTCAAGAAAATACGTTTCAAACCGGGTGCTAACCTCCATCTATGCTTGCAACTTATTTAGTTTAGCTAACTAGAAACTAACTTGTTTACCTTTCACAACAGTAGGAATGTATTAAACAGCAATAATTAAAGACAAAGGGTGAATTTAAATACAAATTCATCGATATCATGAGCTTTAAAAAAAACATCTATATTTGTTATTTCGTAAGGCAAATTGATTGCGTCAAAATCTGAAGCGCCTTACTTCACCTATACAGTCTTCGGCAACTGGCTCATTTTAAAGCTTGAGGATCAAGGACGGTGAAAATATCAGAAATGTCAAAAATTACCTGAGCTACGCCCCTACTTGACTTCAAACATCCAATGATATTCATGTGTTATACTCCCCTAAATATTTAGTTTCCTTAACATGCAAACGGTAAATGAAAACAAAATGTTACGGGCTATAGCCCGTACAAACAATTATGGTCCGATTATCGAAAGAAAGTGACTGGCGGAGCGGCCGTGCGGCGACCAAACATTTCATTTCAAAACCTCGTGGAAACGTAAAACACATGGATAGAAATTTCCTATAAAAGATTTTTAAATAGTCATTTAAACACGTTTATAGAACATTTTTCTTTTAATTCGTGTTTTTAAGTATATAAATATCAATATAAAATCGTTGGAAAAAGATATCAAATATTTGAAAAATGGGCTATAAACGTGTTTAACAGAATATTTAAATAACGTTTATTGGAAATTTCTATCCATGTGTTTTACGTTTCCACGAGATTATGAAATGCCATGTTCAATCGCCGCGCGGCCGCTCCGCCAATCACTTTCGTTCGATAGTCGGACTTAGCTTAGTTAAGTTTTAAACATTATCAATCTACTATTTTATATGGAACATTATACAATCATACATTATAGAATTATTGTAAGTGTGGGGTTTAAATTCCAAAATGTTCAGCGCAAAAGTAATTTTCTTTCCGATCTAAAATAAACATCTCATAAAATAGAATAAAAAACGTAAATCCTAAACCCGCAATAATTCTGGACGGCCAGGAGGGATGTGTCGAACTCCCTAAATCCCAGAAGAAAGGAACAAACAGGGATTTTACTCCCTTGAGAAGTCGCCGGGGGAGGTAAAGTTCCTGAATGGCGTCCTCTAAAACCCTCACATGCCCCGGCCGTGCCCTTGGGCAAACAACTACGTGATCACAAAACCCCCTTCCCTTTGACCACTCGATGATTAAACATCAATCTCTCATTCAATCTAAATTGACTGAACCTCCCCAGAACTCTGTTTAAATTCAATTCTAGTTCAAGAGGGTAGTTAATTTTGTTGTATTAACAATATTCATGCTAGAGTCATAGGAAAATGAAACAGAGGTTTCTTTTCTCACCAAAAATCGGATTGTTGACTTTATCTACGCAGTAAGTAACTTAAAGAATAAACATTAAAATGGAGCAGTAGGCATTAAATCTATACATTTAATTCCGCAAGCGAATCGGTCCCCACGAAATATCTCGAGCTAGGAAGAAGTTAAGTTAGGTTATGATGATTCATTTTAAAGCTTGAGGGCCAAGGACGGTGGGAAAAATATCAGAAATGTCCAAAACTACGAGGGCTACGCCCCACTGGACTTCAAAGATCGAATGATTTTCTTATGGAAATATCACTACAGTGTTTTTATTAATAAGCAAAATGAACTAATAATCAGCTATGATTATCCACTTGCACAAAAACCATATGTAAGGGGATATAGCCCCTGTGCTGTAAGCCACTAGTAAGATATAAAACATTGCGATTACAAAATCAGATGTTAGTCAAGTTGTGCAGATTAAAATAAAATGTGCACAAATAACAATAACAAAAGAAGAATTGAATGTGTAAAATTGGAAATACAGAAAAATAAGTCTGATCTCGCGTGAAATGTACCGAAAACTAGTCTCGGCAAAGTGACATTGATTAAGTAGATTAAGAATTTAAAAGGAGATAAAATAAATAATAATGGTAAATATAAATACGTTACAAGCTTAAAACATCGCGGAATATATTTTGTAATTATAAAATCACTATACTTTGAATAGTGTTTTTAACATTTGTAATTCTATTTCAACATCCAGTCAAAATTTGACGAGTCAACTGAAAATATATGATTGAGAATACAGCCACTGAAATATTGCAGCACATTTAATAATTAACTGCCACCCACCCTACAGAGGGCACCACTATTCCCCCCCCCAAACACCCCCCGACACCCCCCCCCGCCCACAAAACCACTACATGGATGTTTACGAGGCCCAAAACACGGTCGCGTAATCCAATCAGACCGCTACAAGCTCTCGTCTTCGCATTAATTAGGGATGTTAAGAGCTTTATATATTTACAATATTTAAAGGCATATTTCGGACGGTTGACATCAAAGCAGTGCAAAATGTTTAAGCGGGTAACGTCATGTTCATCTAGCTTATTATAGGTTTATTAATTAATCAGCTAAGAAAAAATTTACACTTTTCCCCCACATTGATGTGATTCAGTAAACCACTGTAAATTGCACTAATGTAGGCTTTACTGGTAATTCTGAAACGGAACTTACACATTACCGGGTTTCCGGTTTTTTTTATAGATTAGTCAAAGAATACACAATAGAGCATAGTAAACATGCCACTTGATTTGAAAAGATTACATTTTTTATTACAAGTTTTGAATGTAAACGAAAACTCGCCGGCATTCCGCATGGCAATCTCGCAAGCATAGGGCCATATATTTTGATAGTTTTACACTAGTCAGGTGGCTTACTAAATCAAATAATTCCATAAGATTAACATTGGAACTTTGAAAGGCCTTACGACGAAGCTCTGAAGATCAATGGTAAAAGTTCGGTTAATTCGTGCTATATCGACAACCCTTGTAAACATTAAATATACAGAGTTAGTTAGACCCTTATCATGTAAAACCCCATTTAACCGAAGGGGGCAGAACTGTAACGATTAACTTGATTGGTGGGATAGCCAGTGATTAAAGCTTAATTTGATAGTAAACATGACCAACAGTTACTTTTTAACATTATTTTAGGTATTATCCATTTCAAAATCAACTAACAGTACATAATCAAATGTGTTATAAAATTTACGATATTGTTCACAACATTTGATTTAAAATTGAGTTACAATACAATCTCAGGAATTATTTCACGCTATCAGGGTGTTCAGAAAGGGTCATTACAAACTTCGGGGGCTGGTAGTACTTATCAATTTAAAAAAAAATTATATAAACATACGTCGAAAAATTTTTCGTTCAGCCTATAGCCGCCATTTTCTATTTTTAACAAAAAAATCTCGTGAACTATTTATGCAACAGAATCTAAACTTTGCACGTACGTTAAATAACCAAAGAGGCAAATAATATACAAATTATTATTAAGTTGCCTTCAATATTTTCAAAATGGCACCCGTTTTAATATTTTAAAGTCAAATAACAAACAAATCATTAATTATATAAACAAGTTACAGGATGCAAAAAAGATAAACGTTCTTATCACAAATCTAATGACACTTTACTCAACGCAATCCGTCGACGCATCAGCGAGAAAATGCACTTTTAATGTTTGCTTGCACAAGTCGGGGACAATGAGCGCTCAAATCACTGCTTCTTGTCCCCAATTTGTGCAAGCAAACCTTAAAAGTGCATTTTAAATATTGAAAATATTCAAGACAACTTAATAATAATTTTTTATTATTTGCATCTTTGGTTATTTAACATACTTGCAAAGTTTAGTTTCTGTCATCGATATAAATACTACTGGATCGGCAGCTCCGCTCAGCTACCCGAGCCGGCAGCCGGCGGTTGCGTTCTGAGGATTGTAGGCGCGGGGGGGCAAAAGAGTCTCGTCGCGCTGTAACCCTGTTGCTACACCGCCCCCAAACAAACGATTTGTAATTGAATATTATTGTACTTGGTGACGTATTCTGCTTGGACTTTTAAAAGGACACAAAATAATACATTTTAGTACAATTATTTTCCATTCACTGACTCTACTTTGTTTTGGCATTGATATATCTACAAACGTTTTAATAAGGGTATTCATTATTTTGTATTGTTAGGATGATAAAATAAAAATGACAAAACATTTTCACACAAGTTTATTTACTTATATAAGAACCATTCTTAATTAATGAAAACATTCACAGATTGTTAAACAAAATGACCTTAGTTAATTTTTGTCTCATACCTAAGTTACCTTTCTTTACAGTTTCACTTGTCTTTTTTGTTGCCAAATGATGACCTATTATCTTAAAAAAATACTTTACAAATAAACTTAACTAAAAATAGTTTATTATCTCCCTTAAACTCATCATTAGTTTTATGGCCCTTAAACACATTCTACTTTATGGTCTTCACATGTTATTTTTAACGTACTTGTATCACATGTGTTTTTTGCGTACTTCCAAATCATAGGCCTACCTACGCATTTTTCCAATCTATTTGGAATGCTAGGATATATCTAGAAATCGGTTTTTGGGATTACTCGTCAACTCGTCATTAAAACAAAATAAATACTTCAGAATCAATTCAGAAGGAATCATTGAAGTAAAATCAACTTATTGTCTATTTAATGATACAACATGTATTTAACTATTTAAAATGAGGTCGAAAATTACAGTTAAATACTTTTAGAAACGTGCAATACACGTTCTTGTACAAATGTAATGTAGCCTAATAACTTTCTTACCTATGAAAAGATATGTCGCTCTCTTTCATATATCTTGTTGTGCAGTTGTAAGCGGCACAACTACTTACCATTAAATAAGCAAATCAGCGAAAATTCTAAAATTATGATAACTGAAAAATACTACAACAATAAATCCACGATTAAAAACTAAAAACTAAATAACAACCACTAATCAACCCAAACAACAGCAACGGCGGAACGGCAACAATTACGCGAAGCAAATTAGACGCTAGATCAAGGTCGAGTGAGACAATATCCCGCCCAAAGTCACCTGTGCTTGAGAGGGAGGGAATGATCAGCTGATAAACATCTGTTTTTACCAAGCTTTGCCGCGCGACGCCCGCCTGTATGCCGCGAAAACATACAGAGCTACAACGCGGGATCGCGCTTTTGCCCCCTCGCGCCTGCGATTCTCCCTGGATGCAACCCCAACACGTAGCTGTGTGCGCTCGGATAGCTGTACACTGGCCTTGCGGGCAGCGCGCGATCCAGTAGTATTTATATCGATGGTTTCTGTTGCTTAAATAGTTCACACGATGTTAATTTCTTTGTTAAAATACAAAATAAACGGAACATTTTTCTACCTATGTTCATTTCAAATTTGTTGTTCAAATTGATAAGTACTACCAGCCTCCGAAGTTTGTAATGACCCTTTCTGAACACCCTGCATATGTAATATTATACTGTCACAGTAATTAATTTGTATGATTGTGCTTTCGGTTTAAAGATAGTCAAACGAGGTTTTACTCGACATATTTGAACCTATGTTAAAGTATATTTTAAAATGTATTTTGCACTGCTGTCAAAATACTTAATCCGGGTAAAACTGCGATGTAGGGATTCAACCGAAATGCCGACTCCTGACGACGAGACATGACTAATTCCACTTAGCCATGACGTCCCCAATTTAAATTTGCGAGCCTCGCCATTAGGGGACGCCACAAGTGACACTGTCAAACAGACGCAGATGATGAAATTAGGCGCCAACTTCCTCAACTTTACAAATTTGGTTTGAAATTACGAAACAATCTTTTTGTCAAAATACTAATTTGTTTGTTCTAGTATATACTGTACTGTAATTATTATTGGTACATATTACATCCTATACGCTAGCGGTTTTTCGTGATTGGAAATTTTGACCCACGCACTATGACTAATAACAGCATCCCCCCTACTAAGTGAGAGATTATTGTTAAACATAGTGCGATCTTGGGACTTGGTGTTGCGATGAAAGTGTTTAACCGATTTTGATGTTTTAGTGTCGTTGTATGGAGCTCAGTCTGAAGTTGTTTCTACCCTAATTTCAAAATTAAGTAATAGAAAGGCACTTCCCCCCTCATAGCTCATTCTGTTTGGTAATATTGACATTGGAAATTTATTTGATTTGATTTTATGCTAAAACACCGGTTTATGCAGTAATACTGATGTTAGAAGTTGAGTATTAATATATTAAGTAAAAAATATTGAAATTGGATGCAATTTGTATAATGTTCTAAGGGAGAGTGAGTGTTTTAAAGTCCAAAGAGGTAAACGGACAAAGTGAGTTTACTTTGCCTATTATACATCCTGATGGTGAAGGCTGAGCTATTGTTTTACAAGACCATAGGTTGAGTCCCTAGAGAGGCACGGATAAAGGCTTTGCGAAACCTAAATAATACAGATATATAGGTACTTTTGATAAAACTTTACTCTATTTCCAGTAATATTTTTGTTAGGTACATTTATAAACGCTGTGAAGAGCAAGCAAAGCGCGTGATGCAGGTGTTCATCGCCTGAACGTTTACCACAACAAAGGGATATCACTGATATTGCTTCCTACTAACACGGCTAACGGCTTTGCCTCGTTCGATGATTTTCATCACAAGGGTAATATTATTAGGGCAATAAAGTTACAAGGGGCTCTAGAATGCATTTTTCAATACTATATTTTGTTCTGTCGTAAATGAGTGACTTCTATCACGAAGTTAATGTACATCCAGTTGAAAAAATAGGTTTATACCATGTACCAATGCCATGTTGTCATTATTTAATTAGGTTACATTATTTTTTTATTTTTTATTTAATAAGTCTCACCAAATTTTAACAGCGAATCGATTCCAAAAACCAATTCAATTAACCGATAATATTAATTAAATAAACACAGTACGTTATCTTACATTAAAAAAGGCAGTTTTTCATATCTTGGCATAGTTTTATCATCCCCACAACCCCGATACCTGTAGAGTACGCTAAATCCTGACCGGCCCTTCTCATAACATTATAATGTGTATTGCTAACCCGGCATTGCAGCTAAATATAACCAGGAGAATCAGAACAAATGTATTTAATTTGCATAAACGTTGGGATAAGCGTATATTTGAATACCGTATTTGATATTTAAAGTTTTTAATTTGAAAATTCGTTTCCCTGACGGCAGCGTACTGCGTGCGAACTCGTTTTGTGAAAGGTCTCAGTGTTTGAGACGTCCTATAAGCGCTATAGCAGTTCCAGCGTCGCAGTGCGGGACCTGGTCGTATATTCCGCACACCACTTAGCCACCGCCCCAGGCCGGACTGATCACCGTCCCAGCATTTCAATTATACAACCAATCCTGCTGCCGATGCCGCGTGCGTCTCAACTGATAGATTATCACATGCAAATCAACTCTGGGTGCCTAATTATAGCTTTAAACTTTGCTAGCAGAGCTAAATAAAATTTGTATCAATCGTTGTTATTGCTAACGGCCTAAGCGCGATGGTAATAGTGCAATTAGTTGAAACTCAGCGACTAGGTTAAGGCGGATGGTCACTGTCGTCACTCTTGTAATTCATCACGTTATAATATACTGAGTTATAATATAATATACTTTACAGTTCTTAAGAGGACATTAGAGAGAGGCGTAACGATGGATTTATACTCCAAAAGAACAATTTGAAAAGTAAAAGGAGATTTGTAGTTAATTTACAATACAAAATGTACGATGTCTGAGATTAAAAATACCTTAAACATACATTTACTTTGAGAGATTTTTTATGAAAAAAAAAACTTTGAATCAATTAAGAAAACATAGTTAAAGATATTTTAACTCTTCCAGATCATACTTAGAAAAAATAATTACGCAAACAAATCCTACATTAAACCTTCAACATTATTTTTCAAATTATTTAGTCTAATAGTAAGAATAGTCATAGGATTTTGAAGTGAAGACGAGCCGAGTATTTACCGACGGTAAAATTATCACTAAATTATCACTAAATGTAAATCACCTGCTAGAAGGTGTAATTAGAAAGCTTGACTTTGCTTCGCGAGGTTTTAGGTATATGATTCATGAGTCATAATGTCTCTACCATATGTGGCAGTGTCAACTTCTCGTTGATTGGCTGTCGGACTGGTGTTCAGTTGAGTTCGGCCTTTGTGATAAGTGTGAAGGCCGTTAAAAGACCAATAAAAGTACATAGAGTAAACGGAAAGAGCAGTCCTAGCGGCAGTTGTGATCCAAGTTTCCAGTCATTAACCCTAGACGGCGCCGGCGCTGGGAGCGTATCGCTTAGTTTTAATTGCAGTTTCACTGCCTCTTTGCAAAACAAACAAATACGTTTACGGATTCAACTGCTGGTTTTGTATTATTACCATTAGCATAATAATACGTCAAAAGAATCGGAATTTTCTACATGCGAAATTTAACTTTCCGTTCAACGGTTTGTAGGTACTGTGCTTCATCAAGAACTATTTATTGTTTAAATGAATATTGATACTTTCAAGCTACTTGAACTGTGTTAAATATCACGAGAAACAATATTGGTAGCTACTCAAATTATGAAATATTAATTCTCAAGATTTTATTTAGCATTTTTAAGGTTTTTACAATTTTGTCAAAAAACGTTCCTGGTTTGTCAATCGAGTGAAATCAACCAATTAAAACGACAACTGGTTATTCCTTGTCCAAACGAGCCCAATTTTCCAAATAGCGGTACAGAGAGGCGGAAAGACGAGACAGCTTTAGGCTAATTGGATTACCGCCGCGTGGTGTTTTGGAGGTGTGATCTCGGGCGGCCGGTGGCTTTGGTTTTGAGGGGGGGGGGTTTCTAGGGGCTTAAAAAGTGAACAGGGTTTTATTTTAATATTTGATTTATTTATTTTAGTATTACGTATTTGGACTTTACCTATCGCTTGTGGTGTTTACCACGACACTACGTTTCGGGAGGTAAGGAAACTCCTCCCGTTATCAAGTGAACCTTACTTAGCGCTAAATTTAAAAACATTATACCTAACGAAGAAAATTCTTCTGTTGTCAAATTGGCGGTATGATAACTCACCGAGTGAACGATTTGTGATAGTGTAGCGTATATTTGAAGTTAGAATCAATATTTAAGTTGAAATAATCTGAAACACAAGTGTAGCGTATATTTGAAGTTAGAATCAATATTTAAGTTGAAATAATCTGAAACACAAGTGTAGCGTATATTTGAAGTTGGAATCAATATTTAAGTTGAAATAATCTGAAACACAAGGGTAGCGTATATTTGAAGTAAGAATCAATATTTAAGTTGAAATAATCTGAAACACAAAGAAGCAGAGAAGCTTCAGTGGGTGCGAAAGAGGTTTTGACAACTATTTATAACAAGTGAATCCAACAGGAATCTGTAAATAAATGGTTACTAAAACAGAACAGTAGTTTAAAGGGTCAACGGGTGAGAAATTAGTGATGAGTGTTGACAATAATCGGTAATGAGTCATCTGTGGTTTGTACTAGCTAAACGATTGATTAAATCGCATTCGGCCTTACAGTCTTAATGATACTAATGAAAAAAACAAATTGGCACGCAGCACGCTGACGTGAGTGAAGTGAATTTCCACATACAAACTTTTAAAACTCAAAATGAGGGTAAAAACATACCTTTATTCCAATTTTTATTGAAATCTGAAAACAGTGAGTTTTTGGCTGTTCTGATGCTCCTGGTTTAATTTACCTGCAAAGCTGGGAATACAATATTGCGCATTGTAATGTTAGGAGAAGATCCAGACAGGCTTGAAAGTAGGTGTGAGGTTGCTGGGGATGATAAAAGTACTTTAACAAAGGAATAACAGGCTTTTCTAGTGTAAAACCCCCATAAGACAACGTACTGTGTTAAGTCGAACCACATTTTCTTTAATAACTCGGTAAATATGTATGCTAGAATGACGAGAAAGGGCTTAACACTTTCGCCTCACTAATTCCCATCTTTTTGCATGCATTAATTTTACATATGGGGCTTTTCTGACCCTTTTTGGGCCCAAAACCCCGAAATTTGAAAGATTACTCTCCAAAAAAGGGGTTTAGTTTTTTCCGATTGTTTTGCCCAACGAACTTGTCCAACTGATTATAGAAAGGAACGTCCCTACCAAATTTGAAGTAAATCGGACAAAAAATGCGACCACTAGAGTACAAACACACACACACACACACACACACACACACACACACACACACACACACACACACACACACACATATATATATATATATATATATATATATATAAAATTTTGAACGACCCCCCAAAACGTGTTCAGGGGGTCACTTTAGGAACTTCTATGGTGGTCCCGGGCTTAAGTTTCACCGTGCGGGTCATACTAATAGTTCACTTTCCAAAGGGAATTCACTAATGATAAATACAACACTTAATGTGTTAATACTACAATATACCCGGCATTAGTATTAGTAACACCGATAATAAAAATAACTTCCAAGAGAATTATGTGTATGCGGTTGACTGTTCATTGATAATCATGAGTTCCTAACGGTAAAAAAAATAATCGCCCGTTTCACATAGTACCTTTTAGTGTTGTGATCTTTTATTGCTCGATCAATTTGACGACCGAGTTCAATGCCTTTCGTGAGAACGTTAGCCTCCCTCACTTGGCAACCCGTACTGCACTACCGCGGTCAGTGCCAGGAGCATGCCATAGCAGTAACGTCAGTGGGTAACGTGCGTCAGGCGACAGGTGTCGTGTAACTATCGGATACTAATGTATCGAACCACCGCGTGACTATCGATCACATTAATACCGATATACCGATCGCCAACAGAATCTATCCTACGTTTTTAGTAAAAAAAACTACGGCTTCTCAGCCGTAGATGTCATGCCAGTACTCGGAATTAACCCAAAATAATGCCGCGCCACCAATCATGTTAAACACTACCAAAATAATAATACTCCCGTAGCAGCAAACCTGCGTACTCAGCGAATTTCCAATGCATATATATGTAACTTAATACCACATAAAGCCCAAACCAAGTTTCATCAATGTACATTCATAAATAAACGATTTATGACATTTGAATTATACTCCATAAGAATAACATGGCGTCTGAGTACGCAGGTTTGCAGTAGCAAGGAACAAAAAAATGAGGTTTTATACAAATATCAATATAACTCAAGTAGGTAACGCCACTAAGAGAATTTCTAAGAGAATTTTTAACTTTGATTCCAGTTTGCGATAAATTTGTTTTATACCATCACTAACAGTGTTATTTGTTGCATCGAGTAGTATTATGATGAAATCCTCTTTTTGTCGTATTGCTTCATCACATACATCCAATAAGCAAGCCCCTGGAAAAATATAACCCTGGGTTTAGAAGTCATCAGCTGTCCTTTAATTGATTTTTTTTTAATTTGTCTTCCTTGACTAAAGCTAAAATATAAAAAAAATGCTAGATATTAAAACCATTTTTATTTTTGTATTAATTCAGGAGTTATCATTATTGGATTGAATAACACGATTTTCATTAGTTTTTTTATGTTTCCTCGTTTTTTTTCTGTGCCAGTATGTGAATTAATTAGTTTGGTATTTGATAATACCTTAAATTTGTAATTTGTTTCAATGCTTGGTTGATTACTATAATTTTTTGATTTGTATAGTTTTATTTGTATGAAATCGTTTTTATTTTGTATGTCTATCCATTACACGTTACTTGTCAGATGATTACAGCTATTTATGGTGGGTTAATTATTGTGAATGCTGCATAGTTTATTATTAATACTGTTAGATTTTGATTCTTCAATGAACAGTTTTTCGCTTATTTCAGATTGTATTGTATGAGTTTTTGAAGGCATTTCAAAAAGGGTTTCTTCTACAATCATGTTATCAAATAAAAACAAATTATCATTGTAGAATATAAACTGCAATAATCGCTCTTTTCTTTACTTTGTCTTCCTGTTGAGTATTTGGAAGGTTTATTTCATTTAGGTTAACATTTGTTTCTGGCTCAGTTATTATTTTAACAATGTAATTGGCAATCATTAATAGGTATATACCACAATCCTTATTATTCTGTTGCTGTGGAGTTTGTATATTCTTTATTAGTACTTGTTCTTTTACCCCAAGGCATTTCGAAATCTTGTTAGCTGTTATTTTAGCTGACTCCAAATTCAGATCATTAATTGAATCATAATAATAAAACTGTTGATCTATTTTCGAGAATATTAAAAGACTCCAATGTGAACCTTTGCACGAATATTCCTGTGTACACTCTTCATTGCGTTCTTGTGCATTATTGACAGGTATGAATATATCATTTTCTTTATCAAGTGTCAGGTGATCTAATACGATATTTGGATTATCTAGACATATAATCATATAAGCAATTGCTGGATCCATCATAAAAATACAGTTTTTCGTTGAGTTATTTTTTCCATTAGTAAAAAATACTTTTGAATTATATCATCTGTCAACCAGAAGGTGCAGCAATTGAATAAGTGGTTGTTAGTTCTTAATTTATTCAAGTGTTTTTCATTAATAGTTTTAGAATTGTAATTTATATTTGTATTATTTTGAACATTGTACTTTTCTGGAACCAACGTATTAGTTCTTTTATGTCTTTCTTTTAAATGAGAATTGCTTGTAAAGGACTTTTTAGAAATAAAAATAATAAACGAAATCGTTTTCCAAGTGTTACCCCTGACAAGGGCGGACATCACTAATGTGTATGGATACAAACACAACGTACAATAACAACAAATATTTACGATTCACCAACAAATCTCAAAGATCTAAGGGTTTATTTTAACAAATATTAGTATTGCCCCACAAATTAAAAATTCTGATAGACCATGTTTGTAAAGAGAAACAAATCTTTCTTGAAAAATACTTTGCATCAGTGTTGACTGGTGTTAGTTATAACTTGACGTTAATATGACGTGAGAGACGAACGTTCACGTCACAGTTCTGATACAGGTGACGGATTATAAGGGGGGGGGGTTGCCGGGGACTGGGGGAGGGGACGAGGGATGTTTTAAAACTGAGTAACGTTTTATCGACCGTTCTCTGAACCAAACCAAGTCTGGATAATCCTCTGTCTTTTTGGTGCAAACGTGATTCAGAGACGTCTTCAGAATGTCTTATGTACAATCCAACGCGTTTGTGGCAAAGGTACAGGTACAAATTCTACCTCAACCCATAACATATATAATAGGTTCGCATGTAATACGTGCTCATGGATGTCCAAAAACTTAAAATATCTTAAAGCAAGTAAGCAATGGTTTTCGTCCGATGAACGCTCGGTCTTGGAATACGACAATGTCCACCAACACGGTATGCGGTCGATACGAATCCTAATATAACCCAATACATTATATCTTCTAATATTACCTTGATGACGGCTACTCTGGGATCCAGGTATTATCTGTTTGTGGATTTTGATCCCAAATGCGAATCCGATATTCGAAACTTTAGGTACAAAACATCTGCTACAAAATAAATTGCATGCAAGTTAATTTTAATCGATGACAATGAAATTCTGTGAGTAGTAATTTTTATACATCTTGGGGAACGCCAAATACTTGCTTATATTTGCCCACTCGGTTATTGCAATAACAGTTGTTTGCCACTATAAAAAGAGGAATATATCATATAAATAAGCAATCAAAATTATAAAACGATATACGGATATTAAAAAGTGTAATAAAGTTCTGGTAACCTTTCAGACCCAGGTCTGATTTCAAGGTTTTTAGGTCACACTCTAGTGCCTATGGCATGACCTATCAACTACTTAAGTAGCCGGGACTGACAGCTTAACTTTTCTTCCGAAGCACGGTAGCAGGCTAACCAGAAATTGAACCCGGGTCTTTTTGGTGGTAGGCCAGTACTTATCCCACTCATCTATGATTAAACAAAAAAGTGTAATTAATATATAAACTGCGACCGAGTACACATGACTAAACACTGTGGCATGAACGAGGTCGCGTATGAGGCGTGGTTATGAGCAACACATGTGGCCACAACAAAGCAATACTGCCTGATATTGCGCTCCCCTCAGCGCCTTCACCTGTCTGAAACATCACCGCAGTCTGTCTACATAAACAGGAGGGTAGAGTAAATAGAAATTTAATTGTCTACAATCGAGCCAATAAACGGTATCAGAAATCTGCTGAACACTTTCTCCCATATAAGCCACTGATTTCTCGAGAGTTTTTAAACTTCTAAAAGACCGCTCAGGATAATCAGTAAATTAAAAAATAGAGTCGTGTACAGACCCTTTCAAACAACTGAGGCTAATCAAAATTTCCTGCCTCTACATCTTAGAAACAACGATTCATTAAACATCCAAGTGTGTTCTCATGCAGGGAAGCAACACACGTCCATCCACCGTGCGACTACTAGATGTGGCCAATCATCGGGCCGGTCAACATCATATAGTAAATATTGAGCCCGTCCCTCACAGGCTGACGTGTTTTTTTTACAAATTATCTGAAATAGACAATTAAGAAATTAACTCCAAATTTCTGTAACTTCAAATCAAGCGCTTGTGGGAGTCCCAAGCATTCTATTCGATGGGTGAATTTGTATCAACCAGATTGGAATGAGGAGTTATGTTTCAAGATTCGTCGCTCGGAGGTGTGACAAAACAAGATGTATTTTATGAATAATTTAGGCTTATATTGTCAAGCGATAAGGAATTTATTTATTTAATAATAAATTAAACCTACATATATACTTCATGGATTACCCCTGATGGTTTACTACTAAAATACCGTTTGCTTTGAAGGGCAATTTTACATTTTCGAATGTTTCTCCGTTGTGTCCTAGGAAAATTGTAAAAGATTAAATAAATATTCAGGACGCTAAAATACTCCTGACCCCGGAGAACTACTGGAGGGAATTCCCGCCCATTCCCACGCGCGCCAACTCCAACCGACTACCGGCTAATTATAGGCAGAATGTAATCATCTCTTTTGTGGAGGGAACGAAATCATCTATTTCTCCCACGTGTTTAGGAGAAGACAGGCAAATGATAACGGAGTCAAAAATGTATAATGGAGAAATAATTGGTGCGAAGAATGTAAAAGAAGGATGTTTTGGATGAAAGAAGTGAACAAAATGATGGACTATAAACGGTAGTAGCATTACCATTGGAATTATTGTAGCATTACTATTGGAATTATTATAAATTGTTCAAAAAGTCATATTTTTTGAATGAGCATTTAATTTGTAACACATATGCAACATTTTCTGCAAATACGACAAATTGCTTCTTGTTTATTTGACAAACATTGGAAACAATGCATCATACGTGGGAAGGGACTTATGAAGACTGTAATCGCTGTTTTTTTAGAATTGGTTTTAGGTGATACTGATCTAAGTTTGAATACAATACTATGCAAGTTACCGGGTTATATTAAAATCACTATAAAGGTTTGTTATAGGCAACCAGCATTCAAGCATATTCTACTAAAATGCTTTAAAATATTTTCAGAAACCATCTAAATTGTTATTTGTGAATATATACCTTGGACTCCATATATAAAACTTTGCCTAGTTAGAAAAACAAACAAAACTTGTTTGGCAATAACCTATCTCTTAATAAAAAAACAAGTTATTAAAACAATAATATTAAATAATTGTTAAAACTAACTTTAAAAACACAAAAACCTACTATATTTGTTTGGTTATCCTATTTTTTGCTACAAATACTTATAATTAGTCTTACTTTATAACATTTAAACAAAAATTCAATCACAAAAACTTAAAATAGAAAAATAAAGATAATTATCGGCAGATCCCTTTAATTAATAAGTATACATTTTTCTTCATATAAAAATAGTCAAAAAGCACTTAAAAATACTGTGAACAAAGTATTATCTAGAAATCGAACAATGCCAAGGGACGGTGAACATATAGTTCCGTTGTTTGAGTAACTTTGCTTATACGCAGGTTGGGATATTTTTGAGTTCTACACAAAGCAAACACAACTGAGCGAGACTTATTATTGTAGTGGATCAGATGGTACAGTTCGATGGTACGATGCTCAGTTCGACAATATCTCTTACCCCCTCCCACACCATTCTACAAAGGCTCCCCTCTCCAAGTCCCCCTTCAATCCATCACCTGCCATCAAGGCAGTGACGTCATCATTCATTTTCTTGTTATATTAACGTACCTTTATTATTACCATAGATAACAGTAAGTAGTGATAAATCAATATAACAACTAGGCTGGCAACCCATTATTCGCACGAGGTTCTTGACGTTGTACAGCCATATTTAACAAATTTACATATAACTTACTGTTACCGTAGTGATCATAAACTAAACCTACTCCTATAAGGGTAACATTGAAGCTGGGGTCGACTATGGGGCATAGTCATAATAACGTAAGATGAAATGGAATAGCCTCAATTAAACAATGTGAAAACGGTTTAGACCAAAGTAATGAAAGCCGTTTTAACGTTAAATACCCCCGTCGCAGCAAACCTGCATACTCAGCGAATTTCCAATGAATTATAACACATTAAGCCACTTAACAAGATTCATAAGAAATGTATTCACAAACAAGCGATATTTAAAATATTAATTATTCTCTATAAGAATAACATTGGGGATGAGTACGCAGGTTTGCTGCAACAAGGCACACAAAATAATGGTTTTTTATGCAAATATCAATAGAACTCATCTTAGTGAAGTCACATACCAAGTTTCATCCATATACATTCATAAATAAGCGATATATAACATTTTAAGTATTTTCCATAAGAATAACATGGGGACCGAGTACCTAGGTTTGCTGCTACAGGAAACATTGGCGAAAAATTGTTTTTTGTGCAAACAACAATAAACCACAACCAGATGAAGCCATATACCATATTTCGTCAGTTTATGTTCATAAATAAGCGAGATATACAATTTTTCTTTTTCTCCATAAGAATAACATTAGACAACGGACTGTGTTTAGCACTTTCAATATCTCAGTAACCAATTGACGTAGGGCAATGATCAAGATACCAAATTATTTGTTTTTTATGCTGAATTCAATGGTGAAAATTAAAATTTGATTTAAATTAAAATTACATGTGAAATCCCCAAAAAACACATTTTTGGGGTACAAAACCCCCCCAAAAAACCCCTTCGGATGGTGCGATTCATCTGGTTTTCGAACTCGTTCAAATAAATGGTACTTTACACGTTTGTACCAAATTTCATTAAGATCGGACCTTTTTTACGAGAGTTATCGTGCTTACGGACACATATATATATATATATATATATATATATATATATATATAAATATATATATATACATATATAAAAATTTGAACGAATGGTGTTTTTGGCATCTGGGGACCTCAAAATGAAAAGTTATCATGGTCTCGGGCTTAAGTCTTACCATGAGACCTACGGTAATAGCTTCTTCCCTATATAATAGGGGAAATTCGCTAAAACAAGTCTGGCCCCAAGAGCGTAACAGACGGCCAGAGATGCTTTTAAGACCGATTTTAACGTATTATGAGGTTAAACTAACTCGGAAACAACATCGGAATTGTGAAATGTGTGCAAAATAATAATTGTATTTGTAAAAATCGAGAGGTCGATATTTTATATTTAATCTTTAAGCCGGTTTAAGGATTTTGAAAGCATAATAACATTCTTGGTTTACAGTCTGGAATATCCAATGAGTCTATTTTCATCAGTTATCAGAATCGCGTCTACAACTATTTCATATCTCAAACAAAAATTTCTGATAAAGATAATACTTTCTTGACGGGAACAATTTGCCCGATGACACGACAACCAGGGAAGCACAGCAACGAATGTCGGCGTGTAAGTGGATTACCACCGCGAGTCTGGCGGTCGTGGTTGGTGGTGGGGTTGACGAGGGGGTGGTGAATCACAATCACTGTTTACTCATGGGTCCATTTAAATCACAAAACTTCGCGGTTGTCAGATTCTCAAGCGTAGCAAAATTCTTTCATTCAATTTAATACAAGTTGGCGCACTATTATAAACACAAAAGCGTTCAACGTTTTAACGTTTTAAACTCAATAATGTTCTAAACTACTTTACAGACAAATTTTTAATTTAGGAAATTTGTCCTTGTTTCAATTTTTTAAGTTTAAAGACACACGTGAAAACTGTGCTGCATGCAACCGAGTTATAGCCTCTAACAGGGCGGTGATTAAGGTGAGAACATGACACCAAAATACTGTGCTTGAGTCCACATGTATCTAATTGGTTAGATGCACTGATTGTTTACTATTTAGCCATGGCGCCTTCGACATGAGTTGCGCGTTTAGATTGAATTTAAACCTCACGATAGTAAAAGGTATTCCTGATTCAGAAGTCAGGAGACTAAAAGAAAGAGATATGCCTACTTAGTATACTTGCGAAACTATACAAACTAGACCCCTCGTATGAAGACATCGATATCGTGTCGCCGTGATGACCATGATGACATCATTATACGTGTAGTTGCCGTGGCAGCAGACACACCAAAACATGTCCGGAGGCCCAGCCAAACCACAATGGCTAATGGGGGTTTCCAAGTCCAAAATGTTTCTTTAGAAATGACTCTTCGTCATTCCGTGTAGGTCTCACCGACCGACCCCACCTCCGAATCTGTTACAAAGTGTTTGAAACCAATTGATTCGTCGCGTCAGAAGTTAAATTCGATTTTAAAGTTGATTTACATGTGATAATCTATCAGTTGAGACCACGCGGCATCGGCAGCAGGATTGGTTGTATAATTGAAATGCTAGGACGGTGATCAGTCCGGCCTGGGGCGGTGGCTAAGTGGTGTGCGGAATATACGACCAGGTCCCGCACTGCGACGCTGGAACTGCTATAGTTATTGGAGTGGAGTTCACAAGCATGGGAAACTTTGGAAAGTTAAAACCAACTGTAAAAAAGAGTGTTTAGACCACAACAGCTGGAGGGAAGGCCACAAATGTCGAACTGTAGTGCAACGCGTAATAGAATATATACGAAAATGTATAAGGTTTAAAATTTACTTTTCACGGTACTGGTGCTTAACCGAACGCTTAGTCAAATTATGCTTAACTATTCCTGCCCCCATTTAAATAATTTATTTAGTAGCATGATACGTGTTTTTAAAATTAAACAGGATAAATAAACTTCTCTCACAACAACACAAAGTATATTTACACTTATATTTACGTACAAGACGGTAACTATACACAAAGTATGGAATAACGTGATCGATTTCAACCACTTACACCGGACATCATCAGGCCTGCATTCTGCATATAGACCATCCTCAAACTGATCGTTAATTCTATAGTAATAAAAATGAGGTAACTACTTTCGTTCCTTCATCCTGACTTTTTTTAGTTGTTGAAAAACAAAGCTGTAGACAGTGTGAAGGATAACACTTGCAATTTTCGTTATCAATAATGTTGCTTATAAATATCCCTATAATGTTTTTTTTTCCATTGAGAAGATTTTTTAATATTATTTCCTCTATAAAAAATAACAGTTATTTTTCAATAATTCCCACACTAAGTCACAAAACATTGCCAATCAATTTGTTCAATTTAAGGCTTGTAGTTGAATGAGACAGGTAAGTGAACGGTGCGAGCATCTGTGTATCAAGCAAGGAGGCACACCAGTTGATCGACAAGTTAATTGGTCGCAGGGCTAGTTGGTTGACTTTTTAAAAATAAACATTAATAAATAAAGTACTGAAACCCACTGATAGACATGTTAATTGCTCACAGGGACAGTTGGTAGGGTTTTAGAAAATAAGTATAAATAATTCAATAAAGTCCTGAAACCCAGTGATGGACATCTTAGTAGCTCGCATGGACAGTTGGACGACGTTTTAAACTTGCTGGACGTACCAGTTGCTCGCGCCCCCACTCTGCCTTCCAAAGAAGAGGGGCGAGGCGGAGATTCTAGCGGAAGTGCATTGCCCAATGTTTGACCGGCCGCACGCGGGACCACGTAGAATGCAGGTGCGGCAAGAAATTTGCTGAACCTTGTAACAAAATTTCCCTGCTGTTAAATTACGGTGTATAAGGCAGATCCGACGGCAACGCTGGCTACCTTTTTCTCTGGATTGTGCTCCTACCTTTGGCGCTTTGGAAAACTACGTCCTACTAACTTTTTACGAAGTACAACACCATATAGCATAATTTGTATTGGTTTTTCGTGATTTCAAAATCGATCACGCCCATTGACCGTTTGTTGAACACACTAGCAGCTAAAAGTGACACGCACATTCTAAAGTGGGGACTTTGTGGATGTGCTGGGATGAATAAGTATAAATAATTATTAATTATTTATACTTATTTTCTAAACCCTTACCAACTGTCCTTGCGAGCAACTAACATGTCAATCAGTGGGTTTCAGTAATTTATTTAATTTTTTTAAGTCGATCAACTGTCCCTGTGACAAATTAACTTGTCGATCAACTGGTAGGCATCCATCAATCAATTTTTGCTTCTTGGAGTGTTTTTGAGAAGCTTCAAGGAATCTCACACGACAATCAAGTTAGTTTCAAAAACGTTTTATATTGACCACACATTGAAACAAGGAGTACCGATAGCACATGCTATCTATTTTATTTTAATTAAAGAACTGATTTAAAATTTGTAACAACACACCTTGCACATTTACCAGTTATAGTCAAAATAAATAGATTAGACTAGTCTAGATAATTGGTCCCGGACCTATTATGGATAAGGGAAGTAGTTTGAGACAGAGTGGTGTTGCTGGCAAATTGGATTTTGGGGTTTCGTCCCTTCGTATAAATGTTTAAGAGGTTTCATTAGTTAATAATACATGCATTTTATAAACAATGTCGCTTTCTAATTAAAAGGCACACGTATAAATCCAAAGGTTTGATCATAGCATATTATAACCAGCAAGAAAGATAAATCTTTTAAATTATATTTTATCAAAAGGGCTATATTTACTTATTTCAACTTGTAAACTGCGACTGGTAACCATAAATGATATATTCAAAGAGAAAAATGATAATAAAAAGTTGTTAACAAACGCAGCATTACATAATAAGCAGGCCTAAAGTGTAATGTAGACTTAAAGTTCGCCAACAGCTGTCTCCAGCGACGTAATCCATTATTGACGCAGCAAAAAGGATAATCAACACTCAAACTGAAGTGCGGGAGAAAAGCGCGCCAACGCACCAATTTGGCGGCAAACTTCCGAGTCGGCAATTCTAAAAGTTTCAACAATGAACACTAGATGGCTCCTGCCTATCGTCGAGCTTTAATTGCATCTTTACCGCCGTTGTACCGAAGAACAAACACTTTTACACTAGAAACACATGGTTTTCACCCAGTACGTTTAACGCCATCGGCTGAGTCAAAAAAGATTTGCAGCTTTTTAACTCCTTGGTTGTTGATGATATCCTCGTTAGGAGCCATCACTGTTTTTCTCGGCTGCTGGGGCTAATATAGCAAAACAAAAAGGTCAACGGATGAAAGTCTCCTGCTTGTTGTGAAATAAGAATTTACCATTATTTAAGAACTGACGTAATTTTATTTGTATTTGTAATTGGAGCATTAAAACATCTTTTCGACGTTTTAATATTTAACACTACGTATAAAGAAGTTCTAAAATAAATTTTAGTATTATAATTTTACAATCTTACGAAGCCTCCACGTAATAACCCCCAAACTATAAATATATAAATAAACAATTAAAAAAACGAAGCCATTTTCCTACTCGGTTATTGTCACTGCGTGTTAAGTAGTGCTTTCCAATCAGGCGGAAGGCATGTTTTGGACATCAACGTGGATATTCTTTAAATAGTTGATTCTTAAAATACATTTGCACCTTTACAACCAGCCATTCGTATTTCCACGCTCTTTTATTCAGGTTGAGATGCAGTGTGGAAAGAGAATCTGATATTTAGCATTGACACAAAGACAAAATCTAAAAAAGATCGTTGTTATTCTTAAGATTGTTTATAGCATGGGATCTTAAATCAGCGTCAAGACCATCGATCCCATTTCAATCACCCCGTTTCAAGTAAACAGTTCCCTGAGATCTAAAGCTATCGAAAGACTCTTATTAATATATTTTAACTTTTATTTAAGATTCGTCTTAAATCACATAATAAACTAACTTATAAAAACAGTCACTGCATGGACCATCCAAGCTAAAAAATGGTTTACTTTATTCGTTTAAGAAATGAAACCTAATTTATTCAACACCAAAGACATAATATAGATGAACAACTCTAGTTGGGCAAGGGTCATACTTTAAGCGAAGTTGGGTGATACTCACAGTTTGGTTGGCGGCATCTAGGTACCGAAGGCCAAAGTAGGCGGTTTCCAACAGGTTGAGGTGCCTAAACACCGTGTCCAACACTTCCTGGCCCAGACTCGTGTCCTGGAACAACAATAACAACGAACTTTAGATAGTTGAATACACAAGTTTATGAAAAAAAACTAGCTGCTACCCGCAGCTTCGCTCGCGAATCTTTAGTAGCCAAATCATTGTTTTACCATATGACTTCCTTTGCAGTAACTTTAAAACATGCTAACTAGAGCTGGTTATTTTATAAGCGATATCCTACCACACTGAAACTTACAGGGCCCATAGGGTGGAGTCCTAACGATGGATGTAGACATTTTCAGGCCCACATGTTAAGGAGATATGTAAGCTATGTTCATGCAAAATTGTAGCTTAATCGGTCCATTAGTTTTCGCGTGATGAAAGTCTAAACTTCATCTTTTCTAGAATTAAATAAAAAAAAATAGCATTCCAACACTAAACTTAAATATCAATTAATTAAAACAGCCATCTATATGACACTCGTTCACGTCCACCTGGACAGTTCTTCCTAGTTACTCAATGAAATCAAACGTTTCCTCCAAACCTTTTACAGAAGCGGAGTAATTATCCTAAGAAGGTTCGGCGATTAATCTAAATAACTCGCTCTATATAGAGGCACTACGGGGTTGCTGGTCGTCTGCAGCCAACTAGAGCAGGGTAATTAGTAGTCGGCGAAATAAGGATCAGGATGAGGCAGTCGTGAAGCGAGGATCGCTCCAGGATCGGCTGGAAGGAATGCCGTTGTCACGGCCACGCAGGAGAGGTATCCTTGGCCTTCCTGCAGGGGATTACTACGGGAAGGTCTATGCACTCTTGGAGAGGGATTGTCGCATTGGTATCTCATATGTATTTTGCTTTTACTTAAAGAACAATGTATTTGACCTATTTTTTGCATATTGTAGGCAAGTCTTCAGTGAGAACAATTTGCTTGTTTTAATCCTATACTCTAAGGTTTGCTTGCGTGCTTGCGACACGGATCTCAAAAACGGCTCCAGCGATTTCCTTCAAATGTTCGAAATAACTAATTTCTGGGATAAAAATAGTTCTAGACAGGTCTCATCCCCAGTAAAAATCAAATAATGTAAAAAAACTAAAATGAAAAGTTAAAAAAATTGACATTGGGCTTACAGAGTTTCAAATCAAAACAAAAGAATTGTAACAGCTGTTCATAATCAACCAGGGAACTGTCAAAGTAATACTCATTTTTTTATGATTATTAACATGTGGTTTCCTGAGAGCAGAGATTAAAAGATTTGAGTGAAGTTTTCATATATAGAGTAGTAAAATAAATCAAAGGGACATTGAGCTCTAAATAAAATCTGGAGGGACCTTAAAAATGTAGAAAAGAGGCAAATGAGTTATACAAATCTTATTATCAGTAGGGGGAAGTGGTGAAATATTACTCCGAGTCATCTAAACAAACTTACTGACCTTCCCCGAGCAAATCTCGGCCCCCCAGGTACTGAGATTAATTTGACCAGTTTCACTGTGGAAAGTAAGACTTTAAGTATGCTTTCTTCATCTATGTCTAAAAAAATTTGTAACTTGACTAAACACTATGAACATTTTGTATGAAGCCATACATGTAATGTCAACAGAAGTAAGATTCACTAAACATTCGAATACATACTTTACACAAATTAGACTTAATTTGATCCACGCAGTAGCGAATGGCCAAATGGTTAATTTAAGGCTCAATTAACTATACCATATAAACCAGACCATTAAACACACATGCAGTTTACGACTGATTAATTATAATATAAGGAATAACGACAGCAAGTTTATGCTTTGCAACAAAACTTTGTTTGGCGACTTAAACAATATATTTCAAGGCAAATATAAATAAAAACCGAATCTCTGTTGTTAAATATTTCACGATTATTACCTCAAACTTTTGTTAAACGACGTTGAAAGTAAAATGAATACGTTCAGATTGAACAACCGCTTCAACGATGGAGTAAGATGGATGTTTGCTTTCCTCCCTAATTCTTATAATCCATCAAAAGACTCCGCTATATGAGGTTATTTACTTTTTCATTACAGGGTTTCCATATAAACCATATACTCCTCACACTTCTACAATCTTCAAAATCGCAATCGGGAGTGGGAAAGTCACTAGGCCTAAATATAAAGATTTATAAAAAAGTGAATTGATCATTTAAAAAAATTGTGTATTATAAAGATTTCATACACAATTAGATAAGTTAAAATAAAATGTGAATTTGAAAGAAGTACCAAGAACAACATCTCAGTAAACAACTACTCGGTTCTTAAAGTTGTTTGATTGCTTGATTATTTTATATACATTTTTTATTAAAAAATTTATTTTCCAAAGACATTATCAAGGACAGAAAGTCTATCAAAATTCACACCGGCCTTTTACGTTTATGAAATCCATATTTCTTCACCCCCTCGGGTTAGTTTAATGTCATAGTGCCTTGTTCAAAAAAATAGTGACGTCAGTAGTTTCAAAATAAAATGAAATAAATGTTTATTCATTAAATTCACATTATGTACAGGAAAAAAAACATTTTTTGTGGTAATAGCGTTACCAATACTTACTTAAAACCAAGACTAAAATGTACTCATAATAAATCCAAGGGGTGTTAAACAATTAATTACTCCTCCAGGGAATATAAAGCTTTGTTAGTAAAATAACTTTTTGTTTTTAAAATTACTATAGTTTTATTAATGTTTTGTGTTGCTGGGAAAATTTTGTAAAATACGCTAAATTCTAAATACAATTTTTTCATAATGCTTGCATTTATGTTGTTTCGTGGTAATAGTTTACTTTTTACTATATTATATGGATTAGCCTAAAGTTAAATTATATGCTTTTAGATTAGTTTTGGTATGATAATTACTGTCTCAAAAATATATTGCTCATAAACTGTTAAAACCAAATTCTTAAACTATGAATTTTATTGTTTCACTGTTTGTAGTTTATTATGATTCTGATTGCTATTTTTTCTGTTTTAATATCTTATCCACATCTGCCTTTGTTGTTCAAGATAAATGTCAGTTAATATTTGCAAAATCTGTTTTTTTTATTTTTCCTGTTACAAATATGACAATCTAGAAAATGAATAAACACACGAATTTAATTTTCGGAACAAACGGCTCTTTTATTTAAACAACACTGAGACGTCCGGATGGTTTAACTACACGAAGTGTGTGCCTTAATTATGGAGCAATCAAGCAGGTGATTGTTTGGCAAATGACTCACAGCTGAGTGCGCGACTAATTACCTATCAGCTGTTTCACCAATAAGTCAGCTGTTTGTATTGCAGTGTGAGCGACGCGACGCCTACACCGTACTGTGCTGCAAATTACAAAAACGATCAATCAATAAGGAGCTGAGTTTCCTCACTTTGCACTTGTAAACCGTGCAAACTTTATTATTTTTTCGAATTTGTAAAAATAAATTACCATAAGCAATAGATCATAAAATAATTTTCAGAACTAACTGTTTCTTTATACCCTAAATAATTTAAATACAGCCAGTAATTAGCTTTTTTTGAAATAAGGAAAGTATACTGGAGTAACAGGAGTTTTGATAAGTTTTGCCTTAAAGTAACTTAAATAAATGTATAAATATTAAATAAAATCTTACAATAAATCCACCTATTCAGTTACAGAACTGTACAGCCGTACATACGTTAACTGGTGTTTATTGCCTACCCCTGTGACAATTTAGTATCAACAGATGTAACTCTTCTTCCTTTTAAACGTGTAGACATCCCGAGACACGAACCTGTGACGTACTTGCCCCGTAATCCAATACGAACACGTAAGGTTAACTGGACGTAAAATACGCGATATGAATTTATATAAATAAATTTATAGGATTGGTAAAAAAATTATTAGTACTATAACAATGGTATTAATATAGTTCAATACTTAGAGTCATTGAAGAAAATATTATTATGAAAATGTCTTGATATTTAATTAAGGAATATACTTTGGTGGATTTACAAAAAGGATTTAATTTTGATAGGTATTTTCATAGTGTGTTTAGGTATACTACCTAAGGTCAACCTTCCTAGAAAGCATAGTGAATTGGCAACACAAGGACAAATGGCAATTTTCAGATTTTGATCAGGCTCGATCTGGCGAACTCGGAATACGATACGAACACCCCACTACGCTCCCCAGTTTTAGAGGCAGTGCCGATTGCATGCGTGTACGTGGAATTGAATTTAGATAGTCGTCTTTGTCTGTGATTCCGCCGACAGTGGGCTGAGTAGAGGTTGTATTCCGCGGTGGCGGTAAGTGTATACCGCAGACGTGGCGTCGTTCATTTGTATGCTAATGCTTAGATTGGATCACACCGCCCTCCAGCCCGACTTAACAGCTACTGAAGGCACGGAGCGACCTCTCGACCTCATCTTTCAACTGGTAGAGGTTCTATTTGTCAAATATTTATTGATTTAGTTGCTTATATTCAGATTAGGGCCTCTAAAAATGTATTGTATGATTAAAGCAAATCGATGCATGCTAGAACCTCTAGACCCGGTCTTTGAACTGGCAGGGTTCGATTTGGCTGAACATACAGCTTACTAAATTACACCACGAGATTTCTGTTTCGTTGCACTCTGGAAATATATTAGTATTGCAATGCATTCTTATTGTAACTTTGCTGTATATTTACTTTCTTGCCTGGTCAAAAAATATTTGGTAATTTATTTACATTATATGTATCCTTGAACCATAGAGATAAGTACTTATTTTTTAAATATTGACGCTGTAACTGGGTTTTGCCTGCTGGGTTAGCAATGGTATAATTGATCTTTCTTTTTAAGGCATTTTATTGTGTGTATTTATCATAGCATAAGTTCCAAATGACTTAATGATTTGGTATGCAATGTATTTATTTATAACTGCAACAAACTTTTTCTAATTTTTGTCAAATAATTTTAAATATTATGGCCTGTAAGAAAGTTTTTATGAACACAACGTACCGGCCATTTAATGACATTACCAGAGCTCAACATTTTAACTTAACCCCCTAATAAAACTGTATAAAATCGGTTTAGTACTTGGAAAGCTGAAAATTAAAAATTGTTTATATCAGATTCTCTTATTAGCATACCCAATTGAATTTTAATATAATCTTTTCGGGTTAAAAAATATACTATTTGAAATTAGAAACAAATCGAAACTTTCATAAAAATCGTAATATCAGGAAAATTACTATACAAATATCTTTGTAAACTAATAAACAAAAACCCAACATAAAATACGTAGATGTTTATTTTATTTAATCGCAAAGGGGAATTCAATTTCGAATTTACTTTTAAAAGTTGAGTTTAACGATGAAGGAGGCGGATGTGAATCCCCGTTTTATCAATGTTTTAATCCATCAAGTCTGTCAAAGACAGGCCTAAGATATTGCTTTAAGAAGTTTATTTTTAACAATTGTCTTTTTCGCTTCGCCTGATAAATATTTCTTTTTCCAGGCTTCATATAGACAAAATTCAGATAAATAACAAAAATTGAAATACCTGCTACATTCCCCGTGATCTATCTAAACCATTTTTGAACTATGCGTTGCGACATTAAGCCGTCACCCGTCTGCAATGCAACTTTAACCTTTTTTAACTCATAAAGTTGCGTAAAAGTTGTCACCAAAACGCGTTGTCAAATCAGAATATAAAGGGATTACGAGGCAGATAACAGGCATTTAAGCTTTGTGTTCTTTCGTCCGCTTGATCCAGAAAAACAACAGTAATATTAAAGAATTCAAATATTGTGAGTGGCGTAACATGAGGTTCCTTGCACCGTAAGCCATTCTTTTGACATCACCGCTTTAACTTATATATCGTAAAATTTACGAGGTTTATTACATTTTTAACAGGTTAAGTTAGGATTTATCTTAAACAAATTTAAGTAGTTGAAGTGTGACTTGCTTAATCAAAACTTATTTAAAATTGAACCCTTACCTTTAGGTGCAGCTGTAATACCCAACTGTAAAATGCAGTCACCAAGTTCAGAAAGAGAGAACCGAAGAGCATAAGTGCACGTAATAAGTTAATGGCTCAATAAAATAATGTGGGTGTATGTTTCTTTAATAAAACTGATATGAAGAACAACAATAGCGCAGTGGAGGTGAGTTTACTAGCTGGCCCAACAGACGTTGTCCTGTCCTAATGTCACTGTGTTTTACGTCAAAGTACCTGGGGGATCGAGCTTTGCTCGGGGGAAGGCCAGTCAGTTTGTTTAGATGACTTGGAGTAATATTTCACCACTTCCCCCTACTGATAATCAGATCTGTATAACTCATTTGCCTCTTTTCTACATTTTTAACGTCACTCCTGTTGTTATTTATAGCTCAATGTCCCTTTGAATTATTTTACTTCTCTATTTATTTAATCTTCACTAAAATCTTTTAATCTCTGCTCTCAGAGAACCACATGTTAATAATCAAACAAGTTGAGTATTACTTTGACAGATCCCTGGTTGATTATGAACAGCTGTTACAATTCTTTTGTTTTGATCTGAAACTCCATAAGCACAATGTCAATTTTTTTAACTTTTCATTTTAGTTTTTTTACATTATTTGATTTTCCTGGGGATGAGGCCTGTCTAGAACTTATTTTTACCTCAGATATTAGTTATTTTGAACATTTGAAGGAAATCGTTGGAGCCGTTTTTGAGATCCGTGTCGCAAGCAAGCAAGCAAACCTTACTCATATTAGAGTATAGGATAGGATACTGGTTCATTTTCAAGATGGCTCGTTTGCTTCGCTCACTCGCCTCCCGGATGAGCTCGTTCGCTTCGCTCACTCGCCTATTAGCGAATTTCCCCTATAGGGAAGAAGCTATTACCGTAGTCGGCATGGTAAGACCTAGGCCCGGGACCATGATAACTTTTCGTTTTGAGGTCCCCAGACCCCAAAAACACCATTCGTTCGATACTGTATATATATATATATATATATATATATATATATATATATATGTGTGTGTGTCCGTGAGCACGATAACTCTCGTAAAAATTATCCGATTTTGACGAAATTTGGTATAAACATGTAAAGCAGCATTTATGACTTTAAGTTCGAAAACCAGACAGATCGACCTATACGAAGGGGTATTTTGGGGGGGTTTTGTACCCCAAAAATGGGTTTTTTGAATTTTTTACACATAATTTTTGAAAAAGTCAAATTTTAGTTTTGACCATTCGATTCAGCTTAAAAAAACACACAATTTGGTATTTCGATCATTCCTCTACGTCAATTGGTTACCGAGATATTGAAAGTGCTAAACACAGTACGTTGTCTAATGTTATTCTTATGGAGGAAAAGAAAAATTTTTTATCTCGCTTATTTATGAACGTATACTGACGAAACTTGGTATACAGCTTCATCCCGTTGAGGTCTATTGATATTTGCTCCAAAAAATCTTTTTTGCATAATCATCCCGTAGCAGCAAACCTGTGTACTCAGGCCCCATGTTATTCTTATGGATACTAATTAAATGCTCTGTTTCCCTTAATTATGACCACAAATTAATAAAAACTGGTATACGACCTCTCCTAGTTGAGTTATATTGATATTAGCATAAAAACCAATTTTTTGTGTTCCTTGTTGCAGCAAACCTGCGTACTCAGCCCCAATGTTATTCTTATGGAGAATAATTAAAATTGTATATATCACTTATTTGTGAATATATTTTTATGAAACTTGGTAAGTGGCTTTATGTAGTATTAAGACATTTATATCTCCATTGGAAATTCGCTGAGTATGCAGGTTTGCTGCGACGGGGGTATTTTTATACAGTGCTAACTTCGGCATCGAAAAAAGAGTTTGAGTTGCCATTCAAGTAGGTTTGTTATTTCCGTAATGAACATATGTTTATTCCTTTCAAGTATGTTTAGATATAATCCTTGTTAACAGCTGTTAGTGTAACTAAACTTTGATCAAATAAATGGGAACTTTGAAGGCCAGTGGGACAGAGTCCTTAGGTCGGATTAAAAAATTTCTTTTATAAAACCTTGTCCTGACAACTCGCTGTCCTGACACTAACGAACACAACAAGAAAACAATTATTCAATTTGGTGCACTCATTCTCAAGTTATGACCAAGGGAACTAGGGATTCATTTTTATCCGTTAAGATTATTTTACATCATGCGATTATATTCCACTATTAAAGCAATCAAAGGCTAAGCATAAGCAAGACATTTGTTTACCACTGATGACTTCTGAAAATGCATCACTTATATAAAATGGTTACTTTTATTGTAATAAAATCTATTTTTATATTAACTCAAATGATTGGAAAAATAAAAGTCAAATACGTACCCCTCTTGCAGTAAAGTTTAAGGTTATATTTTGCAGCAATTGAGAAAAAAATGATTTGGATCCAGTCCCAGTCACATGTTACTTTTTAAAAGAAAATATAATATAAGATGTAACATTTACAAAATAATTAGATGACATGGAAGTGAATAAGTACTTTTCATAAGCTAAATTGCTGTGCAGAATCGGAGGACGAAATTGCAAAAAATAAGATCAAAGAGAAGGTACGGAGGCATAGAAAAAATTAAATTTGAACTCATCTCTAAATTAAATTAGATTAAAGCACTTGGAAAGTTTACCACTTAACATTAAGAGGGTTTACATCAAACTGAAAATAATCCGGCGCCATTGTGGAGCGCAGGATAAGATTATGACAAGTAGATATTTCAAAAGATTCTCGAGTCTGATTTAATGTCTTCAGTTACCTTAGGACTAAATATTTTATGACAAATATTTTTTCAACCACCCTCTTTTCATTTAATTATTAACACTACTTCACTCTTCATTATCCGTTAAATCTTGTGTGATAACCAAATATAATTAGGTAGAGTATTATACATTTACATGATTATGAAATTAGCTTCAATATACTGTATTTAACCTTATATAAATTAAATTGAGCTTTTACTCAGTAGAGACTGCCCTTCAAAGATAGTTATGATAATAGATAGTTGAAATATAATCCCAATTTATCAGCCCTAAATTCATTGAAAAATTACTTTATATCTCTGTAAAAACAACAGGCCAAAAATTATACTTAATTGACAAATAGGACAAAGTTACAAAGTGAGATAATTTTTAATAGCATATTTTAAGTGTATAAAATTATATATTTTGAACCTAACATTTTTTTACTTATTTAACTTCACACACAAACAAAAACAAATGTTGTATTTTAAAAATTTATTACTTATAAAAGTAAATAGTTTATTGAGTAACATAATACGCGTTGTTACAATTAACAGGATAAAATAAAACTACGTCTCCCAACACTAAAAAATATATTTACACTTATACTGTACTTACATACAAAAACGGTAATTATAAAAAAGATGGTACAAGGCGATCGATTTCCACCAGTCACACCGGTCATCATCACCGGTGCATTCTCTGATTGAGGCTGTTGATGACCGGTGTGACTGGTACAATGACCAACTTCGGTACAATGTAAAATCTACATCTTTTTTGAATATTTACCGTCTTGTATATAAGTACATTATAAGTGTAAATATATTTTTTATTTTTGGGATACGTAGTATTTTATCCTGCTATGAAAGTAACAAAAACGCATACTTAAATACATTACAACGATATGTTATAATACGTACAAAAATTAATTACACGTAAAGGTTTTAAAAGTATATCTCTTGGAAATACACTTTTAAGCATGTTATGTGTGCAATTTGTGATTTCATTATTGAGGTATAGAGGAACATGATGTTTTCACGTTGTTTTTACGTGGTGCGGTTACGGCGCACAGTTCTGATATTAGAAGCAGTGAAATTGTTTATTAACCGCAGAACACATGCTCTACAATCCGCCTCTGATATTAAAATCTTTAGTCACAAAGAATACCTAACATGTTTTGTTACTCGTGAAACATATTACTTGTAGTATATATTGCTGATACAGTATTCACGACGAACGTTTGTTGAAGTTTTAATTTCGTAACAATATATTCTAACACTTTAAGGAAGCCAATAACACTATTAGGTTTAACCTAAGATATATTTTAAAAATTGTTAAGAATATAATTCAAAAGTAGGAAAACTAATTTTAATTAAAGGAAAATATTAATATATAATGTATGTATATATATATATATATATATATATATATATATATATATACAGGCACGTTTGTATATAAACATACAGTTTCGAACGAATGGTGTTTTTGGGGTCTGGGAACCTCAAAACGAAAAGTTATCATGGTCCCGGGCCAAGGTCTTACCATGCCGACTACGGTAATAGCTTCTTCCCTATAGGGGAAATTCGCTAAAACACACTGTATGTTTACCGATGCAATAAACTGACACGCAGCCTAATAAGTGAAGAATCCTAGAAACTACCCGATAAAATAACAGGTTGGGAAGCTGGGTCGGACCAGTAATTTGCCCAATAACCTGTGTAATAGTTGTGCAAGAACGGAAATGGCTGACCCGCGCAAACTGCTGGGGAATAGTTTGCGCAGTTAATAACAGAGTAGTTTCTAACCACTGGCTTCCCTACCTTCAGTCTCGCGCGGCGCCTGTTTGGCTCTACACCACATGTTATTATTTCATGCTACAATTTACATGTTCGATCACCATGTGCATTCTGCGGCGGTCGCTTCAATTGAAGTAAATCAAAGCATTCCGTTCAAATTAGATGAAATTCAGGGCTAGTTTTTCCCTGCAATTTCTAATTCGCCGTATAACAACGTCAATTTGCTGGTTTACGATTCATATAATCATTTTAGTTTGTGTAAAAATATTTTATAACCAATTTACGTATAGAATAATCAGTCATACGTTAAAATAAGAGAACAAAATAGTCTTCATAATGCATTACAGTATTTATAGGAAAGAATAACACTTTTAGCGCTGAAGGCTTTTTTGACTGGGGGCCAAAAGGAAGAGGGCAACAAAATTGTCCGTCAAACTCAAAAAGGGAAAAACAAATTTTAGTCTCTTCGCCGTTAGGACGGTTTGTTTGAGAGGAATGGTGTCATAAAAACGTATTACAGATGATTTGCAAGTTGTTCGTACAGTTTAGACGAAAATATTTACAAGTCACTTATTTTAAACACCTTATAACTATGAGTTATGTATTTTTTAACATGCACGCAACAGCTTTATGCATTTCTACAATAAATTATAACATTTGTAAACGTAAACAACTTTAAAAGTATTATAAATTAATATACGAAATATAAATAATTTTAAGTCCGATACGAATTCAACTATATGCAAAATAATAAAGAGGGTTTCTTTTACAAATAGCTCGATAATGATAAAACACATTTGTTTTACTTTTGTTCTTCACTGTGAATGTAGTCAGGGACTTTATGATCTAACTTAATAGAAGCTGATGCGCACACAGTGGCTGTTCAGCTCAATGTAAGAGTTACAGGAAGAGCGACTAACTGAAAACAACAATTTTAATGTTGTATACAGTAGGTAAATATTTAATGTAAAAAATCACAATATTTCGGAACATCATAATTTTAAGCTGAAACATAAGCCAATAGGTTATTAGAAGGAACAATAACATTTTATTTTAAGAAACGTACTATTGTATTGAATGACAATGTAACCAATATGGAGATGGAGTACATAGAATGTAACAAAGAATAAAGGCAATATTTTAAAATTAATCATACATTGTGTGTTTTAGTAACTACCCAACATATTAATATGTCCTGATTGTTTTTGTACGAAAATTCCCTTTAAATTGTACGGTAATTTTTGTTTAAAGCCTTTAAATATCTAAAACAACACATTTTCAATAAATGTTAAATAGTTTCTTGAGTAGCATAATACGTGTTGTTACAATTAACAAGATAAAATAACACCACGTCTCACAACACTACACAATATATTTACACTTATACTGTACTTACATTCAAGACGGTAAAGATACAAAAGATGGTACAAAGCGATCGATTTCAACCAGTCACACCGGTCATCATCAGGCCCAATCACTGATTCGCTGAATCACCTATTTCGCTATTTCGCCCAATCAGCGAAATCAGCAAATCAGTGATTGGTTCTGATGATGACCGTTGTGACTGGTTGAAATCGATCGCTTTGTACCATCTTTTGTATCTTTACCGTCTTGAATGTAAGTACAGTATAAGTGAAAATATATTGTGTAGTGTTATGAGACGTAGTTTTATTTTATCTGGTTAATAAATGTTACAATTTAGTTAATTGTTCGGTACTTTCCAAATGACAAGCTGAAAATCAAAGTTCCTAATGAAATAAGTAACAAGTTTATATTAAAATAAGCTGATTAAGCTTTAGAGCTTGATTACATTAACTCCAACCTGATGCATATCCCAACCTATCAAAATGATCAACTCAGTTTCGACTTGGACTAACTAAATCCTACAATCAAGACAGGCGACGCCCCACAAAACTTCATCAGGCGAAGATTAATGAATTTATGTTCTCTAATTGTTTTGATAAACTCGCGATCTTAAAACTAACAGCTTGGGTTTATTTGTGCACTGGAAATGTGACCGTTACCTATATAATGTATTCAATATAACTGAGCAATTTTGAAAACCAATTAAGATATATTTTAATCACTAAAATACATTTTTAATTCAAATAAATGTTTTAATACGATTCATAAAGGCCATTTAAAACCTGATAAGATGAGGATTTGTGACCAGCACGATTTTAGTTACTACGTTATTTTTTTGTATTCTGAAAATATTCACAACTGGGTTCATTGACTTGTTTATTCACACTTTGCACTATAGCTGTAATATAAATAAATATTCAGCCTTCTACGCATATACACTTTAGTACAATTCAAAAAGAATATTTGGTGTACTTTCAAATTAAATTTACCAATGCTTTTTGAGTTTATTAAATGGAATTTGTCCTGAATTCCCTGATTTCCCCGAGACCTAAACTAGTGTGTTATTAAACCGTGTTTAAGCTAGCAAAAACTTGCGTACTATATTGTGTAACGTACCCAATGAAACTCAGATTTTTTAAGATGAAAGGAAAAGAGCGCGTTGGAGATCAGGCGATAAGGCAAGATAAGGCTTCATGTACACAAGCTTATCATCGGGAGCGAAATTAACGCTACTTGACTTGAGCTTTTCAGAGTCAGATCAAAGGCGCGCTTTGTCGGCGATATCAGGCGCGGATCTTAGCAAGGACTCGTGCGAAACATGAACAGAGATACTGACGTTCATTTATTAAAAATGCGTGAATGCCGCCGGATCGTAAAGAAATACTGAATCCGCTGCAGACATGCGAGCAATGAGAGTATCTCGGAAAATTTAATTTACGTCTAATGAAAACGTGCGATACCTTCAAACACATGAAACACGCAGATAATGCCCTGAGACGATCTTATTCTTGTGAGGTGTATTGTTTGACACACAAAGAACGTGAAATTAGGATTTGGGAGTGAAATCAGTAAAACTAAATCAGAAAATAATGGTTACTTTACGCTCCAAACAGAATGGAATTAGAGAAAACAATTATTTGATAAACTCCAATGTCTGTATTTATAACGTATAGGGCAATGTAAACAGACAGAAATAATACAAATTTTCCTACAAACTCGAAAGCATGTAATACGTTATGGACTTGACTACTGCATAGTGATGAATCCTATATAACAATAGCGTGTACAAGGCTACGTGTAACCACCTATTCCAAGTAAACTACGAAACGTGGAGAGGCCAGGTTGGTGTCAAAAGATTTCCCTTAGGCCAAGGATGATGAAAAAAAATACGATATCCTACATTTATTTAGTTGTAAGTTTGTAATTGGCAAAAAAACTGTCTTTTTCGTCATGTTTAATTGCAATCATTTTGTTTATCATGTGTTCCCTACTTTGCATCCAAATTCAATACAACAGCTGAGTAAAGTTAAGGTTGTTTTTGTAAACAAAGCAGACAACTATTCCTAAATAATTTTAGGACTTTGGATTGAAATTTACAAGCAGTAAGGAACAGAAATCCCATTCTGAATGGGAATAGAGTTTATAATACTGTATAAAAGTGTCAGCAAAGTTCAATTCAGACTTGTTTATTCTATATTTACTATTTATATTTCAGATTTGGTTTACTTTTACTCTTGCAGCGAAATTGGGTTTTATCACTGTTAATGGAACCGGAGTAGATGATTTTCCTTTGATAAATCCTGGGTCTAAGAAAATATGACAGCAGGGTGGCATTCTAGCGGTTCAGTGCTGGAATTGTAGTTTTTAAGGTAGTTTTTAAAGTTTTATGTAAAATTGAATCAAACTCTTTTTTTAAACATCGAGGATAGCCATTATACTCCCTAAAGTAGTATACCGATTTGTGTATGAGTACATAAAAAACATGACTAAGACACAAATACAGTTTAAAATGGGAGAAAAAATGCGAAGGTAAAATTAACCACATAAGGTTTGTGAAGGTTAAGACGATTGATATAATCCAGTAAACTATATTTCAGTTACATATTTCAAGTTTAATATTCCGATTCAGTTTTGTTATCTTAAAAATTTAGATCGATTTCGATTTCATGTGCTGTATTGGATGAAACTCTGGTAAGAAATTTAATGCAATGGATAAGAAAAATAAGGACTATTAACCTATCCCATTAGCATTGAAAACAATTTGAAATAATTTTCCATACATTTTATAGCTGATTAGAATTTCCTGCGCATCCCGTTTTGAAAAGCGAAAAAGTAAATAGTAAACCAAACAATGACAGTCTGTAGTTATATTTAATCCATATAACAGTTTTTTATTTAATTGAATTGAATTAAGAAAAAACACATGTCGTGGCATAACCCAAATAAAACTCTCATCCATATGAATAACATGGGGGCTAGGAAGTCTCATGGGGCAGAGCCCTGTGGCCTAAATCGAAAATGTAAAGCCCGTTTGCACATCTGCACTCCTACTTTTTTAGTAGACGCGCTGTTTTGTGTATAAAATGTGGGGTAAATCATAAAACAAAAAGCCTTATTGTTTCCCTAGTTTGCATGTAGCGTATTAATAATACAGATGGATAAATTATGTCTTTTTGTTGGTCTGTTTTTAGATAGTCTGTATGTTAAAACAGATGAAATACAATTAAATGTTGGTAAATATGTAGGTTGTATTTTTATCTATTAGTTATAAAAGCAGTGTAAGTAGTTAGGTTAATTTGTATTACAAATTTTAACCCGATGAACAAACCTTTAACTGCAGATGTTAGGACACAAAATTTGGCTTGAAGTAACACGGAAATGGGTTTGATTCAACATCCAAAACTAAACTAATAACAAAGTTTAAACTAAACCCTTTTGGGCTATTGCATGCAGGCGTAAAATATCTTTCGTAAAAAGACACTTTTTGAATTTAGACACGTTCTAATTAATGTTTTAAAATGCATTATGTTGGGGCTTTATGACAATAATATCTTTAGATTTTGCACGGCGGATTCCCATTTTGTTACATGCAATTCGAAGTTAGCTTTTTAAATATAAATTTTTAAGTTATTAAATTTATTTTATAACTACGGTAGTGAACAATACTTCTTTAGTTTGTTTAACCCCGTCATTTTTGACGGGCTAATAACAGCTAGTACCTAATAATAATAAAGTGAGAAAAATAACATTGCACAACCTTGTTTCATATGTCATTATATTACAAAATAATAATGGATAAGCCATTATAAAATTTCTAATAGAAGACATATGTTTCAGTACAATTGTAAACCAGTCATTTTGTAACAAGTCTAGGCTTTTGTTACCTCAGCCTTATGGTCAATTGGGCTTGCCAACTTGAGGCTTGATAAAAAGGCTGGAAGGTATTTATGTAATATGTGAGGCTAGGTTAGAATATGATATTTACGGTGAACTAACCTAGCATAACTGCCGCACCACCAGCACTGAGGGAAGATATGCACAAAAATAAAGCTGAAATAAAACGTCTTTTTCACCACACTACGCTGTAATCGCCTGTTTTCGGAACGTCATTTGAATGCCGAAAGTAGAGTTTTCCCGAAAATATTCGGCCCTAGGGCCGAAAGTCAGCTGATCTATTTAGCCAGTGTTGCCAACTTGTTTTTAAGCGTACACGACGTTACCTGGTTAATCCATGCATACTATTTTGTGTTCTTTGGTTGAAACACTGGAAAAATAACAATAAAATTCAAAACATTGTACTATCAATATTTTGTCTATTGGTTAACTGTTTTTGGTCCGAGATTGCATGAGGCCACTCGTGTTTATGACCTATCACATTTAACCCATTAATAATTGTAGTGTGGTGAAAAATAGCTTTCGCACCTCTGCCGAAAGGGTTTTGCATAGCCCTCGAACGATTTATGACCTCGACTTCGATCTCGGGCCAGCAAAACCCCACTTTCGGCCCTTGGTGCGAAATATACTATTAAACAATTTGAACCTTATTGTAGAAACTGTCGAGCGTCTCGCTGGCCTAACGGTTAGCGTCTTGGACTTCGGTTCAAGAGGTCGCGGGTTCGATTCTTGGGAAACTACAGTAATACTGAATGGGTTAGGACCGCTCTCCCTAAAATCGTTTGATATTATCTTTAACAAAATGCCTCTGTGGCATGGATATAAAATTGAAGAAACTTCTCCGTTTAGCGAATTTGGGAAGAAGCTATTACCGTATGTGGCAGCATAGACTTGAGCCCAAGACCATGATAACTTTTCATTTCGAGGTCCCCAGATGCCAAAAACACCATTCGTTAAAATTGATATATATAAATATATATATTATATATATTTGATGTGTGTGTGTGTGTGTGTGTGTGTGTGTGTGTGTGTGTGTGTGTGTGTGTGTGTGTGTGTGTGTGTGTGTCCGTAAAAAACTCTCGTAAAAAAGGTCTGATCTTAATGAAATTTGGCAAAAATGTGTAAAGTACAATTTATTTGAACGAGTTCGAAAACTAGACGAATCGCTCCATCCGAAGGGGGGTTTTGGGGGGCTTTGTCCCCCAAAAGTGGGTTTTGCGGTTTTCACATGTAATTTTTATTTTAATAAAATTTTAATGTTTACCATTGAATGCAGCTTAAAAAACAAACAATTTGGTATTTTGATCATTGCTCTACGCCAATTGGTTGGTGAGACATTGAAAGTGCTAAACGTTATTCTTATGGAGAAAAAGAAAAATGTTACATCTTGCTTATTTATGAACATAAACTGACGAAACTTGGTATATGGTTTCATCTGGTTGTGCTTTATTGTTGTTTGCACAAACAAATTTTTCCCCTATGGTTCTCTATGGTTAGACATTTCATAGCGTACTCAGTTAATTTTTCTTTGAGCGTATTTTATTTTATCATACCTTTTTGTTGGAACCTCTAAAACAGGCTTAGCCTTTAGAGGCCCTATTTTTCTCAGAATGTACGTGATATTGTTTTTTTATTGTTTGTTAATATATCTTTAGTTTTACTATATTATTCCAGGAACAAAGATGGTCAGTTCTGGCAGGACAATAAGTGATATTGTGTTTAAATTATGAACTGTGGACTGAGAGCAAGAAAATTAAAGTTTATTTATTTTTTTTACTGTGAAATTGTAATTTGAAATGTTTTATTTCTGAGAAAATAAATCTATTCTATTCTATTCTGGTTGTGCTTTATTGTTGTTTGCACAAACAAATTTTTCCCCTATGGTTCCCGTAGCAGCAGTCCTAGGTACTTGGTCCCCATGTTATTCTTAAGGAGAATAATTAAAATGTTATATACCGCTTATTTATGAATGTATATGGATGCAACTTGGTGGGTGACTTCACTTAGATAAGCTCTATTGATATTTGCATAAAACCCCATTATTTTGTGTTCCTTATTGCAGCAAACCTGCTTACTCATTCCACATGTTATTCTTATGGAGAATAATCAAAATGGTATATATCGCTAATTTATGAATGTATACTGATAAAACTTGGTATGTGGCTTCACCTAGTTGAGTTAAAATGATATTTACATGAAAACCCACATTTTGTGTTCCTTGTTGCAGCATACCTGCTTACTCAGCCCCCATGTTATTTTTATGGAGGATAATTAAAATGTTAAATAGGTATCGCTTATTTTTATGAATGAATTTTGATGAAACTTGGTGGCTTCACCTAGTTGGGTTATATTTATATTTTCATAAACACCAATTGTTTGTGTTCCTCGTTTCAGCAAACATACGTACTCATCCCAAATTTCTTATGGAGAATAATTACAATTTTATATATCACTTACTTGTGGATATATTTTAATGAAACTTGGTATGCGGTTTTATGTGGTATTAAGACATATATTATGCATTGGAAATTCGCTGAGGACGCAGGTTTGCTGCGACGGGGCTATTTTATAATAAGGCGGCGTTTTACAAAAACAAAATCTAGACTTATTACAAAATGGCCGGTTTTACAGTTGTACTGCGACATATATACGGAAAATATAAGTGTCCCAAAATAATGAATTAAGTAAAATAAAACTCCCACGATCAACTAGTCGCCTCCGGGCCTCCGGGCGGCGTTGACGGGTAGGAGGGTCCCTAGATAGAGGGACAGGAAACGGGGCCAAAAAGAAGCCTCTGTAGGATTTTTTTATGATTGCCCAACAACATTCTACCGGCCCCACCCCTTTACAAAAGTAATCAAACCTTGTTTAATAAAATGTCCATTTTGAATTAAGACCTAGGTTGAATACAATCAGGATATATTTGGTTGTCGCTATATTTTAATATAAATCTGCGGAGTTCAAAAACCTATATGAACACAGTTACTGATCTCGAACCTGGTCTCAGAACTAACCTCTTGAACGCTGCACTTGAACATTCGAAACATGGTTAACACTTGAAAAACCTATATAGCAGACACTATTGAATAACATTGATTATTTGAACATTGTAACTTTAATACATAGCTAAAATAATATTACGCTACAAAAAGCATTGCACCCACTGAAAAAAATTGAGGCGTTCGATGTTATATTAAATTTGGTTTACTTTCAACAAAGTAGATAGTTATTTCCACCTAATATTATTGGTGTAACATTACACTTTCAACAAAAATAAACGGTAAAAAACGGAGTAATTTTACTAAATTAAAAATAATACTTTCACTACTATTGAAGATATCACTTTGTATCGTACCACAGGCTGCACTGTATAACATATTATTTTCACTGCCAAAGGGAAACCTGCATCGCAAGACAATGAGTTCTCACGAGTGAAACTCGGACTCCCACGATTACGGGACTTCGCCCCAGGGAGATTCCAGGGCGGAGGGCGTGCTGAGGCGGGGGCCCGTGGGCAAGGTCACAGGCGGCGGCGGACGGACAGGGTCGGATATGGGGTTTGGGCCCTCGGGTGTAATCATATAGAATGTGCAGAGAGTCAAGAGGTTAGTCGCTGCGTCGGCTCAGGTGCTGCGCCACTGTCGCCGATTGAATTCCAGTGTTTAGACTTGAGGGATTTTTATCCTATTTGATGGATATTCTTCTCCCCGTGGGATAACATGTGAGATAATTTGGACGACCTTATTTCTACATATTCAGTTATGTACAATTTGTGTTCTTTACTTAATTTCTCAGAGATAAAATAATGTTGCCAATGATAAAAACCGTTACATTTGCAATATTTCCAGTATATACATCCATGTTGATTGTCAACCATCAAATAAAACGTTGATAAAAATCATACTTTTTAGGTAAAGGTTTCATATGGGGGTAGGGGGTAGGGTGGGCGAGTTGTAACTAGCTATAGAACTGTACCAAAGAGATCAGTGGTTTTGGCAATAGGCCTATGGGTTTTGTTTTTTTTTTGTTTTTTTAAAATTATATATGAAAATAAATTTCTGATTTATTTAAATAGAAATCGATTGAAAACATGATCCGACAAAATATAACAAACATAATTCCCTAAAATTTACAATATAATCTATATTAGTGAATTTCCTTTGGAAAGTGAACTATTAGCATGACCCGCACGGTGAAACTTAAGCCCGGGACCACCATAGAAGTTCCTGACGTGGTCCCCTGAACACGTTTTGGGGGGTCGTTCAAAATTGTATATATAAATATATATATATATATATATATATATATATATATATACACATATATATATGGGTGTGTGTGTGTGTGTGTGTGTGTGTGTGTGTGTGTGTGTGTGTGTGTGTGTGTGTGTGTGTTTGCACTCTAGCGGTCGCATTTTTTGTCCGATTTACTTCAAAATTGGTGGAGACATTCCTTTCTGTAATCAGTTGGACAAGTTCGTTGGGCAAAACAATAGGAAAACTCTAAACCCCTTTTTTTGGGCATTAATCATTCAAATTTCGAGTTTTTGGGCCCATAAAAAAGGGTCTTAAAACCCCCAGATGTAAAATAAATGCATGTAAAAAGATGGGAATTAGTGAGGCGAAAGTTTTAAGCCCTCTCTCGTCATTCTAGCATAAATATCTATCGAGTTATTAAAGAATATGTGTATCGACTAAACACAGTACGTTGTCTTATGGGGGTTTTACACTAGAAAAGCCTGTTATTCCTTTGTTAGAGCACTTTTATCATCCCCAGCAACCTCACGCCTACTTTCAAGCCTGTCTGGACCTTCTCCTAACCTTATAATGCGCAACATTGTATTCCCAGCTTTGCAAGTAAATGAAACCAGGAGTATCAGAACAGCCAGAAAATCAATGTTTTCAGATTTCAATAAAAATTTGACAAATGTATGTTTTTACACTTATTTTGAGTTTTACGAGTTTTTATTTGGAAATTCACTTCCCTCACGTCAGCGTGCTGCGTGCGAACTCGTTTTGATTTAAAATCAAAGAATACAATGAGATTTGACAATTTCACTTGATCATAAACCCACTAAGTTTAAGTACAATGTGTTTTTGGAAACTCCAGCGTTATTGAGGGTTATTTTGGGGAATATTTCAAGGCAAATCGAGGAATAGAGTGGGATTTTTTTTAAGAATTGTGTTGGAAATTTCTCCCGCAAAGTGGCAACACTGTCCATAGACGGTAGCGCGCCTAGTGGGCGAAATAGGCGACGCGCAGCGCAGTGAGCGGTCTGTTATCAGCATTAAGCGCAATCGAAAACGCGCTTTTCAAGTGTGTCTATAGCTTATAAGCTTATAGGTGTACACTGCAGGAGGCTATTTCCATTTAGCTCCAAAAGCAAACTTCACGTCTACAGAAAGACCATTCATTCCTAGGGTTACTCAATTTGTGCCACTCGATGTATTTTATGAATGAACTATTACAATAGGAATAAGACTATCCCTCCTTTACCGTTACCTTTTCTACATTTTGTGAATTTTAATAGGGTAAATCCACTATTATATATTAAGTACTAGGGGTTATTTGTAATTACTGTACACTGAGGTATGTGTATGTTGTCAATGAAACAAGTTGTTGTCCAAACCAATACAAACATTGCAATTTCTCAAAAGGTTTAGAACGTTCATTAATTGATGAGAATACTGATTCTAACGGGCCCATTATTTGTTTTGGAATAATTCTTTGGCATTAATTTATTGTACTGTTGGCGCCGATTGCGGGGGTGTTGGAGGGGGTTATTGTTTAGGCCCTCGCCCTCAACCCTTCAGTCGTCCGTCTAGCGTCAACCGAGTGACACTTGCGAGATTCACGAGATTCGATCCATTTTTAGACATTCCTTGACTTTGTTTTGGAATAATTCTTTGGCATTTAAAGCGTACTTACTGCCTCTTTTTTAATATTTAGTTTTTATAATTATAAAATAAAATGGTTAGCTTCTGTTTCGCTCTAGTTTGCATTTTACACATTTACAATTCGGAAATTTATTTTTAAAGCTTTTAATAATTTCTTTATTCTAGTTCTAACATATTAGCACCCTAACCGTAAATACTCCGGCGGAAGATTTCATTGAATAATTGTACACACCTTGTAAAATAACCTGGATGATATTAATCGGATGTCAGCTACGAAATAAGTCCAACAAGTAATGATAATAGTAAAAGGCTAAATGTAATGAACTTAAAATGCAAGTCGCATCTATATCAATAGTGATCCATAGGAACAACGCCATCTGGGAGAGTAATTTAGACGTAAGAAGAGTTTACTTTATGGGCACAGTAGGGCATATCTCCGTGAAAGTCAGCACTAAGATACGGCCGCAGAGATTTAAACAAATGTGGGAGACAAATCGAGTCACTTTGCCAAGAGTGGGTAGACCATGGTGCAAACACTGTGTGCAGCATTTTGATCAATGGGTTTCAATAATGTGTTTAATTGATGTTCACGCAGGTAGCGGTAATTCAAATGAGTGTAAAATTGTGTCTTAAACACAAAATAATAATTGCGAACAGTTTTAACTGTTATTTAAGGATTTTTGCTTACATTTTCCATCACTTATTAGTAAAAACAAAGTTTCACGACGTTTCGGAATCTGGAATCTGAGCCCGTCTTCAGGTGGAAAGAATTCCTGTTACATAACAAATTTGGGTCAACTGTAAGTAGGGTTTAACTGTAGGAAATTATTATCTTTTCCCTAAATGTTTAAGTAAGTAATGAGCTGAAATGATGTATGAACTAAAGTGGACGTTATAAGGTTGGATTATAGAAATTACATTATTTCACAGAAGAAACAATAACACGATTTTATCTAGCGCTCATGACTAAATATGCTTTCATTGTTATGATTAGACAGTTTGCGTACACATAAAAACATATTAATATTTTAATAACCCTACAATATTCAAGAGACAACTTACGTAGTCAAATTCTTTTTAAAAAAGAAGATCCCCTCGGTTGTTTTGATTTGTCAGTTTCCATTATTTGGAGATTTTAAGATTGAAACGGGTTTGATTGAGCAAATTACTGATGAAGAATTTCCTCTAAATTGTTTCTCCCCAATGCGATTTGCATCTTAAATAATTCCAGTCATTTTTCACTTTTAGAGGCAACGCGCTTATATTTGTTTTTGCGTCATAATTATGAAGAGTGGCTGCTAACACAAGTGTTTTGTATGATGACTAACAATATTTGATTATAAATCGGTCTTTCTTAATATGAAGAATGTGAGGAAATACTTGAAAATTGTTTTCATTACCTATTTTTTTACTTGATAAATGTCTTGCTGAGACACTTTAAGTAAGCTCAGTAAGATTAATTAAAATGTAGGGGAATTTCGTTAAAAGTCAAAATCCAAAAATATTTAAGTCAGAAATATAAAAATTATGGTATTTAGAATATAGGGTGATCATTTTATCATGAAACGTAGTATTTTACCTCATACAAAATAAACTGAAATTAGACAGTAAGCTGAATTGTTTATTAGTGAATTTCCTTTGGAAAGTGAATAATTAGTATGACCCGCACGGTGAAACTTAAGCCCGGGACCACCATAGAAGTTCCTAACGTGACTCCCTGAACACGTTTTGGGGGGTCGTTCAAAATTATATATATATATATATATATATATATATATATATATATATATATATATATAGGTTTGCACTCTAGCGGTCGCATTTTTTGTCCGATTTACTTCAAATTTGGTAGGGACGTTCCTTTCTGTAATCAGTTGGACAAGTTCGTTGGGCAAAATAATCGGAAAACTCTAAAACCCTTCTAAACCCTTTTTTTAGGGATTAATCTTTCAAATTTCGGGTTTTTGGGCCCAAAAAGGGCCAGAAAAGCCCCATATGTAAAATTAATGCATGTAAAAAGATTGGAATTAGTGAGGCCAAAGTTTTAAGCCCTCTCTCGTCATTTTAGTATACATATTTACCGAGTTATTAAAGAAAATGTGTTTCGACTAAACACAGTACGTTGTCTTATGGGGATTTTACACTAGAAAAGCCTGTTATTCCTTTGTTAGAGTACTTTTATCATCCCCAGCAACCTCACGCAAACTTTCTAGGCTGTATTAACCTTCTCCTAACATTATAATGTGCAAAATTGTATTCCCAGCTTTGCAGGTAAATGAAACCAGGAGCATCAGAACAGCCAAAAAATTAGTGTTTTCAGATTTTAATAAAAATTGGAATAAACGTATGTTTTGTACACTGATTTTTGGTTTTAAAACTTTTTAAGTGGAAATTCACTTCCCTCACGTCAGCGTGCTGCGTGCGAACTCGTTTATCTTTTATACCACCTCATAACAAGGTTTATATCCCTTATTTCGTTTATGGAAACAGTAATCTTAAACATGTGGAATCCAATTTATAAAGATTGACAACCTGATAGATATAGTTTAGAAATACTAGATTATAAGACAGTAATTCGGATTAACTAAGCAAATAACAGGGCTAACTACAGGAGTGACATTAGGAGCAGATTTAACTATAACAACTATAATCGCTCTTATTCATTATGTATATTTAGATTTATTTTTTTTCTCTTTCATAAGTAAGCAGTTAATAAGGAGAAGAGAGTTTGCCATTGAACTTTAAATAAGTTCTTAGGATATTAGAGTAAGTATACGAGTTGACGGCCAGTTAGTACACAAAGGGTTGAGGAGAAAACTACCCCCTCCACTGTTCATACACTGACTATTGACAAAGACCAACAAAGAAACTATTAATGTAATAGTTTAACTATCAAATGTGATCAAAAGTCTTGTAAAAAAATCAAATAACGATCAAAATACAGTTTCGAACAGAAATCCATTTGATAAATTTACAGTTTTCGAAACTATGCAGTATATTTAAAATAGAGATCCCCTTTCTTTAGACATATTTAATTGGCATGAAAGTCAGACACAATTGTATACGTTCTATATACACATCATCCCCGTTGCTGATGTTTGCGTAGCATTAACAGCCAACGAGCAACAGGGAAGATATCTCCTCGGCTTGCGAAGATTAATGATTGTAAGTTTGCTCGTTTTGTTGATAAATGTGAAAACTTTAAGCAACAATTATTTTGTTAAGAGAATATTTTACATTTACCGAGGTAAGCTAACATTATAACTCAGATTTAACTTAATTTTTCAAAGTTTATTGACTTCATTACGTAATGAGCCAACACTTCAAATTTAATAACGAAAGAATAATTAGTTATTAAACTTCCCAACAAGAACATCAAGTAATCGAAGCGGACAAACGTTACTGAAGATTTCGTCCCGTATTAGTTTAAATATTAGAAAATCGTGCCTTTAAGATGGTCGTCACGATATTTATTGCTTGTTTGACTGAACATGAAAATATTTTCGAAATATATTTTACATCAGAAATAAAGGAATAAACTGAATAGATTTCGCGATTGCAGACGGTCCAATGCCAATATTAAGGAACGTTGCGTTTAATATATAAGTCACAGGCATTTCCAGACTTTATTTTTTAAGCGGCAGACTACATGAATAGCTAGAACTAATAACCTTTGAAGGATTGAAGGCCAAATATCAAACATTTTCGTAGGTAGTGTAGGAAATTATTTTTTATATTTGACAATTTAAAAATTGGGGTCGTACAGGTAAAGAGATAAAAATCAACGTTTATGTATTTAGGAAGGAAGGTAAACAAAGTTTAGTGGGGTGAAAGAAGCGCGACGAAAGAGGGGAAAATGGAAGAGATAAGGCTTCATATCATAGCCCTTATCATCCAGAGGAAAACCAATCCCGCCTCGTAACAGCAAATGTTAGCAATGCCAGTGCTATTAGAGAAGAAAATATAAAAATTAGAAATTTCTAATTGTGTTTTTATAAATAAAATCTCACCTCCTTTTATTCTAAAGCTAATAGCCAATGCTGTATGAAATTAAAAAAAACATTTTTATTTATTTTAAAGTTTAGGTTTAATACAATTTGTTTTGTTTAGTCAGTGAAGACATTTACTATACAAACTATCACTATAAGAACAAAATCAGGTTCCCTTTATTTTAATTTTGATTAAACGCACCAGTTGTAATAGGACAATAATGTGGCTAACACATTGTAAGAACAACTTCCTCATCCAATATTAAATAATAATACAAATCATATATTAATTGCGAGAAAATGTTATTACCTAATGTGACAAATTAATTTGAAACATGTTAATACTAAAATGCAATCTCATTGGATAATCGAAACAGAAAGATAGTAAGAGGAAGATGTATTTATTAGTTTTCTGATAACGTTTATACAAAATTCAGACTTTGCTTAAATGGCAATGATATTCTTCATCAAAAGTAAACTAATGTCAGAGGTCAAATTGCCAGGGAGTAAAATGTTATATGATTTTAATTGTTTAAAACAACTACAACTGCAATGTTTCAAATTTAAATTAGTAAATTGTTCTCCTTATGAATATCTTGATTACATCATTACTAATCACAACAAATCATAATTTATTTCCTATTAGCGAATTTCCCCTATAGGGAAGAAGCTATTACCGTAGGTCTCATGGTAAGACTTAAGCCCGAGACCATGATAACTTTTTGTTTTGAGGTCCCCAGATGCCAAAAACACTATTCGTTCAAATTTATATATATGTGTGTATATATATATATATATATTATATATATATATATATATCCTTGAATGCGATAACTTGAGTAAAAAACGTCCGATTTCGATGAAATTTGGCTCAAATGTGTAACATTCATGACTTTAAGTTCGAAAACCAGAAAAATCGGACCATGGGAAGGGGGCTTTATGGGGGTTTTAAATTTTTCAAAAATCAGTTTTTTGCATTTTTCACCCTACAAATTTTAAAAAACTTAATTTTGGTTTCGACCATGTTATAGAGCCTAAAAACACAAATAGTATGGTATTTTGAATTATTAACCTAGGTTAAGGGGTTGCGGAGAAAATCCAGAAAAAACCTACTCATAAAATCTCCCATGTTAATCTTATGGGAAAAAGGTTTTTTTGCTTTTCCTCAGTTTATTTTAATGAAAACTTCACATTTGCTTTTACCAATCAATTCAGTTCAATAAAACAATCATTTTGGTGTTTGAATTGTGATTCTACGCCCAACCGTTGCAGAGATATTCAAAGTGCTAAATACAGTACGTTGTCCAATGTTATCCTTATGGAGAATAAATAAAATTTGATATCTCGATTATTTATGAATGTATGTTGATGAAACTTGGTATGTGGCTTCACGTAGTTCTGGTATATTGATATTTGCACAAAAAATTTATTTTTTGTTTATTATTCCCGTAGCAGCAAACCTGCGTACTCAGCCCCATGTTATTCTTATGGAGAATAAGTCAAATGTATTGACTCCCTTAATTATGAACATAAATTAATAAAACTTGGTATGTACCTTTACTTGGTTAAGTTATATTGATAATTGCATAAAAATTGAATATTGATGAAACTTGGTATGTGACTTCGCCTAGTTAAATTCTATTTATATTTGCATAATAACCAATCGTTTGTGTTCCTTGTTTCAGCAAACCTACGTACTCATTACCAGTGTTATTCTTATAGAGAATAATTAAAATCGCTTATATTTGAATATATTTGTTTGAAACTTGGTATGTGGCTTTATGTGGTATTAAGACATATATTATGCATTGGAAATTCGCTGAGTACGCAGGTTTGCTGCGACAGGGGTATTAAATTATATCACGGTTAAAATTTAATTTGAAAATCCAAGTCGACTTTTATCGAGATGTGAAGTATTGGTATTAACAATGACTACATAAACTACAATTTTAGTTGATGTAGTCATTGGTATAAACAATGTAAAATGCTACAGAGTAGGCAACCTTGAAGACTCAATAATAAGAAAGGGAATTGGTGTTCTAAACAAGGCAGTGCTAAGAATTATCAAAGGATGATGGAAACAACATATTGTTCATTTTAATCTGTAATGCTCAACATATCCAAAGTATCCTGAACGGGATCGAATGACACGGAAATTTATGAGTTTCCGCGCGTCAAGCATAGTTTATGGGTCAGAAACGCCTGATAATCCATGCCTAATAATTTCACTGCCAACAGTTTTGTTTATTGCGGACTCGAAATGCACACTAAAACGTCGTAATAAAATCCTTCTTTATAGCCTGCGCAGGATCAAAATGGAGCGGCGGCTCCTCAATAACAAGGCTCGACCTGAACCGGGGTTGGTGGACGTCAACACTGGACAGGACCGAGACAATGAGGTGAGGGTTGGGGGCCGAAGGTTCATCTTGTTAAGGTATTTTTATAGTCTTAAATCCTATATTCTAATATGAGTAAGGTTTGCTTGCTTGCAACTCTGATCTCAAAAACTACTCCTACGATTTCCTTCCAAAGCTGTCATTATCTAATTTCAGGGTTAAAAATTAGTTCTATTCACGTCTCAGCCCCAGGAAAAATCGAACTATGTAAAAAAAACTGATTTAAAAAGTTTAAAAAATTAACATTTGGGTTATGCAGTTTCAAATCAAAATAAAAGAATCATAACAGCTGTTTATTATCAATAGGTGACCTGTCAAAGTAATACTCATGTAATTTAATTATTAACATGTTTCCTGAGAGCAGTGACTAAAACCATTGAATGAAAATTACATTAAAATGGTCATGTCATATCAAAAATTAATGAAGGGACATCGAGCTATAATAACACCTAGAGTGTCATGCATAAAAGAGGCTAAATGAGCTAAGTAAATCTGCTCGTCAGTATTGAGACTTGGCGAAGAATTACTCCAAGTAATCGATTTACCTTTCGCGAGCAAAGCTCGGTCCTCCAGGTACTTTTAAAGTAATGCCTTTAACAACATTTATTGGGGAAATGGTGATTTGATAGTCTAAATAGGGAATTAGTCACCGGCTTCTACCTGCTTCTCCTATAAGGTCAATAGTATCTGGGGGCCGAGTTTTGCTCGGGGAAGGCCAGTCAGTTTGTTTAGATCGCTCGGACTAATATTTCACCACTTTTCCCTACTGATAATCAGATTTGTATAACTCATTTGCCTCTTTTCTACATTTTTAAGGTCCCTCCAGTTTTTATTTATAGCTCAATTTGAAATTTATAGCTTAACTTTGATTTATTTTACTACTCTATATATGTAATCCTCACTCAAATCTTTTAATCTCTGCTCTCAGGAAACCACATGTTAATAATCATAAACATGAGTATTACTTTGACAGTTCCCTGGTTGATTATGAACAGCTGTTGCAATTATTTTGTTTTGATTTGAAACTCCATAAGCCCAATGTTAATTCGTTTAACTTTTCATTTTAGTTTTCTTACATTATTTGATTTTTCCTGGGGATGAGACCTATCTAGAACTTATTTTTATCCCAGAAATTAGTTATTTCGAACATTTTAAGGAAATCGTTGGAGCCGTTTTTGAGATCCGTGTCGCAAGCAAGCAAGCAAACAAACCTTACTCATATTAGAGTATAGGATAGGATTAACTAGAAAAGCCCACCACTTCTGATCAGATTATTCAAAATCGTTGATTTATAGTTCATATTACGTACCCCCGTAGCAGCAAACCTGCGTACTCAGCGAATTTCCAATGTATTTGTATGTTTCTCACTACCACATAAAGCCACTCGCCAAGTTTCATAGACATACACGAATAAATAAGTGATATATAGCATTTGATTTAATCTCTATAAGAGTAACATTGAAAACTGAGTACGCAGGTTTGCTGCTACAAGGAACACAAAATATGTGTTTTATGCAATTATTGGTGCAACTTAACCAGTCGAAGTTGAATACCAAGTTTTATTCATTCATGTTCATAATTAAGGGAGACATTACATTTTATTTATTATCCATAAGATAACATGGGGGCTGAGTATGCAGGTTTGCTGCTTCGGGGAAAATCGGCAAAAAAATTTGTTTGTGCAAATATCAATAGACCAGTACTATGTAAAGCCACATGCCAAGCTTCAACAATATACATTCATAAATAATCGAGATATCAAATTGTTATTATTCTCCATAAGGATAACTTTGGACAACGTACTGTGTTTAGCACTTTGAATATCTCTGCAATGGTTGGACATAGAATCACAATTTAAATACCAAAATGATTTTTTTGTAGAGCTGAAATGATTGGTAACAGTAAATGTGAGGTTTACATTTAAATGAACTGAGGAAAAGCTAAAAACCTTTTTCCCATAAGATTAACATGGGATTTTATGAACACGTTTTTTGGATTTTTCTCCGCAACCACTTACCATTGGTTGATGATTAAAAATACCATATTACTTGTTTTTTAAGCTCTATAAAATTGTAAAAAAACGGAAATCAAGTTTTTTTGAAAATGTTAGGGGGGGAATGCAAAAAACTGATTTTTGGAAAATTGTAAACCCCCATAAACCCCCCTTCCCATGGTCCGATTTTTCTGGTTTTCGAACTTAAAGTCAGGAATAACACTTTACACATTTGAGCCAAATTTAATCAAAATCGGAGGTTTTTTACTCAAGTTATCGTGTTAACGGGGACACACACACACACACACACACACACACACACACACACACACACACACACACACACACACACACACACACACACATATATATACACACACACACACTCACATATATATACATTTTAACGAATAGTGTTTTTTGGCATCCGGGGACCTCAAAACAAAAAGTTATCATGGTATTGGGCTTAACTCTTACCATGCCACCTACGGTAATAGATTATTCCCTATAGGGGAAATTCGCCAAAAAACAAAAAAATACCTAGCGATTTCAGTGAGCAGAATTAGAGATTTTCGATTTTTTATGGATGAACGATTTGGGGGGAAAGGGATTGCTAGGTGTTCTTTTGTTCTTTACAATGAGACATAAACCATCGATTCCGGACAACCCGTTGAGGAGGGCCGGGCTTTGAAAGTTAACACTGGTCTTATACGAGAAGCAGGTAGACGCAGAGGACTGGAGCCCCTTCTCAAGAACTTTGAACAAGGTTATTGGGAAAAAGGTAATTTGATAGTCTGAATTTTTAAACTAATACTTTCAATGCGTTTGACAAAAAAACTTATGACAAAGTTGCGGAGCAAACTTGTAGTTACAATTCACTGCACAAAATGAGGGGTCGAATGAAACTACGATGCTTATGGATCATTCATCCGATTCAAATTCGATCAGAGGCTTCAATCCGGAATAGTTCCGGGTCTGCGATTCTGGCTGAAGGTCTCTCACCATCGTCCGGATTAGCCGGAACAATCCGGAATAGTTCCGGGTCTGCGATTCTGGCTGAAGGTCTCTCACCATCGTCCGGATTAGCCGGAACAATCCGGTATAGTTCCGGGTCTGCGATTCTGGCTGAAGGTCTCTTACCATCGTCCGGATTAGCCGGAACAATCCGGAATAGTTCCGGGTCTGCGATTGTGGCTGAAGGTCTCTCACCATCGTCCGGATTAGCCGGAACAATCCGGAATAGTTCCGGGTCTGCGATTCTGGCTGAAGGTCTCTCACCATCGTCCGGATTAGCCGGAACAATCCGGAATAGTTCCGGGTCTACGATTCTGGCTGAAGGTCTCTCACCATCGTCCGGATTAGCCGGAACAATCCGGAATAGTTCCGAGTCTGCGATTCTGGCTGAAGGTCTCTTACCATCGTCCGGATTAGCCGGAACAATCCGGGATTAGAGCTGGTGTCCGGGAAAGCTGTCCGGTTTAGACACATGACTGTCAGGAAACCCCACACGGTTCGAACTAGCTAACGACTGCGATTAAATGATTAGACTATGGTAACTTTACGGCCAGCAGTAAGAGGAAGAATGGCCTGTAGCAGTCGTAAAACCGTGGTGCAATATGCTTTATCTCTCGCCGTCGTTATCGTTTATACCCCGTTAACCACTAAAACCCCATCTTGGAAGTAACGAAAAACTGTAACCGGAAGTTGAGTCCACTCTCCGCGAGACCAGGAGGCAGAACCTAGTGTGACGTCGAGGCGTAAATATGTTTGTGTAGACTTGAATTGAAATCATACTCAGTAAAATAAAAATATAATACAGCCACTGCAGAGTTTAAAACTACATAAGGTATTTTCTTAAATTATGGAACACGTTTTTTAATAAAAATGTTCGGACGTTTTCAGTGCGTTGATTTAATTTTATAATAAGACGATAATAATCTATAAAACAATTAAGACAATCCTAACGACTTTACTACAAGTAAAAATGCAGTATTAAATAATTTTTGGAGTGTACCCTCTTTTTATAAAAATCCCTTTCTATATAAAGTCCGAAATTGGTATCCAAAAATTGTGACAACCCTATCTCGAACATCATGTATCCACCATAAATCATAAGAGTTTGATAATTGACCATATTTAAGACCATTGCTAACTAAGTACTAAAACCTAACTTTTTCGTACTGATCATATAAGGTATTCCATATTAGTTTTCAAACTGCGTAAGTATCACAGAGATTATACATAATTTACATTGAGAATAATATACTTAAAATATATTTAAAACTTGACCTACTTGTTATTTTATGTATATATAACCTATTCTAAAATCTATGAATCTTATGTTACCTTATGTTTAACCGAGAGGAAACAGAAATCAGATACAGAATATTTATTAGCACACTAATTAATCCACAGCGACTTTCCAGTAGCCCACACACACAGGTGTATAAATCTTTTCCAGAAGGGGCCAAACAAATTAAGATCTGATAGTAGATGGCCCATTTAGACTAATGGCTAATAGTAACGTCAGTGTCAAACGTGGCGGGGGGAACCGCCGTTATCGGCCATCTGACACATGTTAACTGCTATCTTCGCAGCCGGTCGCGCGTCACCGGTAGGCGTCACTGTATCTCAGCATGAATTTCAAACTGTTAACTTTTCACTGTCAAAAGGAAGTAAAATTATTTTATTTTATGAAGGTACTAAATTATGGATATCCTCTGGATGATTGATTTAACAAAATAAAAGGTTTAAAATACTCTTTTGTTAATAGATCCGTTGTAGTTGGGAAACTAAGGCTGTTTCAGGTTTTATCAACACATCTTCAGGTCTAAACGTGATATAAATGCGAAATTAATATATATCAAGTCTGTAATTTCCACTACCAACGAGTCACGTGACTGTTGTGTCGTGGTTTGACTAAATTTATAGTGGAAGACTAACTGTTTATGCCGTGTGTGTTTAAGTGTACAAATGGATTTTGGCAGGACGACCGACATTTTACGTAAACCTGAAGATGTGTTACAAAACAACTGCAGTCTTCCAACTACAACGGATAATTGTATACCTTTTATCTTGTACTAGCTTTATTTCAATGATTAATATATAAGTGTGCAATTCTCCATCATATATACGTAGAATTGTTTAAGTCTCTCGTTAAGTACTGTAGTGTCTTTCCACGACATTGCTTGAAGTCAAAACTTATGTTAATTTTGATTTACTTATCACCTGGTAGAATCAACGAGTCCGCACGCAGCACGCTGACGTGAGGGAGTGAATTTCCACAGACAAAATTTTAAAACTCAGAATCAATGTAAAAAAACATTTATTCCAATTTTTATTGAAATCTGAAAACATTGATTTTTTGGCTGTTCTGATGCTCCTGGTTTTATTTACCTGCAATTCTGGGAATACAATTTTGCGTATTATAAGGTTAGGAGAGGGTCCAGTCAGGCTTGAAGGTAGACGTGAGGTTGCTGGGGATGAGAAAAGTAAACCTACAAATGAATATCAGGTTTTTCTAATGTAAAACCCCCATAAGACAACGTACTGTGTTTAGTCGATACACATTTTCTTTAATAACTCTGTAATATTTTTGCTAGAATGACGAGAGAGGGCTTAAAAGTTTCGCCTCACTAATTACCATCTTTTTACATGAATAAATTTTACATCCGGGGCTTTTCTGACCCTTTTTGTACCCAAAAACTCGAAATTTGAAAGATTAATCCCCAAAAAAGGGGGTTAGAGTTTTCCGATTGTTTTTCCCAACGAACTTGTCCAACTGATTACAGAAAGGAACGTCCCTACCAAATTTGAAGTAAATCGGACATATATACATATATACATATATACATATATATATACATATATATATATGTCTATATATATACAATTTTAAACGACCCCCCCAAATCGTGTTCAGGTGGTCACGTTAGGAACTTCTATAGTGATCCCGGGCTTAAGTTTCACCGTGCGGGTCATGCTAATAGTTCACTTTTCCAAAGGAAATTCACTAATAACATTTTACACAAACAGATGAAAATATACACAAATTATGCCAAAACGTATACAAATTGACTTTTTAATGCTAAAAAATTGTTGCTTGGTTAATGTTTTCATACCAAAACACGATTAACAACTTAAATTAAAATTAACTTCGCATAAATGTTTCTTAGATCAATGTTACAGATAAATCTGTCTTGAGTTTTGTTACCAATCTGATCAGCCAATTCCACATCGCCACCAAGTATATCTCTTACACAACCGCATTTTCCACTTATCGCAGTCAAAACGTAAGAACCAGCTGGTAAATCAGTTTAAACTACTAATAACCAAACAGACGTTCATTCCGTTTTCAAATTGATAACCGTACAAGGTGCGGCGTCGTATAAGTCAGAGGGGATATTTGATTGAATCGGTGGTAGGTGTGGTGTGACCGACTAGCGGCGGCGCGGTCGTCGGTTATAACTATCAGCGTGTGGTGTGCCTAATACTAGACGTGGTTATCTACTAGCAAAAACCCTTCTAGCCTTGTCTCTTTAGACTCCGCCCTTTTTGGAATGAGTTTCGTTTATTTAAATGATAATTACTTCTTAACAGGGGGCACCAGTCACGAGACTGAGCGTTCCTACTTGCTTCCATAAGGCCAATGTTAACTTTCAAGTTCCGTCCAGTAGTTAGTTGAGAATAAATGGTTTCAAAATTTGGAAAGAATGTTGCACTGGTTATTATCTAGCGATTTTAGTCAAAACGTGCTCGATTTAGGTTTTAAAATTCGATAGAAAATTATACAGTTTTAAGTATTTTGTGGCAAAATTATCAATGAATCAAAACTAAATTCGAAACTTTGCTCACTGAAATCGCTTTGTTAATTTTTCCTCTTTAAAATAAGCTGCAAATCAACAACATCCGACCACCCGGTTAGGCTGGATAGAACTTGAAAGATAACATTGCTCTTATGGGTTTAGAAATCTACCTAGATTTACCGGTGCCCCTCCTTAATGATGATTTTATGTTTTCGTTTTTGAATTATTTATACGCACAATATGTGGACAAGGAGGTCACTTAAAAAACAAATAATGTAGTGTAATGTAGTAATAACTCGTTATAAATGTAATCAGTTTATTCATTCACTCCTGTAATCATTTAGGCGGGGTATCAGTTGTGAATCACTGCGCGCTCGCCCTGAAGATGGATGGCTGAAAGGAATCCGAAACGTCGGCAAACATACTAAAAAGTGACAACACACACGGCCGACCCCAGAAGTGGTCGCGGAAGTTTATTCCCGAATATTATTATTTATTCACTTGTATTTATTAGTTTAAGAGATGGTTCTGTAAATTAAACAAAAATATGTAATACTGTTATTAATCAAACAACCGAAAATAAACAGTATAAAAATCTTAAACTTACATTATTAAAACCTTATATACTATGTATAATTCTGTAAGCGAAATGTTTAAGTCAAAATTGTGGGAGTTGGGCAAATCGCAGGATGATGGGAGACGGCTCAAATTAAAGGTCTTGGTTTAAGGGACTCGGAAAAATAACAGTATTTCTAAAAAGTTACCAGCAAACGAGGACAACGTAAAACATCCCCCGTAACAAAAGCATGGGAATTGAAAAACGTCTGCTTTGTTTACATTAAAACATGTGATTAAGTGACTACTGTGTTTGCGAACTGAAAATCAGAAGAGGCAGAGAATTGGAGCCAGGTTAGCGGCTTTAGCCCCTTCAAGCCACTAGTTATTACTAAATACCTTTAATATTTACAAAACAGGGTTGTGAAATGAGATTACGTCTTAATCAAGCTTCAGATTCATGCTGCAAGCTATCCTAATTAAATGCTGTATTTACAGTAGGTGCTTTAGAAAGGGTTAAACCATGCGGGGTTTATCACCATGTTGTAATATACTGCAAGGGCTCATATTCTTCGACATATAAGTGACGAAAGCTTTAAAGTCTTGATCATCCCATTCCTGATGTTATGACGTTAGTAACACGCTCATCATCACGTTATTGCGATCTTTCATAAAACACGCTCACTAAAGTAAGTTATTTTCATAAGAAAGTATTTTAACTGCTTCAAAGGTTTTACTGTGATGAAATGTTAAAGTTGTTTTTGTCTTTAGTTGATATTTTTGTGTGTTTACATAGGTCAAAGGACAAAGTGGAAAAATAACCAGAATAAAGTGATAAAACGAGTTCGCACGCAGCACGCTGACGTGAGGGAAGTGAATTTCCACATAACAAACTTGTAAAACTTAAAAACACAGTAAAACAAACATTTATTCCAATTGTTATTGAAATCTGAAAACATTGATTTTTTTGGCTGTTCTGATGCTCCTGGTTTCATTTACCTGCAATGCTGGGAATACAATTTTGCGCATTATAAGGTTAGGAGAAGGTCCAGTCAGGCTTTAAAGTAGGCTTGAGGTTGCTGGGGATGATGAAAGTATACCAACAAATGAATAACAGGCTTTTCTAATGTACCCCATAAGACAACGTACTGTGTTTGTTTGTTTTATATATATATATATATATATATATGTTTGCACTCTAGCGGTCGCATTTTTTGTCCGATTTACTTCAAATTTGGTAGGGACATTCCTTTCTGTCCCTACACACACACACACACACACACACACACACACACACACACACACACACACACACACACACACACACACACACACACACACACACACACACACACACACACACACACACACACACACACACACACACACACACACACACACACACACACACACACACACACACACACACACATATATATATATATATATATATATTTATATATATAACATTTTGAACGACCCCCCAAAACGTGTTCAGGGGGTCACGTTAGGAACTTCTATGGTGTTCCCGGGCTTAAGTTTCACCGTGCGGGTCATGCTAATAGTCCACTTTCCATAGGAAATTCACTAATAAATAGGTTTTACAACCTACAGAAAAGATTGACAAACATCCTGTTCGATTAACCTACATAAGTTACAGAACATCTGTTCTATTATTAGGGACGTTACATGAAAATAGTTCTTCATACCTTAATTAAAAACTTATTTGTCATAACTTTAAACTTCACGTACACATGGAAAACACAAAGGAAACTCGTGACAAATTTATTTTGTATCAAATATCAAGAAATACATGTTTTATCGTACCTGATAATGTAAATGATGGATGCAAACATATTATATGTAGGTTCAATTTTGAACTATAAAATTAAAACATCCACAATTTATTTTCTTTTAGTATCTTTGTCGGATGTACCACCATGTACCTGTATATTTAGTAAAATGACGATTCTAGAGGCTTTACACAATGAGTGAAATAACTAAAGCAAAAGATCTTAAGAACGGAGGCAACAAAGTTAACATTAAAAGGCATCCTTATCCTATTGTATATTGAATCAAGGTTAGATATTTCTGAATACACCTTTTACTCTATACTACTCTTTATATACTGATTGTTGGCATTTCGAAAAGAGAAAATGGCGGCATAGTGCATATCTCTCCACGCAGACCGACGTATTTCCTCAGTGGTCCTAGTAACTTGTCTCTTTTTCCACCAGCAGCCTCGACCTTCAAGGCTGCACACTGTCAGCTGGTTAGCTCGGTACAACCCATTGTTTGAGTTTCCAGTAGACCTTGAATTTAGTACTCTAATCCGATCACTTACACTCCAAGAATGCTGGCTTAATTAAAATAGTTCTTTCGTGAAACTAAAGCAACACAAAAGTTCCACGAGGAGACGTATACAAATAACATTACGGAATTCTACAGGGTTTGGCATCCTCACGATGTGTATTATGTAAATTTATCAAATATCTCTTATTATAGGTAATATTTATGGATATACAATTTAGAAAATTAGTTTTTTCTTATTTATAAACCGACCTATTGTGGTTTTAATACCAAATCAAACCAGATTTATCAACAGTTGTATAAGTTGTATATGAACGGTTAAAACAATTTTTTGTGACCGCGGCTTCAGTTATTTTTAAGGAAAATAGTATTAAACAAATATTTAAAAATATATATACCAACTGATTTAATGTTAAAACGTGACTAAACAATTGTTTAAAATAAATATACTTAATTATTAAATATGAATCGCACATAAGTTAGAAACCTAGGTTATTAGCTAACTGAGGAAATAAATCAGATATTAATATAATGTTAAACTGTTCTAGGAGCTTTTGAGAAAAACCATTAGTCCGGCCCTCATGTACTAGAATGAATAATTTAGGAATACAATCTGAGGGAAAATACCAGTTTTGTGATAAAACTTTTCCAAAGGGAATAAATAAAATAAAAAAGTAAATCAAAAACACGTTGATGAATACTGCAAGGTATTTCATGTGCAATGTATCCATGTGCAATGTGTTTTAATCTATAATTGGAACTAGCAGGTGAGAGAGCAGGACGCTTGGGCCCAGCTACCATACTGCAAAAATAAAAAAATACTACAGGGCTAAAGCTAAAACTTACGGTTTTACACCAACACTCGTTTTCAGTACCTGTAAAGGAAAGAATAGTTATTAAATTGCATAGTTTGGCGAGTTGTTAAAAACACTGAACAATTACCTGTTTTGCTTAAAAAGTACCTGGGGGCCGAGCTTTGCTCGGGTGAAGGCCAGTCAGTTTGTTTAGATGACTTGGAGTAATATTTCACCACTTCCTCTTTTCTACATTTTTAAGGTCACTCCAGTTGTTATTTATAGTTCAATGTCCCTTTGATTTATTTTAATACTCTATGTCTGTAATCTTCACTCAAATTTTTAATCTCTGCTCTCAGGAAATCACATGTTAAAAATCATAAACAACATGAGTATTACTTTGACAGTTCCCTGGTTGATTATAAACAGCTGTTACACTTATTTTGTTTTGATTTGAAACTCCATAAGCCAAATGTTAATTTTTTTAACTTTTCATTTTAGTTTTTTTACATTATTTGATTTTTTCTGGGGATGAGGCCCGTCTAGAACTTATTTTTATCCCAGAACTTAGTTATTTCCAAAATTTGAAGGAAATCCTCGGAGCCGTTTTCGAGATAATTGTGCAACTAACCAACCAAGCAAACATTGCTCATATAAGAGTATAGGATATATTCACTTACTTGATCCAAAGTTGTGTTATTTTTGTTGACATACAAACGGTTTGCAAGAATAAAGAGGTAAGCATATTAAAACAGAAGTGGTCAAAGTGGCTGAGACTGCAATTCTGAAATACCCCCAGGACGATAAACTATATAGTATCTATGTTAGAGCCTACGAAATGTGGTTAGTCAAAAATGTTATGATTTAAAAAATTTACCTGAATTTAGAATACATACAACAAGTACTGACTAGATAGGTATCAGAAACCAACATGAATAAAGACTTATAAATAACCAAAAACGAAATGGAAAAACCCATCTGAGGGCGTAAATATCAGAGATGATCGAGTGGAAAGAGGCAAGAATCGTCGGGTTTATTGCTATGAATCCCTTCTTTATTAGAATGAATCTGTTAGCAATCTAGTTTTGCTATCGTTAGGTAAATTAAATATTATTATTTTTAGTAAACAACTTTATGATTAGCATGGTACAAACAGCTTTACAGCACTTTGAAATAAATGTACTCTTAGAGACTTACTATTTACATTACAGAGGTCAATATACACAAAATGTAACCTTGTACCGCCTTTTTGTATTTTTCCCAATTCGTATGTAAATACAGCTGAAGAGTTGTAAGTAGGGTTTCTTTAATACATCCTGCACATATCTAGTGTCAAATATTTGATTTGATTATCCGATTTGAACGTTATGTTAATTTCTACTGTACACATTTTTCCCGGCAGTAAAGATGATTCTATTAAAATAAAAACACTATAAAACTATTATATTCTGAACCATTACGGCTGTAAGAACTGAATTCAGTTTATGTGGTGAACGAAAAACGTGACGGTCAAAGCTGAGGAAAAGTGAAAAGCTGGAATATGCAAATTTCCCAATAGGAGGGGAACAATTTCAAGGAAATCCTCTTCCAGTAATTTGATTGGGCGAAACCTCGCCAGTTTGTAACTCGCAACCGATAATCATAATAAGAACAGGGGGACTGCATAATGAAACGGTTTAACGATGCAGGAAATAATCAAGTTTAAATTTGATTCAGCCATCGCTTAAAGAGCTACCTTTATACCTCCGTCCCCCACTAGAGAGCATGCAAGCTGATACTGTTCGTGCAGGAAGGTATTTATAAAATATTCATTTGTAATGCAAACGTTACAATAGTACGTTTACTTTACATGTTAAGGGTAAAAACGTGTTATTAAGCGCATTTTAATCAACTCCCATTCAATTTCAAGAATACACGTAACTGAGCTCAAAAGGATTTACGACACGGAAATCCTTGAATGACACCTTCAATCAAAACAGTTTCACTCGCCTAACTCTTTTATTACCGGACTCGACCCAAATGTCCAAACGTCATAAAAACCTACTTTATTGCAGGAAAGGCAATTGAGGCAGCCTCTAAAACAAGGCTCCGATCTTTATGGGGGTCGGGCAAGGCGAAAATTACAGAGTGTGATGTGTTTCACGTGATTTAGATTTGGTTTAGATGGTTAGGTATGGTTTAGATTTGGAAAAACAAAAACTGAGAACAAAAATATTTTAAAACCTAAAACTATATAAAATCATACAAAACTTAATGTTTGCACAAAAATGAACAGGTCTAGGGCCAAATTCGGGAAATAAGAAAGAATAAATGCTGGAAATCATAAAAACCCCATTTACCTTGTTGTAAAAATATACTTGGTTTTCTTAATACCTCAAGGAAACAAAATACGTGTTTTTGATTAGGATAATACAGTATTATGTATTGTACTGCATTCACAAATGAATGTAAAGTAAATGTAATATCTTCAAGCACATGCCGCATAATACCACTGAGAAACAAATTGTATTCTTTCATTTGAGTGGGTACACGAAATACTGGCAATAAGACACTTTGACAACTAAATACAGACCTGCACTTTTGTAGCAAAAAAAACATAAAATCCATATGAATAAATTTTAAACTAAAAATCACTGGAATTATTGTTTGAAATATGTATGGTTCAAGATCTACAAAGTAAAAAAAATTAATGGCGAGTAATCTTTTGTCCAAGGTGTGTTGTAAGAGTTTTCCGGTCGTATTAACACCTCGGACATAATCTATCGACTACTTATATAGACGGTACTAACGGCTAATGCGCTTTCCGAAGCACAGAGTGAAAAGCTTGATAAACAACTTGTAAACAAACCCCTGACACAGCAGTATTTCAAAAATATAACAGACACACATAAATTAAGAAGAGGTATAGGTGACTATTTTATATACGAGTAAATACCATTGAATCCCACACTCAAGATGTGTCTCTATTTGCCTCCCAGATGTATAAATCGCCGCGGCCATATCTTAGTGCCGACTTTCTCGGAGATATATGCACTACTGTGCCCATAAAATACACCCCACTTAGTTCAGCATTACTCTCCCAGATAGGAGTAGATAAAATATCGATATGTCATAGTGATGTATCAATTTGTCTCACTGAAAAATTGGTGTGGATAAAAGGTTATTACAGTTGAGTAGCTGGTTTCTGTTAAATGTCAAAATAATTTAAACTAGCGATTACAATGTTAAAGATAGTCTTTTATTATAATATAATTCTAAGTAGAACAATTATCGCTTGCTTCATTCACCAGATACACAATGATTCTAAGACGGCTCAGACAATTATCGCTTGCTTCATTCACCAGATACACAATGATTCTAAGACGGCTCTGACAATTATCGCTTGCTTCATTCACCAGATACACAATGATTCTAAGACAGCTCTGACAATTATCGCTTGCTTCATTCACCAGATACACAATGATTCTAAGACAGCTCTGACAATTATCGCTTGCTTCATTCACCAGATACACAATGATTCTAAGACGGCTCTGACAATTATCGCTTGCTTCATTCACCAGATACACAATGATTCTAAGACGGCTCTGACAATTATCGATTGCTTCATTCACTAGATAAACTATGATTCTAAGACGGCTCTGACAATTATCGATTGCTTAATTCACTAGATAAACAATGATTCTAAGACGGCTCTGACAATTATCGCTTGCTTCATTCACTAGATAAACAATTATTCTAAGACGGCTCTGACAATCATCGATTGCTTCATTCACTAGATAAACAATGATTCTAAAACGGCTCTGACAATTATCGATTGCTTCATTCACTAGATAAACAATTATTCTAAGACGGCTCTGACAATTATCTATTGCTTCATTCACTAGATAAACAATGATTCTAAGACGGCTCTGACAATTATCGATTGCTTCATTCACTAGATAAGCAATTATTCTAAGACGGCTCTGATAATTATCGATTGCTTCATTCACTAGATAAACAATGATTCTAAGACGGCTCTGACAATTATCGATAGCTTCATTCACTAGATAAACAATGATTCTAAGACGGCTCTGACAATTATCTATTGCTTCATTCACTAGATAAACAATGATTCTAAGACGGCTCTGATAATTATCGATTGCTTCATTCACTAGATAAACAATTATTCTAAGACGGCTCTGACAATTATCGACTGCTTCATTCACTAGATAAACAATGATTATAAGACGGCTCTGACAATTATCGATTGCTTCATTCACTAGATAAACAATGATTCTAAGACGGCTCTGATAATTATCGATTGCTTGATTCACTAAATAAACAATGATTCCAAGACGGCTCTGACAATTATCGATTGCTTCATTCACTAGATAAACAATGATTCTAAGACAGCTCTGACAATTATCGATTGCTTCATTCACTAGATAAACAATTATTCTAAGACGGCTCTGACAATTATCGATAGCTTCATTCACTAGATAAACAATTATTCTAAGACGGCTCTGACAATTATCGATTGCTTCATTCACTAGATAAACAATGATTCTAAGACGGCTCTGACGATTATCGATAGCTTCATTCACTAGATAAACAATGATTCTAAGACGGCTCTGACAATTATCGATTGCTTCATTCACTAGATAAACAATTATTCTAAGACGGCTCTGGCAATTATCGATAGCTTTATTCACTAGATAAACAATGATTCTAAGACGGCTCTGACGATTATCGATTGCTTCATTCACTAGATAAACAATTATTCTAAGACGGCTCTGACAATTATCGCTTGCTTCATTCACTAGATAAACAATGATTCTAAGACGGCTCTGACAATTATCGATTGCTTCATTCACTAGATAAACAATGATTCTAAGACGGCTCTGACAATTATCGATTGCTTCATTCACTAGATAAACAATTATTCTAAGACGGCTCTGACAATTATGGATTGCTTCATTCTCTAGATAAGCAATGATTCTAAGACGGCTCTGACAATTATCGCTTGCTTCATTCACTAGATAAACAATGATTCTAAGACGGCTCTGACAATTATCGATTGGATAAAGCTTTTTTTTTAAATGTTGTTTTCAATCTGGGAGGTTTGAATTATGAATTTGAAGTTAACATAAAAGTCAAATTAAAATTATTTGATTATAATAATCAGTTTTTATAAAAAATGAAGCTCATACGTTTTAACAATTGGCCTAAAACAATGTCTTAACATCGAGCCACAAACAACCGATACTAACTGAACTAAATTTGGCGATATTGAATAAATGTTTTTGAAAAAAAGTAAGGAATACAGAAAGGCGATTGGAGGAGTGATTTCACTTGCATAGCGTAAAAAAGGGAATCTGCAAACTGAAGTAACGCTCAGTGAGTTACAACAGGAAACAGAGAAGAAACCAGGAGGAACTTCCCGTTGGCACGGCATGGATGTTCAGTGGAACCGCGGTAAATGTCCGGGGAAAAGCGACTCGGTAAAAACTAATGAAATGTATCCTAATAAATCTTGAATCCCTCATAACGGTGTAATCTGGAGATATATCTAGTTAAAATCAGAGTCCAGAATGAGGGACATAGTTTATATTCTGACCTGGACTCAAATGAACCAAGGCAGACAAGGTCAGCTGGCAAAAATTTGCATTTTTCTATCATTAATCATTCATTGATCAAGTACTAATAATAGCAATTATTTTAATGCACTGCAAATTATTTCCGGTACTTTACACTATTTAGATTTTATATAAATAACCGCTAGGTGTGGGAGGCAACATTTAAAATACAAACATATTAAACACCTGTTATAACAGTGCCTTATGTTCCTTATGTCAGGAACATAAAATATCACCCAGTATAATAATTATTTTCGGTGAAATTGTTATATTTATGCTAACGATTTGTAGGGGATTTAGCCCCTAATACTTGGGTTTTGTGTGTATAAATATTCTATTTACTGTTAACATGCTAAGAAAAATAAATCAGTGAACAAAGTATGAACACATAAACTTAAATCGCTTAAATCACATTATAAACAAGTACAGCTGAGAATTCGTTGATTTTAAATGTTTTAAATTGTTTTTCTTACTTTAAGGTTATATTTAAGGAAATATAAGAGTAAAATATCATAATCAGACTACGACGACTTCATGGCGATCTTTCCCATTTAATTTTCTATCGTTGTTCTTAGATTCAGCCTTCTATGAATTTCGATAGCTTCAGAAACGTGCAAAAATACATTCATTTGCCATATTTTATTTTTTTCTTACGCAATTTCATATTAAGATTTTAAGTAATTTACTACTGAATATTTAATTTTAAAATTAAACCCTTATTACAGTACATCACAGTTGATAGAGACTAATATTTTCAAAAAGTTCAGGTTGACACATGGCTTGAGGAAACACTAAACAACACTAATATTTAAATACGTACACCAAACTGTTTATTCATTGTTTGTCTTACCTTACACTCTTAAACGCGAAGTCCATCTATAAAAACCTCGTGACAACGTCCTAGAACACTTTAATGGAAAACGTCCCAATAAAATCGTTAAGGGACTTAAAAAAACTTAATTTATTCAATCATAAAGCATCAAACAAGTTTATTCGCTCGATAAGCAATGGCGAATGACCACATCTCAAATCGATCAGCTATAAAAGGCAGAGCGGCCTTACAGTGGAAATGGAAACTTGATTGGATCAGTGTGTGGGGGTGAGGCGGTGGCAGCAACGTCTTTATGACTAACATCAAACACCTTTCGACTCTTTTTATTTGTGCCCCATTCTAGACTGTACTGCCGGTCCGGCCTTGCCCCGGGCCCTCGCCCCGGCTGGTCTGGTCGCCTCCCCCACACGCACGTGGGTACTCGCCACCGGCCGCCGCGGTCGACGGTCGACAGTGATATCTGGGATTGACTTTACCAACCGAGGTTACAGGCAGATGAAAATAAGTTTTATAACAACAAAACAATAAGAATAAATCTTCAACATAAACTCATCATCCCCAATGATGAAATTTAAACAAAATAATACTTTATGTTCACAAACATTGTAATCGAGTTTTAATTTACAATGATAAAGCAATACCAACTCAAATTGCAATGGCTTGTTCAGAGCTGATGCGAAATAAATTACAGGTCCTCTCAAACAGAAGCAAAAGCTCTTCATAGTATTAGGTATTAGCTTTAAAGTTATGCTGTATAGGGGATCTTACAAATATTATTTGTTATTAGGCAGTCAGTCGATGAAATATTAAAATATTTTTTACAATGTGGATTGATAAGTTTTATGAACTTAAGTTTTTTTGGTGCATCGCTGACGTAGTGGTCAAAGCGAAATCGATGCTATAACGATCTGTCGTGGGTTCGAATTCTAGACTTGGCTAGTAACTTTTGTTAGTACTGTCTCACCGCTTGCTTTTCTTGATATGATCCATGAAGGTTCAAAGGCCTTGTGGATGGACAGAGAGTGGGGAAAAGAAGGCCACCAACCTCTAAAAAAAACATCATAATCTTCATAAGAGTAATGTAAACGTCTTCCATAATTGTTATAAATTGCCCATATGTTTCTTGCGTTTAATAAGTTTTTAAAAAACCCAAGCAAATCCAGCTGCTCGAATTCGAGCAGTTTAAATTGTGATGCCATTCCAAAAGTTTACTGAAAACAGCTGACCTTCCTTCTGTACTGTGTTTTGTTACTGTCAACAGCTGTCAAATGCTCGAGTTCAATGATTACTGGTCTTCTATAAGATTAACATTGCAACTTCTGAAGCGCTGTGGGGCATAGCCCTAAGAACAAACATGAATTATGATTAAATTTGGCAAATGTACGTAATATCACCTTTAATTTTACACATAAAACTTTTAAATCGGTTCAGTAGTCACTGAGAACTTAGCGTTTCAACCGTGTATTAATATATAGTATAATATATATGATTAAATTTCTTTTCTTGAATTTCCTTTAATATTTTGTGTCAAAATTAAGTAATTGACAACGATTATTATATTAACAATAATGTTATTTTATATATTTTCAAACAAGAATATTATAAACATTTTTATTTTTTTTTATTTAATAATTCTTGCTTTCCGTGGATATTGGCGGGGGTAACGATTCCCATTAAACCTCATCATTTCCACAACCGCGTCTCCGGCGACGCGTCCTCCACAACTGGCGATTCCTGACAGTCCGGTCCGACGGTCCGGCGGATGTTGACCGGTTTGGCAGTTTCTATTCGCACTGTTATATGCGATTTAATTGAGGCCATCTACATAGAAGGATGTTAAGGAAGCTTCCCGTTACTCTTAATAACTCTTATCACGGATCGCTCTCACGGGCTCCTGGGAACTGTGATCGAGTGGCGAACATGTAGATACTAGGTACAACCACCGCTCTCGGAACCGTTACTTCATACCTGTTATTAATAGTAACAGTTAGTCAACCTGTTATTAAACAAACGGTTTAGCCGAATACTCTTTTCAATATAAATGTCAGCATTAATTAGTTTTTTAGATTTTTAAAGTTTAGTTTTTTACATTCTGATTTGAATTTATAACACTAGCAATAACAAAGAAAATAGCCATTACAACGTAATTTATAATAACTAAGGTACCTTTTGCAATAACTATGTACAGTTAGAATAAATCGCACGAAAAATTATCTAAATATTGTATTTCATTTACACTATCCAATGTTCAAGAGATGAAAAGAAAATTAGACTTGTGAACAGGTGTTATTAATATGAATTTGAAATGAAATATATAAACAAAAAATGTACCAACACCTGTACATACGTACATTTACTTATTTATGAAGTTTTCACTTCTTTTTATTGACTTGAGGTATTCACGAATGTTATTTTTTCCATGATAAACTGGAATTTTTTTGTACAATTAGTTTTACATTTTTCAATATTAAAATTATGTAAAATAATATTAAGCGAAAATGTGTTTTCAACAAGTCACGATCTGATGTTTGAGTAACTTTATTTTACTTCTGTATTATGTTTAGTTTACAAACCCTCAACTAATGGAAGTAAACTTTATTAAGTACCGTATGAGTTTTGTAAAGGAATATTTGCTATTTGGTTTCTAAAACATATTAAAAGTTTATATATAGAAAGTTTAGTATATAAGTTTCTAGTAACGTCTCGACAAAAACTCAACCAATAAGAAATCTAGTGGAGATGGTGGAGATCTGATAAACGTCGAAACGAAAGTTCTGATACTTGTCTATAAGAGCCTGGGGACTCTTATCTGTAAATTACGTACATACAAAGGGAAAGCGTTCAGTAACAGAAGTATACGTACAAAAGTAACGCAATTATAAAACACAAATATAACGCAAAATAAATATTTCAAAATAAATGTGCTTAATTTATTAAAATTCTGAGGAACGGCAAACCATTTTTACCTTATAATACATAAAATTTAAACAGTTTTTGTTCAAATTCGCACAAAGTAATAGACACTAATGAAATCTTAATATAGTGTAATGTACACTTCTCAAATCAAAAAATCTGTATCTATAAATACGAAAAACTGACTAGGCCAAACATCTACACCTAAACCATGAAATTTGACATTTATACTCTTTCCATAACGTAGGTAAACACTAAGAACATATTTTAAGAAATTCACATAGGGCTCCGCCCCTTGGGGAGTCAAAGTTTCAATCCAGTGTTATTCTTATTTACTTTGTTTTAAGCTGATGAAGTTTCAAACTGAGGGCTCAATGATGAGAGAGGGCTTAAAATCTTTGGCTTTTTACGTACAATAAGTTAATGTGCAATAAGTGTATTATTGGGGCCCAAAAACCCAAAATTTGAAAACTTAAAATCCCCCAAAAAGGGGGTTAGAGTTTTCCGATTGTTTTGTCCAACGAATTTGTCCAACTGATTATAAAAAGGAATGTCTACCAAATTTGAAGAAAATCGAACATAAATTGCAACCGCTAGAGTGCGAACATATATATATATATATATATATATGTTTATATAAAGTTTTTAAAGACCCCCCAAAATGTGTTCAGGAGGTCACGTTAGGAACTTCTATGGTGGTCCCGGGCTTAAGTCTCACCGTGCGGGTCATGCTAATAGTTCACTTTTCCATAGGAAATTCACTAATAACATTTTTAGACATTGAGCTCGAAAGCTTTTAGGAATTACCGGCCTGCAAGATCTTTAAGTTAACCATCACATAAATTCTACTGGATTGATTGAGCCGAGGTGAATGAAGATAAGTAATACACAATCAAACGTAGACTTACTCCCCTGATCTATAATTATTTAGAGATCTGCCTTTAAAATTTCTACAATAACTATTACGTACAACTAATGCAGTCTAAAGTCCGTTGGAACATTAGTTAAACTTGTTCATAAAATTAAAAAAAATAATTAATGTGAAACTAAAATATTGCAAATACTTCAAAAATTAACTTACTATTGCCACTGTACTTGTTTGTGCTATTACTTACGATTGCAATAAACTGGTAATTTACTGACACCGTACTGTGGCCGCAAGCGAAGCCACGACAGAGATCATTTTAAAATTTGAAGCCAGTTTACAATTTTAATCATATTTCTGATTTATACACCAGCACGACTTTCCAAAAAAAAATACTTAAGAATCACTAGCCCAACTTATTCCTATTACAGTCACTTTCCAAGCAGAGCCACTTATGTAGATGAATTTTTCACAGCCTGTGGTGACGCGACGACCAGTTTTGGAGCCACCAATTTTGTCTGTTGTATAAATAGTACAAAATACTACTTAAAATAAGATCGACATAATTTTAGTAGTTCCAAAGCACATAAATATAATTGTAATTATCACTTTAGTTATTTTATAATTGTAACTGCCACTGACCTTCCTTTCTATTTCAAAATTACTTCTGCGCTAAAACAAAACAGTTTGCCAATCGACTTTAAAATTAAGACTGTGCAAAAACGTAGTTAACTTCTTTATTTTAAAATGCATTGTTGGTGATGGTGAGTTTATGTTATTATAGAAATTACAGCGGAAATGTCCCATCACCAAATGAGAAGTTCCACGACGTTTCGGGATTCATAGTAAGTAGCATAGAAATGATTTGTGATATTTACAAAATAATTTCAAATGGTTTTGAAATGAGGTTTTGTTCAAAACGAGTTCAAATTATTTTAATATAATTATGATATGGGTTTACAATTGATTACAAATAATGTTGAAAACATATATATTAAAGTCATTTCTATATCAGCTTTAATGTTATTTAAAATAAATGTTACAAAACTCGTTCAAAATAGTAGAAACAATATTTTAAAATAATTTTACAATTGTATTAATATAATTTTAAATTATTTTCAATTATAAAGTTTGATGCTTAAATCATTTAAAATCATTGTTTGGTCGATCAAAAATTATGAAGAAATCAAGAATAAAAAAAGTTTAACATTAGTTTTAAAATAATTTTAAATAATTTTGAAACAATTTTAACATATCTTTAAATTAGTTTCAAAATAACTTTAAAATATTGATTTAAATTGTTTATATATTGCTTTAAAATTATTTAAATAACTTTTTACTATCTCAATGGAAAATCCTAACAAAACCTTTAAAAATTATTTTAAAATTTGTTTAAATAAATAACTTTTAAGAATATGAAATGTTTAAAATTATTAACATTGTTTTTTTCAGTGATTAAAAGTTAATGATAAAGATTGATTGCTTGGCAAAGAAGTTCTGTATTAGTTTAAAAATTGTTTATCTTTACCTAAAATGAGTTGATGTAGTAATTCGTTTTCAGTCTAAAAACACTTATATAAATGTACATTTCATTTCCCTTCCCGTGAAAGTCTATGTAAACTAAATAAACACTCTCGTGGGCCTTTTTATAATTAATTGTGGCATGCAAAGGATTTGTCTAAAATCGATTTTGGGTATCATATTGCTCAACAATTTTATATATATATATTAAAAGAATACTGAAGTTTTGTTTCTAAAACTTTACAAGATGTATACAAATTACAGCGTTTACCAGCAACAGCAAAAGCAAACAAGGAATGCTATAGTTTCACCAAGTTCCCCGTAGGGTGTAGTCAATTGGTTATTTTATGTTGCCAGCCCGACCTTTAATTATCAAGGGGCGAAGTGGCCAAGAGGGTTAAGGCGTGTGATCAACAGGTTGCGGGTTCAGTACCCGGTTTGGTCATAATATTTTCGAAACAAAATATATTTCATAATTTTGTTCAATGATTTTCATGCGTATTACATTAGCCAGATTGTAAAAATAAATATAAACAGTATTTTTTCAGTAAATTGTAATTTTTAAAAATATTTTGAAATCATTTAAATTTAATTTAAAACTGATTTATAAGTTATTTCAAAACTATTGTAAAATAAATTTTAAAATGATTTGAAAATATGATAAAATAGATCAGATAGTAAATTTGTTTGTACAAAATCATTTTATAATAATTTTGAAACTATAAAGAAATTTCGTTAAAATTATTTTAAAATTGATTTGGCCGTTACAAATTCTACTTGAGAGGGGACAAAATTAAGTTTTAATCAGTAATGGAACATGTCCGCAATAATTTCTTAAAAGACATGCATTTAAGATTACAAACCAACAAATTTTCTAAATTAATTTTAATAAACCAATAATAACTTCGTAACTCCGCAACTATTTACGAACAAAGAGGAACAAAGAGCCAAATTCTGCTGGGAACAACAGGGAGGGGGGAGGGGTAAGCGGAGACAGGAGTCAAGAGGCTAGAGGCATTCAGGATTCTCAGGACGGTATGCAAAACACCGCCGAGACAGACAATGAATAATAACATTGTATTAACATACAGAACCGTCGTCGTGACTAGCTACCTACCATGTCTGCGGCCAACATAGCCTGCCATTAAACTATACGTTGACATTTTATTTACAATAGGAAATGCTCTTACAGTTTGAACGAATGAGAGATTTCGGTTATTGAAATATACTTTTGTCGCGTAAACATAGGGAAATGTTTTTCTTTTGTTTGTTTCATAAAGTAATGATTTGTTTTACATTTTCAAACTATTGCCAAACATCTAGTTAAAATATCAGCTGTATGTGGGTCAGATATTAAGCTATTAAGCTCCCTTTAAAATTTGTAATCTAATAACATATGGTTTTACTTACACTTCTTTATAATAAATGCTATAATAAAAATGTGTTTTGCGTGGCAAATGCATAAGTTTAAGATATTTATGTAAGTATATTTGGAATTTCGTCTCAACTAAAACAGTTTTTTTTTTAGAAAATTATTTTACCAAATTACTACCGAAATAATCGTAATGTAAATAATGTTTTATTTGCAGTGTACCAACCAAACACAAAAAATATGATTGTTTTCTGGAATACGCTTTTTTCTCAAAATATTTTTTTCAACAGATATAGATATTTAAGTTTCCCAAACAATTGTAATTTAAACTATAATGTTTTTTAGGCTAATTAATTTTACCCGTTATGGATTTATAATAGTATTATAAACTACATTTTTAATTATTGTTTCCCTCTAATCAGTTACTTATGTAAAATTAAATATTAAACTTCTACTTAAATCCCTAAATATTACCTTTCAGATCATTGTTTGTAAAACATATACTAACGGTATCATCTTTGAGTACCATCGCCCGAAACCGAAACCTAGGGTAAAGGGACACAACTTTTCTTTTCATCCGGAGATCATCCTTGTTATCAAAGGTCGTAAACAAAGGATTATTTATCAGTCAGTTTAGTGTAACAGTTCAATCCTTATCAGATGTTTAAGTTTTATTGCACATGTTTTCCACCATGTTTACATGGGTGTAGGTTAGGTTTGTATTCGATGGATACAAACCGATAATCTATCTATCTATCTATATTATTAATACGCTACATGCGAACTTTGTAAACAATAAGACGTTTTAGCGAATTTCCCCTATAGGGAAGAAGCTATTACCGTAGGTCTCATGGTAAGATTTAAGCCCGAGACCATGACAAATTTTTTTTTTAGGTCCCCAGATGACTAAAACACGATTCGTTCAAATTTATATATATGTATATATATATATATCTATATATGTGTCCGTGAATGCGATAACTTGAGTAAAAAACGTCCGATTTCGATGAAATTTGGCTCAAATGTGTAAAGTGACATTCATGACTTTAAGTTCGAAAACCAGAAAAATCGGGCCATGGGAAGGGGGGTTTATGGGGGTTTTAAATTTTCAAAAAATCAGTTTTTTGCATTTTTTACCCTAAAATTTTTAAAACACTTAATTTTGGTTTAGACCATGTTATAGAGCTTAAAAAAACAAATAATATGGTATTTTGAATTATTAAGCTAGGTTAAGTGGTTGCGGAGAAAATCCAAAAAAACCTGCTCATAAAATCTCCTATGTTAATCTTATGGGAAAAAGGTTTTTGGCTTTTCCTAAGTTAATTTTGATGTAAACTTCACATTTGCTTTTACCAATCAATTCAGCTCCACAAAACAATCATTTTGGTGTTTAAATTGTGATTCTACGTCCAACCGTTGCAGAGATATTCAAAGTGCTAAACACAGTACGTTGTCCAATGTTATCCTTATGGAGAATAAATAAAATTTGATATCTCCATTATTAATGAATGTATATTGATGAAACTTGGCACGTGGGGTCACGTAGTACTGGTATATTGATATTTGCACAAAAAATTGATTTTTTGTTGATTATCCCCGTAGCAGCGAACCTGCGTACTCAGCCCCCATGTTATTCTTATGGAGAATAAGTAAAATGTAATGACTCCCTTAATTATGAACATAAATTAATACAACTTGCTATGTGGCTTCACCTTGTTGAGTTATAATGATATTTGCATAAAAACCCATTTTTTTAGTTCCTTGTTGCAGCAAACCTGCTTACTCATCTCCCATGTTATTCTTATGGAGAATAATTAAAATTGTATATATCGCTTATATATGAATATATTTTTATAAAACTTGGTATGCGGCTTTATATGGCATTAAGACATATATTATGCATTGGAAATTCGCTGAGTACGCAGGTTTGCTGCGACGGGGGTATTTTGTTTTAAGATTTAGTCCCGCTAAAATGCACGTCTAGGTGTGCATAGTGATGTGGGCCGGGTAAATACCCAGCGGGTAGGTAAATAAAAAATGGGTACTTACCCCAAGCCCAAAATAAATAAAGTAAACACCCAAAACGTGGGCATTTATGATTTTTATAAAATTCAGGGGATTTTTACTTAGTGTATTAAAATTCCCATACTGTAAGGATTATAAAATTATCATAAAAACTGATTTGAAGAGTATGACATGGTTACCACAAGCATGTGAGCAAGATCGAGATAAATACCCAGGACAGGGTATTTACTACTTCAAGGTCCTTTGAAGTGTTTTATCTATATATATATATATATATATATATATATATATATATATATATATATATATATATATTATTTATTTATTTAATTATAATACTCATGTCAAAAGAACATCTAAATTCATGGTTCACACTTTCTGAAAACTCAGGGAATTTTTAAAACGTCAAGGAAAAAGGTGGAAAATACCAAAAGTCAGTTAGATGCTTAATAGTTTATACAAGTCAGGGGAATTTTTTTATTAAACTGTTAAGGCGATGCACTGCGGGAAAATAAAAAAATATTAGGTTTTTGTTAAATTGGTTTCATGGTGCATAGGAGAAGTCTACTGAACGAAAAAAGGCCAGGTTGGTGGCAAAAAATTCCTCTAGCCCAAGAATGATGGAAAACATCTAATATCCTAAATTTACTCAGTTTTAAATTTGTAGTGGCAAAAACACTGTTATTGGCCTTTTTCGTCATCCTCAATAGTATAGTGGCATGTAAGTACCTATTCAGAATACACTACTGATCGTAGAGCAGCCAGGTTGGTGTGAGTTCAATAGAATATGGTTGTAAACATAGTTTACCTCACTCTGATTAGAAAGGAAGTCTGATGGAAAATTTGTTATCCAAGGATTGTCTATTGTATGGATTACGTTAGTAATATAAGTAAAACTGTTCATTTAGATTAGTTTTGGTTGGGGTCAAAAATAAACTATTTTAATATAATTTTTGGAGTAACAGAATTGCAATTCAATTAAATTGTATTTTTTTTGTATTTGTCCAATTATAAAAGTACATGTTTTTAAGTTTGTATAGAATGTCTCTTAACCAGTTTCTTCATTTTTTGCGGTAGTGTGGTTTGTACGCTTAATAGGTCTATTTACAAAAATTGTCTTGTTATTTTCTATTTATTAGTAAAATAATTAATTAATGTAATCAGCATAAAATATCCTCAAATGTTATGAATTGATAATCACAAGGGTAGATGTGAATTACATTGGAATCTTTAAGTAAAATAACATAAATACCCAAAATACCCGGGTATTTATGAATTTTGGGTATTCACCCGAGTTTTAAATACCGGGTATTTTACATCACTAGGTGCGCAGATGTGCAAACTGGCTTTAGATTTTTGATTTAGACCTCTGAGCTCTGCCTCACGCAACTTCCACGTCCCAAAGTTATTTATATATGGAGGAGAGTTTTATTTGGTTCATGACATGCGTTTTTTTTCTTAATTCAATTCAAATAAATGTGCTGTTATAAGGATTTTATCTAACAACAGACTGTCATTGATTCGTTTACTATTTAACTATTCACTATTTTCGCTTCTCAAAACGGGATGCGCAAGCTGCGCATAGGAAATTCTAGTTGCTATTAATAGCGTATCAGCTCATCTTACAAGCGCAAACAAACTTAACCTTTCTTAATCTCCTTACCACTAAGGTGTAGGACAAATTAAAACGCAAAAGTTTCTTTAAATTACCATTCATAGACTAAAACTCAGCTCAACAACGCAATCATGTTCACGTTCATTCTTAAACTAACTACAAAATGTTAAGTTTGATTACAAAATGTAAAACCTTATTGAAATATTCATTTATGTTAACGTTTTCAAAATCCATAATTTATATAACACCAAAGCCCAACGGAGTTGCTATCTGACCTGACGTAATGGCACCATCAGAAACACATGAGTAATGTAAAACTTCTGCTTTGATTACATTTTAACATGAAATTTAAAAGTTTACTTTGTTTCCATATTAACATAATGTGTTTATTTAAGAAATTATAAACACTATGGCCCCTATAAGCCACGAGTTGTTTATGGCCCCTAAATTCGAATAGTCCATTTTCAAATTCAGGTTCTATGTCCGGGTTCTAAAACTTGGGTACGTGTACACCGGAGCCGGGATACAAGCATACTCGCATTAAGGCATACAAGACGGTTTATTTCAGCCAATCAGAAGCTCGGAACTAGGATGGTAGCCGGGATAGAAGCAGTGAGCAAGGGTCAGATCTAGGATCAGATCCAGGATTGTTTCTGGATGTAAACAAAGGAGGTTGATATAGTCATTTGTCATCTGATTAAACAAAAATCGAACCATGTGTTAAGAACCATCTAGACTTCAATACTATTTTGTATTTACATTGTTGTATTTAATTAATAATGGATTTACAAACATACTTACAGCCTACATTACAACGTTGTAAATACATAGTTTTACCTGAATATTGTACTTTGTCCGAGAATAGTACAACTTAGATAGAGCCTAGTGTAGGTATGTGTTTTGTAATTCTAATTTCATGTTTTATGTAAATTGGGGAATGACTTGTGACGGAAGTAAAGTTTATGTGTAAATAATATAAATGTTATAAATCGTATGGCTGTAAATATTTGTTGTTATTTTACTCTATTTCTTAAAGAAATGCTTATTTGAAGGTTATAACCTAAGTTACCGTTTAAAACGTGATATTTTTCTATGTGAAAACTACGTATAGCTTACTAGGCCTTTATCAGGCAAATACATTTGACATATTCTCATTATTATGTTATACATTTATTTTATAGTGAGTAGCCTACTCATAAACCAAGGATAAACTGTAGGTAAAAACCATCCAACGTATCTTATCAGAAACCATAACTTACTGTTGACGCCGATTGCGGGGGTGTTGGAGGGGGTTATTGTTTAGGCCCTCGCCCTCAACCCTTCAGTCGTCCGTCTAACTACAACCTAGTGACATCTCGGAGGCTCACGATTAGATTGATTTTCAGACTAGATTCATTTCATTAAGATTCGGTCCATTTGTTTACGTGCAGTTTTAAATATTGTTTTACCTTTTAATTTGGCAAGTGACAATAAATTCAGTGATCTATAAACAAGTGTTTAATTTACAGTACCTAATTTACGTAAAAAGAGCGTTACGTAGTTGCGCTGCGGCGCCACCCTTATTTTTCATGTTGATTAAATAATATTTGCTATCCGTTTTTAAAATCTTTCTTGTGACAATAGTTCGTCTTCATCACAAGATTCGACTCTTTTTATATTGAAAAAAAGTAAAACGTTACAAAATGGAAAGCTTACAATACATTAAAAAACTTTTACAATTTATGCAAAATAGTTCAAAACATGTTTTAAAACCAATTAGTTTACTTATTTTGTGTGTGATTCAAAACAAACATTCCAAACAGCTGACTAAAATTGTAACAGGTGAGTAAATCGGCTGCCAATCCCGCTTGTATACCGGCATAGATCTAGGATCAGATCTAGGGTCAGATCCAGGATCAAAGCTACCATCCCGGGTACCAACCCGGGTCCAATCCCGGCTCCGGTGTACACGTACCCTTAAACACACGGTCAAAAAAATAAGTAGGCTATATAACACCCACGTTCCTATAAGTCAGATCAACCTAATAAAAAAACTAAGAATACACTACAAGTTGTTTAAAATCTGTTATTACCAAGCTAATTCAAAACTTATTTGAACTCTGAGGCACGCCCACCCCATGGGTTTTCTCAGTAAGGATCTCCAAAATTTCCCAAACTAACTATTTCTCTTTCCAAACTTCCTGAGGCTTTTATCGAGTCAGTAAAGACAAAGAGTGCGCGGCCTCGAGCCCAAAGTACAGCCGGGCTGAGCTATAGCTATAGCTGTAGCCGTAGCCGTAGCTGTAGCTGTAACTGCCGATCTGATTGTATACAATTCAATAAAGATGTTTTCCTTGGCGATCCTTGGCCTTGGCTCGGCCTCTGTGCGTCCGAATACTGCCCGAGTGCGATTGCTGGTCTAATGGTCTAAACTCTAGCTAACATTGTCCCACTCAGAGACTATGGAATATGAAATGTTTACTTGGCTGTACAACAATTTATAAAAGGGCCCAAATATTTTGTTTGGAATTTAAAAATAATTTGTTCAGTAAAAAGTCTAAAACGGTCTTTATCAGAAAAGGTAATATTGTTTTAAAATTGATTTGAAACGTCTTAATCTTTGATCAATGGCCTCAAAATTTGGACCAAATCAAAATATCTGAGCAGATTTTCAAAATATCCGGTGGACAGGTCAAGTAGTATTGCGGTAGCATAAAACACGGTTTTAATTATTTTACTACTTTACAGAGATACTATTAGCTTGAAAGGGCCATAGATAGCCCCATCCTTGCTTCAATACTCTGCCTCGTCTGATTTCTTTAACTCTTGAAGTATGCTTTGGAAACTAAAACAAAACGAGTTCGCACGCAGCACGCCTCGCGTGAGGGAAGTGCATTTCCACATAACAAACGTGTAAAACTCAAAATCACAGTAAAACAAACATTAATTCCAATTGTTATTGAAATCTGAAAACATTGATTTTTTGGCTGTTCTGATGCTCCTGGTTTAATTTACCTACAATGCTGGGAATACAATTTTGCGCATTATAAGGTTAGGAGAAGGTCCAGTTAGGCTTGAAAGTAGGCGTGAGGTTGCTGGGGATGATAAAAGTACTCATAAAAGGAATAATAGGCTTTTCTAGTGTAAAACCCCCAAAAGACAACGTACTGTGTTTAGTCGATACACATTTTCTTTAATAACTCGGTAAATATATATGCTAGAATGACGAGAAAGGGCTTAAAACTTTCGCCTTTCTAATTCCAACTTTTTACATGCATTGATTTTACATCTGGGGCTTTTATGACCCTTTTTGAGCCCAAAAACTCGAAATTTGAAAGATTAATCCCCAAAAAAAGGGGTTTAGAGTTTTTCGATTGTTTTGCCCAACGAACTTGTCCAACTGATTACAGAAAGGAACGTCCCTACCAAATTTGAAGTAAATCGGACAAAAATGCGACCGCTAGAGTGCAAACACACACACACACACACACACATATATATATATTTGAACGACCCCACACAAACGTGTACAGGGGGTCACGTTAGGAACTTCTATGGTGGTCCCGGGCTTAAGTTTCACCGTGCGGGTCATGCTAATAGTTCACTTTCCAAAGGAAATTCACTAATAAGTAGGAGCACATGGCGGTTCACAAAGTAAACGCTTAATCACATGTTTAAAAGCAAACTAATCAGGCGTTTTTAAATCCCCCTGCTATTATATATATTCCCCAAAATGTCATGCCCAGACCTTTAAAATGAGACCTTTCCCAGCTTTCTACGACTTCCCATTCGCTCACAATTTCATTGTCGAATTTGGGCTTACGGAATTAAATATATAGATTTAAAGGAACGTTTGCTATACATTATACAACAAGCAAGGATAAAAACACGTTCGTGCATTCCGTTATGTCTCGTGTTTCAAGAATAACCGTTAATGTTCGTTATTGAAATTCTCAATCTTTGACGATGCTTATCCAACACCATTACAAGGAGGATCTCAACCAACACCTTAGAGGGAGATGACTAACAACACGTTGAGGGGGAAAATAGTTAATTATTCTCTTAAATTGATGTGGGTCCAATTCATATTTAAAGTTCTTGAGCTTGACATTTGGTGGAATACAGCTTCAGTGTGAATTCTCTATTATTGCGAAGAATGTTTGTCGAGGAAGTGTAGTAAGATAGACTTTGAAGTGAAGATGTCGAGTATACACAGCTGCCTACAAGTTTACCAAGAAATATAACTCATCACGAAATGAGTTGGTAAAAGTATATTATTTTCAAACTCAATAGACTTATAAAATTGTGTAGAGTGATGTAAATAACAACAAATACAATTATTTACAAATAAATAAATAAAATGGGATTTTATTTAGAAAATGTTTTATGAACATTACATGGTGTTCAAAACAACTCGAGTCACACAAAATCTTTGTTTTGTTGAACCTACTTAATATTCATAAAGGTAATTAATTAGTCTAATTAACATTCATAAATCTAATTAATCTAATTAATATTCATAAATCAATAATTCGATTAATTGCGCATAAAGCAATGTAATTAGACATCATTTGCATAATTCCCCCGCCGACATTTTTTATATTGCTTATTTAAACAAAGTATTATTTAGAACCCCGTATGTCTGACATAAGTGAACCGTCCTCTTTGATAAAATGTACCGGTGAGAAAATATGGAGAAAAATAGGTGTGTCATACAATATCTTCAAGGCCATAAACTAAATAAAACTGTCAAGTTAAAATACATGTTTAAATTTTTGAATTTAATCAGCTGCGTGAAATGATTTGACTATATAACTGAAATCAGATTAACAAGCGAAACTATACGTAAAAGCTAGTTTCAAAAATATTGGAACATAACAAAAATATTTGAACATAAATATTTGCAAGAAAAAACAATGAACTCCAAGCGTAGTATTCTTCACCAGGTGGTTCAAACTTATCAATTTTTCTTCCTGGACCTGTTTGAATGTTGATAATTAAAATACGGAGTTCCGGTCCCGAGATTGAGAGGCGGGCTGCTGTGGGCGACCGCACCTTGCAGCGTAATATATGGCACCGGCCACCGACCGGCACTCTAGCGTTGCTAACCGCGAATGGAAACTGTGCCTGCATGGCTATAGGTATCTATTGTAGGGTTGTCAAAAGCTTCAAAGCTAATTCTGGGATCCCTTCACGCAGGTAAGGTTTGTGAGCGGTACCGTTATCTTGGAGATGGGAATCTTATTTGAGAAACCGTCTGGCAGGTAAGGTTACCTAGGAGATGGGAGTCTGATTTGAGAATCCGTCAGGCAGGTAACGTTACCTGGGATCTGGGAGTCTGATTTGAGAATCCGTCTGGCAGGTAAGGTTACCTAGGAGATGGGAGTCTGATTTGAGAATCCGCCTGGCAGGTAAGGTTACCTAGGAGATGGGAGTCTGATTTGAGAATCCGTCAGGCAGGTAACGTTACCTGGGAGCTGAGAGTCTGATGTGAAAAACTGTCTTGCAGGTAACGTTTCCTGGAGCTGGGAACTTCATTTGAGAATCCGTCTGGTAGGTAAGGTTACCAGTCGCGAAGGTAAACTGCGATAATACCTTCTCTAATTTGAATAGGAACACATCGATACGCATTTACGAATACACTTAAGAGGGGACGTTAAATAATCTACACAATATGATATATATTATACATGATGTTACTGTAGTTATAATCTGTAGTCATGTTACTGCGGTTCTTCTACTAAAAGTAAGTACTATTAATCTTATTAGGGCCTCGTCACAGCGAATGAAGTGCAGCTAAAACTATACAATATGTTTTAAGCTCAAATTATATCTGTGTATACAATATATAAATCTACTGTTAACTAGGGGGTCCCCGTCTGCTCACTTTGATGATCGGTTCGCTCGCTAGTGAATATTGCATTTTAATTTAACATGGACACAACTGAATTTAATGTTTCAGGTTTCGCAGTAGAGACGCGATCAAGATGATGTGGTTATAAGACAAGGTGGTAATTATGTAAGTAAATTTACATCAAACCTTTTATAATAGAGATAATAGGCGACTTAAATAGTTATGTGTAATGTATAGTGATCTGGGATTTTAGGCATTGACAGTACCCATACCAACACAAAAAGGTAATATAGGTAAAAAACAACTACGAAAAACGCAAACCTGCCGTCTTCCCAGAATCACCAGTAATCCGACACGACTGATCCTTCGCTGAACATCGAAACCCAGCTTTGGCATTACAAATAAAATTTCAAAATGCCCAGTAACTTTATTGTTTTGATTTAACAAGTAACATTTTTTGTCTTTATACAGTTGACAACTACATGTAATGACAAATTAAACAATGAAGCATCTAATTTTAATACTATCCCTTAACAAGAAATTCTTAAATAGGCTACTCTTAGTAAAATAATAAATACAAATAAATCACTTGGAATCGTAACACACATAAATAATTTTTAAAAAAACTATAATTTTGCGTAATTTTTCATCATAATCTCCGGTCACAAATGCAAAAATGTCCCATTAATATTATATGTACATAAGATAATGTTTACAAATTTATACAGAACTATCCGGTATTTTTGCTAGTCTTCCAGGCTAAGGATTCCGGGCCTTTTTATCAACAAAATCGTTTATTACGCTCCCTAGGCGTTTCGAAGGGAAACTTTTAATATCAAAGGCCATGTATTAATTAAGCGTTGACATTAACGATCTTAAAAGGGTGTTTTTAATCTGAAAAACTCTCACCCTGCCCCATGCCTCGACCTGCTAAATGACGGGGGATGCTAACAGATTGTTAACATCAGGCAGTTAGCTTCTGCCAAAGTGATTCCCCTCTTTGATCGACAGCGGCCAAAAATTAAGAAGAGAGTTTAGATGGAGAAGTTATGCAAGCCAAAATATTCAAGGAAACATAATACGACATAAACTTATAACATTAATGAATATACTGCATAGTTTAAAATATAATTCAAAATATTTTGTTTGTTGAATTGTGATTAAAAATACTCTTTTATAATTTATTCTTTGATTTATGAGTGGAGTCATTGAAGAAACAATCATCAAGCAGTCTAAAGCAATTTATATTACATCCCGTAAATTTATTTTATTTATTTATTACACGTCTTTTATTACATCCTGTAAATTTATATTACGTTTTTACACATGTTATTGAAAATAAACTAAACAATTACCCAAAAAATATATATTAAATTTGTAAACATTCATGTAAATCACAGTTTGAGTGAATTACAAAACACACAAATATATTACCCATACACTAGTATTGTAAGAAGAATTTTGGAAAAAATATTATGGACGTTAGATGAATTGTATGATGAGTATCTTCTAAAGGGACTTGAGAAAAAAAATATTTTTTTCTGAGGGACCGCATGTCAGCTTAAAATAAGGACAAATTGTCCCCATAAGAAGAGCCTAGGGACTGTAAATTGTATGCTTGGATTTAATTTCAAAATACAATTTAAGCGTCTGCTTTTTTTACGTATTAACATGCGAACATGACAAAAGTTTAGGGTTACACACTATCCCCCACTACTACCCACTAGGAGAGGAAAGCCTTTTTTATTTAAGGAGTACCATGATACCACCAGCACTACACGTGTGTATCATTATTGCATACACCTACGCCGTGCTAATGCAATGAATAAATTTAAATAATTAATTTCCCATTCAGTGACAACTATCTAGTTACCTTAGTAATATAAAATAACTAAAATATGTGACTTTACTTCAGTACTAAGACCACTAAGAGTATAAACTAAAATATGTGACTTTACTTCAGTACTAAGACCACTAAGAGTATAAACTAAAATATGTGACTTTACTTCAGTACTAAGACCACTAAGAGTATAAACTAAAATATGTGACTTTACTTCAGTACTAAGACCACTAAGAGTATAAACTAAAATATGTGACTTTACTTCAGTACTAAGACCACTAAGAGTATAAACTAAAATATGTGACTTTACTTCAGTACTAAGACCACTAAGAGTATAAACTAAAATATGTGACTTTACTTCAGTACTAAGACCAATAAGAGTATAAACTAAAATATGTGACTTTACTTCAGTACTAAGACCACTAAGAGTATAAACTAAAATATGTGACTTTACTTCAGTACTAAGACCACTAAGAGTATAAACTAAAATATGTGACTTTACTTCAGTACTAAGACCACTAAGAGTATAAACTAAAATATGTGACTTTACTTCAGTACTAAGACCACTAAGAGTATAAACTAAAATATGTGACTTTACTTCAGTACTAAGACCACTAAGAGTATAAACTAAAATATGTGACTTTACTTCAGTACTAAGACCACTAAGAGTATAAACTAAAATATGTGACTTTACTTCAGTACTAAGACCACTAAGAGTATAAACTAAAATATGTGACTTTACTTCAGTACTAAGACCACTAAGAGTATAAACTAAAATATGTGACTTTACTTCAGTACTAAGACCACTAAGAGTATAAACTAAAATATATGACTTTACTTCAGTACTAAGACCACTAAGAGTATAAACTAAAATATGTGACTTTACTTCAGTACTAAGACCACCAAGAGTATAAACTAAAATATGTGACTTTACTTCAGTACTAAGACCACCAAGAGTATAAACTAAAATATGTGACTTTACTTCAGTACTAAGACCACTAAGAGTATAAACTAAAATATGTGACTTTACTTCAGTACTAAGACCACTAAGAGTATAAACTAAAATATGTGACTTTACTTCAGTACTAAGACCACTAAGAGTATAAACTAAAGTCGTTTTAGTTCATGAATTTTTACAAATTGATTTTGTTCGTAAAGTAACTAGAAGAGGACGTAACTTAAATTGTGTTATACACTGTATTAAAACAAATGTATGCTTAACATTGTTTTTAAATTCCTTAAAGTTACTCGATCCACAAGTTGCTCTTCTACAAGCTGAATTAAAATATTACAATTCGATGAAATTGCTATAAAAAATACACATTTTCATACTGATGCAACATTAATTTAAACTATACGAACTAAAATATTAAAATCCCCAACGAAAAGGGGAAGTTAAACAATTAGTAAAGCAATACAGTATAACCACATTCGCCATTAGTACCGGGGAGGCCAAGCCATACACTCGGTGATATTTGATTCGTTGCGTGCGTGAAAAAGGAACCCACGCTCTATATGCAATATTTATTCAATGGTTCTACTCACTGCTTTCAGAAAACCATTTGTTGATACTTTATCATGTGCAAGTGATACTTTGACGGTTCACTTTATTCACAGCTTTACGACTCTTTTGTTTTGCTTTGAAACTCCATAAGCCCAAGGTCAAAGTGTCCTGTTATCAAATGAGACTCTTAAAAAGGTAAAATTGTCCTGGGGTTGCGGATTTTACCAATTGATTTTTAGGTCCAGAGACTTCTAATTTCCAAATTTAACAAAATCGTTCCGCTGGATTTCGAGATAAATTTTACAAACAGACATTGCTCGTATTATAACAGTAGACAATTAGGTTGCTAGTTGAGGGCGTGGTTTGCCGGGCTATCAACCAGGATCCGCCAATAGCAGACATTGCCAAAACTCCACACCATCTGGCCGGATTAACATTTGAGTGATATTTTTCTATGGTAAAATGGAAGCAGTGCACTACTTCCATGCTATTGGCTACAGCACAACTGTCAACTTAATTATCCGCTATTATAGAGTATAGGATATTACCACTTCCACCTAACCAAAACACACTTATAGGGATTATGCAAACAGTACAGTTTTAAAAGACAATGGAACTAGCGACGAAGGCATGAAGTTATCGACTCATCACACCCAGTAAGGACACCATTGTTGAATGCAGTTGTAATGACGTCGCTAGCGGTTCCGAGAGGCCCCCAGCCGGGCAGCATGGCGGCGAGGCAGCTTTATGGCTCGTAAATGTAGCGATTTCGCCAAACCTCTGCCCGCGCCTCGTAACGAACAACTCGATATTTCATAAATGGACAAAGAAAAATAACTTCTGATGGAAGAGAATACCGCGAGTGGGAGAGCGATGCCGTGGTGGTCCTGGTGAGATATGGTAATGGGGTTCACTTATTAGTGGGCCAGGATCCGAATTTGTTACGTTTAGATGAGTTCGATACAAGACACGCGAGGTTAAAATCATCCTAAACTCCATTGGTCTTTGGGCTATTAATTAATGATCCTGGCTAAAGAATCAGTCGGTCTTAGTCAGTATCAAGGCTACACAAGGCATTTCACCCATTCTACACTCATCATTCATTCATATTCGCCTTAAAATACGCCCAAGTTGCGTCGGCGTCTTAGAGAGATATTAAGATAATATGAGTAAGGTTTGTATGCTTGCTTGCAACTCTGATCCAGAAAACGGCTCCAAACGATTTCCTTTGAAATTTCTAATTAACTAATTGTTGGGTTAAAAATAAGTTCTAGACTGGTCTCATCCCCAGGAAAAATCTAATGATATAAAAAAGGAATTTGAAAAGTTAAATTTACATTGGTCTTATGGAGTTTAAAATAAAAACTAAAAAATCATAAGAGTTGTTTATAATCAATCAGTAAAATGTCAAAGTAATAATAATGTAGTTTAAGAATTAAGATGTGATTTCCTCGGGAAGCAGTGACTAAAATCATTGAATGAAGATTACATATACACAACTGTCATATCCAAAGTGAATCAAAGGGACATTGAGCTTTAAATAACAACTGGAGTGACCTTAAACATGCACAAAAGAGGAAAATGAGCTTTGCAACTCTGCTAATCACAGGAGGGGTAAGTTATGAAATATTACTCAAAGGCATCTAAACGAATTGGCTGACCTTTGCCGAGCAAAGCTCGGCCCCCATGTACTATACTGTAAAACGAGCAATGCCTGTTTGTTTGCACAATTTATCTCGGAAACTAGCAAAGGATTTTGCTTTTGGACATAAAAATTCGATTGGTAAAAACCTCAAGCCCAGGAAAATTAATATTTTTTGAAAAACTCATTTGAAAGTTAGAAATGTAAACACTGGACTTTAGGTGTTTCAAATCAAAACACAAGAAGCCATAACAGCTGTGAATAAATAAACAATGAACTGTCAAAGTAGCATTTACACACGGTAAAGTATCAACAAGTGATTTCTTGAAATTAGTGACTAGAACCATTGAATAAATATTGCATTAAGATATCTTTCTCACCCACGAAACTAAACCCCGGTACTAAACTTGATCAGAGAACCGACACATACAGTATCAGAGTCCCTTTTGTTGATTTTATAATTTTATAAATAAAGCGAAATCATACCAGCAACTTTTTGGAAAACCAAAGGTCTGATACCCATAAACTAATCCTTGAACGATACTCGAATGGTAGGTCTCGGTGAGAAAATCGAAGGAAAAAATTAGTTTTGTTATACAACCTATCAAACGTGTCAAGTTAAAGTACAATTTAAAAATTGGAATTTGATCAGAAGTGGGATATGATTTAACTTTAAAACTGAAATCAGGTTAACAAGGAAATTTGTTGGACAAAGCTAGTTATCAAGAAATTCCTTTGTATTTACTACATTTAGAATAAAAAGAATTAAAGGATGGTAGCCTACTAAAAACAAAACGTTGCAGTGAATTGTCTTTAATTTTTGTATGTTCACCCATATCCCTTTACTAAAGGTAGGCCTAATATAGACAACATTACCACATTCAGTGATTTTAAGGGGGGATCTCCTCCTCCCCCCCACTGTGTTAGGTGGCATCATATTCCAAAAATCCGTTGTTGGTAAATGTTAACTCAACATATATCTTAAGTTATAATTAAACTGATCAGTAAACAGGAGAGAAAAGATAGTTTATTGATTCTCCATAAGAACAGCATTGGACAGCGTACTGCTGCGGTTGCCACAATTTGAAAACTTCTTCACTTACTGACCCTACTATTTTTAGACAAGACCCCCGGAATATTATTTATATAAATCGTATCCTTGAAATGTTTGAATAAATTTAAACTAACGGGGAGGGGGGGAGGAATTGCAAAAGATACTTTGTAATCTGTAAAACAAACAGTTAATGTTTGCTACAAAGAACTGGATTCAACCACTTGTTTAACTTTTTAAAAATTAGACACAGGGAAACGGTATAAAGGATAGTGGGGAGCATCCCTAGAGATATTATTTCCATCCCCTCATTCCCTTTCCCCAATAAGCCCTCCCCAAGAACCAGATTGTTGTTGTCGAGATAGAAGCCATTGGGGAAACAACCCCGACAATTAAGGGATGAAACGAGCATTAATCTGCCCGAACAAACATCATGATAAGGCTCGGGAGATGGCAGTGGAACAAACAGGGGATTGTTGTATCAGTGGGATCGAGTGGAAGACACAGTTAATTAATTGAATAAATAAGACGATATACAACCTGATAGGAAAACTAAACAGTCTGCCTTTGAAATATTATTTTAGAGATTTCAATGTGTTTTATAAAAGCGTATTTGCAATTTTTAAATTGTCATACTACAGAAATGGCACACACAAATATAATGAGAAAATAAACAATGTAGTCTGATTCGTTTGCTAACAAACTATTCTAAAATGAGAGGGGTTGAATCATTCGGAGTGTAACTTACAATTAAATAATATCTCTTAAACTTTTACCTTATCTGGGATAAAGTAAGAGTACGGCTTTAGCGAATTTCCCCTATAGGGAAGAAGCTATTACCGTAGTCGGCATGGTAAGACCTAGGCCCGAGACCATGATAACTTTTCGTTTTGAGGTCCCCAGATGCCAAAAACTCCATTCGTTCAAAACCGTATATATATATATGTGTGTGTGTGTGTGTGTGTGTGTGTGTGTGTGTGTGTCCGTAGGTGCGATAACTCTCGTAAAAATGATCTGATTTTAACGAAATTTGGTATAAGCGTGTAAAGCAGCAATTATGACTTAAAGTTCGAAAACCAGACATATTGACCTATCCGAAGGGGTATTTTGGGGGGGGTTTTGTACACCAAAAATGAGTTTCTATTAGATTGTTACATATAATTTTTGAAAAAGTCAAATTTTAGTTTTTTCCATTGCAATCAGCTTAAAAAGGCGCACAATTTGGTGTTTTGATCATTGCGCTACGTCAAATGGTTACAGAGATATTGAAAGTGCTAAACACAGTAAGTTGTTCAATGTTATTCTTATGGAGTATAAGAAAAATTGTATATCTCGCTTATTATCCTCATGAAACTTGGTATATTGCTTCATATCGTTGTGGTCTATTGATATTTGCACTAAAAAACATTTTTTGGCCGATAGATCCTGTAGCGGAAAACCTGCGTACTCATTCCCCATGTTATTCTTATGGAGAATAAGTAAACATGTTATCTCCCTTGATTATGAGCATAAATTAATAACATTTGGTATGTGGCTTTACCTACTTGAGTTATATTGACATTTGTATAAAATCCCATTTTTTGTGTTCCTTGCTTCAGCAAACCTGCGTACTCAGCCGCCATGTTGTTCTTATGGAGAATAATTAAAATGTCATAAATCGTTTATTTATGAATGTATATTGATGAAACTTGGTATGCGACTTTATGTGGTATTAAGTTACATATATATGCATTGGAAATTCGTTGATTACGCAGGTTTGCTGCTACGGAGGTATTACTTAAATTATCACCATTCTCCCATACAGTGAAATAGCAGATTATCTTTCCACAATCGATTTTCACTGTAAATTTTGTCACTAAACTTGAATTTTATTACATTTTAAGAGTGGGCTCCAGTCACGAAACATTTCGCGTTTCTACTCTGCTTCCCCGTAAGTCCAATGTTAACTTCCTCAGCCCGTCCCTCCTTGACAGATTATCCCATATAATGATTTATGGCTCATTTTAGAGCGAAACAATATCTAGCGGTTTCAGTGAGATAACTGTCAATATCGCAAATAATCGTTCATAAATATCGAAAGTATTCAATATTTATAATATTTATAGATGGACTATTTTTTGTGATATCAAAATTCGATTCAAAGAAATCGCTAGGTAGTTTTTCCCTTTAAAATTAACCATAAATCAACAACTTCGGAAAATCTGTGGAGGAGGCACGGGTTTTGAAAGTTATCATTGGCCTCATGAGAGAAGAAGGTAGAAGTGACAGGAGCCCCTTCTGAACAATCATTGATACGAATGTATAGTTACTATGGAAAATTAAAACTACAATTTCAAAAATACGGTAATTTCGTGAAAATGTAACATTAAAACTCAATTTAAATCAAACCTTAACAAAAAAGACAGATTGCCGGTGTCAGTCATTAAAGCGCGAGATATGCGATACGCGGGTCTTGGCTTGGCAACAAACGTACAAGATTAAAGTCGCACACTACCACTGGCGCGCACTCCCGCACGCGTCCTGTGGTGAATGGCATTCTCGCGGTTTCTTATGTACAGTTCATTCATCAACAGTACGTTCACCGTCTACTAACAGCGCGGCGGTACGTTCACCCGGTAGATAGCGTTGTGGCGTGCGACCAGATCTCAGGTGATTAGGGCTAATTATGTTATCCGTAGACGTGCTCCGTATTGATGGCACCTCCCTGGGAAAAGATATACTTTTAATATAGGAGAATCGTTAGTACGGAGGTCTTTATGCGGAGGGAAGGGAAGAATTAGAATGTATCACTGTTTCAGAATTGATTACTATTTGGATTTGTATAGATAACTTTTGTATAAATCAGTAAATTTTCTTCTTGGAAACACAAATTGATTGAAGTTTGAGAATTGTAAAAGGTGGTATAACAGTTGTGATAAGTATAGAACTTTCAAAATACAAGGCATTGTTTTGTGTATATGGCCACCATATACACAAAAATTGGGTTATTGGGTTAGTTGTCTTTTTTTGTTAGCATATTTTTTTCTATTAACATTTAATTTATTTGTATTTATTACAGAATAGTTGTACTCAGAAATAATTACTGGATACTTTTCTACATATTTTGACAATCACTAGTAACTTTTATATTTTCAAAGAAGGTGTATATTACACTTAGTTTCTCAGGTAGCTTACAATTACTTTTTTGATCAACTCCACTAACAATCCTAATTCTTTATTTTAAACGTTTTTATACACTAGTTCAAGTACTTGATGAAAACGCATTTTGAGTCCAGCCATAAAATCAAGTAAGATTATAAAACTATAATACACCCGTCGCAGCAAACCTGCATACTCAGCGAATTTCCAATGAATATATAACATAACACTTAACAGGATTAATAAGAAATGTATTCACAAACAAGCGATATTTAAAATATTAATTATTCTCCATAAGAATAACATTGGGGATGAGTACGCAGGTTTGCTGCAACAAGGCACGCAAAATAATGGGTTTTTATGCAAATATCAATAGAACTCATCTTAGTGAAGTCACATACCAAGTTTCATCCATATACATTCATAAATAAGCGATATATAACATTTTAAGTATTTTCCATAAGAATAACATGGGGACCAAGTACCTAGGTTTGCTGCTACAGGAACCATAGGCGAAAAATAGTTTTTTGTGCAAACAACAATAAACCATAACCATATCAAGCCATATACCAAATTTTGCCAGTTTATGTTCATAAATAAGCGAGATATATAATTTTTCTTTTTCTCCATAAGAATAACATTAGACAACGTACTGTGTTTAGCACTTTCAATATATCGGTAACCAATTGACGTAGAGCAATGATCAAAATACCAAATTGTTTGTTTTTCTAAGCTGAATTCAATGGTATAAATTAAAATTTGATTTAAATTAAAATTACATGTGAAAACCCCAAAAAACACATTTTTGGGGTACAAAACCCCCCAAAAACCCCCCTCCGGATGGTGCGATTCATCTGGTTTTCGAACTTGTTCAAATAAATGGTACTTTACACATTTGTACCAAATTTCATTAAGATCGGACCTTTTTTACGAGAGTTATCGTGCTTACGGACACACACACATATATATATATATATATACATATATAAAAATTTGAACGAATGGTGTTTTTGGCACCTGAGGACCTCAAAATGAAAAGTTATCATGGTCTCGGGCTTAAGTCTTACCATGAGACCTACGGTAATAGCTTCTTCCCTATAGGGGAAATTCGCTAAAACACGTTATAACTATCGTGAACGCATGTAACACATTTATGACTTATCAAAATAGCAGTAAATTAACCATTATTTATGACTGAAATAAGGTAGACTCGATTTTCAATAACTCATGTCCAGAAGCTATTTAAAAACCAAATCAACCCGACCCAAGCATCTTGTTTTACCCTGAAATTATAATTTCCAATCCTGAAATTATAATTTCCAATGTCTTTGGTCTTCATGTGCCTTTATGAGCCATCATAAGCTACAAGATAAGGAAGAAGCGCCTTGAGTCGAAGGAACTAATGCTAACACTGACCTCGATATCGGTAAGTACAGGAAAGTCGAACGAAAGTAGGCTGTCAATCCCCGTACAGTAAACGGATTACAGTATAATTATTCTGTAACGGCTATCGCAGGTGGACTCAAGGTCCGTAAATGAATACTGAGAATGTGCTGTACGGAGATGACTGGAGGGCCAGCTAGTCAACAAATGGATGAGGGGAGGGTTACCTCCACTACAATCCATTCTTAGTTATGCCACTGGACATTAAATTTGTTTTTTTGTATTGCAATGTGTTATATTACAGGTGATATTTAAACATCATTATATTTCTGATAGTTTCTTGTCAGCAGGGAGGACAGTAAACACAGACAGTATTTGTATTTTGTGAGTACTGTAGTGTGACTCATGTGAAGTTTTGATATTATGAGGCCATAATCCCCCAGGGGGTATCAGATGAAGCATATTTTATTTACTGCACAAAAATTGAACAAATTGGTGGTTAAGGCGATTCATTAAACAGTGAAAGGGGCAACTTTCTCCTAAACCCTTTGTTTATTAGCAGCCCATCAAGTCACCTTATAGTATATTTATACTGTGTGACAAGATGTATTTTATACTTTTACCATGTGTTTGTACGCAGAGGACTAGCTCATCACTACTAATCAAGCAAATATGCCGAGGGTATGAGCATTAGAATGGCTAATATAAGTGAAAATACCCCCGTCGCAGCAAACCTGCATACTCAGCGAATTTCCAATGAATATATGACATAACACATTGTAACACTTAACAGGATTCATAAGAAATGTATTCACAAACAAGCGATATTTAAAATATTAATTATCCTCCATAAGAATAACATTGGGGATGAGTATGCAGGTTTGCTGCAACAAGGCACACAAAATAATGGGTTTTTATGCAAATATCAATAGAACTCATCTTAGTGAAGTCACATACCAAGTTTCATCCATATACATTCATAAATAAGCGATATATAACATTTTAAGTATTTTCCATAAGAATAACATGGGACCAAGTACCTAGGTTTGCTGCTACAGGAGCCATAGGCGAAAAATTGTTTTTTTGTGCAAACAACAATAAACCATAACCAGATCAAGCCATATACCAAATTTCGCCAGTTTATGTTCATAAATAAGCGAGATATACAATTTTTCTTTTTCTCCATAAGAATAACATTAGACAACGTACTGTGTTTAGCACTTTCAATATCTTGGTAACCAATTGACGTAGAGCAATGATCAAAATACCAAATTGTTTGTTTTTTTAAGCTGAATTCAATGGTATGAATTAAAATTTGATTTAAATTAAAATTAAATGTGAAAACCCCAAAAAACACATTTTTTGGGTACAAAATCCCCCAAAAATCCCCCTTCGGATGGTGCGATTCATCTGGTTTTCGAACTCGTTCAAATAAATGGTACTTTACACATTTGTACCAAATTTCATTACGATCGGACCTTTTTTACGAGAGTTATCGTGCTTACGGACATATATATATATATATATTACTTTTATTAACATTGTAAAAATGATTGAAACAAAGTACCCTTTTTTATTTTCATTTAGTTTATTTTGACGACTAGTTTCAACTCTTAGGTCATTTTCAAGTCTAAATATTTAACCTAATAAACTATAAACAAATAAAATACAATTTCGAACGAATTTGAACGAATGGTGTTTTTGGCATCTGGGGACCTCAAAATGAAAAGTTGTCATGGTCTCGCGCTTAAGTCTTACCATGAGACCTACGGTAATAGCTTCTTCCCTATAGGGGAAATTCGCTAAAAGAGAGTGCCTTCCAAAAAACTAGATGGTTGTCCCGTTTCGTCCAAGTTTTCCCAATCCTCAAGTTCCTTTCCTTGCGTTACTCCTTGTAGGTACATAATTTCTTAGAATACGTAATGCCGATCTGGGAATTCTTTATTTAGTAAAAGTCGAACATTTAAAAATGCATCACAAAACGAGTGGTTGATTCAACTACATTTTAATGGTGGTTTTATGTGGTCATTGATTAACATCGTCAAACAATTTAAAAGTGAGCCCAATTTACACATTGACGCATGAAGTGAATGGATTTATTATTTCTCAATTCGTTAGATATGAATTCCCCCTCCCCACCCCTACACTTCACACCAGTGATTTCTCGAAATGATTCTTAGACTGTCCATATCTTATTTCCTCTACATAATATATTATACACGTACCGTCAAAACAAGTACTGTACTGTATTTCTACAAATCTCAAATTGAAGAACAGCCAAAGCCTACGTATGAATCGGGGAAATCTATTGACAGGGTCACGCCGGTGAACATGTAGCGTCACGTCACTTGCTCAACGTCACTCACGCGTGACGGCGACACGGACGAGTTTGTCGCGCACGAATCACCTTCAAGCCGCACCCGGGCTACACGGGTTTGACTCTTTGTGCTCAGGCGTTACACAAGAGAGTCGACGTTTGGTATATGCTCATGTGCAGAGCTTAACGGCTTAACTACCGTTTAACAAACATAGATTACAATTCAGTACTAGAAACAAGATTAGTAAATGTTTTATTTTAATTTCTAATATTATAATTTAAATTTAACTAAAGAGTTTATGTAGCAGCTGTAACGAAGATCCTGCAAACCCTTTCCTAGCGCTTCGCGGAAGGGGTAGGTCGGAGCCTTGACGATCAGCTGTAGTAAATCTTCCAATAAAAACCCAATCAAGTAAATCTGTTCGATTACACAAAAAAGGACATATTGTGGAGGAGGTAGATTGCCCCTACATCCCTTGTTTACTAAGTAGCCATCAAGTATATACAGTAGTTATATACTGTATATCAATAAGAAAACAATGTTTTAATAATAAACGAGTTCGCACGCAGCACGCTGACGTGAGGGAAGTGAATTTCCGCGTACAAAACTTTTAAAACTCAAAAACCAGTGTAAAAAGATACATTATTCCAATTTTATTGAAATCTGAAAACATTGATTTTTTGCTGTTCTGATGCTCCTGGTTTCATTTAAATGCAATGCTTTGAATACAATTTTGCACATTATAAGGTTAGAAGAAGGTCCAGTCAGGCTTGAAAATAGGCGCAAGGTGCTGGGGATGATACAAATACACCAACAAATGAATAACATGCTTTCTAATGTAAAAAAACCCATAATATAACGTACTGTGTTTAGCCGATATACATTTTCTTTAATAACTCTGTAAATATTTATGCTAGAATGACGAGAGAGGGCTTAAAACTTTCGCTTCACTAATTCCCATCTTAATACATGCATTACTTTTACGTCCGGGGCTTAACCGACCCTTTTTGGGCCCAAACACTCGAAATTTTAAAGAATAATCCCCAGAAAACGGGTTTAGAGTTTTCCGATTGTTTTGCCCAACGAACTTGTCCAACTGATTATAGAAAGGAACGTCCCTACCAAATTTGAAGTAAATCGGACAAAAAATGCGACCGCTAGAGTGCATACAAATATATATATATATATATATATATATATATATATATATACAATTTTGAACGACCCCCCCCCCAAAACGTGTTCAGGGGGTCACGTTAGGAACTTTTATGGTGGTCCCAGGCTTAAGTTTCACCGTGCGGGTCATGCTAATAGTTCACTTTTCCATAGGAAATTCACTAATAAAAGTTCTTAAAATTAAGATTCCAGTGATTAGAAAAATATTTTAATACTTAAACTAAAACGATAGTACTATAAATACAGCTTGCATCAGTTACACCAATAAAACAAGATAGTTCGAGTCGCTATATAGGGTAGCACCGATTAGTACGCTTAGTAAAAGTGGAGTAATGTACCCAGTTTTTATAGGTAACTCTACAGAGAAGTGACTTTTAACTATCTCTTACAGCTTCACCCCCGTTTTGATGTGGAGCTGCGCCAAATCCCAGTGTATAACTAGTTTGCAGCTTGCAACGACCGGGACCCCGTTACTCCTGTAATGCGGGGCTCAATCTCGTCAAACTATTATCGTTAACTACTGCGGTGGAATTACGCTAATTCTCTGCGATGGGGTTACACCGTTGCAGATGGATAGGTACTCTGGGCACCGTTTTAAAATGAGTACACGTTGTCCACTAGAATTTCTCCGCCTTATCGTCATCTTAAACTCGTTTTATAAACTTTCTTCGTTAAATTTGCTAGTACGTACTTAGGCAACTGTCTGGCTGTAAACTTCATAAGACAATGTATCCATTTGCTTTTGCTTTGTTGCTGCGTGTTAGTGCTTCACACGCTTAAAAGAATGTTTCGATATATACAAGGTACTAATATTTCCTAATACTAACAATCTATCTATAATATTATAAAGAAGAGGTGGTTTCTGTCTGTCTGTCTTCTGATGTTCCGGGTGAACGCAAAAACTACTGAACCGAATGGACTGAAACTATACACATAGTTAGATCTTGAACCCATGTAGCACATAGGCATATTCACTTCCTTAAAATACCCTCAGGCTACGCCCCGTGAACGTCCTAAGTTTCAATGTTTACATTTCAGAACAAAGTAAATATTCAGAAACTGTAATGCGAACAGCTGTGGATACTTCCATTTGACAGCTTAAAGAGCAGAAGCAAGAACAGCTGTTTCAAGCTAACTAAAATGCAAATTGCATTGACTAAAGAACGGGTAGAGAAAACCCCTGTGCGAAGAATGGGTACGTCAGCTAGCTATTAATCTATAATATTGATGAACAAATATTAATGTGGCTTCATCTGGTCGTGGTCTATTCTTATTTGCACAAAAAACAATTTTTACCGATACTTCCTATACCCCCTCCCCACCACCCGATTTTACAATTTTGCTCCCCCTCCGATTTTTGTTTCCCCCCCGATTTTATATTTTTGCCCCCCCACCTCTATGTTTTTATAACTTTATTTTTTGTCCCCCATTTTATATTTCCCCTCCCCACGATTTTATATTTCCCCCCCCCCGATTCTATATTTACGCCCACCCCCTATTTTATATTTTTGCCCCCCCTCTTCGATTTTTTATTTTTATTTTTGCCCCCCCCCCCGATTTTATATTTTCTTGCCCCCTCCCACGATTTTATATTTTTTCTCCCCCCGTTTTTTTGTTGCCCTCCCCGATTTTATATTTTTTCCCCCACTCCGATTTTATATATATTGCTCCCCCATTTTTATTTTTGCCCCAACCCCAATTTTATATTTGCTCCCCCCCTCTTCCATTTTATATTTTCTTTTTATGTTGTCCCCCCTCCATATTTTTGCCCCCCTGATATTATATTTGTTGACCCCCCCATTTAGTCTTTAGTGTTTCCCCCCATTTTTATTTTTTCCCTACCCCCAATTTTATATTTTGCTCCCCCCCATATTCGATTTTATATTTTTATTTTATGACCCCCTCCATTTTATATTTCCCCCCCCCCCCGATTTTATATTTTGCTCCCCCCGCCGATTTTATATTTATGCCCCCCTCCCCCGATAACCGATATTTTGTTTGTACTTAAGTTCTTTTATTTTTAAAAGCGAATCCAAAGCGTTACGTGTACCCACTTGGTGTCGCAAACCACATGCCGTTTACTACCCGACAGAGTTCCTCGACTTGGCAACAGTACCCGAACTATCTGCCAGTATATTTCGTTAACTTTGATTTAATCGTACATTAAACATGCAAAATGTAATGTAATGTAATGCTGTAGTTAATCTACCATTTATATACAACCCGTACGAAGGACGGGTACACAGCTAGTTTACTAATATTTAACCGGCGATTCGGTTACATTATTCCCAAGAAATGAGTTCCTATCATTAATTACTGATCATAAATTGGACCGTTTCCCATACACCCCATTTTTTAACCAAATACTGCATACCTCTAGAACTGTCAACGGCTTACTTCAAACTTAGTATGGACCAATTCTACTGTTTTTACGTTATGTTTATGAACTATTTTAAATGACCGCCATTTTAAAATACGTTATTAAAATCAGCAATAACCTTTCTGTAGTTGGGATTGCATCAAGCAAAGAGGCATACTAAATGTTGTGTAAATAAGTCAAACCGTTCGTTCCAGAGATATAAATTATTTGGTAATCAAATGGCAAAAAGTGGGCTACATGGGAAACGAGCATTTTAGGAAATATAATTATCAGAACTCTTTTACTATATGCGATGTAGCTAACACCACGCTGATAAAATATCAATATTTTTATTGACGTCCCTTATTTGTAATGAGTAACGTATATTTTATTTAGGCACTGCAGTGATTAACTAATTGCTGCTATCAATCAAATCAAATAACATTTCAACATTGTGTATTCAAATTAAAAATTAGCTTTGGCCGAAAATAATATGAAGCATACGGTCAAAAGTAGTGAAAACACGAGAGCAAATTATGTTACTGGACAATTAGACCCATTTAGAAACATGTTTGTGTGATGAAATAGCAATTATTTGTTCCATCGATACTTCTAAAATCGAAAAATAACACCAGTTTAATTGTTTTGCTTCGCTGCTTTTTTATGTTAGCTGATAATTGTAGTTTTAATTTGACAAATTGCTGTTGAATTTGTATTTATAATTGAATAACAGGTGATAGTATTTGACCAACAAATTGGGTAACACATTTTAAACTTATCGTGTATGCTTTCATGGTCCGAAGTTACATTCTTGAAGTTCATTTCCGGGTAATTTAGCTGTCGACAAAGTTGGTGGCCGACGTTTCGGATATATTATAGTTTTCGCTTTTATCACGTCGCCCTGAAGATGGATATTGTAATATATCCGAAACGTCACGGCGTCGGCCACCAACTTCGTCGACATCTACACGGACTAACCCGGAAATGAACTACAATAGCTCACATTTTAAACTTTGAACACAATGTTTCGTTTCACAATTGAATTCTAGCAGAATGAACCTCAGCAGTGTTTTATGAAAAAAAACGCTTCTCCGGGTCAGTTCCTCCCGCCAAATGACTGTAGCTAATCAGCCGCTTACTACCAGGAAGGTGGGATGTACCTGTTTGTCAGTTTGGGGATAAAGGAAAAGGGTCTGACCCAAGACAGCGCCCTGAGGCACTCCGTGACGGATCGCTCCAAACAGCGGTAGAAATATGGCGCCAATAAACCTGAGACTCGCGCCTCAATAAAGACGGAGGGAAGGAACGGTTTACAACGCGGCCCTGAAATTCCCTTTTATTTAGATCGCCCAAAGTGCTGTTTATGAACATTTTTACTGCGCATCTGGGACGTTCTTGAAGTAAAACTTGTACGCGGTCGTTTCACTGAATGTTACGGAATTTATTTAGATTTGTTTAACGGTGCATTCGAAATACTACATGAAATTTAATTTATGAAGTATTTTGAACTATAAGTTAAAGATTTGTTCTACAAATATATTTATCAATAATTTTAATATAATAGGTCATACACAGCCAATGTATAGAATTGTTTCTTCATTCATTTCATGTTTTTATTTACATCTAAAACAGTTTTTAATTAGAATGTCACGTAAAGCCTAATGATTATTTGTAATGCTTGATAATACTTTTGATTATATTACTGTAAAAAAGGTTATGAATAAGCATTTTCTATTTAACATAATTTATTGGCTATCATTAAGCCTAACCTAAAATCTTCAAACCTAAATGTGTAAACCATTCCAGGGTCCTTTAAAATAACCACGAGTCTTGACATTTATGAACCACTTACTTGCCTTAAGGAAACATTCTCGATGAGGAAATTGGAGAAACAATACTCGTATTAGGTTCTGTTACAACCCTCCCTAAGGTCATAAACTAAATACATGTTTCAAGTTAAAACACAGTTGTTAAATATTAGAATTTTATCAGTTGTGTTATTTTAATTATTGATTATCAAACTGCAATCGGGCGAACAAGCGAATCTATTGGGAAACGCTAGTTTATAAATCGAGTTCGCACGCAGCACGCTGACGTGAGGGAAGTGAATTTCCACTTACAAAACTTTTAAAACTCAAAACCAGTGTAAAAACATACATTTATTCCAGTTTTGATGAAATCTGAAAACACTGATTTTTTGGCTGTTCTGATGCTCCCGGTTTCATTTACCTGCAATGCTAGGAATACAATTTTGTGCATTATAAGGTCAGGAGAAGGTCCAGTCAGGCTTGAAAGTAGGTGCGAGTTTGCTGGGGCTGATACAAATAACCGATACATGAATAGCATGCTTTTCTAATGTAAAAACCCCATAAGACAACGTACTGTGTTTAGCCAATATACATTTTCTTTAATTACTCGGTAAATATGTAAGCTAGAATGACGAGAGAGGGCTTAAAACTTTTGCTTCACTAATTCCCATATTAATACATGCATTAATTTTAAGACCGGGGCTTTTCTGACCCTTTTTGGGCTCAAAAACTCAAAATTTAAAAGAATAATCCCCAAAAAAGGGGTTTAGATTTTTCCGATTGTTTTTCCCAACGAACTTGTCCAAGTGATTATAGAAAGGAACGCCCCTACCAAATTTGAAGTAAATCGGACAAAAATGCGACCACTAGAGTGCATACACATAGATGTATATAATTTTGAATGACCCCCCCAAAACGTGTTCAGGGGGTCACGTTAGGAACTTCTATGGTGGTTCCGGGCTTATTTTTCACCGTGCGGGTCATGCTAACAGTTCACTTTCCATAGGAAATTCACTAATTAAAGTATTTCAATTAAATTGCCATTCAACACTCACATTCCCTTGCTGCATGGAACCGGATTGATTGATCAAGAATGTAAAGTAAAAACACTGCTATCACTTAAATAATCTTCATTATTACCATTTATAGTTTTTTAGCATCTTTTTAGTAGGTAATAAAACATATTAATGAGAATAAATTGTGGACATCGTGTTCATCAGATTGGACGTGATAAAAGATAAAAGGCAGAAACTTGTACGAGGTCATGCAAAAATAACAAGAGGGAAGACAGTTCCGCGTAAAATACCAACAAGACCGGTAACAAAGAGTCTCGTGGGCGAAGTAAATTTGTCACTTTCGCTAACACAAGATTGCATAAATTTGGCGTGCCGTGGCCGGGGGGGAGGGGGGAAGGGAGGCTGTTTAAATTTCACATCGTGTCGCGGCCCGGGTGATAACAGCCGGCTGATAAGCGAGGTGGCCGCCGAGGATGACGGATAGCAGCGGCCTGCTACTTCGCTGCATCTGAACATGCTTCACTGTTGGCCAAACTGAGGGCAAGAATGTTTTTTTTAACATATTGTATTGTTGTTGTTTTAATTTAAAACCTGTTGAAGCCTTGCAACTATCTTAAAGCCGCGTTTACACCGGAGTTAGCAACACGTGTTGCTAACATTTGTTAATAATAACATTTTAGAAAAAAACTTTGAATTTGTTGGTAACATTTCATGTTATCAACAATAAGACCGTGTTAGCAACACAAATTTTGTTATCCACCGAGTGTCGGTAAAATCTGGTAACATTCTTTGATCTTTTAACATGTTGATAACATTTATTAGCAACAAATGTTGCGGAAAGCAATTGGATGTTAGCAACTTTCACCCATTCTCTTGCGCTGAGGCTGTGTATCTGTATTCCTGTGTTTTGTTTTTGGTTTAATGTTTTAGCGAATTTCCTCTATATGGAAGAAGCTATTAACGTAGTCGGCATGGTAAGACCTAGGCCCGGGACCTTGATAACTTTTTGATTTGGGTCCCCAGAATCCAAAAATACCAATTTCTCAATTTTTTTCAAATCACAGAAGCACATATTTCTAATAAGTTAAAACAGAGAAATTGTTGATTTTCTAAATCTTAAGCAAGTAAATTAAACGTGTACAAGTCTCTCCGGTCACTAAAAAAAACCAAAGTCACTGCAAGTTTTCCCTACACAAGAACTGATTTTCTATAATAGTGTCTTGTTTAGCGGACTTGTCTCCTGACACTAGTATCAAATATCCGAAATCACTGCTTGACATTCGTGAATCTCCTCTGTTTCGTCAAAATAACACAGACAGCTGCAGCGAGAACCACATCTTCTTACACTCGACATTTTCCAAGCGATGTGACTTATGCGAGGGCCGGCTTGGGCGGGGAAAATATACGTGGAAAAATGTTGGTAACATTTAAAAGACTCAAAACGAAATGTTACTAACATTTTTGTTAATAACTTTTGTTGCTAACAAACAAGTTAGTAACATTTGTTGGTAACTCCGGTGTAAACGCGGCTTTTCATTTCGTTTTCCATAAAACTGAAAATGCAAAAAAGGAAATTTCTGAAAATGGTAAACCGTAGACCATTTTATCATAAATCTGTAACAGTTTGAGTTTTCATGTTAAATCCACCTGTTATTCAGGATGGTACCTGGTGCCTGATATTGTTAGCAGTTCAGCGCGTCAATCATGTTTACGGTAGTTTAAAAAATATTTTAGATCACAAAAATATACACATGCAATTAATCTTTACTACGTTAATAATTTTGAAAGTAAAAGGTATACAGTAAAGGGAACCACCTACATTTTAGAACATGGTTATGGTAAGTAGTATCAACATGTACACGGAGAATACAATACCGACAATGTACCTAAACCTCGAATAATACTTTATTGATGGCCATGCGATTTTAAAATAAAAAAAATATCATTGCATATATTTATTTAAAGTAGAGCTCATACTAATGTTGTATATTAACTATCCAAAATTGTTTAACTCAAACAGAAAAAAAACTTAGCCTACCATTGTTCCAATGTTAACATTTTAAAATAGTTTTAAAGCAAAACAGAAGTTGATATAAATAGGAACGTTATGAAAACTGTGTTAAATCTACAGGAAATCAGAGTTCACAAGGTATTTTTAACGAGCTTAAGTAAAGGGCGTTGAGAAACATGCAATTTGTCTGAATTATGTTATAAAATGATTTTTTAAAGTAAATAATAATAAGAAGATTCTAGGAGCAAACTCAGAACTCATTTATTTTATTAATTAGATACAGTTACACCATGTATACAATGATCGTCAAGCCTACAATTTGAGCACTCTTTCTGCGATGATATAAAAGAAACCACTTATCACTAATACATCATCTTAAAAAAATACCAAGTCTAACCGATGAATCACAAGGAACCCGAAACCGCCGAGGAATATTTCAAAACAACTTTCTCATGAATTGTGCAACATAAAAATCTTCCTGTCTAATTCCCCGCCATATGTAGGCAAGGGGACAAAAGGTTCCGGCACCGCCAACTTTGGAAACAATGTCAAGAGATTCGGCGCACAGAAGTCGGTTCTCGGTTGCAACAGTCACAACCAGATGGTCCAAGCCTCGGTCTAAAGGGATACGACCTTTTCAATCGATGAGTTTGCGAACACTTTCTTCGCAGAGATCTACAGTGACAACGAATACAATTGAATGTGACATTTAAACCCCATTGTCTCGTTCTCAGGACTCCTCCCATCGCATCATCTCTGGAGGTTTCTTCTGTGTTCAGTGGAGATTATTCGCGGTTTACATGTGATATTGGCGCATATTCAAATTTGTCATGCCTTGAATACGACATTGGACAAATAGCATTTTTCATATAACAATAAATGTATGTGCATGGGCGCTTTAGACATATGTAACAGAGCGACAGAACGTTATGATTCTACATCAATATTACAATATCACCGAAACTTGTTTTCTGATATTCTGAAATTGCCTAGCAAAATTAGACCGAAAAGGGGGCTACCGGGAAGTAATTTTCGGAAAGCTGGAAATTGTCCTAAAACCTTCAGGCGGTGTTTAAAACACATAATCTCAGTTTGCACCACCACAGGTGCTGTGCATAACTTTTGGGAGCCAAAAAACCTTGCAATGTTGGGATTTTTTCGGTTTTTTTATTACAACTCATAAACCCTCTGTCCTACAGAAAATTTTACTCTTTTATAAATTACTAGCTCTTTATGCCCGTGCTTCACACCGGAGTAAAATTTCAGAGTGGAAAAACTGTAAACAAAGCAATGACAGTCTGTAGTTAAATATAATCCTTATATGAGCAGTTTATTTAAATTAATTGATTTCATAAATCACACATGTGACAAACACCAAATAAAACTTTCCTCCATATGAATAACATGGGGACTTGCATGGAAGTCCTGTGGGGCAGAGCCCTAAGCACCTTTCTAAATGCCAATAGGCCTATGACACTCCTGGGTCCATATACCATATTTGTGCAAAATTTCAGCAGAATTGGTCCAGTGGTTTTGATGTGATGGAACAATAGACAGACAGACAGACACCACCTCATTTTTATAATAGTAGTGATAACAACTGAACCATTCAACCTTTTAATCTTTCAAAGTTTTCCTTATACCGAGTCAAATTACTAAATCAAACTACACTATAAGAATCTAATACAAATCAAGACTAATGGTAACCCCAAATTCAAGTAAGAAGATGCAATGATAACCATCCAGATTTAATTTTACAAAGGAATTAGTTATTTAGGTAAAAAAGAAAGAACAAACGTTACGTCACAGAAGTATTTACAAGGGCAGGATTATGAATGAGAGCGCGTTATGAGCCGGTGACAGGAGAAAGTAGAGGGCACGAGCCATGACTTCATACACGTGCGGGGGACGGGACACGTGCTGGGATGGTATGGGTTCTGGGCGGCTGGGTGTGTGATGTGTGCCGTACATGGGGCTAGGGTCGGGTGCGACCGAAGCAGTGGGGTGAGGGACTTCAGTCCTAAATAATTTCAGGTTTACCTGCTTCACCCATAAGACAATGCTAACCCAGAATTAACGTGTAGTCGTAACTTCACCCGTAAATGACAACAAGACCGCGTAAAATCGGCCGTAGGTGTCAGGCAGAAAATATCGGCTGTAGGTATCAGGCAGAAAATATCGACCGTATAGGTGTCAGGCAGAAAATATCGGCCGTAAGTGTCAGGCAGAAAATATCGGCTGTAGGTATCAGGCAGAAAATATCGGCCGTGTGTCAGGCAGAAAATATCGCTGAGGGAAACGCTGACTGGAGTATGAAACCGAACAAGAAAAACATTTATCAATTCCACATATTTTACTTCATAGAAAGCTTTTATGAAGAGCCTAAATTACTAAAGAAGAGACAAATTAAACGTAGCAAATGATGAACGCAAAGTTGAACAAAGACTGTTCCAGAGTCGCGGCTGAGTTAAAGTGAGTTTGTCGCTTCTAAACTTACGCTTAAACAAAAGTGTGACTTTAGCAATCTTAAAGTCAACTTATCACTCTCATCAGAAGGCTCAGTTTGTCTTAAATATTTTGCCTGTTGAATTCAAAGATATATTAGTGTCAAAAAATCGGTTCGGAAGAAAATGACTGTTGTTATAACTAATATGAATATGTAATTGTTAACTAATTATGTTGAGCCAACCGATGCAATTAACTGTTATCTTGTTTCAATGACTTCGTTTAGAACAAAATTTTCCTAATCTTTCAAGAGGTTAAAATCAATAACTTGTTCCTATCAGAAACAAATATAAATCTGTATTAGTTTATTAGTTAAAAGTAGGGTTTATCAAGACCGAACTACTTATACACGGTCCTAAGGGAATGCTCTGTCTCTGTCAGACGGGTTTTGTAATATTTTTTGGCATGATGAATTATTCAAATAGTTTCTTAATAATATGTTTAAGAGTGTTTAAATAATGATTGTTGCCATCCCGTAGTCTGAATTAAGGATTAAGGTTGCTGCTCTGATTTTAACACCAAGCACATTGCATGATTAAAACAGGCGAATTTAAAGTACAGAGTAATCATTAATCATTTTAGTAATGATTAATTTTAATGATCCATTACTTTAAGCTTCTCACTTGTTGATGATCATTGTAAAGTCATTACTACACGCAGTTAAAGATAAGCTTAAAGAATCATATAACTATTACTACAGCCGGCTTTAGGAGAGGGAACGTAATATTAAAACGAGTTTGCACGCAGCACGCTGACGTGAGGGAAGTGAATTTCCACATAAAAACGTTTAAAACTCAAAATCAGTGTAAAAACATACATTTGTCCAATTTTTATTGAAATCTGAAAACATTGATTTTTTTGGCTGTTCTGATACTCCTGGTTTCATTTACTTGCAAAGCTGTGAATACAATTTTACGCATTATAAGGTTAGGAGAAAGTCCAGGCAGGCTTGAAAGTAGGTGTGAGGTTGCTGGGGATAATAAAAGTACTCTAACAAAGGAATAACAGGCTTTTCTAGTGTAAAACCCCCATAAGACAACGTACTGTGTTTAGCCGATACACATTTTCTTTAATAACTCGGTAAATATTTATGCTAGAGAGGGCTTAAAAGTTTCGCCTCACTAATTCCCATCTTTTTACATGCATTAATTTTACATCTGGGGCTTTTCTGACCCTTTTTGGCCCCAAAAACTCGAAATTTGAAAGATTAATCCCCAAAAAATGGGTTTAGAGTTTTCCGATTGTTTTGCCCAACGAACTTGTCCAACAGATTATAGAAAGGAACGTTCCTACCGAATTTGAAGTAAATCGGACAAAAATGCGACCGCTAGAGTGCATACATATATATATATATATATATATATATATATATATATATATATATATATATATATATATATATATCCGTAAGTCAAATTTTTGTAAAGAAATTGTGAGTGACTGGATGGCCGTAGAAGGATGGGAGGGGTATCATTTTAAAGGTCTTGACGTGAATTTTGAGGGAAAACTATTCATTTTTCTTATTTTTTTACCATAAATTCGCAACAGAATAAAACTTTTCCCATTAAAACAACATGGGGTTTAATTTGTTTACATCTTTTGAAATTAAAACAGCTGTGCCACAGAGTTAAATTAGCCTTTGATATTGATACCAGCTGTACTTATTCAGTTTGTTTACTTTTAAACTACAGCAATGTATAGTTGTTTAGGAATGGACATTTTATTAAAAACATAAGACAGTATAATAATATTATATTATAATGCTAGAAAATCAGTGCTTATTTATAAATGACCAATGAAGGTTGATAAAAAATTTATGTATTTTGGTTTTTTAGGGGCTTTTGCCCCTACAAGCCCCTAGTATATATATATATATATATATATATATATATATACATATACATATATATATATATATATATATAAAATTTTGAACGACCCCCCAAAACGTGTTCAGGGGGTCACGTTAGGAACTTATATGGTGGTCCCGGGCTTAAGTTTCACCGTGCGGGTCATGCTAATAGTTCACTTTCCAAAGGAAATTCACTAAAAAAAATAATCACGAGAAACAAGAGAAAGTACTAGTTCGGTTGTTAAATAATCAATAAATTACACTGTTTAAATAATTACTGATCGCAATAAAACGCGGGGAATAAAGTACAGTTGCATAAACAGCCGACAGGCAGTTATTCGAAGGCACACTCTCTGAGAGAAAGTGTTAATTACAACAGCAGCCGCCTAAAGGCAGACCATTGTCGCGCACAATGCCCGCCCCCCACCCACAATGCAGCTGAGCGCTTTGTCCGTATTTAGGCCACAGATACGCCTACAGCGCGGGTTTTAATGGACGGTTACTTTTAAGACTACAGTGTACTCGATATTTTGAAATTAGTCTACTAGGCCAAATATAAAATGTATGTAAGCTCAGTACATATATTATATTCTAGTAGGAAAATTCAAAGGATTTATGAATGGAAATTATTGAAGAAAATGGAATTATAGAGGCTTGTTTAGTTATTCCGTAAAATCCAATCACAGATAAGGTTTTAATTATAATTATCGAAGGATTTTACAATTAATTTAAAGTTCATTTACTGATGTACACAGTTTTGAGTCGGTTTAAAGTAAATTTAAGGATATATCTAAAGGGCTTTATACTTAAAACGTGGCAGGTACAATTTACCCAAATTAAACTAAGAGTCCCCCTACAACACCCGATCGCATTCTCAAAAATGTTGTCTCATTGTGAAACTTGAAGAGTATATTTTGTTATTAAACATCCCTGAGGGGAATATTTTTCTCATATGAGATGATAGCAATTGTTTTCCAAGGCGATATCGAAGCCGCTACAAATCCAAATTTCGTCAAATCGAGGTAAAAAGTTCTAAAGTTAAAGCTTTGATCATCGGACTCTTAGCGGTCCGTTGTACTAGATGAAAGTCACTACTCAAAATATAACACAATCATCAACGGAGTGTGCACTTTATTGAACTTTTAATCGAAAATACTAGCTTTAATGGGGCTCCAATCACGAATAATTTCGCGATGCTGCTTACACTATTCCGTATTGAGGTTCGACTGGATCGAATTTATAAACCATCTGAGACAGTGCCATTACCACAGTGAATTGTAACTGCAAATTCACCCCACACCTCTGAGATAATTTTGTTGCCATACTATTTAAAAAAATGTCTGAAATAAAAATATTTTAGAAATTTAGGACAAGGCTTGGCGAGAAAGGATTTTATCGTGTACATGAATTTACTAAGAGGAAAGAAAATATCAACATATAAAGAAAAATTAACAATCAAGACCAATGATGATAGTAATAAATTTATTGCTGATTTAAGGTCATAATATAGCGGTTGAACTATCCCAGTGAAAAGATAATATAGAAGACATGAAGAAAAATACATTCAAGATTAATTTTAAGTTCTAAATTTAGGTAAAAAATATTTAATGTATTTAATTTGTTGCCAATGCAATATTTTTATCCAGGCTAAATAAATAAATACGCATAAAAGTATTAGTTCAAAACATCAGACTGTCAAATTACTTTTTGCCATTAAACTTTGTTCAAAGTTCTTAAGAAGGGGCCCCAGTCTTGTTCGTCTACCTGCACTTCCCATAACAATGATGTTAACTTTCAAAGGCCGTCTTCCAACAGACTATCCGAAGTCGTTGATTTTAAAAAGAGCAAAGAAAAAACAGCGATTAAGTAAGCACGATTTTGATACCACAATTAATTTAACCATAAAAAATATTAAATTATTATTATTTTTTAATTTTAATGTTCGATTATTATTTGGGATATCAAATTTCTCCTGACTGAAATCGGTAGGTATTTTTTCTCTTTTAAATAAACTATAAAATAACGATTTCAAATAATCCACGAAGGACATTAAAATTAACATTGGCCTTAAGGGGGAAGCCGATAGAAACGCAAATTATCCTTGACTGCACCCCCTCTCAAATAAACCCTGTATTTCCAAACTATCAATGACAATCAATTACTCTACTGTGGGTTGTCCAGGCGTGATCCCCCCGGTCACGTGGCTCGGTCACGCACCCAGGTCACGTAGTTGGGTCACGTTCACACGTCCCTCACCTGTTGATACAATTCTGCAACTTGTATTTCACGGGTTAACCCGCGCTCATCGGCCGTCCGTGACCGTGGACAATCTGCTCAGATCTGTAGTCCGCTGGCTAGAGTCAATCTGTTGTTTCGAATATATTTTGTAATACCGGAGTTCGTTTTTTACGTAAAAAATAAAAATAATAACATTACACATTAAATTATACAAAGAAAATAATTATAATTAGTTTTGATTGTGTATCTTCTATTTTAAGATAATTTTCAGTAGTAAGATTAGTACATTATGTACATATTGATGCAATTTAGCTAATTTCCCCTATAGGTAAGAATCTGTTACCGTGTTCGGCATGGTAAGACCTAGGCCAGGGACCATGATAACTTTCGTTTAGAGGTCCCCAGATGCCAAACACATTCGTTCAAATTTAGATATGTATATATATTTGTGTGTTCGTAAGCACGATAACTCTCGTAAAAAAGGTCCGATCTTAATGAAATTTGGTACAAATGTGTAAAGTACCATTTATTTGAACGAGTTCGAAATTTAGACGGATCGCACCATCCGAAGGGGGATTTTGTACCCCAAAAATGTTTTTTTTTTTTTTTAGTTTTCACATGTAGTTTTTATTCTAATCTAATTTTAATTTTTACCATTGAATTCAGCTTAAAACATTTTGGTATTTTGATCATTGCTCTACGTCAATTGGTTACTGAGTTATTGAAAGTGCTAAACACAGTACGTTGTCCAATGTTATTCTTATCCAATGTTAAACAGCTGATTACTTCCTGCGGTCGCGATAGCGGCCGCCAATACTAGTTCATGTATAACTTTACTAATTACTTAATTATATTGATCTTGATAAGAGTAATTATTTTGACGGGAATCTAAAACACCATTGGCCATAAGTGAATTATTGAGTTTGAAAACCTTTATTTGTTTATGGAAACGTGGTAAACAAATACCAAAGCGTTATTCTATATTCGTCAATGCAAGAAAAACTATTTTATTTTTCTTATTCAACCATTTAGATAGTCAAATTGTACAACAATAGGAATTGAAAAACGAAGTAGCCTATGTATAATTTGGGTACGTCTCTAGACTATTTTCGTTTAATGCCTTGAGAGGTTTACACATTCTGTAGATATGTCATACAAACATTAATAGAACAAAGTTGATAAATCAAGTTAAAACTGCATACAAGTATAAATTCTGTTTTACACATCGATAGTTTACAAAATAAAACATCTTCATTTGAGTTATAGTGAACATGATTTCCAATCACGGCTCTGTAGTGAATTTAATAACATACCACTAATTTCATACCCGTCTATATTAAATAAACACCTTATAACAATTTGTTATAATAAAATAATTGAGAGTTTAACTAGGCTAACTAAACTTATAACTTACTTTAAAATAAATCTAAGAACAACAAAATGCACAATAAAAACTGAATAAACTGTTTCTTTATAAAATGTAATGTTTAATGCTACTTTTTAATCCTGTACAAAACTAAATTAGTAGGTTTCATTTTGTACAGTATAAAGTGTATTAAGAAATGATTCTTAAATATTCTTGAATATTGTACTGTAGTATTTCACGATCTAAAACCAAATACATGACAAAAGAATTCAACATAGTTTTATAGCTGACACCCGAGAAATAACCCGTGTATTCCCAGTTGTCAATATATCTTCCGCAATAAAACCCCTGCGTTCGATTCTAATAAAGCATCACCACATATTGGAAACGGTTAATTTGATAAACATCTTCGAAAATTACAAACCAAACTAACCCATCTCAACCCGTACGTGAGTTCCCTACCAATACAACCAGATATTGCTAACACAACAATTCTATTCCATTACGACTTCGAGGTATTTGTGCTGGTGATACTCTCTCCTCCCCCCCTCCCTCCCTGGGAGGTCAATACCCCAAATTTGGCAGCGGAGCAGTCACGTGCCCATGGTAATGATGGGAACAATACCGGGACGGAGGGTGAATGGTGATGACCGCAGATACCATCGGGTACGGTGGCATGGCATGGGTATGGGTACGGGTGCGGGTGGGTGCGGGGTGGTGCGGGAGCGAGCGGACTACCAATGAGACTGCCGCTGCTACCTCGGCTGCTACTGATGACGCCCGAGTACACCTAATCAGCAGGGACCGCGGTGAAAACTAATAAGGAGCAGCGGGTAGGGTTTGGTTTGGAGGGGATTGTTTCATTAACTAATTCCCATACATAACTTTTCCATTTTGCAATCTGGTCACTGTATTAAGTTTATAGTTTTTCACGGGGGTATAACTCTATAAGAACGACCACTAAATCATTGTCTAAGACGCCGACGCAACTAGGGCGTATTTTAAGGTGAATATGAATGAATTATGAGTATAAAACGGGTGAGTGCCTTGTGTAGCCTTGTTACTGACTAAGACCGACTGATTCTTTAGCCAGGATCATTAACCCACTGACTATTTATTGTTTTTACTTTTCATGTTGAGCTACTTACGGGTGAAGATATGGAAAGAATGTATATCGATTACTACCTAGCCAATAAACAACTACAATAGTTTTGACTTCAAAAACAGTAAGTTTTTCACGGAAACACACAAAAAACTAAAAAATATAGTTTTATTTTATAACAAAAACATGTTCGCAGGGGTAAAGCAGTTCAATCCCCCCTCACTTGAGAAGGCTGATCCAAGTCAAAAATAATAATTTTGAGATGAATGTTGCATTTAAAAATTGGATAAAAGACTGCAACCGTAAAAAATATCATCGTCAATAAATAATAATCCGATGAAAGCAGAGCGATGTTTTTTGTTGTTGTTATTATAATGGTATATTATCCTTTTGAATAAATATAAAAAATATTTCAATTAAATAATTTGTAATGAATAAACGAGCATCTAAACCATCGATATTTCGGAGGATTGGATTTATATTTTGCTTTTATATATAATAATATGTATGAGTATATTATCCTTTTGAATAAATATAAAAAATATATCATCTAAATAATTTGTAAGAACTTCTAGCATGGTCCCGGGTTCTCACCGCGCGGGTCATGCTAATCGTTCACTTTTCCAAAGGAAATTCACTATGAATAAACGAGCATCTAAATCATCGACATTTCGGAGGATTGGATTTATATTTTGCTTTTATATATAATAATATGAAAAATGAAAGAGATTAAAAGAAAGGAATCGTTTCAGACTCCTTGACTGAGACCGGCTGAAATGGCCATCAGTGAAGCCCAGTGGACCGGGAAATTCGCAGATGTCCGACGAGACGATATGAGATTGGTGAGGGGGGAGGGGCCACTACAGGTACAAAGCAAACGTCTTTGAGATTGTTTTGTCTGCCAGTAAATATGAAGTAGCTTACAGATTCCTTATTTCCTTTTGCTACAAATATTACTAAAAAGGTTTTACTTACAAAACATGTATATATTATAATTTTGTTTTTTGATTCTTTATTTTTTGTATAATTTTTTTGTATATGTATATTGTACAAACGAGGAACCAAAATACTATTATATATAAACATTTCAAATACTTTAGAATAATATGAGCATTATTTTATTGCCAAATCAAATTTACACTGTTTGCATTATTTTAAACTTACCGTTATAAACGATTAATCTTTACATTTAATTCTGTAAGCGAATCGGTCCCCATGAAATATCTCGAGCTAGGAAGAAGTTAAGTTAGGCTATGACGATTCATTTTAAAGCTTGAGGACCAAGGACGGTGGGGAAAATATCAGAAATGTCAAAAATTACGTGGGCTTCGCCCCACTGGACTTCAAAGATCCAATTATTTTCTTAAAGAAATATCACTACAGTGTTTTTATTAATAAGCAAAATGAACTAATAATCAGCTGTGATTATCCAACTACACAAAAACCATATGTTAGGGGCTACATCCCCTGTAAGCCACTAGTAAAATATAGTCTACAATTCATTAGGTTAAAATACCTCTTTTCAAGCTCTCACGAAATAATAACCAACTGTTATTTAAGAAAAATTACTCCGTACATTTGCCATCACCAAACGGGGAAAACAAATATCACGACGTTTCGGGATCTGGAATCAATTTAGTGACGGTAAATGACCGCAATAATGTCTTAACTAACATAAACTCACCATTACCAACAATCAAATTCAAACAAAGAATGTCCTACTGATCTGATGAGTCTTATATATAAACGAGTTCGCACGCAGCACAATGACGTGAGGGAAGTGCATTTCCACATAAAAACTTTTAAAACTCAAAATCAGTGTAAAAACATACGTTTATTCCAATTTGTATTAAAATCTGAAAATAGTGATTTTTTGGCTGTTGTGATGCTCCTGGTTTCATTTACCTGCAAAGCTGGAAATACAATTTTGCGCATTATAATGTTAGGAGAAGGTCCAGGCAGGCTTTAAAGTAGGCGTGAGGTTGCTGGGGATAATAAAAGTACTCTAACAAAGGAATAACAGGCTTTTCTGGTGTAAAACCCCCATAAAACTCATTTTCTTTAATAACTCGGTAAATATGTATGCTAGAATGACGAGAGAGGACTTAAAACCTTCGCCTCACTGATTCCCATCTTTCTACATTAATTTTACAGACGGGGTGTTTCTGACTCTTTTGGGCCCAAAAACTCGAAATTTGAAAGATTAATCCCCAAAAAAGGGGTTTAGATTTTCCGATTGTTTTGCCCAACGAACTTGTTCAACTGATTACAGAAAGGAACGTCCCTACCAAATTTGAAGTAAATCGGACAAAAAATGCGACCGCAGAGTCCAAACAAACACACACTACACACTACACACACACACACACACACACACACACACACACACACACACACACACACACATACATATATATATATATATATATATAAAGACATATACATATATGTAAACATATATACATATATATATATTACATATATATAATTTGAACGACCCCCCAAATCGTACTCAGGGGGTCACGTTAGGAACTTCTATGGCGGTCCCGGGCTTAAGTTTCACCGTGCGGGTCATGCTAATAGTTCACTTTCCAAAGGAAATTCACTAATAAATGTTTGTACTCTATTGGAAAACAATTCAGCAATTGCAAAGTTACAACTACAACAAACATAATAATGCTAAAACTATTTTCTCCATAAAACTACTTGAATGTGACCTGCTAACCTGAATTTCCTGGATTAGTTCCTGCTCGTCGAGCAACACGACTTTGCAGTGGTAAGTCCGGGCCTTCTTGCACAGACAGAACATGGCGTCACCACTGCCTAGCCCACATACACATCACACTACACCTGGAACACAACAGAGAGGATATAGTTTAGATGGAAGAAATCTTAATATGTAAAAGGCAAAGCCAACACTCGATCATCAGTAGTTGTCCAACTTCCCGGCATGCTAGTGGTGAAATGTGGTACATTCATTCTTTATGTCTAAAATAGGAAAGTTAAGGAGTTTTCATAAAGATTCGTCCATAGGGCTTCACCCCAAGGGGTTTTAAAGTTACCATAAATTTGTTATGGACATTCGAAAATTCAATTCAATTTGAAAATTCTTAGTAGTTCCACGGGCTAACCACAGAACACAGGATAAAAAACTGTCATAGTTTAAGCGGGCGAAGCCAAGACGGTTTTACTAGTTATAAATAAAATCGTAATATTTTGTTTCGGAATCTGAAATACATCTAACCACTGCATCTTCCTAAAAACAAACCTAATTTTTACAATTTATAAGATACTATTGGCAGTTGATTTCACTAAAGTAAACCGTGAGCTGTAACGTGTTTTCTGTTTTCATCCCCTTAAAAAACAATGTCGAAAATCATATGGAATTATATTTGCTTATGTGTTAAACAGGGGTTTCATTATGGTATAAATATTTGACTACAATAAGTTTAGTAACTGTACCGAGACTAACAAATCTACAGACAGGCATAAGCTGAAACCCACATCCTACAGTAGAGATGATTCTGGTGTTAGGTCCAATAACCCCAATAGAGCTAATATCGCTTTCCCTACGGTCCAATAGAACTAATATCCCTATCTCTAAAACCCAACAGAGTTAATGTTCCTATCCCTACAACCCAATTGAGATAATATTCCTATCCCTACAATCCAATTGAGATAATATTCCTATCCCTACAACCCAACAGAGTTAATATTCCTATCCATACAGCCCAATTGAGATAATATTCCTATCCCTACAACCCAACAGAGTTAATATTCCTATCCCTACAACCCCACAGAGTTAATATTCCTATCCCTACAACCCAACAGAGTTAATATTCCTATTCCAACAACCCCACAGAGTTAATATTCCTATCCCTACAACCCAATTGAGATAATATTCCTATCCCTACAACCCAATTGAGATAATATTCCTATCCCTACAACCCCACAGAGTTAATATTCCTATCCCTACAACCCAATTGAGATAATATTCCTATCCCTACAACCCAACAGAGTTAATATGCCTATCCCTACAACCAAATTGAGATAATATTCCTATCCCTACAACCTAACAGAGTTAATATTCCTATCCCTACAACCCAACAGAGTTAATATTCCTATCCCTACAACCCAATTGAGATAATATCACTATCCTTAAAACCCAATAGATCTAATATCCCTACCTTAGCGTAGATTTTTTTTCAGTTATAAAACCAAAATACGTTTCTGTCCTAAAACAATATTAACATTGCCGTTTGTGAATTACTCTTCAAAATAGTGATTGATCTCTTTACTTTATTACATATCTCTTTGACAGTTTATACGTAAATTTTGTCAGTTACCAAACTTCCCATGAAAATAAATAATTGCCGTACGTTTTACGTAACATAATCACAAAAATATACTGTAATCCCCTTGATATGCTATGATTGTTAAATAGATGAACTAGGCCTACGTTTGTAAAAAATAAAAACTCCCTTCTATGAAAAATAATTAGAATGCATAAATACAAATACAAATTAGATAATTTCACTACAAATTCACTTCTAAAAGCCTAAACAATGGTAGGTTTTCCAGTTTCTCCCAGACAATAACTGCTTCAGTAACCGAAGGGGGAATAGCTCTGACATGAAGCCTAATGTCCCTGTGTTATAGTTATGGCTACGACAACACTGCTGCGGCGCTTGAGCTCAAGCGTCCAAGCGGTTATAGCTAATGATTCCCCCCGGGTGTAGTAATGATAACCAAGTATGATTATAATTGTAACAATTTCCAATTATTAAACAGATATATAAAAGTCTTTCCTAAATTTACGTTTGCGGTAAGGCTATTTTTCTTGGATAAAAAATAGGACGATTCAAATTAATATTTATAAATACGTATAATAAGATCCTGGCAGGTGTATCGTTCTCCGCACGGGAATCTCTCAGGCATAGGGTCAGATGTTTTTATATGTTTACATCATAATCAGCTGTTTGACTGACATGAGATTAACATTGGAACTTAAAGCCTATGGGGCGGAGCCCTGATGATATATGTTTTTAAAAAAGCCAAAAGCCATCTTGGGGGGAAGAGCTTTCGAATTGATACCAAACATGTAAGAAAATTAATAGTTTTAGACGCCTAAAATCGCTGAACCAAAAATCAAGAAATTCTTTTAATAATAAAGATTTTCTGTTACAGCGAATTTCCCCTGTATTACCGTAGTCGGCATAGTAATACCTAGGCCCGGGACCATGATAACTTTTCGTTTTGAGTTCTCCTAAGGGGTATTTTGGGGGAGTTTTGTACCCCAAAAATGAGTTTTTGAATTTTTTGCATATCATATTTTAGTAAAACAAATTTTATTTTTCACCATTGAATTCAACTTAAAAAAACACACAATTTGGTGGTTTAATCATTGTTCTACGTCAATTGGTTACAGAGATATTGAAAGTGCTAAACACAGTACGTTGTCCAATGTTATTCTTATGGAGGATGAGAAAAATTGTATAAATCGCATATTTATCCAACTTATCCTGACGAAACTTGGTGAGAAACTTGGTACTGCTTCATATTGTTGTGGTATATTGATATTTTCACAAAAACCTATATTTTGTCGATAGTTTCCCTAGCCGCAAACCTGCGTACTCAACCCCCATGTTCTTCTTATGGAGAATAAGTAAAATATCACCTCCGTTAACTATGAACATAAATTAATAAAACTTGGTATGTGGCTTTACCTAGTTGAGTTATATTTATATTTGTATAAAACCCCATTTTTTGTGTTCCTTGTTTCAGCAAACCTGCATATTCAGCCGCCATATTATTCTTGTGGGAAATAATTAAAATGTCATAAATCGTTTATTTATGAATTTATATTGATGAAACTTGGTATGTGGCTTTATGAGGTATTAAGATACATATATATGCATTGGATATCGCTGAGTACGCAGGTTTGCTGCTACGGGGGTATTTTATTTCATGAGCGTTTTCGACAGCGTTTGTATCCAATTAAAGGGATTTCCTCTATCTAATTATAAAATAATTTATTTTCCCCATGCGCAGCTCAGTATTTTTGGATCAATAAAACATTACAAGATGTTAATACAATATATTTTGTTTAACCAATATAGTAAGTTATTTTTTGTTTAACCATTTTAGTTAACTATTTCGTTATAGAAACTTACAGTAAGGAATTGTAATAATTATAATTATATAGGTTCTGTAAAAATCCTTAACATCCTCTAGAGACATAGATAATCAGGGGTCCATCCCCTAGGCTTTTAAAGTTCCAATGGTAATCTTATGGAGTTATATTGAATTTAGTCAAACCGCTGATGATGATGTTAACATTTAAAAACATCTGACCTATGCCTGAGAGATTCCCGTGCGGAGAACGAGACACCTGCCAGTATCTAATTATACGTATTTATATATATTAATTTGGATCGTCAAATATTTAATCTAAGAAAAATAGCTTTATGGTTATAGAACCATAATCAAGTTTGATTTGTTTAGTTCTTAAGCCAGAGTTACAATAAACTTGTAAGCCACTATAGCAAGTGTAGAGGGTGTCATGGGATGTTAACTGGGGTGATGAGGGGGCTGAGGGGGCCATGGGGTCATAGGGAGCGTCATTCCTGACGACAACACCCCCATGGGATTCTGACCTCTGTTGGAAGTCCTCCAGCGTAATTCACGTCGCCTCCTCTCCGTCTTTTTCTTCATCTACCTCGTTTACGCATTACAAATAAATCTAGTTACTTAAGCTGGCTTATGTTTAAAATCTATTTTTTGTATAGAGATGTACTATTGTCCGTGAAATTATCTTACGCTTTTACAATACAGCAAACCAGAGTTTATAGCAAGTTATAAAAGTTAATAATCAAAACAATCTTTACCAAAGTGTTCACAAAGTGTATTTTATCTGCCAATTTCAAACCATTTTAGTTTTTTCTTCAACACATTCTGATAGAAATAAGAGTAGTGAGTTTAAAACTTTATAAAGGAGTTTAACTGGAGAAAATCAAAATTGTATACAGCAAAACTGACGTTTAAAATACTTTAGCTAGTTGTATCAGCATCACACCTCGCGAATGTGACCTGAACATTAAGCCTGTACACGAACAAGCTTAATATATACCTAGAGTGTGGAACCAAATGCCTTCTCCAAGAAAAAGGAAAGCCTACATGGTTGCCCTTTACAATCTCCGATCCCATTGCAATCCAACTAATCACAGACTATAAAATGGTGCAATCTGCGATTTAAGTACAGCCACTACCCATATAGAAAACAATACAAAGTTTGTATAGACCCCATATATTATATTTTTTAAGATGCAATAGTTGAATCGTTAATGAATATGTAACAAAAGGTAGAAAAATACATAATTTATTTTATAAAATTCTCATCATAAACATATTTTTGATCACATATTATCTAGAAACCATAGTTCTCAATGGTTTGTTTAAAAATGTCCTCCAGCATGGCTTTACTTTTTCATCCCATATCAGCACTATAAATATATTAAGCTTGTTAGATGACACAATCAAAATAATCGCAAGTCTATTGAAACCTACCTAAAAATAAGTAAAATATTAGAGGCAAATTCCTTTACAGTTGAGTAGTTTAGTATCAACTTTGTCTGAGCGTGATATCATTATGTTTTTATAGATCGGTCGTTAAACCTCAGTAGTCTTGATGGCCAACTGGCGCTAGTGGTAGTTGACCGCTCTAGATTGCCCGTAGACCGCACTAAACCGCACTGAACCGCACTAACCTCACCACTTACACACCATTACCGCACGCTGCCGCACTGCCATCCGCCGTAACTGTTAGCAGATGTTTGTAGCGGCTTTTCGCGGAAGAACCGTTCTATGATTCATCACTCTTGTCGACGATAAATTCAACATGCGAAATGATTTATAACTAGAAAGATAAATTTATGTTTTAGCGAATTTCCGATACAGGGAAGAAGCTATTAGGTGGCAAAGAAAGACTTCAGCCCGAGACCGTGATAACTTTTTGTTTTGAGGTTCCGTGATGCAAAAAATGCTGAACATTGAAGTCTGTCTGCCTGGCTGCTTTTTGTTCCTCAATCACTCAAAAACTACAGAACCGATTGGCATGAAAATTTACAGGAATTTTCCTTATATACCAAATAAACACTTAGACTTATTTTCGTTTTGGAAATCCTATAGGGCTTTGCCCCACGGGAGTTCAACTTTCCCATGTATTTCTTATGGACATTCATTTTTGTTAGAGCTGATGAAAATACAAACAGCTGATCTTGATTTGTAGTAGTTCCACGGACTAACCACAGAATGCAGCACACATAACTGTTATATTCCCGGGTGAAACCGGGTACGATGGCAGCTAGTATAATATTCAACAAATATTTAAATTCGAACAAATAGTGTTTTGGAATGTGTAGACTTAAAAACAAAAAGATCGTGCCCGTTAACACGATAACTTTTGGAAAAATGTTCGCTAAATAAAAATACATTTTTTCCTATGGTCTCTATAGCAGCAAACCTGGATAATCAGCCCTAATGTAATTTGTATGGAGGATAAGTAAAGTTGAATGTCCCCATTAATTATGAACATATATCAATAAAACTTGATATGCAGCTTCATCTGGTTGAGTTCTATTGATATTTGCAAAACAACATTGTTTTGTCTACCTTGTTGCAGCTTACCTGCTTATTCAGCCCTAAGGTAATTCTTATGGAGAATAAATTAAAAGTTATATCGCTAATTTATGCGTGTATGTTTATGAAACTTGAAAAGTGTCATTATGTGGTAGTGACAAACATGCATTGGAAATTCACTGAGTATGCAGGTTTGCTACGACGGGGTATTTTAAATTATGGCTTGGGAAATACTATCGTATTCAATCTAACGTTATTACTTACTTTCATTAATTATATTAAAGCATTCATTTTACATTATATTAAAGTAGTTGTGTTAAACCTCCCTTAAGCTTACAAGACAACAAGGCAAGTTACTATTTTTCATTTTTACTAGATACCAAACATCTTTTGTTCTGCTTATCATTTAACGTTTAATTTGTAACCGCGCAGTCTTTTTACGACATGAGCCAAAACGTTTCATCCGTCGCATATTAATCGAATATAGATATTTAACTATGCAACTGTTCATACTGTTCCTGGAAGAATGATCCGTACATTAAAAAAGGCTGTTTTTAGCACATTAATGTACTAATATAACTATGACAAACAATTTAAAAATTTTGTAGTCACAAAGTAGTCAAACTGTATTGTTTTGTGGTCATGATGACATATAAAGAGTTTCAAAACAAAACAGTTTATGAGTTCAAAAAATATTAAATCTTTTAAGACGAATTTGTCATAAAAAGATACCGAAATAAACAAATAACTAATAACGTTGGATTTGATATAATTTGTACCCCTCCTTAAAATTTGTTTTATTTTGTACAATTTTCATCAGTGAAAGGTATTTAGAGCGTATTTCCGCCCCATCCAGACAATAACACCGCCAGTAACCGCCAGGGACGGGCTGTGAAGCCTGATGTTACCGTTTATAGTTATTGATACGACGCGCGCCGGCCCATCAACCTATAATTGATGAACGAAGTGAATCACTGTATTGATGAAGAAGTTTCAGTGGCCGTGTGTGGGTGTGTGTGTGTGTGTGTGGGTGTGTTATCGAAATACTAAATAACTATAAAACATTTCTTAATGAAATTCTGAAGGAGTCATTTAAAATACTAAAGGGATGTTTTAACATAGCATTTGTATTTTATTTTGGATTATTAATAATTATTAAAACTAATTTTAATGTTTGATATTCAGTAGTTGAATTGGTTTTCGTAGTAAGCTATTGACTATGGTTGTCTTTAAAATGTCAGCTGGGATTTATCTGTGTTTCACTTGAGGGATTTTTATCCCATATATGGGATATTTTGACTGCTTGTGGGATAAAGTGGGATTTTTGAAAATCGGCATTACGTCTGCTAGTTTTCTTACAACTTACGACCAGAGCACCTTAGCAGTAGCACTATAGTGGATTTTCTCGCCGTACTGGCAGTTGCGGGGTTTCCCATTTTTTAACCTCGCTGTCCGCACCTATTATGATTTTATAAACGTCACAGAACGAACACTGAATCATGTCAATGTCGCTGACCGAGCCATGTTGGAATTAACAAGCAAACTATTTGCCATTGTTTAGTACCTATGTCGTACTCTTTAGTACTACCATTTAAAAATATTAGTACCTCTCACGTAAATAAATTATTTAATTTAGTTAAGTCACCGTATCATTTAGTCTATGTCGCATTGCTCAAAATCCTTTGAGGTACTAAAATGTAAAATAACTATAGGTAATTATTAGATCTAAATAAGCTCTATCTAATATTTTACTAATACATTATTCAATAATCATATAATATTTAACATTAATTGTGTTGCAATATTTAAAAAATCAGTGGGAAAGTGGGGAATATGACGAGGGATACTATAAGGGAGAGTCTGGGATAAAGTGGGATTTTTTGTGTCAGTGCGTGGGATATTTTTACCGTTGAGTGGAAACACTGCATATTTGTTTTTAAGTCACTCAAATGTAAACATATTTCAACTATACAGTTGGTTATGTTTTGTTCCATACATTTTTTTTTTTTTTTTAAATAGTTTAAAATGTGAGTGTTATGTAAATTAATGGTGTTTTGTCGTGTTTAAAACAATGCTTGTATCTATTTAGATTTATTATCAGTTTATTTTTTACTGGAAAACTTCTATGTAAAAGCTAAGTGCTTGGACTAGTGGTGATAAATTAATACAATAGGTTTTGGAATTTTGGAATTACTGGGATAGTATAACTCCGTAACACGACTGACTGTGATTGATAATCAAGAGTGTTGTAGACCTACAGTAGTTTCTTTACATTGTGAACAAATTACTTGATGGCAGACTTTCTAAACAATCATACGTGCAAACTATCTTTATTACATGTAATGTACCAAATAAGCCTGTCACTGTCACCTATGACATGGGATTAAAGTTTTGTAATCTACCGGTCAGTAAAATAGTCTGGTTACAGTTTATATTTTTTGGGATTTTCTGTAAATAATAATGATTTTCATAAACAAACAAGATGTCCAAAATCCCGTAATCCCAACCGTCTACATTGTTCAACTAATTACGATGTAGACAGATTGCCCTCCTGGAAAATTGTCATTAATGTAGATGTTGGATTTTGCTTTTAAACCTCTCGTACTGCGATTTCAGTAGCTTGTGTATATTTAAATTCAAACTAACATATATTAATGATGTAAACATTTTTAAATTTAAAGTATGAATATTATAAGATACTGTTATATAAATAAATCATTGAATACCTTTTTTTACATTAAATGGGTTTAAAACAAGTATATTTCTCTATGTTTAACCCCCTGATTTTGGAGCTGGAAATTAATAGGTCTAATAATAATTGGCAACTTTTCCCTCAGGTGATATATTTAAAACTCGTCGAAAACCATCCGGTGCCAAAAATATATTAAATTCATTGGCCGAATCATAAAAAAGCGTGAACAGGCCTGATGGCCATAGCTAGGACCTGTGACCAAATAAACGCAATCAGTTTAATCTAATTTGCTAGGTACACACAGTGGTTTTAAGAGGTTAATTGCCCCACCTCACCCTCCAGGGTTAGATGGCAACGTATTCCGCATATTCACTATTCATTGTTGCTGGGTTAGGAAACCCCAGCATAGATGCTATAGGCACGTTTTCCAGAAGCGGGAATTTTGCGCAGGTTACCGAAAGGTTAGGATATAGCAGGAAAGGAAAGGGTGGGATGGGACAGGCAGCCAAATTGGCCTTTCAGAGTACCAACTCCCGTGCTCCTGTGACAGCTGTGATCAGGCTCAAACAGGTGGACCCGCTCTGCCCTCCAACTGGCCAACTCAACGGATGGGGTATCCATGTACAACAGCCAAGGACCATACATTCTCAGGTTGGGGACCAACCCCTGAGTTTCCGTCCCGAGCCGCTGCAAGTGGAGGGACCAAAGGAGAAAGGGAAGTTTGTCATAATGAACAGCCAAAAAACTTCATATGTAATGACAGTTTCATTTGCTGTACCCAATGTCAGTATCCAAACTGGTATAGACTAGTTTTAAGGTTGTCCTAGGACGAATATTCTCTATTGGTCAAAACACACCAAGTTTTAATAAAATTAATCAGTATACAAGGGATATATCTTTTTTATTTCTTATAAGAATAACATCGGAAAATATACTTAGTTTACTGCTGAATGGAATTTAAATTTTCTCCACAACCATTAGCCGAATAGCCTACTAACGAAATACTAATTTAACCGTGTGTGGATTGGAGTACTAATTTTTCATCTTTTAGAGCTTTTTATGACAATGAGTTAAAACTGTTGAAACCTACAAAAAATTAAAGTTTATTAAAAGTTTAAAGTCAATTTAAAGTTTATGGTACTAAGAAAGGTAAAAAAACTGAAGTTTGGGATCTCTTAAGCCCTGTAATTTCTGAACCCAAATTTTTCTAAAAAATCAGGTGGTATATTTTATTAGAAACCTAATATAACCAAATAAAAAATCCAAAGATTTCGAAAGCGGCTCCTCAAAACTGCTCCAGACCTATATACCACGTTGTTGGGTACCAACATATTATGGATACCTCTTTGTTCTTACCTCAGGGCTCTGCCTTTACTATCACTCCCAACGTTTAATTTTAACGCATGATTCGTTGGATTTATTTTGTTAAAGCAGCATCTCCTAAAAGATGTCCACACGTTTGATACGCCGCCCTACTCAACCATAGAACTCCACCGCACAGGAAAATTTTCTATGTTATTATTTACGCATTTTTTAGTAATTTTAGAACATTTTCAATCATACAAAAAATTTTTGTTATTTTTTTAACCCCGACCTTAGAGCTCCGCTTCACTGGCTTTAAAAGTTGCCTTGTTAAATTTATGGAGGAAAGATGATCCTTGGGTAAGCGTTAGGGAGTTCGGGTCAGCGTTCGGGTTGAGTACTACTAGCTGGTCAGACAGACATTATTCTGTCCTAATGTCACTGAATTTGTTTTATGTCAAAGATTCTCATTCTTTTTCAAGATGAGCTCGTTCGCTTCCCTCACTCGCCTCCAGGATGAGCTCGTTAGCTACGCTCACTTGCCTATTTTTATATAGAGCTTGCTTCGGTATTGAAAATGAGTTGCCATTCAAATAGATTTATTATTTATACAATAAACATATGTTTATATGCTTTTCAATTATGTTTAGATATCATCCTTATAACAGCTGTTTGATGAAGCTAAATAACTAACATACAATCCCGACTTTGTTTTATGCATTTAGATAATGAAGATCACTTAATAATATCTTGACATGACGACGTTAATATACACTAGGCAGCAATACGGATTTTGACAATTTAAAATTTAAGTAATTGCACAACGCCATCTGTAGAGCCTGATATAAGCGTAGGTTATATTATATAAATCAAACAGGAAAGTTGGCCGGGCTGGTAAAGGGTCCGCACTTGCATTTAGGGTGTGTAGACCAGGGCCTGTACAAACCCTAAATTCAGCCCTGGCCGTCTGTATACAGAACTTCTAACATGCTAGAATCCAGAATCATTGTCCCTGTCTCGTGTTCACTCTATGTTCCTTAGAGTAAGAATATGTTATAGTCAATAAATTCAAATGCTGAATTATTTTGACTCAATCCTATCCTACACTATAATATGAGTAAGGTTTGCATGCTCGCTTGCTTGGTTTATTGCTTGCAACTCTGATCTCAAAAACTGCTCAAACGATTTTCTTCAAAAATAACTAATGTGTCCTTCCAACTAATTGTGTTATAAAACCTGATATCTGGGATAAAAATAAGTTCTAGACATGTCCCATCCCCCAAAAAAATCAAATAATGTAAAAAACCACTATGGAAAATAAAAAAAATCACATTGGGCTTTTGGAGATTAAAATACCCCCGTCGCAGCAAAACTGCATACTCAGCGAATTTCCAATGGAGATATATCTGTCTTAATACTACATAAAGCCACTTACCAAGTTTCATAAAAATATATTCGCAAATAAGCAATATATACAGTTTTAATTATTCTCCATAAGAATAACATTGGGGCTGAGTACGCAGGATTGCTGCATCAAGGAACACAAAAAATGGGTTTTTATGCTAATATTAATATAACTCATCTAGGTGAAGTCATATACAATTTTTTATTCATTTATGTTCGTAATTAAGGGAGACATAACATTTCATTATTATCCATAAGAATAACATGGGGCTCAGTACGCAGGTTTGCTGCTACGGGAGCCTTTAGCAAAAAATATTTTTTGTAGTAAATATTTTGATTTATTTTACTACTCTATGTATGTAATCTTCAGTCAAATCTTTTAATCTCTGTTCTCAGGAAACCACATGTTAATAATCATAAAAAACATGAGTATTACTTTGACAGTTCCCTGGTTGATTATGAACAGCTGTTACAATTCTTTTGTTTTGATTTGACACTCCATAAGCCCAATGTTATTTTTGTTAACTTTTCATTTTAGTTTTTTTTTACATTATTTGATTTTTCCTAGGGATGAGGCCTGTCTAGAACTTATTTTTATCCCAAAAATTAGTTATTTCGAACATTTGAAGGAAATCGTTGGAGCCGTTTTTGAGATCCGTGTCGCAAGCAAGCAAGCAAACCTTACTCATAGTAGAGTATAGGATTTATTTTCTTCTAGCAGACGCCTAAACTATGGTGACCAGTAACAAAAAGCGAACTGGCACTTTAGGCCACATGTGTTTTAGTTGCTATGGTTATGTTTGGTCAAAGCTGCCCCGTCATTGGCCAGGCAAGGCGCTACTGCTCTACGGGTTTCCACTAGGCCCAAAAGGTGTCACTAGAGTCAATCCTAAAGCTACTTTAATTCGAGTATAGTATAACTAGCGTTACCCGTTGCGGCTTCCACGCCCACTAAATAGCGTTAGTAAGATATACATGTTAGCCGACTTGTGTCAAGGCAGCAATTTCAAAGACGCCCTACGTATTTCTGGTGATCGTTTGTCGCCTTTGGACAGACCTTACAGCAGTAGCTCGTGTGCGAGCTTCAGCTTCCTCAATAGTTTCTGTAGATCACTGCTCTACCATAGTGCCATTTCAGTTACTCTCAAA